>CM028333.1:29278107-31840607 GCA_016647705.1 Eucommia ulmoides | reverse complement strand
CATTTTTCGTCAATTCAAATTTTTTTCCATGTATTTCTTAGATAATCATTTTAACTTTACATGCCTATTTTGAAAATATTTCTGTTGTGGTTGATGAACTTTCACTGTCAACTATATGTCCCCAATATTAGAAGATGCAAATATAACCCAAGGACACCTTTGCAAACAACCCTAACCCTCTTGGATTCTCTCTTTGTAAATTTAATGGATTGTCTCATCCCGATCGCTTGATCTCTTACTACCTGTTTAAATTATTTAGAAGTATTGAAAACCATGTCTTTCATTTTTTTTTCAGGATTAAACTTTATGCCTTTATTTCTTTTCCCATCATTTGACCCAAACTGATTATTCATTCGGCATAATCACCTTCATATTCACTGTTAGTCTTAGTCTTTTTAGATTCATTGACATTAGAGATAATTAAATTTTCAGATTCATTATTGGTGTTCTTAACATTTGATAAACCACCCAATTCAGCACCTTTATCAACATAAATATCGAACAATTCATCATCCACATCCATTTCATACTCACTATTAGTAAAAAACAAGTTTACCATTTTTAGATTCATTTTTGCAATCCGAAATCACAATCATCTCCACAAGTTTTTCCTTAACACTACCCTTCAAGAATAAGTCAACCTCTATATTATCTGGATAAGTAGTAGTAGCTTCTAAGACCTCTGCATCATTTTAACTGTAGCCAACTCCTCCCCCCAATCTCAGATTGTCAGTGTATCCTAATAACTCATCATATTGTTTCAAGCCAATAAGTGACATTTTATCCCTTCAGACATAATCAAAATAGCTCACTGAACCCCTAAAATACTCAACAATAGGTTCATGTTTAGAATAACCCAATGAAATACCCTTACTCTAAAAAGATCAGAATCAGTCCCTAATACAACATAAACACACTTCCATTAAATAAAAAAAGACTTCAACATCATCAAATGGTTTTATGATACAACATCAAACGATTCAAGAAAACATACACACATAAAGAAAAAAGAGTTTAACAAGTTTGTTTGTTTATATGGTCAAGATTTCATGCACAACATATGAGATTTCATGATACAACATCAAACAATTCCAGAAAACACACACAAAAAAAAAGGTTCAGTAGGTTAAGTTTCGATTTTTGAGCACACACATCAAACAATAAATAAAATAAACCACACACTAATCAATAGAATAAAACTAAATTAAAATTTTGTTTAATGATTTCAAAGTACTTTTTCCTCCAAAAATAAAAAGAAATCAAACCCTAAAATGTGGTAAATTGTTTAGAAAAGAAACCGTTTGGAATGAGTTTACTTACTATACAATGGAGTGCTAAATTCCTTGAGATCTTTCGTTCTTAGGGCCATCGAAAGACCTTTATTCCTTTAATTGGCCCCCAAATTCGTTCAAAAACCCTAACGAAGTTCCAAAATCCTTTTGGTTCTTCTAAGAGCTCTCTTATCGTCTATGTCTCACATCTTTCACTCCTCAACAAATGAACCATTGGAAGCCAATGTACTGATGTAATAGGAAAGGAAAATGATGCATGTACCCATAGGCTTGACGATCGCGTGCTTAGCACGTGACATATTCCATCCAAATTAGCTAACATCTTTGCAATTTGGGCATTTGAAACAAAATTGAATTGTGAGAGACCAAATGTGTCGAACCCCAAAATGCGGGGGCCAACTGAACATCGACCCATTTTTTAGGGGTCAAAAAAGTTATTATCCCTTATATGTATTCATTTGTTGTTAGGACTGAATCAATTTTTTGTGATTTTTCAAATGATAGTGTTGCATTGTTAGTTAAAGAAATCCAAAAAGCCCCTGTTATGATTTTGGAAGAGAGCATCGTGAATCTATTATAATGTGGATTATTTTAATTTTTATAGGTTGGTGAAGACGGGAAAAAGAGATATTTTTAATATTGTATGAATTATTGATTATTTATTTTATTTATTTTTATTTTCATTTATTTTTATATATTTTATAATTTATTTTTTTATTTTTTTATTTAATTTTATTTATGTTGGTATAAATAATGGAATCAAATGTCATTATATTTTTTATTTTATTTTTTTTGCCAATTGAAAAAATTCAATTATGTTATTGGAATAAGTGGTTTATTGCAACAAGTGTATTTGATTGTAGTTTCTTCTCATTTTAGTTTCTATTTAAATTTCATGTTGTGTTTTGGTGCATTGATTGTAACAACAACAACAAATAAGTATTTGTCCCACTTATGTAGGGTTGGCTACATGAATCCATTTATGCCATAGTGATCGATTAAGGACCATCCCCACCGTCAGGTTTAATGTCATCATATCATTTCTAATAGTCTCGTCTAACATCTTTTTAGGTCTACCTCTCCCCCTAGTAGCTCCCTAAACTTGAATTGAATCATATTTTCTTACTGGTGCTTCTATGGGTTTTCTATACACATGCCAAAACTATCATAAACTATTTTCTCTAATTTTCTCTTTGATGGGTGCTATTCCTAAATTATCTCTAATAATTTCATTCTTAATTTTATCCATTCTCGTCTTCCAACTCATCCACCGCAACATTCTCATTTATACCAGTCCAATTTTCTGTACATGATTCGTTTTTACCGTCCAACATTCTGAACCATACGGAAGCATTGGTCTAATAGCTGTTTTATAGAATTTTTCTTTTAAGTTTCAACGAGATCCTACTATCACAAATCACCCCAATTGCACTTCTCCACTTTAACCAACCTGCCTTGATTCTATGTGTAATATCCTCATCGATTTCGCCATTGCTCTAAATCATTGAACCTACATATCTAAAATTATCAACCTTTGGCACCTCCTCATCTCCAATTTTTATCGCATCACCGTCTCTCCGAGCATTACTAAAATTACAATGCATGTATTCCGTTTTACTTCTGCTGACCTTCAAACCTTTAGACCCTAAAGTTTCTCTCTATCTTTTTAATTTAGTATTAAGACTTATTCTACTTTCGTCAACTAATATTATGTCATCCGCAAACAACATACTCCAAGGTACTCTATCTTGAATATGTTTTGTGAGTTCATCCATTACTATAACAAAAAGGTAAGAATTTAAAGATGATCCTTGATGTAAACCTATATTAATAGGAAAGTCACAAGTTTCGCATCCTCCTGTTCGAACACTAGTAACTATTACTTGATACATATCCTTAATTATCTCGATATACACATTGGACACTTATTTCTTTTCTAGCACCTACCACAAAACTTCTCTGGTTACCTAATCATAAGCCTTTTCTAGGTCCCCAAATACCATATGTAAATTTTGTTCTCTATATTTTCTATTAATCTCCTGAGTAAATAGATAGCTTCAGTGGTTGATCGGCTGGGTATAAATCCAAATTGGTTCTCTTCTATGCTCGTTTCATGTCTTATTCTATATTCTATCACTATCTCTAAACATTTCATAGTATGACTCATAAGTTTTATACCCCGATAGCTCATGCAACTTTGAACATATTTTTTGATGATCCTAAGATTTTGATAAACAATTAAATATTGAGGTTTTTTATGGAACTAACGATTATATTAAGTGTTTCAGTTCATTAGTTCCAGTAATAAAAATGATCATGAAGATATTGTGAGAATACTAAAGATGATGGAAGATTAAGAGTTTGAAGAAATTAAAGAATCTAGGAAAAATAACTCAGGTTAAATTTTAACTCTAAATGTATCCCAGTTAGAATCACACACAACACGAAATGTTTTTCAAAATTATGTGTATTTTTATAGGATCCTAATTAGTTAAATTATTTGCTCCTATGTGTAATTGAAAATGAAATAAAGATAATTAATTAAAATTGAATTTAAGATTTTAGTGAAGTTAATCGAGAAAAGAAATCAGTTAAAGGGAAGAAAAGGTCGAAGAAAATAAATTAAAATCGGATTAAGGAGAAGATTCCAGCATTGATCAATTGACTTATAGGTCGACTTATGAAAAATAAGTGAAGTAGCTGAATCTCTCAGTCAACAGGTAGGTCGACCTGAGCTTAAATGGTAAACTCTCTAAATCGGTTAGTCGACAGATAGGTTGACCTCTGGCCAAAAGAGTAACTCTCTTAATCGTCCGGTCGACAGATGAGGTTTGGGCGTTCGATCAATGGGCGAAGGATTTTTGGCTCAGCAACATCCTGAATTGGGCAATCGACAAACGGGCCTTGGTCGGTCGACAGATGGATCTGTTTTAGGTTTAGAGAATTTCGAGGATTTGGATCAAACAGTAGTTGTTACTAGCCGTTTATGGTTAAGATATGCGAGATATCTTAGGGATCTAATATATTTTGGGCCATTTAATTAATATTTAAATATCCCTATAGATATGATTCAAGTAGTTTTAATATTTCTCAATTTGGTACATGAAATTGTTTCAATTTTATCTAATTGAGATTGAGTAAAAGTTTGGGGGACTCAATTGAATATTTTAAAAGATATTTTAAGTGAATTATATCAGGAAAGAATCATTATGATATACAGGGTCTATTGGTGTAATTAAATGTCATGATTTATGAGAACTAACTATTGGAGGGCTTGTTTTATTTCCGTATAAGTAAACATGCATTTTTTAGGTTTTAATTAATAAATATAATCCCAATCATTCTACATTATTCAGCTCTCATGCTTTCTAAGAGTAATCATATTGAGTGTATTATGAAATTTTTCTTGAGATTTGTTCTTGTGAAATATTTGTTGTGGATTATTGCTTCAATCGATCTAAAGTATCATTGCTATTCTAATCACTATTCTTTCGGTGGAATCCTGGTGAGATCTTTCCAAATTACTTACTTTTAATTGTTGCTTGATTCTATTATTTATTATTTGGAATTTGATCTTTGAAATTGTTTTCTGGATTTTTTATTGAAAATTATTTTTTTGAAACAATTTCTTGAGAAAGTCTGATTACGTGCTTAATTGCTTGCTACCTATGTTTATTTGAAATCAGATTTTCAAATTCTCACTTTCTATAACTAGTATCTGGACATTAATTGAGTTTGAATTTATCTGAGGTGGTAGAAGCTCCAAGTGGAAAAATCATTTATCAATTGTTTGTAATTGGTGAGTTGAGTGTCGGATTAGATACTACTGGGAGTGTCTAATCAAGGGTAGCTAGTTTCAATATTTTCCAGTAAAGTGATTGAGGTTTTGATCTTTGCCTAGGGTATAAAAAGATTAGATTTTAATTCTTTCTTTATAGAATTGTGAGTGAACTGTAACGGTTCAATCCTTACCGGGTAAAAGGATATTTGGAGTATGTTTGTGTGAGGTTTAATTCTTGAGCCTAAGGTATAAAAAGAATTAGTTCATGATTCTCCCTGTAATAGAATTATGTTAATCTTCCGCCTGGTAAAAAGATAGAAGTTATTCCTTAACCTGTGAAAATGAATTGTAAAGGTTGATTATGAGCCTGCGAAAAAAAACGTTGTGAGGGTTTAGTTCCTACCTTTAAAGGGATCTTGTGTTTAGTGGGTGCAATTCTCCACGAAGCTTAGGGGACTGGATTAGCCAAGAGTAGCTTGGTGAACCAGTGTAAATTTCTGTGTGCTGCATTATTTATATTGTTTATATTTTGTTGTTTGGATATGCACCTAGTTGATAACACATAATCTGCTGCTATAAAAGATAATAATTAATTTTATGATAAAATTAATTTTTTGATTTTTTATGTGTTATATTCTGATAATTTTTAATACTACCCAATTTATCCCCCTCTTGGGTAGCTCATTGAGCCAACACTTGGTATTAGAGCTGGTTTAGTTCGACACACTTAGCTAACAAAGATCACATGTTGCACATAATAGGCACACTAGCTGAGGGGCAGTCTATGCATCGACCACCATTGTTTGCAGGTGAAAATTATTTGTTCTGGAAAGCTAGAATGATAGCCTTCCTTCGGGCTACAAAATATGATTTGTGTCTAACAATCGAGGATGGTCCCTTTGTTCCAATGGAAAACAGATCCAAGAAAACGAAAGAGCAGCTGACTGCTTCTGATAAGCAGAAACTTTCTATAAACTCTCAAGCTATTAATATTTTATTTTGTTCTTTGGATGCTAATGAATACTCGAGAGTTTTAGGTTGTAAATTAGTAAAGGAGATGTGGGACAAGCTACAAGTTACTCATGAAGGGACAAGTCAAGTGAAGCAATTGAAAATCAACGCTCTTATGAGGAAATGTGAATTGTTTAGAATGGAAGAAAGTGAATCAATTTAAGAGATGTATACTCCTTTCAACAACATTTGCAATCACTTGAGTCAACTTGGAAAGCCATACTCCATGGAGGATAGAGTTCAAAAGATCCTAAGATCTTTGACAAAAGTATGGAAGTCGAAGGTGACTACAATTGAGGAAGCTAAGGATCTTGGAAAATATGAAATTAATGATCTCATAGGCAACTTGATGACTCATGAAACGACGATTAAAAGATATAAGGATGACATCGAAAATAACAAGAGAAAATTCTTGGCGCTAAAGGCTTAGAAAATTGAAGAAGAGGATGACAGTGATGATGAAAGTCTTAATAGTGAGCAAGAGAAAGATGTGGCACTTCTCACAAAGAATTTTAGAAGAATGACTCGGCACACATTCCGCGGGAGAAGAAACTTCAACATGAACAATGTGGAATGCTACAACTGTCACAAGACCGGTCACTTTCAAACTGATTATCCCGAACCGAAGAAAGATAAAGAAAATGAGAAGAAGAATAAAGAGAAGAAGAAAGGAAAGAAGAGCAAGAAGAAGTCTATGAAGGCCACTTGGGATGATACCGAATCAAGTAGCTCTGAAAAATCAGAAAGTGAATAAATGTCCATGTTTACATTGATGGCCATTGGTGGTGACGTAACAAAATGTTTAAGTTCTTATCCTTTAGATTTTGATGAATTATTTGATATTTATCAAGAACGCTTGCATGATTATAAAAACCAGTGTTCTAAATAAATGTCCTTCAAAGTACAATTAATACATTAAATAAGCAAGTAATGAATTACGAATCTTAAAACAATGAATTGAAATCCAAGATGTTGGATTTACATTCAATTGTTCTCAAATTCACCGGCGGTAAGAATAACTTGAAAATGCTTTTGGGAAGTGCAGGTGGAATTTTTTATAAAATTGATATTAGATTTCAGAAAAATCTTAAACAAAAAAATTTTCAAAAATTCTTTTCTGAAACCAAGGATCTTGTTAGATCTTTTAAATGTAATGTTGTGAGGTATACTATTAATAAACATTTTGCTAAAATATCTAAATGTAGACGAGTTGGGTTCCAAAAGGAACTAAAATTGTGCCTATTAACAAGATTGGACCCACGTAAACTGGGTACCACTTAAGAACTATTTGAGGTGCTCTTTGCAGGTTATTCTAAAAGTATCAATAAGTAAGGACAAATAGTTCTTACACAGTGGTTGTTGTTGACACATGACGAGAGATAAATCAAAATTCACATATTGGACATCTAAGGATGGAGGTCATGTGACTTTTGGAGACAACGCAAAGGGTAAAATTATCGATATAGATAGTATCAGTAATGGTACTACTATTATTAAAGATGTGTTACTAGTTGATAGACTCAAATATAATTTGCTTAGTATTAATCAACTATGTGACAATGGCTATAATGTGATATTTGATCATGATAAGTGTAATATTAAGAATAGTCATGATAGTAGTATCTTGTTAGTTGTATCACGTTTTGAGAATGTCTATACATGCTCATTTGATGATTTTACTTTTCAAAATTTATCATGTTTGAATGTTTTATCTAAAAATAGTTGGTTATGGCATAGGAGACTTGGGCATGCTAGTATGGAGCTAATTTCCAAATTATCTAAGAAGAGTCTCGTACATGGTCTACCTAATTTACAATTTGTAAAAGATAAAGTATGTGATGCATATCAATTAGGCAAGTAGTCTAAATCATCATTTAAGAAAAAAAAAAATGCACACGTCCACGTCTGGATGTCTTGAATTGTTGCATCTTGATTTATTTGGACTAAATTCTGTTGCTAGTCTTGGTGGTAAGTTTTATGCCTTCATAATAGTTGATGATTATTCTAGACTTACCTGAGTATTTTTCCTTGCTAAGAAAAGTGAAATTGCTTCTGTATTTGCTAAATTTTATAAGCATGTTCAAAATTATAAGCAATGTTCTATTATTAATATTCGTAGTGACAGAGGAAGAGAGTTGAAGAATGATGATGTTATCAGTTGTTGTGATGAGCATGGTTATGCTCATAACTTCTCTGCACCAATATCACCACAACAAAATGGTGTAGCAGAAAGGAAGAACATGACACTTCAAGAAATGGCTAAAACAATGCTTAATGAAAATCGCATACCAACCTACTTCTAGGCCAAAGCAGTAAGTACAGCTTACCATGTGGTGAATTGGTTATCAATTCGTAGAGGGTTTAACAAAACCCCATATGAAATCTGGAATGATAAGATTCCAAACATTTGCTATTTTAAAATATTTGGGTGTAAATGCTTCATTCTGAATGACAAGGATAATATAGGTAAATTTGATGCCAAATCTGATTATGGAATTTTCATTGGATATGCTACTAACAGTAAAGCTTATAGAGTTTACTATAAACATACATTAGTAGTAGAAGAATTTATGCATACTGTATTTGAGAAAGCTGACCCATTTTTGTCGAGAAAGGTTTTGGATAATGATGATGCGGGTATTTCAAATAACCAAAACCAAGGTGAAAATGGGGATAAGGAGTCTCAAAAAGAGAAGAGGCTAAAGAAGAGGATTCAACATTACCACGAATTATAAAGACAGTACCGGGACATTCGGTAAAAGAAATTATTGGTAATTTCGAAAGAGACGTAAATACTTGTTCCTCTATTAGAATATAATTAATCTTTCTTTCTTATCTCAAATTGAGTCTAAAAATGTAAATGAGGCATTAATTGATAAATCTTGGATTTTCGCAATGCAAGATGAGTTAGTTTAATTTGAGCAGAACAAAGTATGGTGTCTTGTTCTGAGATTAAATTTTTATCTTGTTATTGGTATTAAATGGGTTTTTCGAAATAAAAAGGATAAGTCTGGTATAGTAATTAGAAACAAAGCAAGATTAGTAGCACAGGGCTATAATCAAGAAGAAAGAATTGATTATGATGAAACTTATACTCCTGTGACTAGATTAGAAGCTGTTAGAATGTTACTCACTTTTGAATGCTCACGAAATTTTAAGCTATATCAAATGGATGTTAAGAGTGCATTTCTAAATGGCTTTTTAGTTGAAAAAGTTTATGTGGAACAGCCCCCGAGATTTGAAAGTGATAAATTTCCCAATCACGTATTTAAACTTTGTAAGGCTTTGTATGGGCTCAAACAAGCTCCTAGAGCTTGGTATGAGAGACTTAACTGACATTTGATTGAAAAAGGTTTTTGAAAGGGTATTTGTGATATAACATTATTTGTTAAGTAAACTGACTCTGATATCCTATTAGTACAAGTTTATGTTGATGACATTATTTTTGGATCTACTAATTAGAATCTTTGCCAAAACTTTTGCTAAGATAATGCAAGTTGAATTTGAAATGAGCATGATGAGAGAGCTGAATTTTTTTCTTGGGTTGCAAATTAAGCAAACCGAAGAGGGGATATTCATAAACCAAGTTAAATACACTAAGGAGCTGTTAAAGAAATATGGCTTAGATGGTGCTAAAGAATACAAAACTCCCATGGCAATGGCTACAAAGATAAACAAAGATAATACGTGCAAAAGTATTAATGAAAAAATGTATCAAGGTATGATTGGTAGCATGTTATACTTAACTGCTAGTAGACATGATATCATGTATAGTGTTTGTTTATGTGCTAGATTTCAGTTTTGTCCTAAAGAATCGCACTTGACTGCAGTTAAGCAATTTTTTTTTATATTTAAAGGGGACAACTAACCTAGGATTATGCTATCCTAGGGGGAGTGATTTTAAATTAATAAGTTACTCTGACACTGATTTTGTCGGTTGCAAAGTTGAGCGAAAAAAACATAAGTGGGTCATGTCATTTGTTAGGACATGCCTTGGTTTCTTGGTCAAGCAAGAAATAGAATCAATAGCGTTATCCACTACTGAGGCTAAGTATATGGCAGCTGGTAACTGTTGTGCTCAAATTTTATATATTAAGCAACAGTTAAATTATTTTGGAATCTATATGGAGGAGGTCTCGATTTATTGTGATAATAAAAGTACTATTTATCTAAGTAAGAATCCTACATAGTACTCATGAGCTAAGCACATAGAGATTAGACATCACTTTATTCATGATCACATTCAGAAAATGGACATTGTTATTTAATATATTGATACCTCCGACTAGTTAGCTGATATTTTTACCAAACCATTAGCAGAAGATCAGTGTGTGAAAATCATTCGCGATTTGGGTATGGCTAAGAATAATGATGTATGCCTAGAATAGTGTTTCTTTGTGGTTCCCCTTCCTCATTTTTTTTTTTTTTAGATGACAAAGGAGAAGAATTAGTTGATGTTTTGTTAAATATCTTAAGGGAGATTTATTATATATTGAAATTTGTTCTTTGTTGAAAATCTTATGATTATCTTCATTACTTTGCTTTAACGAGTTAAAGAACCCGTCATCGAGTTTAGAGGGAGTGTGATTATATTTTTGTTTTGAAGAAAACATCAAAGTTAATTGTTATCATCAAAAAAGGGGAGATTGTTGATTCTAAGATTTTGATGAACAATTAAATATTGAGGTTTTTGGTGGAACTAACGATTTAATTGAGTGTTTCAATTTATTAGTTCCAATGATGAAAATGATCATAAAGATATTGTGACAATACTAAAGATGCTGACAAAGATGATAAAAAATTAAGAGTTTGAAGAAATTGAAGAACCTAGGAAAAATAACTCAGGTTAAATTTTAACTCTTAATATATCCCAATTAGGATCACACACGACACAAAATGGTTTTCAAAATTATATGTGTTTTATAGGATCCTAATTAGTTAAATTATTTGCTTCTATGTGAAATTGAAAAAGAAATAAAAATAATTAATTAAAATTGAATTTAAGATTTTAGTTGAGCTAACTGAGAAAAAAAATCGGTTAAAGGGGTGAAAACGTCGAAGAAAATAAATTGAAATCAGATTAAGGAAAGGATTCCCCAGTCGACTTATGAAAAATAAGTGAAGTTGTTGAATCTCTCGGTCGACAGGTAGATCGGCCTGAGCTTAAATAGTGAACTCTCTGAATCGGTCGGTCGACTAGTAGGTCGACCTATAGCCAAAAAAATAACTCTATGAATCGTCTGGTCGATAGATGAGGTATAGGCGGTCGACCAATGGGCAAAGGATTTTTGGCTTGGCTACATCCTGAATCAGGAGGTCAACAGACGGGCCTTGGTTGGTCGACTGATAGATCTGTTTCAAGTTTAGAGGATTTCGAGAATTCTGATCAAACAGTAACCGTTACTAGCCGTTTATGGTTAAGATATGCGAGATATCTTAGGGATCTGATATATTTTGAGCCATTTGCTTAATATTTAAATATCCCTATAGATATGGTTCAAGTAGTTTTGATATTTCTCAATTTGATACATGAAATTGTTTCAATCATATCTAACTGAGATTGAGTAAAAGTTTGAGGGACTTAATTGAATATTTTAATAGATAATTTAAGTGAATTATACCAGGAATTAATCATTATGATATAGAGGGTCTATTGGTGTAATTAAATTTCATGATTTATGGGAACTAGCCGTTGGAGGGCTTGTTTTATTCCCTTATAAGTAAACCTGCGTTTTTTAGGTTTTAATTAATAAAGATGATCCCAATCATTCAGAGTTATTCAACTCTCATTCTTTCTAAGAGTAATCATATTGAGTGCATTGTCAGATCTTTCTTGAGATTTGTTCATGAGAAACATTTGTTGTGGATTATTGCTTCTACCGATCTAAAGTATCATTACTATTCTAATCATTATTCTTTCGGTGGAATCCTAATGAGATCTTTCCAAATTACTTACTATTAATTGTTGCTTGATTATATCATTTATTATTTGGAATTTGATATTTCAAATTGTTTTTTGGATTTTTTATTAAAAATTATTTTTTTGAAATAATTTCTTGAGAAAGTCTGATTACGTGCTTAATTGCTTGTCATCCATCTTTATTTGAAATCAGATTTTGAAATTCTCACTTTTGTATCACTAGTATTGGGACATTAATTGAGTTTGAATTTACCTGAGGTGGTAGAAGCTCTAAGTAGGAAAATTAATTATCAATTGTTTGTAATTGGTGAGTTGAGTATCGAATTAAATACTACTGGGAGTGTCTACTCAAGGGTAGCTAGTTTCAATCTCTTCCGATAAAGAGATTGAGATTTCGATCTTTAGCTAGAGTATAAAAAATTAGGTTTTAATTCTTCTTTTATATAATTGTAATGGTTCAATCCTTACTAGGTAAAAAGATATTTGGAACGTGTTTGTGTGAGGTTTAATTCTTGAGCCTAAGGAATAAAAAGAATTAGATCGTGATTATCCATGTAATAGAATTAGGTTAATCTTCCGCTTGGTAAAAAGATAGAGGTTATTCCTTAGCCTATGAAAATGAATTGTAAAGGTCGATTCTGAGCCTGCAAAAAGAATCGTTGTGAAGATTTAGTCCCTACCTTTAAAGCGATCTTGAGTTTAGTGGGTATGACTCTCCGCGGAGCTCGGACGACTAGATTTGCCAAGAAAACCTTGGTGAACCAGTATAAATTTCTGTGTACTACATTATTTATATTGTTTATATTTTATTGTTTGGGTATGCACTTAGTTGATAACACATAATTCGTTGCTATAAAAGATAATAATTAATTTTAGGATAAAGTTAATTCTTTGATTTTTTAAGTGTTATATTCTGATAATTTTTAATATTACCCAATTCACCCCTTCTTAGGTAGCTCACTAGGCCAACATCTTTTATTTTTATAGATGGGTACTAAGATACTCCTCCTCCAGTCGTCAAGTATTTTTTAGTCCTCAAAATGTTGTTGAAAAGTTTAGTCAACCATTCTATCCCAATATCTCCCAAACTTTTCAACACCTCTATAGGGATTTCATCTAACCCTTCTTCTTTTTTAATTCTCATCTTCCTTAGTGCTATTCTAACTTCTAAAGCCCTAATGCTTTTATGAAACCTATATATCTTATCTGAAGATAAATTAGGCAACTCCAGTCTAGATTCTCCGATGTCATTCTCATTAAATAAATTATAAAAATAATTTCTCCATCGTTCTATAATCTCTCTATCCTTTACCAGTACCTTTTCATCAGTGTCTTTGATGCATCTGACATTTTCAATATCTCTAGTCTTTCATTTTCGTCGCCAACAGGTTTAAATATATCTTTCTCTCCCTCTTTTGTATCTAACTTTTGATACAAATTATAATACGCCCTGAATTTTGATCCCTTAACGTTGGCCCAGTAGAATACCTAAGAGAAGGGGTGAATTGGGTAATTAAAAATTATATCAGAATAATACTTCAATAAATCAAATGATTAATTTTAATCCTAAATTAATTATAATATTTATATCATAGCGGAATTATATAATCAACTAGGTACACACCAAAAAGCAAAAACAAACAAATTAAATAATGCAGCATACCAAAAGATATATCCTGATTCATCAAGCTACTCTTGGCTAGGCTAGTCTTCCAAGCCCCACGGAGATTCGCACCCACTAATACTCAAGATTTCTTTACAGGTAGGAACCAAACCCTCATAATGATTCTTTCCACAAACTCGGATCAACCTTTAAAAATTCTTTTTTCCAGGCGCAATAATAACCTCTATTTTTTACAGGCTCAAGAATAACCTAATTCTATTATAGGGAGAATCACAACCTAATTTTTTTTATGCCTTAGGCTCAAGAATCAAAACCTCACCAACACTTCAAATATCCTTTTACCCGGTAAAGATTGAACCGTTACAAAATTCACTCAAAAACCAATTCTATCCAAAAATAATTACTACCTCAATCTTTTTACAGGAAGAGACTGAAACTGGCTACCTTTTGATTAAATACTCCCAATAGTATTTAACCTGTCATACTACTCACCAATACAAATTGATAAGCAGATTATCTCACTCAGAACTTTTACCACCCCAGATAAATTATAATTCGATTAATATTCCAAATCTAGTGATAGAAAAATGTGAGATTGAAAATCTGATTTTAACAAAATATGGGTAGCAAATAATTGAGCACATAATCAGATTCAAGAAATTGTTTATAAAATATTTTCTTCAACAAATAATCAAAAACAATTTCTAAAGATCAATTTTAAAAAATTAAACAAGCAATGCACAATAGAAAGTAATTGGAAAGATCTCACCCAGAATCCACAGAAAAAATAAATAGAGCGATAATACTTCAGATCTGGTAGCAGCAAATATTAATAGCCAATGATTCAAGATCGTCTCTTAGAATAGCTCACAAACTCAGTATGATAACTCTTAGAACCGCTCAATATGATCTCTTAATCTTTTAACTCACTTCCCTTAATTTTTACTGCTTTTTGATATATGAAAAACGCAGGTCTATATATATGAAAAATAAATCAGCTCTCTAACTACTAGTTCCCATCTGTCATGACATTTAAATGCTTTCTTAGACCCCATATATCATTATAACTTCATTTTGGTTCAATTCACTTAATAATATCTTTTAAATCTTTTAATTAAGTCCCCTAAATATTTCTCAATCTGAATTAATTAGAATAGAATCAATTTTATGTACCAAATTTAAAAACATTAAAAATTAATGAACCAAATCTATAGGATTTAAACATTAGGTGAAACATATCTTAAATATAATAATATTCTCGAAATCTCTCTCAAATCCCAACCAAAAATGGCTATTTTTGGATATAATCTCGGAATAAACAGAATCTTGAAACAGCACGTCCGGTCAACCGATCAGTCGACTGCCCTATTCGGGATGTAGCCAAGCCATCGCTGATGCGTTCTTAGGTTGACCTGTCTGTCGACTTGGAGATTCAAAGAGTTCGTTTTGCCTTCACCGGTCGACCTACCTATCGACTAAAAGATACAAAGAGTTCAGTTTCTCTTCACCGGTCGACCTGCTTGTCGACTTAGAGATACAGGTTGTTTCTGCTGCTTGGTCCGATTGACCTATCAGTCGACTTACATCTGCTGGATCTCTTTTCTGAACTCGTTTTTAACTCTTTCTCTTTTACGTTTTTGCCCCTTTAACCATTTTCTTTTCTAAATATGCTCCACTAATCTTCTTATATTCAATTTTAGTCAATTATAAATATTTCTTTTAAAACACATAGGAACAAATAATTTCATCTTATCAAAACACACATAAACAATAAAAACTTTTTGTGTCATATATGTGTTTCCCTAATTTCTTCAAACTCTTAATTCTTCATCATCTTTATCAGCATGATTTAGCATCCATTTGTCATCTCATCTTCATCACTAGAACTTTAATAAACTGAAACACTTAACAAACCATTAGTTCCACCAGAACATCAACACTTAATTGTTCATCAAAATCTTATGATCAACAATCTTTCCCTTTTTGATGATGACAATTAATTTTGATATTTTCTTCAAAACAAAAATATAACCACACTCTCACTGAATCCGAGGATGGGTTTTATAACTCATTTAAGCATCATAATAATGATTTTAAAAAATATAATCAATAAAGCACAAAAAAATACTCCCCCTTAATAAAACATCATTTAATTTCTCCCCCTTTGTCATCTTCAAAAACAAAATTTACGGAGGGGGAAATGTACATGAACATTACTCTAGGCAATCATATAATATACTTGAAAGAGTAAACCTAAAGTAATTAAATCTGGATATATATATATATATATATATATATATATATATATATATAACTCTTTTAAAAGCACATGGAATCAACTTATAAATTCAACTTTAAAAAATTAAAACTCATTTTAACAAACCAACTTTTAGGCACAAAACATCAACACTATGTGGATCATTATTATAGATAAATATCAAGTCTACTCAATTCATCAAAATCCACACCAAAAACATCATTCTTAACATGCAATCTCCCACTATATAAGTATAAATAAACTAATTCATTTTAAGGAGAAATATAATTTTTGAAGCACTAACACATGAACCATCTCTCAATAATAGTTTATGAAATTATCAATATAATGCATACTTATTTCATAAAAACAATCAGCTCCATTTTTCAACAATAATCATTAACGCTCAAGAATATGAATCATATCTCAATCAATAACATGCATATTAAAAAAATCAAGATTAATAAAAAACTTAGTTCAAATCAACTTATTTGTATAAAAGTAAATAGCATGAATGATAGCACATTATACAAATAATCCTACCAAAAAACATATGCAACAAATAACTAGCATTATTTAGTAAGATCACAAATACTCGATTAATCCTCTAAATCACATAACATGTTTTAAAATTAACACATGATCACTACTTGATATAAGCACATAAAAACATGTTAATACTCCCCCTAACCAAATGTGATTGTCATAATCACCATAGAATATTTCGAAGACAACCAGTGAACACATCATTAAAAATAGGTCTTAGAAACAATTACCAACTTACCTATTTGGTAAGTCGGGACTCTCCCTCTTTAACAAATTTAATAAATTCAAAATGTGGAGGGTTAGAAGTACCTTTTATATCTTTCGGGGTAACTTTACTCTTTATCTCATTTATACCGATGATTGATTTAGGTGTGCAATTCTTCTTTGTTTGTTTGTATCATCTCTTCTTTTGATTTTTACCATTTGATTCATTTATGATTCCCTTTGCACGTATCGTTTGTAGTTTTCTAGTGATATCCCATCTTGGCTTTGGTACAACTTTTTTCTTAACACATATCTCTTGTGGTTTCTTTACAACTTCACCTCTTGTCTTTGGTATATCTTTTCACTTTGCACACGTCACTTGTGGATCTTTGGTGACTTCCTATTTTGGCTTTGATATAAACTCCTTAACTGTTCATTCTGGTCCACTTCCGATATTTTGTAATTCTGCACAAGACATTTCAACAATTTTCTTCGGTATCCATTTGATTTTGGATCCATTCTTGTTAGACATAAACTTCGGGTTTCGAAACGGATATGATACTTTAAAATGCCCAACCTTATTACAATAATAACATCTTAAATCCAATTTATCATACAAAGTACGAGATATAAAACAATAATTATTTCTAATAATAACCACATAATTATCACTGGCTTGTGATGAAGGATGAGATGATGAAGCATATCTACTTTACCTCGAAAAATTATTTTCAGAATCTCCCGAAATAGTCTTAAGGTCGGATTTTAATTTTCAAAATTTTTCTTAAGTAAATTGATTTTAGAAATAAGATCTGACCTTTACTTGGAAATTATGTCAAAATTATTTTTTAAAACTCTATTTTTATTTTCAAAAGAATCCACTTTAGATAGCAAATTATTAATTTCAAAAATAACGTCTGAAAACTCTTTTGTACCACAATAATCATCCAAATGCACTTTAGATTTTTGAACACTTTCTCTACCATTTTCAAAAGAAGCGATTTTTCTTTTTAAACTCAAACTCTCTTTAACAAAAAGTAGTGTGAGTGAAAGTAATTTTTTCATAATAATATGGACATTTTCATTATCATTATCTCCATCACTACCATACGAATCACAACAATCATAAACCACATTGCCATATAAGGATCTATCACCATCAAGAGAAGATACACAAACAATATTATCCATATTGTGTGCACGTGACCAGTTTAGCTAGGATGTTAAGCCTAACGAGCTAACATCAGCTCTGATGCCAATTGTTGGCCCAGTGGAATACTCAAGAGGGGGGGTGAATGGGGTAATTAAAAATTATATCAGAATAATACTTCAATAAATCAAATAATTAATTTTAATCCTAAATTAATTATAATCTTTTTATCACATTGGAATTATATAATCAACTAGGTCCACACCAAATAGCAAAAATAAGCAAATTAAATAATGCAGCACACCAAGATATATCCTGGTTCACCAATCTATTCTTGGCTAGTCTAATCCTCCGAACCCCACGGAGATTCGCACCCACTAATACTCAAGATTTCTTTACAGGTAGAAACCAAACCCTCACAATTATTCTTTTCACAGACTCAGAATCAACCTTTACAAATTCATTTTTTCAGGCTCAGGAATAACCTCTACTTTTTACAGGTTCAAGAATAACCTAATTCTATTACAGGGAGAACTACAACTTAATTCTTTTTATACCTTAGGCTCAAGAATCAAAACCTTACCAACACTCCAAATATCATTTTACCCGGTAAGGATTGAACCGTTATAAAATTAACTCAAAAACCAATTCTATCCAGGAAGAATTACTACCTCAATCTCTTTACAAGAAGAGATTGAAATCGACTACTATTTGATTAAATACCCCCAATAGTATTTAATCCGTCACACTACTCACCAATACAAATTGATAAGTAGATTATCTCACTCAGAGCTTCTACCACCCCAGATAAATTATAACTCGATTAATATCCCAAATCTAGTAATAGAAAAATGTGAGATTGAAAATCTAATTTTAACAAAATATGGGTAGCAAATAATTGAGCATGTAATCAGGTTCAAAAAATTATTTATAAAATATTTTCTTCAATAAAGAATAAAAAACTATTTCTAAAGATCAATTTTCCAAAAATTAAACAAGCAATACACAATAGAATGTAATTGGAAAGATCTCACCTGAAATCCACAGAAAAAATAAATAGAGCGATGATACTTCAGATCCGATAGCAACAAAGATTAATAGCCAATTATTCAAGATCGTCTCTTAGAATAACTCACAAACTCAGTATGATAACTCTTAGAACAACTCAATATGATCTTTTAATCTTTTTGCTCACTTCTCTTGATTTTTGCTGCTTTTTGATATATGAAAAACACAAGTCTATATATATGGAAAATAAATCAGCTCTCTAACGGCTAGTTCTCATGTGTCATGACATTTAAATGCTCTTTTAGACCCCGTATATCATTATAACTTCATTTTGGTTCAATTCACTTAATAATGACTTTTAAATCTTTCAATTAAATTCCCCAAATATTTCTCAATCTCAATTAATTAGAATAGAATCAATTTTATGTACCAAATTGAGAAATATTAAAAATTAATGAACTAAATCAATAGGATTTAAACATTAGGTGTGGCATATCTTAAATATAATAATATCCCTGAAATCTCTCTCAAATCCTAACAAAAAACGACTACTTTTGGATATAATCTCGGAATAAACAAAATCCTGAAACAGCGCATTCGGTCGACCGGTCAGTTAACTGTCCTATTCAGGATGTAGCTAAGCCATTACTGCTGCGTTCATAAGTCGACCTGTCTGTCGACTTGGAGATTCAGAGAGTTCGTTTTGCCTTCACCAGTTGACCTACTTATCGACTTAAAGATACAGAGAGTTCAACTTCTCTTCACCGGTCGACCTGCCTATCGACTTAGAGATACAGGTTGTTTCTGCTGCTTGGTCTGGTTGACCTATCAGTCTACTTACATCTGCTGGATCTCTTTTCTGCACTCGTTTTTAACTCTTTCTCTTTTACGTTTTCACCCCTTTAACCATTTTCTTTTCTAAATATACTCCACTAATCTTTTTATATTCAATTTTAGTCAATTATAAATATTTCTTTTAAAACACATAGGAGTAAATAATTTCATCTTATCAAAACACACATAAACAATAAAAACTTTTTGTGCCGTATGTGTATTCCTAATTGGGATATTAAGAGTTGAAATTTACCTGAGTTGTTTGCCCTAACTTTTTTCAAACTCTTAATTCTTCATCATTTTTGTCATCATGATTTAGCATTCATTTGTCATCTCATCTAGAACTTTAATAAACTGAAACATTTAACAAACCATTAGTTCCACCAAAACATCAACATTTAATTGTTCATTAAAATCTTAAGATCAACACTTAATTATTTTTCTTGCCTCTATTTTTGCATGTTTATACTTCTCCGAACTCTCCTTACTTCGATATTTTTGTCATTCTTTATAAGCTATTTTCTTGTCCCGAACAACTTTTTGGACATCCTCATTCCATCACCAACTTTCTTTATATCATGATCCTGCTCCTTTATAAACTCCTAAAACTTTCTTCCTATCTCTCTAATATGACTCGCTATATCAATTCATATTTTGTTCACATCCTCATGTCTCTTCCATATCTCATAATTGCTAATTTTATCCTTAAACAACTCCATCTTTTCACATTTTAGATCTTTTTAACGTGTCATTGTCTGCCTATTTATCTTAGACCCCCGTTTCTACTTCTGAAACTTCAGATCGGTTACCATTAGTCTATGTTGGGTAGCAATACTCTCTCCGGGTATGACTTTACAGTCCTTACATATTAAACGATCACTTATTCTAGTAAGGACAAAATCTATTTGGCTATTCCTCTGACAACTCTTAAATGTGATAAGGTACTCATCCCTCTTCCTGAAACATGTATTTAGAAGAATTAAATCATACGCCATAGTAAAATCCAAAATCTATTGCATTCTTCTCCCCAAATCCATAATCACCATGTGTCTAGACTTTTTGGTGCATTGATTGTATTTAAAAATATTTGAAGTTAATTTTTTTTAAATATAATGACATGAAAATAGTTATGTAAAAATTAGATATTATATATATATATTTTTTGATATTTTGTTAATGACTTTTAAATTTGTCCAATTAGTATTTTCTTGAATAGATGTAATTACTATGTACTTCAACATTATGTTACAATTCACAAGAATTTTGTTGTGTTTTACAATTTATTCTCCCGTACACACTCTATTCTATTTAAAATAGTGTCTATAGTGTCTATTCGATTTGTTATCAAAGATAAGTGATAACTGGTAAACCAAGTTCCATTGATTTCATTGATATGCACAAACATTACAATATCTACCAGTTAATTTTTGGTTGAAGTTCCTACGAGAAAAAACTTTGTGAAGTATTATTATTTCCTTGGCCTATTTTCACGTCCATGAGATCAGCCACAAGTCCAGGTTGTGTGATTTTTACATTTTCTATGTCGGTCTCCTGAATCAGCATTTTCACTGTAATAGACATTGAAGGGCGGAGCTTGGTGTTCTCTTGCACGCAAAGCAGCCCGACTTTCAGGAACCTAACAGCTTCTTCTCGTGTGAAGCCTCCATTTAACACCGTATCTACTATCTGCATAAGGTTGCCGGTGTTGTACATCTGCCATACCTGCACGCATACACAAACAAAATACAAATATACATAAACTCATTTTTTTTTGCACCATCTGAAAAGACGATTAGTACAATCCTTTAAAATGTCTATTTGTTAAAGGTTGAGATTGATTTGAGGGGATTATAGAAGTTTTTGGAGGGAAAATTCTCGTCCGAAAATTTCATATCCCCACTTTTAAAACAAATAGATTAAATTATATTTTGCACTCTTCACATTTCACATTTGTATTTAATTGACCAATTTTTTTTTTGTTATTTACTATCTCTTTACAGTTATAAATTAGAAAATCGATACAGTGGTACAATGAATCCTAGGATTATATATATGTGATAACAGGATCAATCTGTCCTTTCCACACAAAAAAAAGCCTCGGTTTTTGTGTTATATTAGACTTTATCTGCAGTGTGAAAGGCGGCTGCTTCTTGAATTCTTGGAACAGTAACAAAAATCAGGAACAATCCTATTCTGTTCCTTGAAATTTGTTCTAATAATCTGGAAGCATAACAGAACCGATTTTTTTGTTCCCCCATTTCCGTTTCTTGGAACAGAAACCAAAATTTGGATCAAAAACACTAGACAAACAGGGTATCGTTCTTCGTTCGTATAACAATCTACAGACTTATTGTGCGTTAGATAACTGCAATATTTTTTCATTACCTTATCAACTAGGAATTGCTCTCCTCGTTCCAAGTCGAAATCAACGACGGGCCTCCCACTGACAATCTCCAGCAACAATACCCCGAAGCTGTAAACATCTGATTTTCGCGTCAAATGGCCACTGACTGCATATTCTGGAGAAAGGTAGCCTCTTTGGCATTTTATTTGCAAAATCCCAATTAGCTAGCAGAAATAAAAGGAACTAAACTTGCATTTGGTTGAATGGATTTGAAAGTACTTTTTTGAAGTGCAAAACAAATGGTCCTTTTAAATTTAATACTTTTTTGCTTAAAACCAAAAACACACTTAAGAAACCATTATCAAACGGTGTCTGAATTTCAAATCAATTCATCCAAATGGAGCAATTTAATCCAAAACAAGAAAAAAAATAAAAAAAAATAAGGGCCAATGTTTTGTCCCAGGAGTTTCCACTTACAGTGTCCCAGCAACACGAGTACTAATGTGGGAAATGTTGTCTCTGAACAGCTTTGACAGACCAAAATCCGAAACCTTTGGCTTGAAGTGATCATCAAGAAGTATGTTGCTAGCTTTTATATCCCGGTGCACCACATGGGGATCGACCTCTTCGTGGAGGTAGGCAAGTCCTCTTGCAACTCCAATTGCTATCTCCCTCCTCTTTGCCCAACTAAATTTACCCCTATTTTGCTCTCCACCTATATATATACACACACATATGTTGGTATTTATGTATGTTAATGTTAAAAGAATTTGTCAACCTTCATAAAGTAATCTATATACGAAAGGAGTTAATTCCACTTAACACTAAGTGATTCTAAGTTGGAATCTTCTAACATGGTATCATAGCAAGGTTTGAGAAATCTCGTTCGTTTATCCCGAACGTTTGAATGTTTGTTTTTTATCTTTTGTTTGTTTAATTGCATCACGTGCAAGACGAGTTTGCACCTTAGGGTTGATAGTAGAATACCATATCAAATATGTGAGAGTTTCCAAAGTAGTCTATATATAAAAGGAGTTACTTCACTTTTGACACCATGTGATTTTGAAGGGTCGAACCTCCTAACAATATGTAGAAGTACGTGGAAGTAGAAGTATAAAAATGAAGAATTACCGAGGAATGTGTGTGAAAGGCTGTTGTTTTCCATATAGTCATAAACCAGGAGTCTCTTGGCTCCATCAACACAACATCCTCTGAGAATAACCAAATTTTCATGCTTGATGTTTGAGAGCGCAGCAATCTCCGATATGAACTCCCTCTCGCCTCTCATCGATTCCAGCTCAACCGATAGGACTTTCACCGCAACAAAACTCCCATCTTGAAGTCGCCCCTTCAACGCATATAATAAATCAATTGTAAGTCTCTCTTTTCTTCTCTTCCCCCCCCAATTTTTTCTTCCTTTTTTTTTTTTTTGGGTGCATTTTACAGAAAAAAATTACCTTGTAAACAATGCCGAATCCTCCCTCTCCTACCTTGTTCGAAGAACGAAAACCATTGGTTGCCGCTTTCAATTCGTTGTAAGAAAATACCCGGAAACTATGAGCTTCTTCTTCACCACCTATACCAAATTGATCCAAGAAGCACCCATCTTTTAATTCCTTCTGTGTTTTAGGTTAAACAACTTGCATTTTTCACCCCTCAACTTCAGGTACGGTCACACTTTGCCCCTTGATTTCAAGGGCTTCCGGCCACTTTGTTGCCGGAATAGGGATCAAAGTGCAACCATATTTGAATTTCAAGGGTGGAAAATAAAATTAAACCCATTTTAATTTTTGCAATAAAATTGACACAAAGCAAATTTCAAGGGAAGAGGCGACTCACTTTGCTTGGCTTTGTTGGTGATAGGCATAGAATAGAAACATTTAGAGCAAGGAATTGAAAACTTCATACTTCTTCTTTGGTGTTCTTAATTCTATGTTGTCTCGGCGAATCTTGCTTTAAACCTCTGAATTCTCATATTAGTGGATATGGGTGTCAACTGGGAAGATTGAGAACATATAAGGAACAAGAAGAGGAGAAGATACATGCCCAAGACCAAAAGATGAAGAAATGCTCACGGATTTGACTTTTTCTTTTGGAATTCCAAATTGTTTAATACCATTTGTTTGTTAGGAAATAGGCAACTAATTCAGCAAAGAATAATCTAGAAGAAACAATTCTATTGGTATTAGATGTTCTTTTTATTTAGTGTAGACGTCCACTTCAAATCAATTTTAATCAGATTTGAAGTTTGAATTGAAAATGAAAAAAAAAGAGGTGAAAGTGAATTTAGTTTTGAGATTTCCGATGTTTTTCGATTAATACTTGGCATGCTTGATCTGCTGAATTTGAATTTAGAACTCTAGGCATAGGAAAATATATTTTTAAAATTAAGTTAATATGTTTTGTAATGTGAAAATATGTTTTTTTGACAACCAAATAATAGAACTACAAAAAGAGAGTTCATGGATGTTCTCTCTCTCTCTCTTTCTCTCTTCCTCTCTCCTTTCATCTCCTCCTCCTTATATCTCTCTTTCTTTCTCTCGCGCGCACATACACACACAAAAAATAGATCTGAACTTTTAGATTTATCACTTTTATGGCATGTTTGGTTGAACGAAATCGGGACAGAATATAATCATCATTCTGCGCTCGATTCTTATTCCAATGTTTAGTTCTCCAATGAAATCATAAAAGTGATTCTATTCGAATGAAAAATTAGTGAATGAGATTCCATAATAGATGGATTAGAATCAAGTCTAGTCCAATGGAATGAAAATTAAAATTACAAAAAAATTCATATCAGTATCCAGCCCAATCTAAAAATTAGATAATAGAAAGTGAAAATTGATAACAGAAACAAAAATTAGAGAACGTAAACAGAAATTAGAGAACAGAAACAGAAAATTGAGAAAAAAAAAAACAGAAAATAGAGAATAGAAATTGAAATTAGAGAATAAAATTGAAAATTGAGAACAGAAACTGAAAATTAGATAACAGAAATAGAAATCAGAGAATAGAAACTGAAAATTTAGAACAGAAACAGAAATTAGACAACAGAAACTGAAAATTGAAAACAGCAATAGAAATTAGAGAATATAAACTGAAAATTTAGAACAGAAACTAAAAATTGAGAACGAAAACGGAAATTAGATAACAGAAACTGAAAATTGAATGAAATAGTGAAATATAATAAAATAAGTGAATGAATAAAATAATGATGTATAATAAAATTTTATTATAAGGGCATATTGATAATTTTATTATCTTTCACTATTTTATTCTTTCTCTCATTCCATACTAACCAAATAAGTAAATAGAATAGTGATTCAATTGACAATTTTATTCTATTCATTCTCTCATTCTATTATATCTTCCATTCTAGTCTACCCTTATTTCATTTCGTCTAATTAAACGAGCTGTTAGACCTATAGATTCGTACTCGAATTTGTAGATCTTTACTCAGATCTACATGTCCGAGCAAGGATCAAAGCTTGGATACTTGCTTGGATTTAGTTATATATAAATATGTGTGTGTGAAAGAGAGATACTATGACAACATTTTTAGAGAGAATTTATGATTAATATCTTTTCAAGTTCCTATTGAAACATTCAATTATAATATTCTTATAATATCTAGATAATAAAACAGGACATACATAAACCCTCTAGACAAATCTCAACTGTTCTTTACACTTTCCATAAAGAACGGTCTAGATTGATTCTCTAGATTAACTTAAATATCATTTTTTATTTTATTTTTATTGCTTTATAATTCCATAAATTCCTTATAGCTCGTGCCTATTGCCTAATTCCATATTTCTTTATAATTCCATAATAAATTCTTTTACCATTTGTTTTCTTACCTGGTTGTTCCATGCCCAAGCCATCGCCGACCATCTCTCCTTCCATGCATGCTGACATTTCTCTCTTGCTCTCTCTATGACAATCGCTCACCTCTATCTATGGAAATCACTCAACCTTTCTAATCCCTCTCTCCCTCCATCGCCGACCCCCCTCTCTCTCTATGGAAACCATTGCCGATTACTTCTCTCTGTGTGGAAAACCCCTCTTTTTCTCTCTCTCTCTCTATGGAAACCGTCGCCGATTTCCTCTCTCTCTATGGAAAACCTTTCTCTTCACGCTTTTTCTCTTATATATATAGTCTTTAGGGTTAAGTAAGGTTTGTACTCGATAGGGAGATATTATCTAATCTGAATACTCAATTGATCTTCAAATGTTCTTCCATTTTCTTTGAGAACACCTAATTTTTGAAGATTGACTCGAACCAAAGAAACTCGCAGATTCCGCCATTGATGCAACACTCTGAACAGGTAATGGAACAACTTTTTTTCTTCGTGTCTCGCTTCATAAGTCTTCTTCTTCTACGTTTTCTTTTTTCCCGTTGTTTTCCTGCATCTCTATTTCATGGTTAATCAAGCTTTTTTTTTTTTTTTTCCCGGTTGTTAATAGGTAATTTATTATTTTTTTATTGCGTTTAATTCATGGTTAACCAAGTCTCTATAAGCACTTGGTAGTGGTAGTATATCATGTTTGATTCATGGTTAATCAAGTCTCTATAGGCCAATTAATTCATTAGGTTTTACATGAGAGTATATATATATATATAGATATCATGTTTCGGTTTCAAAATATATTGTTTAACAGAAAGTAATAAGCAGAAGCAGTACATTGCAAGGAATAGTTCGGTATTTTCGAATTCTTCAGGTATGTTCCCGATTTTATGGTCCCAAAATACTATTTTTGTAGTGTTCTATTATATTCTGTTCGAAAATTACTTTTTGGCATTTGGTGTTCTCTAAAAAATATACTGTTAGAGCACTAAATCATATTGGCTTATGTTTGTGATTTTCATGAATTTCACATTGATTCCTAGGTTTTTTTTTTTTTTTTTTTTTTTTTTATTATTATTATTATTATTATTGCTGAAGTAAGGTATGTACTGGTTTTGATTGCTGAAGTAGGGTATGTACTCGATTTTTTGTTCTATTCTCAATTTTTTGTTTTCAGTTACTGCGCAGTTTTATTCTGACTTTATGTTTAGTTTTGTTTTTTGGCAATTTGAGCGGTGCACATTCATCATCGCTGTCACTGTGAATTTGAACCGATGACTTCTAGAGGATCTTAATTCAAAGGCTTTGTTGGCTATTTTTAGTTGTCATGATATTTCTAATTTAAATATGTTTCTTTTCTTTCTTTTATTTGGATTTAATTTTGCTTCCCTAAGTGGTGCGTAACCCAAACTATGAATAAGATTCCAATATTTTTCCCTCAAGTACTTTTCATTCTTTCATTTGGATTCCCTAAAGTATTTTTACCTAAATTTCATTTGGATCTTTCTTTTTTTGGTGGGGTGTTTATATATGTAACTTTTCATATTAGTTAAAATTGTTATTTTAGTAAATTGTCCCATATTTTCAACTTATTTGGTAGTCATTGCTGCTTTACTTTAATTCAAACACCCAATATGGCTGTATTGTTACTGTTTTGCTCCCGTATGTCTATTATGTTACTGTACCTGTATTTCTGTTTCTATATTTCTATTATGTTGTTGTTTAGTTCCCATATTGTTGTACTATTATTGTTACTGTTCTGCTCCCGTATGTCTATTCTGTTACTGTACCCGTATTTCTGTTTCTATATTTCTATTTTGTTGTTGTTTAGTTCCCATATTGTTGTACTACTACTGTTACTGTTATGTTCCCGTATTTGAACATAATGATTCTATTCCAGAACCTGTATTGTGGAACTGAAAAAAAAAAACTCTGAAGACTTTGGGCAATTTTTAGTGTTAAAATGTTTCACAATCGTAAATTTCGGCTAAAAATTTGCCAAATAGGCTTTTAATTTTGGAAAAGAATGAAACTCCAAATTTATGTTTCTGTTATGCTTTGTTCCCAGATTAATATCTATTCGAAGATTTTTTTCCTTGGATTTTCTGAATAATAGTTTTCTGAAGCATATAAAACTGAATATTCCTTATATACTCCTGCACTAGTATAAAGAATTTGTCCATATTGTATCATATAGCAAATACACACAGGTTACACTGGTGTAACCTGTGTAACCTATGCCGCCTTCTGATTATAAGCCGAAGTATCAATTCAATCCAATTGAGGTGATAGGTGTGATCTACCTACATATTTCCAAATCGATTTTGTTAGTTTTAGAGTATTTTTTATAGCGTTTTTATTATGTTTTAATTAGTTTTTATTCTTTTTGTATAAATCAGGTGTATGGGGCAAAAAGATAGGAAACCAGAACGAAAACGATGAAATCGAACCAAGAACGGTCAAAGAACGGTGGAAAAATGAGCAAGGCAATAATATTCTGAAAGAAGCCTACTGCCGAGGCATCCAGACCTCCGCCGCAACAGTGAAAATGTGGAGAATGACTTATCCATGTTGAACATCCACCGCTGCGGCGCTGGAGATGCAAGATGTCAACCTTATCCACTGCCTTCTTCACTGCCAAGGCGATCAAACAAAAAACCTACTCACCGCCACGACGGTGAATCCCACTACCACGGCGGTGACCTCTGCACAAATTTAGATATTTATTTTAGATATTTTGCCTATTTAAACCCCTCTCCTCATCTCTCCTCTTGTTCTCCCCGGCCATTAGAGCCCCTTTAGGGATTAGTATAGTTAGAGAGAGAGTATGGGGAGTGTTCAAACAATTCTAAATGAGAAGATCAGCACGCGGAGAAGGAGAATCGATCGGTGGATAGTTTTAGCAGCCAAAATTCGGATATCGGCTAAGTTCATCCGTTTTTCCTTTTATTTCTTAACTTCGATATATGTTTGAGCATGTTTAGCTTGATTTTAATTGTATAAACGGTTATGACCACCAGTTAAATGTGGATTATCTTAGGGATATATATTATTTATAAAAACCTAGTTTTGGTTGAGTTGTGTTTCTTTGATAAATGTTCTTCGTAGTTTGATTGTCTTTATCATATTGTTATGTTTATTATGCCTAGATAGATATATCAAGAATACGGGGTTTAACACTTGAGAGAGATAACCTCGAATTTGGACTAAGGTAAATATAACGCCAATTGATGACGTTGGGGCAAGTCTCACGTGACTTAGGGTCGTTAAGACGTTGAGGTGGACTTCTTCGTTGACTCGAAGTCATGTATTCCCCCATCCTACACTCAGGAGAGGTGACGGTGAAGTTTTAGAACTGAGATCGTCGATAGGGTAAACACTACGTGACGATCTAAAGACTTGGTTGGGAGTTGGATTGTGTGCAATCAATGACGTTGGGGGGAGACTCATGTGACCTAGGGTTGTTAAGACGTTGAGGGGGACTTATTCGTTAACTCGAAATCATGTATTCCCTCGTCTTATACTTGGGAGAGGTGGTGGGGGAGTTTACGAATTGAGATTGTCAAATAGGTCGAACACCATTATTGTAAACTAAACGAAATCAAACGTATTTAAGTAAATAAAGTTAATCCCTAGATAATCCATCCCCTAACTATCTCGTATTAGTATAATTAGTATAGATTACATTAGGTTATATTAGTATTAGTATTAATTAGTTAAATTACATTTTTTTATCACCTAGATAAAATTAGGTCATGATAACACGATAGTTGATAATAACGAACATCAATCCTTGTGGATATGATACCCGATCTCAAACGATCACATTATACTAAAATTTTGACCTCGTACACTTGCGAGTAGTCAATACACGAGCATGTAACAAACGCTCTCCATACATGAGGCTTTCAAAGGCAATTTGTGGTTGACTTTAAAGCTTCAAAGAATTCAATTCTGATTGATTTTCTAAAATCAAGGTACGATTTTTAAAATCAATCAAGGAATGATTTTTTTTTTTTAGTTGAATTTGATCGATTTTGGATTTTGAATTGACTCATTATGGCTTAGTTTTTAATGGGTTTCAAGCAACTATGGCGTACATATAGAGATTTCTATATAATTTGGGGGGTTTTTGAGAGCAAATTCTTGATCTAAAAGCTATAGGAGGGGGAAAAAGGAAAATAGGTTATAGACTGAGAGTTTTGTCATTTTTTCTTTTAAATTTGTACATGCATTAATAATTTGTGTATAATTTTATTTCATTAAAATTATTTGACGATGAAAGAAAAAACTTTAACAATTTGATGGTTCATTTATTTCGTTATTCCAATTTCAATTCCAATTCCAATTCCAATTTTTAGTATTGTTTTGTTCTTTAGATTTTTAATACAATTTTTTTTTTTTACTTAATTTTAGATTTTTCATAATGTTTTATGACATATAATTTTAATTTTTTATGACCTTAATTTTTTATCCAAGTTATTACAATTTCCTTTCTTTGAAATAATTGAAAGTGTTTTTTTTTTTCAAATTAATTTTTTTTCGTGCCCTCGGGCATGGGTTATCCATTAGTTTATTTGATAAAACACATTTAATATATATATATATATATATATATATAATAAAGACTGGAAAATTATTCTAATAAATATAAATTAATGCGAGAAAATAATTGTCCTTGTAAGTTATTGTCACAGTCTTTTATGGGAGAACTTTTAATTATCTTAATACTTAATACGTCCCAAAATTATGTAAGTTAGGACAGATTTAGTTTTCATAAAAGTGAATTTCAATTTTAGTGGAGATGAGAGAAGAAAATGAAGATCTGCGGTGGTAGTTGTGGTTCAGCGTAGTGTTAATTTGACGTTGTTGATTGGTGGTGAACGTTGAAGGTTTGGCATGGTAGATCATGAAGTTGGAAGATAGGAAGATGAAGATGAAGATGAAGATTTGAAAAAAAAAAATACACTATAAACTCTTAAGTTTTGGAATAGTGTTAAAATAATATCTATTGAAATTTTTGAAGGGTACAAATATCAATTAATATTAACTAATGGATTTTCATTGACTTTTTACGTTTGAAGGTTAAAATTAATGGAATACTTGTACTTAAATTTGAAACATAATGGGTGTAAGTGCTGACAAAAATATTACAAGAGTACAAAATATAATTAGATCTAATTGCAAGGGTGCAAAGTTTATTCTTGAATATACTACGTATGAATTTAGTGTTCGACTTTATGAAGAGAGAGAGAATAGTGTAGTCAGAAGCCAAACAAGACTTTATATTTAAATATGCTATGTATGAGAGAAAAAAAAATTGCAAGTTAGGCAGCGTGCGGTAGTATATTCAGTTGTATTCTCATGATAATTATTGTTAATAGAAAATTTGAGTTATATTAATAGAGATATATAATGAATCTAAGTAGGGATGAAAGAAAAAATCGAACCGACAGATAATCGAGAGAAATCGAATTAAATGGTTTGGTTTTGAAACCGACTAAATGATTTGGTTGCAATTTTGATTTTGAAATTAGCAACCGAAACGATTTTGGTTTTGCATTTTGCACCCATAAATACAATTTGACTTAAATGCATGTCATCCCTTATTGCATTTTTCACCCATAAGCTTTTAAATGTATTTCTAAATTATCCTCATAAAATTAATTAAAGGGCATAAATGTAATTTAATATATAATAATTTATTTTCATTGACATCTTACACTTTGACCGTTTAAAGTTAAGGAAAAAGTGCTTACGAAGGGGATAAAGTGCAACACGGTCTAATTACAAGAAATAAAGTGCTGACAAAAATACCACAATGGTACAAAGTACAATAAAGTCTAATTACATGGGGTAAAGAGTAATTAACCCTAATTTTTATTATTCAGATTATAAGTCCGGATTATTCTAATTTATAATATAAAATTAATTATTTAACATAATAATAGTTAAATTTAACATTTCTAATTATAAATTACGTATTTTTTTGTTAAAGTAATATTAAGGGTTAATTTCAGTTTACACCCTTGTGGTTAGACGGATTTGCACTTTGTACCCCTGTATTATTTTCGTCAACATTTACACCTCTTGTACTTAAGACTTAAGGGCAATAGTTAAAAATTTAACAGGAGTGAGTGTATTTTCATCATTTTATTTAAAAAATAAGGATAATTTTGTCTTCCCCCCTCCTCACACCCTTATCCCCTCCCTATTTCATATGCCAAAAGTGACCTCCCCTTCCTTCTTTACTTCATTTTCGATGACGTCTCTCTCTCTATCTCTCATATGGTGTGTACGTGAATAAAGAGTGGAGACGAAAATAAGAGATGTCTGCGAGGTGGTGGCAATGGTTTAGCGTGGGGGTGGTTTGGCACGATTGGCGGTCGACATGTAGTGGTGGGACATGGATGGTTGGGGGTTGTCGTGATGGTAGATGGTGTCCCACATAGGGGTGGTTGGGAAGAAGAAGATGAAGATGTAAAACGAGAGAAAAATACACTATTTACCCCTAATTTTTATATTAGTGTTAAAATAATTCCTATTAATTTTTTTAAATGGTATAAATGTCATTTAACATTAATTACTTGATTTTTGTTAACTTTTATCCGTTAACATTATGAAAAATTTAACCATTGCACTTAAGTCTTAAGTACAAGGGGTGTAAGTGATAACGAAAATAATACAGAAGTGCAATTGACCCTGATATTAAATTGGGACTAATTACATTTATCCCTTGTGGTTAGACCTTTATTGTACTTTATCCCCTTATCATCACTTTGTTCCCTTGTGATTAGGCCTACATCAAGGGATAAAATGCAACAAAATCTAACTACAAGGGACAAAGTTGACAAAGTGGTGAAGAAAATACCACAAGGGGACAAAGTATAAAATGACCTAACCACAAGGAATAAAGTGTAATTAACCCTATTAAAGTGTCCTACAAAACACACTAACTAGTTATATATGTATGGGTTAATTATACTCTACACCCATGTAGTTAGACCAAATTGTATTTTGTATCCCTGCGTTATTTTCGTCAGCACTTACACCTAGGATTGCAAAAAAAATCGAACCGATGGGTAACCGCGAGAAACTGAACCGAATGGTCCAGGTTGAAACTGACTAAATATTTTTTGGTTTTGGTTTTAAATTTAGCAACCGAAGCAGTTTTGGTTTCGGGATAGTAACCTCATAACTGAACCGTGATCTGAACCGCGTAACCGATATATAATATACATACGCACGCGCACACACACACACACACACACACACACACACACATATAGGCGAGTGGCAGCTACGGTTTATTTCATTCGCTCCATCTATTCTCAAATTTCCTCTTCACTCTTTAGCTCTTCTCTTCATCTTCCTCTTCCTCTTTCTCTCATCTTTCAACTGTCAATCGCTCCTCGATTCGCCTCCTCGATTCATGTATGAGAGTGATTTGGAGACTATTTGTATTATTTGTGACTATTATCTATAATTTTATTGTTGTATTTTATTTATCGTTAGATATATTTTCAATTAATAGTTTTGTGGTTTAGTTTTTGTTTTGGGAATTTATATTTTATATTTTAGTTATGTTTTTGTTTATATATAAGAAACAATGGTCCGCGGTTTTGGTTTTGGTTTTTTATAAAATTTAAAAATCCTAAATGGTTTCGCGGTTTTGGTTAAAATTAAATGGTCCGGTTTTAAAACCGTTTAAAAAAACCGTCGGCTTTGGTTTTGGTTTTATATATATTAAACGATTTTGGTCTTGGTTTTGTATGAAACTGAGCCGAACCAAGACCGTTGACATCCCTATTTACCCCTCATCCTCATGTGCTACTGATTTAAATACAACGATTAAAAAATTAACAGAAGTGAGAGTATTTTTGTTATTTTACTTAAATAAAGATAATATCGACATTTTCTTCCAATTAATTCAATGTGGCTTATTTGAAATGTCATCTAACACTTTAGGTCAAAATATTGTTTCTTTTTCATCTTCTCCTTTTTTTTTTCTTTGTTTATCTTCGGCCAAACCCTTGGCCCTTATTTCTTTGTCTACTCTCTATGGCCAAACACCACTAATGTCACCACCACTACAAGCCATTCTTTCTTTGTCTACTCCTTCTTTAGTTCTTTCTTTGTCTATTATCTCTCTCTCTCACTCTACTACATAAATGTTAAAAAAAAAAAAAAAAAGATCCAAGCAAGGATAGCAAGATCCTTGCTTACTTAGATTCGTGAATCCAAGCATGGATTTGTTAGATCTGTGCTCAGATTTATAGATCAGTGCCTATATCTCTCTCTTTCTCTCTCTCTCTCTCTCTCTCTATATATATATATATATATATATATATCTTATCTTATATAGTAAAAGTGGAAGACAACTCTTAAGAGTTGAGAATTGTCAATCTTTGTAATCATATTCTCTTGATAAAATGGATGGTTGAGATTAACTCATTTCACCATTTAGTATTTAATGTTCATCCAATTTATGCAATACGTTAATCATCTATTCACACATGCATCAATGCATTAATATTCATGAGAATTGTCAACTTTGTAACCCTATTCTATTGATAAAATGGATGGTTGAGATTAACACATTTCACCATTTAATATTCAATGTTCATCCAATTTGTGCAATGCATTGATAATATATTCACATATGTATCAATGCATTGATGTTCATCCAATTTGGTGCACGAATTAGTATCGTTAACCATTTTCAATCCTCACATTGATGTTGCCAACACCGTCAATTAATACTTCTCTCATTGCTAAAAGGACCTCCTCCACTTCCAACTCATATAAGTGTTTCATCTCCTTAACCGGTGACATTATTTATTGCATTTAACTTGCCTTCCTCTCTCTCTCTCTCTTTCCCCCTCTCTCTCGATATATATATTTACCTGACAAGTGTATCAATTATCATTGTTGTGGGTGTATGGCTGAGCTCGGCTGATCTATTACTCAAAAGTTCGCTCAGAAATGGTATCCATTGCTATTCTCCCACAACCTAGGTCAGTTTCCAGTGCCATTAATCCCTCTTTTAAAGTATAAGAGTTTAAATTAATCTTTTATGATAATTAGAAAATTTATATTAATACATGAAGATTGTCAAGATTTATGAATGACATTGTGAGAGATGAGACTATATAAGTTTCACGATCCTCTTTGTCTTAACCATCATTCAACATTGTTTCAATATAATAGAAAAAACTAAAAGTCGAAGCCTGTACTTGGGAGTGAACGAGTTTGTTGGCCTTTCCCTACTGTTTGGTTTCATTTTTCATATATTTCGCTGCCTTTTGTGGATTTTAATTGCAGATTAATTTTTACTCTTTATGCAATAAATTTTGCATCGGTTGTAAAGAATTCTCTACCTAGGTGTTCCGTTCATTCATTTGATTTGATCCAGATAATCTAAATGCTTGACCTCTATTCACCTGTTTAATTCTCTAAACACTTGAGCTTCTTCCATCATTAAATTTGAAGAGTCATATAGTTTTTCACATTTTGTCCCTGTTTAATAGGCATTGCTAATGCATTTCCATCCAGGTAATATATTTGTTGCCGAGGGCACAAAAAATTGTTTGTCTGTTTGATTTCACTGAAATTCATTTTTCCAATCTAAAATTTAACCACATCGGCTTAATGTTTTTGGTCCCAAGTAACTATAAGGTACAGAGCAACTTTGTTTAATTTCGTTTATTTAGTCTCAATACGATCATGTTTTGAACCCCCCTCCCCTCCCCCCCGGCAAAAAAAAAAAAAAAGGAAGAAGAAGAAAAAACAATGGGTTTTCACTAAATTTGATGTTATCAACTTTATCGTGCTCCTCTTCCTCATTTTTCAAAATACACTCTCGCACTATGTATTGTATTTCTGTTTCTCTATAGCGTTAAAATTGATTTTTTTTTTTTATATACTCTATTTCACTGAATTAGTCAACCACAAAAAAGGTCTCCCATGGATTATTCCACTTGTTGAATTTGCTTTATTTAGTTTCACTCACCATATCCCTGTTTGGAATTTGATTCCTATTATCTCACAATTTTAGTTTATTACTACATATTTTTTCGTGTTTTTAACGGTGGCAACACGTATAGAAGGTACATATTCATTAATAGGGTCAAATCGCAAGATATTGAATGAAACTGCTCATGTAATAAGGGCAAATTTGTTTGTAAATTATCAGGAAGATTTATCGGTGCAAACTAAACCTATTGGGTTCATTCAAAAATTTCCACCGCAAAACCGGATTACTCCCCTTTGGATTATTTGTGCAATTATAATGATCACGGCATATTTAAGTTAATAATACCTTCTTTTATCTCATTTCGAAAGGTTTACTTTCTATAAACTCTATTTACTTGGTAACATGTATTAAACTTTCTCTGTTTTAGCTTTTGAATAATGTATGATGAAGTGAGGTGTGTCTAATGTTTGAATTCATGTGTTGAGTTGGGGGTTCTATTCATGCAATTGAAATTGACAACGACTCAAGTGTTTTATGGGTAAAAATCAATTGTTAAATCTCTACTATTTGTTTTTCAAACACGCGCATTGTGCGGGTTTAAAACTAATATATATTATAGAGATAGCAAGTAAGAGAACAGAGAGAGCGAATTAGAAAACATAAAGGGAGAGAGAGTTGTAGGTGTAGGGCAATGGTTCGCTGTAGGTGTGGTGGTGATGGTTCGCCGTAGGAGTGGTGGTGGTGGTTGGTTATTTTGTTCAGCGGTGAAGGATTTCATTTGCAGAGGTTTCGTTTACAGAGGTTGGGTATTTGTAAAATGTCATTTTGCACCCTTAAACTTTTGAATGAGTTTCTAAATCATCTCTTAAAATAAATTGAATGTGATTTGTTTGATCTTAAGGGTATAAATTTCATTTAACATTAAGTAATCTATTTTTGTTGACTTTTTATGTTTGATCGTAAAAGTTAACAGCACTAAAGTCGGAAATATGGAGAGGGTAAGTGATGACAAAAATAATATGGGTGCATAGTGCAATTTAGTCTAATTAGAATGATTTAAAGTGTAATTAAACACACACACACACATATATATACTAGAGTATAACTCGTGCCTGAAGGCATGGGTGTAAAAAAAAAAAAACACAGTTTAAACAACATTCCATACCTACAAAACATTTATATTCAAATTCATCATTAAAACATGAGTGTGATTGAAACTTCATAAAAAACAAAAGTACAATTTTAAGTCAAACAAACCTATAATAAAAACAAAAATTCATTTTAGATTTGGATGAATCGAAGACAGATTTAGCCAAATCAATAATCAACTCAACGAAATAAAAAACTTCTAATATATAACCCGTGCTTGAGAACGGGTTTTAACACAATCCCTTTTATTTTTATAACGATACCAAACTATTAACTCGATCAATAAGAAATTTTAAATTTTGGCATAATACCATTTTGTTATGCCACACTCCAATATGATTTAAATTTTGAACATAATCCCCTTTATTTATTTGACATTCCAAATTTTCAACTTATATGTTTAAGCAACACAATATTATCAAACACGACCAATAACAATCAGGCACAACAATAACTAACACAATGAACTTTAACAATACAAAAATGATAAAGCCAATTAATTATATACACTACAAACTTAGTAATGTAAGTCCACCACCTAGAGCTACTGGAACTTACCTTAATCACCGAGAGGCGCGAACGTATTTCTGCAACATACTTCCAATAACTGCTAGCTTCAGACAAAGCATAGCAACTAACAAAATGATAAAAGTAAAAATTAATTATGGTGGAAACTTTAAACAGTTTTCAATCAACATTAGAGAGAGGAAGGGGATAAAAATAGTGAGATTCAACCCCCTAATGTTGGCAAAGGAAAAAAAATCACAACTTTTAACACTACCACAATGACTTTCAATATCCAAGATACATTGTTGATATTTATATATGCAAGCATTGTGAAGCACTAAAGAGTAATTGGAGCCCTTGAAGGTATCCAAGGATTTAGAATACAATTTAGTATTACAATTGGACACTTACCATCAACAGATCATCAACTCTATCAGGGAAGCACACTTACCAAGAGCAACTCAGAGATCAGAGTAATGAAAATTACAACTCCAAATGATGCATCCATTCTATACATCTGTATGAAATGCTCAAGAATGAAAATATAAAGCAATAGAAAAATATGGTGGAAGTATATATATCTGGAAAATGTATATATCTCATAATTCAGAGGGAAACGAAAAAATTAAAATAAACTGAAGTCAAATATGCAAGCTTGAATATAGACTTTGGTTTTGAGGCAGGTTAACTTAGTCGCAGAGAGTGAGGACTCATTATACTCATTGCCAAATGAACTCTTGGAAAACGTCAGTACATGGTTTCAGAGAAACCAATGCAAGGGCTAAACCCTATGCTTGTTGATGTTGTCTCAATGTACTGAATTTTTTATGTGTCCCCCATTTGTTTAGTTATGTTCACAAAATTTTGTTTTGGAATATCGAACTTATACACAGATTTCCATTTCTTTTCCTTAAATAAAAATCTGGAAGGAGAAAAAAAAACCCTCATACCAAACAAGTAATGCACTTGATTTTGAATATGTGGTGACTGAAAGATTGCAAAAATGATAAAAATTGCAAAATAAAAATGTCTTTCCACCGAAGCTAAATTTAACAATGGTTGAATAAATACAACTATATAAACACAAGTAATGAACCCACAATACAAACACACACACACACACAAAAAAAAAAAAAAAAGAAGAAGACAGGGGGACAAAAAATCAAAATTAAGCACGTATAATTAATATACCGAGTTAAATTTATTCCGACCTTTTCTATTTAGCACTTCTCATCATCTCCACTCGATCTTAAACCTATGAAGAACACAAACAATGCCAATTAGATATAGAATCAAAATAATGAAACAAATGAAGGGAATTAGAAACGGATGCCCTGTTCTTAGAGAAATGAAGCCACAGATATATATTTTTCGGTCTTGCTTTCCTATTTTTCAGCTTAATGTTTTGGAAACACAATAAAATTATTCCCACGTTTGTACTTTTGTTTCAAGTTTTCAGAGTACATAAAAATAAATATGGGAATAGAAGCACTAAACAAACTCCATCTAAAGAACTGACGAACTAAAAAATAGTACTAGAAGCTGAATAAGTACAACAAATAAACTGAAAAACAGGAAATAGGGATAAAAGATTATCAAATTTATTCCATACCTTATATATTTCGTGCTTCTCGTCATCTCTACTCGAACTCAAATATGTAAATAACAAATTTTTCAAGTAAATTTTCTAGAAACACAACAAATGTATTTTTACATTTCTAATTATATTCTCAGATTTCTGTTACAATTCTATATTTTAATTGAATTTTTTTATGGGAAAAAAATACAGAAAAATCATAAACAGAAAAGGCAGGTCCCCCCATTTGTTTAGTTTATGTTCAACCTTGTTCGCAGACAACAGTTTCTTTTCCTAAAAGAAAGATTTTGGAACAAAACAAAAAAAAAAGAAAAGAAAGACTCATGCTCATCAAATTTTGCAATTGATTATGAATATATGGTAGCTTAAATATCGTAAAAATCATATAAATCGTAAAACAAAAATATACGTCTTCCCACCGAAGTTACATTTAACAAATACAACTAATGAAATAATACAAACATATAAACATAATTAACGAAATAACAACACACCAAAAAAAATTGAAAAAGGGAAAAACAAAACCAAAAACAAAAAACAAGGGGACAAAAAATGAAAATTAAACATAGAATTATCAAAACCCAAATTACAATAAAAAACCCCCAAAAAAAAAAAGTATTTTGACAACATTCAGTGATTACATTGTGTGGAGACAATTTTCATGACCGCCCGACAATCTGTTTTTAAAATACAGTATCCAAAATAAATCACTGCTATTAAAAAAAAGTTGAAACTAAACTACAAAAATAAAAAACAAAAATTATGAAAAATTAGTTATTGAGGCTTAGACTTGGTGTTTGATCAGGCATGAGGATGGGACACCGCCAGGGCTACAAAACCCGTTGTGCGTAAGAGAATGATGACACGATCAACACATCAGACGTCCCTTATGAATTTCCTAGCGAAGATACGGGTCGAATGTCTCCATGCGCGATTCATATTGCTTATAGATATAAGATCGTCACCACCTACAAATCCTACCTCGATGTGATTATATTCTTCAGCGATTTAAGTTTATGTTCCAAAAAAAATGATAAAAATACCATTCAAATTGTATCTAGATTATCACTACTATGATAATCTAAAACCCATAAAGTAACTTGAATCGAAACATAAAAATAAAAACTGAGACAATGCTAAGAAATGTATAATGTACCTTGTCTTTCTTGAAACTAAATGAATATAGAAATGAAATCAGGTCCATTACCTAATATTCTCTTGTAAAAACTCCATTTTGGCCTTTATTTTAGTACATTCCATGGTAAAGCCTCCTCGAATTAAGGAAAAACTCCAGGATTCAAGAAATTAAAGCAGTTTGAATAAAATAAAATAAATCTACAGATTATTTTGCAGAGTTTAGAACATACCGATGATTCAATTTCGTTTACGACATGCTCTCTACCAACAAATGAATCTATCTCATATCGAACGAGATTTTTTTCCATGCTGTTAGAATTATAAATACAATTAACATCAAACTTTATATGATTAACATAAAAATAGACTATAAATTCATCCTATATATTATTTTTTGTCATAAAAACACCCATGTAAAATGATACATTTTAATTCCCAATTAGCATAACCAATAGTGAAGATAACCACTTTTGCCACCTCAAACTAATAGAGAATTAGAAACAATTAATAGAGAACACATAAATTAACCATTTGATATGAAAATGGTAGATCAAATCATATTTCAATACCTGTTTTGGGTTGGATTTGAGCAGTTTGCTACCAAAAAACAATGAAACATATAATGAGATCTAAAACCCAAGAACTAAATGGTGTTTTTTTAAGGGTTTGAAGATTAAGCATTATTATAAGAAGCGTCCATGACTTTTAGAACATCATGATCAGTTGGTAATTAGTTAAAGAACTTACCATATTCGAATCTAAGTAGAGAAACAATAGATTTTAGTGAATTTATACTGAAGCTTGAAACAGAATGCATATAAGAAAAATATAGGAAGACATAATCCAGCAATTAAAGCTTAAATTCTTGATCTCTAGATCTCAATTGTATAAAATTTTGAAATTGAAGAAAACTCACAGGGAATTTTGTGAGGAAACAAAATTACACAGAGCAAACACACAAATGAAGAACATGCTAGAAAAAGATTATGTGACCTGCACATCTATGAATCAAAAAAGTGGTGGACATTAAGAAGAAATTGAAGAATAATAGCAGACCCATCTCCATCTGGAGTTATTCTCAGGTATTTTGTTCGAATAATGGGCTTGGAACAAAAAAAAAAAAAAAAAAAAAAATAGAAATCAGGGAAAAAAATACAAAAATATAAGAATAGACACAGCGATGGCGCTAGATTAATGGCTGTTGTTATTGCGGCGAGAATGATTGAGCCCCAATTGTTCATTCCATGGCTAGAATCCTTCAATCACTAAGAGTCGGAGCTACCTATTCATCGTCGTTGTTGAATTTGAACAAATCAGAAATTGAATCAAGACTCACTTTTTCGTCATGAATAGTGGAAACGATGAAACTCAAATCGAAGCTCTCCTGTGTTGAGAAATTTTCTCCGACAGTGATAGGTGGCCAGATCTGGACGACGATGTCGGCAGCGAAGCGAGGCGACACATGATAGAGAGCGACGATGGTTTTGATGTTGGTGTTGGCATCGTCGTCTTCGTTCTCGACGATAGAGAGAGTTTGAAGCGAGTGAGCAGTGACGACATAAAATCGATTATGAATGGAGTAGAAAAAGATCGTTCGAGACCTACCTGAGGTGTGGTGGCGTGATGACTATTGATGGTAGACCAATAATGGAGATGATGGTGGCGATGGATGGGGAGACGCTGAGAGTGAAATGGGGTGGAATAGAGAGAGAGAGAGAGAGAGACTGTAGGAGTAAGGCAAGAGAAATGTTGAAGACGTCTGAGTGAGAGAACATAGAGAGTGGTGAGAAGGGTTTTCAAACCCAATTTGATCTAAGCCCTTGGATCAAAAGTGATCTAAGGGTCATCTCACATAGTGCAACGTAGACCCTTGGATATGAGATCCAAAGGTTTAAAATGTTACCCTCCCAAAAATAACTTTAGATATGGGGATGGATATGGAGAATGATTAGGTCAGGAGAAAATATGGAGATTTGTTAGGGATATTGAGAAAATTAGGATATTTTTTAGGTATTTGGGGATAAGTTTTAGGTATCTTGACCATCCAATGAAAACTGATCAAAAGGTCAACAATATATCTTAATATTAATAGATGATGAACTTGGTTTTGAAGCATTCTAAAAATTCCCAAATTATCAATCTCCCAAAAAGGTTGTATTCCTGAATTGACACTTACACCATATTTTGATCCGAAATCGAACAACGAACCAAATAGATCTTTATTCGAACTCATCCCACTTCCAATTCCAGTCATATTCTGGATAGATGAACCTCTAAGATTCGAATTTTTAGTATTACTACCCATGTTAACATTGGTGTTAGCATTTTATGCACTTGTATAACATTGGTGTTGGCTAATTTGGGTAATGAATTAGTCATGCTCCTATCGAATAGGCACCCTTAAAAAATTAAAAATATTTTGACATAATTTTCTATGTTTATACGACACACTCTAATATTCGAAAGTTATTTTTAAATGAACACAATGAATAATTAATTTAAAAAAATGGACATAGCTTTCTTGATTTATATGACATTCGAAATTCTCAACTCTTGTTTTATAATAACACGACATTGACAAACACAACCAATATCAATTAGGCATGGCAACAACGAACACAATCATATCATACAACAATAAGACCATAATCTATAATATGAATTTTAACAATACGACAAATAACAACTATATATACACATTATAAACTTAGTAATATAAGTCCACCACCCATGACACTGGAGCCCACCACTTAGGGCTACTGGAACTTACCTTAATTATAGTTCGTCAAGCCATAGATTATCCCTATTTGTCTTTAATATTTGAAGTGGCACATGTTCGTGTATCGTTTAGTGAAAATCAAACACAATAATTATTCATTGGACAATAAATTAGAATCATATTTAAGACAAACAAATAAATAAGTCCACTTATGGTTACGGGAAATTACCTTAAACATCGACTCTCAAACCAAAAACTAACGACGACATTAGAGCATACCAAACAAATGGAACTTACATTAAATGTTCCAAATATAACTCCAATTTTTAATAATCTTGTAAAAAAATTATCACCACTTAGAAACTAATGACAAATAATTAGATCTCATTTAAATTCATAAGTAAGAAAATGATAATATTTCTAAAAACACAGCAAGTAGGCAAGAAACATCTATTCAACAGGTACCAGAACTAAAACTAAAAAAATATGTAATGAGAAATTTGGACATATTTATAGGAAATTCTAAATTTCGAACACAACATTAACAAACATGGACAATGAAAATGAAGCACGACAATAACTAACACAATCATATCATAAACAATATATTCTACTGCAGTCATATAGATGTGTTAGTCAACATTTTCTGCAACAGTTAACAAAATAATCATTTTGTTGACTGTGCAAGTTACAATTGAGAAAACTTATATACTGTTGCAATAAATTATATATGTGGCCATTACATATCCATTAATAAGGTACTACTGTTCAGTCTATAAGGTTTTTTTGGTATTTCTATGCAACATTTTGAACATTCTATGAATATGTTTACTTTGGGATGCTGATAGTTTCCTTGAGTCCTAATCTCCAAGTGGCTTCAATATTGTCATCGACAATTTACACCATACTGAGTCTTTTCTCAAGCTTCCGCATGCCAGGACTAGTAAACTTTTCATCTAGTCTTCAAATAATAATATTTGCTATCGATCATAACAAACAAAAACAGATGAAAACCCCCCCAGATAAATACAATCTAACTTGATTTTTATAACCATATGAAAAAATCTCGAAGTGGTGGATTCGATGGTATTGGATTTGCCCTACATCATCGTCCATATATGGCTTGTTATCTTCATAGTATGGAGACATGGATCCAAAGATACTGATATTTGGAGAGTCCGAATCAGCCAGTTCATTCCTAAGATGATACTTTGGCTTCCAACATGATTGTCTAGGCCTTGTGGTCATTGATTTGATCAATTTCCCAATTATATTTGCCTTTATTTTTGCGTATTTTATGGGGAAACCATAGATTCTTAAACCATTGATTCTCTTCATTTTTTAAAATATTTGAAGTGACAAACGTATGTATCTCAACCAATAAAAAAAAAACACAATGATTGTCAATTGGACAAATAAATAAATTAGTATAATATTGAAGACAATAAAAAAAAAAATCAATGACTAAGGACTACTGGAAATTACCTTACCATACTTTTAAACCATAAATTTTGTTACTCAGAATTTGAAATGTTTGAAGTGACATATGTATCTATCTCGACAAATGAGAGACACAATTAAATAAGATACTAAATTAATAATATATTGACAACAATAAGTTGAATTAAATTAAATGATAAAGATAACATATTTACCTCATGATGGTACCCCCATCTATTTAGAGTAATCTAATTTATCATATTTAAGTAGTCAAGGTATTCAATCTAATACTATATTATTATATTAAAAGAAAAATAAAACAAATAACATACAACTAATCTTAGCTATCCATTTTAAGCATTACCAGATGATAACATTGTTAAGAATACATGTTAATTAAAACTTCAATTTACTGTTAAGAATACCTATTCATCAAAACTTTGATTTGTGTATAACTTCTCTGTCTTCGGAGCATTCTTCCAGATGCTTTTCATTTCTAATAACTGCCTTATTTGTAGTTTGCATTCAAAATAGAGGACACAATTACAACAAACAATATATAAATGCAAATAGATGCTGAAATATGCCAACACACGATACCAATAAAAAGTTACAAAGAAAATAAAACAGTAGAAATGGGTTGTGTGAGCTCTTAAAAAGTCATCAAGCTCAATACGCCATCGAGCTAAATACCAAAGCTTAAGACCTACAATATCCTGTAGGATATGCTCTCCTCTTGCGATCACACTATGACATATAAGTATAATAAATAAAATCACTTTCCACATTTAACCATTTACTTGATCCATTTAATGTTATAAAATAATCGATTTTAACAAACCTTTTCTTTTCACATTTTTGTATGAAAATATAATTGGACAATTTACATAGAAGACAACACTCTTACCTCAATAATTACACTGTTTTTCACATTGCTGCTGTAACCCGGATAAAGTTGGCCTTGCCTCTAAACCTAACAACGACGATGCCTAAACTAATAATTTGTATAAATAAATCTACTATGCAATGAAATGCGTGATACTAAAATGATTTTTTTTCTATTCCTAAATTTTCCTAATTATATAAAGTTTATTAAAATTAAACGATCTATTTTCTCAACCCAATATTAATTATACAACTAAAATATTATAGTTATATTTATAAAATTAATAATTTAATATATAAAAAAATATTAACCAACTCAACGAAATACTAAAAATTATAATTTTGATGAAATTTACAACTCTTTCTTTAAATTAATTTTCTTTTCATAATTAAAATATTTTTAGTTAAAATTTATAACTCTAATATTAGTATATACCATATAAGCACATGTACACGTTGATTAGAAAAAATAAACAAATAAAAAACAGAAAATAAAATTAGAAAGTTTACCTTGAAAAAGAGAGAGAGTGTGTAAAGAATACAAGGAGAGACAGAGTGTAGACTGGAGAGAGTACAAGAGTAAGCAAGCAAAGAGAGAGATACCATTTGATTTTATATACATAGAGAAAGAAAGGAAGGTTATGCGTGAATCATCAACCCCTTTATTTTTGGATTTACCCAACAAATGCCACATATTGTTTCTTTCATTATATTTAGTGGAGTAAGTGCCATATTTTTTTTCTTTTTCATTTTTATTTTTACCCTTATCAAATTCCACTTATCTAACTTGAAATGATATCCTATTTAATTACGTATATAACCACTCAATAATTAATTATACATATAACCCCAATAAAATTTATAAATATTTACTTACCTCCTAAAACTCTTAAAATCAAATTAAAATTGTCATGCTAACCCCCCTAAAGTTCTTTGATCAAATTTTAAATTTCAAAATACCCCCTAAAATTTTTTAAAATAAAATTTGAAATAAGATATTAGATCCAAATATTTTCTAAATATTCTAAAATGCAACTAAAAATATGTATGTGAAAACATTGGGCCTTATAATCCTTCCATCTTGAAAGAAATTTTGTCCCGAAATTTTAGTTACCGTAATAGAATAGATGCAGATATTTATTTCTTGTATCCTCTTCTTTTTCCCATGTTTCCTCTTCCATGGTATGACTGCACCATAGTACTTTCACCAACAAAATCGTTTCCGTTCATAGTACTTGATTTTTACGATTTAGAATCTACATCGACTCTTCAACGTATAACAAGTCTTCTTTTAATGCAATTGGTTGAGAAGTCTGTACATGCAAAGGGTCTGACACATATTTCTTGAGCATCGAAACATGAAAAACATCGTGCAATCGAGACAATTCTAGTTGTAGGGCTCGTCGATAGGCCACTATACTAATCCTTTCTAAAATCTAGTACGACCTGATATACCTTGGACTCAGTTTTCCATTCTTCCTGAATCTCATTAAGCCCATCCACGGGGATATATGTAAAAACACATCACCCACTTCAAATTTCAACTCGCGTCTATACTTGTCAGCATAGCTCTTTTGTCGACTTTGAGCAATCTTTAATCTTTCCTGAATCACTTTTATTTTTTCTACTGTCATCTGAGCTACGTCTGGTATCAACAATTTTGTTTCCCAACTTCAATCCAACAGACTAGAGTTCTGCATCTTTTACCATGCAATGCTTCATACGGTGCTATTTCAATTGTCGAATGGTAGCTATTGTTATAGGCAAACTCCATCAATGTTAAATGATCATCCCAACTACTAGGATATTCTAGATCGCAACCCCTCAACATATCTTTCAATGTCTGAATTGTACGCTCGAATTAGACGTCTGTCTAAGGATGAAAAAAGTTGTATTGAAACTTAACTTGATACCTAGAGCAGCTTGAAGACTCCACCAAAATTTTGACGTAAATTTTGGACATCTATCAGACACTATGAAAATCGGCACACTATATAATCTGATAATCTCGTCAAAACTACAATTGTGCATACTTGTCTATGGAGTACGTGATTTTCACAGTTAGAAAATGAGAGACTTTGTAAGTCTATCAACAATTATCTAAATAGAATTATGTCCCTTTCGAGTATGGGGTAGTTCTAAAACAAAATTCATTGTGATATGATCCCATTTCCATTCTGGGACAGGCAAAGGCTACAATAATCCTCCTGGACGCTGGTGCTCAATCTTAACTTACTAATAGACAAGACACCTAGAAACAAATTTTGTAATTTCTCGTTTCATTCCATTATACCAATAGTGTTCTTATAAATCCTGATGCATTTTTATACTGCTCGGATGCATTGCATACGCTGAGTTGTGCGCTTCCTCCAAAATATCTTTCTTCAAATTGACATTATTAGGCACACACAGTCTATTCTCAAACATCAAGTCTTTATCATTATCTCTGACGTGATAGTCAGTTCTCTGACCATTTTTTACCTCATCTATGATCTTTACCAATTTGGCATCTAACTTCTGCGCTTCTATAATACGGTTGATTAACGTTAGTCTCAAGGTCAAAGTTGCAAGCAATGATGCTGTCTGACCAACTGCCAACTAGACTCGCATGGATCTCAAAATCTCATATAGGTTAGTATGAACAACTCGAAGGTGCACAGCCGAACCTGTCGATTTCTGACTTAATGCATATGCTATAATATTAGCCTTTCCAGGATGATAATGGATGGTAGAATCGTAATCCTTGATCAATTCTACCCAATGCCTTTGTCTCAGATTTAGTTCTTTTTGAGTAAACAAATATTTTAAACTTTGGTGGTCAGTGTATATCTCGTATGTCTCGGCATAAAGATAATGTCTCTAGAGTTTCAAGGTAAACACAATCGCCGCCAACTCCAGATCATGCGTTGGGTAGTTAAGCTCATGATTCTTTAATTGTCGAGAGACATATGCAATCATGTGGCCATGTTGCATCAGTACACAACCTAACCCCTGGTGTGAATTGTTATTGTATATCACAAATCCATCACCTTCTATTAGGAGAGAAAGTATTGGCATTGATATTAGTCCACTCAAATTTAGCTTCTTTGTGGGTCAAATGGGTCAACAGGGCAATTATAACTGAAAATCCCTATACAAACTAATGATAATAACCCACCAATCCTAGGAAGCTTCGAACTCTTGTCATACTTTTCGGCCTTTCCCACTGAACAACGGCTTCGACTTTCTTTGGGTCGACTTGAATATCATCACTCAAGATCACATGCTCAAAAAATACGACTCTATCCAGCCAAAATTCATATTTATTGAACTTCACATACAATTATTTCTCCCTCAAAATTAGTAGCACAATTTTGAGATGCTCTGCATGCTTTTATTTATTTTGGGAGTAAATCAGTATATCATCAATGAAAATGATGATAAATCGATCTAAATAAGGTTGGAAGATCTGATTCATCTGATCCATAAATGCAGCTGGGATATTTGTGATATCCTGAATGAAGATCTATTTTTGAAAATACCCTAGACTTCTGTAACTGATCGAACAAAGCATCAAATCTAGGCAATGGGTATTTATTACGAACTGTCACCTTATTTAGCTACCGGTAGTTGATACACATCTTCAGAGTACCATCCTTCTTTCTTATAAACAACACTGGAGTTCCCTACAGAAAAATACTATGTCTGATAAACCTGAGGTCTAATAGATCTTGCAATTGAACTTTTACTTCCTTCGACTCGGTTGGTGCCATGCTATAGGGTATAATTGATATAGGAGAAGTACCCGGAAGTAATTCAATAGTGAATTCAATTTCCCTATCCGTTGACAACGCTGACAATTCTTCTGGAAATACATCAGGATAATTCTCGACCATTGGGATATCTGCCAATTATAACTCATTCTAATTGGTGTCAATCATATGTGTGAGGTATCCCTGACATCCCGTCTTTAATAATTTTTTGGCGTCTATAACTGAAATCAAACTAATTGGGGGTAATGATTCTATCCCCTGAAAATACAAACTCTATCTCGCCTTGGACTCAAAAAGTAATTTCATTTTTAAAGCAATCGATTGTGGCATGATATTTGGATAGCAAACCCATACCCAATATCACATTAAAATCGTGAATACTCAGGGGTAATAAATCCACTAACAATTCTCTATCATTAATGCAAAACATACTATCTTTGTACACACTATCTATTAACACTAACTCGCCCACAAGGGTCGAAATAATAATACTATATGACAGAGGAGTAGGGAATCTTTCTACATGCATCATAAAGGCTGTTGAGACAAATGAATGAGTAGAACCTAGATTGATAAGTATATGTACATCTCTATCATATAAAGACATGATACCTGTAACCACTTCTGAGGTAGCCTGAGCATCCTGCTGGGTAGTAGAAAAAACATGGCCCCGAGTTGGAGGTCTACCGACAGATCCTATACCTCGCCCTTGAACACTGTTAGGGCTAACACTACCTATACTACTTCCAGAAAGGGTAGGAGTAGTATCAAATTTTGTACAAAATGAGATATGTGGCTTGACTCGTGATAACAGAAACGTATTGGGCTTGCTATGTGACAATCTTTAATAAAAAGGTCTGGTGAACCGCATTGATAGTATATGGTTGTCCCTGCTCGACGTCTGGCCCTTATCTACCCTTGCTATCCTGAACTCCATCCAGGTACATTCTGTCGTTACTCAAAATATGATTGCCATGGGCCTAAGCTCCTAGACGACTGATCTGCTGTTCGAGCCCGAAGAAGTTGCTGTCGAGGGACATATCTATGAGAGGTTCCACTTGGATATCTGCTAGATGGCTTGAATATACTCGTTTTATACTATTTATGGTTCTCGGTGGCTTCCCGCACATTTTTCTCTATTAATTTCGCTGTGTTCACCAATTTTGCATAACTTTTGATCTACATGGTAGTCCACCTTGAACGTATATGCAAATCTAGCCCCTCTTTGGAATTGTCTACATCTCATTTCCTCAATCTTTATCAAATTAGAAGTGAATTGGGACAAGCTATCAAATTTGATTTCATACGACAACAAATTGATCCCAAGTGTTCTCTTGGCTTGGAATTGAAATTAGCTTCTTCATTTCCTACCACCAATGTTTGGCTTCCTCTTTCAACTGGAAGGTGGTGAGAAAAACTCAGCTATCATCAGTAATACCCATTGTCTCGAATACGTGCCCTATGTTTCGCAACCAACTTTCAGCATCAGCAGGACCTACAGTTCCCGTAAAAGTTGGGGGGCCCAACTCCTTGAATCCTTTTAGTAGCATAGCCTAAGGATTGGCTGTTTCGATTTGGGTCTTCTAACATTTTATCATCTTTTCCTGCTGCTCTGTTAGTTGCGTAGCAACCTATAATATTCGTTTGACAGCATCTAAGCTTTTTCGTGCCCTACTCTTTTTCCTTTGGGGTCCCGAATTCCCACTACTTTTATTTCCATGATCCATATTGAAGATCTGAAATGAAATTTAATAAATAAAAAGGCCAACAATGTAAACAACAGTGCATGATATAAATGTACTATTCAATCAAATAAAATAACTACTACTCATATGTCGAACTAACCTATCAACACCCTATCTTACGGTCCACTATTCAATTTGACACGTCTACAGAACCTACAACCTAAGCTCTGATACCAAAAACTATCATACCCCACCCTAGGCCCCAATGTCCGAGGCTGGGCGTGACCTCAACATGATGTCATCCAATCAACCACATGTATTTATGAACTATTTATAGATATGGATTTTCAAAGAAAAAAAAATCTAAATATTTTACCAACCAAAAAATTCAGCAGTTATACAAAACCAACTATTCCATAATAAAACTGTAAAAATTTTAACCACTCAGTCCCAACAATTGTCTTGACAACCTTCAAAATAAACCCACTACATCCTATAACTCTACCTAGCCCCTAGTAGTGGACTCGTCTCTAGCTGAGGTACCTGAGATAAAATATTTTATCAGTGTATTGTCTTCATAGTATAAAACCAATTTATGGATCAAACATAATTATCAAACACCTCTTTTCAAAATAGAATATAAATATAACTACACACTAGCCAAAATAAAATTCCATAGCTATTATTACAACAAAACAAATGCATTTAAATTAACAAATCAATTAATTTGATATATAGTAAAATGCCACACATATATTTCTCTACTAACCATAGGATCATTTCACCTCACGATCAAGAGTTATAATAGTACCGTAACCTACAAAACTATGTAATCTAAGGTTGCTATATGTGTCAGGGCCATTTAATATCTCTAATGGTAAGAGACAACACATGGTATAAAGTACTATATCAGGAAAATAATCACCATCATCATCATCATCAACAACAACAACAATAACAACAACAACAACAACAACCACCACCACCACGACCTGCAATACTTGCCCTCCTGTCATGTCACAACATAACAATGTCCTATAGGACATGCCTTCCTATTAGGGCCAACAACATCCCGCAGGACATGCCCTCTTGTCGGGATCACACTATGGTATATAGGTATAATAAATAAAATCACTTCCACATTTAAGTATTTACTTGAACCATTTAACTTTATAAAATAATCAATTTTAATAAACCTTTTCTTTTCACATTTTTGTACAAAAATATAATTGGGCAATTTACATAGAAAACAATACACTCACCTCAATAATTACGCTGCTTTTCATACTATTGTAGTAGCCTTGACAGGGTTGGCCTTGCCTGTGAACGTAACAATGACAAGGCATAAATTAAGAATTTATCTAAATAAATCTACTATGCCATGAAATGCGTGATATTAAAATGATTTTTTTTTCTCCATTCCTAAATGTTTCTAATTATATAAACGATCTATTTTCTCAATCCAATATTAGTTATACAACTAAAATATTGTAGTTACATTTATAAAAAAAATTAATAATTTAATCTATAGAAAAATATTAACCAACTCAAAAAAATATTAAAAATTATAATGTTGATGAAATTTACAACTCTTTCTTTAAATTATTTTTCTTTTCATAATTAAAATATTTTAGTTAAAATTTATAATTTTAATATAGGTATATACTGTATAAGCACATGTACACATTGATTAGAAAAAGAAACAAAGAAATAGAATTAGAAAATTTACCTTGAAAAAGAGAGAGAGTATAGAGAGTACAAAGAGAGGCAGAGTGTAAACTGTAGAGAGTACAAAAGTAAGCAAGCAAAGAGAGATATACCATTTCATTATATACATACATACATACATACATATATATATATATATATATATATATATATATATATATATATATATATATATATATATATATATATATATATATATAGAAAGAGAGAGAGAGAGGGGAAAATCATGCATGAATCATCACCCCTTTATTTTTGGATTTACCCAACAAATACCACATATTGTTTCTTTCCTTTTCTTTAGTGGAGTTAGTGCCACATTTCTTTTTTCTTTTTCATTTAACCTTTTTTTTTACCCTTATCAAATCTCACTTATCTAGGTTGAAATCATATTTTAATTAATTACATTTATAACCCTTCAATAATTAATTATACATATAACCCTAGTAAAATTTATAAATAGTTACTTAACTCCTAAAACATGTAAAATCAAATTAAAATTTTCATGCTAACCCACCTAAAGTTCTCTGATCAAATTTTAAATTTCAAAATGCCCCCAATTTTTTTTTAAAATACAATTTGAAATAAGATATGAGACCCAAATATTTTCTAAATGTTCTAAAATGCAACTAAAAATATGTATGTGCAAAAACTGGGTCTTACATATAGTCTTCTCGAGCATCAGAATATGATTAACTTAATCTATTAGGTTTTTTGCAAAACAATACATCTTCGGTGGACTTGTTGGTGTTGAACCTCCAATTTGAGAATAAGTAGAGATCTGAGAAAATTTGGGTAGAGTAATAACTTGAAAAAATTATGCTTACCTTTGTGTGACATCCTTCCTTAATATTTATAAGCGTGAAGAGATTTATTTGACATAGGGGTATTCATAGAGCCACATAACCCGACCCACCCGGATGACTCGCCTGACCCACAAATTCAGTTTATTTTATATTGTTAGGGTGGATAGGATGAAACCCGCTCCATTTTCTTGAGTTTGGATCGAATACTGGGTTTCATCCATATCCACCCGATTAGACCAAATTCGACTGCATATTTATCTCATAATTAAGTTCCTAGGTTTTCCCCCCCTTGTATTTAGCTCCTCAGTCGACAGTTGCTGCTCTTCCTCCAGTCTAGACGTCGCAGACAAAACGATTCTTCAATGAATCTTCATTAATCCTCTTGTTCATTCATTCTCCACACCTCAAAAAGTCGAAATCTGTTCGCCAATTCCAATTCTCCAAACCACTCTTCGTTTTTCCTTCCACATTTATTTGGATTCGATTTTCCTTCCACATTGTAATCATGTAGTAGACTTCGATTCAGAGGCCTATTCTGAATCAAAATCGTCATCTACTTTTTGTCCTTGTGGCTGTGACAGTAAGAGACGGCAACAATGACTAACATCGACGGATGGATGGTGAGTTTCAATAGTTTCTTCTCATCTTTTGTATGATGTTTTATGTTTACTTGTTTGGAGTTTTGAAACCTTATATCTGCCCACAAATTTCAATATGTTTAGGGTTTTGGATGAAACATTAAATCATTATCCAGTTTTATGCTTAATTGTTTTGGGTTTTAAAACATTATTGATTTGGATCAGATTAGGGTTTTGAAATATTTTAAATAAATATGTTTTGTTTATAATTTGAAAATTATTTTTGAAGTTTCAGCATATTAGAGCAGGTCATTGATTAATTTGAAAACTAATTTTAATTTTTATGCAGATTAAACAACTAATATTTTAAACAAAACAACGAAGCTAGCACCCATCCTCTTTTGATTAAATCTGTTTTTTTTTTTTTTTTAATTTCTATTTACTGGAATCCTGTCGATTAGTGTACTGAGTATATACTTGAACTAATAAGTTTTTGATTTATGCTTTTTAGGTTAAGTTTTGTTTGTCAGACTAGCTGATTATAATGGTTGATAAGTACTAGAGTAACTAGATTGGATTCCATTATAATCTGGAATGCAAATCCAGTACAATAAATCCAATACGGGATTCCTTTATAATCTGGAATGGAAAATCCAATACAGTAACTAGATTGCATTCTGTTCATCCTAAGATTTTGATAGACAATTAAACGTTGATATTTTTAATGGGGCTAATGGTTTATTTAAGTGTTTCAATATATTAGTTCCGAATGATGAAGTTTTGATGACATAGATGATGAAAGTTTAAGAGTTTGAAGAAATTTGGGAAAATAACTCAGGTTAATTTAAACTCTTAATATCTCGATTAGGATCACACACGACACGAAAATGATTTTATGATTTTATGTGTTTGATAGGATCCTAAATTAGTAAAATTATTTGCTCCTTTGTGTTATTAAAAAACAATATTTATAATTGATTAAAATTGGAGTTAAGTATTTAGTGGAGCTTATTAAGAAAAGAAAATGTTTAAAGGGACGAAAATGTAATTGAGAAAGTATTAAAAACGAGTTTAGAAAAGAGATCCAGCGTGCATAAGTCGACTGGTAAGTCGACCAGACAAAACATGTGAAACTCTCTGTATCTCTCAGTCGACAGGTAAGTCGACTTGTACTTGAGAATGAACTCTGTGAATCTCTAATTCGACAGAGCGGTGATAGGTGTAAAATACCTATCTAATTCTAAACCGAATTTGCCAGTTTTCGAGTACTTTATTTAAGTTTCAATATCGTTTTAGTTGTTTTTATTAGTCAGGAGCAAGGAAGTAAACAATCGGCAAACCGAGCGAAATGGTGCAAAAAGGGTAGCCAAAAAGACGAAAAAATGAGGTTTCAAATAACAGAGCAATTCCGCCTAGGCAAAGTTTCCACCACCTAGGCAGAAATTCAGCAGAAAGATGCAAAAACTGAAGATTTGAAATCCGCCTAGGCGAAGTTTCCACCGCCTAGGCGAAAATCCGTCAGAAGGTTGCAAAGGGCTGAAGTATTGAATCCGCCTAGGTGAAGTTTCCACCACCTAGGCGAAAATCCATCAGAATGCTGGATTGACTGAACTGCTGGATTGAGCTGCACTGCTGTAAATCTGCCTAGGCAAAGTAGCTACCGCCTAGGCGGAATTCGGTCAGAAAAATAAGGAGCCAAGAAGTTAGTCCTCCGCCTAAGCGAAGATTCTACCGCTTAGGCAGAATTTTAACCGACTTAAGCACTGCCTAAGCGAAGTTTCTACCGCTTAGGCGGAAATCGCAGAACAGGTTAAAATATCTGTTTAGATATTTTTGAACCCCTAAGCCTATAACTACCCCTTGGCCACGTCTGAAATTGGTTGTTGAAGAACCCTAACCCTAGTAAAGAGCTCTTAAGCTATATTTTGAAGATCAAGAAGAAGGTTCATCATTCGGATAAAGAAGGATAACTTGCGGATCGATCATTAGTGACAGTGAACCGTTTCACTTCCAGATTTGATCGTTTCTATCTTGTTTTATTCTTTGTAATCACTTTTTCATATCTAAGAATGTTGAATCCCTCTTATTTTGCATGGTATATGGCTAAGATCTTGTAGTAGTAGTTAAATGTTACTTAGAAGTAGTCGAAATCATGTAACCGTTTAGTTGAGTAAATTTATGTTACTTTAACGTGTTGTTTGTCGAAATCCGATTGTGTTTATCATTATTCTTGATATTATGCTTGTATTAATAAACCAAGAATACGGGGTTTGACACTCGGGAGAGGTAACCCCGGATTCAGACTAGGGTAAATACAACTTGACGTTCTAGCGACCCGGGAGGGAGTTAGAACGTATGCAACCCATGACGTTGGCTCAAAACTCACGCGACTTAGGGTCGTTTAGGCGTTGAAGGGGACTTCTTCGTTGACACGAAGTCATGTAATCCCTCGTTTTACATTCAGAAGAGGTAGCAGAGGAGTTACTGATACAGAGGTCGTCGGATTAGATAAAAACCGTTATAGCTAACTAAATGAAATCAATTATGTATTATATGAAAGAGATTTATACCTAAGTAATTAATGTAATTAAAACTAACTTTATAGTTGTCATTTATCTTAGTATAGTAATTAGAAAACAAACAAAATTTGATTAGTCGAGATAATAAGAAACTATTGAAATTGCAATACTCAATTGAATGATCTGCCCTTCCCTGTGGAACGATATCCGATCCTAAAAAGATCCATTATATTAAAACCAAACCTCGTATACTTGCGAGTAGTCCAACTACCGCGAGGAGGAAACATGTGTGAATCTGAGCGCGTAGCAAGCGGTCGACCGGTGAAGAAAAATAGAACTCTCTGAATCTCAAAGTCGACAGATATGTCGACTGATGGGCATAGAATCTTTGGCTTTGCTACATCCTGAATCGAGCGGTCGACTGGTCGGTCGACTGATGACGAAATTTTAGGATATTGAGGATTTCGAATTCATATCTAAAAGTAGCCATTTTTGGTTGGAATTTGTGAGAGATTTTAGAGATTTTATTATATTTAAGATATGACACACCTATTATTTAATTCCTATTAATTTGGTTCATTAAGTTTTAATATTTCTCAATTTGGTACATATAATGTTTCTATTCTATTTAATTTTGATTGAAAAATATTTGAGGGACTTAATTAAGAGATTTAAAAGCTATTATTAAGTGAAATATACCTTAAATGAGAGGTATCAATATATGGGGTCTATAGGTGATTTTAAAAGACATATCTTGTGAAAACTAGCCGTTATAGGACTTGTTTCAAATGCGTATAAAAAGACTTGCAGATTTCACATAAAAAAGTGACACAATATGAAGAACTATTCAATTCCTAAGCTTTTTTAAGAGTTATCATTCTAATATTATACTGAAAAACATTTTGAGATTATTCTGGAGTTAAAGTTCTTGAGTTAAAGTGCTAATTTATTTGGCGTCACTAATTTGAGTTGTTTAGCGATTTGTTTTGTAATCCATTAGTGTTTTCCTGGTGAGATCATTCCAAACTTATTCTTTAATTTAGTATTTTATTATTATTACTTGCTTGGTGAATTCATCTTTTTGAGAAATCATTTTTGAACTTTAAAAGCATAAAAATCTTTTAAAATGATTTATGTGTTAATTTGATTATGTGCTTAATTGTGCTACCCGCATTCTTTATTATAATCAAATTTTGTTTCCTCACTTTATTTCTATCACCAGTATCGGGACATTAATTGAGTATTAATTAATTTGAGGTGGTAGAAGCTCCGAGTAGGAAGAACTTATCAATTTTTGTAATTGGTGAGTTGTGTGCGGATTAGATATTATTGGGATTGTCTAATCCGGGGTAGCTTGGTTTCAATCTCTTCTGGTAAATATATTGAGGTGTTAATTCTTCCTTTATAGAATTAATTGTGAGTGATTTTGTAAAGGTTTCATCCTTATTTGGGAAAATGATAGTTGGAGTGTTTTTGTGAGGTTTTGATTCTTGAGCCTTAGGTATAAAAATAATTAGGTTGTGATTTTCCCTGTAATAGAATTAGGTTACTTTTGAGCCTGTAAAAAGTAGATGTTATTCCTGAGTCTGGAAAAAGGAATTTGTAAAGATTGATTCTGAGCCTATAAAAAGAATTATTGTGAGAGTTTGGTTCCTACCTGTAAACGAATCGTGAGTTTGGTGGGTACGAATCTCCGTGGGACTCGGAGGACTGGATTAGCCAAGAGTAGCTAGGTGAACCAGGATATATCGGTGTGTACTGTATTGTTTATTTCCTTTATTTTATCTTGTGTTGTTTTGTGTGTGCACCTAGAGCTTATTATACTTATCCGCTGCTATAAAGATAATAATTAATTTTAATATAAAATTAATTATTTGATTTTTGAAATGTTATTTCTCTGATAAATTTTAATACTACCCAATTCACCCCCTTTTGGGTAGCTCACTAGGCCAACAAATTCTATTATAATGTTTGGATTAAAACCCAATATGAATCCAAGTTGAAAACAGTAAAATCTAGTTTTCCAATTCATATTATACTGGAAAAATAAATTAAGAAAAATAGATTATACTCGTATTTGTTTTTAAATTGACGTGTATATTTGTTAAATCCATGGTTTTGATGAATAATTAAATATTGATGTTTTTGGTGGAACTAATGATTTTATTGAGTGTTTTAGATTTATAGTTCCATGCATGTGATTAAAGAAGAAGACCTTATGAAGAAAACATAAAGGGTGCATGATGGACGTAATGAAGATGTGACGAGTTCTGAAGACCTTGAAGAAAAATATGTGAAAATAATTCTTTACTTATACACTCTTAATACAACATGAATTAGGATCACACATGACACTTAAAATGAGTTAATTATATGTGTGTCATAATAATAAGTGACATGTTTAAGATCCTAAAATGAGATATTGTATGTGCTTCTTATGTGAAATGAATTTGATAATTAACCTAATTGGGTAACATGTTTTAAAGTATAAAAAGTTGAGTTTTTGGGTCAATTTAGTCAATCGAGAAAAATTATCAGTCAACTGAATCGAATAGTGAGTTTTTGAGTTAAAATGAGGTGCTACTGATCCAGTCGGTCAATCGTTTGAAATAATAGCTAAATTGGCAAAGGAAGTGAGCACACGGATCCAATCGGTCAATTAAATGAAGAGGGCGGTCAACCGCTTGAGTCAGTAGATGAATTGGTGGGAAAATAGATAACACTGATCCAATCGTTTAACCGATTAGATGTGATCAGTCAATCGACTGGCTGTGTGCCAACGGTTATATCGGGAGCAGGACAAGTCAGTCAACCGACCTGCAGGATTTGGTCAACTAACTGAGTCAGTTAAGATTTTGGGTGATTTAGTCTCTTGTTAAAAAACTATCCATTTTTTTATGATTCTAAGAGCAGGATTTGGGGAATTTGAACTTAATTGAACTATTAACAACCTAGTATGTTATCCTTATTTATATGTGATGCACCCCGGATTTTGATAGCGGAAGAAGTTGAGAATCGGGAAGAGGATGAAAACAAGTTTAATTATTTCCTCTCTAAGTCATCCAAATCCGTTCATTTTGAAAATAGTTTTTCAAGGTCTTTTCTAGGCGTCGGATTTAAAAAACTTTTTGCGCCAATATTTTATGTCAAAATTGGAGTTGCAACCTAGCATGGGTTTAAATGGTGTGCTAAGTCACCAAAATTTTAGAAATTCATTTTCCTTTTAAAATGGCCCGTGTTTTGACTTTCAAAGGTTTGTGTACTAGATATATTCTTTAAGTTCGGGAGTCGCTTATACTTGGGAAAGGTTTTACGCACCCCAAGACACCCGTCCGTAAATAATACCTTGGTCTAAATAAATATTCACTGTTTAATATATCAAAGCAGTTTTCTTTGATTACTTAAACAAGAATAATTCCCTTTTTTAACGTTTTACGATTTTTATGTATTTTACAGGATATAATGATAAGTAGGAAAATACTACAGCAAATACTAGTCAGTGACACCTAATAACAGTTTATATAGACAAAAATGTAAATATGCAAGCTATATGAAATGTAGACTAAGACTAATTTATTTTGGATATGCGACCGAACCCGCATTTTGGTTGCCTATGTATCCCGGATTAAAGATAATCCGAGATACCAAAGATATGGTCTATGTTATTAAAGGTGTGACTGAACCTTTATTTGTTGCCTACGTACTTTGGGTGGTTACCAATGATCAGGTCAAATGTAGTTTATTCTTGTTAAGTTGAAAGCTGGGTTGGTTTTAGTTGGTTTTAGATGATTATTAGTTAGTTTTAGTTGTGAACAACCTGAATCACAATGTTACATAGTTATTATTAATTGTTTTTAAAGTTGTGAACAACCTAAATCACAACCTTAATTATGTTTATTATTAATCATTTTTTAAACTGTGAATAACCAGAATCACAACATGACATGTACATAACCTCTTTGATTTTGTCAAGAACACCTTGACCAAACTCTTTTATTTTGGTTAGTTAGTGTTAGTGTGTGAGTTTTTAGTTAGAAAATGAAAAGAAATACCTTATATTTATGTTAGTCCTACTCATAACTAAGGAAAACAAGAAAGTTTCTGAAGAAGAATCACACATATTTCCCGAAGGAATAGAGGCCCTCCCTTTATACCGAGTTCTTGGACACAAGGGTCTATCGGTATACTAAATGAGTATATATATATATATATATATATATATATATATATATATATATATAGGTACCAGTCCACAAGCCAACCTGACTGTGATCTTAACATTTAGCAGAGCTATATAGTTAATATTAACAGTTAGTAAAGAGTCGGTTTAAAGTTCTTGAGAGAATCGTAGAGAGTATACACAAGTCATGGTGTGATTTTAGTTTTGTTTGAATCCTTACATGTTCTTTACATGTTGTTGAATTATTTGAGTACTCATATGTTCTTAACATATTCTCAGACGTTCTTGATGTTCTTGAGATAGTTTTGCATGATTTGAACATAGTTTGGTTATTGCAACATGAATTAAGTGTTTGTTTTGTTTGTGGGTTTCATGTGTTATGTACATGAAAATTAAGTGTATGAATTATATAATTATGCTATGTACAAGCAACTTACACAAGTTTAAACCAAGATCAAAGGGAGTTTTGAAGAAACATACTTACTTAGGGGATGTGGTCTTTCCTAAGTGATTAACTCTTTTTCCTCCTTGATATTCTTGGTTGGACGTTGATCAATCACCATCGATTTCTTGAGTTCTTGCTCCAAGAACCTAAAAAATGCAGTACTTAGGGGACGTGGTCTTCCCTAAGTATGTATCTCCCTTTCCTTCTTGAGAGGCCTAGTACCGAGAGAGTTGCCTGAGTTTAGAGAGAGAAGGTAGTCCATCAAGAATTGAAATTTATGAAAATGGCCCGCCTATTTGTAGGCCTAGGATACTTGCGCAGGCATGTCTAGCAAACTCCTTAGTCAATCTTTGGCCTAGGGGACTTGGGCTCTTCATTTGATATTATTATTTTTTTGTGTTGAACAAATTTTGGATGGAAGGAAAGACCTTCAAAGATTTGGTAATCATTACTAAATCATTTCAAAGATTTGGTAATGATTGGCAATAATTATTAATGATTAACAATCATTACCTATCCTCTAATGATATTGCCTACACATGGGTGCATTAATGGCTCGATGTGACATATTCGGTTTGGTTTAGGGGCTAAGTACCAGTTAATTTTACTATTTCAGTTTAGTTGCCATTAATGGTTTACAAATTCATTGAACCTAGTCTTGATGTGTCACCATAGCATTTAATGCTCTTTTATGAGTTATTTCTTTGTGAGCAATCATACAGTAGGTTTTGGATGGAATCGGATTAACTTGCCTTATAATCGATGGTTAGTTTTCAAGTTCTTAGTTAACCCTAATATTTTTTGGTGAAAATATTTAGATCCCTTGAACCTATCCATTCCATGTCATCCCCAACATTTATTGGTTTATGGGATGTGCATTTATGGCATTGGCTAGGTGGCACACCAATTTGATTTGGTTTTGGTAACGGGTAGTCACGACTCAAGGTTCTTGGTTACACCTAAGATATTTCGCTCAAAATATGTAGATACTTTGAATGTGCCTATCCATGTCATTCCAAACATTTAATTTTTGATGGGATGGGCATTTAATGCACATTAAATGCCTAACTTAGGTAGTGAATCGAATCAATTTAGTTTCGATACTAGTTGATTGCACCATAAGTGTCTTGGTTTCTGGTAGCGCGTGAAATAACACGCCGCTACTTACACTCGCAAGTATACGAGGTCTAAGTTTTAGTATAGTGTGATCGTTAAGATCGGGTTATCTTATCCATAGGGATTGTTGTCGTTACTATCGAATACCGCATTCGTCGTGACCTAATTTTATCTAGGCAAAAAACAAATGTATTTAATTAATTAAACTAATACTAATATATCCTAAATTAACTACACTATAATGTTAATATGTTTTAGGGTGAAGAGTTGTATAGGGATTAACGTGTTTACAAATACATGTTCGATTCCGATTTACTCCCGTTTACGTTGTTCGACCTATTTGACAACCTCGGTACGTAAACTCCACCGCCACCTCTTCCGAGTGTAAGACGGGAGAATACATAACTTCGAGTCAACGGAGAAGTCCCCCTCAATGTCTTAACAACCCTAGGTCACGTGAGTCTCACCTAGCGTCATTGATTGCACACAATCCAACTCCCTCCCAGGTTATTGGATTGTCGCATTGTATTTACCCTATTGACAATCTCCGTTCTAAAACTCCCTCGCCACCTCTTCCGAGTGTAAGACGAGGGATATAACGCGACTTCAAGTAAACGAAGAGGTCCCTCTCAATGTCTTAACCACCCTAGGTAGCGTGTGTCTTGCCCCACGTCATCGATTATCCACGATTCAAACCCCGACCGGGTTATAGAATCGTGGCGTTTGTTTACCCTAATCCGAATCCGGGATTTGTCAAAATCCCGTTTTCTCCATTTATCAATCCAAGCATAATAAACAGACAATACGATAAATACAATCAAACTACGAAGAACAATTACAAACGAAACAACGAAATCACCCAAACAACGTATTTATAAATATAGTGTTAATCCCTACTACAATTCATATTTAACTCGGGGCCATAGCCGCATATACAAGAAAATAACGAGCTAAATATGCTCACATGCTCCTAAGATAAAGAAATAAGGAAAAACGATCAAATAACTTAGCCTCGTCCGAAGATAAACCGCTAAGAACGCTCCACGATTGATTCTCCGTCTTCCCCACTTCGGGATGCGAGCTCTACCACTAAAATCCCTAACCCTAGGCTTAAGTATAGCCTAAAGGGCTAAAAAATGCAAGAGAGAAGAGAGAGATCCGGCCAAAAGGGGAGGAGAGGGGATATTTATAGCAAAAATATCCTAAAAATATCTAAAGGCTGTGCAGGGCAAATCCGCCTAGGCAGAATTAGGTCGGTTAAGTCTGATCGCCTGGGCGGTGAAGTAGGCGGTGGACTAGAGAACATTCTGTTGGATTTTCGCCTAGGCGGTAGAAATTCCGCTCAAGCGGTCCTCCATCAGTAACATTTTGCTCTTCTCTACATCTTCACCGCTTAAGCGGTGGGCCTGTTTCATCTTTTAGCCTCCGAGCTTGTTTATCCACCGTAACTTCGAACCGCTTTGGTTCGATCTCATCATTTTAGCTCCAGTTTCCTATCTTTTTGACCCATACACTTGAGTTATACAAAAAGTATAAATACTAATTAAAACATAATAAAAATAACTATAAACATATTCGAAAACTAACCAATTAGGATTGGAAATAGATAGGTTTTTCACACCTATCAATACCCCCAAACTCAGAATTTGGCTAGTCCTCGAGCCAAACACACACACTAAAATGAAATATACACAAACGGAAATGAATAACAAACAACCTAAAAACAATCTAAACGAAACAATACACGAGTTTTGACTTCTTTTAACGGCCTATTTATTTTTCCCTCAACAACCGCCAGTTATATCGAGTTTAGGTGGTAACACACAATATGTAATGTTCTATAATTTCGACATGCAATAATGGTGAACGCTATTCTAGATCCTTTAAACGTGTTAGTGCGAGACTCAATAATATAACTATACAACGATCGGATTGGATTATCCACCAACGAAATTTATGAGTTAAGGATTACCATAAGCTGGATTGGGGTCCACTCTCCACTAATGTAGGTTTAGTAGTTCATGAAGATCATTAGGGTTTGGTTTGATTAAGGTTAATTTGGCCAAGGGTAATTTGGAATAGAAAACGGGTTAACGTTGTTAACTTAACGTTACCCAAGGCTCAACGCTTGGCACATTCACTATCGAGTCCCCATAGAAAGATTAGAAAACAATCCCGAACATGCATTTAAGACCGACGTACTTACTTGTCAAAAGAAACGGAAATAAAAACCGTATTTACATTTGATTCTTTTTTTTTTTCTATTTTTTTTTCTTTTCAACGAACACACCCCCAAACTTATTTGATTTTTACAATTGAAGGGGTGTGTGAAATACAAATGAAAAATGACAAGTGAGTACTCAAATACTGAACTAATTAGAAGTTCGCCCTAAACCCAACCGCTCACATCAAGAAGCCTTTGCAACGGCTAACTTGATTCACTCAAATGTGCCTTTAAATTTAGTGATTAAGGACTAAAAGGAATTCAATTGGCCATGGTATTGGTTTATGTGTTCTGAATTGAATTTGCATTTAGGCTTCGACAGGGTGACGAGGGGCAAACATGTAACAAGGTAGGCTTCAAAAGGCTTAAGCGACAAAACAAATGCCTAAATCACGTCTCCTGAACTACCTCGCCTAGGATTTTGACTCAAGATTTCCCTCAGTCAAGTTCTAGAATCCTTAATGTGTCATGAATTTGGTTAATCAATAATCGTCCTCAAATCAATTGAATAACTATACATTGAGTCAATATACCCATGCAAATTAGGATCTATAATAATTTTGACCAAAACGCATAGTCAAGCACACAGAATCACACATGCATGGGTATTACCCTTGACTTCGAAAACAACCAGGGGTAATTTTCATCATCGGGTGACGGCCCAGATGAATGCAAAACTCAACATATAACAACAACACACAAAAACATAAACACATTCTAACCTAAACACACATGCAATGCGGAAAAACAGTAACACATAAACTAACATACTACTACTACACATCACCACTAACTCAAAGTGGACAGTGTCCTCGGCGAACCCAATCATCAATATCAACATATGAAATTTAAAGCATGCTGACGAAGGGTGTTTAGAACACTTACCTAGGAGGCGAGAGGGTCACGCCTCTGATTCAAGTCGGATGGGATAAAACAAAAAGAATTGCTTGGGTTGCCTCCCAAGTAGCGCGTGGTTTAATGTCCTCGGCCTGACATTTTAAGAACGCCCTCAAGATTGGCGAGGTTTTGCTTTGGATGGCTCAATCTCTCAACGAAACGCCTCACCGGCTTATGTGCTTGGGCAAGCACAATAAACGGCTTGGAATCCCGTCGAAAGGGATGCATCAATACCCGTTGATCTAACATCGCCAAGTACCCTGCATAAGAAATAAAAAACAAAACTACAAACAAAAATTATATACAAAGAATTGCCTAAAGTAAAATTAGGTCACTTTCACACAATATCAATAATAACAACTTCGCCAATCCCGGCAATACGAAACACTTGCTTCTCCTATCTAAAACTTAAGTCTCCGGAGCCGTTACCACGTTTTTCCAACAATAACATCAAAACAATCCCTGGCAACGACGCCAAAAACTTGGTGGACGTTGACGGGAATAGAATTTGACAATAACCAATCCCCGGCAACGGTGCCAAAAACTTAGTAGCGCAGGAAAAAACACGCCGCTACTTACACTCGCAAGTATACGAGGTCTAATTTTTAGTATAGTGTGATCGTTAAGATCGGGTTATCGTATCCATAGGGATTGTTGTCGTTACTATCGAATACCGCGTTTGTTGTGACCTAAGTTTATCTAAGTGAAAAACAAATGTATTTAATAAATTAAACTAATACTAATATAACCTAAATTAACTACACTAATATGCTAATATGTTTTAGGGTGAAAAATTGTATAGGGATTAACATGTTTACAAATACGTGTTCGATTCCGATTTACTCGCGTTTACATTGTTCGACCTATTTGACAACCTCGGTACATAAACTCTACCGCCACCTCTTCCAAGTGTAAGATGGGAGAATACATGACTTTGAGTCAACGAAGAAGTCCCCCTCAATGTCTTAACGACCCTAGGTCACGTGAGTCTCGCCTAGTGTCATTGATTACACACCATCCAACTCCCTCCCGGGTTATTAGATCGTCGCGTTGTATTTACCCTATTGACAATCTCCATTCTAAAAATCCCTCGCCACCTCTTAGGAGTGTAAGACGAGGGATATAATGCGACTTCGAGTCAACGAAGAGGTCCCCCTCAATGTCTTAACAACCCTAGGTAGCGTGTGTCTTACCCCACGTCATCGATTGTCCACGATTCAAACCTCGACCGGGTTATAGAATCGTGGCGTTTGTTTACCCTAATCCGAATCTGGGATTTGTCAAAATCCTGTATTCTCCATTTATCAATCCAAGCATAATAAACAAACACTACGATAAATACAATCAAACTACGAAGAACAATTACAAACGAAACACCGAAATCACCCAAATGACGTATTTATAAATATAGTGTTAATCCCTACTACAATCCATATTTAACTCGGGGCCATAGCCACATATACAAGAAAATAACGAGCTAAATATGCTTACATGCTCCTAAGATAAAGAAATAAGGAAAAACGATCGAAGAACTTAGCCTCGTCCGAAGATAAACCGCTAAGAATGCTCCACGATCGATTCTCCGTCTTCCCCACTTCGGGATGCGAGCTCTACCACTAAAATACCTAACCCTAGGCTTAAGTATAGACTAAAGGGCTCAAAAATGAAAGAGAGATGAGAGAGATCCAGCCAAAGGAGGAGGAGAGGGGATATTTATAACAAAAATATCCTAAAAATATCTAAAGGCTGTGCAGGGAAAATCCGCCTAGGCGGTGGAATTTCTGCCTAGGCAGAATTAGGTCGGTTAAGTTTGATCGCCTGGGCGGTGAAGCAGGCGATGGACTAGAGAACATTCTGTTGGATTTTCGCCTAGGCGGTAGAAATTCCGCTCAGGCGGTCGTCCGTCAATAACATTTTTCTCTTCTCTGCATCTTCACCGCTTAAGCAGTGGTCTGGACGCTTAAGCGATAGGCCTATTTCGTCTTTTAGCCTCCGAGTTTGTTTATCCACCGTAACTTCGAACCGCTTTGGTTCGATCTCATCATTTTAGCTCTAGTTTCCTATCTTTTTGACCCACACACTTGAGTTATACAAAATGTATAAATACTAATTAAAACATAATAAAAATAACTATAAACATATTAAAAAACTAACCAATTAGGATTGGAAATAGATAGGTTTTCCACACCTATCAGTTTCCTTCCTAGATATTTTGTAGGAAACTTATAGGAAGGTTCCTTGGTCATTTCAAGGCCTATTTTGTGGGACTTTAATGATGTCTAGGCCCTTAATGCATTGGTCCTAGGGTGATTTGTCAAGACAACTTGGATTTGGTGTAATGCCAAATCCTGCCCAGCTCGCTAATCACCTTGGTGATTTAGGGCTTGTAATGACCTTTAAAAGCCTTGATTAAACTCTCTTGGATTGTTTCTTTGTGGTTTTTGATGTAATATGTGTTAATGAAATATATGTTTTTGTTGTTAAACCGACAAGATTAAATGAAAGTAAATGTTTCATGGTTAGGGTAGGTAACCGGAGTAATTTGTTTGAAATGTCCTATAATCTAAGAGTAGTGACTACTTTTTATCTGTAATAAATATGATTGAATGAAAATTGAACTTTAATAAAGTTATTTTAGACCCCTTTAAATTATGGGATTTTTGAGGTTGACCCAAAACTTCTACTTAACTGCATTTTGTCAAATATAATATTTTTTGTGCTATTATTATGTTGTTTTGGGTATTTTTAGGTATTATATAGTGTGATATCAAGTATAAAATCATTCTCTTTAAACCCAAGTTTAAAGTTTATCTGAACTTGTACTTGATTCGATACTAATTAGGCGGGACAAAATGTAGTGTCTGCAACTGCTCCTCTTTATCATGCGAGTTTACTCGTATGACAAAGAAGGAGACACTAAAATTTTGTTCCACTAGACATAAAATATAAATACATGTATTTAATTTTATCCTAAAGGATGGAGACATACCTAATCCTAGAGGATTCGACTAGGATGATGATTGATCACTTCTACCATTATATACTTCAAAGGATGATGAACAATCAATCCTGGAAGATTACAATTGGAAGTATGGTGACATATCTGATTCTTGTCTATCTATATTCCTGGAGGATGGCAATACAACTTATCCTATAGGGTATGGTGAGAATGACACCCTGTATGAGCCCTCCCAAGAGTTATACTACTATCGCATTACACTACCGGTTGCATTACACTACTGGTTGTTATTAAACTATTGGTTAGTATTACACTAGTAGTTGCAATTACACTACTATACCTTAGGACAGTGTCACAATACCTGGTCTTAAGGTCTCGGTAAGGACGAAACTTCGTATAAGCCCTCCCTATATATTCCTAAAGGATGATAGGCAGTTTATCCTGGAGGAAGTGGAGAAGACGACACTTGGTCAATCGACTCCTATTTGTGATCATACATAGTGATAGGATTCAGACATGGTGATCCAAGGATAGCGAAGAGCACAATGATTGGCTGTTTTTTGGGATTTTGACAGTGTGAAGATAGTGAAGAACATAGTGACTTGTTCTTTGGTTTTTGACACAATGTTCTAAAGGTAGCGAAGAACATATTGACAGGTTCTTTGGTTTTTAACATAATATTCTAAAGGTAGCGAATAATGTAAAGAAAGGTTTCTGACACAATGATCCAGGCGTAGTGAGGATCGTAGTGATAGGACTCCAACACAGTGATATGAAGATAGCAAAGAACACGGTGAAAGGTTTTTAACACAATGATCCAGGGGTAGCGAGAATCGTAGTGACAGGACTCTGACACAATTTTCTAAGGATAGTGAAAAACACGATAAAAGATTTTTCACACAATAATCCAGGGGTATTAAGGATCGTAGTGACGGGACTCTAACACAGTATTCTAAGGATAACGAAGAATACAGTGAAAGGTTTTTGACACAATGATCCAAGGGTAGTAAGGATCATAGTGACGAGACTCTGACGTAGTGTTCTAAGGATAGTGAAAACACGGTGAAAGGGTTTTTGGTTCTGACACAGTGTTCTAAGGATAGCAAAGAACACGGTGAAAGGTTTCTTAGCTCTCACACAGTGTTCTAAGGATAGTGAAGAACACGGAGAAAGTTTTTTTTGTTTCTGATATAGTGTTCTAAGGATAGTGAAGAACACGATGAAAGGTTTTTTGGTTCTGACACAGTGTTATAAGAATAGCAAAAGACAGCGTGAAAAGTTTTTTGTGAGGACGACACTCTTTTCCCGCCCTCCTGATGATTATACTATTATATTATACCTTAGAATGGTGTTATACCTAGTTCTGAAGGTCTTGGTGAGGACGACGGTCCAGTACAAGCCCCTCCCCAATTATATAAACTATACTATACCTTAGAACGACATCGTACCTGGTTCTAAAGGTCTTAGTGAGGATGATGGTCTATTACAAGACCTCCCAATGATATACTACTATAATACTATATTCCTAAAATATGACACGTGGTCTATCTTATAGGACGTGGAGAAAATGACACTCGGTCAATTGACTTCTGGTTGAGACCGTACCCATAGGGTTCTCATACATATATCAAATTAATAAGAATCAGATAACATACAGTTCTAACTTAGAAAGTAAATCAAGATTTGGGTGGAATGGTTTTGGGTTAGAGAAACCAATTCCAGGGTGTCTAGTTAGTCCGAGACTTAGGTCGATGGTATATTTAACTATTGATTTTTGTGAGATGGCTTGACAGGACACCCTTATGGATGCCTACATATCTCAGACTAAACTGAGAATTGGGTCAAATGTAGTTCGTACTAGTGAAGTACATCAGTATTTGGTGGAATAGGTTCTTAGTTAGGAAAACTGATTTATGGGTTGTCATATCAATACAGATTGAAAATGACCGAGAGAATTCACAACAGGCGAAGATGCTAGGGGAAACTCAACACCTAGTAGAGTTTCTTGGTCACATCCCACCTGGGACTGCCTGACAAGGAGTAGAAAACTTCTTGGGGGAACCTTAGATAAAATTTGTCCCAATTGTAGATTAGGGCAAAATGATGCTTATTTATTTTCTATGATTATATATTTTAGTTGGTAATTGGTGTGAGTCCTATATCAAGAAACCTTCTACGGAGAAGAATTGATATAATGTGGCTCAGCTCTAGTTGGGTCGACTCCTATCACAGAATCTCAACGGAGAAACCAGATATGATGTACCCCAGCTCTAGTTGGGGCGAGTTCTATCAAAGATTCGAAATAAAGAAACTGAATATAATGTGCCCCAACTGTAGCTGGGGCGTGAGACTATCTCTTGAGAATTCAAAGGATGTGGTAGAGCCTACATAGGTTGCTTTTATATCCTAAACAGAGTGTGCGATTATAATTGTAGACATTATATTTTGTCCCGTCCAATCAATGTCGAATAAAGTACAGGTTCAGATAAACTTTAAAACTAGGTTTGAGGGAAATGAATTTCTACTTGAGATCACACTACATAATATACAAAAATTCCTAGAAAAAAAAAAAAAAAAAAAAAAAAAACCTACTAAATTTGACAAAATACAAAAACGTTTCGGGTCAACCTCAAAATTTCTATAATTAAAGAGGATCTAAAATGCATTTATTATAGCTTTATTTTTATTAAATAATATTTAGTATAGATAAAAATTAGCCACTACCCTTAAATTATATGAGATTTCAAAAAATTACGTCGGTTGCCTACCTTGACCTTGAAACATTTACAATTACTGAATCTTGTGGGTTTAGCACAGAAAACAATTGTTTTAATTATGTATATTATATCAAATCCCAACCAAAAACAATCCTAGATATCTTAATCAATGCTTGGAAAGGTCATGACAAAGCCCAAAATCACAAAGGTGATTAAAGAGCTAGGCTTGATTTGGATTTACACTAATTTAAGTTTTCTTGACAAAACCACCCTAGGCCCAATGGATTAGGAACCTAGACATCGTTAAAGGCCCACATAAGGATCCTTTAAATGATAAATAACTCCCTATATATTCTCTACAGAAATATCTAAGGACTTATGACGTGACTAACCTTTATCGAAATTAAACCGATTCGGTTCACCCCCTAAAATTTGCACTTAAGAATTAAATTTTTGGCTTGACATGGATAGGCCACGTTCAAGGTATCTATATATTTTGATCAAAATATCTTAGAGTTAATTGAAAACCATGAATCGTGACTACCCATTACCGAACCAAATCGAATTAGTTTGCCACCTAGCTAATGCATTAAATGTACATCCATTCAAGAAATAAATGCTTAGGATGATATGGAATATACAGGTTCAAAGTATGTATTTATTTTCACCAAAATATCATAGGGTTAACTAAGTGCTGGAAAACTAACCATTGATTATAAGGCAAGTTAACCCGATTCCATCCAAAACTAACTTTAGAAGTACTCACCAAGAAATGACTCATCAAAGATCATTAAATGCATTGGTGACATATCAAGACTAGGTTTAATGCATTTGAAATGCGTTAATGGAAACCTAACCGAAATAGTGAAACTAACAGGTACTTCGCCCCTAAACTGAACTGGATGTGTCACATCGGTCCTTTAATGCACCCATGTGAAAGGAATATGATTAGAGATGAGGTAATGATTGGTAATGATTTTCAATTCTTACCAAATCTTTGAGAATCTTGGCTTCCATCCTAAATTCGTTCAAAGCAAAAAATGATCAAATCTAGATAGCAATCCCCCTAGTCCAAAGACTGCCTAAGGAACAACATGGATATGCCTTCTCATTGATGAATGCATAGGCATCCCAGGCCTTTAATTAGGGGGCCTGTTTTCATAAATTTCAAGCCTTGAATGTCTAGTTTTTCTCTCTAAACTCGAGTAACTTTCTCAGGTGCTAGGATTTTTAAGCATATTTCTCAAATAACACGTCATTATTCTACTTACATCCCGTCCAGAAAGATGTTCATGAAGTTCTTGGAGTAAGAACTCGAAACCGACGACCATCGATCAACACCGAGCCAAGAGGATCAAGGAAGAAAATAAGATAGCTACTTAGGGGGTGACCACATCCCCTTAGTAGGGTGTTCTTGGGGTTCTTGTCTTGAAACTCAAGGGGCCGATGATCACTGATCAACTTCAACCAAGAAGATCAAAGAGAAAATGGAGGTAATCACTTAGGGAAGATGACATCCCCTAAGTAGGTATGTTTCTTAAAACCCCCTTATAATCTTCATTTAAACTTGTGTATGTCACTTGTATATAGCATAATCATGTAATCCATAGACTTTAACTTCACATACATAACACATAAAACACATCAACAACTAAACAAACACTGAAGTATTCCGAGAAAAGAGAAAGGAACACTATATCTATCTCGGCCTTTCCCTTAACCTCTTAAAATCCCTTCTATTGAAATTGGTATTATCTTGTATGCCTACATACTAGATCTACGTATCACTAAATGGGCTTATTTTGTCTAAGGTCGACTCAGGTCTTTATACTCTAACTTTCATAAATCCATTTTCTTGTCACAATTTACACATCACAAATAGTCAAAAATAATGATAACATAGTTTCAATTCTAAATTAGACCATTATCCAAAGGAAAATGTTAAAATAAATGTCTGGTTTCAACCAAACGATGTTGAGATATTGACAAAGAATATGAGAACGTTAAAAAGAAAACCTAGGAACCTTGATTATGGAATCGTTACATATGTTCCAACCTCGGAGTATCCAAGTAACCTTGAAGAAGTATAGAAGACATCCTCAACTAGAATGTAGGAAGAAATATCTGGAAGATTTGCGATGTAAAGAATGATAGATAAAGTCTTGGAGCCTAAGGCCATCTGAGAAAATTTCTTGAAAGATCGGGTAGCTGAACAAAGGAAGATTGACTAATATAAGCTAAGACTTTATCTGGACATAACCAATTCAAGGACACCAAGAAAACTTACTGAAAAATAAAAATAAAATGAACCTCGCTCGATTCAAGACATTTAAATAAGACGATAAGCCATTGCTAATTTAATATCTCGGATAATGGGAAAGGTAATCAGGATAAGGGAGAAGCCAACAAAGACCTTGAGGCTGACTCAAATTACCCTAATTCTCTAAAAAATACAAAATCCTAAAAGTAGGTCTTAATAGAAACAATAAAATAAAGACCGGTCTCGAAAAGTTTCAAAACACTGAGTGGTCACACAAAAGCCATTAGGTGAATCGAGCTATCTATGTGATCTGGGTATTAAGTCTTAGGGGTGTCTTAACACCTAGTGACTTGGGCCAATTGGATTGGGATAACTACCTAAAGTTCTTTACATGGATTATATAGAAAGTATGATTCCTTACTTGCCGGAGTGAAGAAAAATAACTGAAAATTCTCTTAATACTACCAGAAAAGAATAATGTTTGTTAGTCGTCACTAACTAACACTTGTTTCTCCATCACTTCAATTTTCCCTCATTTGAGTTATATTGCGAAGGCCTATTACGTATGCCCTCAATCCAAGATAGAAGAAATGAAACAGAGCCATCGATGAAGCCTCGGGTAACATATATGGCCTAAGTAATCTCGAAAACATTCTTAGAAAATATCAATATGAGAATTTGTTGGAATTGAAACTAGACAACCTCGTTAACTGATATATTACATATATTTGGTCTAAAGTACTATTGAACTTATCTTCATTATAATTTAGATTAATCCGATGCAAAAATCGCGACAATCATTAAGATGATTGAGTGTTTGAATATGATTACCTGAGTATACTCATACAAAATAATTTTGCATAAAGTGAAAAAGGAAATATATATGGGTGTATAGGTTAATGCCTAAAGCATGAGAAATGAACTTTGGAAATTAGGAGAAAGGTAGAAAATAAGCCTTATTAAATAATCCATTCATTTAAATCCTCTTCCTAAACTCATACAAAGTCATTCTAACCTCGAGCAAAATTAATAGTGATCTCTCTTCCGAGTAAGATGTTCCCATTCTGGGAAATCGCGGCCTCAACTAAGCAAGACATGAAATATCTCTTCGCTATTCCTATCCAAATCTTTCTATCTTACAACCAAAACCTAGAGACTGTTCGAAAAAGAAATCCAAATTAGAATTCCAGTTGCAACGCAAGAAGGAACAACGGAGCAAGAAGCCTATCAGAAGTATCGATTAACTTTCTATATGATAAATGACATTGAAATAACCAGGAGAGATGGATAATAGCAAAAGGGTATATAGGGCAAACATTCTAGGAGAAAACTAGCACCTCTAGATAGATAACACATTCATTAGAAAACCATTTTAGAATTGGGATTCATAAAATCAAACAATACATAAGTCAATATCAAAGTACTACACAGACACTATGCATCACATATCACTTAGGTATACGTAACTTGCATACTCAGGAGAAAAATTAGTCGTTGTACTTCAAATTAAAGTGATAGGTGAATATTATCTATCTATTTCTAAACCGAATTTGTTAGTTTTCAAGTATTTTTATTAAGTTTTATTTTTTTTAATTTTTGTTTAAAATAGGGGTTAGGAGCGAAAACAGTCGAAAAACGAGGAAAGCGGTGGAAAAACGATCAAGAAGATCAAATATTCAAAGCAGTAGTTACACCGCTGCAATGGTCATCCCACTGCTGTAGCAGTGAAACAATAGAGAGTTCCCTAAGTTTTGATTGCTCACCGCTACAGTGGTGAGATCCACTACTACAATGGTGATAAAGTAGAAAGCCTACCGACATGCCCACCGCTGCAGCGACCAATGGCCACCTGTTTTAGATATTTTCTAGATATTTTGTTTTGTTCCCTTTTTGTTCCCATTCATTCCCACTATTCTTAGAACACTTAGGGAGTGTTTTGAGTGTTCTAAAAAAGGCTCTCAACCAACCAAAGAGGAGGAGCTCAATTGGAGAAGAGGAAACAAGATCGAAGCGGTTATTACGGATGCCACATTTAGATAACGGCTATTCTCCCTTATTTCTCCCTTTATTTTTAACAAATTTTTCTTTGTTTGAACATGTATATTTATTTATCATTGAATATATGGTTATGGCCATGAGCTGAACACTGATTGTCTATGGGATTAATGTAGTTTATTAATATACGTCGTTTGTTTAATCTTTGTTTCATTATCGGTTGTTCTTGCCTATTCGATTGTGTTTACTGTTTTTCTTCATTTATATGCTTGTTTAGATAAATTGACAAATCCGGGTTTGACACTCAGGAGCAGTGACCCCGAATTCAGATTAGGGTTTAAACACGACGTGACGATCTAATAACCCGGGAGAGCATTAGAAAGTATGCAATCCGTGAGGTTGAGGCGAGACTCATGTGACCAAGTATTGTATAGATGCTCGAGGGGGACTTCGGCGTTGATGCAAAGTCACATATTCATTCACTTTACACTCAGGAGAGGTAGTTAGTAAGTTTTCGATACCTAGATTGTTGGATAGATTTGAACATCGTTAATGTAAACTAGATTGGATCGAACACATATACATAAACGAAGTTAATCCCTAGATAATCTATTTAATATTATAGTTTTATTAATTATTAGTATATTATTTATATAAAAAAAAAAACTAATTTTTATTCCCTAAATAAAGTTTGGTTATAATAATCGCGATACTCAACGATAATTTAATCCAATCCCTGTGGATACGACAATCCTACTCATTCACTATTATATAAAACTTGACCCGTATACTTACGGTGAAAGTAACGATGTAATTTACGCGCTACCAAGTTTTTGGTGCCGTTGCCGGGGATTATGTTTTAGATTGTTGTTGATATTATGAGTAAATAACTTAATTTTAATTTGGGCATATATTTTGTTTATAATTTTTGTTTGTAGTTTTATTTTTTCATGCAATATACTTGAAGATGCTAGATTAACAAGTGATTTTTCATTTCTTCAATGAGATTCCGTGTCATTTTATTGTGCTTAGGATCGATACAAGGAGTTATTGTTTTGGTTTCCGAATAATCGTTTCCCGATGAAGTGTCAACTATTGAACTTCCTCGATGGGTTATTAGCCGCAACCAGAATATGAGTGAAAAGAGGAAACAATACTACCTCTTTTGACTAACTAACTACAGATGAAGCCTACCGGTTGTTGGAAGACATGGCGGAGCTCGATTTTCAGTGTTGGAATTATTCAACAAGCTAACAAAGCTTGGGGAACAGTTTCACCATTTCGGAGCCATGGATTGACACCCTGGACCAATATATTGAGTTTTCTCTTTCCTTGGAAGAAACGTTCGCTAAATTTATGGGAGAGAGCCAGGCATTTTGGAGGGAAACGAATAACTGGCTAAATGAGTATGAGGATCGTCTTGATAATATTGAGACGGTCTGTACCAAAATTGATGCCATCGTAACGTCTCTTCAGACGTAAATTGGTCAACTTATCTGCTATATTGAGGTCGAGTTAGAAATGGTGGAATTGGGAGACACACAAGACATATCATGTGAAAGCCACCGTGACGAACCGAATGCAACCAGAAGGTACTTAGGTGAGATTGAAGACAATCATGCTAATGAGGAGAAAACCCAATTGTGGATTAGCGATGAAGAATCACATGTTAATAGTTATTATTTTTCACCATTTGAAATCCAATTGGTGATGCTTCCCCCAATGCAAGATAATCACATCTATGAGGATCCTATGTGGTTCACCTATCTTAACCCATTTCCAGCTTAGTACATTTATGCTTCCCGAGCATAAGAAAAGGAGCTGAGTCAAGTTGAAAGATCGAGCTGATTAATGCCAAATCTCGCTAGTCTTGAGGGCGTTTTAAACAAACACCCATATGTAGTGTTATACGACACTTACTATGGGCGGAAGCCACTCTTTGACGAATACTTCTCCATGTCAAGCCGATGACAATAAACCAAGCACTTCTTGGGAGGTAACCGAAGTTTAAAATAAATTAAATCCATCATCACTGACATCATTTGGAGGCGAGATTGTCTCGCCTCCTAGGTACGTGTTCTAAACCCCCTTCGTCGGCATGCTTTATTTCTATTGTTAAGAACGATGATTGGGTCATTGTGGACACTGCCCGTGTGTTCTGTGTGATTGAAGTTTCATTGTGGTAAAAGTTATTGTGGTTTCTAACACGCACGAGTACTTAAACTCAATGTATAACTATCCACTTGATTTAACGCCAATTATCTATTAGCCAAGTTCATGACAATAGGGATTTTGGAACCTGATTTGAGAGAAATTCGAGGTAAAATCCTAGGCGAGATAGTTCAGGAGATATGATTTAGGCATTTATTTTGATCGCTTGAGCCTTTAAAGCTTACCATGTAATATCATTTATCCCTTGTTACCCTGTCGAAGCCTGTTAGCCGTTTCAATTATGAACACGTAACAAATACCGTGGCCAATTAAATATTTTCCAAACCTTTATCACTAAACCCAAGGCACAAATTGAGAGAAATCAAGTTAGCGTTTGTTATGCTACTTGAAGTGAGCGGTTGGAGTTTAGGTGAACTATTGATTGGTTCAGTATTCGAGTACTCACTTTTCATTTTTCTTTCATTTTAACCCCAACCATTAAATTATAATAATTAAATAAGTTTGGGGTTGTGGTTGTTGTAAAAAAAAAAAAAAAAAAAAAAAAAAGAAGAAAAAGAGAAGAAGAAGAATAAATATAGTTTTATTTTTGTTTTGTCTTGACAAGAGAGTACTACGTTTTCAAATATAAGTTCAAGGTTGTTTCAAATTGATCTGTGTGGGGTTACGAGTGTGATTGAGCCAAGCTTTGTGCCTTGAGTATCGTTAAGTTAATAATGTTAACCTATTTTTATATTCCTGATATACCCTTGGCCATTTGACTTTAAACCGAAGCAAGTCCTATTGATCTTTTTGAATTTCCAAGCCTACATTAGTGGATAGTGGAACCCAGTCTAGTATATGGATTTCCTATACCTTTTTGGTTTTAGTCATGAACTCTGTTGGTGGATAATCCAATTCGGTCTGTGAATGGTTGTATGATTGAGTTTTCGTACACGCACTTGAACAAGATCTAGAATGGTGCTTACTGCTATTGAATGTTAAAATTCTAGAACACCACATAGTGCGTTTTACTCTTGAAATTGATATGATTGGGGGCTGATGAGGGAAAACTTTTTAGTCGTTAGATGAATTTCAAAACTTACACGTTGTTATTTTTTAGTTCATTTGTGTTTTTCGTTTTTAGTAATTAAATTCGTTAATAGTTGTGGTAGTTTATTTTATTGCGCGGGTGTTTTGCTCGAGGATTAGCAAAATTCCAAGTTTGGGGGTGTTTGATAGGTGAATTTTATCTATTTATTTCCAAATCGAATTTGGTAGTTTTCGAGTATTTTTATTAAGTTTTAATTTTGTTTTTAAAACAGGGGTTAGGAGCGAAACTGGTCAGAAAACGAAGAAAACGGAGGAAAAACGATCAAGGGGATCAAATATTCAAAGTAACAGTTTCAGCGCTACAGTAGTGAAACAACAGAGAGTTCCCTATGTTATGATCGCTCACCACTGCAACGGTGATAAAGCAGAAAACCTACCAATATGCCCACCACTGTAGTGGTGAATAGCCACCTATTTTAAATGTTTTAGACATTTTGTTTTGTTCTTTTTTCGTTCCCATTCAATCCCATTGTTTTTACAACACCTAGAGAGTGTTTTGAGTGTTCTAAAAATGGCTTTCAACGAACCAAAGAGGAGAAACTCAATTGGAGAAAAGAAAACAAGATCAAAGTGGTTATTACGGACACCACCTTCAGATAACGACTATTCTCCCTTGTTTCTCTCTTTATTTTTAACTCGTTTTTGGTTGTTTTAACATGTATATATTATTTATCGTTGAATATATGGTTATGGTCATGAGTTGAACACTGATTATCTATGAGATTGATGTTGTTTATTAATATACGTCGTTTGTTTAATCTTTGTTTCGTTATTGGTTGTTCTTGCCTATTCGATTATGTTTAATGTTTAATGTTCTTCTTCATTTATATGCTTATTTAGATATATTGATAAATTGGGGTTTGACACTCGGGAGAGATAACCCCAAATTTGGACTAAGGTTTAAACATAACGTGACAATCTAATGACCTGGGAGGGCATTAGAAAGTATGCAATTCGTGAGGTTGGAGAGAGACTCATGTGACCAAGTGTCGTATAGATGCTCGAGAGGGACTTCGGTGTTGACGCAAAGTCACATATTCATTCACTTTACACTCGGGAGAGGTAGTGAGTAAGTTTTCAATACCTAGATTATCGAATAGATTTGAACACCAATAATGTAAACTAGATTGGATCAAACACGTATACGTAAACGAAATTAATCCCTAGATAATCTATTCCCATATAATATATTTAGTATTATAGTTTAATTAATTACTAATTTAGTATATTATTTATAAAAACAAAAACCTAATTTTAATCGCCTAAATAATGTTCGGTTATGATAATCGCGGTACTCAATGACAATTTAATCTAATCTTTGTGGATACGACAATCCTACACATTCACTATTCTATAGAACTTGACCTGTACATTTGCGGTGAAAGTAGCGATGTAATTTACACGATACCAAGTTTTTCACTGCTGTAGTAGTGGAGAATTCATTAACTCTATCTACTTTGACCACTGCAGCGGTGGTTTCACCGTTGTAGTGGTGGATGCAGGTTTTGAAAATTATTTGTTTTGCTCTTTTTCTCTACCATTCTTCCACCGACTTGCTCGTTTATGGATCGGTTTAGTCATTTTTCACCCCAAATACCTGATTTACACATAACCAAATAAAAACATATTAAAACATAATAAAATGTTATAAAAATACTCAGAAACTACCAAAATCGGTTTAAGACTATATAGACAAATTACACCTATCATAGAGCCCATGACATTCTACATATTATTTTGCATCAATAGGCCATCATCAACACAACACTTACACCCATACACCTTATTTGGAAGCTATAGTAGGCTAACAGGCAATCCTTGGACATGTAATCTAATTAAGTTACTTCACCGTGTCACCATACTATCATCTGTCGTTGATAATGGTTTTTAACCAAATTAGGGTTAGACAAGGAATCAACATCACATAAGGTGTGTCTTGATAGTAGACTTTACTCATTCCTAAGAAATGTTAATGTATAGTAGTGTTATTAGAATGTTGGCCTCACTAAGATCTAGCATGATCTTCTTGAAATTGAGCAAGTCCTAGAGTTGTACTAAGCCTCCAGTCAACCAAAATGAAGCAACATAATTTAAAAATATAAATACAATAACTAATCAAAGTTAACGATCGATTTTACCTAGAAAATGCTTAGACAAAAATTCTAGCAAAACGAACTGATTTAGCTAGATAATCCTGTAGCTAATAAGTCTCATCCCTACTCTGTAGATTGGGGCATATTTTACACTATTAATAATCTCGAATCATAGGATAGTTAGATTTCCCAACATAACTTATATAATCGTTGCCCTAGTCTACAACTGGGGTACATTTCATCAAATCCTTGTTTTTCTGATGGAAATAGTGTTCATTTTGTCTCACGAAGTGAAATCAAATGCACAAATCATAATGAACTTAATTAATTTCATTAAACCAAAAGATATAGGAACTACTTGTTAACCTGATTCCTGCAAAGCCTGGGATACGTAGAAAACCCTCGCTGGTTCGGTTAACAAACTTAAACTCACCATGTGCGATGAACTACATTTTGACCTGATTCTTAGTTATCTGAGATACATAGGCAACCCATAATACGGGTTCGGTTTCCATTTCCAAAAATGCCACACTAATTGAGATCTAATCATATTATCAAATATTCAAAATCCCTACTGAGTCACTTAATAATAAAAATCCCCCAATCAATTAAAATTGAACCATACCAAATATAACAATATCCCACTAATCTAGATGTAACTATGCTAATCTTTAACCAGCCAAGCAAGAATTAAGTATTGACTTGAATCCAGGTAAATACCCGGATATGTGAAACCTTTATTGGTTGGGTTGTCACCTTAAGCAAAATTCCTCCATCCCTAGCATACTGTGCTTCGACTTGTCCATAGTAAATCACTACGCTACATAGGAAACCAAAGTGGGTCTAGTCAAAGCCAGAGAGATGGTAGCTTCATGACATTCTCTCAACTCTGTATCAGGGTGTATCTCCTGAAAAGTCCCTTGACTTCCTTGAGAATGCTGATTTGTAATCCTTTTGTTTAGTCAACAACAAGTGATATCTGTGCTCAAACTACGCATCAACTTGATCCCCGGTAGATTACCATGGTGCATAGGAAGCCCTTGTGGGTATGGTTGACAATCTACAATAGCACAGTGATGGCTAAACTACATTTTAACCACTTTCCTAGCCTAGGAAATCAATGTATGTATATAACTCAGGTGGGTTTCGGTTAACCGATGATCACCATCCAGAACTGTAATACCAATAATACATAAACAAACCAATAGGGTTTCCAAAGTAAAATCAAATATTACAATTGCATACTCAATTCAAGATATAGAGGTAACCCATGTGGGCTCTTCTGTATCCTTTCAACACTCAGGAGATAGTCCTATGCCCTAGCTACAGTTGGGGCACATTATATTTGGTTTATTCGTTGCAATTCTGTGACGAGACTCACCTTAGCTAGAGTTGGGGCACATTATATCCAATTTCTCCATTAAGATTCTGTGATAGGAATTGCCCCAGCTAGAGCTAGGACCCATTATATCACATCTTCACTGTAGAGAGTTTCTTGATATAAGACTTGTACTAATCACCTACTGAAATCTAGAATCCCAGAAAACAAATGATCAACATTAAGCCTCAATCTACAGTTGGGGCACATTTTATCTGAGGTCAAATTTCCATAGGAAGTTTTCTAGTCCTTGTCAGGTCATCCCAGGTGGGGTATGTCCAAGAAACTCCACTAAGTGTCGAGTTTCACCAAGATTTTCTCCGGTGATAATTCTCTTAGTCATTTTTAATCATGTTCTGATATGAAGACTTAGGAATTGGTTTCTCTAACCCAGAACCATTCTACACAATCCTGATTTACTTTACATGTTAGTACTACATGTGGCCTGGTTCTCAAGAATTTGAAACATGTAGTAAAACCCTTTGGGTATGATTACAATGAGTTTTCTATGATTGAGTGTCGGTTTTTCCAAATACTATAGGATTTATCGCGCATCGTCCTTTAGGGATTTAATAGTATAATAATCAGGAGGGCTTGAATAGAGTGTCGTCTTCATCGAGAACCTTTTCCACCAAATATTGATCTACATAAAATCAAATCCATCAATCAATCTGAGTAATAAATCCATACCTTTCTTACAGGGGTTAGTGAAGTAATATCCTTTCCTACTCAAATAAATTAGAGAAGACACAAATCATTACCTTCCTCACAAGGGGGGTCAGTGAAGTAATATCCTTTCCTATCCTAGTTCATCGGAGGAGTAGACAAATTCATACCTTCCACAAAGGGGTCGATGAAGTAATATCCATTCCTACCTTATTTGGCCGAAGAAGTAACAAATCCATAACTTTCTCACTAGGGTCTATGAATTAATATCCATTCCTACCTTAGTTGGTTGGAGCAGTAAACAAATCCATACTTTCCTGATAGGGGTTAGTGAAATAATATCATTTCCTACCCTGGTTGGTCGGAGAAGTAGACAAATCCATACCTTCCTCAAAGGGGTCGATGAAGTAATATCCATTCCTACCTTAGTTGGCCAAAGAAGTAACAAATCCATAACTTTCTCACTAAGGTCTATGAAGTAATATCCATTCCTACCTTAGTTGGTCGGAGAAGTAAACAAATCCATACCATCCTGATAGGGGTCGGTGAAATAATATCATTTCCTACCTTGGTTGGTTGGAGAAGTATACGAATCCATACCTTCCTCAGAGGGGTGAAGTAATATAATATCATTTCCTACATTAGTTAGTCATAGAAGTAACAAATTAATACCTTCCTCACAGGGGTCGGTGAAATAATATCCATTCTTACCTTAGATGGTTAGAGAAGTAACAAATCCATACCTTCATCATAAGGGTTAGTGAAGTAATATCCTTTCCTACCCTAGTTGGTTGGAGAAGTAGACAAAGCCATGCCTTCCTCACACGGGTAGGTAAAGTAATATCCTTTCTTACCTTAGTTGGCTGGAGAAGTAAACAAACCCATACCTTTCTCATAGGGCTCACTAAAGTAATATCCATTCCTACCCTTATTGTTTGGAGAAGTAGATCAGTCTATACCTTCCTCACGGGGGTCGGTGATATAATATCCGTTCCTACCGTAGTTGGTTAGATAAGTAAGAAATCCATAGTTTCCTTATAGGGGACGGTGAAGTAATATCTATTCCTACCTTAGTTGGTCAGAGAAGTAACAAATCCATACCTTCCTCATAGGGGTGGTGAAGTAATATCCTTTCCTACCCTAGTTGGTCGGAGAAGTAGACAAATCCATATCTTCCTCATCGGGGTTGGATGCAACCACTTTTTCACATCTTAATATACTTATAAGTGCACGAGGTCAAGTTTTCATATAGTGGACCTTTCGATCAGATATCGTCCTCTAGGAAGAAACGTGTTTGATTAATTCAATACCGCAATTGGCATAGTTTTATATTATCCCAATGGTTCAAGAAATGTTTTAAGTTAAATATTTAAACTAAAATTTATTGGGTTAGTTCTAATTAAGTTGATTACCTAGGGATTGATTTCACTCACTTAATACATGTTTGGCTTTATTTGGTTAACAATAATGGTGTTTATCCTATTCGACAATCTCGGTATCTTACACTTACTCACCACCTCTCCTGAGTGTAAGATGAGTGAATATGCGACTTTATGTCAACGAAGAATTCCCTTTCAACGTCTTAACGACACTAGGTCACATGAGTCTTGACCCAACTTCATGGATTATACACTTTCTAAATCCCTCCCGGGTTACTAGATAGTCGCGTTGTGTTTACCCTAATCCAAATTCGGAGTTACCTCTCCCGAGTGTCAAACCCCGTATTATCAAAACTAACCCTATTACCTTGACAAGAATATTAAAATTGTTATAAAATGGTAAACATAATCGGATATAGACAAACAACCATTAAAGAAACATATATTCAATCAAACGTGTATTTACATGAACTACATCGATCCCTAAATAATATTTATCTAGCCTATCATGATCTTAGCCATTTAAACATTAGAACAAGATGGATTCATCATCATTCACAATAAAATGTTAAATTATAAAGATAGAAACAAAGAAAGAAATATCAAATCTTAAAGTGGAGTGGTCCACTGTCGCCAAAGATCGATCCAAAATTGTTTCCTCTTCTCCGATATATGAATCTTCTCTTTGAGCTCTTCAAAATACCTTTTCTTCTGCAAGTCCTTCCTCTTCTTCAGCTTCTTGTTCCCCTCCCTTTGCGCTCTGGCTTTCTACATTCTATTTGTTATAGCCAGATCAAGCAGAACGATTAGGGGGCAAGGGCTATCCCTGGTTACTGATACATTGGCTCGTCGGAATAGGTCGGTGAAAAGCAAAGGAAATGGAAAATTGACCTTTGTTGTATTGACGACATGAAGAATAGAAGAGTAGATCAAGTAGCCAACATTTATTAGTTTTCTTGTATGAATTGAGTATAGCGTTATGCCCCTTTCTTTGGGGACGTCTGACAAGTGAGATGTTGGGAGAAGGTTGCTGCAAAACAAATGGTGCCATATTTTGGGGTTTAGATTGATGAACTTATCTAGGAATGTGGCTAGACCCAACCCTATGTGTTTACTGGACGTTGCCTGATGTCATGGCTTGAATTACAGTGTCCATACTCGAATCTCTACCCCCATATGGTTTGTCAGATGGTTACGAGGCCACCAATCCCAAAACTTCATTAATTAACTCGGGACTTAATGAGATGGGGTGAGTTCGAACCCTTGTCCAATTGTTATTTACCTCGGTAATGTTTGAATAGAACTCCCGCACTAGAGCTACCTCGCCCCGGGATGGTGATTTACAAAAATGTTCCTAATCGTGGCTCTGAATCACATCTTGAAATTCTAGCAGAAGACTATCTAATTTCCCAAATCCCCATTGTCGAATGCATGTCCATTTATGCTCAAAACGGTTGAAGTGCTCCTTAGCCTGTTTGGAAACAAAGCGGGTGGAATCATAGTCCGCGGCAGGACCCCCGGTCCGAGAACTTGAACCTTCTCCCCTTGTATTTTTTTGATACGGCTCGCTTAGTCATAGCTCCTATTAATCATAATCACAATCACAAAACATGACAACCCATAATATACGAACAATGGAAAATAATCCCCCCAATCAACACTGTCAAGAACAAGTCACAATCTTAATACACACGCACACCAATTGTAACGGTTTCAACAAATTTTCATCAATGTAGCATGAAATTTTGTATCACACAATGAAACAATCTATAGAAATCTTGTTCATCAACAAAAATCAAACCGAAATCCCATAGAAAAAGAAATCGCAAAAATGGGGGTTTAAGGGTTTAGGGCACAATCCAAATTCAATGATTCTTGATATAAATATGCAAATCAACCAAAGATTTCAACATATAGATGAAATATAGAATCAAAAGTACTTACTTGTCGAAACATATTCGTCCAAATGATTGAAAATTGGGGAAATCGCACTGTTCGTTCCTTAAACCCTAAGATTCGAAATGAGGGAGAGATTGATTTTTGGATGATGATTTATGGTGGAAATCACAAATTTTGTAAATGGAGGGATGGACTTGAGGGTTGGAAATGGTTTGGGAGGATGAAAATAAAGAGATTTAGGATTTTAGAGGAGGTTGTGGCGGGTTAAAATGAGCGGGATGAGTTTAATCGAATAGAGGCTTTACCACCTCGGCGGTGGAGCGCCTTTTTTAAGCCCAAAAGTTAAATAGTAGAAAAAGTTAGTCAAGATCATGCCCTCAGTTTCGTATCGAAAAAATGTGATTGATTTATTATCCCCAGCTGGACTTAGCAAATTGCAAGATAAGTCGTCAACGAGGGAGATACTCTCTACAACTCATTTTTCATTTTCGATACAGCACTTGATCTTCTCCTCATCACCTTCCAGTTCGACTGAGCCGAAGAGAAATTTGCTTGATCCCAAACGGTTCGGACCATCTGCAAAAGGTATGCCGACTTTAGGTATGAATTTAGGTATGGATTTAGGTAGGACTTTTGGTACATCCTTCGGTATAGGTTCCATATATAGGACGTAGTCCACAACACCTTCCTGCGTGGTTGATAGGTGTGAAAAACCAATCTATTTCCAATCCTAATTTGTTAGTTTTCGAATATGTTTATAGTTATTTTTATTATGTTTTAATTAGTATTTATACTTTTTGTATAACTCAGGTGTGTGGGTAAAAAAGATAGGAAACTGGAGCTAAAAGGATGAGATCGAACCAAAGCGGTTCGAAGTTACGGTGGATAAACAAGCTCGGAGGCTAAAAGATGAAACAGGCCTACCGCTTAAGTGTCCAGACCACTGCTTAAGCGGTGAAGATGCAGAGAAGAGCAAAATGTTACTGACGGATGACCGCCGGAGCGAAAATTCTACCGCTTAGGCAAAAATCCAGTAGAGGACGAAGAAGGGCTACTGACAGCCGCTCGCCTAGGCAGAATTTCTACCGCCTAGGCGAAAATCCAACAGAATGTTCTCCAGTCCACCGCCTACTTCACCGCCCAGGCGATTAGACTTAACCGACCTAATTCCTCCTAGGCGCAATTTCCGTCGCCTAGGCAGATTTTCCCTGCACAACCTTTAGATATTTTTAGATATTTTTGAGATATTTTGGCTATAAATACCCCCTCTCCTCCCCATTTGTCCGGCTCTCTCTCCTCTCTCTTGCATTTTAGAGCCCCTTAGGCTATAGTTAAGCCAAGGATTAGGAATTTTAGTAGTGGAGCTCACATCCCGTAATGGAGAAGACGGCAAATCGATCGTGGAGCGTTCTTAGCGGTTTATCTTCGGACGAGGCTAAGTTCTTCGATTGTTTTTCCTTATTTACTTATCTTAGGAGTATGTGAGCATGTTTAGATTGTTATTTTCTTGTATATGCGGCTATGGCCTCGAGTTAAATATGGATTGTAGTAGGGATTAACGTATAATTTATAAATACGTTGTTTGGATGATTTCGGTGTTGCGTTTATGTTTGTTCTTCGTAGTTTGATTGTATTTATCGTATTGTTTATTTATTATGCTTGTATTGATAAATGGAGAATATGGGGTTTTGACAAAACCCTGGATTCGGATTAGGGTAAACAAATGCCACGATTCTATAACCCCGTCGGGGTTTGAATCGTGGACAACCGATGACGTAGGGCAAGACACACGCTACCTAGGGTCGTTAAGACGTTGAGGAGGACATCTTCGTTGACTCAAAGTCACATTATATCCCTCGTCTTACACTCGGAAGAGGTGGCGAGGGAGTTTTAGAACGGAGATTGTCGATAGGGTAAATATAACGCGACGATCCAATAACCCGGGAGGGAGTTGGATTGTGTGCAATCAATGACGCTGGGCGAGACTCACGTGACCTAGGGTCGTTATGACGTTGAAGGGGACTTCTTCGTTCACTCGAAGTCATGTATTCTCCCGTCTTACACTCGGAAGAGGTGGCGGTGGAATTTACGTACCGAGGTTGTCAAATAGGTCAAGCAACGTAAATGCGAGTAAATCAGAATCGAACACGTATTTGTAAACACGTTAATCCCTATACAATTCTTCACCCTAAAACATATTAACATAATAGTGTAGTTAATTTAGGATATATTATTATTAGTTTAATTAATTAAATATATTTGTTTTTCGCCTAGATAAAATTAGGTCACGACAAACGTGGTATTCGATAGTAATGACAACAATCCCTGTGCATACGATAACCCGATCTTAACGATCACACTATACTAAAACTTAGACCTCGGATACTTGCGAGTATAAGTAGCGGCGTGTTTTTCCCGCGCTACCAAGTTTTTGGCGCCGTTGCCGGGGATTGTTTTGATGTTATTGTCGGAAAAACGCGGTAACGGCTCTGGAGACTTAAGTTTTAGATAGGAGAAGCAAGTGTTTCGTATTGCCTGGATTGACGAAGTTGTTATTATTGATATTGTGTGAAAGTGACTTAATTTTACTTTAGGCATTTATTTTGTATATAATTTTTGTTTGTAGTTTTGTTTTTGTTTCTTATGCAGGGTACTTGGCGATGTTAGATCGACGGGTATTGATGCATCCCTTTCGACGGGATTCCAATCCGTTTTATGTTGCTTGGCCAAGCACATAAGCTGGTAAGGAGTTACGTTGAAAGATCGTACCATCCAAAGCAAAACCTCGCCAATCTTGAGGGCGTTCTGAAAATGTTGGGCTGAGGACATTAAACCACGCGCTACTTGGGAGGCAACCCAAGCAATTCTTTTTGTTCCGTCATATCCGACTTGATTCGAAGGCGAGTTCCTCTCGCCTCCCAAGTAAGTGTTCTAAATACCTTTCGTCAGCATGCTTTAATTCCATATGTTGAAGAATGATGATTGGGTTTGCTGAGGACACTGTCCACTTTGAGTTTGGGGGTGATGTGTAGTATGTAGTATGTTAGTTTATGTGTTACTGTTTTTCCGTATTGCATGTGTGTTTAGGTTAGAATGTGTTTATGTTTTTGTGTGTTGTTGTTATATGTTGAGTTTTGCATTCATCTGGGCCATTACCCGATGATGAAAATTACCTCTGGCTGTTTTCGAAGTCAAGGATAATACCCATGCATGTGTGATTCTGTGTGCTTGACTATGCGTTTTGGTCAAAATTATTGTAAATCCTAATTTGCACAGGCACATAGACTCAATGTATAGTTATTCAATTGATTTGAGGATGATTATCGATTAACCAAATTCATGACACATTAAGGATTCTAGAACTTGATTTAGGGGAAGGTTGAGGCGAAATCCTAGGCGAGGTAGTTCAGGAGACGTGATTTAGGCAGTCGTTTTGTCGCTTGAGCCTTTTTAAGCCTACCTTATTACATGTTTATCCCTCGTCACCCTATCGAAGCCTAAATGCAAATTCAATTCGGAACGCATAAACCAATACCACGGCTAATTGAATTCCTTCCAGTCCTTTATCGCTAAACCAAAGGCACATTTGAGTGAATCAAATTAGCCGTTGCAAAGGCTTCTTGATGTGAGCGGTTGGGATTAGGGCGAACTTCAAATTGGTTTGGTATTTGAGTACTCACTTGTCATTTTTCATTTGTATTTCACACACCCCTTCAATTGTAAAAATCAAATAAGTTTGGGGGTGTGTTCTTTGAAAAAAAATAAAAAAATGAAGAAAGAATCAAACGTAAATACGATTTTTATTTCCATTTATTTTGACAAGTGAGTACGTAGGTCTTTAATGCATGTTCGGGATTGTTTCCAATGTTTCTATGGGAATTCGAGAGTAAATGTGCCAAGCGTTGAGCCTTGGGTAACGTTAAATTAACAACGTTAACCCGTTTTCTATTCCAAATTACCCTTGGCCAAATTAACCTTAACCGAACCAAGCCCTAATGATCTTCATGAACTACTAGACCTACATTAGTGGAGAGTGGACCCCAATCAAGCCTATGGAAATCTTAGTCCTTCACGGTCTAAGCCGTGAATATCGTTAGTGGATAATCCAATCCGATCGTTGTATAGTTATATTATTGAGTCTCGCACTAACACGTTTAAAGGATCTAGAATAGCGTTCACCATTCTTGCATGTCGAAATTCTAGAACATTACATGCTGTGTGTTACCGCCTGAACTCGAAATAATTAGCGGTTGTTGAGGGAAAAATAAATAGGCCATAGAAGAAGTCAAAACTCGCGTATTGTTATGTTTAGATTGTTTTTAGGTTGTTTGTTATTCATTTCAGTTTGTGTATTTTTCATTTTAGTATGTGTGTTTGGCTCGAGGACTAGCCAAATTCTGAGTTTGGGGGTATTGATAGGTGTGAAAAACCTATCTATTTCCAATCCTAATTGGTTAGTTTTCGAATATGTTTATAGTTATTTTTATTATGTTTTAATTAGTATTTATACTTTTTGTATAACTCAGGTGTATGGGTAAAAAAGATAGGAAACTGGAGCTAAAATGATGAGATCGAACCAAAGCGGTTCGAAGTTACGGTGGATAAACAAGCTCGGAGGCTAAAAGAGGAAACAGGCCCACCGCTTAAGCGTCCAAACCAACTCTTAAGCGGTGAAGATGCAGAGAAGAGAAAAATGTTACTGATGGACGACCCCCGGAGCGGAAATTCTACCGCTTAGGTGGAAATCCAGCAGAGGACGAAGAAGGGCCACTGACAGTCGCTCGCCTAGGCGAAATTTCTACCGCCTAGGAAAAAATCTAATAGAATGTTCTCCAGTCCACCGCCTACTTCACCGCCCAGGCGATCAGACTTAACCGACCTAATTCCGCCTAGGCGCAATTTCCACCACCTAGGCGAATTTGCCTTGCACAGCCTTTAGTTAGTTTTAGATATTTTTGAGATATTTTGGCTATAAATACCCCATCTCCTCCCCATTTGGCCGGATTTCTCTTCTCTCTCTTGTATTTTAGTGTCCATTCGGCTATAGTTAAGCCAAGGGTTAGGAATTTTAGTGGTGGAGCTCGCATCCCGAAATAGAGAAGATGGCAAATTGATCGTGGAACGTTTTTAGTGGTTTATCTTCGGATGAGGCTAAGTTCTTCAATTGTTTTTCCTTATTTATTTATCTTAGGAGTATGTGAGCATGTTTAGCTCGTTAGTTTCTTGTATATGAGGCTATGGCCCCGAGTTAAATATAGATTGTAGTAGAGATTAACCTATAATTTATAAATACGTTGTTTGGATGATTTCGGTGTTGCGTTTATGTTTGTTCTTCGTAGTTTGATTGTATTTATTGTATTGTTTGTTTATTATGCTTGGATTGATAAATGGAGAATACGGGATTTTGACAAAACCCCGGATTCGGATTAGGGTAAACAAATGCCACGATTCTATAACCCGGTCGGGGTTTGAATCGTGGACAATCGATGATGTAGGGCAAGACACACGCTACCTAGGGTTGTTAAGACGTTGAGGGGGACCTCTTTGTTGACTCAAAGTTTCATTATATCCCTCGTCTTACACTCGGAAGAGGTGGCGAGAGAGTTTTAGAACAGAGATTGTCGATAGGGTAAATACAACGCGACGATCCAACAACCTGGGAGGGAGTTGGATTGTGTGCAATCAATGACGCTGGGCGAGACTCACGTGACCTAGGGTCGTTAAGATATTGAGGGGGACTTCTTCATTGACTCGAAGTCATGTATTCTCCCGTCTTACACTCGGAAGAGGTGGCGGTGGAGTTTACGTACCGAGGTTGTCAAATAGGTCGAACAACGTAAACGCGAGTAAATCAGAATTGAACACGTATTTGTAAACACGTTAATCCCTATACAATTCTTCACCCTAAAACATATTAACATAATAGTGTAGCTAATTTAGGATATATTAGTATTAGTTTAATTAATTAAATACATTTGTTTTTCGCCTAGATAAAATTAGGTCACGACAAACGCGGTATTCGATAGTAACGACAACAATCCCTCTGGATACGATAACCCGATCTTAACGATCACACTATACTAAGACTTAGACCTCATATACTTGTGAGTGTAAGTAGCGGCGTGCTTTTCCCGCGCTACCAGTGGTTAAGCATTTTTTTACCAAAATCCCCCATAGATAGGGAATTTAAGATAGTATGCTTCGTTGGATCTCAATTTAAGGCTTGGAGTTAGCTTCTTCTTTCTTTCCTTATCATTTTTAAGGTATGCTCTATCTCGGGATCAACAGTCAAGAATTCCAAACTTCTTCTTCGTCGCATGCACGGCTTGATCACAACAAATGAAACTAATAAAAAAAAAAAATTTGAAAGAAAATAAAACAAAAAAATAATAATTTCAAGATTAATATTCAACCACTTAGTCGCAATATCAACTAAATTAAAACACCGTTCCCCAACAACAGCGCCAAAAACTTGGACGCGACCACTTTTTTACGTCTTAATACACTCGCAAGTACACAAGGTCAAGTTTTAATATAGTGGACCTTTTTATGGGATATCGTCCTCTGGGAACAGTGTTTGATTAATTGAATACCACAATTGGCATCATCTTATATTAGCCCGATGGTTCAAGAAATGTTTTAAGTTAAATATTTAAACTAAGTTAAACTAAAATCTATTGGGTTAGTTTTAATTAAGTGGATTACTGGTAGCGTGTAAATACGCCGCTACTTTCACTCGCAAGTATATGAGGTCAAGTTTTAGTATAGATGGGAGAGTAATAGTATCATGTTCACAGGGATTGATTGTGATTATTATTGAGTACCGTAATTGTCATGACCTAACTTTATCTACGCGAAAAGAAATGTATATAAAATTAATAGAACTAATACTAAATTACTAATTAAACTATACTAATACTAATATGATATGTTTAGGGAAAGTATTGCCTAGGGATTAACTTTTGTTTACAAAAATGTGTTTGGTCTCGTTCCAGTTTACGTTAACAGCGTTCGACTTATCCGATAATCTCAGTTCATAAACACCCCCGCCACCTCTCCCGAGTGTAAGACGAGGGAATACGCGACTTCGTGTCAACGAAGAAATCCCACTCAATTTCTTAACGACCCTAGGTTACGTGAGTCTCTCCCAAGCATTATTAATTGCACACAATCCAACTCCCTCCCGAGTTATTAGATCATCACGTTGTGTTTACCCTATCGACAATCTCAGTTCGTAGACTCTCCCGCCACCTCTCCCTAGTGTAAAATGAGGGAATATACAACTTCGTGTCAACTAAGAAGTCCTCCTCAACATCTTAAGGACCCTAGGTCACGTGAGTCTTTCCCCAATGTCATCGATTACCCACAATCCAACTCTCTCCCAGGTTATTGGATTGTCGCGCTATGTTTACCCTAGTCCGAAACCGGGGTTACCTCTTCTGAGTGTCAAACCCTGAATTCTTGATATATCTATCTACGCATGATAAACAAACAATATAGAAAACACAATCAAAATAATGAAGAACAACCGCTAACGAAACCCAAACTCAACAAAACAACATTTTCATAAATATATTAATCCCTAGACAAAAACCCGTTTAGCTCATAGCCATATCCGATTATACAATGAAAACTAAGCTAAACATGCTCAAACAACAATCCTGAGTTAATAAATAAAAGAAGGAACAAGAGAAACTTAGCCTAGTCTGAAGATTTATCGCCAAAAATGTTTCGAGATCGCTCCCCCTTCTTGGCAACGTGATCTTCTCCTTAAGATTTGAATGAGCACTCCCAAAATCTTTCTCTAAAATATACTAAGTCCTATGGAGCTCTAATGGCTGGAGGAGAGGAGAAGAGATGACAGAAAGGGGTATAAATAAGGAAAGTATCTTAAATAAATATCTAAATCTGTGCACAGATGACTGTCGTGGCAGTGAGGTCAGTCGGTTAATGATCGCCTAGGCAGTGGATTCAAGATCATCCTACAGTTTCACCGCCGCGACGGTGAATGTTCAGCAAGAAAATGATCTCTCTGTATTTTCACTGCCGTGGCAGTAGTCTGGACGCCACGGTGTTGGGCTACTTTCAGAATATTGTCTCCTTGCTCGTTTTCCCAGCATTCTTCCATTGTTCTTGATACGATTTGATTGTTTATGCTTCGTTTTCCTACCTTTTCACCCCACACACCTGTTTTAATACCAAAAGAATTAAAACTAATTAAAACATATAAAAATGCTTTAAAACTTAACAAAATCGGTTTGGAAATATATAGGTAGATCACACCTATAAATTACCTAGGGATTGATTTCATTCACTTAATACATGTTTGGCTTCGTTTAGTTAATAATAATGGTATTTATCCTATCCGACAATCTCGGTATCTTAAACTCACTCACCACTTCTCCCGAGTGTAACATGATTGAATATGCGACTTCATGTCAACGACGAACTCCCTCTCAATGTCTTCATGACACTAGGTCACATGAGTTTTGACCCAACCTCATGGATTGCACTTTTTTTAACTCCTTCCTGGGTTATTAGATCGTGGCGTTATGTTTACCCTAGTCCGGATCTGGGGTTACCTCTCCCGAGTGTCAAACCTCATATTCTCAAAACCAACCCTAATACCTTAACAAACATAATAAACTTGTAATAAAATGGTAAACACAATTGAATTTAGACAAGCAACCATTAAAGAAACATATATTCAATCAAACGTGTATTTACATAAACTGCATCGATCCCTGGACAATATTTATCTATCCTATCATGATCTTAGCTATTCAAACATTAGAACAAGAGAGATTTTTCATCATTCACAATAAAATGTTAAATTACAAAGACAGAAACAAAGAAAGAAAGACCAAATCTTAAAGTAGAGTAGTCCAATGTCGCCAAAGATCGATCTGAAAGTGTTTCTTCTTCTTCGATATGTGAATCTCCTCTTTGAGCTCTTCAAAATAGGCCAAGATCAAGTGTGTAAACATATCTTGACAATTGGGGGGGAAAGGGGTTTAAATAGAAGGTTTCAAAATATATGAAAAACAAATATTTTCTGAACAGAGGGACCACCTCAGTAGTGGTGAACTTGGTCAGTTAACTTTACCGATGTGACGGTGACTAACTACTGAGGTGGTGAAGGCAGTATTAAGCTCTTTGGACTTTCATCGCCTCGACGGTGAGACTGGCTTTAAGCACAATGGACTTTCACCATTGAATGATGGTGAGACTGGCTTTTATCATATCACTTTGTTACATCCATACACCTGATTTACATGAAAACAAACAAAAAGTCCATAAAATATTACTAAAACACTCGAAAAAACTACCAAATTCAGCCTATGAGTAGATAGGTATTTTCAACCTATCAAGGGTCAGTGAAATAATACCCTTTCCTGCCTTAGTTGTTCGGAGAAGTAACAAATCTATACCATCCTCACAACTGTCGGTAAAGTAATATCCATTCCTAAAATAGTTGGTCAGAGAAGTAACAAATCCATACCTTTCTTACAAGGGTCGGTGAAGTAGTGTCCTTTCCTACCATAGTTGGTCGGAGAAGTAACAAATCCATACCTTCCTCACATGCGTTAGTGAAGTAGTATAATTTCCTACCCTAGTTGGTCGGAGAAGTAACAAATCCATACATTCCTTACATGGGTTGGTGAAGTATTATCCTTTCCTACCCTAGTTGGTTCGAGAAGTAACAAATCCATATATTCCTCATAGGGGTTGGTGAAGTATTATTCTTTCTTACCCTAGTTGGTAGGCTAAATAGACAAATCCATACCTTTCTCACAGGGGTTAGTGAAGTAATATTCATTCCTGCCCTAGTTGGTTGGAGAAGTAACAAATCCATACATTTCTCACAATGGTCTATGAAATAATATCCATTCCTACCTTAGTTGGTCAAAGAAGTAACAAATTCATACCTTCCTCTGAGGGGTTGGTGAATTAACATCCATTCCTACCTTAGTTGGTCGGAGGGTAACACATTCATACCTTCCTCATAGGGGTCGGTGAAGTAATATCCTTTTATACCCTAGTTGGTCGAAGAAGTAACAAATCCATACCTTCCTCACAGGGGTCAGTTAAGTAATATCCTTTCTTACCCTAGTTGGTTGGAGAAATAACCATACCTTCCTCACAGGGGTGGGTAAAGTAATATCCTTTTCTACCTTAGTTGGTCAGAAAAAATAACAAATCCATACCTTTCTCATAGGGTACGATGAAATAATATCCATTCCTACCTTAGCTGGTTGGAGAAATAACAATCCATACCTGCCTCATAGGGGTCGGTAAAGTACATAGCATCATAGTCAAAGGAAACTTATATACCTACTTCACACAACTTGATGAAGTACATCTTATCTAGCCATAGTTGGTTGGGGAGTCGGACAGAGTTTGGTGAAGTACTTATCATCCAGGGAGGAAGAGAGGGTGAGGGAGGATTATACTAGAGTGTCATCCTCACCAAGACCTTAGGGCCTGTTAATGTGACACTGTCCTAAGTTACAGTAGTGGTTTATTTACCAACAAATCAAGTACTTTTAGATTCAAATATTTATGTGTTTTCAAGCATTTTTGTTAGTTTAATATGTTTTTGTGTTGTTTTGTAGGTATTTAAATAAATGGGAAAAAATGTGCAAAATGAGTGCAGGTACTGTAACTTCAAGACCAATTGTAGCCACAATTAAATCCTATTTTGGAAAACATAAAAACATAAAAGTTATAGTCTTAGCTTTCCATAGACTCTTGAATCACCTCAATCTAAGTTCAGAAGGGAAAGATACGACCAAAATACGAATCAGATATAGCGTTGTCCAATGTGCGCTACAACGTACTCATGTCAGTGTTTTTAGCCTAAAATTGTGTTGCAGTGCGAAAACATGTACTACAGCATTGACAGTCGAATTTGAAATGATAAAAGAGAATTTGGGGCTCATTTTGTAGGGTAGGAGAGAGGGGAATCAAAGAGGAATGAGAGAGATCGAGAGAGAGACGACAATGGAGCAAAGAGAAGGCACGAGATTGAAGATCAGTAGCAAACTTCTCTACAAATCATATTTTATTTCTTCTCTTCTCCCTAATATTACTTAAATTTTTTATTTGGGATATTCTATTGAACACATGTTTTCATCTATGAAGTTCTTGATAATATTAGTTATGGATTTGTCTATGTTGAGCTAATATCTTGATCTAGGGTTTGATGTAGGCTCGTTTTGAACTATGTTTAGACTATTTTTTTGATTGTTAGTTTTAATTCTATTTTATGCATCTCCTAGGCTTAATGTGTTTAATTCATGTGGCCAATGAGTTGGACGATGTTAGGTTGTGAATTTTATACTTGGGAGATGTTGTTCGTAATCGAAATTAGGAGTGCATAACTTAGGTTGTTGTGAGTCCAGGAGGAAATCAACACCTAAGTAATCGAGTTGGGAGTTTTGGATATTGTGAAATCGGCAGGTGATCAAGTTCTAGATTTACCAACTAGATTTTTCATTCAATTGCGCTTTCCTTCCTAATGATTCCATTATATATTTCCACAAGGTATTTTGATTGAATTGAGAACCTGGGATTTGACACTCGGGAGAGATAATCTCGGGTTTGGACTTAAGTTAAACACAACATAAGCTTTAATAGATTGAGACATATTCAGAGCTTGCGTAATCTATAAGGTTAGGTTTATCGAATGTTTTCACCTAAAAACTAGATAGGGATATCAATATTGAAGTGTTTACATTTTCTCTCACTTGACGCTCCGGAGGGGTAGTGAGAGAGAAATTCCATGGGGACTTTGATTATTGAATAAACAAAATTAACTAGTAATTACTTAATAGAATGACATGGGAATAACGAGATGAAATCATGCCCCTAGAACATTTGTGTATAGATAATCCATATTTGATTTGATTTTATTTTATTTTTGTATTTATATTTATTTTAGTTGTTTTAGATTTATTAATTTAAAAACCCAAAAATTTTGCACCTAAATAAAGTTAGGTTATGATAATCGAGGTACTTAGTGATGATCTAAACCAATCCCTGTGGATACAACAACCCTACTCTTCCTATACTATTAAAACTTGACCCTTATATTTGCGGTATTGTAACAGCAATAAAATTTTGCTATCAACAATAGATACTATAATAGTAACCAATACTGTAATAGCAACCAATAGTGTAATACGATAGTAGCATAGTCATCGGGAGGGCTCGTACAGAGTATCATCCTCACCATGCCCTATAGGATCAGGTGTATCGCCATCTTTCAAGAATGCAGATAGACAAGAAATAAGATGTGTCACCATCCTTCGATTAGTAATCTTCTGAGGTTAATTGTTCGTCATCCTTTGAAGTATACATTGGTAGAAGTGATCAATCGTCATCCGCGTTGAACCCTGAAAGATCTGGTATGTCTCCATCCTTTGAAATAATTTTAAATACATGTCTTTATATTTCATGTTTAGTAGAATAAACTGTTAGCTTCTCATTTTTTGTCATTAAGAGTAAACTTGCATGAAAAAGAGGGACAACTGTAGACACCATATTTTGTCCCGCCCAGTTAGTGTCAAATGAAATACAAGTTTAGAAATTTTTTAAATGAAGTTCCACTTGAGATCACACTATATAATATACAAAAACTCCCAGAAAAAATGAGAAAAAAAAAAAACCTTCTAAATTTGACAATATACAATTAAGTAAAAATTTTAGGTTAACCTCGAAATTCCCATAATTAAATGGGGTCTAAAATGACATTATTTAAGTTTTACTTTCATTAAATAATCTTTATTATGGATACAAATTAGCCATTACACTTAAATTATAGGATATTTCAAATAATTACTCCGGTTACCTACACTAACCCTGAAACATTTACCGAATCTTGTCGGTTTAGCACCAAACACAATTGATTTAATTAGGCATATTATATCAAATCCCATCCATAAAAAATTAAATATATGTTAATCAAGGTTTGGAAAGGTCACGACAATGCCCAAAATCACAAAGGTGATTAAAGAGTTGGGCTTGATTTGAATTTACACCAATTCAAGTTTATCTTGACAAAACCAACCTAGGACAAATGAATTAAGGGCCTATCCATCACTAAAGGAAAACATAAGGATACTTTAAATAACTAATAACTCCCTAGATATTCTCAACACAAATATCTACGGAAAGGAACCAAGACACTTAAGATGTGATCAACCATTATTGAAACTAAACCGATTCGGTTCACCTCCTAATTTAGGAATTTAATGAGAATTAAAATCGCATACCCTTGATAATTAAATTCTTTGGATGACATGGATAGGTCACATTCAAGGTATCTATATATTTTGAACAAAATATCTTAGAGTTAACTGAAAACCTTGAATTGTGATTGCCTGTCAATGTATTAAATTCATATACCATCAAGTAATAAATTATTAGGATGACATGGAATGTCTAGGTTCAAATGATGAAGATATTTTCACCAAAATATCTTAGGGTTAACTAAGAGCTTGAAAACTAACCATCGACTATGAGGAAAGTTAACCCGATTCCATCCAAAACTAATAATAGGAGTGATCACCAATCAATGACTCATGAAAGAGAATTAAATACATTGGTGACACATGAAGATTAGGTTCAATACATTTTAAATGCATTAATGGCAACCTAACTAAAATAGTAAAACTAACTGGTACTTAGCCCCTAAACCAAACCGAATATGTCACATCGATCCTTTAATGCACCCATATGCAAGGAATATGATTCGAGGGAAAGTAATGATTGGTAATGATTTCCATTCATTACCAAATCTTTGAAAAAATTTGGTATTGATTACCAAATCTTTGAGAATCTTGCATTCCATCCTAAATTTGTTCAAAGAGAAACAAGATCAAAGCTAGATAGCAAGTCCCCTAGGCCAAACACTACCTAAAGAATAGATTTGATATGCTTTCTCATTGATGAATGCGTAGGCATCCTAGGCCTATAAATAGGGGGTCTATTTTAATAAATTTCAAGTCTTGAATGCCTAGTTTCGCTCTCTAGCAACACTCTCAGATGCTAGGATTTTCAAGAACATTTCTCAAATAACACGCCATTATTTTGCTAAAATTTTGTTCTGGAATGTGTTCTTGAAGTTTTTGGAGTAAGAACTCGAAAGACCGACAACCACCGATCAACACCAAGTGAATAGGATAAACGAAGAAAAAGAGATAGTTACATTGGGACGACCACATCCCCTAGGTAGGGTGTTCTTGGGGTTCTTGTCCAATAACTCAAGGGTTCGACGATCAGTGATCAACTTTCAACCGAGAAGATCAAGGAGGAAAATAAGGTAATCACTTAGGGAAGACCATATCCCCTAAGTAGGTATATTTCTTAAAACTCCCCTATGATAATGGTTTAAACTTGTGTATATGACTTGTATATAGCATAATCATGTTATCCACACACTTTAATTTCATGTACATAACACAAACCCATAAACAACTAAACAAACAATTATTTTTTTCTAAACAAACAAACAAACACTTAATTATCGCTATAGTAAACAAACCATGTTTAAATCATACAAAATCATTCCAAACTATCTCAAGGAAATCAATAAAGTGAAGAACAATTAAAAATGATTAATAATAAACCTAATTAAAGTTGTGATTCAGGTTGTTCACATCTTTAAAAAATTGTTAATAATAGCTAACTAAGGTTGTGATTCAGGTTGTTCACGACTAAAACCAACTAATAATCAACTAAAATTAAATGAAACAAACCAATTTTATAGCTAAAACTAGACAAGTTTTCAATTAAACCAACCGAGCTTTCCAGTTTTCAACGTAACTAGGATGAACTATGTTTAACCTGATCTTTGGTAATCACCCAAAGTACGTAGGAAACCCATAATGGTTTGGTCATACCTTTAATAAGAAACCCTATCCTTTAACCTAATACAAACAAACTATGTAAAGACCTCATTCTAATTAGTTGAAGATACATAAGAAACCCACGTGCGGGTTCAGTCGCATATCCAAATAATTTAGTCTTAATTTGCATTTTATTTAGTATAGCTTGCATATTTATATTTCTGTACATATACACTGTAATTGGATGTCGCTGACCAGTAGTAGTTGTAGTATTTACTTGCTTATCATTATAACATATAAAAATCCATAAAAAAGAGAAAAAAAAAAAAAAGATTATTATTTTTTAAGTAAATCAAAGAAAATTGTTTGGATAGTGTTTAATAGTGAATATCTATTTAGACCAAGGTACCACTTATAGACGGTTGTCTTGGGGTGCGTAATACCTTCCCCGAGCATAATCAACTCTTGCACTTAAAGACTATCTCTGGTACATAGACCTAAGAAGTCAAAACACGGGCCCTTTTAAAAGGAAAAATGAATTTTCAAAAAATCCGGTGACCTAGCACGTTATTTAACCATATGCTAGGTGGTAACTCCGTTTTTAACATAAAATCTCGACCCAAGAAGTTTTTCAAAACCGATGCCTAGAAAAACCCATAAAAAACCATTTTCAAAATAAACGGATTTGGACAATTTAGAGAGGACAGGAAGATACTTGTTTTTCATCTTTTTTTCGATTCTCTACTTCTTCAGCTATCAAAATCTGGGGTGCGTCAGTAATGATTGTTTTAGTCTGGAAACCCTATTGGGTTATATATATATATATATATATATATATATATATATATATATATATATATATATATATATATATACTAGCGTATAACCCGTGCCTGAAGGCACGAGTTTGAAACAACGAAAACAAAAATAAAATAAAAATTAATATATTTTTTTGCCATAATTTTCTTTGATATACAATATTTTGCACCTATTTCATTTGAATATCAATAATGACTAATAATTGAACATTAATAATAATTAAAAATCGAGACTAAAACTTATACCGATATAAAATAAGAGATAGCATGGGTTATATGCAAATAATAAATAAATTATATTATAAATTATATGAGAAAATATGTATGATTTCACCCACATTGCCTATTCCCAATAGTTATATTGAAACAAGAGAAACACACAGAGAGAGAGCGAGACAACTAAAAAAACTTAATCAATTAAACCCTTACTTATACCATAATCATTACAATTCAAGAAACAATAACTATAATTAAAACTAAATAAAATATGTAAAGAAAATAGAGAATTTCAAAAACTAATAATCAACTGAACTTCATAAAACATAAACATTATAAAACAAACAAAATATAAATTTCATTTTGAAACTAAATAAAATTTATAGAGAGAATTAAAAAAAAATATTGATCATGAACTTCTTCTAATACCTAACATTACAAATCCAGCACAATGTCAAGCGTAAGACTATTATTTTTTGAAAATAAACAAAATTTATAGAGATATTTAAAAAATATTGATCAACTAAACCTCATTTAATACCATAAGCATCACAAATAAAACACTATTTTAAATGGAACAAATTATAAAATACAAAATTACCATGAACCAAAAAATGAAGTAAAAATCTTTTATCATACAATAAAATGTTCGATACAAATTTAAATAAAAAAAAATTGAGATAATCACATTTGTTCAAGTAAACACTAATTTGTAATATAACTTATCCACAATCCAACCCAAGAAATAATGATATAAAATAAATTCAATACAAACACATTAACACATTTTTCTTCTTAATTGCCCGACTTTTGGTGGCAAAAATTCTTACATCAAGCCAAAAATACAAAAACAAAGATAAAATGTTTTTGTTTTATTCTCTGTAAATAGTCACCAGAGTGGACCATATTCAAACCTGGACAATGCCTTCAGGACGGGCACCAAGATCATCTTCACGCTTGTCTGACCTTACCCAATCTGCAGCAACCATTTGCATCAAAGTGCTTTTCTCCTTGATTTGGCAAAAGGAAAAAATAAAAAATAAAAAAAACAATTATCAGATTTCGAGGTTAAAAAAAAAGAAATAATTATCAAAGAAATTATTTTAAATTGAAAGTGCTATTTGTTTAGTGTTTCTGTTCCAAGAAACCCAAAACAAAAAACAAAGATCTGGGCATAAATTTGTTCCAAAAATATTGGAACACAATAAAAATAGATTTTTTAGTTTTTTTTTTGCTTTTGAAACAAACGGAGCCTTAAGTTCTGTATATTCAATTTCCGAACCTTCTTATTGTCTTTTGGAGGGATCAGCTTCAGCCCAACTGCAAGCCAATGAACTACCTGTGTCTTTTGGAAGAGTCGCTCCATAGTAGCATGAAATGTTCTTTTCCCAAGCCGACTCTCGCAAGTCCACATATCCCTTCTTCTGAACTGCAACAGTAATAAAATTGGAACATTTTAAGGCACTCTTTGGTCTTAGTTTGCAAAACAGTTTTCTGTTTCTCAAACACCCAGGGAAAAAAATATTATAGGCCAAAAAAAATTATATGCTATTTTCTCTACTTCTACAATTGAACAAAACAAATGCAGATTGAAAAAAGAATAGAACAAATTCAGTAGCACGTTGTCAAATCATACTCTCAAGGGAGTAAGGGACTATATGCACGTCGGTTAAACTTAGACACTTTCCAAATTTTTTTAGCACTTCACAGATTTTTTTAGTAGAGAATGGATCAGTTTCTATTTTAGACAAATTTGAACATAATACAAATAGTTTGCAAACTGAATACAAAATTAGTATAGTATAGACACTGAATTTTTTTGAAATCAGAAAAGACACTTCATTCCAAAAGCTACAGTATATAAGCTTCAGTAAAGAAACACTTTGATGCTTGGTAGGGGCATTTTTTTGTGCACGCCTATGTATGCTAGCAAGTATACGAGGTCTAAAGTTTTAATATAGTGGATCTTTGAAGATTGGATATCATTCCTACAGAGAAAAGTGTAAATAATTGAATTGAATACCGCAATTGACGTAGTCTCGTGTTATCCTGACGACGGAAGATGTGAATTGAAATTAAACTAAGCTAAATTACAAATAGTGGGTTAATTCTAACTATGTTGATTAATTAGGGATTGATTTCGTTCACTTAATACACGTTTGATTTCGTTTGGTTAACAATAACGGAGTTTGGGTATCCGACAATCTCGGTTCGTAAACTCCTCCGCCACCTCTTCTGAGTGTAAGATGAGGGAATACGTGACTTCGAGTCGACGTCAAGGTCCCCCTCGATGTCTTAATGACTCTAGGCCGCGTTAGTCTTGACCCAACATCATCGATTGCATACTAACTAACGCCCTCCCGGGTCGTTAGGTCGTAACGATGTGTTTACCCTAGTCCGAATCCAGGGTTACCTCTCCCGAGTGTCAAACCTTAGATACCATTACAAGCATATTAATATCGTCATCAAATGATAAACACAATTGAACTTAAAACAACTACCATTAAAGAAACGTATATTAAACCAAACGAGTATTTACACAACTACACATTTCCCTAACTAATCTCTAAATTACACTAACATGTTCTTAACCAATACAACATTTAATTAAGAGGAGATCATCATTACCAACTATAAATATTAAATACAAAGATGAAAACAAAGGAAGAAAAGCCAAATCTCAAAGTGGAGTAGTCCACTTTTGCCAAAGAACGATCCTCTCGAGCTTTCTCTTTTCCGTTGATGAATTTCCTATTTTGGCTCTTCAATGATTGGCCAAGAACACTCTTTACAACTAATCTAATCTACTTACTAAACTAATCTAATCTAAATACGGTGGAAGAGAGCTCCCAAGAACAACCGGAGTCTCCTCTCACGTCTAAGGGGTTCTAAGGTGTAAGGCTCTTTTTTGGTTTTGTGGAGAAAAGGGTTAAAAAGAGGGATTTGGAAAATATCTTCAAAATATCTAAAAATAGATATTTCTGTGCAGAGTGTCACCTCCTAAGCAGTGGTTCACCGCTCGGGCGGTGGCTTTAAGTCGGTTAAAGTCTGTCGGTGATTTCGCCTAAGCGGTGGTTTTTACGCTTAGGCGGTGGTTGCTGGCAAGATATTCTGTTGTTTTCTCACCTAGGCGGTGGTTTTCTCACCTAGGCGGTAGTTCAGCCCTTCAGCACTCCAACATTCTGCCTCTTTTCCGCCTAAGCGGTAGAACTTCCGCTTAGGCGGTGGTCTTCATTCACCGAAACCATGTTTTGCACATTTTGTTCATCGTTTCTCCACCGTTTTTACTTGTTTCTCTCCCTTTGATGTCATTTCCCTGTTCTAAACTAAAACACAATTAAATATAACTAAAATGCTTGAGAACTAACAAATTCCGTTTAAAAATAGATAGGGTTTTCACACCTATCAATGCTGAAGCTTTTCAAATCAGTATAGACACCCGTGCCTTTAGGTAAGGAAACTAAAAAAAAAATCAGTAGAGTATAGACACTGCATTTTTTCATTCTTGAATTTTAAGGTAAAGAAACACTATGTTCTCACATTCCTGTGTTCATTCCAAAAGCTTCAGATTTATGCTGCTAGAATTAAAGAGTATAGACATTGAATTTACTTTTATCTCAAGGGCATTATTACAGTAGTAGTTGGTGGAGTTTATTGCTCATGAATAACATATCTAGTGGTGCCTGTACCGTCTCCATCTCTCCTTAAAGCTATTGAAATAATGTTACATTCATATATATAGGATATAAATTAATAATAATAATAATAATAAATAAATATATAAAATACATGCAAAATGTTCTCCAATGTGGCGGAGCCAATTGGTGCATGTTAACGGTGGGGGTTACAGGGTGGGTGGTGGCGTTGATGTTGGCGGATGACGGAGGCGAATGGTAGGACAGGGAGTGTAGGGGCAGGGGTGAAGAAGAAAAAGCATGAGAACAGGAATGTGAGAACAGAAATGGATATTTTGAGAACCAACAGATATTTCGAGAAATTTGTTTTTCAAATATGACAGAACATAAAAAAAATTCTTGGAACAGAACGGGAACAACGATAAAGATAACGATATGCAGAACCAATCGAACTAAAATTAAGTATACACTTCAAATGCATTTCATCAAGCATGTGGTGCTCAATATGAAATCAGAATACAAACATCAGAATAGAAACAAAATACAGATTCGCAATATGGAATCTGACCTTCGTAAAAATCATAATAGAAACATCCATCCTAGGATTTACGGGGAGATCGGGGAGCTTTGATCTCTACGGAAATATTCGTCCTACCATTTTCAAACAGGATTGCCCTGAGGGTTAGGGTTCTCAGTGTGGATTTGAAGGTTAAAATGGAGTTTGAAGAAAATGGAAGCAATGATCGTGCGGCTGTAGAGAGAGAACATCTTTGAGAGTGTGGCCAAAACCATAACTTGTGTGGTTTGTAGAAAATAAAAATAATCAACGGTCCAAAAATTGCAAACATATTAAATCTGTATATTTACATATCCTACTTTATATGGTTGCAAGTAACAATGATAAACCAATTGAAGACCTAATTAATCATCAAATAAAAAACAACATTAAATCAAAATAGTAAGATACTGGCAAGAGAAAGAGAGGTAGAATATACCAGAACTGATGTCGATGGCGAAGGTTGAAGCGGGACAGAACACTGGGTTGCTTCCAATTTATCTCTCGAGTTAGGAAGATCAAATATAGAGAAATGCAACCATTAGCATCAACGGGCAATGGCATGGTCAAATAAAGAGTTCAATCACCCGAACCAATTTAGTTCAATCACCTGAACAATCACCTGAAGAATTGGAGAAACAATTCATTTCAATCACCCGAACAATCAAAATTCGTTTTCAAACCTAAGAACACAAATAAAGAGAAAAACATAAATACAATATGAACTGAACAATAACAGTAACAGAAATATGGGAACAAAGATATGGGAACAATAACAATAACAGAGATATGAGAAAAATACCTTAGAATTCAAGATCTGAAACCTCGATCTTAAAACACTCTAGGCTCGCATTGACGAAATTCAAAATATGAATATGCATAAACACATTTGGAGAATTACACAAAGAAGAGCAAGAGGGTGACGAAGCTTACCTAGATAGCCATAGGGAAGTCGTTGATTGTCGAGGAGAATTGCGTTATGAATCAATTCAGAGAGAGCCACGCTTCAACCAAGGTTCAACCAATACTCTATTTGTTAGAGGCCAGATGATCGTGCTCTGATTAAATCCACACGCGGATGGATCTGATAACAAAAAATTAAGCGGATGGATCAGTAAAGTATGTGAAAAAAGAAAAGAAAAGAAAAGAGGGGAATACAAAGAACAAACAAACAAACCCTAGAAAAAAAACAAAAAAAAAAAAAGCAAAGAAGATGGAGGTAAAAATTAGTACCTTCTTCCAATGGTTCGCATAAGAGAGAGGAAACAAACCCTATCGTGCTTTAGTGATGCATCGACACTGCAGACTGATCCAAGCGTCTCCAGTGATAGCTACTGGCAACTAAAACCCCATATTTGGGTAACTCAAACCCCAGATCTGGCGAAATTAGAGGATTGCGACGGTGGTTGGTGATAGGGATGGCGATGGCGATGGAGGAAGATAATGGTGATGCACGGTGTGTTTGGCGATGGCTGTGCCGAAGGCATGGGGAGAGAGATATGGACTACTTAGATCTGAAGGGGAGGAGGAATTAGAGCTGATTACGTTACGATGGAGGGAACGTGAGAAAAAGAGGTCCAAGCGTCGCCGGTGATAGCTATTGGCAACTAAAACCCCATATTTGGGTAACTCAAACCCCAGATCTGGCAAAATTAGAGGATTGTGATGGTGGTTGGTGATGGGGATGGAGATGGCGATGGCGATGGAGGAAGATGATGGCGATGCACGGTGTGTTCGGCGATGGCTACGCCGGCGGCATGGGGAGAGAGAGATGAACTACTCAGATCTGAAGGGGAGGAGGAATCGGAGCCAATTACGTTGCGATGGAGGGAACGTGAGAAAGAGAAGTGGCCGGCTGAAGTCTGGAACCCTAATTTTTTTTTGACTTTATTAGTAGCTTAAAATAATCCAAGGGCTACGAATGTCTTTGATGTTTGTCTCTTAATCCAATGGTCCTCTTTATAAATGAGCTGATTTATTATATATATATATATATATATATATATATATATATATATATATATATTAGTATTACTGTTCTGGATGGTAATCATCGGATGATTGAAACCCACCTGGGTTACCTACATACACTGAGATACACTGAGTTCCTAGGTTAGGAATTTAGTAAAAATATAGTTCGGCCCTCACTGTGCTATCTCAGATTGTGAACCATATCCACAAGTACTTCCTACGTACCTTAGTAATATATTAAGGATCAGGTCGACACGTAGTTTGAGTACCGGTATCTTTTGTTGTTTACTTAACATAAGGATTGGATCCTCATGGAAGTCAAGGGACTTCTCAGGAGATGCGCCCTAATACAGGGCTGAGAGAATGTCATAATGCTAACATCTCTGTGACTTCAACCAGAGCCACTTGGGTCTCCTGCGTACCTTGGTGATCTACTAATAACAAATCCAACTGCAGTCTGCTGGGGATGGAGGAATTTATTTAAAATGATGACCTAACCTATAAAGGTTTCACGTATCCAGGTATTTATGAGGATTTAGGTCAACTCCTAATTCTTCCTTGACTGGTTAAAGCTTATATGGTTAAATCTTGATTAGTGAGTAATCGTTATATTTGGTATGGTTCAATTCCAATTGATTAGGTGATTTAATATTGAGAAACTCTGGGTGGGATTTTATTGTTTGTTATGATTTAATCCTAATTGGCATGGGATTTTGCTAATGGTGACTGAAGAATGTTTCTTACGTATCTTGGTAATCTACCATGAATTAGGTTGGAACAGTAGTTTGGTGCTTATTGGTTTGTCAACCAAACTTACAAGGGTTTTCTACGTATTCGGGTTTTGCCGGGAGTTAGGTTGATGTATAGTTCCTAATTAAGCATTGTCTATTGTTTGGTAAATAAAGATAGTACATATGGATTTTCTCAAGAGAGTCAAAGGACTATTCCTAGAGATACGCCCTGGTCTAGGGATGAGAGTGTGTCATAAAGATGATACTCCTCTCCCCTTTTTATTTTGACCTAACCCACTTAGGTTTCTTACGTACCTTGGTGATCTACCAATGATCTGGTCGAAATGTAACCAGGTATTCTTAGTTGTTAATAGGACCTTGTAAAGGTTTCCTCGGTATCCTTATTTTCACGGGTAATTTGGTTGATGCCTAGTTCAATGCGCACAAATGATTTGTATTTTAAAGTACGCGAGAGAACCCATATATAGGTTGCCTACGTATGTGAATTAGGTCTATATGTAGTTTATCGCAATTGATGAGTTTTATCAATTGAACCTGCGAGGGTTTCCTATGTATTTCAAACTTCGCCGGGAATTAGGCTGACATGTAGTTCCTATGCTTTAGGTTCACTGAATTTAATTAAGTTCATTATGATTTGAGGACTTTATTTTACGTAGAGATGAAATGAACGTTGTTTTCATCAAGAGACCATGGATAGGATAAAAATGTGCCCTAATCGTTGACTGGGGTAGCGGCTGGATAAGTTCCATTAGGAAATCTAATTCGAGACTTCTTATCGTGCGATTTGTGATTATTAACAATGTAAAATATGCCCTATCTTGCTTGTGGGGGAGGAGACTAATTAGCTACTAGATTGAGAAACTAAGTCGGTTCGTCTCACTAGAAATTTTGTCTAAGCCTTAGATAGGTAAAATCAATCATTAACTTTAATTAGTAAGTGTATTTAAGTTTTTAAATGATGTTGTTTCATTTTGGTCGACTGGAGACTGAGTATGACTCTATGACTTGATCGATTCTAAGAAGGTCGTGCTAGATCTTAGTGAGGCTGATTTTCTAATGACACTCTATTACACATTCACACTTCCTAGGAATGAGTAAGGTGTACTATTAAGATGCACTTTATGTGAGGTCGAATCCTTGTCTAAACCTAATTTAGTTAAAAATCATTATCAGGGACGGCCGATGGTACGGTGATATGGTGAGGTTACCTGACCAGATTACTTGTATGAGGATTACCTGCTAGCCTACTAGATCTCCCGAATAAGTTGTACAGGTGTAAGTTTCATATAAGTAATAATCCATGGATGTAAAATGATATGCAAGATGCCATAAGTATTTTTTTTCCAGCTTGAATTATAATGCCTAAGTTTCCTTATTACCTAAGTGATACGAGATACATAGTGTTTGTGTAGTACTTTGATACCATATTGTATGATTTTATGACGCCCAATTCTAGAATGTTTTCAAACGAAATGTGTCATCTATCTAGAGATTCTAGTTTTCTCCTAGAATATTTCCTAGAATGTTTGCTCTAGGTACTTTTTTCTATTAGCCATCCCCCTGGTTATTTCCATGTTGTTTTTGATACAGAAAGTTGACCGGTACTTCTGAGAGACTTCCTGATCCTTTACTTCGCTTGCATTACAACTGGAATTCTGATTGGGAATTTCTTTTGAATAGTCTTTGGTTTCAAGATAGAAAGGTTTAGATAGGAATAATGGAGGGTTATTTCAGGTCTCACTTGGTTGAGGTCGGGATTTCCTAGAATGGGAACATTTTGCTTAGAATAGGGATCAATGTTGTTTTGGCTTGGGTTTTGAATGACTTTTGGATGAGTTTTGGGAGAGGATTTCAAGTGAATGGATTATTTATTAAGGCTTCTTCTCTACCTTTCTCTTACTTTCCTAAGTTCATTTCTAATGATCTAAGTATTAACCTATATGTGCCATATATATTTCCTTTCCATGTTTGTGTAAGATTATTTTGACTAAAGTAAACTCAAATAATCATATTCAAACGTTCAATTATCGTAATGATTATCCCAATTTTTTCAGCGGATTACTCTAAATTATGATGAATTTAAGTTCAATAATAATTTAGACCAAATATCTGTAGTTACTAGTTAACGAGGTTGTCTAGTTTCAATTCCATCAAGTTTTGATATTTATATTTTCTGAGATTATTATCGAGATTACCTTGGCCCTATATGTTACTTAAGGCTTCATTTATGGCTCTACTTCACTTCTTCTATCTTGTAAAGAGGGCATACATAATGGGCCTTCCTAAGATGGAACAAAGGAGGGAGAATAGAAGTAATGGAGAAACAAAAGTTAGTTAATGATGACTAACAAATGTTATTTAATCCTGGTAGTGTTAAGAGAAGCTTTTGTTATTTTTCTTCACTCCAGCAAGTAGGGGGTCATACTTACTATATAATCTATCTAGCAAGCTTTGGGTAGTGATCCTGGTGCAGTTGGCCTAAGTCACTAGGTGTTGAGACACCCTTAAGACTTAATACTTGGATCATATAGAGAACGTGATTCACCTAATGGCTTTCGTGTAACCACTTAGTGTTTAGAAACTTTCTAAGACCGGTCCTTATTAGATCTTTTAAAAATTACTTTAAGGATTTTACATTTTTATAGAATTAGGGTAATTTGAGTTAGTCTCAAGGTTTTTGTTGGTTTCGTCCTTATCCAGACTACTTTCCCAATTATTTGATATTATATTATCAGTGGCTTATCGTCTTCTTCTAGTCTTAAATGTTTTCAATTGTGCGATGTCCCTCTTATTTTTATTTTTAAGTAGGTTTTCATGGTGTCTCCGATTTGGTTATGTCTAAATAAAGTCTTAGCCTATATTAGTCAATATTTTTTTGTTTAGCTACCCGATCTTTCAGGAACTTTTCTCGGATGAGCTTAGTCTCTAATACTTTATCTATCATTCTTCACATCGCCAATCTTCCTAATATTTCTTCATTCATTCCGGTTGAGGAGGTCTTATGTACTTCTTCAAGGTTACTTGGATGCTCCAAGCTTAGAGCATGTAGCGATCCCATAACAGGGCTCTTAAGTTTGCTTTGTAACATTCTCATATTTTTTTGTTCATATCTCACCATCGTTTGGTTGAAAAAAGACATTTTTTTTAACATTTTTTCTTTGGATAATGATCTAATTTGGTATTGAAATTATATTATATTTATTTTTAGTTATTCACGGTAAGTAAATTGCGACAAGAAAATTAATTTTTGATAGTTAGAGTATGAAGACTTGAGTCGATCTTCGATTAAATAAACTTGCATTCAGTGATTTCTAGATCTAGTACATAGGTATATAAGATAATAATTGGTTCCTTAGAAATTACCTAAGAAACTAATGGAAACGAAGATAATAGATGTTTCTTCCCCTATTCTTTAATAGTCAAAGTTTCTCTTGAGATACTTATGATCCCCATATGGGTGAGATCCTCAACATGGTTCTTAAGGTCCTAGCACTGATTGGTATGGTGACTGGCCTCTTTGAAGTGATACTTATAGAATGTGTAAGGGTTGAACCTCAAATCCTGAGGGTTTACATGTTTAGGATGAATTGATTTTAGAACTCCTTCCTTCAAGCAGTTGTGGAAGATTTTAGAAAGTGGCACAAGAAGTAGGATAAATTGCTTTCATTTTTTGTGTGTTTGAATTGGTTTAGGAATTTGAGAAGAATTATTTGGATAAACTAAATACGGAGAAGCAATGAAAGGTTGTTCTTCCGAGTGGATAGGGGTCCCAGTCATTGGGGTCATAAGTACGCTTCGTTTTTGACAGGCTAATTTGGCTTGCGTAATCTCTTTGATAGATTATTCCATATAGTCCATTGTATGCGAGAGGATTCACAACCAATTTCCTCGTGGTAATTGGACTACTCGCAAGTATACGAGTTCTAGTTTTAATATAGTGGATCTTGTAAGATCGGATATCGTTCCACTGGGACTGGCAGGTAATTCGGTTGAGTATTGCAATTTCAATAGTTTTATATTATCTCGACTAATCAAATTTTGTTTGTTTTCTATTTAAAATACTAAGATAAATGACAACTATGAAGTTAGTTCTAATTACACTAATTACTTAGGTATTGATTTCTTTCACATAATGCATAATTGAAGTCATTAAGTTAGCTATAATGGTTTTCTATCAATTCCGATAATCTCTGTATCGATAACTCCTCCGCTACCTCTCCCGAGTATAAGACGGGAGATTACACAACTTCGTGTCAACGAAGAAGTCCCCTTCAACGCTATTACGACCTTAGGTCGCATGAGTTTTTAGCCAACGTCATGGATTGCATACGTTCTAACGCCCTCTCGGGTCGTTAGAATGTCACGTTGTATTTACCCTAGTCCAAATCTAGGGTTACCTCTCCCGAGTGTCGAACCCCATATTCTCGGTTTATCAATACAAGCATTATATCAAGAATAATGGTAAACACAATCGGATTTAGACAAACAACACATTAAAGTAACATTAATCCATTCAACTTAACAATTACGTGATTTCAACTACACCTAAGTAACATTTAACTAATACTATAAGATCTTAGCTATATACCATACAAAATAAGAGGGATTCAACATTCTTAGATATGAAAAAGTGATTACAAAGATAAAAACAAGAGAGAAATGATCAAATCTGAAAGTGAAACGGTTCACTGTTGCTAATGATCGATCCGCAAGTGATCCTTCTTTGTCCGAATGATGAACCTCATTCTTGATCTTCAAAATATATCTTAAGATCTCTCTACTAGGGTTAGGGTTCTTCAACAACTAGTTTCAGATGTGGGAAAGGGGTATATATAGGCCTAGGGGTTCAAAAATATCTAAACAGATATTTTGGGTTATTCTGTGAATTTTGCCTAAGCGGTAGAATCTTCGCCTAGGTGGAGTTGAAGTCAGTTAGAATTCTGCCTAGGTGATGGTTTCTTCGCCTAAGCGGAGGACTAAATTCTTGCGCCCCTTTCTTTCTGACGGAATTCTGCCTAGGCGGTAGCTACTTCGCCTAGGCAGATTTACAACAGTACAGCTCTTCCAGCAGTTAAGCACTTCCAGCGTTTTGATGGATTTTCACCTAGGCAGTGGAAACTTCACCTAGGCGGATTTCAATACTTCAGCCCTTGCAACCTTCTAACGGATTTTCACCTAGGCAGTGGAAAGTTCGCCTAGGCGGATTTCAACTCTTCAACATTTGCAACTTTCTGATGAATTTTTGCCTAGGCGGTGGATACTTCGCCTAGGCGGAATTGCGTTGTTCTTTGAAACTTCATTTTTTCATCTTTTTGCCTACCATTTTCTCTACCATTTTGCTCGGTTTGCCGATTGTTTACGTCCCTTCTCCAGACTAATAAAAATAGCTAAAAAGGTATTCAAACTCCAATAAAATACTCGAAAATTGGCAAATTTGGTTTAGAATTAGATATTTTACACCTATCAAATACCCCCAAACTTGGAGTTTTGCTAGTCCTCGAGCAAAACACCCTAATGCTAAATAACACTAACTACACTAATTAGCTACATTCTAAACTACAATTAAGTAATCATTAACAAATAAGAAGTACAGACCTTTGAGATTTAAGTTTAGTTAAAGAAACCATGCTATTCATCCCTCAACAACCCGTAATCAGATCTAGTTAAGGAATAACACACACCACGTGGTGTTCCAAAATTTCAACACTCAATATCAGTTAAAATCATTTTAGATCCAATTGAAATGTGTGTGTGTGTGAGAGAGAGAGAACTCGGATATATAACTAATCAAACACCGGATTGGATTATTCAATGTATAAGGTCATGACTTAAACTTGTTAAAACATTCCGGAAAGCCATATGCTTGACTGGGCTCAACTATCTACTAATGCAGGTTCGGATATTCACCGAGATCAATAGGGTTTGGTTTGGCTTTGGAGAACAGCCAAGGGTATCATAGAAATAGAAACTCGTTATAATTTTAACGATACCCGAGGTACAAACGCTTTCACTAAATCTCTCTCATAACCCCCTTATCTTTAAAGATATTACCCTGAACAAGATTTAGTAAACTTGTATTTACTTGTCATAATAACCGAAATTAAACACTATATTCACATAGGTTCTTTTTTTTTTTTTTTTTTTTTTTTTTTTAGACACACCCCAAAACTTATTCAATTTTGTACAATTTTGGGGGCATGTTAATACAACTAAAGGATTGACAAGTGAATACTCTTATACTTAACCAAAAACATTTTAAACTGAAACCCCGATTGCCCTCTTCAAGTTAGCATAATCTAATGCTACTTGTTTTCACTCAATTTTCACTTTTATTCCTAGCGACAATGGTTCTGAAAGATTTACTTGGTTAAAGTATAGAAACAAGTTCAGAAGTGAAAATTTTTTATGGCTTCGACAGGAGAACGAGGGAATAACTTTTCAGGTTAGTTTCAAACGGTTCAAGTGATGAAAATAAAGGCATATATCATGCCTCCGGAATTACCTTACCTATAATTTCGCCTCAAGCCTCCCCCAGTCAAGTTCTAGATTCCTCATTTTTGTCATGAACTTATTACTGAATAATCGGCGTCAAATCGTTCAACTAGTTATACAATAAGTTTATGCTATCGTGCGATTTAGGATCAAAACAATTTTCACCTAATCGACATGCTAAGCACACAAAACACATGTGAATGGCATTACCCTCGACCTCAATACGCAATTTAGGGGGTACTTTTCATTATCGGGACATGGTTCGGACGAACTCAAAAACTCAGCATGCACGTACAACTATATTCATTAACAAATCTACTCTAATTCTACAAACTAACATTACTTATGCTAATGATCCTTATACATGCATAGCTAAACATTACACATGCATAACAAAAAGAATTTCAAAATGTAGAAAACTTTTAACATTAATATCATTATAAACAACAATTTGTACACAAAAAGAATTTTGTCCCTTTTTACATCAAAAAATTTGTCATCCTTCATATTCTCCCCCCCCCCCCCCCCCCCCCCAAAAAAAAAAAAAGAAATACTACATGATTGCATTGCATATCATATACCCCCAAACTTGAACGAGGCAGTGTCCTCACTACCTAAGCAGTGAACCCAATAGCAGAAGACATACAAGTCTAACCTTCTACCATTCATTGTGGAGGAGATGGCGGTGGTGGCTCATCAGTCTCGGAAGGCGGCACAGGCGTATAACGCGCCATGTAGATTCCAAGATGTTCGGATATAACTATTTGGTTTTGATCTTGTTGCCAGATGTAGGAATTCATGTAGTTCTCCATCCGAGCCAAATTAGCTTGAAGTTGGCTCATATCGGACTGGAGACTACGGACATCTCATGAAATTTGGATGAGTTGGCTCCGAAGGACCGCCTTCTTCCTCTTCCTGACCCTCTTCTTCTTCACCTGGTTTGCCTTTCCATACCCTGTTAATCATTGCAAGATCGAGTGGATTTACAAGTGGAAAGGGGCTTGTGGACGTTATACGAACGCCGGCTCATTAAAAGAGCGCAGTGAGGAAGGAGGGAAAAGAAAGGCCACCCTTCTTCGTTCTAGCATTATGAATTATTGAAGAATAAATGTGCCAACCGACATTGACCGACGTCCCTCTATCAATACCATAGAGCATAAACTCTCGCCCTTTGGACACACCGGATACATGGGTGGTAGGGAGAAAATTAGCGCAGATAAATGAATGTCAAATCTTTGGGATCGGTTTCAAAAATTGACACTTGAAGATTGCCTGACCCTACCATGTGTTCGTCCACTGGGTATTTCTTGTCATCAGGGTCTAAATCACCGCACTCATAGTCGGTCTGGCGGCATCGGATAAATTTCTTGAGGCTTCCTGCCCCGTCAATCCCAGCAACTCATTGAAATAGTATGCACTGAACAGAACGGGAATGTTTCGAACCCTTGTTTGAAATCCCGTGGCCTCCGTAATGTTTGCATAAAATTCTCGTACAAGGGCCAACTCCCCTGGTGGGGGTGGAGCACAGAACTGTTCCTATCGTCTTTGTAGAATAATAGTCTTGATTTCTTCCAGGAGTTCATTCAAAGGTCCGAACCCCCTTTGGCGAATGCCAGGACACTTACTTTCATGCTCTTTGTAACGGTCCTCATCCTGCTTTGAGACAAATCTAAGGAAGTTTTAATCTGAAGCAGGCAGAGGTTCGTCTGTTTGTGGTTGCTTAGCTACACGGCGCTTTACCATTTTCCCTGTAAATCAAAATCACAACACCAACCACAATAATAACAATAGAACACGCAATTCAAACCCTTATCAGCGAACACACAATGCCCTATTTTATCAAACATATGCCAACCAAAGCCAAACAATACAAATTTCACAAGATATCCCACCAACCATAACCAAATCACATTTTTGTCGCAATGTAGCATAAAATAAATGATTCATATTGTATATAAACACAAAAACATGATAGGGTTTACCATTTATCATTCCTCAATCCCAAATAGCATGAAAACTGCAACTTAGGGTTTAAAGGGATTTAGGGTTCTAACCAAATCCAATGATTTTTTAAATAAATGAGTAAATGAAGCAAATATTTCAGCAACTAAATGAAAAATAGGATCATTGACACTTACTTGTTGAAAATTTTTGATCAAATCACTGGAGAATGGAGATCTCGCACTGTTTCAACATTCAAACCCTAATTTTCGAGAATGGGAAGAGGAATTCCACGTTTTGACGAAGATTCTTGGTGAAAATACAAGTTTTTAGCAATATAGTATGAATCTTTAATGGGAGGAAGGGATTTCGGATGGTGAAGTTGAGAGGTTTCTTGAAATGTTTAGGAGGGAAGTGCCGTTTGCGAAGAAGACTGTTGCGCTTTAAAACAGGGCTCGCGTGAATTCGCCTAGGCGGTGGTTTTTCTTCCTAGGCGAAGTAGTGCCTTTTTCTTTTTAAAAACCTTCTGGTGTTAATTCTCATAGGCGGTGGTTTTCCACCTGGGCGAGTTTACACCAGTGTGAAACCCCTGATTTCGTTGTAAATCCGCTTAGGCAGTGGTTTTCTGCCTGAGCGAATTTGCACCAGTGTAGGAACTCAGCTTTTCTTCATTTTTCTGCCTAGGCAGTGGTTTTACTGCCTGGGCAAAGTTACGGCAGTGTATAACTTCAGACTTTTGCTTCCAATTTCTGCCTAGGCGAATTTATGCCAGTATGTTTTCTCAACCTTCTGTCCAATTTTTGCCTGGGCGGTGGTTTTTTCGCCTAGGCGAATTTACGCCAGTATGGACTTTAGCTAGATTCCTTCATGTTTTCACATTTTTGTTCTACACCTCTTACTTCTTCTTCATTCCTCAAACAAGTTTTAGCATTCAAATCAATCCTAAGTGTCTAGCCTCATCAATTCACCACAAAAAAAATAGTATTACGAGATCAATACGATCTCCAAAAAGTAATTTATACAAAAGTTGGGAATGTTCGTTACCCTCGATGACATATCAAAAGATGTTGCTTGGTTTTACGTCCCTAGCATGGACGTTTATGAATTTCGGCTCTATCCTTCAACGAGGGAGACGTTCTCCACAACTCGCTCTTCATCCTTGAAGTAGTGCTTGATCCTCTCCCCGTTGACTCGGAAAGTTCATCCATCTTCGCCTTCTAGCTCGATAGCACCAAATGGATAAATATGCTTGATTTGGAACAGTCCAGACCACCGGGACTTCAAATTTCCAAGAAAGAGTCTCAGCCTTGAGTTAAACAATAAAACTTGTTGGCCCAGACTGAACTCCCTCCGGACTATCATTTTATCATGCCACCTCTTCATTTTATCTTTGTAAAGCTTGGCATTCGCATAAGTCTCGTGCCGGAATTCCTCCATTTCATTCAATTGGAGAAGACGTTGCGCACCAGAAGCTTTTATGTTAAAATTGAGTTTCTTAATCGCCCAAAATGCACGGTGCTCTAATTCATGCTTTCCCAAACACCAATCGATATGGAGACATACCGATTGGTGTCTTAAAAGCCGTGCGATAAGCTCATAAAGCATCGTCAAGCTTCACCGCCTAATCCTTGCGATTAGTATGAATCGTTTTCTCCAGAATTAGCTTGATTTATCTATTTGAAACCTCAGCTTGGCCATTTGTCTGTGGATGGTATGGTAGCGCTACCTTGTGTCTAACCCCATACTTTACCAACAAAGCGCTTAGCATTTTGTTACAAAAGTGGGTTCCCTCATCACTAATTAAGGCTTGAGGTGTCCCAAACCGTGTCATGACATTGTGCTGAAGGAACTTCAAAACCACTTTGACATCATTGGTAGGTGTTGCTACGGCCTCGACCTATTTAAACATATAATCCATCGCCAAAACAAAAAAAATTCTTGACAAATGACGGCAGAAATGGCCCCATGAAATCTACGCCCCACACATCAAATAACTCGAGCTCAAGAATTGACGTCAGTGGCAATTCATGGCTTCTCGATATGTTACCCACCCTTTGACATCTATCAGAAGTTTTCACAAATGTATATGAATCTTTAAACAAAGAAGGCCAGTAAAAACCTGATTGAAGTACTTTCGATGCTGTCCGAGTCGCACCAAAATGACCGCCACAAGGTGATGAATGGCAATGGTAGAGAATACTAGCCATTTCCTCCTTCGGAACACATCTCCAGATTACCTGATTAGCACATTTCTTGAATAGCAATGGCTCGTCCCACAGATAATACTTTGCATCAAAAAGAAATTTCTTCCTTTGGGCTCCCGTCAACTCAGGTAGTAACACGTTACATGCAAGATAATTCACAATGTTCCAATACCACGAAAGTGCATTTTCCACTGAAAATAGTTGTTCATCAGGGAACACTTCTGTGATGCTAGACTTCTCACCAACATCTTTTTGAATCAACCTCAACAAATGGTCGGCAACAACGTTCTCACTCCCCTTTTTATCCCTTATTTCAGAATCAAACTCTTGCAATAGAATAATCCACCTTATCAATCTCGGCTTGGCATCTTTCTTTGCAAATAAGTACCGGATAGCCGCGTGATCCGTGTAGACGATCACTTTTGACCAAATGATATAAGACCAAAACTTATCACAAGCAAAGACCACCGCTAGCATTTCTTTCTCAATCGTGGTGTAATTCTCCTGGGCAACATTCAATGTCTTACTGGCATAATAGATTGAGCAAAAGATCTTCTTGTGTAGAATAATAGATTGAGACTTGAAGATCTATTACTGGCATAATAGATTGAGACTTGAAGATTGCCTGACCCTACCATGTGTTCGTCCACTGGGTATTTCCTGTCATCAGGGTCTAAATCACCGCACTCATAGTCGGTCTGGCGGCATCGGATAAATTTCTTGAGGCTTCCTGCCCCGTCAATCCCAGCAACTCATTGAAATAGTATGCACTGAACAGAACGGGAATGTTTCGAACCCTTGTTTGAAATCCCGTGGCCTCCGTAATGTTTGCATAAAATTCTCGTACAAGGGCCAACTCCCCTGGTGGGGGTGGAGCACAGAACTGTTCCTATCGTCTTTGTAGAATAATAGTCTTGATTTCTTCCAGGAGTTCATTCAAAGGTCCGAACCCCCTTTGGCGAATGCCAGGACACTTACTTTCATGCTCTTTGTAACGGTCCTCATCCTGCTTTGAGACAAATCTAAGGAAGTTTTAATCTGAAGCAGGCAGAGGTTCGTCTGTTTGTGGTTGCTTAGCTACACGGCGCTTTACCATTTTCCCTGTAAATCAAAATCACAACACCAACCACAATAATAACAATAGAACACGCAATTCAAACCCTTATCAGCGAACACACAATGCCCTATTTTATCAAACATATGCCAACCAAAGCCAAACAATACAAATTTCACAAGATATCCCACCAACCATAACCAAATCACATTTTTGTCGCAATGTAGCATAAAATAAATGATTCATATTGTATATAAACACAAAAACATGATAGGGTTTACCATTTATCATTCCTCAATCCCAAATAGCATGAAAACTGCAACTTAGGGTTTAAAGGGATTTAGGGTTCTAACCAAATCCAATGATTTTTTAAATAAATGAGTAAATGAAGCAAATATTTCAGCAACTAAATGAAAAATAGGATCATTGACACTTACTTGTTGAAAATTTTTGATCAAATCACTGGAGAATGGAGATCTCGCACTGTTTCAACATTCAAACCCTAATTTTCGAGAATGGGAAGAGGAATTCCACGTTTTGACGAAGATTCTTGGTGAAAATACAAGTTTTTAGCAATATAGTATGAATCTTTAATGGGAGGAAGGGATTTCGGATGGTGAAGTTGAGAGGTTTCTTGAAATGTTTAGGAGGGAAGTGCCGTTTGCGAAGAAGACTGTTGCGCTTTAAAACAGGGCTCGCGTGAATTCGCCTAGGCGGTGGTTTTTCTTCCTAGGCGAAGTAGTGCCTTTTTCTTTTTAAAAACCTTCTGGTGTTAATTCTCATAGGCGGTGGTTTTCCACCTGGGCGAGTTTACACCAGTGTGAAACCCCTGATTTCGTTGTAAATCCGCTTAGGCAGTGGTTTTCTGCCTGAGCGAATTTGCACCAGTGTAGGAACTCAGCTTTTCTTCATTTTTCTGCCTAGGCAGTGGTTTTACTGCCTGGGCAAAGTTACGGCAGTGTATAACTTCAGACTTTTGCTTCCAATTTCTGCCTAGGCGAATTTATGCCAGTATGTTTTCTCAACCTTCTGTCCAATTTTTGCCTGGGCGGTGGTTTTTTCGCCTAGGCGAATTTACGCCAGTATGGACTTTAGCTAGATTCCTTCATGTTTTCACATTTTTGTTCTACACCTCTTACTTCTTCTTCATTCCTCAAACAAGTTTTAGCATTCAAATCAATCCTAAGTGTCTAGCCTCATCAATTCACCACAAAAAAAATAGTATTACGAGATCAATACGATCTCCAAAAAGTAATTTATACAAAAGTTGGGAATGTTCGTTACCCTCGATGACATATCAAAAGATGTTGCTTGGTTTTACGTCCCTAGCATGGACGTTTATGAATTTCGGCTCTATCCTTCAACGAGGGAGACGTTCTCCACAACTCGCTCTTCATCCTTGAAGTAGTGCTTGATCCTCTCCCCGTTGACTCGGAAAGTTCATCCATCTTCGCCTTCTAGCTCGATAGCACCAAATGGATAAATATGCTTGATTTGGAACAGTCCAGACCACCGGGACTTCAAATTTCCAAGAAAGAGTCTCAGCCTTGAGTTAAACAATAAAACTTGTTGGCCCAGACTGAACTCCCTCCGGACTATCATTTTATCATGCCACCTCTTCATTTTATCTTTGTAAAGCTTGGCATTCGCATAAGTCTCGTGCCGGAATTCCTCCATTTCATTCAATTGGAGAAGACGTTGCGCACCAGAAGCTTTTATGTTAAAATTGAGTTTCTTAATCGCCCAAAATGCACGGTGCTCTAATTCATGCTTTCCCAAACACCAATCGATATGGAGACATACCGATTGGTGTCTTAAAAGCCGTGCGATAAGCTCATAAAGCATCGTCAAGCTTCACCGCCTAATCCTTGCGATTAGTATGAATCGTTTTCTCCAGAATTAGCTTGATTTATCTATTTGAAACCTCAGCTTGGCCATTTGTCTGTGGATGGTATGGTAGCGCTACCTTGTGTCTAACCCCATACTTTACCAACAAAGCGCTTAGCATTTTGTTACAAAAGTGGGTTCCCTCATCACTAATTAAGGCTTGAGGTGTCCCAAACCGTGTCATGACATTGTGCTGAAGGAACTTCAAAACCACTTTGACATCATTGGTAGGTGTTGCTACGGCCTCGACCTATTTAAACATATAATCCATCGCCAAAACAAAAAAATTCTTGACAAATGACGGCAGAAATGGCCCCATGAAATCTACGCCCCACACATCAAATAACTCGAGCTCAAGAATTGACGTCAGTGGCAATTCATGGCTTCTCGATATGTTACCCACCCTTTGACATCTATCAGAAGTTTTCACAAATGTATATGAATCTTTAAACAAAGAAGGCCAGTAAAAACCTGATTGAAGTACTTTCGATGCTGTCCGAGTCGCACCAAAATGACCGCCACAAGGTGATGAATGGCAATGGTAGAGAATACTAGCCATTTCCTCCTTCGGAACACATCTCCAGATTACCTGATTAGCACATTTCTTGAATAGCAATGGCTCGTCCCACAGATAATACTTTGCATCAAAAAGAAATTTCTTCCTTTGGGCTCCCGTCAACTCAGGTAGTAACACGTTACATGCAAGATAATTCACAATGTTCCAATACCACGAAAGTGCATTTTCCACTGAAAATAGTTGTTCATCAGGGAACACTTCTGTGATGCTAGACTTCTCACCAACATCTTTTTGAATCAACCTCAACAAATGGTCGGCAACAACGTTCTCACTCCCCTTTTTATCCCTTATTTCAGAATCAAACTCTTGCAATAGAATAATCCACCTTATCAATCTCGGCTTGGCATCTTTCTTTGCAAATAAGTACCGGATAGCCGCGTGATCCGTGTAGACGATCACTTTTGACCAAATGATATAAGACCAAAACTTATCACAAGCAAAGACCACCGCTAGCATTTCTTTCTCAATCGTGGTGTAATTCTCCTCGGCAACATTCAATGTCTTACTGGCATAATAGATTGAGCAAAAGATCTTCTTGTGTAGAATAATAGATTGAGACTTGAAGATCTATTACTGGCATAATAGATTGAGACTTGAAGATTGCCTGACCCTACCATGTGTTCGTCCACTGGGTATTTCCTGTCATCAGGGTCTAAATCACCGCACTCATAGTCGGTCTGGCGGCATCGGATAAATTTCTTGAGGCTTCCTGCCCCGTCAATCCCAGCAACTCATTGAAATAGTATGCACTGAACAGAACGGGAATGTTTCGAACCCTTGTTTGAAATCCCGTGGCCTCCGTAATGTTTGCATAAAATTCTCGTACAAGGGCCAACTCCCCTGGTGGGGGTGGAGCACAGAACTGTTCCTATCGTCTTTGTAGAATAATAGTCTTGATTTCTTCCAGGAGTTCATTCAAAGGTCCGAACCCCCTTTGGCGAATGCCAGGACACTTACTTTCATGCTCTTTGTAACGGTCCTCATCCTGCTTTGAGACAAATCTAAGGAAGTTTTAATCTGAAGCAGGCAGAGGTTCGTCTGTTTGTGGTTGCTTAGCTACACGGCGCTTTACCATTTTCCCTGTAAATCAAAATCACAACACCAACCACAATAATAACAATAGAACACGCAATTCAAACCCTTATCAGCGAACACACAATGCCCTATTTTATCAAACATATGCCAACCAAAGCCAAACAATACAAATTTCACAAGATATCCCACCAACCATAACCAAATCACATTTTTGTCGCAATGTAGCATAAAATAAATGATTCATATTGTATATAAACACAAAAACATGATAGGGTTTACCATTTATCATTCCTCAATCCCAAATAGCATGAAAACTGCAACTTAGGGTTTAAAGGGATTTAGGGTTCTAACCAAATCCAATGATTTTTTAAATAAATGAGTAAATGAAGCAAATATTTCAGCAACTAAATGAAAAATAGGATCATTGACACTTACTTGTTGAAAATTTTTGATCAAATCACTGGAGAATGGAGATCTCGCACTGTTTCAACATTCAAACCCTAATTTTCGAGAATGGGAAGAGGAATTCCACGTTTTGACGAAGATTCTTGGTGAAAATACAAGTTTTTAGCAATATAGTATGAATCTTTAATGGGAGGAAGGGATTTCGGATGGTGAAATTGAGAGGTTTCTTGAAATGTTTAGGAGGGAAGTGCCGTTTGCGAAGAAGACTGTTGCGCTTTAAAACAGGGCTCGCGTGAATTCGCCTAGGCGGTGGTTTTTCTTCCTAGGCGAAGTAGTGCCTTTTTCTTTTTAAAAACCTTCTGGTGTTAATTCTCATAGGCGGTGGTTTTCCACCTGGGCGAGTTTACACCAGTGTGAAACCCCTGATTTCGTTGTAAATCCGCTTAGGCAGTGGTTTTCTGCCTGAGCGAATTTGCACCAGTGTAGGAACTCAGCTTTTCTTCATTTTTCTGCCTAGGCAGTGGTTTTACTGCCTGGGCAAAGTTACGGCAGTGTATAACTTCAGACTTTTGCTTCCAATTTCTGCCTAGGCGAATTTATGCCAGTATGTTTTCTCAACCTTCTGTCCAATTTTTGCCTGGGCGGTGGTTTTTTTCGCCTAGGCGAATTTACGCCAGTATGGACTTTAGCTAGATTCCTTCATGTTTTCACATTTTTGTTCTACACCTCTTACTTCTTCTTCATTCCTCAAACAAGTTTTAGCATTCAAATCAATCCTAAGTGTCTAGCCTCATCAATTCACCACAAAAAAAATAGTATTACGAGATCAATACGATCTCCAAAAAGTAATTTATACAAAAGTTGGGAATGTTCGTTACCCTCGATGACATATCAAAAGATGTTGCTTGGTTTTACGTCCCTAGCATGGACGTTTATGAATTTCGGCTCTATCCTTCAACGAGGGAGACGTTCTCCACAACTCGCTCTTCATCCTTGAAGTAGTGCTTGATCCTCTCCCCGTTGACTCGGAAAGTTCATCCATCTTCGCCTTCTAGCTCGATAGCACCAAATGGATAAATATGCTTGATTTGGAACAGTCCAGACCACCGGGACTTCAAATTTCCAAGAAAGAGTCTCAGCCTTGAGTTAAACAATAAAACTTGTTGGCCCAGACTGAACTCCCTCCGGACTATCATTTTATCATGCCACCTCTTCATTTTATCTTTGTAAAGCTTGGCATTCGCATAAGTCTCGTGCCGGAATTCCTCCATTTCATTCAATTGGAGAAGACGTTGCGCACCAGAAGCTTTTATGTTAAAATTGAGTTTCTTAATCGCCCAAAATGCACGGTGCTCTAATTCATGCTTTCCCAAACACCAATCGATATGGAGACATACCGATTGGTGTCTTAAAAGCCGTGCGATAAGCTCATAAAGCATCGTCAAGCTTCACCGCCTAATCCTTGCGATTAGTATGAATCGTTTTCTCCAGAATTAGCTTGATTTATCTATTTGAAACCTCAGCTTGGCCATTTGTCTGTGGATGGTATGGTAGCGCTACCTTGTGTCTAACCCCATACTTTACCAACAAAGCGCTTAGCATTTTGTTACAAAAGTGGGTTCCCTCATCACTAATTAAGGCTTGAGGTGTCCCAAACCGTGTCATGACATTGTGCTGAAGGAACTTCAAAACCACTTTGACATCATTGGTAGGTGTTGCTACGGCCTCGACCTATTTAAACATATAATCCATCGCCAAAACAAAAAAAATTCTTGACAAATGACGGCAGAAATGGCCCCATGAAATCTACGCCCCACACATCAAATAACTCGAGCTCAAGAATTGACGTCAGTGGCAATTCATGGCTTCTCGATATGTTACCCACCCTTTGACATCTATCAGAAGTTTTCACAAATGTATATGAATCTTTAAACAAAGAAGGCCAGTAAAAACCTGATTGAAGTACTTTCGATGCTGTCCGAGTCGCACCAAAATGACCGCCACAAGGTGATGAATGGCAATGGTAGAGAATACTAGCCATTTCCTCCTTCGGAACACATCTCCAGATTACCTGATTAGCACATTTCTTGAATAGCAATGGCTCGTCCCACAGATAATACTTTGCATCAAAAAGAAATTTCTTCCTTTGGGCTCCCGTCAACTCAGGTAGTAACACGTTACATGCAAGATAATTCACAATGTTCCAATACCACGAAAGTGCATTTTCCACTGAAAATAGTTGTTCATCAGGGAACACTTCTGTGATGCTAGACTTCTCACCAACATCTTTTTGAATCAACCTCAACAAATGGTCGGCAACAACGTTCTCACTCCCCTTTTTATCCCTTATTTCAGAATCAAACTCTTGCAATAGAATAATCCACCTTATCAATCTCGGCTTGGCATCTTTCTTTGCAAATAAGTACCGGATAGCCGCGTGATCCGTGTAGACGATCACTTTTGACCAAATGATATAAGACCAAAACTTATCACAAGCAAAGACCACCGCTAGCATTTCTTTCTCAATCGTGGTGTAATTCTCCTCGGCAACATTCAATGTCTTACTGGCATAATAGATTGAGCAAAAGATCTTCTCCTTCCGTTGGCCTAACATCGAGCCAACGGCATAGTCACGCGCATCGCACATTATTTCAAATGGCATCTCCCAGTCCGAAGCGACCATTATTGGAGCCGTGATCAAATTTTCCTTTATCGCCTTGAAAGCTTCTGTGTAAGCCTCATTGAATTCAAATAAGGTATCCTTCTCAAGAAGGTGACATAACGGCTTCACCGTCTTTGAGAAGTCCTTATTAAAGTGCTGGTAAAAGCCAGCATGCCCCAAGAAACTTCGAACTCCTTTCACATTAATCGGTGGCGGAAGCGTCTCAATCATTTCAATCTTTGCTCGGTCTACCTCAAGCCCCTTGGAAGAGACTCGATGACCCAAGACGATCTCCTATTTAACCATAAAGTGTCACTTCGTCCAATTTAGAACCAAATTCTTCTCCTCACATCAGTCAAGAACAAGTGCCAGATTGTAGAAACAGTGATCAAAGGATGACCCAAACATTGAGAAGTCATCTATAAATATTTCCATTTTCTCCTCCACCATATTAGAAAATATCGCCATCATACACCATTGAAAAGTTGCCGGTGCATTGCAAAGGCCAAATGGCATACTTCGATAAGCAAATGTTCCATACGGGCATGTGAAAGTAGTCTTCTCTGGGTTCTCCGGTGCAATGGCTATTTAATTGTAACCTGAATAGCCATCAAGAAAGCAATAGTACTCATATTCAGCTAATCAATCTAGCATTTAGTCAATGAAAGGAAGAGAAAAATGATCCTTCCTCGTTGCCTTATTCAATCTTCTACAATCAATGCATACACGCCATCTCGTGATAGTCCGTGTAGGAATAAGTTCATCCTTATCATTCTTCACCACTATCATACCCCATTTCTTGGGCACCACTTGTACCGGGCTAACCCACTCACTATCGGATATAGCATATATAATTCCCGCATTCAAGAGCTTCAACACCTCCGCTCTCAACAATTCCTTTATAGCCGGATTTAGCCGCCATTGATGTTCAATAGAGGGTTTGAACTCATCCTCCATCAAAATCTTATGCATGCAAACCGAGGGGCTAATTCCTTTGATATCCAAAATAGACCAAGCAAAAGCGGATTGGTGCCTCTTCAAGATTCTCAGCAACTTACTCTCCTCTTCTTCTGTCAGAGTTGATGAAATTATAACCGGATCGGTCAAATTCTCTTCCAAAAAGATATACCGAAGGTGTTCCGTAATTGCTTGAGTAATAATCCACCGTGAGGCGAATTTGATTCCTCGGGAGAGTTTTCAACTTCTTTAATCTTCACCACATGAATAAGATCTTCTAGGTCTTTAGATTGAGCATCGAAAGTCAGCACGTAGTCCACAACCTCAAGTTACGTGGTAGAGCCTTCCTCACCAAGATCCCCTATAGATAAGGAATTGGTGAGTGTATGCTCTAACGAATCCATCTCCATATTTGCAAGAAAGAACTCCCTCACGCAAGAGTCCACAACGTCAACTTGATTGCAATTGAGAGGTTCATCCGAAAAGTTCATAGTTCTAAAAATGTTGAACCTTATCTCTTCATCATTGACTCTTAACGTCAAATTTTCGTTATGCACATCAATCAAGGCCTTTCCCGTTGCAAGGAAAGGTCTTCCCAGGATGATCGGGATTTCTCGATCTTTTTCCATTTCAAGCACAACGAAATCCACCAGAAATATGAATTTGTCTACCTTCACTAGCACATCCTCAATGATACCTTTCGGATAGGTTAACGAACGATCCGCCATTTGAAAAGAGATCGTTGTCAACTTTGCACTTCCAAGTCCTAACTTCCGATAAACGGAAGAAGGCATCAAATTAATACTCACCCCAAGATCACAAAGTACCTTATCAAAATGATATTTCCCGATAGTACACGGAATTGTGAAACTACCGGGATCCTTCAATTTGGTAGGTAACTTTGTTTGTAGTATTGCAATACACTCCTCAATTAGCATCACCGTTTCGTAATCCTCCAACTTCCTCTTCTTTGTCATGATGTCCATCAAGAACTTGCATTAGTTGGGTATTTGTTCCAATGCATCCACAAAATGTATGTTGATGTGGATTTTTTTGAAAATTTCAAGAAATTTCTGAAATTGGGCATCCAACTTCCTCTTTTGGAATCTTTGAGGATATGGCAATGGGGTTACTAGAATCAGTGGATTTTCTGAAAATGTTACTCGTCCTAGTATCACCCTTTCATCTCTTCTTCTCTCCTAGACTTTCTCTTGGTTTTTATCCTCATTCAAGTCTTCACTCGGCTTCTCCTTTCCTTCATCGTTTTTTTCTTCAATTTCCTTATCCACACTTGTTCTTGGTTCATCATGCGAAAACTCACGACTCACTCCCGGCTCGGTTTCCATAGGCCTGCTCACTTCCACGTCTCTTCTGCTCCTCCACTTAATCGCCTTGCATTCCCAAGGGTTGGTTTTCATGTTTCTTGGAAACTTCCCCTTTTGTTGCTCTTGAATGGCCCTAGCAAGCTGCGTGATTTGAGTCTCTAAAGCCTTCACCGTGGCATTAGTGTTTGTACAAGTGGTATCGATCGAGTCTAGCCGTGTTTCATGTTTGTTCAGCTGATTATGCGTCTCACGCATCATAGTCTGAGTCTCCTTCATAAATGAACCCAAAACTTCATCCAAACTTGACTTCGGATTGTGCATTGGTGGTTGTTGCATTGGACGATTGGATGGCATAGGATATCCCGAAGCTTGATTTCCATAACCCAGAGGTGGCCGCAAAGTATTCCGATTGTTCGCATATGAGAAGTTCTCATGGTTACGAAGTCCAGGATTGTAATGAGTCAGAATATTGGTAGCCGGCCTGAAAGTGTAGGCATGGTTGTCTAGAAAATGGCATTCCTCCAACTCGTTATCCAATCCGGATTGAGAACAACTTGTTGTTATCTCCTCTCCTTGACTCGACAAAGCTCCTTTTGTAGATAAGGAAACCAATTGATCCGAGAGCTTGGACACTTGGGCCGATAACGTTGCAATATGGTCATATTCTTGGATAGAAGAGACCCGTCTTCCCGCGTTCCTCTCATTCGGCCATTGATAATTATTAGCCGCCATTTCTTCCAATAATGCATTTGCTTCGGTAGGGGTTTTTGACAACAACAATCTCCTTGAGACTGCATCAACTATCATTCTAGTCTGGCCATCCAACCCGTTATAAAATAATTGGGTTTGAAACCAATCTTGATACCCGTGTTGGGGGTACCTTCTCAATAGGTCCTTGAATCTCTCCCATACCTCAAACAACGGCTCAAAGTCTCTCTGGAAAAACTACGTAATCTCACCTCGGAGTTGAGAAGTCTTCGATGGTGGAAAGAACATAGTGAGAAACCTTTGTGCAAGGTCCTCCCAAGTATTAATGCTCCCAGGTTGAATCGACTGAAACCAACCCCTTGCTCTATCTCGTAAAGAAAATGGAAATAACCTCAACCGTATAACATCTTCGGCAACTCCATTTATCTTGACAGTGTCACAGATCTCGAGAAAGGTTGCCAAGTGGACGCTGGGGTCTTCGTGAAGGTTCCCGCCATACTAGTTTTGCTGAACCATATTAATTAAGGCGGACTTCAATTCGAAGTTATTTGCCCTGGATTGGCTGCCTCCGGATCCCTGAATAGTTATCCAACATGAGTGGCCGATAATAGTCCCTAAGGACTTGTTGTGGCCTCTCCTGCTCCGGAGGCTGAAGTGCGTGCGGCTTCGATGGATATGGAATATTTTCACGTCCCCCGACCAAAGTGATAGTTTTTTCCTCTGTCTGTTTAGCAATACGTTGACTACGCTGCATGCACTGCTTAAATTCAATAGATAAATCAAATAAATAAATGAATTGAATGAAATTTAAAAGCAAAATAATTATCGTGATTAACATTCAACTACTTGATCACAATATCAACTTAATTGAAAAGCTCATTGCCGTCCCCGGTAACGGCGCCAAAAACTTGTACGCGCGAGGATTCACAACCACCGTCCTCATGGTAATTGGACAACTCGTAAGTATACGAGGTCTAGTTTTAATATAATGGATCTTGTAAGATCGAATATCATTCCACTGGGACTGGCAGGTAATTCGGTTGAGTATTGCGATTTCAATAGTTTCATATTATCTCGACTAATCAAATTTTGTTTGTTTTCCATTTAATATACTAAGATAAACGACAACTATGAAGTTAGTTCTAATTACACTAATTACTTAGGTATTGATTTCTTTCACATAATGCATAATCTAAGTCATTAAGTTAGCTATAATGGTTTTCTATCTATTCCGACAATCTCTGTATCAATAACTCTTCCGCTACCTCTCCCGAGTGTAAGACGGGGGATTACACGACTTTGTGTTAACGAAGAAGTCTCCTTCAATGCTTTTACGACCTTAGGTCATGTGAGTCTTTAGCCAACGTCATGGATTGCATATGTTCTAACGCCCTCCCGGGTCGTTAGAACGTCACGTTGTATTTACCCTAGTCCGAATCCAGGGTTACCTCTCCCGAGTGTCAGACCCCATATTCTTGGTTTACCAATACAAGCATAATATCAAGAATAATGGTAAACATAATCAGATTTAGACAAACAACACATTAAAGTAATATTAATTCATTCAACTTAACAATCACATGATTTCAACTACACCTAAGTAACATTTAACTAATACTATAAGATCTTAGCCATATACCATACAAAATAAGATGGATTCAACATTCTTAGATATGAAAAAGTGATTACAAAGATAAAAACAAGAGAGAAACGATCAAATCTGGAAGTGAAACGGTTCACTATCGCTAATGATCGATCCGCAAGTGATCTTTCTTTGTCCGAATGATGAACCTCCTTCTTTATCTTCAAAATATAGCTTAAGATCTCTCTACTAGGGTTAGGGTTCTTCAAAAACTAGTTTCAGATGTGGGAAAGGGGTATATATAGGCCTAGGGGTTCAAAAATATCTAAACAGATATTTTGGGTTGTTCTGCGAATTCCGCCTAAGCAGAAGAATCTTCGCCTAGGTAGAATTTAAGTCGGTTAGAATTCTACCTAGGCGATGGTTGCTTTGCTAGGCAGAGGACTAACTTCTTGGGCCCCTCTCTTTTTGACGGAATTCCACCTAGGCAGTAACTACTTCACCTAGGCGGATTTACAACAGTACAGCTCTTCCAGCAGTTCAGCACTTCCAGCGTTCTGATGGATTTCCGCCTAGGCGGTGGAAACTTTGCCTAGGAGGATTTCAATACTTCAGCCCTTGCAACTTTCTGACGGATTTCCGCCTAAGCGGTGGAAACTTCGCCTAGGCGGATTTCAACTCTTTAGCATTTCCAACTTTCTGATGAATTTCTGCCTAAGTGTTGGATACTTTGCCTAGGAGGAATTGCGTTGTTCTTTGAAACCTCCTTTTTTCATCTTTTTGGCTATCATTTTCTCCACCATTTCGCTCGGTTTGCCGATTGTTTACGTCCCTTCTCCTGACTAATAAAAACACCTAAAAAAGTTTTTAAACTCCAATAAAATACTCGAAAACTAGTAAATTCGGTTTAGAATTAGATAGGTATTTTACACCTATCATCCATCCTCGTCCATATTTTAGAAATTTATCCTTGGATTGAGTTTTCCTTAGGTTTAAGGTTCTTCTCCCAGCTACGTAGGTCATATCTTGTGACGGTGGCCAGAATGGTAACCTCCTGTCTACTATGGCTGACATAGTTTTCTATAGCGATCAATTTTTCACGAGGGAGATTCTAGATTCTTATTTCATCCCAAAAAAAAATCATGCTAAGGGTATCTCTTGGTGATGGTAATTGGTCCTCATTTATCTCTTCTTGGAATAACGAGGTTGGGTTCATCTGGCTTTGCATTTGTCTTAGGGAGAAAATGTCCTTTGGCATCATTGGGATCTTGTAATCATTCTAAATACTTCCTACAGATATAGGGATCAGGTCCATTTTATAATTCTTTGTGAATGGATCTCAAATAGCTTTTAGCAAAAGTTACCTAAAGCAAAGTTTCTAGATTTATTAAATGATTAACAACCTAGACCTTTACTTATGAACTTTTAAGGATGTAAATTATCTTATATTTATGTGTGGTTATATTCTTGACTATACGTGAGCATGTTAGCATAGACGATAATGTCCGTGCAATATACATGCAATCCTAAGAAGACGTAGCTCTAGCAAGCAATATTCTGGACAGACTCGGCTTAGACTAGGCTTTTGTAGGCCCAGGGTAACATAGACATGCTGAGGCAGCTCGCAATGTGTAGGATACAACATAAACTCTTACTCTGATTATTATGCCCCTACTTGTATTTGAAGGTTATTCTATATACCTATTACAATAGTAATGTAAATAATTGTACAAAAATTAAAAATAACATCCCTTTCCAAGATAAGTGTCCTAAGTAGAATAGTTCTTTGGTTATCCTCTATCCTAGGCTCACTATATGTGGTTTTGGATTTTCTTCTAGCACATCATAAAAAAGCTCCATTTCAGGACCTTCAAACCTCCAGCGTTCTCCCCAGGGAAACATCCATATTTAGTTTGTGGTCCAAGCGAGAAGAGGTTTATAGTCGAATCTCAGGGAAGGAGCCTACCCAACCTTGCTTATACTAACTTCTATTTCTAACTTAAAGGTTTTTAGGGCTTAAATCAACGTCATGACCTCACCGACGTTAGCCCCTACTGCCAGGCTCTCTATCCATCAGAGGGTTACACCTTGGGTTTTTCATCAATGATATACAATGCAAAGTAAGTGCTCATGTGTTGGAGAGAGTATACAGTAATGTGAAGACAATATTTAAATGCGGTATTTAAAGACAATAAATGTAAATGCAGTAAATAAAGACAGTAAATATGCATGCATGCTGATATATACATATGAAATGATATTATTATTATTATTATTATTATTATTATTATTATTATTATTATTATTATTATTATTATTATTATTATTATTATTATTAGTTGGGAATTATTTACGCTTGAAATCAAAGACATAATCCTTGGATGTTATTAAACAATGAATATAGATTTAGCCTCCTACTAGGCTTGACTCACTTACAGTTCCCAATGGAGTCACCTACTAATGTACCCTAAATTTCAATAACAGAAGAAGTAGAGAATCGGGAAGAGAATGAAAACAAGTTTCATTCCTTCCCCTCTAAGTTATCCAAATCCAATCATTTAGAAAGTTTTTTTTCAAGGGCTTTTCTAAGCGTCGATTTTGAAAAACTTCTTGTGCCTGGATTTTATGTTCAAAATAAAGTCACCACCTAGCATAGGTTAAATGGTGTACTAGGTTACCGGGATCTTGTAAATTCATTTTTCCTTTTAAAATGGCCTCTTTTTTTTACTTTCAAAGGGTCTGTGTACTAGAGATATTCTTTACGTTTCGGGAGTTGGTTATGCTTGAGGAAGGTTTTACGCACCCTGAGACACCCGTCCGTAAATGGCACCTTGGTCTAAATAGATATTCACTGTTACACATAACCAAGCATTTTTCTTTGATTACTTAAACAAAAATAATTCATTTTTTTAAAGTTTTCTCTTTTTCTGTATTTTACATGATATAATGATAATCAAGTAAATACTACAACTAAAACTAGTCAGCGACACCGAATAACAGTTTATATAGACAAAAACGTAAATATGCAGGCTATATAAAATGCAGACTAAGATTAATTTATTTTGCAAATGTGACCAAACCCGCACGTAGGTTGCCTACGTATCTCGAATTGAAGAGAATCAAGTCTTTATGTAATTTGTTTGTGTTAGGTTAAAGGATATGGTTTACGTTATTAAAGGTATGACCAAGCCCTTATGCATTGCCTACGCGCTTTGGGTGGTTACCAAAGATCAGGTCAAACATAGTTCATTCTTGTTAAGTTGAACGCTTGGTTGGTGGTAGTTGATTATTAGTTGGTTTTGGTTGTGAGAAACCTAAATCACAACCTTAGCTAGTTATTATTAATTGTTTTTAAAATTGTGACCAACCTGAATCAAAACCTTAATTATGTTTACTATTAATCGTTTTTTTAAGTTGTGAATAACCTGAATCACAACATGACATGTACATAACCTCTTTGATTTTGTCAAGAACACCTTAACCAAACTCTTTTATTTTGGTTAGTTCATGTTAGTGTGTGAGTTTTTAGTTAAAAAATGAAAACAAATACCATATATTTATGCCAGTCCTATTCATAACTATGGAAAATGATAATGTTTTTGAACAAGAATCACACATATCTCCGAAGAAATAGAGGTCCTCCCTTTATCCCGAGTTCTAAGCCACAAGGGTCTGTTGGTGTAGTATATAAGTATATATATATATAGGTGCCAGTCCACATGCTAACCTGTCTATGATCTTGATGTTTAATAGATAGTAAATCCGGTTATCAATAGTTATATAGTTGATATTAACAGTTAGTAAATAGTCGGTTTCAAGTTCTTGAGAGAATCGTAGTGAGTATGCATAACTCATGGTGTGATTGTAGTTTTGTTTGAATCCTCATTTGTTCTTAACATGTTTTCAGATGATTTGGGTCCTCACATGTTCTTAACTTGTTCTCGGACATTGTTGATGTTCTTGACATAATTTTGTATGATTCGCACATAGTTTGGTTATTATAACATGAATTAAGTGTTTGGTTGGTTGGTTATGGGTTTTATGTGTTATGTACATGAAAATTAAGTGTATGAATTACATGATTATGCTATGTACAAGAAACATACACAAGATTAAACCATGATCCAAGGTTTTTTTTAAGAAACATACCAACTTAGAGGATATTGTCTTCCGTAAGAAATTACATATTTTTCCCCCTTGATTTTCTTGGTTGGAAGTTGATCAATCACTATCGATTTATTGATTTTTTTTCTCCAAGAACCTCAATAACACCCTAGCTTGGGGACGTGGTCTTCCCTAAGTAGCTATCTCTTTTTTTCCCCTTGATCCCCTAGTCTTGACTCTTTCTCCAAGAACCTCAAGGTCAACCTACAGGACTGGATTTTAGTAGAATAACAAAGTGTTATTCAATAGAATTTCTTGAGAGGCCTAGGACCCAAGAGAGTTGCTCGAGTTTAGAGAGAGAGACTAGGCCTTCAAGACTTAAAATTTATGAAAAAAATGCCTCTTATTTATAGGCCTGGGATGCCTGCGCATTAATTAATGGGTAGGCATATCCAGCCTGTATCTTAGGCTATGTTTGGACTAGGGGATTTTGTCTATTGATTTGATTTTTTTTTGTGTTAAACGAATTTTGGGTGGAAGGAAAGATCTTCAAATATATGATAATCATTACCAAATATTTTCAAAGATTTGGTAACTATTGGAAATCATTACCAATCATGACCTCTATTCTAATCATAATGCTTGCACATGGGTAAATTAATGGCTCGATATGACACATCTGGTTCGGTTTAGGGGCTAAGTACCGGCTAGTTTCACTATTTCAGTTTAGTTGCCATTAATGCTTTCCAAATGCGTTGAACCTTGTATTGATGTGTAACCATAGCATTTAATGCTATTTAATGAGTCATATCTTGGTGAGAACTCATACGGTTGGTTTCTAATGGAATCAGGTTAACTTTTATTGTAACCAACGGTTGGTTTTCAAGTTCCAGTTAACCCTAAGATATTTTGGGGGGACAATCTAGATCCTTTGAACGTAAACATTCCATGTCATCCTAAGAATTTATTGCTTGATTGGATTTTCATTTAATGCATTGGCTAGGTGGAAAACCAATTTGATTTAGTTTTGATAATGGGTAGTCACAATTCAAGGTTCTTTATTACACCTAAGATATTTTGCTCAAAATATCTAGATACCTTGAATGTGGCCAGTCCATGTCATCCCAAACATTTAATTCTCGATGGTATGGGGCATGTAATGTACATTAAATTCTTAACTTAGGTGGCGAACCGAATCGATTTAGTTTCGAGAATGATTGGTTGCACCCTAAGTGTCTTTGTTTCCTTTCTAGATATTTTTTATGAAACTTCTCATAATGTTCCTTGGTCCTTTCAAGGCCTCTTTTGTGTTAATTTAGTGATGTCTAGGTATTTAATCTATTGGGCCTAGGGTGGTTTGTCAAGACAACTTGGTTTTGTTGTAATTCCAAATCAAGCCCAGCTCCCTAATCACCTTTGTGATTTAGGGCTTGTCATGATCTTTCCAAGCCTTTGTTTGAAATATGATATAATATAAGGGTAGTGGCTAATTTTTATATATACTAAAGATGATTCAATGAAAATCAAACTTTAGTAGAGTCAATTTAGACCCTCTTAAATTACGGGATTTTCGAGGTTGACCCAAAACTTCTACTTAATTGCATTTTGTTTAATATGACATTTTTTGTGTGTTTTTCCCATGTTTTTGAGTATTTTTCTGTATTATGTAGTTTGATATCAGGTATAAATTCATTTCATTTAAATCCAAGTTTAAAATTTATCTGAACTTGTACTTGATTTGACACTAACTAGGCGGGACAAAATGTAGTGTCAGGTCTATATATTTTGAGGTTCTCAGAATTTTAATAGTTTAATATTTTCTATTTCTATTTTTTTATATTGAGAATAGTTTTATGGACTTAAATGAGAGAAATGAAAGTTATTTTTAAGTAAAGTACACCTGAAATGAAATGTAATCATATATGAGGTCTAAGAGTGTTTTGATTCATCCTGCAACTGAATTATTTTTGAGTGATTTGTAAAGGTTCATTTTTCCTTATGAAAATGATAAGTGAGAGAGAGAGAGAGAGTTAGGCTTTTCTTTGGCCTGGTGAAAAAATAGGATTCATCATTGACCCGTAAAAAGGGTAAATTGTAAAGGTTGATTATGTGCCTATAAAAGAATCGTGAGTTATAAGGTTTTGGTTCCTACCTGGTAAAAGATTCAAAGGTTTAGTGGATTGCAAATCTCTGTGAAGCTTAAGGGACTGGAAGTAAGCAAGACTAGCTTGACCAAAACAGAATAAATTCTTGTGTACTGCAAGGAAAATTAACTATTTGTGTTTAAACAAATTAATTGTTTAAATTTGGTTTGGGTAGGTCTTTGGACCAACAATTGGTACCAAACCTGGTTTAGCTCATTTGGCTTAAAATCCTCGTTAAAAAAGATCACATTGCGCACTCCATAGGCAATCTAGGTGAGGCACAGTCTATACACCATCTACCTTTGTTTGCACCTAATAAATTTATTCTGGAAGGATAGAATGATTGCTTTTATTCAAGATACTAATTATGATGTGTGGCTAACCATTGAGGATGGTCCATTCGTTCGTAAGGAGAATGGTGTGACAAAGAAGAAAGAAGAGTTGATAACCTCTGATAAACGGAAACTTTCTATTAATTCTCATGCTATTAATATTCTATTTTGTTATTTAGCTGCTAATGAATTTACTAAGGTTTCAAGTTGTGGATATCATAAAGAAATGTGGGAAACAATATAAATCACCTACAAAGGGACAAATCATTTGAAACAATCCAAGATCAATGCTTTAGTTCGTCAATTTAGGCTATTCAGAATGGGTAAAGCAGAATCAATTTCGGAAATATACATGAGATTCGATACTATATGCAACAACCTTCATCAACTCGCAAAGCCTTATAATATGGAGGAAAATTTACAAAAAGATTCTGAGATCATTGACTAAAGCCTAGAAACTAAAAGTGATGGCAAGACAGGAAGCTAAAGATCTCACAATTTACACCATTGATGAGCTTATTGGATACCTAATGACCCATGAGACTGCTATACGAGGATATGAGGACGAAAAACATTAAAAAGAAGTCCTTGGCATTTGAAGTTCAGAAAAATGAGGAAGAAGATGACAATGATGATATCAGTCTTGACATTGACAAGAAATGGATGTGGGGCTTCTCACGAAAGAAAAATTAAAAAAAATAACTCAATAAACATTCAGTGGAAAGAGAAATTTCAACATGAGAAATGTGGAATGCTTCAATTGCTGCAAGAACAGACACTTCCGATCCGATTGTTCTGAACCAAATATGGAAAAAGAGAAAAAGAAAAAGAAAAAGAAAAAGGTAAAGAAGAGTAAGAAGAAATCAATGAAAGCCACCTAGGATGACTCTGAGTTGAGTAGTTTGAAAAAATAGGGTAGTGACGATTCATCTATGCATGATTTGATGGCCACTAGAGATAAGGTTACTCTGAAAGCATCGATGGGCAAGGAAAAATAGTTCCTAGAAAGTGGTTATTCTCGGCACATGACAAGTGACAAATCTATATTCATATCTTTGACACCTAAAGGCAGAGGACATGTGACGTTTGGAGATAACATAAAAGGTAAAATTATCAGCATAGGTAATATTGATAATGGGTCTACTGCTATTAAAGATGTTCTCTTAGTAGATGGTAACATAACCTGCTTAGTGTTAGCCAATTATATGATAAAGTTTATGACATTATTTTTTATCAAGATAGTTGCATCATTAAGAATGGGCATGATTATTACTTGTTACATCACAATTCGAAAATGGTTATACAAGTTCATTTGATGACTTCTCTTTTCAAAATTTTATGTTTAAATGCATTATTTGAGAATAGTTGGTTATAGCATAGACGACTTGGGTATGCTAGTGTGGAGTCAATTTCAAATTTATCTAAGATAAGTCTTGTGCATGGCTTACCTGCATTAAAGTATATGAAAGACAAAGTATGTATCATTGGTCTGAATGCCATTACTAGTTTAGGTGGTAAATTTTATGCATTCGTAATTGTAGATGATTATTCTAGATTTCCATGGGTGTTTTTTCTATGTAAAAAAATTAAAGTTGTTTATATATTCTATAAGTTTTGTAAACATGTTCATTATGAGAACAATGTTGCATTATTAACATTCGTAGTGATAGAGACAAAGAGTTTAGAAATGATGAGGTAATAAATTATTGTGATGAGCACAGGTATGCTCACAACTTTTCTCCACCTAGAACACCACAACAAAATGGTGTTGTGGAGAGGAAAAACAATAGTTTAGGAAATGGATAGAACAATGCTGAATAAGAATCGTCTTCCTAAATACTTCTAGGCCAAAGCCATAAGCACCGCTTGCTATGTTATAAACAGGATTTATATCCGAATAGGTTTTAATAAAAACCCTTATGAAATTTGGAATAGTTAGTCTCCAAATATATCTTATTTTAAAGTTTTTGGTTGAAAATGTTTTATCTTTAATGATAAGGATAATTTGGGCAAATTTGATACTAAATCTGATTACGATATTTTCCGTGGATACGCTTCTAATACTAAAGCTTATATAATATATAATAAACGTACCTTTGTAGTGGAAGAATCTATGGATGTCATTGTACGATGAGCGTTTGTTACACATTCATGTATTGACTACTTGCAAGTGTACGAGGTCAAAGTTTTAGTATAATGTGATCTTTAAGATCAGGTATCGTATCAACGGGGATTGGTTGTCGTTATTATCGAGTACCGTAATTGTCATGACCTAATTTTATTTAGGCTAAAAAGAATGTATAAAATTTATATTAAACTAAACTAATTAACTAAATTATCTATACTAATATAATGAGATGTTTTATGGAAAAGAATTGTCTAGGGATTAACTAGGTTTACAAATACGTGTTCGATCTAGTTTGACTTATGTTTATGGTGTTCAACCTATTTAACAATCTCAATTTGTAAACTCCCCCGCCACCTCTCCCGAGTGTAAGACGAGGGAGTACCTGACTTCGTGAATGAAGAAGTCCCCCTTAACGTCTTAATGACCCTAGGTCATGTGAGTCTCGACCCAACGTCATTGATGACACACAATCCAACTCCCTCTCGGGTTATTGGATCGTCGCATTATGTTTACCCTATCAACAATCTCAGTTCGTAAACTCCCCCACCACCTCTCTCAAGTGTAGGACGAGAGAATACGTGACTTCATATCAACAAAGAAGTCCCCCTTAACATCTTAACGACCCTGGGTCACGTGAGTCTTTCCCTAACATCATCGATTACCCACAATCCAACTCTCTCTCAGGTTATTGGATCATCGCGTTGTTTACCCTAATCCAAATCCGGGGTTACCTCTTCCGAGTGTCAAACCTCGTATTCTTGATATATCTATCTAAGCATAATTAACAAACAATACGACAAACACAATTAAACATTGAATAACAATCATAAATGAAACACCGAAATCATACGAATCACATGTTTATAAATTATATCGTTAATCCCTATACAATCCACGTTTAACTAACGGCCATAATCGTATTTACAAGACAACACGTGCTAAACATGCTCACAAATTCCTCAATTAAAGAAATAATGGAAGAAATCGAAGAACTTAGCCTAGTCCAAAGATTTGTCACTAAGAATATTCAACGATCGCTTCTCCATCTTGTTCTCCTTCGGGATGTGAGATCTTCCTCTAAAACTCCTCAATCCACCCCTAGATATGTTCTTAGGGTGGTAGCATGCAAGAGAAACCGAAAATGAGGGAGGAGGATGGCTTAAATAGGGAAAAAATCTCAAAAATATCTAAAAAATATCCTAAGTTTGTGCAGAGGTCACCGCTGCAGTGGTGAGTAGGTCAGTTGGCTGATCACCTCGGTGGTGGATTAGAAAGACCATCCTGTATTTTCACTGCCGCGACGGAGGTCTAGACACCGTGGTGGTGCGCTTCTTTCAAAATATTGCCGCCTTGCTCGTTTTTCTACCGTTCTTGGTTCGATCTTATCGTTTTCACTCCAGTTTCCTATCTTTTTGCCCCCCACACACTTGTTTTAATACAAAAAGAATAAAAACTAATTAAAACATATAAAAACACTATAAAAAATACTCTAAAACTTAACAAAACCGGTTTGGAAATATATAGGTCGATCACACTTATCAATTGTATTAGAGGAATATGATCCACTTGTGTCGAGAATGGTTTTGGATGATGATGATGCAAATATACAAAATAATCAAAACCAAGGAGGAGATTCAACAAATGACACACAAAATGAGGAACTAAAAAGTGAGCAAACGACTTTACCATGTATTATAAAGACAATATCGGGACATTTGGAAAAAGAATTTATTAGTAATTTCGAGAAAGGTGTAAGTACAAAATCTTCTCTTAGGGATATAATTAAATTTTTTTTTCTACCTCAGATTGAACTTAAGTATGCGAATGAGGTGTTAACTGATGAATCTTGGATCTCTACGATGCAAGAAAAATTTGTTTAATTTGGCAACAATAAGGTGTGGTCTCTAGTTCCTAGACATAACTTTCATCTTGTAATTGGTACTAAATGAGTTTATCGTAATAAAAAGGATGAAACATGTATGGTAATTAGAAATAAGGCAAGATTAGTAGCACAGGGCTATAATCAAAAAGAGAAAATTGATTATAATGAGACTTATGCTCCTGTAGCTACACTAGAAGCTATTAGAATGTTACTCACATTTGCATGTTTACGTAATTCTAAATTATATCAAATGGATGTAAAGAGTGAATTCTTGAATGGATTTCTATTAGAAGAAGTTTACGTAAAACAACTACCGGGATTTGAGAGTGATAAACTTCCTGATCTTGTGACTAAATTTCGGAAGACTTTGTATGGATTCATACAAGCTCCGCGAGCTTGGTATGAGAGACTTAACTAATATTTGACCAAAAAAGGTTTTCAATAGGGTCTTAGTGGTATTAAGTTAACTAGTTACTCCGATGTTGATTTTGCCGAATGCAAAGTTGAGCGTAAAATCATAAGAGGGTTATGTATTTTTTTAGGACATGCTTTTGTTTCCTGGCCTATCAAGAAACAAAACTTAATTGTCTTATCTACTACTGATGTTGAGTATATGGCAACTGGTAATTATTGCCCTCAAATTCTATATATTAAGCAACAATTATATGATTTTGGAATATGTATAGAGGAAATCCGTATTTATTGTGATAATAAAAGTGTTATATGCTTAAGTAAGAATCTGACACAACACTCAAAAACTAAGCATATAGAGATTAGACATCATTTTATTTGTGATCACATTCAGAAAAGGGATGTAACTATGGAATATGTCGATACCTCTAATCAACTTGCTAATCTTTTTAACAAACCTCTAGGGGAAGATCAATTCATGAAAATTATTCAAGGTTTAGGTATGGGTAGGCATAGTGATGTATACCTAGAGGGATGTTTTTGGGTCTCCGCCCCTACTTTTTAAGATGACAAAGGGGGAGAAGTTGATGTTTAGGGATTTGTTTGCCTAAGCATTAGATTGATTAAAGGGAGATGTTATTATGGGGCTTACGTTGAATATTATTATTGTTTAATTGGGCTTATATTGAATATCATTATCATTACTTACTTATGTTTTTGTATTTATACTTAAATGAGTTTAAATACCCATCCTCCGATGTATGGGGAGGCGTGGTTACATTTTTTATTGAAGAAAATATCAAAGTTAATTATCATTATAAAAAATAGAGAGATTGTTTAATCCAAGGTTTTAATGAACAATTAAGTATTGATGTTTTTGGTGGAATTAATGGTTTTATCGAGTGTTTAAGATTTTTAGTTCAATGCATGTGATTAAAAAAGAATACATTATGAAAAAAATATAAAGGGTGCGAGATAGACGTAATGAAGATATGAAGAGTTTCGAAGATCTTGACGAAAATAGGTGAAAACAACTCTTTACTTATATACTTTTAATGCAATGCGAATTAGGATCACACATGACACATAAAACGAGTTAATTATACGTGTGTCATGATAAAAACTGATATATTTAAGATCCTAAAATGAGATATTGTATGTGGTACTTATGTGAAATGAATTTGATAATTGATCCAATTGAGAAGTATGTTTTAAAGTATAAAAATTTTAGTTTTTTGGTCAATTCGGTCAACCAAGAAAAGCAATCGATCAACTCAATAAAATAGTGAGTTTTGGAGTTAAAATGGGGTGCTACTGATCTAGTTGGTTAATTGAATGAAAATGGTCGGTCAACCATTCGAAACAGTATCTGAATTGGAAAAGGAAGTAAGCACACTAATCCAATCGATCGGCCGAATGAAGATGGTTAGTCAACCATTTGAGTCAGTAAATGAATTGGTAGAAAATGGATCATACTAATCCAATTAGTCAACTAACTGGTTGTATGCCAATGGTTATATTAGGAGTAGGTTTGGTTGGTCAACGGACCTATAGGATTCAGTCAACCGACTGAGTCAGTTGAGATTTTGGGTGATTTGGTATCTTGGTAAAAAAACTATCATTCTTTTACGATTCTAAAGAGGGATTTGGGGGATTTGAACTTAATTGAACTATTAACAACCTAGTATGTCATCCCTATTGATATGATCCATATATTTTGATATTTTCCTAATTGAAAAGGCATAATACTTCATATTTCTATGATTTTAAATTGAAAATAATTTTATAGACTTAAATGAGAGAATTGAAAGTTATTTTTAAGTGAAATACATCTGAAATAAAAAGTAATTATATGGGGTGTAAGAGTGTCATTAAGCAACATATCTTTAGGAAAATAGCCTTTGGAAGTGTAGTTATTGGTCTATTAATATAGACTTATGGGAATTGAGTTAAAAACATCAAGAACAATCAGTTTGATTTTTTTTTTATTTAAGTTCTTAATCTAAAGTGCTAGCTGTTTGGTGTTACCAATTTGAGTTTTAATTGCGATTCAACTATTTTCTTCTGTATTTTCCCGGTGAGATCCTTCCAATTTTTATTATTTGCTTTAAAGTTATATTTATTTTGATTACTTGGTCTAGGATTTTAAGAAAAATTGTTTCTGAACTTAAAAGCCTGAAAATCTTTTTAAGAGATTTTTTTACTGTTTATCTAATTTCATGCTAAATTTGTACTACCCACATTACTTATTAATCAGATTTGAATTACCACAAATTGTATCTATCACATAATAATTATTCGGAACATTAATTGGGTATATTTGTATTGAGGTAGTAAAAGTTCTTTGTGGGAAACAAACTTGTATTTTTTTGTATTTGTGAGTTTGAGTGAATTAGACACATTTGGGACAGTGTGTAGTCAGTGTAGCTAGGTTTCAATCTTTTTCTTGTAAAAAATATTAGGGTTTGATCTTTATCTAAGTAAAAAGGTTAGGTTATTCTTTTCCCTTGAAAAGAATTAGGTTTTAATTCATCGTACAATTGAATTATTTTTAAGTAATTTGTAAAGGTTCATCCTTCCCTATAAAAAGGATAAGTGAGAGAGAGTTAGATTTTTATTCAGCTTGGTAAAAAGATAGGGTTCATCCTTGACCGGTGAAAAGAGTAAATTGTAAAGGTTGATTATGTGCTTGTAAAGAATTGTGAGTTGTAAGGGTTTAGTTCCTACCTGGTAAAGTAATTAGGGGTTTAGTGAATTACGAATCTTTGTGGAACTTGGGGGACGGGACATATGCAAGACTAGTTTGACCGAACCAGGATAAATTATTGTGTGTTGCATTGATTTTTTTTCTATCTTGTGTTTGGGTGTGCACTTAGTATTAAACAAATATCTGTTGCGTGTAAAAACAATAATCTATTTAGGAAAATTAATTATTTGTGTTTAAAGGAATTAATTGTTTAAATTTGGTAACTACTCAATTTACCCCCTCTTGGGTAGCTCTTTGGGCCAACAATAATGTTGAGGAATCTACTCCCCTTGAAGAATAATCTAATGTGGCTATGAATCATGGTAACCCTCCAACTCCTACTCTTGCTCCTCTTTCTACTAATGAACCACCCCTACCTAAAAATGTAAAAAAAAATAAAAAAGGTAGCAATCGAAAAGTTTATGAGGTTTGGGATCATTTTCATAAAGTAATTGAGGACGGAAATTAATTAGTGATTTATAAGTATTATAAAAAGCAATATTAGGCAAATCGTAAAATTCATGGGATGAGTAATTTGAAGGCTCACATTATAAATTATCCTAAGTGTCTATATAGGAAGTTGCATAAGGGACAAACTCAATTAATTACACAACTAAAAAATGATGGACAAGATGGTGTTAGTCTTGCAGCAACGAGTTTTTTCATAGATGCCGCTAGAATAGCTCTTGCTAAAATGGTTATTTTTGATGAATTGACATTTAGGTTTGTTGAAAATTATGGGTTTAGAAGGTTTTGTAACATTTTGCAACCAAACATTTCCAAATATTCCATCTTGTACTATGGTTGCTAAAGATATTGTTAAGATATAATGAGAGATTTTGAAGAAAGTTTTGCGTAGTCGTAGAATATGCTTGACCACTGATATTTAGACGTTTATACAAAATTTGATTTACATGTGTCTTACTTGTCATTTTATTGATGTTGATTGGATTATGCATAAAAGAATATTGAGTATTTGTCTTATTGAAGACCATGGGGGGGAAACTGTTGGGAAACAATTGAATCTTATTTGTGTAGGTTGAATATTAATAGTTACTATACCTTGACAGTTGATAATGCTGGCTCTAATGCACAACTATTAGATTTTTGTAAAGAGTAACTACAAAGGTACTATGTTGGGGCATGAATTCTTACATATGCATTGTTGTGCGCTCATATCTTGAATTTGAATTTATGTGATTGGTTAAAAGAGCTTCAAGAATCAATAGTTAAGGTTCAAAAAGCCATTAAATATGTAAAGTCTTCTCCAAATAGATTTCAGGCTTTTGAAAAGTGTGTGGAACTACTTAAAATTGAATTTAAGTGTACTTTCCAACTCGTTGGAATTCCACATATAAGATGCTAGAAAGTCCTGAGAAATTTAGAAAAACATTTTTTAGATTGAAGGATGAGGATGTGAAATATCGTGATAATTTGTTATTATAAAGATATTGGTGAGAGTAGTAGATGCCCTCCAAGTAGTGAAGGCTGGGAAAATTGTCCTTGTTTTGTGAAGTTTTTTCATTTTGCTTCATATAGTTTTTATAAAGATATTGGTGAGAGTAGTAGATGCACTTCGAATATGTTATTTGATGAAATAGTTATGATTTATGAAAAAAAAATAATGAGTTAATTCAACGCGAAGATATTTTGCTATCTAAATTGGCATTTAGTATCAAAGCAAAATTTAACAAATATTAGAGGACTAGAGATAAGATAAATCTTCATTTATGTGTAGCTATAGTTCTGGATCCAAGGAAAAAAAATGTCATATCTTCAGTTTTGTTTCTCTGATATGTATAATAAAGTTTTTGCGAATTCGTTGATTGGGAAAGTAAAAGATGAATTGAATCGTTTGTATGATTATTATATTTTGTGTAAATCGCCAAATATTCAAAATATTTCTGGTAGTAGTGGCCCAAGTGGGACTTCAAAGAAGATGGTTAATATAGATGTAGATGATACCCATATATTGATTGCTTCGCGATTTCAAAAAAATTTGTAGAAGGAAGAAAATAATGAGGGGGTAAAAATGAGGTCGATAAATACCTATTCAAAAATTCTGAAGGTGTAAGTGATGAGAAATTTGATATCTTAAGTTGGTGGAAGAGTAGCAGTAGTAGGTTTCAAGTGTTATCTCGATTAGTTAGAGATGTGTTGGTCGTATCGGTTACTATAGTTTCTTCAGAATCGACATTTAGTACTAGAATAAGTGTGCTTGATCCGTTGTGTAGCTCTTTATCTCCATCGATGGAAGAATCCCTTAATGTTCTCAAAATTGGCTTCAAACATCTATTCGAATTTCAATTCAAAAAGTGATGGATAATGTTGAGAAGATGCATCAAGACTTAGGTAATTTAATTTTTATTGATTTTTTAATAGATATTTCATAAGAGTAATATTATATTGATTCGTTTTTTGATTTTTGTAGGGGATTTGAATATAATGTTAAGTCCTTAGTACGACTCAACTTCAAATCAGGTTATTTCTTTAATTATTTGCTTTGATTGTTTTCTTTTATTTTTATATTATTTTAATTCTAATTTATTTTTGTAAGTAATTTCTTGAATTTTCATTTGCAAATTGAACGGGGAAAAATTGAAAGACTTATTGTTTTTGTTTGTGTTATTGTTGAAGTTTTATTTTACTTTATTTGACATTGATAATTACTTTTCATTGGGTTGTATTGATAATTTGGTATTTTGAGATTTTTTTATTTATTATTATTTATGATGTGTGTTATTTTTTTATTTATTTTTTATTTATTTAATTTTTTTTTTTTTTAATGATTTGTTGAAATGAAACATTGTTGGTTTGTGCTGGATTTGAATTTTTTTTTATGCAATTTTGAATGTTCCAGGTCCAATCCTGGAATTCCTACCAGATCCATCACTCAAACCAAAACCTGAGTGTAACCCAAAGAGACCCAGCAAATAATCAACTTGAATAGATCCAACCATTGACTGTGAATCGACATACCCGCCGAAGACCGATTTCCAACCTCAAATTAGTCGAAATCAATCCAAATAAAGTAGACTCAAACAATATTCGGATCGGTTGACGGGTCAATCAATTTCTTACCCTACCCGACCTGTGCACACCCATAGTTTAACAAGTGTCCCATGAATCTCGATCAATCTCTATTAATAGCTATACATGTCATGGGGTTAAGGAGTTATCGATGATTATCATAAATTTGATTATTTTATTTCTTATAAAACGAGATTTATTAACTGCTCTTGAGCAAGGTGATATATTCTTGAGTGGAAGATATGGTCTCACACATTCTCGGCAATCCTGAGGATGATTTATCTTTGGTGTACTAGAGCTTAATGTTTAGGAGGGTCCCTTTTATTGTCAGTGTTAACATCATTCTATATTTTAACCCTGGGATCCTAGGCATAATCCTCGAGTTCCAATATTGAGTTTGGGCTCACGTGAATAGATCAAATATTAAAATCACAAGATTTACATAGTGGAATATATAAAAAGTTTTAAATAACATTTAATAGCCATTTCCTCTAAGTCGGATCTAATTGTATTAACATTAAAACAATAAAGCAGAAAATATTAAATCATGTTTAATATATTAGCTACCTCTTCCGGTGTTTTAGCCTCAAAGCTAGTAGTTCGATGTGTCATTTGAGTAGGCTCTTCTAAGAGCATCTGGACACAAATAGGAATCGATGAAGGTCATCGATCCTCTTAGAGGTAACACAAATGTATTAGCTCTGACAGTATCAGCACAAAAAATCTAGGGTAGAAAGTGTTCTTGGTATTTCTACTATTGATTCTAATCCCAAGACTCTAGAGTAGCTCTAATTTGAATCTAAGGGGTAGTATGATTCAAATCATTATGTAGAAATTAGAAAATAAACTCTCATAGACACGATTTTGATAGATTATAGCCGAAAAAACACAAGGGGGTCGATTTCTCCTAAGGTGGGCAGCCAAGTGGTGTTCCCATCTTATAAAATCTTGGATTCAAAACTCTAGATCCCTTCTTTTCTGTATTTACACCTTGGCCCTCAAACTTCTTAAGTTTACACTACTACTGTTCTTTTTTCAAGCACTTTCTAACTTCAATTTTTTATTGTGTGTGACCCATTAGGTTAATACCAAAATTTGGATGGTGAAAATAATTAATCAATTAACTATTTTACTAATCAATTAATCAATTAAAATTAGAGTAATTCCAATTTTGTACTATAGAAAACAATAATTTTTCCCTTAAGGCATTTTCTCTATCTGCAAGTCATGTCTACCCACATTCACAGTTATGTCTAGTTGATATGAATTTAACTAGGAGAATCTCCTCAGGTATGATTACCATATTATATGATCTCTCTACTTGTGTAACCGAAAGTATCAATAGGATATGGTTAAGTAAAAAAAAAAAAAAAAAAGAGTCTAATTATATGTATTTTAATTTATGAAATAATTCCTCTGAAAAGCAAGTGGAATCTTATCCCAATTGTCACACTGTTCTGATTAGAGGTTTAAGTCAATTTTATTAAATCGAATCATATAGGATACATCTCTTTTGTTGAGAAAGATAGATTCTATCTTCCATACTTATATATTTACATGTATATCCCATTAATCCCTTCGAAGTCTCATGATTAACGTATTGCAACCCATACATGTAATATAAAATAGTTCAAGTCAGAATATCATAAATACAATCACACCTCAAATATCCTATTTTAACATTGGGCAATGCTACCATGTATGATATCAAGGATGATCACGTTTTTATACTACTATATCCCATTGTGGTTGTTCTAGTATCTCATACTAATAGTTTGAAAACTACAATTCTCAAAGAGAAAACAATAGAATAAGCTAGCCTAAATTGTTGAAAACTATTTTCAACAATTCAATACTGACTAGGAACAAATTAGAATATCAAGTTACTATATGTCTTCAGTCTCTGTCTTTTAATCATATTAAATAGCCAAACTCTTCAACTTAATATCCAAGTTCTACAATAAAGTTTATATAATTGAAGAATAATGTCAAAAATACATTTTCTTAATAATTGAGATTAAAACGTTTCATAGACACCAATTATAAATGTAATAATAATAGATTGACGCTTACATCCAACCATGAGTTACACATGAATCTTTAAGGTTTGGTGCTTGGGGTCCACATGTATTCCAGGTGGACTTCTTCTTACATATGACATTATTCAAGACTTTTCAAAATCTCTCTCATCAGATGTCCTATTTCCTAGGCCAGAAGGTAAATGGTTGGGAATATTTTGTTGAGATGGAAGTGAAGTCCCGAAGTCTAACCATGAGTAGAATGCAGGCAATCATATTTCTTTGGTTTTCCCCCAATCAAAATTTTGAAAAAGTTATGCTGCTTTGATCTTCACACCAAAAACCTGTAATACCTCGAAAATTTATATTTTTAAAAATATTATTTTATAAGGTTAACATTTTTGTATTGATGTGTATATTGTAAAAATTTATAATAAATTTTTGCTAATTTTAGGGAGAAAAGTATAATTATTCAGTTTAATATGAATTACTTTATAATTACAGGGTGGAAAATATAATTTTTCAAATCTTACCATTTAAGTAAGCATTTGTGGCCATGGAATTAAAAAGGTTAAAGATGAAGAAAACTTTTGACCACATGAATTCATTACTCATACCTTTATATATGGGTGTATGCCACGTGTATATGGCAAAGGATAATAATATAATATCCATAATAATAATAATTAGAATAAGGAAGGAATAAAGAAGGATTAGTTCGGAGAATTCGACAACCAACTGGAACCGAGAATAGGAATTAGGAATGAAATTATAGGATTTCATTTTGGGTCACTAACCAAAATGATTATATATTCCGGATGTTTTTAAGAATTTCGAATTTTGGTTTCAAATTTCAGGTAAAATTTCTAACCCTTTTAATATATATATATATATATTTAATTTTCCTAGTGTGTGATTTATGTTAGTATTGTTGTTGAAGTTTAACTGTTAAATTTTGCGAAATAATTATGACTATGTGGAAATTATATGAAAAGTATGCCAATTTGTTTTATTTATCGTGTTAATTAAATGCACATATTAGAGGGGTTGGAGTTCTACTGAGCGTTGGCTTACAACACCACAGTTTTGAATGCAGGGCCGACGAGAGGGAAACGGAGACAGAAATTTTAGTTGAATTTCCATTTAAAAATTATAATAGTCGTATTTATTATTCAACATTGTAAAATCAATTCGGTTAATTGATAAATTATAAATTCGATAATTATCATTATTGCCGCCGAATTGTAAATTAATTTTTTTTTATAAAATAAATTATTAATTACTTGTCGCCATCGCGTTATAAAATTTATCAAATTTTATGAAATGAAAATTGGGTCGATCTGTTATAATTGTAATTCTCTGGATAAACCAAATGGCAGTCTTAGAAAATCAGGTCATTACAAAACGTGCCTTGCATTAATTGCATGGTTAATTGGACAAAGAGTGTCTTTTTGGTTCCCAGGTGGCCACTTAATTATATTCCCCTACTATTGTATTTCCTCTATAAAAGCAGATGGTCCACATCATTGAGATTTTTTTTTGCAACCTTGATTTCCTTGTGTTATGTCTCTTAAACACTCAAAAACCTTTTTTAACGACGTGAGCTACCCTATTACTACGATATTTTCTTTTACTTTATGTTAGTTTTTGAGGTTCTATTTTATAAATTCTTTCTTATTTTCAATTTTCTTCATTTCTATCTATTTGGATTGTCATTTCGTGCCCTTTTTCCTCTTTTTTTCCCCATGTTTTTTTTCCGACTCTGTGTATTTTCATTGATGCTCCGGTCATCTTCTCCAGCAATGCCAAAGTGACCTAGGTAGTGTAAAGGTCATATAAAGTTAAAAAAGTAATTTGGTTTACTCTTTTATCTTTTTTACATAGCCAAGGGCTCTTGTGTATTTTTTTCAATTTCATCTTTTTATGTTCTTCATCCCATCCCGTCAACCCACCCCTGCCCCATATCCGGCGAATTTCAATGGCGGTAGATGCTCGCATTTGGTGGTGGCAGCAATGAAAAGAGATTGTGTTGGCGCAGGAAGAGATAAGGGAGGTGGGTTTATGAAAATAGAAAATACACACCCAGAAGATAGAGCAAGAAATGTGAGACTCTCTCTCTCTAACAACCCTAGGCAATGGAGATGGCAGTGGAGATTCCTTCACCGCTGCCTCCCCTGCCTATTTCGAGCTCTTATCCTTGTACTCCATACCTCTCAACATTCTCCTCAAATCCAATCCTCAAATCTACTTCTCATTCGCGTATATTCTATGCATGAAAGACCCATTTCTTGATCTCACTTTCTGTGTCTCGGTGTTTGGTCAATAGAGGCTAGAAGGCGGTTTTTGGTTGTGGGTGGTTGAATTTGTGCAGATAAAGTTTGAGATGGATAGATCTGAAAGGTGAATGCCACTAGAGGTCACGGCGAGGTCGACTAAGGGAGGTAATGGCTGGTGGTAGCCGACAGTGGCCTAATCTGGAAGCTCTAACTCACCCGATCTTCAATCCATCGTCATCCCCACCCATCGGCTTTGCTTCTCTGCCACTCATTTTTCTCAAACCACCACTGAACGCTCTCTCTTTATGCTCATCTTGGGATTTCTCTATGAAATTCGCCGAAATATCCATTGCCCTCGCCGCTTATCGTTAATATTTCCACTAGCCCTGATCTGCATCGACGAACCTTCACCATCGCCACTGTCTTTTCAGTCAGGCCCTCAGTATGCTCCCCCCATTCAACCATCTGAAGCCTTATTTTTTTTAGCCCACTAATAGGTGTAATTTACCTATCTATTTCCAAATCGAATCTATTAATTTTTTACTATGTTTATTACGTTTTAATATGTTGCTCCCACCGTTGCATCCACCGCCGCGGCAGTGACCACTACCGGCATACCCAACACCGCGGCGGTCATTCTGTATAGATTTTAGATATGTTTTAGATATTTTTTTTCCATATTTCCTTCCTCATCTCCTCTATTTTAGCCATTGGAGAGCTTATATAGTATTAAGATAGATTTGAGAGTATTTTGGGGAGTGCTTAACCAAATTCGAAAGAGAAGATCACAAAGCGAAGAAGGAGAAATGATCTCGGAGCAATTTTAGCGGCGGATCTTCGGAATACGGCTAAGTTCCTTTGTTTATTTTAACTTTGATAGTTGGTTTGAGTATGTTTAGCTCGTTTGTTGTTTTATAAACGGTTATGGCCATGAGCTAAACTTGGATTATCTATGGGATTAATATAGTTTATAAAAATATTGTTTCTTTGAGTTGTATTTCTTTAATGGTTTTTCTTCACTAATTCGATTGTGTTTACCATTATTTTTCGATTATATGCTTGTTTAGATATATAGAGAATACGGGGTTTGACACTCGGGACAGGTAACCCCGAATTCGGATTAGGGTTAAACATAACGCTACGATCTAATAACCCGGGAGGAAATTAGAAAGTGTGCAATCAATGACATTGGGGCAAGACTCATATGACTATGTGTTCCAAAAAACACTATTGGGGAATTCGGCGTTAATGCGAAGTCACATATTCATTTACTTGTCGCTCGGGAGAGGGAGTGAATGAGTTTACAATACAGAGATTGTCAGATAGGTCGAATACCATTATTGTTAACTAAATAAAACCAAACACGTTTTTGTAAACGAAGTTAATCCCTAGATAATATGTTCCCCTAAACATCTCAATATAGTAATATAGTATAATTAGATAAATTAATAATTTAGTTTAGTTTTTATTAATTATAAACTCAATTTTTATCGCCTAGATAAAGTTAAGTTATGATAATTATGGTACTCGATAATAATTTCAACTAATCCCACTGGATACAGCAACCCCTACTCTTCCCATTATACTAAAACTTTACCCGTACACTTGTGGTAAAAGTAGCGACGTATTTACGCGCTACCAAGTTTTTGGTGCCGTTTCCAAGGATTGTGTTTTAGATTATTGTTGATATTGTGCGTAAATGACCTGATTTTAATTTAGGTATTTCTTTTGTGTATAATTTTTTGTTTGCAGTTTTGTTTTTATTTCTTATGTAGGTTACTTGAAGATGTTAGATCGACGAGTATTGATGCATTTCTTTCAATAAGATTTCAAGCCATTTTATTGCACTTGGGATCTTTACAATGAGCTGCTATTTTGGTTTTCGAATCATGGGTTCCCGAGGGAATGTCAACTCTTGAATTTCCACAATGGGTTATCAGTCGCAACCAGAACATGGGTGGAAGGAGGAAACAATACCTCCTATTTCTACGACCTAACTATGGACAAATCCATTTGGTCGTTGGAGGAACAAGTGGCCTATGATTATCACTGTTCGAATTATTCACCAAGTCACCAAAGCATGGGGGATAGTTTTCCTACCACGACGCCATGGATTGACACACTGGACCAATATGTTGAGTCTTCCCCTGCCCTAGCAGAAATGTTCACTAATTTTATTGGGAAGACTCAAGCATTTTGGAGGGAGATGCATGACTGGATCAATGAGCACGAGGATCATCTTGATAATATCGAGATAGTCTGTGCCGAAATCGTTGCGACCGTAACGTCTTTGCAGGCGCAAATCGGTTTGCTACATTGAAGCCGAGTAAGATGCGGTGGCACTAAGAGATTCACAAATCATATCTGAATGTGAAATCCATCTTGAGGAACCAAATGCAAACGGAAGGCACTTGGGTTAGATTGAAGACGATCAAGCTAATTAGGAGAAAACCCAAGTGTGGATTGGCGATAGAGATTCACATATTAATCGTTGTGAGTTTTCACTATTTAAATTCCAGTTGGTGATGCCGCACTCGATCCAAGACGATAACATCTACGAGAATCCGATGTGGCTTACTTATCCTACCCCATTTCCAACTCAGTACATTCATGCCAACCAAGCACATAATCTGGAGCTGAGTCATATTGAAAGATCGAGCTGATGAGAGCCAAATCTCGCTAATCCTGAGGGCATATAAAATCAAAACCCGTACATAGTGTTATTTGATACGTATTATGGGCAGAAGCCGCTCTTTGACGAGCACTTCTTCGTGTCAGGCTGAAGACCTTAAATCAAGTGCTTCTTGGGCAACCCAAGGTAAAAATAAATTAGATCTATCTCCACCGACTTGATTCGAATGAGAGCTTGTCTCGCCTCCCAGGTACGTGTTCTAAACCCTCGTCTTCAATATCATGCTTTATGCTTTCATTGGGATTGCTGATGGGTTATTGTGGGCATTACCTGTTTAAGTACAGTGGTGATGTGTAGTATGTTTAGTATGTGTTACTATTGTTAGTTTTTGTTGTTTTGTTTTTATTGTGTTCATGTTTGTTTAGGTTAGTTGTTATTGTGTGCTATGTTTTGACTTTATTTGGGCCATTACCTGATGATGAGTTTGTCCCCTGATTGTTTATTGCGGTCGAGCGTAAAGCTAATTCATGTGTGTTTTGTGTGCTTGACATATCGTTTTAGTAAAAGTTATTGTAGATCCTAAATGCATGAGCACGTAAACTCAATGTATAACTATCCAATTGATTTGAAAATGATTATCCATCACCTAAATTCATGACAATAGGGATTCCAGAACTTGATTTGGGAAAAATTCGAATCGAATCCTAGGCGAGGTAATTCGAGAGATGTGATTTAGGCATTCATTTGATCGCTTGAGTCTTTAAAGGTTACCTTGTTATATGTTTATCCCTCGTTACCCTGTCGAAGCTGGAAAGCCGTTTCAATTCTGAACACTTAACTAATACAATGGCCAATTGAATTCTTTCCAAACCTATATCGCTGAACCAAAGGCACAAATTTGAGTGAATCAAGTTTACATTCGTGTATGCTACTTGATGTAAGCAGTTGGGTTTAGGGTAAACTTTTAAATTGGTTCGGTATTCGAGTACTCATTTGTATTTTTTCTTTCATTTTAACCACACCTGTGAAATTGTAATAATCGAATAAGTTTGGGGGTGTGGTTCATGTAAAAATAAAATAAAAAAAATACGTGTATACGGTTTTATTTTTTGTTTCTTTTAACAAGTGAGTACGAAATTCGTAAATATATGTTTAGGGTTGTTTCAAATTTATCTATGGGGGTTCGAGTGTGAGAGTGCCAAGCACGTGCCTCAGGTATCGTCAAGTTAACGACATTAATCTATTTTCTATTTCTGATATACCCTTAGCCATTTTTCAAAACCGAACCAAGTCCTACTGAACTTTTTGAATTGTTTATCCTACATTAGTGGAGAATAAAACCTAGTTAAGCTTATAGATTCCCTATACCTTTTTTGTTTTAATCATGAGCTTTATTGATGGATAATCTAATCCGATCGACAAATAGTTGTATAATTGAGTTTTATTACACACACGTTGATAGGATCTAGAATGGTGCTTACTATCATTGAATGTTGAAATTCTAGAACACTGCATGGTGTCTTTTATTCTTGAACTTGATAGGATTGGGGGTCAATGAGGGAAAAATCGTTTGGCCGGTAGATGATATTCAAAACTTGCACCTTATTATTTTTAGAGTTTTTCATATTTTAGCTTTTAATTTCATAATTAGTTATTTTATTTTTTTGTATTGTTTGGGTGTTTTGCTCAAGGACTAGCGAAATTCTAAGTTTGGGGGTATTTGATAGGTGTAATTTACCTATCTATTGTCAAACTGAACCTGTTAGTTTTCGATTATGTTTATTACATTTTATTACGTTTTAATATGTTTTTGTGTGCTTTTGTATAAATCAGGTGTATGGGGTAAAAATGGATGAAAACGAATCATAAACGATCAAATCGAATCAAGAACGGTGGAAGAACGGTAGGAAAACAAGCAAAATGACCAAATTTAGAACCTACAACCCACCACCACAACGGTCAAAATACCAAGAAGGGCTTAAACTCTTTGTAAATACACTGCCGCAGCGGTGAAACAATAGAATGTCTCTACTCCCACCGCTACATCCACCGCTGCAGCGGTGACTACTGCCGACATACCCACCGCCGCAACGGTCACTCTGCACAGATTTTAGAAATTTTTTTAGATATTTTTAGATATTTTATTCCCTATTTCCTACATATTCTCCTCTATTTCAACCATTTGAGAGCTCATATAGTATTAAGATAGATTTGAGAGGTTTTTGGGGAGTGTTCAACCAAATCTGAAGGAGAAGAACACAAAGCGAAAAAGGAAAAATGATCTCAAAGTAGTTTTAGCGGCGGATCTTCGGAATACAGCTAAGTTCCTTTGTTTCTTTCTTTATTTTCTTAACTTTGGTAGTTGGTTTGAGCATGTTTAGCTCATTTATTGTTATATAAATAGTTATGGTCATGAGCTAAACTTGGATTATTCATAGGTGTGATATACTTACATATTTCAAAATTGAATAAAGTTAGTTTTCGAGCGTTTATATAGTATTTTATTACCTTTTAATTAGTTTTAGTATTTTTTGTATAAATCAGGGGTGTGGGGCAAAAATATAGGAAACTAGAGCGAAAACGATGAGATCGAACCAAAAGCGATTGAAGAACAGTGAGAAAACAAGCTCGGAGGTAAAATTGTGAAACAAGCCCACTGCTACAGCAGTGAAGATTCTGAGGAAAGAACAAATATTACTGATGGACCACCACCTAGGTAAAAATCCAGCAGAGAAAACAAAAATAGGCTACTGACAGCACACCGTCTAGGCGGAGAATTCCACCGCCTAGGCAGAAATCCTATAGAGACGTTTCCACAGCCACCACTGTCTTCATCACCGTAACAATAATCCAAACTGACCTACCTCTACCTAGGCGGTAGATCCCTTCGCCTAGGCGTAGAGCCTCTACACAGCCTAGATATTTTTAGGATATTTATTTAGATATGTTGCTTATAAATACCATCCCCTCATCCCCTATCTTGAAGACCCCTAACCATTTGGGCACCTTAAACTATATTTAGGCTAGGGTTTAGGAGTTTTAGAGGTGCAGCTCACATCCCGAAATGGAGAAGACAACAAATCAATCGTTGAGTGTTCTTAGCGGTTTATCTTCGAACAAGGCTAAGTTCTTCGGTTGTTTTTCCTTGTTTATTTATCTTAGAATTATGTGAGCATGTTTAGCTTGTTATTTCATTGTAAATGCGGCTATGTCCATAACTAAACATGGATTGTAGTAGGGATTAACGAATAAATTTATGAATACGTTGTTTGGATAATTTTGGTGTTGCGTTTGTGATTGTTCTTCATAGTTTGATTGTATTTATCGTATTGTTTGTCTATCATTCTTAGTTAGATAAATGGAGAATATGGGGTTTTGACAAACCCAAGATTCAGATTAGGGCAAACAAACGCCACGATTTTATAACCCGGTCGGGGTTTGAATCGTGGACAATCAATGACATTGGGGCAAGACTCACGCGACCTAGGGTCATTAAGACGTTGAGGGGGACTTCTTCATTGACTCAAAGTTACATTATATTCCCCGTCTTACACTCGGGAGAGGTGGCAAGGGAGTTTTAGAACGGAGATTGTCGATAGGGTAAATACAACGCATGATCCAACGACCTGGTCGAGAGTTGGATTGTTTGTACTCAATGACGCTGGGTTAGACTCACGTGACCTAGGGTCATTAAGACGTTGAGGGGGACTTCTTCATTGACTCGAATTCATGTATTCCCCCATCTTACACTCGGGAAAAGTGGCGGTGGAGTTTACGTACCGAGGTTGTCAAATAGATCAGAAACTATAAACTTGAGTAAATCGAAATCGAACACGTATTTGTAAACACATTAATCCCTACGAAATTCTTTACCCTAAAACATATTAGTATATCAGTGTAGTTAATTTAGGATATATTAGTAATAGTTTAATTAATTAAATACATTTGTTTTTCGCCTAGATAAAGATAGGTCATGACAAATGCGGTATTCAAATTAACGATACCAATCCCTGTGGATACAATAACCCGATCTTAACGATCACACTATACTAAAACTTAGACCTTGTATACTTGCGAGTGTAAGTAGCGGCGTATTCCTACGCCCCTACCAAGTTTTTAGCACCGTTGCCAGGGATTAGAAGGAGTGTTACTATTGATATTAGGAGTAAATAACTTGATTTTAATCTAGGCATATCTTTTGTATATAATTTTCGTTTGTAGTTTTGTTTTTTGTTTTCCGGCAGGATTCTTGAAGATGTTAGATCGACAAGTACTCCGGCATTTCGTTCATTAAAACATCTCGCCGGTCCTGAGGGCATGTGTCGGGTCGAGGACATGAACCCAAGCGCTTCTTGGGCAATGCCTGTGTTAAGTTGGTGGTGATGTGTTAGTATGTGTAGCATGTTTTAGTTGTAGTTTAAGTTTTATTGTTTTTATCGTGCACATGCTTGTTTAGGATTAGTTTATTTAGTTTAGTTGTTGTTTTGTGCTGAGTTTTGATGTCATCTGGGCCTTTACCCGATGATGATTCTGTCCCCTAATTGTTTTGAGGTCGAGCGTAACGCTCATTCATGTGTGTTCGGTGTGCTTAACGTATCGTCCTAGTAAAAGTTATTGTAGATCCTAAATGCACGAGCACGTAAACTAAATATAGAACTATCTAATTGATTTGAAACCAATTATCCTTCAATCAATTTCATGACAATAGGGATTCTAGAACTTGATTTGGAGAAAATTCGAGGCAAAATCCTAGGCGAGGTTGTTTAGGAGATATGATTTAGGCAGTCATTTTGTCGCTTGAGCCTTTTGAAGCCTACCATGCAATATCATTATCCCTCATTACCCTATCGAATCCAAAAAGCCATTTCAATTCTGAACACTTAACATACACCCTAGCCGATTAAATTTTGTCCAAACCTATATCGCCAAATTCAAGGCACAATTTGAGAGAATCAAGTTAGCAGTTGCAAATGCTACTTGAAGTGAGCGGTTGGGTTTAGGGCAAACTTTATATTGGTTCGGTATTCCAGTACTCACTTGTCATTTTTGTTCATTTTTCACACACCCCTTAAATATTACAAATCAAATGAGTTTGGGGGTGTGTTTTGTTAAAATAAAAAATAAATAAATAAATTGTTTCTTTTTGACATGACAAGTGAGTATGACGTTCTTAAACGTTTGTTCAGGGTCATTTCTAAAAAAAAATATGGAGTTTCGAGTGTGAGTGTGCCAGCGATGTGCCTTGGATAACGTTAAGTTAACGATGTTGTCCCATTTTCTATTCACATTTACCCTTGGCCATTTTCCCAAAATCGAACTAAGCCCTATTGATCTTTTTGAACCTCCGAGCCTACATTAGTAGAGAATAGATCTCAGGTCAGCCGTATGGATTCCCTATATCTTAAAGGTTTTAGTCATGAACTATATTTAGGGATAATCCCATCTAATCAATGGATAGTAGTATATTTGAGTTTAATCACACAGACTTAAACAGGATCTAGAATGGAGCTTACTATTTTTTAACGTTAAAATTCTAGAATACCACATGGTGTGATTTTTGCTTGAACTTGATAGGATTGGGGGCCGATGAGGGAAAAATCTTTCGGCCGGTAGATGATAATCAAAACTTACACATTTTGGTTTTTTTTTTTTTTTTTTTTTTTTTTTTTTTTATTTTAGTTTTTAATTTTGTAATTAGTTTTTATACTTTTTTGTATTGTGTGGGTGTTTTGCTCGAGAACTAGCAAAATTCTGAGTTTGGGGGTATTTGATTGGTGTAAATTACCTATATATTTCCAAACTGAATTTATTAGTTTTCAAGTACGTTTATAGTTATTTTTATATGTTTTAATATGTTTTTATTCTTTTTGTATTAAAAAAGGTGCATGGGGTAAAAAGGTATGAAATCGGAGCGTAAACGATCAATTCGTATCGAGAACGGTCAGAGAACGATGGAAAGATAAGCAAAACGGCAAGATTCTGCAAACAAGCCCATCGTCGCGGCTGTGAAGATGCTGAGAAGAACAAAATACTGCTGACTGCCTTCAGCCTAGGCGAAAATCACCCACCGCCCAGGAAAAAATCCAGCAGAATGTCTTCCACAGCCACCGTTGACTCTACTGCCTAGGAGAACCTTAACCGACATACTTTACTGCCGCGATGGTCAGCTGCTACGCAATGTTAGATATTTATTTAGATATTTTGTCTATTGATACTCATTTTCTCATTCTTCCTTTGCTCCCATCCGGCCATTACGACCCTTAAGGCTTAGGTTAGGATATAGAGAGAGTATGGGGAGTGCTCAAACATATCCAAATGAGAAGATCAACACGTGGAGAAAGAGAATCGTTCGGTGGATGGTTTAACGGCTAATCTTCAGATATCAGCTAAGTTTACCCATTTTTCCTTTTATTTCTTATCTTCTATGTATGTTTGAGCATGTTTAGCCTAGTTTTCCTTGTATAAACGGCTATAGTCTTAGGTTAAACGTGGATTATGCATGGGATGAATATTATTTATAAAAACGTAGTTTTGGTTGAAGTTGGGTTTCTCGATGCTTGTTCTTCACTGTTTTGAGTGTGTTTATTATATTGTTTGTTTATTGTGCTTAGATTTATATATCGAGAATACAGGATTTGACAAATCCCAGATTTGGACTAGAATTAACAAACGCCACGATTCAATAACCCGGTCAGGGTTAGGATTGTGGACAATGTATAACGTTGGGACAAGACTCACGCGACCTAGAGTCGTGAAGACTTTGAGGGGGACATCTTCATTGATTCGAAGTCATATATTCCCTCGTCTGACACTCAGGAGAGGTGGCGAGAAAGTTTTAGAACTGAGATTGTCGATAGGGTAAACACAACACATGAAATCAATAACATTGGGGCGAGACTCATGTGACCTAGAGTCGTTAAGACGTTGAGGGAAACTTCTTCATTGACACGAAGTCACGTTATATCCCTCATCTTACACTCAGAAGAGGTGGCGAAGGAGTTTACGAAATGAGGTTTTGTATACGATCAATGAGGCTGGGGCAAGAGTCACACAACCTAGGGTTGTTAAGACGTTGATGAAGACTTCTTCGTTGACACAAAGTTGTGTTACATCCCCCGCCTTACACTCGAGAGAGGTGGCAGAGGAGTTTTAGATACCGAGATGTCAAATAGGTCGAACACCATTATTGTAGACTAAACGATATCAAACGCATTTAACTAAATAAAGTTAATCCCTAGATAATCCATCTCATAACTATTTTATATTAGTAATTAGTATATTTAAATTAGTATTTTATTATTAGTATTAATTTAAATTCCATGTTTGTCGCCTAGATAAAGTCCGGTTATGACAATCGCAATACTCGATAGTAATCTCAACCAATCCCTGTGGATACGATACCTGACCAAAAGGTTCATTATACTAAACCTTGATCCATACACTAAATACATTAGGATATATTAGTATTAGTTTAATTAATTAAATATATTCGTTTTTCGCCTAGGTAAAATTAGGTCATGAGAAACGCGGTATTCGATAGTAACGACACCAATCCCTGTAGATACGATAACCAAATCTCAACGATCACACTATACTAAAACTTAGACCTCGTATACTTGCAAGTGTAAGTAGCGGCGTATTCCTATGCCTCTACCAAGTTTTTGACACCGTTGTCGGGGATTGGTCATTAGGTGAATTCACTATTTCTAGCGATCGCCACCAAGTTTTTGGTAATGATTGCCGGAGATTGTGTTTTGTCGTTTATTGCCGATATTGTGAGTAAATGACTTAAATTTACTTTAGGCATTTCTTTTGTATATAATTTTTGTTTGTAGTTTTGTTTTTGTTTACAATGTAGGGTACTTACTGAAGTTAGATTGTTTGGTATTGATGTATCCCTTTTGATGGGATTCCAAACCATTTTATAGTGTGGGGCCACGCACATAATCCGATGAGGCGTTTCGTTGAAAGATTGAGCCATCCAAAGCGAAACCTCACCAATATTGAGGGCATTCTGAAAATGTCGGGTCGAGGTCATTAAACCACTCGCTTCTTGGGAGGCAACCCATGGTCAAATAAGTTAAATCCGTTACATCCGACTTGAATCGGAGGTGAGATCCTCTTGCCTCCCAGGTAAGTGTTCTAAACACCATTCGTCAACATGCTTTAAATTCCATATGTTGAGATTGATGATTGGGATCGCTGAGAACACTATCCGTTTTAAGTTCAGAAGTGATGTGTAGTATGTTATGTGTTTATGTTTTTGTGTTGTTGTGTTTGCATGCTGAGTTTTGCGTTCATCTGGGCCGTTACCTGATGATGATAATTACCCCTGGTTGTTTTCGAGGTCAAGGGTAATACCCATGCATGTGTATTATGTGTGCTTGATTATGCGTTTTGGTTAAAATTATTGTAGATCCTAATTTACACGGGCACATAGACTCAATGTATTTCTATTAAATTGATTTGAGGACGATTATCAATTAGCCAAATTCCTGACACATTAAGGATTCTAGAACTTGATTGAGAGAAGCTTAAGGCGAAATCCTAGGAGAGGTAGTTCAGGAGACATGATTTAGGCATTCTCTTTGTCGCTTGAGCCTTTTTAAGCCTACCCTGTTAAATGTTTATCCCTCGTTACCCCGTTGAAGCCTAAATACAAATTCAATTCAAAACATATAAACTAATACCATGGCCAATAGTTATTTTTCCAAACCTAAATCATTGAATTTAAAGGCACTTCTGAGTGAATCAAGTTAGTAATTGTAAATGCTACTTGATGTGAGCGGTTGGGTTTAGGGCGAACTTCTAATTGGGTTGGTATTTGAGTACTCACTTGTCGTTTTTCATTTTTACTTCACACACCCCTTCAATTGTAACAATCAAATAAGTTTGAGGATGTGTTCGTTAAAAAGAAAAGAAAAGAAATTAAAAAAAAAAAAAGAAATCAAATGTAAATACGGTTTATTTTCTGTTTCTTTTTTACAAGTGAGTACTACGATCTTAATTGTTTGTTCGGTATTGTTTCCAATCTATCTATGGGAATTCGAGAGTGAATGTGCCAAGCATTGAGCATTGGGTAACGTTAACCCGTTTTCTATTCCGAAATACCCTTGGCTAAATGTTCCCAAACCGAACTAATTCTTTTTTATCTTTTTTAACTTCCAAGCCTACATTAGTGGAGAGTGGACCCTAATCAGGCCTATAGAAATTCTAGTCCTTTACGGTTAAGTCATGAATTTCGTTGGGGGATAATCCAATCCAGTCGTTGTATAGTTATATTATTGAGTCACGCCCTAACACATTTACATGATCTAGAATAGCGTTCACCATTATTGCATGTTGAAATTCTAAAACCTCATGATATGTGTTACCGCCTGAACTCGATAGAACTGGCGGTTGTTGAGGGACAACAATAACTTGGCCATTAGAAGAAGTCAAAACTCCCATGTTGTTATGTTTAGATTGTTTTAGTTTGTTTTTTATTTAATTCAGTTTGTGTATTTTCATTTTCGTGTGTGTGCTTGGCTCGAGGACTAGCCAAATTCCAAGTTTAGGGTATTTGAAAGGTGTGATATACTTACATATTTCCAAACTAAATTAAGTTAGTTTTCGAGCGTTTATATAGTATTTTATTACGTTTTAATTAGTTTTCTTACTTTTTGTATAAATCAGGTGTATGGGGCAAAAAGATAAAAAATTAGAGCGAAAACGATGAGATCGAACCAAAAGTGATCGAAGAACGGTGGAAAAACAAGCTCGGTGGTAAAATTGTGAAACAAGTCCACCGCCGTGACGGTGAAGATGCTAAGAAAAGAACAAATGTTACTGATGGACCACCACCTAGGCGAAATTTTAGTAGAGAAAACAAAAATAGGCTACTGATAACCCACCGCCTAGGCGGAGAATTCCACCGCCTAAGTGGAAATCAAACAGAGACTTTTCCATAGCCACCACTGTCTTTATCACCGCAGTGATCAACTAAATCGACCTATCTCCACCTAGGCGTTGGATCCTTTTGCTTAGGCGGAGAGCCTCTGCACAACCTATATATTTGTAGGATATTTATTTAGATATTTTGCTTATAAATACCATCCCCTCTTCCCCTATCTTGAAGACCCCCAGCCAGTTGGGCACCTTAAGCTATATTTAGGCTATGGTTTAGGAGTTTTAGAGGTGGAGCTCACATCCCAAAGTGGAGAAGACAACAAATCGATCGTTGAGCGTTCATAGCGGTTTATCTACGAATGAGGATAAGTTCTTTGGTTGTTTCTTCCTTATTTATTTATCTTAGGATTATGTGAGCATATTTAGCTTGTTATTTCATTGTAAATGCGGCTATGTCCATAACTAAACATGGATTTTAGTAGGGATTAACGAATAAATTTATGAATACGTTGTTTGGATGATTTCAGTGTTGCGTTTGTGATTGTTCTTCATAGTTTGATTGTATTTATGGTATTGTTTGTTTATCATAATTAGTTAGATAAATGGAGAATACGGGGTTTTAATAAACCCCAGATTCAGATTAGGGTAAACAAACGCCACGATTCTATAACTCGATCGGGGTTTGAATCGTGGATAATTGATGACGTTGGGGCAAGACTCACTCGACCTAGGGTCATTAAGACGTTAAGGGGGACTTCTTCATTGACTCAAAGTTACGTTATATCCCCCATCTTACACTCGGGAGAGGTGCGAGGAAGTTTTAGAACGGAGATTGTCGATAGAGTAAAAACAAAGCATGATCCAATGACCCGGTCAGGAGTTGGATTGTGTGCAATCAATGACGCTGGGTAAGGGGTCATTAAGACATTGAGGGGGACTTCTTCATTGACTTGAAGTCATGTATTCCCTCATCTTACACTCGGGAGTGGTGGCGGTGGAGTTTATGTACCGAGGTTGTCAAATTGGTCGAATACCGTAAACGTGAGTAAATCGAGATCGAACATGTATTTGTAAACACATTGATTGCTAGGCAATTCTTCACCCTAAAACATATTAGTATATTAGTGTAGTTAATTTAGGATATATTAGTATTAGTTTAATTAATTAAATACATTTGTTTTTCGCATAGACAAAGTTAGGTCACGACAAATGCGGTATTCAATAGTAACGACACCAATCCCTGTGGATACGATAACCCAATCTTAACGATCACACTATACTAAAACTTAGACCTCGTATACTTGTGAGTGTAAGTAGTGGCGTATTCTTACGCCCCTACCAATTATCTATGGGATTAATATAGTTTAAAAAAATATCGTTTCTTTGAGTTATGTTTCTTTAACGGTTGTTCTTCACTAATACAATTATGTTTACCGTTATTTTTCGATTATATGCTTGTTTAGATATATAGAGAATACGGGGTTTGACACTTGAGAAAGGTACCCCAAATTCGGACTAGGGTTAAACACAATGCGACGATCTAATAACCTAGGAGGGAGTTAGAAAGTGTGCAATCAATGACGTTGGGGCAAGATTCATGTGACTATATGTTCTAAAAAACGCTAGAGGGGGACTTCGGCGTTAACGCGAAGTCACATATTTATTCACTTGTCGCTCGGGAAAGAGAGTGAATGAGTTTACGATACAGAGATTGTCGGATAGGTCGAATACCGTTATTGTTAACTAAACGAAACCAAACACGTTTTTGTAAACGAAGTTAATCCCTAGATAATCTATTCCCCTAAACATCTCAATATTGTAATATAGTATAATTAGATAAATTAGTATTTCAGTTTAGTATTTATTAATTATAAACTCAATTTTTATTGCCTAGATAAAGTTAGGTTATGATAATTATGATACCGATAATAATCTCAACCAATCCCAGTGGATACGACAACTCCAACTCTTCTCATTATACTAAAACTTGAACTGTACACTTCCGGTGAAAGTAGCGATGTATTTACGCGCTACCACCCACCATGATGGATCAATGAGAGGAGAGAGAAATATATATATGTTGTATATGTCGTGGTGTTGGTTCGCCGTTGGTGTGGTGGTAATAGTGGGTGAATCGACAGTGATATAAGATAGAGGATGGTGGCAGCCAAAATCAACTTCAATAATGGAGGATTTTCATGGAAAGGTGAATGGTGTAGAGGAATTCGGAAGAGGATGGTGTAAGAAAAGAAAAAAAATACACTTTGACCCCTTAATTTATCAGGGTAAAGATTGTCATTATCCCATAATTATTTCAAAATGTTAAAGGATAAAAATATAATTTTAAAAATAGTAGGGGTGCTAATGAATTTTTTAAAAAATAAAACATAATATTTTTCAAAGGATATTTATATGTTTTCACACAAAAAAAAAAATTAGTCAAAGAGAAATCTCTAGTATTTATAAAACAACAGGGAATACATATGGTTTAGTGCTAAATAATAAGGAAGATAAATGATATAAATCCTTAAAAATATATGTAACTCCTCACAACGTGGCATGCCAGACCTAGCAACTAGCAAGTAGCGACCTCTTCAATCTTCAACCATATGGATTGAAAGTATAATGTAAGTGGGAATCACTTTTTCTTTTTGTGGGTGGTATTGGATTTCTTACTAGCTATTCAAGTTTGAGATCAATGGATGCATATAAATTATTCATGTGCACAAATGGGTTACCCAATTGGATCATTTTATCCTTTATCCAATTTTTTCAATGGCAAGAGATTCATTGTTTAAATGATTTGCCTAAATATAATTGGTAGTTAGTTGAGAAAAGATAATGATTTTTGGAGAGAAAATTGTCATAATGCTTCATGTGTAATTACTTTTGGGACAAATTTTTAAAAAATTCAGAAGAAGTCATATATGTCGCTAATGCGGAAATAATTTGAAAATTCAATATTGAAGGACTAATGCATTATTGTTGAATTTCTAATTTTATGTGGTCTTTTTTTCATTTAATCATCACTAGTATAATAATCTATATAATAATACAAGACATACATAAAAATCCTAGATTAATCATAGTCGTTATTTATCCCTCACATTAAAAACGTTTCAGATTGATTATCTAGATTAACATAAATATAATTCTTTTCATATATATATAAAAATCATTTTTTTAACCTTTTTATTTTTATTTCCTACTTTACTACTTCTGGCTTCCTTATTCTCTATACCTAACCCTAATTTTAACCGCTCACCTCATTCACCTAGCCCTCACATGTAGTTCACCGCTTCTCATCTCCATCACATCACCTTCTTCCTATAGATGAGAATTAATTCTGATTCTGTGCTCTTTGACCCTAATTTCTCTACACACACATGCAACCATAGATCTGGAGTTAATTGTAGTGATGTAATTCCTTAGCTTGAACCCTAGACTTGGAATTTGATTTATGGAGTCTTTAATTTCAGGTACTAATGTTGTTGAATTGGGCAATTTAATGTATGTATATTTTATTGAATTTGAATTTTTTGTTACTGATTTTATTAAATTGGATTTCCTCTGTTGCAAGGGTTGTACCTTTATGCACTAGTAGAGAAATCGGGAGCAACTTGCAAGGAGATTCAAAAGAGGAATCCGATTACGAAGACAATGTTCGTTCTCTCTCTTTCTCTACATGCACATATATGAACTCTTCACTCCTTTTTTTTGCTCTATTATACGTAGTCATACGCAACTACAGTGTATTTATATGTTGTTACTCTAATTTTATCAAGTATTGTAAGTTGTGGAATTTCACAATTGGATATGGTGCGTAAAATCGAGAGACATTTGTCGATTATGTTTTTCACGACTACATTATTGCAATTTCAATTACTAATTAGGTCTTTAGTAGATAATCACCTGGCTAACAAACAATAATTGTAGGATTTTCTTGCCTGATTTTCTATTCAATTGAATTGACATGGTAAGTAAGAGCTCTTATTGAATTTTTATTTTATTTTTATTTTATTTTTTTTAATTTTTTGTGTGCTAGATGTTTGTTTTAAATGTTTATATTCTCAATTCTAAAAAGTTATCTTTTTGCCGCGGTTGCGTATCTCTCATTTCAAAAGTATGGTAGTTGAATGCAGGAGACTTAGGAGATTACAGAAGACTCAGGAGGTTAGGCTTCTTGCTAAAAGGTAATTGCGATTAGTGATAGATTCTTGTTCTAAAATTCTAGCATTTTAATATACTTGTCTCACTGATGGTATGATTTTATATTTGTTATTTTGTGCTTTTACCCTAAAAAAAGGATGAAATGATATTTGATATATAATTTATATGAATCCCGAATCCAAATTTTTGCCAAATCTGAAATTATAAACAATTAATATTCAATTAATTGTTTCTACTTTTTCTTTCTTTCTTCTTTTTCTACTATTTTTTTTTTTTTTTTGGCTGAAATACTTTGTAATGAGGATTGTCCAATTTACTAATAAATTAGATGAAGGGATTAATAAGCATTGTCAGGATCTATATTTATAATTTTAGGTAGTTTTTCTCTTCTTTTTTGGGGGGATTTTTCTATAAATCATTTTTTCTTTTTGAGACAGGAATAGTATTCAGCAGAGGAGAAGTTCTTGGCAATCAACCACCATCGTTGTGTGGATCTCATCGCTGGTTGCGGCTATATCGATGAACACAATTCCAGATTAATCAGCGCCAAAATTTTTCTGATTCACTCTCAAGAGGTAGTTTCCATTGCAATTGACAATATTTCTGGATATTTGAATTTCTGAATTTCAAAGAAGAGTTATTTTTCAATCGTAAAGTGATTAGGGTTGTAATCTTGAATGCATCATATAAATATATGATTTTTGTTCATTGTATGTTGTGGATTCTTTATGTTTTTGTGGATTCTAATAACGATTTTTTTTAAAAACTAATATAGAAGACTGAAGAATGATGTTTATTAGCTTTTCAAATGGAATTTGTAGAAAGCTGATAGAGATTCATTGATTCGATTGATTCCTCTTCTTCTTCTTTCTCTTTTTTTTTTTTTTTTTTTTTTTTTTTTTTTAACTAATGTATGTCATTAGCATCTTTTGTATTGTTATTTTTTTTAATATGTTTATATGAAAAGTATGTTATGACCTGGTATGGAAATTTGATTGATAGATTATTAAAATTACACCTTAGTATGAGATAAATTTATAGTTCATAGTTCGTTCTTATTTTCTCTAAACCATCTCCTCCAAGATATATTTTCAAAAGATAATTTTCCAAACAATAATCTATCAAAATGTTAGAATTGTTTTTTTTTGTTTTATTGTCAAAATATTAATTTATAATTTTTTTTTTAAAAAGAATATTAAATTAAGTTAGAATTGATCGTTTGTCATATTTTAATCATTAATTACCTATTGTGTGTTAAAACGTTCTTATTTATTTTACTAATTAATTAATAAAATTAGAATAATTCTAAATTTTGCTATCTAAAAGAAAATAATTTTTTCCTTAAGACATTTCCTCCAACTATGAGTCATGTTTACATGCTTATTACAGTCATGTTCAGTTGGTAAGAATTTAATCAAGAGAACTCCCTAATGTATGATGTGTTGCATTCCATGATCTCTCTAAAGGACCAAAAGGATATGGTTAAATAAAAAACCTAGGCCAATCATATGTATTTGATTGGTAATATAATATTATGTGATACCGATTGAGATCTCATCCCAGTCATCTCACTTATTTGACTAGAGATTTGGGTAAATTATATTACAATCAATCACATAGGTCACGTCTCTTTTTGCTAAGAGCGATAGACCACTTCTTGCATAGTCGTATATCTACATATATAGCTCACAGTATTGAATGAATACCTTTGAATGCTCATAGTTAGATAATAACACGTAGTATTATCAAAATATAGCAACATGTACGTGTAATATATAGTAACTCAAGTACAAAAGTACACAGTATACAATCACACCTCATATATCCTATTTTGACTTAAGAAAAATTAACATGTAGTATATCATGGAAGATCACATTTGGTCTCTTATTACTAGTAGTAAGTCCTCTTGCAGATATTCCAGTATCTCATTTTAATGGATTGAGACTCACAATTCTTGAAGAGAGAACATCGAATCAAGATAGCTTAGATTCTTGTAGATCATTTTCAACAATCTAATACCGACTATGAACTGTATAGAATATTAAGCTACCAAATATATTTGATCAGATCTTATTTAATCAAATTAAATAGCTAGACGTTCTACTATTCAAGGTCTACAAAAAAAATAAAGATATAATTACAAGAATAATATCAAGAAATACTTTTTATTAATACATGAGATTGAAACATTTTATAATACAAGCCCTAAATGTAAAATTACAAGATTGACTATAGGGATTATAACAAATCTGAATAGTATTTAATACCCATCTTTAGAAGATATAGATCTAACTGCTATAAAGTCATAGCCGTAGTAAGTGGGTATACTCTATTATCTATTGTGTCTACTCTTGTAATGTCAATATCATTCTTCCTTATGATTTTACGAATTAAATAGAAGCGTCGCTCTATGTATTTAGATTTTTGAAGAGAACTTGGTTCCCTTGCTTTATCTATAAAACAATTATTGTCACAATACAAAAGTATCAGTGCCTCAATTGTTGGAACCATCTAAAGTTTAGAAATAAACTTCTTCATCCATAAACGTTTTTTAGCGGAATCAGAAGAGACAAAATACTCAGTCTTAGTAGTAGAATTTGTAGTTGTAGTTTTCTTACAACTCCCTCAGCTAATGGCCACACCATTAGGATAAATACATATCTCGAAATTGACTTTTGATCATCCACATCAGATAGGAAGTTTGAGTCAGTATAACCGTTAACTCCCAATTCTTATAAGATATTCATAGTTAGTCCTTCTGAAGTACTTGAGGATAGATTTCACAGCCTTCTAGTGTGTCAAACATGGATATGCCTAATATTTCTTAGTCAAAACAATAGTATAACTAATATCAGTCTTGGTACATAGCATTACATACATGAGACTACGAATTACCGAAGCATATGGAACCTTACTTATCGTAATCTTATATTCAGAAGAATAAGGACTCATCTTCTTGGAGAAATGAAGTCGATATTAGACTGGTAGGTAACCCATTTTGAATTTAGCATGCTGAATCACTCTAGCAATTTATCTTATGTATCTGGATTGGGATAAACCAATCATCCATTTAGATCTATCTCTAGACCTTTTATACCCAGTATATATGATGTTTCTCCTAAATCCTTCATGGATAAAATTTGAGAAAGTCATACTTTTGTAGTTAACAACATTCCTACATCATTTTTAATTAGTAGAATGTCATCGACCTATAACAAATGGAAATATATAGCCTTTCCATCTATTTTATTGTACACACATGGAACATCCATGTCTTGGTTGTAACCAAATGATTTGACTGCCTTACCAAAAAGAATGTTCCAGCTCCTAGAAGTTTTCTTATGTCAATAAATAGACTTCAATAATTTCCATACCTTTTGGCTTTTGTCTTCAACTAGAAACCCTCAGTTAATGTACAAAAATCGATTCCTCTATATTTTCATTGAGGAAAAACATCTTTACATATATCTTCTATGTTTCATATTCGTGATATGCAACTATAGCCAATAAAATCCTGATGGACTTTAAGATAGCGACCGACGAAAAAGTCTTTTCATAGTTAACTCCTTGATACTAAGTATATGTTTTCACCACCAGTCTGGCCATGAACAAATTCACTTTACTATCAGAGCCCAGTTTTTCTTCAACATCCATTTACACTGATGCAACCAAAATTTTGATAGCAGAAGAAGTAGAGAATCAAGAAGAGGATGAAAATAAGTTTCAACCATTTCTCTATAAGTCGTTTAAATTCGTTAATTTTTTTAAATGGTTTTTTAGGGGATTTTCTAGGCGTCGGTTTTGAAAAACTTCTTGGGCCGAGATTTTACATTAAAAATAGAGTTGCCACTTGGCATAGGGTTAAATGGATGACTAGGTCACTGAGATTTTGAAAATTCAAAAAATGGCCCATGTTCTAACTTTCATAGGTTTATGTACCAGCGATATTCTTGAAGTTCAAGAGTTAGTTATGCTCGAGGAATATGTTAAACATCTCAAGACACCTGTTCAAAGATGGTACCTCAGTTTAAATAGATATTAATTTAAATAGTATCCAAACGGTTTTCTTTGATTGCTTAAACAAAAATAATTTTCTTTTTACAACTTTTTTATCATTTCATGTTGTTTTGCATGATGTAGTGTAAAGCAGGCAAATACTAGAACTAGTACTAGTCAGTGACACCTAATAATAGTTTATATGTCGACAGTAATGTAAATATGCAAGCTATACTAAATGAAATTCAACTAACACTAAGATGTTTGGATATGTGACTAAACCCCCACGTGGGTTGCTGACGTATCTCGAATAAGAACCAAGTCCTCATGTAGTTCGCTCTAGGTAGGGTAGTAAACTGTTTTGTATTGTTTATGGTGACTGAACTTGGATCGTGGGCTGCCTACATACTTTAGGTGGTTCAAAGATTAGGTCAAACGTAGTTTCTTCTTTTTATGTTTAAAGAATATGGTTGTATCCTTAAGGGTATGACCGAACCCACACGGGTTGCCTACATACTTTGGGGGGTTACCAAGGATCAAGTCAGATGTATTTCAGTCTTGTATTGTTAGAGGAAAATGGTTTATTATTAAAGGTGTGACCGAACTCGCATGGGCTGCTTACGTACTTTGGGTAGTTACCAAAGGTCAGGTCGAACATAGTTCAGTGTTATTACGTTTGAAAAGTTGGGTTGCTTTTAGTTAAAAATGGAGTTGTTTTAGTTATAGATTGGTTGGTTTTAGTTAGTTTCAGTTGATTATTAGTTTGTTTTGGTTGTGAACAACCTGAATCACAAGCTTAATTAAGTTTATTATTAGTTGCTTTTAAGTTGTGAACAACTTGAATCACACATGATATGTAAATAGCACTCTTTGATTTTGTCAAGAATACCTTAAACAAACCCTCTTGTTTTGGTTAGCTTAGTGTTAGTGTGTGGGTTGTTTACCTTAAAAGGAAAAAGCAATACTATATATTTATACTAGTCCTACTTGTAACTAAGGAAAATGGGAAGGTTTCTGAAGTAGAATCAAAAGTGTCCTTGAAGGAATAGAGGCCCTCCATTTATCTCGAGTTCTTAGCCACAAGGGTTTGTTGGTGTAGTATATAAGTGTATATATGTATAGGTGCCAAACCACAAGCCAACCTGGCTATGATCTTGACATTTAGCATAAAGTAAATTTTATTATTAGAAGTTGTATATTTAATATTAGCAGTTAGTAAAGAATTGACGTGATGTTCTCGAGAGAATCGTAGAGACTATGCACAACTCATGGTGTGATAATTTTTTTTTTGTTTTTGAATCTTCACATGTACTTAACATATTCTAGGATGATTTGATGTTTGTGAATGTTTTTGAATGTTCTTCAGATTCTTGAAATGGCTTTGTATGATTTAAGCATAGTTTGGTTGTTATAGTTAAAAATTAAGTGTTTGTTTGGTTGTTCTTGACAAAATCAAATGCTGGTTCAATTGTTTTAGTGTTTGTTTGGTTGTTTATGGGTTTTACGTGTTATGTACATGAAAGTAAAGTATATTATCTATATGATTATGATATGTACAAGAAACCTACACAAGTTTAAGCTAAAGTCATAGGTTGGTTTTAGAAACATACCTACTTAGGGGATGTAGTCCTCCCAAAGTGATTACTTCCTTTTCATCTTTGATCTTCTTAGTCAGTGGTTGATTGGTGGTCATCGATCCCTCAACTTCTTATCCAAGAACTCAAGAACACCCTACTCTGGGAATGTGTTCATCCCTAAATAGCTAGTCTCTTTTCCTCCTTGATCCTCTTTACTTGGTGTTGATCGGTGGTCATCGATCCATTGAGTTCTGTTTTAAGAACTTCAAGAACACCTTTTGGGATCAAATTTCAATAGAATAATGTCGTGTTATTTGATGAATATGCTTGAGAATCCTATTACTTGAGAGAGTTGCTCGAGTTTAGAGCGAGAATCCAGACATTCAAGGCTTGGAAAAAATAAGAACAAAGCACCCCTATTTATAGGCTGGGGGCCTGCGCAATGAGAAATGCATAGGCTAATCTAACCTCTTCCTTGGGGGGTGTTTCGCCTATGGGACATGTTGTCTTACTTTGGTCTTGTTTTGCTTGGAACGAATTTAGGATGGAAGGTAGGATTCTCAAAGATTTGGCAATCATTACCAAATCTTTTCAAAGATTTAGTAATAATTGACAATCATTACTAATGATTGGTAATCATTACCAATAATTAGCCTTCCTCCAATAAAATTCCTTGCACATGGGTGTATTTATCATTTGATGTGACGCATTCAGTTTAGTTTAGTGGCTAAGTATCAGTTAGTTTTACTATTTCGATTTAGTCGTCATAAATACTTCCAAGGTGCATTGTATCTAGTCTTGAGATGTCACTTTGAATTTAATTCTAGGTTATGAGTCATTTATTGGATGCCATACATTTGGTTAATTTTGGATGGAATTAGGTTAACTTGCCTTGTAACCGATTGTCGATTTTCAAGTCCTTAGTTAACCCTAAGATATTTTGGTGAAAATATCTATCTCCTTTGAACCTAGTCATTACATGCATCCTAAGAATTTATTTCTTGATGGGATGTGTATTTAATGCATGGGCTACGTGGCAAACTAATTTGATTTTGTTTCGGTAACGGGTAGTCACGATTCAAGGTTTTCGGTTACACCTAAGATATTTTGCTAAAAATATATAGTTTCCTTGAATATAGTATATCCATGTCATCCAAAGAGTTTATTTTTTTATAGGATGGGCATTCAATGCTCATTGAATGCTTAGCTTAGGTGGTGAACCAAATCGGTTTAGTTTTGATAACAGTTGGTTCCCTAAGTGTCTGGGTTCCCTTCCTTAGCCATTTGGTAGGAAACTTTTAGGAAGGTTAATTTTTAATTTAATGGCCTCATAAGTTGGCCTTTAATGATGGGTAGGTCCTTAATGCATTGGGCCTAGTGTGGTTTGTTAAGATATCTTGAATTGGGTGTAAATCCAAGTCAAGCCCAATTCTTAAATCACCTTGTGATTTAGGGATTTGTCATGACCTTTCCAAGACTTTAATAATGTATCTTGGAATCCTTATGGTACTATTTGATGTGGTATGCATAAATGAAACAATTATTTTTGGTGTTAAACCGATAAGATTCAGTGGTTGTAAATGTTTCAAGGTCGGGTTAGATAACTGAGTTAATTTTTTGAAATATCCTATAATTTAAGGGTAGTGGATATTATTTATCTATATTAAAGATTATTTAATGAAAATCAAACTTTAATAAAGTCATTTTAGGCCTCTATAAATTCTGGAAATTTTGAGGTTGACTCAAAACTTTTACTTAACTGCATTTTGTCAAATTTAACAGCTTTGTGTTTTTTTCATGTTTTTTGTTGTGTTTGTATATTATATAGTGTGATCTTAGGTATAAATGCATTCCCTTTAATCCTAAGTTTAAAGTTTATCTGAACTTGTACTCAATCTGACACCGATTGGGCAGGATAAAATATAGTGTCAACATACACCCAATAGGAATGATTTTATCAGGTGGATCCATAAGATTCCATACTTGGTTAGTGTGCTTAAAGTCCATTTTAGAATTTATCTTGATTTTCCACTTCTCACTATCAATGTCTAACCTCTTTTTTTTTTTTTTTTTTTTTTTTATTATTATTATAGTTAGCGGGATTGTTACCTCCCACTAGAAGTAGCTCTTCTCTATCCTTCTATCCTAGATATTCAGGATATCTATAAAGAGGAGTAAAAGTTCTACTAGATCTATAAAAAAATTGTGTGTTGGATGCATTTTACTGTGGTCGATTCCAAATTAGTAGTTTTCTCAGCTTGCTTTGTGTCTAACACCTCTGCTAAGTCTATCTTTTTGTCTCTGTCAAAGTATGGAGAAAAGGTTTCTCTAAGAATTCTACGTTTCTAGCAACAAATATTCTTTATTCCTCAGGGTGATAGAAGAAGTATCTTAATTTTTTCCCAGAATACCTCACAAATCTAGAAATGTGAGTACTAGATTCCAATTTTTCTCCTCATTTTTTTTTTTTTTTTTTTTACAAAGATTGACATATCTAGATCTAAACATAATTAAGACTTAGTTTAAGACCTTTCCACATCTCATGTGGTGTAACTAGCACGGACATAGTTAGAACATTGTTCAGTAAATTAGTTGCGGTTATGAAGGCATAACCCCAAAATAAAATGGGTAAATATGTGCAATGTTTTTTTTCCCGGGATCTGACCATATCTAATTGTCGTCAATTTTTCCTTTGCGATACACCACGTAATTTTTGTAGAAGTATACCATTAAGCATGAGATAGTCCAAAAACTCTAAGGATAAGTATTCTCCAACTAGATCTAATTAGATTGCCTTAATTTCCTGTTGGTTTCTCTACTTCATTTATGATTTCTCTGAACATTTCAAAAGAATCAAACTTGTGTCGGATAAGATAAATAAATCAACACCTAGAATGATCATTAGTAAAGGTAATGAAGTATGAAAATGCACCTTGAGGATGTTATGGGCCCACATACATTAGTATGTACCAAACCTAGTATGTCAAGAATTTGTTTCCAACGTCCAACAAAGGATGACTTGTTTATTTTTACCATGACACAAGATTGACATGTTGGTAATGGTTCCAAGCCAAATGGGCCCAAAAGCCCATCTTTAACCCTCTTGTTGAATCTTTTCTCCCTAATATGACCTAGCTTGAGATGCTAAAAGTACGTAGGATTTTCATCTCTCAATAATTTCTTTGCTATACTTTTATTTTCTATGTTCTTAATTTCATCACAAGTTTTCAAATAATAATGATTATTATTAGCATATACACAAGCCCACCAATTTTGAATGGAAATAATAATACACTTAATATTATCAAAAGCAATTGAATAACCCTTTTTTTTTTATTAAACAAGGAATAGAAATAATATTTATGAAAACTTTAGGCATAAATAAAAAAAATAAAAAATTTAAAATATGTGATGACGGTAGACCTAAGTGAAGGTCACCCATGGCTAATGCATCAACTCTTGCTCCATTTTTCACATGTAATGAGATATATCTTTACGTAGCCTTCTACGTCTCTTTAAACCCTATATAGAATTACACACGTATGAACTAGCACCAAGGTCTAAAATCCAATATAAAACAAAACCGGTTGTCAAATAACAAATAACAACAAGCATATCTGATATACTTTCAGAAAGTTTGACCTTGGAACTTAGATACCGAGGACAGTTCTTTTTGCAGTGCACTTGTTGGCTGCAATGAAATCATTTTCCTCTATCAGGCTTATTTTTATTCTTTAGATTTTAGTTCACTTTCAAATACGAGTTTGGTTTTCTGTTCTTTTTCTTCTTCTTCATTTTGGAGGTCGAAGGCTCATTCACTAGGAGAAGTAATCCCTTGGTCCTTTTATGGTACCCTCAATGGTCCCTAACATGTTAAGAAGTCTTGAAAGTATGACTTCTAATTTATTCATGTTGAAGTTCACCACGAACTGATTGAACACGTCAAGAAGTGGCTACAAAATAAGGTCCACAACTAAGTCATGATTAAGAGGTGATCCCAATTTTTTTAAGTCCTTGACCTGACTAATCATCTTAAGGACATGGTCCCTAATTGATGACCCTATTGACATCTTGGATTTGAAAAGTTTATTCTTGATGTTGTACCTAAGAGTACAACTGTCTTGCCCAACAGAGATTCCAGATGATATACATGCGTTACTAATCTATATATTTCTAGATCGCAACACCTTCTTCCTCAGAGTTGGCATCAGTTTCCAAAGGAACTAGACCATCCAAACTATAATCTAATTTTTCACAAGCCAAATCTATCTTAAGTATTCTCAACCAAATAGGAAAATTTTGTATGATTAAAGTATTTTTCTCAAAAACGTTTCGTAAAAGTTTTGATATAATTAAGTCTGCATAGAAACTAAGTACAACATATAAGTTAAGCAGAAAAGTAGTGTACATAAATTTTAGATCAAATATATTTTATAAATCTAAATGAAATCCCATTAAAATTTTCAAATTTCACTACCCTCTAGAGAAACGGTTACATTCCAAATGTGACCAGAGGAGAATTAAATTATCCCTTCTCATTAATAGTGATGTGGAAAAATTTTCCACAAGTGAATTATGAAACAAACGTCAAGAAATCGGGTTGGGTTAGTAGATAGAACTCGACCCAATAGGGATCGAATTATGATGTAATAATTAAAAATAGACCAACAGCTCTGGTGGCCCAAGATAAGAAGTGCTTAGCCTGCTGAAAAGGCCTTGCCACACATACAGGCCGACCTAATGCCAAACGATGCCCCTCAATGGGGGTTTGAATATCAAACTCAAGGAGGGTAGGTCAACGGTAACCGTTGCCTCACCTACCCTTCTCCCCATGCATATAGGTGATTAACTCATCATCCCATAATGAGTACATGAACGACATTCACAATAGATAAGTATGGAATATGGAGAGGATCATGGTCGCAACAACGACGAGTGAAATCGACACACATGTATATAAGAAAGATGGGTATCAAACCACAACTCTTTCAATTATATACTCAATATATCCTAAAGCTTTCATTATACTTTTAGAGAAATCTGATATTATTCTCACGCCGGAGGTTCTTTGGCCAACACCACACTGGTGTCCTACCATAGAACTAACTATTTTTGTAGGTTGGATTGCAGGTTGTAGATGTTTCTAGCATGTGAATGCCTAAAATACGTACAGGGGATTTTTTTGCAACATCATTTGGCACCGTCTATAGGATAAGAGTAAAAAGAAGTTCATCAATGAGATGAGGCAGTTGCAGTTAAGAGCAGTAGATCTGAACCAAGGAGATGAGATCCCACTATCCATGGATAAAAGAACATGCAACGAGGGTTCAAGCACAGTTCGTGCCACTATGCCCTTCGATATGCAGAACGATAGCTTCAACGAAATTCTTGGAGTTGATTCCAGAATAAATATGGTTTACCTCCTAGCCAGAATAGTAAAACATAGACAAAATAGAAGGGACCATAAGGCCAAACGAGAGCCAGACAACAAAGGAGTGATGGTGTCGACAAGTGGAACCAGGCCAGCAATAACATTTGATAACATGGATAGCACAAATGTGGATTGTCCCCATGATGATGCTTTAGTCATAACGCTCTATATCTCCAATTTTGAGGTACGAAAGATTTTAGTTGGTACAGAAAGTTCAATCAATATCATGTTCGTCAAAACACTCAGCCAAATGGGTATCCCTAGTTCCGACATCGGGTCATCCCAGATGCTAATGGTAGGTTTTAAGGGAGGCCTGAGCTCTAATAGGTATGATCACCTTGCTCATCACAACCAAGGGACATGGGGATGGATTGACCAAGGCCATTGAGTTCATTATAACGGACTCGACGATCCCGTAAAATGCTATCGTGGGATGCCCCTGGATCCATGCAATGGGAGCCGTAGCGTTAACACTTCATCAATGTGTTTAAGTACGTGGAGGATGGTGAAGTGGTAACCATTTGAGGGGACCAGGCTATATCCAAGCAATGTTTAGCAATGACTAAGAAGAAAAAGAGGACTACTGAACAACGACGAGAACATAAGTTCACCAGAGTTCAGATCAATAGCCCAACTCAAGAGCAAAGGTCCAGCAGATCTTAGATCAATGGCCCAGCTCCAAAATGAAGATCCCTCCGAGCTCAGATCACCAGTCCAACTTAAGAGTAGAAGACGAGTAGATCTTAGATCACCAGCCCAGCTCAGGAGCAGAGGACCTGTAGATCTCATATCAATAGCCTAGCTTAGAAGCGGGGACTTAGTAAAGCTTATACTGTCCGTGCAACTTAGCCAAGTAGCTTAGCACGAGAGATAGACGATTTTAGGGAATATCCCTATTGATCCTAAGATTTTGATGGACAATTAAAGGTTGATGTTTTTGGTAGAACTAACGGTTTGATTAAGTGTTTCAGTTTATTATTTCCAAATGATGAAGATATGATGATAAATATGATGAAGGATTAAGAGGTTGAAGAATTTGAAGAACCTAGGAAAAACAACTCAGGTCAAAATTTCAACTTTTAATATCCCAATTAGGATCACACACGAGACAAAAAAAAATTTAAATGATTTTTATAAATATGTGTATTTTTAATAGGATTTCAATTAGATAAATTATTTGTTCCTATGTGTAATTGAAAAAGAAATATTTATAATTAATTAAAATTGAATTTAAGTATTTAGAGGAGCTAACCAAGAAAAGAAATTGGTTAGGGGGGGAGGGGGGAAATGTCAATAAGAATAAATTAAAAACGATTTTTGAAAAGTGATCCAGCATCCATAAGTCGACAAGTAAGTCGACCCGACAAAGAAGGAAACTCTCTGTATCTCTCAGTCGACAGTTAGGTCAACTTGTACATAAGAATGAACTCTCTGTATCTATAAGTTGACAGAGCAGTTGACCTGTGTAGAGAAATGAAATTCTCTGAATCTCTAAGTCGATAGATAGGTCGACCAGTGGGAACATAATCTTTGGCTTAGCTATATCCTGAATCGAGCGATTGATTGCTGATCCTGGTCGGCCAACTAGTGTGTCTGTTTCAAGATATTATGGAATCCAAGATTTCAATCTGAAAGTTTCTGTTACTAGTCATTTTTTGGTTAGCATTCATGAGAGATTTTAGGGATTTAATCTTATTTGAGATATGTTATACATATTGTGTTATCACTATTGATTTGGCTAATTAAGTTTTAATATTTCTCAATTTGGTACATGTAATTGTTTCTATTCTATTTAATTGTGATTGAGAAATATTTGGGGGATTTAATTGAGAAATTTAAAAGCTATAATTAAGTGAATTGAACCAGAATGAAGTCTTAATGATATAAAGGGTCTAAAAGAGCAATTAAGCGTTATGACAAATGGGAACTAATCATTAGAGAGCTGATTTTAATCCCATTTATATGGACCTGCATTTTTCATATCATTAAGAGAGATTACGAGAAATCAAGAGATCATCTTGAGCTTTTCTGAGAGAAATCATATTGAGTTTTTGTGAGAACTTTTCTAAGAGACATTCTTGAGAATCATTTGCTGTTAATCATTGCTGCTACCGGATCTGAAGTAACATCGCTCTAATTATTTTTTCAGTGAATTCCGGGTGAGATCTTTCTAAATTACTTTCCATATAGTATTGCTTGATTAATTTTTGGAATTTTCTAATTTTTTTATTGAAAAATATATTTTTTTAAAAAATAATTTCTTGAATTAATCTGATTACGTACTCAATTATGTGCTACCCATCTATGTTTAGGATCATATTTTGAGTTTTTCACTTTTCTATCACTAGTTTTGGGATATTAATTGAGTTTTAATTTATCTAGGGTGGTAGAAGTTCCGAGTGAGAAAAATCACTTGTCAAGTTTTCTAATTAGTAAGTTGAGTGGTGGATTAAATACTGTTGGGTGTATTAAATCAAATGGTAGCTGGTTTCAGTCTCTTGTTGTAAAGAGATTGAAGTAGTAATTCTTCATGAATTGAATTATTTTGTGTGAATTTTGTAACGGTTCAATCCTTACCGGGTAAAAGGATATTTGGAGTATTTTGTAAGGTTTTGATTCTTTATCCTTTGTATTAAAAAGAATTAGGTTATTTTTGAGATTGTAAAAAGTAGAGGTTATTCCTTAGCTTGTGAAAAAGAAATTTTGTAAAGGTTGATTCTGAGCCTGTAAAAGAATCTTTGTGAGGGTTTGGTTCATACCTTTAAAGGAATCTTGAGTTTAGTGGGTGTGACTCTCCGTGGGGCTCGGAGGATTAGATTAGCCAAGAGTAGCTGGGTAAACCAGTATAAATTTTTGGTGTGCTGCAATCTTTACTTTATTTATTTTTGTTGTTTGGTGTTCACTTAGTTGATTTTATAATTCCGCTGTGATATAAAAATAATAATTAATTTAGGATTAAAATTAATTATTTGAGTTATTAAAGTATTTTTTCTCTGATATTTTTTAATTACCCAATTCACCCCCCTCTTAGGTATTTTACTGGGCCAACAATTGGCATCAGAGTTGGTTAAGCTCGACACACGTAGCTAACAAATATCACATGGCGCACATAATAGACACACTAGTTGAAGGGTAGTCTATGCATCGCCACCTTCGTTTGCAGGTGAATGTTATTCGTTCTAGAAAGATAGAATGATAGCCTTCCTTCTCTCATCAAGAATTTTAGGGCCAAGTACTTGTCTGCTGTAAGATATAGTATAGTATAGTGTAGTAATTGATTCTGGGGAATTTTAATAGGCTGTCATCCTCACCAAGACCTTTAGGGTAAGCTATTTCACCAGTCTAAGGTTTAGAATAGTAATAGTAGTAATATTATATAGTGATAGTGTAGTATTTGATTAGGGAAGGGGGGCTTGTACTAGACCGTCGTCCTCACCAAGACCTTTATAGCCTGGTATTTCGCCACTCTAAGGTATAGTATAGTAGTATAATATATATTTATTAGGAGGTCTTGTACTACATCGTCATCCTCACCGTACCCTATAGGATTAGGTGTATCGCCATCCTTAAAGAATGTAGATAGACGAAGAATTAGATGTGTCACCGTTATTCTAATCGTATTCTTCTGAGGTATATTGTTCATCCTGAAGTATACAATGGTAGAAGTGATCAAATTGTCATCCGTGTCGAATCCTCAAGGATCAGGTAGGTCTCCATATTTTAGAGTAGACTTAAATGCCTGTCTTTTATATTTCATGTCCAGCGGAAGAAAATGTTAGTGTCTTCATCTTTGTCATTACGACTAAACTCGCATGACAAAGAGAGACAACTGTAGATAATGCATTTTGTCCCGCCCAATCAGAGTTGGGTCAAATACAAGTTCAGAAAAACATTAAACTTAGGTTTGAAGGGAATTATTTTCCACCCAATATCACACTCTCTAATATAAAAAATACCCAAAAACGTCACAAAAATACAAAACTTTTAAATTTGACGAAATACAACTAAGTAAAAGTTTTAGGTCAATCTCGAAATTTCCATAACTTAAGGAGGTCTAAAATGATATTATTAAAGTTTGATTTTCATTAAATTATCTTTAGTATATATAAATATTAGCTACTACGCTTAAATTATAAGATATTTCAAACAATTAACTCAGTTACCCACCCCAACCTTGAAACATTTACAACCATTGAATCTTGTTAATTTAACAACTAAAACAATTGTTTTATTTATGAATACCACATAAAATACTACCTAAAAAAAATCCAATTAAAATTATTAAAGGTTTATAAAGGTCATGACAAATCCCTAAATCCCCAAGGTGATTTAAGAGTTGGGCTTGGTTTGGATTTACACCAAATTCAAGTAGTCTTGACAAATCACCCAAGGGACAATTCATTAAGGGCCTGTTCATTATTAAAGGACCACAAAATAGGCCTTTTAATGACCAAGGAACCTTTCGATAAGTTTTCTACTGAATGGATAAGGTAGGGAACCAAGACACTTAGGGTGCAACCAACCGTTATTGAAACTAAACCGATTTGGTTCACTACCTAAGTTAGTCATTTAATAAGTATTGAATGACCATACCATCAATAATTAAATTATTGGGATGAAATGTATAGGATACATTCAAGGCATCTAGATATTTTGAGCAAAATATCTTAGGTGTAACAAAAAACTTTGAATCGTGACTACCTGTTACCAAAGCCAAATCAAATTAGTTTGCCACTTAGCCCATGAATTAAATTCACATACCATCAAGAAATAAATTCTTGGGGTTGATATGGAATGACTAGGTTCATAGGATGTAGATATTTTTACCATAATATCCAAGGGTTAACTATGAACTTGAAAACCGACCATCGGTTATAAGGTAAGTTAACCTGATTCTATTCAAAACCAACCGCATGTGTGCTCTCCAAGTCATGACTCATCATCTAGAATTAAATGGAAAGTGACACTTCAAGACTATATACAATACACCTTGGAAGCATTTTTGATAACTAAGCTGAAATAGTGAAACTAATCGATTCTTAGCCCCCAAACCAAATCGAATTCGTCACATTAAGCCATTAATGCAACCATGTGAAAGGAATATGATTAGTGGGAGTTAATGATTTGTAATGATTGGCCATCATTAGGAATGATTGTCAATCAATACCAAATCTTTGAAAAGATTTGGTGATGATTACCAAATCTTTAAGAATCTTGCCTTTCATCCTAAATTCATTCATCGCAAAACAAGACAAAAGCAAGAGATGAAGTCCCCTAGGACAAACATTGCCTAAGGAACAAGCTATATATACCTTCTTATTGATGAATGCGCAGGCATACCGAGCCTATAAATAGTGGGCCTGTTTTCATAAATTTCAAGCCTTTAATACCTCGTTTCTCTCTCTAAACTCAAGCAACTCTCTAGGGTATTATGATTCTCAAGCATATTTCTTAAATAACATACTGTTATTCTATTGAAATCCAGTCTCAAAAAGTGTTCTTCAAGTTCTTGGAGTAAGAACTCGAAAGATCGACGATCATCGATCAACATCGAGTCAAAAGGATCAAGGAATGAAATGAGATAGCTACTTACATACGAACACATCCCCTGAATAGGGTGTTCTTGAGTTTATTGGCTAATAACTCAAGAGATCAATGATCACCGATCAACTTCTAACCAAGAAGATCCAGGAGGAAAATTATCTAATTACTTAGTGAAGACTACATCCCCTAAATAGGTATGTTTCTTAAAAAAAAAACATATGATATTGGTTTAAACTTATGTATGTGACTTGTATATAGAATAATCATGTACTCCACATACTTTAATTTCATGTACACAACACAAAAAACCCATAAACAACTAAATAAACATTTAATTTTTACTAAACAATGAAACAAACACTTAATTATCGCTATAATAACTAAACCATGTTTAAATCATACAAAAATCATTCCAAACTATCTCAAGAACACCAAGAACATGAAGAACACTTGAGAACAATTAATAATAAATGTAATTAAGGTAGTGATTCAGGTTGTTCACAAATTATAAAAACTATTAATAATAACTAACTAAGGTTGTGATTCATGTTGTTCATGACCAAAACTACCTAATAACAAACTAAAATTAATTAAAATAAACAAGTTTTATAACTAAACCAAACCAGTCTTTAACTAAAACCAACCCATCTTTTAAACGTAACAAGAATGAAATACGTTTGACCTGATCTTCGGTAACCACCCAAAGTACGTAGGTAACCCAAAAGGGTCCAGTTACAGCTTTAATAACATAAATCACATCCTTTAACCTAATTCAAACAAACTAAATAAGGACCTGATTCTCATTCGAGATACGTAGGCAGCCCAAGTGCAGGTTCGGTTGCATATCCAAATAATTTAGTCTTAGTTTGCATTTCATTTAGTATAGCATGCATATTTACTTTTTTGTCGATAGATAAATTGTTATTGGATATCACAAACTAGTATTAGCTGTAGTATTTACGTGATTTCCATACCATCATGACAAAATTCATAAAATGGGAAAAAACTTAAAAAAAAACAATTATTCTTGTTTAAGTAATCAAAGAAAACTATTTGTATAATATTTAATATTGAAGATCTATTTAGACTAAGATAATGTTTATGGACGGGTGTCTTGGGGTACATAAAACCATACCAAAGCATAATTAACTCCGGAACTTAAAAAATATCTCTGGTGCATAGACCTATGGAAGTCAAAACATGAGTCACTTTAAAAAAAAATAAAAAATTCCAAACTCTCGGTGACCTAGTACACCATTTAACTCCATGTTAGGTTGCAGTTTCGTTTTTAACATAAAATCCTAGGCCAGGAAGTTTTGCAAAACTGATGCCTAGAAAATCCCTTGGAAAACCATTTTAAAAAATTCTTATTTTTATCTTCTTCCCGATCCTTTACTTCTTCCGCTATTAAAATCAAGGGTGCACCAGGTTGGTCGGACCCTGATTGCGTTGTAGGGGGATGGTTTTTCCACCATTAGGAACTTGGTCCATATCATTGTTGATATGGGTTTAATCCCCGTAGAGACTAGTAGGGACATTCATCCAATTAAGTTGATGACGTCTCCCCAAAAACAGACCTGTGGAGACTTTATTGGCTAGGGGCGTTTTCCTTTACCTTCATCTTATCAAAAGCCCACTTAGAAATAATATCAGAAGAGACTCTCGTCAACCAAGATCTATCCCATTTTGTGGTGGTTTCTAGAGGTTGTGATTAGCAGGGCATCATTTTGGGGCATATGCACCCCTCGGAGGTTAGCTTCCCTAAAAGAGATGACATTGTGCAACACGACATCAACTATGCTTAGCTTGCCCATGTCTTCGTCTTCTTTCCTCTTAAATATTTGCTCATTCCTTTTTCTGGAGGAAAATATCTGCTCTCCCAGGTGGTAGCGCATAGATACATTACTACTTTCACCGCAAGTGTACAAGTCAAGTTTTAGTATAGATCGGAAGAGTAGGGGTTATCGTATCCACAGGGATTGGATTAGATGATGTCGTTGAGTACCACAATTGTCATAACATAACTTTATTTAGACGATAAAAATGTAGTTTTTATAATTAAATATACTATACTAAATTAACTAACTAAATTACAATACCAACATATGACGTTAATCGGAATTATTATCCAGGGATTAACTTCGTTCACCAAAACGCATTCAATTCAATCTAATTTACATTTACAACATTCAAGCTATCCGACAATCTTGGTATCGAAATCTCAAATTCTACTTCTCCCGAGTGTAAAGTGAATAAATATGTGCCTTTGCGTCAACGAAGAAGTCCCCCTTAACGTCTATACGACACTAGGTCACATGAGTCTCGCCACAACCTCACGGATTGCATACTTTCTAACTCCCTCCTGGGTTATTATATCATTGCGTTGTGTTTAAGCTGTTGATCCTAAGATTTTGATGAACAATTAAGTGTTGACGTTTTGGTGGAACTAATGGTTGATTAAGTGTTTCAGTGATTTAAAGTTCCAGTAATGAAGATGTCAAATTGAATGGATGCTAAATGAAGATATCATGATGATGAAGAAGTATTAAGAGTTTGAAGAAATTAGGGAAAATAACTCAGGTAAATCTTAACTCTTAATATCCCATTTAGGAACACATGCATGGCACAAAATGAATTTTATCTTTTAGGTGTGTTTCGGTTATGTGTAATTATTTGCACCTATGTGAATTGAAACGAAATATTTTTGAATGACTAAAATGGTATATAAGAATATTAGTGGAGCTTATTTAAAGATAAAAATGGATAAATGGGCAAAATCGTAAAAGAAAATGAGTAAAAAATGAGATGAGAGAAAAGATCCAAAAGAGAGAAGTCGATTGAAGAGTTGACCAGCCAATGGTGGCTTAGAGTCGATGAATAAGTCGACCAGTGAAAACAAGGGAACTCTCTAAATCGAAGAGTCGATTGACAGGTCGACCGTTGAAAGCATGACAAACTCTCTGAATCGAAGAGTCGACTGAGCGATCGACCGATGAACTGCATGAGCTACTTCCAATATCTTTCAGTCGATTGGGCAGTCGACTTAACGCGTAGTTTCAGGATACTGTTTGATCCGAGTTTAAATCCAAAAGTAGTCATTTTTGGTTAGGATTTGAGAGAGATTTCGGGGATATTCTCTATATTTAAGATATGGTTCATATACTAATTAAATCCTTTGAATATGGTTCATTAAATATTAATGTTTCTCAATTTGATACTTAAAATTGATTCTATACTTATTTATTTTGATTGAGATATACTTTGGGATTTAATTGAGTGTTTTGAAAGTTATTATTAAGTGAAATTGAACCTAAATGAAGTCCTTATGTTATAAGGGGTCTATAAGAGATTTTTTTTGTCATGACACTTGTAAACTAACTGTTAGAAGGCTGATCACATGTTCCTTTAAATAGACTTGCGAATTTTATAAGAGAGTTACTCATTCTATATTATTTTGGGAGAGTTTTTATAAGAGTTAGTATTCTACGTTATTGTGAGCTATTCTAAGAGTGATTCTAATAATCAATTGCGATCTAATCTTGCTGATATCGAATTTGAAGCTATACTGTTCTAATCATTATTTCTGTGGATTCTAGATGAGATCTTTCCATATTGTTGATTGTTTATTATTTTATATTTTGAAAATTGATCTTAGAAATTGTTTCTGATTTTTGAAGAAAATATTATTTCAAAAAATTTCTAGAATCTGATTACGTGCTCCAATTTGCTATGCATATTCTTGTTAAAATTAGATTTTTGTATCTTACATATTTATATCACTAGTTGGGATATTAATTGAGTTTTTATTTATCTGGGGTGGTAGAAGTTCTGATTGATATTTACTACTTATCAATTTTTGTATTGGTGAGTTGTGATGGGTTAAATATCATTGGGGATATTTAATCATGGGTAGCTGGGTTTCAGTCTCTTCTTGTAAAGAGATTGAGGTATTAATTCTTTCTGAATAGAATTAGTGTGAGTGATTTGTAAAGGTTCCATCCTTACTTGTAAAAAATGATAGTTGGAGTGTTTTTTGGTAAGGTTTTGATTCTTGAGTCTCAGTGTTAAAAAGAATTAGGTTATTCTTTAGCTTGTAAAAAGTAGAAGTTCTTCCTTAGCCTAAGAAAATGAAATTGTAAAGGTTGATTATGAGCCTGTAAAAGAATCGATGTGCGGGTTTGGTTCCTAACTTTAAAGAGATCTTGGTTTTAGTGGGTGCGACTTCCGTGGAGCTCGAGAGACTGGATTAGCCAAGAGTAGCTTGGTGAACTAGTATAAATCTTTTGTGTGCTACATCATTATTTTGCTATTTTTGTTGTTTGGGTGTGCACTTAGATTGATCATATTATTCCTCTATGTTATAAAGATAATAATTAATTTAGGCTTAAAATTAATTATTTGATTTATCAAGTTTTATTCTGATATATTTTTAATTACTTAATTCACCCCTTCTTGGGTATTCTACTAGGCCAACAATTGGTATCAGAGCAGGTTTAACTTGAATTTATTAGCTAACAAAGATCATATGGATTGTCCCGATTCTGATATTATGTGTACTACTGCTAACTCTGCCTCTCCTATAATAGTCACTATTCTGATCATGAGTCTGATATTATCTGCAATAATAAGAATGCAGATAAAGCAATTGAGACACTTATTGCTCTTACTTATGTTTTTGGAAAAGAGAATTTTAAGCTAGAGCAAAAGATTGCAACTCTTGAAAACAAGAATTTTAGTACTATCAAATCTCTCAAGAAAAAGAATTTTGAAAAATATTTTAAAACTATGGAGTTTAAAAAAGCTTTATTAGAAATCAGTAAGTTGTATGATAGAGTTGAGTCTCTTGAGAATGAGATTGAGGTTTTGAAAAATGATTTTTATGATCTTCAACGGAATGAATTTAGAAGGAAAAATCTTGAAACTTTGAATGAGGCCTTGAGTATTGAATTAGACAATACAAGGTGTAAGCTTGATAGAGCTCGTTTGAAAATCCATTCTATTGAAAATGAGTGCCAAATTCTTAAGAATGATCTTGAATTTATGCATAAAAAGAATTTTGGTCTATAGGTAAACATTAGCACCAATGAACGATTACTTGAGAAGACTCAAAAGGAGCTTAGGAAAGCAATGGATAAATTCAAGGATGTTGAGAGTACTAAATGTTTTGAAAAACCAATAGTTACTAAAACTGCTTCTCAAAATCGCAGAAAATCTTATGCTCCGGTAAGAAACACTGACTATTCAAAGAGGCGTACTAACAGTATTAAGTGTTTCTATTGTGGTAACTTTGGTCATTATGAAAACTCTTGTTATTTATTACATGGTTACCCTGTTGGATCCAGAAATAACTGGATACCGAAAAGAGAAAATTTTGGTTTAGGTACAAATCAGAGATTCAGACAAAAATACAATGAATACCATGTACCAATAAGGGGATTTGAACAGACAAGAAAGTACAATGAATACCACATGCCAATAAAGAGATATGAATAGACAAGAAGGTATAATGAATATGTCACGCCAAAGAGGAAACCAAGGCTTAATGTATCTATTAAAAAGAATCAGCACGTGACAAATACAAGAGTACAACAGCAACAAGCTTAATATGCGAGAGCTGACAAAGCTTATCCATAATAAACGGAAAAATACCAGCACAAGAAAATAGTCATTTACAAAGTGGTGCCAAAGCAGCATTAAGCAACAAATAAAGGCAAAAAGGTTCTTATCGAATCAGCTCAAAGAAACGTTATCTCTAAGAAGGAGGAAATCAAGATGAAAAATCAAGTATTGGTGGAATCAAAGGATGTAAAATCAATAATTAGTAATCCACCTAAGGTACACACACCACTTGCTCCCAAAGATGATCCAGGTATGTCAAAATTCTTAAAGTTTAAGTTTATTAATTTTGTTAGGGAAACTGAGCCTGTTCACTTTGAAATTTAGACGTTTGCAAATGTGTGTGTGTTGAAATGTGTGAGTAAATTCTTTAAAATATATGTGGATGAAAATAGGAGGTAAATAATTAAGCTAAAATGATCAAATTAGGTTTCAATGCATAAAATTAAACAAAATAGAAAAGAGCAGTCGACTGAAGGTTTCAGGTTGGAATCCCAAGAGTCACTTTGACTTAGTTTGTCGACTGAGCAGTCGACCGATCGTGTCTGGATATAAAAACTTGACTTCTTTATTTCATTTTATCCGAACCCCAATTTTTTTTTTTTCTCTCAATACTTTTCTTCTCCCAAGTTCGCCCAAGCCTAAATCTCATGAAAACAGTCTTTTTCGTGTTAGATGTGAAGAAGTTTTGGATGAATCAACAAGTGTAAGGCTCAGATTTCTATTGGAAGTATTCTCTCTCACGAAAAATAGGTTGGTTCGATCTCTCTTATTCTAGGGTTTCGAATTGGCTTGTTTATTGACCTTAGTCTCTTGATATTGTGGTTGAATTGATTGATATTATGGTTGAATCACTTTAGATTATGTAAAAAATGCCTAGAATCAAGAATCGTGCAAATAGGGCTAAGTTTGACAAGATATTTTTTCAAAGTGAAGAAGATGAGAAGAAATACAATGATGAGTTTGTCAATCGTAGGGTGTTAGGTTGCAAACCTACTGATTTTGTTGAGCTAAATAAGAGAAATATTGATATCGAAGCTTATTTTAGAAATTTGGGATGGGTTGAGTTTGTCAACCAAAAGGATGAGTGGATGCCGATATGGGTACGAGTATTTTACAGCAATATGACCTACAATAATCTTTATATTAAATTGTTTGTTAAAGAAAAAGTGATTCATTTCGATGCAGTGTTATTGAGTCACATTTTGAAAATATCTAGGGGAGATGTATTTCCGTACAATACCCCTCACTGGCTTTCAATAAATTTCAATAGAAGGGCAATTGCGGAAACAAATGATCTAGAAGGAGATAAAGTGGGTTTGTTGTCGATTGAGCAACGATTCCTACACTTGGTACTAACCTATTCGGTTGTGCCTAGAAGGGGAAGTCATGCTAATGTGAATGACTTTTATTTGTACTTGATGAATGAAATTGTGGAAAGAAGAAAGTTGGACCTAGCCCATATCATGATGGAGCATATGAGGCATAATGTTCAGAAACCCTCGGGAATACTACCCTATGCGGATGGACTTCAGAAAATATTCGATCACTTTAGAATAATGGTTGATCCAGATGAGCAGATGTTTATGACAACCACACCAGAGTGGATAAATGTGCAAAATGCATCGTTGATGGGGTATGAGTTCAAAGGAAATAGATAGGTGAAAAAGAGGACTTCGAGAAGACAGGCTGCAGATGAGGAAGAAGAAAATAAAGGAGTGATAAGCATGAATCAGAAGATGGACTTTCTTCATGATTAGATTGATGATTTGAGAATTCATGCAGATTTGATGGATGAGAGGATGACTGGGTTGGAAAATAAAATGGCCCAGATGAATACAAACATAGAAGCTAGATTCAGAAAAATCACGAGAAATTTAGAACAGATGTTTCAGTATATGCAGTCTTCTCATCATACCTACCAGTAGTAGTATAGTGCCCAACTACATTTTTCTAGATATCCTATGTATGGGGAACAACAGTCCTTTGGAGGACCTACTACAACAGGATCATTTGAAGTAGTTCCTTCAACGCCATTCCACCAGCAGATGACTCATGGACCAATGATTCAGCCAGGTGTTCCGTATCTGCAGCAGCCAGCCACTAGTCCGATGGGACCTTTACTACCATTTCTCTGGACAGAGCCCTCATTAGATTTTATTGATGTGTTGTTTTTTTAAGACAAGATCCACAACTAAATTTATTTTTTGGTCTGTAATAGTTAATCTAGGTTACTTGGATTTCCATGACTGCTAGTATTTAGATTTTGATGAATTACCTAGATTTGATCTAATTGGTTAGATTTTTATCTCTAGTGATGATCCACATCGTATTTGTTGAAAATGGTTTTGATATGCTAAATGAATTTCAATTTCTTTCAAAAATTGAGTTGGTGTAATATTTAAAGAAAATGTTTTATACTTAAAAAGAGATTAAATAAGTTTTAATTTTTAAAAGTTGATTCAATGAGCTTATTATTATGTTTGCCTAAACTAAGTTACTTGTGTTCCCCTCTCCCTAAATTTGTTTTTGAAGATGACAAAGAGGGAGAAATTAGAGATGCTTTATTAAGGGGGAGTAAGTAATGTTTTATTACGGGGCAGTATTCCAAAACTGTGTTTTAATCAAAAAGGAGAAATTTAAAACAAATTGTGCTTTATTGAGTATTTTTAAATTATGCATTATTGAAATCTTCATTATGATGCTTTAACGAGTTAAAAAACCCATCATTGGATTCAGGGGGAGTGTGGTTATATTTTATTTTGAAGAAAACATCAAAGTTAATTGTCATCATCAAAAAGGAGGATATTATTGATCCTAAGATTTTGATAAACAATTAAGTATTGACGTTTTGGTGGAACTAATGATTGATTAAGTGTTTCAGTGATTTAAAGTTTCAGTAATGAAGATGTCAAATTAAATGGATGCTAAATGAAGATATCAAGATGATGAAGAAGTATTAAGAGTTTGAAGAAATTAGGGAAAACAACCTAGGTAAATCTTAACTCTTAATATCCTATTTTGGAACAAACACATGACACAAAATGAATTTTATCTTTTATGTGCGTTTTGGTTAAGTGTAATTATTTGCTCCTATGTGAATTGAAAAGAAATATTTTTGAATAACTAAAATGGAATATAAGAATATTAGTGGAGCTTATTTAAAGATAAAAATGGATAAATCGGCAAAATCGTAAAAGAAAGTGAGCAAAAAACGAGATTAGATAAAAGATCCAGAAGGGAGAAATTGACTTGCCAATGGTGGCTGAACTCTTTGAATCAAAGAGTCGACCGACAGGTCAATTGGTGAAAACAATGGAACTCTCTGAATCGAAGAGTCTACTAACAGGTCGACCGGTGAAAGCATGACAAACTTTCTGAATCGAAGAGTCGACCGAGCGGTCGACCGATGAACTGCATGAGCTACTTCCAGTATCTTTTAGTCGACTGGGCAGTCGACTGAATGCGTAGTTTCAGGATACTGTTTGATCCGAGTTTAAATCCAAAAGTAGTTATTTTTTGTTAGGATTTGAGAGAGATTTCGGGGATATTCTCAATATTTAAGATATGGTTCATATGCTAATTAAATCCTTTCAATATGGTTCATTAAATATTAATGTTTCTCAATTTGATACTTAAAATTGATTCTATACTTATTTATTTTGATTGAGAAATACTTTGGGGTTTAATTGAGTGTTTTAAAAGTTGTTATTAAGTGAAATTGAACCTAAATGAACTCCTTATGTTATAAGGGGTCTATAAGAGCTTTTTATTATCATGATACTTGTAAACTAGTCGTTAGAAGGCTAATTACATGTTTCTTTAAATAGACTTACGAATTTTATAAGAGAGTTAATCATTCTATATCATTTTGAGAGAGCTTTTATAAGAGTTAGTATTTTACGTTATTGTGAGTTATTCTAAGAGTGATTCTGAGAATCAATTGCGATCTATTCTTGCTAATACCGGATTTGAAGCTATACTATTCTAATAATTAATTCGGTGGATTCCGGGTGAGATCTTTCCATATTGTTTATTGTCTATTATTTTATATTTTGTAAATTGATCATAGAAATTATTTTTTTATTTTTGAAGAAAATATTCTTTCAAACAATTTCTAGAATCTAATTACGTGCTCCAATTTGCTACCCATATTCTTGTTAAAATCAGATTTCTGTATATCACGTATTTCTATCACTAGTTGGGATATCAATTGAGTTTTTATTTATCTGGAGTGGTAGAAGCTCCGAGTGAGATTTACTACTTATCAGGTTTTGTATTGGTGAGTTGTGACAGGTTAAATATCATTGAGGATATTTAATCAAGGGTAGCTGGGTTTCAGTCTCTTCCTATAAAGAGATTAATGTATTAATTCTTCCTGAATAGAATTGGTGTGAGTAACTTGTAAAGGTTCCATCCTTACCTTTGAAAATGATAGTTAGAGTGTTTTTCGGTAAGGTTTTGATTCTTGAGCCTTAGTGTTAAAATGAATTAGGTTATTCTTTAACCTGTAAAAAGTAGAGGTTCTTCCTTAGCCTGAGAAAATGAAATTGTAAAGGTTGAACCGGAGCTTGTAAAAGAATCGGTGTGCGGGTTTGGTTCCTACCTTTAAAGGGATCTTGGTTTTAGTGGATGCGATCTCCGTGGAGCTTGGGGGATTGGATTATTATTTTGCTAATTTTGTTGTTTGGGCGTGCACTTAGATTGATTTTGTTATTCCGTTGTGTTATAAAGATAATAATTAATTTAGGCTTAAAATTAATTATTTGATTTATCAAGTTTTATTCTGATATATTTTTAATTACCCAATTCACCCCACCTCTTGGGTATTCTACTGGGCTAACATAAACCCTAGTCCGAATCCGGGGTTACCTCTCCCAAGTGTCAAACCCCATATTCTCAATATATCATAACAAGCATATAGATATGGAAAACGGTAAACACAATCGGATAAACAACAACAACCATTAACAAAACATTGATTCTATATAAATAACATTTTCATGAAGTCAATCATTCCCTAGACAATATATGATTAGCTACTCAAGGCCGTAGCCCTATATACAATGAAATACAAGCTAAACATATATAAACTATCAACCAAAACTAAGAGTAAAAGAGAGAAACGAGGAGACTAGCCATTATCTGAAGAATAACCGCTAAAATCACTCCAAGAACACTCCCTCCTCCCTGGCCTTGTGATCTTCCCTTGGTTGATGATGGTTTGGAGCTCTCAAACCTCCCAAAAACGTTCTAGGGTGTTTGGAAAAAGAGAAGATGATATAGGGATAAAACAATATCACAAAATATCCTAAAATATCAATTCTATCAGTTGTCGGACCACCACAACGGTGGGATCACCGTTGCAGTGGTAGAAATGCAGAGAGTTTAGCAACTCTCTATTGTTTTGACCGCCGCCGCGGTGGTGTCACCGCTGCGACGGTGACACCCTTTGGTATTTTGGCTATAACTTTCTTGTCCGAACTCTGATTGAGGTAATTCAAAAACCTATGGAAATCTAACAAAAATATATACAACTTCTATGTTTTGAATTTTTCCAAAATAGAATGTAATAATATTAAAAATTGGCCTTGAAGTTACGGTACTTGTACCAACTTTGTTTCTTTTCACCCATTTATTCAAAAACCTATAAAAAAAAATACAAAAACACATTAAACTAACAAAAGTGCTTGAAAACATAAAAAAAATTGAATCTAAAAGTACTTGATTTGTTGGGAAATAAATCACTCATCACCAGGCTAAGTCCTTCATGGATGACGTTGATTTCGCAATCCACCCGCTAGTTGTCATTGTCTGCAACTTCGGCCCATCGAGGCTGTAGACGAATGCAGTTTCTTCTTCTTATCTGACCCCTGTCTTCCTCAAAGCGGTTATTTTTCTCGATTCTTAGCTCTTTGTCCTCTATCTCTTCCTAGAATTAGAAATAGTCTTTCATTGTGTAACCCCGATCACAGTGGGATTCATAATATTTATGAAGAGATCTCCCCATTGGCTTCCTCTCAGATGTGGAGGGGGAAGGAAGAATTCCCTCCTAATATTCTCATCATAGATTGTGGCCACTAAGGTTATCAATGGTATGAACCCTTACTGGAGAGGCCCTGGGGGTGGAAGAGGTCTCCGGTCCCCAGGTAGAGGTCCTAACCTCTCTTCATCTTATGGTATGTTGGATCCCTGAGCCCTTCTCGGGAGTTCTTATACCCTTCCCTTCTTTATGTAACCTCCTTACCGGTCTTTTTTGATGTTATCACATAGATTAGTGTTATAAACTGGGTGTCCCTCTCTTGGGCCACACGGAGGTTGGCTACAGGGTTGGAATAGAGGTCATAAGACAACCTCCTATACCTATGTCCATCAATAAAGGCATTTATGGTCAAAGTATCCGAGAGATCCTTGTAGGCGATAGACTAAATCTAAAAATAGTCTATATAATCTCCCAGACTCTCACCGAGCTCTTGTTGGAGTGTGAGGATATGCGTCTTGGTCTTTGGCCTTCAGTACGAGCAGTTGAACCGGGTAAGGAAGAGATGCTCGAGTTCGTGGAAAGTAGAGATAGAGGCTGAGGCCAGGTCTGAAAACCATGATCGACCTACTCCGATTTTGGTAAGTCCAATGAATTTGAACCTCAAAGCCACTATGGCAGTATGCATGTTTGTATGGGACAAGTGGTCTACCGGGTCTAAGGTCCAATCATAAAGAACCATCTGGGGGTGATTGAACATATGGGGCACCGCCTTCTCTAGGATGTCCTCTAAGAAAGAAGATCTCACCTCGGTGGGGAATCTCGTTGCTCCCGCTGTTCCTCGTATCTGATGAAGGCCCGCTTCTATGTTCGTGAAATGGTATTTTACGATGGCCTCAACTCTGAGTATTGCCTGCATATGGCTAGCTATGGCCCAGGCATCCTATCGTTTAGGCGGTGGAGAGTAAAAGTCCTCATCCTACACATGTCGGGCCTTGTGCTCAAACCTCGCAACGTAGCTGGGTGCTTAGACTGGCGGTGATCCTAAGTGGACCTTCAGATCATGATTCAGTGGGGGCAGTGATAGAGATCCAAAGATAGTAGGGGGAGCCAAGCCTCGTACCCTTGTTCTTCAGTTATGGGTCCGAGGTTGGGCCCTCGTTGCTTGTTTGTAGACAACGTATTATATCGCACCCAGTCAGTACAAGTTCAGACAAAGTTTAAACTTGGGTTTAAGTGGAATGAATATCTACCTGAGATCATACTATACAATATAAAAAAATTGACCTAAAAATATAGGAAAAACACAAAACTGTTGAATTTGACAAAATACAACTAAGTAAAAGTTTCAAGTCAACCTTGAAATTCCCATGGTTTGAGGAGGTCTAAAATAACATTAATGACATTTGATTTGCATCGAATTACCTTTTAATATAGATATATCTTAGTCACTACTCTTAAATTATATGACCTTTTAAACAATTAACTCTGTTACCCACCCCAACTTTGAAACATTTACTTTTCACTAAATCTTGTCAGTTTAATACAAAAGAAAAATCATTTCATTTATGCATATTACATCACAAACTACCAAATCCAAGTAGTCTCTACAAAGCACTTGAGGCCCAATGTATCAAGGGCCTAGCCGTAATATAAGGGCCGCAAATAAATCATTTTAATGACCAAGGAACGTTCATAGAAGTTGCCTACCAAATGGCTAAATAATGGAACCAAGACATGTAGGGTACAACCAACCATTATTAAAACTAAACTGATTCAATTTGCCACCTAAGTAAAGCATTTAATGAGTATTGAATGCCCATCCCATCAAGTATTATATTTTTGGTATGATATGTCAAGACCACATTCACGGTATGTAGATATTTTAAGCAAAATATCTTTGAATCAACCAAAAACCTTGAATCATAACGACCCGTTTTCGAAACCAAACTGGGTGTGTGGCTCCAAGCAAAGCATTAAATGTACATCCTATCGAGCATTAAATTCTTAGGGATGACATGGAAGGGGTAGATACATTGAACCTAGATATTTTCACTAAAAGATCTAAGGGTAACTAGAAGACTTGGAAATCAACAAATGATGACAAGCCAAGTTAATCCAGTTCTATCCAAACCCAACTGTAGGATTGCTCATCAAGCAATAACTCATCACCTAGGATTAAATGCGAAGTGACACCTCAAGACTAGGTTCAAAGAACCTTAGATGCATTTATGATGACCAAACCGAAATACGTAACTAGAACAAACTACGTAAAGACTTGCTTCTCATTCGAGATACGTAGGCAACCCACGTGTGGGTTCGGTCACATATCATAACAATTAGTCTTAGTTTGCATTTCATTTAGTATAGCTTGAATATTTACATATTTTTCTATATATAAACTGTTATTGGGTGTCGCTATCTACTAGTAGCTGTACTATTGATCTACTTTCCATTAAATTATGTTAAAAATGCATAAAAAGAACAAAAAAAATTTAAAAAATGGGAATTATTATATTTAAGTAAATCAAAGAAAACTACATGGATAGTATTTAACATTAAATATCTATTTAGACTGAGGTACCATCTTTGGATGGGTGTCTTGGGGTGTCTAACACCCTTCCCTAGCATAATCGACTCACAAACATAACGAATATCTCTAGTACATAGACCTATAGAAGTAGAAAGAAAAGGGTCATTTCAAAAGAAAAAAATGAAATTCCAAAATCCCGATGACCTAGCACCCTATTTAAGCTCATGCTAAGTGGCGACTCCATTTTTAACACATATATCGGTCCAAGAAGTATGTCAAAATCGACGCCTAGAAAAGCTCACAAAAGACCATTTTCAAAATGAATGGATTTGGATGACTTAGAGAGGAAGGGATGAAACAAGTTTTCATCCTCTTGCCGATTTTCTACTTCTTCTGCTATTGAAATCCATGGTGCATCAGTATTCATTCGAATGCATCATGTGGTATTGAGATTCTTGTAGTTGTTCCTCTCACACAGCAGTCTGGAGGGTCGGTCTGCCTAGGATCGGGGTCGGTCGTAGGAGGGAGAGGAGGACCTGAAAGTAGTTCTGGAATTCGCTTAGCTGGTGCTCCAAATTTTTAATCCTCAAAGCTTCAATTTCTCTAAAGGTTTTCCCCACAAACGGTCCAAAGGGAAAAGTCGACGGACCCGTATAGCCCATGGGAGGCAGGTTATCTTCATCGGCGGGGACAAGGGCCCTACCGTCTAATATCTGGACCCTGGACATATCTCTGAAGCACAAGTCTTTTGGGATATTATTCACCGCAAGAGTTTAATCTATTTGTCTAAATACCTAACCAAACTTTATGATCATCAAGTCTTAGCCGTATAGGGAGGTGAGGACCAATAGAAGGCTTCTTGTATGTTTCGCACAGACTATACAAAACTGTTGGTGTCGAGAATTGGAAAGCATCAGCAGTTTATTCGGTTAACTTCCATGTGTAAATTAGTGTTGGGTTAGAGTGCTGAGATGGAGTTTTGAATTAAGGAGAACTGGTAATTCAAAAATTGTTAAGTGTTCTTCAAATGCCTCGTGGTAGTCCAAAGAGCCAACGTCCAGAAAAGTGGGTACTTGTATAAGGACATACCAGGTATGTGCTCGGTGAAGCCCCTTAGGCGTGAGAGTACGAGCTCGAGGGAAAAATGATACACAATTGCTTGAACAAGAATAATAAGCATTATCTTAGGGCATTGATTGCCTCTCGATATTTATAGGAGTGGAGAGCGATTAGTATCTCTTAATCGAAGTCTTGAGCATGATTACTTAGTTGAAACCATGCGCTTAACCCATAATAGAGTGCTTGAGGTAATAATGCTATGGATTTGGGCTTGGTGGCCCATTTATGAAAGCCCACGGGTTTGATCTAATTTACTTGATGAGGCTTGCTCAGATGGAGAAAAATGGAAAAGTCATTGAGGATGGCCGCCCAGAGACTAGGGGAGGAGAAGGGAGATGGACACGTGGTTGGGGCCCAAGTGTTGACAATGTAACACCTAAAAATACCATCATCAACCGCAATTTGATCTTCTTGTGGAGAATATCTTATATGGAATATCTTTACCTCTGATTTCCAAATTGGTGTTCAAATCAAACCTATTTCAATCCGCAACTCTTCTACTTCAAAAAGAGTTTGTAAAATGACTTTTGGCAGTGGTGGTCATACCCTGATCGTTGTTGAGTGTTCAAAAATTAGATTGAAAATGAAGATAAGAATTATATTTTTTACCCTTAAATTTTAGATGATTCCTTAAATAGGTCTCAGTGAATTAGAGAAATAACAAAATTATCCTTAATTTTAAAATATAATAACAATTTTTTTTCAACCGTTACACTTAAGTCTGAAGCACAGGGAGTGTAAGTAGTGATCAAAATAACATAGGGGTGCAAACTGCACTTCGATCTAACCATAGGATTAGAAGGGTAATTAGTTCTAATATAATATTAGTGGTGTGAATGTTCATGTTAACATAAAATTCAGTTCAAATATATACAAACTAATGAGAGAATTTATCATGGTCAGTTTCGTATTATTAATTTCTGAGATACAAGTTATTGTTCTAAACAGTGTAAACATTTACAGTTTGTTATAACAGTAATGTGAATGTTCACGTTAATTTTCCTATTAGAAAATACAAATGCTATAATGTTAGGGGGAGAATATTCACATTAACATAAATACACTTCAAATGTAGGGTAATTTGTCGGTGTCAATTTTGTATTCTTATTTGGATACAAAAATGTTAATGTTAACGTTTATGGTTCATATCAAGACATAGAAAAAATAATAGCTCTACTGGTTTTGATGTGCAACTTGATTGGTTTTCATATTTTAGGAAAGCTTACTCCCTACCAAAACTGGTAAATTTATAGCGGTCTGAACTTTCACATATCTCTAATTTTTTGTTTTCCAAAAATTTACAATGCCAATATCAAATTGAGGAGCATCAATTGTACATTGAAATCACATATTTTTTTTTTGAATTTTTTGACATTAGAAACATTCACAATTTCGATTCCTTTGGAGATGTTTTGTCCAATGATTTAATTGACTTTTGATATTCAATTAGAGGCAGTTGCAACTTTTTTAGATTGGCAAGATCCGTAAATTAAAATTCAATGAGGTTTTAATTCATATGTAAAGGGCAGACTATTTACTAAAGTGAATTACAAGACAAACAAAATTTATTACACTAATTTGCGGGTTTTTGTTTTGTTTTTTTTTTATAATTTATGTTGTTTAAGAACAAATAATATATATATATATATGAAAATGATTTCATTATAATAAAACTAATAGGGTCTCCCTTATTACATGGTAATAGGCTTACAATTTAGCTCGCAAATTGAGCCCCAGAAACAACCATTACAATCAGACAGAAATAAACACTAATGCCCCCTGAATAATAAAATAAGAGCTCTCCTAGTACTAACATGCTAACACCTGGGTAGCCTGGGGCCCTGGAACAAATACAAAAATAGTTATCCTTACATGCACCTAAGATAACATACACTACCACTATGAATATTGCCAACTGAAAAATAAAATAAAAATCCCTCCAATGAGGCCCGAGCTAAACAGTGCCAAAATCCCTCCAACAATGCATCATGATCAACTTACCCATCCATAATGATGACCAAGACCTACCCTACAGTTATTTACCCTTATATCCCAAAAAGTCATCTCGAATAACTTAAACATCATCTAGGACTTCCTCTCGAAATTAAGAATAATCAATTTTTGGTTTTTCGGAGGATTAGTTCCCAAAAGTAAAGATATTCCTCAAAAAACTTCCCACTCCCAATGAGGAATAACACTTAAAACACCACCCTCGTAGATTAACATACCCAAAATACTTGTGAACTAATGTACACGATACACTCCTAGCTTGACAGATAATAAGAGTCCCCAGTCCTTACAGACCACCAAATACAGAACTCTTAATACACCCAAACGACAAGTGAGTTCTTCTTTCCATTCTTCTTAGGGATTGAGATATAATTATTTTTTCCATCAATACCTTCTATTGCAGAGAAAAATCCATCTATCTCATCTTGAGAAAAAGGCACATCAACTCCCATTAAATATTTCTTAAAAAAGTCTTCTTGGGCCATACAAAGTATGGTATGAGTAATACTCAAATTGTTTAGTCTAAAATAAGCAAACGGTCTAATCCCTTTTATGGCAACAACTTTTTTAACGACACTTCAACTTCTCTAATTTCATCCTCATCTTCCACTACCTCCCAACTATCAGAACTTGAATCATAATCCTCTGCTAAAAATGCTTGCCCTTCTACCCCACCAAATCAGATCTTTGACTCTAAGAACACTTATTTTTGTTGAACAGTCTTGCCAATCCCTTCTTCCAACTTAAACATCTCCTCACCCTCGATCTTCTTTTCAAAAAGTTATCACCCATAGCGCATGTTCTTGACTCCACTTTCTCAATTAACTAGCTGAGCTTTATACTACATTTGTAGCTACTAGTGATTCGATGATGAATTGATGAGTTTCACAACGGAACTCATTCTCCATACAATTTGCTACCAAGTGAGCTAAACCAAAATTTACCTTCTGTCTCCTAACTATCTCAACCTCAATAGGTTGCACACCATCAAATTGATTGTGCAATTCTACTTTACTACGCACCTTCATCTCCCTACAATCGATTATCAAATTTGCTAGGCTAAACTTTGAACTTTACACTTAATAAACATAGAAAAACAATTATAATCGAGTTCTACAATGCTCTTATCAACTCTCAAAGGCCTTAACACAGTACCTATTGAAGAGTCCACCTTATAAAAAATAATTTTTTTGTAGTTATCCTTGAGAACTTGAAGTATTTTAACAAAGCTACAAGAGGCAATTTTGACACTCAAGACCAATCCCATTACTTTCAACCCATTCAAAATCTTAATAGCTCTAATTTCTTCAGCCAAATTAACAAATCTTCCAAATCCAATCTCAGATCCACCTACTACTCTTCTTTTATTAGGGAATAATAGCATCAACTACATCTCCATGCCATTAGAACATACAATGCAACATCCAATAATTCATCTTTTTAGGAAAATTATCAACACAAATAGAGACTAACGTTTTTGCAATTATACTAGAGTTATCCATCACCGATAAACAAATTCCTAACAAGAAATTAAAATTTATGATCACTAACCAAAAAAAAAAAAAAAAATCGAACAAAGAGAACTAAAATTTTTCAAGATACCAAGTCAACAGGAAAATTCACCATTAAATTGATTCAAACTTCGATTTACCTTCAGAAATTGAGCGATTTACCAGTTGCAGTACCAATTATGCTAAAACATCGAAAAAACCATCTACTAACACAGGCAGAATCAGGTTGGGAATTTGGGATTGATCCAAAATTTTATCCTCCCAGATCTAAAAGCTTCAGAACCAGCTTTGTTTTTTCACCAGGGAGACAAACCACACATCCTACACTTACTTTGCAGTGTTCTCTTAAGATGTAGACCAGTATATGACACTGGAGGTGAAGAAATAGATTTTTTCCTAACGGCCACAAACACTAGGAACGGATATTGATAAAAAAATTGGAAACAAATCGCATAGTTGTCGAGCCTATTTCTAGGGAAAGACATTCTCTCTCTACCCTCTTTAGGCATTTAGTAAGATAAATCTAAAATTGATCTTTGAGCTTGATATTAGTGACCGGTTGGTGATGGTGGAAGTTCATAAATTGATCAGAGAATGTTGGATTTGAAAATAGTGTGATTCCTTGCTTAACTCAAGTACCATCGTTAGACCTACTCCAAACGATAGTCAAACCCACATCCAAGATCACCAGAAAATGTTTTTGCTTCCATCGAAAAATGATGAACACGTACCTTACCACCCTTCTAAATGAAACCCTAATATTCAAAACACCTTGAGAAAAAAACTATGAAGGTGCTTCTTTTCACTACTAAACACACCACAATACTCATTATTTTTTTTAAGTTTTATGAGAAGGTGTGTCCGGGCTAACTTACTCATACCTCGACAAAACACCTCCTTGGGTGATCTTAAGGGCACACTTTTCATCATCAACCTATTACATTCAAGATTAAATTCAAGATTTATTTTCTATAGTGCTCCCCAGTAAAGTCAAACCCTGGTTGACATGAAATGAGACACCACATTTTTCCAACTCGAATCTACAAGTTGCCTTATCTTTTGCAATTGCATTTTCATTCAAGAGCGATAAATGAACATGATAAAAATAAAAAAGGACGAAAATACACTTTCGATCCTTAAATTTTGGGTGAGTTATTGAATAGTCCCTATTGACTTACATGAAAAAATAACCATTTGGCTCTGAGGTTTTGGTAGGGAACGGTTCTAAAACAATTGGTCAACTGATTGGGTTAAAGTTTGGTTCGAAAAACTCTCTACATCAATCAGTCAACTGATTTGGTGAAATCAGTCAACTGACTACTTGTGAGTCCTTGGCTTGGTTTTGGTGCATGTCAATCGGTCAACTAAACACTGAAGATCAGTCAATCAACTGCTTCGGTTATAATTTTGAGGAGCTTGGTCTCTGGGTCAGAAACTAGCTATTTTTTATGATTTTAAGGGAGAAATTTAGGGGATCTGATCTTATTAAGGATGTGGTGCATGTATTTTAATATGGCTATTGATTCGGTCCACATAATTTATGTTTATCTCAATTTAAATAGTTAAATACTTCCTATTTTTGTGATTTTAAATAGAGATATATTTCATAAACTTATTTGTGAGATTTAAGAATTATTTTTAACTGGACTAACCCATAATTGAAAGTTATTATTATGTGGGGTCTAAGAGTGCCTTTTAGGGGCATATCTTTTGAAAATAGCCGTTGAAAGGCTTGTTATCAGAATATATATTTAGACCTACGGGATTGTGATACTACACATAAAAAACAATCATTTCTAAGATTTTCTAATAGTGATCATTACACTGAGATTTTAGTGAGATATTTGTGTGAAGTTCTTGATCTAAAGCACTGTTGAATTAGCATCACCGATTTGTGCTATTTCGTATGTTTAAATCTTAGGTGTTTTATCATTGAGATCTTTCCAAACTATTGTTACATTTTGATTCTATATTATTATCATTTTCTTGGGGATAAGATTGCTAGAAAATCGTTTCCAAAAGTAAAAGGCTAAAAAAAATTGAAAATGATTTTGGGTGATTATTTGAATACGTGCTCTAATTTGTGCTACCCGTATGTTTATTAATCAGATATTAATTTGCCTCACATTATATCTATCACCTAGTGAATTTCAACACATTACTTGAGTATATCTATATTGAGGTGGTAGAAGCTGCTTTTAGGAAGAAACACATATTTTTTTATATTTGCGAGTTTTAGCAGATTAGACACGGTTGGGTCAGTGTCTAGTCATGGTAGTTAGGTTTTGATCTTTTTCTTGTGAAAGTATTAGGGTTTGATCTTTGTCCTAAGTAAAAGGTTATGTTATTCTTTTCCCTTGAAAATAATTAGGTTTTGATTCTTCTAGTAATAGAATTAGGTTAGTCTTTAGCCTGGTAAAAAGATAAGGTTCTTCCTTATCCTGGGAAAAGGATATTTGTAAAGGTTGATTCTGAGCCTAGGAAAAAGAAGCATTCTAAGGGTTTGATTCCTATAAATAAAGGAATTAAGAGTTTAGAGGTTGTGAATCTCTGTGGAGCTCGAGAGATTAGATTAGGCAAGGCTAGCTTGCTGAAAAAATGATATATCTTGGTGCGTTGCATTCTTTATTTTTATTAGATTCTATTTGGGTGTACACCTAGAATTAAACACATATCCGCGGCGTAACGAAGATAATAATTGATTTAGGTAAAATTGATTATTTGATAATTAAGTGTTGAAAGATTTATTTGTTTAAATTTTTTTTAACTACCCAATTTACCATCTCTCTTGGATAGTTCATTGGGCCAACTAATCAAATGGTTAGATTTTTTTATTTTTATTTTTTTTGGGGGGAAATGTTAAGGGTAAAAGAAAATTTCACCTTATTAATTGTGATAAGGTTTGCCCGCCCACTAACTTGGGAGACCTTAATTTCTGAAAAGCTCGACCAGATAATAGTGCTTTATGTCAAAACTAGCTTGGAAAGTTGTCTCCAATGACAAAATCTCAAGTCAAATCAAAATGTTTGAAACATTTCATTTTTTACCCTAAAATTCGGGTATTTTTTTTTAAAATTAACGAAATTGATAAACAATTAAAAATTATTTTTTGTGTAATCCAATTTTATGTTCATACCATCAAAAGAATAATATACATATATACACACACACATACACACATACACACATATTAAAATATAGAAGTTGAGGGAGGTAGGTTGCTTATAAAAGGAGAGACACCTCACATTTTTTAGGGGGATTTACTTTTTGGGAGAAAGGTTTTGGAGATTTTTGGAGAGGTTAAAGGAGGAGTGAAAGAAAGATTAGTGAGAGAGAGGAGAGAGTTTTTGGATTGGAAGGGAATTTTCTCGAGCAAACACCAGAAATAAATAAATAAATAATATTGGATTTTCTGTAAAAAAATAATTGTTGAACCCAAGATTTTGATGAACAATTAAGTATTGACATTTTTATATAACTAATGGTTTTATCGAGTGTTTCAGATTTCGAGTTCCATGCGTTTGATTAAGAAAAAGATTTGATGACGAAAACAAAAAGGGTGGAAGATGGACATAATAAAGATATGAAGAGCTTTGAAGATGTTGAAGAAAAATAGGTGAAAACAACTCTTTACTTATATACTCTTAATGCAACCTGAATTAGAATCATACAAGGTACTTAGAATGAGTTAATTTTATGTAGGTCATGATAAGAATTGATATGTTTAAGATTCTATAATGAGATATTGTATATCCTTCTTAGGTGAAATGATTTTGATAATTGACCTAATAAAAAAATGTGCCATAAAGTATAAAACATTGTGTTTTCAGATCAATTCACAACCAAGAAAAGAAATCGGTTAACTGATTGAAATAGTGAGTTTTGGAGTTAAGATGAAGTGCTACTGATCCAGTCGTCAACCAAATAAATAAGATCAGTTAACCGTTTGAAACAATAGCTAAAATGGGTAAGGAAGTGAGCACACCTATCCAATTGGTATACCGATTGAAGAGGGTTGGTTAACTGTTTGAGTCAGTAGATGAAACAGAGAAAATTGAAAGCGTACAGGATGAGTCAGTCAACCGATTGTGGAGGGTTAGTCTGCCAATTGTGAACAGTGCCAATGGTTATTTCAACGTTGGCATAGGTCGCTCAACCGAATTGTAAAGCTTCAGTTGGGAATTTGGCTGATTTGGTCTCTTGGTCAAAAAAATATTCGTTTTTATGAATCCAAGAGAGTGATTTGGGGGATTTCAATATATTTCAAATATGAACAGCCCATTAAGTGATCCCTATTGATATGATCCATATATTTTTAGATTGTTTTAATTTAAATGATTTAATACTTCTTTTTTTATGGTTTTAAATTGAGAATAGTTTTATAGACTTAAATGTGAGATTTGGAAGTTATTTTTAATTGGAATATACATAAAATGAAAGGTAATGATATATGGGGTCTTAGAGTATGATTTTATGGTATATCTTTGAAAAACTAGCTATTGGAGGACTAGTTATTAATCTATTAATAAAGACCTGCACGAATTTATTAAGACAAATCAAGAATATCAATTTGAGCTTTAATAAGAGCGAAATTTGTGCGGATATTTTTATGAGCAATTCATTATAAGTTCTTGATCTGAAACGCTTGTTATTTGGCGTCACTAAGTTGAGTTCTACTCATTACATTATCATTATCTTTGGTGTTTTTTTTGGTGAGATCTATCCAAGTTTTATTAATTTGCTTTAAAGTTTTATTTATTTTGAATTGATTAGTATAGGATTGTTAAAAAAATCGTTACGAACTTAAAAACCTAAAAATCTTTTTAAACGATTTATGCCTGATTATCTGGTTATATTCTAAATTTGTGTTATCCACCTTCATTTATTAATCAGATTTGAATTGCTCCACATTGTATCTATCACATAGTAATTATTCAGGACATTAATTGAGTATATCCGTAATGAGGTAGTAGAATCTCCTTGTGGGAAGAAACTCATATTTGTTTTGTATTTGTGATTTGAGTGGATTACACATGTTTGGAGTGATGTCTAGTCAGGGTAGCTAGGTTTCGATTTTTATTTTATTTTTTGTGAAAAAGATTAGGATTTGATATTTGTGCTAGTAAACGTGTTAGGTTATTCTTTTTCTTGAAAAGAATTAAGTTTTGATTCATCCTACAATTGAATTGTCTTTTGGGATATTTGTAAAGGTTCATCATTCCCTGTAAAAATGATATGTGAAAGAGTGTTAAGTTTATCTTTAGCCTGGTCAAAATATAGGATTTATCATTGACCCGTGAAAGGGTAAATTATAAAGGTTGTTTCTGTGCCTATAAAAGAATTGTGAGTTGTAAGAGTTTGGTTCCTACCTGGTAAACGAATCAAGGGTTTAGTGGCTTGCGAATCTCTATGGAGCTCGGGGGATTGGTTGTGGGAAAGATTAGATTTACCAAACCTAGATAAATTTTTGTATGTTGCGTTGATTTATTTGTTCTCTTGTGTTTTGGTGTGCACTTAAACACATATCTATTACGTATAAAGATAATAATTGATTTAGGAAAATTAATTATTTGTGTTTAAGTACTTGATTATTATATGTTTTTATAACTACCTAATTCATCACCCCTCTCGAGTATCTCTTTGGGCCAACAATTGGCATCAAAGCTAGTTTTAGCTCAATTAGGCTTAACATCCTAACTAAACATGATCACATGGATTGCACTGATAATGATATTGTATGTGAATCTTCTACATGTCTTGATGCTATTAGTGAATCTTTTGCTTGCTCTGATAATCAGGGTTTCATTGGTGAGAATGATAAATATTTGTGATAATGAGGCTACAGATATGGCTATTAAGATGTTGAGTTCCCTTATGTATTTAGAAAATAGAATTTGAAAGTTGGGCAAAAGATTGTGATTCTTGAAAATAAAAAGTTTAGTACGACTAAATCTCTTAAGAAGAAAAATTTGGACAAGTATTTTATAACTACTGAATTTTTAAATGCTTTATTTGAAATTAATAAATTGTTTAAAAAAATCAATTCTCTTGAAGAAGAGAACACAATTTTGTAAAATAATATTTATGATTTTCAACAAATTGATTTTACAAGATTTTTTTTAAAACTTTAAATGAGGCCTTGAGCACTAAGTCAAATAATACAAGGTGTGAGCTTCATAGAGCTCGTTTGAAAATTCATTATGTTGAAAATGGTTATTGAATTCTTAAGAATAATCTTGAATTTATGCATAAGAAGAATTTTTGTGTACAGGTGAATATTAGTTCGTTGGAGCAATCACTTGAAAATAATCAAAAGGAGCTTAATGAAGCAGTGGATAAATTCAAGGATATTAAGAGAATTAAACTTCTTGAAAAGCTAATAGTTGCTAAAACAACTCCTCACCATCACCATCAATATCGTGATCCCGTACGGAATAATGATTATCCTAGGAAATGTGTTAACAATGCTAGATGTTTTTATTATGGAAAGCATGGTTATTTTGAGAAAATGTGTTATGTGTTGCATGGTTTCCCGATTGGATCCAGAAAGAACTGGATACTAAGGAGAGAAAATTTTTTTGCAGGTACAAATGGTAGATTTGCACAATCAAGTACGTACAGTTAATATTACATGCCAAGAAGGGATTCTAGATTCAATGAACCAATGAGGATGAATCAAAATATGCAAGGTGGAAAGTTTAGAAAGTAGCAAGTTTAGTATAGGGAATCAATTGATACTTATCCACAAAGAATGGCAATAAATTAATATTTATATATATATATATATATATATATATATATATATATATATATATATATATATATATATATATATATATATATATATATATAAACAAAAAAAACAAAAAAAGGCAATGTATAAGGTGGTGGCAAATCACAACAACGGAAAATAAGCCAAAACATCTTATAAAGGCAAGAGGATCATCACTAAACCAATTCAGAAGAAAGCTATTGTACGTAAGGAAGAAATCAAAATGGTAAATTAAGCAAAAAAAAAAAAAAAGAGGCAAATTCAAGGGACAACAAGCTTGAAATTGAAAGTCCACAAAGGTACACACGCAAATTGCTCCCAAGAATGAACCAGGTATGTCAAATTTTCTGAAATTTAAATATGTTAATTTTGTTAGGGAGATCGATGCTTCGCATTTTTCAAATTAAATCATTGGTGATATGTGTGTGGGCGGGTAAAAATATTTTATAAGATAAAAACTATTTTAATAGTAATTATTTATTTAGATCAAAATGAGAGATAAAAGTGGAGCAAATAGGTCAAATATGGAAAATTGGCAAACAAGGACGAAATCGTCATGTCAGTCAACTAACCGGAACTATTGGTCAACTGACAGGGATAGAGCATGCAAAGTACAGATTTTGCTCTAGTCGGTTGACCGACAGTTACGGGATTAATATCCCTTTGAGTTTTCATATCTCTCCCATTTCAAATTCCTTCTTTTTCTCTCTAGAAACCCTTCAATACCTAAGAGAATTCCTTCCAAAATTACACGGTATATTAAAAGTTTGGCATGGATTCGAAGATTGTAGGCTTGGATCTATCATCTTATAGCAAGAATTTTATAAAAAGTTGTTTTTCTTCCTCTTATTTAAGGGTTAAGTAGATCTACAATTTAGGCTTTATCTTCTTTAGTTTTTTAGTTTTCAATCACTTGTTGAAAATCTTTGTTAAAAGAAAATGCCTAAGCCAAGAGTAAAACAACCATGCCTGGGAAAATCTAAGTTTGATACCATACACTTCTTAGTTGAAGAAGGTGAAGAAAATTACAAAAATGAAATTGAGGAGCGAAATGTTGTATGTTCTAAACCCATTGATTTTGTTAATCTCAAGAAGAAAAATATCGATATTTAAAAGTATTTTGAGAAAATTGGGTGGACCGATTTTCTTACCCAAAGTAATAAGTTTGGATGCCACATTGGGTAAAAATATTTTATAACAATCTCACAATTGGTGAAAGAAAGTTGGAGTCTTTTGTTAAAGGTGACAAAATTAATTTGAATATGGAAGATCTTAGAAAAAAATTGAATTTTAGGAGGGGAGATGTTTGTCCTTATAATAACACCATATGGCTTGTACGACATCTTAAATGAAGTGAGGTTTCTAGAAAACTAAATTTTGTTGAAGGAATTTGGGTCATTAATGCTTGAACACCATATATTTCATGCAATGATTACTTACTGTATCGTACTTAGAGGAGAGAGTCGTGCGACCGTTCATGAGTTTAATTTTTATTTATTCAATGTCATTGTTGATGGTATAAATCTTGATTTGGTTCATATCCTGTTTGGGCATATGGCATATCAAATGAAAAAGCCATCGAGAGTATTACCCTATAGTAATGCCCTTCAAAGAATTTTTAAACACTTCAAAATTAAAAATTAATAGCAATCCTAAAGAAGATATGCTTTTCACGATGACTCCAGGATGGATAAATATGAATAGTGTATATTTGATGGGGTTTAAGTATAAGATAATTAGATGGTTAAAGAAAATAAGAGAAGAAAGAGAGAGAATGATTGAGGAAGAAGATAAAGATGAGGAAGAGTTAAGCACGGATCAGAAAATCGATATGCTTTCGAGTTAACTTGATGACTTCCAACAATACACTAAGGTGCTTTGTTCCAAAGTGTCTGGGATATCTGACGATATAGCATAAATAAGGGTACCCATGGATGGAGGATATGGGAGGCTGATAGACACAATAGAAGTTGGGTTTGGGAGTGTCATGAGCAACATAGAAGAAATCTTCCTATTATGCCAAAAACCAATAGTTGAACAGTCAATAGCAATATAGTGGTCAACAGCAATACAGTAGTCAGTAGCAATATAGTGGTCAACAATACTACAATGCTCAACAGCAGTGTAGTGGACAAACTTCTTTCAGGGGACAACAATCCTTTGGAGGATCATCAATAGCAAGACCTTCAGAGGCAGAGCCATCCACGACATACTATTAGTAGATACCTTCTAGTTTAGGCATATAACCCGGAGGTCAATACCCACAGTTGCCAGCCACTAGTCCACTATGGCCATATTATCTGTTTATTGGACAAGGTCCCCATAATAATTTATGCAATATCAAATTTTAGCTATGTATTTGAACATGTCTCATCGTAGTACTATGTTTTGTATTATTTAATTTAGGATTTATGGTACTTGATCTAGAGTTAGTACGCTTAAGAGGTATTATCCTAATATGGTGGATTATTATCCTTATCAGGTAATGATCTTTTATGCTTTAATATTTATTTCTTATGATGATCCATATAAATCTTAAAATTGGAAATGTTTTTAATTCTTATTGTTGAAAATTAATTTTTTATGATCTCTTAAATAAAAGTTCTCATAAGAATTTCTATCCAAGGGGAGTAAAACAATAACTTCATTCCGTCCCCACCATTTCAGAGGACAAAGGGAGAGAAGTTGATGTTTAATGAGTTGTTTTTGTTTAGGATTTGTTCACCTACGCATTGCATTGATTAAGATGACAAATTATTAAGTTTTTGAACTTATATTGGGCTTATATTGAATATCATTATTATTGTTTATTTATGTTTTCATGTTTATGTTTAAATGAGCTTAAATACCCGTCCTCGGATTTAGGGGGATCATGGTTACATTATATTTCAATAAAACATCAAAGTTAATTGTCATCATAAAATAGGTGGAGATTGTTGAACCCAAGGTTTCGATGAACAATTAAGTATTGATGATTTTTTGTGGAACTAATGATTGTATCTAGTGTTTCATATTTAGAGTTCCATAAATAAGAAGATGATTTGATGAAAAAAAACATAAAGGGTGTAAGATCGGCATATGAAGAAAAGAAGACTTTTGAAGACGTTAAATAAAAATAGGTGAAAACAACTCTTTACGTATATATTATTAATACAACCTGAATTAGGATCATACACGACACATAAAGTAAGTTAATTCTATGTGTGTCATCATAAAAAGTGATAAGTTTAAGATCCTAAAATGAGATATTGTATGTGCTCCTTAAGTGAAATGATTTTAATAATTGGCCTAATTAAAAAATGTGCTTTAAAGTATAAAAAAACTAATTTTTTGGATCAATATGGTCAACCGAGAAAAGAAATCAATCGACTAAATAAAATGTGAGTTTTGGAGTTAAAACGAAGTGCCACTAATCCAGTCGTTTAATCAAATAAAAAGGATAGGTCACCATTTGAAATAGTAGCTGAAAATGGGTAAGGGAGTGAACACACTAATCCAATCAGTCAACTAAATTAAGAAGGTCAATCAACCGTTTGAGTCAGTAGATGAAATAGAGAAAACTGGGAGCATACTGGATGAGTCATTCAACTGATTATGGATGGTTGATCAACCAACTGTGAGTAATGCCAATGGTTATTTTAGCCTTACCACAGGTCGCTCAACCAAATGGTATAGCTCGGTCAACCGACTATGTTAGTTAGGAATTCGGCTGATTTGGTCTCTTGGTCAAAACCTATCCATTTTTTATAATTCTAAGAGAGGGATTGGGGGATTTGAATACATTTCAAATAAGAACAACCCATTATGTGATCCTTATTGATATGATCCATAAATTTTGAGATTCTCTTAATTTAAATGATTTAATACTTCCTATTTCTATGGTTCTAAACTGAGAATAGTTTTATCGACTTAAATGAGATATTTGAAAGTTATTTCCAACTAGAATATACCTAAAATGAAATGTAATGATATATGAAGTTTAAGAGTGTCATTTTATGTCAAATCAAAAAAACAATTAGCCGTTGGGGGGCTAGTTATTGGCCTATTAATAAAGACATGCAGGAAGTGCGTTAGACACATCAAGAACATCAGTTTGAGATTTCATAAGAATTTAATTTACGTTGATAATTTTATGAGATAATTGTTTTAAGTTATTGATCTAAAGCGCTTGTTGTTTAGCGTCACCGATTTGAGTTCTGCTTGCTACATTGTCATCATCTTTGATGTTTTCCAAGTGAGATCTATCCAAGATTTATTAATTTTCATTGAAGTTTTATTTATATTGAATTTATTGGTATAAGATTATTAGAAAAATCATTTTTAATTTCGGAGCTTGAAAATCTTTTTAAACAATTTTTTCTTGATTATCTGATTACGTGCTAAATTTTTGCTACCTACTTTATTTATTAATCAGACTTGAATTGCCTCACATTATATCTATCATGTAGTAATTATTCGGGACAGTAATTGATTATATTTGTATTGAAGTGCTAGAAGCTCCTTGTGAGAAGAAACTCATATTTTTTTGTATTTGAGCGTTCGAGTGGCTTTAACACATTTTGGACAGTGTCTACTCGGGATAGCTAGGTTTCGATCTTTTTCATGTGAAAAAAATTAGGGTTTTATATTTGTCCTTGTAAAAATGTTAGGTTATTTTTTTTCCTTGAGAAGAAATAGGTTTTGATTTATCCTGCAATTGAATTGTCTTTTGAGAGATATGTAAAGGTTCATCCTTCCTTGTGAAAAAGATAAGAGAGAGAGAGAGAGAGTGTTAGATTTATATTTAGCCTGGTAAAAATACAGGGTTCATCCTTGACTCGTGAAAATGGTAAATTGTAAAGGTTGATTCTGTGTCCGTGAAAGAATCGTGAGTTGTAAGGGTTTGGTTCCTATCTATTAAAGGAATCAAGGAGTTTAGTGGATTGCAAATCTTCGTGGAGCTTGGGGGGATGGACGTAAGAAATATAGGTTAACTGAACCATGATAAATGCTTCATTGATTTATTTTCTATCTTGTGTTTGGGTGTCCACTAAGTATTAAACACATATCCGCTGTTGTAGACACCACATTTTGTCCCGCCAGTCAGTATTGAATCAAGTAAAGATTTAGATAAACTTTAAACTTGGGTTTAAAAGGAATAAATTTCTACTTAAGATCACACTGTACACTATACAAAAATACTCAAAAATATGAGAAACAAACAAAACTGTTAAATTTGACAAAATGTAGTTAAGTTAAAGTTTCGAATCAACCTCGAAATTCCCGTAATTGAAGGAAGCCTAAAATGATTTTATTAAAGTTTGATTATAATTAAATCATATTTATTATAGATAAAAAATTTCCACTACACATAAATTATAGGATATTTCAAATGAATTACTCCGGTTACCTACCCTGACCCTAAAACATTACTTTCACTGAATCTTGTCAGTTTAACACCAAAAACATTCATTTAATTTATACATATTATATCAAATACCAAAAATAAAAATCCAAGAGACCTTAATCAATCCTTGTAAAATTCATGACAGACCCTAAATCACAAAGGTGATTAAGGGGCTGGGCTTGATTTGGAATTACACCAAATTCAAGTTGTTTTGACAAACTACCCTAGGCCCAATGAATTAAGGGCCTAGCCATAATTAAAGGCCAATAAAAGAGGATTTTAAATTATCAAGGAACATTCCTATAAGTTTCCAAAAAAATATCTATTAAGGGAACCAAGACATTTAGGATATGACAAACCGTTATTGAAACTAAACCGATTCGGTTTACCACATATGTTAAGGCATTTAATGATATCATTGAATGCTAATCCAATCAATAATTAAACGCTTATGATGACATGGATTGGACACATTCAAGGTATCTATATATTTTGATCAAAATATCTTAGAGTTAATCGAAAACCTTAAATCGTGACTACCCATTACCCAAACATGATTAAATTGGCTTGCTACCTAGCCAATGCATTAAATGCACATCCCATCATGAAATAAATTTTTGGTATGATATGGAATGGATAGGTTCAAATAATATAGATATTTTCACAAAATTATCTTAGGGTAACTAAGGAACTTGAAAACCATTCGTCGGTTACAAGGTAAGTTAACCCGATTTAATCCGAAACCAATTGGATGGGTGAACACCATGAAATGACTCATAAAAGAGAATTAAACAAAATGCTACCATGTCTACACTTGGTTATGACACGAACCTCACCAAGAATTAGTAACACTTGAAACCAACTTAGGGTTTCTTCATGAAGGATCATACTAAACTCAGATTTAAAACGAATAAAAAACTGAAATTGAAAGATAGGTTATCTTTATCCAATGTTTATGAATGAAATGCAAACCAAAGGTATAGAATAGCAAACATTGACCCAATGACTAAAAGTGAATCACGAACCGAAGGTATAGAATTTGAACACCATAAGAAATTCTTGATAAGATTAGGAAAAGTTCTTTGAAGAACTTAAGAGGAAAATCTTACAATTGTATTAATCAAAAGTAATGATTTTTCCCATGGGATACAAATATCTTAACTAGGTGGCCAAAAAAAAAAACCTAGCCCATGAATAGTACATGCAGCCGTAATAAAAAATAAAGGAAACCCTAGTGTCTCACACTACAAGACAAAACAAAAGAATAAGGAAGCTTCCCAACTTGCCTTAAACTTCTAGTATAAAAAGGAAAAGACAAATTGGCAAATCGTGCATTACAAATTATCATATAAATAACCTAAATTAAAATTAAATAACTAATTAACAAAATAAATAATCTAAAATTTCATGGGCCTTGTGCCTAGGCCCATTTTGGTTTACCCCTAAGCCCATTCAATTACCTTGATGAGATGGATTAGACCTTGATCATCCTTTAAGCCGAATTTGGGATTAGCCACTGTAGACTCTTCTTAAATTGCCCATTAAGTGTTTCTTTGAATCTTTTAGCCCTTACCCTTGTTATTGGGCTAACTGGAACTTGTAACAGATCTTTTGGGCAGCTGATATATTATCATCAAGTTCAATGCATTTGGAAATCACTAATGTCAACTAAAGTGAAATAGTGAAACTAATCAGTACTTAGCTCCTAAACCAAACTAGATGTGTCACATCGAGCTATGCACCCATGTGCAAACCATATGATTGGATGGGATGTAATGATTGGTAATGATTGCCAATCATTTCCAAATCTTTGAAGATTTTTCCTTCCACCCTAAATTCGTTCAACACGAAACAAGATCAATAGAAGATAACATGTCCCTTAGGCCAAAAAACCCCTAGGGAAGATGTTGGGTTAGCCTATGAATTAATAAATGCGTAGGCCCCCAACCTATATATAGGGTTGCTTGGTTCTCATTTTTTTTAAGTCTTGAATGCCTAGTTTCTCTCTCTAAAACTCGAGCCAAGTCTCGGGTGCTAGGCTGTTCCATCAACTTTCTCAAATAACATGTCATTATTTTGTTGAAATCCGGTCCTGGAGGCTGGCCTTGACGTTCTTGGAGCACGAACCTAAGAGATCAATGATCATCGATCAACACTAAGGCGAGATGATCAAGGAGGAAAGGGAGATAACTACTTAAGGACGACCACATCCCCTAAGTAGGGTGTTCTTGAGGCTCTTGGAGAAAAACTCGAGAAACCAATGGTGATGGATCAACTTCCAATCAAGAAGATCAAGGAGGAAATGAGGTAATCACTTAGGAAAGACTACATCCCCTAAATAAGTATGTTTCTTCAAAACCCCCTTTGATTATAGCTAAATCTTTTGTATGTTGCTTATACATAGAATAATCATGTAGTTATTATACTTTAATTTCAGGTACACAACACATAAAACCCATAAACAACCAAACCAACACTTAATTATTACTATAATAACTAAATTATGTCTAAATCATAAAAACTATCTCAAGAACATCAATAACATCGAAGAACGTGTTAAGAACATGTGAGGACCCAAATAATCCAATAACAATTTAAGAATATATATATAGACATACACACACACAAACACACACTTATATACTACACCAATATACCCTTGTGGTTAAGAACTCGGTATAAATGGAGGGACTCTATTCCTTTAGAGATATGTGTGATTCTTCATCAAAAACTTTCCTGTTTTTCTTAGTTACGAGTAGGAATGGAATAAATATATCGTATTTCTTTTAATTTTTTAACTAACTCACACAGTAAGACTAACTAAACAAAACAAAGGAGTCCGGCTAAGGTGTTTTTTAAAAAATCAAAGAGGTTATGTACATGTAATGTTGTCATTCAGGATGATCAAAGCTTAAACAAAATGATTTATAATAAACATTATTGATGTCGAATATTGGTCGACCCCAATGGAATAGTCTAGTTACTACGCTGGAGGTCTTTTTCATGTTGGTGTGGAGGTGGAGAGGTTCGAGATGGGTTTTGGGTGATAGAGCAACAGGGGGTCTTCTGATCCGAGTAGAGTCTTGACTTGAGAAGAGTGTTGGTTCGAGCTGAGATGAGCTTCAACCTATCACCTTCACAAAGAACTTATCGGGATAGACATGAGCTTCAACCTGTCACCTTCACAAAGAACTTACCGGGATAGACCCGACGTGTCCCTTCTAGCCTTAGAATCAACACTCAGGGGGAAGATTTAAATATGCTACAATGAGAAAGTTTAGAAAATTTGGTGTACCTTTGGGCATTGGTATTACCACCTATATATAGGTAATGGATTGATTAGTATTTAGAGAATTAAGGGCCTAAGAAGGGATTAGGATCCTGATCTCGGCACATGGCTAATAAGAGGGTGAGTGGAGAGTTTAAGCCTATGGGCCTAGGGCTTCCTGGACCTGTTGCTGAGAACCATTGTCGATGAGTATCTACAAGAGGACAAATGGGCCAACCCATGATTCCAAACAGATGCTTCTTGCTGCCCACGGTATGAGGAATTTTCTTCCCTACCCTTCCCGGATGGTCGAAGATAGGATGGGGGGCATTTCACTGAGGAGATTGTGGAGTTGATTTTTGAGATGGGTAGTGTCGATCTGGGATAACGCCGAGATAGGGAAAAGTTTCCCCATCCCAATGGCGTCTTGCCTTCTCTTCTATGAGAACGTTATTAGTAAGGTCTTAGGGTGGCTAGCAAGAGCTGAGACGTGCCCTTGCCTGACATAATCTTTGTACTTTGTTCTTGGTTAGGAATGGGCCCCGTTTGAGAGTTTTTGACATATGGTAGTCTTCCATTTGTTGTGTCGGAGTAACCGATTTTACACTCATCAAGCATAATTAAGGTCATGATTCAGGTTGTTCAAAACATTAAATATTATTAATAATAACTAACTAACATTGTTATTTAGATTGTTCACAACTAAAACCAACTAATATTCAAATAAAACCAACTAAAACCAACTCAATTTTTACGTTAACTAGAATGAACTACGTTTGACCTGATCTTTGGTAACCACCCAAAGTAAGTAGGCCACCCATAAGAGTTCAGTTACACCTTTAATCACATAAACCTTATCCTTTAACCTAACAGAAATGAGCTACATAAAGACCTGATTCTCATTAATCCGAGATACGTAGGCAACCCATCTGCGGGTTCGGTCGCATATCAAAATAATTAAGTCTTAGTTTGCATTTCATTTAGTATAGCTTGCATATTTATTTTCTTGTCTCGTATAAAATGTTATTAGGTGTCACTGACTAGTTGCAGTTGTAGTTTTTACCTACTTTCCATTACATCATGTAAAATACCATAAAAAGAGGAAAAACTTTAAAAAATGAAATTATTCTTACTTAAGTAAAATCAAAGAAAACTTCTTGGATATGTTTAACAGTGAATATCTATTTAGATCAAGGTACCCTTTTATGGATGGGTGTCTTGGGGTTCATAAAACCTTCCTCAATCATAACCGACTCCCGAACATAAAGAATATCTTTGGTACACAGACCTTTGGATGTCAACACACGGGTCATTTCAAAGAGAAAATGAATTTCTAAAATCTCAGTGACCTAGCACACCATTTAATCCTATACTAGGTGGCGACTCTGTTTTTAACATAAAATCGCAACCAAAAACATTTTTCAAAATCGACACCTAGAAAATCCCTTGAAAATCATTTTAAAAAATAAACAGATTTCTAAAATGTAAAGAGAAATGGATGAAACTTGTTTTCATCCTCTTCCATATTATGTAATCGTTTCGCTATGAAACTCCGGGGTGCATCAGTTGGTACTCCACTAGAGACTCTGTAAGCGAGTCAGGCCTGGTTGGAGTCTAATTCTATATTCATTGTTTAATAACATCTGAGGATTATGTCTTTCATTTGAATCATAAATAATTCCCTAACAAAAAATAAAAAATAAAGAAAAAAATAAATAAAAATAAATAAATAAATAATAATAATAATAATAATAATAATAATAATAATAATAATAATAATAATAAGAAGAAGAAGAAGAAGAAGAAGAAGAAGAAGAAGAAGAAGAATAAGAAGAAGAAGAAGAATTAACATAAGCATATCATTTCATATGTATATATCATCATGCATGCATATTTATTATCTTTATTTACTGCATTTACATTACTGTCTTTCAATACTGCATTTAAATATTGTCTTTATATTTTGGCATTTCCATTACTGTATACTTTCTCCAAAGCACGAGCACTCACGTTGCATTGCATATTATTGATGGAAAACCCAAAGCGTAACCTTCTTAAGGATAGAGAGGTCAGTAGTAGGGGATAAATTTGATGAGGTCATGGCGTTGATCTAGGACCTGAAAACCATTAAGTTAGAAAGAGAAGTTAGTAGAAGCAAGACCGAGTTGAATCCTCCCGCGGGATCCAGGTACAAACCTTTTCTCTCTCGGACCACCAAACAAAGATGGATGTTCTCCCGGGGAGGACACAAATGGTTTAAAGGTCTGGGAACTAAGCCCTTTTAGGATGCACTTAAAGAAATCCAAAACCACATAAAGTAAGCCTAGGATAGAGGATAACTGAAACCCTGTTCTACTTAGGACACTTATCTTACAGAGATAAGTCATTTTAATTTATGTAAAGTTATTTGCATTACTGTTGTACTAGGTATATTGAATAACCTTCTAAGAAAAATAGGGGCATAATAATCGGTGTAAGAGTTCTTGTTCAATTCCACGCATTACTAGCTTGCTCAGTGTCCAAAAACATTTTAAAAAATATGAATACGGAGCAAGCAGTAGGAAAGAACAAAAATCCTTATCTCACTTAAAACAATAAATCCTCAAGTACAAACCTGAAATCCTAAATACCTATTTCATCTTGACAATGTAATTAAAATGTAATTTAATTAAATCATAAATTACCTTCACCTTTAAATAAACAAAAGTCCATCTTAAATAAACAAATAACCATAACCTTTGCTAAACAATGTTGTCTATGGTTCGCCTACTAGGACAATGCGAAATCACGTTAAACTACCAAAATATAAGAAAGTGTCGTCACACAGTCGAATCTGGACTATGTGACACAAATAGTAAGCATATCTCGAGTCATTATTTCCTAGGAGATGTATCTTATGTCCTAAGCATAGTGTCATTTCTCATAAATCCTATACAATGGGAATTATGCACCATAAGAAATACATTTAGTTTAGGTTTAAGACACCTTAAGCAGGTCAAACCTTTTTCGCTAGGAATCCAGTTAAGGTTAACTGGTCAAATTTTCAAATTCACCCTCAATAGATATCATGAACTCAAATGTGTTTTAGACTCTTCCTTAATCCCTAAGAATGATTATCCAAATTTTGAGAAAGGAAAAAAGATAGTTTTGCCTTTAGGTCCTAGCGAAACAGTAATCCATTTATGAGGAAGAAAGAAGTGTCTGTCATTAAGTCCTAAGAGCAATTATCCCTATTTTAAAAAGAAAAAAGAGAGGATAATTCTGTCATTAAGTCTTAAGAGACATGATCTATGTTTGAGGAGAAAATAGAACAATTCTGTCATTAATTTTGTTGATCCTAAGATTTTGATAGACAATTAAATGTTGATGTTTTTTGTGGAACTAGTGGATTTGTTGAGTGTTTCAGTTTATAAGTTCCCTTGAAGATATTATCATGTAGAAAATGAATGGACACCAAAGAGACTGACAAAGATGATGGACATTAAGAGCCCGAAGACTTTGAAGAACCTAGGGGAAAATAACTCAAGTTAAATTTTTACTCTTAATGTATCCCAATTATGATCACACATGACACAAAATATTTTTACAATTAGGTGTTTTTTTAATAGGATCCGAATTAGCTAACATATTTGTTCCTTTGTGTAATTAAATAAAAAACATTGATTTGAGAAATATAATTGACTAAATTGAATTTAAGGATTTAGTGGAGTTAACCGAGAAAAGAAATTGGTTAAAATGGAAAAAAGGTCGAAGAAATTTAGTAAAATTAATTATCCAGCATTGTTCGGTCGACGTACTTGAGAGGATCGGTGGACTTATTGTGTAAGATTGGTTAACCTATGGAAGTCTCTGAATTATCTGTTCGACTGATGGATAAGTGGAAATTGACCAATAGGTGCAGTGATTTTGGCTTGGGCTACATCCTGAATCGGGCGGTTGACCGAAAGGTGTTGGTCGGTCAACCGATTATCAATTTCAGGATTTGAGGAATTTGTGATTTTGATCCAAAAAGTAGTCATTTTATGGTTAGGATCTCAGGGATATCTTTAGGATCTGATGGATTTTGAGATATATAGTTAATATTTAAATATCCTTATAGATATGGTTCAATTATTTTGGATATTTCTCAATTTGGTTCATGAAATTCTTTATATCCTATCTAATTGAGATTGAGAAAAAATTTGAGAGACTAAATTCAATTTTTTGAAAGTTAGAATTAAGTAAATTGTACCAAGAATGAAAGATAATTGTATATGGGGTCTATAGGTTTCTTTTAAATGCTTATCATTTGAAAACTAGCCGTTGGAGGGCCTGTTCTAATTTCTTATATATAGAACTATAGATTTTACATATTAATTACACAATATCAAGAACTATTAAATTTCTAAGCTTTTCTAAGAGTCATCATTCTGATATTATTTTGAGAGATCAAATTGTGAGATTAATTGTTGAGAAGTTCTTGAGTTGAAGTGCTGATTGTGAGAGTGTCACCGAATTGAGCTGTCTAGCATTTCAATCTATAATTCTTAAGTGTTATCCTAGTGAGATCTTTCCAAGCTATTAGTCTTTATTATGTATTTATTGTTTTATATTTTCTTGGTTGATAAGATCTTGATAAAATCGTTTCTTGAGCCTTAAATCACATAAAAATATTTTAAAACGATTTTTTATGAAAATCTGATTACATACTTATTTGTGTGCTACCCATATCTATTATAATTAGATTTTTATATTTTCTTGGTGAAAGTGTTCCAAGTTTATTCTTAATTGAGTTTATTATTGTTACTATCACTTGCTAGGATAATTCATCTTGTGAAATCATTTCTAAACTTTAAAAGCATAAAAAAAATCTTTTAAAACAATTTGTGTGATAATTTGATTACATGCTCAATGTTGTGCTGCCCATATTATTTTTATAATTAGATTTTTAAATTCCCACTTTATTTTTATCACTAATTTCGGGACATTAATTGAGTTCAAATTTATTTGGGGTGGTAGAAGTTCCGAGTGGAAAAATCACTTATCAATTTTGTAATTGGTGAGTTGAGTGTCAAATTAGATACTATTGGGAGTGTCTAATCAAGGGGTAGCTGGTTTCAATCTCTTCTGGGAAAGAGATTGTGGTTTGATCTTTTCCTAAGTACAAAAAGCTTTGGTTACTCTTTTCTCTTGAAAAAAGTTAGGTGTGATTCATCCTGATTAGGATCAATTGTGAGTAAATTGTAAAGGTTCCATCATTACTTGGGAAAATGATACTTTGAGTGATTGTGAGGTTTAATTCTTAGCCTAAGGTATAAAATAATTAAGTTTAATCATTAGTCTGTGAAAGGATTAGCTTAGTCTTGGGCCTGAAAAAGATAAGGATATTCTTGAGCCTGGGAAAAAGAAAAGATTATTCTTGAACCTGAGAAAACGAAGTTGTAAAAGTTGATTATGAGTCTGTGAAAAGAATCATTATGTAGAGGTTTGGTTCCTACCTATTTAAAGGAATCTTAGTGATCAATAGGTGTGGATGAGCTCGAGAGACTGGATGAGCCAAGAATAGCTTTGTGAACCACTGTAAATTTCTGGTGTGCTACTTCCTTTATATTATTTATATTTTGTTCTTTGGGTGTGCACCTAGTTGATAACACATATACGCTTCTATAAAGATAATAATTAATTTAGGATAAAATTAATTATTTAATTTTTGAAGTATTATTATTTGATAATTTTTTATTACTATCGAATTCACGCCCCCTCCCCGCCTCTTGGGTTGCTCACTGGGCCAACAAAGTCTTAAGAGAAATGATCCATTGGAACAATATACGATAATTTTGTCACTAGGTAATAAGAACTGTGATAAATTTGTATGGAAAAGATGAGTCTGTCACCAAGATTCTTGGAGCAAATATCCCTACTTCGAAAAGAAAAAAGAAAGGATATTTATGTAATTAATTCCTAGGAGCCATGGTCCAAATCTGGAGGAAAACAATAATGTTTGTACCTGATAGGTGTAAAATACCTTTCCAATTCTAAATCGAATTTGCCAGTTTTCGAGTACTTTATTGAAGTTTGAATATCGTTTTAGCTGTTTTTATTAGTCAGAAGCAGAGAAGTAAACAATCAGCAAACTGAGCGAAATAGTGCAAAAAGGGTAGCCAAAAAGATGAAAAAATGAGGTTTCAAATAACAGAGCAATTCCGCCTAGGCGAAGTTTCTACCGCCTAGGGGAAAATTCAGTAGAAAGATGCAAAACCTGAAGATTTGAAATCCGCCTACGCGAAGTTTCCACCGCCTAGGCGAAAATCCGTCAGAAGGTTGCAAGGGCTGAAGTATTGAATCCACCTAGGCGAAGTTTCCACCGCCTAGGTAGAAATCCATCAGAATGCTGGATTAACTGAACTACTGGATTGAGTTGCACTACTGTAAATCCGCTTAGGCGAAGTAGCTATTGCCTAGGCGGAATTCTGTCAAAAAGATAAGGAGCCAAGAAGTTAGTCCTCTACCTAAGTGAAGATTCTACCTCTTAGGAGGAATTCTAACCTACTTAAGCACCGCCTAAGCGAAGTTTCTACCGCTTAGGTGGAAATCGCAGAACATGTCAAAATATCTGTTTAGATATTTTTGAACCCCTAAGCCTGTAAATATCCATTGGCCACGTCTGAAACTTGGAGTTGAAGAACCCTAACCCTAGTAGAGAGCTCTTAAGCTATATTTTAAAGATCAAGAAGGAGGTTCATCATTCGGATAAAGAAGGATAACTTGCAGATCGATCATTAGCGACAGTGAACCGTTTTACTTCCAGATTTGATCGTTTCTCTCTTGTTTTATTCTTTGTAATTACTTTTTCATATCTAAGAATGTTTAATCCCTCTTATTTTTTATGTTATATGGCTAAGATCTTATAGTAGTAGTTAAATGTTACTTAGGTGTAGTCGAAATCAGGTAATCGTTTAGTTGAATGAATTAATATTACTTTAACGTGTTGTTTGTCTAAATCCGATTGTGTTTACAGTTATTCTTGATATTATTCTTGTATAGATAAAATAAGAATGCGGGGTTTGACAATCGGGAGAGGTAACCACGAATTCGGACTAGAGTAAATACAATGTGACTTTCTAACGACCCGGGAGGGCGTTAGAACGTATGCAACCCATGATGTTGGCTCAAAACTCACGCGACCTAGGGTCGTTAAGACGTTGAAGGGGACTTCTTCACTGGCACGAAGTCGTGTAATCCCCTGTCTTACACTCAGGAGAGGTAGCGGAGGAGTTATTGATACAGAGGTTGTCGGATTAGATAAAAACTGTTATAGCTAACTAAATGACATCGATTATGCATTATATGAAAGAGATTAATACCTAAGTAATTAGTGTAATTATAACTAACCCAATAGTTGTAGTCTATCTTAGTATAGTAAATAGAACACAAACGAATTACGATTAGTCGAGTTAATACGAAACTATGTAAATCACAATACCCAACCGAATTACACGAATTTCCCAGTGGAATGATATCCGATCCTAAAAGATCCATTATATTAAAACTATACCTTGTACACTTGCGAGTAGTCCAATTACCGCGAGGAGGAAACTTGTGTGAATCTAAGCGCGTAACAAGTTTTTGGCGCTGTTGCCGGGGAAATGTGTTGTAATTTGGTTGATATTGTGACCAGGTGGTTGAATATTAATCCTGACAATTCCTTTATTTTATTTTCTTTTAAATTATTTGTTTAATTTGTTTTGAGAGAAGTGATCAAATAGAGCATACAACGAAGAAGGAGTTGGAATTCTTGGCTCTTGATCCAGAGATTGAGCATATGTTGAAAAGGATAAGGAAAGAGAGAAGAAACCAACTTCAATACAATGAATCACGATCCAACAAAGTATTCTACCCAAAATACCTTGTCTATGAGGGATTTTGGTGAAAAAATGCTCAAGCAAATGTCCCGTAGGTACTATCGAGCTAGAAGCTGAAGATGGAAGAACTTTTCAAGTTAATAGGGAGCAGATCAAGCATTACTTCAAGGATGAAGAGTGAGTTGTGGAGAACATCTCCCTCGTTGAAGGATAGAGCTGGAATTCTTAAACGTCCATGCTAGGGACAAAAAACCAAGCAACATCTTTTGATATGACATCGAGGGTAACGAATATTCCCAACTTTTGTATAAATACCTTTTTGGAGATCTTATTGATCTCGTAATACTAATTTTTTGTGGTGAATTGATGAGGTTATATACTTAGGATTAATGTGCATGCTAAAACTAATTTGAGGATTGAAGAGGAAATAAGAGGTGTAGAGAAACAATGTGAAAACCTGAAGGAATCTAGCTTAGATCCACACTGGCAAAAATTCGCCTAAGCGGTAAACCCACCACCTAGGCGAACATTAGACAAAACGGCTGAGAAAACATTCTGGCGTAATTTCGCCCAGGCGGTAAACCACCGCCTAGGCGAACAATTGAAGAAAAGCTAAACTTTCACACTGGTGTAAACTCGCCCTGGCAGAAAACCCACCGCCGAAGCAGATTTACAACCAAATCAGGGTTTCACACTGGTGTAAACTCGCCCCAGCGAAAAAACCACCGCCTAAGCGGATTTACAACCAAATCAGGGTTTCACACTGGTGTAAACTCGCCCCGGCGGAAAAACCACTGCCTAAGTGGATTTACACCAGAGAGTTTTTAAAAAAGAAAAAGGTGTTAATCTGCCTAAGCTGAAAAACCACTGCCTAGGCGAATTCACGCGACCCCTGTTTTAAAAAGCAACAGTCCTCTTCACAAACGACACTTCCCTCCTAAAAATTTCAAGAAACCTCTCAACTTCACTATCCCAAATCCCTTCCTCCCATTAAATATTTATCCTACATTGCTAAAAACTTGGATTTTCACCAACAATCTTCGTCCAAACGTGGAATTCCTCTTCCCATTTTCGAAAATTAGGGTTTAAACAGTGAAACAGTGTGATGTCGCCATTCTCCAGTGATTTGATCCAAATTTTTCAACAAGTAAGTGTCAATGATCCTATTTTACATTTAGATGTTGAAATATGTGCTTCATTTGTGTATTTATTTCAAAAAATCATTGGATTTGGTTAGACTCCTAAACCCCTTTTAACCTTAAGTTGCAGTTTTTATGTTATTTGGGATTGAGGAATGATTAATGGTAAGCCCTATCATGTTTTTGTGTTTCTATACAATGTGAATCAATTATTGAATGCTACATTGCGACAAAAATGTGATTTGGTTATGGTTGGTGGAATATCTTGTGAAATTTGAATTGATTGGCTTTGGTTGGCTTATGTTTGAGAAAACAGGGCATTGTGTGTTCGCTGACCAGGGTTTGAAGTGCGAGTTCTATTGTTATTATTGTGGTTGGTGTTATGATTGTGATTTATAGGAAAAATGGCAAAGCGGCACTGGTTTCTAAAATCGATCCCTAAGATTTGGCATTTATTTATCTACGCCGATCTGCTCCCTACCTCCAATGTGTCTGATGTTGCCAAGGAGCGAGCATTTATGCTATATGGCATTGATAGAGGGATGTCTGTCAATATCAGTTGGCATATCTACTCGTCAATAATTCATACTGCCAGGACAACAAAAGGTTGTGGAAGGGCGGATCAGGTGAAGGAGAAGAGGGTCAAGAAGAGGAAGAAGCCAGCCCTTCGGAGCCACCGACGCCCACAACCAGCCACGGCTAGCTCATTCAACTTTCATGAGATGTCCGTAGTCTCCAGTCCGATATGAGCTAACTCCAAGAAAAAATTTCTCGGATGGAGAACTACATAGAGTCCTACATCCGGCAACATGATCAAAACCAACGAGTCATATTTGAGAATCTTGGAATCGACATGGCGCGTTATATGCCCGTGCCGCTTTCCGAGCCGGATGAGCCGCCACCGCCATCTCCTCCACAATGAACGGTAGGAGGTTAGACTTTTATGTCTTCCCTCCTAGGTATGTGTCTGCCCCAGTTTCAATACATTTTTTTCTATTCTGCTATTGGGTTCGCTGCTTAGGTAGTGGGGACACTGCCTCGTTTCAGTTTGGGGAGAGTATGACATGCGATGCATGTAGTTTTTGTTCTTTTTTCTTGGGGGGATAAGAAGGATGAAAAAATTTTGATGTAAAGGGGACAAAAATTCGTTTTGTGTACAAATTTATATATTAATGTTAAAATTTTTGTAAAATTTGAAAGTAATGTTTAGCTATGCATGTGTAAGGATAATTAGTATAGGTAATATTAGTTTGTAGAATTAGAATAGAATTGTTAATGAATTGAGTTGTACAAGCATGCTGAGTTTTTGAGTTCGTCCGAACCATGTCCCGATGATGAAAATCACCCCCTAATTTGTGTTTTAAGGTTGGGGGTAATGTCATTCACGTGTGTTTTGTGTTCTTAGCATGTCGATTAGGTAAAAATTATTTTGATCCTAAAATCGCACGATTGCATAAACTCGTTGTATAAATAATTGAACTATTGGACATCAATTATTCAGTAATAAGTTCATGACAGAAATGAGGAATCTAGAACTTGACTGGGGGAGGCTTGAGGCAAAATTATAGGTAAGGTAATTTCAGAGGCATGATATAGGCCCTCGTTTTTATCGCTTGAACCTTTCGAAACTAACCTGAAAAGTTATTCCCTCGTTCTCCTGTCGAAGCCATAAAATTTTGTCACTTCTGAACTTGTTTCTATACTTTAACCAAGTAAATCTTTCAGAACCATTGTCTCTAGGAATAAAAGTGAAAATTGAGTAAAAACAAATAGCATTAGATTATGCTAACTTGAAGCGGGCAATCGGGGCTTCAGTATTTTTGGTTAAGTATAAGAGTATTCACTTATCAATCCTATAGTTGTAACTAAACACCCCTAAAATTGTATAAAATTGAATAAGTTTGGGGGTGTACTTGAAAAAAAAAAGAAAAGAAGAACCTATGTGAATATAGTGTTTAAATTCGATTGTTTTGACAAGTGAATACAAGTTTACTAAATCCTATTCAGGGTAATATCTTCAAAGATAAGGGAGTCATAAGAGAGATTTAGCGACAAGCGTTTGTACCTCGAGTACCGTTAAAATTATAACGAGTTTCTATTTCTACGATACCCTTGGCCGTTATCCAAAGCCTGACCAAGCCCTATTGATCTCAGTGAATGTCTGAACCTACATTAGTGGATAGTTGAGCCCAGTCAAGCATATGGCTTCCCTAAATGTTTTAACAAGTTTAAGTCATGGCCTTATTCATTGAATAATCCAATCCAGCGTTTGATTTGTTATATATCTGAGTTCTCACACACACACATTTCATAGGATCTAAAATTATTTGAATTGATATTGAGTGTTGAAAATCTAGAGTACCACGTGGTGTGTGTTATTCTTTAACTGTATCTGATTATGGGTTGTTGAGGGAAGAAGAGCATGGTTTTTTTGACTAAACTTGTATCTTACAGGTGTGTACTTCTTAATTGTTAATGATTGCGTATCTATAGTTTAGGATGTAGCTAATTAGTGTAGTTAGTGTTATTTAGCATTAGGGTGTTTTGCTCGAGGACTAGAAAAATTCCAAGTTTGGGGGTATTTGATAGGTGTAAAATACCTATCTAATTCTAAACTGAATTTTCCAGTTTTTGAGTACTTTATTGAAGTTTAAATATCGTTTTAGCTATTTTTATTAGTCAGGAGCAGGGAAGTAAATAATCGGCAAACCGAGTGAAATAGTGCAAAAATGGTAGCCAAAAAGATGAAAAAATGAGGTTTCAAATAACAGAGCAATTCTGCCTAAGCGAAGTTTCCACTGCCTAGGTGGAAATTCAGCAGAAAGATGCAAAAACTGAAGATTTGAAATCCGCCTAGGTGAAGTTTCCACCGCCTAGGCAGAAATCTGTCAGAAGGTTGCAAGGGCTGAAGTATTGAATCTGCCTAGGCGAAGTTTCCACCGCCTAGGCGGAAATCCATCAGAATGCTGGATTGACTGAACTGCTGGATTAAGCTGCACTGCTGTAAATCCGCCTAGGCGAAGTAGCTACCGCTTAGGCGAAATTCCGTCAGAAAGATAAGGAGCCATGAAGTTAGTCCTCCGCCTAAGCGAAGATTCTACCTCTTAGGAGGAATTCTAACCGACTTAAGCACTGCCTAAGCGAAGTTTCTACCGCTTAGGCAGAAATCGCAAAACAGGTCAAAATATCTGTTTAGATATTTTTGAACCCCTAAGCCAATAAATACCCCTTGGCCACGTCTGAAACTTGGAGTTGAAGAACCCTAACCCTAGTAGATATCTCTTAAGCTATATTTTAAAGATCAAGAAGGAGGTTCATCATTCGGATAAAGAAGGATAACTTGCAGATCGATCATTAGCGACAGTGAACCGTTTCACTTCTAGATTTGATCGTTTCTCTCTTGTTTTATTATTTTTAATCACTTTTTCATATCTAAGAATGTTGAATCCCTCTTATTTTGTATGGTATATGGCTAAGATCTTATAGTAGTAGTTAAATGTTACTTAGGTGTAGTCGAAATCATGTAATCGTTTAGTTGAATGAATTAATGTTACTTTAACGTGTTGTTTGTCTAAATCCGATTGTGTTTACCATTATTCTAGATATTATGCTTGTTTAGATAAAAAGAGAATACGGGGTTTGACACTCGAGAGAGGTAACCCCGAATTCAGACTAGGGTAAATACAATGTGACTTTCTAATGACCCGGGAGGGCGTTAAAACGTATGCAACCCATGACGTTGGCTCAAAACTCACGCGACCTAGGGTCGTTAAGGCGTTGAAGGGGACTTCTTCGCTGGCACAAAGTCGTGTAATCCCCCGTCTTACACTCTGGAGAGGTAGCGGAGGAGTTATTGATACAGACGTTGTCGGATTAGATAAAAACTGTTATAGCTAACTAAATGATATCGATTATGCGTTATATGAAAGAGATTAATACCTAAGCAATTAGTGTAATTAGAACTAACCCAATAGTTGTAGTCTATCTTAGTATAGTAAATAGAAAACAAATGAATTACGATTAGTCGAGATAATACGAAACTATGTAAATCATAATACTCAACCGAATTACACGAATTTCCCAGTGGAACGATATCCGATTCTAAAAGATCCATTATATTAAAACTAGACCTCGTACACTTGCGAGTAGTCCAATTACCGCGAGGAGGAAACATGTGTGAATCTAAGCGCGTAGCAGTACCCTAGAGTCCAAGGAAGAATGATCTATAGCTAGAGAATAATTGGTCAATTATGCTATAAGCCTAGAGGATTATATATTTTTTAAGGATAATCCAAAAAAAATCGAGTTACCCTAGTCCTACGAAAGCCAAGTTCAAGTCGAGGTCTGTTCAAAACATATCTGAGAATTACCTGTTAGAGCTACATCTTCTTAGGATTGCATATATACAGCACAAACATTATCATCCAGGTAGACAAACTCAAACATAGTCAAGAATGTAACCACACATAAATATACGATAATCTGTGTCCTTAAAAGTTCATAAGTAGAGGTCCAGGTTGTTAATCACTTAATAAATCAAGAAACAATTTCTTTAAGTAACCTTTTCTAAAAGCTATCCAAGATCCATTCACAAATATTATAAAATGGACCCGATCCGTCTCTTGGAAACTTTCATAATGACACCCAGATCTCAACGATGTCAGAAGACATTTTCTCTCTGACACAAATGCTGAGCGAAATGAACCTAGCCTCGTTGTTCTAAGGACCAACTACCATTACCAGGAAATACCCTTAGCCTGAAAAAATATTGGGATGAATTACCAAATGAGAGGCTCCCTCATTGAAAGTGGATTGTTATTAAAAAAATCCCAATAAGCTTGCTAAACCAAAAGACTTCGTTTGTGCTACCGCCACAAGTCAAAACCTGCCCAGTTGGGAGAAGAACCTTGAACCTAAGGAAAACTTAGGAGAAATTTCCAAACTATAGAAGCAGATAGACTACATCAACCAACCTACTAATGAGATCAAACAAGTCATCGAGGTCACAATCTATATAGAACATCAATCTTTCATTTCTTTTCATATCCAAGCAGCTCACCTCAAACCTACGGCCAATTATAGAGTCCAATTCAGTTACCTCACCAATTTTTCAAGCCTACCCAAGCACCATAAGAGAAGAGACGGTTTACCTCATCCCCTGTTCCACACTCTCAAGTCTACCGTTACTACTTCAAGAATAAGTTGTTTGCACCTATTTCCCTTAACCTAGGAAACCCTCAGGATCCAATGTTTAACCATCGTACTTTCTGCCAGTATCAATCTAAACTGACTGGTCACCACACCAATTCGTGCCAAGACCTCAGGAACCGTGTTGTGGATCTTATTCAGATAGTGATCATAAGTATCTTAAGAGAAACTCTGACCATCAAATAATAGGGGAATAAGAATCTATATCTTCATTTCCTTTAGTTTCTTAAAAGCTTTCTAATATACCAAGTATCATTTTATATGCCTATGCACTAGATCTATAAATTGCTAAATGCAAGTTTATTTTATCTAAGGTCAACTCAGGTCTTTATACTTTAACCTTCATAAATAAATTTGTTTGTCTCAATTTACACACTGTGAATAATTAAAAACAATAATTAAGTAATTTCAATACTAAATTAGACTATTACCCAAAGGAAAATGTTAAAGGAAACATCTTGTTTCAACCAAATGATGGTGAGATATTAACAAAAACCTAAGAATGTTACAAAGAAAGCTTAGGAGCCCTACTATGGAATCATTACACATGTTCCAACCCGAGAGTATTCGAGTAACCTTGAAGAAGTATGGAAGACCTCCTCAATCAGACGGAAGGAAGAAATATCTGAAATATTTGTAATGTGAAGAATGATAAATAAAGTATTAGAGCCTAAGCCCGTCCGAGAAAAGCACTTAAAAGTTCGGGTAGCTGAACCAAGGAATATTAACAAATATAAGCTTAGGAAATAAAAATAAGAAGAACCTCACATAATTAAAGACATTTAAAAATTGTAGAAGGCAATAAGCCATTGATAATATAATATCGGATAATGGGAAAAGGAGTCTGGATAAGGGTAAAACCAACAAAGACCTTGAGACTGACTCAAATTACCCTAATTCTCTAAAAATGTAAAATCCTTAAACTAAGTATTGAAAGAAATAATAAGGACTAGTATTAGAAACTTTCTAAACACTGAGTTGTCACACGAAAGCCATTAGGTGAATCACGTTCTTTATATGATCCGAGTAATAAGTCTTAGGGGTGTCTCAACAACTAGTGACTTGGGCCAATTGGACCGGGATCACTACCCAAAACTTGCTACATGGATTATATAGAACGTATGACTTCCTACCTACTGAAGTGAAGAAAAATAACAGAAAATTCTCTTAGCACTACCAGGACAAAATAACATTTTTTAGTCGTCATTAACTAACACTTGTTTCTCGATCACTTCTATTCTCCCTCCTCTGATTCATCTCGGGAAAGACCATTCCGTCTACCTTAAGTCCAAGACAAAAGAAGTGAAGTAGAGCCATTGATGAATCCTTGGGTAACATATAGGGCCTAGGTAATCTCGATAATAGTCTTAGAAAATATCAATATTAGAACTTGATTGAATTGAAACTAGACAACCTTGTTAGTTAATAACTATGGAGATTTGGTCTAAATTACTATTGAACTTATCTACATCATAATTTAGATTAATTCAATACAAAAATCAAAACAATCAATAAGATGATTGAACGTTTGAATATGATTACCCGAGTATATTCTATTCAAAATAATCTCGTATAAATGTGAATAGGAAAATATACATAGCTTAAAACATTAGAAATGAACTTGGGAAAATACGAGAAAGGAAGAGAAGAAGGTTTGTTAAATAATCCATTCATTCAAACCCTCTCCCTAAACTCACCCAATGTCATTGAAAGCCCGAGTCAAATCAACAGTGTTCCCTATTCTGAGCCAAATGTTCCCATTCTAGGAAATCCCAATCTCAATAAAGCGAGACCTAAAATAACCCTCTTCTATTCTTGTCCGAACCTTCCCATCCTGCCACCAAAACTAGAGACTGTTTGAAGAAAAATCCTGATCAAAATTCCCATTACAACTCAAGAAGAAATAAAGTAGCATAAAGCCTCTCGGAAGCACCAATTAGCTTTCTGTATTAGGAGCGACATGGAAGTAACCAAGAGAGATGGCTAATAGAAACAGGGTACCTAGAACAAACATTCTATGAAACATTCTCAAAGAAAACTAGCATCTCTAGATTGATGATATATTCCCGAAGAAAACATTCTAGCTAAAAGGTTTAGGCGTCATAAAATTATACAATACAAAAGTCAGTATGAAAGTACTACACAAGCATTGTGCATCAAGAATCACTTATGCATGCATAACCTTCATACACGTAACAAACTTAGACATCACACTTGATAAATAAAAAATGTGGCGTTTTGTATATTATGTTGCATCAAGGAGTCATTGTCAGTATAAACACTTGCACCCATGCACCTTATTTGGAAGCTCTAGTAGGCTAGAAGGCAATCCTCGGACATGTAATCTAGTCAAGTAACCTTACCATATCACCATACCATCGTACGTCTCTAATAGTGATTTTTAACCAAATTTGGGTTAGACAAGGAGTCGACCTCACATAAGGTGTATTTTGATAATAGACCGTTACTGTAAAACATCGGGAATAGTAGAGTGTCCTTAGAATATTGACCTTGCTAGGATTCAATTTCACAGGGTTCATATTTGTCGTGTCCAACTGAGGAACTACAACAATCCCACATCTACCTCCTCTACTGCCGCAGTAGCCGCGAAACTACCTAAAAAATGAAAAATAAAAAATGTCGAAAGGACACAAAAAAATACAGAGATTTCAAGATCAAATAAAACATTCGGAATTAAATTTTGATTGGACTTAATTGGATAAGGTACTATCTTCAGACAGGCGTCTTGGGGCGTTTAATACCTTCCCGAGTGTAACTTACCCCCGACCCCTTTCAAAATGAATCTCTGGTTGAACTGTGCTTTTGGACTCAAAATTTTAGTCAAGCCATTTTTCAAATTGGTTTTTTAAAATATGGTAACCTAACACACCATTTAAACTCAATGCTTGGTAGTGCCTCATTTTTCTAAAATTGGCTTAAGTTATTTTATGAGAAAACCTACAATTTTAAAACGCCCCATCTCTTTTATATTTTCCAAATAAAAAAATAAAATAAAAGCATACACACACACACACACACACACACATGTATGTATGTTATTTTATTTTTCAAAATCTGGGGTGTGTCAGCTAGCGACTCAACTGGGGACATTTTTAGAGGGTCGAGCCTACAATATCCAAATAAATCTAAGAAATCTAAATCCGGATGTTATGTTTTATTTTATATTCTCTTCATTTATTTTTTTTATTTGTAGATGTGTATGTGTGTTGGGTTTTACTTTTCTTTTGCGATGTATATATTTGTTCCCTTTCCCCTATGTCTTTTTTATACATATATTTGTTTCTTATTTCTTGTATTATTGTTATATTGTACACTCTTCCAAGGCACGAGCATAATTTCATTGCATCTATATTTATCCCGATCGTAACCCTTAGAAGGGTCGATTATAAGAGCTAGGTCGCGTAGTCCATTCACTCAGTCTAGTTTTGAAACCCTATAGGACTAGAAAGAGGTTGATAGTAATAACTAGGCCGTGCATGTTTATCTGTCGGGACTAGTTTCGAAACTCACCTCGCTCAGATCACCAACCAATGATGGATGTTCTTTCGGGATGCCAGAGGTTGGAAGATTTGGTGACCGAGCCTTTAATAAGATGCATTAGTTAGAAGCCATGAGCCTCATATTGTAATCCTAGGTCTAAGTGATAGGTGTGATCTACCTACGTATTTTCAAACCTAATTAAGTTGGTTTTTGAGCGTTTATATAGTATTTTATTATGTTTTACTTAGCTTTCATACTTTTTGTATAAATCAGGTGTGTGGAGCAAAAAGATAGGAAACTGGAGCGAAAACGATGAGATCGAACCGAAGGCGAGTCGAAGTTATGGTGGATAAACAAGCAAGGAGGCAAACATTATGAAGGAAGCCCACCTCCTAGAAGGAAATTCCTATGCCTAGGTGGAAACCCCAGTAGAAACATTTCCAAGTCCACCGCCTACTTCTTTGCCTAGGCGGTCACCAAACTTGCAAAGCCGGTACAGGTGTTGTAACTTCAAGGCTATTTTGGACTATAATGAAATCCTATTTTGGAAACACTCAAAAAATGGAAGTTGTATATATTTTTCTTAGATTTCTATAGGTTTTTGAATCACATCAATCAGAGTTCAGATGAAGACAGTACGGTTAAAACAAAATTGCAAACCTATAGTTACTTCGCCGAGGCGAAAATCCGGCAGCACAGTCTTGATATTTATTAGATATTTTGAGATCTTTTGCCTATAAATACCCCTATCCTCCCCCTACTCCGGTCTCTATTGCATTTTTGAGCCCCGTAGGCTATATTTAAGCCTAGGTTTAGGAGTTTTAGAGGTGGAGCTCACATCCCTAAGTGGAGAAGACAGCGAATCGATCGTTGAGCGTTCTTAGCGGTTCATCTTCGGACGAGACTAAGTTCTTCGATTGTTTTTCCTTATTTATTTATCTTAGGATCATGTGAGCATGTTTATCTCAATTTATATGTTTATGAGGCTATGGCCACGAGTTAAATATGGATTGTAGTAGGGATTAACGGTATATTTATAAATATGTTTGTTTGTTTGATTTCGGTGTTGCGTTTATGTTTGTTCTTCGTAGTTTGATTGTGTTTATCGTATTGTTTATTTATTATGCTTAGAATGGTAAATGGAGAATACGGGGTTTTGAAAAACCCCGGATTCGGATTAGGGTAAACAAACGTCACGATTCTATAACCCGGTTAGGGTTTGAATCGTGGACAATCAATGATGTTGGGGCAAGACTTAAGCGACCTAGGGTCATTAAGACGTTGAGGGGGACTTAGTTGATGACTCGAAGTTGCATTATATCCCTCAAATTACACTCGGGAGAGGTGGCGAGGGAGTTTTAGAACGGAGATTGTCGATAGGGTAAATACAACGGGACGATCTAATAACCCGGGAGGGAGTTCGATTGTGTGCAATCAATGACGCTAGGCGAGACTCACATGACCTAGGGTCGTTAATACATTGAGGGGGACTTCTTCATTGACTCGAAGTCATGTATTCCCCCGTCTTTCACTTGGGAGAGGTGGTGGTGGAGTTTACGTACCGAGATTGTCAAATAAGTCGAACACCATAAACGTGAGTAAATCAAAATCAAACACGTATTTGTAAACAGGTTAATCCCTAGGCAATTCTTCACCTTAAAACATATTAGCATATTAGTGTAGTTAATTTAGGTTATATTAGTATTAGTTTGATTAATTAATTACATTTGCTTTTCGCCTAGATAAAATTAGGTCACGACAAACGCGGTATTCGATAGTAACGACACAAATCCCTATGGATACGATAATCCGATCTTTCACGATCACACTATACTAAAACTTAGACCTCGTATACTTGCGAGTGTAAGTAGCAGTATATTTTATGCCCTACTACTAAGTGTTGTTTGAACCTTTATAGGACACCTGATTCTGGGAAATGGAAGAGGATTTTTTCTATTGTGTTTGGGTTGATGAGGTTTTAGGGAATCATAGAACTAAACAAGATTAACGTTTTCGATACCAGTGAAGAATTCAATATCGAATAAATTTTCATAAGCCTCAACATAATTGTTACAGTGTCTGTAATTTCATTTCAAGATTGTACGTCATTAGCTCAGTACCATTCAATATGGTTGTAATGATATTTCATGTCCCTTGAGAAAAATGGAAGTTATTATTGCGATAAATTATGCGCTATGAATTACTCGCAAGTGCATGAGGTCCACAAATAATAAAGTAATCCAAAGATCAACCATCGTCCACTGGGATTTATCATTAGAAGAAGTTAAGTACTACAATTAGAATTACTCAATACTTGGAATAAATTCTATGGGAATGGAGTATCGATCTAGGGACTAACTTGTTCACTCATACGTGCTTGATTTATTCTAGTTTACACTAACGGTCATCAACCTACTCAAATATATAGGTTTCTAAAACTCACTCACTACCTCTCCCTAGTGTAAAGTTAATGAATATGTAACCACATCAAAACTGATATCCCTATGAAGAGTTTAAACGATTACATGCGTCTTTCCCCAACCTTATGGATTGAACACATTCTAATAATCTCCCGAAACATTAGAACATGTATTATGTTTAAACCTAGTCCGAATCTGGGGTTACCTCTCTCAAGCGTCAAACCCCGTATTCTCAAATCAACCAAAATATCATAAATAAGCATACAATAGAAGTGATAAAATGGTAAACATAATCAAATAGGGATGAACAACCGTTATCAAAACATATATTTACTCAAACTGAAAACTTGTGAACTACATTAATCCCAAGACAATAAATATTTAGCTACACATAGCCATAACCAAATATCCAATAATGAATGAGATGTACATTATCAAAACAACCAACCAAGAGTTTAAAATGAAAAAGAGAAACAAAGAGATGATAGCCAAATTTGAAGAGTGGATGATTCCACTTCCCCAAAGTCCGCTCTAAGTCATTTCCTCTTCTCCAATAGTGATATCTTGGCTCTGGTCTGATCGTATGGCTCACAAAACGTCCCACACAAATGATGCATCAGGGAATACTTACAGATTTCTCAAAAAAAACCTAAAATTTGATGAAAATGTGTTGCGAGCTGGTGCAACGGCGCTGCAATGAGTAAACGAAAAAATGGGAGCCCAACAGGTGTGCACTGTAGTGCGCCTTGGGCAGAACACCTATATTGTCCTTTTTTCACTCGTTTCTTCATCAACGTCCTACCGACGGGCCTAATTTGAAACCGTTTTTGCCCAAAAAACCTTATATGCATAAAAACAAATAAAAATAATTGAAAATGCTAATAGAACATTCAAAAACTACCAAATTCATATTGGAAATATATATATATAAGATCAATCTATCAGTTACTTTGCAAAATAGTTGCTTTTATAGACAATCATCACCGAATTGGCAATTTTAAACTCGATTGAGTCTCAGCCTACCTTGGATTCATGGAAACTAACAAATAGATTTTGTCAAGTGTTTTGAAAGAGAAATTGTCCCAAAAATGATCATTGTTCCCCCATCCGAAGTCCAATCTTCACCCATTGTCAAACTCAAAACCATTATAGAATGGCATCCAAAAGCAATCCTTGATCTTATCATGCGAGGATGTTGTTTCCCAGAGAAATTGTCATTAGACAAGCATCAAATACTGAAGCCGCGATGCCTAACCAACCTAACACTAGCAAAAGGTTCCAAATACATGATCCAGAGGCTACTTTTTCTATTCACAAGCTTGCTCCATCAGAATGCAACCACCTCGAGTTCAAACAACCCAACAACCCACGGCTGACCAGTTAGATTGAATCGTTAACATCGATGGAGATAGATACACTAACTGGACAGTTTGGCCACATCTTTGATTGAATACATGTCAAAGTCAATAACGGGATAATTAAAGAACTATTTCGACATAGAGTTCCAAGGGCCACTTGTTTTTGGTTTCGCACGACTGAGTTGACCCCTTGTCTTGAGGAGGGGGCACACCTTTTATGCCTTCCCCTAGTTAGTGAAATCGCACGTTGTTTAAACAATTCTCAAGAAAATCATGTGGCCACTGTACTAGGAATGAAATGAAACCAAATTTGTTGGCATAGACTGGGCTACAATCAATCCATCGACATAAATGTGATCTTTAGGTGATTCATATACAATAACTGGTATGATAGATGCAGAAAGAGTTGTGGTACCTATAAGGAATGGAAGCATCACTGCGTAACCATGTTGGGTTTGTGCTTATTGCAACAAATCTTGTTTCCTTGCAAAGGCTCAGTTAACCGTTTGCAATTGTTCGATCTAGTAAAAAAGACGACCAAAGATCCACCATATTTTATAGTTGTAGTGGTGTTGGTAGAATTGTATCACTCTCTAACATCTTCCAATCATGGGGAACATTTTCTTTGGGAGTTATGCGCTACTCCAGGTCTGGTTTCTATCACACCTAACAAAACTTCTAGATATAATTGGGTGCACGACCAACTCAATCTTCGGGAGGCTCGCTGAAAAGATCGCCTCAATCTAGCCCAAGGTGGGTTCCCATCCCGATTGGATTCGAATGCTACATCAACTTGTTGAGACATCTGTGGTTTGGACTACTCACTGAACAATGGCCTCAGGTAACTATCTGGATAGTATGGGCCTTTATTTAATGCTAATATTGGGATTATAGGGTTGTGTTCCTTATATCCTACTCTGCGTCCGACGACAATTCGAGAGAAATCTGTGAGTCCTATACTTAGAAAAGAAAACAATAAGGCATTTTACTTTCGACTTCAAGAACCCCTCCCAAGAATCCAAGGATTTTTATCAATGGAAGTTACGTTGACTAAATACAAACCCCATAGATCACTCTAAACATATAGGCGTGGACCTGGCATATCTGGTATGGATCCAATCATTGATACAACATCCAAATAGCGAGATTCAAAATATAACCTCCACAAAGTCATCGTCCAAGGTGGGGGTGTTTTCTCCCCCCAAGGTAATATGGAAAAGATAGAGAGACAAGATGTTGTCATGGGTGAGTAGAAAAACAACATTCGTTACCTCGAAACTATGTTAAAATTCTTGAGGTTTATACTCCCTTCGGAAAGGTCATTTTTACCAGCACATTAACCTTTTTCCATATCTCAAACTATTTAGGTAAAATTGAGGCCCCTTGTCCCTACTTCTGAGCCTAGTTAGCCTTTTCAGTTCAATGGGCTTTGTTTTGTAACGACTTCTAACTTTTAATAAATATATGTTGTCTTCGAACAAATATTTTCAAATCCTTATTTCCTTAATTTTAGAGTAATCAATTTTTTTTTTTAGAATTCAATGTACTTTGAATTATCTGAGTTGTGATAACCTAATTTCAAAATTGAGCTAGAACGTAATTAGAAGGGACAGAAATACAAATGACTCATAACACCCAAATGATGGTGAGATGCTAGAAATGTCTAAGGAAATTGAAAGGGGAACCAAGAATCAGTACACATGTTCCAATTAGGTGACTCTACGGAATTCAAAATGAGAGCAACAAGTCAAGAACCAACGACACCTTTGAAGTAATCCAGAGATTCAGAAGCTGAGAAAACATTTAATCCTAAAGAATTACAGTATGAGATTCCCTTCGATCAGAAGAGTTGTTAAAAATATAGCCTAATCCAATATAAGACAATTTTCAGCAAGCACCTCGAGATAAGCGTATTTGTATCTACTTTTATTTTAAAGATGTATATATTGGGAGAATAATTCAAAATAAATAAATAAATAAAATACACACAAAAAAAAAAAAAAAAAAAAAAAAAAAAAAAAGCACACATACAAAAAAAAGTAAAAGACAATAAAAAAGAAAAATGAGAATCGTAGAAGGATGGGGCAGTCAAATTTTTTTATTTTTTATTTATTTTTGTTCTAAGAGAAACCATCATGAGTAATGCTAGGAGATGTTGCTGGAATCGAATAAAGTACAAGAATGAAAAGTGTTTGTCCTAAGGGTTTCCCAAAAACATATAATGCCAAATCTTCGCCAACAATAATCTCGGTTTGGACTAGACATTAGAACTTGGTAGGTTCGAGAGAATCAAAATAATGGATTAGAACTGTGGAAAAATGAATTAGAATAATATTGAAATTATATTATCACAATGTAGGTCAGTCTAATACATAGATTTTTTACGAACAAAAAGATACTCGATTATTTTGAATTTATCTACTTGACTATATTTGGGTAAAACAATCTTGCATGGATTTGAAAGAAATACATAACGTATAGGGATACAACACCGCAAGCACTCAAATCAAGTCAAAATTTTGGAAAAATAAAAGGGGTATGGTTGATCTGGTGTTACCACAAAAAGTGATACATCCCAACTTTTTCCATCAAGCAGGCCAACTAATAAAAGAAAAGTTCTCCGTCTCACATCCCCTGAACGTATTATAGGTACACCCCTTCAAGAAAGGTTATAAGCCAATATGGATTGTTGTGATCTCCGTAGCACACCATAATAAGGTAAGTCTGGTGAATATTTATGTCGCCACCCACAAAACAGCCAGGCACCCAATCGCTTCTCCCTAATAAATCGACTCCCAGGTTGTAATTAGGACCCAATTGACAAAGAAGATCAACACGTCTAATGAACTCAGTTACTTCTAAATCATTATGATCATCTATAAAAATAAAATAAAATAAAAATCCCAAACTTTTAACAAAAAGGTGACGAGGATGGAAGAGAAAAGAAAAAATAAGTTGGACCCAAACGTGGTGAAAACTCATAATTACGACATGAAAAGATTGTAGGGGCTGTAGCAAGATACAAAACCATCGATCCAGCGAAAACCTAAAAGGGCGCTAAGGTGCAAAAATGTGGGAGTCGACCTTGGTGAAAATTCGAAAGAATGCTAAGGGCAAAATGAAAAACAAAGCAAGTCAATTTGCTTAAGGATTTTCCCTTTGCAACCTCACATTGGCCAATTTTGTTAACAGCCAATGATTCTCTAGATTAGAGCTTGACAGATTGGGATAGAGTTAGAATTGGAAGGGGATGGGAATTGGATAACTCAATAGGGACCAATTTCCAGTCATGTTTTGAAAGTATTGTGTTGTTTATTTGTATAAGATCCAAATATTAGGACTCATCTACCACTATTGTTCACTTAAATAATTTTTCAATCAATGTAATATTTCATTATGTGACACTCGTTCACTCAATGGCCCCCTCTAATGGGTTCGTTCAAATTGTGTCAATGTTGGCCATGGGTTAAAGCATTTTCGTGCAGGGAACTACGTTTGACCTGATCGTTGGCATATTGCTAAGGTACGTAGGCAACCTATTAAGGTTCTTCATCTATGTGTTAGCCTCATCCATAGACTAAGAAACAATTTACATATTTGGTCTCTTATTTGCCCCACCCGTAGGCTAGGGCACATTATGTGATCTTCACCCATCTTTGGGGTCCTGAATATTTGAGCTTGTCAGTCCCAACCACAGGTTGGGCCACATTATATGCTGCAGGCTCAGGCACATTATATAGTGTTCACCCATCTTTGGGTCTAGAAGATTTGAATTTGTCAGTCCTAGCCACAAGCTGGGGCACGTTATGTCATATCTACCTATCATTGACACTCTAAATCCGTTATTTCCATAGACATAGGCTGGGGAACTTTTGTAATTGACCCTATCATTCTCGTCCTAGTTGCAGGATGAAAGCATGTTGTGAAATTTGTTCATCGTTGTGTTAGACCTACCATGTCAATTCTCTCTTAACTAGAAACTGGGAGGTACGTTGATTTCATGTCATGTCAATGCTTCCAGGCCCAAAATCCGGGAGATTTGTTAGTTACATTTCGTGTCAATCCTCTCTTTTCGAAAGCTTGGAGGTATGTCAATCTCTTCTTGTGTCAGTCTTCTCCTACCAAAAGCCAAGAAATATGTTCAACTTTGTCTCGCGTCAGTCCTCTTTCGTCCAAAATTCAGGAGGTAGGTTCATTTTGTTTGGTGTCAATCCTCTTTTGACCAAATCCAGGAGGTATGATCATTTCATCTCATATCAGTGCTTCCTAGCCCAAAAGTCGGAAGGTATGTCGATTTCATCTCGAGTCAATCTCCTTGCCCAAAATACGGGAGGCAAATCAATTTCATCTTGTGTTAATCATCTTGCCACAGCCGGGAGGTATGCCAATTTCATTTTGTGTCAGTACTCCTTTAGGAGGTATGTTAAGTTCATCTCATGTGAGTCCTCCCCTTCCAAAGGCTAGGAGGTATGTTTATTTCATCTTGTGCTAGTCTTCCCCAACCACAAGCCCGAAGGTATGTCGATTTTATCTTGTGTCAGTCCTCCCCTGCAATCGACCAAGTGGTATGCCAATTTCATCTCATGTCAGTCCTCCCTTGGGTGGTATATCAATTCCAGCTCATGTTAGTCCTCCTCGGCCAAAGTTAGGAGGTATTGTTAGTTTTACCAAAAATCTTCTCAATCCTCCCACAGAGAGAGGGTTTGATTCTTGTCATCAATATCCATCATTCTTGCCACTCAACATTCCTCTAACAAACTTTGTTCATCATGAGTTATCCCTCATTCCTCTAAACGGACTTTGTTAGTTATGAGTAGTCCCCGTTCCTCTAAAAGAACCTTGTTCTTTATGTGTTGTCTTCCATTCTACTAAACAAACTTTGTTCATCATGAGTCATATCCCATTCCTCTAAACGGACTTTGTTCATCATGAGTAGTCCTCGTTCTTCTAAAGGAACCTTATTCGTCATGAGTTGTCTTCCATTCCCCTAAACAAACCTTGTTCATCATGAGTTGTCTTCCATTCCATTAAATGAACCTTGTTCATCATGATTTGTCTTATTTTCCTCTAAACAAACTTTTTTTGTCATGAGTTATCTCTCATTCCTCTAAATGGACTTTGATCGTCATGAGTAGTCATTGTTCCCCTAATCGAACTTTGTTCATCATAAGTCCTCTCCTATTCTTCTAAATGAACTTTTTTTTATTATGAGTTGTCTTCCATTCTTCTAAACAAACTTTATTTATCATGAGTCATCTCCCATTTCCTTTGAGCGGTCTTTCTTCATCGTGAGCCCTATTTAGGCCACTTTAGGCCTCAAACCCTAGGGGTGCAAAATTTGGGAGAGAAAATACCAATTGTGGCAAGATTTTGGGGGGAAAACACCATTAGAGGCTTAAAATTCCTACAAACAAAGCTTGGAGTTGAAGATTATTGAAGATTTAAAGTCTTGAAGCTCATATCCACAAAGAGTTTTCTGTTCATTTCTCTCACCCTAATCTTTTTATTAAAATTTTGTATTTATGATATTGTGTTGAACATGTTTGCATTTATGAATTTCTTGAAAAGATTAGTCATGGATTCTATTATGTTGAGTTAAAGTTTTTATCGTTAGGGATTTAAATAACTTTCTATGAACTATGCCTTGAGACTTTAAGATTTTGTTAATTGGATTTCATGTTTTGCTCATTTGTATTTATTTATGCGTATTTGCTAATTTATGCGAAAGGTAAATTAGATATCATAGATGTATAAGATTAGGCCCTCGAAAAAGGTAATCTTGTATATTGAGAACAAAAAAATATAACACTTATTATATTGAGTGCAAGAGACTAATATAATTTGGGTAGTCATTTGATGGGTGAGACTTAAAGAGTGGAAAATTAGTTAAGTTGAATAGAGATATTAATTTGAATAATTATACAAATTATCTTGCTTGGCACTCGAGAGACGAAGTGTGGTTAATTTAGACACCCATGGTTAATGTTTGGGCATGAATTTAAGTAACCCTTGAACAATTGTGCATAGGAAGTCCATATTTTATTTTGCTTTTGATTTTATATTTGTTTTATTTTTATTTTTACAAACCTTAAATTTAGACGCCTAAATAAAGTTAGGTTACGATAATCGTGGTATTTAGAGACGATTTAAACCAATCCGTGGGGATACATTGCTCTACTCAGTCTTTACAATGAAAACTTGACCCGTACACTTGTGTTGTAGCAAAATAATCGTTGTCATCCACACCAACAATTTTGAGTTAAAGCCAGACCTGATCAACATGGTTCAACAAAACCAATATGGTGGGCTCCTACATAAAGATCCTAATGTCCATTTGGTGACTTTTTTGGAGATATACGACACCGTGAAGATTAATTGAGTCACGAAGTATATCATTCGGCTAAGGTTATTTTTGTTCTCTCTTCAATACCGAGTTATAGGGTGGCTCAAATCTATATAAACAGGGAGTATCTCTATTTGTAGGGAACTAGCCCAGAAGTTCCTTAGTTAATTTTTTCAAAAGGATTATAAACCACTTTTTAAGGCTTGGGAGTAGTTTATGGACTTATGGAAAGATGCTCCTAACACGAGTATCAAGATTGGTTCTAAATCCAACTCTTTTACAACGGGTTCGATTGACAAACTAGAACGATAGTGGATGTCGGGGATTGGTGTTTGAGATTGTTGTTGATATTATGAATAAGTAACTTGATTTTAATTTAGGCATTTATTTTATTTTTTATTTTCGTTTTTGATTTCTTATATTGCGATGTACTTGGAAATGGTTGATCAACAAGTCCTCTTGAGATTTTATCAACGAGATTTTGATCCATTCTATTGTGCTTCGTCCATATACAAGGAGTTTCTTATTCGGTTCCCCCATCATGATTTTCCAAGTGTCAACTACTAAATTTCATTGACGAGTTACAAGCCGCAAATAGAACTTGGGTGGATGGAGGAAGTGGTACCACCTCTTTTTATGACCTAATCGCGGACGAAGCCTATTTGTTGGAAAACATGGCCGATTTTGACTATCGGAGTTGGAATTATTCAACAAGTCACCAAAGCTTGTGAGACAATTCTAACATTTTAGTGCTATGGTTTGATACCCCATACCAACATGTAAAGGATTTTGCTACCCTTGAAGACCTACTTACCCAATTTTTGGAGGAGGCAAGGTAATTTACAGAGGAGACAAGGTTCCTTGTGGAGAAATGGGAGAGGATAGAGACTGTTCATGATTTACAAGTCGAATCTCCATTCGACTCCATTGAAGCCTTGACAATGGTAGTGACAATAAGACACACACAATCCACGTTCATATATAAAAGCCACCATGAAGAACTGAATACAAGTGGGAGGACATTGGAGGTTTCTTATGAAGATGATTCAAAAAAAAGACGAGACTCGAGAATTTTTCGTTGAGGATAAATCATAAGATTTCAGGTCCTTACCTCTTGGAATCCAATTGGTGTTTCCACCGCCGATCATTGAAAGCCATCATGAGGAATCGCGCACAAGTGGGAGAAACTTGGGTTTGTTCAGTGATGATAATTCTACTGAGGAGGAGACCTAAGAGTTGATCGACGATGAAGAATCACAAGACAACACTTGTGATTATCCACCTTTTGAGATCCATGTTGTGATACCAACACCGATCAAAGATGAATACTTGTATGAGGATCCGATGTGACTCACATGTTCTCTTTCACCTTCAGCACCATTCATTTACGCTCACCAACCACATAAGATAGAGACAATTCATGTTGTGCATACATGCCGATCAATTCAACATCTCGCCAAGCTTGATAGTATTCAAAACCAAGACTCATTAATTGTGTCGTATGACACATACTATGGGGTGAAGCCGCTCTTTAATGAGCACTTCTCCATTGTCAAGCCGAGGACATTAAACCAAGTGCTTCTTGGGATTCAACCCATGTTTTCAATTAATTGAGCCTAAGAATGCAAGCTATGGAAGAAAGCCCCACACCGGTCACCTTGCCCGAAGCATTACCGTTGACCACACTATGAGGCGAGATTGTCTCGCCTTCCCGGTATGTGTTATTATTACCTTATGATTAATTTAAATATATGTTTGAGTTTGGGGGTGAGACACATGTTGGCTTATGTTTGTTGGGTTTAGGAAATGCTTGTGTTTATAACTTTTCTTCATATAACTTGTGTTCTTTTGGCCATGTTTTTAGTTTTTTTTAGGTTTGTTTAAATAAATTGTGAGTTTTGTTGAGATGAAATAACTTGATATCGATAATGAGTATAGACACTTGCCACTTGATGTTTCGTAGGTCTTTTAAAATGTATTTCATTGAGATTTCTGTTTTCTTGACTCGTGTTGATTGAAACCCACTCTTGACTCTTTATATTTGAGCAGCATGAATCATGATCACTTGGCCTTTTGAGTACTTGGAGAACATTTATGTGCATTACGTTGGCTTCGACATCTCATGAACACTAGAACCTATTTGAGTGAAACTTGAGATGAAATACTAGGTTATGTGTTGTGGGAGAGATGATTTAGGCCATTTCTTTAGATTGTTTGAGCCTTTGAAGCTAACCCTTGAAATTGTTTATCCTTCGTTACTCCCATTGAGCCTTATTGCCTAATGTTTTCACTATTCTCAGTTGTACATCCAACCCACTAAATGCATTCACACTTCCTAAACCCATCACTAATTGGTATTTTGTCATGGATCATTAATTGTAAGGGCTAGCAGGGGTTGTGTTTGGAAAAACATTAGTGGATTGAATTTTATTTAAAAATAAAATAAAAAATTGGGTGATGAGTTGAGTCACTTCTTCGTATTGTCATACAACATTGAGGACAATGTTGATTTTGAGTTTTGGGGTATGGTTCATATTACTTACCTAATTGTTCTTTTTGTAAAACAAATGAGAATAATACCGTGTGGGATCGATTAAAAGGAGACATTTGATGAACATGGGAGTTGGTGAAAAATTATTTTATTGGAAATCTTACAAGATCCATAAGTCATGGTACATGCCTAGGGTGATTTGAGCCTAAAAATGACATTATCATCTACCATTTACCCTAGCCACACATTACAACCCCCAAAAAGTCCTTTTGATCTGTAATGACATATGAACCTACACATAATTAGCGGAGACTAACATGAAAAATTGGCTTATGGTTGTTCTTACATTCACTATCTAGATATTGTTCATTATCTCCTTAGCGCATTAATATAGTCGAGGCTCGTTTGGTCGGGTAAGAGTGATTGTGCACACACTTACACATCGAAAGTCTTGAGTGGGTTGAAATTGATGCTTGATGTTGAAATTCTACATAATATCAATGTTTGCATTACTCTTGAGCTTAGAGAATTTGGTGACTTCGAAGATAATTGCATGAGTGTTGAATCGATATAAAACTCACATTTTCTCATTTATTGCTCAGTACTAGATTTGTGGTTGTATTTTTATTTATTTTTTTAGGATAATCAAGTGTTTGAGTTTGGGGGTATTTCATGAAAATGTTATTTACCAACAAATCAAGTACTTTTCAGTTCAATATTTGTGACTTTTTAAGTATTTTTTTTAGTCCAATGAGTTTTTGTGTTATTTTACAAGAATATAAATAAATGGGAGAAAAGATGCAAAACGAGTGCAGGTACAGAAACTTCTAGCCCAATTTTGACCATGATGCAATCCGAATTGTAAAATCTCAAAACATGAAAGTTTATATCTCTTTTCGAGAATTCCAAATCATCTTGAATCACAACAATCTGAGATTGGACGACAAACTGGAAGGATTGGGCAAAAAAACATGATAATGTTTTGTGGGCTTACCGCACAACTTTTAAAACACCGATTGGAATGTCTCCATGTCGATTGGTGTTTGGAAAGTGATGAGGTGGTTATTTACCAACAAATAAAATACCTTTTGGTTCAAATATTTGTGAGTTTTTAAGTATTTTTTTAGTTTAATGTATTTTAATGTTATTTCATAGGAATCATAAATAATTGGGGGAAAAGGTGAAAAGTGATAAAATTAAGTGAATTAGGTTGTAATGGTTCGTCAGTAGTATAGGTGCAATAACTTCAACACTGATTTTTGCAATGAATCAATCTGATTCTGGAAACCCTCAAAACATAAAAGTTGTTGATTTATTTCCTAGATTTCCATATCATTTTGAATGACCACAATCAGAGTTCGGACGAGAAAGTTATGGACAAAATACAAATAGGTGTTGGAACTACCCGAACCACTGCCAAAAGTGCACTCCAAAGCGCAAGAATGGTGCTCCAGTGCATTTTTATTAGTATTCCATGGAAAAAGGCATGCCCCAGCACGCCTAAAGCCCACTCCAATGCCCCTCTATAGCATGAAAACGCTAAAAACCCTACGGGTAGCATGTGAATACATCGCTACTTTCACCACAAGTGTACAGGTCAAATTTTAGTAAAGTGGGAAGAGTAAGGGTTGTCGTATCCACAGTTATTGGTTGAGATTATCATTGAGTACCACGATTGTCACAACCTAACTTTATTTAGGCAACATAAAAATGGTTTATAATTAATTAATACTAAATTAAAATACAAATTTATCTAATTATACTATATTACTATATTGAGACGTTAAGGGGAATGGATTATCTAGGGATTGACTTTATTTACTTAAATGTGTTTGATCTCATTTAGTTATCCATAATGGTATTCGACCTATCCGAAAATATCTGTATAATAAACTCATTTACTCCTTCTCCCAAGTGACAAGTAAATGAATATGTGACTTCGCATTAATGCCGAAGTCCCCTTCTAGCATTTTTTAGAATACGTAGTCACATGAGTCTTGCCCCAACGTCATGGATTTCATACTTTCTAACTCTCTCCCGGGTTATTAGATCGTCGTGTTGTGTTTAAATTTGGAACCCTAATTTCGCAATATATCTAAACAAGCATATAATGGAAATACAAGAATGGTAAACACAATTGAGTATCGAAAAACATCTGTTAGAAAAATACAATTCAAACAAATCACATATTTATAAATTATATTAATCCCTAGACAATATCCATTTAGCTAACGGCCATAACCGTGTATATAATGATAAACAAGCTAAACATGCACAAACTAACTATCAACGTTAAGGAAAAAAAAATGAAGGAACTTAACTGTATTCCGAAGATCCGCAGCTAAAATAGCTCCGAGATCGTTTTTCCTTCTTTGCTTTGTGTTCTTCTCCTTTGGATTTGGTTGAGCACTCCCCAAAACACTCTAAAAATATTTTAAACTCTATATGAGCTCTAATGGCTGAAATATCAAAGGAGGATGGAAGATATGGGAATGAAAATATCTCAAAATATCTAAAAAAATAATTTATATCTGCAAGGGTCACCGCCACAGCGGTGGGCATGTCGGCAGGGTCACCGTTGCGGCGGTGGCTTATCACTGCGACAGTGGCTTTCAGCATTCCAGTATTTTCACCATCGCGGTAGTGGATGTAGGCTTCTGAATAATGAAATTTTGCTCATTTTCCCACCGTTCTTCCATCGACTTGTTCCGATTAGCTTGATTTTCAATCGTTTTAGCTCATTTTCGCCCCCAAACACCTGATTTATACAAAAACACATAGAAAACGTATTAAAACATAATAAAACACAATAAAAATACTCAAAAACTACCAAATTAACTTAGGAATATATAGACAATTTACCCCTATCACCTACTTTGAGCCCTATTTAGACCATCTTATGCCTCAAACCAAAGAGGGTGGCGAAATTGGGAGAAAAACACCATTGGTGACTAGATTTTGGGACGAAACACATCATTGGAGGCCTAAAATTTTTAGAGATAGAGCTTGGATTTGAATATTATTGAAGATTTGAAGCCTTGAAGCTCATCTCCATAAAGAGTTTTCTCTTTCTTTCTCTCACCCTAATCTTTTCATTAAAATTTTGTATTTATGATATTGTGTTGAACATGTTTGCATTTATGACTTTCTTAAAAATATTAGTCATGGATTCGATTATGTTGAGATAAAGTTTCTATCTAGGGGGATTTGAATAGATTTATATGAACAATGCCTTCAGACTTTAAGATTTTTTTAATTGGATTTCATATTTTGTTCATTTTCATTTCTCTATGTGTATTTGCTAATTTATGCAAAAGGTAAATTAGATATCATAGATGTGTAAGATTAGGCACTTGAGAGAGATACTGGAGAAATACAACCCTTATTATATTAAGTGCGAGAGGTTGATATAATTTGGGTAGCCATTTGATGGGTGAGACTTAAAGATTGGATAATTAGTTGAGTTGGATAAAGATATTAATTTGAATAATTATACAAATTATCTTACTTGGCACTCTAGAAAAGAAGTGAGGTTAATTTAAACACCCATGGTTAATGATTAGGCACGAATTTAATTAGCAAGCCTAAATTGGATTGGCATCATTTTGCAATGTGATGTCAAACCCCTCTAGAACAATTGTGCATAGGAAGTCCATATTTTATGTTGCTTTTGCTTTCATATTTGTTTTAGTTTTATTTTTCCAAACCTTAAATTTGGACGCCTAAATAAAGTTAGGTTATGATAATCGTGTTACTTGGCGACGATTTAAATCAATCCCTGTAGATACGACACTCTACTCACCCTATACTATTAAAACTTAACTCGTACACTTGCGGTGTAAGAAAATAAATGCGACCAAGTTTTTGGCACTGTTGTTAGGGATTGGCATTTTAGATTGTTATTAATATAGTGAATAAATAACTTAATTTTAATTTAGGCATTTATTTTCATTTCTTTTTTTTTTTTTTTTTTTTTTTTGAGTCTTGTTTGTTTTGTGAGGTACTTGAAGATGTTTAATCAACAAGTCCTCTCAAGATTTTCACAACGATATTCCGAGCCATTCTATTGTACTTGGGAAGGTACAAGGAGTTGCTTATTCGGTTCCCTAATCATGGTTTCCCAAAGGAGTGTCAACTAACCGCGGATGAACCCTATTTGTTGTTAAAAGACATGGCCAATTTTTACTATTGGAGTTGGAATTATTCACCAAGTCACCAAAGCTTGAGGGATAGTTCTAACATTTCAACGCCATGGTTTGACACCCCACACTAACTTGTGGAGTCTTCTCTCACCTGGAAACACATGTTAACTGACCACACTAGGAGGCTAGATTGTCTCGTCTTCCTAGTACGTGTTCTTATTCCCATATGCTTAATTTTAATACATGTTCGACTTTGAGTTTGGGGGTAAGATACATGTTGGCTTATGTAATGGTCAAGTTTCCCAAGGCTGCCACGTGATTTCTCCCAAGGAAAATTAAAATTAAAACTGAATAAGCAATATTTCATTTGATAAAAATTTAAGAAATTTTACAAACAACAGCGATCATTATAATTATTGATTTACCGAGTCAATTTTACAATAGTAAATAATAAATACAACTCTTACAGATTAAATACAAATTCAAATAAAATTTCATGCATAACACCATTTTCATCGGTCCTGCAATAAAAACTTTTGGGTTGTGAGCTAACACTCAGTAGAATTTCAACTACTGTAATACATGTATCTAATTAATACAACAATCAAGTGCAAAGGCATGTATCTGACATAGTTTCCACATAATCATAGTTATTTCATGGACATTAATAATTATAATTCAACAACAATAATAACATAACTCACACAGCAGAGATTTTAAATACATAGATTAAAAGAATTAGAAATTCTACCTAAAATCCAAGCCAAAATCTGAACTAAAATCAACATATATCGATAGTTTTATTTTCACCTAAAATGTATACATATATAAATATAATATATATATACACACACACATGATATATATATATGTGTGTGTGTGTGGAGGGGGTGTGTGTGTTAATACACATGTCACACACCCATATCATATGCATGTATAAGTTGACACATATTTTATTTATTTTTATTTTATGTATTTACACTAATTATTCTTCTTGAAATAAAGAAAATATTAATTATATCCCAAAACTTTTAAATTATTGTTTAAATAACACAATAGTTCCAAAACTTTGAAAAGTTAATTTAAAATTAACATTTAACCCCCAAAAATAATTAAATATTTATTTATACCATAAATAATATATTAAATAATCTCAAAAATAACAAATATTCATCTATACAAAACAACCCAAAAAAAAAACATTTAACTTATGTATAATAATATTTTCAAAAATATAAATTTTCGGGGTATTACAATCTACCCCCCTTAAATAAATTTCATCCTCGAAATTTATTTCAAAAAAATAATAATTTCAGAATCGCTCAGTCAGAATAGTCACACTCGATTTTAGAACAATTGTTCTCTTTGTAGGGTCCCATAACCGAAAGCCTACCATATCTCATAACCAACATTGATCAATTCCATCCAATATTCATCCAACATATTCGCAACTAACATCATAACCAGTAGTAGCCTAAATTCCTCATGGACTGTCCCATGAGACTAGAATAATCATCTCCAATATCCATATTAAAATCTCAATTTAATTTCATAATCTCGTAAACTTTTCCATAAACATCAATACGATCCAAATTTCAAATAACGGATTTTCTGAAATAAGTCTGAAAACACATAAATACCTGTCAACCCCATAAATACGTCCCAGACACACAAATACGTCTTAACCACATAAATATGTCTCGAGAGACTTAAATACATTTCAATCCACATAAATACGTCTTAAACATATAAATACATCTCAAAAGTTCAAAACTCATGTAACATGTATAAAAATATTACATAAAATCCCTCCACTTAAATTTCTAAAATATCATTTAAGCTCAAAGTAAAAATTAGCATAAAATGTATATAAAACTATTATATAAAGCCCTCCAAAATTCTCAACAATTACCCCACACTCTGACCCTACCTATTGCTAGTAGTGAATCAATACCTATCTAATTATTTTATCGATGTACTGTCTTCATAATACAAAACTAATTTATGGATCGAGTATTTTTTATTTATTTATTTTATCAAAACTCATTTTCAACAAATATTAACAGAATGGGAAATATCAAAATTCCCCAAATATCATGGAACAACTGAATTTAAATTAATAGATCAACTTACTTTTATATATAATAAAATACCATACTTCCTTACTAGTCAGAGGATCATTTTACCTCACAATCGGGAGTTATCAGATCAACTACCTACAGGACTTGCCCTCCTATCAAGTCTCAATACAGCATATCGTAATTAATTCCATATTCAATTTCTCCTCTCAAATTAACAACATATATTTATCACTTGTAGGACTTACCCTCCCGTCAAGTCTCAATACAACATATCATAATCAATTCCATATTCAACTTCTCATATCAAATCAACAACATATCTTTATCACCTACAGGACTTGCCCGCCTGACAAGTCTAACGACATATCCATAATCAATTTCATATTCAACTCCACCACATTATATTGTTAATACCATATTCAACTCTACCATATTAATAGTTAATTCCATATTCAACTCCACCATATTGATAGTCAACAACAAGTGGTAAAAATCACCATATCATACCGATAATCATCATAAACAACAACAATATATATCAACTACCTGCAGAACTTGTTGGTGGCAGAATATTACGTCGCCACTTTCACCGCAAGTGTACGAGTCAAGTTTTAGTAGAGTGGGAAGAGTAAAGGTTATCGTTTCCATAGGGATTGGTTGAGAATATTGTCGAGTACCGTAATTATCATAACCTAATTTTATCTAGGCGATAAAAAATGAAGTTTATAATTAATAATATACTAATACTAAATACAAATTTATCTAATTATACTATATTAATGATATGAGATGTTTATGGGAATGGATTATCTAGGGATTAACTTCATTTACTTAAATGTGTTTGATCTCGTTTAGTTTACGTTAACGATGTTCAACTTATCTGACAATCTCTGTATCGTAAACTCATTCACTCCCTCTCCTGAGTGAAAAGTGAATGAATATGTGACTTCCCATTAATGCCAAAGTCCCCCTCTAAAGTTTTTTAAAACAAATAGTCACATGAATCTTGCCCCAACGTCATTGATTGCACACTCTCTAACTTCTTCTTGGGTTATTAGATCGTCGTGTTTTGTTTAAACCCTAGTCTGAATCCGGGGTTACCTCTCCTAAGTATCAAATCCCGTATTCTCAGTATATCATAACAAGCATAATAAACAAGGAGAAACGGCAAACACAATCAAATAATGAACAACAACTATTGACGAAACACTGATTTCAAAATTATATATTCATATATCATAGTAATCCCTAGACAATATCCATTTAACTAACGGTCATAACCATATATATGATGGTAAACGAGCTAAACATGCTCAAACCATAATCCGAAGTTAAGAAATAAAGAAAGAAACAAGACAAACTAACCGTAGTTCAAAGATTTGGTGCTAAACCCGTTCTGAGATCACTTCTACTTCTTCGCAACGTGTTCTTCTCTTTTGGATTTGATGGAGCATTCCCCAAAAACCTCTCAACCCTATTCTAACCCTAAGAGCTCTCTCTTGGCCGAAAATAGAGGAGAGGAGAAAGATATCGGGCTCAAAAATATCTAAATAAATATCCAAACTGTGTACAGAGTGACCACTGCAGCGGTGGGTAAGTCGGTTTGGTTACGGCCTCAGTGGTGGACTCAGCGGTGGGAGTAAAAACCTTAATGTTCTTTTACCACCACGGTGGTGGATCTCACCACTGCGGCGATAGGTTGTCAGCGACTTTTGGCCTTCTCTGCATATTGACCGCCGTGACGGTGGTCTGGTCACCACGGCTATGGGCTGCCTTTTTGAATTTTGCCCTTATGGTTGTTTTCCCACCGTTCTTAATCCGATTTGATCGTTTATGATCCATTTTCATTATTTTTCACCCCACATACCTGATTTATACAAAAATAAGTAAAAACATATTAAAACATATTAAAATACTATAGTAACACTCGAAAACTAACAAGTTCAGTTTGGAAATAGATAGGTAAATTACACCTATCACGTGTCCTCCTATCGGGTCACAATACAACGTTCTACAGCACATGCTCTCCTGTAAGGACCAACAACATCTCACAGGACATGCCCTCCTGAGGAGACAACTATGGCATAGCAAGATGATAAAAATCATTTTCTACCTTTAAACTTTTACTTGATCCATTTAACATCATAAAACTGTCCATTTTATCAACACTTTTTTTCATAATTTAATACAAAAAATATAATTTGATGGTTTATATGGAAGACAGTAAATACCTTTAAACCGATAATTTCAAACACTTATCCAAATATGCATATATGAACTAAAAAAATGTTGATGCAGAAAATAAATAAAGTACGAGTTTACCAAAATTTCGTGGGATGAGTCACGAACTAGATCGCTCTCTTTAAGACGTTTCACGGCTCTGCGCAAGAACGTGCAAGCAATGTATCAGCCCCGTCGTCCCTAGGATAAAACAGCCCAGAATTCTTCTCTGTCTAGGACGTTCTTTGCACTGTAGAAGTCCCGAAAACCAAACACCCCCCACACACTGTTCTCAAAGCGAACAAACTGCTCGAAAACCAAAATCGAACTGAAGAAACAGTACCGGAATATATTGAAACAATTCCAAAAGAACAAAATAGTGGAAACAGAAACTGTTTCAGAACAGTTAGGAACAGAAATAGAAGAGAGCAAAAACAGAAGGCAGAACACACTGTTTTTCGTTTCTAAAAATGAGGGAAAGAAAACTTGTATTTATAGGAGGAGGGAAAAAAAAAACCGTTCCAAAAAATTAAAACCGAAATTAAAGAAAAAAAAACGTTTTAAATAATTTAATTATTATAACGTTTAAACTTTAAATGTTTATTTAAAACGTTAATAATTTAAAATATTTTTTAAAACATTTTGATTTTTTTTTATAACGGTTCAAATTTATTTTTTTTATTATTCAAACGTTTAAAAAAAAAAAATTAATTAAACTGTTTTTTTTTTTTTTTAAAAAAAATATTTTTAAATAATTTTTTTCTAAAAAAAATAAATAAGTGTCACCTCATCACACGCGCGACTCGGCTCGGCTCGGCGCGGCACGGCCGGCCTGACGGACGGCGGCGGCGGCGCGCACGTGTGTAGTAAACCGGTAGGGATGTAACTCCTCTCCCCTCCACAAAATGTGGGTACCCCTTGGGGCACACCCCAAGTGTCTTACATACCCCTAGATATCCACATTAATTTTACCTCTCCCAACTAATGTGGGATAAAAGGGCGAGAGGAAATTTCACATTTGGCACTTTCTATTCTAAAAATTTAATTAAAATTCATTTGTTTCAACAATCCCCCACTTGAATTTTTAAAAACAATTTTTTCATCGAGCAGTATAATTCAATATAAGATTGTGCATAAGAAAAAGTGTCTATCGACTTGAACCTTTACATAGTGAAGATGCTTTAGATTATACTAGAGTAACTCGTAGTTTTGAACTCTATCTCTAATAACATCACACACACAACCCTATCAGGGTGTAGTCCAAAAGCTCGTGCTTTACGGCCATGCACGTGTATCCCAGTATAGTGAATGCTCTAGAGAATTTTGCCCAAAATTCCATAAGAAGCGGCCACACTTCCACATTCACATAGGTGAATCTATCAAGAGTACTCTTATAGCTAAGTACTCCACTCCAAAATAGAGTATAGATCTCATTAAGAGTTTAATAAAAACTCAACTTTCTATCGCTTCAAGATATCATGCTTCAAACAGCACATTTATGAAATAGAACTCAAATTTATAGCATGATTTTTCTCATATCACTTCATGAGTTGGTATTACCCTTTAAACCTATTTCTTGGGATCTCCAGTCTATAGGTTGGGTTTCCCTCACAAGTGACTCGTCCATCTATGGGCTTGAGTCCCATTCCTTTTGAGGTTTTGTAAACCTTTCTCGAGCTAATCCTTTCGTCAAAGGATCGGCTAAGTTATCATCAGACCGTACATGATCCACTCTCACAGCCCCTGTAGAGATATACTCCCTAATAGTGTTGTGTTTGCGACGTATTTGTTGCTTTTTTCTGTTATAATAACGGTTCTGAATCTTTGCAATAGCCGCGGTACTATCACAATGGATCAAGACAGCTGGAATCGGTCTCTCCCATAAAGGGGTATCAGAAAGCAGGCTCCTTAACCACCCTGCTTCCTCGCTAGCCGAAGCTAGTGCAATCATCTCAGACTCCATAGTAGATTGAGCCAAAATAGTCTGTTTCTTTGATTTCCAAGAAACAGCTCCACCAGCTATACTAAATATATAACCGCTAGTTACCTTGGAGTCATCTGAAAGGGTGTTCCAATCAGCATCGCTATATCCTTCCAAAACAGCGGGAAACTTCTGATAATATAATCCAAGATTCATAGTTCTCTTTAGATATCTCATAATCCTATCAATAGCATGCCAATGCTCAATACTAGGTCTACTTGTAAACCTGTATAGTAATCCCACAGCATACGCTATGTCGGGCCTAGTGCAGTCAGTGGCATATTGGAGACAACCTATGATGCTCGCATACTCAGTTTGTCTAACACCATCACCGGTGTTCTTGAACAACTTCACACTAGGGTCATAAGGAGTACATGTTGGTTTACAATCAAAATAATTGTATTTCTTTAGAATCTTCTCTATATAATGAGATTGATCCAAAGAAATTCCATGTTTAGACCTAGTTATTTTAATAACAAGGATTACACTTGCTTCACCAAGATCTTTCATATCAAAATTAGCACATAGCATGGATTTTACATCATTCACAACATGAATATTGGAACTAAAAATTAGCAAGTCATCCACATAAGTACATATAATAGTGCAAACATCATTTTCAGATTTATAGTAAATGCATTTGTCACTTTCATTTACTTTAAAACCATGTGAAATGACTAGATTATCAAATTTCTCATGCCATTGCTTAGGTGCTTGTTTCAAACCATAAAGAGATTTATTTAATTTGCATACTTTGTTTTCTTGACCAGGAATAACAAATCCTTCGGGTTGGTCCATATAAATCTCTTCTTCTAATTCACCATTTAAAAAAGCAGTTTTAACATCCATTTGGTGCACAATAAGATCATGAATTGCAGCAAGAGATAAAAGTACACGAATAGATGTAATTCTAGAGACAGGTGAGAAAGTATCAAAGAAATCTACATTCTCTCTTTGTCTAAACCCTTTGGCTACAAGACGAGCCTTATATTTATCAATGGTTCCATCGGGATTCAATTTCTTCTTATGAATCCATTTACATCCTATTGTTTTACAACCAGGAGGTAAATCTACCAAATGCCAAGTTCTATTTGACTCGAGAGAGTCCAACTCATCATCTATAGCCTCTTGCCATAAATTGGCATCAATAGAGAATAATGCCTCTTGGAGGGTAAGTGGATCCTCCTCTAAGGTATATGCATAGAAATCCGAACCAAAGTCTTTAGCTATACGAGGTCGTTTACTCCTTCTAGGTTCAATATCTAATTCCTTATTAGATTTATTAATCCTAATGATAGGTTCATTACTAGAAGTCGAGCCCCCACTATTCTTCAATTTGAAAGGAAATTTATATTCATAAAAATCAGCATCATTTGATTCAATGATAACTCTATCCTTCAAATCATAAAATCTATAAGCTTTGCTATTTACCGCATAACCAATAAAAACACATTCATAAGCTCTACTGGCAAGTTTTCTTCTTTTGGGGTCAGGAATTCGAACATATGCCAAACAACCCCAAGTTTTAAAATAAGACAAATTTAGTTTCTTATTTTTGAAAACTTCATAAGGTGAAATTTTACTTTTCGATTTGGGAACTCTATTAAGTACATAGCAAATCGTTAATAAAATTTCACCCCACTAGTGAGAAGCTGCACCGGAGTTAAGTAAAATAGCAACTACTGATTCAGCAAAAATTCTATTTTTTCTTTCAGCCTTACCATTCATTTCAGGAGAATACGGTGCAGTTTTTTCATGAATAATCCAAGGAGAATTATAAAAATCAATAAAAATATCAGAATCATATTCTGTTCCTCTATCACTACGTAATCTCTTAATTTTCTTATTGTATTGATTTTCAATCTCAGTTACAAAATTCTTAAACATATCAAAAGCTTCACTTTTATTTTTCATGAGATAAACATAAGTAAAATCAGAACTATCATCTATGAATATAATAAAATAACGTTTACCATTCCTAGTCAAGACTCCATCAAATTCACAAATATCATAATGTATCAAGTCAAGAGATTCAGATTCTCTAATTACTGATTTATGAGGGGTTTTAGTAATTTTAGCTTGACTACAAAATTCACATTTTTCAAAATCATTCAAAGACAATTTAGGAATTAGTTCTAAGTTGTTTAAGTTTTTAATAATGCGTTTGTTAACATGACAAAGTCTAGCATGCCAAATATTAAAAGAACACAACATGTAAGCAGAAGAAGAAATTTTATTAATTTCAACATTCAGTTTGAACATTCCATTAGTTGCATATCCTTTCCCAACAAAAATATTATTTTTGGTTAAGGTGTACAAATCAGCCCCAATAGATTGAGTGAAACCCGCCTTGTTTAGAAGATAGCCCGAAACCAAATTCTTTTTCATTTCTGGAGTATGCAGAACATCTTTAAGGATGACTGTCTTTCCAGAGGTAAACTTTAATTCCACTTCACCAGAACCGGAAACAATAGTGGAGTGGGAATCACCCATCAACACTTTCTTGTCTTCACTTTCAGAATAAGATTTGAACATGGTACGATCATAGCAGACATGGCGTGAAGCATCAGTGTCTACCCACCACCCTTCGGATCCACCAACTATATTGATTTCAGAAATCATAGCTATAAGTTGATCCTCGGTAAGATTCGCCTGTGGAATAGGACGACGTCTTTGCCGGCAGTTCCGAGCCAAATGGCCCGCCTTCCCACAGTTATAACAAGTAAACTGTTCAGAATTATTTCTTGAAGGGAGTTTGTTTCTATTTTGATTTTGATGCACATTTCTGTTCTGGTTGTTGTGGTTGCGATTCTGATTTTGATTTTTCATATTTTTCCCTTTAGGTTTCAAAATAGCGTAAGATGATTTTTTTGTGAGCGTTGTTAGAAACAACAAGCACTTCATCTTTCTGATCTTGTTTTCGGGCCTCCTCCTCAATCCGAAGACGAGTGATCAAACTTTCTAAAGAAAACTCTTTAGTTTTATGCCTTAGAGTATTCTTAAAATCTTTCCAAGAGGGGGGTAATTTGTCAATTAAAACAGCAACTTTAAATTGTTCATCAAGGGACATACCTTCAGCAATTATTTCGTGAGCGATTTTCTGAAGTTCATGAGACTGAACCTCCACTGATTTGTCGTCGGTCATTTGGTATTTCAGATACCGACTAACAGCATATTTTTTAATTCCAGCCTCCTCAGTGTCGTATTTCTTCGAAAGAGCATCCCAAACTTCCTTTGCAGTTTTGTTAGAGCAGTAATAATCATACAGATCATCAGACATACCATTAAAAATAAAATTCTTACAACAGAAATCATTTTCCTCCCAAGACTTAACTTCTTGAATCTGAGCGTCTGTAGGAACTTGAGGTATTTCGGTTGTACAGACATATGCTACTTTTTCGATAGTAAGAAAAAATAACATTTTCTGTCTCCATCTTTTAAAATGAAACCCTTTGAAACGAAAGGGTTTGTTGAGATCAACAGTTACTTATTTAAAATCTTGATCAGCAGACATCTTATCAGATATTGAACGTTTTAAAATTGTTGATGCAGAAAATAAATAAAGTACGAGTTTACCAAAATTTCTTGGGATGAGTCGCGGACTAGGTCGCTCTCTTTAAGACGTTTCGCGGCTCTCCCCAAGAACGTGTAAGCAGTGTATCAGTCCCGTCGTCCCCAGGATAAAATAGCCCAGAATTCTTCTCTGTCTATGACGTTCTTTGCACTGTAGAAGTCCCGAAAACCAAACACCCCCACACACTGTTCTCAAAATGAACAAACTACTCGGAAACCAAAATCGAACTGAAGAAACAGTATTGGAACAGATCGAAACAATTCCGGAAGAACAAAATAGTGGAAACCGAAACTGTTTCCGAATAGTTAGGAACAGAAACAGAAGAGAGCAAAAACAGAAGGCAGAACACATTGTTTTTCGTTTCTAAAAATGAGGGGAAAAAAACTTGTATTTATAGGAGGAAAAAAAAAACCGTTCCAAAAAATTAAAACCGAAATTAAAAAAAAAAACGTTTTAAATAATTTAATTATTATAATGTTTAAACTTTAAACGTTTTATTTAAAACGTTAATAATTTAAAACGTTTTTTAAAACGTTTTGATTTTTTTTTATAACGGTTCAATTTTTTTTTTTTATTATTCAAACGTTTAAAAAAAAAAATTAATTAAACTGTTTTTTTTTTTTTTAAAAAAATATTTTTAAATAAATTTTTTCTAAAATAAATAAATAAGTGCCACCTCATTACACGCGCAACTCGGCCGGACGGACGGTGGCGGCGGCGCACGCGTGTGGTAAACCGGTAGGGATGTAACTCTTCTCCCCTCCACAAAATGTGGGTACCCTTTGGGCACACCCCTAGTGCCTCACATACCCCTAAATATCCACATTAATTTCACCTCTCCCAACCAATGTGGGATAAAAGGACTAGAAGAAATTTCACATTTGACACTTTCTATTCTAAAAATTTAATTAAAATTCATTTGTTTCAACAAAAAAGATAATTACAGTAACAATGAAAAGAAACACATCCATGCAGTGACAAAAGAAGTTCATAAACTTTATCTAGAAGTAGAACTAGAAACTGAAGTTAGCTTGTTTCAATCAAAATTTAAAATGCATATATCGAACTTCTAGTTGACATAAGATATGCCCATATACTTGTAAAGAAATTCAGGCAGGAGTGTCCAGCAAGGAAGTCTGCTTTATTGATGAATGACTTTTTGTAATGGTAAATAATGGAAAATAAATATTCAAGAAACCAAAAATGCACATGGTGGGCTGTGGCTGTTCGTACCTGATACTAATACTCAAGTCTGTTTTACACGGCTAATTCTTGAACCAATTAAATTTTCTTTTTAAGACTTCCAATTCTGTGTTGCAATATACTAATATATATATATATATGTGCTCTGATACCATTTTGTAATGACCCGATTTCTCGAGACTGCTACGCATTTTTTCCCAAAGAGAATTAAAACTAAAACTAAATAAGCAATATTTCATTTGATAAAAATCTAAGAAATTTTACAAATTACGGCGATCATTATAATTATCAATTTATCTAATCAATTTTACAACAATAAATAATAAATACAACTATTACAGATTAAATAAAAATTCAAATAAAATTTCATGCGCAACACTATTTTCATCGACCGTGCAATAAAAACTGTGGGGTTGTGAGCCAACGCTCAGTATTTCAACCCCTCTAATACATGTATCGAATTAATACAACAATCAAACACATAGACATGTATCACACATAGTTTCCACGTAATTATAGTTATTTCACGAATATTAATAATTATAATTCAACAGCAATAATAATATAACTTACACAATAGAGAGATTAAATACAAATACTAAAAGAGTTAGAAATTCTACCTGAAATCCAACAAAAATCTAAACCGAAATCAAAGTACATAAATAGTTTTATTTTCACCTAAATTGTATATATATATATATATATATATATAGATCACTTACAAGGCAGTGAGAATGCTAATACACAGGTCACACACTCATATCATATGCATGCATAAGTTGACACATATTTCATTTGTTTTTATTTTATATTATTTTATTTTATTTAGTTACACTAATTATCCCTCTTGAAATTAAAAAAAAAAATATATTAATTATATCCCAAAATTTTTAAATTATAGTTTAAATAACACAAGAGTCCAAAAACAATGAAAAATCAATTTAAAATTAACATTTAACTCCCAAAAATAATCAAATATTTATTTATACCATAAATAATATATCAAATAAGCACAAAAAGATCAAATATTCATCTATACAAAACAACTAGCCAAAAAATATTAAGCTTTTATAAAATAATATTTTTTAAAATATGAATATTCGGGGTATTACAACTTATGTTTGTTGGGTTTAGGAAAGGCTTGTGTGACTTTTCGTTCTATAACTTGTGTTCTTTTGGCCATATTTTAAGTTTCTTTTTCTAGGTTTGTTTGAATAGATTGTGAGTTTTGTTGAGATGAAATGACTTGATATTGATGATGAGTATAGACACTTGATGTTCTCTTAGGTCTTTTAAAATGTATTGCATTGGAATTTTTTTGTTTTTGACTCGTGTTGATTGAAGTTCTGGTAGCATTTATTTTGCTACACCGTAAGTGTACGAGTCAAGTTTTAATAGTATAGGGTGAGTAGAGTAGAGTATCCACAAAGATTAGTTTAAATCGTCGTTAGGTACCACAATTATCGTAACCTAACTTGATTTAGGCGTCCAAATTTAAGGTTTGTAAAAATAAAACTAAAAAATATATAAAATGAAAATCAAAATAAAATATGAACTTCTTATGAACAATTGTTCTAGGGGGTTTGATATCACTTTGCTAAATGATGCTAATCCAATCAAGTTTATTAATTAAATTCATGCCCAATCATTAACCATGGTGTCTAAATTAACCTCACTTTTTCTCTCGAGTGCCAAGTAAGATAATTTGTATAATTATTCAAATTAATATCTCAATTCAACTCAACTAATCATCCAATCTTTAAGTCTCACCCATCAAATGGCTCCCAAAATCTAGCCACCAATGGCGTTTTTCTCCCAATTTCTCCAACCTCTTTGGTTTGAGGCATAAGATGGTATAAACAGAGCCCAAATTAGGGTTTTCTGTATTTTTACATTGTAGAGGGGCACTGGAGCGGGCTTTAGGCCTGTTGGAGCATGCCTTTTACAGTCGAACATTTACGAAAATGCGCTAGAGCGCCCTTCTTGCACTGTAGTAGTTCAGGCAGTTCTAACACCTATTCGTATTTTTGCCATACCTTTCTCATCTAAACTCCAATTAAGGTGATTCAAAATTTTATGGAAAACTAAGAAAAATATATACATGGTAGCAGAATATTACGTCGCTACTTTAACCGCAAGTGTACGGGTTAAGTTTTATAGAATAGTGAATGAGAAGTGTTATCGTATCCACAGGGATTGGATTGAATTGTTGCTAAGTACCACGATTGTCATAACCGAACTTTATTTAGGCAATTAAATTTAGGTTTTTGTTTTTATAATAAACTAAACTAAAATACTAACTAATTAAATTACAATAAAAATATGACATTAATGGGAATATATTATCTAGGGATTGACTTCATTCACTTATACGTTTTTTTATCCAATCTAGTTTACATTAACGAAATTCAAACTATCTAATAATCTAGGTATCGAAAATTCACTCACTACCTCTCCTGAGTACAAAGTGAATGAATATGTGACTTCGCGTCAACACTGATGTCCCCATCTAGCGTCTAAACAACACTGATCATATGAGTCTTGCCCCCAACCTCATGGATTGCACACTTTCTAATATTCTCCCTAGTCATTAGATCGTCGTGTTGTGTTTAAACCCTAGTCCGAATTTGGGTTACCTCTCCTGAATGTTAAACCCCGATTTCTCAAACTAACCACAATATCATAACAAGCATACTATGGAAGTAATAAAATGGTAAACACAATCGAATATACATGAACAACCATTAACGAAACATAGATTTATACAAACAACGTTTTCATGAACTCAATCAAACCCTAGACAATATATGTTTAGCTATACATGGTCATAACCAAATATTCAACAATAAACAAGCTAAACATGATCAAATACCAACATAGGTTTAAGAATTATAGAAAGAAACAAAGGAGAATAGTCATTATCTGAAGAATTAACGGTTTCGCTTCCGTCATTTCCGCTTCGATCTTGTTTCTTTCTCTTCAAATAAATGATTTCTCCTTATTGGTATGCCTTGGAGCTCTCAAGAAAGTCCCAAAAATGATGATATTGTGTTGTGGAAGAAGGAGATATTAAAGGATCAAAAATATCTAAGAAAACATCCCAAAATATCTAAGCCACCTGGTGTTGGACCGCTGCAGCGGTGGAGACAATCGTTGTAGCGGTGAAGTTCACCGCTACAGCGGTGGTTTTGCAGAAAGTCTCTATTCTTTTGATCGCTGCAGTGGTGGTTTTCACCGCTGCAACGGTGGAGGCTGCATTTCTTTTCTTTAATCTTTTCAACCATTTCTCCATCGACATCCCACCGATTTGCTCGATTTTCAACTGTTCTCATCCTTTTTCGTCCCAAACACCTAATTTATATAAAAATAAATTAAAACAAATTAAAAAATTATAAAACATTACAATAACACTCGAAAACTATCAAAATCCACTTGGAAATAGATAGATAAAATCAACCTATCAAATACCCCCAAACTTAGAATTTTGCTAATCCTCAAGCAAAACACCCACACAATAAATTAAACTATCACAACTTTTAACGAATTTAAATACTAAAAATGAAGAACACTAATGAACTAAAAATAACAACAATGTATGAGTTTTGAATTTCATCTATACGACCAAAAAATTTCCCTCATCAGCCCAATTCATATCGATTTCAAGAGTAAAACGCACCATGTAGTGTTCTAGAATTTTAACATTCAATAACTGTAAGCGACATTCTAGATCCTACTCAAGTATGTGTACAAAAACTCAATCATACAACCATCCACGGACTAGATTGGATTATCTACCAACAAAGTTTATGACTTAAACCATAAAGGTATAGGAAATCCATATGCCTAACTGGGTTCCACTGTCCACTAATGTAGGCTTGGAAATTCAAAAAGATCAATAGGACTTGGTTCAGTTTTTGTAAATGGCCGAGGGTATATCAGGAATATAAAACAGGCTAACCCTATTAACTCAACGATACCCAATGCACAATGTTTGGCTCCATCACACTCATAACCCTAAAGACCAATTCGAAACAACCCTGAACTAACACTTTGAAATGTAGTACTCACTTGTCTAAACAAACAAAAATAAAATCGTATATATACATTTACGGGTTTTTTTTTTAAACAAACACACCCCCAAACTTATTTTATTTGTACAATTTGACGGGTGTGGAAATACGATAGAAAAATGACAAGTACTTGAATACCGAACCAATCAATAGTTCGCCCAAAATCCAACCGCTCACTTCAAGTAGTATAACAAATGCTAATTTGATTTCACTCAAATTGTGCCTTAGGTTTAGCGATAATGGTTTGGAAAAAATTCAATTGGCCAGGGTATTTGTTACGTGTCCAGAATTGAAATGACTTATAGGCTTCGATAGGGTAACAAGGGATAAAACATATTACATGGTAGGCTTCAAAGGCTCAAGTGATCAAAATAAATGCCTAAATCTTATCTCCTAAACTACCTTGCCTAGGATTTCGCCTCGAATTTTCCCCAAATCATGTTCTAGAATCCCTATTATCATGAACTTGGGTAATGGATAATTGGTGTCAAATCAATTGGATAGTTATACAATGAGTCTGCGTGCACATGCAAGTTAGGATCCACAATAACTTTTACCACAACGAAATGTCAAGCACACAGTACACACATAAATGGGCATTACGCTTGACCTCAATAAACAACTAGGAGATAGACTTATCATCGGGTAACGGCCCAGATAAACTATAAAACTCAGCACACAGCAACAACAACTACAAACAATAAACATACTAACACTAGAACTAAACAAATATGCATACAAATTAACTAAACAACATTTAAACTTAAACTACATAACTAACAAAAAGATAACATACTAACATACTACACATCACCACCAAAATTAAAACATTCAGTGTCCACAAGGACCCAATCATCGATCTCAACAATTGAAATATAGCAAGCCAACGAATGGGGTTTAGAACACGTACCTGGGAGGCGAGACAATCTCGCCTCCAAATGAAGTCAACGGTGATGGATTAATTTCTTTGAAAACTTGGGTTGCCTCTCAAGAAACGCTTGGTTTATTGTCCTTGACTTGATACAGAGAAGGGTTCGTTAAAGAGCGGCTTCCGCCCATAGTATGTGTCACACAACACAACATATGGGTTTTGGTTCAGATTGTTGTCAAGATTAGTTAGATTTGCCAATGTATGCCCCGTACTCTGAACATAACTCGTTTCCGGTATATGTGCTTGGGAGCCTTGAACGAATGGTGCTAAAAGTAGTAGGGAACAAGTGAGCCACATTAGATCCTCGTAGATGTGATTGTCTTGGATCGAGGGTGGTATCACAATATGGATCTCAAATGGTGAAGAATCAGAATCGTCAATCCACGCTTGGGTTTTCTCCTTAGTTGAATCATCATAATAGTACGAACCCAAATTTCTCCCACTTGTATCCAATTCCCCATGGTGGCTTTCAATGCATCTAGCGTTTGTGTCTCTCAGTGCCACCACTTCTGACTCGGCCTCAATAAAGCAGATAAGCTAACCAATTTGCATCTGAAGAGACGTTACGGTCGTATCAATTTCAGCGCAGGTCGTCTCAATATTGTCAAGATGATCCTCATGCTTGTTGAAATGGTTATTCGTTTCCCTCCAAAAAGCCTGAGTCTCCCCCATAAATTCAACGAACATTTCCTCCAGGGTGGGGGAAGACTCAACAAGCTAGTCCAGGGTATTAATCCATGGCGTCGAAATGTTGGAATTCTCCCCCAAGTTTTGGTAATTTGTTGAATAATTCCAATTCTGAAAATCAAGCTTAAACAACCGATAGGCTTCGTCCGCGGTTAGTTGGTCGAATGAGGTGGTACCATTTCCTCATTTACCCCACGTTCTTATTGTGGTTTGTAACCGATTAAGGAAGTTTAGTAGTTGACACTCCCTCGGGAAACCATGATATGTGAACAGAAATAACAACTCCTTGTATCAATCCGAAGAACAATAAAACGACTTGGAATCTCGTTGAAAGAAATGCAACAGTACTCGTTGATGAGACAACTTCAAGTACCCTACATGAAAAACAAAACTTAAAAATAAAATAAATGCCTAGATTAAAATCACGTTATTTACTCACAATATCAACAACAATCAAAAAGCCAATCCTCGGCAATGGCGTCAAAAACTTGGTAGCGGAATATTATATTACTACTTTTACCACAAGCGTACGGGTTAAGTTTTATAGAATAGTGAATGAGAAAGGTTTTCGTATCCATAGGAATTGGATTAAATTATTGCTAAGTACCGCAATTGTCATAACCGAACTTTATTTAGGCGATTAAATTTAGGTTTTTTTTTTTTATAATAGACTAAACTAAAATACAAACTAATTCAATTACAATACTAATATGACATTAATGGGAATATATTATCTAGGGATTGACTTTGTTCACTTATACGTGTTTGATCCAATCTAGTTTACATTAATGGTATTTAAACTATTCAACAATTTAGGTATCAAAAACTTACTCACTACCTCTCCTGACTATAAAGTGAATGAATATGCGACTTCGCATCAATGCCAATGTCCCCATCTAAAGTCTAAATAATACTGATCACATGAGTCTCGCTCCAACCTGACGGATTGCCACTTTCTAATACTCTCTCGAGTCATTAGATTATCGTGCTATGTTTAAACCCTAGTCTGAATCTGGGGTTACCTCTCCTAGGTGTCAAACCCCAATTTCTCAAACCAACCACATTATCATAACAAGCATACTATATAAGTAACAAAATGGTAAACATAATCAAATATACATGAACAACCATTAACGAAACATAGATTTACACAAACAACACTTTAATGAACTCAATCAAATCCTAGACAATATATGTTTAGCGTTACATGGACATAACCAAATATTCAACTATAAACAAGATAAACATGATCAAATACTGATAGGTGTAAATTACCTATATATTTCCAAATCGAAATTGTTAGTTTTTTACTATATTTATTACATTTTAAAACATTTTAATGTGTTTTTATTCTTTTTGTATTAAATCAAGTGTGTGGGGTAAAACGGTATGAAAACATATGTTAAACGATGATATCAGATCAAGAATGGTAGATGAACGGTGGAAAAACAAGTAAGGAGGCAATATTCTAAAATGTAGCCCACCGCCGCGGCGTCCAGACCACCTCTGCGGCAGTGAAAATGCAGAGAGGTCCCTGAATCCACCATTGACTCCACCGCCTAGGCGATCATCAAACTCACCTACTCACCACCACCGCGGCGGTCACCTCTACACAGATTTCGATATTTATTATGATATTTTCCCTATTTATACCCCCTCATTTCCTCTTCTTTGGCCATTAGAGCCCCATTAGGCTTAGGATATTTTAGATACAGGTTTAGGGAGTGCTCAAGCAATTCCTAAGGAGAAGATCGTGTTGTGATAAAGGAGAAGCGATCCCGAAGCATTTTTAGCGGCAAATCTTCGAACTAGGCTAAGTTTATCTCGTTCCTTTCTTTATTTCTTAACTTAGGATTGTTGTTTGAGGATGTTTAGCTCATTTTTAATTGTATAACCAGCTATGGGCATGAGCTAAATGGGTTTTCGTCTAGGGATTAATATAATTTATAAAAGTGTTGTTTGTTTGAGTTTGTGTTTCATTAATGTCTGTTTTTAATAATTTTGATTGTGTTTATCAGTTTGTCATGAATATTATGCTTGTTAATATAATCAGAGAATACGGAGATTGACACTCGGGAGAGGTAACCCCAAATTCGGATTAGGGTAAACACAACACGACAATCTAACGACCCGGGGGGCATTAGAAAGTGTGCAATCAATGACGTTGGAGCAAGACTCACGTGACCTAGTGTCCTTAAGACATTGAGGGAGACTTTTTCATTGACGATAAGTTATGTATTCACTCGTCTTACACTTGAGAGAAGTGACGAGTGAGTTTACGAACCGAGATTATCGGATACACGAATGCCATTAATGTAAACTAAAATGAGACCAAACACGTTTTGGTAAACAAAAGTTAATCCCTAGGCAATATTTTCCCTAAACATCGCATATTAGTATTAGTGTAGTTTAATTAGTAACTTAGTAGTAGTATTTATTAATTATAATTACATTTGTTTTAGCCTAGATAAAGTTAGGTCATCATAAATGTGGTACTTAATAATAGTCACAACCAATCCCCGTGAACACGATACCCTTACTCTCCCTACCTATACTAAAACTTGAACTCGTATACTTGCGAGTAGTCATACGTGAGTGATTAAATTCGCACGTACAAGTTTTTGGCACCATTGTCGGGGATTATGTTTTTTTATTATTATTATTATTGATATTGTGAGTAAATGACCCGATTTTACTTCAGGCATTTTTAGTGTTTATAATTTTTTCTTTTAGTTTTTGTGTTTGTTTTCTCTTGCAAGGTACTCGACGATGTTAGATCAACGAGTATTGATGCATTTCTTTCAATGGGATTCCAAGCCGTTTTATAGTGCTTGGGATTGATATAAGGAATTGTTGTTTCAGTTTCCAAACCATGATTTCTCGAGGAAATGCCAGCTCATCAATTTCCTCGATGGGTTACAAGCTGCAACTAGAATATGGGTGGAAGGAGGAAATGGTACCCCTTTTTTCTATCATCTAACCGTGAAAAATGCCTTTTGGTCGTTAGAGAAAATGGCGGCCTATGATTATTAGAGTTGGAATCATTCACCAACTCACCAAATCTCGGGGGATTTTTCCAACACCACAGCACCATGGCTAGACATTCTAGACCAAGATGATGAGTCTTCACCCAATCTGGAAGAAATGCTCACAACCGTTTTGAGGGAGACTCAGAGATTGTTAAGGGAGATGCATGACTGGATCAACGAGCATAAGGATCGTCTTGATCATATTGAGACGATCTGCATCGACATTTATGAGACCGTAACATCTTTGCAGATGAAAATCGGTCATCTTCTTTACATCAATGCTACATTCAGCGAAAGCCACCGTGAGAAACCGGAGACAAGTGGGAGGTACTTGGGTGAGATTGATGAAAATTTTCACATATTAATTGTTGTGAATTTTCACCGTTCGAATTCCAGCTCGTGATGTCGCAGTCGATCCAAGACGATCACATCTACGAGGATTCGATATGGTTTACTTGTTCTTCACCACCAACAGCAACGACCTTTCATGCCCACCAAGTACATTAGCCGGTAAGGCATGTCGTTGAAAGCTTGAGCCATCCAAAGCAACATCTCGCCAAGCTTGAGGGCATTTTAAATCAAGACCCGTTTGTAGTGTATTTAACACATACTATGGGCGAAAGCCGCTCTTTAATGAGCACTTCAGCATATCAGGCTGAGGAAAATAAATCAAGCGCTTCTTAGGAGGCAACCCAAGGTAAAAATAAGTTAGATCCATCTCCGCTGATTTGAATCGGAGGCGAGATTCTCTCGCCTCCCAACTATGTGTTCTAAACCCTAGTCTTCATTATAATGTTTTATCATGTCATTGGGATCGCTGACTAGGTTATTATGGGCATTTCTTGTTTAAGTTGGTGGTGATGTGTAGTATATTTAGTATATGTTTTAGTTGTAGTTTACGTTTTACTATTTTTATCATGTGCATATTTGTTTAGGGTAGTTATTGTTTTATGCTGAGTTTTGACGTCATCTGGGCCATTACCCGATGATGAGTCTGTCCCCTAGTTGTTTATTGAGGTCAAACGTAAAGCTCATGCATGTATGTTCTGTGTGCTCAACGTCATGTTTTAGTAATAGTTATTATAGATCCTACATGCACGAGCACGAAAACTCATTATATAATTGTCTAATTGATTTGAAAATGATTATTTGTCACCTATATTCATGACATTAGGGTTTCTAGAACTTGATTTGGGGGAAATTTGAGGCGAGGTAGTTCGAAAGACATGATTTAGGCATTCGTTTTCCTCGTTACCCTGTCGAAACCTAAATGCCATTTTAATTCTGAACACTTAACCAATACCATGGCCAATTGAATTTCTTCCAGTCCTTTATCTCTAAACCAAAGGCACAATTTGAGCGAATCAAGTTAGCATTCATTATGCTACTTGAAGTGAGCGGTTGGGATTAGGGTGAACTTTTAATTGGTTCGATATTCGAGCACTTACTTATCTTTTTTTGTTCATATTTCACACACCCCTCAAATTATACAAATCAAATGATTTTGGGGGTGTGTTGTTTAAAAAAACAAAAAAATATATATATATATATACATATAGTATTTTTTTTCCATTTCTTTTTAACAAGCGATTACGTCGTTCTTAATATATGTTCAGGGTTGTTTCAAATTTATCTATGGGGTTTCAAGTGTAAGAGTGCGAAGGGATGTGCCTTGGGTAACGTCAAGTTATCGACGTTAGCCCGTTTTCTCTTTCAAATTTACCCTTGGGCATTTGTCTTAAACCGAACCAAGACCTATTGATCTTTATAAACTTTTGAGCCTACATTAGTGGAGAATAGATCTTGGGTCAAGCCTATGGATTCCCTATAACCTCAGGTTTTTTCTGTTATGCACTTATATGGTGGATAATCCAATCCGATTAACGAATAGTTATATATTTGAGATTTAAGCATATACACTTTGACAGGATCTATAATGGAACTTACTATTATAAATGTTGAAATTCTAGAACACTACATGCTGTGTTTTTATGCTTGAACTTGATAGGATTGGGGGCCGATGAGGGATAATTCGTTTGGCCGGTAGATGATACTCAAAACTTTCACATATTTATTTTTCGTGTTTTTCATTTTTAGTTTTTAGTTGTTATATTTTCTTTTATTGCATGGGCGTTTTGATTGAGGACTAGCAAAATTCCGAGTTTGGGGGTATTTGATAGGTATAAATTACCTATATATTTCAAACCAAAATTGTTAGTTTTTTAGTACGTTTATTACTTTTTAATACATTTTAATGTGTTTTTATTATTTTTGTATTAAATCAGGTGTGTGGGGTAAAACGGTATGAAAACAGATGCTAAACAATGATATCAGATCAAAAACGGTGGAAGAACGGTGGAAAAATAAGCAAGGAGGCAATATTCTGAAAAGTAGTCCACCGCCGCGGAAGTGAAAATGCAGAGAGGACTAACCTGCTGGACATCCACCACCGCAGTGGTAAGATCCACCACCTTGGAGGTGAGAATGCAGAGAAGTCCCTGAATCCTCTGCTAAGTCTATCGCCTAGGCGATCATCAAACTGACCTACTCACTTCCGCCGCGGTCACCTCTGCACAGATTTAGATATTTATTAAGATATTTTTCCTATTTATGCCCCCTCCTCTCTTATCCTCCATCTATTAGAGCCCTATTAGGCTTTGTATATTTTAGAAAGAAGTTTAGGGAGTGCTCAAGCAATTCCTAAGGAGAATATCACGTTGCGATAAAGGATAAGCGATCCCGAAGCATTTTTAGCTGCAAATTTTTGGACTAGGCTAAGTTTCTCTCGTTCCTTTCTTTATTTATTAACTTAGGATTGTTGTTTGAGCATGTTTAGCTCATTTTTAATTGTATAACCGGCTATGCCCGTGAGCTAAATGGATTTTTGTCTAGGGATTAATATAATTTATAAAAGTGTTGTTTGTTTGAGTTTGTGTTTCGTTAATGTGTGTTTTTAATAATTTCAATTGTGTTTATCAGTTTGTCATGAATATTATGCTTGTTAATATAATTAGACAATATAGGGTTTGACACTCAGGAGAGGTAACTCCGAATTTGAACTAGGATAAAGTCAACACGACAATCTAACAACCCGGGAGAGTGTTAGAAAGTGTGCAATCAATGACGTTAGGGCAAGACTCATGTGACCTAGCATCGTTAAGATGTTGAGGGCGACTTCTTTGTTGACATGAATTTATGTATTCACTCGTCTTACACTTGGAAGAGGTGGCGAGTGAGTTTACAAACCGAGATTATAGGATACGCGAACGCCATTAACGTAAACTAAAACGAGACCAAACACGTTTTTGTAAACAAAGGTTATTCCCTAAACATCTCGTATTAGTATTAGTGTAGTTTAATTAGTAACTTAGTAGTAGTATTTATTAATTATAATTACATTTGTTTTAGCCTAGATAAAGTTAGGTCATGATAAACACGGTACTCAATAATAGTCACAACCAATCCCAGTGAACACAATAGCCTTACACTCCCTACCTATACTAAAACTTAACCTCATATACTTGCGAGTAGTCATATGTGAGTGATTAAATTCCCATCTACAACAACAAGGGTTTAAGAATTAAATAGAGAAACAAATGAGAATAACCGTTATCTGAAGAATTGACAGTTCTACATCCATCATTTCCGCTCTGATCTTGTTTCCTCCTCTTCACATGGATGATTTCTCCATGTTGGTATGCCTTGGAGCTCTCAAGGAAGTCCCCAAAATGTCCATATTGTGTTGTGTAATAAAGGGGATATTAAGGGATCCAAAATATCTAAGAAAATATCCCAAAATATCTAAGTCACCTGGTGTCAGACCGCTACAGCGGTGGGAAGCACCTTTGTAGCAGTGGTTAAGTAGAAAGTCTTAGTTCTTTTGATCGTTGTAGCGGTGGAGGCTGCATTTTCTTTCTTTAATCTTTTCAATAATTTCTCCACCGATTTGCTCGATTTTCAACCATTTTCATGCTTTTTCGTCCTAAACATCTGATTTATACCAAAACAAATTAAAATGAATTAAAACATATTAAAAAATTATAATAACACTCAAAAACTATCAAAATAGGCTTGGAAATAGATAGATAAAATCTACCTATCTCCACAACTTTCATGTTTTGAGCTTTCTAGAATTGGATTCCATCGTAGCCAAATTCGGTGTTGAAGTTACTGCACCTGCACTACTGACAAACCATTAGAACCCAATTCATCTCATTTTACCACTTTTTCACCTTTTCACCAAATTATTTATTATTCCTACAAAAAAACATTAAAATACATTAAACTAACAAAAATGATTAAAAACTCACAAATATTTGAACTAAAAAGTACATTATTTGTTGGTAAATAACCTCATCATCAAATACCCCCAAACTCTTACATTTGCTTGTCCTCAAGCAAAAGAAAAGAAAATAAAAGACAACACAAATCAAGTACTAAGCAATGAACGAGAAAATATGAGTTTCATATTGATTCAACATCTCGTTTAATTATCTCCTAAGCCACAGAATGCTCCAAGCTCAATGGAAATGCACACATTGAGACTTTATAGAATTTCAACATCAAGCATCTATATCAACACACTCAAGACTCTTGATGTGTAAGTGTGTGCATAATTACTTTCACCCAGCCAAATGAGCTCCAAATAGATTTATGTACTAAGGAGACAATGAACAATCTCTAGATAATGAATTTAAGAACAACCATAAGCGCATTTTTTGTCTCACTCTCCACTAATTATGCATAGGTTCATATGTCATTGGATATCAGAAGGACTTTGAGGGTTGTAATGTATGGATAGGGTAAAAGGTAGATTAGAATATCATTTTTAGGCTCAAATCACCCTAGGCATGTATCATAACTTATGGATCTTGCAATATTTTCAAAACAAAAAAATCACTAACTCTTCCTTTCATCATATGTTTTCTTTCAATCGATCCCACAAGGTATTATTCACAAAACAAACTAAAACATACATATTTTTCCTTTTTTTTTTCTCCAAAATAGGTAAGAACCATACCCCCAAACTCAAAATCAACATTGTCCTCAATGTTGTAGGAAAATAAAAAGTAACAGGCAAAAATACTCACCACTACATTACAATGACTTTGATTTTTTTTTTTTTTAAATTAGTATTAACAACTCAAATACAAAATAAAACACACAACCCATTCCACCAATGACTTTCCAAACACAACTCATGCTAGTCCTTACACTCAATGATCCATGCAACCATGTTAATTAGTGATGGGTTTAGAAAATGGAAATTCATTTAATGGGTTAGATGTACACATTAGGATAATGAACGAATTAGGAAATAAGGCTCAATGGGGGTAACAAAGGATAAAAAAATTTCAAGGGTTAGCTTCCAAGGCCCAAACGATCCAAAGAAATGCCTAAATCATCTATCCAACAACACATAATCTAGTATTTCACCTCAAGTTTCAATCAAATGGGTTCTAGTGTTCATGAGATGTCAAAGCCTACCTAAAGCACATAAATGTTCTCCAAGTACTGAAAATGCCAACTGATCATGATTCATGGTGCTCAAATGTAAAGAGTTAAGAATGAACATGATAAGAAGGTTATTTACCAACAAATCAAGTATTTTTCTGCTCAAATATTTGTGAGTTTCCAAGAATTTTTATTAGTTTAATATATTTTTATGTTATTTTGTAGGAATCATAAATAATTAGGTATAAAGGTGAAAAGTAGTAAAATGAGGTTAATTAGGTTGTAATGGTTCGTTAGTAGTGCAAGGGAAGTAACTTCAACACCGAATTTGGACATAATGAAATTTAATTTTGGAATACCTCAAAATAATACGTTTGTAGATCTATTTCTTAGATTTCCATATCATTTTGAATGACATCAATCAGAGTTTGGATGAGAAAGTTATGGCCAAAATACAAACATGTATCAGAATTACCTAAACCATTGCCAAAAGCACGATTTAGCACGCTAGAAGGGTGCTCCAGTACATTTTCGTCAGCGTTCATGGTAAAAGGGACTCTCCAGCACCCCTCCACAGTGTGAAAATGCGAAAAAAACTATACTTTGAGCCCTATTTATACCTCCTTATGCCTCAAACCAATGAGGGGTGACGAAATTAGAAGAAAAACACCATTGGTGGCTAGATTTTGGGAGGAAAAACACCATTGGAGGCCTAAACTTCCAAGAGAGAGCTTGTAGTTGAATATTATTGAAGATTTCAAGCCTTGAAGCTCATCTCCACAAAGAGTTTTCTCTTACTTTCTTTCACCCTAATCTTTTTATTAAATTTTTGTATTTGTGATATTGTATTGAACGTGTTTGAATTCATGAATTTTTTGATAAGATTAGCCAATGATTCTATTATGTTGAGTTAAAGTCCCATCTAAGGGGATTTGAATAGATTTGTATAAACTATGCCTTGAGACTCTAAGATTTTATTCATTGGATTTCATGTTTCGATCATTTGTATTTCTGTATGCGTATTTGCTAATTATGCAAAAGGTAAATTAGATATCATAGATGTGTAGGATTGGACACTCGAGAGATGTGATCTTGCATATTGAGACTGGAGAAATATAACCCTTATTATATTGAGTGCGAGAGGCTAATATAAATTGGGTAGCTATTTTATGGGTGAGACTTAAAGATTAGATAATTAGTTGAGTTGAATAGAGATATTAATTCGAATAATTATACAAATTATATTACTTGGCACTCGAGATAGGAAGTGAGGTTAATTTAGACACCCATGGTTAATGATTAAGCATGAATTTAATTAACAAGTTTGAATTGGATTAGCATTGTTTAGCAAAATGATGTGAAACCCCCTAGAACAATTGTGCATAAGAAGTCCATATTTTATTTTGATTTTGATTTTATATTTGTTTTAGTTTTAGTTTTACAAACCTTAAATTTTGATATCAAAATAAAGTTAGGTTACTATAATCGCGATACTTAGCGACGATTTAAACCAATCCCTATGGATACGATACAGTACTCTCTTTATACTATTAAAACTTGACCCATACACTTGCGATGTAGCAATAAAACTGCTACCAAAGGTGTGCCATTTATCGGTGGAGTTGGAGCACCATGTCTATTGGGCAATTAAGAAGCTCAATTTCAATCTCAAACCTTCTGGGGAACAAAGACTTTTATAACTGAATGAGTTAGAATAATTCTGATAAGAGGCATATGAAAAATGCTTGGATATATGAGGAGAGGACTAAGAAATAGCATGACAAGCACATCTTGAGGAAAGAGATCATTATGGGACAACAAGTGTTGCTTTTCAACTCCTGATTGAACCTTTTTTCGGGAAAGCTAAAATTGAGATGGTTTGGACCAATCAAGGTGAAGCAGGTGTTTCCATTCAGTGCTGTGGAGCTTGAAGATCAAACTAGAAAATCCTTTCCGATTGAATGGTCAAAGGCTCAAGCATTACTATGGTTGAGAGGACCGATTAGTGGAACACATCTCGCTAGTCGATCAAAATTGAGGCCAATAGCAGAGTCTAGCTTGGGAGGTTAAATCAAGCGCTTCTTGGGAGACAACCCAAGTTTCTAAACGTTTTCTTCCAAAAAACAAATACATGGTCATGGTGCTCAATTCTAGAGTGTGATAAGATTAAAGACCATTCGGGGATGTTTGAGAGACCTTTACACATGGGGAACTGAAGTGAATGGCGTAGGAACAAAAATTAAACACTACTAAATTTAGGCTCTAGCAGGAAAAAATGCACTCTAGCGCGTCCAAGGTGGGCAACACACTACCAATTTTATGCTACAGTGCATATTGATCCCGCTCCTATGCAAAAAGACTAGTAGCCCATGATTTTAGATGTGCACTCTAGCAGAAACTAGGACCACTCTAACTCAATTTAGTAAGTATACCAAGGACTCAAACTGTCAGATGCCCGCTCCAGCGGATAGAGCATACGCTACAATATGCCAAAAGAAAGAACAAATACTATTTGAAACCCGCTGCAATGCGCCCATGCCTGCTTCAGTGCGCTTCCACCAAGTCCAAATGAATTGTGACGGCACGCTCCAGAGTGCTCCTACCAATTCAGACATAAACATTATGAGATCTTATTTTTTCTTCATTCCAAACCCTAGCCGCCGTCGTTCTTCTTCTTCCAAACTTCCCCAAATCCTAATCCAATCCTACAACTTACTCAAAATCCTCCAAAATCACACTACATTCTCCATGAAACAAAAATATTTACCCTCAAACACCACAAATCACCACTCAAACACTCCATACACCAACTCTCTTCAATTTCTCAACAAGGCTTCTCTCAAAGAGGAAGAGGCGCGAAGTGGAATATTTTTCTCAAAGTTTTGTCAACAAAATCATCAAGTAAGTTTATTTTGAGAAAGAAATTCGAATTTGAGAAGCTCTAATCTTATTGTTGGTGGAGTATGGGTTTTGAACTTTGATTTGCATGTTGTGAGGGTAGATTTGGTTAATTGAAGATAGTTTTGTGTTGGATTTGGGGATTTTGAGTTGCATTGAAAGTTGGGTGATTTGTCCTTGGTTCGTGTGGTTTCTCTTTTCCCATCAATCACAATTCCAAAATCTATTGCAAAGAGAAAGATGGGTGAGGGTTCTAGTTCAAGAAACTCGAATCTTGCCCCAAATTTTGATTTCAGCCGATTTATCTCCAAGGGGGCTGAAGATCATTTTAACGATCATGAAAAATTTTGGTCTTTCCTTCCTGAAAGGGGATTCGACGCTGAACAAGAAAATTTACTCGACAAGATATCGGCCGTTATTCTAGCAAAGAATTAGGGTAGATATCGTAGTCCTCTAGGACTGGGTTCTATCACCTTTATGCTGGGATTTTATGCAAATGCAGTGGGGTGAAAGAATGTTAATGTCGGTCTGCCATTCCTATCATTACTCACTAAGCTATTTCTGGTAGTGGGTCTTGATACTACGGATGAAAACATATCCAAGCCTATTTAACCTTTAGGTTTCAATGCCATAAAAAGGATATGGAGCAAAGACGAGGATAGTAGGGAAGCAAATCAAGTAGGACCATCAAGGCTCCAACGTTCCAAGTAATGAGAAAAAACAAAGGTCTCCCTTAAAGATCTCTAGCAAATGGTAGAATATCATGGAGAACAGATGCAAGCCTTACTCGCCAAATACGGCGAGTCCCGCACTCAAGCCACCTACGATCATCACTAGTGGCTTAATCATGGACTTATAAGGAGTCCTACTTCCAAACTATGCATCAAGCATTCCAACACTTTGTCATGTCAATAGGTTATGACATGAGTGGCTATCCTCATATGCCACAATTTTCGGACAACCTTCACCAGCCCTATGTGTATCCTTACCATCCGCAGTAACCAACCTTTCACCCTCAAGGAAATCATAGAGATGACATCCAGGATGACGATTAATAGGAAATGAGACTTAAACGTCTCACTTCCCAAGTATGTGTTCTCATTTCCCTTCATTGGTACATTTATTGATTGAGTTCATGAAACGTTTGACACTGAGTTAGTTGGCAAAGACTTTGCGTATGATGTTGGGTCATTGAGGACAATGCTTGTTTTAAGACTGGGGGAATGCCCTGCTTGTTTTTTGTGTTAGCTTTAGTTTTATTTTGTGCTTTTTTTTTTTCTTTTTTTTTTTAAGATATTTTCATGTGTGTGAGTTTTTGTTGATCATGATGACCCTAAACTAATGATGGTATTATCTCCTAATTGTCTTTCGAGGTCAATCGTAATGCTTATTCGTGTGTTTTCTGTATGCTTGACATCTCATATTGGTATAAGTCATTTTGGATTCTCAATTACACGAGCACTCAGACCTTGTGTACTGACCATCCACATGATTTGATGACAATTATTCATTGAGTTAGGTTCATGGCACAAATAAGGATCCTAGAACCCGATTGAGAAAAACATGAGGCAAAATCCTAGGCTAGGTAGTTTAGGATAGATGAATTAGGTATTCTTTTTGGATCGTTTAAGCCTCATTGAAGCCTACCCTATATGTTCTACCCCTTATTTCCCCTGTTGAAGCCTATTAGCCATTTTGTTCTTCACACGCATCAAAGATCCTAGCCGAATGAAATTTTTTCCCAAACCTTTGGCACGAGTCGAATTGTTTCCTCATTGGTATGTGTTTTGGGCCAATAAAAGTATGTGATTTGGGTAAGGGTGAACTTTTTCTTGGTTTTGTATTTCGTTGCTCACTTGTTTAGTGTCTCACTGTTCTACACCCAAGCAAATGTACAAAATGAACAAGTTTGAGAGTGTAAAAAAATATATTAAAAAAAATGATGTATTTGTTGTTTTGGTTTGCTTCCACTGAATAAGTGAGTACTACAGTAATGAAGTAAGTTCGAGGGTCATCTAGAGATTATTTTTTGGGGGTTTTGGTAAGTTCGAGGGGCAAGTATAGTGACTAGGGCATCCTTCATCCATTGTTATAATCCTTGCTCACATACTATTTTTACTATTGCCCATCATTACAAGCCTATAAAGCCCTATTGATCTCCGAGACTTGCTTAGCCTACATTAGTGAAGTGTGGAACTTAATTGAGCCTATGAAAATCCTTTACCACATCAGATTTAGTCATTAACCTCGTTGGTGGATAATTCAATCCAATCTTTAGATAGTTATGTGATGAAGGACTTAACACACGTAGACATAGGAGATGATCTAGAATGGTTTATGCTAACGTTGAGTGTTGAAATTCTAGAACATCCCAAGGAGTAGTATTATTTTGGAACTCAAGATGTTCGGGGGCTGTTGAGGATAATTTCTTGGTCATTAGTTTGAAATTCAAGACTCACACATCATTATTGTTGGTTCTACCTAGTGTCTTTTGTTTTAGTGTTTGCTTCTGATCTTCGTTGTTTTCGTTTTCGTTTTCATTTTCTTGTGTGTTTGTTTTTGCTCGAGAACTAGTAAAATTCCAAGTTTTGGGGTATTTGATAAATTCATTTTTATCCATTTATCCCCTAATAAATTTATAGTTTTTGAGCATTCCATTTGTGCTTTTAATGATTCTTAACTTTATTTATGTAGGTGAGGTGAATTGGGTAGAATTAATTAAAAATCAAGGCTTTTGGAAGAAATCAGAGATCAATAGGCACGCTGCAATGGAGATTAAGCCCCCTCCAGTGCACTTCTAAACTAGAACACTGCCTGATTTCCGTTGTAGCACGTCTAAGTGCACTCTCGCACACTTCCCAAGCCAAACACTGTCTAAACCCCACTCCAGCGCACCATCATCTTACTCCAACATGCCCCCAGACCAAATATTATGTCTAAAGCATGCTCCAGCATGCCTTTAATCTACTCTAACGTGCCTCCTTTCTAACCCTAGATATTGTGGCAGAGCTGAAGCACCCAAAAAGTTGGCATCAACGCCCTTACTAACATAGGATGAGCGTTTTTAGTTGGAAATATAACGTTTTGGAGGCGATATAAAAGGGTGGCGAGCTGAGGTTGAAGAGGGACGTTTTGGGGGGAGTCGACTTTCATAGATGTGAAGAAGCGAGATTACAGATTTGGGATGCTAGCTTGAGGATTAGAGTCGGTCTTGAAGATTGAAGATTCTCAGAGCTTCACCGACTCTAGTTTTTCCATCTTCTCTTCTCTTTTACTTCTTGCGCCTGCTAAACTTGAGATTTGGTTATGGAAATATTTTTGGATTGTTAGCCCAGTGAGCTACGCAAGAGAAGGGGTGAATTGGGTAGTTATAAAAATTTAAATAATTAAATCTTTCAACGCTTAAATTATCAAATAATCAATTTAACTTAAATCAATTATTATCTTTGTTACGCAACGGGTAAATGTTTATATTCTAAGTGCACACTCGAACATAATATGATAAAAATAATAACAAAGCAGTACACCAAGATATATCTTGGTTCAGCAAGCTAACCTTGCCTAATTCAATCCTCCGAGCTGTATGGAGATTTGAAACCACTAAACCCTTGATCCCTTTACCAGGTAGGAACCAAACCCTTACAATTTTCCTTTTCATAGACTAAGGAAGAACCTTATCTTTTTACTATGCTAAAGACTAATCTAATCCTTTTACAGGATAATGATCAAACCTCACAACTCTCACAAGTATTCATTTTCATAGGTAAGGATAGAACCTTTACACTTCACTCAATTCAATTTAGGAAGAATCACAACCTATTTCTTTTCAAGGAAAAAGAATAACCTCACATTTTTATACTTTAGGATAAAGATCAAACCTCAATCTTTTTCACCGAAAACGATTAAAATCTAGCTACCTTGACTAGACACCGACCCAATCGTGTCTAATCTGTTCAAACTCACAGATACCAAAAAAAAAAAAAAAAAAAAATTCCTCCCACAAGGAGCTTCTAACACTTCAATACAGTTATACTCAATTAATGTACTAAAATTTACTAAGTGATAGATTCAATTGTGAGGCAAAATAATATCTAATTAATAAAAAATGTAGGTAGTACAAATTATAGCATGTAATCAGATATTCACACAACATTGTTTTAAAACAATTTTTATGCTCTTAAATTTGAAAATGATTTTATAACGATCTTAAATCCAAATAATCAACAATAATATGAATTTACAATTAAGAACAATAACTTGGAAACATCTCACCAGGAAAACACCGAAGAATGTAAATAAAATCGCAAGACAGCACAAATCGATGACGCCCAAATAATTAGCCCTTTAGATCAAGAACATAACACAATATTTCTCTCAAATAAATCTCAGTAGAATGAAAAATCTTAGAAAATATTAGGAATTGATGTTCTTGATATATAGATCACAATATTGTAGGTCTAATTATATAGACCAATATCAAGTCCTCCAATGGCTACTTTTCAAAAGATATACCTCTAAAAGGCACTCTTAGACCCCATATAATATTTTCTTTTAATTCAATGATATTTTATTCAAAAATAACTTTTAAAACTCTCAAATAAATCCATAAAATATTTCTCAATTATCAATCACAACGATAGGAATTATTTAACTAACTAAATTGAGAGAAAATCATTTAATATGTGAACTAAATCAGTATAAGTTTAAAACATATGGACCATATCTTCAACAAGATCATATCCCCCGAATTTTTCCTTTGGAATCATAAACAATGGCTAATTTTTTACCAAAAGACCAAGATCCTCGAAATCTTAACCGAAATAGTCTATTGACTAATCCTAGGCTTGTCGGTTGACCGATTAATACAGCATATAAGCCAGGCCAAACGAAATACCACCCAATCGGTTAACCGATCTCTCTTCAGTCGGTTAACCGATTGGTTCAAAGAGTTTTCCCAGCCATTTTCGAGCATAGTTGGTTGACCGATTGCCTACCAATCCGTTGACTAATTGGTTCAAAGAGTTCACTTTTCATTCCATTACACCCATCGGTTGACCGATTCTTTCTTGGTTGGTTGACCGATTGATGCAGGTTCTACACCTTTTGCTTCAAAACCTCATTGTTTTATTTAGTTAACTAATCATTTTTTGATCAGTTGATTGATTGATGCTAGTTAGTTAATTCTTTCACCAATTTCTGCCCCAAAACGCAATGTTTGATCCAGTTAACAGATTACTTTTCTCGATTGACTGAATTAACTCTAAACTTCAACTTTAAATATGATTTTCACTTAGTTCCATTTTCAGTTTTTCAATTTCACATAGGAGCACATATTTAATCACTAACTAGGATCCTAAAATTCAACTTATTAACACACAGAAATATAACTCATTTAATAGTGCCATGTGTGATCTTAATTTGGGTTTCATTTAGAGTATAAGAGTATGGAGTTGTTTTCATCTAATTTATTTATAATCTTCAATACTCTTCATTTCTTCATTATCCATCTTTGCACCCTTAATATTTTCTGTATGATACAATCTTTAAATTGAACTCTTTTTCTAAAACACTAAAAAAACTCATTAGTTCAACCAAAAATATTAACACTTTAATTGTTCATAAAACCCTCGAGATCAACATGGATGATATGAACATGCTCGGCTAGATCTTTTCTATCTAGGGGGATTTGAATACTTTGTACGAACTATACTTTGAGACTTTAAGATTTTGTTAATTGAATTTCATGTTTCAATCATTAGTATTTTCTTTATGTTTATTCATTGATTTATGCAAAAGATAAATTGGATATCATAGATATGTCAGATTAGGCACTCGACAAAGGTAATTTTACACATTGAGACCAGAGAAACACAACTTGAATATACTAGACAAAAGGCTAGTATAGATTAGGTAGCCATTTGATAGGCAAAACTTAATGATTAAATAATTAGTTGAATTGAATAGACATATTAATTCAAGTAATTATAAAAAACTATCTTACTTGGCACTCGACAAAGGGTGTGAGGTTAGTATAGAGACCCATGGTTAATGATTAAGTATGAATTTCATTAACACACTGGAAGTGGATCAGTGTAGTTTAGCAAAGTGATGTCAAACCCCTCGAGAACCCTTATTCCATTAAATTTCCTTAAATCAAGTTTTCCATTAGCTATTTACTTTCTTTGTTGATTATTAATTTAATTGTTAGTCTAATTTTGCAATACTAAATATTTAATAGTCTAGATAAAATTGAGTTACTTTAATAATGGTACTTAGTTGTTTCTAACTATAATCCTAGAGGACGATACTCGAACTTCAGATCACTTTATTATTTGTTTAACCTCGTTCACTTGCGAGTACACATAGCGTATAAATATCGCAATAGTAGGTTGTCTGGTAATTTGAGTATGGCTCTGGTCCTGCCTGATTAGGTGAAGTATATAAAGCCTTTTGCAATAAAGTATGGTCAACAAATGATGCCTCCAGATTATTTCCTTTTGGTAGGGGTGCCTCGCATTCTATGAGTTTTTGCATTCTATCAGTCTTGATGCATTTTTCTATATGTTCTCCTCTTAGAATCATATGAGAGAAAGGTTGGCTCAAGGTATTGAGTAAAGGTCCGTAATATGGATACAGATGAGCTTGTACGAACATCTAGACCATTTATTTTTCCTTCATGGGAGGCACTACCTATGCTACTTTATCTCTCTATGGACAATAAACTCTCAAAAACTCTCATCGTTCTTCCTTGTTAGCATTTGAAGAGTTGGGTGAAATCTCTTGGTTGTATCCATATTGGTTATAGAATACTTTGATTACATCAAGGAATGTATTTAATTTCTCGTGCTCTATAGTTCCATACCATCGGGCAGCTGCTCCTTCCATTGTCTATTGAAAAAGCTGGACTATTAGTGCTTCATTGTGGATATACGCTCCCAGTTCATTATTTTATCGTTGAATATGCTAATCTGGGCACCCTGACCCATCGTACTTCGTGAATATGGGCATGGTGAAGTTATCAAGGAACTTTATCAAAGGTACAAAGGTTAAATAAAGATGTTGGGCATCGACTCCTGATTCTTTCTTTTTCTTCTCTTGGGGTTCTTCTTCCATCCGTTGTAATTTTACTACCAATAGAAAAGTTTTCTCGGATTTCTCTTTAACTTCTTTCTCAATTTTTTCAACTAGACTCGGGGTGGCGGGTCTTGGAAATGGTAAATATGTTATCAGAGGCATGGCTTGTTCAACCATCGGGACATGCGATGAGGGCAAACCAATGGAATGAGGTATTGTATTAGACTCACAGTAATTAATTGTGTTTATCGAATTAAGTTTCCGGCAATCACCACCAAGTTTTTGGCGCCGTTATCGGGGATGGTTTTGTTAGTTATTGTCGATGTTGTGAGTAAATAACCCGATTTTTCTTTAGGCAATTCTTTTGTATATAATTTTGGTTTGTCGTTTTGTTTTTGTTTCTTATGCAGGGTACCTGTTAATGTTAGATCGACAGGTATTGATGCATTCATTTCAACGGGATTCCAAGCCATTTATAGTACTGGCGCCACACACATAAGTCGGTGAGGCATGTCGTTGAAAGATCGAGCCAAACAAAGCAAAACCTCGCCAAACTTAAGGGCGTTCTGAAAATGTCAGGCCAAGGACATTAAACCACGCGCTTCTTGGAAGGCAACCAAGTTCAAATAAATTAAATCTGTCAAAGCCGAATTTATTCAGATACGAGATTCTCTCGCCTCCCAGGTACGTGTTCTAAACCCCCTTCGTCAGCATACTTAAATTTCATATGTTAAGAATGATGATTGGGTTCACTGAAGACAGTATTCATTTTGAGTTTGACGGTGATGTGTAGGATATTAGTATGTTTTACTGTTTTTCTCATAGTGCATGTTTGTTTAGGTTATTTTGTGCTTAGTTGTTGTTATTGTGTGCATGCTGAGTTTTGCGTTCATCTGGGTCGTTACCCGATGATGATATTACACCCTGGTTGTTTCTGAAGTCAAGGGTAATACCCATACATATGTGTACTGTGTGCTTGACAATGCGTTCTGGTGAAAATTATTGTAGATCCTAATTTGCATGAGCACATAGACTCAATGTGTTCCTATTCAATTGATTTGAGGATAATTATCGATTAGCTAAACTCATGACAATTTAAAGATTCTAGAACCTAATTGAGGAGAAGCTTCAGGCGAAATCCTAGGCGAGTTAGTTCAAGAGACGTCATTTAGGAAATTTTTTTGTCGCTTGAGCCTTTTAAGCCTACCATGTTATATGTTCATCCCTCGTTACCCTGTCGAAACCTAAATGCCAATTTAATTCTAAAGACATAAGCAAATACACTGTCCAATTGATCTTTTTCCAAACCTATATCGCTGAATTAAAGGCACATTTGAGTGAATCAAGTTAGTAGTTGTAAATGCTTCTTAATGTGAGCTGTTGGGTTTAGGGCAAACTTCGGATTGGTTTGGTATTCGAGTACTCACTTATCATTTTTCTGTTGTTTTAATCACACCCATGAAATCATACTAATCAAATAAGTTTGGGGGTGTGGTTGAAAAAAAAAATTACGTTTCTTTTTTACAAATGAGTACTATGTTCTTAAATGTTTGTTTAGAATTGTTTTCCAATCTATATATGGGGGTTCGAGAGTGAGTGTGCCAAGCGTTGAGCCTTGGGTAACGTTAAGTTAACAACGTTAACCCATTTTCTATTCTAAAATACCCTTTGCCAAATAAACCAAAACCGAACCAAGTCCTTTTGATCTCTATAAACTACTCAGCCTACATTAGTGGAGAGTGGACCCCAATCAGGCATATGGAAATCATAATCCTAGATGGTTTAAGTCATGAGTTTCGTTGGTGGATAATCCAATTCGGTCGTTGTATAGCTATATTATTGAGTCTCGCACAAACAGGTTAACAGGATCTAGAATGGCATTCACCATTATTGCATATCAAAATTCTAGAACACCATATAATGTGTTTTACTGCCTGAACTTGATATGATAGGCGGTTGTTGAGGGAAAAATAAATAGGTCGTTAGAAAAAGTCAAAACTCGCATAGTGTTATGATTAGGTTGTCTATATTTTTTGTTATTTCATTTAGTTGTATTTTTCATTTTCGTGTGTGTGTTTTGCTCGAGGACTAGAAAAATTCCAAGTTTTGGGGTATTTGATAGGTGTGATCTACCTATATATTTCCAAACCGGTTTTGTTAGTTTTAGAGTATTTTTTATAGCGTTTTTATTATGTTTTAATTAGTTTTTATTCTTTTGTATAAATCAGGTGTATGAGTGAAAAGGTATGAAACTGGAGCGAAAACGATCAGATCGAACCAAGAACAGTCGAAGAACGGTAGAAAAACAAGCACGGAGGCAAGATTCTCAAAATAGCAGCACACCGCCTAAGCGTCCAGACCACCGCCTAGGCGGTGAAAATGCAGAGAGGGTCAATTCTTGCTGGAAGCTCACTACCGAGGTGGTGAAGATGAAGGATGGTCACTAAGTCTACCGTTATCTCTACCGCTGTGGCAATTACTAACCAACATACTCCACCGCCACGGCGGTGACCTCCACACAGATTTAGATATTTATTTTAGATATTTTGCCTATTTAAACCCCTCTCCTCCCCTCTCCTTTGAGACTCTCCACCCATTAGAGCCCTCAGGGATTAGTATAGAATATAGAGAGAGTATGGGGAGTGCTCAAACAAATCCGAATGAGAAGATTACCACATGGAGAAGGAGAATCGATCGGTGGACGGTTTTAGCGGCTAATCTTCGAATATCGGCTAAATTCATATTTTTTTCCTTTTATTTCTTAACTTCGATATTTGTTTGAGCATGTTTAGATTTGTTTCAATTGTATAAATGGTTATGACCACAAGTTAAACATGGATTATATATGGGATTAATATTATTTATGAAAATGTTGTTTTGTTTTAGTTGTGTTTCTTTAATGATTGTTGTTCGCTATTTTTTATTGTGTTTGCCATATTATATGTTTATTTTGCTTAGATAGATATATCAAGAATACGGGGTTTGACAACCGCGGATATGGACTAGGGTAAACAACGCGACGATCCAATAACCTAGGTAATCTATCCCCTAACTATCTCGTATTAGTATAATTAGTATAGATTAAATTAGGTTATATTAGTATTAGTATTAATTAATTAAATTACATTTTTTATCGCCTAGATAAAATTAGGTCAATGGCAATTATGGTACTTGATAATAATGACAACCAATCCCTGTGGATACGATACCCGATCTTTAAAGATCTATCATACTAAAACTTTGACCTCGTACACTTGCGAGTAGTCAATACGCAAGCGTGTAACAAATGCTCGCCGTACAGACCTAGTGAGAGGATTGTCCTATTTTCTCCATAAACATAGATTATTTCTCCAAAGACCTAATGACAGGATTTATCTTTTTATTCCTCAAAATGTGTATTATTACTCATAGGACTCGATGAATGGCTTAAAACATCTTTTGGGTTTATGATTTCTATCTGATGGTAAATTTATTTTGACAATCTGACTGGTGAGAATTAACTGGACTCATATCTAAAAAAGGTCTTGATCTGCTTAAGGCGTTCTAAACCTAAGCTAAATGTATTCCTTATGGTTCATAATTCCTACGGCATAGCTTTACGAGAAAGGACACTATGCTTACGATGTGAGATGTATTTCCTAGGGAAATATAACCCAGGGTATATTTACTGTTAGATCACACAGTCTTGATTGGACTGTGTGGTGACGCTTTCTTATGTCTTGGTAAGATCAGCGTGATTTTGCACGATCAAGGTAGATTCTTTTACGTTGCCTTAGTGGGCAATTCTTAGACAACTTTGTTTGGCAAACGATTATTATTTCTGACTTATTGAGATGGAATTCTCGTATATTATTTAAAGGCAAATGTTCTTGTGATTTGATTAGAGTAAATTTTAAGTATATTATCATGGATAAAATGGGCATTTAGGATTTAAGGTTGGTACTTGAGGATTTATTGTTTTAAGTGAGATAAAGATTCTTGTTCTTTCTTGCAGCTTGCTCTGTATTTAGATTTTTGAAAACATTTTTCAAAGCTGAGCAAGCTAGCAATACGTTGGATAGAATAAGAACTCTTACACGGATTATTATGGCCCTACTTGTCCTAGAAATTTTATTGTCTACCTAATATGACAATTATGCAAATAATTGTACAAAAGATAAAAACAAAATCTCCCTCCAAGATAAGTGTCGTAAGTAGAATAGGGTTTCGGTTATTCCTCTATCCTAGGCCTACTATATGCGGTTCACAGCTTTTTCTTATAGCGTATTGTAGAAAGCTTTGGTTTCCAGACCTTTAAACCTCCAGTGTCCTTCCCGGGGGAACATCCATCGTTAGTTGGTAGTCCGAGTGAGGAGAGATTTGTAGCCAAATCCCGGTGGAGATATCCCCAAGCCTTACTTCTACTAACTACTCTTTCTATCCTAAGGGATGGTTTTTAGGGCTCAATTCGGTATGGTGAAATCATCGACATTAGCCCCTACTGTCGGCTTCTCTATCCCTAAGAGGGTTACGGCTTGGGTTTTTCCATATGATATGCAATGCAAAGTAAGTGTTCGTGCATTCAAAAGAGCATATAATAATGAAATGCAAGAATGTAAAGACGATACTTAAAATGTAGTATTGAAAGTCGGTAATACAAATGCAGTGAAATACAGTAAATATGCATGCATACTAGTATATACAGGATATGTAACATAATTTATTTCTTTTTAATTTCTTTTTATTTATTTTTATTATTAGTATTATTGTTATCATTATCATTATCATTATCACCATCATTATCATCATTATTATTGTTATTGTTATTATTATTATGATGATGATGATGATGATTATTTATTTATTATTTATTATTTATTTATCATTTTATTATTATATTTTATTATTATCATTTATTAATATATTTTTTTATTATTTTTTATTATTATATATTATATATTATTATTATTATTATTTATTACTATTTATTATTACTTTTTAAGGGAATTAATTATGTTTAAAAAATCAAAGACATGTTTCTCGGGTTTTATTTCATTATGAATATAAATTTAGACTCCGACTAGGCTTGACCCTCTTATGAGATTCCCAGTGGAGTCGCCAGGTAATGCACCCGGATTTTGATAATGAAAAAAGTAAAGATCGAGAAGAAGAGAAAACAAATTTCATTCCTCCCTCCCTAAGTCGTCCAAATTCGTTCATTTTTTAAACTAATTTTTCAAGGGATTTTCTAGGCGTCAGTTTTGAAAAACTTCTTGGTCCAGGATTTTATATTAAAAACAGAGTCACTACCTAACATAGGGTTAAATGGTGTGCTAGGTCACCGGGAGTTTTTAGAAATTCATTTTACTTTGAAATGGCTCGTGTTTTGACTTCATAAGGTCTACATACTAAAGATATTCTTAAAGTTCAAGGGTCGGTTATACCTGGGGAAGGTATTACGCACCCCAAGACAACCATCTATAAATGGCACCTTAATCTAAATGAATATTCATTGTTAAACACTACCCGAGTAACTTTTTTTAATTTATTTAAACAAAACAATTCCCTTTTTAAAGTTTTCCCTTTTTTAATTATTTTTGACATGATATAAGCAGAAATGTTATCTATTATGCAACTACAACTAGAAATGAAAATATTTTTGTGTTTTTAACAAAATGAAAGCAATAAATACTATACTGTACTATACCATATTATTCTAGGTAGCGACAACCCAATAGCAGTTTATAAGAGACAAGAATGTAAATATGCAAGCTATATAAAATGAAAATATTTTTTGTTATTTTAAGGGACCAAACCTTATATAGGTTGCCTACATATCTTTGTTTTCATAAAGAATCAGGTCGACATGTAGTTCTAGCATGCAAACTAAACTAAATTATTAGAATATGTGACTGAACCCGCTTGTAGGTTGCCTACGTATCTTGGATCAATGAAAATTAGGTGTTTACGTAGTTCGTTTGTGTTAGGTTGAACTATATGGTTTATTTTAATAAAGGTGACTGAACCCTTACATGGTTGCCTACGTACTTTGGGGGATAACCAAAGATCAAGCCATCATATAGTTCATTCATTTTTCTTTAATGTGTTCTTCATGTTCTTGGTGTGTTCTTGATGTTCTTGACATGATCTTGAATATTTTTTACATAATTTGATGATCGTGGTAGGTTTCCTACATTATTGTCTTGATTACTTGTTATACATGCTATGTATATGAAATTTAAGTATAAATACTACATGATCATACTATGTACAAACATAATATGCATATTTAAGTTAAAAATAAGGGTGTTTCAAAAATACATACCTAATTAGGGGATGTAGTCTTCCCTAAGTTATTATCTCCCTTTCCTCCTTGATCTTCTTGGTTTGAACTCGATCAATTGCCATCAACTTCCTGAGTTAATGTTCCAAGAACCTCAAGAACACCATAGTTTAGGGGAAATGATCTTTCTCTAAACAAATAACCTTCATCTCCTTCTTTGTTCTTCTTGGTGATCAATTATCCTGTTGATTTCGAATCAAATCGGGTTAGTTTGCCTTGTAACAGACGGTTGGATTTCAAGGTTTCTAGTTAACCCTAAGATATTTTAGTGAAAATATATTGATACCTTGAACCTATCCCTTCCATGTAATCCCAAGAAATAAATTCTTTATGGGATGTGCATTTAATGCATTGGCTAGGTGTCAAGCCAATTTGGTTTGGTTTCGGTAACGGTTGTCACATTTAGGGATTTCAGTTAAACCTAAGATATTTTGCTCCAAATATCTAGATCCCTTGAATATATCCTATCCACATTATCCCAAGCATTTAATTCTTGATTGGATGGTAACTTAATGCACATTAAATGCCTAACTTAGGTGGCGAACCGAATCGGTTTATTTTTTATAACGGTAGGTTACCTCCTAAGTGTCTTGGTTTTTCTCCTTAGATATTTATGTATAGAATATATAGGGGTTATTTGTTCATTTTAAGGCTCATTTTCATGCCTTTTAATGATGATTAGGCCCTTGATTCATTGGGCCTAGGGTGGTTTGTCAAGACAACTTGGATTGATGTAATTCGAAACCAAGCCCAAGTCTTTAATTATCTTGATAATTTAGGGCTTGCCATAACCTTTCCAAACCATACTAAAGGTCTCTTGGATTGTTTCTACATGGTATTTAAGGTAATATTCATAAATAAAATAATTGTTTTTGGTGTTAAACCGACAAAATTCAGTGCTAGTAAATGTTTCAAGATCAAGTTAGGTAACTGAGTTAATTGTTTGAAATATCCTATAATTAAAGGCTAGTATCTAATTTTTATTCATATTAGAGGTTATTTAATGAAAATTAACATTTAGTATTGTCATCTTAGACCTCCTTTAATTTAAGAATTTCGAGGTTCACCCAAAACTCTTACTTTATTAAATTTAGTCAAATTCAAAAGTTTTTATGTTTTCTCATGCTTTTTATGGTTTTTATATATTATCTAGTGTGATCTAAGTTATAAATTCATTCCCTTTAAACCTAAATTTAAATTTTGTCTGAACTTGAACTTTTGATTCAACACTGATTGAGCAGGACAAAATGCGGTGTCTATATCAATTATTCATGAATTTCAAAAATATCCAAGGGAAAATGATGGATCAATTCAAAAGTTTTAAAAATTCGTTCAAGTTTGAATTTTGCAATTGCAAATCTTATTGGCTTCATTGGAGGTTTGAAATAATAAATTAAGTCTCTTAGGTATAAATTAATTTCTCAAAAATCCCATTAAGTGAAAAAGTTATCTAATTGATGGTTTTGGATCAAAATTGTTCCTTTTGAAAAAATTTGGGACTAATTGAAAATTCAAAATTTGGACATTTAAACCCGGAGTTCAAAATTAAGTTTTGGAATGTTCAAGTTATCTTAAAACAAGTTAAATAAAAGTCTAATAATCCCAATTGGGCCCCAAATAAACCAATTGGGACATTTTGTCGAAATATAAACTTTAGGGGCCTAATCAAGATTTTGAAAAACTTTAAATCGTCGTTTCACAAAGGCCAATTTTGTAAAGCCAAATTTTTACATATGCATATTTTTAGTTACATTTTAAAATATTTAGAAAAATAATAGGGTTCATTGTGCTATTTAAATTTTACCTTAAAATTTTTATGGGTTATTAGGGTATTTAAAAGTTTGAGTTTAAAAACTGTAGGGGTTAATATGTTAATTATAATTTTGACTTTTAAAATGTTTAGGAATTATCAAGTCATTTAAAATATAATTTTAAAAATTTTTGGGATATAATTAATATTTTCTTTATTTCAAGAGGGGATAATTAGCGTAAATAAATAAATTAAAAAGATAATAAGATAAATGGTTGAATTTTGTTGTCTGCTTAAAAAAGGCAACCATTTCCAACCATGTATATATATAGGTATGTCATAAAGCTTGACACGTGACATTATAAAAATAAAAAATAAAATAAATAAAACAAAAATTAAAAAAGGAAGTTTAAGGATTCTCATATATCTATATATATACATGGGTTCGAGAAATATAATGGGTATATTTATACATAGATATATTTCATTTGTGAGTCATGCAATTCAAAACAAAAAAATCGTAATTTTTATTAAAATGACATTTTTTAGTATTTTGTTGACTAATACTACTATTAACAGTTAATTAATATTTTTCTGTCGATTAAATTATTAACAAGAAAAATTTTGTAATTATTATTATAATTGTTGACCTAGTGATCTACCCAATAGGGGGTGAATTGGGTAAATAAAAACTTATCAGAGAAAAAATACTTTAATAATTCAAATAATTAATTTTAATCCTAAATTAATTGTTATCGTTATATAACAGCAGAAATGTGATATCAACTAGATGCACACCAAACAACAAAAATAAATAATGACAGATAGCAGTACACCAGAAATTTATACTGGTTCACCAAGTTACTCTTGGCTAATGCAGTCCCTTGAGCTCTACGGAGAGTCACTCCTACTAAACTCAAGATTCCTTTAAAGGTATGAACTAAACCCTCACAAAGATTCTTTTCACAAGTTTAGAATCAACCTTTACAAATTCATTTTCACAGGCCTAGGATTAACCTCAACTTTTTATAGGCTCAAGAATAACCTAATTCTTTTCGTACCTTAGGTTAAAGAATCAAAACCTCACAAACAGTCCAAATATCTTTTTACCCGGTAAGGATTGAACCGTTAGAAAATTGCTCAAAAAATCAATTTAATCAAGGAGGACTTCTACCTCAATCTCTTTACAGGAAGAGACTGAAACCAGCTACCTTAGATTAAATACTCACAATAGTATTCAATTTGTCACTTAACTCACCAATAACAAATTGATAAGTGAATTTTCTCACTTAGATCTTCTACCACCCTAGATAAATTAGAACTTAATTAATATCCTAAAACTAGTAATAGAAAAGTAAATATTCAAAATTTAATTTTAAACAAAACTTAGGTAGCACGTAATTGAGCACGTAATCAGAATTATTCAAGAAATTATTTCAAAAATATTTTTCAATAAACAATCAAAAATAAATTTCAACGATCAAATTCCAAATATAATCAAGCAATCAATTAATAGAAAGTAATTTGGAAAGATCTCACCCGGAATCAATCAAAAGAATAATGATAGCAATAAAATTTCAAATCGGTAGCAGCAATAATCCACAGCAAATAATTCTCAAAAATAACTCTTACAAAATATCTTACAACTCAATCAATATAATCACTCTTAGAAAGCTCAGTATAATTCTCTTGATCACTCTCTAATATGAAAAATGCAGGTTTATATAAAAGGGAATAAAATAAGCTCTCCAACAACCTAGTTCCCACTTGTTATGACATTTAATTGCTCTTATAGACCCCTTATATCATTAAGACTTCATCCTGATTCAAATCACTTAATTATGGCTTTCAAACTTCTCAATTAAGTCCCCCAAATATTTCCCAATCACAATTAAAGAGGATGGAAAGAATTACATGTACCAAATTGAAAAATATTCAAACTTAATAAACCATATCTATAGTAATATCATAATATATGTTGCATATCTCAAATAACATCAAATCTCTAATATATCTCGTGAATCTTAACCATAAAATGGCTAGTAACGGCTACTTTTAGAATAAAATCCGGAATTTCACAAAATCCTGAAACAGTGCCATAAGTCGACTGACCAAGGATCACCGGTCAACCGCTTGATTCAGGATGTAGCCAAGCCAAAAATCTATCACCCATCGTTTAACCTATCTGTCGACCAAGAGATTCAGAGAGTTACATTTCTCATCACAGGTCGACCGCCCTGTCGACTTATTAATTCAAAGATTTTATATTTAAGCTCAGGTCGACCTACCTGTCTACTAAGAGATTCAGAGACTTTACCTTTTATACTCCGGTCAACTTACCTGTCGACTTGTCAATGCTGGGAACCTCTTCTTAATTCGTTTTTAATTCATTCTCATCGACGTTTTCACCCCTTTAACTGATTTCGTTTCTCGGTTAGCTCCACTAAATACTTAAATTCAATTTTAATCGATTATTAATATTTCATTTTTAATTACATATAGGAGTAAATAATTTAACTAATTAGGATCCTAAAAAAACATATATTTATAAAAATCATTTAAAAATCTTTTTGTGTCGTGTGTGATCCTGATTGAGATATTAAGAGTTGAAATTTAACCTGAGTTGTTTTCACTAGGTTCTTCAAATTCTTCAACCTCTTAATCCTTCATGATTTTTGTCATCATCGTTTAGCATTCATTCATTACTTGTCATCATATCTTCATCAATGGAACTAATAAACTGAAACACTCAATTAAACCATTAGTTCCACCAAAAATATTAATCTTTAATTGTCCATCAAAATCTTTGAATCAACAATCTCCCCCTTTTTTTATGATGACAATTAACTTTGATATTTTCTTCAAAAACAATAATGTAACCACACTCTCCCTAAATTCGAGGATGGGTTTTATAACTCATTAATGCATAGTAATGAATATAATCATAAAATTTTCAACAAATTACAAATTTTAATATACTCTCCCTTAAGATATTCGACAAAACATCAATTAATTCTCCCCCTTTGTCATCTCAAAAAATTGGGGATGGGGGAACAAAAAAAAAACTCTACTCTAGGCAAACACCATTATGCCTAGCCATACCCAAATTGCGAATGATTTTTACAAACTGATCTTCCGTTACTAGTTTAGTAAAAACATCATCAAGCTGGTCGGAGGTATCAATATACTCAATAACAATGTCCTTTTTCTGAATGTGATCATGAATAAAGTGATGTCTAATCTCTATGTATTTAGTTCGTGAGTGTTGTGTAGGATTCATATTAAGACAAATAACACTTTTATTATCACAATAAATAGGGACCTCCTCCATGCAAATTCCAAAGTCATTTAATTGTTGCTTAATATATTAAATTTCAGCACAACAGTTACCAGCTGCCATATACTCAGCCTCAGTAGTGGATAAGGCTATCAAATTCTATTTCTTACTTGACCAAGAAACCAATACATGTCTGACAAATGACATGACCCACTTGTACTTTTTCGCTCAACTTTGCAACTGACAAAATCAATGTCGAAGTAACTTATCAATTTAAAATCACTCCCCCTAGGATACCATAATCCTAGGTCAGTCGTCCCCTTTAAGTATCGAAAAATTCGCTTAACCATAGTCAAGTGTAATTCTTTAGGACAACACTGAAATCTAGCGCAAAAGACAAACATAATGTCAGGTCTACTAGCAGTTAAATACAACAAACTACCAATCATACCTCGATACATTTTTTCATTAACACTTTTGCATGTATCGTCTTTGTCTATCTTTGTAGCTGTTGCCATAGGAATTTTGTACTCTTTAGCGTCATCCAAGCCCTATTTCCTTCACAACTCCTTGGTGTATTTAGTTTGGTTTATAAATATCCCTTCTTTGGTTTGCTTAATTTGTAATCCAAGAAAGAAATTCAACTTTCCCATCATGCTCATTTCAAATTCGACCTACATTATGTTAGCAAACTCTTGGCAAAGATCTCCATTGGTAGATCCAAAAATAATATCATCAATATACACTTGTACCAATAGAATATCATAATCAATTTACTTCACAAATAGTGTTATATCACAAATAACCCTTTGAAAATTGTTTTCGATCAAATATCAGCTAAGTCTCTCATACCAAGCTCTAGGAGCTTGTTTGAGCCCATACAAAGCCATGCGAAATTTAAATACGTGATCGGGAAATTTATCACTTTCAAATTTCAAGGGTTGTTCCACATAAATTTCTTCTGCTAGAAAGTCATTTAGAAATGCACTCTTAACATCCATTTGATATAACTTAAAATTACGTGAACATGCAAAAGCAAGTGGCATTTTAATTATTTCTAGTCTAGTAACAAGAGCATAGGTTTCATCATAATCAATTCCTTCCTCTAATTATAGCCATATGCTACTAATCTTTCTTTGTTTCTAATTACCATACCAGATTCATCCTTTTTATTTCTAAAAACCCATTTAGTACCAATAACTAGATGAAAATCCGATCTCCGAACAAGACACCATACCTTGTTCTACTCAAATTGAACTAACTCATCTTGCATTGCAGAAATCCAAGATTCATTAGTTAATGCCTCATCTACATTTTTAAGCTCAATTTGAGATAGGAAAGCAAGATTAGAGAATAACGAGTACTTACACCTCTTTCAAAATTACTGATGATTTCTTTTACCGAATGTCCCGGTACTATTTTTATAGCTCACGGTAAAGTCGAATCATTTTCCATAGGTTCCTTCTCTTGTTGGGACTCCTTAGGTACATTATCACCTTGGTTTTGGTTATTTGAAATGCCTACATTATCATCATCCAAAACCTTTCTCGATAAGAATGGATCAGCTTCCTCAAAAACAACATGCATAGTTTCTTCTACTACTAATATGCATTTATTATAAACTCTATAAGTTTTACTATTAGTAGCATATCCAAGGGAAATCACATAATCAGATTTAGCATCAAATTTACCAAGATTATCCTTGTCATTCAAAATAAAACACTTACATCCAAATACTTTAAAATATGAAATATTAGGAGTCTTACCATTCCAAATTTCATATGAGATTTTGTTGAACCCTTTACGAATCGATATCCGATTCACCACATGGTAAGTTGTACTTACTACTTCGGCCCAGAAGTAGGTTGGTAAGCGATTTTCAATAAGCATCGTTCTGGCCATCTCTTGAAGTGTCCTATTCTTCCTTTCCACTATACCATTTTGTTGTGGTGATCTTGGTGCAGAAAAGTTATGAGCATAACCATACTCATCACTGTAACTTACCACATCATCATTCTTAAACTCTCTTCCTCTGTCACTTCAAATGTTAATAATAGAACATTGCTTCTCATTTTGAACACGTTTACAAAATTTAGCAAGAACAGAAGCAACCTCACTTTTCTTAGCAAAGAAAAATATCCAGGTAAGTCTGGAATAATCATCAACTGTAACAAAAACATAAAACTTACCACCAAAACCTGCAACAGAGTTTGGAGCAAACAAATCAAGATGCAACAATACAAGACATCTAGACGTGGACGTGTGCATCTTTTTCTTGAATGATAATCTAACCTGCTTGCCTAATTGACATGCATCACATACTTTATCATTCACAAATTTCAAATCAAGGAGGCCACATACGAGACTCTTCTTAGATAAATTAGAGATTAACTCCATACTAGTATGCCCAAGTCTCCTATGCCATAACCAACTATTTTTAGACAAAGCATTCAAACAAGATAAATTTTGAGAATTAAAATCATCAAATGAGCAAGTATAAACATTCTCAAAACGTGATACAACTAACAAGATACTGCTATCATGACTATTCTTAATAATGCACTTATCATGATCAAATATAACGTTATAGCCCTTATCACATAGTTGACTAATACTCAGAAAATTATATTTAAGTCCATCAACAAGTAACACATCTTTAATAATAGTAGTACCATTACTGATATTACCTATACCGATAATTTTACCCTTTCCGTTGTCTCCAAAAATCACATGACCTCCATCCTTAGGTGTCAAAGATGTAAATTTTCCTTTATCTCCTGTCATGTGTCAAGAAAAACCACTATCCAGGAACCATTTGTCCTTACTTATTGAAGCTTTTAGAATAACGTGCAAGGAGTACCTCAAATACTTCCTAAGTGGTACCCAGTCTAAGTGGGTGCGATCCTATTAATCGGGACAATTTTAGTTCCTTTTGGAACCCAAACTTGTCTACAATTAGATATTTTAGCAAAACATCTATGAATAGTATGCCCAACAACATTACATTTAAAATATCTAACAAGATCTTTAGTTTCATAAAAGAATTTATGAAAACGTTTTTGTTTAAGATTTTTTTGAAATCCAATACCGGCTCTATCAAAAATTCCACGTGAACTTCCCAAAATCATTTTCAAGTTATTTTCACCGCAGGTGAATTTGAGAACAATTGAATGCAAATCCGTCAACTTGGATTTCAATTCATTGTTTTCAGATTTGTGGTCCATCACTTTCTTGTTTAATGTATTAATTATACTTTGAAGAGCATTTATTTTTGAACACTAGTTTTTATAATCATGAGAAAGTTCTTTATAAATATCAAATAATTCATCAAAATCTAAACGACAAGAACTTGAACGTTTAGTTAGCTCACCACCAGTGGCCATCAATGTAAACATGGACATATCTTCACTATCTGATTTTTTGGAGATATTTGATTTAGTATCATCCCAAGTAGCCTTCATGGATTGCTTCTTACTTGATTTAGTATCATCCCAAGTAGCCTTCATGGACTTCTTTTTACTCTTCTTTTCTTTCTTCTTCTTTTCCTTTTCTTTATCCTTCTTCGGTTCGAGACAATAATTTTGAAAGTGACTAGTCTTATGACAGTTGTAACATTCCACTTTAGTCATGTTGATGTTTCTTCTCCCACGGAATGTGCGCTGAGTCATTCTTTTAAAATTCTTTGTGAGAAGTGGTAGCACGGGAAAAACACGCCGCTACTTATACTCGCAAGTATACGAGGTCTAAGTTTTAGTATAGTGTGATCGTTAAGATCGGGTTATCGTATCCACAGGGATTGTTGTCGTTACTATCGAATACCACGTTTGTCGTGACCTAAGTTTATCTAGGCGAAAAACAAATGTATTTAATTAATTAAACTAATACTAATATATCCTAAATTAACTACACTAATATGTTAATATGTTTTAGGGTGAAGAATTGTATAGGGATTAACGTGTTTACAAATACGTGTTTGATTTCGATTTACTCACGTTTATGTTGTTTGACCTATTTGACAACCTCGATACGTAAACTCCGCCGCCACCTCTTCCGAGTGTAAGACGGGGGAATACATGACTTCGAGTCAACGGAGAAGTCCCCCTCAATGTATTAACGACCCTAGGTCACGTGAGTCTCGTCCAGCATCATTGATTGCACACAATCCAACTCCCTCCCGGGTTATTGGATCGTCATGTTGTATTTACCCTATCGACAATCTCTGTTCTAAAACTCCCTCGCCACCTCTTCCGAGTGTAATACGAGGGATATAACGGAACTTCGAGCCAATGAAGAGGTCCTCCTCAACGTCTTCATGACCCTAGGTAGCGTGTGTCTTGCCCTACGTCATCGATTATCCGCGATTCAAACCCTGATCGGGTTATAGAATCGTGGCGTTTGTTTACCCTATTCCAAATCCGGGGTTTGTCAAAATCCCGTATTTTCCATTTATCAATCCAAGCATAATAAACAAACAATACGATAAATACAATCAAACTACGAAGAACAATCACAAACGAAACACCGAAATCATCTAAACAACGTATTTATAAATATTACGTTAATCCCTACTACAATCCATATTAACTCGGGGCCATAGCCACATATACAATGAAATAAAGAGCTAAATATGCTCACATACTCCTAAGATAAATAAATAAGGAAAAACGATCGAAGAACTTAGCCTCGTCCGAAGATAAACCGCTAAGAACGCTCCACGATCGATTCGCCGTCTTCTCTACTTCGGGATGCGAGCTCCACCACTAAAATTCCTAACCCTTGGCTTAACTATAGCCTAAGGGGCTCAAAAATGCAAAGGATGGAAGAGATATCCGGCCAAAGGGGGAGGAAAGGGGGTATTTATAGCCAAAATATCTCAAAAATATCTAAAACTATCTAAAGGCTGTGCAGGGCAAATCCGCCTAGGCGGTGGAAATTGCACCTAGGCGGAATTAGGTCAGTTAAGTCTGATCGCCTGGGCGGTGAAGTAGGCGGTGGACTGGAGAACATTCTGTTGGAATTTTGCCTAGGCGATAGAAATTCCGCCTAGGCGAGCGGCTGTCAGTAACCCTTCTTCGTCCTCTGTTGGATTTCCGCCTAAGTGGTAGAATTTTTGCTCCGGCGGTCATCCGTCAGTAACATTTTGCGCTTCTCTACATCTTTACCGCTTAAGCGGTGGTCTGGACGCTTAAGCAGTGGGCCTATTTTGTCTTTTAGCCTCCGATCTTGTTTATCCACCGTAACTTCGAACCGCTTTGGTTTGATCTCATTATTTTAGCTCCAGTTTCCTATCTTTTTTACCCACACACCTGAGTTATACAAAAAGTATAAATACTAATTAAAACATAATAAAAATAACTATAAACATATTCGAAAACTAACCAATTAGGATTGGAAATAAATAGGTTTTTCACACCTATCAAGAAGCGCCACATCTTTCTTTTGCTCACTGTCAAGACATTCATCATCATTGTCATCATCTTCTTCAATTTTTTGAGCTTTTAGCGCCAAGGATTTCCTCTCTCTATTTTCGGTGTCATCCTCATATCCTTTAATTGCCGCTCCATGAGTCATCAAGTTGCCTTTGAGATCATTAATTTCGTATTTGCTAAGATCCTTAACTTCCTCAATTGTCGTCACCTTTAACTCCCATATTTTTGTTAAAGATCTTAGTACCTTTCAAACTCTATCCACCATGAAGTATGGCTTTCCAAGTTGACTCAAGTGATTGCAAATGTTGTTGAAACAAGTATACATCTCATGAATTGTTTCAGTTTCTTACATTCTGAACAATTCAAATTTCTTCATAAGAGCATTGATTTTCGATTGCTTCACTTGACTTGTCCTTTCGTACATAACTTGTAGCTTATCCCACATCTCCTTTGCAGATTTATAACCTGAAACTCTAGAATATTCATTAGTATCTAAAAAGCAAAATAGAATGTTAATAGCCTGAGAGTTTATAGAGAGTTTCTGCTTATCAGAAGTAGTTAGTTGTTTTTTTTTTTTCTTCTCGACTCTATTTTCCATTAGAACAAATGGACCATCCTCGATTGTTAGCCATACATCATAATTTGTAGCCTGAAGGAAGGCTATCATTTTGTCTTTCCAGAATGAATAACTTTCACCTGCAAACAACGGTGGTTGGTGCATAGACTGTCCCTCAGCTAGTGTGCCTATTATGTACGCCATGTGATCTTTGTTAGCTAAGTGGGTCGAGCTAAACCAGATCTGATGCCAATTATTGGCCCAGTGAGCTACCCAAGAAAGGGGTGAATTGGGTAGATAAAAAATACTTTAATAATCCAAATAATTAATTTTAATCCAAAATTAATTATTATCTTTATATAACAACGAAAATATGATATCAACTAGGTGCATATCAAACAACAAAAATAAATAATTAAAGATAATAGCACACTAGAAATTTATACTGGTTCACCAAGCTACTCTTGACTAATCCAATCCTCCGAGCTCCACGGAGAGTCGCACCTACTAAACTCAAGATTCTTTTAAAAATGGGAACCAAACTCTCAAAAAGATTCTTTTCACAGGCTCAGAATCAACCTTTACAAATTCTTTTTCACAAGCCCAAGAATAACCTCTAATTTTTACAAGATTAAGAATAACCTAATTCTTTTTGTACCTTAGGCTAAAGAATCAAAACCTCACAAACAGTCCAAATATCCTTTTACCCAGTAAGGATTGAACCGTTACAAAATTGCTCACAAATCAATTTAATCAAGGAAGACTTACTACCTCAATCTTTTTACAGGAAGAGACTTAAACCAGCTACCTTAGATTAAATACTCCCAATAGTATTCAATCTGTCACTCAACTCACCAATAACAAATTGATAAGTGATTTTTCTCACTTAGAGCTTCTACTACCCTAGAGAAATTAGAACTCAATTAATATCCCAAAACTAGTGATAAGAAAGTGCGATATTCAAAATCTAATTTAAACAAAAATTGGGTAGCACGTAATTGAGCACGTAATTAGATTTATTCAAGAAATTGTTTCAAAAATATTTTTCAATAAAAAATCAGAAATAAATTTCAAAGATCAAATTCCAAATATAATCAAGCAATCAATTAATAGAAAGTAATTTGGAAAGATCTCACCCAGAATCCACCGAAAGAATAATAATAGCAATAAAGCTTCAGATCGGTAGCAGCAATAATCCACAGCAAATAATTCTCAAGAATAACTCTCAGAAAAAATCTTACAACTTAATAAATATGATCACTCTTAGAAAGCTCAATATAATTCTCTTGATCACTCTTTAATATAAAAAATGCAGGTCTATATAAAAGAGAATAAAATAAGCTCTCCAACTGCTAGTTCACACTTGTTATAATATTTAATTGCTCTTATAGACCTATTATATCATTAAGACTTCATCCTAGTTCAAATCACTTAATTATGGATTTTAAACTTCTCAATTAAGTCCCTCAAATATTTCTCAATCACAATTAAATAGGATAGAAAGAATTACATGTACCAAATTGAAAAATATTCAAACATGAACCATATCTATAGGGATATCATAATATATGTTGCATATATCAAATAACATCAAATCCCTAATCTATCTCGTGAATCTTAACCATAAAACGGCTAGTAACAGCTACTTTTAGAATAAAATCCAGAATTCCACAAAATCCTGAAACAGTGCATAAGTCGACTGACCAAGGACCACCGGTTGACTGCTCGATTCAGGATGTAACCAAGCCAAAAATCTATCTCCCATCAGTCGACCTAGAGATTCATAGAGTTACATTTCTCATCATAAGTCAACCGCTTTGTCGACTTATTGATTTAGAGAGTTCATATTTAAACTCAGGTCGACCTACCTGTCGACCGGGAGATTTAGAGACTTCTATGCTCCGGTCGACGGTCGACGGTCGACTTACCTATCGACTTGTCATTGCTGGAAGATTCGCCCCTTTAACTGATTTCTTTTTTCGGTTAGCTCCACTAAATACTTAAATTCAATTTTAATCAATTATCAATATTTATTTTTCAATTACACATAAAAGCAAATAATTTAACTAATTAGAATTCTATAAAAAAAAAAAAAAAAAAAAAAAAAAAAAAACACATATTTATAAAAATCATTCAAAAATATTTTTGTGTCATGTGTGATCCTAATTGGAATATTAAGAGTTGAAATTTAACTTTAGTTGTTTTCCCTAGGTTCTTCAAATTCTTCAACCTCTTAATCCCTCATGATCTTTGTTATCATCTTTTAGCATCCATTGATTACTTGTCATCATATCTTCATCATTCGAACTAATAAACTGAAACACTCAATTAAACCGTTAGTTCCACCAAAAACATCAGCCTTTAATTATCCATCAAAATCTTAAGATCAACAATAATAATTTTTGTACAATTAATATTGACTTAAGAAATTGGGCATTGAGCAATTTTGTATCATTAAAAATTTGGGAATGGGAAAAATTGCACTTTAATGTCATGCATTTCATTTTAAATTTATTTGAATAAATTCTTAGTTTTGGCCCTGTCGTTGTTAGGTTCATAAAACAATGCCGACGACGTAGTATTACGATGGTAGGGTATTCAGTAGCGCAAATATCCAGGTGAGTGTATTGTCTTCTATGTAAATTGTCAAATTATATTTTCGTACTAAAATGTGAAAAGAAAATGTTTATTAAAATGGATCGTTTTATAACATTAAATGGGTCAAGTAAATTTTTAAATGTGGAAAGTAATTTTTTATTTATTATACTACTATGCCATAGTGTGATCCCAACAGAAGGCATGTCTAGCGGGATGTTGTTGGTCTTGACAGAAGGGCATGTCCTGTAGAATGTTATATTGTGACCTAACAGAAGGGCAAGTCCTGCAGGTGGTTGTTGTTGTTGTTAACGATGACTATTATCATAATGATATGGTGGTTTATACCACATGTTGGCTCCTACCATTGGAGATATTAAATGGCCTTGACACTGATAGCAACATTAGATTGCACAATTGTATAGGTTATGGTACCGTCATAACTCCTGATCGTAAGGTGAAATGATCTTATGGCTAGTAGGAAAGTATGTGTGTGGTATTTTATTACATATGTCAAAGTAACTTTTTTTCTATTAATTTAAATTCATTTGTTTTATTTTGATGATAGTTGTGGAATTTTATTTCAGCTCAGTATAAGGTTATATTTATATTATGTTTTAAAAAGTGATGTTAGATAATTATACTTGATCCATAAATTATTTTTATATTATGAAGACAGTACATTGATAAAATATTTTGTCTCAGATACCTCAGGTAAAAACGGGTCTACTACTGGCACTAGGTAGTGTCAAGGAATGGTGTCTTTTTTTTAGAATTGACAAGACAGGTGTGAACTGTGAAATGTTCAATGTTTTTTATAGTTATGTTATGGATATTTGGGATAGGTGTATTTATGAATTTTCAAGTTGGTAAATATCTTTACATTTTTTTTAAATCCATATCAATAAATAGATTACAAATACTTGTGGTTAGTCGGGTGACATCAAGTCGAAGTCACACCTAGCCATAGGCGTTGGGGGCCCGAGGTAGGGTGTGACAAATTTTAATTCAAAATTTTCTTATCATATATTTTAAAAGGATTAATTCTTGAAAAACTCGAATCGAAACTCTAATTGAAGTTCTGAAAACCAAAAGAAAGTTTCGAGGTCAAAATGAAAAGTTCACAAAAATTATTTTGTACTAAATTGATCAAATTTAAATTAATTATCAAAATTTTATCCTGTTTTATTTGGTAAATTTTAGTTTCCAAAATTAAATCAAGTGAAATCAAAATTTTTGAAACTCTTCATATGTAACCCTAAAATTCAGGTATTTTTTAAAAAATCCATGAAATTGATGAACAATTGAATTTTTTATTTTATTTTTTTGTAATCCAATTTTATTTTCATACCATCAAAATAATATATCTATATCTATCTATCTATCTATCTCTCTCTCTCTCTCTCTCTCTATATATATATATACACTAGGGCATAACCCGTGCCTGAAGGCACACGGGAAAAAAAATAAAAAAATAATATAATTTTCCCTGTTTATATAATATTTTACAATTGTTTTATTAAAAATCAACAATAATAGACATTTAAATATCAATATCTAATAACACAGATATTCAGCTATGAAAATAATACAACTACCAATTCAAATCTCATTAGTATTTATTTGTTTTTTGTTTTTGTTTTTTTGTTTTTTTTGTTACAATTGGTACATAAGTAACAATCGAACATCAATAATCAATTATACAACAATAATAGCAAACAATCGGGTCCCACAATCAGATAAAAATTAAACAACAGTGAAAAACAAAAATCGATCACAAAGAAGCAATACTCCATCACAACACCTAGTGCAACTGAAACTCACTGATATTGCTCTGCGATTAAGTGATTAATTGTATGGCATGAAGCCATCATGGAGAAGTAATAATAAAATAACAACAACTGACTAATTCGGCCCACTCCCCTTCATGCTAAATTGTGATTACTGAGAATATGGAATGAAAATTTGAAATATATAAAATTAATTCAAATGAAATTTCAAACCAAAAAAATTAATGATAATTGAACTAACCTTCTTCAGACAGTGCATTTAAATTCGCCAAATAGATCTTCTTCTAGAAAACCTATTAAAACACTAAACAACAAACAATTTTTTGCTATTTCAGTGAACAGAAATTGCGAACAAAATTTTCTATATTAGTGAATAGTAGGAATGTTCAAAAACCCACTGGGATGACCTATTACCGCCCGAAATGTCCCGACCCAAAATAACTCAAATGGAATCATGATTTGCCTATCGTTTTAGTTATATTTCGTCTATAATGAACAATTCAATTCAATCCAATCAAGTAAGCATTCAGGAAATAAGAAAACAAAAACCTAATCAATTAAGATAAGAAGAGAAATGTGATAGAGAGGAAATGTTTTTTTGCTTGACAAAATAGTGAGAATCAATAACAATTTATATAAAAACAAAAAATGTTTGCACGATGAACACGAAGAAGAGCATAAAGATGAAGGAATACTACCTGCCCAATATTTGGATGCTATTGTTGTTGCGTCATCGGCTGAGTTTGTTGTTGTTGCATCGTCGGCTGAGTTTGCAATTGATCTTGTCTATGGTAGTCACAAATCTGATCCGCACACATCTCACTCAGCTAAGGTTCAATCGAGTGTAAAGGGCGGCCCGATGCTATAAAACTTCCGCTATGCGCGGGATCCAGTGAATGAAAAATAAATAAATAAATTAACTCAACAACGTCAGAGAAAGTATCACAGGCTATCATTTTTTTTAGTAGTTTAATAGTTAATTTAATATTAAAAAAATAACATAATTAATTAAGCACATATAAATAATACGATAGAAAAACAATTAGCCGTAAATTTACAATTCAAATATACGCATCCGGTAGAATACTGAATAAAAAAACTCAAAAAATTGATAGAATACGTTGTTTAAACAACATAATTAAATTATCAAATCCTATTTTCAAATGAATAGGACCAATAATCAATAACCAACAACCAATAACCAACAACTGTTTTCAAATGAACAATAATAACATAATAAAAAAATTATAATCTCCTTCGTTTATACAATCCAAAGTTCAAATTCTTATTTTCAAATAAAGACAATAATAAGACAACAACTATCATAATGGTTTTCAATGCACACTAATACATAATAAAGATTATGGGGTAAAATTTGAAAAAAAAATATGATGAAATCCCTTTTATTTTTACAACATTCTCAGATCTTATATTTTGGAATGAACACAACAAAACTCTACAACATAAACTTGAAAATAAAAATCAACCACTAATACATAGTGCAAAATCGGAGAAAAAAACCAGAGAAAAAAAAAAAAAAAAAAGAGTTAATTTATATTAAATCCCAAAAAACACAAATTTAAAAAGATTTAAACAGAAAAGAAAAACAAAAAAATTACAGAATTAATAAGCTGGACATTTAAATCTTTCATTAAACCAATGTTGAAATATTCTTATTTCTTGCATTTATCACCCTTTACACTTTCCATATGAGTAGCATTTGACATATGACATAATATGAAATACAAAAAAATAGCAACAAGAGAATGGAATTGTATACAATAAAGGAAATTTTACCAAACTAAAAATATCATTAAGACTGTGTTTATTTTAAGCACGTCGCCCTTCATGTTGAATCTCAGCTCAAGATACCAGTTAGTTAACAGACCACAAAAACAACAAAAAATATGAGAATTTTTTATAATCCTTTAAGTTGATTGAGGATAACCACACCACCAATGACCAAAAGTTACTTCCAGCAAGATTATATGCAGGAAATACACACATCCCACCAATGTCAAGCTTAAAATATAAATTCAGTAGTGTTGAGATTATACTGAATTTATATTTTAAGCTTGGCATTGGTTGTTAGTCTTATTAGACTAATAACCACATCCAATTACTTTTCAAAGACCAAGTATTTTTACATTTTAGTGTGAAAAATAACTCTTAAATTTTCAAAGTACGTAAAATTTTCAACTCTTTTTTCCAAATAAGTACAAAAATAACCACACAACCAATAACTTATATATAAAAATTTTGACATAAGCCCCTTTGTTTATGCAACATTTTCAAAATTTAAACTCCTGTTTTCAAATAAACACAACCAATAACTTCCAAACACGATATTAACCAATACAACTATAACAAACAAAATAAACAACACCAAAGTTTTGAATGAACAATAATACAAAAAAAATTACGAACGAATAATAATACATACTTTGTGATATGAACTTGACAAACACAACTAATAACAAAACAACCAATAATGAATAAATATAAACTTAATAAAATAACAATACCACCCAAGACACTTAAGCCCACCATCCAAGGCTCCTAGAACTTACCTTAAACATATATTGTCAAACCATAGATTAACTTCATCAAATTTTGAAATGTTTGGGGTGTCACATGTATGTATATTGGCCAATGAGAGACAAACACAATGCACGTCAATTTTACAAATAATTTAAATAAATAAGTTACTATAAAATTGCTGACAACTTGAATTAAATTAAAATGAAGCAATTACATCATGATTGTACCCCCATCAATTTATCGTCATCTTTTTTTGTCGACCTAACTAAATGCATAATAAAAATAAGATAAATCAATAATATACATGCATCTATCTCTTTAAATGATGAAGTATTTTTAAATCATAATTAGTCCAAGCGCATAAAATTTAAAAAAAAAATTGCAATAAATGATTGGCAAAAAGAATTCAGTAAAACTTTTTAATTCTCCAATTTTATATAACAAAAAAATAATAAACAAATTATTAGTAAGTATTTAATCACAAATACAAACAAAAAAAATTCATGTCTCATATCAAATAACTTAAATTAAACAAAATCTAGATAAACTATAAATCCATAGTCCTTGAAAATTGATACATCATTATAAATAAAAATAAAAATGCTAACAATATCTTAGTTTTACCTCGGATTGAATGGTAGTTGTGTTTTTTATCCATGGCAATCAAATACATATCGTGAATTGCATAATAATTGATAAAAAAATAACTATTTAGGAATTAATATTGTGAATTTCATTCATCTCGTCGAAACAAATTCATTGAAATATAAACAAATTTTTCCTAAAACTAAATATAAACATAAATTCTCAAATGCACCCCAATAAAAAGATATTATATTAGGAATGCGTAAAATATTGAATTGGAGGTGGGAAACCGATTAGTATAAGGTAGAAACAAATAAAGGAGTCCAAATCAAAAGAAAACCTAAAAAAAAATTATCAACAAACATGATGCAATTTATAGAGAACTAACAATGAACATGAAAATGAATCATAATATTTTAGTTTACCTCATCCAAAATGATAGGTTTTGATTTCTCGTCATTGCAATCAAACACATCTCATTGCCTGTATAATATTTGGATAATAAATGAAAATCAAAATAAAGTTACTTTTGCTACAAATTAAAAATTAGAACACAATAAAAATAATGAGAACAATGGTACTTCCACCTAAGCACATTCATTGAAATAGTAACAAAATCCATGTTTTTAGCTTAATTTGTTCATATTCCTATATTGATTGCATATAGGAGTCCTAAAAAATAAACTCAAATCCAACAGCATAAGATATCTAACTGAATCGCATTTCAGATTTTTCAACAAATTACTAAGAAAACAAAGATATGAACCTCAAATTATAGAAATCTAAAGCAATTTCTATATGTCAAATCAATTTTACCATAAAATGAAGATTTTGTAAAATCTCATAGCATCCTCCTATCAGATCCACTTTCCCCAAAAAGTTCAATCATAGAAATGAAGAACCATCTACAATTAAAAACACTCTCGCATTAGATCCACGTACCCTCCATTGTTGGTACCGAAATTACAAATCAAAGATAACATAAATCAATTTATGTGTTGTCCCTTGAAATTTGTTCAAAAATTTGTGAAAATGGAGCATAACAATATTTTTGCCTCACATTTCTATTTCGGCTCCAATTTTTGTTGGAACAAATAAAGGAAAAAATGTAACTAAAAGGCCAAACAAAAGACACCTAGATATCGCATGAGAAATCTAAAATCTATATATATACGAATATAAATTTGGGATATACGTAGAAACTGGGAACAGAATCACTGAAAAAAAATAACTCAATCGCTATCTGAGAACAGAGATTCCAAATATTAACTAAACATAAACAAACTCAATTAATCTAAATTCTATAGAAACAACATAATAACTCAATTAATTAATAAGAAAAAAGCAATAAAAAAATATATCCTTACCGAATACTTACTCCAATCCAATTTGAGCTTAAGCCAAATGACCAACCTTGATCCCTAATTGAATTATATTTCAGATTTTTCAACAAATTACTGAAAAAACAAAGATATTCTCAATCTCATGCACAAACACATAGATCAAAGTACTGAAATCAGAAATAAAAGAAGATAGTCGGAGCTAAGAGAAAAATGTACCTGATAGATGAATAATTAGAGAATGAATACTCAAGAATAATTATTATTGATCTACACTGATTATTGATACAGAATCACAGGTCGCCTACGAAGAATGGATCGATCAAAGGTTGTATACTGGTGCATGGAGCATGGAATAATAGAGAAAGATTGTTGGATCAATAGAAGGCTGGTGTGTAGAGGAGCGATTGACCGGCGGCTGGTGCGTGAAAGAGCCACTGATCAAAGGCTGACCGAATACAAATATCAAAAGTAAATGGTACTTTTGCCAAACTCGAGCATCAACGGAAAATAAGACTTCATCAAAGAAAACTATCACTACAGTATAACAATTTGAAGTCATAAAAGAAACTACAAAAATTGTAAGAAAAAACATGAAGAAAAATGATAATAATAATAATAATAATAATAATAATAATAATAATAATAATAATAATAATAATAATAATAATAATAATAATAATAATAATAATAATAATAATAATAATAATAATAATAATAATAATAATAATAATAACTTTCTCACTACAGTATCTAATACATGACATTTAGGCAAATGAAAGACAATTAATCTGTTGCATTCTGGAATCCATCAGTATTATCGTAAAATGCATAATTGTTCATTGAATCAAGGCCGATAATCTGACTTCACAATAGAAATTGAATTGCAATTGTGGAAGTGAGTGGATAGATAAGGAGAACAGGGGTACTCAGTACTCACGGGTGGGCGACAACGTTGGAAGCCCTAATTGAGAAAGGACAAACGGCGAATTGTAGAACCTGAAACGTTTTGGCTGCGAAATTGGACTTCAGGCTGGTAGTATGAAAAGGAGCGAAGCGAATGGTAATGGCGATTGATCTCCGATGGCAATGGAACAGGATGGAGAACTGAGAAAATCAAAGGTAATCAGAAGTAAACGGAGCTAATATCTGAGAAAAGTGCATCGTCGATTACCTGATTGATCTGGATCTGAATCTAGATCGATTCCTCCACCACGAAATGAAAGAAGGAAAATCGTAGGTCAATTCTTGATTATGGATCTGAGATGAATCGGAGAAAATCGGAGAAAACCGTACCTAAAGGCAGGATTCGTTCGAGGAGACGATGACAGCGACGGATGCGATGGAGATGGTGAGGCGACAATGACGACAGCAGTAGAGGATGCGCTGGAGTTGGCGAGAGCAAAGGCGATGATAGATTGGGAATGGATCTGAAGAGGAAAGGTGGAGATCAAATTTTGGGAATAGAAATGGCGAATTGGCGATAAAAGATTGAGAGTCCAAAATAGGCAGTTGCATTTATGGCGGGATTGTGAGAGATTTGGGGGTTTATTTGTAGATAGAGAAACTATAGTGTTGTGACTTGAGAGATTTTTAAAAAAAATAGTCAACCACAACCGTTGGATCGAAACGATCTCGGTCAAAAATGATAAAAAAAAAAATCTCAACCTTTTATCTAATCTAATCTGATGGCCAAAAATGTCTCTTGTATCATTCAATTTCGACCATTGGATATCGATCTAAGGGTTTAAAATGTCTCAAATATAAAATGTCTCCAGGTGTAATATCAATCGTACAATATTCAATCTGATGGCTCAAAATGTCTCAAAATATAAATATGTTGTGATTTATAAATATATATATATATATATATATATATAAATATATATGTAAGTTGAGGGGGTGGGTTGCCTATAAAAGGCAACCCACCTCACTCCTTTTAGGAGGATTTTCTTTTTTGGGAGAGGGGTTTTGGAGAGTTTTGGGGAGGTCAAAGGAGGGAGTGAGGGTGAGACTAGAGAGAGAGTTTTTGGGGGAGTAGGGTTCTATCAGGCAAATACACAAAAAAATGGATTTTTTCTTGAATTTTTTTTTTTTTCAAATGGGGAGTTTAAAAAGAAAGAAAAAAGGAAAACCGAAACTTAAAAAAAAAAAATTGAAAAAAAAAATGATTTCTTAAAAAATAAAATTTTAAAAAAATAGAGTAAGAGAGAGAGAGAGAGAGAGAGAGAGAGAGAGAGAGAGAAAAGAAAATAAAAGAAAACAAAAAAATTAAAAAAAAAAAAAAAAAAAAAAAAAGAGGAAAAAAATCAAAATTTGAAAAATACAAAAAAAAAATTAAAAAAAAAAGTTTTCTCTTTATTTTATAATAAACAAATTTATAAAACAAATTATAAGAATAAAAATTAAAAGAGAGAAAATTAAAAAATAAAATAAAAGAAGAGATTTCAAGATCAAATAAAACGTTCAGAATTAAATTTTGATTCGAGTTAATTGGATAAAGTATCGTCTTCGGGCGGGAGTTTTGGGATGTCTAATACTTTTTTGAGCGTAATTAACCCCCCGAACCCTTTAAAAACAAATCTCTAATCGGATCCTGGTTTTGGTGTTAAAATTTTACTTAAGTCATTTTTCAAATCCAGCGACCTAACACACCATTTAAACTCAATGTTAGGTGGTGACTCATTTTTCTAAAATTGGTTTAAAGTATTTTATGAGAAAATCGACGGTTTTAAAAAATCCCCCTCTCTTTAATATTTTCCAAATCATGTGTATGTGTGTGTGTGTACACATATATATACACAATAAGAACGGACTAAGAAAATATAGTAAAATTCTATAGCAAAAGTAGTGAAAAGAAGATACGTCAAAAAAGACTGGTAAATTTCATAAATACTGTAGCAGGAAACGAATACAAAGTAGAATTGGAACATATAAAAGGAAAAATAATACTTAAGCCGACTATTTATCTAGAGAAATTTATTCTAATATTTGTTTTGCAGATGGACAACAGGACCCTAACTTATGGCAACAAAATTGTCTTATCGACATATTTTAAGAACTCTCCTAAGTCATATAAGTCTAAGATAGTAATAAATGACCACATACAATGCATAGTAGATAACTTATGGAACTTAAACAATGCACAACCCATTAAGATAAATATAATTTTAGATATCATTCATTACTTTCCATCTCTTAAGAATAATGGAATTAAGAAAATATTTGAATATTACTGTGTTTTTCAAGGACATGAAACAGGAGTATTTGCCAAATGGGAAGAAGTGTTAGAAAGAATTTTTAATTATCCACATCCACATTTTAAAGGCTTCTATACATATAGTGAAGCAGTTGCATCAACACGATCATTATTAGGATAAAATTTTACAATTCACAGCTCTGTACTTGAGAAAAATGAAAGAGAAAAAACATCTACATCCACATTAGTAGATACATCCGCTGCATCATCGTCATCTTCATCAGCAGCAAGATTTTTTAATTGTGAAAATTGCAATATATTACAAAAACATTTTAAAGATATAAATGAAAAAATAGATCGAGTTTTCAAAGAAAACATAGAATTGAAAAATAAGATACATTGTCTTGAAAAATCACTCTCAAACATAGCTTGGGAAGTTGTAACTTCTAACCACATAATAAATTCCTTTTATGTATCTAATATAACATTTGACAGAAATGAGTTTATCGATGAACCCCAATACATAAAAAACTTGCTTGAAATAGTTGAAAGGTTAACCTTTTTCTACCTCTACCGCGGTATCTATAATTTTCTCAAAATTTTACTCTTTTGTTTCTTTTTTTTTTAAAATAAAAAAAAATAAAAATAACTAGACATAAATTTTAAGGGTTAGAAGAATAAATCAAATAAGGGTTGTTTTCAATAATTGTAGTTTCCCTAATATGTACTCACCTCTTTATTCAGTTTTTTTCCCGATAAGCATAGATTGTATTGCCACACAAAAAGAACCAAGAAAATCAGAGAAATTAAGCTTACAGGAATATGCTTCATTCCCAAACAAAACAAACAACGGACCTAGCCAATAACGCAAGAATTCTCCCAAAATCTCAACAAGGCAATCACAAAGTACCTGAACTAGATATTCTAAGAGCATCTTAGCTACAAGGAAGGCACCATGAAGATAAAAAAACGAACACAAAAGGGAAGCCCAATGAACAAAAAAGAGGCGATCCATCCATATAATAAGTAATTCTCACAAGGAAAAATCAATGGTTAGCTCTGAACACCTTTCAAGTGCAGCAAATCAACAGCAATGTTGTAGATATCGGACCCAAAAATAGCCGCAACTCATTAATCTCAGCTTCCAACCGGACTAATCTGATCTGAAGAAGGTGCCAAGCTACTACCCCAAAAAACAAGTAACCAAACCGAGCAATCGGCGGATCAAAACTGCTTACAAACACCGGACCCTTATACCTCACCATATTATCAGTGAGTTTGCAAATTACAGAAGTAGACCTAACCATTAAAGGGTCATTTAAGACCCAACAAAAGATCTCTTTGGTCACTATCTCTCCCATTCCAACAAAGGAAATGGGTGTGAGCATTATATAAGCTCCTGTGACAAGTGCCACCTTTATGTATTCCTCATACTTATGAGCCTTCATGATACCACCTGGCTTCTTCATCGTATGCTCTCACTAATCTTTCATTTCTATTTTTGTAAAGTGAACACAGTATGATCTTCCTTCCTAAGCCATCTTGTCTTCCATTTCACCATAAAAAAAAAAAAAAAAAAAAAAAAACAGAAGTGCTTTATAACACAGTTTTCATGTAATCAGGTAGCTGATCTAAAGCACCTTTATCCCACCTTTGTATTACAAGAGTGAATAGGGTGATTTCTTCTAAAGTAGCATGAACATCATAAATGTCATCAATGATTGATGTGATGGCTATGACTTTGGTTTGTATCCTCCTTGCCATCAAATATTAAGGCTTAAAGTAGATTCCCAACACCCAAAAGTAACATTCCACCATTCTAACTCCTATAAAAGGTAATTTCCTTGAAAAATCCAAATATTTCCACTACTGCATCAAAGTACAAGCCCAGACAACAACAAAAATTTTTCAGTGGCTGAACTTCATTTTTTGCAGCTACTCACATCTCACTACAGAGCCAGATAGCAACAAAAACAAACGGACATGGGCAGGTGGGGAAACACTCAAACCAGTAACCTTTTCTATTCACCGGCAGTGTAGCTTGCAATGCCTAAACCTTTCTCTGCTTATTGCTTGGAACCATCTCATCTCTTAGAGTCCCTCCAGACAGCAAAGCATAAGCCCTTTGTGCTTCTCAATTCCAGAAAATACTAGCCCACTGTATCGGAAGGCAGTAGTGTAGATTCTATTTTCTAGCCACTGCCACATTCCCCCGCAAGCCTAGACAACGACAAAAACAAATGGACAAGATAGGCAAAGCAACACAGAGACAAGCAACCTCCTCTGTACACATGGAGACTATCACCACCAAAATCACACAATTTTACGACACCCAATAGGGAGAAGGAGGTAGATTCCCGTAATAACCCTCGGGACCACACTCACCCTTACCTTGCCCCCACTAATCCTCTCCGTCACTTAAATATAGTCTACCCTTAGAACCCAGATAGTAAAGAAAAGAGAGGTACTTATAGTGGTATTCGCAGTCTGGACTCTTATCTAAAAAATTCAACCAGAAGCTACAAAACAACCGAACAACCTAACTTCTTCTAAACCGCCCTCGTCTCACTATGCCAAATTCCAGTGGGGAAGCAAGAGGTCAGACTAATTAAATTTCGTCCCTCGCTATACCAAAAGCCTCACTTATGCAATCACTCTCCCCTTACACCAATAATACCAAAAGGTATTCCCACCCAACATCCTAATGATCAACCCAATGAACTCTTACCATAAGTCCCAAAAAAAATGCCCGAAAAGGCAACCCATGTCCAAAAGAAAGAAAAACAAACCTGAACTTATGTCCACTAGCATAGCTCTCTCTTTGTAAAGCCTTCTCAACCTGCTAACTTCCCCAGCCCTTGAATAGCCCACCAACCACTCGCAAAGAGGAAAAGATATGTTCACCCTGCCTTTCTTAACTTATCTGCAATTGAGTTAGCTTCTCTAAGAATGTGCAAAAATTTACACCTGTCAAATCCTGCAACAACTTAAAAGCAGTGATTAAAAATAAAGTTCAGTTTCCACAGCCTATTATCATAACTTAGCATCCACAAAATTGCCTTTTTAGCCCCCTAATGGCTTTAAGTTTTACCATACTATTAACCCCCCTAATATTCCAGCTAATAAGAGACACCATACCTATACTACCTACCTTAGGGAAAATGATCCTACTTAAGCCTTACACTACAAATTATTTTTTATAAACTCCACTACAAATTATTGAGACCTTTATCTACCCTATCTTTTTCAAAAACATCCCAATATTTATTTATCATTTCAAGCACTTTTTCTTTTGTCTCCAACTCATTATCTCTAACGGTCCAACCCAATTGTTTCCCTATATAGAGGAACTTATCTAATTCTTCCAAAAATAACATATTACAGTTTTTAATTCCCCCATCAGAAATCGAATTGTCAGTAATCTCCCTAGGTGGAGGAAACATTGTGGTTTCTTTCCTCTTCCTAGGCCACTTCTGTTTCTAAATGGGCACAAAGTCTTTCAAACAATGCTTTAATTTATTATTGTAAACAACAATCTTTCTTGTCTCTTATTCTTATTTAAAAATGATTCTACTATTAACAAGAATTCTGATATATAGGTTATTCCCCAAAGATCATCTTCAAAGTTAGACAAGTTACCTTTAATTTTTGCCCACGACTGACCTTTTTCTGCCATAGGAGGCTCCTCTTGAACCTTGACCTCTCATTCTTCCTTCACCTCCAGCAAATCAGCTGCTACTGCTTCAATGTCATTGCCCATAGGTAGAGCATTTTCAGCACTAGAATCTAGGAACAATACCTTTCTCACGTGATTGCCAATTGGTCTTCGACTGGTAGATATTTCTTCTTCATCTCTATCTTGATCCTTCTTCCATTCCTCTCTTTTCTCCTTCTGAGTACCTAAAGTGTAGGAGAGAATATTTCCAAAACCCTTTTGTTCAACATGACCCTTCTGACTATACCCATCGTCTTTAAAAGGGTAATCACTAGAAACATCTATAATGACCACTACACTTCCTCTTTTTATATTTTGTCCCTCTTTCTACTTTTGCTGAAATTACAGATATCACTCTCCCCTATTTCCTCCAGTCAATTAATCGATTTTCCATCTTCATTCTCACTAGCAATGCTTGCTTTTATCACCGGCGATGATCTTCTATCCACTCATCTCCTAATCCCATTAATGGATCTCTCCAAAGTTCTTAGATAAGACTTTTCCGTTACTTTGATTTTGAAACTACAACCATTGATAACCAAGTCAATCTCTGAGTTTATTCCAAAATTACACTACGTTGAAAATCAAACATCTCCCATTATTGTATGCTACTTCTTCCATCGTATATTCTTCCATTGATACTAGATCTCCCCACAGTTCACTAATACTTCTAAATACTTGCCATTTCCAAGCGTGTACTGGGATACTTATGATTGTAATCCATGTGAGCCTCTCCTTGCAAGCAAAGAATTCTTTCCATTCCTCCACACATTCAAATCAATTTTTTAACCAACTACATCTCCCTAATCCAATAAAACATCCTTTGTTTCCTCTGACTCAAAGATAAAAAGCACCGATTTCCCTCCCAGCAACTTTGTTGTCGTTGAAAAGTCTTGTTCTTGGATAAAAGCTGGGTTTAAGTGCTCCATCATCATGTCAATAGTTAAGCTTAAAGATACCGAATTGATGTAGTTTCTACTCCCTGCTGCGACGTTTAGGTCACCACTTCCTTTTATCTCTAACTTTCTCATTTTTTCTTCTTGTTAGCCCAGTAGAATACCCAAGATGAGGGTGAATTGGATAATTAAAAATAATTAGAATAAAAATAAATAAATTAAATATTAAATTTTAAATCTAAATTAATTATTATCTTTATAACACAGCGGAATTAATCAATCAACTAGGTGCACACACAAACAGTAAAAATAGACAAATTAAGAAAGCAATACACCAGAGATTTATACTGGTTCACCAAGCTACTCTTGGCTAATCCAATCCCCCGAGCTCTACGGAGGTCGCACCCACTAAAACCAAGATTCCTTTAAAGGTAGGAACCAAACCCGCACACCGATTCTTTTACAGACTCAGAATCAACCTTTACAATTTCCTTTTAAAAGACTAAGGAATAACCTCAACTTTTTACAGGTTAAAGAATAACCTAATTCTTTTAAACACTTAGGCTCAAGAATCAAAATCTTACCAAAACACTCCAAATATCCTTTTATCCGATAAGGATTGAACCGTTACAAAATCACTCACAAACACGCAATTCTTATCCAGGAATAATCATTACCTCAATCTCTTTACAGGAAGAGACTGAAACCTAGCTACATTTGATTAAATATCTCCAATGATATTTAACTCGTCACAACTCACCAATACAAAAATTGATAAGTAAATCTCACTCGGAGCTTTTACCACCCCAGATATATATAAACTCAATTAATATCCCAACTAGTGATAGAATTATGTGAAATGCAGAAATCTGATTTTAACAATATATGGGTAGCAAATTGGAGCACATAATCAGATTCAAGCAATTGTTTGAAAGAATATTTTCTTTAAAAAAATAAAAATTCTAAGATCAATTTCCAAAATATAATAATAAAGAAGTAATAATAAATATAGAAAGATCTCACCCGGAATCCACAGAATTAATAATGAAAACAATGTAACTTCAATTCCGCTATCAACATAAATTGATCGTAGTTGATTATCAGAATCACTCTCTTAGAACATCTCACAGTATCATTGAATGATAACTCTTATAAACACTCTCTCAAAAAGATATAGACTGATTTTATCACTTAGAATGATTAGCTCTCTTAGAAAATTCGCAGGTCTATATAAGAGCACATGTAATCAACCTCCTAACGGCTAGTTTACAAGTATCATGACAATAAAATACTCTTATAGACCCTTCATAACATAAGGACTTCATTTAGGTTTAATTTCACTTAATAACAACTTTTAAAACTCTCAATTAAATCCCCAAAGTATTTCTCAATCAAAACAAATAAGTATAGAATCCATTTTAAGTACCAAATTGAGAAACTTTAATAAGTAATGAACCATATTGAAAGGATTTAATTAGTATATGAACCATATCTCAAATGTTAAGAATATCCCCGAAATCTCTCTCAAATCTTAACCAAAAATGGCTACTTTTGGATTTAAAATTGGATCAACCAATATCTTGAAACTGTGCGTTCAGTCGACTGAAGGATACTGGAAGTAGCCCATGCACTTGATCGGTCGACTCCTCAGTCGACTCTCAGATTCAGAGAGTTTACCAAGCTTACACTGGTCGACCGCTCTGTCAACTCGCAGATTCAGAGAGTTTGTCAAGCTTCTATTGGTCGACCTCTCTCTTGACTCGCAGATTCAAAGAATTCATCATCTTTCTCTGGTCGACTCCTCAGTAGACTGCCCTCTCCTGAATCTCTTCTCTGATCTTATTTTTAACTTACTTTATTTTACAATTTTACCCCTTTATCCATATTAATATTCAAATGAACTCCACTAATACTCTTATATTCTATTTTAGTTATTCAAAAATATTTCTTTTTAATTCACATAGGAGCAAATAAATATACTCAACCAAAACACACATAAAAGATAAAATTCATTTTGTGCCGTGTGTGTGTTCCTAAATAGGATATTTAAGAGTTTATATTTACTTGGGTTGTTTTTCCTAATGTCTTCAAACTCTTAATACTTCTTCATCATCTTGATATCTTCATTTAGCATCCATTCACTTTGACATCTTCATTATTGGAACTTTAAATCACTGAAACACTTGATCAAACATTAGTTCCACCAAAACATCAATACTTAATTGTTCATCAAAATCTTGGGATCAACACTTCTTTTATCTTAGTATCTCTTGCTTCTATTTTTTCTCCTTCTACACTATGTTGACCTAGATCACTCCTCTCTATATGACTTCCGATTACTTCTTGTAAGTGATCTATGTCTTCTTCCGCTTTTCGACGAGCCTCCTTCATGGTTCTCCATTGGTTATATTTTTCCACTAATACCCATAATATCTTCTCTCCTACTGTGTAATTCCTCACTTTCTTGCAACCTCCTCAGCTTCCAATTTCGAATTAAACCTCACAAATCCAAAAACCACCGATTTTGCATACTATTTTTTTCTTGGTATGAAACAATCCACCACCTTCTCCCATCTACCGAAGAAACCTTGAAACCAGTATTTAGATGATTGAATGGGTATATTATCCACAAATAGAATAGTGATGTTGTATCTAACTGCCTTTGTTCTATTCATTGATATACCCTTCTCTTTTGGATTGTTGCACTGTTTCTACAAGAGCTCCCTGTCTTTTTAGACTTTTGGATACTCCTCTATCACTTCTTCCTCTGAGAATTGGTTAACAACGTGGAATTTTCAACACTGCTTGTTAACACACACTTGTTGCAAAGCATACCAAACATTATTGGTAGACTTCATTTGATTTTTGAGTGTCAAGCAGTTAACTTCACAATATTTTTTGCATCATTTGCAACACGAGAAGAACAAATCAATGGGTATTACCATTCTATGATTTCTCTATACCCACTCCCTTGATCTTAAACCATAGATTGCTTGTGACTTGCAACAGTTCATGACGACACCCAATGATTCGAGGGCTTCATTTTGATTCCAACCATCTTCCACCAAACCCTTCGGTTTAAATCTAGAGAATCCTTTGCAATGCTCACAAATCATTTTTACACACTCTTCCTCTATTTTTAGAACCTTTTTCCAAGCCAACCAGTCATCTGCACCTTCTTTGTCTAAGTCAAAACTCACTCTCCCATTTTCTTTCGTGTTTTCTCTCCTCAAAGCTATTCTTATATGATTCCTACAACAAGAATTCCCCAACCCCAGTATGTCCATTGCTTCATCATCCTCATATCCATCTCTGATAAATCTGAGCATACCCTTAAAATTTATCCTCTTAAAACTTTTACACTTAGGGCACAGAGAAGCTAACACCCTCTAGGTTAACTCTGGATTCTTCTCAACCTCTCTCTCTCTCTCTATTAAATTTATGCCCCCATTACTATTCCAGAATCTGTATTGTTTTTGGAATATCTTGGCACAACAATCTTTATACACTCCCAACGAATCCAAAGCTTCTTCTATGGAATATCCCACATGGATCAATGCCAAGAATGGAGACCATTTTTGACTGAATCGTCTACCACATTAACCACACAGAACATCCTTCTTCTTACCTTGTTGCAAATCAACTCTACTATAAGCCATTACCCACAAAGTGACTCTCTCTATCAGACTTCTAATCCTCTATTTTAATGGGTATCAAACTGAGGACACTAATTTTTTCCCTCTTAATTCAACAAGAAATATTATTGTGATTGATACTAAAGATGAAAACACCAAACGAGACATGACCTTACCCAGTTGTTCTCAACATGATTTACCTGACTCCGAAACCAGTAAGTTAGATTCGATGTACTATGCTTTGTAACTCAAAAAGCTTGCTCTGTATTTGTTGAACAACCAAGCAAGTGGTTGGATGTGTTACATGCAACCCGCTACCAAACAATGTCAATGACAACCGAACAAGCCTGAACTCTCCCAAGCTTCCTTGCCTTTTGATCTTTCTCCACCAGACGGTAGACTAAACAAGCTTAAACTCTTTCTATCAACGATTTCTAATGATCGTTCAGTATAAATCGATTACAACGTAGGCCGAAATACCTCACCGGAGATTTGTCAGAATTATTCAACAACGGCTAGAAGAAATTTGAAATTTGCCCGGCATACTCCTCAAGTCACTATCTCTCTCTCTCCTCCCTTATGAATTTTTACTCACCTCTTTATGTTTATACAAAAAAAAATTAAAATGTTTTTAAAATTTGAAATATTATTACAAAATTATTTCTAAACTTTATATAGAGAAAATAGTCGCGTCAAATGGGTCGGTTCGATTTGCCGTTAACCAGACTTCACTAATTTCTTATAAATTTCAAAAATTGTTTTGTTTTAAAACATGTTTTTAACTAACAAACACCAAAAAAATGATATCTACTAATATTTCAAATAATGAAATCATTCATAAGAAATTCATACTAATAAAAAGGGGTTTTCCTTTTCGGGAGTTCCCCTAAGGAAATATAAAAAACTTTACTATATTAACACAAAAGGATATTACAAGGCTTACGATTTTTATTTCTAACTAGATGTTGCTCGGCTATATAATAAAGGTAGAAACAAGATGCTCGATTGCTCTATGGAGGTACTTAACTAGGTTCCTCATCCCTTCTATAATAGTAGGTTATACAATTTATAGGCGAATTCAAAAGATAAAACCTATTACCGAAAGAATCGATAAAATGATTTGTCCTTCCTTCAAGATAACTATGACTTCAAGTCTCCCTATAGATTGTATATACTCTACTTCATATAGGTAGTACAGACTCCACAAAATGACAGACTTCAGTTATATATACTATGACGTGAGCAGTTATGTCTTACAGATCAATAATTGATATGATCATACCACATAGATGATGGCCTTTGGGTGTAAACACATGATCATGATCAAGTATTTTATATAATATTCCATCCGGTTGTTGATGTTATCTTCCATTATATCATCAAGAGAATATTGTTCATACTTAGGGTAGTATCTGAATCCTTGTGGGACATCATCTTCATATTCTGGATCATTATCAAGTTCCTTATGCCAATCATCTTCATAGAATTCGTAGTGCTCATTTTTCTTTATGTCGTTGCGAAATTTTATTTCTAGAAGAAAAAGGTCACAGTATATCTTTTGGATTGAATCTTTAGTAATAAGATTGAATGGTCCATAGAGATATTCAATATGTTGAAATTCAATTTTTCTGATTAAGTTTCTGATAGTCCAATATTCTATTTGCCCAATAAGTGGAAAGTTATCACAAAACCGTTGCGGATCAGAATTGATTGCAAATCTAAGAGGCCTGAGAATTTTTCCTTTATTGGTGGTGGTTTTAAGTCTTCGAACAAGGGCAATTTTATGTTTTCCTAGAATAGTATGAAGGCCTTTGAAGATTGGGCCAATGGATTTTACATATACCTCTATTCTTTGGACATGTGAATGAGTAAATACGTTAAGAAAGCATATTGCAAGTCTTCATCAAAATTGATCAGTTTGATCTGGGTCACGAATATTAAATTGGGCTAAAAATCCATGGTCCATAAGTTTTTGGGCCGTGAGGATTATATTTTCATTTTCAAATCTGAGAGTAATAAGCCAGTATACATTTAGGTCTATGGCAACTCAAATTATATTATATGTGAGGTGGCAGATACAATCAATTATGAAGGGATCCATATATGGTAAACATATTGGGCCATTTTTGCAACACAAGGTGAATTTATAATATGAGTCATGTTTGGCTTTAAGTCTAGGAACATATATAGAATTATGTCATATATTTTGGAGATGGGCTTAAATAAGAGTTTGGACTTCACGATCTCTTTGGTTAGCTTTTCGAATTATATCTTGAACAATATGTCTACATAATAGATAAAGAAATTCAAGTGAAAAGAAGAAGGCTCTAGATTTTTGCCTTTCAAGCTAGTCTTTTATGTATTGGGGTTCATCGATAAACTCATTTTTGTCAAATGTTATGTTAGATATATAAGAGGAATTTATTATGTGGTTAGAAGTTTCAGCTTCCCAAGCTATGTTTGAGTGATTTTTCAAGACAATATATCTTATTTTTCAATTCTATGTTTTCTTTGAAAACTCGATCTCATTTTTCATTTATATCTTTAAAATATTTTTGTAATATATTGAAATTATCACAATTAAAAAATGTTGTTGATGATGATGAATATTATGCGGCGGATGTATCTACTGATGTGGATGCAGATGTTTTTTCTTTTTCATTTTTCTCAAGTGTAGAGCTGTGAATTTTAAAATTATATCCTAATAATGATCGTGTTGATGCAAGTGCTTCACTATATGTATAGAAGCCTTTAAAATGTGGATGTGGATACTTAAAAATTCTTTCTAAAACTTCTTCCCATTTTGCAAATACTCTCGTTTCATGTCCTTGAAAAATACAGTAATATTCAAATATTTTCTTAATTCCATTATTTTAAGAGATGCAAAGTAATGAATGATGTCTAAAATTATATTTATCTTAATGGGTTGTGTATTGTCTAAGTTCCATAAGTTATCTACTATGCATTGTATGTGATCATCTATTTATATCTTAGATTTATATGACTTGGGAGAGTTCTTAAAATATGTCGGTAAGACAATCTTTTTGCCATAAGTCAGGGTCCTGTTGTCCATCTGCAAAACAAATATTAGAATAAATTTCTCTAGATAAATAGTCAGCTAAACTATTATTATTTTCCTTTTATGTCTTCAAATTTTACTTTATATCTGTTTCCTGCTATAGTATTTATGAAATTTACCCATCTTTTTTATGTATTTTCTTTTAACTACTTTTGCTATAGAATTTTTTCTATATTTTCATAATCCGTTCTTACAGTGAATTTTTTATTTAAAAATAATCTAAAATTATTTAGAGCTTTATAACACCAAATATTTCATAGTCAAAACTAGTTAGATTTGGGTTTTTCTCTATATAATTGCCACTAGCATATCAACATAATTTTTCCTCCTTCCTATCTTTGTATTTGTTAGGTTTACAATATAAGATTGATCCCCATCTTTTTTATGATGCATTTGTTTCCACTATTTTATAGTCTGTTTCTAACGGCAAGTGTAATTCTGGTAAGTTTTTACAAAGTTCTTTTACCTGCTTAACTATCTTTATATCTTTTAAGTTAAACAATTTTTGTCCTCCTTGCTTAGTTTTACTATATAAAGGTCCCACAATTTTTTTTTAAAATATTTAATATACATTCTGGCATAGTTTAAGTAATACTAAGAAACTCTGAAGTTGTTTTGTGTCTTTAATCTTGTCGGGGTATTCTAATATCTTTCTTAGTATACGTGGTTGTAATTTTATTTTACTATTTCCTATTTCGGTTCCTAAAATTCCTATTTATTTTTTACATAGTTCAATCTTGTTTTTCCTTATTATTAATCCGTTATTGATAAATTATTTAAATATTAACAATAAATGATCATAATTTTCTTCTTCATTTTCTAAAAAGACTAATATGTCATCTATATAAACTAAGACAAATTTGTAATTTTTTTTTTTAAATATGTGATCTATTTTTCTTTGAAATATACTAGGTGTATTTTTAAGTCGAAATGGCATAACAATCCATTCATAATGTCCTTTTGGGCAGGTGAAAGTTGTCTATGGTATTGATTTTTCATCTATTTTCATTTGCCGAAATCCTGCTTACAATCAAATTTACTAACTATATTTTTGTCTTATATCCAATTTATTAAACTATCTTTGTCTGGGATTAAATAATTATCTTCAACCGTATTATCATTAACTCTTTTACAATTTATAACCATTCTAGCCTTTCCCCTTTTTATTTCGGCATGATTTCTAACCATAAAGGTCGTATTTTTATGTCTACTATCACTATGTCTTATTACTCCTAATTTTAGTAATTCTTCTATTTGCTTATCAAATTCTTCTATGTTTATAGGATCATATTTGCCATTTGCTATTTTTATACTTAATTCAGGGATTTTTATTTCTAAATGTGCTAATATTTTATTTATATCCCAATATCTTATAAGATCTTCTCCTAACACTAGTGTTTTTTCTGCTAAATTTATTATCTTATCTAATTTTTGCTTCTTGTTTATTGCTTTAGCCATTTTTTCCACTAATTTTAGTAAATATTATATATTAATTCCTGGCTTATATTTGTGGTTTATATTTTTTGCATTATTTTCTATAATTTCCTTAATGTCTTTTTTATTTTCTTCTATAGTAGTATATATGTTTTCATTTTTATTATCTAAATTATTTATGGGGCCACCACGTTTCGTATGCGTAAACTCTGATGTTAGTATATCTTGTTTTTGTTATATAAAATTATGTGTTGGTGTAGTAACACATTTTTTGGTTATTGTAACAAAATTATTATTTATTATTATACATCCTTTTAGGATTCTAATAAAAGTTAGTCCTCAGATAAATTTATATTTATGGTCAACCTTACTTAACCATACATGTGGAAATGGAAACTGGTCATTGAAATCTTTATCTAGTGTTTTGAATGATATTAAACTATCGCTAAAGCAATGTTTATATTGTAATGTTCTACCATCCATCTACGACATGTATATAGGTTGACTGAGTGTTTGTACACATTTTTTAGGTACTAGATTTATATCTAAATGTGATTTTGTAGCTCCTATATCTATCATCGCTAATATTTCTAACATTTTTTTTTATTAGAAAATGTTATTTTTGTAGGTATACTTAATAATGATGTTATAGGTATTATATGTGACTGTGATTCCAAATTATAATTTTGTAAATCATCTATCATATACTAGTTTTCACTTATAAATTTTTCTTTTCCCTTATTATCTTTAAATATTATATCTTTTAACTTTTGGTCTTCATATTCTAATTTTTCTATTTTTAAATTAATTTCCCTTATATCTAATTTGATTTCTTGATATTCACTAGTTGTTATATATTCTAGTTTTATTTAATTATTCTTTAGTGTCTATATTATATTTTGTTTTTATACAAAATTTGCATGTTTCTTTATAACATTTATATCTATTTTCTATACTAGGATATCTATAACATGTATAACAGGGTGTTATGTTACTATACTGTTTATGGTTCCAATCATGAATACACTCAATTTTATTTCATTTTTCTAGGTTATCTTGACTTATTCCTAAATTCATCATGTTTATGTCTGAATCGTATTCTTCAGAGAGTTTGTCTTTGTCTAAATATATTTCATCTATGGATATTATGCTTAAGACCTCGTCTTCTGATTCATTAAAATCTATACATACTAAATCATCTATTCTAATACTAAATATCCTCTTTCAATATTTATTCTTTTCTTTGGGCATTTGTTTGCTAAGTGATTAGTATCTCCACATATAAAACAGGTACATTTTTTTTTGTGATGGTCTCTTGACATGATTTTTATTTAGCTTATATCAGTTTTTGTAATTTTTAGATTTTCTTATAAATTTCCTCTTTGGAATATATTTTTTATCTTTCTTTTTATATTTATTGTACTTTCTATACTTTTTATATGTTTTTCTTCATTACTTATTTTCATACTGTTGAGGGATGTATATAACCGATTTGCAAAATCTATACTATTGTTCTTTAAGGTTGTGTTGAATTTCTGATAATGTGCAATGATCTTGTAATTTGTTATATGTAAATGTTATTCTAGGTCCTATTCCCACATAAAGTAAATGTGAATTTGTTTTCCTCCATTGTCCTTCTATTTGTTGTCCAAATGGTATAGGCAATTTTTCTTAAATATTTATCACATAATTCTTGATCAAAGCTTTTCCATGTTCTTCCTAATATATTCGCATAATCATTACTAAATTGTTCTATATATTTCCAATTTCCTTCAATTAATTGATCTAATTCTCTAAGTGCTACGTTCTGGTAATCTACTCGTCCTCTTGCTGGGTCATTTCCCAGTGTTATAGATCTTATAAATAATGTAAAATTCTAAGGATTGTTTTCTGTTGCTTTTATTTCTTGTATAACTTATGGCTTATTTCTTTTATAATTATCATGCCAGTTTGCTACAGTTTTCCCTAATAGGGTTTCTATAAATTCCCACATATCTATATCTTGGTTCATTTTATTTTGCCATGCTCTTGCAGTATCGTTTTCCCATTTATCTATTACTTTGTACCATAGTTGAGGATTCCATCTTGTTATGTTTAAAATTGATCCTGATATACTTGCCTCTGGTAATTCTTTTGCTATATCAGGAATTCTTCTTAATTATTTTCCTTTGTATATTCTATTTGATTTGTTTCTGATAGGTTCCTGGTTAAATAGGTTTTCTTCCTCCTAAATTATATGGTATTGGTGGTCTTGGTTGATATTGGTATGGGTTTGTTCCTTGATTAACCGTACTACTTGTAGATGCTTCTTTATCTACTTCCATCATATTTATATTTTTTATATCATTTTCTACCTCTCTTAGAATTTCTTCAAAAGGTGTTGGTTTTTAATGGTTGTTTTTTAGTATAAGGATTGGATCTAATTCACAATAATCTATTAATATACTAAAATATAAGTCCATATCGTATTTTGCACATCCTAATTTTTATGTTTCTTCTTCAGTCATTCCTTGCGCTATTATGTTATCATAATCCTTATCTATAATTTCTTTTATATTATCTAGAGTATATTCACTAGGCTCTTCTATGTTCATAAAATTAGTTTCTTCCTGGTTATTTTCCAAATCCTCTTAATTTATATTATTACTCGATTCTCTTGCCTCGTAATGATATTCATTAAATCTCATATTAAGTGATCCGTCTTTATTTTTATAAGTAGTGTTATTCCCTGGTACTAATATTTTCTCTTTTATAAAACTATCAATTTTCTAATCAAATCAATGCATTTATTTTTTATGAATTTGTTTTGGCCGGTATTGCTTTAATTCCTTTTGTCCCTAATATTTTTATAATTTTTCATTGTCCAGCTTATATTTAGTTTTATTACTTTGGCTAATTTTTCCTATAAATCCCGTGATTAGTAGGATATTATCTGATTCTCTTTTCATAGTATTACCTCTTGTTTTAATTCTTATTTTTATATTTTTATATAATGTGTCTCTAGTAACTTGATAATATGGTGCAAAATATACTATTCCTTCATTATTATTCATTTCTATTTCAATACTTCCTAATAAAGATTGTTCTATGTCCATAAATCTACTGTCACATATGCATATTAATACTTTTGTTCCTAATCCCATTCTATATAATCCTTTTATTCCTAAAACTGTTAGTCCTAAATGTACTAAGGGCATATTAAATTTTGTCATTTCATCATATGTTTTTAATTCTAGTAAATCTAAGGTTATTTGTTGATCTTCATGGGTACAAGATATAGTTATTTCAGAAAAATATTTATATATAACAGATTTATCAAAAATATTGTTTGTGTTTTGGTATAAAACATTTGGTTTTATTATTCTAAGTCAATTTTTCTTAAAAGTTTCTATTTGTTTGTCTTAGTCTATTAATGTTTCAATTATTTATTCATAATTATGTTTAGATCTACTCCTTCTTAAGAGATTTTCAATTATATTTTGATTATATGAGTTTTTAGCTATTACTTGTTTATCGGTCATTTTTACATGTAAAGATAACTTTTTTATTTTTGGGTTTAGGTTTTTCTTTAATGTCAAAGTCTTTAAATGAGGCTATCAATTTTTCAATCTGTTTATGTTGTTCTATTTCTTGTTTTATAGTTTTTTCTTTTTTTCAAAAATTCTAATTCTCCTCTTAGTAAGTCTTGTGATCGTTGTAATAATGCCATAGAGTCCTTGGACAAAGTGCTTAGATCTTGCCCAAAGGCCTGGTTTGTTTGGAATGTTTTCTTGGATAGGGACACTTTGACGTGGGATCATGGCATGGAGATACATAACTGGATTGTTAAGTTCATTAAAGGGATATCTGTGAAACCTTCAACTCTGTATTTTAATTGCCATTTTATGGGAGACTTGGAAAGATAGAAATAAGAAAGTGATTGAGGGAGTTATCCAAGATCTTTCTATTGTGTCTTCTAGATTTTCTCGATTTGTAGGAGAAATGAAGGAAGCTTTCTATTTGATCCAAATCCGGTATGGCTTATTGATTAATCCTACTCCTAATTGGCTTTCCCTCTACAGAGTACTTTAAGCTCAACACGGATGGTAGTGCGTTGGGTAACTCAGAAAAAAGAAGGGAACAAATGTCTCATCAAGCATGTTTATGAAATGTGGAATTTTTTTTTTCTTCCCTCATCTCAATTCTTGTACCGGTTTGGAGGCAAAAATCAGAAGTATACACGTAGGAATGTGTTTGACAATTATTTGGGGTATCCAAAGAATTGTGGTAGAATCTGATTCGGAAAAAGCAGTGAACCTGATTAAAGAAGAGTATCCCGAGAGCTATGTATACAGAAGATGAATTGCAAAGTTTAAGCATATTATAGACACTCATGATTTCTTGATTCAAGCGACTAGAAGGATAAACAATAGATATGCGGATTACCTAGTCAGGATAAGAATGTAAAGTGGAACGTAAATGCATTTGCTTGAGAAACCCCAAGATGAATTGGAAAGCCTTCTCATAACCGATATGAAGTAGGAGGTCCGTTCACGTAGTCCTTTGTTTGTTTTTTTTTTGTTTTTTTTTACAATATATATATATATTGATGAAGTATTGATAAAGGGTGTTTTATTATTAAAATATTAAGTGGTGTTCTCGGTTGAAGGGGGTTTTTTGAAACTTTTTGTTATTTCTCCTACTTATTGATGGTACTGTAGGTGGAGTGGAGCTTTTACGCAATCCATAACATTACACTCTACCCTACCACAACCTACACTCATACCCATCATAAGATTCTTGTTCCCCTTCCCCTTTCCCTTTCCCTTCCCCTCTCGCACCTCTCCCTTTCTCTCTCCACCCAGAACAATTACACAGTTCCCTTTGATCCTACGCTCAATTATTGTTCATATCATCTTCTGTTCCTTCTATTTTCAAAGAAAAAAGAGAAATTTTGCTTTCGTGAAACCTTTGGAACCAACTTATTCTGATTTTACTCATGAATTGCCATCCAAATTTCATATTTTCTTCCCAATTTTGATCTGGGTTTCTGTTATTCCTTTATTTTTATTATTATTATTATAAAAAATCCAATTCAAATCGGTTGCGTGTAGAAATCTCTATCGTATGCCCCTTCAAATTTCGTTATAAAGGATTGGGATTTCCGTTTTTGTCGTAATCACATGGGTAACGTCGGGAGTAGTGGTGTAAACGGCCGCCGTAGACACGGAAGCGGCCGTCGGAGCCACCCACCTCCTCCTCCACCACAACCGCCACAGCCCGAGATCACCGCTAACCGTTACGTATTTGCTGCCGCGACCCCATATCCTTCCCAGTACCCTCACCCTAACCCTCCTCCGTATTATCAGTACCCAGGATACTACCCTCCGCCGCCTCCGGCGATGCAGGTGCCGCTCCCCGCTCCGTACGATCACCACCACCGTCCTCCGCCCCACATGTATCCTTGTATGCCGGCGATGCATGCACCTACCCCGTATGTGGAGCATCAGAAGGCGGTTACCATAAGAAATGATGTTAATCTCAAGAAAGAGACCTTGAGAATTGAATCGGATGCGGAGAATCCTGGAAAATACCTCGTGGCTTTTACTTTTGATGCGACAGTTGCAGGAAGGTATAGCTCTATCTCAATTTTGATTCCTCGTTATGCAAAAGTTTAAGGTTTGCAATTGCTTGTTGTTAAGTTATTAGAACAATTTTGTAGATTCTTGTTGGATGTTTTCTAATTTGATGTATTTTAATTACATATCAATCAATTGTATATCCTTTGCTTGTTCATTTGTTTGGTGACGTTAGACCCTGTTTGTAACCACCCTTCTCTCACTCGAAGAAAGACGAAGAGGTTTCAAGGATTTTGACGTTGAAAATACGATATTTTTGGGGCTTAGGTGGGAGAAAATTATTCCAATTTGCGTTAAAATTAGACATTTGATGCGTGGTTTAGAAAGGAGACTCAAAGTCACAGTTTGGAATTCCTTAATCGCCACAATTAATATCTCCAAACTTGATCACATAGTTGATGGTTGAATTCTTTCGGAACTTTTGGTATACTTCTTGTATAATCGTGAATTTGAACACTATCATAGAATTCAGTAATAACATCTAATTCTTTCCATAAACACCATGTTGGATGGTGTCTACTTCAAGAGAGATGTCTACTTCAAGAGAGAGGAAGAATGAGGAAATAGGGAAATCGTTAAAGCTCAAATTTTATTACATGTAGAGAGATAATCAAGTTTTTTAATGTGAAACACGAGATTATATTGATGAAAAAAACAAGATGGGAGGGGTACATGCTTTTTCGGTTTACAAATTAGAGCATCAAAATCAACCAGGTAATTGTAGAAGCGGCACTTAGAAATCATGTGAAGTCCACTGAGAAGATTTTTGAAATGTTTTCTTTTATCAACTGTTAGTTATGTTTTCCAAGAAGAGTCGAGAGTTCTGCTAAACCTTGTTGGAGGCAATAGGCCATTGGATAATGGGGTACTTTTGAACTAACATTATGTTCTTTGCATACACTCTAGTTGTTTGTTGGTCATATACGATGCTTTTCGGTCAAAGGTAAATTACTACAATATCTATTTCTCTCAAGTATTGGAATTGTGAGATTTAAAAGGTAGGTTTCCTATATATGGACTAGGTACTTGGTATGTGAAAGAAAAAATTACTGATTAATTGAAAGAAGTAATGGGGAATTCTCAATCTCAATGTCTTGTCCAATACAATAAGCCTCAATGTCTTGTCCAATACAATAAGCCTCATATATATAAGTCTTCCCTTTTGAACTAAACATGTTAATAGATCAACTAATCCCATTAATTGAGTAAAACAATTAGTGGCTGAACTTATAATTGAGCAACTGGAAAATGAAATACGATAAATAATAAAATTAAGGTATCTGTTGCTGACTTTTTCTTTAGTACTTTTTTTCTTTTAATTTAGAAGTACCGAATGGTTTACTCTTTCAAAAATTTCCTTTTAAAAACAGTAAAAAAATTAATTTTAAGAAAAGTTTCAATTTTTTTATTTTTTATTTTTATTTTGATTTAGAGATTTATGGCCTTGTGCCTCACCGCCAATTTTTCTCATGCATGTATGAAATTCTTTTGGAATAGAACATATTTTGTAGAGATAACACTAATATATCCTTTTTTTGGAATAAGAGATGTTTTATAGAGATAACATTAATATATCCTCTTTACATTATTAAGCAGGCTTGCAATTTTTCGCTTTTGCATTTATGTAAAAGTACTTCTTTGAGAAATTATGGCAACATTTTTAAGTATCTTTTTACTTCTTTAAAAAAAAAAAAAAAAAAAAAAAAACTTAATTTTAAAAGTACTGTTTGTTATGCACCTAAAAGTACTTTTAAATATAAAAAAAGTGAACGCATGATTTGATTTACTTTTTTGAGAATCAAAAAGTAGTTTTTGTTGTTTTAATATTATAAGAGTTCGATGGACTGGTACCTCTCCACCTGTTTTTTGAGCCATCTCATTGATGTTTTTTTTTTTTAATTAAGAGATCACGTATCGGGATACTACTAAGAATTTTTCTCTACACGCTTTTGATTTGTGTTTGAGTTAAGAAATCACGTAAAGGGATAATACTAATAATTATCTCAACAAGCTTTTGAATTTTATTGTAAGTATTTGTTTTGTAAATTTTTTTTGTTTGTTTGTTGTGTGTGTTTTTTTTTTTTTTTTTTTTTTTTAAATTATGTTAGAAAGTACTTAAAAAAAGTATTACCATATGACAAATGGTGCCTAAACAAATGGGAAAACATATAGTTTAAATTTGAGCCTTTCAACGGCACTGCACATAGGTGTGAGGTGGTGGACTTAGTAGCATAATCATGCCCAACCATGTAAGCTCAGGCTCTGCACTTAGTTGCTTTGGTACCTGAATTTGTTATGCTCTTTTTCTATTCATTTGGACTTGTTTCTTTTTCTTTTTTGGTGTTTGTTGTTTTTGGGGTTTTTGGTGGGGGAGGGGGGGGGGGGGGGGGGGGGGGGGGGTAATAATTGAAATTTGCCCCCTTATAATTACTCATTTTCACTTTACCTTGTATTTTGTCTTTGGATTGAAGGGAAAAAGTTAGTTTATCCGTTATAACGCAAATGGCAAAATGATTTAAATGCCCCTGATGCATACTAGATTTTTAACTTTGGAACACAAATTGACTACTCAAACGAATTTTGTCTTGGATGATTAATATTCATGGATTTGTCTCAAAGAGTACTATAATTTAGAATCAAGAATTTAAGAAAAATATTAAGATTTGACATCCAAATGTCTCACATCCTTTAATGAAAAATGCTTATTTTACATGAGAATTGAAAAATTCGAAACACAAAATTATTCTCATGTTTTATCAGTTTTTAATCATTTATCTATATACGCTTTCCTATGTCTTAAGGGGTGAAGAATCCAAATTTTCAATCAATAAGATTTGTATCAAAATCAATACATTATTTTTTAATACATACCTCAAATGTCATAATTGATTGAGAAATGGGATTATTTACACCTTAAAACATTGAATAACATATATGGATTATTAAAAACAAATGAAATATGAGATCAATTTCGTGTTTTAAAAATTTGATTTCTCATGTAAAGTAAGCATTTTTCCTAAAGGGAGGTAAGCAATTTGGGTGTCAAATCTTAATGCTTTTAATTAAATTTTTTATTTTAAGTTATAGTATTTTCTGAGACAAACGGGCTATATAGATCATCTTTTGAGTAGTCAATTTGTGTTTCAAAGTTAAGAATTTGGTATGCGTTGGGGTTATTTCAGTCTTTTTGCCTATTTAGTTGTATTTGACGGAAAAATTAACTTTTTCATTTCAGTTCAAAGTCTAAAGAAAATAAAATAAAATGAAGATCTGCTAAGTCTATATATATATTTTTTTATTTTTTGTTGTTGTCGTTGTGTGTGTCGAAGCAGCATTCTTCATCTTAATTGGAAAAGTGATGGAAATTCATTTCTAATTTTGTTTCTTGTATTTATTGGCAGCATTACACTTATTTTCTTTGCAAAGGAGGGTGAAGGCTGTCAATTGACCCCAATGAAGGAGAGTTTGCTCACACCAATAACAGTGAATTTCGAGCAAGGGTTGGGCCAGAAGTTCAAACAACCCTCCGGGACCGGGATAGATTTCTCAAAATTTGAGGAGGCTGAATTAACAAAAGAGGGCGAAACCGATGTATATCCTCTTGCGGTTAAGGCAGAGGCTTCTCAAAGTGGATCAACAGAGACAAATGCTGATTCTGGAAGCACAAACTCCCAAATAACTCAGGCGGTGTTTGAGAAGGACAAAGGTGAATACCAGGTGAGAGTTGTGAAGCAGATCTTGTGGGTAAATGGAATGAGGTATGAGTTACAGGAAATTTATGGGATTGGGAATTCGGTTGAAGGTGATTTTGATGGGAATGATCCGGGAAAAGAATGTGTTATCTGCCTTTCGGAACCTCGTGATACGACTGTTCTTCCTTGCAGACACATGGTACAATTCTCTCTCTCTCTCTCTCTCCAAGATAAGAAAAATATAAGAAAGTAAAAGAACCATGATTAAGGCGAACCAGGCTATGTTTGATTGGAAGAATGAAAAAGGAAAAGAGAAATGAATTTTTTTTTTATTTTTTTTATCCTTCGTGAAAGAAAAATCATTTTCCTTGGTGTTGTTTGGTTGGAAAGAAAAATGAAAGGAGGTAAAATAATTCACTTTAATTTAATTTACTATTTTACCCTCATATATTACAAAAATAAATTAAAATTTTATTATCAAGTGTATAATTATAATTTTACTCATTCTCCTTTACTTTTTTTTTTTTTTCATTTTCCTCCCGAATCTGTGTGGAAATTGGTTCGAAAATTGTGCATTTTCTTTTTCCTCCCATTTTCCATCCATACAAAACAATTTTTTTCTTTTTTCTTTTTCCCCCAACCGAATGCGCCCTTATGAAACTAAGAACTTGACGAATTGGGAGCATGGGTTGTAAGCTAAGAAGCCTGGAGATGGACACTGAAACGACACAACACTGACGCACAATGCAAGATGCTAACTATGATTTATGATCAAGAAAATGAAAATCTGTCATTTTCCGAACTCTTGTTATTGGATTGTGAAAACCACCACTATCATCATTGTCACAGAAATAATTTTGATTGTTGGTCGTTATCGTCATCATCATCCAAAGTCAAGATTTCCGGTCCACTTACCGATGGCATAAGTTTTACTATTTATTTTTATTTATTTATTTATTATTCTGTGGTGCAGTGTATGTGCAGTGGATGTGCTAAAGTTTTGAGGTTCCAAACAAATCGTTGCCCAATATGCAGACAACCAGTAGAGCGCCTTTTGGAGATCAAGGTCAACAATGGGGCTGATGAATGAAAAAAAGAGAAAGACTGCCTTTCTTGTAATGTTCTACTTCTACCAGAAACGTTACTCAGTTAAGTAGTTTTTTTTGGATTTTATGGGGTCTTTTACTGGAGCTTACTGCTCCACAAATGCTTTCTGCGAATGTTTTTTTTTTTCTCTATAATTTCGGGAAGTGCTTTGGCATTTCTTTTGATCTATTTCAATTGGGAATGAAGCTGTATTTTCCATTGTTAATAAGTGGCTTGAATGATGATGCATATTTGATAAGATTATGTTGCCTTATAGTTAGTCAATGTCCAGTGAGTTCTGTTTCGGGTGCTTGTGTGTATATATGTTTGTGTGCGTGCGCACGTGCGCTCTTTTTAGGTGTTTTTGTTGATTATCCGTAAGCAGATTGTAAGAATAGATTATGAAGAGCTTGCGTATTGATGAAACTAGATTAGTTGTCGGAAATCGATTTGGAATTAGTTTTCTGTTATAGTGATTGTAATTTCAATGATCGAGTATTTTTAACCGCTTGTTACTTTGATCTTGTTTTATTTTATTCTCTCAATTTGAGAACTTTTACTTTATCATCTTCTACTTTTAACAAATTGAAAAAAATAAGGTTTTTTTTTTTTTTTTTTTGTTTAAGAAACATATTAGAAATTGGTGAACTTATGTTCTCCATCTAAATTTTGCATGAACATAGATATTCTCTATTTTGATTTTGATTTTGTTTTGCTTTTATTGAAAGTTAAAAGTGGAGAGAGTGTGCCCAATAGAAGAAAAAACATATTAGGATTTTTTTTAAAATTACTTTTAAATGTTAAATTTGAATTTAAAAATACATTAGTCGTCCTTCAAATTGAGGAAGACATTATTCCCTTGCTATTTTATGTCAACAATATATATTGGAGATGATTTTCAAGACATCTCACAACTCAAGAAATTTTTCAGTGTTTAGTTGGAGATGAGAGATTTCGGTCCTCTTTTTTTTTTTTCTTTGTCTAAACCTTTCCTTTGCACATACGGTTACTTTTTCTCACAAGCAAAATATGTATTAGATCTATTATCTAAAATTGGCCTTGTTGATCCGAATACTGTTAACTTTCCTATTGAGCCTAGTACTTGACTTATTTTGTTGGATTGGGACTTCTCTTCCTGATTCTACTTTATATCGTCGGTTGGGATCTCGTATATCTCATTGTGACACGTCCAAATATAGCCTATTCAAATCATCAAAGTTAGTCAATTCTTATCTGCACCATGAATTGTTCATTACTCAATAGTTTTATTTATTCTATGATACATTAGGGGACCATCTTCCACAGTGTCCACTCATCTTGATATTCTTCTCCAATTCTGCATGCCCATTCTAATACTGATTAGGCTAGAGATCCCACAGATCGACACTCTACTACATGGTACTGTTTCTTTTGTGGTGACTCTTGTTTTGTTGTATAGTATGAAGGAAACAGTTGCTTGATTTAGCACATAGGCAAGATATTGTACTCTTGTTGACGACACTCAGGAGTTACTTTGGCTCTAATGGTTACTTCATGACATATGAGTGCCCTTCCCCACTGAGACTACTACTCATGCTGACAATCAATGTCATCCAGATTACATATCGAGACCGACTATCATTTTTTGTGTGCCATCACGTTCTTCAAAACACTATTAATCAATTAGCTCCTCTAACTAGACAACCGTTATTTTCACCCAACCTCATCATCCAGGTTGTTTTCATGATTCACTTTTCAAACTTAAGTTGGTATCTGTTTTAACACCTTAAGTTTGAGGGGGGGGTGTTACGATATGTTTATAGATAGATAAGAAAAAGAGAGTGGGAAGTGGCGGTAGGTTGGGGTGACCAGTGGGGGACTGGGCTCGGGGTGGGGCAGTGGTCATTACTAGAGTAGTAGAAGGAAGAATATTAAATTCAAGGTTTTGATTATCAATTAAGTATTGTTGTTTTTTATGGAACTAATGATTTTATTGAGTGTTTTAGATTTATAGTTCCATGTTTTCTATTAAGAGGAGGAATCAGTGAAGAAAATATAAAATGTGTAAGAAGGACATGATGGAGACGTAAAGAGTTTTGAAGACGCTGAAAAAAACTAGGAGAAAACAACTCTTTACTTATATACTCTTAAAATAACCCGAATTATGATCACGCATGATGCTTAAAATGAATTAATAGTATGTGTGTCTTGATAAAAAGTAATAAGTTTAAGATCCTAAAATAAGTTTTTTTATGTGCTCCTCATGTGAAATGGTTTTGATAAATGACCTAAGTGAAAAATGTGTTTTAAAGTATAAAATATTGAGTTTTCTGGTTAATTCGATCAACCAGAAAAAGCAGTTAGTCGACTTATTAAAACAGTGTGTTTTGGGAGTAGAAATAGAGACATACTGATCCAATTGGTCAACCAAGAAAATGAGTCGGTCAACTGATTGAAATAGTGGCTGAAATGAATAAAGAAAGAGACCTCTGATTGATTTGGTCAATTGACGGGTTCGGGTTGGTTAACTAAATGCAACAATAGCTAATTTTGGAATATTGGAAAAGCTATTGACCATATCGGTTAACCGACTAGGAGGGTCGGTCAACCAATAGGTGTTAAAGCTAACGGCGAGAATAACCATCGGCACTGGGCGGTTGATCAAAGCATATGGGCAGTCAATCGACAGTTTCAGTCTATAATTTGATTTATTTGATCTCTTGGTCAAAACTATCCATTTTTTATGATTCTAAGGGAGGTTTCTTGTGGGATTTGCGCCTAATTCAAATATGCATGACTTATTATGTGATCCCTAATGATTTGGTCCATATCTTTTGATATTCTCTTAATTAAAATGATTTAATATTTTCTATCCTTATAGATTTCAAATTGGAAAAATTTTAAGCACCTAAATGAATGTTTCAAGAGTATTTTTAATTGAAACATACCTATATTGATAAGGTATGTTATATGGGGTCTAAGAATGTCATTTTATGACATATCTTTTATTTGTTTTCTAAGATATATTTATATTAGTTGCTTGGTTTAGGATTGTTTAGAAAATCGTTAGGAAATTAAAAGCCTGGAAATTTTTTAAACGATTTTTTGCTTGATTATCTGAGTACGTGCTTAATTTGTGTTACCCACTTTATTAATTAATCATATTTTATTTACCTTACATTATATCTATCACATAGTAATTATTTGGGCCATTAATTGAGTATATCCGTATTGAGGTAGTAGAAGCTTCTTGTGGGAAGAAACTTACATTCTTTTGTATTTATGAGTTTGAGCGGATTAGACATATTTGGGATGGTATCTAGTTAAGATAGTTAAGTTTCGATCTTTTTTCTTTAAAAAAGATTAGGGTTTGATCTTTATCTTATGAAAATGTTAGGTTATTCTTTTCCATTGAAAAGAACTAGGTTTTGATTCAACCAATAAATGGATTAAAGAGTGAATTGTAAAGGTTCGTCTTAAACCTGTGAAAAGGACCAGTGAGAGAGTGATAGGTTGATTCTTAGCCTATGAAAAAGATTATAGTACTACAAAGGTTGATTCTGAGTCTATGAAAAGAATTGAGAATTGTAAGAGTTTGGTTCTTACTTGGTAAAGGAATCAAGGAATTTAGTGGATTGCGAATCTCCGTAGAGCTCATGAACTGGACGTAGGTAAGAGTAGCTTATCGAACTAGGATAAATTCTTATATGTTGGATTGTTTATTTTCATATATTGTGTTTGGGTGTGTGATGTGTAGTATGTTAATATATTTTTCTTGCTGTTAGTTATATAGTTTAAGTTAATTTATTGTTTAATTGTATGCATTTTTGTTTAGTTTAGTATAAGTATGTTATGTTTGTAGTTGTTGTTGTTTTGTGCTAAGTTTTGTAGTTTATCTGGGCCATTACCCAATGATGAATCTATCCCCTAGTTGTTTATCGAGGTCGAGTGTAATACCCATTCATGTGTGTTCTGTATACTTGACATTTCGTTGTGGTAAAAGTTATCGTGGATTGATAGGTGTAATTTATTTATTTATTCCCAAGCCGATTTTGGTAGTTTTCGAGTATTTTTATAGCGTTTTAGTATGTTTTAATACGTTTTTATTTGTTTTGTCATAAATAAGGTATTTAGGGTGAAAAAGGACGAAAACAGTCCATAAATGAGCAAGTTGGTAGAAGAACGGTGGAGAAAAAAAGCAAAACGGATAATTTTTAGAACCTACATCCACCGCTGCAGCGGTCAAAATACAAAGAGTTGCTGAATTCTCCACCGCTATAGCGGTCAAAATACAGAGAGTTACTGAACTCTCCACCACTGCAACGGTCACCCGCTAGAAACCCTATTGACTTCCCCACCGCTGCAGTGGTCCAACAGTAAACAATTTAGATATTTTGGGATATTTTGAGATATTTTGAATTCTATTTATATCTTCCCTCTTCTCCCCAAACACAAGGAACGGTTTTGGGAGGTCTTGAGAGCTCTAAGGCCATTCAACAAATAGAATATCACAATTCCAAGAAGGAAGAAACGTTCTTGGAGCGGTTTTAGCGTCGATCCTTCGGATAACGGCTAGTCTCCTTGTTTCTCTCTTTTATTCATAGTTTAGTTGACTGTTTTGTATATGTTTAGCTTGTATTTTGTTGTATATATGGTTATGGCCATGGAAAACTAAACATATATTGTCTAGGGAGCGATTCGTTTATAAAAACGTTGTTTGGTTGAATCTATATTTCGTTAATGGTTGTTCATGTTTATCTAATTGTGTTTACCGTTTTATTATAATCATAATATGCTTGTTATAGTATTAGGGTTGTGATAGGTGTAATTTACCTATCTATTTTCAAACCGAACTTATTAGTTTTCGAGTATGTTTATTATGTTTTTATGAGTTTTTGTATTAAACAGGTGTTTGGGGTGAAAATGAGCTAAAATGATTGAATATCAAGCTAATTGGAGCAAGTCGGTGGAAGAATGGTGGGAAAACGAGCAAAAAGGAAATTATTTAAAAGTTGCAGCCCACTACCGCGGTGGTCAGAATACTGGGAATGTAGAAAATCCACCGCCGTGATGGTGAGAATGTGGAGAAGTTGCCTACTGTGAACACTGCCGTTGCGATCAGGTTGCCGCGGCCTTGACCTTGTCGACATGCCCACTGCCGCAGCGGTGAACCCTGCAGCTATAAAGTATTATTTTAGATATTTTTTGCGATATTTTTTTCTTTATCTTCTTCCTCCTCCTAATTTTTGAAGAACCAACCCTCCATACACTTAGAGATGATAGTTTTGAGAGGTTTTTGAGGGAGAGCTCACAACCCGAAGAAGAAGAACACAATGCAAACAAGGAGAAGTGATCGTTGAACAGTTTTAGCACCAAATCTTCGGACAACAGCTAAGTCTTTCGTTTCTTTCTTTCAATTCTTAACTTCGGTAGTTTGTTGAGCATATTTAGCTCATTTTTCATTGTATATATGGTTATGACCATTGGCTAAACATAGATTATCGATGAGATTAATATAAATTTATGAATATGTTATTTGTGTGAAATCAATATTTCGTTAATGGTTGTTCTTCGTTATTTGATTCTATTTACCATTATTCTTTGATTATATGCTTGTTTAGATATATTGAGATATGAGGTTTGACACTCAGGAGACGTAACCTCGAATTCGGACTAGGTTTAAACACAACGTGACAATCTAATAACCAGGGAGAGAGTTAGAAAGTGTGCAATCAATGATGTTGGCGTAAGACTCATGTGACTATGTGATAGGTGTAAAATACCTATCTACTTCTAAATTGAATTTGGTAGTTTTTGAGTAAATTAGTAATATTTAATTTTGTTTTCGTTAGTTTTTATGTAATTCAGGTGTAGGAACGTAAACGAGTGACAAACGAGCGAAACGGTGGGAAAACGGTGAACAAATGATGAAGAAATAAGGTTTCAAGATCACAAGACCCACAACCGTGGCGGTAAGAATGCAAAGATGGGGTTTTTCAGCACAAAATCACACCGCCGCAACGGTAAAAGATCAGAGAGTTAAGATTTTGGCCTACCGCCGCAGCGCGATCTCACCGCCGCAGTAGTGAGCTAACCGACTTACCTACCGCCGCAGCGGTCAGCTCTGCATAGTGAAATAGATATTTTCAGATATTTTGGATCCTTACACCTATAAGACCCATTCTCCCACTTCCATTAAAAAGGCTTGGACGCTTGGACGTCCCTAATCTTAGGAGGTAATCCTTGGCCATTTTTTAAGAGCTCAAAGAGGAGATTCATCATTCAGAGAAGAGGAGACACTAGTGGATCGATCTTTGGCAATAGTAGACCACTCCACTTTAAGATTTAATCTTTCTATCTTTGTTTCTCTTTGTAATTTAATGTTTTATTGTAAATGATGATGAATCCCTCTTGGTTTAATGTTTCAATGGCCAAGATCATGTTAGATTAAATAAATATTAGTTAGGGATCAATGTAGTTGTGTAAATACTAGTTTAATTTAATCTATGTTTCTTTAACGGTTGTTTGTCTAAATCCGATTGTGGTTATCGCTCTATTACAATTTTAATATGCTTGTTAAGGTATTAGGGTTCAATTTGAGAATACGGGGTTTGACACTCAGGAGAGGTAACCCCGGATTCGGACTAGGGTAAACACAACGTGAAGTTCTAATGACCCAAGAGGTAGGGATGGTCATGGGCCCGGAGGCCCGATTGGCCCGCCCAGCCCGACCCTATTTTTTTAGGGCTTGGGCTTGGTGTTTGAGCCCATGGGCCGGGCTAGGACCTAAAGACTAAGGCCCATTCATTTTTAGGGCCGGGCTAGGGCTTGATAATTTTTGTTTAGGGCTGGCCCGACCCGAACTTTTTTTAAATATAAAAAATATATATTTTATATATATATCCATAGAGAAAGAGTTGAAGGGTCAATTAGTAATTTCCAATTTTAGTTAGATAATTTAGCAAACCCTAATTTCATTCCTCTCATAGAGAGAGAATTGAGGGGTCATTTTGTAATTTTATTATTTAGTTTTTAAATTTAAAAATAAATAAATTATAGGGTCGGGCTAGGGCCGGGTCTGGGCTTAAATTTTTTTTTGTAGGGCTGGGCTTGGGCATAAAATTAGGGCCCGATCATAGGGCCGGGCCGGGTTAGGGCCTAACATTTTTGTATAATACCCTAGTCAAAACCCGACCCGGCCCATGACCATCCCTACCAGGAGGGCATTAGAAGGTGTGCAATCCATGAGGTTGGATCAAGACTTACGTGACTATGTGTTCGAAAAGACGTTCGAGGGGGATTTCGGCGTCAACGCGAAGTCATGTATTCATTCACTAAACACTCGGGAGAGGGAGTGAATGAGTTCTAAATACCGAGATTGTCAGATAGGATAAATACTGTTATTGTTAACTAAACGAAATCAAACATGTATTAAGTGAATGAAATCAATCCCTAGGTAATCAACTTAGTTAGGATTAACCCACAAATTGTAGTTTAGCTTAGTTTTAATTAGTTTAGTTTTAAATAATTTTTTAATTGTCTGGATAATAGGAGACTATGCAAATTGCAGTATTCAATTATTCACACCGTCCCTGTGGAACGATATCTGATCTTAAAGATCCACTATATTAAAACTGGTTCTCGTATACTTGTGAGTAGTCAATACGCGAGTGTGTAAAAACCTCGTCGTACTAGTTTTTGGTGCCGTTGCCGAGGATGATGTTGAATGCATAGAGTTGATATTGCGACTAAGTAGTTGAATATTAATCCATACAATTCTTTTGTTTTATTTTCTTTTTAATTATTTTGTTCATTTGTTTCGTCAGTGGTGATCAAGCAGTGCATACAACGTAGAAGAAGTTTGGAATTCTTTACTCTTGATCCCGAGATCGAGTGTATGTTGAAAACGATAAGGAGAGAGAGAAGAAGCCAACTTCAATGCCATGAATCATGATCCAACGGAGCATTCTATCCTGAATTCCTTGTCTATGAGGGATTTTGGTGAAAAATACTCAACCAAGTCCAACTAGGGACGGTAAATCAAGCAAGTCACGTTTTTTGATCCAAAACCGAGGGTATCAAATTTTACCCGATTTTTGCTATTATTTTTTTTGGGAGGCCGGAATGGTCTCGGAGCATGTTTGGAGGTAAATTAAGGAGTGAGGATACTCGGAGATGTGTTTCGTGCTTAAAATCATTGAACATGCAAAGTGAAAATGCATGGTGTGGAGCCTTTGTGTGAAAACTTGAAGAAAAAAATGAAAATTTAGCAGTAGGCTCACAGTCCCCGCGGTGGTGAAAATACAGAATGTCAACTTTCCAGCATTGTTGCTTCACTGCTGAGGCGGTAAAACAATAGAGAGTTAAGTTTTTGGAAAGGCACTTCACCGCGCAGGCGGTGATTCCCACCGTCTAAGCGGTGAAACAAAAAAATGTTAAGGTTTTAAAAAGGCGCTCACACCGCCGAGGCGGTGATTCCCACTACCGCGGCAGTGAGGCTTCTATTTGATTAAAACCATCATGCTATACAAAAACGCCATAACAACCTCTAAAACTCCAAAATTTCTCCATTTTCTTCCTTTCAATCCATTTCAAACCCTCAATTTCATCCTTTCATTTACAAAATTTGTGATTTCCACCCCAAATCATCCACCAAAAATCAGGTTTAACCCCCCATTTTCGGAATTTTCAATTTCTATGGGATTTTGGTTTGATTTTTGGTGATAAACTAAGTTTCTATGGATTGTTAAATTGTGTGAAACAAAATTGCATGCTACATTTTTTAAATTTTCTTGAAACCGTTGTGATTGGTGTGTGCGTATTGAGTCGCCAAGGGCAATATGAGCTGATTAAAGCCAAATCTCGCTAGTCTTAAGGGCGTTCAAAACTAAGACCCGTACGTGGTGTTGATTGACACGTACTACGGGCGGAAGTCACTCTTTGACGAGAACTTCTCCGTGTCAGGCTAAAGACCTTAAATCAAGCGTTTCTTGGGAGGCAACTCAAGCAAAAAATAAGTGAAATCCGTCACAGCCGACTTGATTCGGAGGTGAGATTCTCTCACCTCCCACGTACGTGTTCTAAACCCCCGTCTTTATTATTATGCTATATGCTTCTATTGGGATCGCTGATGGGTTGTTTTGGACATTACCCGTTTAAGTACGGTGGTGATGTGTAGTATGTTTAGTATGTGTTAGTATTGTTAGTTATGTTATTTTGTTTTTATTGTGTGCATGTTTGTTTAGGTTAGGTATTGTTATGTAATGAGTTTTGACTTTATCTGGTCCATTACCTGATGATGAGTCTATCCCCTAATTGTTTATTGAAGTCAAGCGTAAAGCTCATTCATGTGTGTTCTGTGTGCTTGACGTATCGTTTTAGTAAAAGTTATTGTAGATCCTACTTGTACGAGCACGTCAACTCAATGTGTAACTATCCAATTGATTTGAAAATGATTATCCATTAGCCAAGTTCATGACATTAGGGATTTTAGAACTTGATTTGGGGGAAATTCAAGGCGAAATCCTAGGTGAGGTAGTTCGAGAGATATGATTTAGGCATTCATTTGATCGCTTGAGCCTTTTAAGCCTACCATGTAATATTATTTATCACCCATTATCCTGTCGAAGCTGAAAAGACGTTTCAATTTTGAACACTTAACTAATACCCTGGCCGTTAAAACTTCTTTCCAAACCTATATTGCTGAGCCGAAGACACAATTTGAGTGAATAAAGTTAGCATTCGGTTATGCTACTTGAAGTAAGCGGTTGGCTTTAGGGAGAACTTTTAAATTTGTTCGGTATTCAAGTACTCACTTGTATTTTTCTTTCGTTTTAACCATACCCGTGAAATTTTAATAATCGAATAAGTTTGGGGGTGCGGTTTGTTGAAAAAACAACAACATGTATATACGGTTTTGTTTTCCCTTTCTTTTGACAAGTGAGTACGAAGTTCGTAAATATATGTTCAGGGTTGTTTCAAATTTATCTATGAGGGTTCGAGTATGAGAGTGCCAATCATGTGCCTCGGGTATCATCAAGTTAACGATGAAAACCTGTTTCTATTTCCCATATACCGTTGGCCGTTTTCCAAAACCGAACCAAGTCCTACCGATCTTTTTGAATTGCTTAGCCTACATTAGTAGAGAATAAAACCAGGTCAGGCTTGTGGATTCCCTATACTCTTGGATTTTAGTCATGAGCTTATTTGGTGGACAATCCAATCTGATGGACGGATAGTTGTATATTTGAGTTTTAACACATACACTTTGGACAGGATCTAGAATGGTGCTTACTATTTTCAAATGTTGAAATTCTAGAACACCACATGGTGTGTTTTATGTTTGAACTTGATAGGATTGGGGGCCGATGAGGGAGAAACCATTTGGCTGGTAGATGATATTCAAAACTTGCACATTATTATTTTTAGTGTTTTTCATTTTAAGTTTTTAAATTCGTAATTAGTTGTTATATTTTCTTGTATTGTGTGGATGTTTTCCTCAAGGACTAGATAAATTCCAAGTTTGGGGGTATTTGATAGGTGTAATTTATTTATCTATTTCCAAACCGAACTTGTTAGTTTTCGAGTATGTTTATTACATTTTAATATGTTTTTATGTGTTTTTGTATTAAATAGGTGTTTGGGGTGAAAAAGAGCTAAAATGATTGAATATCAAGCTAATCGGAGCAAGTCGGTGGAAGAACAATGGGAAAACAGTAAAAAGGCAATTGTTTCAAAGATGCAGCCTATCGCTGTGGCGGTCAGAATACTGGTAATGCAAAAAATCCACTGCCGCGGTGGTGAGAATGCAAAGAAGTTGCCTATTGAGCCTACCACCGCAGCGATTAGGTCACTGCTGCAGCGGTGACCTTGCTGACATGCCCACCGCCGCGGCGGTGACCCCTGTAGCTGTAAAGTGTTATTTTAGATATTTTCTGAGATAGTTTTCCCTTTCTCTTTTTCCTCCTCCTCATTTTCGAAGAGCCAACCCTCAATACACTTAGGGAGGATAATTTTGAGAGGTTTTTGAGGGAGAGCTCACAACCCGAAGAAGAAGAACACAACACAAAAAAGGAGAAGCGATCGTTGAACGGTCTTAGTGACAAATCTTCGAAAAACGGCTAAATATTTCGTTTGTTTCTTTCAATTCTTAACTTAGGTAGTTTTGTGAGCATGTTTAACTCATTTTTCATTGCATATATGGTTATGACCATTGGCTAAACATGGATTATCGATGGGATTAATATAAATTTATGAATATCTTGTTTATGTGAAATCGGTGTTTCGTTAATGCTTGTTCTTCGTTATTTGATTGTATTTACCGTTATTCATCGATTATATGCTTGTTTAGATATACTGAGATATGGGGTTTGACACTTGGGAGAGGTAACCCTAAATTTGGACTAGGGTTAAACACAACGTGACAATCTAATAACCCGGGAGAGAGTTAGAAAGTGTGCAATCAATGACGTTGGGGCAAGACTCATGTGACTATGTGTTCTAAAAAATGATAGATGGGGACTTCAATGTTAACATGAAGTCACATATTCGATCGCTTTACACTTGGAAGAGGGAGTGAGCGAGTTTACAATACAAAGATTGTTAGATAAATCAAACACCGTTAACATAAGTCAAACGAAACCAAACACATTTAAGTAAATGAATTTAATCCCTAGATAATCCATTTCCCTAAACATCTCAATATAGTAATATAGTTTAATTAGTATAATTTGTATTTTAGTATTAGTATATTTAATTATAAAAACATAATTTTTATCTCCTAGCTAAAAATAGGTTATGGTAATTACGGTACTCGACAATAATTTCAACCAATCCCTGTGGATACGACAACCCTAACTCTTCCCATTATACTAAAACTTGACCCGTACACTTGCGGTGAAAGTGGCAACGTAATATTCCGCTAATAAGTTGATTTTGAGAATATGAGATTTGACACTCAGGAGAGGTAACTTCGGATTCGGACTAGGGCTTAAACACAACATGGCGATCTAATTACTTGGGAGGGCGTTAGAAAGTATTCAATCCGTGAGGTTGGGGTGAGACTCATGTGAGTAAGTGTCGTATAGACACTCGAGGGGGACTTCGGCATTGATGCGAAGTCACATATTCATTCACTTCACACTCGGGAGAGGTAGTAAATGAGATTTCGATATCGAGATTATTGGATAATGTGAATGTCGTTAATGTAAACAAGATTGAATTGAACGCGTTTAAATGAACGAATTAATCCGTAGACAATTTACTCCCTTAAATGTCTCATATTATTATTATTATTATTATTATTATTATTATTATTATTATTATTATTATTATTATTATTATTATTATTATTATATAATTAGTTTGATTAGTTAATTAGTTTAGTATATTAATTATCTAAACAAAAATATAAATTTAAGTCGCGTAGATAAAGTTAGGTTATGACAAATACGGTACTCAACGATAATCTAATCTAATCCCTGTGGATACGACAACCCCTACTCTTCCCAATCTATACTAAAACTTGGCCCGTACACTTGCGGTCATTGAGTACCATAATTGTCATAACCTAACATTATCTAGTCGACTTAAATTTATATTTTTGTTAATATAATTAATATACTAAACTAATTAACTAATTAAACAAATTATACTATAATACTAATATGAGATGTTTAAGGGAGTAAATTGTCTAGGGATTAACTTTGTTCATTTAAATGTGTTCAATTCAATCTAGTTTACATTAACGACATTCACATTATTCGACTATCTCAGTATCGAAATCTCATTCACTACCTCTCTTGAGTGTAAAGTGAATGAATATATGACTTCGTATCAATGCCGAAGTCCTCCTCGAGCGTCCATATGACACTTAGTCACATGAGTCTCACCACAACCTCACGGATTACATACTTTCTAACGCCCTTCTGGGTCATTAGATCATCACATTGTGTTTAAACCCAAGTCCGAATCCGGGGTTACCTCTCCCGAGTGTCAAACCCCATATTCTCAAAATAAACCCTAACACCATAAAAAAACATATTAAGATTGTAATAAAATGATAAACACAATTGGACAAACATGAACAACCATTAACAAAACAGAGATTCAACCAAACAACGTTTTTATAAACGAAACGCTCCCTAGACAATATATGTTTAGTTTTTCATGGACATAACCACATATACAAAAAAATACAAGCTAAACATATACAAAACAATCAACCAAACTAAGAATAAAAGAGAGAAACGAGGATACTAGCCATTATCCGAAGAATCGACGCTAAAACCGCTCTGAGAACATTTTCTCCTTCTTGGAATTGTGATCTTCTATTGGTTGAATGGCCTTGGAGCTCTCAAGACATCCCAAAAAGGTTCCTTGTGTTTGGGGAGAAGAGGGAAGATATATATAGGATTCAAAATATCTCAAAATATCACAAAATATATAAACTGTCTGCTGTGAGACCGTTGCAGCGGTGGGGAAGTTAATAGGGTTTCTGGCGGGTGACCATTGCAGTGGTGGAGAGTTCAACAGCTCTCTACATTTTGACCACTACAGCGGTGGAGAATTCAGCGACTCTCTGTATTTTGACCGCTGCAGCGACAGGTTCTGAAAATTATCCGTTTTTCTCTTTTTCTCCACTGTTTTTCCACCGACTTACTCATTTATGGACAATTTTCATCCCATTTCACCCTAAACACCTGATTTATGAAAAAACAAATAAAAACGTATTACAATATACTAAATTTCTATAAAAATACTCAAAAACTACCCAAATCAGCTTGAGAATAAATAGATAAATTACATCTATCATGGATTCTAACTTGCACGAGCACTTAAACTTAATGTACTAGCTATCCAATTGATATGAATCCGATTATCCGTTAGCCAAGTTAATGACAATAGGGATTCTAGAACCTGATTTAGGGGAAATTCGAGGTGAAATTCTAGGCAAGGTAATTCAGGAAATATGATCTATGCATTCATTTTGATCGCTTGAGCCTTTAAAGCCTACCATGTAATATGTTTTATCCCTCATTACCCTGTCGAAGCCTATAAGTTGTTTCAATTATGAACACGTAATAAATATCCGGGCTAATTGAATTTTTTCCAAACCATTATCGCTAAACCTAAGGCACAATTTGAGTGAAATCAAGTTAGCATTTGTTATGCTACTTGAAGTTAGCGGTTCGGTTTTGGGCGAACTATTTGATAGGTTGATTTTATCTATCTATTTCTAAGCCAATTTTGATAGTTTTGATTGTTATTGTAATGTTTTAATATGTTCTAATTCGTTTTGGTATAAATCAGGTGTTTGGGACGAAAATGGATGAAAACTGTTAAAAATCGAGCAAATCGGTGGGACGTGGTTAGAGAAATAGTTAAAAAGATTAAAGAAAGAAAATGTTGCCTCTACTACTGCAGCGATCGAAAGAACAGAGACTTTCTGCTTAACCACCGCTGCAGCGGTAAACTTCACTGTTGCATCGGTGAACTGGAAAAAACCTACTAACTTCCCACCGCTGCAGCGGTCCGACCCCAGGTGGCTTAGATATTTTAGGATATTTTCTTAGATATTTTGGATCCCTTAAAATCTCCTTCTTCCCCAACACAATAGGCACATTTTTGAGATTTCCTTGAGAGCTCCAAGGTATATCAACAAGTAGAAATCATCCATTTGAAGAGGAAGAAACAAGATCAGAGCGAAAATCACAGACGTGGAATTATCAATTCTTTAGATAACGACTATTCTCTTTGTTTCTTTCTTTAAATATTAAACCTTTGTTGGTATTTGATCATATTTAGCTTGTTCATAATTAGATATTTGGTTATGGTCATGTATAGCTAAACATATCTTGTCTAGGGTTTGACTGAGTTCATGAAAACGTTGTTTGTATAAATCTATGTTTCGTTAACGGTTGTTCATGTATATTCAATTGTGTTTACCATTTTATTACTTCCATAGTATGCTTGTTATGATATTGTGGTTGGTTTGAGAAATCGGGATTTGACACTCGAGAGAGGTAATCTCGGATTCAGACTAGAATTTAAACACAACGCGACGATCTAATGACTCGGGAGAGTTTTAGAAAGTGTGCTATCCGTGAGGTTGAGGCGAGACTCATGTGATCATTGTCATTTAGATGCTAGATGGAGACATCAGAGTTGATGCAAAGTCATATATTCATTCACTCTACACTTGGGAGAGGTAGTGAGTGAGTTTTCGATACCTAGGTTGTCGGATAATTTGAATACCATTAATATAAACTAGATTGGATCAAACACGTAAAAGTGAACGAAGTCAATCCCTAGATAAAATATTCCCATTAATGTCATATTAGTTTTGTTATTTAATTAGTTAGTATTTTAGTTTAGTTTATTATAAAAACAAAAACCTAAATTTAATCTCCTAAATAAAGTTCGGTTGTGATAATTGCGGTACTTAGCGACAATTTAATCCAATCCCTATAGATACGACAATATTTGAAATTTTGCTAGTCCTTGAGCAAAACACCCACACAATAAATTAAACTACCATGACTAATTAACAAATTTAAATACTAAAAATGAAAAACACTAACGAACTAAAAATAACAACAACGTATGAGTTTTGAATTTCATCTATACGACCAAAATTTTTCCCTCATCGGTCCCCAATTATATTGATTTCAAGAGTACAATGCACCATGTGGTGTTCTAGAATTTCAACATTCAATAACAGTAAGCGACATTCTAGATCCTGCTCAAGTGTGTGTGCAAAAACTCAATCATACAACCATCTACAGACCGAATTGGATTATCTATCCATAAAGTTCATAACTTAAACCATAAAGGTAAAGGTAATCTATATGCCTGACTGGGTTCCACTCTCTACTAATGTAGGCTTAGAAATTCAAAAAGATCAATAAGACTTGGTTCTATTTTTTTCAAATGGCCAAGGGAATATCAAGAATATAAAACAAGTTAACGTTATTAACTTAACGATGCCCGATGCACAACGCTTGGCTCAATCACACTCGTAACCCCAAAGACCAATTCGAAACAACCCTGAACTAACACTTTTAAAATGTAGTACTCACTTGTCTAAACAAACAAAAATAAAACCGTATATACACATTTACGGTGTTTTTTTTTTAAACAAACAACACCCAAACTTATTTGATTTGTTCATTTTAACGGGTATGGAAATACGATAGAAAAATGATAGAACTGCTCGCTTCAAGTAGCATAACAAACACTAACTTGATTTCACTCAAATTGTGCCTTAGGTTTAACGATAATGGTTTAGAAAATATTCAATTGGCTAGGGTATTTGTTACGTGTTCAGAATTGAAACAACTTTTAGGATTTGACAAGATAACGAGGGATAAAACATATTACATGGTAGGCTTGAAAGGCTCAAGTGATCAAAATGAATGCCTAAATCATATCTCCTGAACTACCTTGCCTAGGATTTTGCCTCGAATTTACCCCAAATTAGGTTCTAGAATTCCTATTGTCATGAACTTGGCTAACGGATAATCGGCGTTAAATCAATTAGATAGCTAGTACATTGAGTTTAAGTGCTCGTGCAAGTTAGGATCCACAATAACGTTTACCACAATGAAATGTCAAACATACAGAACACACATGAATGGATATTACGCTCGAGCTCAATAAACAACTAGGGGATAGATTCGTCATCGGATAATGGCCCAGATGAACTACAAAACTCAGGACAAAACAACAACTACAAACATAACATACTTATACTAAACTGAACAAACAGGCATACAATTAAATAATAAATTAACTTAAACTATATAACTAATAACAAGAAAAATATACAGACATACTACACATCACTCCCAAACGTAAAACGGGCAGTGTCCACAATGACCCAACATCGATCTCAACAATTAAAATATCATGACGAAGAAGGGAGTTTAGAACACGTACCTGGGAGTTGAGACGATATCGCCTTTAGATGAAGTTGGTGGTAATGGATTAATTTATTTAAAACTTGGGTTGCCTCCTGGTAGGGCGTAAAATACACCACTACTTACACTCGCAAGTATATGAGGTCTAAGTTTTAGTATAGTATGATCGTTAAGATCGGGTTATCGTATCCATAGGGATTGGTGTTGTTACTTTCGAATACCGCATTTGTTGTGACCTAACTTTATCTAGGCAAAAAACAAATGTATTTAATTAATTTAACTAATACTAATATATCCTAAATTAACTACACTAATATACTAATATGTTTTAGGGTGAAGAATTTCCTAGGGATTAACGTGTTTACAAATACGTGTTCGATTTTGATTTACTCACATTTATGGTGTTCGACTCATTTGACAACTTCGGTACGTAAACTCCATCGCCACCTCTCCCGAGTGTAAGACGAGAGAATACATGACTTCAAGTCAATGAAGAAGTCCCCCTCAATGTCTTAACGACCCTAGGTCACATGAGTCTCACCCAGCATCATTGATTGCACACAATCCAACTCCTGACCGGGTCATTGGATTGTGCGTTGTATTTACCCTATCAACAATCTCCGTTCTAAAACTCCCTCACCACCTTTCTCGAGTGTAAGATGGGGAATATAATGCAACTTCATGTCAACGAAGAAGTCCCCCTCAACGTCTTAACGACCCTAGGTCGCGTGAGTCTTTCCCTAACGTCATCGATTGTCCACAATTCAAACCTCGACCGGGTTATAGAATCGTGGCGTTTGTTTACCCAATTCCGAATCTGGGGTTTATCAAAACCCTACATTCTCCCTTTATCATTCTAATAAAAATAAACAAACAATACGGTAAATACAATCAAACTACGAAGAATAATCATAAATGCAACACCGAAATCATCCAAACAACGTATTTATAAATTAGCTGTTAATCCCTATACAATCCATGTTTAGCTAAGGCCATAACCGCATTTACAATGAAAAAATGAGCTAAACATGCTCACATGATCCTAAGATAAATAAATAAGGAAAAACAATCGAAGAACTTAGCCTCGTCTGAAGATAAACCGCTAAGAACACTCAACGATCGATTCGCCGTTTTCTCCACTTCGGGATGTGATATCCACCTCTAAAACTCCTAAAACCTATACTAAATATAGATTAAGGTGCCTAAATGGCCGCCCGGGGGGGGGGGGGGGGGGGGGGGGCTCAAAGGAAGGGGAAGGAGAGGGGTATTTATAAGTAAAATATCTCAAAATATCTAAATAAATATCTAGGCTTTGCAGAGGCTCTCCACCTAGGTGAAGGGATCCACTGCCTAGGCAGAGACTAGGTCGGTTTGGTGACCGCCTCGACGATGAAGTATATGATGGACTTGAAAATCTTTCTGCTGATTTTTCGCCTAGGCGGTGGGATTCACCGCCTAGGCAGTGGCCTGTCAGTAGCCATTTGTCTTTCTCAGCTTCTTTACTACCTAGGCAGTGGTCTGGACGCCTAGGCGGTGGGCCTGTTTCACAATTTTGCCTCCGAGCTTATTTTTCCACCGTTTTTTCGACCACTTTTGGTTTGATCTCATCGTTTTTGCTCCAGTTTCCTATATTTTTGCCCCACACACCTGATTTATACAAAAAGTATGAAAACTAATTAAAACGTAATAAAATACTATATAAACACACGAAAACTAACTTAATTCAGTTTGGAAATACATTGGTAGATCACACCTATCACCTCCTAAGAAGCACTGGGTTTAATGTCTTCGGCTTGACATGGAGAAGGGCTCGTCAAAGAGCAACTTCTGCCCATATTATGTGTCATATAGCACAACATATGGGTCTTGGGTCTGAACATCCTCAAGCTTGGCGAGATGTGAAAATAATTGGACCATATTTTCTACTCGACTCTATTCCATCTTATGTGCTTGGTTGGCCTAAATGAACGGAGTTGGAAGTGAGGGAGAACAAGTGAGCCACATAGGATCCTCATAGATGTGATCATCTTGAATTAGGGGTGACATCACAACATGGATCTCAAGAGGTAAGTACTCAAAATCATCTTCTGATTTATCATCTACGAACAATTCTTAAGCCTCGTACTCCCGCTTGTATCCAGTTCCTTGTGGTGGATTTCGATGAATGTGGCGTGTATGTCTCTCAATGCCATCGCTTCTGACTCGGCCTCAATAAAGCATATAAGCTGACCGATTTGCGTCTGAAGAGACGTTACGGTTGCATCAATTTCAGTGCAGGTCATCTAAATATTGTTAAGATGATTCTCATGCTTGTTGAAACGATCATTCATTTCCCTCTAGAAATCCTGAGTCTTCCCCATAAATTCAACGAAGATTTCCTCCAGGGTGGGGAAAGACTCAACAAGCTAGTACGAGGTGTCAATCAATGGCGCCGAAATGTTCGAATTATCCCCCAAGTTTTGGTAACTTGTTGAATAATTCCAATTCTGAAAATCAAGCTCCGCCATATCTTCTAACAACCGATAGGCTTCGTCTGCAGTTAGTTGGTCAAATAAGGTGGTACCATTTTCTCCTTGAATCTACGTTCTTGTTGCGGCTTGTAATCCATCGAGGAAGTTCAATAGTTGACACTCTCTCGGGAAACCATGATATGAGAACCGAAATAACAACTCCTTGTATCGATCCCAACCACAATAAAATGGATCAAAATCTTGTTGAAAGAAATGCAACAGTACTGGTTAATGAGACATCTTCAAGTACCCTGCATTACAAAACAAACTAAAAATAAAAATTAAAAATAAAACAAATACCTAAATTAAAATCAAGTTATTTACTCACAATATCAACAACAATCTAAAAGCCAATCCCCGGCAATGGCGCAAAAAACTTGGTAGCGAAATATTACATCGCTATTTTTACCGCAAGTGTATGGGTCAAGTTTTATATAATAGTGAATGATAAGGGTTGTTGTATCCACATGGGTTTGATTAAATTGTCGCTAAGTACCGCGATTGTCAAAACCGAACTTCATTTAGGTGATTAAATTTAGGTTTTTGTTTTTATAAGAAACTAAACTAAAATATTAACTAATTAAATTACATTACTAATCTGGCATTAATGAGAATATATTATCTAGGGATTGACTTCGTTCACTTATACGTGTTTGATCCAATCTAGTTTACATTAACGATATTTAAACTATTCAATAATCTAGGTATCGAAAACTCACTTACTTCCTCTTCCAAGTGTAAAGTGAATGAACATGAGACTTCGTGTCAACTCCGGTGTCCCCATCTAGCATCTAAATAACACTGATCACATGAGTCTCGCCTCAACCTCACGGATTGCACACTTTTTAATACTCTCCCGAGTCATTAGATCATTGTGTTGTGTGTAAACCCTAGTCCAAATACGGGGTTAACTTTCTTGAGTGTCAAACCCTTATTTCTCAAACCATTGCTACAGCGATGGAGGCTGCATTTTGTTTCTTTAATATTTTCAACCATTTTTCCACCGACGTCCCACCTATTTGCTCGATTTTCAATTGTTTTCATCTTTTTTTGTCATAAACACCTAATTTATCCCAAAACAAATGAAAACGAATTAAAACATATTAAAACATTACAACAATACTTGAAAACTATCAAAATCAACTTAGAAATAGATAGATAAAATCAACCTATCAGTGTGCATTTATTATTAAACACATTTTCACTGTGTAACAAGGTAAAAATTGATTTAGGAAAATTGATTATTTGTGTTTAAAGGACTTAATTGTTTAAATTTAGTAATTACCCAATACACCGCGCTCTTAGATAGCTCTTTAGGCCAAAAATTGGTACTAGAGCTGGTTTTAGCTCGATAGGCTTAACATCCTAGCTAACACAATCACATGGATTGCATTAATGATAATGTTGTATGTGAATTTTCTGTATGTCTTCATGCTATTAGTGAATCTCTTGCTTGCTTTGATAACCAGGGTTCTATTGGTGAGAATGACAAAAATTGCGATAATGAGACTGCAGATAAGGCTATTGAGATGCTAATTGCCTTTACTTATGTTTTTGGAAAAGAAAATTTAAAACTCGGGCAAAAAATTACAATTCTTGAAAATAAAAATTTTAGTACCACTAAATCTCTTAAAAATATGAATTTGGACAAGTATTTTGAAACTGCTGAATTTTTAAATGCTTTATTTGAAATTGGCAAGTTGCTTGAAAAAATCGATTCTCTTGAAGAAGAGAACAAAATTTTGAAAAATAATATTTTAGATTTTCAACAAAAGTGATTTTAAAATAAAAAATCGTGAAACTTTAAATGAGGCCTTGAACATTGAGTTGGATAATGCAAGGTGCTAGCTTAATAGAGTTTGTTTCAAAGTTCATTCTATTGAAAATAATTGTCGAATTCTTAAGAACGATCTTAAATTTATGCACAAGAAGAATTTTGGTCTACAGGTGAATGTTAGTTCGTTAGAATGATCAATTGAAAAGACTCAAATGGATTTTAATGAAGTAGTGCATAAATTCAAGGATATGGAGAGAACTAAACTTGTTGAAAAACTAATGGTTGCTAAAACTGCTCCTCAATATCATTATTATTATCATGCTCACGTACAGAAAAAACCTACTAACAATGCCAGATTTTTTATTATGGAAAGTATGGTCATTTTGAGAAAAAGTGTTACCTGTTCCATGGTTACTCGGTTGGATCCAGATAATTGGATATGAAGGAATATATTTTTTTTTTTTTATGTAGGTATCGATGACAAATTTGCTCAATCAAGAACATACAACGGATATTACATGCCGATGAGGGATTCCAAATTCATTGCACCAACAAGGATAAATCAAAATATGCAAAGGCTCAACAAAAAGCCCCAAAAGCAACAAGCTCATTGTAGGGGATCAATTGATACTTATCCTCAAAGAATTACAACAAATCAATATAAAAAAAAGAAAAGAAAAAAAAAGACGATGTATAAGGTGGTGACAAATCACATCGAGGCAAAATAGTCCATAGCACCTTATAAAAAGCAAAGAGACCATCAGTGAAACAATTCAGAATGAAGTCGTTGTGTGTAAGAAAAAAATTATAAACGTAAATCAAGTAAAAGAAAAATTGGTTGATTCAAGGACAACAAGCTTGAAATTGAAAGTCTACCAAAGGTATGCACACAAACTGCTCCCAAGGATGAACCAGGTATGTCAAATTTTCTGAAATTTTAATATTTTAATTTTATTAGGGAGACCAATTCTTCGCTTTTTCAAATTTGTTTTTTTGTGATATGCGTGTGTGCATGAAAAAAAAAATATTTCTGAGTTAAAATATTTAAGTGGAATACAAACGATTTAAACTAATTATTTCTGTGGATCAAAATAAGGAATAAATGTGCAATAAATAGGCCAAATAAGAAGAAGAAAGGCCTGCCGATCAATCAACATAAATTGTTGGTCAAACAACAGATTATGTAACGATCTGGTTTTCCAGGGACGCGACGCGATTTCTCCCTTTAAAGAACTAATATTAAAACCAAATAATCTATATTTCATTTTATAAAAATCAGAGAAATTTTACAAACTATGACGATAATTATAATTATCGAATTATAAAGTCAATTTTGCAACAGTAAATAATAAATACAATTATTACAAATTAAATTGAAATTTAAATGAAATTACATACGGAACACCATTTTTATCGGCCTTGCAAATAAAAACTGTGGAGTTGTGAGTTAGAGTTCAGTAGAATTCTAACCCCTTTATTACGTGCATTTAATTAATCCACAAATAAACACATAGACATGTTTCTCATGTAATATTTACATAATAGTCCTAAATATTTCATGAAAACTAACAATTAAAATTTAACAACAACTTTTGCATGAATCACATAATCAAGATATAGAGAAAGATTAAATACAAATATTAAAAGAGTTAGAAATTCTACCTGAAATCCGAAACTGAAACCGAACCAACATTAAAAATGTAATCCTGCAACTTTTTCGTCAATATATCTATAGTTGTATGTTATGTCTTGATTATATATCATTCATAATATATATCTTGATCTATGCTTAATATATTTAAGTTCATGCATACACATATCTGATTAAGGTGTGTTTGTGTGTGTGTATATATATATATAGTACGGTATAGCCTGAAGGCACAGGTGAAAAAAATAATTGAATCTCCTGTCTATATAACAATACAAACTTAATAATAAATGGAAACTCATGGAATCTAATCGAGATTACGATAAAATTCACAAAATATTAAATTGCAACTCATAGAAAAGAATTGGTTTTGAAAATTGATTATCCAAGCCATGTATAAATCACCAAATCCATCTGATCACAACACAATACAAATACAAATGACATCCTAAAATGAACTCTCCAAATTTTAAACAATAATCTTCATACGTGCTGATGCAGATGAAACAACACTCCAAAAAAATAATCTATTCTTCTAATCGAGAAATTACATTGGGAACAATTGTATTATGTTCCTAGAACTTTGATCTATAGAATATGGGAGCATAAAACATATCATACAACACATTGCAGCAATGATCCCAAAAATTATGGTTAGCTATAAAAGAGTTGTTCACAGATTTCATTAGTTTCCAAAAAATTCGTAAAACAATTGTTCCCTTAAAATTAGTTCCCAAAATGGACTAGGTTCCCAATTTTTTTTCTCCCCAACTTTGGTTTAATTATGGACTGAAAGCAAGGGAAAATGGTAATGTAACTAAAGAACTTTGGAAAAAATCAACCTCATAAATAGGTGTGTCCAAATTCTCAGGCATTTTCAACAGTCATTGAGTTCTCAACATAGGTGCTCTGCACAAAAACAAAAATGGAAAAAATATGTACAACACTCAAAGGTAAACTATTAATGAAAAACACTAATTTCATAAACTAATATAAATTTGATTAATAACCTAACTATAATTTTAGACAATAATCAATGAATAAAACAAAAAAAAAAAAAAACTTAATCCTAATTGAGAGGGAGTGAAAGTCTATGAAGTAAGAGGGAAGAAGGCTTATTTTAGTGGCTCATTTAGATGCAACACAAGGACATCATTCCATGAAAGATTTATTGAGAGTCCCAAATTCACTTATGTTGAATTGAAACGTAACTGTGCAAGAATCGATAGATGAATCAAATAAGAATATTGTAAGAAAATGCAATCAAATGCATAGACAAAAAACAAAAATTAAACTAAATCGAAGAAAAACCCTAAATTTAATTGAATTCATAAACACAATTAACAGTTGAAACCTACTGATAGCGGAATTATTCGTTGCTACGTTACTGCAAGTGTACGGGTCAAGTTTTAATAGTATAGGAAGAGTAGGGTTATCGAATCTACTGGGATTGGTTTAAATTGTCGTTAAGTACCACAATTTTCGTAACCTAACTTTATCTAGGCGATCCAATTTTTGTATTTTTTATTTTTATTGTTTTTTAGATAAATACAACTAAACTAAAATAATAACTAATTCAACTATAACACTAAGAATGACATTAATGGGAATAAATTATCTAGGGATTAATTACATTCAATTAAACATGTTTGATTCAATCTAGTTTATATTAACGATATTCAAATTATCCGACAATCTAGGTATCGAAAACTCACTTACTACCTCTCCCGAGTATAAAGTGAATGAATATGCAATTCGTGTCAATACCGATATCCCTATATAGAGTCTAAATGATTACATGAGTGTCTCCCCAACCTTACAGATTACACACGTTCTAATAATCTCCCGATTCATTAAAACATTGCGATGTGTTTAAACCCTAGTCCGAATCCGGGGTTACCTCTCTCGAGTGTCAAACCCCGTATTCTCAAATCAACCACAATATCATAACAAGCATAATATGGAAGTAAAAGAATGGTAAACATAATCAAATAGGGATGAACAACCGATAACGAAAATATAATTTACTCAAACATAGTATATGTAAATTTCATCAATCCCTAGATAATAAACATTTAGCTATGCATGGCCATAACTGAATATTCAATAACATAAGAGATAGAAATCGTCAAACAATCAATGAAGTTTAGAAACAAATAGAGAAATAAGGGAGAATAGCCAAATTTGAAGAGTGGATGATTCCACGTCCGCTAAGTCCGCTCCAATCTCGTTTTCTCTTATCCAAAATGATGAACTTCCCTTACTTGGTCTGGTTCTAGGCTCCAAAATACTCCCAAAAATGTGCCCTATAGGTGTAGGTAATGGTTGGATATAATAGAGATAAAAAATATCTAAAAAATATCCCAAAAATATCTTTATCAAGTGGTGTCGGGTCGCTGCAGTGATGGAAGGCATCGCTACAGCGATGGGAGGTCAGTAGAGCTTCTACCCTTTCATCGTTGTAGCAACTAAGGCCATCGCTGCAGCAATCAAGGGCTAATGGCCCTTGATGCTGGCACTGCAGCAATGGGTTCCATCGGTGCATCTTCCTCTTTTGGATCTTTTTCAACTTTTCTCCACTGATGTCCTACCAATTTACTCTATTTTTACCTGTTTTCATCCCTACACCTGATTTACATAAAAACGAATAAAAATGAATTAAAACAAATTAAAACATTACAAGAATACTCAAAAACTACCAAATTCGGCTTGGAAATATATAGATAAATTCAACTTATCACCTACGATCTAAACTGTAGAAAGATAATTCACACTCTGAACAAATTTGAGAAGAGAGGAAGAAAGAGAGATAACCTGGATTGAAGGTTATGGCCTGCAAAGAGAGATCGGGCGACAGAAGGTGTAGATGTAGAATAGAGATCGTTCCTGAGATGTAGGCGAATGTGGGAGGTGGGATTGGATGATAATTCCAAGTTTTCTAAGAATGGAAACACTAAACAAACACCATATAACTAACCATTAAAAAAAAAGGCCATCAAAGAGAACAGGGAAGTAAACCATCTAAGAAGTAAAAAGACAAATATTAGGGTTGAGGTCACTGAAATTTGGGTTGAGGTTCAACATACTTGAAATTTCGGAGAAATAGAGAAAGAGAGAATTTGTTGAAATTGGCCATTTTTCTCCACCAGCATGTGGGCACTCGCCACCTCTACCCCGAGCTTGATATTGTTCATCATTTGTACAAAAAGAAAAAAACAACAACTTAAGAACTGAAAATTTGGAGGCAAAATGGAAGAATTTGATTATGTTTCTTTTCTTTGTTGCACCCAAAGTTTTAGAACAAATATCTGGGAATAAATTCTAATATTTTGTTTATGATCCAGTGTTTGGTGATAGGGAATTGAAGGCTTGGAATCTGAATTGAGAATTAATGCAGGTAAACTTTTTGATTGCAATTCGGAAACCGAATTTCCAATTAGTATTAAGCCAAATGCTACCTAAGTGGTTTTTGGAGGAACAGAAACAACAATTCAAGAGCAAAAACAACACAAAAAAAAAAAAAAAAAAAACAATTGAAAGTTTTTGTTCTAGTTTTCTGTTTCTATTCCCAATTCTCTGAAAATGAACGTGGGAGGTCAAAACCTGAAGAATTAAAAAGAAAATAAAAAAAGAAAAAAAAAATCGAAAAAAATATATCCTTGCCAAAATTGAAACAAATCTCAATTTTTTGAAACCATATCTTTACATTCAACCTCGGAATTGGTAGTTGGGGTTGGGGTTGTAGCTGTATCTATGAATATTCAAGCCGAAGTATTAATTCAACGACAAAACCAAGAAAACACATAAATATTTCAGTTGAAACAGCTAAGGAAAAAACCTGAAAAAATGATAAAAACAAATCAAGCAATTCAATCCAATCAAGTTAGCAAAAACCTAATCAATCAAGATAAGAAGAAAGATGGGATAGAGAGCAATTTTTTTTTGCTTGAAAAAATAGTGAGAAACAGTAACAGTTTATATGGAAACCAAAATATTTGGACGATAAACATGAAGAAGAGCATGAAGACGAAAGAACACAACCTGTCACAAAAAAATTGTGGGTTCTCGGATGTATAATCCCCTTTACTAGAAACTGAATCAATATTCGTTCAATCAATGGCATCTAATTACAATGTGAGTTCACGAACATATCTATCATGAACTCTTTTTCTCTGTCAAAGATAATGCATACTTGAGTGAAAACGTTTTAGAGAATCTATAAATCACACCCAAAAAAAAAAAAACAAATTTCCAAATTTGGGCACATAAATTATTGGAAAACATGACATAAACAATGAGAGAGAGATAATAGATGCTTACAGTGATCCCTTGTAGATTCTAACTCTCCAAGTAAGAAATAAGTCTGAGCAAGTGGTAGCGGTATTATTCTGTCGCTACTTTTACTGCAAGTGTACGGGTCAAGTTTTATAGAATAGTGAATGAGTGGGGTTGTCGTATCCACAGAGATTGGATTAAATTGTCGCTAAGTACCACGATTATCATAACCGAACTTTATTTCGGCGATTAAATTTAGGGTTTTTGTTTTTTTAATATATACTAAACTAAATTAACAATTATTTAAACTACAATACTAAGTATATTATATGGGAATAGATTATCTAGGGATTAACTTCGTTTACTTATACATGTTTGATCCAATCTAGTTTACATTAACGGTATTCAATCCCATAGATAATCAACGTTTAGCACTTGGCCATAACCAAATATTCAACAATAATCAATATATACATGATCAAACAACAAAAAATGAGTTAAGAATAAAGAGAGAAACAAATGAGAATAGCCGTTATCTGAAGGATGACGTCTGTAAAAACTGCTCCAAAAGTGTTCCAAGTGTGTTCTCAAAAACACTCCCAAAGTGTTCCAACTGTGTTGTCAAAATATTGGAAATCGAGAGATAAGGGAAAAAAAACCAAAATATCTGAACAAAATATCTAAACAAAGCTTTACAGCTAGGGTTTTGGCACTGTAACGGTCAAAAGTATCACTGTAGCGGTGGTATGTCGGTAGGCTCATCGATATAGCGCGACGGTAAGGGCCATCACTGCAGCGGTGGTTGAGTAGAGAGTTTACTGACTCTTCACTGTTGCAGCGGTGAGGCTGCTTGCTTATTCTTGGATCTTTTTCAATGTTTCTCCACTGACTTCCTACCGATTTGCTAGATTTTAACCGTTTTTACTCCTAACCCTTGCTTTGAAAAAAAACAAATTAAAACATTACAAGAATACTCAAAAACTACCAAATTCATTGTCTTACACCTTGACATATTTGAATACATCAAATGAAGCTAGCAGTTTTAAATATTAAACAAATAAATTATAAATTTCAAAAATAAAATAAAATAAATTAATGCAGTGTCGGCTATTGTCAGTTGTCGATCGCACTACGTCAAATAATTCAAGAGTTCAAAATAAAGAGCACAACAACATCAAAAACAATTTAAGAGTTCAAATTATATATAATATACAACATAAATCATATTAACCAAAATTAACAATTTTACATTTTAAACAATTATATAAATTAAAACTAATAAACAAAACCCTAAACAGTAAACACATTAATCGAATCCTATACACAAATACATCAATTCAAAATCTATCAACTCAAAAACAAATTCAAAGAGGTCAATACCTGTTTCGCGGTGGATTTGAGAAGTTTTTCTTAAAAATAAAATAAAATAAAATAAAATAAAATAAAAAATAATAAAAAAATAAACAGATCGAGCTAATATTACACCCAAGTTTTGGTATTAATTTCGGTCATATATGGTTAATTAAGACCAAATCAAGAACAAAAATAGAAAAAACTATTTTCTTGACTTTAATTGACACAACCAGTAGAGTTAATGTTGTTCTCAAAACAAAAATAGTAAATGGACAACGAAAATGAAAACAAAAATATGGGGAAAGAAAAACAGTAACTGAACGCCACCTTATCGATCAATATACATAATTCTTAAAATGCATATAGATTAAATAATTAAAGATTATAAAGATTACAGTTTTATTCATACCATATACATCAAGAGGAGTATCATAGTCATAGCTAGAGGCAATAAAATGACCTCTTGTAGTCTTGCCAAAGTTAGTTCCACCATGGTACAATTAAATTAATTAAATCTAATTTTCATAATTTTTTTTCCTTGGAGAAAATAAAATTATTTTACCATTTAACAGTTAAAGAAAACACCAGTGAACGAGTGCTCCAAATTCAGTAAACATGCCCAAAATTATTTTTAATCTTATAATGAGCAAAAAAAAATATATATATATCTAGATGCGCAAAAAAAGTGAAAAACAAAGTGAAGAATTCTCACCTACAATTGAAAAGACACAATCACTGGAAAAAAAAAGTCAAATAAATAATTGAAATTTATCCCCATAAGCAATTATTGAAGCTACAGTTTCAATTATTGGGTTCCAGACCACTTTCGATCAAGTATTAAAATAAAAATTAAGATTTAATTATAGGGTGTCAAATGTATTTTAGAGTGAATAAATTTTTAAATGTAGGGAATGGAAAAACAATGTTAGTTTTTCACAGGTTAAACAATTTTTCAAATCATTCTCTTTCACGAAAAAAAAAAAAAAAAAAAAAGAAAGAAAAAAAAAAGAAAAGAGAAGAAAAGAAAAAAAAAAACTATATTGAGTTTCCAATAAGTCCCTTAGTATTTCGATTTTCTCAATTCAGTCCATAATCTTTTGAATTCAGTTAATATAGTTCATAGTCAAATCCGAAACGCTTTTTTTTTTTTTTTTTTTCACTGTTAAAAAGAAAAGAAACAGCTGATTTACCTTTTCCTTAAATCAATGAATTAAGCCACCTAGTAAATTTACCATTATACTATCACTAAAAAAAAAAAAGCCTTACCTTCAATTCTCATTCCCATTTCCTCCTACTCGCACTGAACTCATCTAATGAGTTCCTCATCTACCTCCCTCCATGGACACCTCCCTTGCTCCACTCTTTCAGCCTTTGTTTGCTGTTTGACAACACAAACACATAAATATGTGTCAGAATTGATTCTTACACACACACAAACATTAACTGAATTCTGCAATTCAAAATTGATATTTACACACACAAACACACACAAAGAAGTAATTTTCATTTATTGATTTCACAGAAAGAAGAAGAGATCAAATATGATGAAACACGAAAAAAAAAAAAAAAAACATTAAACATTCAATAATTAATTGATGCACACACACTAAGCAATTTTTTTCTTTTTCATTCTTTTTAGAAAGAAGAGCCTTGAGATGAATATACCTGTATCTTTGAAGAAATTCCACAAAGGTACTCAATACAACATCAGCAGCTACAATCAATCTTTCCATCCTATAAATTGAAAGAAGAGAGAGAGAATCTTGAAACAACCGTCGGTCGCTACCATTCAGATCCAACCATCGGTAGCCATCGCCATCGTGATCCAGCTAATAGACGATGACGGTTACTATGCTGGTGGTTGGCGACGGATATAGCGATGGCAATAGTGATGATGACGGATCGATGGTGTGCCGAAGGCGATGGAAGTGGTTGGTCCGATGGTGTTGGTGAGGGCCGCGAAGACGGCAATGGGGAAATACGATCAAACGAAACAAGCAAATGAATCCCAAAGAGAAAAAGGGTTGTCACTGTAAAAACTTGCCGAGGTTGGGAGGAGAAGGAGTAGACGTGCTCAAGAAGCTAGAGATGCTATCGTCGTCGTAAGGGAGAGAGAGAAAAATTGATTCATCTAAATTCACTGATCAACATGTACCTCAACTCTCTCGTCCAGATTCGACCACCGCCGGCCATCGATACCCAGATCGAGAACAACGAGATCGGCACATCGTGAGATCCATAGCAACGAGATCGGGTGAGAGAGAGCGAGAGCAACGATGGTGGGCGACGGCGATGGCAGTGGTAGATGAATGGCAGAGATCGAGTTCGCGAGACAGCTAGGCGGGGCGATGGTGTAGGGCTTAGGAATGGAGAGGGAGAGGGCAGAGAAGTCAGAGAATAAACAATAGAGAGAGAAAGAGAATGAAGAAAGTGAGAGAACAGTGAAATGAGAGAGAGTGTTTCAAATTATATTTGACATCTACCGTTGGATAAGAAGCAATCATACGGTCAGAAATGTCTCCTATTGATGGTGCAATGTAGACCCTTGGATATGAGATCCAAAGGTCTAAAATGCTTCCCTCCCAAAACTGTCTTTAGCACTGTAGCACATATTTTCAAATGATGATCTAATTTGTATTTTATATATATGTGGGTGATTTTGTTTCATTCTTTAAAGAGGAAACAATTTCACCCGCATACATTTTTTATTTATTTATTAATATAATTATCCCTCTTCAAATAAAGAAAAATATTAACTATATCCCAAAACTTTCAAAATTATATTGAATAATATAATAGTCCCAAAACTTTATAAGTCAACTTAAAATTAATATTTAACCCCCAAAAATTATCAAACGTATATTTATATCATCAATTTCCATAATATCCAAAACAACCCAAAAATATTAAACTGAAATAAAATAATATTTTCAAAATATAAATGTCTCGGGGTATTACAAGCTACCTCCCTTAAATAAATTTTATCCAAGAAATTTCGTTCAAAAAAAAAAAAAAATCATAATCGCACTGCACGGTCAGATTAGTCACATTCGATTCTAGAACAATTATTTTCTATGTAGGGTTCTATAACCGAAAGTCACCCATAATTCATAACTGACAAAATCCATACTATACATCGCCACTTCTGAATCTGCAGTGACCTAATCTATATCCAACAACATACATATAAGGTGTACTTTGGTCGATAACTTCTAACACAAATAACTAATTGTCAGAGAATTTTATATTTCTAAATGCTTTCGTTGCCTAACTCTGATAAAAATAGCAATAAATAAATATATATATCTATATACAACCAATAAATATATTTTAAAATTTCATAGTGGTCTTACTTGGATTAGGTCTATTTCAATTCCAACAGGTTTATGATCTCAATAATTTTTCTCATTTTGCATGACATTTCAAGTCCACTGCCATATCCCATAACCAACATCGATCAATTCTATTCAATATTTAAACCAATATTTCATAGCCCATATTCCATGTGGACCGTCTCGTGAGACTTCAAATAATCATCTCCAATATCCACATTAAAATTCCAATTTAATTTCATAATCTCGTAATCTTTTTCATAAATATCAATCCAATCCAAAATTCAAATAACATATTTTATAAAATACGTCTGAAAACCCATAAATACCTCTCAACCATATAAATAAGTCTTAACCACATAAATCTATCTCAAAACACATAAATATGTCTCAAACACATCTCTAAACACATAAATACGTTTCAAACCACATAAAAAGTCTCCATCACATTTATTTCTCAAAAGCATTACCACGTCGAAAAATATAAAAATTTCATAAATATCATAGAACAACCGAATTTAAATCATCATGTCAACTCACTTTTATATAATAAAATACCATATTTCCTTACTTGATCCATTTAACACCATAAAACTACTTTGTAACGGCTCGGTTTCCCAGGGCCACTACTTGGTTTCTCCCTTTGGAGAACTAATACTAAAACTTAATAATCAATATTTTCTTTTATAAAAATCTGAAATTTTTCATAAACTATGGCGATAATTATAATTATCAAATTATTGAGTCAATTTTACAATAGTAAATAATAAATACATTTATTACAAATTAAATAGAAATTCAAATAAAATTTTATGCGCAATATCATTTTCATCGACCCTACAAATAAAAACTATGTGGTTGTGAGCCAGAACTTAGTAGAATTCTAACCCTTTTACTATGTGCATTTTAATCATTACACAAATAAACACATAGGCAAGTTTCTCCTATAATTTTCATATAATAATCCTAAATATTCCAAGAAAACTATCATTTAAAATTTAACAACAGCTTTTGCAAGAATCACATAATTATATTTTAAATAACACAATAATCTCAAAAATTTTAAACATTAATTTAAAATTAATATTTAATCTGCAAAAATTATCAAATATATATTTATACTATAAATTTTCATAATATACAAAAACAATAAAAAATATTAAACTTAAATAAAATAATATTTTCAAAATATAAATTTTCTAGTGTATTATAATCTACCCCCTTTAAATAAATTTTATCCACGAATTTTGTTCAAAACAATCATAATTCAAAATCGTACCACACGATCAAATTAGTCACACTCGATTTTAAAACAATTCTTTTCTATGTAGGGTCCCGTAACCAAAAGTCACCCATAATTCATAACTAACAAAATATGTACTATATATCGCTACTTTTGCATCTATGGTGACCCACTCTATATCCAACGACATACAAACATGATGCAATTTAGTTGGTAACTTCTAACAAAGATAACTAATTGTTATAATATTTTATATTTTTAAATACTTCCGTTGTGCAACTCTGATAAATAAATATATATATATATATATATATATATATATATATATATATATATATGCCTATTTACATCCAACAAATATATTTTAAAATATCATGATAGTCTCATTTGGATTGTGTCTATCTCAATTCCAACAGATTCATGACCTCAATAATTTTTCTCACTTGGTATGACATTTCAAGTCCACTGTTATATCCCGTAACCAACATCAATAAATTCTATCCAACATTTAAACCAACATTTCGTAGCTCATATTCCCTATGGATTGTCTCGTGAGACAAAAAATAATCATATCTAATATCCACATTAAAATTCTAATTTAATTCTACAATCTCGTAACCTTTTTCATAAATATCAGCCCAATCCAAACTTTAAATAACGTATTTTTTTAAATATGTCTGAAAACCCATAAATACCTCTCAACCACATAAATAAGTTTTAACCACATAAATACGTCTTAAATACATCTTGAAATACATAAATATGTTTCAAACTATATAAATACGTCTCAATCACATTTATGTTACAAAAGCATTACCACGCCGGCAAATATCAAAATTCTATAAATATCATAGAACAACTGAATTTAAATTGACAAGTCAACTCACTTTTATTTAATAAAATACCATATTTCCTTACTTGATACATTTAACATTATAAAAACACTTTTAATGCCCGGTTTCCTAGGGCTGCCACATGATTTCTCTATTTGGAGAACTAATACTAAAACTTAATAATCAATATTTCATTTTATAATAATCTAATAAATTTTATAAACTACAACAATAAAAATTGTGGGGCTGTGTGCTAGAGTTCAGTTGAATTCTAACCCCTTTACCTCGTGTATTTAATTAATCTACAAATAAACATATAGATACGTTTTTCACGTAATTTTTATATAATAATCCTAAATATTTCATGAAACTAACAATTAAAATTTAATAACAACTTTCGCATGAATCACGTAATCAAGAGAGAGATTAAATACAAATATTAAAGGAGTTAGAAATTCTACCTGAAATCCGAAACCAAAATATTTTTCTCTCTAAAAAAATATTAAAATTGTAATCCTGCAACTTTTTCCTTAATATATCTATAGTTATATGTTATGTCCTGATTATATATCTTTCATAATATATATATTGATCTATGCTTAATATATATAAGTTCATGCATACACATGTCTGCCAAATATATATATATATATATGTATGTATGTGTATGTGTGCGCGCGCGCGCGCATGCATACGCACGTGTGTGTATGGGTGACTTTGTTTCGTTCTTTAAGAAGGAAACAATTTCACCTGCATACTTTTTTTTCTACACTAATTATTCCTCTTGAAATTAAAAAAATATTAATTATATCTCAAAATTTTCGAAATTATATTTTAAATAGCACAATAGTCCCAAATTTTTTTAAAGTCAATTTAAAATTAATATTTAATCCCAAAAAATTATCATATATATATTTATACCATAAATTTTCATAATATACAAAACATCCCAAAAATATTAAACTTAAATATAATAATATTTTTAAAATATAAATTTCTCGGGGTATTAGAGATTCAAAATCTACAGTGTGTAGATTTTGAATTGGTCAATCAACCTACTAGTAATAATATGTCAACCGACCGTTATGGGGTTAAAACCCCACGGAGCCCCATTTCCCTTCCGATTCAGATTTTCCCCTTCTCTCTCTAGCAATTATCTAAGAATTAAGAAGTCTTCTTCCTAAAACTCTAAGGGATCTCTATATTTGGCTTGGATTTGAAGATTTTGCGCATAGATCTACCATTCTTAATACATATTGAGTGATTGTTCAACAAAAAGATTAGTGTTCTTCCTCTCTTCTAGGGTTTCATTAGATATACTATCTAAGTTTCATCTTCTCGTGTTTTTGAGGTTTAAAGATTTATTAGAGAATATCTTTGTGTAAAGAGAATGGTTAAGGGTAGAGTAAAACAACCATGCCTCGGAAAACCCAATAATGATACATTAAACATTTTTTACAAAGAGGGTAAGGATAAGTATGTAAATGAAGCCATAAATCGCAAGGTTGATTGTTCTAAATCCGTTTTTCGAATTTTAAGAAGAAAAATATTGATTTTGAAAATTTATTGAGAGAATGGGGTGGAAATATTTTCTTTCTCAAGATAATAAATAGATGTGGCATTGGGTAAAAATGTTTTATAATAATCTTATTATTGATGGGAGGAGATTGGAATCATTTGTTAATGGAGTTCGTAGTAAGTTAGGTATTGAGGAATTTGAAAAAAGTTTGAAACTCAAAAAGTGAAATGTGTTTCCCTAAATAGTATTCTTTGGCTTGTCAATAATCTCAAGGCGGGTGAAGTTCGTTGTAAGTTTAATATGATTTGGAACAAAGTGGGATTGTTAAGTCTTGAACACCTTCTTCTTCATTCTATAATTACCTACTCTATCCTTCCTAGGGGAGGTAGTCACGCGACGGTCAATGATTACAATTTATATTTAATGAATAAAATAGTTGAAGGAAGACGTCTTGATTTGGCACACATTATGTTTGAACATATGCAATATCAATTGAATGTGACTTCAAGGGTATTACCCTATTGTAATGCTATTCAAAGAATTTTTGAGCATTTTAGAGTTGAAAGGATCCAGAAGATGAGGCTTGTTTTATGCCCAGTCCAACGTGGTTGAATGTAACGAGTATAATTTTGATGGTATATGAATATGTTCAAAATAGATGGGTGAAGAAAAGAGGTGAGGAAAGAGAAAGAATGATTAAGGAAGATGAAAAAATGGAGGAAGTAAGCACTGATCAGAAAATTGATCATCGTCAGAATCAGTTTGATAACTTCCAACAATATATTGAAGTGCTTGATTCGAGAGTATCCGCGAAAATGGAGGAGATAGCAGATATGAGGGTGTCAATCGAAGGAGGGTATGGGAGACTTACACAATTGATGGAAGTTGGGTTTGGATGGGTTACAAGCAACATTGAACAAATGTTCATGTTCATGCGAAACGAACAGTATTCTGGAGAACTGCAGTAATATAGTAGACAACAACAATTTATTGGGCAAACATCACATGGAGGACACACTGGGGTAGGACCTTCAGGAGAAGGACCATCCGGGGAAGGATCGTCTACATCAGACTATTAGCCGATGCCTCCTAGCTTAGGTGGACAACCCAACGGTTAATATCCACAATCGCCAACCGCTAGTCCTCTAGGTCTATATTATGCATTTATGGGTCAAAGTCCTCATTAGAGTTTATGCATTTTCATATTTATGCTATGAACAAGTGCTAATGTTGTATCTTGGTTTGTAATAGTTGATCTAGGATTTGTAATACTTGATCAGACTAAATAGGCTTAAGTGGTCTTAGCCTAATATGGTGGATTTTAACATTTATTAGATTAAATGGCTATTTATGATTTATGATTTATCTCCTATAATGATCCACAAAAATTTGAAATTTGGCTCTAAAAAATTCTTAAATCATTCTGTGCGAATTTGTTTTTCAAATTCAAATTATTGAATTCATTCTGATAAGTTTCTTAAAAAAAAGGTGTTTTTATAATTAATTTTTATCAAAGAATATATTTGAAGGTGAGTAAAACAACTTTATTTCATCCCTATTTTTTAAGATGACAAAGGGGGCAAAATTGATATTTAGGGATTTGTTCGCCTAACCATTGCATTGATTAAGGGAATAAATTATTTGGAGCTTATATTGAATATTTTAAGATTATATATATTTTTATTATTATTGTGAGTTTAAATACCCGTCCACAAATTTATGGGGAGCGTGGTTATATTATGTTGATCCTAAGATTTTGATGAACAATTAAGTATTGATGTTTTGGTGAAACTAATATTTAATTGAGTGTTTCAGTGATTTAAAGTTCCAGTAATGAAGACGTCAAATTAAATGGATGCTAAATGAAGATGTCAAGATGATGAAGAAGAATTAAGAGTTTGAAGAAATTAGAGAAAACAACTCAGGTGAATCTTAACTCTTAATATCCCATTTAGGAACATACACAGGACACAAAATGTATTTTATCATTTATGTGTGTTTTTTATTTAGTTAAATTATTTGCTCCTATGTGATTTGAAAAGAAATAATTTTGAATGACTAAAATGAAATATAAGAATATTAGTGGAGCTAATTTAGAAGTGAAAATTAGTTAAAGGGGCGAAAACGTCAAAGAAAATGTATTAAAATGAACTGAAAAGAAGTGTTCAACAATGAGGGGTCGACTGATGTGTATAAGACGAACATGCTTTATTGATCAATTAACTGATAAGTCGACTGATGAGAAGAAAATAAAGTCTCTGAATCTAGCAGTCGACTGACCAGTCGACCGATGGAGCTGTTTCAAGATCTTGTGCATTCCGAAATCATATCCAAAAGTAGCCATTTTTTGTTGGGATTTGAGAGAGATTTCAAGTATATTATCTATATTTAAGATATGGTTCATATACTAATTAAATCCTATTAATATTGTTCATTAAATATTAATGTTTCTCAATTTAGTACTTGAAATTGAATCTATTCCTATTGATTGAGATTGAGAAATACTTTGGGGGGTTTAATTGAGAGATTTGAAAGTTGTTATTAAATGAATTGAACCAAAATAAAATCCTTATGATAGAAGGGGTCTGTAAGAGCTTTTAATTGTCATGACACATGTAAACTAGCCATCAGAAGGTTGATTTCATATTCTTTTATATAGACCTGTGAATTTCATATATCATTAAGCAGTAAACAAGAGAAATCATATCATATCATTTGTGAGCTTTTATAAGAGTCATAATTCTGAGATATTATAAGTTTTTCTGAGAGACGATCTTGAAGATAAATTGCGATTACTATTTGCTGCTACCGGATTTGAAGTTACATTGTTCTAATCATTATTTATGTGGATTCCGGGTGAGATCTTTCCAATTAATATTTATTGCATTATTTGTTTATCGTTTGAAAATTGATCTTAGAAATTATTTATCATTTTTGAAGAAAATATGTTTACAAACAATTTCTTGAATCTAATTACATGCTCCAATTTGCTACCCATATCTTGTTAAAATTAGATTTTTGTATCTCACGTATTTCTATCACTAGTTGGGATATTAATTGAGTTATTGTTTATCTGGGGTGGTAGAAGCTCCGAGTGAGATTTACTTCTTATCAATTTTTATATTGGTGAGTTGTGACGGATTAAATACCATTGGGGGTATTTAATCAAGGGTAGTCAGGTTTCAGTCTCTTCCTGTAAAGAGATTGAGGTAGTAATTATTCCTGGATAAGAATTATGTTTTGAGTGATTTGTAAAGGTTCCATCATTACCTGTGAAAATGATAGTTGGAGTGTTTTGTGAGTTTTTGATTCTTGAGCTGTTGTGATAAAAAGAATTAGGTTAATCCTTAGCCTGAAAAAAGATAGGTTATTCTTGTGCCTGTAAAAAGTAGAGGTTATTCCTGAGCCTGGGAAAAGGAAATTGTAAAAGTTATTCTTGAGCCTGTAAAAAGTAGAGGTTGATTCTGAGCCTTTGAAAATAATCATTGTGCGTGTTTGGTTCCTACCTTTAAAGGGATCTTGGTTTTAGTGAGTGTGACCTCCGTGGAGCTCGAGGGACTGGATTAGCCAAGAGTAGCTTGGTGAACCAATATAAATCGTTTGTGTGTTGCATTACTACTTTGCTATTTTTGTTGTTTGGGTGTGCACTTAGATTGATTATATTATTCCGCTGTGTTATAAAGATAATAATTAATTTAGGTTTAAAATTAATTATTTTATTTATTCAATTTTATTCTAATTTTTTTTTTTTAATTATCCAATTCACTCCCCCTCTTGGGTATTCTATTGGGCCAACACATTATATTTTGGAGAAAATATCAAAATTAATTGTCATCATCAATAAGAGGGAGATTGTTGAATCCATGGTTTTGATGATCAATTATGTATTGATGTTTTTGGTGGAAATAATAATTTTATTGAGTGTTTCAGATTTATAGTTCGATGTTTTTTGTTTTTTTTTATTAAGAAGAAGAATCTTTGAAGAAAATATAAATAGTGCAAGATGGACATGATGAAAACCTAAAGAGTTTTGAAGATGTTGAAGAAAATTAGGTGAAAATAACTCTTTACTTATATACTCGTAATGCAAACTGAATTAGGATCACGCATGACACTTAAAATGAATTAACCTTATGTGTGTCTTGATAAGAAGTGATAAGTTTAAGATCCTAAAATGAATTTTTTTATGTGCTCCTTGTGTGAAAAAGTTTTGACAAATGACCTAAGTGAAAAGTATGTTTTAAAATATAAAATATTGAGTTTTCGAGTCAATACGATCAACCGGAAAAAGGGGTCGGTCGATTTATCAAAACAGTGTGTTTTGGAAATAGAAATAGAGACCTATTGATTCAATTGGTCAATCAAGAAAACAAGTCGGCCAACCGATTGAAACAGTGGTTGAAATGAATAAAGAAAAGAGGTCCCTAATCGATTCGGTTAACTAACAGGTTCGAGTTGGTCAATCGAATGCAACAATAGCTAATTTGGGAAGATTGGAAAATCTACTGACTATATAGGTCAACCGACTAAAAGGTTCGGTCAGCCAATAGGCATTAAGTCTGATGGCTAGAATAGCCGCTGGTACTGGGCAGTCAACTGAAGCATCTGGTCGGTCATCTGACAGTTTCAACCTTTAATTTAACTGATTTGATCTCTTGGTCAAAACTATATGTTTTTTATGATTCAAATAGAGGTTTTTGGGGGGATTTGAGTGCAATTCAAATATACATGACATATTATGTGATGCCTATTGATATGGTCCATATATTTTTGTTAATCCTAAGATTTTGATGGACAATTAAATGTTGATATTTTCGGTGGAACTAATGAGGTTATTGAATGTTTCAGTGATAAAGTTTCATTATCATTTTAATCATGAAGTAATTTGTGAAGAAGGTTATGGATACAAGAGACTGACAAAAAGAAGAACATTAAGAGACCAAAGATTTTGAAGAATCTAGGGGAAAACAACTCAGGTTGATTGTTACTCTTAGTGTATCCCGATCAGGATCACACACGACAGAAAAATAATTTTTTGATTATGTGTGTTTTTGATAGGATCCTAATTAGTTAAACATATTTTCTCCTATGTAAGGTTAAAGAAGAAATATTGATTTAAGAAAGATTAGAAATTAAATTTGATTTAAAATATCAATTAAGTTAACCGAGAAAAGAAATCGGTTAAATAGGCAAAAACGTTGAAGAGTTGAATTAAAAATTGATTAAGGAAGAGGAGTTCCAGTAGGATCGGTCAACCGATGAAAAGGAGCTGGGAAACGGTTTAATCTCTGAATCGTTCGGTCGACAGCTAGGTTGACCTATGACCAAACGTGAAACTTTCTAAATCGTTAGGTTGATAGACCAAAGTGGAGTGGTGGACCTACTATAGCTGGATTTTGGCCTGGGGAACTCTCTAAATCTTTCAGTTGATAGACCAAGAAGTAGCGGTCGACCGACAGGCTAGAACTTTTCGCTTGGGCTACAACCTGAATTGATCAGTCGACCTGTGGTGATTGGTCGTTTAACCAATAGTTTGGTTTCAAGTTTAGAGGATTTCGTGGATTTTTCCAAAAAGTAGTCGTTACTAGTCATTTTATGGTTAAGATTTGAGAGATATCTTAGGGATTTGATGTTATTTGAGATATATAATTAATATTTTGATATCCCTATAGATATGGTTCATATATTTTGATTATTTCTCAAATTGGTTCATATAATTCTTTCTATCCTATCTAATTGAGATTGATAAATATTTGAGAGATTAAATTGAATGTTTCAAAAGTTATAATTGAGTGAATTGAACCAGGATTGAGTCGTATTGATATAAAGGGTCTATAAGAGCAATTAAGTGTCATGACAAGTGGAAACTAACCGTTGGAGGGTATGTTTTAAATTCGTATAAGTAGACCTACGTTTTTCACTAAATTGAGACTCCAATCAATCAAATTTCAAGAGCTATTTTGTTCCTGAATTTTCTGAGAGTGATCATTCTAAATTCATACTGTGTGTATTGCGAGATTATTCTTGATAATTGTTCTTGAGAAAAATTGTTGTGGATTAATGTTATCGATTTAGAGTTTCATTGCTATTCATTCTTTATTCATTCGGTGGATTCCTGGTGAGATCGTTCCAAGTCTTTGCTTACTACTTGGAATATTGATATTTGAAATCGTTTTTTAGAACTTTAAATTGATTGAATTTTTTTTAAACGATTTCATGCAAAAATCTAATTACGTGTTAAATTGTGAGCTACCCGTTTTTATTAAAATCATATTTTGAAAATTTCAATTTATTTCTATCACTAATATTGAGACATTAATTGAGTTCAAATTAATCTTGGGTGGTAGAAACTCCGAGTAGGAAAAAGGTTATCAATTTTGTAATTGGTGAGTCGTGTGCGGATTAGATACTATTGGGAGTATCTAATCAGGGGTAGTTAGTTTCAATCTCTTCTGGTAAAGAGATTGAGATTTGATCTTTGCCTATAGTACAAAAAGATTAGGTTACTCTTTTGTAGTGAAAAGAGATAGGGGTAATTCTTCCTGACTATAATTATTTTAAGTGAATTTGTAATAGTTTAATCCTTATCGGGTAAAAGGATACTTGGAGTATTTTTATGAGGTTTAATTCTTAGCTTAATTATAAAAGAATTAGATTAATCTTTAGCCTGGGAAAAAGATAGGGTTATCCCTTAGCCTGTGAAAAGAAATTTGTAAATATTGATTCTAAACATGGGAAAAGAATCATTTTATAAGGGTTTGGTTCCTACTTAATTAAAGGAATCATAGTGATTAGTGGGTGCGACTTTTCGCGAAGCTCAGGAGACTGAATTAGACAAGAGTAGCTTGGTGAACCAGTATAAATTTTGGTGTGCTGCTTTCTCTACATTATTTATATTCTATTGTTTAGGTGTGCACTTGGTCTATAACAATTATCTACTGCTATAAAGATAATAATTAATTTAAGATAAAATTAATTATTTAAATTTTGAAGTGTTATTATTTGGTAATTTTTTTATTACTACCCAATTCACCTCCCCTTTTGGGTAGCTCACTAGGCCAACAATTTTAATATTCTCTTAATTAAAATGATTTAATACTTCATATCTGGTAGCACGTAAATATGCCACTACTTTCACTAGCAAGTATACGAGGTCAAGTTTTAATATAGATCAGGAGAGTGAGGGTTATCGTATTCACAAGGATTTATTTTGACTATTATTGAGTACCGCCTCTATCATAACCTAATTTTATCTAGGCGAAGATAAATTGAATAAAATTAATTATACTAATACTAAGTTAATTAATCTAATTAAATTAACTATACTAATATTACTATGAGATATTTAGGGAAAGTATTGCCTAGGGATTAACTTTTGTTTACAAAAACGTGTTTGGTCTCGTTTTAATTTACATTAACGGCGTTCGACTTCTCCGACAATCTTAGTTCGTAAACTCCTTCGCTACCTCTCCCAAGTGTAAGATGAGGGATATAACGTGACTTCGTGTCAACGAAGAAATACCTTTCAACGTCTTAACGACCCTAGGTCGTGTGAGTCTCGCCCCAACGTCATTGATTGCACACAATCTAACTCCCGACCGGGTCATTGGATCGTCGTGTCGTCTTTACCCTATCGACAATCTCAGTTCTAAAACTCCACCACCACCTCTACCGAGTGTAAGACGGGGAAATACATGACTTCGAGTCAACGAAGAAGTCCCCCTCAACGTCTTAATGACCCTAGGTCACGTGAGTCTTGTCCTAACATCATTGATTGTCCACAATCCAAACCCTGACCAGGTTATTGGATCGTGGCGTTTATTTACCCTAACCCGAATCTGGGGTTTGTCAAACCCCGTATTCTCCATATATCATTCTAAGCATAATAAACAAACAATGGGGCAAACACAATCAAAATAACGAAGAACAACCGCTAACCAAACACAAACTCAACAAAGTAACATTTTCATAAATATATTAATCCCTAGACAAAAACTTGTTTATCTCATGGCCATAGCCGGGTTATATAATGAAAACTAAGCTAAACATACTCAAACAATAATCCAAAGTTAAGAAATAAAAGAAGGAACAAGAGAAACTTAGCCTAGTCTGAAGATTTATCGCTAAAAACGTTCCGAGATCGCTCCTCCTTCATTGCAATGTGATCTTCTCCTTAGGATTTGAATGAGCACTCCCAAAACCTCTCAATCTAAACTCCTAAAGTCTATGGAGCTCTCTTGGCCGAATGGAGAGGAGAGGAGGAGAAAATAGGGATCAAAATATCCTGAAATATCTAAAATAATATCTAAACTGGAACAAAGGTGATGGCCGTGTTGATGGGATCACAACTACAGTGGTGGGAATGCAGAGAAAATGTTGCCCATCCTGTATTTTTACCGCCGCAGCGGTGACACCTTTTGGTATTTTGGATGTAACTTCTTCATAAAAACTCCGATTGTGGTAATTCAAACACCTGTGGAAAGAAGAGAAAAATATCTATAACTTCCATGTTTTGAATTTTTCCAAATTCGGATTGTATAGTAGTCAAAAATAGTCTTGAAGTTACAGTACCTGTACTGGCTTTGCACATTTCCACCATTTTTCCACCGTTCTTGATCCGATTTGTTCGTTTTTGATCCGTTTACATAATCTTTCACCTCAAAAACATGATGTAGACAAAAACACATAAAAATATATTAAAATGTACTAAACATACTCGAAAACTAACAGTGTTCGGATTGGAAATAGATAGGTAATTTACACTTATCAAATACCCTCAAACTAGGAATTTTTCTAGTCCTCGATCAAAACACCCATGCAATAAAAGAAAATATAACAACTAAAAACTAAAAATGAAAAACACGAAAAAGAAATATGTGCATGTTTTGAGTATCATCTATCAGCCAAACGAAATATCCCTCATCAGCCCCCAATCCTATCGAGTTCAAGCATAAAACACACCATGGAATGTTCTAGAATTTCAATATTTATAATAGTAAATTCCATTATAGATCCTACTTAAGTGTGTGTGTGTGTGTTTAAAACTCAAATATATAATTGTCCGTTAATCAGATTGGATTATCCACCATATAAGCGCATTACAAAAAAAAAAAAAAAACCAAAGGTATAGGGAATCAATAGGCTTGACCCGAGATCGATTCTCCACTAATGTCGGTTTGGAAGTTCAAAACTATCATTAGGGATTGGTTCGGTTTAGGACAAATGGCCAAGTATAAATTTGAAAGAAAAAACGGGTTAACATCGTTAACTTGACGTTACCCAAGGCACATCGCTTGGCACTCTCACACTCGAAACCCCATAGATAATTTCAAAACAACCCTGAACATATATTAAGAATGACGTACTCACTTGTCCAAAAAAAAAATGGAAATAAAAACCACATTTACATTTGATTTTTTTTTTCTTTTCAACGAACACACCCCCAAAATTATTCGATTGTTACAATTTAAGGGGTCTGTGAATGAAGAAAAACGACAAGTGAGTACTCGAATACTGAACCAATCAAAAGTTCTCCCTATACTGAACCGCTCACATCAAGTAGCATTTGCAATCTACTAACTTGATTCTCTCAGATTGTGCATTCAGTTTAGTGATGTAAGTTTGGAAAAAAGTTTTATCGGTCATGTGGTATTGGTTAAGTGTTCAAAATTGAAACAGTTTGAAGGCTTCGACAGTGTAATGAGGGATAATGATTTATCAAGGTTAGCTTAAAAAGGCTCAAGCGAGAAAATGAATGCCTAAATCATGTCTTCCGAACTACGTCGCCAAGGATTTTGCCTCGAATTTTCCCCAAATCAAGTTCTGGAAACCCTAATGTCATGAATTTAGGTGACAAATAATCGTTTTCACATCAATTAGACAGTTTTATATTGAGTTAACGCGCTCGTGCAAATAGGATCTATAATAACTATTACAAAAACATAACATTAAGCACATAGAACATACATGCATGAGTTTTATGCTTGACCTCAACAAAACAACTAGGGGACAGACTCATTATCGGGTAATGGCCCAGATGACGTCAAAACTCAACACATAACACAACAACTATCCTGAACAGACATGCACACGTAGAAACAATAAAACATACTAACTAAAACATATACTAAAAACATACTACACATCACATCCGACTCAAATAGGAAATGCTCATAATAACCTAGTCAGCGATCCCAATGACATGATAAAGCATTATAATGAAGACTAGGGTTTAAAACACGTACCTGGGAGGGGAGAGACTCTCGCCTCCGAATCAAATCGGTTGCGACGGATTTCACTTATTTTTCCTTGGGTTGCCTCCCAAGAAGCGCTTGGTTTATGGTCGTCAGCCCGACACGCCGAAGTTTTAGTCAAAGAGCACCTTCCGCCCATAGTAAGTCTCGTACAACACCACATCTGGGTCTTGATTGTCAACGCCCTCAAGCTTGGTGAGATTTGGCATTCAGCTCGGGCTTTCAACGGCATGCATCACCGGCTCATGTACTTGGTAGGCATGAAAGAACGTTTCTAGCGGTGGAGAGGAACAAGTGAACCACATCGGATCCTCATAAATATGATCATCTTGGACCAATGGAGGCATCACTAATTGGATCTCCAATGGTGACGAATCAAAATCGTCGATCTAGGCTTGAGTTCCCGGCTCATTCGAATATGTATAGTTGAACTCTCCCAAGCTCCTTCCGCTCGTTTCTGGTTCCTCACAGTGGCTTTCCTTGAATGTATCTTGTGAATCTCCGGGTGCCACTACGTCTGATTGGGCCTTAATCAAGCAGATTAGCTGACTGATTTGCATCTAAAGAGACATTACGGTTGCACCGATTTCAATGAAAATTGTCTCAATGTTGTCGAGACGATCCTCGTGCTCATTTAGCCGATCATTCGTCTCCCTCCAAAACGTTTGAGTTTCTCCAATATAATCAACGAATATTTCCTCCAGGCCGGGGGAAACTCAACGTATTGGTCCGGAGTGTCAATCCCTAGTGCCATAGAATTGCAACTCTAATAATCAAAGGCCGCCATGTCTTCCAACATCCAATGGGCTTCGTCTGTGGTTAGTTGGTCGAAAGAGGTGGTACCGTTTCCTCTTTCAACCCACATTCTGGTTGCAGCTTGTAACCCGTCAAGGAAGTTCAGTAATTGACACTCCCTCGGGAATCCATGATTTGGAAATCGGAGTAGCAAATCCATGTAACGATCCCAAGCAAAGTAATATGGCTCAGAATCCCGTTGAAAAAAACACAAGAGCACCTGTTGATCTACCATCTTCAAGCACCCTGCAAAAAAGAAAAGCAAAAACTACCAAATGAAAAAGTTACAAACAAAATAAATGCCTAAAGTAAAATTCGGTCATTTACTCACAATATCAATAATAACCAAAAAGCCAATCCCCGGCAATGGCATCAAAAACTTGGAAGTGCGTAAATACGCTGTTACTTTCACTCGCAAGTATATGAGGTCAAGTTTTAATATAGATCAGGAGAGTGAGGGTTATCGTGTCCACAGGAATTGATTTTGACTATTATTGAGTACCGAGTCTATCATGACCTAATTTTATCTAGGCGAAGATAAATTGAATAAAATTAATTATACTAATACTAAGTTAATTAATCTAATTAAATTAGCTATACTAATATTACTACGAGATGTTTAGGGAAAGTATTACCTACGGATTAAATTTTGTTTACAAAATGTGTTTGGTCTCATTTTAGTTTACGTTAACGGCATTCGACTTATCCGAAAATCTCAGTTTGTAAACTCCCTCGCCACCGCTCCCAAGTGTAAGACGAGGGATATAATGCGACTTTGTGTTAACGAAGAAGTCCCCCTCAATGTCTTAATGACCCTGGGTCGCATGAGTCTCACCCCAACGTCATTGATTGCACACAATCTAACTCCCGACAAGGTCACTGGATTGTCGTGTCGTCTTTACCCTATCGACAATCTCAGTTCTAAAATTTCATCGCCACCTCTCCCGAGTGTAAGACGGGGAAATATATGACTTCAAGTCAACGAAGAAGTCCCTCTCAATGTCTTAAAGACCCTAGGTCACATGAGTCTTGCCCCAATGTCATCGATTGTCCACAATCCAAACCCCGATCGGGTTATTGGATCGTGGCATTTGTTTACCCTAACCCGAATCTGGAGTTTGTCAAACCCTGTATTCTTCATATATCATTCTAAGCATAATAAGCAAATAATACGGCAAACACAATCAAAATAACGAAGAACAACCGCTAACCAAACACAAACTCAACAAAATAACATTTTCATAAATATATTAATCCCTATACAAAAACCCGTTTAGCTCATGACCATAGCTAGTTATACAATGGAAACTAGGCTAAACATACTCAAACAATAATCCTAAGTCAATAAATAAAAGAAGGAACAAGAGAAACTTAGCCTAGTCTGAAGATTTATCTCTAAAAATGTTCCGAGGTCGCTCCTCCTTCATTGCCACGTGATCTTCTCCTTAGGATTTGAATGAGCACTCCTAAAACCTCTAAATCTAAACTCCTAAAGTCTATGGAGCTCTCTTGGTCGAATGGAGAGGAGAGGAGGAGAAAATAGGGATCAAAATGTCCTAAAATATCTAAAATAATATCTAAACTGGCGCAGAGGTAATGACCGCGACGAAGGGATCACGGCCGCGGCGGTGGGAATGCAAAGAAAATACTGCCCATCCGTCATTTTTACCGCCGCGGCGGTGGTGGTATTTTGGCTATAACGTCTTCGTCCGAAGTCCGATTGTGATAATTCAAAAACCTGAGGAAAGCTAAGAAACATATCTATAACTTCCATGTTTTGAGTTGTTCCAAAATAGAATTGAATAGTAGTAAAAAATAGCCTTGAAGGTACCACACCTATACCAGCTTTGCACATTTCCACCATTTTTCCACCGTTCTTAATCTGATTTGATCGTTTTTGATCCGTTTACATATCTTTTCACCTCAAACACCTGATTTAGACAAAAACACATAAAAAAAAATACTAAACATACTCAAAAACTAACAACGTTCGGATTAGAAATAGATAGGTAATTTATACCTATCAATATCCTTATGGATTTCAATAAAACATACCTATATTGATGGGGTATGTTATATGGGGTCTAAGAATGTAATTTTTGACAAATTTATTTAATTAGATGTATAGGATAAAGGTTAAAGATATCAAGAACATCAGTTTTGAGCTTTTATGAGAGTGATATTATTGTTGAGATTTCTACGTAAGATTATATTCAAGTTCTTGATATAAAGTGCTTGCTATTGGTGTTACCGGTTTGAGTTCTAATTGCTAAATCTTCTTTGTCTTCGGTGTTTCCCAGTGAGATCCTTCAAAGTCTTGTTATTTTATTTCTAAGATATATTTATATTGATTGTTTGGTTTAAGATTGTTTAGAAAATTGTTTGAAACTTAAGAACCTGAAATTTTTTTAAACGATTTTTTGCTTGATTATCTGATTACGTGCTTAATTTTTGTTGCTCACTTTATTAATTAATCATATTTTGTTTATCTCAAATTGTATTTATCATGTACTAATTATTCAGGCCACTAATTGATTATATCTGTATTGAGGCGGTATAAGCTCTTTGTGGGAAGAAACTTACATTTTTTTTATATTTGTGAGTTTGAGTAGATTAGATACGTTTGATACAGTCTCTCGTCAGAGAAGCTAGTTTTTGATCTTCTTCTTTTTTCCTTTTTATTTTTTTTTTGTGAAAAAAATTTGGGAATTGATATTTGTCTTGTAAAAAAGTTAGGCTATTTTTTCCCTTGGAAAGATCTGGGTTTTGGTTCAACTTGATATTGAATTAAAGAGTGAATTGTAAAGATTCATTTTGAACCCATGAAAATAATAATTGAGAGAGTGTTAACTTGATTCTTAGTCTGTGAAATGGATCAGGGTATTGTAAAAGTTGATTCTGAGCCTGTGAAAAGAATCAAGAATTGTAAGGGTTTGGTTCCTATCTGGTCAAGGATTCAAGAGGTTTAGTGGATTTCGAATCTCCATGGATCTCTAGAGACTGGACGTAAGTAAGAGTAACTTGTCCATCAACTATAAATTCTTGTGTGTTGTATTGTTTATTTTCATATATTATGTTTGGGTGTGTGTTTAGTATTAAACACATTTTCGCTACGTAACAAGATAATAATTGATTTTGGAAAATTGACTAATTGTGTTTATAGGACATAATTTTTTAAATTTAGTAACTACCCAATGTACCCCCCTCATGGGTAGCTCTTTGGGCCAACAAAGAAAATGAAGAATAGGAATGAAAAATATATTTTCGCCCTTAAAATTAGAATAACTTTTCAAATAGATCTCATCAAATTATTTGAAAGAAAATTACAATATTATCCTTAATTTTAAAGAAGTATGGCGATCTTACCCTTAACAAAACGGTTATTGTAGACGCCATATTTTTTACCACCCAGTTAGTGTCAAATCGAAAGTATAAGTTCAGATAAACTTTAAAATGAGATTTAAAGGGAATGAATTTCTACTCTGGATCACATTGGATAATACGGAAACAACGAAAACATAAGAAAACATAAAACAATTGAATTTTATTCAATTTGGTAAAGTAAAAGTTTTGGGTCAACTTTGAAATTTCTAAAATTAAAAGGGGACTAAGACGACATTATCGAGGGTTGATTTCAATTACATCACTTTTGATATGATAAAAATTAGTTACTATCCCTTAATTATAGGAAATTTCCCTAATTACTTTTGTTACCTACTTTAACTCTGAAACATTTACTATCACTAGTTTCGTCTATTCAACACCAAAAATATTTATTTCAATACTGGTTTAAAGTTCAAAAATCCATAAATCCAATGTAAAAGACCTTGATCAAGGCATATAAATGGCATGACAAATCTAAGTCGCCAAAGTAACTAATGATTAAGACTTAGTTCAAAATTAACCAAACCGAAGTCATTTGATTAACAATCAAAGCTTGTCCAACCAAGGGCCCAACCAAGAAATAATGACCCATAAAAATGAGCATTAAAAGACTAAAGGAATATTCCTAGAAATTGCCTACAAAATATCTAAGGAAGGAACTAAGTTTCTTAGGAAGTAACTAACCGTTATCGAAATTAAACCGATTCGGTTTGTCACCTAAGTAAGGCATTTAATGAGCATTAAATGCCCATCCCATCAAAAATTAAATGTTTGGGATGAAATTTCAAGACTATATTCAAAGTACCAAGATATTTTAAGCAAAATATCTTAGGGTAACGAAAACACTTGAAATGTAGCTATCGGTTACAAAGAAACTGAGTTGATTCAATCCAAATCCAGCCGATTCAAGCCCCCATCACATCAAGTGTCTTAATCAAGCATTAAATTTCAAATAATGAAGACCAAATTCAAAGAACCTTGGAAGCATTAATGGAAACCAAACCAAAATAGTGAAGGTAGCTGGTACTTAGCCTCTAAACCAAACCAGAAACATCACTTCAAGCCGTTAATGACCCAATGTGCAACCAATCATATCTAAGGATGGGTAATGATGACCAGTGATTGTTAGTCATTACCAATTATTGCACAAAGATATTTAAAAATTTGGTAATCATTACCAAATCTTCAAAATTCGTTCAATACAAAGTAGGATCAAGACAAGAAAGGATGTCCCCTAAGACAAACATCCCCTAAGGAGTAGGTTGGGTTACCCTGCGTATTGGCCAATGCGCAAGGCACTCAACCTAAAAATATAATGCACATGGTGCTCAACATATAAATATACGACTCATTTTTTGGAAATTGAGGGTTCGAACATAGACTTTCTCTCGCTAAACTTGGGCTGTGCTCTCAAGTTCTAGGAATTCCAACCAATTCCTTCAAAAAACACCTCAAAATTCTATTGAAATTCCTCATCGGAGGAGCTTTTGAGGATCTTGGAGGAAGATTTCGCAAGGTTGATGGCAAATGATCGAGGACAACGAGGAAAATCCGAAGAATGAGATGAAGGTAATTGTACAATGAGCATTTTTATATGCTCGCGTATTGACTACTCGCAAGTGTTCAAGGTTAAAGTTTTAGTATAATGTGATCTTTAAGATCGGGTATCGTATCCACAGGGATTGGTTGTCGTTATTATCAAGTATCGTAATTGTTATGACCTAATTTTATCTAGGCGATAAAAAAAATGTAATTTAATTAATTAATACTAATATTAATATAACCTAATTTAATCTATACTAATTATACTAATACGAGATAGTTAGGGGATGGATTGTCTAGAGATTAATTTTATTTACTTAAATGCATTTGATTTCATTTAGTTTATAATAATGGCGTTTGACCTATCCGATAATCTCAGTTCGTAAACTCCCCCGCCACCTCTCCTGAATGTAAGACAAGGAAATACGTGACTTCATGTCAACGAAGAAGTCCCTCTCAACGTATTAACGACCCTAGGTCACGTGAGTCTCACCTCAATGTCATTGATTGCACAAAATCCAACTCTTTCCCGGGTTGTTGGATCATCGCGTTGTGTTTACCCTATCGACAATCTCAGTTCGTAAACTCTCCCGCCACCTTTCCTGAGTGTAAGACGAGGGAATATGAGACTTCGTGTCAATGAAGAAGTTCCCCCCAACATCTTAACGACCCTAGGTCACGTGAGTCTTGCCCCAACGTCATCGATTGCCCACAATCCAACTTTCTCCCGGATTATTGGATCATCGCGTTGTGTTTACCCTAGTCCGAATCCAGGGTTACCTCTTTTGAGCGTCAAACCCCAAATTGTTGATATATCTATCTAACCATAAAAAACAAACAATACGACAAATACAATAAAAAATAGTGAAGAACAATCATTAAAAAAATGCAACTCAAACAAAACTACATTTTTATAAATAATATTAATCCCATATATAATCCATGTTTAACTCATGGTCATAACCATTTATACATTGAAATTGAGATAAACATGCTCGAACAAATATAGAAGTTAATAAATAAAAGGAAAAACGGATGAACTTAGTTGTAGTCCGAAGATTAGCCTCTAAAATCATCTACCGATCGCTTCTCCTTCTCTGCATGGTAATCTTCTCCTTCGGATTTGTTTGAGCACTCCCCATACTCTCTCTCCATTCTAAACTAAGCCCTAAGGGATCTAATGGTTGGAGATTGCAAAGGAGAGGGGAGGAAAGGGGATTAAATAGAGAAAATATCTCAAAAAATATCTAAATTTGTGCAGAGGTAACCGCCTAGGCGGTGGGTATGTCGGTTCATTGATCGCCGCAACGGTGAAGATAGCGGTGGATTTGGTGACCATCTTGTAATTTCACCGCCTAGGCGGTGAGCTTCCAGCCGATTTTGGCCCTCTCTGCATTTTCACTGCCTAGTCGGTGGGCTTCTTTTCAGAATCTTGCTTCCGTGCTTATTTTTCCATCGTTCTTCGATTGTTCTTGGTTCGATCTGATCATTTATGCTTCGTTTTTCTACTTTTTTACCTTACACACCTGATTTATGAAAAAAGAATAAAAACTAATTAAAACGTAATAAAATACTATAAAAATGTTTGAAAACTAACTTAGTTCAGTTTGAAAATAAATAGGTAGATCACAGCAATCAAATACCCCCAAACATGGAATTTTGCTAGTCCTTGAGCAAAACACTCACACTAAAATGAAAAATATAACTAAATTAAATAAGAAATAACCTAAACACAAACAACCTAAACATAATGATATGCGAGTTTTACATTCTTATACCGACCAAGTCATTTTTTCCTCAACAACAGCCAGTCGCATCGAGTTCAAGCGGTAAAATGCATCATGTGGTGTTCTAAATTTCGATATTTAATAATGGTGAATGCCATTCTAGATCTTGTAAACGTGTTTGTGCGAGACTCAATAATATAGCTGTACAAAGACTGGATTGGATTATCCACCAACGAAACTCATGAGTTAGACCGTAAAGGACTAGGATATCTATATGCCTGATTGGGGTCCACTCTCCACTAATGTAGGCTTGAAAATTCATAAAGATCAGAAGGACTTGGTTCAGTTCTGGATTATTTGGCCAAGGGTATTTCGGAATAGAAAATGGGTTAATGTTGTTAACCTAACGTTACCTAAGGCTTAACGCTTGGCACATTCACTCTCAAACCCCTATAGATAGATTGGAAAAAATCCCGAACAATCAATTTTAAGACCGACGTACTCACTTGTCAAAAGAAAAGAATATATATTTTTTTTAATTCATATAACACACCCCTAAATTTATTCGAATTTCTACAATTTTAGGAGTGTGCAAAAAGGATTAAGAAAATGACAAGCGAATACAGTAATATCGAACCAATCCAAAGTTTGCCCTAAACCCAACCGCTCACATCAAGTAGCATATATGAATGCTAATTTGATTCACTCAAATGTGCCTTTAATTCAGTAATATAGGAAAAAGATCAATTGGCCAGGGTATTTGCTTATGTGTTCAGAATTGAATTGGCATTTAGGCTTCGACAGGGTAACGAGGGATAAACATATAACATGGTAGGCTTAAAAGGCTCAAGCAACAAAAAGAATGCCTAAATCACATTTCCTGAACTACCTCGCCTAGGATTTCGCCTCAAGCTTCTCCTCAATCAGGTTCTAGAATCCTTAATTATCATGAATTTGGCTAATCAATAATCATCATCAAATCAATTAAATAGAAATACATTGAGTCTATGTGCTCGTGTAAATTAGGATCTACAATAATTTTCACCAAAATGCATTGTCAAGCACACAGAACAAACCTGTATGGGTATTAGCCTTGACCTCAAAAACAACCAGGGGTTATATCATCATCGGGTAATGGCCCAAATGAACACAAAACTCAACATGCACACAACAACAACAAACAAACACAAACTAACCTAAACAAACATGCACACGGTAAAAACAAAACAACATTAACTAACAATACTAAATACTACACATCACTTCCAAACATAAAACGGACAATGTTCCCAGCGGCCCAATCATCAATCTCTACATATAGGAAATTAAAGCATGCTAACGAAGGGGGTTTAGAACACAAACCTGGGAGGCAAGAGAATCTCGCCTCTGAATCAAGTCGAATGAGATGGATTTAATTTATTTTTTACCTTGGGTTGCCTCCCAAGAAGTACGTGGGTTAATGTCCTTGGCTCGACTTGTTTGGAACACCCTCAAGCTTGGCGAGGTTTTGCTTTGATCGGCTCGATCTTTCAATGACACGTCTCACTGGCTTATGTGGTGGCCACGCACCATAAAATGGCTCGGAATCCCGTTGAAAGAATGCATCAATACCCGTTGATCTAACATTGCCAAGTACCCTACATAAGAAATAAAAAACAAAACTAAAAAACAAAAATTATATACAAAAGAAATGCCTAAAGTAAAATCGGGTCATTTTTACATGCTCGCGTATTGACTACTCGCAAGTGTACAGGGTCGAAATTTTAGTATAATGTGATATTTAAGATCGAGTATTGTCTCCACAGGGATTGGTTGTCGTTATTATCAAGTACCGTAATTGTTATGACCTAATTTTATCTAGGCGATAAAAAAATGTAATTTAATCAATTAATACTAATACTAATATAACCTAATTTAATTTATACTAATTATACTAATACGAGATAGATAGGTGATGGATTGTTTACGAATTAACTTTATTTAGTTAAACGCATTTGATTTCGTTTAGTTTACAATAATGGTGTTCAACCTATCCGATAATCTCAGTTCGTAAACTCCCCCGCCACCTCTCCCAAGTGTAAGACGAGGGAATACGATACTTCGTGTCAACGAAGAAGCCCCCCCAACGTCTTAACGACCCTAGGTCATGTGAGTCTTGCCCCAACATCATTGATTACACACAATCTAACTCTCTCCCGGGTTATTGGATCGTCGCGTGGTGTTTACCCTATCGACAATCTCAGTTCGTAAACTCTCCCGCCACCTCTCCCGAGTGTAAAACGAGGGAATATGCAACTTCATATCAACAAAGAAGTCCCCCTCAACATCTTAACGACCATAGGTTACGTGGGTCTTGCCCCAACGTCATCGATTGCCCACAATCTAACTTCCTCCTGGGTTATTGGATCGTCACGTTGTGTTTACCCTAGTCTGAATCCGGGGTTACCTCTTCCGAGAATCAAACCCCGAATTCTCAATATATCTATCAAAGAATAAAAAACAAATGCTATGTCAAACACAATCAAAAATAGCAAAGAACAATCATTAAAGAAACACAACTTAAACAAAACTACATTTTTATAAATAATAGTAATCCCATATATAATCCACGTTTAACTCATGGTCATGACTATTTATACATTGAAATCGAGCTAAACATGCTTAAACAAATATAGAAGTTAAGAAATTAAAGGAAAAACGGATGAACTTAGCCGTAGTCCGAAGATTAGCCACTAAAACCATCCACCGATCGCTTCTCCATCTCTGCATGGTAATCATATCCTTCGGATTTGTTTGAGCACTCCCTATACTATCTTTCTATTCTAAACTAATCCCTAAGGGCTCTAATTGCTGGATATTGCAAAGGAGAGGGGATTAAATAGAGAAAATATCTCAAAAAATATCTAAATCTGAGCAGAGGTGACCGCCTAAGCGGTGGGTATGTCAGTTCATTGATTGTCGCTAAAGTGAAGACAGGGGTAGATTTTGTGACCATCCTACATTTTCACCGCCTAGGCGGTGAATATCATCGCCTAGGAGGTGAGCTTCAAGCAGATTTAGGCCTTCTCTGCATTTTTACTACCTAGGCGATGGGCTTCTTTCCAGAATCTTGCCTTTTTGCTTGTTTTTTTCACCGTTCTTGGTTGGATCTGATCGTTTATGCTCCATTTTCCTACCTTTTCACCCCCACACACCTGATTTATACAAAAAGAATCATGATTTGAAATCGATAAGGTATAGGAATTCCATAAGCCAGACTGGGTTCCACTATCCACTAATGTAGGCTTGGTAGTTCAAAAAGATCAATAGGACTTGGTTCGGTTTTTAAGATTTGGCCAAGGGTATATTAGGAATATAAAATAAGTTAATGTCATTAACTCAATGATACCCAAGGCACAACGCCTGGCACATAATCATATTCGAACCCCCATAGATAAATTTCAAATAACTCTGAAGATACATTTAAGAACGACGTACTCACTTGTCAAAAAACACGGAAATTGAACTATATTTACATATGTCGTTTTTTTTATATAACGTACCACACCCCCAAACTTATTCAATTATTACAATTTCACAGGTGTGGTTAAAATAAAATAAAAATGACAAGTAAGTACTCGAATACCGAACCAATCAAAAGTTCGCCCTAAACCCAACCGTTCACTTCAAGTAGCATACACGAATGCTAGCTTGATTCACTTAAATTGTGCCTTCGGTTCAGTGATATAGGTTTCGAAAAAATTCAACTGGCCAGGGTATTTGTTATGTGTTCAGAATTGAAACAGAAAATTGATTTCCACAAGGTAACGAGGGATAAACATTTTATAAGATAAGCTTCAAAGGCTCAAGCGAATCAAATAAATGCCTATATCACGTCTCCGGATCAACCTCACCTAGGATTTTGCCTCAAGTTTCCCCTAATTAGGTTTTAGAATCCCTTAAATTGTCATAAATTTGGCTAATGGATAAATTGCCTCAAATCAATTGAATAACTATACATCGAGTCTACATGCTCGTGCAAATTAGGACCCACAATAACTTTCACCAAAACGACATGCCAAACACATAGAACATACATGAATGGGCATTACCCTTGACCTCAAAAACCAACTAGGGGATAATATCATCATTGGGTAATGGCCCAGATGAACACAAAACTCTCCACACAACAACACATCTACAAACATAAACACATACTACTCTAACATACATGCATATAATAAACTAAACTACACAACTAACAACAATTAAACATACTAAACATAATAAACATCACCCCCAAACTTAAAATGATCAGTGTTCATAATGACCCAATCATCAATCTCAACATTTAGCATGCATTATAGTAACGAAGAGGTTTAGAACACGTACCTGGGAGGCAAGACAATCTCGCCTCTGAGTGAGGTCGGTGGTGATGATCTAACTTATTTTAAAAACTTGGGTTGCCTACCAAGAAGCGCTTGGTTTATAGTCCTCAGCTTGACATGGATAAGTGCTCATCATAGAGCGGCTTCCGCCCATAGTATGTGTCATAAAACAAAACGTATGGGTCATGGTTCAGAATGCCCTCTAGACTGGTTAGATTTGGCATTATTCGGCTCGAACTCTCAACAAGACTCATTTTTGTCTCATGCGCTTGGTTGGCATGAAAGATCATTGCAAAAGGGAGTGGAGGACAAGTGAGCCACATTGGATTCTCATAAATATGATCGGCTTGGATCGGCGGTGGCAACAATTGGAGGATCTCAAATGGCGGATAATCACAAGTGTTATCTTGTGATTTTTCATCATCTTCGAACTAACCTAAGTTCCTCCCGCTTGTTTATGGTTCCACACGATGGCTTTCAATGCATGTGTCTTGTGTGTGTCTCAGTGCCACCATTTTTTACTCGGCCTCAATAAAGCTAACAAGATGACCGATTTGAGTCTCAAGAAACTTTACGGTCTCATCAATTTCAGCACGGGTCACCTCAATTTTGTCAAGATGGACCTCATGCTCATTGATTCGGTCATTTGTTTCCCTCCAGAAAACTTAAGTCTCCCCCATAAAGTCAGCGAACATTTTCTCCAGGGTGGGGGAAGACTCCTCTTGTTGGTCAGGGAAGTCAATCCATGGTGCCGAAACGGTGAAACTATCTCCAATGATTTGATAGCTTGTGAATAATTTGAATAGTGAAAATCATACTCCTCCATGTCTTCCAACAACCGATAGGCTTCACCCGTGGTTAATTGGTAAAAAAAGATGGTACCGTTTCCTTCTTCAACCCAATTTCTTGTTACTGCTAGTAACCCATTGAGGAAGTTCAGAAATTGAGACTCCCTTAGGAAATGATGATTCAGAAACTGGAACAACAACTCCTTGTAGCGAACCCAAGCACAATAAAACATCTTGAAATTTCATTAAACGAAATACATTAGTACTTGTTGAAGAGACATCTTCAAGTACCCTACAGGAAAAAGAAAACTAAAAACAGAAATTGAAAATAAAATAAATGGCTAAATTAAAATCAAATTACTTACCAACAATATCAACAACAATCTAAAAACAAATCCCTAGCAACGACGCCAAAAACTTGGTAGCGCGAAATTACGTCGCTACTTTCACCGCAAGTGTACGGGTCAAGTTTTAGTATAATAGGAAGAGTAGGGTTGTCGTATCCACAGGGATTGGATTAGAATTATCATTAAGTACCGCCATTGTCATAACCTAACTTTATCTAAGCGACTCAATTTATAGTTTTTGTTTTATAAATAATATACTAAACTAATTAAACTAATTAACCTAATATACTAATATTGACGTTTAAGGGAGTAAATTGTCTAGGGATTAACTTTGTTCATTTAAATTCCTTCAATTTAATCTAGTTTACATTAACGATATTCACACTATCCGACAGTTTAGGTATCGAAATCTCACTCACTACCTCTCCCGAGTATAAAGTAAATGAATATGTGACTTCGAGTCAACACCGAAGTCCCCCTCGAGCATCTATACGACACTTGGTCACATGAGTCTCACCCCAACCTCATGGATTACATACTTTCTAATGCCCTCCCTGGTCATTAGATCGTCACGTTGGGTTTAAACCCTAGTCCAAATTCGGGGTTACCTCTCCCGAGTGTCAAACCCCGTATTCTAAAAATCAACCCTAATACCATAACAAGCATATCAAGATTGTAATAAAATGGTAAAAACAATCAGATAAACATGAATAACCATTAACGAAACATAAATTCAACCAAACAACGTTTTCAAAAACGAATCGCTCCCTAGACAATAGATGTTTATCTACACATGGACATAGCCCAATATTCAACAATACATGAGATAAAAATCATCAACTACCAACAATAATTTAAGAAATAAATAGAAAAACAAAGGAGAATAGACGTTATCTCAAGAACGGGTGATTTTGTGTCCGTGATTTCTGCTCCGATCTTATTTCCTCTTGTTGAATTTGTGATCCTCACACTTGGTATGGTCTTATATCTCTCAAGAAAACTCCCAAAAATGTTCTTTATGTGTGGGAGCAAGAGGCAATACATATGGGATCCAAAATATGAAGAAAATAACCCAAAATATCTATTCTAGCTGCTATCGGACCACTGCAGCGGTGACACTATTTCTTCTTTTGGATGTAACATTTTCTTCCAAACTTTCATGGAAAGGAAAGACAGAGATATACAACTTTTATGTTCTGAGTTTTTCCCAAATTGAATTGGAACATCTTCAAAATTGGCCTTGAAGTTATTGCACCTGTACCGACTTTGTCTCTTTTCACCCATTTATTCAAAAACCTATAAAACAATACAAAAAGGCATTAAACTAACAAAAGTGCTTGAAAATAGACAAATATTTGAATCTAAAAGTACTTCATTTGTTGGTAAATAAACCACTCATCACCAATCGTTTTCATAGGCTAAAGATTAAAATCTAATCATTTTTTAGGCTAAATATTAAACCCCAATATTTTTCATAGGCTAAAGATTAAAACCTAGCTACCCTGATTCAACACCAACCCAAATGTGTCTAATCCACTCGAACTCACAAATACAAAAGATTTACCAATTTCTTCCCACAATCAGCTTCTACCATCTCAATACAATTATAATCAATTAATGTCCCGAATCTAATTTAATCAATTGAATTGCACAAATAATAAACAATCAGATTTCACAAATAAAAACCATTTTAAAAATATTTTTGCAAAATTATATTTGGAAATGATTTTCCTAAAATAAATATTCCAAGTAAACAATTATATCATAAACAAATAAGTACAGAATTAACTTGGAAAGATCTCATCGGGATTTTTAAACAAAATATTCGTGTCTCATTCAAGAACTCTTTCAATATATCACTCTTATAATTTTCTCAACGAAAATTACTCTCATGTAATTACAAAGGTTGATTAAAACTCTTTGTTCTTGATTACCTTTTTTTAATCCCGTAGGTTTATATTAATAGATCTAGAATAGACCTCCAACGGCTAGTTTTCGAATGTTATATCATTTAATGACACCCTAAGACCCTATATATCATATGCTTCCAAAATAAATAAGTTTCATTTAAAAGTACTCCTAAAATATTTTGATTTGGTCCCTAAAACTTTTTGAATTCAAAACCCTTAAAGATAGAAGTAGTTTTACCATTTTAATTAAAATAATAATTAAATATTTGGACTAAATTAATATGATACTAATATTATATGATATATATATATATATATATATATAAGTAAGACATATAAATACCTTTAAAAACTCATTTAAAATCGTTAAAAACAAGGAGATTTGACCCAAATACCGAAACAATCAAAGTTGATTGTTTGACTCATTGGTTGAGCGACCACTCCAATGGTTAGAATTGTGATCATTGCAAAGCCTTCAATTGGTTGGCCGATCATGCTATCGGTTCACCAATTCGTTCAGTGCGCTTTTCCTATTTTTCTATTTTTGGCTATTGGAATAGTTAGTCGACCGACCTTATCCATTGGTTGACTGAATTGGCTAGTAGGTCAACCATTTAGCTTACTTAAGCTACTATTTTCATTAGTTGACCGACCCCTTTCGTCAGCTGACCAAATTAAGCCGAAAACATACTATTTTAAGTCCTACAACTATGTTTTCAACTAGGCCCTTAACAAAAAACATTTTTATGATTAACCACTTTATAAAAAACCATTTTAGAATCTTAAACTTATCACTTCTTACTAAGGCACACAAAAGATTTATTCATTTTAAAGTATTGTGCAGGATTTTAATTCAGGTTGCATTAAAAATATAAAGGTAATGAGTTGTTTTTACCTAATTGTTGTAAACATATTCAATGCTTTGGAAATCATCATTATCTTCAATGTGTACCCGTATTTAATACCTTTTGATAGGTGTGATCTACCTATATATTTTCAAACCAGTTTTATTAGTTTTTGAGTACATTTATTATGCTTTAATATGTTTTTATTATTTTTGTATTTAAATAGGTGTGTGGGGTGAAAAAATAGGAAAATGGAGCATAAACAATCAAATCGTATTGAGAACGGTGGAAGAACGATGGGAAATAAGCAAGGAGGCAAGATTCTGAAAGAAGCCCACCGCCGCGGTGTCCAGACCTCCGTTGCGGTAGTGAAAATATAGAGAAAGACCTTATCTCGCTAAACATCCACTACCGCAGCGCGAGACCCACTGTCGTGGCACAGAGAATGCAGGATGGTCTCCAAAATCTACTGCCAACTCCACCGCCTCGGCGAACATCAAACCGACCTACCACCGCCGTGGCAGTCAGCTTTGCACAGACTTAAGATATGTTTGGAGATATTTTGCGTATCTAAACCCTTCCTCTCTTCCGGTGGAATCACCCCCCCAAGGCCTTAGACTATATTTTAGGGTGAGTTTGAGAGAATTTTTTAGGAAGAGCACTTAACCCAAGGTGGAAGATAAAGGAGGAACCGATTGATCAACGGTTTTAGCACCAAATCTTTGGATATCGGCTAAATCATTCCTTTCTTTTCTTTGTTTTCTTCATTTCGGTAGTTGTAGAGCATGTTTACGCCATTTTACATTGTATAGATGGTTATGACCATTGGCTAAACATAGGTTGTTTAGGGATTATTAATAAATTTATGAATATGTTATTTGAATGAGTTTGTGTTTTGTTAGAGGTTGTTCTTCGATGTTTGATTGTGTTTATTGTTCTTGTATTGTTAATATGCTAGTTTAGATATTTTGAGAATATAGAGTTTGACACTCGGGAGAGGTAACCCCAGATTCGAATTAGGGAAAACACAATGCTTGAAATCAATGACGTTGGGGCGAGACTCACACTTAGAGTCGTTAAGACATTGAGGGAGACTTCGGCGTTGACACGAAGTTACATATTTCCTCATCTTACACTCAGGAGAGGTGATGGGGGAGTTTACGAACTAAGATTTTGCATGCAATCAATGACGTTAGGGCAAGACTCATGCAACTTAGGATCGTTAAAACATTGAGGAGGACATCTTAGTTGACACAAAGTTGCGTATTCCCCCATCTTATACTCAGAAGAGGTAACGGAGGAGTTTTAGATACCGAGATCGTCAAATAAGTCGAACGCCGCTAACCTAAACTAAAATGAGATCAAACACTTATTCGTAAATGAAACTAATCCCTAGACAATCTATTCTCTCAAACTTATCTCAATATTAATATTAGTATAGTTAAATTAGTATTTTAGTATTAGTAAATAATTAAATTCCATTTTTAGTGCCTAGATAAAATTACGTTATGATAATCACGGTACTCGATAGTAATCTCAATCAATCCCTGTGGATATGATACCCGATTGAAAGATCCATTATACTAAAACTCGCCCCGTACGCTTGCGGTGAAAGTGACGACACGTAATTGCGGCCACCAAGTTTTTGGTACCGTTGCCGGGGATTAGTAGTTTGTCAAATACAGTTTTCGACGAACGCCACCAAATTTTTGCTAACGATTGTTGGGGACTGTGTTTTAGATTATTGTTGATATTGTAAGTAAATAACTTTATTTTAATTTAGGCATTTTTTTAGTGTTTATAATTTTTCTTTGTAGTTTTGTTTTTGTATTTCTTATGCAAGGTAATTGATGATGTTAGATTGATAGGTATTCATGCATTTCTTTCAACGAGATTCCGAATTGTTTATAGTTTGTGGCCACATAAATAAGCCGGTAAGGCATGTTATTGAAAGATTGAGCTGAATAAAGCAATATCGGACCAAGCTTGAGGGCGTTCTGAATGTGTCGGGCTGACGACCATAAACCAAGCGCTTCTTGGGAGGCAACCCAAGGAAAACAATAAATTAAATCTATCTCTGTCGACTTGAAACGGAAGTGAGATCCTCTCGCCTCCCAAGTACGTGTTATAAACCCCCATCTTCAATCTCATGCTATATACTGTCATTGGGATCGTTGACGGGTCGTTTTAGGCAAGGCCTGTGTTAAGTTGGTGGTGATGTGTAGTATGTTTTTAGTATGTGTTTATGTTATTAGTTGTTGTTTTGTGCTGAGATTTGATGTCATCTAGGACTTTACCCGATGATAAGTCTGTCCCTTGATTGTTTATTAAGGTCGAGCGTAAAGCTCATTCAGGTGTGTTTTGTGTGCTTAACGTATCATCTTAGTAAAAGTTATTGTAGATCCTAAATACACAAGCACGTAAACTCAATATAGCACTATCTAATTTATTTGAAATCGATTATCCTTCACTCAATTTCATGACAATAGGAATTCTAGAACTTGATTTGGGGGAAATTCGAGGCGAAATCCTAGGCGGGGCTGTTCAGGAGATATGATTTAGGCATTCATTTGATCGCTTGAGCCTTTTTAAGCCTACCATGATATAACATTATCCCTCGTTACCCTGTCGAAGCCAAAATGCTAATTCAATTCTGAACATATGAAGAAAAACCCTAGCCAGTTGATTTTTGTCCAAACTTATATCGCTGAATTAAAGACACATTTGAGTTAATCAAGTTCGCATTCATATATGCTACTTGATGTAAGCGGTTGGGTTTAGGGTGAACTTCAGATTGGTTCGGTATTAGTGTATTCAATTGACATTTTTTTAATCATTTTTGCACACTCCTAAAACTATAGAAATTCGAATACGTTTGGGGGTGTGTTACTTAATCATTTTTTGCACACTCATTAAATTATAGAAATTCAAATGAGTTTGGGAGTATGTTTGAAAAAAAAATTACATTTCTTTTGACAAGTGAATACGTTGGTCTAAAATGATTGTTTGGGATTGTTTACAAATTTTTTTATAGGGGTTTGAGTGTGAGTGTGCTAGCGATGTGCCTTAGGTAACGTTAAGTTAACAACGTTAACCCATTTTCTATTCAAATTTACCCTTAGCCTTTTTCCCAAAACCGATCCAAGCCCTATTGATCTTTTTGAACCACTGAGCCTACATTAGTGGAGAATATATCCCGGGTCAGGCATATAGATTCCCTATACCTTAAAGGTTTTAGTCATGAACTATATTAAGGAATAATCCCATCTAATCAATGGATAGTTGTATATTTGAGTTTAATCACACATACACTTAAGCAAGGAGGCAAGATTTTGAAAGAAGCGCACCGCTGCAGCGTCCAGACCTCTGCCGTGATGGTGAAAATACAAAGAAAGACCCTATTTTGCTGAACATCCATCGCCGCGGCACGAGACCCACTGCCGCAGCACAGAGAATGTAAAATGTTCTCCAAAATCCACCGCCGACTCTACCGCCTTGGCAAACATCAAACCGACCTACCACCGCCGCGACGGTCAACTCTGTACCGACTTAAGATATTTTTTGGGATATTTTGCCTATTTAAACCCTTCATTTCCTCCTCTCTTCCGGTGGAATCACCCCCCAAGGCCTTAGACTATATTTTAGGGTGAGTTTGAGAGATTTTTTAGAGAAAGCTCTCAACCCGAGGTGGAAGATGAAAGAGGAAGCGATCAATCAACGGTCTTAGGACCAAATATTTGGATATTGGCTAAGTCGTTCATTTATTTTGTTTGTTTTCTTCATTTTGGTAGTTGTAGAGTATGTTTATGCCATTTTACATTATATACATGGTTTTGGCCATTGGCTAAACATAGGTTATTTAGGGATTATTAATAAATTTATGAATATGTTGTTTGAATGAGTTTGTGTTTTGTTAGCAGTTGTTATTTGATGTTTGATTGTGTTTATCATTATTGTATTGTTAATATTCTAGTTTAGATATTTTGAGAATATGAGGTTTGACACTCGGGAGAGATAACCTTAGATTCGGACTAGGGTAAACACAACGCTTGAAATCAATGACGTTTGGGCGAGACTCACATGACCTGGAGTCGTTAAGACATTGAGTGGGACTTCAGTGTTGACGCGAAGTCACGTATTCCCTCGTCTTACACTCGGGAGAAGTAATGGGAGAGTTTACGAGGTGAGATTTTGCATGCAATCAATGACGTTGGGGCAAGACTCACGCAACTTATGGTCTTTAAGACATTGAGGGAGACCTCTTCATTGACACAAAGTTGTGTATTCCCCCGTCTTACACTCAGAAGAGGTGGCGGAGGAGTTGTAGATACCGAGAATGTTAAATAGGTCGAATGTCGTTAACATAAACTAAATCGAGATCAAACACTTATTCGTAAACAAAACTAATCCCTAGACAATCTATTCTCTCAAACTTATCTCAATATTAATATTAGTATAGTTAAATTAGTATTTTAGTATTAGTTGACAACCCAAGAATTACCCAAGAGATGGGAGAATTGGGTTTTGACAAATAATTCGTTATTTAATCTACTCAGTATAAACTAAGTGTTTATATGATTAAGTGCACAACAGATATTCAGACAAGAGTAATAATCACAAACACAATTATATGCGAAAATGTAAACAATATAATTAGAGAGATTGACACCGGTATTTTGTAGTGGTTCGGCAAACACCCTTTGCCTAGTCTACTCCCCCGAGCTCCTTCGAGAATTTCACTATCTTTGATCTTCTTACGGAGGAAGAACAAATTGTTTAAGTCACCGCTTTAGAATTACGTATCTGAAGTCTTTACAATTTGGAGTGAATATATTCTATTCACAAATCCCTTATCTTGAGTAAAACCCTTACTCAAGATTTACAATGAAAATCTCACCATCTCACAAAATGGAGCTTCAACACTCACAAGATATAGAACTCAAGAATCTATGTGTGTGAAGGAAATACGACAAACACTCAAGAAATATGAATCAACAAAGAGTATAAGTGTTGTTGGACATATTTTAGCTTGGAAGCCTTTGGTAGTATCTCTTTGATTCTTGTAGTTCACTTGATTGATACTTTGATAGCTTGATTTCCTCCACGAATCTTCTCTCCTTTTATAGATGAAGATAATGTAGCGATATCACATTTGAAGAACTTGAGTGCTAAGTGACAGTTTGGAAATCCTCTTTAAATTTCAAGATTCAAATTGCATAGGCTCATTTCCATTATCTCCGCAGATTTGTCAAGATTCTTTTTCCTTTTTCAAACATCATTTACTGCTTAGATAGTATAATTAAAAGTAAAGAACCCATGGTCCATTAATGTCTTTGAGGTAGTGAAAAATTACAGCCATATATCATATATACAATGTATATAATTGAGTATAAGTGGTAATAATGATTGTAGACAAAACATGATAGAGTTATTCAAAGTTGGATATGAATTATTGAATGTTAGGCTTCTCAACTTTAAAATATGCAACAAGTTTATTCAAGATAAGTTGTCATTCACATTTGTGGAAGACAAGGTATGGGCTTGCATCAATTGAGTTACCCTACCACTAGGGGTGTTCACGGTTCGGTTCGGTTCGGTTTTAACATTTTTTAGTCCCTAAACCGAAAATCTCGGTTTTCACAAACTGAAAACCGCTCCCTGACGATTCGATTTCAGTCGGTGGGAAAAACCGCTACTTCGGTTTCCGTCGGTTTCGATGCGATTTTCGATCTTGGGCCTGACACAATTTTCGTGAGTTTTTTTTTTTTTTGCATGTTTTGGGCCTGATACAATTTTCGTGAGTTTTTTATGCATGTTTTGGGCCTGATACAATTTTCGTGAGCATTTTTTTTTGCACGGCCCATTAGCCCATTTCCTTAGTGAATTAATCCAAATTCAATTTGAGCCCATTTACCAATTTTATAACAGTATAATTCACTAATTAATAATCCGTAACATACAATTCGATAATTAATAGTCCAAAAACTACAATGTATCAAAAACTTTACCACATAACAAAATTCACCACCAACACATCTGAATTACAATGCAGCACAAAATTAAAAAAACTTACAATTCACTTTTGAACTACAATGAAGCACAACATTAAAAAACATACAGAAGCACATTTGAATTACAATGCAGCACAAAATTAAAAAAACTTACAATCCACATTTGAACTACAATGCAGCACAACATTAAGAAAAACTTACAACAGCACATTTGAACTTCCAGCAGCACAAAATTAAAAAACCTTACAGCACAAAATTAAAAAAACTTACAGCACGAAACCATTAGCATGACAATCCTAAAAAATAATAACAGGAACACATGCAATACAGCACTGTCAACAAATGACAGCCAAAAAAAAAATAACAGCATTTCACAATACAACACAGTATTGTCAGCACATGACAGCCCAAAGAAAAATAAAAATAACAGCACTTATACAATATAATACAGCACTGTCAGCCCAAAAAAAAAATAACAGCATGGGCAATTCAACAAAAACAATACAGCACAACAATACAATAACAGCATGGATATTTACTATCCCAAAAAATTTACATTCCATGCTGTCTCAAAAAATTAACAGCAGCCTCCCAAAAAAATAACAGTTGTTGTCCCAAAAAAAAGAAAAAACTCCTGCTGACCCAAAAAAATTAACAGCAGCCTCCAAAAAAACACAACAGTTGTTGTCCCAAAATATAATAACAGCTGTTGTCCCAAAAAATAATAACAGCTACTGCTGTCCCAAAAAAAAATAACAGTCCTTGCTGTTAAAAAAAATTAGCAGTAGCCTCCCAAAAAATAATAACAGCTGTTGTTCCCAAAAAAATTAACAGCAGCCTCCCGAAAAATATAACAGCTGCTGTCCCAAAAAAAAAAAAAAAAAAAAACTACCTACTGTTAACAAAAAACAGCTGCTGGCAGCTTCCCAAAAAATTAAAAACAGTAGCTGTCCCAAAATATAAACAGCAAATACTGCTGTTAAAAAAAAAAACAAAAAAAAAAAACTACCTACTGAAAAAAAAAAAAACAGCTGTTGGCAGCCTCCCAAAAAATTAAAAACAGTAGCTGTCCCAAAATATAAACAGCAGCTACTGCTGTCAAAAAAAAAAAAAAAAAAAAAAAAAACTACCTACTGAAAAAAAAAAAAAAAAAAAAAACTGTCGGCAGCCTCCCAAAAAATTAAAAACAGTAGCTGTCCCAAAATATAAACAGCAGCTACTGCTGTCAAAAAATATTACCAACAGTCCCAAAAAATTAACAGTAACTACTTACTAGTTAATAATCTCTGATTAGATGATCCGTTACTCGATAATAATCTCTGATTCCGGAAGAAAATGTTGACCAAGATCTACAATTAAAAAAAGAAGAGAAATTAATGCATTAACAATGAAAAGAAACTATGAATTGTAAACAAACATTTTCTATTTTTTATTACCTTCCTCCACGTCAATAAGATCAAGTTGTTCAACTTGTTCCATTGTTTCTCGAAGATTGATAGGAGTTGACCGCCGCAACCAATTTTGAGAGTAAATTAATGCTTCCACCATCTTCGGTGACAATGAGCTTCGGAATGGATCAAGAATGCGTCCACCGGTGCTAAAAACAGATTCTGAAGCGACGGTAGATACCGGAATGGCTAAGACATCCTTCGCTACTTGAGAGAGAATCGGATAATTCGACGAGTTTATCTTCCACCACCCCAATATATCAAAATTATTACTCTCCTTCTCACAAGAATCAAGCAAAAACTTATCAATTTCCGATTTGTAACTCATATTACCCTCTTCTATTAGGTGTTTTTGAAATTTGGCAACGAAAGATTTACGTTCATCCTCTTCTTCCACGTCTAAATCAATCGAGGGTACGCTCCTTTCTTGGGATTCACTTACATTAACTGTCCTATTTTCAGAATACCAAGCATACAATTGATTTAGACATCGTTTCAACTTATTAATCAACTCAAGCACAATGGATTTATCGTAACATTCTCCAAGACACCATTCAACATACTTTAACTTGTATCGAGGATCAAGAACAACTGCCACAAGCAACAATGGATTTACTTTTTTGGTATGTTTCCAATATTTGTTAAATTTTTCCTTCATTCCAATTGCCATTAATTGTAAAAACGCATCGGAATTTTCACCCAAGTTCCTTATTCCATTTTGGATTATCATAAGCTCCATGAAAAAATTATTAGATGTCACAAATAAGGAACCGGAAAACCGTAAAGTTGCATTGTAAAATAATTTAAGAAATTTTACAAACAACTTAGCTTTTTCCCAATCCCCACTAGTTGATGGACCCAAAACCCTTCTAGCTTTTTTTCCTCTCACATTCTCAACATCAACTACATCATCTTCTTCATCATCATCATCAAAAACTCTATTCATTTGTGTACGCTCTTCCACCAATCGGTCAAACGCTACTTCAAATTTAATTGCCCTCTCCAACATGAAATAAGTAGCATTCCATCTAGTTGGCACATCAAGACAAACTTGACTCTTACAATCAATACCTTCTTTTTCGGCACAAATCTTGAAATTTGCCAATCTAGATGGGGATGACCTCACATGTCTCACTACATTTATTATTTTGAGGATGGACTCATCCATTTCTTTTAACCCCTCGCAAACAATTAGATTTAAAATGTGTGCACAACATCTAACATGTAGAAACTCATGTTCTAATACAATACCCTTCCGATTTTTGGTCTTTCTCTTCAAGAAATTAATTGCACCATTGTTTGAACTTGCATTATCTACTGTTATGGTAAGAAATTTTCCAATTCCCCAATCAAGTAAACAATTTTCAATAGCGTTACCAAGACTTTCGCCTGTATGATTTGGAACTAAACAAAAATTGAGGATTTTGTTTGTGTAATTTCCAATCATTATCAATGAAGTGCGCGGTAAGACACATGTAATTCAAATTTTGCAAAGACGTCCATGTGTCGATTGTTAGGCATACTCTCTTACCCTTCATAAAAGATTTCAACTTCTCCTTTGACTCATTATAAAGTCCCAAACAATCCCTAGCAATCGTAGTGCGAGAAGGAATATTCACCCACATAGGTTGAGCAACACGCATAAGGTCCCTAAATCCTTCATTTTCAACAAACCTAAATGGTAATTCATCAATTATTAACATTCTAGAAAGTACTTTTCTACAATCCTTTGCACTAAAAGACCATGGTAATAATTTACCACCACCACTACTATCCGATTTCGCCTTATAGACAATTTTTGTTTGTTTCGGATCCGGGACTCTATACGGGTATTTATCACATCTTTGCTCTAGGTGAACTGCCATTGTCTTAGTTCCATTTTTTCTCGAATCACATGCAAAATCTTTAGAACAGTAATTACAAGCTTCCCTAGGACCCTTACCAACCTCAGATTTCAATTCTGTGAAATGTTTCCAAACGAAAGACTTCTTATTTCCTTTACATTGTGGTGGGCATTCATCATTGGTAACAACGGCAGGAGTGTCATCAACATTTTCAGCCATCAAATATCTAACAATTAAGAAAACAAAAATAGAAACTAAACAAAGAGCTAGAGATGAAATCAAACTAGACCGAGTTGTGTTTCAATGCTCCCTTCCTTCAACTTCCACATACGAAAGAAAATAAAATAAGAAAAAAAAAACACGCCCACGCACACTAAAAACATTTTGACTTGTTCTATTACTCAGGACGCAGAGTAAAACCATCTTCATATGTGATATTCAAGCAAAGGGAAAGTCTACCAATAATTAATTACCATGGAGAGCAAATGTAGCTTCAATATGGTTGTAATATGCCTTGTATTTCTTTGAGATTGGTAAGATTACAGTAACATATAACAAATTACAGTAACATATAACAAATTAGCAATCATATAACCGACAGAAAATATCTTATTTGTTCTCTGACAAAACTATACTTACAAATAAAACCCTAACACCAAAAAAAAAAAAATAGATAAGAGCAGTGAGCAACAGCCATTTCATCCTTGCAAAATAGGGGCTAAGTTCATTGGTAACAATGGTAAGAGTGTCATCAACATTTTTCAGCCATCAAATATACGCACATAAACAGAAAAAAATGGAGAGTCATGCTCACCGAAAAAGAAATCTGAGGAATGAACGCATGTGTTCGATTAAGGGAGATCTCAACTCTGGTTGCGATCGTTTGGTTCTCAAGATCTGTAACAACACAGGAGCAACAATCGTTCAACAAAAGAAGAAGAAGAAGAGCTAGAGATGAAATCGAACTAGAGCACTGGGGTTTCGATCAAACATGATGACAAGTTGACAACCATCAAATATGCGCACATAAAAAGAAGAAATTGGAGAGTGATACTAACCGAAAAATAAATCTGAGGAATGAAGGCCCGTCTCACGATCTAAAAGCGTCGGATCGTTCAAGTGTTCAACAGAAGAAGACGCTCTGTCCTTGCGATGAAATCAAACGACACACTAAAAGAAATCAAACTAAAAGTTGAAGATCTATTGAGATTCGAAAAGAGAGAGAACGCATACCTACCTGGACGCCTGGACTGGAGAAGGAGACGGGAGAGACGGGCTTGGAGGCGGCGGCCAAAAATCTGGAATGAGCTCTCTAGGGTTTGCTGATGTTCAATTATGCATATATAGAGACATAAAATGACGTCATTTTATGTCCTGCGGTTCGGCGCGGTTTAAACCGCAGTTCAAGATGTGTAAAACCGTTCCCTGAACCGGATCTCCGGTTTTCGGTCCAAAAAAAACCGATCCAGGCGGTTTTTTGTTGGTTTGGTTTTTTTTTGGTTTTTTTTCGTCGGTTTGGTTCGGTTTTTCGGTTCATCGGGTTTTTTGAACACCCCTACCTACCACTAAGTCAATAATGATATATTTGTATTCCCACTTGTTTGTCTTGACAAATTCAAGATTTATACTTGTATATTTATATGATTATGAATTTGATCATTCATATAGATAATGTATAATGTATATCATACATTTATACAAACATTTAAAGCATTTGAACACTTAGAATTAATTCATCATGATGAAAACAGAAATTTCAAACCCTTTGAGCCAATTTGTCAATTAATCATAGATGTAATGATAAACATATCAATTGATCATGCATATATCATGTAGACATGTTAAACTAACAGCCCATGACATGATTTAAACGTTCTGAACAAAATATGATATGCAAATCCAAATTTGAGTTAATGACAAAATTCTGCATTTTGAGTTCTAAAATGTTTCAAGATATTTTAATCAATTTCTTTTTAATTAAACATTGTATTGATCAAATTGAATGATGAAAACATGTTATATAATCATTATAAGGCATATGAATCATCATACATTAATTAGAACAAGCATACAATGCCAAAACGCAAAGCTGAAAACAGAGGAGGAGAGAGAAAGCATACTACTTGGATGTAGTCGACTACTTCCAGCATAAGTAGTTGACTACTTATGCTACAATCCCTGCGGCACGACGTTTTCATCCGTCTTGGGTTTTTGGTCTTAGTTTATGATCGTTTATCATTATAAACACTTTAGAAAACATGTAACAATTATTATAATGATGTTTATATGATTCAAAAACTTAATGATCATATTAAGAATATAAAATTTCAATTTCGCATAATTATGATCAATAGGTGTTTTTTCCGATATAGCATGTAATGACCAAACGCATATTTCACATTGTAATATATAAGTATATTGGACATGATAAGATAAGTATATCACAATTACGAACACATACGGTGTATGTGTGTCCTATAGAGTTCCAAGTTCAATATCACACGAGTATTGTCGAAATGAAAAATTGTTTTAATGTAAATCATACCTTTTTATACCTTTTCAACTTGATTTCGCTTTCATGATATATTTTGATGATGTTTGGATATTCTATATTCAAAATTATTGTTAGTATATTTAAAACATCAAATGTGTGTGTTATTGTCAAAATCACTTTAATCCGGGAATCCTATAATTGAAACTGCTTAGGCTAACAATCTCCTCATTTTTTATGATAACAACTCATTTGATGTTTTAATAGAAATAAATACTTTACTATCTCCCTCTGAGATTGGGTTTGGTTTTGAAATAATTTTATCAATAAAGTTCAAATATTCATTCTCTCAAAGTTAGTGAAGTTTATAACATAATAATCATAAATGACATAATCATAGTCATAGTCATAATAACCATACATAATCATAGTTATAAACAACACAAGATAGAAATACGAACATAACTAGTACCAAATCTCTAACATCAAATCTAGTTTTCTCCCCCCTTTGTCACATCAAAAAGGGATTTAAAACTAGTCTTGAGGTGGTGGAGGTGGATAGTGTGTGTAGAAATGATCAGTGAATTGAGTGAAGGATCCTATGAGGGTATTAAACCACTCATCCACATGATGTGCATAGGTGTTAAAATGGTTTGAAAGATCATCCATTCTCCATTCAAAGCGATTAGTCATATTATCTGTTGTCCATTCAAACCTTGTGCTCATGTTGTCCATACGAGTAACAAGATCATTATAGTTGAAGTTCGGAGCATTGGAACCTTCTCCAACTTCAAAAGTTGAAGTTCCACCGGTTTGAGGTGGTACGTCCTCCATTTCATCATCTCCCTCTTCTTCTTCTTCTTCCACATTTGCAGCACCTCCTTCATAAGCATCGGCATGCCTTAGTTCTACCGGAACATTTGTAAGTGCAAACCCAATGACTTGGTGATCGTTTTGTCTATTCCATTTTTGAAAATTACCATTGACAAATTGATAACCCATTTTCAACACGGTTGAAGAGTCAAGAATTTCATGACGACTAATGATAGAACATGGAATTTCATTTTGGAGTGGGACTTGGAATTGATTGAATATAGCGGTGATAGCAATTCCATAAGGCAAAGAGTCTTTGTTTTTGTTCTTTTGAGCCAACATATATTTTCCAATGACAAATGTAAAATCAATATTGGTGTTATCAAGAAAGCTCTTTAGAAGGAAAAGATCAAAGAAAGTAATATGAGCCCTACTTCTAGCTCTAGGTACAATGGAATAGTTTATTATAGAATGAATCAAACAAAATTCAAGTGGTAAATCGGCTACAGAATTACAATTACTGGGATGGAAATGTTGTCCACAAAGAGTGGCCAAGACATTCTATTGATTGAAATTCAAGTGGTTTGACAACCAATTGTTATTGATTTTGGGTTTAATATCTCCTCTAGGTAAATGAAATATATTATCAAGAAGGATATTACCAAAATAGATTTCAACACCATTCACATAGGAAGTGTAAACACCACGTTCATAAACAAGATTCGCATAGAATATTTGGACAAGAATGAAATATAGTGGTGATGAAGTAGCCACAAAATAATCCCAACCGGCATGATTCAAATAGGCACGGGTATGAATATTGTGATTTGAAAGAGATTCAAAATCAATAGGATGACCGGGGATTACCTTACGGTTAGAGAAATCGGAGCAAAATTGTTCCTCATGTTTAGGACGTGAGAAATGATAGTTGTTGAATGGAATAACCGGGGCTGTCTCTTGTTCCTGATTTCTCCTTGATCTCCTTGGTGCTATTGCTTAAACTTCTCAAGAACACAAGAATTCAACCTAGGGTTTGGAAAAAATTTCAAACACTCTCAAGATATATCAAAGTTTGCCTCTTCTTAAGGGTAGGAATGAAGTGATGTGAGAATACTTGTTTATATAGGCAAATAATTCAGACAAAACAAACCCTAATTATTAAGATTGACAATAAATTCAAACAAATTGTTTTCCACCCGTTAGGATAAGTAGTCGACTACTTACGCTGGAACATTTTCAACAGATAGTCGGCTTGATGCGTTTCTTGTTTTATACTCTAATTGGATGGATTTAATCAATATTTAGCCTTTGTATGGTTTTAAGTATATATCAATCATAATTAATTTAGAATTGATCAATATTACTCATAACAAAATTTAGTTTTTGCCACAAAGATTCAAGTATATCAAAATTAGATTTTTGATCACTTTGAATAACATGGTTTTGAAATCATTTTAAAAACATTTTAAGCACATAAAATATATATAAGTATCAGCGAAAAACCATTTTAAATATTTTAAATAAAAAAATAATAATTTTGCACAATTTATAACATTTTTACTTTCAAGTAGGAATTTTTGAAAATTTCATCACTTCAAAGCATCTTTTTGTCTCATCATACCTAAGCCACGTAATATTTTTGGATATTTTTCTTTCCCAAGAGACTTAGTAAAGATATCAGCTAGTTGATTATTAGTGTCAATGAATTCCAATGTGATATCGCCCTTTTGAATGTGGTCATGAATGAAGTGGTGTCTTATTTCAATGTGCTTAGTTCATGAATGTTAAGTAGGATTCTTACTCAAACAAATGGTGCTAGTGTTATCACATAAGATTGGAACACAACCAACGTTAATACCGAAATCTCCCAATTGTTGTTTCATATATAACACTTGTGCACAACAATTTCCATCCACGATATATTCGGTTTCGGCCGTGGATAATGCAACCGAGTTTTTTTTCTTGCTTGATCAAGAAACCAATGCGTGTCCTAGAAAGAGACAAGTACAACTAGTGCTTTTACGCTTGACTTTGCAACCGGCAAAATCAGCGTCGGAATAGATAAGCATATCAAAACAATCATTTTTTGGATACCACAAGCCTAAATCACATGTACTAAATAAATATCAAAAAATACGTTTAACAACAGTTAAATGTGATTCTTTAGGACAAGATTGAAAATGAGCACATAAACAAACAATAAACATGATATCTGGTCTACTTGTCGTAAGATAAAGGAGACTACTAATTATACCTCAGTATTCCTTCTCATTTTCTTTCTTACAATTTTCATCAGCGTCCAATTTGATTGAAGTACTCATTGATGTATTATATACCTTTGAGTTTTCCATTTCGTATTTTTTGATTAAGTCTTTTGTATACTTTGCTTGATTTATAAATATTCCATCTATTAACTGCTTAATATGTAATCCAAGAAAGAATTGTTAATTCTCCTATCATACTCATCTCGAATTCTTCCTGCATAAGCTTAGCAAACTTTTGGCACAAGATCTCATTAGTCGCTCTGAAAATGATATCGTCAACATAGATTTGTACTAGTAAGATATTATTTTCAGCTCCTTTAATAAATAAAATTATATCGGTTAAACCACGTTTAAAACCTTTTTCTAAGATAAATCCACTTAACCTCTCATACCAAGCTCTAGGAGTTTGTTTGAGACCACAAAGTGCTTTGGATAGTTTGAAAACATGATTTAAAAAATTTTCATCTTCAAAATCGGGAGGTTGTTCAACATAAACTTCTTCGGAAATGAAACCATTCAAAAATGCGCTTTTAACATCCATTTGAAAAAGTTTGAAATCATTAGTACAAACAAAAACAAGTAACATACGTATAGCTTCTAATCTAGCTACCGGTGCATATGTTTCATCATAATCTATCCCTTCTTCTTAATTATAACTTTGTGCTACCAATCTTGCTTTATTTTTAATAACAACACCCGACTCATCCTTTTTATTTCGAAAAATCCATTTTTTTCCAATTACGGGATGGTCATTAGGTCTTGGTACTAGAGACCAAACGTTATTTCTCTCAAATTGATTTAACTCATCTTGCATCGCAAGAATCCAAGATTCATCGTCAATAGCTTCAAAAACATTTTTAGGTTCAATTTAAGATAGGAAAGCAAAATTGTTAACGTAGTTTCTCAACGAAGATCTAGTACTTACCCCGCGCTCAATGTCACCAATGATTTGATCGGATGGATGAATGTTAACCTTTTTCGACGCCTTAGGTAACGTGTTCTCAGAAGGTTGTACTTCTATTGAGTCATTATCAACGGGCCTTAAATTAGCATTTTCAGCTTCTTCCGTTGATTTTTCTATTAAATTTGTATTTTCTTCATCTATATCTTTTCTTGGTGAATCCTCAAAAATAACATACATTGATTCTTCAACTACAAGTGTACGTTGGTTATATACTACATAAGCCTTACTATTAGTTGAATAACCAAGAAAAATAACTTCATCGGATTTAGCGTCAAATTTTAAAAGATTTTCTTTATCATTAAGAATAAAACATTTGCATCCGAAAACATTAAAATAGGAGATAATAGGGGTTTTACCATTTCATAACTCATATGGAGTTTTATTTAAACCTCTACGGATTGAAACACGGTTCAAAATGTAACATGTCATACTTACGGCTTCCACCCAAAAGTATTGCGATGAAGAATGCTCGTTTAACATAGTCCGAGCCATTTCTTGTAAAGAGCGATTTTTCTTCTCAACAACACCATTTTGTTGAGGTTTTCTAGGGGCTAAAAAATTGTGTCCGTAACCTTGTTCGTCATAAAAATTTTCAATCTCATCATTTAAGAATTCTCTTCCTCTATCACTTCGGATATTGTTAGTGCTAAAACCTTTCTCATTTTCAACACGCTTACAAAACTTAACAAGCATGTAAGCAACATCATTTTTATTAGCAAATAGTAGAATCCATGTATATCTAGAATAATCATCAACAATCATAAATGCATAACATTTTCCACCTAATCTAGCAATGGGATTAGGACCGAATAAGTGAAGATGCAAAAGTTCCAATGGTTTAGTAGTAGAAATGAACTTCTTCTTCTTAAAAGAACTTTTAAGTTGTTTACCAAGTTGGCATGCATCACATATCTTATCCTTAACAAATTTTGCATTCGGTAATCCACGTATAAGATTATTTTTAGATAAGTTTGAAATAAGTTCCATGCTAGCATGTCCTAGATGTCTATGCCATAACCAACTATTTTCAGTTAAAGCATTTAGGCATGAAACATTTTGAGAAGATAAATTATCAAATGAACATGTATAAATATTTTCAAAACTTGATGCCACAAATAAAACATTATGATCATCATCTTCTTTGATGACACATTGATTTTCAAGAAATGTTACTTTAAAACCGTTATCACATAGTTTGCTTATGCTTAGAAGATTATATTTTAAGCCTTCAAGAAATAAAACATTTTCAATGATAAAATCATTTTTACCAACTTTACCAATACCAATGATTTTACCTTTAGAGTTGTCTCCAAACGTCACATGTCCGCCATCTTTAGGTGTCAAAGATGTAAATTGATTTTTATCGCCCGTCATGTGCTGTGAGCAACCTCTATTTAAGAGCCATTTGTCCTTGCTTACGTTTCCTTTAAACCTAACATGCAAGGAGCACCTCAAATGATTCCTAAATGGTACCCATTTTACTTGAGTCTGGGAGGGTTAGTCTTTGGAACCAAGGTTCCCTTTGGTACCCAAATCTTTCTTAGCTTTATATTTGCAGTTTTTAGTTTTCTTTTATTACAAACATCAATAGCGTAACCAACTTTGTTACAATAAAAACATTTTATAAACTTTTTGGTTTTTGAGAAAAAATTCTGAAATTTCTTTTGTTTCTTATGTTGATGAAAACCCAAACTGGCTTTGTTGAAAACACCCTTTTGACTTCCAAAGAGAAGTTTAAAATTATTTTCACCTTCAGTAAACTTCTGAACTGCTTTGGTTAAATCATCAACTTGATTTTTGAAAATATTTTTCTTTTCAAGATCACATTTCTTTAAAGAATCATTTTCTTGTTTTAAAGAATTAATTTTAGATTTTGTTGTTTTCAATTCTTTTCAAAGAGTAGCTATTGTTTTGTTAAGATTTATCATTTTTGAAAAAAAAAAATTAAGCTCATCTTTTAATTCTTTATATGCATCGAGTAACTAATCATATTCATCTAATGAATAGTGTCGGAAGTAGGAGTTACCTCATTTTCTTTTGCCATGAGTGCAAGTAAGTTGGCCTCCTCACCACTACTTTTACTTTTCGAGTCACTTGAGTCGATGTCATCCCAAGTTGCTTTGAAATCTCTCTTCTTACTTTTGTAATGATGTTTATTTGGCTTTTTGTTATCATCCTTGAGTTGACGATATTCGGTTTTGTAGTGACCGAACTTGTGACATTTATAGAATTCAACTTTGCTTATGTCGGTTTTGTTGAATTTCTTTTTTTTGAAGAATCTCCGGTTGAGCCGATTGAGTCGTCTTGCCAATATAGTCATTTTACTTTTGGTTTCGCTCCCGATGCTATCATCGTCATCATCATCATCATGATAGATTTTAAGGCTATTCCTTTATTTCGGTTTCTACCTTCTTCTTCGTAGCCTTTGAGTGACGGCTCATGAGTGATCAAGTTACCAATGAGTTCATCAATGGAATATTTGTTTAGATCATTGGATTCCGAGATGGCCGTTGCCTTTGGTTCCCATGCCTTGGGAAGAGTTCTAAGGATCTTTCGTACTCGTTCAGACATTGAGTATGGCTTTCCGAGTGCATTCAAGCTATTACAAATATTTGTAAAGGGAGTATACATCTCCATGATCGATTCTCCATCCTCCATCGTGAATAGTTTGTATTAGTGCACGTGAATGTTGATCTTGGATTCCTTAACTTGGTTTGTACCCTCATGAGTAATCATAAGAGTATCCCAAATCTCCTTAGACGATGAGCATCCGAAAATCCTATTATATTCATGAACATCTAAACCATAATAAAGAAGGTTAATAGCTTGGGCATTTATAGAAATTAATTTGGTGTCCCTATCATCAAATTTCGATTCTACCTTAACTGTAATAGATCCATCAAGATTAGTTTTGATAGGAGTATGTGGACCATTTTTAATAACTTTCCAAGCGTCATAATTTGTAACTTGTAAAAATGCTATCATTCTAGCCTTCCAAAACACATAATTGTTACCATTAAACAAAGGAGGTCTATGCATGGATTCACCTTCGGGAAGGGTAGTTGCAATGAAATTTGTCATGATCGATTTTCTAGGATTGTAAGCCTATTAAGCAAGTGTAGCTCTGATACCAATTAATGGCCCAAGAATTACCTAAGCAGGGGGTGAATTGGGTTTTGGCAAATAATTCGTTATTTAAAATATACTCAATATAAACTAAGTGTTTATGTGATTAAGTGCACAACTGATATTAAAAAAAGAGTAATAATCACAAACACAAATATATACAAAAATATAAAGAGTAGAGTTAGAGAGATTGAGACCGGTATTTTATAGTGGTTCGGCAAACATCCTTTGCCTAGTCCACTCCCCCAAGCTCCTTCAAAGATTTCACTATCATTAATCTTCTTATGGGTGAAGAAGAAACCATTTAAGTCATCGCCTGAGAAATACGTATCTCAAGTATTTACAATTTAGAGTGAATATATTCTACACACAAATCTCTTCTCTTGAGTAAAACTCTTACTCATGATTTACAATAAAAATCTCACCGTCTCACAAAATGGAGCTTCAACACTCATAAGATATAGAACTCAAGAATATATATGTGTGAAGTAAATATAACAAACACTCAAGAAATATGAATCAAGAAAGAGTATAAGTGTTGTTGAACAGATTTTAGCTTGGAATCCTTTAGTAGTATCTCTTTGATCTTTGTAGTTCACTTGATTGATACTTTGATAGCTTGATTTCCTCCAACAATCTTCTCTTCTTTTATAGATGAAGAGAATGTAGGAGGATATCACATTTGAAGAACTTGACTGTTAAGTGACCGTTTGGAAATCCTCTTCAAATTTCAAGATTCAAATTGCATAGGCTCCTCTCCATTATCTCTGCAGATTTGTCAAGATTCTTTTTCCTTTTTCAAACCTCATTTAATGCTTAGATAGTATAATTAAATGTAAAGGACCCATGGTCTATTCATGTCTTTGAGGTAATGGAAAATTACAGTCATATATCACATATACAATGTATATAATTGAGTATGAGTAGTAATAATGATTGTAGACAAAACATGATAGAGTTATTCAAAGTTAGATATGAATCATTGAATGTTAGGTTCTTCAACTTTGAAATATGCAGCAAGTTTATTCAAGATAAGTTGTTATTCACATTTGTGGAAGACAAGTTAAGGGCTTGCATTAATTGAGTTACCCTACCACTAAGTCAATAATGATATCTTTGTATTCCCACTTGGTTATCTTGACAAATTCAAGATTTATACTTGTATATTTATATGATTATGAATTTGATCATTCGTATAGATAATGTATAATGTATATTATATATTTATACAATCAAATTAAGCACATACAAGCATTTAAAGAATTTGAACACTTAGAATTCATTTAGCATGATGAAAATAGAATTTTCATACCCTTTGAGTCAATTTGTCAATTAATCATAGATGTAATGATAAATATATCAATTGATCATACATATATCATGTAGACATGTTAAACTAACATTCCGTGACATGATTTGAACGTTCCGAACAAAATATGATATGCAAATCTAAATTTGAGTTCGTGACAAAATTCTACATTTTGAATTCTAAAATGTTTCAAGATGTTTTGATCAATCTCTTTTTAATTCAACATTTCATTTATCAAATTGAATGATGAAAACATATTATATAATTATTATAAGGCATATGAATCATCATACATTAATTAGAACAAGCATACAACGCCAAAACGCAAAGTTGAAAACAAAGCAAGAGAGAGAAAGCATACTGCTTGGAAGAAGTCGACTACTTTTAGAATAAGTAGTCGACTACTTATGCTGCAATCCCTGCGGCATGATGTTTTCGTTCGTCTTGGGTTTTTGGTCTTGGTTTATGATCATTTATCATAATAAACACTTTAGAAAGCATGTAACATTTATTATCATGATGTTTATTTGATTCAAAAACTTAATGATCATATTAAGAATATAAAATTCTGATTTCGCATAATTATGATCAATAGGTGTTTTTTCCTATATAGCATGTAACGATCAAACTCATACTTCACATTGTGATATATAAGTATATTGGACATGATAAGATCAGTATATCACAATTACGAACACATACGGTGTGTGTGTATGTCCTATAGAGTTTCGAGTTCAATATCCCATGATTATTGTCGAAATGAAAAATTGCTTTAATGTAGATCATACCTTTTCGACTTGATTTCGCTTTTATGATATGTTTTGATGATGTTTGGATATTATATATTCAAAATTATTGTTAGTATATTTAAAACTTCAAATGTGTGTGTTATCATCAAAATCACTTTAATCCGGGAATTTTATGATTGAAACCGTTAAGGCGAACAATAGTAAATAATTAAATTCCATTTTTAGCACCTAGATAAAATTAGGTTATGATAATCACAATACTCAGTTGTAATCTCAACCAATCTCTGTGGATACGATACCCGACCGAAAGGTCCATTAAACTAAAACTTGACCCGTACGCTTGCGGTGAAAGTGGCAACGCGTAATTGCGACCACCACCTTTAATTCTTAAATGATCGCTTCATTAATTCTTTAATGATAACTCCCATTAATTATTCAATGATTTAATATTTTCGACTCGTTCACTTTTGCATTTCAACTTGTGGACCTTGTAATATGAAACCACTCAATAAAATCATTAGTTCTATAAAATATCAATGTTTAATTGTTCATCAAAACATTAGATTCAACATTTATGATCCCCAAAATTATTCAAACCAAATCACCCAATACCGTAACCGTCACGCTCAAAATCTCTAAAACCAAAATTATCCCCGGAACCAGCCGTATTCCAAAAATCGTCAACGTTACTACCAATCCTAAAACTTACCTCCCACTGACCAAAATCACACTTCCTAATACTATCCTCAAGCCTAGAAAACACCCATTTACCATACATCACCATATCAGCCAAACCACAGTCTCCCACCTCAAATCTCTAACCATACCATAAATCTAATAACCCAATACCACCATGGTTATCCACCTCACTATACTGGGGGAAATTTCAAAATGATGAAAATGAACCACTAGATCTTATGATCTCCATCACTAAGCTGTACTAAAACTATTTGAAGTAGGGGATGCTGACACCTCTTTTATTCTACGAACTTAAGCTTGAGAATAAAGTCACCTCTTTTAATACTTTTTGTGAATACCATTCGGGATCCAGATGATATACGACTGAGCAATGCTATCACTTGAAGGATAATATCTGGGAATTCATACAGATATGAGCCATCAGATTTTTAAAAAGGCCCAAGTCCGCTACGCCAAACTATTAGTAGAATTCACTACTAGAACATGCCAACTCTAGAAGTGGCATCAATCAAATTTTTACAGACAAGGTCAAAGAAGAAGTATCTATGATTGATATCTATGGTATTTGTTTGCACCCTAAGGTTTTCTAAGGAGGGTTCGAATTGCATCCAGAAATCTCGATGCTCTCGTTACTCTTATCCTCAGAGGTACATAGACAGGCACTGTTAAAAGTCCTGAATGAAGCTCCCTTGCCAAGTACGATCCCACCACAGAAACTTGTCATACTAGTCGAGCAAGTCTTGGGATCTAACACCATGACTTTTATTGACGACAACATTGATGAAGATGGAACGGGTCACAACAAGTCCCTGAATATCACAATCAAGATCCACGGGACGTTCATAGCTCGAGTGTTGATTAACAATAAATCAACACTAAATATTTTTCCTTTGTCAACACTGGAAGAAAATGGGGATCAATTTGTCATAGATTTGTCCATAAAAAATAATTATGAAGGTATTCGATGGGGCCAAGAAGGATAGCATCGGATAAATTAACCTACCAATCGAAATTGGCCCAATCTAGTTGAACGTCAAATTCCAAGTGCTAGACATACCTACTTCGCACAATATATTGTTAGGGAGGTCATGGATTCATATTACCGATGCAGTGCCTTCGTCGCTACACTAGAAGGTCAAGTTTATCATTAACAAAACACTGTATGTGATCCATACAGACTCGGACATCGCACTATTTTATCAAGAAATAAGCCAATATGTCCTAGTAAAAGATGAAAAGAAATGGAAATAGAAGATGGAGGTCTCCTATTATGTGTTCGACGTTGTGATTGCTACTTTCGTGAACGAAAAAGGACACGAGTTGGTGTCATCATTGTCTAGCACCATAGTCTTAATTGCCAAAGAAATTAAGTTCTTGGGCCGCATTCGTGGGAGAGGATTGGGTGAAAACGTAAATTGAATAACAAAGCTGATAGAATTCAATGAGAAAATAAGGAGATCAGAGTTGGGGTACAAGCCAACGAGAGAATACAGGGCAAAAATTTTCCCCTATCCAGAAGAATAGGGACAAATTCTCAAACAATCAACCGATGAAAATCTCACACATTTGGGTCAACTTCCCCTATCCGGCAAAAACCATCAATAAGAAGAAAAAAGCTATAAAATTTGAGCTGCAACTTGAAAAAGTATTGATCGAGGAAGCTATGAATGTAATCCAAGGAAACTAGATAAGGCCAAGCCATGGGTCCGACATTCGAAGCAAGGGGACCTAAAAGCTACGAAATTAGGATTCTTGTTCCTTCCCAGTTCACTGGGCGTTTTTGTAAATTTTGAGAAATTTTATGTACTCGCCCTCTCATCTAGCTAGCCCTTTAGATAAAAAAAAAAAAGTATTTGCTTTGTAATAGATTTTAAATTTAATGGGAAATTATATTTTATTCAATCTGTGGTTCAAATATTGGAATTTTACTCTTTTAGATTGCCTAAATCATCAGTATATGAAGCATGCAATTTAATTGAGCTAGAGTGAGACGAGTATAATTTCAATGCAAAACCAGACCATAATCTAATGGGAGTGGAAACAGAGGATGACTCTTTCCAACCAGCCAATGGTGAGATTCGGAATGCCTTTGTGAAATTTAAGAATAAGTTGCTTCTTAGTGCTGACGAGACTGAGTTGATAAACTTGGGAACCATGGAAAAATATAAGAAAGTAAAGTTTGGATTAACTCTCACTGATCTGGAAAAAACGAGTTGACAACGCTCTTGGTTGCCAACCAAGATATATTTTCCTGGTCCAACGATGACTGGTAGGACTAGACAAAAGTATCGTGACCTACAAGTTGCCGTTAAAGCCTAAAAGTGTATTGGTAAAGCAGAAGTTGTGGAAGTTGAGGCCCACTATTAGCCTCGAGGTCAAAGAGGAGATCGTGAGACAGTTCAATACCCGAATCATCAAAGTCTATAACTACAGTGAGTGGCTCTCTAATATTGTTCTAGTGCCAAAGTCCTCAAGAAAGATCAAAGTCTGTGTGGATTATAGTGATCTCAACCGGGAAAGTCCAAAATATGATATTTCACTGCCAAACATTCATATTATCATTGATAATACTAGCGAGTGAAAGCTCTATTCTTTCATCAACGGACTCTTCGGCTATAACTAGATTTTGTTAGATGAGGAAGATTGGGAAAAGACAACTTTGATCACATCGTTGGGAGTCTTTAGCTATAGGTTAATGCCTTTCGGTCTAAAAAATATCAGGGCAACATACCAAAGAATGATGACGACCTTCTTTCCTGATATGATGCACAAGAAGATAGAGGTGTATGTTGATGACATGATCATTAAGTCTCAAGAGAACAAGAACCATCTCTATCATTTGAAAATGATGTTCGATAGACATTGTAAGTATCAGCGTATGCTTAACCCAGAAAAATGCACCTTTAGGGTCACTTTTGGAAAGCTTCTTAGTTTCATGGTAAACCTCCATGGAATCGAGATTGATTCTGCAAAGACAAAGGTCATTCTTGAGATACCGCCACTGAAAATGAGAAGGAGATTCGAGGTTTTCTAGGCCGATTAAATTTTACAACCCGTTTCATATTCTAGCTCACTATTACTTTTGAGTCAATCTTCAATCTATTTTGAAAAGAAAGTGATGGGCGATAGATAGCTGATTGTCAAATGATTTTTAGGCTTTTAAGTTTAAAACAATTTTCTAAAAATCCTAAAACAAGCAATCAAGATAAATATAACTTTTAAAAGCAAGTAAAAAAACTTGGATGGATCTCACTAAGAAAATACCGAAGATAATGATAATATCGCAATTAGAACTCAATTCGATGACGCTAAACAGCAAGTGCTTTAGATCAAGAACTTATAAAGAATCACTCTTTGTAATATCATAAAAAATCTCACTATTATAATAGCTCAAACTGATGTTCTTGATGTATCAAAACTTAATCCCGCAGGTCTTATTAAATAGACCTAGAACTAGCCCTCCAACGGCTAATTTTTGAAAGATATGTTATAAAATGACATTTTAAGACCCCATATAACATTACCCTTTCATTATAAGGTATGTTCCACTTAAAAATACTCTTTAAAACTCTCATTTAAGTTCATAAAACTATTCCCAATTTAAAATCACAAGAATAGAAAATATTAAATCATTTAAATTAAAAGAATCTCAAAGTATATAAACCATATCAATAGGGATCATATAATAAGTCATGTATATTTGTATTAAACTCAAATCCCTCCAAAATCTCTATTGAAATCATAAAAAACAGATAATTTTGACCAAAATAACAAAATTGTTGTTGATTCCACTATAGCAGTCGGTTGACCAACTGCACCCAAATGGTTAACCGAACGGATCAGTGGAATTTTCTATTTTCGCCCACTTAATCCACTAAATAAAATAGTTGACCGACCCTATCCATTTGGTTGACTGAATTGATCAGAGTGCTCACTTCCTCATTCATTTTAGAAACTAGTTAAAACAGTTAATCGATTTCTTTTCTCATTTTACCGATTGGATCAGTAGAACTCCATTTTAACTCCAAAAATTCACTGTTTCATTAAGTCGACCGACCCCTTTTGCCGATTAACCGCATTGACCCAAAAACACAATATTTTAGACTTTAACACATTTTTTTAATTAGGTCAATTATCAAAATCATTTCTAATAAGTAGCACATAAAATATCTCATTTTTAGATCTTAAACTTATCACTTCTTATCATGACACACATATAATTAACTCATTTAAAGTGTCATGTGTGATTCTAATTCGGGTTGTATTAAGAGTATATAAGTAGAGAGTTGTTTTTACCAATTGTTCTTCAAAGTCTTCAAAACTCTTCATATCTTCATTGCGTCCATCTTACACCCTTTATGTTTTATTCATGAGATCTTCTTCTTAATCACTTGCCTAGAACTTATAAATCGGAAACACTTGATAAAATCATTAGTTCTACCAAAAACATCAATACTTAATTGTTTATTGAAACCTTAGATTCAACAATATCCCCCTTATTGATAATGACAATTAACTTTCATATTTTCTTGAATAAAGAATGTAACCACGCTCCCCCTAAATTCGAGGACAGGTATTTAAACTCATTTAAGTGTAAATATGAAAACACATACAAACAATGATAGATATGTAATGTAAGACTAATTTAATTAATAATGATATTAATTTTCAACATTAAGCCCAATAATTAACTTCTCCCTTTAATCAATGTAATGCTTAGGGGAACAAATTTCTAAACATCAACTAACTCATTAAACATCAACTTCTCCCCCCTTTTTATCTAAAAAAGTAGGGACAGAGAATAAAACAAGAAAAACATCATTCTAGGTATACATTGTTATGCCTAGCCATACCTAAACCTCGAATGATTTTCACGAATTAATCTTTAGCTAGAGGTTTGGTAAAAATATTAGCACGTTGATTGAAGGTATCAACATATTCAATAGATACATCCCTTTTTTTTAATTTAAGCATAACATACTATTGTTCCACCTATAAAAACTTTTCCCCCTATATAATTGAAAACAATAATTCATGCTAACGAGAGCAAAAATTCATAACATCATATTTTCTCCCCCAATCGTATTAGTATAAAAGCATCAAATTCTATAAACAAATAAATAATAATAAATAAATGGGGATCATGATGAGAACAATTTTAAAGATGAATTTCTATATAAACCATCTTCGGGCAAATTGAAGAGATCATAAAAATATTTCAACAATATATCACGAAATCATATAATTTTAATCAAGTTAACATGCTTTATTTCATGATACCAATTAATATCTTCCATTTAGATAGAATAAAAAAACATATAATTTTTAACGCACTAGGACAGAAAGCATATCGTATTAATAATAATATAAATTATTTACGTAACTATTGACATAAATCTAATGCATGGATTGCATACTAAAGATGTTATCTTATAAAATTTTCAATCCCTTATAGAATACTAATCATTCAAAACCAAGAGAAATAAAACGTATGCTAAGTTCATATTATCAGGCATTTAGCTAGGCACTTCATGATTATAAAGATATCCACGTTCGAAACACTAAGAATAGATTGATATGTCATGTATATTCAGATCATTATTTAAATGGTATCAAAAATAGATTCACATAATTTAATAAAGCGATACCTAACCATGCAAGCTTAAACTCATATGATCATACGGGCAAAGTAGACCATGCTACATACTGATTTTATAAAACATGCAACATATGATAGGAGAAATACGATAAGCTTAATAACCATTACATGACTCAATATTAATCAATAAACCAGTATTATCTAACAATATAGATCATATAACATTTTTCATATGATCAAATAAATGAATAGTACTCGAAATAAGCACATCATAAAAGCATGTTAATATACTTTAACTAAATATGATTTTCAGAATCACCACGCAATGTTTCTAAGACAACAAGTAAACACATATTTTAATATAGATCTTAGAAATTGTCATCGACTTACCTAATTGGCATACCAGACACATCTCTCTTTAACAAATTTAATAAACTTAATCTACAAAAGCTTAGGAGTACCACTTATAGCCTTAGGAACGACTTTGCTTTTTACCTCATTTGTATCAACGGTTGATTTGGATGCACAATTTCTCTTGGCCTGTCCATATCCTTTAAGACTTTGGTCGTTGCCATTTGATTGAATGATATTTTTATTTGCACGTGTTACTCGAGGCTTCTTGGTGATATCTCATCTTGACTTTAGTATATCTTTTCTATTTGCACATATCGCTTGTGGCTCCTAGTGATATCTCATCTTGGATTTGGTACTTCTTTTCTATTTCCACGTGTCTCTTGTGGCTTCTTTGTAATCTCCCATCTTGGCCTTGGTACATCTTTTCAGTTTGCTTGTAGATTCTTGGTGGCTTCCCGTCTTGACTTTGATATATCATTTTCGATTGTTTATTTCATTTCAGTCCCGACATTATGTAACTCTACACAAGATATTTGTGCAGTATTCTTTGGTAGCTATTTCATTTTGGATCCGTTCGTGTTAGAAATAAACTTAAGGTTCCTGAATGGACATGATACCTTAAAATAACCAACCCTATTGCAGTAATTACATCTCAACTTCAATTGATTATTATAAATAGCACGAGAAGTAAAACATCAATCATTTCTAACAATATCAAAATTACAATTATTGGCTTATGATGAAGAATGATAAAACATATTCACCACCATAAACTGTTTTAAAAAAATAAAGAAACATTTTCAAAATATTTTAAAATAGACTTGAGGTCGGATTTTGATTTTCAAAAAATTTTCTTAAGTGAGTCAATATTTAATTCAAGATTTGACCTTTGTCTAGAAAACATGTCAAAATCATTTTTTAAAATTCTATTTTCATTTTCAAGAAAATTTTCTTTAGAGAACAAATTATTTATTTCAAAAACAACATCAGAAAACGTTTTTGTTCCACAATAGTCATCCAGATGTATTTTACATTTCCTAACACTTTTTATTCTATTTTCAAAAGAATCAATTTTTCTTTTTAAACTCAAGTTCTCTTTAGCAAAAAGAAGTGTGAGAGAAAAAATAAAATTCATGACAATATGAACATTTTCATTATCATCATCTCTATCACTACCACTAACTCCACAAGAATCATAAATATCACTATCTTATACGAATCTATTACCTTCAAGAGAGGATACACAAAAAAAAAAATTATCCATGGTGTGTGTCACATGATCGGTTTAGCTAGGATATTAAACTTATCAAGCCAAAATTAGCTCTGATACCAATTGTTGGCCCAAAAAGCTACTCAAGAGTGGTGAATTGGGTAGTTACTAAAATTTAAACAAGTAAATCAATTCAACACAAATAATCAATTTCTCTAACTATATTATTATCTTGATACGTAGCGAAAATGTGTTTACTTTCAAATGCACACCAAAACACAATATATAAAATAATTAATACAAGACATAATAATATATCCTGATTCGGTAAACTACTCTTATCTACATCCAGTCCCCCGAGCTCAATGAAGATTTGCAATCCACTAAACCCCTGATTTCTTTCCCAGGTAGGAACCAAACCCTTAAAATCTCAATCTTTTTCACAGGCTCACAATCAACCTATATAATTATCGTTTTCCTACGCTCAAAAAGAACTTTATCTTTTTACCAAGCTCATGACTAACCTAATTCTATTACAGAATTAATCAAAACCTAATCCTTTTAATGTGTTAAAGATCAAACCTACCACTTCTTCACACTTTTATACTTATCATTTTCTCAGGTTTAGGATGAACCTTCACAATCACTAAATTCTATTACAATGAGAATCAAAGCTTAATTCTTTTCGAGAGAAAAAATAACCTAACATTTTTACAGGATAAAGATTAAACCCTAATCTATTTCATAGGAAAAAGATCAAAATCTATCTACCCTCACTAGACACCATCCTAAATATGTGTAATCCACTCAAACTCACAAATACAAAAACTATAAGTTTCTTCCCACATGAAGCCTCTACCACCTCAATACAAATATACTCGATTAATTATCCGAATAACTACTATGTGGTAGATACAATGCGAGATAATTAAAATCTGATTAATAAATAAAGTGAGTAGCATAAATTTAGCAAGTAATCAGATAATCAGGCCAAAATTGTTTAAAATGATTTTCAGGCTTTTAAGTGTAAAATGATTTTCTAGCAATCCTAAACCAAATAATCAAGATAAATATAAATTTTAAAAGAAAGTAATAAATCTTGGACGAATCTCACCAAGAAAATATCGAAGATAATGACAATATCCCAATTAAAACTCAATTCAGTGATGCCAAACAACAAGCTCTTTAGATCAAGAACTTATAAAGAATCACTCTTTGTAATCTCAGCAAAAATCTCACTCTTATAATTAATAAAAATTATGTTCTTGATGTTTCAAAACTTAATCCCGCAAGTTTTATTAAATGAACCAAGAACTAGCCCTCATGCGGCTAGTTTTTTAAAGATATGTCATAAAATGGCATTCTAAGACCTCATATAACATCACCTTTCAATATAGGTAAGTTCCACTTAAAAATGCTCTTTAAAACTATCATTTAAGTCTATAAAACTATTCCTAATTGAAAACCAGAAGAATATGAAATATTAAATCATATAAATTATGCGAATCTCAAAATCTATGGACCATATCAATATAGATCATATAATAAGTCATGTATATTTGAATTATACTCAAATCTCCAAAAAATCGATCTTGGAATCATAAAAAATGGATAGTTTCGACCAAAAAAACAAAATAGTTGTTGATTTCACTGTAGCAATTGGTTGACTGACTGCACCAGTCGGTTGACCGACTGCATCCAAACGGTTGACCAAATGGATCAATGGGTTTTTCTCTTTTTGCCCACTTAATCCACTGAATTAAATGGTTAACCGACCCTATTTACTTAGTTGACCGAATTGATCCGAGTGCTCACTTCCTCATTTATTTTAGCCACTGTTTCGAACGGTTGACCAATTACTTTTCTCAGTTGATCAATTGGATTGGTAGAACTCTATTTTAACTCCAAAAACTAATTGTTTCATTAAGTCGAACAACCATTTTTGCTGATTAACCGCATTAACCTGAAAACACAATATTTTATACTTTAAAACACATTTTTCAATTAGGTTAATTATCAAAATCAGTTCACATAAGTATGACATAAAATATTTTATTTTAGGATCTTAAACTTATCACTTATTATCATAACACACATATAATTATCTCATTTAAAGTATCATGTGTGATCATAATTCAGTTTGTATTAAGAGTATATAAGTAGAGAGATGTTTTCACCTATTTTTCTTCAAGGTCTTCAAAACTCTTCATATTTTTATAGCGTCCATCTTGCATCATTTATATTTTATTCATGAGGTCTTCTTTTGAATCACATTCTTGGAACTTATAAATCCGAGACACTTGATAAAATCATTAGTTCCACCAAAAATATCAATACTTAATTGTTTATCACAACCTGGGATTCAATAGACATCATTTACAAGACCCAAAAATTGGTGAAAGGTGATGCGATAGCGGATCAATTGGCTAGTTGTACAGTCGAAACGGATGACCATCCTCTCGAGATGCTATTTCTTGATAAGTTAATTCATGCGGAGGAGGAAGAAGAGAAAGATAATTTGGATAATATATTTCGATGGAGCCTTAAACTCTCGAGGACCTGGAATTGGAATCGTTTTTGTTTCTCCAAGAAAGTAACATTACCTAGTGGCTTCTAATTTAAAGTTTCAAAACACCAATAACCATGATGAGTACGAAGCGTGTATTTTGGGTCTCCATTTGGCCATCAACATGAAGATTAAGGAGTTACTTGTGTTCAAGGATTCAAAGCTGATAATCAACTAGGTGACTGATAAATATACCATGAGATATTCTACCTTAGTAGCCTATAACAATCACCTCCTGGAGTTGTGCAAGTAGCTTACGATGATTGAATTTGAAAACATACTGACATTCAAGAACAACTTTGCCAATGCCTTAGCTACCTTGGCATCTATGATTGACATCACCTGATAGGAAAATGATATCAATCCAGTGGAAATCCAAGTTCAACGCCGACCGGCCCACTGTTTCTAGCACAAAGCCGAACATACCAAAGATCCTTGGAAATACGATATAATGATTTTTTTGAAAAAATAAGAGTACCCAAAATTAGAGGTCCATCTAAATATTAGCAGGTTAATTCGTCCTAAACGGGGAGACTTTGTATCAACATTCCCCTTACATGGGTTTTCTGTGGTGTGTTGCAGCGGGAGAAGCCATTCAATTTATCAAAGAAGTCTATTGTGGTATATGTGGACCTCACATGAGTGCCTTTATGCTGGCAAAAAAGATCCTGAGAATTGGACGTTTTTAGTTAACGATGGAAAATAATTGTATGCAGTTTGTTCGAAGATGTCATAAGTGTCAGATCCACGACGACCAAATCCATGTCTCTTCTTTTCAACTTCATTGCTTGGTGGCCCTGTGGTCTTTCTCAATGTAGGGGTATGGACGTCATCGGAGAAATCACCCCTAAGGCACCGAGTAGTCATCGCTTCATCCTGGTAGAGATCAATTACTTTACAAAGTGGGTAGAGGTTGTCTCCCTGACCCAAGTGACTTAAAAGACTATATCTTGGTTCATCAAAGAAAATATCGTATCAATGCATGGTTTGCCGAAAACACTGATAACTGACAACGCCAAAAACGTAAAGGGCTTAGAAATACAAGAAAATTGTCAGTAATTCAAGATTGAGCACGGAAATTCAGCATCTTACCATCCAAAGATGAATAGAGTAGTAGATGCCACCAATAAAAACATAAAGAAAATCCTCTGGAAAAATTAGTCGACAACTATAAAGAGTGGAATGACATGTTTCCATATGCCTTAATGGCTTACCGAACTTCAATTCAAACCTCGACAAAGGCAACCCCCTACTCTCTAGTCTATGGCATTGAGGTGGTGACACTAGTCAAAGTAGAATTTCCATCTCTACGTGTACTCATAGAGACTGAACTCGATGAAATGAATGGGTGCAGCAGCGGTTGGACCATCTCTGCCTAATCAATAAAAAGCGGCTAACACCAATACGCCATAGACAATGTTACAAATAAGGAATTACCAGATCTCATGATAAGCGGGTCTTTACCAGAGTCTTCAGGGCCATTGAGTTGGTGTTGAAAAAAATATTTCATTTCCAAGATAAAGCTAAGGGCATGTTCACCCCAAATAAAAAGGGCCTTTTGTTGTTCACAAAACCTTGAGTGGCGAACTATTGATCCTCCAAGAAATGGACGGTAATGTATTTTCTGAGCCTTTGAACTCAGATTATATAAATAAATACTTTTCCTAATAAAGTTATTTGTTTCCTAAGAAGTTGATTCGAGCGTGATCATCTATCTTCTAAAACAAAATCCCAGACTCTAAGCCACCAGGCGACGAGGGCAAAAGAAGAAAAATAAATTAAATATGGCCCGAACGTGGTGAAAAATTGAAAAAGCACCCTAAAAAAATATAGGGAATGTAGAAAGATACAAACCCACCGACCATGCAAAAAGTGCTAGTGGAAAAAAGTACTAAACAAATAAACAAATAGTTCACTTAGGGGATACATTTTGGAATACAACTTAGGCTGACTTTCATTAACCATAGAGATTTCTATGTTCGAAACTTGATGGAATTGGAAAGAGTTCAAATATGTGGGAAGAAACATCAGGTATAACCGGATTTTACATTAAAATCATACTTATCAGATAATCAAGCTTCAAATCTCACAGCAATCATATCTGGTGAAGAAGGTACTAGTTTTGTAAGGTTTTATACATTTTCCATATTTTGGCTAAACCAATTCTGCAAGATTTAAGAAATACGGCACAAGCAAGAGTACATGATCCCCTAATACCAAAGGCACCTGACAAAAAGGAGGAAATAAGAATCAAGAGACTTTAAAATAGGGTAAAAGTTGTTGGAAATATTGTTTAATGTCAGACCCCGCCAATAACCTAGGGAAAAACCTCTGCAAGACATTAAACATGTTCCTATACTGAGATTATATTTTGGGAAATGTCATTTTGTTCACTTGCAGGGATCGCGAAAGGGTGGAAACATAGGCCTCTTTATTACCTACCGGCTTAGGATGAAAATTATTATTGCTGAAAAACTCCAAATGACCATCCTGGTGCCTGTCTAACCCTGAAAATGGGGCTCAGTGAAATATGCTACACTTCATCCTCGGCATAATGCTAAGGTACATAGACAACCTATCAAGGTTTGTTTTCCAATGTCAGCCTCAGCCACAGGCTGGGGCACATTTTATATATTTTGTCCATTATTTCGCCCTATCCCTAGGCTGGGGCATATTATATAGGGTCTACCCATTTCTGTATCTAGGGAATTTAAGCTTGGTAGTCTCAACCACAAGCTAAGGCACGTTTTATATCTTGCCATTATTTCGCATTTGTCTCTCCATGATAACCTTTTATTTTATATTATGCCTCTCTGTGATGGCTTTTCAGTTTACATTCGCCTCTCTGTGATGACTTTTTATTTCATATTTTGCCTCTGCATGATGTCTTTTTATTTTGCATTTGCCTTTCCATGATAGTCTTTTATTTTGCGTTTTGCCTCTTCGTAATGCCTTTTTATTTTGCATTTTCCTTTTCGTGATGGTTTTTTATTTTGCATTTTGCCTCTCCGTGAGCACCACTTTATTTTGCATTCATTTTTTGCCTCGCTTAGGGAAAATACCGATCTATGAGTAATTTGATTTTTGACAATGTCGAGATACGTAGCCCACTCTTTGGAGGTTCAGTTGCAATTCATCCATATTTCGTTCCTATCATTTTCCATCACGCCTTGGAAATGGATGTTTTTTAATTTCGCCATTTTGTTATAAAAAAAAATTAAATATCCTTAAAAATCCGAAAAATGGGATGATCAAAGTAATGTGGTCCCCCTTCTTTGTCAAGCAAATGAAACTCGCATAACAAAGATGAGCCATTGTAAACACGATATTTTGACCGTCCTTATAAAATTTTGATTTCATTTTATAATTAATTTTATTTTTATTGTATTTTATTTTTCAAAAATGAAAACAAAATAAATTAAAAAAGAAGAAAAAAAAAGAAATATAAAATAGGAAAACAAAAAAGGGAAAAAGAACACAGAAAAAAGAATGAAAAAGAAAGAGAGAGAAGAGAGAAATGGTGAGAGAGAGAGAGAGAGAATAACGAAGGAAGAGAGATGAGAGAAAAATGATGAGAGACGAGATGGAGAAAAGAAAAGGGGGCCCATGATTAGCAGAGAAGCAAAAGAATAAAAAAATAAAATAAAATAAAAAATTGTTGTCATGTGGCAGCTGTGACACGTAGAGAGCCAGAACAAACTAATGCGTGAAATATTAAAAAATTCTCTTTTTTTTCAATTTTTCCATATTCCTACCAAATTTGGACTAAGTTTAGGCATCCAATTAGGGTTTCCTAGAGTTTTTAAGGTTTTTTCATTCCCCATCTTTCTTTATAAATAGGATCCTCTTCCTCCGAATTTATTCACTCAACAATTCAGATAGAAACCCTCCTAGAGAGCGATTCTCAGCGAAAGCCCATTTGGGTAGCCGTCTTCAAGAGAGAAAAACCTGTACGTCAGGAATCTTGGCTAGAGTAGGTATGTTTTCTTAGCTTTTAATTTACTTCATTATTTTCTTGTTATTGTACCTTAAATTTTTTCAAGCTTAATTATGTAAAAATCGTCTAATGACTCGATAAAAACACCAGGATGAGGTTCCCCATTCTCAAGTTAAACCTCCGAGCATTAGAAAATGATAGGTTATTTTTATTTTTTAATTGTTTTTTATTTAAATCATCCTTTATTTAAGTTGTTACAATACATAAAAGAAACACCCAAAAATTAAATCGTCTGAGAATTTGATGAAAATGCCGGAACTGGGTTATTCGTTCTTAAACTTAACCTCGAAGTGTTAGATGAGGATGTTTATTTTCTAATTTTACTATTTTTTTAATTATTTTTATTGTTTATTAAAATCTAAAAATAATAATAATAATAATAAAATTTTAGTTTGTAAGAATTAACCCCTACAAACCTTAGGATGAATTTAACGATTCGATAAATCGAATGAGCAATTTCCATACCATCGATGAAATTCTCTAAATAGAGTGGAATTTAAAAAAGGTCGGCTTAGGGAATCTCTTTGTTCGCATCAATTTAACGTTTGATTTTACTCACAAGTGCACGAGGTCAAGTTTTAATATAATGGATCTTATGATCGAGTGTTGTCCTTTGGGATTGGTGTTCAGATTAGTTGAATACTACAATTGACATAGGTTAATATTATCTAGACGGTTCAAGAATTGTTTTGAGTTTGCTAATCAAAAAAACTAAATTAAACTTAAACAACTTTGGATTAAATCTACTAAAATGGATTACCTAGGGATTAATTTCGTTCACTAATACATGTTTGATTTCATTTAGTTAACAATAACGGTGTTTATCCTATCTGGCAATCTAGGGATCATAAATTCGCTCACTACCTCTCCCGAATATAAAATGAGCGAATATGTACCTCGTATCGACATTGATATCCCTATATAACGTCTAAACAAGTAAATGAGTCTTGACCCAACCTCACAGATTGCACTTTCTAATAGTCTCGAGTCATTAGATCATCGTCATGTGTTTAACCCTAGTCCGAATCTGAGATTACCTCTCCCACGTGTCAAACCCCATATTCTCAAAACCAACCCTAATACCATAACAAGCATATCAAGGATGTAATAATATGGTAAACACAATTGGATTTAGACAAACAACCATTAAAGAAACGCATATTCAATCAAACGTGTATATACATGAACTACATCAACCCCTAGATAATATCTATTTAGCCTACCATGATCACAACCATATAAACATTAAAACAAGATAAATACATCATCATTTAAGATATAACGTTTAAATACAAAGAGGGAAATAAAGATAGAAAGGCAAATCTGAAAGTGGAGTGTTCCACTTTCGCCAAAATCGTTCCGAAATTGCTTCTTCTTCATCACAAATGAGATCTCCTCTTCTAGCTCTCAAAATAATGGCTAAGAACAAGTGTAGAAAGTTCTCAAAAATGGGTAGAAGGAAGGGTATAATACAAGGATAAAAAATATCTAAACAAATATATAATCGAGCTGTCTGATTGACCACTGCAGTGGTGGTCTTAACCGCTGCAGCGGTGGGAAGTCAGTTGGCCTTCTACCCTTTTACCGCTGCAGCGGTGAGAGCCACCACTGCAACGGTGGACAGGCAGAATGTTTCAATTGTTTCTGCTCGTTCACTACTGCAGCAGTGAAGCTTCTGGCTCTCTCTTTGATCCTCTTCATCGTTTTTCTACCGATTTGCTTGATTATCAACCGTTTATATCCCTACACCTGATTTATATAAAAATGAACATAAACACTTTAAAATATTACTAAAATACTCAAAAAAAATTAAATTCATCTTGAAAATTGATAGGTATTTTCAACCTATCAAATGCCCCCAAACTTGGAATTTTGCTAGATCTCGAGCAAAACACACTAACACTAAAATAAATTGACACTACTAATTAACTAACTTTAATACTAAATACGAAAAAACATAAATGAACTAAAAGTAACGGCATGCAAGTTCTGAATTCACCTAATAAACCTAAATGTTTTTCCCTCAATGGCCCCTAATCAAATCAAGTTCAGGACTAAAACACACCACGTGGTGTTCTAGAATTTCAACACTCAATATCAGTAAAGGTCATTCTAGATCCATTAAAAGTGTGTGTGTGAAAACTCAAATATATAACTATCCAAACATCGGATTGGATTATTCACTAACCAAGGTCATGACTTTAACCATAAAGGATTAGGAAATCCATATGCTTGATAGGGTTTGACTCTCCACTAATGTAGGCTTGGAGGTTCAAAAAGATCAATAGGGCTTGGTTCGGTTTTTGAAAAATGGCCAAGGGTATGTCAGGAATAGAAAACAGGTAACCGTTTTAATTCAACGATACCTGAGGCACCACGCTTGGAGCTCAATCTCACTCGTAACCCCAAACATTTAAGAAACACAACCCTGAACAAACATTTAAGAACTTTATACTCAATTATCAAAAGAAACGAAAATAGAACTATATTTACATAAGTCTTTTTTCTTTTTCTTTTTTATCAAACCACTCCCCCAAACTTATTTGATTTGAACAATTAAAAGTGTGTGGGAATATGATAGAAAAATGACAAGCGAGTACTCTAATACTGAACCAATCAAACATTCACCCAAAACCCAACTACTCACTTCAAATAGCAAATGCTAACTTGATTTTGACACACATTGTGCCTTTGGTTTAGTGACTTAAGTTTGGAAAAAGTTTTATTGGCCAGGGCATTTGTTACATGTTCAGAATTGAAACGGCTATAGGCTTCAATAGGGTAACGAGGTGTAAACATTTTACAAGATAAGCTACAAAAGCTCAAGCGATAAAAATGAAAGCCTAAATCATGTCTCCTGAACTAACTCGCCTAGGATTTCTCCTCAAGTTTCTCCCAATCAAGTTCTAGATTCCTTAAAATTGTCATGAACCTGGTACTAAATAATCGGTGTCAAATTGTTTGAATAGCTATATAATGAGTCTACGTGATCACGGAATTTAGGATAAAAAATTATTTTACATAATCGACATGCCAAGCACATAGAACACATGAATGGGCATTACCCCTGACCTCGATATATAACTAGGGGATAATTTTCATGATCGAGTAATGGCCCAGAAGAATTCAACACACAATTACTACTTCATACATAAACATATTGATACTAATTATATACACTAATATGCATACATAGCATTAAGTATTCACAACATTGCATTACTTCTAAACATGCATAAAAAATAAAAAAAAATAAAAAAGGAATAACTTAAACTATAAAGTCTACAACATAACCATCAAAATGTCTACAAACCATAAAAACTTAACATACATAAAGCATTCATAACAACAAAACTAAAATATCACAATACAAAACAAAAAACATACATCCATAAACAAAAAACATCCAAATACATCCCCCCCAAACTTGAACTGGTCAGTATACGTACTGACCCATCAGCGAACCCAATAACAGTATATAGCAATGATGACAATAATGGGTTGTGAACACGTACCTGGGAGGTAAGACTTAAAAGTCCCACCTCCTATTGTCCATCTCAGGGAATGTCATCTCCACCACCGTCACGATAGAGTGGATTGTGTGGAGGCTGTAATAGGTGTGGCAGAAATGGTGGCATCGGCTGGTAGCCACTCATATCGAAGCCTGCCTGAACTCCGTAGTACCTCTGAGATTGATACTGTATTTGATGATATTGATCCAGGTACCAGCAAAATTCAGCATTTTCATTGCAGATTCGATACTGCTTTTGGCAAATAGCTGCAGTGTCCAACTGAAGAGCTTAGAGCTGCTCCCCCTGATGAATCACCTGTTGGTCAATGTTGTCTAATATGCACATACCAATTACAAGAATTTCAACAAAATTTTCAAGAACTTGGCAACAAATCTTGAATCACACAAATAAACCACTATTAATCAACGTGTTCATCACCAAAAATTTACCCAAAACCACAATGTCATGAAAAATCACAAAAGTGCATTCTAGGGTTTCACATGAACAATCCAAATTCAACCAATATTCCTATAAACATGCAAATCAACACAACATTTCAACATATACGTGTAATGTAAATCCAAAGAAACTTACTTGTCAACTAATATTCCTATGAAATTATGGATTTAAGGATTTATAGTGATTTGGGAATGAAAAATTTGAGAGATTTCGATTTTAGGGCTTGGGATATTGCGTTTAAGTGAAACGACGCCCCTTAAATCTGAATAGGGGCACCACCGCTGCAGCGGTCAATTTCACCACTACAACGATGGAATACCAAAATGTCTACTGACATTATGGTGTTGCACCGGTCATTTCGACCACTGCAGTGGTAACACGCCTGCACTAAATGCTGGTTCTCTATATTTTTTCTCAACAAGACCTTACACCACTCATTTCCACTCTGCTACTTCATGGCTTTCATGAACAATACACTACCCCGAATATTCAAACTCCTCAAATCACCCTCAAACACGCTTTGAGCCCATTTCGACCTCCAAAAAGTATTAAATACCAAAATTTGGCGAAAACCAATACCATCGATTTTATATCAAAAAGTGCGCTTAATTTATCGTCCCCAACTGGACTTAGCAAATTTTTACCTTAGCCATCAACAAGGGAGATACTCTCCACAACTCGTTCTTTATTTCTGAAATAGTACTTGATCCTCTCCCCATGGACTTGAAAAAGATGTCTATTATCACCTTCCAATTCGACGGAGCCGAATGGAAATACATGCTTGATTCGAAACGGTCAGGACCATCAGGACTTCAATTTTTCGAGAAAGAGCCTCAGCCGAGAATTTAATAACAAGACTTATTGGCCCGGGCTGAACTCCCTCTTGGCTATTTGTTTATCATGCCATTTCTTCGTTTTATCTTTGTAGAGTTTGACGTTCTCATAAGCTTCATTCCGGAATTTAACTTCTTGATCGCCCAGTAGGCACGGTATTCTAACTTCACTAGCAAATGACATGTCTTTCCAAACACCAACCAATACGGTGACATGCAAATCGGTGTTTTGAAGGTCGTGCAATATGCCCATAACTCATCATCCAACTTCAACACCCAATCTCTACAATTAGAATGAATCGTCTTTCTAGAATTTGCTTGATCTCACAATTTGACACTTCAGCTTGGCCATTTGTCTGTGGATGGTATGGAAGCGCCACTTTATGCCGGACCCCATACTTTGTAAGCAAAGTATTAAACATTTTATTGCAAAAGTGGGTCCCTTCATCACTGATAATGGACCGAGGTGTCCCAAACTGTGTCATGATATTCTTCTAGAGGAACTTCAGAACCACCTTCACATCATTAGTTGGCATTGCCACAGCTTCGACCCATTTGGACATGTAATCCATTGCCAGTAAAATGTACTCTTGACCGAAGGACGGCGGAAACGACCCCATGAAGTCAATCTCCCTCACACATCAAACAGTTCCAATTCAAGAATGGAAGTCAACGACAATTCATACCTTCATGAGATGTTGCACTTTGGAGATATTAAGACGTTGAGGGGGACTTCCTCATTGATACAAAGTCGGGTATTCTTCTTTCTTACACTCGAGAGAGGTGGCGAGGGAGTTTACGAACTGAGATTATCGGATACACGGAACTCCGCTAACGTAAACTAAAACAAAATCAAACGTATTGAAGTAAATGAAGTTAATCCCTAGGCAATCTACTTCCCTAAAACATCTCATATTAATATTAGTATTAGTATAGATTGAATTAGGTTATATTAGTATTAGTATTAATTAATTCAATTCATTTTTTAATCGCCTAGATAAAATTAGGTTATGATAATCGCGGTAGTCGATAGTAATCTCAACTAATCCTTGTGGATATGATACCCGACCGAAACATCTATTATACTAAAACTTGACCCGTACGCTTGTGGTGAAAGTGGCGACGCATAATCGCGGCCACCAACATGTTATGTGTTGATCCTAAGATTTTGATGGATAATTCAACGTTGATATTTTTTGTGGAACTAATGGTTTGTTTAAGTATTAGTATAATGGATGTTTCAAAGTATCAAATTTTTGAGTATCTCACATTTCTATCACTAGTTTTGGGATATTAATCAAGTTTTAATTTATCTGGAGTGGTAGAAGTTCTGAGTGAGATAATTTGCTTATCAATTTATATTGGTGAGTAGTGTGACGGATTAAATACTGTTGGGGGTATTTAATCAAAGGGTAGCCGATTTCAATCTCTTCCAGTAAAGAAATTGAGGTAGTAATTCTTCCTGGATAGAATTGATTTGTGTGAATTTTGTAATGGTTCAATCCTTACTGGGTAAAAGGATATTTAGAGTGTTTTGTGAGGTTTCGATTCTCTAGCCTTTCTGTTAAAAAGAATTAGGTTATTCTTGAGCCTGTAAAAAGTAGAGATTATTCTTTAGCCTGTGAAAATGATTTTTGTAAAGGTTGATTCTGAGTCTGTAAAAGAATTGTTGTGAGGGTTTGGTTCCTATTTTTAAAGGGATCTTGAGTATTAGTGGGTGGGGCTCGGAGGACTGGATTAGCCAAGAGTAGCTTGGTAAACCAGTATAAATTTTTGGTGTGCTGCAATCTTTATTTTGTTATTATTGTTTGGTGTGAACTTAGTTGATTTGATAATTCTGCTGTGATATAAAGATAATAATTAATTTAAGATTAAAATTAATTATTTGATTTATTGAAGTATTTTCTCTCTAATATTTTTAATTACCCAATTCACCCCCCCTCTTGGGTATTTCACTGGGCCAACAATTGGCATTAGAGCTAGTTTTATCTCATTAGGCTTAACATCCTAGCTAAACCGGTCACGTGCACACACCATGGATAATATTTTTTGTGTATCTTCTCTTAATGGTGATAGATCCTTTTATGATAATGTGGTTTATGATTCTTTTGATTTTAGTGTTACTGATGAAAATGATGATAATGAAAATGTCCATATTGTTATGAAAAATTACTTTCTTTCACACTATTTTTTACTAAATAGAGCTTGAGTTTAAAGTGCATTTGGATGGTTATTGTGGTACAAAAGAGTTTTCAGACGTTGTTTCTGAAATTAATAATTTGCTCTCTAAAGTGGATTCTCTTAAAAATGAAAACAGAGTTTTAAAAAATAATTTTGACATAATTTCCAGGCAAAAGTAAGATCTTGTTTCTAAAATCGATTTACTTCAGAAAATTTTGAAAAATCAAAATTCGACCTTAAGTCTATTTCAAGAGATTTTGAAAATAATTTTTCTAGCCAAAGTGGATATATTTTATCGTCTCATCCTTCATCACAAAGCCAGTGATAATTATGTGGCTATTGTCAGAAATGATTCTTGTTTTCCATCTCGTGCTCTCTATGATAAATTGGATTTGAGATGTTATTATTGTACTAGGGTTGGGCATTTTAAAGTATCATATCCGTTTCAGAACCCTAAATTTATGTCTAACAAGGATGGTTCCAAAATTAAATGGATACCGAAGAGAACTATTGAAATGTATTGTACAGAATTATATAATGTCAGAAGTGGACCTGAAGGAGCAAACAAAAAAGTTATATCAAAGCCAAGACAGAAAGTCACCAATGATCCACAAGCGACTCAGAAAAAGCAAAAAGATGCACCAAAGACAAAATGTGAACTTGCAAAGAAGCCACAAGAGAAATGTGCACAGAGAAAAGTTGTTCAAAATACGAGATGGGATATCACTAGGAAACCACAAGCGATACGTATAAAGGGAATCATCAATAATTCAAATGGCAAAAAATCAAAGGTTGAGAGGATACGGACAAGCAAAGAAGAATTGCGCACCCAAATCAATCATCAGTATAAATGAGGTAAAGAGCAAAGTTTTCCCAAAAGATAGAAAAGGTACTGCTAACCCTCCGTATTTTAAATTCATTAAATTTGTTAAAGAGTGAGGTGCCCAACTTGCCAAATAGGTAAGTTGGTGATGGTTTCTAAGACCTATTTTCAATGATGTATTTATTTGTTGTCTTAGAAACATTATATGGTGATTCTAAGAGTCACGTTTAGTTAAGGAGTATTAACATATCTTTATATGCATATCAACTAGTGATCGTGTGTTTATTTTAAAGCATGTTATGTGATTTAGAAGATTAATCGAGTGTTTGTGATCTCACTAAATAGTGCTAATTATTTGTTGCATATGCATTTTAGTAAGATTATTTATATAATGTGCTGACATTTATGTTATTTACTTTTATATAAATAAATTGAATGAAGTTGATTTTTTATGCACCTTGACTTATTAAAATGCATAATATTTTATATTGAGGTGAATTTAATGATTTAATTTGATCATGATAATACTTGTATGGTTAATATAAATATGAAAGCATGAGAATTCTTTTTGATTCCATATATGATCATTTGAATACATGACATATTAATCTATGCTTAATGTTTCAAGTTGATATTTTATAAGAGAAATATGCATTTATCCATGTTTAAAGCGTGTATTAGATTTATGTTGATTGATCCTAAGTTATTTTTTAGATATGATTCCTATTCTAGTGCATTAAATATTACATGACTTGATTTTATCTAATAGGAAGACATTATATGGTATCATGAGTAAGAAATTAGAATTTAACTAAAATTATATGATTACATGCTATATTGTTGAAGCATTTTAATTGCCACAGGTTTATTCTCCTAAGCATGAATTGACTTGTTTACAATTATATATGAGGAGAAGTGTTTATAAGAGGGGTAATATTATGTCATGCTTATATTTAAAGATTAGTTTTGTTGAAAAATCAAAAGAGTTAATATGCCTGTGAAAAATTAATATCACGCTACATTACTAAGATGTTTTGATTGCCTTAGGGAGAGATTACATTTCTAAGTGATGTTTTTGGTTTCCCCTCCCTAAATTTTGTTTTTGAAGATGACAAATTGGGAGAATTAGTTGATTTTTTATTGAATATCTTAAGGGGGAGTTTATTTTTATATTTGTGCTTTATTGATCATTTTTTTTAAATCTTCATTCTTATGCTTAAAAACGTTATAAAACCCGTCATCAGATTCAGGGGGAGTGTGGTTATATTATTATTTTGAAGAAAACATCAAAGTTGATTGTCATCATAAAAAAGGGAGAGATTGTTGATCCTAAGATTTTGATGGACAATTAAATGTTGATGTTTTTGGTAGAACTAATGGTTTGTTTAAGCATTTTAGTTTATTAGTTCTGAATAATGAAGATGATGAAGGAATTAAGACGTTGAAGAATTTGAAGAAACTAGGAAAAACAACTCAGGTTTAAATTTCAACTCTTAATATCCCAATTAGGATCACATACGATACAAAAAGATTTTTAAATGATTTTTATAAATATGTGTGTTTTTAATAGGATTCTAATTAGTTAAATTATTTGCTCCTATGTGTAATTGAAAAACAAAATATTTATAATTAATTAAAATTGGAGTTAAGTATTTAGTGGAGCTAATTAAGAAAAGAAAATAGTTAAAGGGGAGAAAACGTAAATGAGAATGTATTAAAAACGAGTTTAGAAAAGTGATCCAGCATGCATAAGTTGACTGGTAAGTCGAATGAACATAACATGCGAAACTCTCTGTATCTCTCAGTCAACAAGTAAGTCGACCAGTGAAGAGAAATGGAACTATTTAAATCTCTAAGTCGATAGGTAGGCCGACCGATGAAGAGAAATAGAACTCTCTAAATCTCTAAGTCGACAGATAGGTCGACTAATGGGCACATAATATTTGACTTGGCTACATCCTAAATCGAGCGGTCGACTGATAGCACAGTTTCAGGATATTGAGGATTCCGAATTCATATCTAAAAGTAGCCATTTTTTGTTAGGATTTGTGAGAGATTTTAGGGATTTTATTATATTTAAGATATGCTACATCTATTATTTAATTCCTATTAATTTGGTTCATTAAGTTTTAATGTTTCTCAATTTGGTACATAAAATTGTTTCTATTCTATTTAATTGAGATTAAAAAATATTTAGGAGACTCAATTGAGAGATTTAAAAGCTATAATTAATTAAATTGAACCAAAATGAAGTCATAATGATATAAGGGGTCTAAGAGGGCATTTAAGTGTCATGACATATGGGAACTAGCCGTTAGAGAGGTGATTTATATCTCATATATAGACCTACGTTTTTCAGATCATTAAGAGTGGCTAAGAGAGATTAAGAGATCAAGAGATCATATAGAGCTTTTCAAAGAGATATCATACTGAGTTTTCGTGAGAGTTATTCTAAGAGACAATATCGATAATCATTGGCCATTGATCATTGCTATTACCGAATTCGAAACAACTACGCTCTAATTATTTATTTTAGGTGGATTTTAGGTGAGATCTTTCCAATTACTTTCTATATTGTACTGTTTATTTAATTTTTGAAAATTTATCTTTAGAAATTGTTTCTGATTTTTATTGAAGAAAATATTTTATAAACAATTTCTTGAATCTGATTACGTGCTAAATTACGTACTTCCCATCTTTTGTTAAAAATCAAATTTTTGAGTATCTCACATTTCTATCACTAGTTCTGGGATATTAATCAAGTTTTAATTTATTTGGGGTAGTAGAAGCTCCGAATGAGATAATTTGCTTATCAATTTGTATTGGTGAGTAGTGTGATGGATTAAATACTGTTGGAGGTATTTAATCAAAGGGTAGCCGATTTCAGTCTCTTCTTGTAAAGAGATTGAGGTAGTAATTCTTCCTGGACAGAATTGATTTGTGTGAATTTTGTAACGGTTCAATCCTTACCGGGTAAAAGGATAGTTGGAGTATTTTGTGAGATTTTGATTCTCTAGCCTTTCTGTTAAAAAGAATTAGGTTATTCTTGAGCCTGTAAAAAGTGGAGATTATTCCTTAGCTTGTGAAAATGAATTTTGTAAAGGCTGATTCTGAGTCTGTAAAAGAATCGTTGTAAGGGTTTGGTTCCTATCTTTAAAGGGATCTTGAGTATTAGTGGGTGGGACTCGGAGGACTGAATTAACCAAGAGTAGCTTGTTGAACCAGTACAAATTTCTAGTGTCCTGCAACCTTTATTTTATTATTGTTGTTTGGTGTGTACTTGGTTGATTTGATAATTTCACTGTGATATAAAGATAATAATTAATTTATTATTAAAATTAATTATTTGATTTATTGAAGTATTTTCTCTCTGATATTTTTAATTACCTAATTCACCCCCACCCCACCCCCCATCCCCTACCCCCCCTCTTGGGTATTCCACGGGGCCAACACTATGTATAAGAAAAATAACAAATTTAAGACAAGATCAAATGATTTTCAAAAAATGTACTTATCTTAGAGGAGTGGTCTTTCCCTAAACAATTACCTTATTCTCTTTCTCGTCATGTTCTTGGTTGTTCTCGATCGTTTTCCGTCAATCTCTTGAGATCTTCCTCCAAGATCCTCAATAACTTTTTCAAGACAGTATTTCACCAGAACTTTGAGGAGTTTATTAAATAGAAAGCTTGCAAAACCAAGGGAGCTGAGAGTAGAATTCCAGCATAGAGAGAAGTTGTGGGTTCAAGCTCCTTTCCAAATGAAAACATGACCCTTATTTATAGGCACGAAAGGCCTGCACATTGGACAATGCCCAGTCTATCCCGAGTTCTTCCTTAGGGTTTGTTTGGACTACTGGTAACCCTTTGATGCATTGTATTTGGACGATTTTGGACGAATCTTGAAGATTCTGTAAGATTTCTAAAGATTTGGTAATGATTACCGAATCTTAAAATATCTTGGGCACTGATTGGTAATGATTGGTAATGATTAGTCATCATTGGAAATCATTGTTCATGATTATCTTGAACATGTCATATTTAATGCATGATGTGACCCTTTTCGGTTTGGTTTTGTGGTTAAGTACTAGTTACTTGCACTATTTCGATTTGGTTGCCATTAATGCTTTCAAGGTAAATTGAATCTAGTCTTCAAGTGTCATTTGAAAATTAATGCTTGACAATAACACTTGATGTGATTTGCATCTAATTCCTTCCAATGGGATCGATTTGGTTCAGTTTTCCTTGTAATGGGTAGTCACATTTCAAGTATTTCAGTTTCCCTAAGATATTTTGATCAAAACATCTTGGTGATTTGAATGTAGTTGACATGTCATCCCAAGCATTAAATGCTTGATGGGATGGACATTTAATGCTCATTAATGAGTCATTAAATTCTTAGCAGGGCCCTTGATTTGATGGGCTTTGATTGCAAGTCATAATGACTTTGATTTGGTTGATTTCAAACCGAGTCTTAATCCTTAGTTACTTTTGGTAACTTAGACTTGTCATGGCAATTCCTTGGGTTTGATCAAGGATTTTGGCTTTCTTTGTTGGAGGATTTGATACCTTAAATGAAAAATTAGAGAAGTATTTTTTGTGTTAAGAAGACGAAACCGGTGATAGTAATAGTTTCAGGGATCAAAATAGGTAACAATGGTAATTAATGAAATTTTCTTAAGTTAAAGTGTAGTAACTAATTTTATTCATATTAAAAGTGATTCATGAAAAATAAACCTTTTAATAATGTTATTTTAGTCCGCCTTAACTTTAAGCACTTTCGGGTTGACCCGAAATTTCTACTTATACCGAATTTAGTCAAATTGACAATTTTATGTTTTCTTCTGTTTGTCGAGTTTTTTGTTCCCTTTAAACATCAGCTTAAAGTTTATCCGAACTTACACTTTAAACTCGATACTTTAAAAAGTTAAATAAGCTGATCAAAATGGGGTGTCTATAGTCTCTCTTAGAAGAGCCTCCTCAAATCACTCCTTGAGAACTATCTGTATTGAGGTTAAAGTACCGGAAGAGGTATTCAAATTAAACATAATTTAATTTATGCATGTTATATTTGTTTTATGTTATTATGGATAGATCCGGCTTATAGGAACATGATGTCAATTGTAATTTAAAGTTTTTATATTCTATTGCGTAAATCTAGTATTTTTAATATTCGATTTTTTAGGTTATCCCTCAACTAGTCCAGGTACATAGTGATGTACCCGGACGACGGCTTGTGCGCTCAATCCCTTGGGCCTAGAAACAACATTTTTTTTTACTGTACTCAAAAAGATATACATGTTCTAGGTTGCCATGATCTCTACCTTTGTATGGTCTTGGTTTTTGGACCCGGCTCATGCAGGATACCTCGAAGGAGGCGTTACCTTATAACCGAAGAGGCATGGATCGTTTATGGCCAATTTGGGACATGCCTTCTAGGATGTACACCACTGAAACCATGTCTGGTCCATATTGAGCCCCCAAATCTCGGGAAGAGCTTGCTCTCCCAGCGCTACCAGACCTTCCCGTCTGTTGCTCTGGTAGTCTACCGGCCAGACTGTGCTACAGGAGAATGCAAATGGGGGGCATGGGAAAGAGTTGATTCCTCGGAACCAAAAGTCGCCCACTGAATAGGTGCATGAGAGGTGGAGTTGAATCTGATGATGATGAGGTCGCGCTAGTAGAAGATCTGAACAACAAAAAAGAAGAAAATATTATCTATATACGAGCCATGATAAGAAGAAAATAAAAACGAAGGAAGAGAGTATAGACCAGCAAACATAGGGCACTGCAGAGCTTTGGAGGATTGAGAGAGTTGTAAAAACATGAAGTATCAAATGAATACAGAGGGCTCTCATTTTGTAAAGGTATCTGGCAGGAAGACAAAAAGGTGCCGATCTAACAACCAAGATTTCTTAATATATGTGTTGAAAGTGGCGTAGGATGTGTATCGACACACCAAAACACTGAAGATGGATTGCCACCAGTTAACTCACACTACTACAAAACCACTGAAGGGTCACCCTTACTTATTCGGTCCTCGTATGTCTTTGACCAGTAGAGCGCAGAAGAAATGTCATACCCCACCTCGGGCCCTAATGCCCAAGGTCAGGTGTGACCTCGACTTGATATTACTCAATCAACCACAAATATACACTACTATCAATTGTTATAGATTTCTCAAAATATTTACCAACTCAAAAATTAATTTAGCGGCTGTCGATCGGAGCGTACAATTCGTCTGAAAGAGCACGGTTTTGATTTGGGTACGAAACAGTTTTCTTCTTCTTCTTCTTCTTAATCCGTTGATCTTTGCTGCGGCTGTTTGTTGCGGCGGTAGCGAAAGAACAACTGCTGGTGAGGTACCTGACAACCTCCAAAATAAAACCTACTACATCCTCTAACTCTACCTAACGTCAGTAGTAGACCTGTCTCTAGTTGAGGTACCTGAGATAAAATATTTTATCGATGTACTGTCTACATAATATAACAATAATTTATGGTTCAAGTATAAATATTCAAACTCCACTTTTCTAAACATAATATAAATAGAACCACTCACTGAGCCGAAATAAAATTTCAAAGCTATCATCATAATAAAATAAATGCATTTAAATCAACTAATCAAATTACTTCGATATATAATAAAATACCACACACATATTTTTCTACTAACCATAGGATTGTTTCACCTCGTGATTGGGAGTTATAACGGTACCATAACCTATATGACTGTGTAATCTAAAATTGTCATCAGTGTTAGGGTCATTCAATATCTCAAATGGTAGGAGTTGACACGTGGTATAAACCACCATATCATTAACATATTCAACTCCATCATATGGATAATCAATACCATAATAGACTCCATCAAATTAATAGTCAACAACAACAATGACAATGATAACAGTAACAACAATAACCACATATAGAACTTTCTCTCATGTTAAGTCACAAGACAACGTTCTATAGTATATGTTTTCCTGTTAGGATCAACAACATCCTGCAGGACATGTTTCCTGTCGGGATCACACTATAGCGTAGGGATAATAATAAAAATCATTTTCCATATTTAAAAATTTACTTGATCCGTATAACGTTATAAAAGCATTCATTTAAATAAATCTTTTCTTTTTCACAATTTATTACGAAAATATAATTTGAAAATTTATATAGAAGACAGTACACTCATCTCGATATTTATATTATTTAATACATTACAATTGTAATACTAACGTTGTCAGCGTCAACCGTGAACCTAACAACAATAGAGCCTAAATTAAGAATTTATCTAAATAAATATAATATGCAATGCATGACACTAAAATGCAATTTTTTTCATTCTCAAATTTTCTTAATTACATAAAATTAATTAGACGTCCCATTTCTTAATTCAATATTAACTGTATTAAAATATTATAACGAAATACCAAAAATTACCATTTTAATAAAATTTACAATTTTTACTTTTAAATTAAATTCTTCACAAATTAAATATATATAAATTTATATTTTACATACATACACATATAAATGAAGTACTTAATATTTTACTTATAACAATATATTAAATAAGATGTATAATAGAATGGAAAAATAAATAAATAAATAAAAAGACATACTTGGGTTAGAGGGCGAGAGGTAGGGGTGGTCTTGGGTCGAGCCGGGCTTAAACTAGTGGTAGGGCGTAAATACGTCGCTACTTTCACTGCAAGTATACGGGTCAAGTTTTAGTATAGATTGGGAAGAGGAGGGGTTGTCGTATCCACAGGGATTGGTTGAGATTATCATCGAGTGCCATAATTATCATAACCTAATTTTATTTAGGCGATAAAAATGGAATTTATAATTAATAAATACTAAACTAAAATACTAATTTATCTAATTATACTATAATACTATATTGAGACTGTTAAAGTAATAGAACATGATATGAAAAGAACGAGAAGGCTTCATCCATTGTGGTAGTATATCTCTCTATTTATATAGAAAACAAAGAAATAATACAGCAAACTCTAAACCATACTCGAAACCCTAAATAATACAGTAAAGAAATAAATACCCTTTTAACACTCTCCCTCAAGCTGGAGCATATATATTGTATGCTCTTAGCTTGTTACAAATGTACTTTATTCTTGAGTCCCACAACAGTTTAGTGAACAAATCAGCTCACTGATCAACTGACTTTACATGCTTAGTCTCAATCTGTTTCTATAATACTTATTCTCGAATGAAGTGACAATCAACTTTAATATGTTTTGTCCTCTCATGTAAGACTAGGTTGGATGCAATGTGAAGTGTCGCTTGATTATCACGTACCAGATCCATCGGTAAAGAGTGTTCGAATCTGAGTTCTTCCAACAAATATTTCAACCAAGTTAGCTCACAAGTAGTGTGGGTCATCGCCCTATATTCCGATTCTTCACTTGACCGCGCCACAACTGTCTGCTTTTTACTCTTCCAAGAAACGAGATTACCTCCAACAAATACACAATGTCGAGTAGTGGACTTCTTATCCAAGGGAGATCCTGTAAAACCTAAGTTATAAGACGTACGTCATAAATAGTCGCATTATAAAACGTTAGAGAATTTTTGGGTAAAAATTTTATCGATAAAAACTCAAATCAAAAGTTGGGGGTCAAATTGGGAATTTGGGAAACGCAAAAAATTAAACTTAAGATTCAAATTGGCAATTAGAAATCGAAAGTAAAAATGTTAGGGTCAAAATCATAATTTTGGAACTTTTAAAACTTAAACTTATCAAAATAAGAATCCTAAAGAAAATAAGGGGAGGAAAGTGTAATTTAAACTTTTTTTTTTTATAAACGTTGACACCCACACGGCAAACGGACGGCGATCCACCGGCCAAGGAGGGGAGATCGAGGGATGATGTGGCAAGCTCAGGATTTGTTTAGCCACTAATTTCATGTATTAAAAACCCTTCTACATGCGAAGAAGGATGAAATCGGAGGAAAGAAACTCGAAAATTCTAGAGAGAGAGAGAGAACCGGAATGGAAGGAGGTCGTCGATTTTTCTTGAATCGACGTTCCTCCGGCAGCGTGGTCGTGTGAGCATTGTAAACAATTCCAGGGAGAGAGAGGGATTAGTTCGGCTAGTGGTGTGGTTCGTCGACGGAGAGGTAGTCTACGTGCTAGCGTTGCTGGTGAGCGAAGTTGTGGATCACCGTTCGACCATCAACGATCATCGGGAAGGTGAGTATTTATATGTATTTCTTCAATTAATTGATAGATGTATGCATGCATGAGCGTAACAAGCTGGGTCGGTAAGTTTTCGGAGGTGTGCTCGATTTTCGTTTTCCGGCTGCATGTGGGTTTGCGTGTGTGTGTTCGGATTTTCTGGCTACTGGGTGCGAGTTTGCGTGTGTATGAAATGTATAATGTATTGACGAGAATCCATCAAAAATGAGGGGGGAACCAATACGGAGAGAGAGAGAGAGAGAGGACGATCGACGCGGTGGCGGTGGTGGGAGTTGGTTGCTGGTGCGGTGTGCCGCCGTGTGTATGGGTCTCCGTCAGTAGGGATTGTTGGTCCCGTGGCGTGCCGTCGGTGGTGCCAGGCAAGCATAGTGCATGCATGGGAGGTTGTGTGTGTCGCACGGCGCGTGGGTGCATGAACAGTAGTTGTGGGTGTGCGGTGGAGCCGGCAAGACGGCCGGAGGTGGTGTCAGAAGGGTGTATGGGTAGTACAGAGGTTGACCGGCGAGTCGGCAAGGAGGGAGAGCCACCGGTGGTCGGCAACGGTAGAGAGAGGGAGAGACCGCCGTCGGGGCTAGGAAGAACCGAAAAAAAAAAAAAAAAAAAAAAAAAAAAAAAAAAAAGTGAAAATTGCACAACTGAGCCCAGAAAAAGGAAAAAATTCCACTTCAAATGAAAACCCTTTTTGCAGCCCGTGAATAACTCGGAAAGGATCTCGTTTGCCGTTAAATTTATTCTAGTTTTGTTAAAATTCAATCCTAGCCTAAAATCTTTGTAACCGGAGTAATAAATTGGGATCGTTCATATTACAGGATTTTTTATGTAATAAATAATGGAACAAAATTATGAAGAATAATAACAAATCTCGTAGATAAATATGGGGAATGAAAAATGCGGAACTTAGGGTCTGCCTTACATGACTAGGTGATTTTACATGAAATATTAACTTAGACCCTATCATTTCTAGGTTCACATACGCCAACACCTCGGTAAGCTTTGGACAATGAGGTTTTTGTAGCGCCAGAAACGAGGTGAGTAAACTGTCTTCTCGCCGAATTATTTGCATATATATATATATATATAATGGAAATTGGTTGTATTTAAATTAGAAGCGTTTAGAAAAATTATGTGCGGATTAGACACTATTATTGAGTAATGTTGATCCGCTTCGGCGGAGTGATGTTGATCCGCTTCAGCGGAGTGATGTTAAACGATTATACTGCGCAGTGATTATCCGCTTCGGCCGAGTGATGGGTGTTCGTAGGGAAACATATCCTACGGACGGTACCGTTGCAAACTCCCGATCGTGAGGTTAAAATGATCACCATGGCTAGCCAGTGTGTGTTGTGGTGGAGGTGTGATGTTTTGTTTATATTGGATGATTTATTATTTATTTCAGGGGATTGATATGATATTTATACTGCATGGGTTTAAAAATGGAACTTATATATATATATTACTACTTTTTTTTTTACTGCATATATGGTGCTTATGCTGAATCCATATGCAAATGTTGTGTTATCTAGAAGTTATTATTATTATTAAATAAGAATGATTTTATTGAGAAGGCAGTACACTCGCAGGTGAAATGGCTAGGAATCGGTCCCCTACTGGCACGGGGTAGAGTCCGTCGAGGGTATAGCAAGGAGATATAAAATTTTTGAGAAGCGCTGCCGAGGCGAACCTAGGAAAGGTTCATCATGTGTGTTTTTTTTTTTTTCCTTTTGTTGTTCTAGGAAGGAATTCAAGGATGAGTGTGTCTCTGGCTTGGAAAGATGTTTATGACCTGTATTTTGATGTGTGTATAATTATGAATGCATACCATCGCTTTCTAGTTGGTTTGTCGTTTAGGTAATGTCGTGTCGACGTCACGCCGGCCCCACAGGTGACGGGTGTCCGGGGTGGGGTGTGACAGATCCGGCCCAATCTGCATCTGTATATCCCTTAATTTGAGTGTGACCGAAGTTCTGGTACAACAAACCACATCCTAGAGAACCTTTCAGATATTGAATAATACGAATTACTGCATCCCAGTGATACGTCATGGGACGATCCAAGAACTGACTGATAACACTCACAGCAAAGGAAATATCTGGTCTAGTAACTGTCAAGTAGTTCAACTTTCCAACTAACCGTCTGTATTGCATTGTATCTGTCAATGGTACACCTTGATCTGCCAATAGTTTGCTGTTTAGATCCATAGGTGAATCAATAGGTTTAGCTCCTAGCATTCTTGTTTCACTCAACAGATCGAGAACATATTTCCTCTAACACAGGTAAATACCTTGACTTGATCAAGCAACTTCAATCTCCAAAAAATACTTCAATTGACCCAAATCTTTGGTTTGAAATTTGCTATGCAAAAACGTTTTGAGTTCCTGAATACCCTGGTGGTCATCTCCGGTAATCACAATGTCATCCACATACATAATCAACAATATTCGCCTGACTTTACTATGCTTATAGAATACAGAGTGATCGACTCCACAACGGTGAAGGCCAAATTCAATGACAACTTCATTGAATCTCCCAAACCATGCTCGAGGAGACTGTTTGAGGTTATAAATGGATTTCTTCAAGCAATATACCAAACCAGACTCCCCCTGAGCAACAAACCCAGGAGATTGCTCCATGTATTCTTCCTCAGTCAAATTACCATTTAAGAATGCATTATTGATATCAAGTTGATGCAACGGCCAATGAAAGGTGGCAGCCAAAGAGATGAACAAGCGAACATAAACGAGTTTGGAAACGGGAGAAAAGGTCTCAGAATAATCAAGACCATATACTTCAGTGTAACTTTTGGCAACTAAATGAGCCTTGAGCCGATCAATGGTGCCATTCGGATGAACTTTGACTGTGTACACCCATTTACATCCAACTATTGTTTTGTCAGGCGGAAGCAAGACAAGATCCCAAGTACCATTCTGATGTAAAGCTAGCATTTCTTTTTCCATTGTAGTCATCCAACAAGGGTGACGGAGAGCCTCTGTGACAAACTTAGGAATAGAAACAGATAATAGATAAATAATAAAAGAGAAATATGAAGGAAATAGATATGCATACGAGACAAAATTAGAAATATGATGTTGCGTACATGTGCGCTTACCCTTCCGAACAACAATGGGTATGTCCAAATTAGACACAGATTCATGAATTGGAGAAGAATCTGAAGACACAGAGACGATGGGCGCGATGGCGGAAGCTGCCTTCTGGCGACGAGAGTATACCTGCATAAGTGGTGGAAGACGACTAAGCGGGATAGGTTCAGAAGCGGAAGGAGATGGTATCAGATCTGGGAGACTTGGGAAAGGAAGGGTGACATCTAGATCATCCCAAGAGGGTAGGGCAGAAAAGTAAAAGGTGGACTCAAAGAATGTGACATCTGCACGTATGAAAGAGCGACGTAAAGAAGGACTGTAACACCGATAACCCTTTTGTGTGCAAGAATAACCAAGGAAGACACATTTTATGGCACGAGGATCTAACTTATCCATGCCGGGAGTTAACTAGTAGACAAAACAGACACAGCCAAAAATACGATGAGGTAAAGCAAACCAAGGTGATCGGGGAAAAAGAATAAAATGGGGGACTTTGCCATTCAGGGTAGAAGACGGCATTCTATTGATTAAGAAGCAAGTTGTAAGAACTGCATTGGCCCAGAAGTGTTTGGGAGCATTCATCTCAAACATCAGAGTTCAAGCCACTTCTAGGAGATGTCGATTCTTACGCTCAGCGACGCCATTTTGCTGCGGTGTGTGATGACAAGAAGACTGATGCAAGATACCAGATTATCACATGAATAAAGTAAAGGGTTAGGAAAAATATTCTCGAGCATTGTCACTACGAAATATATGCACGGGCACATTAAATTGAGTTTTAATTTCAGCACAGAAGGCAAAGAAAATGGAGAATAATTCAGAGCGATCTTTCTTTAAATAGAGCTATGTAACCCGAGAAAAATCATCGACAAACGTGACAAAATAACGAAATTCAAGTGTAGAGGCAATACGAGAAGGACCCCAAATGTCTGAATGAACTCAACTGAAAGGACTCGATGCGCGAAACTGAGCGGGGGAAGTAAATGAAGTACGATGATGTTTTCCCAACTGACAAGACTCATAATCTAAGGAGGGCAAATGACGTAAACTAAGAACAAGTACCTTTAGATTGGCAAGACAGGGATGGCCTAGACGACAATGAATTTAGTGGGCAGATGCAACGGCAGAGCAGGCAGTGGGCGGGATAACAAGTGTCTTGGCGTGATTGCAGAAGTAATAAAGGTCATTTTTCTCCCACCCTACGCTAATCATCTTCTGTGCTTTCAAATCCTGGATAATGACAAAATCAAGAAAGAATCAAACAAAACACTGAAGTTGTCAAGTAAGCTTACTAACTAATATCAAATTAAAAGCAAATGTGGGAATATACAACACAAAGGATAAAGAGAAAGATGGTGAAAATTCCACAGTGCCAATACCACGAATGGGGACAGTGGAACCATCAGCAACAATAACAGGGGATAATAAGGAAGATGACTGAATATGCGTAAAGAGAGAAGATATACCTGACATGTGATCGGTGTCAGCGGAGTCTATGATCCAAGGTATAGAAGTGGAAGGATGAAAAGAAAGACATGCAATAGGGTTACCTCGTTGAGCTAGTGAAGTAATGGGGGTAGATGTCTGCTTTAACGACTTAAACTGGGGGAACTAAACATATTCATCATCATAAATAGTCTTGGGAGTTGAAGAGTTGGATGCGGAAACAAGAGCAACTTGATTATTAGTTGCCACATGAAAATACTTGGGAGAACGACCAACTTTGTACCAACAAGTATCTTGGGTATGGTTTCATTACCACAAAATAAGCACCGATGATGTTGATTATGACAATGACCACCTCGGCCACCCCGAAATTCATTACTACGACTTCTTTGGTCACCTCGTTTCTCTTGATCGGGAAGAACTTGTCCAACTTTGGACCATTGTAAATTATTGGTCTCATTCAACTTGCAAGTTGTTAACGATTGGGGGGTAGCCATCAACGTTAGTACCCTTTAATACAACAACTAACAAACAACTTGCATAAGGGAAACAAACCAACAATATAAACAACTGTAGGGATTAAATGCAGAACATGAGAATTAGAACAATACTCACGAACATCTGTAGGGCTGCCTTTCGAACAATAACCAGAAGCATAACCCGAAGTCTCAAGTGTTACGAACAATAACCAGAAGCATAACCAGAATGTAAAGGCACTGCTGAGATCGCTTAACAAAGGTTTACAGTTAGTTCTATCAGAATGCAAACAAAAAGTCTTAAGTCAGCACAAAAGGCCGGCAAAGGTCTGGTGAAGTCTGGAAGAGGTCCGGCGAGGGTTAACGACGTCAGAGGAGGATAACAGGTAGGAAAACTGGTTTGCAATGATGGTACAGTAGGATTTTGGGGTCGATAACGGTTCGCAATGATAACGGCATCTAAGAATGGCATGGGCGACGGTCAGTAAGGCTCGAAATAGCTTAGGTGACGGCGGCGAGACGTGGATCTGAGTGTGTTGAGCAGTAGCAACAGCGGCGACGGCGAGGGCTGGTGGGCTGCTAGGGTTTCAGCTTTTCTTTCTTTTTTATTTTTTTCATATGAACATTAAGCTAAAGAAGAAGAAGAAGAAGAAGAAAAATGGTTTAAATAAATCTATGGAATCAATCTCCCATAACCTGCTCTAAATACCATGTTGAAGTAATAGAACATGATATGATAAGAACGAAAAGGCTTCATCCATTGTGGTAGCCTATCCCTTTATTTATATAAAGAACGAAGAAATAACACAACAAATCCTAAACTGTACTCGAAACCCTAAATAATACAGGAAAGATAGAAATACCCTTTAACAGAGATATCACACCCCACCCCAGACACCTGTCACTCTGGGGCTGACGTGACATCGACATGACATCACCTGGACGTCTAACCAACAAGAAAAACGAAAATATGCATACATAAATATACAACCACATAAACAGGTCATATACATCCTCTCCAATAGGGACACACTCATCCGCGAAATATAATAATCATGAACCTCTCACGGGTTTGTCTTAGACAACTCGTCCCAAAAACTCCCACACGACACCATCGCAAGACTCTACCTAGTGCCAGTAGGGGACCGACTCCTAGCAGCTGCACCTAAAACCAAAATTTTTATCGGTGTACTGTCTTTATAATAAAAACATTTTTGTGTGGATCAAGTATAAAACATATAAATACCATATATCAAACAAATATATAAAAATCACATACCACAAGGAAGAACTCCCTTTTCCTGTCACCACAAAAATAATGCATGATATTTATAACATCTGAATCAAGTAGTGAAAATCAACAAGAATATTACATCTAATCAAATAGTGTAACTCCACCAGAACAATAGATACACCAACATGAATGGATACATCAATCCAGTATAAAATAATGTATATATTTGTAAATTTATTCAACCGGTTCGCCGTATACGACAAAACACCACACCACCCTCCAACTAGTCATAGGATCGTTTTAACCTCACGATCGAGAGTTACAACAATACCGTACCACCTGGAGGATTTACCTTCCTAACGGGTGACAACACTCTGCCGAACTATGCCAAGCAGATAATCACCACTCTGTTGGACTATGCCAAGCAGATAATCACCACTCTGCTAGACTATGCCAAGCAGATAATTACCACTCTGTTGGACTATGCCAAGAAGATAATCACCACTCTGCTGGACTTTGCCAAGCAGATAATCACCACTCTGCTAGACTAAGCCAGGTAAATAACCCACATCCCTTTCGGGAAGAAATACTATGGCGTAGTCAGATCACCCACCAAATTCCACCTTAAAAACAAACGACTTGGTCCACAATTAATTTCCATCCCTTTAGAAACCAACGTAAATCCACAATTTCATAGACACCCAAAACTGTTTGATCCATATAAGTTACAAATTCGTCCAGTTTTAAAATAAACACATTTTTCCATAATATATATATGAAAATAGATTTTGTACTTTAGTAGAAGACAGTACACTCACCTGGCTATCCGCTCCAAACAACTTTTACTAACTATCCTCTACTGATACTCCGATGTCTGCGAACCTAATAGTGACAGGCCTAAATTAATATTTTATGTAAAATAACATAATCATGCCATGCAGGCCCTAAGTTTCGTAATTTCCCAACCCCACATTTTATTATAAAAAATTATCATTCGATTAGTACCGCTCCGTTAAAGTTTACTATATAACATTTATTCATGTGAGCGGTCTCCATATTTATTATTGAAATTTCGACATTTTTTGTGCTAGTAATTAAGTTTTAATCCAAAAATTAGGAAAACGGTTGAAATGTTACCCTCTTCTTCTTCTTTGTTTTCCTACTGCCACGCCACCGCCTAGGCCGTCGTCTCTCTTCCTAGGCGAACACGCTCAACCTTTTCTTTCTGATGCATCACCGCCTAGGCTAAAGATGTCACTGCCTAGGTGAACCATCATCTTTTTCCTGTTTCTGCTTCGATCAAACCCACCGCCTCTTTCCCTCTTTCTTCTCACCAGCTCCTACGACCCCTATATCACATTCCCATTATCCCATGCACACACAACACACTCATTTGAGCAAAACATACTCAGAACACCAACACACACTTGTTTGAACACACACCCACATGCACGCTGAAATCAGAACACACACATGCACACACACTCTCACAGTCACCCACATACCCAGCTGAACAAAGCAAAACACACACACGTCTGCACAGAGCACACACGAATGAACACACCCACACACAACCAACAGAACATTACACTGCTGACCAGCCAAACACACGCACCATTGATAGATCAAACACACACACTGATACACCCAGAATAGAAAATGAAACAGAGCACATACACACACTGTCAGCAAAACTCCCACGCATGCATGCTTGCCAGATTAAGCGGGGGAACACACACACACAAGCAACAATCGAAATACACTGCTCACTGGAGAACTCACCACCACCATCGATTACGAAAACCAACGGCCCCCATTCGATCCTCTCTTTCTCTCTCTAGATTTTTCTGATTTCCAGATTTGCTCATCGATTTTTTATCATTACAACATGCAAAAAGGTATTTATATGCATGAATTTAGTGGTAAGGTTTGATCTCACAATACCACATCGCCTGCTCTCTCTCTCTCTCTCTCCCTGTCGGCCGGCTAATCATCCGATCACACACACACACAGATACACACACACACACACACACACACACACACACACATATATATATATATATATATATATATAAAATAAACTTTTAATTAATTACTCTTTTCTCCCCCTAACTTCTTAAAATCTTTTTTAGTCAAAATTTCCCATTTAACATTTTCTTAAATTGTAATTTGATCCCTAACAATTAAATTTTTTTTATAAATTGAATGACAATTTGAATCCCAAGTTTGAATAATATTTCTAAATTTTTAATTTAACCCCTAAACTTTTAATTTGAATTTTAATTGACCCAATTTCACTCGAATTTTTCCAATTACTCTAAAATGCAAATAAAATGATGTAAGTGCTATGATTGAGGACTTACACGTTTAGGAGAATGGATTATATAGGGATTAACTTCATTTAGTTAAATGTGTTTGATCTCCTTTAATTATCAATGACAGTATTCGACCTATCCGACAATCTTTGTATCATAAACTCATTCACTCCCTCTCTTGAGTGATAAGTAAATGAATATGTGACTTCGCGTTATTGCCGAAATCCCCCTCTAGTGTTTTCTAGAACACATAGTCACATGAGTCTTGCCCCAATGTCATGGATTGCACACTTTCTAACTCCCTCCTGGGTTATTAGATCGTCGCGTTGTGTTTAAATCCTAGTCCGAATTCGGGGTTACCTCTCCCAAGTGTCAAATTCCAATTTTTTAATATATCTAAATAAGCATATAATGGACATACAAGAACAGTAAACACAATCGAATAGCGAAGAACAACCGTTAAGGAAACACAATTCAAATAAACCACATATTCTTAAATTATATTAATCCCTAGATAATATTCATTTAGCTAATGACCATAACCATATATATAATGATAAACGAGCTAAATATGCTCAAACCAACTACCGAAATTAAGAAAATAAAGAAAGAAACGAAGGAACTTAGCCGTATTCCGAAGATCCCCCGCTAAAACTACTCCGAGATCATTTCTCCTTCTTCGCTTTGTGTTCTTCTCCTTCAGATTTGATTGAGCACTTCCCAAAACACTCTTTATTCTATTATATCTCTAAATGAGCTCTAATCCCCGAAAATAGAGAGGGGGAAGAAAGATAAGAGGGTCAAATATCTCAAAATATCTAAAAAAAATACTTTACAGCTGCAGGGGTCACCGATGCAGCGGTGGAGTTCACTGCTACGGCGGTGGGCATTTCGATAGAGTCACCGCTATGGTGGTGGCTTATCGCTGCGGCAGTGGAATAGTAGGCAAATTCTCTGGATTTTTACCGCCGCGGTGGTAAGATTTCTGTATTTTAGCATTTTCACCACTGTGGTGGTGGATGCAGGCTTTTGAATAATATCGTTTTGCTCATTTTTCCACCGTTCCTCTACTGACTTGCTCCGATTAGCTTGATTTTCAATCTTTTTAGCTCATTTTCGCCCCAAACACCTGATTTATATAAAAACACATAGAAACATATTAAAACATAATAAAACACAATAAAAGTACTCGAAAACTTCCAAAACTAGCTTGAGAATGTATAGACAAATTACCCCTATCAAATACACCCAAACTTAAAATTTTGCTAGTTCTCGAGGAAAACACTCACACAATATGAGAAAATACAACAACTAATTACAAAATTAAAAACTAAATACAAAAAACACTAAAAACAATAATGTGCAAGTTTTGAATATCATCTACCAGCTAAACAATTTTTTCTCTTATCGGCTCCCAATCCTATCAAGTTCAAGAATAAAACACACCATGTGGTGTTCTACAATTTCAACATTCGATAATAGTAAGCGCCATTCTAGATCCTGTCAAAATGTGTGTGATAAAACTCAATAATACAACTATCCGTCGATCGGATTGGATTATCCACCAAATAAGCTCATGACTAAAACCAAAAAGGTATAGGGAATCCATAAGCCTGATCGGGTTCTATTTTCCACTAATATAGTATCAAAAATTCAAAAAGATCAATAGGACTTGGTTCGATTTTGAAAAACGGCTAAGGGTATATCAAAAATAAAAAATAGGTTAACGTTGTTAACTTAACGATACTCGAAGCACATCCTTGGCATTTTCACGCTCGAAATCACATAGATAAATTTGAAATAACCTTGAACATATATTTACAAATTTCGTGCTCGTTTGTCAAAAGAAACAAAAAATAAAACCGTATATACATGTTTTTCTCTTCTTCTTTTTTTCAATGAACCACACTCCCAAACTTATTCGATTATTACAATTGCTCGAGTGTGGTTAAAACGAAAGAAAAATACAAGTGAATACTCAAATACCGAACAAATTTAAAAGTTCACCATAAACCCAACCGCTCACATCAAGTAGAATACACGGATGCTAACTTGATTCACTAAAATTTGTGCCTTTAGTTCAGCGATATAGGTTTGGAAAGAATTCAATTGGCCATGGTATTAGTTAAGTGTTCAGAATTGAAATAGCTTCCCGATTTCAACAGGGTAACGAGGGATAAACATATAACAAGGTAACTTGCAAAGGCTCAAGCGATCAAATGAATGCCTAAATCATATCTCTCGAACTACCTCGCCTAGGATTTCGCCTCGAATTTCCCCTAAATCAAGTTCTAGAATCCCTATTGTCATGAATTTGGGAGACAGATAATCGTTTTCAAATCAATTGGATAGTTATACATTGAGTTTACGTGCTCGTGCAAGTAAGATCTGCAATAACATTTACTAAAACGATACGTCAAGCACACAGAACACACGTGAGTGAGCTTTACCCTCGACCTTAATAAATAATCAGGGGACTGACTCATCATCGGGTAATGGCCCAGATAAAGTACAAAACTCAGCAAAAAACAACACCTAATGTAAGCAAACTAATCCTAAACAAACATGCATACATAGAAAACAATAAAACATAACTAACAACAATAATACATAATAAACATACTACACATCACCCCCGACTTAAAACAGGCAATGTCCACAACGACCCATCAGCGATCCCAATGATAGCACAAAGCATTATAATGAAGATGGGGGTTTAGAACACGTACCTGGGAGGCGAGAGAATCTCGCCTCCGAATCAAGTCGGCAATGACGGATCTAATTTATTTTTAAAACCTTTGGTTACCTCCCAAGAAGCGCTTGATTTAAGGTCTTCGGCTTGACACGGCGAAGGGCTCATCAAAGAGCGGCTTCCACCCATAGTAAGTGTCATACAACACTACGTATGGGTCTTGATTTTGTACATCCTCAAGACTTACAAGATTTGGCTCCTTTCGGCTTGATCTTTCAATTCGATTCTTTTCCATCTCTTGCGCTTGGGAAGCATAAATGTATTAAGCTGAAAATGGGGTAGGATAGGTGAGCCACATCGGATCCTCGTAGATGTGATTGTCTTGGCTCGGGGTGGCATCACCAATTGGAATTCGAATGATGAAAAATCACAACTATTGACATGTGATTTTTCATCACCAATCCACACTTGGGCTGTAGCATCTTCATGATCATCTTAGGTCTCACCCAAGTACCTTCCGCTTGCTTCTGGTTCCTCCTAATGGCTTTCACATTCGGATGTGATTTGTTCATCTCTCAATGCCACCATCTCTGACTCGGTCTCAATGAAGCAGATAAGTTGACCAATTTGCGTCTGAATAGATGTTACGGTTGCATCAATCTCAGCGCAGACCATATTGATATTGTCAAAACGATCCTCGTGCTCTTTGAGCCGATCATGTGTTTCCCTCAACATTATCTGAGTCTCTCCCATAACGGTAGCGAGCATTTCCTCCAAGGCGGGGGAAGACTCCACATCTTGAACCGGAGTGTCAATCCATGGTGCCGTGGTGTTGGAAAAATCCCCCAAGCTTTGGTGACTTGGTGAATAATTCCAACTTTGATAATCGAAGTCCACCAATTCCTCCAATGACCAAAGGGTTTTGTCTGTGGTTAGGTTGTAGAAAGAGGAGGTAGCATTTCCTCCTTCCACCCATGTTCTGGTTGTGGCTTGTAACCCGTCAATGAAATTCAGTAGTTGATACTTTCTCAGGAAACCATGATTTTGGAACCGAAGTAACAACTTCTTGTAATGATCCCAAGCACAATAAAATGGCTCGAAGTTTTGTTGAAAGAATTGCATAAGTACCTGTTGATCTAACATCTCCTAGTACCCTGCAGGGAAAATAAAAACAAAACTAACAACAAAATATTATACACAAAAGAAATGCCTAAATTAAAATCAAGTCATTTACTCACAATATCAATAGTAATCTAAAACACAATCCCCGGTAATGGCGCCAAAAACTTGATAGCATGTAAATACGTCGCTACTTTCACCGCAAGTGTACGAGTCAAGTTTTAGTATAGATTGGGAAGAGTAGGGGTTGTTGGATCCACAGGAATTGGTTGAGATTATCGTCGAGTACCGTAATTATCCTAACCTAACTTTATTTAGGCGATAAAAATGGAGTTTATAATTAATAAATACTAAACTAAACTACTAATTTATCTAATTATACTATAATACTATATTGAGACATTTAGGGGAATGGATTATCTAGGGATTAACTTCATTTACTTAAATATGTTTGATCTCGTTTACTTATCAATAATGGTATTCGACCTATCCGACAATCTCTGTATCATAAACTCATTCACTCCCTCTCCCGAGTGATAAGTGAATGAATATATGACTTCGCATTAATACCGAAGTCCCCCTCTAGAATTTTTTAGAATACATAGTCACATGAGTCTTACCCCAATGTCATGGATTGCACACTTTCTAACTCTCTCCCGGGTTATTAGATCATTGCGTTATGTTTATACCCTAGTCCGAATTCAATGTTAGCTCTCGCAAGTGGCAAACCCCGATTTCTCAATATATCTAAACAAGCATATAATGGATATACAAGAATGGTAAACACAATCGAACAGTGAAGAATAACCGTTAAAGAAACACAATTCAAACAAACCACATATTCATAAATTATATTAATCCTTAAACAATATCCATTTAGCTAATGGCCATAACTGTATATACAATGATAAATGAGCTAAACATGCTCAAACCAACTACTAAAGTTAAGAAAATAAAGAAAGAAACAAAGGAACTTAGCCGTATTCCGAAGATTCGCCGCTAAAACTGCTCAGAGATCGTTTCTCCTTCTTCGCTTTGTGTTTTCTCCTTCGAATTTGGTTGAGCACTCCCCAAAACAATCTCTATTCTATTCTATCTCTAAATGATCTCTCAACCCCAAAAATGGAGAGGGGGAGAAAGGATAAGAGGGTCAAAATATCTAAAAAAATACTTTATAGCTGCAGGGGTCACTGCCGTAGTGGTGAAGTTCACCGCTGCAGCAGTGGGCATGTCGGTAGGGTCACCGCTGCGGCGGTGGCTTATCACTACGGCGATGGAATAGTAGGTAAATTCTCTGGACTTTCACCACCGCGGCGGTGAGATTTTTGCATTCCAGCATTTTCACCACCGCGGCGGTGGATACAGGCTTCTGAATAATGCATTTCTGCTTACTTTCCCACCATTTTTCCACCGACTTGCTCCGATTAGCTTGATTTTCAATGTTTTTAGCTCTTTTTCGCCCCAAACACCTGATTTATACAAAAACACATAGAAACATATTAAAACATAATAAAACGCAATACAAATACTCAAAAACTACCAAAACTAGCTTGGGAATATATAGACAAATTACCCCTATCAACTAGGGTGTTACGAAAATTTGTTATGACCGAGCCCGACCCGACCCTATGGTTGGGCCTTAATTCCATGCCCAAGCCCGACCCTATAAAAAAAACTAAGCCCAAAACCTGGCCCTAGGGCCCAAAACGAACACAACAAGAATAATCTCAAACAAATACAGAACACAACACTACTGTCAAAACTATAAGGATGACTGTAAGAGAAACACATTAAGGTTTGAGTCCAAATTAATATGGTTTGAGTCCATTATATAACCATTAATTTTATAGATTAAATCTCTATAATTTTTTCCATTTTTTTCTGAAATCAATCAATACTTTGTAACATTCATGTATAATATTTTCGCAAGTGAAAAGAAAATAGAAATGAAGAACTAGTAATCATAATCATGAAAATGAAAGAGAAAGAGAAACATAGAGCACAAGAAATTGGAGTTCATGCGAAGTATCAAATTCAAGATTACCTCAAACGAGGAGTATGGAGTAGAAGATGCATTCAGAAGTCTGTCCCGAACCAAAACAGAGAAGACGAACTAGAGATTGAACTGAAATAGAAAAAGTGTCGAATCATTATTGAAGATGACAGCATCTTCAAATACATTTGGAGGGTTCTTCTCTTCCTTCCTCTCGTTAGCGAGGAATACAGCTTGATGATGGCGTCGACTCGGAGATGCTATCGTCGCGAGGGAGAGAGAGATGGTCGCTGGAGGGGCCTTACAACTTGAGTAAGTGAGAGAGAAAAAGAGTGAGAGATAGAAAAGCAGTGTGTTGGAAAGAGACAGAGAGAAAAGAAGCGGCGAGGGGAAGGGAAAATATCATTAGAGTTTTAGTGAATGTGTGTGTGTGTGTGTGTGTGTGTGTGTGTGTGTGTGTGTGTGTGTGTGTGTATAAATTAATTATTCTTCGGGTCAAGCCGGGTTGGCCCTAAAATATTTTGGCCTTATCCAAGCCCAGCCCTGAAATTGATCGGGCCCTAAAACTTAGGCCCAAGCCCCACCCGTGGGCTCAAAGCCAAAGTCCAAGCCCTAAAAAAATCGGGTAGGGTTGTTCGAGTTGGGTGGTCCCCCGAGCCCATGACCACCCCTAGCGAGAGGATAAGAGAGAGTTGGGGAGGGACAAAAATGAAACCACAAACCTTTGTTTTGTTTTTGTTTTTTGTTTTTTTATTTATATATATATGTGTGTGTGTGTGTGTGTGTGTGTGTGTGTGTGTGTGTGTGTGTGAGACATATACACAACCTAACATGTGTCATCCTTTACGAAAGACAACATATTCCCATTTTTTTATTTTACATATATAGTTTATTATTATTATTTTAAATATCTTTATTATTATTTTAAATATCTACACTTATTACTCCTTCTAAAAAAATATTATTTATATCTCAAAACTCTTAAATTTATATTTTAAATAACATAAAAATCCCTAAACTTTTAAAATACAAAATTAAAATTAATGTTTAACTCCCAAAAATTTTGAAACTAAATTTTTAAGTATTAAAATGACCCCAAATAATTTTAAAGTAAAATTTAAATAGCATCATGAATCCTATTATTTTTCTAAATGTTTTAAAATGTAATTAGAGATATGCATGTGCAAAGATAGGGTCTTATAATCCTTTTCCCAAAAAAGAAATTTCGTCCCGAAATTTAGTTACTTTAAATTAACAACAATTAATTTAATATAGTACTTGATGCATATGTACTACTCTCAAGTCAAGTAAAATAATTCCAAACTTACTTCTAAACCAACCTCACAACTCAACCACTTATTCTATGGTCCACTTCTAAATCAACCTCAGAACTTATAATCTAAGCTCTTATAAGAAACCGTTTCACTTCCCCAGCATCTTGGTTTGCGGTGCTTGGGAGTAGGGAGCAACTGATGAAGGATTTTACTGGCTATAACCACCTTCATTAAAGCATGTAGATGTGCATGGAAAGAAAGAAAAATCAAATCCCAAAGGCTCCAAGGACTGCCCATCGCCCATACCAGATCATCCAACTTCAACTGACAGGGTTGCCTAGGAACTGACCATGATTGATGACTAATAGGTATAATTTATCTATTTATTTTCAAGCCGATTTTGTTAGTTTTTGAGTATTTTTATAACGTTTTTATATGTTTTAATACATTTTTATTTATTTTGTCTTAAATTAGGTATTTGGGGTGAAAAGGGACTAAAACGGTCCTAAACGATCATATCGGAGCAAGCCCGGTGAGAAAACGAGCAAAAAGGCAAAATTTCAAAGCCGCAGACCTACCACCACAGCGGTCAGGCCACCACCACGGTGGTAAAAGTCCGAAGAGTTTGTTGAATGGCCCACTGGCGCGGCGGTCAAAATACAGAGTGTTTGCCTACTATTCCACTGCTACAACAATTAGCCATCGCCGCAGTAGTGACCCTGCTGATATGCCCACTGCCACAACGGTGAACCCACCGCAGCGGTCACGTTGCGAAAAAGGAGGAAGCGTTCTCAGAACAGTTTTAGCGGTGGATCTTCGGATAACGGCTAAGTTCCTTCTTTCTCTCCTTTATTTCTTAGTTGGTGGAATGTTTGTATATGTTTAACTTGTATTTAGTTTTATACAGGGTTACGGCCATGTGTAGCTAAACATATATTGTCTAGGGCTTGATGTAATTCATGAAAATGTCGTTTATATAAAATCTATATTTTGTTAATGGTTGTTTATATTTATTCGATTGTGTTTTCCGTTTCTCCATATTTATATGCTTGTTTAGATATATTGAGGATACAGGGTTTGACACTCGAAAGAGGTAACCCCGGATTCAGATTAAGGTTAAACACAACGTGACGATCTAATAACCCAGGAGGGAGTTAGAAAGTGTGCAATCCATGACGTTGGGGCAAGACTCATGTGACCAAGTATTGTATAGACGCTCGAGGGGGATTTCGGCATTGACGCGAAATCACATATTCATTCACTTTACACTCGGGAGAGGTAGTGAATGAGATTTCGATACAGAGATTGTCGGATAGGATGAACGCCGTTAATGTAAACTAAATTGAAACGAACACGTTTAAATAGACGAAGTTAATCCCTAGGCAATAATTTCCCATAAACGTCATACCATTATATTAGTATAATTAGATTAATTAACTTAGTATTAGTATTTTAATATTAAAAACTACATTTTTATCGCCTAGATAAAATTAGGTTATGATAATTACGGTACTCAACGATAATCTCAATCAATCCCTATAAATACGACAACCCTTACTCTTCCCAATTTATACTAAAACTTAACCCGTACACTTGCGGTGAAAGTAGCGACGTATCTACGTGCTACTAATGACCACTAGGCTGGGCCATTTGAGTCGAGCTCTCTCTGCCCCTAGTCCATTCAACCATATCGAGGATTGGGCAAATTGACCGATGACTAGAAGGGTTGTGATATTCCCACTGGCCAGGCCCAACCCCCTGTTCATTCTGGCAGACTTTTTGGCTCCATTTGGTGGGCCTTAATCCCAATCATGGATACCTAATCACGCCACTCCCCACTCAATTTGCCACGCGTGGGATTATGCCACTAATTCGAGCTAAGGATTCTAGTTTTCTAGGCTAATCGAACCGCTTGCCCATAAATAGCGAAACAAGAAATGCTCGAGGTAATGAGTAGGTTTCTTGTTTAAGACTTAAACTCCTATTTTTTCTCGAACTCTTTCTCTCACACCGGAGGGAACTTCACTTAGCACACTCTAGTAGATCTTTATATAGGTATTTGCTCAAACACCTAAAACTTTGACCAAGTACCGTTCACTGAACAAAGCAAAATTGTACCCCCACAACATCAACTTAGCAAGCAAATAACCACTTGAACTCTAATAGATCCAGCTGTGTTAACCAATTTTCGATACTATCACTAACAAAATGTTTTTGTACCATCGTGCCAACATATTGTTCGGCTAACTAAGAGTTGCATGGATTCAATCAATGACCTTTCTTCTATTCAACCCATTAGCAGAGACGAGAGTTTGGCCAACTGAGAAATGATCTTTCCTCTGATCAAGCCCATTTGCTCCATCAGATGTTATCACTTCTCCAGATTCCAGCAAAGCTGGATGCTTTAGTAATCTACTGAATTTATGCGCTTAGTCCTCTTGATCTTTTTCCACGTTTCTTCAAGTATTATATCAAGGAACTCCTATTTTCACACGACGATCTCTGGTAGAATCAGAAACAAGATGACGCTAATCATGCTGAACGTCCTCCGGGAAGTCCCACAACGAGAACCACCTGCAAATTTGATGGATCCGGATCTGGATCTTTTTGGACCAGCGATTGCGGTTCTAGACAAGTGGATTGCAACGGCGCCGGTACTGCGCCGCTCGCAAGGCTTGCGAAGTTCACGCTCGGCACCACGGTCGAGCAGAACTCTCAGAGTTCATTCTGATTTTAAAAGGTATAGAGAGGGGGCGAAAGAGCAAGAAAGCAATAAATAGAGAGAAACGGGGGTGGATATTTTAATAAGGGTAAAATTGCCTTTATAATTTTAATTATAAGGATAATCAAATAAGAGGTAAAGTGGAAGTTTTTCAAAATAAGGATAGAGTAATACTAAGATATTTGATCACGTTTAAATTAAAAATTTAAGTGTTTAATTTTAAATACTAAAACTATTTGAAATTTGTTTGACAAAATTAAAATTTTAAATATTTAATTTTAAACTTTAGAACTGAATTGAGTTATCAAACATGTCAAAATAAAAGTAATAAAAGCAAATTTTTTGAATAAAATATTATATTATGTAAAAAAATTTAAAAAGATATAACAGGTAATTAGTCTCAAATAGCGGAGGTAATATGTTATTAGTCATATTAAAACATAAGTTTTCATTTAGTCCCTTATATTAATTTTTGATTACATATTAGTCCTGCATGTGCTCGTGTCTGTGTAATATTAGTTACATGTACATGTGTAATATTAATTACATATTACAAATTATATGTAATTATGTTACATGTACTTATGCTATATTTGTTACATCTAACAAATATTCATACACAAGTTAGATACATGTAACTGCAAGAGTGCAACGAGTGTAGTGGGTTTTTCATCTTTTTTTAATGCGCGGAACTAAAATACAAGTTGTAATTGCGTATGAAACTTTTTTAAAATTAAGAAAAAAATAAAAGACTTGTCACAAAAACAACCTTTAAAATTTTACTATAGTATAAAGAATTGGGGAATAATGTTATAGTATAGAGTTGAAATAAGAACCATTGACAAATGAGGTTGGCTAAAATTATGACCCTTGCAGAAACTTGAAAGGATGCAAGTTGTCAAGGTCCGAGCTTTTCGAGGCTGGAAAGCGGCCCGTGCGGCGCTAATTAGGAGATCACCTAGTAGCAAGCCTGAATATCAGAGAATATCAGATAGCGGAAGCAGTTTTCAGTAGCAACGAGTTTTCCTATAACAACACATGTCGGTAATGTAGAGAATAATACAATTACAATAACAACAATAATTGTATTAATATCAAATGTTACAAAGTGTGAAAGACTTGAATGACTTCAAGAGCATGTCCTCTCATATAGTACTTTAACCAAAAAAAATACAAGTGACAACAATAGACATCATTATGCTCGAGGTGACATAATGGGATCTTTCTATAAGAAATGAAAAAAATAAGGTAAATTAAGCTAAACTAGTTTAGAAAATAAATAAAAAGGGTCACGGACAAGCGGCCATGTGCGAGAACAAGTATTGGACAAACTAAGACCGTGACATTCTCCCCCACTTGAGTAATTAACGTCCTCGTAGACTTTTTCTGATGATGCTTCGGATTTTGCCTGCAGTTGTTATGTCTTATGCTGTCTTCCAGATAGGTTGACCTTGTAGAGCTTATCTATTGAATAAGGGTACGGTGGTTGGTCTGCGACAATCTCACTGGAGCCCAAATTAACATCAAAGTACTTGTGCTGATTGAAGCAAAAATTAATACTCCTCGGAACAATCCACAACTGAGTATCATGCTTAAGCAACTGTGTGGCGATGTCCCTGAAATAGAGAAGCTGGAGTGATGGAGATAAGGTTGTATAGCTCAAAGATTTATCCACCACGAATACCGTTGTACCTATGTTCCTCGAAACTCCAACCCTTGGTACACAAAGTCAGTACTTCCGTCTTTCTAGATGTAGTCCCACCGAAAGCAAGTGAGTCTTTGCACCATTGGCTAAAATGAAAGCGGATTGACCCAACGGAACTTGATAGTTGTATATTTCCCCGAACAGATGAGGGGAAAACTCCTCTGGAAGTTCTCTTGAAGAAGCAATTCGGGCATAGTCAAACAATCATTTTGTTGAAATCAAAGGTGGCATCTGTGGGTTAGTCTCTCCCCCACTAAGCACTAGAAGGTCGTCTAGATATTCCTTCATCTCAAGTTGTAGAGCCGAAACAAAAATGTCTTCAATCAAGTAAGACGTTGGAGGAATGACACACGATCAATCTCCCATCATACAAAGCGAATCTGCAAAAGATATTGAGACCGCCTTGGTGTCCATAAAGAATTTCATCCTCAATATCACTTGAAAATCATCCATGGGAACAATGATGAAGTTCAGGAGCCCATCCCACGGAGCAATCTTTGTATGTAACGTGTTGGCGACTCCAACCACGGGACGCACTTCAGAATTCACAGCCTTCAATCTACCTGAGTACTTCTCAGCACGTAAGTCCAACCGATTAGCTTTTTTATTGGACATAAGATTGTGGGTAGCACCAGTGTTAACTAAAGCACGAGAATTCTGCCCATTAACCCGAAGATCTACGAACACAAAGTTTTTCTTCGAGACCTTCTTCTTCACGACCGGTTGCCGCTCCATAGCATTCAACAAACAAATTATACCCATTTGATGGGCATCAAATTCATCTGAAGTTTCCTCCTCTTGCTCTACGATATACTTTTCCTGACGTTCATTTTCTTCTTGAATTGATGCTTGTAGCGAGGACAAAGCATGTTTATATGGACAATCGGATACATCATGATTCTTGTTGCACAAAAAGTAAGGAGTTGGATTTTTGTGGGCCTATCTGGCCCAGTGAGGCTTTTGGTTTGTTGAACCAAATGATGCCCCTGAATTGCTGAACGATTGGCCAAATTTTGAGTGTTGGCCTCAACACGGACTCTTTGGTGGACTCCTTGAATTATAATTGGAGTTGGGGTCGCTCCAATGTCTTGGTGGGTTTCCCCGAGATGACTGACCTCCACTTCCATCATAATGGTAGACATTCTTGTCTTTCCTCTTGTCATAGTTAGTGGTAGGTTCAGGAGAGTAATCAGTTATTCTTTCTGCAGCGGCAACGGCAGTAGATAAATCAATAGGACGTTGTCTTTGTATTTCCTGACGTGTCCAATCTTTCAAGCCATCTAGGAACCAAAACAACTTATCATCTTTGGACATTATACAAATGTCCAGCATGAGAGCCACAAACTTCTTGACATAGTCTCGGACGTATCCAGTCTGTTTTAACTCTCTCAATTGTCGTCGAGTCGTGTACTCGACATTTTCTAGAAGGAATTGTACCTTGAGTTCACCTTGAAGGTCATCCCAGGTATTGATAGTGCAGTTTCCCACAAAGATGTCGGCATATTTGGTTCGCCACCATAATTTAGCATCACCGCTAAGATACATGGAAGCTGTTGTCACCTTTTCTTCCTCGGATTTTACTCTGGTGGCCTGAAAGTATTGCTTCACATCAAAGATGAAGTTTTCAAGCTCTTTGGCATCTCTTAAACTGCCATAGCATTGAGGTTCGGGAATGCGAACCCTCGAAGTAGGTTGCCCGGAGTCTTTAGCAAGAGCTCGGTACACAATGTTCTTCAAGTCATCCAACTCTCTTTGGAGATCAAGGACTGACTGTTCCATCTGAGCATGATAGCCAGCGGATGTCGCAGAAACTAGTCTCATCCGTTCGATCAAGTGATCGATTTGGGGGTTCTGAGATGTCCCCTCCCCATTAGCACTGGGGCTTCCCAAAATAGCTATAGCAGCGTCAATGCAGGAAACGCTTTGTTCAAGCGCGTCGAGACGATCTTTCGTCGACACGGTTTTCAGTAACGCAACTCTGAGTACCAACTGTCACGGTCCGAGCGTTTCGAGGTTGGAAAACGGCCCGTGCGGCACTAACTAGGGGATTGCCTAGTAACAAGCCTGAAGATCAGAGAATATCATATAGTGGAAGTAGTTTTCAATGGCAACGAGTTTTCCTTACAACAACACATGCCGGCAGTGTAGAAAAAAATACAATTACAATAATAACAACAATTGTATTAATATCAAATGTTACAAGATGTGAAAGGCTTGAATGACTTCAAGAGTATGTCCTCCCACATAATACTTTAAGCAAAAAAATATAAATGATAACAATAAATATCATTATACTTGAGAAGACATAATAGGGTCTTTTTACAAGAAATGAAAGAAATAGGCTAAATTAATCTAAACTAATCTATAAAACAAATGAAAAGGGTCACAGACAAATGGCCATGTACAAGAACAAGCACTGGACAAGTTAAAATCGTGACACAAGTGTTCCTTTTAGAAGGGAGTTTGGGGACACTCCCCTCTCCCACTACTAACGGTATTAACCGCATTTAGTAAATCACACTGTCGTTGGCGCCTTATCCTACCGAACTCAGCTGCCATTTTCTTGCTTTTTCTTGTTTTTTTTCCATCTTCGAAGACCTTATATATAGTTTCAGTTTCGCTTCGTTTTCATTCCTTCATTTTTCCCTCTCTTGCCTGCGGCTGTGATTCTTACCATTAATTATCTGTTGATCGCCTTCTGCCAGAATCTTGGAGGTTTTGCTTCAATCATTTCTGAGCTTTTCGTTTAAATTCATTCTTTGATTCTCATAAAAGGAATTGTATAATCTTCTTGTAGATAAAGGTATACTAGCACATTGCTATAATGGGAGATCCTGAGGAGAAATTTGAGGGTAAGGAGACTGACGAGGGCACTTCCAACGACCACCATCCATCTGATCCTCCTCACGCTATTCAAAAGGTGATTTGGTGTACTCTCTCTGTTCGTGATCTATCTACTTTACATTGCGTAGATTCTTTAAGCTTTCGATTATTTTCTTGAACAATTCATTGATTCCGTCAATGTACTTATGAATTAAAGCTCGATTATCGGCTGAATTCTGGTTCCGACATTTGTGTGTATTTACTTTCTCAAACTTGAATGCATGGTGTATTTTTTTCGTGAATGCTTAGTGTATTTTTTGATTCATGGAATTTCTTATAGGTTGGAGAATCAGCCGAAGACGAAACTAGAGATGATGATGACCAAAGGCAGCAAAGCTTAATTGCGGAGACACCCGATGAGAGCTCTAGGGAGGATTTGGTGAGAATACAAAGCCCTGCATCAATGAAAATCTTGCTTCCTAAAGTTTGCTTCGAATTTCGGAATACTACTTCAGATATCGAGAAGGCCGCCGTCCCCGCTCTTGGAGGAGGTTCACCGTCGAGGAGGGCACATGAGAAGACTTTGATTCCAAGGGCATTGGCACATGAGAAGACTTTGATTCCAAGGGCATTGGCACATGAGAAGACTTCGATTCCAAGGGCATTGTCAACGAAAATGAATAGAACGCCATCTTTACATTCGAATCCAGAAGTTAATTCATCAGTAAGTTAATGCATGTTAATTCTATTAGGCCCTTTTGATTGTCTAAGTTATACTTAATTCCAATGCCTGGCTTTACAGACGATTGAGTCCCAGATTCATCATCGTTCACGCTCTGCCCCTGCATTTCGTGTAGTCCCAAGAGTGGCAGAAGAAACTGGTGCCTCATCTAATGCAGCTCCAGTTGTTGATGCGGGTACATTCATTCACCTCTTCAAATATTTTGCTTTTCCTTAATAAATTGAGTATTATAATTACATATGTGCGTGCGCGTGCCCGCGTATGATCATATTTAAATGATAAATAAAGGAACACTACCGGCACCAAATGTCGCTATGCTATAAAATCAATATTTCAGTGTTTTTTTCATTAGTATTGCATTTAAGAGGAATGGAAACTTGTGTTTTTCAAAATTATGGAATCAGGGCTCGTCCAATCTTTATATCTTGTCACTACTGACACATTAATTTGTAAAAAAAATTACAAAAAAATAGTAAAATACCTTGTCACTGCATGTCCAAGAAGTGTCAAGTCAATAAATTAAATATAAAATATTAGGACCAGAATTTAGGGGGGTTGGACTTTAGAGTGTATCTAGGAGTGTGCACGGCATATTTTGGATTTGTTTCGCATACCGTTCTTTAACCATTTCTGTTATTTAAGTTGCTTCCAGTAACCAACCCACTCCTTATCTTGGTCTTGTGGTTCAGATGGAAACAATGGTGATAGCGAAGAAATTCCAGAAGAAGACGCCGTTTGCAGAATCTGCATGGAAGAACTGGGCGAGAGTAATGATACCCTTAAGATGGAATGTAGCTGCAAAGGTGCACTTGCTCTTGCCCACCCAGAATGTGCAGTACAATGGTTTAGAGTGAGAGGTAACAAGACATGTGAGGTTTGCATGCAAGAGGTTCAGAACCTACCCGTCACCCTTTCGCGAATTCAAAATGCTCAGCAAGGAAATGGAGCTCAGCAAGTTGAACTTGAAGCTGTTATGTGCATATGCAGGCATGTAATCGTTATACTTTCCCGCGGCTATGTTTTAAATTTCATCTAGAGATCATCAATGCTAAAATTTGGATTTCTGGGACAACTTGCCTCTCGTTTTATCAGGATATTTTGGAAATTTTGTCTTTTGCTTGCCAACATGGTTGCGTACTTCATTTTCCTGGCGGTACTTTTGGTAAGTTCTACTGTATTTCGTAGCAGAATTTCCATGCCTACCGATGTTCTTAAAAGTAGCTTTTCTTTGCAGATTAATAAATTAGGTATCCATATGTCCCTGAAGATATCTGCAGCAGTTTCATGGGTATTGGGTGTCCTTGGATATGTGCTTTCAATAAGTATGGGTATGTGTGAAGTCTTTTAATTGTATACAGACGTACTGTATTTGGACCATGAGTTTTATGATCTTGGATTTTATTCTCAGCGAAGGAAGGATATGCCTGGATTTATGCAACTATCCAGTTTGCATTGGTGATTGGCTCTACGTACATTTTATTCTCACTGGTAATATGCAACTATGATTTCCAATATATTTTCTATCCCTCTAGCGATGCAGTGCCTTAAGAGTCATTTCTTTCCAGGTTCACATCGACGAGTTTTTATCAACAGTTATAGGTACAGTTGTGGGGATTGCAGGGGCAATGTTGGGGGCGTATGTTATTAAATGGAGAGTGTCTAATGCTTCTTCTCCAGAGCAACAACAACCACCGCCAGATCCTGCAGATCGGGTTTTGTCTAATGCTTCTTCTCAAGAGCAACAACAACAGCCGCCAGATCCTGTAGGTCGGGTTTTGTCTAATGCTTCTTCTCAAGAGCAACAACAGCCGCCAGATCCTGCAGCTCAACAACAATTACCGGGGGAATAATTTTCTGATTATATTACTTCTCCCACCCATGCAGAATTAGAAAAGAGAAGGGATAGAAGTGTCGTTGGAGATATATAGTGAAGAAATTGTTTCAGGAGATTCAATTGAGAATTTAATTTTTTTTTTTTTTTTTAGTTCGTATATTCTGAATAAATCAGGAATTTAGGAATTGCGAATCAAACAATCAAGAACTTGATGATTCTTTTTCTCAAGTTTCATGTTTCTGTTTCTTTAAAAATTGGGAACCAATAGATACACTTAATTCGGTCTCAAAGCACCTTGTTTGGAGAATAATATTTACTTTTTCTCTTAAGAGTTTATATCCGAGACATCCCATATCATTTCGCTAAATATTGATGTTATCCCTTATAATTTTCATAATACCTGACACACCTCTAATCAAATTTTGTTGATAAAAATACCCTTCAATATATTTTTTTACTAATTTTTTTAATTTTTGTTTTCATTTTTATTTTTTCGTTTAACTCTTCTGTTTTTATTTTTTGCTTTTATTTACTTATTTTTTCTACAAATACCAACACAAATTAAAAAAAAAAAATGCAAAAAAAAAAAAAAAAAAATTAATACAAAAAAAATATATATATAGAATAAAACTAAAAAAATAGAAATTAGAAATTAGAAATTCCAGCCACATAAAAATGGCTCAGAAGTGAAAACTCCAATTATTTAACCAACCATCCTTATTAACAGCCATTGCATACTTACAAAAAAAAAATAATAATAATAAAATAAAAATAAAAAGTAGTGCCATTCCTCTTCTCTCTCCCCCCCCCCCCCCCCCCCCCCCCTTCTTTTTATGGTTAATCTCACTGCACAAAAAGCTACGGCTACTCATTGTCAGTTCTCACCTAACCAACCGGATGAAAAATCAGAGCCGACCGGTTATAACCCCCCCCCCCCCCCCCAAAAAAAAAAAAAGACACAATTCATCTTAATTAAAAAAAAAAAAAAAAAAAAAAAAGGCTTTTATTTTTACCCTCATTTGATAGCATCATTGCATGTAAATTGAACTGCCACTTTTACCAGAAATCAACTGCTTCTCCTTCAAATTTGTACTCAACAAAGAATCAGAGTTAGTCGATTGGCTCTCACCAAAACCCGGTCTCATCCAAATCTTTATATGTCCCTCCCTACACACGGTCAGGACCGACTCCCGGGTGAAAACTAGGCCGGATAGAGGATCTGTGTGAACTCTATGGTTAACTAGTGGTGAAAGCTTAGGGACATTCTTCATGCTTGGGGCAGGTTGTAGGGTACCGACAGGACAAGCACTGTCCCAATGAGAGGATTGGCTACGGTCACTGAACGTGGGGGACCCACCAGGAGGGCGCCGAACCGGAACCACGATTTCATCCATTTCCAAGTCCCAAAAAAGCAATCTTGCGTCCTGAATTAAAAACGATTGAATAAACCAAATAATTACACCCCCACCCCCACCCCCCCACCCCCACCCCCCCCAAAAAAAAAAAGAGAAAAAAAAAGTTGATTAATGCAAATCCTTTTTATATTACCTGGCCAACGGAACCAAAACGGTAGACAATGTTTTCTCCTGCACCGTCTGAAGTTGGTGCTGACCAATACGAATCGAATGCCACTCCACTTACCTGCCACGCTCCATTAAGGACTGTGTATTAGACATTGCTCTTAACAACAAATTAATAAGCCACTATTTGATAACACTTTTTTGTTTGTGTTTACAACGAAAAAAAAACTAATCTGTCAAAAAAAAGAAAAATTTTCTCAAAAATCTCATCCCATAAAAACACCACTTTATGGAGTCCTGTAACAGTGATTTTTTTACATATAAGATGGTTTTTAGAAAGTTATTTTTGAAATCTTGGAATCTCTTAAAAAGCCTCCCTAAAAAAAATACTTTTACTCAACAATCAGAAGTATATATATCTCGGTGTTGTACATATATGATATCTTATTCATCCAAAACACTTCCATATGACACAAACACATAATCATCCATTCCACCATAAAAAATGACAGAAATTCCATCATAAAAAATGATAGAATGACTGATTTGACATGATTTAGATACTTCAGGGTTTAATGTGTTCAAATTGAAACGATAGGGGCTAAAGTTGAATTTTTCTAAAACTTCAAGGATGCAAAGTGCAAAAAGCTAAAAAAATACCTATTACTTGCTTTTCCAAAGTACTTCTTTTACATCTTTAAAAGCAATTTTTCGTGCAAAACAAATCATACTTCGAATTTTTCTTTTTTTATTTTATTTTATTTTATTTTTTTTTGGGGGGAGGGGGGGGGGGCGGGGAGGGGGGGTGTTGCTTAAAAGCTTACACCAGGTAATCAGTACAAACTTACCCAGGAATTATGTCCCTCCCCCCACGCAACAATCTTTCGTTCCTCCATACTCCATACTTGAACTAGATCATCTTCACCTCCAGTCAAAATGTACTTCCCATCCATGCTGTCATTAACAAGCATATGTAATGATATTTGTAATACACAAGGAAATGCAAAAATCTTATTTCTAATTATATATATATATAAAGAAAACTACCTCCAAGCACAGCATAACAGAGCACCATAATAACTTTTCCCGCCACAAATAAGTTGTTCATTTTTGTAGTCGAATACTCGCAAATAACCTACAATAGAATAGCAATCTCAGCTTACTTATCTCATACGAGAGAGAATTATTATATAGGCATTAAAAACATCTTACAATATCAAATAAATTGAAAGAAAAGCTTACCATCTCTTCCGACAGTCGCAATATATGCTCCGTCACTCGAGAAAGAAATCCCATTTATTGGACCTGGACAAATATGCCATCGAGCAACGGGATTCTGCATAACATCAATAGGAATCGACTTTAAGGTCGAACCACTTTTTTTTTGTGGGAAGCACATCCTATTGTGGCTAGCCATTTTTTTACATTCGGGGGATACCTTAAAAAATTAGCCATGGATGTACCAAGAAAGAAAAATTAGCCATGGACGCACGGTGGAGGAAAAAAAACATAAGAGGCTATTATGCTTGCACAATTAAAAAAATCAACCATACAAATAAAAAATAATTAAATTGCACAATAATAAGAAAATAAAAAGAAACTAAACCATTCTTCAAGGAGTGTCAATAATTAAATTGCACAATAATAAGAAAATAAAAAGAAACTAAACCATTCTTCAAGGAGTGTCAACCGATTTGGTCCAACAAGATAATCGAGGTTCTAAGGCAAGTGGATTAACAGAAGACCTAAGTCTTGTCTTATCCAAACAAGGTGCTGCCAATATTAAGCAAGCCTAAAGTGGGATTACTTATGTCAAATGTTTTGTTCCAATTGGCAGGTCGACAAATGAAGTTATAGGAACTCAATGGGTCTAACTCACTGTCAAAAGACGCCTTCTAAGAGGAGGATTGCCCTCAACTTTATATACAGCTCAGCTACTCAAGATCAGGTAACACAAGCGATGTGGGATTCAACACGCCCCCTCAAGCGCAGGGTGGACTTTGACAAACCACTGCGAACGAATATCGGGGGGGGCCAACATCAATATGGGATTCAACAGAAGTTTTTCATGTTTCACTTCAAATCAATATTTTTCTATTTATATCTTTCTATAACACACACACACACACACACACACATGTGTGTGTGTATCTTAGGTATTGGATAAAGATTACATATAAAATTCAGAAAGCAATCACCCCTGCAACAAAGCACTAACAGATAATTTAAAAACCAAATAAGAATTTAAGAGTACCTTACTGTAACGTGCATGTGAAACAGAAAATTGAGTTTGATCCTTGATAACGGGGAACGAAGGATCAGCAGAACTATCTTTGCTCTGGAAAGAGAAAAAGGAATTAGTTGATAATATAAACACCAAGAACCACATCGTAAACTTGGAACGAACAAAATCAGCTAATAGTTGGGGCATGCCTTTTCATAAACATATAGGTTTCCATCAGCATGAGCAACAAAAAATGTGCCATCACTGTTAGGCAACCATGCAATACTAGTACAGCGACTGCTGAAAGCAAGCAGATGATTTCATTAGAAGAGCCAGGGAGAGAAATGCATAATTGATGAATAAAAGTAAGAAAAAAAAACAAAAACTACCTACCAACAGCAAGGAAGTCAAACCCAAAATTCTTATATATATCATAAGGTTATGAAATATAACAACATAAACTTGAAAAGTGGGTACTTAGTGGCACTAATGATGCACACAATCGAAAGCTCAAGTTGAAATTTCGAATCATCAATGTTGCTGCGTTGTGAATGCAAACTACACACCCATTTGGTTGGCAAGTACAAAAGATGTTTATGAAAATCTTGAAAATTTGTTTGGTTTATCACAAATAGAATCTCCATTAATAATATGCTAAAAATATAGGTGATGCGATTAAGTGAAAATTGTGAAAATGTGAGAAAGAAATGTTGAAAAAATAGCTTCTTTAAAATTTTAAAAGTAGAATATTAGAAATATGGACAATGTACTTGATAAAAAAAACTGTAAATTATGGTTCTCTAGAGTCGTTTTATTGTAAAAACTAAAACCAAATGAAGTTTTTCTTTTCTTTTTTGGCGGAAAAGTGCTTTTGAGTTCTTAACCAAACAAGAGCACAATATCTCGAAAACACTTTCTTGTACATGTCAATCATTAGGCTATTAGATGGTACAATTTCTTATACCCTATAATTTCAGATGCTAAAAGACCTTTAACAACAATGGTAAAACCTAGGAAGCAAGGATTCTTATGAAATCCCAAGGCACCTAAAGACTAAAAAGAAAACTAACAACGAATCTATACATCAACACCATTAAGCCTGTTAAAAGGTATTAATGTCTTTCTGTATTATTTAGGGCTCATGTATTGTTTAGAGTTTCCTGCATTGTTTTCTAATTTCTATTATAAATAGCAGAAGAGGCTAACACAATTGTTAAATATTTTCATTCTTCTTATAGTCTGTTTTTATTTTAACATGATATCAAGAGTGGGTTATGAGAAACTAATCTCATAGTTCAATTCAACCATTATTTTAATTTTTTTTCTCTCTCTCCATTTCCTTTCTTTCATCTTCCGTATGGAAAGAAAAAAAAAAGTTTCAAAACCCTAGATCTTGCCACCACAACCTCGCGGCCATCACACCATAGATCTGGCCCAGGTCTGTCCACCCAGATCCCCAGCCCAACTTCGCGACTTAGCTTTGAAGTTGTCACTGCCTAGGCCACCATTGTCCACCAACACCATTGTGCCTAGATCCGCAATCTCCACCATTGATCGACTAAAGGCTCTCTTAGAGAAGACAAAGAAGAATTTGAAATCCCATCCGAAATAATGTAAAAGACACTCGGATGACTTTGATGTAGTGTGACAAAGGTTTAGTTGTTATTGTAGTTGTTGTTGTTGTACTCTGATGTGGGGTAGAACAGCATCAAAAGTGCAAAGATGAAACTAATCATATCATCCTGTAAAATAAAATAGATATAAATATTCTTAAGACAAAATCAATTATTAGAGCATTCCAAATGTCTCCAAGTTACCCCATCACACATTTTCTATCTCCAGCAAATCTATTGAACAAGCAAATATACCACAACGGAAGCTGATATCAAGAAGCAGATTAGCCCTTTTTTTCCTTTCCTAATTTGTTTTTCCCGGTGACTAAGAAGAAAAGGTACAGATTATTCAGCTTGGAAGGATAATAACTAAAGCAATTGGCAGGTCGAGCCAATATAGAGATATGTATTATTACCATAACAAACTCCTTACCCAGGGTTAAAGCAAAGACATTGGAAAAAATCATGTAGTGAACCGAACCCCAATGAGAAATTTAAAGCTATAAGAATGGAAAGGGCATTAATTATGGCCTTGCCTATTATTAACACAGCCGTCTTTGTTATAATGATGTGCCCCAGCAAGCTTCTTCCCAACATCCTGTAGTTGTTGTCTCAACGACACTGAATAAACTAAAAAACAAAAAACAAAAAAAAAGACATACCGAATTATAACAAATAACCAAACAAAAGAAAGGTCTATTGAAATTCCAATTCATAAAGTATAGAACTTACTATCTCCGGAACTCAACCCAATAAGCAGATCATGCCCATCCTTAGCATCCGAATCAAATGCATGACAAACGGGGTTCGAATTACTGAAAGGAATAGATTTTATAGGATCCTACATTAAAAAATAAACCACTCAAATATGAATAATCCCCGAAAATTAAGCATAAACTCAGTAAATTATATTGCGGGAATATGAACACAATTACCTTATCTTGGGAATTTAAATCACTGATGAAAATGGCATCTCCAACGTTGAATATCAAGAAAGTACCTTTCCCATCAAAATTGGAACTACCAAATAAATTATTTGAATGTGATGCACCTGTTGATCCAAGTCTGCTAGACCCATTTGCCGATTTACTCCCACCGTTCCCGCCAACAAAACTACTAAGTGATCGACCTCCATTTCCACCACCTAATAACCTTGCTGCCGCTGATCTTACCCCGCTGCTAATACCCAAACTTGATGATGATGAAGCTGCAGCATGAGATGGCTTATCCCTGAGATAAGCGAGGGTTACCTGACAATTGAAGTTAGAGCAAACAAATAAATCAAAATTGATTATTTCGGGGGTGTGGGGGGTGGGGCGGATGGGTGGGGTGGGTGGGTGGCTCCTCTCATCGCAAGAACAATTGTTGGATTTTTTGTGTTCAATTACTTCTGAAAATATAATTCGAGCAAATGTGAAAACAACTGATGATGAACCAACTTTAAGAGAAGATATTTCACTCTCGATTTAAATTTGCTTGACTGATCATCATCAAAAGAAAAAGTGGAATAAATAAAATTGACCAACTTAGAACACAAAAATCATATTATCCAAAAGTTCAATCACGATTTTAACTTCAATTTTACTAAAATATTAAAATTGATCGAAAGAACATTCCCAATTTGATCCCAAATAAATTGGGTCAATTTCAATAACTGATTACAAAGCACGGGATTATCGAAAAACAGCAAAGAGAAAAGTAAAATCTATACCCTAGAAAGTGATTGTACCTGAGTGACGGTCTTGCCATGGGCGTAGTGAAGGAGACCGGCGGGGTGAGTCTTCTCATACTGAAGCTTGTAACGTCCTTCTGGGGTTTTGAAATAGGTCTTGAGGCCCGGCGATTGTGCGTTATTCCCTGATGTTGACGAAGAAGCCATCATAGAACTAGAAGAAGTTGTGTTGATCATTGTCAATATCGAATCAACAAGGGTCTAACTATAACTATAAGACGATCATGATTCAATACATTGCAATTTAGGGTCTTCGAGAAGTATGAAAGACGTGTGTTTTTCCGCTTGTGCTTTTTTTCGCGACGAGGAAGAAGTTCTTCGTCAGTGGCGATTTCAACTGCTGTGGGGGATCAAGACGCCGGGGGGGGGGGGGGGGGGGTTTCGGATTTTGTATGTGGGTTGGGGCTATGAACGGCTCTATATAAAGGTGTGACCGGAACAGAGGATATAGTGGGGAGGCTTTGGGGTGAGGAGGATTGACTTGGCTTCGTATTCCATTAGTGAATAAATAAACGGTTGATACGGGATTTAGGGATTGACTACAATGATCTACTTTCCGTTGAGGGGTTTTTAACACTTTGTGCCCCGAAATTTGACTAATAGCTCACTTAGGTCTCCGTAGTTTCAATTTGAACAAATAACACCATCAAGTTTCCTAATTATCCCATTAACGTCCAAATTTCTGTAACAACTAACAATCAATATTCACGCAGGTGACTATTTTAATGGGAATTTATGTTTTTTTTTTTTTTTTTTAAGAAAATTGTGTTTAGGGGTGGGGGAGGGAGGAAAAGGCTCATAATACTCAGAGTTCCCTTGAAAATATTTGGGTGCTTAGGATGAGTAAAAAACCTCAGTGCGCTATATGTTCAAATTAAAATAGTAAGGAGTAAAGTGTCATTGTGGAAAAACTTCAGGGCTACAAAATATCAAATACCTTTCTTAAAGAATCATCGATTTGAATTTACACAAATTTTCAAATTAAAAAATAAAAATAAAAATAAATAAAAATCTTAACCGGTTGGAATATATATCTATATCTAATTGATATCTAAACATATATTTGAAAAAATCTAAAAATAACTTAAAATTTGTTATTATGAAAATCTGTTTCTAATTTTAAATAGAAACTTTCAAAATCTATGCCTATCTTGTTAAAAAAAAAAAGTGTTTTTTTAAAATAAAATTTAGAATAGAAATAACAGAGATAATTGATTTTAATATTTTTCAGGTTTTACAGATCAGAAATTGGTTAAATTAAATTGAATGATCACAATAAATTATTTTTCAAAAAAAAAAAATGAATAGATTATTCATCTTTAAATCTGCAAGTTGTACTTTAAATTTTAGAAGGAAAAGTTCAAAATCTATTTCTTTTAAAAATATATGATAAAATAAATTTATTGAGGAAGAATTATATAAATAAATTTAAAGCACGAAAATAAAATAATTTAGAATAAACTATCTAATACGACCCTCAAATGGTCACATCTAATACCAATTTTAAAGATAAAAACGTTTTATTAGAAAATAGTTGAATTAAATTAAATGATAGTAATAAATTCAAAAAATAAAATCTGATTCTTTTAACAAACAACAAAAAAAGTGAATATTTTTCCATGTTTAAAAATGTCAAATTGAACTGAGAACAAAATCTATTATTTTATTAAAAATAATAAAAATGGTTTTCGATTTTAAATTTGAAAAAATATATGGTTTTTTCATTAAAGAATTCCAACTCAACCTTAAACAAAATTTTCGTTTAAAAAAAATGGTTAAAAATGTGCTGCTGATTTTCTTTTTCTTTTTTTCAATTTTAAATTAAAAGTTTCAAAACAATTTGTGTTTTGTTTAAATAAAGTCGCAACATATGTTCTTAATTAGAAGTAAAAAAAAAAAAAAAACAATATATATATATATTTTTAAAGGATCAACACTATTTTCAAAATTGACCAATAATTTTAAAGTTTCACTTTGCTTTTTAGAGATTAGAAATTGGTTGATTAAATTGAATGATAGAAATAAATATAAAAAAGAAAATCTATTTTGTTTTGAAGAATCTTCAGTTTCCGGATAAAAGAACAAAGAAAACAAACTTTAATGTTTGTTTTTTTTTGCTTTTTTTTTTTTTTTGCTTTTTAGAGATTAGAAATTAGTGGATTAAATTAAAAGATCGTAATAAATTAAAAAGTCATTTTTTAAAGAATTGATTTATCTTGAAAATATCCTCAAATTATATTTTCAATTTAAAAAGACAAATTCTTATTTTTTTAATAAAAAAGTACGATAAAATAAATTTACAAATGAAGAATAGCATAAATAAATTCAAAGCACATAAATAAAAAAAGAATTTTTTATTATTTAGTCTCCAAAAGTAGCATAACTGGGGAAAAAAATGCAAAGAATATAATTAATTTTTGGCCCTCTAAGGCACTTTAGAAATCGTTCTCCCATTCATATTAACCAATTAACCTTGTTTGATATTTAATTTATGAATCTTTCCATTCTGCAAAAGTTGTAGCCGTTGAACTGAAAATGAATATTCTATTAAATCATGGAACAAAATCGTCTTTGAAGAAATCAACACTGTGAACGTTGCCAACATGAAAAAGTACTAAAAAATGCGATTTTAATGTACAATTCATGTTCTACATTTTGATATATGTATTGCATATTTATTTTTAAAAATACAGATTTGTAAAAGTTCACACCACTTTCAATTTTGGCAGTTTTGATAGGGAGTATGTTTTTTAAAAATATTTGAAAACCACTTTCTCCACTAGTTATTCCCTTCTTATATTAAGGCTTAGTGTCTTTGAAACCCAAAACCCTAACCCAAAATGCAAGTGAGTCACAAAACCTAGATTCGTCTACTGGTAGCGGAATATTACGTCGCTACTTTAGCCGCAAGTGTACGGGTCAAGTTTTATAAAATAGGGAGAGTAGGGTTATCGTATCCACAAGGATTGGATTAAATTATTGCTAAATACCGCGATTGTCATAACAGAATTTTATCTAGGTGATTGAATTTAGGGTTTTTGTTTTTAGTATATACTATACTAAATTAACAATTAATTAAACTATAATATTAAGTATATATATTATATGAGAATAGATTATCAAGGGATTAATTTCGTTTACTTATACGTGTTTGATCCAATCTAGTTTACATTAATGGTATTCAAACTATCCGACAATCTAGGTATTGAAAACTCACTCACTACCTCTCCTGAGTGTAAAGTAAATGAATATAAGACTTCGCGTCAATGTTGATATCCCCATCTAGCGTCTCAACGACACTGATCACATGAGTCCCGCCTCAACCTCATGGATTACACACTTTCTAATACTCTCCCGAGTCATTAGATCGTCGCATTATATTTAAACCTTAATCCGAATTCGAGGTTACCTCTCTCGAGTGTCAAACCCTGTATTTTCAAATCAACCATAATATCATAATAAGCATACTGTGAAAGTAAATGAATGGTAAACACAATCGAATATTGATGAACAACCGTTAACGAAACACGATTTACTCAAACAACATTTTTATAAACTATATCAACCCCTAGACAAAATACGTTTAGCTAAATGAGATCATTACAAAATATTCATTAAAACAAGAGAATAACATAATTTTACAATTACAAAGTTTAAAAACAAAGAGAGAAACAAGGGAGAATAGCCGTTATCTGAATAGTGGAGTGTTCTACTTCGGCAGAAACCGCTCCGAGATCGTTTTATCTTCCTCAAATTGATGTTCTCCTCTTGGGTCTTGATCTTGAGCTCCAAAATTGCCCAAAAAACGTGTGTTCAAAAAGTTCGAATGAAATTCGAACAAAATGGGAACAAAAATATCTAGAAAATATCTAAAAACACTTTATAGCTGGGGGCATTGGTGCTGCAACGGTAGTATGTTGGTAGGGTCATCGCTGCAGCGGTGGTAAAACAGTAAGTGTTCTGCCTTTCCATCGTTGTAGCAGTGAGAGCTACCGCTGCAGTAGTGGATAAGCAAAAACCTACTGACATTTCCCCGCTGCAGCGGTGAAGCTGCAGTATTGATCTTTGATCTTTTTCAACGTTCCTCCACTGTCTTCCTACCGATTTGCCCGTTTTTCAACCGTTTTCTCTCCTAACCCCTACTTTGAACAAAAACAAATAAAAACGAATTAAAATACTACAAGAATACTCGAAAACTACCAAATTCGGCTTGAAAATAGATAGATAAATTCCACTTATCAAATAACCCCAAACTTGAAATTTTGCTAGTCCTCGAGCAAAACACCCATGCAATAAAATAAACTACCACAACAATTAATGAATTGAAATACTAAAAACAAAAAACAAAACACAAACTAACTAAACATAACGACATGTGAGTTTTGAATTTAACTATTCGACAAAAATATTTTCCCTCAATGGCCCCTAATCATATCGATTTCAAGAGTAAAACGCATCATGTGGTGTTCTAGAATTTCAACATTCAATAGCAGTAAACGCTATTCTAGATCTTGTTCAAGTGTGTGTACAAAAATTCAATCATACAACCATCCATAGACCGGATTGGATTAACCACCAACAAAGTATATGATTTATAATTGATAAGGTATAGGAAATCTATATGCCAAACTGGGTTCCATTCTCTACTAATGTAGGTTTGGAAATTAAAAAAGATCAATCCCGAGGCACAACGCTTAGCTCAACCACACTCATAGCCCCACACAGATCAATTTGAAACAACCCTGAACTTATATTTGAAAACGTAGTACTCACTTGTCAAAACAAACAAAAATAAAACCGTATACACACATTTTTTTTTATGAAACACATCCACAAACTTATTTGATTTTTACAATTTGACGGGTATGGAAATACGATAGAAAAATGACAAGTGAATACTCGAATACCGAACCAATCAATAGTTTGCCCAAAACCCAATCGCTCACTTCAAGTAGCATAACAAATGTTAACTTGATTTCACTCAAATTGTGCCTTAGGATTAGGGATAATAGTTTGGAAAAACAATCAATTGGACAGGGTATTTGTTACGTGTTTAGAATTGAAATGACTTATAGGCTTTGATAGGGTAACGAGGGATAAAACATATTACTTGGTAGGCTTCAAAGACTCAAGTGATTAAAATGAATGCCTAAATCATATCTCCTTAACTACATCGCCTAGGATTTTACCTCAAGTTTCCCCCAAATCAGGTTTTACAATCCCTATTGTCATGAACTTGGCTAAAAGGATAATCGGCGTCAAATCAATTGGATAGTTAGTACATTGACTTTAAGTGCTCGCGTAAGTTAGGATCCACAATAACTTTTACTAAAACGAGATGTCAAGCACACAGAACACACATGAATGAGCATTATGCTCGACCTTGATAAACAACTAGGGGATAAACTCATCATGGGGTAATGGCCCAGATGAATTACAAAACTCAGCACACAACAACAACAACTAAAAACAATAACATATTAACACTAATACTAAACAAACATGCATACAATTAAACTAAGCAACATTTAAACTTAAACTACATTACTAACAAAAAAAAAACATACTGACATACTAAACATCACCCCCAAACTTAAAATGGGCAGTGTCCACACTGACCCAACATCGATCTCAACAATAGAAATAAAGCATAATGACGAAGAGGGTTTAGAACACGTACCTGGGAGGCGAGACAATCTCACCTCCGAATGAAGTCAGTGGTGATAGATTAATTTATTTTGAAACTTGGGTTGCCTCACAAGAAGTGCTTGGTTTAATTTCCTCGGCTTGACATGGAGAAGGGCTCATCAAAGAGCGATTTTTGCCCATAGTATGTGCCATACAACACAACATATGGGTCTTGGTTCAGAACACCCTCAAGATTGGTGAGATTTAGCATTGTTTGGCCCGTATTTTCAACTTGACTCTTTTCCGGCTCATGTGCATGGGAAGCTTGACTGAACGGTGCTAAAAGTGGTGGAGAACAAGTAAGCCACATCGGATCCTCGTAGATGTGATCGTCTTAGAACAGTGGTGGCTCCTCAATGGGGGTCTCAAATGGTGGATAATCACAAGTGTTATCTTGTGATTTTTTATCGTTCGAACAAACCCAAGTTCCTCCCTTTTGTTTCTAATTCCTCACGGTGTCTTTCAATGTATGTGGCATGTGTCTCTCAGCGCCACCGTTTTTTACTCAGCCTCAATAAAGCATATAAATTGACCGATTTGCGTCTGAAGAGACGTTATGGTCGCATCAATTTCGGCGCAGGTCATCTCAATATTGTCAAGACGATCCTCATGCTCGTTGAGACGATAATTCATTTTCCTCCAAAAAGCCCTAGTCTCTCCCATAAATTCAATGAACATTTTCTCTAGGGTGGGGGAAGACTCTAAATATTGGTCCAGGGTGTCAATCCATGGCGTCGAAATGGTATAATTACCCCCAGGCTTTGGTAACTTGTTGAATAATTGCAACTATACAAATCAAACTCTGCTATGTCTTCCAGCAACCAATAGACTTCGTCCGCGGTTAGTTGGTCGAATGAGGTGGTACCATTTCCTCATTCGACCTAATTTCTTGCTGTGAGCAGTAACTCATCGAGGAAGTTCAATAGTTGATACTCCCTAGAGAAACCATGATATGGGAACCAAAATAACAACTCCTTGTATCGATCCCAAGCACAATAAAATGAATCGAAATCTCGTTAAAAAAAATGTAACAGTACTCGTTGATGAGACATCTTCAAGTACCCGCATGAAAAACAAAATTAAAAACAAAAATTATAAACAAAATAAATGCTTAAATTAAAATCAAGTTACTTACTCACAATATCAACAACAATCTAAAAATCAATCCCCGACAACGGCGCCAAAAATTTGGTAGCGGAATATTACGTCACTACTTTAACCGCAAGTGTACAGGTCAAGTTTTATAGAATAGGGACAGGGATTGGATTAAATTGTTGCTAAGTATCGCGATTGTCATAACCGAATTTTATCTGGGTGATTGAATTTAGGGTTTTCATTTTTAGTATATACTATACTAAATTAACAATTAATTAAACTATAATATTAAGTATATATTATATGGGAATAAATTATCCAGGGATTAACTTCGTTTACTTATACGTGTTTGATCCAATCTAGTTTACATTAACGGTATTCAAACTATCCGACAATCTAGGTATCAAAAACTCACTCACTACCTCTCCCGAGGGTAAAGTGAATGAATATGCGACCTCGCATTAATATCGATGTCCCCATCTAGCGTCTAAATGACACTGATTACATGAGTCTCGCCCCAACCTCACAGATTGCACACTTTCTAATACTCTCATGAGTCATTAAATCATCGTGTTGTGTTTAAACCCTAGTCTGAATCTGGGGTTACCTCTCCCAAGTGTCAAACCCCGTATTTTCAAATCAACCACAATATTATAATAAGCATACTATGGAGGTAAAAGAACGGTAAACACAATTGAATATGGATGAACAACCATTAACGAAACACGATTTACTCAAACAATGTTTTCATAAACTATATCAATATCTAGACAAAATACATTTAACTAAACAAGATCATTACTAAATGTTCATTAAAACAAGAGAATAACATCATTTTACAAATACAAAGTTTAAGAACAAAGAGAGAAACAAGGGAGAATAGTCATAATCTAAATAATAGAGTGTTCCACTTCTACGAAAATAGCTCTGAGATTGTTTTCTCTTTCTTAAATTGATGTTCTCCTCTTGGGTCTTGATCTTGAGCTCCAAAATTGCCCAAAAAACGTATGTTAAAAAAGTGGAAATGAAATTGGAACAAAATGGGAACAAAAATATCTAGAAAATATTTAAAAACACTTTATAGCTAGGGACTTCCACGCTGCAGCGGTCAAAAGCACCGCTACAACTGTGGTATGTCGGTAGGGTCACATCGCTGCAGTGGTGGTAAAGCAGTAGGCGTTCTGCCCTTCCATCGCTGCAATGGTGAGAGCTACTCCTGCAGCGGTAGATAAGCAGAAACCTACTGACATTTCATCACTGTAGTGTTGATCTTTGATCTTTGTCAATGTCATTCCACCGTCTTCCTACCGATTTGCTCGTTTTTCAACCGTTTTCGCTCCTAACCCCTACTTTGAACAAAATCAAATAAAAACTGTTGATCCTAAGATTTTGATGAACAATTAAATATTGATGTTTTGATGGAACTAATATTTAATTGAGTGTTTCAATAATTTAAAGTTCCAGTGATGAAGATGTCAAATTAAATAGATGCTAAATGATGAAGTTGAAGATATTGAAGATCAAATTAAATAGATGCTAAATAATGAAGCTGAAGATATTGAATATCAAATTGAATAGATGCTAAATGAAGATGTCAAGATGATGAAGAAGATTTAAGAGTTTGAAGAAATTAAGAAAAACAACCCAGGTAAATTTCAACTCTTAATATCCCATTTAGGAACACACACGGCACAAAATATTTTTATTATTTATGTGTGTTTTGATTAAGATGAATTTATTTGCTCCTATATGTATTTGAAAAGAAATATGTATAAATGTTTAAAATGGAATTTGAGAAAGTTAGTGGAACTAATTGAGAAAAGAAATTAGTTAAAGGGGCAAAAATGTAAGAGAAAGTGTAAAAAATGAGATCAAAGAAAAAATTCAGAAGGGAGTAGTCGACTGAGGAGTCGACCGACCAATGGTGGCTGAACTCTCTGAATCTACAAGTCGACCGAGCGGTCGACTGGTGGAAGTTTGACAAACTTTCTGAATCTGTGAGTCGACCGAGCAGTCGACCGATCAAGTGCATGGGCTACATAGTGAATCTCCTAGTCGACTGGTAGCTCTATTTCAGGATAATGTTTGATCCGAAATCATATCTAAAGGTACCCATTTTTTGTCAGGATTTGAGAGAGATTTAAGGAATTTGATGATATTTAAGATATGGTTCATGTATTAATTAAATCCTATTGATTTGGTACATTAAATATTAATGTTTCTTAATTTGGTACTTAAAATAGTTTCTATGCTTATTAATTGAGATTGAGAAATACTTTGGGGATTTAATTGAAAGATTTGAAAGTTGTTTTTAAGTGAAATTGAACCTAAATGAAGTCCTTATAATATAAGGGGTCTATAGGAGCATTTAATTGTCATGACACTTGTAAACTAGCTGTTGAAAGGCTGATTACATATCCCTATATATAGACCTACGAATTTATGTTTTAATTAAGCAGAAAAGGAGAAAAATCATATCATATTATATTGTGAGCATCTGTAAGAGTTATCCATTTGAAATTTGTGAGCTTTTCTGATAGACGATCTTGAAGATCAACTGCTATTAATTTGTGCTGCTGCCGGATCTGAAGTTACATTACTTTATCAATTCTTTCTGTGCTATCCGGGTGAGATCTTTCCAATTATATTCTTTTATTGCATTATTTGTTTATTGTTTGGAAATTGATCTTAAAAATTGTTTCTGATTTTTGAAGAAAATATTTTTACAAATAATTTCTTAAATCTGATTACGTGCTCCAATTTGCTATCTATATCTTGTTAAAATCAGATTTTTATATCTCACTTTTTTCTATCACTAGTTGGGATATTAATTGAGTTATTATTTATTTGGGGTGGTAGAAGCTCTTAAGTGAGATTTACTTCTTATCAATTTGTGTATTGGTGAGTTGTGATAGATTAAATATCATTGGGGATATTTAATCAAGGGTAGCTGGGTTTCAGTCTCTTCCTATAAAGAGAATTATTCCTGGATAGAATTAGTGTGAGTGAATTGTAAATGTTCCATCCATACCTATGAGAATGATACTTGGAGTATTGTGTGAGATTTTGATTCTTGAGCCGCAGTGATAAAAAGAATTAGGTTAATCTTTATCCTGTAAAAAGATAGGTTATTCTTGAGCCTGGAAAAAATAGAGGTTATTCTTGAGCCTTTGAAAAGGAAATTATAAAGGTTGATTCTGAGCTTGTAAAATAATCGGTGTGTGGGTTTGGTTCCTACCTTTAAAGAGATCTTAAGAATTAGTGGGTGAAAATCTCCGTAGGGCTCGGAGGACTAGACTAGCCAAGAGTAGCTTGGTAAACCAAGATACATCTTAGTGTATTGCATTATTACTTTGTTATTTTTGTTGTTTGGGTGTGCACCTAGTTAATTGATTTATTCTACTGTGGTATAAAGATAATAATTAATTTAGGCATAAAATTAATTATTTGATTTATTCAAGTATATTCTGATAATATTTTTTTAATTACCCAATTCACCCTCCCTCTTGGGTATTCTACTAGGCCAACAAAAACGAATTAAAACACTACAAGAATACTCGAAAACTATCAAATTCAACTTGAAAGGAGATAGATAAATTTCACTATCACCTGCAATGGCGAAATCAAAAGAAAGACTATGATCAAATTCAAAGAAAACACAAAGTAATGGTCTATAAGGTGATATCGAAATCCAACAATCATAGTTTGTTTGCTTTTTGCAATTAATATTAGAAATAACCACCTTACCTATTTACTTTGATTTTCATAATTTTGAGTGGTAGGGATTATATGCATGTTTTATCTATCACAAATCGTATTTAGTACCGATTTTGGGTGACGAAAATGGCTATATTCCATTATTCATATTTGCAGACTTTTGAGTATGTGAATATTCACAACTACGATTTTCCTTAATGACAATATCAAATTGTTAATGTGAAACATTCAAATGTTATACTCTATTTGAACAACCATAATTATATTGTGAAAATTCATATTCACTGTAAATAATTTGTTGTAATGTTAGGTTTTAAATGAATTATCACTTGGGTATGTGAATATAGAATAACTTATGATTAGCTTTATGTACATGAATTTCTTCTTTATTACTGGTTTTGGGTATTGAAATTGGTTACATATCATTATTCAAATTTTGTGAGCTTTTGCAAACATTCACATTGAAGATCAATTCATTCTGCTGAGTGTGTAAATATTCACATCTGTAATTTATCTTATTGACAAAACCAAATTGTTAATGTGAAACATTCAAATGTTATACTCCATTTGAATTATCGTAATTATATTGTGAACATTCACTCTTTGGTTATAACTTGCTGCAACGTTAGGTTTTATGTGCATCAGGAATATTGTCAGTTTTTTCATATGTAAATGAATGTCTTCTGTATACGTGAACATTTACATTTTCTTATATTATTTTTGAACCTTTAGTATAACGGCTAAAATAACTGTTGTAAACTGTTGTAAATGTTCACAAGGCTTATTTTTTGTTTGATTTATTGCAACTAGTTGCTAAAAAAAAAAAAAAAAAGGTCATGGTTAAAGTCAGTTTAATACATTTCTATACCAATATAATTTGAAGAAAATGTTTGATTTGGTGAAAACAAGTGACACAAATCACTACTGGCAAAAACGCCATTTGCCAAATTGTTCGAGACCTTCTATTTGGAACAAGTAACCATCGAGAACATCATAGAACTAGTAGTAGTTGTGTTGATCATTGTCAATATCGAATCAATATGGATCTAACTATAAGAGGAATATGATTCAATACATTACAATATAGGGTCTTCCAAAAATACGAAAAACGTGTGTTTTTTCGCTTGTGCTTTTTTGCGATGAGGATGCATTTCAATGGCGGTTTCAACTATTCTGGGGGATTAAGATAGGAGGTTCTAATTTTCTATGTGGGTTGGGGATTATGAACGGCTCTATATAATGAAGTGGCTGAAACAAAGGATATAATGGGGAGGCTTTTCAGGTGAGTATTGACTTTCGCTTCATATTTGATTAGTCAAATAGATAAATGGTTGAGGCAAAATTTAAGGCGTTGATATTGATTACAATGATCTACTAACGTTAAAAAAATACTTGTTCCGTTGAGGGTTTTTAACATTTTAAGGAGGAAAATACTGGTAATACTCATAGAGTCCTCTTAAAAATATTTGGGTGCATAGGACGATTAAAAAACTTTAGGGTGTTACATGTTCAAATTAAAATAAGGAAAAATTACCGTATAAGGCTAAAACTAATTACTGAATATTGATAAATGCAATTTAGTATGTAATAAACCAAGAACTCCCACCCAGTAGTTTTCAAGAGCCGATTGATCCTAGATTTAAAAACATCCGGTTGCTAGATTACTTATTTACCCTTATGTGAGATTCACGCGATGGATGATACCTTATTTAGCTCCAATTTGCCTTACGTACTATATATTCTGTTGAAAGCAGAGCAAGTTTCTATTTGTTAGGGTTTTTCAAAAAGTCAAATTCAAGAGAGAACAAAGACTCCAACGAAGCACCGTTAGAGCACTTTACGACCATCAAATGGAGGGATTCAGATTCATATCGAAGCAAGTAAAAGAAAATCAGGTTATCAACACGTATTATTTGATAGTATTCATCGATTAATGGTAAAGTATTCAGATTTTAGAGTTGCTCACCTACAATAAGTTAACTTTCTTGAAGTTTATTGATGTTGTATTGAACGAATGTAATATAGGAATATATTCATAATTTTTTATGCAATCTGGTTATTCCATTCAACAAGCACACACAACATCAATTTTCTTCAATTTTTTTGTGCGATGTAAGTATGAATTGTATCAGATATTCCCTCATGCGTTGTTAAAATGTTACATTCAACATGTGCATGGTCATATCTGATGATGAGTTTATGTTCAACACGAAATACATTACGCTATTATTTTATTATGGAACAAAGAGTATTACATTTAACATGCACATGGTCATATCACATCAGATAATGAGGTTATATTCAACACGAACACATCGAACTGTTTTTTATGTGAAAAAAAAAAATATGTTACATTCAACATGCATACGATCACATTATCTAGTGAGGTTACATTCAACACGAACACATCACACTGTTTTTTAATGGAACAAAGAATGTTACATTCATATGGTGAGGTTACATTAAACATGAATACATCACATTTTTCACACAACTAATTGGTGTGTGATTTGATATTGCTAGGTTGACATTATCGATCGCATTAATGTGCAAGTAAGAGAATGTGACAGTAGTGGTAATGATGAAGAGTGACAGTGATCTAGGTGAGTTCATTCAAAAAAATTATAAATAAATAGTCAGATTTATGCAATGGAAAGTTTGAGTTGTCATATGCGTGCATGATGACCAAAACGATTTCGAGAAAATATTTTTACTGGCTAGTCACATGGAAATCGAATTCCTAGAGGGGTGTGTCCAAAAAGAGTGAGTAATTCAAGTTGATCTACGGGGGCTTTGTCATAATCGATAGTACCTGTAACTAATTGCGACAATGGCGATAGTGATGGTGTAATGAATTATATAGGTAGCTACGATAGTATGTTACAGATAAGTAACGACAAAATGTTACTTTCCGCTGTAGATGGGTTGATAGTATACAAGAGGAAGGGCAAGAATTGAGGGGGCGACCAGTGACTGTCATATGGTGTTGAAGAAATTTGCAGTAGAAGTAGGGTTCAATTTTCATTATCTTAGGAATGACAAAATACGAGTGATGACTGCATACTCATTGCAGAAGAAAATGAATTGCCTGTGGTTCATGTACGGCCAAGTGATGAGTGAAAATGATATCTTTTATATTTAGAACTTGATAAAAGAACACACATGTGGGGTTGCCTTCAATACAAACAAGAACACACATATGATTTTGGACATTATATCAGTGCGCATGGCCGACAAGGTGCGCGCCAATCCAAAAACTTACTTCATTGATGTTGTTGACAATTTTAGGAAATAATATGGCCTAGAAATATTATAAAAAAATGCATGGATTGGGGTAGTAAAAGCCTGAAACAAAGTATTTGGGGATTACTCATCGTCATTGGTAGAGCGGGGAAAACACGCCGCTACTTACATTCACAAGTATACGAGGTCTAAGTTTTAGTATAGTGTGATCATTAAGATCGGGTTATCGTATCCACAGGTATTGGTGTTGTTACTATTGAATACCACGTTTGTCGTGACCTAAGTTTATCTAGGCAAAAAACAAATGTAATTAATTAATTAAACTAATACTAATCTAACCTAAATTAACTACACTAATATGCTAATATGTTTTAGGGTGAAGAATCTCCTAGGGATTAATGTGTTTACAAATACATGTTCGATTCCGATTTACTTACGTTTACGTTGTTCGACCTATTTGACAACCTCGGTACGTAAACTCCACCGCCACCTCTTCCGAGTGTAAGACGAGGGAATACATGACTTCGAGTCAATGAAGAAGTCCCCCTCAACATCTTAACGACCCTAGGTCACGTGAGTCTCACCGAGCGTCATTGATTGCACACAATCCAACTCCCTCCCGGGTTATTGGTCGTCGCGTTGTATTTACCCTATCGACAATCTCCGTTTTAAAACTCCCTCGCCACCTCTTCCGAGTGTAAGATGAGGGATATAACGCAACTTCGAGTGAACGAAGAAGTCCCCATTAAGGTTTTAACGACCCTAGGTAGCGTGTGTCTAGCCCCACGTCATCGATTGTCCACGATTCAAACCTCGACCGGGTTATAGAATCGTGGCGTTTGTTTACCTTAATCCGAATACGAGGTTTATCAAAACCCCGTATTCTCCATTTATCAATCCAAGATAATAAACAAACAATACGATAAATACAATCAAACTACGAAGAACAATCACAAACGAAATACCGAAATCATCCAAACAATGTATTTATAATTATTGTGTTAATCCCTACTACAATCCATATTTAACTCATGGCCATAGCCGTATAAACATGAAAGAACGAGATAAACATGCTCGCATGCTCCTAAGATAAAGAAATAAGGAAAAATAATTGAAGAACTTAGCCTCGTCCGAAGATAAACCGCTAAGAACGCTTCACGATCGATTCGCTGTCTTCTCTACTTCGGGATGTGAGCTCCACCACTACAATCCCTAACTATACCCTTAGATATAGACTAAGGGGCTCAAAAAGCCAAGGGGGCAAGAGAGACACCGGCCAAGGGGGAGGAGAGGGGATATTTATAGCAAAAATATCCTAAAACTATCTCAAGATTGTGCAAGGTAAATCCGCCTAGGTGGTGGATTATTCGCCTATGCGGAGTTAGGTCAGTTCGGTCTGATCGCCTAGGCAGTGGATTGGGAGAACATTCTGTTGGATTTTCGCCTAGGCGAAGAAAACTTCATCTAGTCGAGCGGCTGTCTGTAGCCCTTATTCGTCTTCTGCTGGATTTCCGCTTAGGCGATAGAATCTTTGCCTAGGCGGCGGTTGTCCGTCAGTAACATTTTTCTCTTCTCAGCATCTTCACCACTTAGGCGGTGGTTTGGACGCCTAAACGGTGGTCCTGTTTCATCTTTTAGCCTCCAAGCTTGTTTATCCACCGTAACTTTGAACCACTTTGGTTCGATCTTATTGTTTTAGCTCTAGTTTCCTATTTTTTTGCCCCACACACCTGATTTATACAAAAAGATAAAAACTAATTAAAACATAATAAAAATAACTATAAACGTATTAAAAAACTAACAAATTCGGATTGGAAATAGATAGGTTTTTCACACCTATCAGTCATATGACTAATTAAGATAGTATGTTGAGAAATGTAGAGAGACAAACTCAGGCGACCACGCTACATTAGAATACGAAATGGACACAAGAAAGTTTAAGAGAATATTCATTGCGTTCCAAGCGTGCATCCATAGTTTTCGCTTCCGCCGCCCCATGGTATTTCTTGGCAGCACCTTTCTAACTGATTGGTACAAGAAAAATCTTTTAGGAACAACAACGAAGGATGAAAATAAAGGTAAATTGTAAGATTGTTGTTACATGTAGCAATATTATATTCAACATAAAAGGAAATACAACACAATTTATTTTGGTATTATGTAGAGATGTTCCCCATTTCTTTTTCTATCTTTGATGCAAAGAATGATGACAATTGATTATGATTTTTATCAGAATTAAAAAAAAAATGGTTGTTGGATCTCATAATAGCATTCATTTTTGATTGACACAATGGGCTTTTGGAAAGGGTACGAAACGTGTTCGCACATTTCCACCACACATAGTGCTTGCAACATATGCACATCATCTTTAATATCATCTTCACTATCGCCTAATATGGCGGTACATATTTCATTCCTAATTTAAACCACACTCATTTTATTAGCAGTAACCCCTTGACGGGTCAAGAATGAGAAATCAGTCTTTTTCACAAAGTGTCTAGGTATTTGTTCAATACCGGAAGTAAACCCAAAAATCAGGTGGACATCCTTGGGGGTGAACTCCACAAACTTGGGGCTGAGTCTGAATGCCTTTCGATGTCTCTAGTACGATAAAATAATGCCCATACACAAACTATCTATTTTGTTGAATAAGATAATTCTCGAATTATCAGGAAGCAAAGCTGATATTGTGTTCCAAAAAGGACTTTTTCGCAAAATCTCAAGGTGTGGCTCTCAGAGTGAAAGGTTGGAAATTAGAGAACAAAATTTCAAGAGATTTGATTGTAATTTAACCATTCGATTAAGTGTCACACGGACATCATGCGCACTTGGCGGCTGAGATTTTTGCGTATCTACAAAATACAAATCACGAAAATTTACGGCGAAATGAATTAGATACTAACACAACACATACAGAGGATTATAGGAATTACCATTCACATTAGAATCACAAATCGATACATCATGTTGTGTCTCATGGTCAGGGAAAAAATCACATACGTTATCTAGAAGATATTATATTCAACATAAACATGTAAAAAAATGTCAACTATATACAATTTTTACATTCAACGTATGCCGCATTTTTATACAATGAAATAAATTACATAACATCAAAATTTATGCAATGGATTTTATGATTACCATCTTTTGCTTCTGAACCGCAAGTGGACACCCACATTGGACATCACGAATGGGGGCGGAGTCATCTACAATAGGGATGGAGATGTTACATTCAACAAAACAAGTAACAAATCTTGATTTTGTTACTAATATATGATGTTATATTCAACATAAGTCTGGAAGACATTCTAAGACAATGTTAAATTCAACAGCGAACTTGCGAGTTTGATTTTTCGTAATATTAGATTGTGTTACATTCAACACGCACATGAACAAGTAACAAATCTTAATTTTGTTACTAATATACGATGTTACATTCAACATAAGTCTGGAAGACATTATGTGACAATGTTGCATTCAAGACGAACTCATGAGTTTGATTTTTCTTAATGTTAGATTGTGTTACACTTAAGACACACATGAATAATGAAGTTTCAAATAGATCACTTTTCAACACTTTAAAATCATCGTATACTACACATAAATCATAAAGGAATACGAAACACATCAACAGTAATATGAACCAAAATGAGAAGAAAAACACATGTATTTGTCAAATTAGAAGCATAATCACATCCCAATAGAAGATAAAACACATATTATTACTGTAAAACACAACGTAGTAGAGAAAGAAGACGGAAAAGGGAAACAAATGTACTAAAAATGACACAAAGATAGACTATCTAGGTCGCCTTGCAATTTTTCAGCTCCCCACTCGTTGCATGTGAAAATTTTTAGGTTTTCACAGCGCAAAAACACGAAGTGCAATCTCGATTGTGTACAAAGAAGAATGGCAGTAGCTGCGATGTTTGGTTTTTTGGTTTTCATCTTATGACGTGTGGTAACCATTGTAGGTGTATTGGAGAGTATATAGGGATCATCGCCTTCAAAATCACTGGGGAACAATAAAAAAAATACGGGAAGGTTTCAAAGAGTTTAGGGGTTTGATTGAGAATGGAATGTGGAAGGACTCTAGAATAGGCATGAATGGATATGTGTGGGCAGGTTTCTGAAATTGTCCATTCACGTCGTATAAGGTGTGACACGTTTGAAAGAGGCAATACAAAGGGGCTAATCAAGTGTATCACAATATTGGATAAAAAGTTACAACCGGCTGTTCCTTTAAATGTTATATTCAACACGCATTGCTTCACTGACTATAGATGTTACATATAATATCCATGGAAAATACGCTTCACTCATCCAAAAACAAAGTGATTAATATCTAATTAAAAAGAGGGCATTCCACTGATTAATATTGTGTAAAAATATTAATTTTTTAATAATAGTCACAAAAAAATTCTTACGATATTATCTAACCAAATTTCTGTGCTTTTTTAGGGGTGTGATTAATGTTGTCAAATTGCGCCGAAAACATATGGGAATCAAGCAATTCTGGTATACATGTTTTTAAAAGTTACATTGTCATTAAATAAGGGCATTTTTGTCCACGTCGTGCAAAAGTAGCTCCCAGTGCATAAAACAAATGGACTAGATCGGTAGTTTCCAAATTAGAAAACGACCTTATGGTGCACTCCCCTTAAAATAATGCATAAAGTGTTATAGTGGTAAAACTTTGGGCTGCAAAATATTAAATACCTTTCTTAGAACGTCCGATTGGAATTTAAAAAAAAATAAAAATAAAATTAATAAATAATTAAAAAAAAAAATTGAAATCTATATCGAAAAATATATTTGAAAAAAATCTAAAAATAAGCTATTTTTTTTTATCATGAAAATGTGTTTCTAATTTTAAGATCTCTGTCTATCTTGTTTTAAAATTTTGTGGATTTTTAATTTTTTTTAAAAAAAATTAAGATAGAAAGAACAAAGAAAAATGATTTTAATATTTTCAGGTCTTACAGATTTGAAATTGGTTAAATTAAATTGAATGGTAACAATAAATTATTTAAAAAAAATCATTAAAAAAAAAAGAAGAATTGATTATTCATCTTTAAATCTGCAGTTATATTTTCAGTTTTAAAAGAAAAAGTTTAAAATCCATTTCGTTTAAAAAAAATATGATAAAATAAATTTGTAGAAGAAAAATTATATAAATAAATTTAAAGTGCGAAAAATAAAATAATTTAGAATAAATTATATAATAGGACTCTCATAGGGTCACTTATAATAACAATTTTGAAGAGGAAATTTTTATATTAGAAAAAAATTAGATTAAATTAAATAATAGTAATAAATTCAAAAAATAAAATCTTATTCTTTTAACAAACAAACAAAAAAATGAATAGTTTTCCATGTTTAAAAATATATTTTATTTGTTTAAAAAAATAGCTCAAATTCAACTGATGACAAAATCTATTATTTTACTAAAAAAACAAAAAATGATTTTCGATTTTAAATTTGAAAAACATATGGTTTTTTCAAAAAAGAATTCCAACCCAACTTTAAACAAAATTTTCGTTTAAAATGAAAAAAGTGGTTAAAAATGTGATGCTGATTTTTTTTATTTTTTTTTTCAATTTTAAATTAAACGTTTCAAAACTTAGTTTAAAAAAATGAACTCTAATCCAAAGGATTGAAAAAAATTATCAAAATCAAACCTTTAAATGATAATTAAAACTTACTGTCAAAGCCTGGAAAAATTCCACACAAAAATACTGACATAAAATGAATAAATAAGCGGATTGATTGAAAAATCAATTGGATTCAATTTAAGGAAACACCCATCATCATTATAAAACGTTCACGGGTGTGAGCTCCCTTGGTACCATAACGCCGTTCTGTCTGTTTAGGGCATTCGCGAGTGCCAACCTTGGATTCACGGGGTGCGAATCAGGCCAAAATGGCCTATGGGTTGTTCACTTTTTTGGAATTTTAAAATTAGTAATAAATTTTCTAATTTGGCGGAAAACGGGGCTACAAAAATGCCAAAAAAACTAGTCATATTTGAGATCATTCTTTATTCATTCCACCTTCCATTCTATAGAAGACAAGAGTTCCAACTAGTGAGCAAGAATGATGATTTCAAGGATTCAATCCAAGAAGATGTATTGTTGATCTCCATTGTCAGGTTTGGGATGTGGTAGTGGATCTAGGGTTTAGATTGTGATTTAGTTTTACATTATTTTTAGATCATCTGAGTGAACAATTATATCACGCCCATTCGTAATTGTAGAATCAGAACTAAATTGTATTAAAATGTTTAAAAATAGCAAAATAAAAATGCAAATATTCAGGTCTTAATTTTTTAACAGAATGAGATTGTACGTTAATAATGGAAAAATATGATCAAATAATAGAGGATTATTTTCTAAAAAACTCTCAAGACTAAAAACTTTATTATGGTAATTGCCGATTCATTTTCCAATTTATATATCACTCAAGTACTATATAATAAATTTCTCATTTTTGTATTTGTTTCAACGCAATGGAATTTTTATTAAAAATTCACTATAGTAATCATGGGTTTTAACTAATTACTTCTAGGGAAAAGTACAATTTAGACCCTCTAACTATTGACACATTTCTAAGTGGTTTCTCTAAATTTAAACATTTCATTTCAAACCCTCTACCTATCATAACGTTTCAAAATGGTCATTCCGTTAGAAAATTAGTTAAAACTAACGGAATTGAGGGGCAAAATGGTCTTTTCACGTTTTTTAAAATTTTTAATTAAATTTTTTTTTAATCTCTCTCTCTCTTCCTCCCCTTCCTCTCTCTCTCTCTCTCTCTCTCTCTCCCGCCACCTCCCTCTCCCTCCTTCCTTTTCCCCGCCACCTCCATATCCCTCTCTCTCTCCCTCTTCCTCCCCTTCCCCTCTCTCCCTCCCACCCCACCCCACCCCCTACAACAGGGGGTTTCCCACCCCTTGAAACAGGGGGTGAACTCACCCATCGTTGCAGGGGGTGATTCCACCCCCTGCAACGGTGAGTTCACCCTCTGAAACAGGGGGTGAAAACATCCCCTATTGTAGGGGGTGGGGTAGGGTGGAGAGAGGGGAAGGGGAGGGAGAGGGAGAGGGAGGTGGCGGGGAGAGGGAAGGAGGGAGAGGGAGGTGGCGGGAGAGAGAGAGAGGGGAAGCGGAGGAAGAGAGAGAGAGAGATTAAAATAATTAAAAAATTAAAAAAACATGAAAAGATTATTTTACCCATGAGATTATGTTAGTTTTAACGTTATGATACGTAAAGGGTTTAAAATAAAACGTTCAATGGTTAGAAGGTCTAAATTATACTTTTCCCTTACTTCTATATCATTCAGTCATGTTCTTGTAATTTAGATTAAACCGTGATACACTAGTTTTCATTGCAATTGATTATTGAATCAAATAGTCTATGCTTATATTTTTATTCACCTTAGATTAGAATAACTAAAGAATTAAATATTAAAGATAAATCGTGCCGATGAAATAACATGAGCTTTTAGTTTGTAATTGATAGTGTTCGTTTTGCACAGATGTGAATCAGAGTATAAATAGAAAAAAACATAATTCCCGAAATATATGAACTTTAATACCTAACCTGATTTCCATTCCCATTAATTTCTTTTTCATTTAATTTTATGCATGTTAGACCCCCTTGTGTTGGCATAATGAGGTGACACATGGAGGTGTATTTTATTTTTGTGCTATAGTTTATAAGGTATTAGTTGGCCATACACCATCAAAGATTGAAACCGATGATTGCCGATGCGTTCAAAGAAGAACTTCAACCATTCCGGTATATTATGAAAAGGTAACGGCATGTTTGGTTGGATGGAATCGAGGGCGGAATGGAATCGCATTCCGCCCTCGATTCCTATTCCGTTGTTTGGTTGCCCAATGGAATCATTTATGTGATTCCGTTGGAATGAAATGGGCTGGAATGGCATTCCGTTTCAGACAGGCCGGAATGAAGTTTAGCACATTGGAATCAATATTTGAAATTACACATTTGCCCCTGCAGTAATCCTTCGGCACTTTAAACAGCCCGATCAGTCGAGAGCTAGGGCATCCATCGCGCATCGTCTTCTCCGCAGAGCAGCCCATGGCGTTGCGTGGTTCATCTTGTAGCAGAGCAGCCGCGTGATCCATCTTCTCTCATCGCAGCTTCTCGCAACGCATCTTCCAGATTCGATCGGCCTCAGATCAAAATCAATCGAAAACCCTAGCTCAGCCACTCGTCAGATTTCAAAGCTGCAACTCTCGGATCGTCTTTTGGATCGGCCATAGGTACGCGTATTTATGTTTGATTTCGTTTACAGTTTGCTCGTGATCTATTTAGCTCAGCCGCTCCTCAGATTGTTTACAATTCTTGATTTCGTTCATGTTTGCTCGTGATCGATTTAGTGATAAATCGTTTCGTTCGTATTTGGACCTGAGATTCGTCATAATGTTTCGATTTTATGCTTCTTTTGATCGATTGGCTTGAATTGATCCATGTAGTGCACCATTGATCTTCACCATTAACCTGAGATTCGTCATAATGTTTCGTTCTTCAATCGCACCTTTGATCTTTCCCCATTTTTCTGTTTCTACTTCTAATTCTGTTTCTGTTAATGGCGTTTTTCAAAAATGAAAACATGTTTGGTAGCAAAGAGTCTAGCTACATTGGTGTTCATCACTGGTGTTCATCACTGCTGTGTACATATGCATATGTTATATTTCTGATGTGTTTGTATTTCTGATTCACCAAACAGATTATTGAAGGGTTCATTTGTTTTATTTGTTTTGTTAATTTTCATATGCAGTAATGGCCAACACAAATTTGGTAGCTATATACATGCATTGGTTACACACAATGCATATTGCTTATTGGTTTCTACAAATGATGATGATTACTGTTATACAAATACAACGACGAAAAATGACTTTATCAAGACGAAGATATGTTCTTGATTTTCAAAAAAATAGAAAGAATTTGTTGGAACGTGTCTATGAAAGCGATGGTAATTGTATGAGTTTACTTAGAATGGATCGACGTGCTTTTACCATTTTATGTAATAGACTTGTAGAAGTAGGTTTAAGATCGAGTAAACATTTATTAGTGGATGAACAAGTAGCAATGTTTCTGGAAATTCTAGCGCATCATGTAAAGAATCGAGTCATACAAAGGGACTTTAAAAGGTCTGCTGAGACAATTAGTAGATATTTTCATGATGTGCTCCATGCGGTAATACGATTGCAACAAGAATTACTGAAAACGCCTGAGCCTGTACCTCAAGACTCGACTGATTGGAGATGGAAGTGGTTCAAGGTATAATATTTTTTCTTATTTAAATATAACTAAGATAAAAGATAATTTATCGATATTTTTTTTAAATATAGTATTTTGATGAAATTCACTTTACTTGTCCATAGAATTATGTCGGTGCTTTAGATGGGACATACATCAAGGTACGAGTACCTTTAGTAGATAGACCTAGATACCGCAATCGAAAGGGGGAACTTGCCACAAACGTATTAGCCGTCTGCTCTCAAGATGAGCAATTTATATATGTTCTACCGGGATGGGAAGGATCTGCTGCTGATGGTAGAGTTCTTAGAGATGCATTGAGTAGGAGGAATGGTTTGAGAGTCCCAAATGGTAAGTGAGGATAATAGACAATATATATGCAAATTAATTTGATATAACTTATTAAATTTAGTTTAATATTTTTATTTTATACCATATAGGTTGCTATTATCTTGTTGATGCTGGGTACACAAATTGTGAAGGGTTTCTTGCTCCCTATCGTGGCCAACGTTACCATTTTAATGAGTGGAGAGAAGGACACCAACCACGCACCCCAGAAGAGTTTTTTAATATGAAACATGCAAGTGCTAGGAATGTCATTGAACGATGTTTTGGTTTTCTCAAAATGAGATGGGGAATACTTAGAAGTCCTTCTTTCTATCCAGTGAAGACCCAAAACCGAATAATCATAGCATGTTGTTTGCTCCACAATTTTATTAGACAAGTTATGGAAACAGATCCGATTGAGTATTTAATTAACCAATCTCAAGGACAAGGGCAAGGACATACAGAAGGTGAATCAACTCAAGTCATCGAGACATCTAGTGAATGGAATACTTGGCGAACAAACCTTGCTAATGAAATGTATAATGAATGGAGAGAAAGTAGACGAGTTGTGTAGGAATTGTTTTCAAGTTTTCGAAGTTGTAGTTCTATATTTTAAATGTTAGACGATTTTCATTATGTCTTGGATCTAAAAATGTTGGACATTGCATTCTTGTTGTGGTTCATGTTTTAAATATCAAATATTTTCATTATGACTTGTATCTAAAAATGTTGAACATTGCATTTTTGTTGTGGTTCATGTTTTAAATATCAAATATTTTTATATTGCTATAACTTTTTAATGTATATTAGGATGTCGTCTTTGCCACAAGCCCGAGGTCCTGGTAGAAATAAGAGAAAGTGGAGTCTTGAAGAAGATGATAAGCTTGTTGAGTGCTTGCTTGAGTTGCATAACAGTGGATCTTTTCAAGCCGATAATGGTTTTAAATCCGGTGCATTCACTGAGATAGAAGCAAAACTTCAGTCTAAGTTGCCTGGATGTGGTCTAAAGGCAAGGCCACATATTGAATCAAGGATAAAGACATTGAAAGCCAGGTTTGCTGTTGTATACGATTTGTTGTCTGGGCAAAATACAAGTGGTTTCGGATGGGATCCTATTAAAAAGTGTGTTACAGCAGAAAAACCAGTTTGGGATGCCTATTGTGCGGTAAACTAATTTTAATATCGCATTTCTTATTTTATTTAAAAAGTATGATGCCTATTATGTGCAAATTTACATAAAATTGTCTTAGTTAATTAAATGAATTTCTAAAATTGTAGGTTCACAAAGATGCTGAAAAGGTTAGGGATACGCCATTTCCATTATATGAAGATTTGAGCATTATTTTTGGAAAAGATAGAGCCATTGGAAGAGATGTTGAGGCTCCGGCAGATGTGGTAGAGGAGCTTGAAAGAGATGGACCTCATGGATTTGGTAATTACGAAGGTTCAGAATCTTTTTCTTTGGAAGAAGGTTCAAGTGGTACCTCTAAATCGAAGAAGATAAAGAGTGGATTTTCTGAGGATGCACTAATAGATGGGATGAAAGAGGCGTCCCAAGTTGTCGCTGCACAAATTAAAGAGTCTACAAATCTTTTGAGCCAAGCTGTGGGATTTGATTTGATTGAGAAGCAAACAAAGATTAATGGGGAGCTACAGAAGCTTGTTGGGCTCACAGATGTTGATAAGTACAAAGCCGGTTATATAATATGTGGTAGTCCTTTCACAACCAATCTTTTCCTCTCCCTTGGTGACGATGAAAACGAAAAGTGGGTGAAGTTACTTCTAAATGGAAGCTTATGATATGTTTTTCTTGGTTGATTGTTTGGTTAAGGAAATGTTAATGCTTTTTGTATGGTTGAAATATTTTGGAGACAATATGGTGAACTTAAAATAGGTGGTTTTAGTATTTGTTTAATATTTTGGAGACTATGATGACAACATTGGTGATTGGAATGAATTTGTTTAGTATTTGGTTCATCTCTTTTATTTATTTTACAAGCTTTATGCAGATTAAAAAGTAGCAATTGTGTATTATTTATTTATTTGTTTGTTTGGCTTGAATGGTAATTTTTAGTTGATAATTTTTTTTTTCAAAAAATTGTAATTGTGTATGTTAAAAAATAGTACATATTGAATATTTTTCATATATGATATTACTAATATTTTATAATTATTATTTTAAAGTAATTTATTATATATATATATATATATTCAAATTGAAATCTAAAAGAGCATTATGGGAATTTTATTATATTTCATTCCATTCTTTCATTCATTTCATACCAACCAAACAAGATAATGGAATAATAATTTCATAAGGACATAATGGTAATTTTACTATATTTCACTATTCTATTCCTTCTCTCATTCCATACCAACCAAACAAGAGAATGGAATAGTGATTCCATTGACAATTCCATTCCATTCCTTCTCTCATTCCATTCCTTCTCTCATTCCATTCCACCCTCATTCCATTCCGTCCAACCAAACATGCCGTAAAGGTGTTGGAGATAAACCTAATAGTCAATTCGAATTATTTGATTTATTTAATTTTTCGGTAAAATTACAATTGCAAATATTTACTAATAGAGGTCATTTTGTTATCTTACTTAATTGTATTGTATTGTTCTTCGATACTATGGATATAAAGTGTCTTACCTTTAAATATTGATTGAAAAAAAATAAGATCGTAAACATTTTGGTAAGCAATATCTTATATCTTCTTAGTTGATTAACGATTTAGTTAGACTAGCTTATATAATGATTTCTCTATCGAGAAAAGTGAATCTCAAAACTATTAACTGAGACATTAGAACAATTATAAGGGTACTTACTAAATTAAGTAAGTGCACGAACATTATTAACCTTGATATTTCATCATGGTAATTTTACTTGACGTCAAAGTAGAATATTTGAGTTGTGATAGTATTTGTGATCTTTAGACTTGAGCTACATAATAGTCGTATAGATGAGTCGCTATAATTTGATAGTACTAAGTAGTGCATTCTATCCATTTATATTGAAAGGTACGCATTAGGTATAATGAAACATATATGTGAATATTTAAGTATACAAGAGATGATTCATTTCTCTCAACAAAGATGAATGTATCTTATATGATTGGAATTAATATAATTCATACTTAATCTCTGACAAGGACAATATGATGATAGGGATAAGATTTTAATTAGTATCACAAGATGAATTATATAATTAATCAAATACATACAGTTGAACTAGGAGTTGTCTTTATCCATGCCTTGTTAGTTATTTTGGGACCACAAAGATTGAGAGACTGAATATCAAGATCATTACAATTGAGGGGGTTCTCTTGATGGAATTATTATCAACTAGATATAGTTATAAAATATTGATAAACGTTAATTGCAGTTATTGAAAATTCTATAAATAAATAGTTTATTTTGGATTTTTAGGAATATATGGTGAACACTTGCCTTCTGTTAAATTTTAATTTGGAATGAAATCTAAAACAATTAAAAAAAAAAATTTCAAATTTTGAAATAAATTTTATTTTTTTTGAATTTGTTCTTACTCCTTTTAGAAGATTTTAAAATTTAAATATTAAAGATATATTTTTAAAATTGTTATAGTATAATAATTTATAGATAAAAGATGTTTTAAATAATTGGATATTTTATTTTTTTTTTCTTAAACAAGGATTTTAAATTTGAAATTTTAATCATATGACAAAATCTTCTATTTCCAGGGTAATTCTATTTTAAAATTTATGAGATAATTTTATGGTTGTAAATTTAAGTTGTTACAGTATAATAATTTATATATAAAGAATGTTTTAAATAATTTGATAGATTTTATTTTATTTTAAAAAATTGTATGTATTTTAATAAAACACATACAATCGTACTAGGAATTTTGTCTTTATCCACGTCTTGTTAGTTCTTTTGAGACCACACAAATTTAGAGATAGAATAGTTCGATCATTACAATTGAGAGGGATTCTCTAGATGAAATTCTTAAAATAGTTCTTTTTTTTTTTTTTTTTTTTAGGAAGATATGGTGGAAACTTGACTCTTTTTTTTAAAAAAAAAATAAAAATAAATTAATTTGGAATTAAATCTATTTTTTTTAAAAAAAAATTCTTACTCTTTTTAGAATATTTTAAAATTCAACTATTAGAAACATATTTTTTAAATTGTTATAGTATACTAAATTATAGATAAAGGATGTTTTAAATAATTGGAAATATATATATATATTTTAAATTTTAATAAATCTTCCATGTTCGTCATAATTTTATTTAAATTTATGAGATAATTTTTATGGTTATAAATTTAAATTCTTATAGTATAAGAATTTATAGATAAATGATGTTTTAAATAATTGGATAGATTTTTATTTTTATTTTTTAAAACAAGAATTTTAAATTTGAAATTTTAATCATATCATAAATCTTCTATTTTCAAGATAATTTTATTTTAAATGTATGAGATAATTTTTATAGATATGGGGTTAATGATACTGGAAAATGGATCACCGGACATGTCACTTCTAAGGTCGGGGGGGCGTGATGTCCTATGGGTTTACTTACTTCCCTTCAGTTAAGATTCCTGCAAAATAATACAAAGCGGGTGGGCCTGGCGACATTGCACCTCCGATGCGAGAATCAGTCTGGAGTTTTGAATAAGAATTTTGCAGCTTGGGTTTGAGTGCATATGAATACGTACCTTATTCATCATTTGTTCTAATATTTATAGGTGGAAAGAGACTTATTTGGCAAGTCTTCCCTGATTTTGGTGCAATAGTGATTGCATTGATCTTGTTCCCATTACCATAGAGATGGCGATGATTTCGGGTAGAAATCGGGGAGCCTTTACCTAGAAAGAGTAACGGTATTTTCCTAACCGGACGGAGGCGACTCAAACTGTTTTTGAACAAGAGCGTCATGGCGCTCACGCTCGGGGTGGTATAACCTAGGCCAGGTAAGAAGAAGAGGCCTGGTTGAGTTGGCCAGTTTGGAGTCCCTCGTGCCAGTCATGTATTTGTGACACGTGGCTGTCTTTCAGGTCTAGTCAAATTTTCCATCATCAGATGCCCCTATTCCCAAGTGCGTAATGATTCACATTCTGAGAATATTGGGTCGTTTTTATTGGGATTCGACCTTTTTCTTTTCTTCATGGCTCGTGCCCAATTTGTGCGTTGGCTTTGGCCAAATGCTTCAACTTTTGTCCTTTGAGATTGTCGAGCATTAAATTCCTCATGACTGATTAGATGGCTAACCATTTCGGTTTCACAGATGACGGTTGAAAGGGATTTGTGCTCGAATCCCTTAAAAATGAGAAACCTTTCGAACTCTCCCATTGTATTTTTCCTAATAATTATTTTGCTTCTTATCTTTGGTGAGCTTTCTATATTACGTGCAATTCATATATTCGCAATGTCGAGAGATTCTAAATCGTGGTTTCGTTCTTTTAGGAGCAATAACGATGGTGAAGTCGGGTCGTCATCTAGGGTGCCCCATATAGAGGGTCGAGGCACTGCTCGCAGACCTTTGCCATAGGGTTTCTAAGCTACTTCCTTTGTTGTTGGTGACGATAAAGTGGTTATCCCGCCAGCCATGCTTGACCGTGGAGAGGAAATTGAGTTGGCTAGAGAATCGTGACTTCCCGTCCCTGCCTCAGCAGTTGCTCCGGCAGTGGCCTACATGCTTGAGTTAGAGGAGGTTAAGTCTACAACGAGTCGCTTGACAGATGCCCAGTTCCATGAAATTACTTGAACTACTCCAAGCCTCTTGGAGTATTTTTTTTTATCAATCTTGAGTCATTGTGGTATGTGCTCTACTGCTCGCATGGGTGCATCTCTTTTTATATTGACACTTTCATTAGTGGGGTGCGTTTTCATCTTTATCCCTTCCTTTGTGAAATTCTTCATTGGGTTAACTTGGCATTAGCCCAATTGGTTCCTAATGCATGGAGGTTGATGACTGAGGTTATTATCATCTACATGAAATGTAATACCCTGAAAATTTATATTCTTGAAAATATTATTTTATATAAGTTTAATATTTTTGGGAGTGTTTTATAAATTTTTGGTATAATTAATATTTGATAATTTTGGGGGTTAAATGTTAATTTTTCATTGACTTTAGAAGTTTCGGAACTACTGTGTTATTTATAATATATTTTTTTAAGAGTTGAAATATAATAAATATTTTCTTTATTTTAGGAAGGGTGTTTGTGTAATTAGATAAATAAATAAATGGTTTAGAATGGTTTCATTCTTAACGAAGGAAACCAAACTCAATTATATATTGTTATATGGGTTTAAGGATGCCCACGTCTGCATGTGCATGTTAATAAATATAATAATAAAAATTCATAAATAAGTGGAGAGATGGATTCTTATTATGAAGGGATAAGCTTGGAGCCACATATATTAGATAACATGATCAGTATAATAAAGCCGCATAATAGAATAAGATTGGAAATGAAACCATAGACCTACTGTTAGACCCTAAAAATGCTGGAGGACCAAACAGCACCGACTTGGTGCGATTTGCTACCGGACATGGTGCAGGCAGCACGGATGGGGTTGTTGGCAAAGAGGGCACCAACTTGGTGCCTGTCGGTGGGCAGCAGCATTGTAGCACAATACCAGCGGGTGTTGGGCAGTGTGGGAGACCTCGGTGCGGGACCGAGGCAAAATGGTGCAACGTAGGTGCAACACTACGTTGTAAACGGTGCCTTGGACGCGGCAACACGCGTTGGAGGAGCGGGGAGGCGCTGAACCAAGCTGTTGGGCTGGCGTTGGCAAAACGATGCGCTGTTGGGCAATGTAGACACACGTTGGCGGCATTGGTAGAGGTTGCTGATAATGGGGTTGTCGTGGGGAGTCACGGGACCAAAGGAAGACCTCGGTGCGGTATCGAGGCAAAATGGTGCAACAGAGGCACAACGATACGTGGTAAACAGTGTCCTGTGCGCGACATGATGGACTGTTGGGAACGACGGTGCATTTTGGTGCGAAAAATGCATACGGCGTTGGGACATCGTTGGGCAGAACGATGCAACAAAACAGAATGTAGGCGCAACGCTACGTTTTGGGCTGACTCATGTAGAGGCTTGACACACCGTTGGGAGGCAGTGCATTCTGGTGCGAAAATAGCACACGAAACGTTGGCAGTCGTTGGGCGCAGCGAAGCGTTTCGGCCATGCAGCGGCGTGACAAAACGTTGGGAAACGTTGGTTGAATATGGGACGAGACGGCACCGGGCAGACATTGGGACGGTGTAAAAACGCTGGAAGAATGCTGAGCTTGTGAGTTGATGGACTGGTGGTTTCCAGACATGTGCAGGGCATGTGTGAGCAGTTCTGGGCAGTTCTTGGGCGGGTTTGGTTGGTTTTTAGACAGGAAAATCAACTCATGTGGTGCTGACATGTGTTGGGCCAGGTGTCGGTAGTCTGCCTATGCAGTTGGGGCTCTCAACTGCTGTCGTCTCCTATAAATACTGTTGTTTTGGTCTGTTTTTGGAGGATGAATGTACTCCTGCGGATTTTACAGACTAAGTGCTGTATTTGGTTCCTTGTAACCGAAGTTTATTAATACAAGGTTGGGTTTTTCCGTAATACGTGTGTGTACTGTTGCGTGGGTGCGTTTCGGTAGTGTTTCGGTGTATTCCCGTTGTATTTTGTTATAGGAACGTGTGTGTTTACAATCTGTCGATGTAAATCCGTTGTAAGGTAGTACATTCACCATGGCTGACTGATTGTGCCAACGATCAGGCCATCACTTGGTTGAAAATTGGTGCTGAAAATTTTAAGATCTTTATGCGAGAAAAATATTCCGATTAAGATTTCAACTTCGGATTTCAAGTAGAATTTTCAACTCTTCTAATATTTGTATTTAATTTGTCTAATGTGTGGTTTATGCTATTATTGTTAAATTATAAGTGTTAGTTTGTATGAAATATTTAGAATTATTATGTGAAAAAACATGTTTATGTGTTTATTTGGAGTTTGATTAGATACAAGTATTAGAGGGGTTAAAATTCTACTGAGTATTGACTCACAACCCCACATTTTTTATTGCAGGGCCGGTGGGAACATAGCTGCGCAAGAAATTTTCTTTGAATTTGTATCTAATACTTGTAATAATTGTATTTATTATTTACCGTTGTAAAATTGACTCGATAAATTGAATATAATTATCGACGTTGCATTGTAAAATTTCTCAGATTTTTAATTAAGAAAAATATTGATTACTCGATTTTAGCGTTAATTTCTTCAAGGGGAGAAACCGCGTGACAGTCTTGAAAAATCGGGCCGTTACAGAGTGGTATTAGAGCGGGTTTGCGACCACCCTAGGCTTAGGTTATGGTACCCATTACTCATAATAAGTGAAGTAATACTTGAAAATAATAATTTCGTATAACTCATTAATTCAATTATATATATATATATAGACATACATATATATATCAGAGCCAGTTTATACCCAAGCCAATATATACTGATGTGACCAATTTTATTCCTTTATAACTTACACTAGCTTGAGTAATAGGTGGTTTCAATACTTATGTGCTTTGCATTTATTCTAAATTCAGTTAGGTTGGGTATCGACTAAATGATAGGTGGAATTTTTCTATATATTCCCAAGCTAATTTTGATAGTTTTCGAGTGTTATTATAGTGTTTTAACATGTGTAATACATTTTTATTTATTTTGTTATAAATTAGGTGTTTGGGATGAAAATGGATGAAAATGATTCATAAACAAGCAAATCGGTGGAACGTCGGTAGAAGAACGGTAGAAAAATAAGCAAATAGATCATCCTGAATTTGCAACTCCACCGCCACAGCGGTGGCAGTCAAACAACAGGACAAGCAGAAACCTTATGCTTGACTACAGCTGCAGCGGTGATTCCCACTACTGCAGTGGTCCAGTACTAGATTGCAATGATATTTTCGGATATTTTTGAGATATTTTTGATCCCTTATATATCCCCTCTTCTCCCCAAACACTTAGCATGTTTTTGGGAGGTTTTTGGGAGCTCCAAAACCTATCAACAAAGAGAAGATCACAAAGCCAAGAAGAGGAAACATTCTCGGAGCAGTTTTAGCATTGGTTCTTCGGATAACGGCTAGTTTCCTTATTTCTCTCTTTATTTCTTAGTTTTGGTTAATAGTTTTGTTTATGTTTAGCTTGTGTATTGTTGAATATAGGGTTGTGACCATGTGTAGCTAAACATATATTGTCTAGGGAGCGATTTGTTTATAAAAACGTTGTTTGTTTGATTTATGTTTCGTTATCGATTTTTTTATCCATATTCAATTGTGTTTACCGTTTTATTACGTTCATTATATTCTTGTTGTGGTATTGTGGTTGGTTTGAGAAATCGGGGTTTGACACTCGGGAGAGGTAATCCCGAATTCGGACTTGGGTTTAAACACAACGCGATAATCTAATGACCCAGGAAGGTATTAGAAAGTGTGCAATACGTGAGGTTGGGGCCAGACTCATGTGACCATGTGTTGTATAGATGCTAGAGGGGGACTTCGGCGTTGACGCGAAGTCGCATATTCATTCACTTTATACTTGAGAGAGGTAGTGAGTGAGTTTTTGATACCTAGATTGTCAGATAGATTTGAATACTGTTAATGTAAATTAGATTGAAACGAATACGTTTAAGTGAACAAAATTAATCCCTAACCAATATAATCCCTTAAACATCTTATTAGTATTGTAGTTATTAATTTAGTTTAGTATATTTTATTAACAAAAATGTAAACTGAGTCGCCTAGATAAAATCCAGTTATGACAATCACGGTACTCAACAATAATTTAATCCAATCCCTGTGGATACGACAACCTAATTCCTCCTATTATACAAAAACTTGACCCGTACACTTGCGGTGAAAGTAGTGACGTAATATTCTGCTACCACTGATAGGTGTAATTTATCTATTTCTTCTCAAGCTAGTTTTGGTAGTTTTTGAGTATTTTTATAGCATTTTAATATTTGTTAATACGTTTTTATTTGTTTTGATATAAATTAGGTGTTTGGGACGAAAAGAGATGAAAATGGGTTATAATCGAGCAGGTCGATGGAAGAACGATGGAGAAAAATAGCAAAAAGATCAATATTCAAAGCCTACATCCACCGCTGTAGCAGTGAAACCACCCCTGCAGCGGTCAAAATACAGTGAGTTTCTAAACTTTCTAACCACCGTTGCAGTGGTCATACGCCAGAAAGCCTACTGGCTTCCCCACCATTGCAACGGTGAAACCACTGCTACAACGGTCATGCTCCACCTGTAATAGATATTTTAGGATATTTTGAATCCTATTATATCCCCTCTTTGCCAACAATACTTAGCACATTTTTTGGGAGGTCTTGAGAGCTCCAAGGCCATTCAACCAAGAGAATATCACAAAGCATAGAAGGAGGAAACGATCTCGGAGCGGTTTTAGCGTCAGTTCTTCAGATAACAACTGTTCTCCTTGTTTCTCTCTTTATTTCTTAGTTTGGTTGATTGTTTTGAATATGCTTAGCTTATTTCTAGTTAAATATAGGGCTATGGCCATGTATAGCTAAACATATATTGTCTAGGGCTTGATATACTTCATGAAAATGTGTTTTGAATAAATCAATATTTTGTTAATGATTGTACTTATTTATCCAATTGTGTTTACTGTTTTATTACTTCCATAGTATGCTAGTATTGGTATTGCGGTTGGTTTGATAATACAGGGTCTGATATTCGGGAGAGGTAACCTTAGATTCGGACTAGAGTTTAAACATAACGTGACGATCTAATGATTTGGGAGGGTATTAGAAAGTATGCAATCCGTGAGGTTGGAGCAAGACTCATGTGACCAAGTGTTGTATAGATGCTCGAGAGGGACTTCGGCATTGACTCGAAGTCACATATTCATTCACTTTACACTCAGGAGAGGTAGTGAGTACGATTTCGATACCTAGATTGTCGGATAGATTTGAATACCGTTAATGTAAATAAGATTGAATTGAACACGTTTAAATGAACGAAGTTAATCCCTGCACAATTTACTCCTTAAACGTCAATATTAGTATATTAGGTTAATTAGTTTAGTATATTATTTTGTTAACAAAAATATAAATTGAGTCGCCTAGATAAAATCTGGTTATGACAATCGCGGTATTTAACGATAATATAATCCAATCCCTGTGGATACAACAACCTCTACTCTTCCCATTATACTAAAACATGACCCGTACACTTGTGGTGAAAGTAGCGACGTAATATTCCGCTACCAACCACCAAACAACTATAGTGTTTTTTTTTTTACTTACAGTTTTTGCTTGTTTGGTTTATTTATTTGGGTAGGAATTTGTAGTTTGTTTAGTTCATCTTTTATGACTTGCTAATTATATGTGCCGATTTTTGCATGGTTATATATGGTTTCTTAGTTATGATTTATCGTTGGTTGCATAGTATTATATGTGTCTTAGTACTGTGTCCTTGTTCATTGTTGTGTGTTGTGGCTACGACAATTTAGTCTTATTAGCGGTCACTGATGGTATATTTTGATGTTCTTTAGCTCATGTTTTTATGTACTAGTTGCATTTGACTTTATTGCGCTGTATGCATTCTTTTACATTGTTTATTTGATGCGGACAATGTTGTATTTGGTTTAGTTAATTGGCATTGTGATTAACGAATGGTATCAGTGGGTTAGCGTTTTGTTAGTTGTGGACCATAGGATATGCCGTTGAATTCAAAGTATCGGTTTAAGAGTATTTACTGTCTTTTATATAAATGATCAAATTATATTTTCGTATTATATTATGTAAGAAAAATGTTGTTGAAAATGGAAAGTTTCATGATGTTAAAGGGATCAAGTAAAATTTTCAAGGTGAAAAGAAAAATTATTTTTATTATCCTGCTATGCCATAGTCGTCTCGTCAGGAGGGCATGTCCTATGAGATGTGGTTGATCCTTACAAGATGGCATGTCCTATAGGATGTTGTTGTTGAGACCTGATAGGAGGTCAAATCCTGTAGGTGGTTGACTATGTTGTTGATATGTTGAGACTTGACAGGAGAGCAAATTTTGCAAGTAGTTAATTATGTTGTTGATATGGTAGTTTATACCATTATGTTCCTTCTACCATTGGAGATATTGAATGACCCTGACACTGATAGCTACCTTAGATGGCACAGTTGTACAAGTTATGGTATCGTTATAACTCCCAATCATGAGGAAAAACGTTCATATAGCTGTTAATGAAGTCTAGTATTTTATTATATAAAAGTGAGTTGATTGTCGATTTCAATTCGGTTGTTCTACTATGATAATATTTTTGTTGGGATTCGGATACTACTCAATGTGGTTATATTCTGTTTTGGAAAGTGGATTTTGATAAAAATACTTGATCCACATGTTTTTATATTATGAAGATAGTACACCGATAAAATATTCAGATAGATGATGGTCCACAACTAGTGTTAGGTGGAGTTAGAGTGTGGGGTCATTGTAAGACTATTGTGAGCCAATTGTTATTTTGGGATGTTAATTTGAATTTTTTAGCTTAATTGGTATGTAAGAAATTCGATCGGGGGCTTTATACAGTATTCTCTCTCTCTCTCTCTCTATATATATATATATATATATATTTTACTCAAGTATTGAACTCGTTATGTTACGTGACTTTGGAGACGTAATTATGTGAGTGAGACGTATTTATGTATTTCGATACGTATTTATTTGATTGACACGTATATGTGTGTTTCAAGATGTCTTTAAGTGGTTGGGATGTATTTATATGATTGAGATGTATTTGGGTGTTTTGAGGCGTATTTATGTGGTTTGAACTGTAATTATGTGGTTTGAAATATATTTATGTGTTTTGAGACATATTTATGTGGTTTAAACGTATTTATATGATTAAGAAGTATTTATATATTTTGGGACGTATTTATGTGATTGAGAGGTATTTATGTGTTTTCGGACGTATTACAAAAAACTTATTATTGAAGTTTGGATTCTATTGATATTTATGGAAAAATTTACGAGATTATTGGAATTTTAATGTGGATATTGGAGACCATAATTTTTAGTCTCACGGGCCAGTCTACGTGAAATTTGGGCTATCTACTAGTTATAATGTTTGTTGTGATATGTTGACTTGAAATATTGGATGGTATTGATAAATGCTGGTTATGGGATATGGTAGTGAACTTGAAATGTCATGCCAAGTGAGAAAATTATTGAGGTCAAGACCTATTAGAATTGAGATAGATCCAATCCAGTGAGACTATCGTGTTATTTTAAAGATATAATGTTATATATTGCTATTTTTATCAGAATAGCATAGCGGGAGCGTAGTGGTAACTTTTGATTATTATTGGTTAATCGAGAGTGATTAGTATGGTGTGATTCTGAATTATTATTATTTTGAATGAAATTTTGAGGACGAAATTTATTTAGGGGGGCTAGATTGTAATACCCCAAATATTTATATTCTTAAAAATATTATTTTATATAAGATTAATATTTTGGGATTGTTTTTTAAATTTATGGTATAACTAATATTTGATAATTTTGGGGGTTAAATATTAATTTTACATTGACTTTAAAAGTTTCATGACCACTGTGTTATTTAAAATATATTTTTTAAGAGTTTTGGAATATAATTAATATTTTCTTTATTTTAGGAAGAGTGTTTGTGTAATTAGATAAATAAATAAATGGTTGAGAATAGTTTCCTTCTTAATGAAAGAAATCAAACTCAATTACATATATTGGTATATGGGCTTAAGGATGTCCATGTGTGCATGTGCATGTTAATTAGTATAATAATAACAATTCATAAATAAGTGGAGAGATGGATTCTTATTATGAAGGGAGAAGCTTGGAGCCACATATATTAGATAACATTATCAGTATATTAAAGTCGCATAATATAATAAGATTGGAAATGAAACCAGAGACCCATCATGGTTATATATATATATATATATATATATATGCTGAATGTCTTTAGGCGAGAAAAATATTCCGGTTCAGATTTTAGGTAAAATTTTCAACTCTTCTAATATTTTTATTTAATCTGTCTAATGTGTGGTTTATACTATTATTGTTGGTGAATTATAAGTGTTATTCATATGAGATATTTAGAACTATTATGTGTAAATTATGTGAAAAGTATGTTTAAGTATTTATTTGGGGTTTGATTTGATAAGAGTATTAGAGTGGTTGAAATTCTACTAAGTATTGTCTCACAACCCCACAGTTTTGATTGTAGGATCAGTGGGAATGTAGCTGCGCAAGAAATTTTATTTGAATTTGTATTTAATACTTGTAATAATTGTATTTATTATTTATTATTGTAAAATTGACTCGATAAATTGAATATAATTATTGACGTTGCTTTGTAAAATTTCTCAGACTTTTAATTAAGAAAAATATTGATTACTCGGTTTTAGCATTAATTTCTCCAAGGGGAGAAACCGCATAGCGGCCTTGGGAAACCAAACCGTTACATGGGGAATGGCGTGCCTTCCACGTCCCCCTCGTTCTTCTACTTTTACCATGTTACGAGGAATGTGAAGTTATTTGATAGCTAGTTTCAGTTCCACACTCGGAGTGGAAAGCTTAAAATAGGGATCCTTGAGAATAATCTAAGGTAGAAGAACAAATAGGTCCTAGTGTAAGGTGATAAGTCGATTTCTGATAATTATATCTTCATAATTAAGTGTTAGTTTTGAGTGATTTTCAGTACTGTTGTTGTTAGTTTCTAATTCTATTTGGTTTTCTTGTGTAGGCTCAAGAAAACAGCGAAACCAAATTAAAACAGAGAAATCAAGAAGAAGAGGCCAGCAGTAGCTCGGGGCTTCAGTGCCAAGCAGACGACGCTACAACATGGATGTTCACCACACTCTCGTGCTATAGCGCCAAAGTGGTAGCACTGCAGCGTTAGCTAGTACCGCTTTTGGGAGCTACAGCACCAATACGATGGCACTGTAACACGGTTAATTATGCCCTAATCCTGGTTAGGAGCGGCATTGCAGTGGGGACTTGGGGCTGTAGTTCCAACCTACGGACTTGAATGATGAAATGAACCGTTTTTAGCCTATTGGAGGGGTTGGATAGTGGAGTTTTGAAAGGGAATTAGATTTGAACCTTTGGGGAGCTAAATTGAGGAATTTCAACTAGAGAGATCACAACTTTGGAAGCGAGGAGATTAGAATAAAGATTGAAGATCTGAACCACTTCGTGAATGTAGTTTTCCTTTTTCTCTTATCTCTTTACTTCATGTTCATGCTAGATCTGAGATTTGTGATTGTTAGTTTATTACGAATCATGAGTTTACGTTTGAATAGTATTAAAGACATGTTGATGAACGATATGATCATGCTCAGTTAATTCACTTTTATCTAGGAAGTGTGGAATGATTTTGTAAGAACTATATTTTGAGAATCTAAGACATTGTTAATTGGATTTTTGGTTTTAATCATTTGTATTTCTTTGTGCTTATTTGCTAATTTATGCGAGAGGTAAATTAGGTATCCTAGATTTGTAAGATTAGGCATTCGATAGGTTATAATCTTATATATTGAAATAGGAGAAATACAACCTTTATTGTATTGAGTGCAAGAGACTAATATAATATGGGTAGCCATTTGATGGGTGAAGCATAAAGATTGGATAATTAGTTTAGTTGAATAGAGATATTAACTCAAATAATTATATATATTATCTCACTTGGCATTTGAGATGTGGAAGTGAGATTAATTTAGACACCCACGGCTAATGATTGGACATGAATATAATTAGCAAACTTAAGAATTAGAATAGTTCCGCAAAGTGATTTCAACCTCCCCTAAAGCTTTATTCTCATTGAAAATTCTATAAAAGTCCATTAGTTAGTTAATTTCATCGTCAATCGTTACTCAATTATTAATCAAAATTCTCACCAAATTATTGTCGATTGCTTAAATAAAATTAGGCCATTCTAATTACAGTACTTAGTTAATTTCTTTTTACTAATCCTCGAGGGAACGATACTCACTCACAACTTTATTATTTGTTTGACCTCGGGCACTTGCGAGTAACAAATAACAACTAAATTTTGCAACATAAGGGCCCTGGGAGCAACCAATTGGAGAGGTGGGGCCCTATCTTGTTCCAACGCACTAGTCGATGTCGGGTAAATGTTTCCCTTGTTTCTTTGCATGGCTGGTTACTCCATCTGAACTTATTTATTTATTTAATTGTGTCGTGTCCTATTCTTTCATGGGGGAGCTCTACCAGTTTTGTCACCCAGCTCCTCCGGGGATACTTTTGGGCCTAGTGAGGAGTGATTGCTAGGGGTTTGCTCTGACCTTGGGGATTCGGAGCCGTGTTATTGATTTCTAGTCCGGCGGTGCAGTTCATCTCGTTTTGTGAAGATCCTTTGTAGTTCCTATTGGAGGTCTCGCTGCATGTGGAAGTGCTTTTTATCCTAACATTACTAACACTGGGCCCTTCGTCCCTAGTTGGCGGTGGGTTTCACCTCATATGTAGGTAGCGCAACCTCTCGTAGTGCTAACGGGTACGGAAGGAGTTGATGGAGATCTGCCTATCTGGTGAAGTGCCAGATGGCTTGGGAGAGATCCATGACTTCTCTCATTCTCATTCAGGATCGATGGTAATTCTCCTGATGGGTCAGCTTTATGGGCAGCAGAGCGATTGCCTTTCACTTTCGTCTTTGTTTGTCATGATCCCCAATCTCAAAGTAACCATTTAGCTAAAACACGAGAACAACTATGTGTCGTTCCCATAGATAGAGCCAATATGATGATGCCTAGAAATAGAATACTGGACACGTCACTCCTGAGATCTGGCAGTGGTAGACGATTGGGGTAATCTCCCTGTCTCTCGATCTGGGTTCTACAAAACAATGCAGCATGGGTAGGTATTCCCAAGTTGATTTTAGTAGTTTTTGAGTATTTTTATATTGTTTTAATATGTTTTAATGCATTTTAATTTATTTTGTTATAAATCAAGTGTTTGGGATGAAACCGGGTTATAATCGAGCAAGTCGGTCGAAGAAAGGTGGAGAAAAATAGCAAAAAGATCAAAGTTCAAAGCCTGCATCCACCGTTACAGCAGTAAAAACCACCGCTGCAGCGGTCAAAATGCAGAGAGTTTTCGAATTCCCCACTGCTGTAGCGGTCAAACTGTAGAATGCCTACTAACTTCTCACCGCTGCAGCGGTGATTCCCACTACTGTAGCGGTCCAACACCAGCTAGAATAGATATTTCGGGATATTTTCTTGATATTTTTTATCCCTTAATATATATTCTCCTTCCCCAAACACAATACCGCATTTGTGGGAGTCTTGAGAGATCTATGACACTATCAACCAAGAGAAGATCATCAAATCCAAGAGGAAGAAACGTTCTCAGAGCAGTTTTAGCGTTTATTCTACGAATAACGGCTAGTCTCCTTGTTTCTCTCTTTATTTCTTAGTTTTGGTTGATAGTTTTGTATATTGTTGTATATATGGTTAAGGCCATGAGAAACTAAATATATATTATCTAGGGAGCAATTCGTTTATGAAAACGTCGTTTGTTTAATCTTTGTTTTGTTATCGATTGTTCATTTGCATTTGATTGTGTTTATTGTTCTTCCACTATTATATGCTTGTTATGATATATTAAGAATACGGAGTTTGACACTTGGGAGACGTAACCCCAGATTCGGACTATGTTTTAAACACAACGTGACGATCTAATGACCCAGGAGGGCATAAGAAAGTATGCAATCTGTGAGGTTGGAGCAAGACTCATGTGACCAAGTGTCGTATAGATGCTCGAGGGGGACTTTGACGTTGACGCGAAGTCATATATTCATTTACTTTACACTCGGGAGAGGTAGTGAGTGAGATTTCGATACCTAGATTGATAGATAATGTGATTCCATTAATGTAAACTGGATTGAATTGAACGTATTTAAATGAACGAAGTTAATCCTTAGACAATTTACTCCCTTAAACGTCAATATTAGTATATTAGGTTAATTAGTATAATTAGTTAATTAGTTTAGTATATTAATTATATTAACAAAAATATAAATTGAGTTACCTAGATAAAGTACCGTTATGACAATCGCAGTACTTAACGATAATCTAATTCAATCCTTGTGGATATGAATACTCCTACTCTTTCTATTATACTAAAACTTGACCCGTACACTTGGGGTGAAAGTAGCGACGTAATATTCCGCTACCAGGTTTTTGGCACCGTTGCCGGGGATTTATTTTTAGATTGTTGTTGATATTGTGAGTAAATAACTTGATTTTAATTTAGGCATTTATTTTGTTTATAATTTTTATTTTTAGTTTTCTTTGTCTTGCAAGGTACTTCAAGATGTTAGATGAACAAGTGCTATTGCATTTCTTTCAACGGGATTCTGAGCCATTTTATTTTGCTTGGGATTGATATAAGGAGTTGCTCATCCGGTTCCCAAACCATCATTTCCCGAAGGAGTGTCAACTATTGAACTTTTTCGATAAGTTACTAGCCGCACCAAGAAATTGGATTGAAGGAGGAAACGATACCACCGCATTCGACCAACTAACCGTGGACGAAGTCTATTAGTTGCTGGAAGACATGGCGGAGTTTGATTTTCATAGTTGAAATTATTCAACAAGCTACCAAAGCTTGGGGGTAATTCCACCATTTCGACACTATGGATTGACACCCCAGACCAAAATGTTGAGTCTTCCCCCACCCTGGAGGAAATGTTCACTGAATTTATGGGGGAGACTCAGGCTTTCTGGATGGAGATGAATGACCATCTCAATGAGCATGAGGTTTATCTTGACACTATTGAGACGACCTGTGCTGAAATTGATGAGACCTTAAAGTCTTTTGAGACTCAAATCGGTCAGCTCATTTGCTTCATTGAGACCAAGTCAGATGCAGTGGCACTGAGAGACGCATATGTTATATCCAAATGTGAAATCCACCGTGAGGAACCGAAATGTGAGTGGGAAAAACTTGGGTGAGTTCAATGGCGATGATTCTAATGAAAAGACGACCCAAGCATGGATCGACAATTGTGATTCTCAATCATTTGAGATCCAAATATTGATGCTGCCACCAATCCAAGAAGATCACATCTATGAGGATCCAATGTGGCTCAATTGTCCTCTACCACATTTTTCAACGTTCTTTCATGCCAACCAAGTGCATGAGACGGAAAAGAGTCTTGTTGAGATTTTGAGCCGAACAATGCCACATCTTGCCAAGCTTGAGGGTGTTCAAAATCAAGACCCTTATGTTGTGTTGTATGACACATACTATGGGCGAAAGCCGCTCTTTGACGAGCCTTTCTCTGTGTCAGGCCAAGGACAATAAACTAAGCGCTTCTTAGAAGGCAACCCAAGGTTTCAGAATAATTTAGATCCATCACCGCCGACTTCATTCGGAGGTGAGATTGTCTCGCCTCCCAGGTATGTGTTCTAAACCCCCTTCGTCGGTATGCTTTATTTTAAATGATGAGATTGATGATTGGGACATTGTGGACACTACTCGTTTTAAGTTTGGGGGTGATATGTAGTATGTTAGTATGTTTTCTTTTGTAAGTGATGTAGTTTAAATTTAATTGTTGTTAGTTATGTAGTTTTAGTTAAATAGTTTGCATGTTTGTTTGTTTGTGTAGTATGTTCATGTTGGTGTTGTTGTTGTTGTTGTTGTTGTGCATGTGTTGAGTTTTTGAGTTCATTTGGGCCATTACCCGATGATAATATTATCTCTCGTTGTTTTTCGAGATCAAGGGTAACGCCCATTCATGTGTGTTCTATGTGCTTGGTATGTTATTTTGGTAAAAGTTATTGCAAATCCTAATTTGCACGAGAACGTAGACTCAATATATAACTATTCATTTGATTTGAGGTCGATTATTCATTAGCCAAATTCATGACAATTTTAAGGATTCTAGAACCTGATTGGGGGAAACTTGAGACGAAATCCTAGGCAAGGTAGTTCAGGAGATATGATTTAGGCATTCATTTGATCGCTTAAGCCTTTGAAGCTTACCATGCAATATATTTTTCTCCCTCGTTACCCTGTTAAAGCCAATTAGCGATTTCAATTCTGAACACGTAACAAATACCCTGGCCGATAAAACTTTTTTCAAACCTAAGTCACTAAACCGAAGACACAATTTGAGTGAAATCAAGTTAGCATTCGTTTATGCTACTTGAAGTGAGCGGTTGGATTTTGGGTGAACTTTTTATTGGTTCGGTATTCGAGTACTCACTTGTCATTTTGCTTTCATTTTAACCACACCCGTGAAATTATAATAATCGAATAAGTTTAGAGGTGTGGTTTAGTTATATATATATATATATATATATATATATATATATATATATATATATATATATATATCATTCTATTTCCGTTTCTTGTGACAAGTGAGTACAATGTTCTTAAATGTTTATTCAGGGTTGTTTCTTTAATGTATGGGGTTACGAGTGTGATTATGTGCCAAGCATTATGCCTTGGGTATCATTGAGTAATGACATTAACCTGTTTTATATTCCCGATATACCCTTGGTTATTTTCCAAAAATTGAACCAAGTCCTATTGACCTTTTTGAATTTCCAAGCCTACATTAGTGGAGAGTGGAACCCAGTCAAGCATATGGATATCCTAATCCTTTACGATTTTAAATCAAGAGCTTCATTGGTGGATAATCCAATTCGATCGTTGGATAGTTGTATAATTGAGTTTTCGCACATACACTTGAACATGATCTAGAATGACATTTACCATTATTGAATGTTGAAATTCTAGAATATCACATGGCGCATTTTGCTCCTGCACTTGATATGATTAGGGCTGTTGAGGGAAAACATTTTGGTTGGAATAGTTGAATTCAAAACTCGCATGCCATTATTTGTGTTTTTATTCATTTTTAATTTTTGTGTTAGTTAATTAAATGTTTTTATTTTTATTTTTTTATTTTAGTGTGAGTATTTGTTCGAGAACTAGGAAAATTCTAAATTTGGGGGTATTTGATAGGTGTAATTTATCTATTTATTCCCAAGCCGATTTTGATAGTTTTTGAGTATTTTTATAGTATTGTAATATGTTTTAATACGTTTTTATTTGTTTTGTTATAAATCAAGTATTTGGGACGAAAATGGATGAAAACGGGTTATAATCGAGCAAGTCAATGGAAAAACGGTAGAGAAAAAAAGCAAAAAGATCAAAGTTCAAAGCCTGCATCTACCGCTGTAGTGGTCAAAATATAGAGAGCTGTTGAATTCCCCACCACTGCAACGGTCATCCTGTAGAATACCTACTAACTTCTCACTGTTAACAGTGATTCCTATTGTTGCAGCGGTCCAACACCGGCTGGAATAGATATTTTGGGATATTTTTGATCCCTTAATATATATTCTCCTTCCCTAAGCATAATACCATGTTTTTGGGAGTCTTGAAAGATCCAAGACACTATCAACCAAGAGAAGATCATCAAATCCAAGAGGAGGAAACATTCTCGGAGCGATTTTAGCATCGGTTTTTGCGAATAACGGCTAGTCTCCTTGTTTATCTCTTTATTTCTTAGTTTTGGTTGATAGTTTTGTATATGTTTAGCTTGTGTATTGTTGTATATGTGGTTATGGCCATGAGAAACTAAACATATATTATCTAGGGAGCGATTCATTTATGAAAACGTCGTTTGTTTAATCTTTGTTTTGTTATCAGTTGTTCATTTATATTTGATTGTGTTTATCGTTCTTCCACTATTATATGCTTATTATGATATATTGGGAATACGGGGTTTGACACTCGGGAGAGGTAACCCCAGATTTGGATTAGGGTTTAAACACAACGTGACGATCTAATGACCCAGGAGGACGTAAGAAAGTATGCAATCCATGAGATTGGAGTGAGACTCATGTGACCAAGTGTCGTATAGACGCTCAAGGGGGACTTCGACGTTGACGCGAAATCACATATTTATTCACTTTACACTCGGGAGAGGTAGTGAATGAAATTTCGATACGTAGATTATCGGATAATGTGAATGCCATTAATGTAAACTAGATTGAATTGAACACGTTTAAATGAGTGAAGTTAATCTCTAGACAATTTACTCCATTAAACGTCAATATTAGTATATTAAGTTAATTAGTTTAATTAGTTAATTAGTTTAGTATATTGATTATATTCACAAAAATATAAATTGAGTCGTCGAGATAAAATTAGGTTATGACAATCGCGATACTTAACGATAATATAATCCAATCCATGTGGATAAGACAACCCCTACTCTTCCCATTATACTAAAAATTGACCTGTATACTTGCAGTGAAAGTAGCGACATAATATTCCGCTACCAGTGGACCTGGTGGAGTTGCACCTACGGTGTGAGAATCAATCGAGGGTATAGAGAGAAAGTATGGTAAACAATGAGTGTAAGAGCTTGTGTATTGCATAATGAGATTTCACGTCATACCTCAGACCTTTAGGGTGCTGACCTTTATATAGGGAGGGAGGAGACTTGTTTGGAAAGTATCTCCTAATTCTTTGCACATCGTTATGGTAATTGCGCAAATCTCGATCCCATTATCATAAAGATGATTGTAATTGCGGGAGGAGATCAATGAGTTGTTATCGTGGGAGAGTAACAATACCTTTCTTTCTGGGGAAGACGACTTAGATCACTTTTGGAGTGGGAAAATTGTGGCACTTGCACCCGAGGAGGTATGACATGGGTTAGGTCTAGATATGGGGCCTAATCGATCAAGCTAATACTAGAATTCTCGAGCTAGTCACATGTTCGAGGACACGTGGCGCCCTTATAGTTTCTTACCAAATTTTCCCTCATCACATATAATTAGTGATTTTATTCATTATAATATGATACGTACTTAATATTACACTAAGAGTTACACAATCTATACATTATATATAGGTGTATCAGGATAGAAGAATATATAGAGAGAGATAGAGGAAAATAGAAAAAAGTAGAGGAAAAAGTATGACACTATATAAAATAGTGAGTGTGATTCTATTTAGATATAAAAATAGAGAGAAGTGATATTTTGTTATATTTTACATATATACTTGATTTTATACGGGTAATATGGTTCACGATTGATTTAATATAGGGATATCCTGCTTATACCTTGACTCCATAAATCGTGCTATCTTAGGAAGGGCTCTCCATAGAACCTTATACATTGACGGGGCGTATATCTTCTTAGGACAATGTTTACATGGATTGATCCTCGAGATCTTCATTTTCTCTCTATTCTATGTTTTATTTTATTTATTTAATTATTTATGTTTTTAGTTATTGAAAGGGATTAAAATTGCATGTGATATTTATTTATTATTTAATTTGTATTTATATAACTACGTGAAATTTTCCCAACATTTTTCATATTGTGAATCTACCTCTTATATGCTTGATAAATGTTCACTACTGTCACACCCCACCCTGGACACCCGTCATGTGGGACCGACGTGACGTAGACATGACACTACCCAACTGACTAGCCAACCTCAATACGTCAATAAACAACATTGTAAATCTATACAACACATATAATAATCTCATCTGATAGGGATACACCGTCCCGAATATAAAAACAAACAACCAAATCCCCTGAACCTCACTTAGATTCCATCTTTGATATCTCGTCTCAAAGACTTCTTTGCGTGACCTGCATAACTCTATCTAGCAGTAGTAGGGGACCGACCGACTCCTAACTATTTCACCTGCGAGTGTACTGCCTTCTTAGTAAAAATATTTTTTTTTTATAATAATAAAACTCATTCTACAATATCTAAATGGGATCAAGCGGAAGTATATAAATACAACAAAACTCGTAAAATCTCCAGTATAAAAGCAAGGGAAGTAAAGCGACATAATTAAGTTCCATTCAAGTCCAACTAATATAAAAATCATACCAATCACCATGATAATAAATATCAATTAGCCAATATACGTAAAACACCACATCTCAAGCACATATCTCAAATACACTTTTTAAGCACACAACTCAAACACACACACTGGCTAGCCCTAGCGATCGTTTTAACCTCACGACTGAGAGTTTGCAACGGTACCGTACCATCCGTAGGATATGCCTTCCTATGAACACCCATCACTCCGCCGAAGCAGATAATCACTGCGCAGTATAAACGTCTAACATCACTCTACCGAAGCAGATAAACATCACTCCGCTGAAACGGGTAAACATCACTCCGCCGAAGCGGATAAATACTATGGCATCGTCAAATCAAATACAACATCATTGAATCACAACTCAATAAATATTGTCTACTCAACATCGTCAAATCACCACATCTATCTTGTTTCCTCAAAACCAACTTTTAAATAAAAAAAAAAATCATATTTCACACTTCCTTTTAAAGAAAACGTTTGATTTTATTAAAATCACTTTTCTACCCTTTATTTTTAGAAAACCAGGCATTTTTAGAAAAATCGATGCTTTATATTTTCTTTTAAAAACACCGTTTGATTTCACCAAACCCAACAAAAATTCATTTTCAACTTCTTTTCGAAAACCATCGAAATTTTCCGAATATCTAGTTTACTAACTCACCCAAATCCTGCTTGATCCATATCATTTATAAATTCGTACACTTTAAGTAGACACATAATTCATCATATACATATATATAGAAAAATAGTTTGGCAAGAAGACAATACACTCACCTCGATATCCGTTTTGCAAAACTGACACTGACCACACTGTATCTGGACGTCGGTGCCTGCGAATCTAATAGTGACAGAACCTAAATTAATATCTTATCTAAAACATCCTAATCATGCAATGCAAACCCTATATTCCGAATCGTTACTATTTTATGTACCACGTAATTAAAATTAATTAATCGTTACAAAATTATTACGATTTTAGGATTTGTAACGCTAAATAAAATTTAATTTAACAAAAATTAATAATCGATCGAAATTTCACCTGTTTCCGAAACGTTTGACGACTACGAGATGGGTTTTGGATTTTCCTGGGGTGGTTTCTGCAAATTTCCCATTTTTTTTTGTTCCTTTTTCTTCCTTCTTTTCGACACTGTTTCGGTTTCCACTCCCGCCGACCTCTCTCTCTCTCTCCTCACCAACCTCCGGCAGTCTCCCTCCATCGACGACGACACCCACGCCGCCGGAACTCACCCACCGACCAAACAACCTACACACCGCCGGCAGCCCACAACTGATCACGCACACACACACCCACTATTGAACAGAACACAGACGCGCTGGCCGAACGACGACGGCGATCCCACACATACCCACACGACGAACTCGATGGCTCACACACATACACCGAAACATACACACTTCAATGTCCACACCCATGCACACACACCATTCAACCACACGACATACACATGCACACAATCGTCCGACGGTCGATGCATGCAACCGGCGACGACACACACATACACACATGCACCGACGATCGACAAAACGCACTGCTGACACACCAACCAGCAAACAGAACACAGAACACGCACATACATTGCTGATCATCCCCCCCACACACAATCACTGGCGACGGAACGGAACAGAGACGATCGCATGCTCACAACGTTGACGGCCAGAAAATACACACACACGCACACACACTGTTATAACCGGAACAGCCGAACGACACACCCATATCCACTAGGGATGGTCATGGGCTTGGGGGCCCGCCCAGCCCGAACGGCCCGGCCCTATTTTTTTAGGGCTTGGACTTAGAGTTTAAGCCCACGGGCCGGGCCAGGGCCTAGGTATTAGGGCCCGATCAAAATTAGGGCCGGGCTTGGGCAAGATTAAAAATTTTTAGGGCCGGCCCGGCCCAGCCCGAAGGATATTTAAAAAAATAAAAAAAATATATATATACACGTTATAATACAACCATAATATTTGAAATATTAATTTTATTTAAAAATTGTAATTTTAATATTTCTTGTTGGTTTAGTTTGTTTGGAATATTGATTTACCTTTAAAAATTGCAATTTTAATATTTTTTATTGGTTTGGTGTTAAATTTTTTGTATTTATTTTTGAAATTTAAAAAAAAAAAAAATAGGGCCGGGGGCCCGTGGGCTGGGCTTTGTGCTTAAAATTTTCTTATAGGGCCGGGCTTGGGCATAGAATTAAGGCCCGATCACCGGGCCGGGCCGGGCTAGGGCCCAACATTTTTTTGTAATACACTAGTCTAAGCCCGGCCCGAACCCGGCCCGGCCCGGCCCATGACCATCCCTAATATCCACCCACACAATCGTCGGATGAACACCCTCCTCACCAGCTGTACACCGTTGACCAAACGCCCCCACAACCGAAACCCAACTTCTCTCTCTCTTCTCGAATTTTTTTTTCTTCTGATTTTTCTCAATTCTTTTTTTTTTTTTTTGAGATTTCCCTGATCACTACTTCGACGGATGCATTTATATGCATGAACTTGGTGGTTCATCTTGATCCCACGCCCTGCCACGTCGTTGCTCTCTCTTCCCCTGTTTTCGATTTGGCCGATCACTCCCACGGTATATATATATATATATATTAATCTTTATTATAATTACTTTTTTCTCCCCCTAATTTCCTTTAAATTATCATTTTAACCTAATTCAAGATAAAATTTTCCTTAAAATTATAAATTCAACTCTAAAATTTTAATTTTATAAATAAATGACAAATTGAATCCCAAAGTGTAGAATAAATGTTTTCAAATTTGCAAATCGACCCCTAAATTTTTAACTTGGATATTAAATAACACATTTCTACCCCGTATTAGCTCTGAGATGCAATTATAATTATGTATGTGCTAAAGTTAGGGTCTTACAACTACACTTTCATATCATGAGTCTGCATAATATATACTTAGTGAAGGTTCACTACATTATTTATATCTTGAACCTATTTCATTTATATTTAGTGAATGTTTACATGATTATCTGAATTTGTATTAACCGAGTCTACATGTTTAGTTGACATTCACTTTGAAATTGCTTATATATTATTTATTTAATTTTATAACTAATTAAGTATTTAATCAGTAATTTATGTAATTCCCACCAATACAAATTGTATTGGAGACATGAAGGGCGTGATTGGATTGAGAAGGTACCAATGGAATAGATGTTACGAGATAGAGATACATCAAGTCCTAGGAGCTAAGAATCTCCAAGGGATTGGTTAGCATTGTAAGTCTTAGGGAAGCAATACAGGATGTAAGAATCTCAAAGGAAGAAATTAAAGGCTCGTTTGGTTAGACAGAATGAAATGAGGATGGAATAGAATGGAAGAATGAATGGAATGAGAAAATGAATAGAATGGAATTGTCAATGGAATCACTATTTCATTATCTTGTTTGGTTGGTATGAAATGAGAGAATGAATGAAATAGTGAAATATAGTAAAATTACCATTATGCCCTCATGTAATTATTATTCCATTCTTTTATTTAGTTGGTATGAAATAAGTGAAGGAATTGAATGAAATATAATAAAATTCTCATAATGCCCTTTTAGATTTCAATTTGAATGTATATATATATATATATATATATATATATATATATATATATATATATATATATATATATATATTTATAAATTACTTAAAAATAATAATTATAAAATATTAGTAATATCATTTATGAAAAATATGAAACATGAACTACTTTTGAATATACACAACTGCTATTTTTTTTTAAAGAAAAAATTATCAACTAAAAACCATCATTCAAGCCAAACAAACAAATAAATAAATAATACACAATTGCTACTTTTTAATCTGCATAAAAATTTATAAAATAAATAAAAGAGATGAACCAAAAATTAAGAAAAAATCAACTATTTTAAGTTGAAATACTAAACAAATTCATTCCAATCACCAATGTTGTCACCATAGTCTCCAAAATATTAAATAAATACTAAAACCACCTATTTTAAGTTCACCATATTGTCTCCAAAATATTTCAATCAGACGAAAACATCAACATTTCCTTAACCAAAAAATCAACCAAGAAAAACATATCATAAGCTTCCATTTAGAAGTAACTTTACCAATTTTTCCTTTTCACCATCACCAAGGGAGAAGAAAAGATTGGTCGTGAAAGGACTACCACATATTATATAACCGGCTTTATACTTATCAACATCCGTAAGCCTAACAAGCTTCTGTAGCTCCCCGTTAATCATCATTTGCTTCTCAATCAAATCAAATCCCACAGCTTGGCTCAAGAGATTTGTAGACTCTTTCATTTGTGCAGGGACAACTTGGGATGCATCTTTCATCCCATCTATAAGTGCTTAGAAGTACCAGTTGAACCTTCGTTGAAACAAAAAGATTCTGAACCTTCGTAATTACCAAATCCATGAGGTCTATCTCTTTCAAGCTCTTCTACCACATCTGCCGGAGCCTCAACATCTCTTCCAGTAGATCTATCTTTTCCAAAAATAATGCTCAAATCTTCATATAATGGAAATGGCATATCCCTAACCTTTTCAGCATCTTTGTGAACCTACAATTTTAGAAATTCATTTAATTCACCACATAATAGGCATTATACTTTTTAAATAAAATATGAAATACGATATTAAAATTAGTTTAATGCACAATAGGCATCCCAAACTGGCTTTTCTGCTATGACACACTTTTTAATAAGATCCCAACTAAAACCACTTTTATTTTGCCCAGACAACAAATCATATATAATAGCAAACCTGGTTCCTTGTCTTTATCCTTTTTTAATATGTGGTCTTGCTTTTAAACCACATCCAGGCAACTTAGACTAAAGTTTTGCTTCTATCTCAGTGAATGCACCGGATTTGAAACCATTTTCAGCTAGAAAAGATCCACTATTATGCAATTCAAGCAAGCACTCAACACGCTTATCATCTTCTTCAAGAGTCCACTTCCTCTTATTTCTACCAGGACCTCGGCCTCGTGGCAAAGACGACATCCTAATATACATCAAAAAGTTATATCAATATGAAAATATTTGATATTTAAAACATGAACCACAACAAGAATGCAATGTCTAACATTTTTAGATCTAAGACATAATGAAAATATTTGATATTTAAAACATGAACCACAACAAGAATGCAATGTCCAACATTTTTAGATCCAAGACATAATGAAAATATAGAACTACAACTTCGAACACTTGAAAACAATTCCTACACAACTCGTCTACTTTGTCTCCATTCATTATACATTTCATTAGCAAGGTTTGTTCGCCAAGTATTCCATTCATTAGAAGTCTCAATGACTTGAGTTGATTCACCTTTTGTATGTCCATGCCATTGTCCTTGAGATTGGTTAATTAAATGCTCATTCAGATATGTTTCCATAACTTGTCTAATAAAATTGTGGAGCAAACAACATGCTATGATTATTCAATTTTGTGTCTTGATTAGATAGAAAGAATAACTTCTAAGTATTCCCCATCGCATTTTGAGAAAGCCAAAACATCGCTCCATAACATTCCTAGCACTTGCATGTTTCATATTAAATAACTCTTCTGGGGTGTGTGGTTGGTGTCCTTCCCTCCACACATTTAGATGGAACGTTGGCCATGATAGGGGGTAAGAAACCCTTCACAATTTGTGTACCCAGCATCGACAAGATAATAGCAATCTATACAGTATAAAATAAAAATATTAAACTAAATTTAATAAGTCATATCAAATTATTTTGCATAAATATTGTCTATTAGCCTAACTTACCATTTGGGACTCTCAAACCATTCCTCCTACTCAAAGCATCTCTAAAAACTCTACCATCAGCAGCAGATCCTTCCCATCCCTGTAGAATATATATAAATTGCTCATCTTGAGAGTAGACAACCAATACTTTTGTGGCAAGTTCCCCCTTTTGATTACTATATCTAGGTCTATCTACTAAAGGTACTCGCACATTAATGTATGTCCCATCTAAAGCACTGACACAATTCTATGGAGAAGTAAAGTGAATTTCATCAAATACTATATTTAAAAAAAAAGAAAGATAAATTATCTTTTATCTTAGTTACATTTAAATAAAACAATTATACCTTGAACCACTTCCATCTCTAATCCGTAGAGTCTTGAGGTACAGGCTCAGACATTTTACAATCGTATTACCATATGTAGCACGTCATGAAAATATCTACTAATTGTCTCAGTAGACCTTTTAAAGTCCCTTTGTATGACTCGGTTCTTTACGTGATGAGCTAAAATTTCTAGCTACTTATTCATCCACTAATAAATGTTTACTCGATCTCAAACCTACTTCTACAAGTCTATTACATAAAATGGTAAAAGCACGTTGATCCATTCTAAGTAAACTCATACAATTACCATCGCTTGCATAGACACATTCCATCAAATTCTTTCTATTATTTTGGAAATTAAGAACATATCTTCGTCTTTATAAACTCATATTTCGTCTTCGTATTTGTATGACAATAATCATCATCATTTGTAGAAACCAATGAGAAATATGCATTGTGTGTAACGAATGCATGTATATAGCTACCAAATTTGTGTTAGCCATTACTGCATATCAAAATTAATAAAACAAATAAAACAAAGGAAGATAGGGGCATAAGTTATAAATATAAATGAGGAATATACTTCTATAAACATGAGTATTTTAGCTTAAATTCGATCATTTCTAATTCCAATTGACTATAATCTGTCTAATTCCAAAGCACATAATCTATCTATAATCTCAGCTAGAATCCAATCATTTCTAATTCAATTACAAGCTAGAGAAGACTGATTCAATGGACTAGCAACTTGATGGAGAAAATGATTGAATCATTGCCAACATCCATCTCTTATCATGTTAATAAAATTGCAGGAAAAATGGCAGAAAGCTCAAAATATGCGTAAAACACTAACCAAACGCCACCCATCTCTTATCATGTTAAAAATGTAAGTCTTCAATAATCTATTTGTTGAATTGTCAATATAGATGTTGATTGATAGGATTTTATATATCATGTAAGATTAAAAAAAATCAGAAAAGCAACAAAGATGTTGTAGTATTCTTGAAGTAGCTGAGTTACAGGCAACCAAATGAAAAGGGTTAAAATTATCCAATGGCTTGATAAAAAAAACTCAAAACAAGAAGATTGCATGATACACAACATTGATTGGTAGTGTTTTATGTCACCGAGATTCAACAAAATTATCCTATGTAATTACTATGAAATTAGTGCATGATAGTGATGAACACACCAGTGCATATGAAGATGAACACAAGAAAGACAATATTGAACTATATTAAACTGCATTGCACAAGAAAGACAATATTGAACTAAGATGAACACACCAGAGATGAACAACAGTGCATATGAAAATATTCTGCTATTCAGGCCAGTTGATCGCACTATATTGAACTATATTGCACAAGAAAGATAACTACATGAATCTATTTAGGCCAATCGATCAAAAGCAAATCGATCACAAGCAAATCGATTCCAATTGATCAAAAGCAAATCGATAACAAGAAAACATGAACGAAATCCATCACAATAAACAATCCAAGAGTTGATCATAAATATTCATAAACATGCGTACCTATGGCCAATCCAAGAGCTGATCCGAGAGTTGCAGCTTTGAAATCTCAGGGCTGAGCTAGGGTTTTCGATTGATTTTGATTTGAGGCCAATCGAATTTGGAAATTCGACTGGGCTGCGATGCTAGATTTGGTTGCTCCCTGCCATGCGAGAAATAGGATCACGTGATGGGCTGCTTGGTTTTGCACAACAACTAGCTGGGTGATCAGGCGATGGGCTGGTTTTACACAGGGACTATTATGTAATTTACTAGGTTGATTTCATTGGGCTGAACTTGATTCCAGTCCATCTTAAATAGAATCCCATTCCAGCCCAATTTATTCTAATGGAATCACAAAAGTGATTCTATTGGAGAATCAAATAACGGAATGAGAATCGAGGGCGAAATGCGATTCTATTTCGCCCCTGATTCCATTCAACCAAACATGCCGTAACAATGTAACTCCCAAGTGCTTAGTTGGGTCTTGTAACTTTGTTATTGTTTCTTTTTAGTGGATTGGTTAGTGTATCCCAAATGGTGTATCCGAAAGAGTTTTATCTGTAAAATATTTGTGTCACATTTTTATGTTTTCACACTCTATATTTGTTTTGGTGACCATTTACAGGTTCAATTCAATTGAAGATTATCTTTCAAATTTATTAGAGGATAAAAAATTATTTGAGATTAAAATAAAAATATTGTTCAAATTAATTAGAGGATAAAAATAATTACTTATTCACCCCCGGTTTGCCACTTTAGACAACTTATTGGGACTCACCGATTTTTCAGTCTCCTTTTTGGCTTCCCTAGTGATATACTTGCTCTTGTACTCTTCTAGAACATAATAATGAAGTTAAAAGTTGATTTTTGAACAGTCGAACCTTGATACTTGACTGCGAAAAGACAAGCTTATCGATTGGGACAAGCATTCACTTTGTTGATGGCACTTTTCATACTTTAGTTGGAAGAAAAAAGGTAAAAAGGAGGGGGAAGTGTAGGACCTTACTTGGCCATTGTTTCCTTGGTGGGGCAATGACAAATGTCCATCATCAACATAAGAATAAAAATGGGGCACCATGTCAAGATATTTGGACTTACTGTTCGTGATAAACGATGGCCAAATTGTTGGGCCATGCTCTTCCATTGCACTATAATCCCTATTATTTGCTTTTTTGTTTAGGGAACCATCCATCACTATTATTTGGGGGCGTTCTTGCCTTTTGACTATCATAATGCGAGTCAAAGAAGGCTTGATGTGCGTTGGCTTTGGGTCGCGTCTACAAGCGGTAAGTCTATCCTATAAAGAACTCTTGAGGTATGGAGACAACTTACCCATAACTTGTATTTGGATAAGGAATTCCATAAATTTATAAAATTTAAAAATAATAAACTTTTGAAAAGTTTGAAATTTAAGGACATGTTTGATAACGACTTAATTTTTAAGTGCTGAAAATTTAATAAGGTTGTTTAATAACATTAAAATTTCAAGTGTTGAAAATTTAAGTGCTGATTTTTTTTTTATTTGTTTGATAAGTACAAAATTTGAATGCTGAAAATTATTTAATTTACATAACTGTCCTTGAATCAAGATGATAAAAAAAAAAAACACAATAAAATAAAAATAATATACTAAAAAGTTCAAATATATATGAAGTATTAAATTCTCCCAAATCCTTCAAACCACCAAATAATTAGAACTCATTCATAAAAAAGTGATCTACAATTCATCAAATCCCCCAAAATTCTCCATTGGAAGAGCAGGAAGTTAAAATTCTAAGAAAAAGAAGAAATACAACCTAAAATCGAATAATTATATACGACTTTTTGAGCGAAAATTCAACAATTAAGACACCGATTGTGTCAACCAGAAATAGAACAAAAGGCTGCTCCAATATGAACTTGTAGAAATTAATGCAAAAAAATAAAAATTGTAGGAAGAAGAAGAAGAAGAAATATGCAAAGAAAATCGAACAAGAACCAACACAAATTTGATATGGTTATTCTGATTTCCGATTACTACAAAAATACGGTCATATCGTTATGTAAATCACCTTCAAATCCATCAAAAAAAGTCAAAGGTCTTCTTGAATCTCCAAAAATCAATCCAAAACCCTAAAATTACACAATTCGAGATGAGAAAGACACGATCATTGAAAATCTTACTTGGTAACAAGAACTGATCTAAGTCTTCATTCCTCCTTCACTTTCCACCACAGTGTTCGGTAGATTAATAAATCCACGCTATAGGATTCCGATCGCACTAGCTAATAAAATTGGCAATAAATAAATTAAAAAATTAAATAAACTAATCAATCAATAATTATTTGAAGTTAGTCAACCGAATTCAAAGAATAAATCGCAGCCGGAGACGAATCCGTCTCAAAGTCTTTTTTAATCCGTAGGTTAAATTTCAGATTTCAAAACAAAAAAAACAGATATATGAAAAACGATTTTTGTTTAATATACATTTAAATTACAAGTTGAATAGTTGAAGAAATGAATATGAAGAAACAAAATCAGAACAACGACGACAAAATGAAATCTGAAGAAACGAAGAATTCAAGTTTCGAGTTGAAGAAACGAAAAACTATAGATTTGAATAACAACATACCTTGTTGAAGACAACTCGCCGCCACTGCCTCTCTTTTCAACCCTTCTGAACTCGCTGCCTCTGGTGAAAAGGAATGAAACCCTATCGAGCCTCCATCACCTTGCATCTCAGAACTCGCCGCCTCTGGTGAAGGAATGAAAGAACATTTTTCAAAAGAATAGCAGAAACCCAATTATTTGAAGGGCAAAACGGTCAATTTTTTTATTTTTTATTTTTTTAATTTGAAAAGTGTTGAGCGCTTTCTGAAAATAAAATAAAATAAGGGAAACTTTACTGAATTTTTAACTTAATATTTCACCTAATTTTTAAGCTAACTTAATTAATTAAGTAATTTCAATTACATTTGTCATACACACTTAATTAATTAAATACTTAATTTAGTCAGTTTTAAGTACTTATTTTTTTTTTATCAAGCATGCCCTACGTATCCTTTACAAATTCATTGTTTGAGTTTAATTTTTTGAAATTAAAATTTTATAGACATGATTTTATTTCTAGATTGAGAAATAAATGTCATTTAGGAAAAATGCAAAAAAAAAAATACCTTTGCAAACACAATATTTTGTCTCATCGGTGGCATTAAAAAAACAAATTTGAAAATTATCTTTTTTGAAATTTGATTTTTCACAAATTTAAAATAATGAGTCATATGGTGGTCCCAATTTGATATATTAGATCTGATAGAAAAAACAGAGCAAGAAATGAACGCACTCTTCGAGATAGTGCCAATCTCCTCTCAATGGCTAATTTCTCATTCAACATCCCAAAAGAAATTACAAATCCAGCTTATATAGTCTCTGAAACTCTTCAATGGAAAATAACAAAAATAGCTAGATAGCTAAATGGAATAACAGAAACGGTTATGGAATATGGGGATTTGTAATATTCTTAGCGCCTCTCTGCTAGCTTGAAATCCCTAAGCCAACGTGGCTTCGCTCGCTTCCTGACCTCCCGATACATACCTGAACTCTTTTCAATAATCTCCAAGTCTCCTCCAGTTTCTTTGTTGCCCTCTTTGGTGAAACAGCTTCCTTCCTCTATCGTTTGGTCCTGAATGCTAGACTGGGCTTCTTCCTCTTGGGCTTCCTATTGTCCTTCTTGTTGGGCCTACTTGCCCATTTGGTCTTGGATATGGATGCTGTGCAAAGTCACTCCTGTCTAGCTATCACTTCTCCCTCCCTTGAAAACGACCTTGTCCTCAAGGTACGACACATTGTACAGCCTGCTGAAAGCGAAAAGATTCTCCCATGTGGCATCTTCAGGTTGGCTGTGTAATCACTGAACCAGGACCTCCTTCTATCTTTTGCCTTGCACTTGGTGAACTCGTCCTGCCAGCACCGCCACTGGCTGAAGCAGGGGTCTGTTCGCAATGTTGCGCTTTGGTAGGGGGTAACAAGTATCCAACTTGTCTCTGTTATAAACTTTCAAAAAGGACACATGAAATGTTGGGTGGATCTTGCTTCCTGGCGGCAAGGCCAAGGTATACGCCACGGAATTGACCTGAGAGATGATTGGAAATGGGCCAAAATAGCGACGGCAGAGCTTGGAATTCAATTGGGAAGCTACCGTAGCTTGTCGGTACGGCTGGAGCTTGACCAAGACTAAGTTCCGCACTTGAAATTGGATGTCTTGTATTTTTTTGTTGGCTTGCTGTATCATCCGGTTCCGAGCTTGGAGTAAATTCTTCTTGAGCTATTATAAAATAGAATCTTTGGTGAGCAAATCATTTTCCACTACTTGGACTGAAGTAGCTCCCTGTACATATGCTGGAATGGTAGGCGGGGTTCGTCCGTAAACGGCCTGAAATGGAGTCATACCGATGGAAGATTGATGACTAGTATTATAATGGTACTCAGCCCAACTAAGAAAGTTGATCAACTATTTTGGACTATAGGCAGTGAATGCTTGGAGGTACTGCTCGAGGTAGCGGTTCGTCATTTCGGTTTGACCATCCGTTTGAGGGTGGTAAGAGGAACTCATCTTCAACTTCGTGCCCATGAATTCAAAGAGCTTCTTCCAGAAATTACTGGTGAAAATAGGGTCACGATCGGAGACTAGAGTGCGGGGAACCCTATGTAGACATATCACCATTTGGGTGAACAACTCCGCTACCTTAGAGGCTATGAAACTAGTTAGAAGAGCTCCAAAGTGGGCGTACTTCGTCAGGCGATCAATGACCACAAGAATCGTGGTGTACCCACGAGAGTTAGGTAGACCAACTATAAAATCCAAAGCCAAGTCTTCCCATATCCTCTCAGGCATTTCTAGGGGCAGTAATAGACCATTAGGTGTAGTTGTGGAATACTTAATGGTATAACATGTGGTACATTGAGATACAAATTCCTTAACCTCGCTACGCATTCCTTCCCAAAAGAATTAGCACTAAGTTGTATGAAGGTTCTCTCGACTCCCGCATGGCCGCCAGTCGGAGTCTCATGAAATTCTTGGAGCAGGAGCTTCTTAAACTTTGAAGACTTGCTAACCACCAACCTGTTCTTAAACAACAATAGTCCATCTCGAATACTAAAATTGGAACTAGTCAATGTACCTCCAATTATTTGTTGCTGCAAGTCCCTAAGATCCGGGCACTCCTCATTTTCTCTACGTAGGTCATCTAAGAAGTCACACCTGCCCGCAAAAAGTGCGGCCCATAGTTGGCCGTTGGGGTTGTCATGCCGCTGAGATAGTGCGTCGGCCGCTGAATTCTCCGAACCTGCCTTGTATTCTATGGAAAATTGATATCCCATCAGCTTCCTGAGATAATGCTGTTGGTCGGGGGTTTGAATTAATTGGGTGAGGAGCTTCTTGAGACTTCGGTGGTCAGTGTGAATTATGAAATGTCTGCCCAGCAGTTATTGTCGCCATTTAGCAACCGCCTCGATGACCGCTTTTAATTCTCGCAAGTACGCTAAAGCACCTATCAAGCACGACCCCAACTTCTTGCTACAGAATGCTAAGGGATGCCCGTCTTGCATCAAGATCCCACCTACGCTGACATTCGAAGCATCAGTCTCCCCAACAAAAGTCTTAGAAAAGTCGGGTAAGCGAAGGATAGGGGTCTCGGTCATAGCCTGCTTCAACTTTTCAAAAGCAACACTGGCTTCATTCATCCACTTGAAGTTATCCCGTTTGAGAAGCTCGGTCAACGTGGTGACTAATGTGGCATAGTGCAATACGAGTCGGCGGTAGTAACCTATGAGTCCAAGGAATCCCCTCAACTGTTTAAGGTTCTTAGGGCACGACCAGCTCGATATGGCATCGACTTTAGCCGGATCTACCTTAACTCCACCTTGTGAAACCAAGTGCCCCAAATATTCTATGGTGTGCTGAAAAAATTGGCACTTACTTCCTTTGGCAAATAAGTTGTTCATGGCTAAGTACTCTAGTACTTGACACAAATACCGAGCATGATCTGCATTGTTTTTGCTGTAAATGAGGATATCATCAAAGAATACGATGACAAACCAACAAAGGAATGGTCTAAAAATTTGATTCATAGCCGCTTGGAAAGTGGAAAGAGCGTTAGACAGTCCAAAAGGCATTACAACGAATTCGTAGTGGCCTTCATGGGTCCTAAACGTAGTCTTGTGCATGTCACGTCGATCCATCCTAATTTCGTGGTACCTGGATCACAGGTCCACCTTTGAGAATACGGCTGCCCCACCTAGCTCATCAAGGAGCTCATCAATAGTTGGAATTAGAAAACGATCCCGAATGGTGACCCCGTTGAGTGCTCGATAATCGACACAAAACCTCCAAGAACCATCCTTTTTTTTCACCAATAGTACCGATGAAGAGTAAGGGCTGTTACTGTGTTGGATAAAGCCACAGTCTAGTATTTCTTTAACAAGCTTATCCATTACATCCTTTTGAAAATACGAGTAACGGTACGACCTTACGTTCACCGGTACCGAGCCGGGCTGCAGGTGAATCCGATGGTCAATATTTCAGAGGGGTGGTAACTGCTTTGGTTTATCAAAAATGTGTCGGTACTGTTGCAGGATACCTTTTCCCACCGGTGGAAACGCGACTTCCAATCGTTCCAGTTCCTCGACTTCTAGTAGTGCACATTCTACTTCCGTGGATGGAGTTAACTTGTAAACCACGCTTACATCTCCTTCCAGGCCCAAGGCACTGAATTGCGAGAAGGTGACCTGTCGTGGTGGGATCTCAGAGTTCCCTTCAAGTTTCACCTGCCGTTCTTTCCAGTGAAACTCCATAGTCAGTTTGCTATAGTCGTGCACACAAGGTCCGAGCGTACGTAGCCATTGCATACCTAGTACAATGTCCATGCCCCATATCGGTAACACATAGAGGTCCACTACGAAACTGTTGCCCTACATTTCATGTTCCATTGCCAGGCATTTTTTATGACACACCAAATATTGTTCGTTTCCCATATACACCCTAAACCTCTGTGTCTCTACCCAACTGAGCCCCAATCTGTCAACTAACACTTCTTGAATGAAGTTATTATCACTACCGGTGTCTATGAGCACCTCCAAGGATTCATTGACATGTGTAGCCATGATACGAAAAATACGGGGATTAACAGAATTTGAGAGAGTATTGAGGCTTACTTCTAGCTCTTCCTTATCGCTACTGTCGCCTTTTTCCAGTGTTGTGTCCTCTTATTTCTCGGAATCATCCTCTTCACCACACATTAATAACATTCAATTCTTACACTTGTGACCTGTGTGATATTTTTCATCACAACTGAAGTAGAGTCCCTTGTCTCGTTTGTCTTGAATCTCAGCTGAAGTTAAGCGTTTAATTGGAAGTTTGGAGTTTCCAAAAGAAAGAAGCCTTGTCCGAGGCGTTAGTGCCTCCGCCATGCCTGTTTTTCACCCTGCCTTGTGCCTAGGAATAGCTGTCACTGAGTTTCCATGACCATGCGTCTCTACGACCCGATACGTCTCCAGCCGATGGTGCCCTAACAAGTCCTCGTTCCTGTCCTCGAATAGCTGAGCCTTAGCCATGGCATCAGCCAAATCAAGAGGTTGAGCCTTAAGAATTTCCCTGCGTATCTCAGATTTTAATCCCCACACCAAAAAATTCAGAAACATGGATTCAGAAACACTTGTGATTTGGGTCATCAGATCCTCAAATTCGGCCCTATAGTGAGAGATCTTCCCTGTTTGAACGAGCTTAGAAATTCTTCCCAAAGGATCATTATAGATCGATACTCTAAACCGCTTCCGTAGTTCATGAAGAAACATATCCCAGCTAGTAAGCGAACCACCCTTCTCCATCCATTGATACCACATAGAAGGCTTACCATCCAAATCGAATGCCACCACTGCCAGACGCGTCGCCGAGTCAACCTGGTGAAGCGAAAAAAACTTATTGATCTTGTAGATCCAGTTCTCCACGTTCATTCCATCAAACCGAGGCACATCCACCTTTAATGTCTTAAGTAGCGAGTTTATATCCCATTGGGGATTGTCGGCATCGCTGCTCTCCGACCTGACTATGCTTTCCTCTAGTACTGTTTTGCCCCGTCATGAACTCCGCCAAAGCTTCGGCAACACAATTCACCTGAGAGATCTGGGAGAAGTGTTGTTCGATTGTCGTCATGTGCTGCGCCAAGAGGTTAGAAAACTTTGCGAGCTCATCGTCGGAGTGTTGCTTAAAGCTCGCCTCCATCGCCTTCATCAATTCCACAATCTCTTCATTCCTTATGACTATCAATGAAAGCACCAATGATAGGAAAAACAGAGCAAGAAATGAACGCACTCTTCGAGACAGTGCCAATCTCCTCTCAATGGCTAATTTCTTATTCAACATCCCAAATAAAATTACAAATCCAGCTTATATAGTCTCCGAAATTCTTCAATGGAAAATAACAAAAATATCTAAATAGCTAAATGGAATAACAGAAACGGTCATGGAATATGGGGATTTGCAATATTCTCAACGCCTCTGTACTAGCACGAAATCCCTAAGCCAGCGGGGCATCGCTCGCTTCCTGACCTCCTGATGCACACCTTAACTCTCTTCGATAATCTCCAAGTTTCCTCCAGCTTCTTTGTTTCCCTCTTTGGTGAAACGGCTTCTTTCCTCTGTTGTTTGGTCCTGAATGCTAGACTAGGCCTCTTCCTCTTGGGCTTCCTGTTGGGCCCACTTGCCCATTTGGTCTTGGATATGAATGTTGTCCAAAGTCACTCCTGTCTAGCTATCATCTTTAAATTTACAATATTAACTTTAGGGACTAAATCAAAAAGTGAGATTTCAATTAAGACCCCGAAGTTTTAGTGTAGTATTTCAAAATTTCAATTAGCTCCAAAAGAGACTCAATTAAGGTTCTTGAGTTACGATTCAGCCGCTTTAAATTTGATTGAAATAATTTTTCAATTCAAAAAAATTCCTAGCAGAATTAAAAATTGGGTAAATTGTCTTTTATTCCCCTCTTTTGCCTAATTATCATTTTATCTCCCTCCACTTCAAAAAGCTAGACTATACTTACTTGTACTTTATGAGAAACTAATTTTTTTCTGTTTAAATTAACGAAATGTACTTAAAAATATATGAAGTTAATTTTTTCATCCAATTTTTAGAATAACAATTCTTAGAATAATAAAAAATTATAATAAAGGAACAATTTTGTCTATTTCATCAAGTTGTCACATTTCTTACACAATGACCGTAGCACACATTTTTTTGTTATTCCTGAAAATCCCTCACTCTAACGATTTCAATATATATATATATATATATATATATATATATATATATATATATATATATATATATATATATATATATATATATATATATATATATATATATATATATATATGTGTGTGTGTGTGTGTGTGCGCGCGCGCGCGCACACGCATTAAGGACGAAGAATGCAAGAGAACAAGACAAAGAGAAAACTTTCCAAGTGAGGCATTTGACCAACAAGTTTCCTTCATTTGTCTTACAAAAAATAAACACAAAAATAAAAATAAATCATATCATACTTTTTCTTCTTCCAATTGGGTAAGGAATTTGACAATTCTAAGGGATTTGTGAAATAAAAGGATTTCAAAATCCTGAATTTTGAAATCCGTTCATTTTATAAATCCCTTATTTGGATAATAGTTTGAGTCAAAATATTTGAATGTGTAATTTCAACAAAATAGGGGAACAAAATAGAACATAACAGAATTTATGGGAATAAAATCAGAAATCCATAACCAAACGTCATAATCTGCAAATGAAATCGTCGTCCGTCGTCGTTGAAATTGAAATCATCATCTATCGTCATTGAAATCCTAATCTGCAAATGAAATCCCTAATCTGCAAACGAAGTCGAAACCCTAATCTGCAAACAAAATCGAAATCATCGTCGAAATCGTCATCGAAGGCCCTAGACGTCAACGACAACGGACGACGGCCAACGACAACGACGATGGATGACGGCCTACACAACAACGATGAAGACCCTAGATGAATGATGATAGTGGCTTCACGAAGTAGAAGATGGGTCACGAAGAAGAAGCAGAAGGAGGAGGAACAAAGTAGACGACGCGAAGGATTTCACAAATTCAGTCTCTCCCAAATTCATTTCTAAATCCCTCAATTCACCCAAAAAAGGATTTCACAAATCCTTTGTCCTATTACCCAAACAAAGGATTTGCTAAAAATGGATTTCAAAATCCCCTAACCAATTGAAATCTCTCCTACAAATCCTTTATCCAAACACAACCTTAAAGAATTTGATCTCTATGGTTCTTGCGTAGTTCAATATTTCAATCGGCAGTGGTGGACACAGCATGGATGATGATTACTTAAGACAGTGATGAATGTAAAAATGGTTACCCCAATGCAGCCAATAGAAGACCACAACGTACCTACAACTCTCCACAAAGATCACGTCATACCAAAGATTAAGTGTGAAGATTGCACCAAGTAGAGGAACTTCTTCATCTATCCTAACCATCCCAAAGGCCTTAGTACTCTCTAGGAAGAGCAAGCAAGCCGCGTTGGGATAATGAATCCTTCTCCATCTCGGTAGCCTCCACAGCGGTATTGCCCATCTCGAAAATCAACCCGCAAAGCTCCTTAAGAATAGCCCTCTTATTGTCTCCAGCTATCCGGAAAGGACATGTCAGAAAGCTCTCCCTTCCCGTATTCAGTTATCCAGGAAGGAAAAGAATCGAATTCCTCATCTCGGGTACAACAGGAATGTGTCTTCCTCAGTTTATGGGCTGACTCGTTTCCCCAACTACAAATATCCATAAATATCCCTAAATATCTACAAATATATCCAAATACCCATAAATATCCTCAAATATCTACAAATACCCTTAAATATGGCCAAAGTAAGAGGCTCTTTAGCACCCTCTCATTAGCTCCATATCAAGATGAAACATTGATATGATATTGAGAAGATACTAACCCATGCTTAAGCCCTTAAGCTAATCCACTCCATGTCTATATATAGGAGGACATATTATTACTTAAAGGTAGATGAATTTTATTCTCTCTTCTCGGTAGTTTCTCTATAAATTTTTCTCGCGTACGCTGATTCTCATATCGGAGGGGACACAACGACACTATCCCGACAAGTCCTTTATGCAAGTTTCTCGGGTCTGCTTCATCTTAAGCTCCAATTCATTTTTTCACAAGTCCCAAGGCATTCTAATCATCCTCTTCCCAAAAAAAAAAGCGTTTGGCCTAATTCCAATTCAGGTTTGTCCTTTCTCGGCTAGGGATCTCTCTAAGGATGAGAACCACCATGGGATTAAAGATTTCAATTCCAGACCTCTTCGTCTCCACCAGTGCTGATCGGACCATACTGTTGAGATCATCCAAAATTCGACATTAATAGTTTTTCATCGTATGTGGAAAGCAATACAAAAAGCCTTCATCTAATCATTTTCTCATATCTTGGCTAGAGGATAGATGATTACAAGGTTTGGTCAGTCTTTGTGACCAAGAGACTTGAATAACACGATGGATAACAACCCGGGCAGAAAAATGTCAAGAGGCCCCAGGACGGATGTGAGGACAATAGACCCCATCCCGGAAGAAGAAGGGAATGTACTCCCCGTTAACCAGGCAAGCCCATCGGCTCTGCTTGCAGGGCCCCACGTTAGACCAGTTATCGGAGCTGCGGATACGATACGGCTTGATAACTTCGAACGTCAGTTATTCCAGTTTCAATCTTATCTCAAAACCATTATCTCTCGCCTGTCACTTACCCTAGATCAGTAGGGACTAATTCTAAAAAATGTAGAGAGAGAGGAATACTACCTACTACCGGCTCCAAATTTGCAGGGACTGGTTCTCCGGCGTGCAAGGGGTGAGGATCATCACCAAGGATCGAATCGTGTCATCTACTTTGAAGGGCACGTATTGAGAAAACAACCTCATCAACGTGATCAACTGGTAAAGAAATAGAATTTGGCCCCACCGGTTGCTTCCGATTTTGCATCTTTGCTCTCACGGGCTCGCCGGACAAAGGATCGCCGTGATCACCGTGATCACTAGCCAGGAAGAACCTACAGTAACGTCACCTGTACTGATCTCAGAGTTCGTTGTGCTAGGGATGTTGACTCCTACTCCTTTCCTACTGAAAGGTAGGGGTCAAGAGTGGCTGCCAACCATGTTGCAACAATGCCTAGGGGAGAACTTGCACTAGAAAGGCACGTTGCCAAGATGGAGGCAGCGGTTGTACAGATACAGGGCCTTGGGGGGCTGATGGACTCTCTTTAGGTATAAGGTCCCATTTTGTCGGTGAAATAGTGCTTGAGGTGGTCCCATATAGGTTTCTTAATCCGCAAATGACCTCCTATGACGGAACTACCGACCCCGTTGATTACCTCTCCATTTTCGTTGCATTCATGAACATGCATACGACCTCTATGGCAGTAAGATGTAAGTTATTTACTTTCAATCTTACCGAAATAGGCAGCACATGGTTTCAAGAATTGGCTCCAGCCTTGGTCTCATCGTTCACTCTACTGGAACAACTCTTTTTGGCCCAGTTTGACTGTTCTTGAAGGAGGCCCAAAATGGTGACCCATATTATCGCCCTCTAATTAGAAGTAATAGAAACCTTGGGTGATTTCCTTATCAGATTCCATAGGAAAAGTCTGAGCTGTAGTGGTATTCCGGACGCTATGGCTCTAAACGCATTCATTTGGGCTGAGGCATCAAAGACTATCTTATGACCTGTGAACCTGGCCCTCGCCAAACCTAGCTGTAGCCTTGGCTCGGGGTACCAGCTTCTATGAAGCTGATCTCAGAGATGCCGTGAAAGATGAACAAGAAGGGACTTAGAAGAGAAAGGGTCGAGCAGAGGAAAGGTCAAGTAGAGCGCAGGGATCACGAAGGTTATAAGTGGAGGGGCAGTTAAGACCTCTTCTCGGGGATCGAAGACATTCTCCACCCTTAGGGATTCGCCCAGGAATAACACCGCTAACTGCATTCATAGCCACAATTTTTGCGGAAAATGCTGGAAGATGATTCTTCTCTCTACCTCTTCCCCTAAGAGAAAAACCCATAAGGAAATTCATTTCCAAACACTACAAGTTCTACCATGACTAAGGTCACTCAATGGATGAATGCTTCCATCTTCGAGAAGAGATTGAGGCCCTCATAAAAAGGGGGTACCTTGGTCATTATGTCCGCAAAGAGAACGTAGGCTCCAAAGAGAGCATTTACTGAGATGAGCGTAGGGATCAACCGAGCAGGAAAAACTGTGGCCGACCCCCTCCAAGAAGAGAAGTTGAAGAATTTGATGATGAGATACGTATAGATAGTAAACTAAATGTGATAGATAATGGCCTCAGCCTCAGAGGGGAGACCACATCTTCTCAGAAGAGGTACGAGGGTAAATCAAAGAGAAAAGCCAACAAGTACGTGTACGAGATGAGCACAATTGATGCTGCCTTGCACAATGTCATATCCTTCAGTAAAGTTGACCTTCGGGGGATTCACATCCCTCACGACATTGCCTTGGTAATTTCGGCCCTAATCAACCACTATAAAGTGGGGCAAATCATGATCGACGGAAGAAGCTTCGCAAATATCGTCTTTAAATGGGCTTTCGACAAAATAAACGTTAGTTCAAGATCTATGAGACCCACAACTTCCCCATTTGTTGAATTCTGCGAGGATGTGATAAACTCCATTGGTTGGGTCTCTCTTTCCCTTCACGGTTGGCGTTGTGCCCACTTCGGCCATGATTTGGGTCAAGTTCCTCATGGTGGACCGACCTTCTATTTACAACGCAATCATTAGGTGACCCACTTTGGCAGCGTTGAAAGTTGTATCCTTTTCCTACCATCAATCAATGAAATTTCCTACAAAACGTTGAGTGGGGAAGGTGAAGGAAGATCAAGAGACTACTAGATCTTGTTCTAGAAGGGCGCTCGAGAAGAAGAAATAGAAGTTAATGGTCGGGACTGGGAACGGCGAGGTTGAGCTCATGTCCTTGTCTAATTTGGGAACCGTGCTTATCAATGATCCATGAGATGAGGAACCTCATCCATGGACCCATGAAGGCTTGTTAGAAGTACCTATGCACCCCACCATTGAGGGCAGAACCTTTTGGTTTGGTGCCAAGCTCAGCACGGCCTAACAAGAAGAATTAACCGATCTCCTCATGAAAAACTATGATGTGTTCGCCTGGTGCCACAACGAGCTTCCTGGGATTGATCCAAGCATCTCCATGCATTGTTTCCATGCTAACCCTCACCATTTCTCTGTGAGGCAAAAAAGAAGAAAATTCCACCCGGAGTGTTAAAAGCGCATTGAGCAAGAAAAAGATAAGTTAGTAAAATCTGTCGTGGTGGAAGAGGTAGAATTTCCCGATTGTCTCTCCAATGTCATCCTCACACCAAAGGCAGGAAAAAAATGATGTCTTTGCATAGATTTCGAAGACCTCAATAAGGCGTTCCCCAAAGATTTATTCTCTTTGCTGAGAATAGACTTCATTATAGACGCTATGGCGGGGCACTAACTCTTGAGTTTTCTGGATCCTTACGCCGGGTATAATCAAATACCTATGTTTCTTCCCAATAAGAGAAAGACCTCATTCATCATGGATAGCGGCACCTATTGTTATAAGGTTATGCTCTTCGGCCTTCACAACGCCGAGGCTGCATATCAAAGGCTCGTGAGCAAGATGTTCAAGAAAGAGATGGGCTCAACATTGGAAGTTTACATTGATGATATGCTCGTAAAGAGAACCAATGCACATGATCATATCGAACATCTCCAAAACTATTTCAATAAGTTCTGAACTCATTGCATGAAGCTTAACCCCACCAAGTGTATCTTTGGGGTTTCAACAGGAAAATTTCTATGCTATATGGTGTCCCAGAGGGGCATTAATGAAAATCTAGATCAAATTAGCTCCATTATCAGAATGGCCTCTCCATGGACAAAAAATGAAGTTTAAATGCTTACGGGGAGGCTAGTCGCCTTGAACCTCTTTATTTCACGATCTTCGAAAAAATGTCTTTCATTCTTTAAAGTTTTGAGGGGGTAATAAGACAATTGAGTGGACAGCGGAGTGTGAGGCCTCTTTCCAAGAGATTAAAACGTACCTCTTCTCGGCGCCGCTGCTGAGTACTGATAGGTTTAAAATACCTATCTACTTCTAAGCCGAATTTGGTAGTTTTTAAGTGTTTTAGTAATATTTTATGGTGTTTTTTTTTTTTTTTTTTTGTTTTTAAGTAAATCAGATATAGGGACATAATTGAGTGATAAACAAGTAAAGTGGTGGAAAAATGGTGAAAGAAGCAAGGTTTTAGGACAGTAGTCCTACCACCGAGGCGGTGGAGATGTAGGGAGAATTGTGGAAACGGCACCGCCCCAGCGGTCATTTACCGTCGAGGCGGTAAAAGTCCAGTGTCCTTAATGCTAGTCTCACCGTTGAGGCAGTGATCTCACCACCGAGGCAGTGAAAGTCCAGAGGGCTCAATACTATTTTCACCTCCATAACGGAAAGTTACCATCGCAGTGGTGACGTTAACCGACCTAGTTTACTGCCACAGCGGTGAACCACTGCCGAGGTGGTCCTTCTATGCAAAAAATATCTATTTTTTAGATATTTTGAAGCCTTCTATTTAATCCCGTTTCTTCCCCATTTGTCAAGGGACATCCCTAACATTAGACACTTGATCTTGGGCCATTCTTGAAGAGCTCAAAGAGGAGATTCACATATCGAAGAAGAGGAAACACTTTGGGATCGATCTTTGGCGACAGTAGACCACTCCACCTTAAGATTTGATCTTTCTTTGTTTGTTTCTATCTTTGTAACTTAAGGTTTTATTGTGAATTATGATGAATCCCTCTTACTTTATTGTTTCAATGGCTAAGATCATGGTAGGCTAGATAAATATTATCTAGGGATTGATGTAACTCATGTAAATACATGTTTGAGTGAATATATATTTCTTTAATGGTTGTTTATCTAAATCCGATTGTGTGTACCATTTTATTACAATTTTAATATGTTTGTTAAGGTATTAGGGTTAGTTTTGAGAATACGGGATTTGACACTCGGGAGAGGTAACCCCGAATTCAGACTAGGGTAAATATAACGCGACGATCTAATAACCCGAGAGGGAGTTAGAAAGTGTGCAATCCATGAAGTTGGGTCCTAGTGTCATTAAGATGTTGAGGATGACTTCTTCGTTGACGCGAAGTTGCATATTCACTCATCTTACACTCGGGAGAGGTGGTGAGTGAGTTTAAGATACCGAGATTATCGGATAGGATAAATACCGTTATTGTTAACTAAACGAAGTCAATCATGTATTAAGTGAATGAACTCAATACCTAGGTAATCAACTTAATTAGTTTAAATATTTAACTTAAAACATTTCTTGAACCGTCGGAATAATATAAGACTATGCAAATTGCGGTATTCAATTAATCAAACGTGTTTCCTAGAGGACGATATCCGATCGAAAGGTCTACTATATTAAAACTTAACCTCGTGCACTTGTGAGTATATTAAGACGTGAAAAATAGTTGCGTCCAAGTACCCCCAAGGATGAAGAGGAATTGTTCATGTATATCGCTACCTCAAATACTATAGTAAGCACAACCTTGATTCTAGAAGAGGATGGGATCTAAATGCCCGTATACTACGCAAGTCGAGTTTGACTGATGCCGAGACAAGATATCAATGATTCGAGAAGTTGTCTTACGGTCTTCTCATCGCATTTAGAAAATTGAGGCAATATTTCCAAGCTCATCTAATTATTGTTCTTACTGATTAACCCTTGCGGCAAGTCCTCTACTTACCTGATATCTTTGGTCGGCTCATGAAGTATAACCTTGAGTTTGGCCAATTCCACATTGATTACCGGCCTAAGACAACCATCAAGGGGCAGGTCCTGGACAACTTTATTGCTGAGATGACCTTCCCGGAAGAACCCAGCCCGGATGATCATGGACCTGCTCGGCAAGAGGCTTATCTCGACCTGGAAGAGGCATTAGTCCCAAAAGGGACACCTTCCCATCTCAGAACAAGTGATGATCTTGGTCCAGACCAATGGAAACTTTTTACAGATGGTTCATTCGACTACAGGTTAGCAAGAGAATTCAACGTCAAAAGTCTACAAGTCTCCTGTGATTCACAACTCTTTGTAAACCAAGTAAACGGTGAATGAGCTCTTAAAGATCCAAGTATGACTACTTATCTCGGGAGGTTAAAGGCACTTATAACAAATTTTGAAAGTATCCACAAACACTAAATCCCTTGAGAAGAGAATCAGCACGCCGACGCTTTAACCAACTTGGCCTCTGCCGTGGAATTTACCTTGAAGAAAAGTGTTCCTGTTGAGTACTTGGAGGAGCCAAGCACAACAATTTCTAACCAAGTATTTATCATATGCATTCTCTCCGATACACCGACTTGAATGGATTTGATAAGAGAATACCTCTAATACGGAACACTCCCCTCTAACTGAGCAAAGGCCAAGGGAATGCGGTATAGGGCATCTAGGTACACCATTAGTGATGGTCTGCTTTATTGACGATCTATCTCGGGTCCATATTCCCATTGCCTGAGACCGGAAGAGTCTAACTATGTGATGAGGGAAATCCACGAAGGGATGTGTGGAAACCACTCAAGAGGAAGGTCCAGGGTTCATAAGCTTATCAGACATGGATATTTCTATCCAAACATGCACAAGGACTCCATGGAATTCGTCAAAAAATGTGATAAATATCAAAGAGTTATCTTTCATCCCCAGCTCCCTCCAACTATTCTCGTCCCCATGACGAGTCCTTGGCCCTTTACCTAGTAGGGCATCGATCTTCTTGGACCATTCCCTTAAGGGACCAGGTAGAGAAAAAACGTCATTGTCACAATCGACTATTTCACAAAGTGGGTAGAAACTAAGCCACTTGCGCGGATCACCAAGGAAAGAATCAGAGTTTTCATATGAGAAAGCATCATGTGCCACTTTAGAATACCCTAGGCCATCATCTCTGACAATGGGAAGCAATTCGACAATGACCTCTTCGTAGAATTCTGCATTGGGCTGGGGATGCAGTCTCACTTTGAATCTCTTGGGCACCCCCAGGCCAACGGACAAGTAGAAGTCACCAACCACACAATTCTCTATGGACTCAAGACCAGAGTAGATAAATCAAATGGACAATGGGTTGAAGATGTATGTCCCATTCTCTAGGAATATCATACTACGGTAAGGGCCCCTACAGGAAAAACCCCTTTCGCGATGACTTTCGGATCAAAGGTATTGATCTCTGCTGAGATTGGTATACCCTCTTCTCGGAAAACAATGATCTTCTGCCAGGGGACTGACCAAGGTCTCCTTTCGACGATCGAACCTCAATTAGGTATAAGGACCTATAGGTAAGCATCTCACCCCTAACAGCTAAGCTAATCTTAGGTGATATAAAGGGACAATGCCCCAGGAAGGACAATTTGGGATAACCTGAAAAGGCTTAGGGATGAGCCCTACTAAGGAGAACCCACCTATGACCGGCCATAAGGTGCCAACCTAAGGTCACCCCCTAGGGACTGCGAGGGCCAGATTCTATACAGGTACAACCCCTGGAATTATAACCTACCACCCGAGCTTTTCTTGGATGCTAGGCTAGGGGGTAGGGAGGTTATGGATATAGTGAAAAAACACGAAATAATGTCTTTCCCGAGAAGGAGATGCGTGTTCTTTTCTCGGTGTTTAAGTCTGAAAGGGGAGTATGAAGCGCGTGGTTTATTGTCCTAGGCCCAACACGGAGAACAACTCGTCAAAGAGTGGCTTCCGCCCATAGAAAGTGTTGTACAATACTACATACGGGTCTTGATTGTTTACGCCCTCAAGCTTGGAGAGATATGGCTCTAATCAGCTTAAGCTTTCAACAGGATGATCCACCGGCTGATGTACTTGGTGGGCCTGGAAGAACGTTACTAATGGCGACGGAGGACAAGTGAGCCACATCGGATCCTCGTAGATGTAATCGTCTAGGATCGATGGTGGCATCACATTTTGGATCTCCAATGGTGATGAATCACAATCGTCGATCCACGCTTGAGTTCCCATATCATTCGAGTAAACATAGCTGAACTCACCCAAGCTCCTTTCGCTCATTTTTGGCTTCTCACGGTAGCTTTCACTGAATGTGTCTTGTGAATCTCCGTGTGTCACCGCGTCTGACTCAGCCTCAATCAAATAGATAAGATGACCGATTTACATCTGAAGATATGTTACAGTTGTATCTATTTTGGCGCAGACCATCTCGATATTATCAAGACGATCCTCGTGCTCATTTATACGGTCATTCGTCTCCCTCCAAAACACTTGAGTCTCCCCAATAAAATCAGAGAATATTTCCTCCAGGGCAGGGGAAGACTCAACATATTGGTCTAGGGTGTCAATCCATGGTGTCGTAGTATTGAAACTCTAATAATTGAAGGCCATCATGTCTTTCAACAACTAATGGGCTTTATCCGTAGTTACTTGGTCAAAAGAGGTGGTACCGTTTTCTCTTTCAACCCACGTTCGGGTTGCGGCTTGTAACCTATCGAGGAAGTTCAATAGTTGACATTCCTCGGGAAATGATGGTTCGGAAATTGGAATAACAATTCCTTGTATTGATCCCAAGCACAGTAAAATGGCTCAGAATCCCGTTGAAAGAAACGCAAAAGTACCTGTCTATCTAACATCTTTAAACACCTTGCAGGAAAACAAAAACAAAAACTACAAAGAAAAATTTATACAAAAAAGAAATACCTAAAGTAAAATCGGTTCATTTACTCATACTATCTATAATAATAAAAAAAATCAATCCCTGTCAACAGTGCCAAAAACTTGGTAGCGCGTAATTAATGCACGCCACTTACACCGCAAGTATACAGGTCAAGTTTTAGTATAGGTTGGGAGATTAAGGGTATCGTGTTCACAAGGATTGATTGAGATTATTACCGAGTACCGTGATTTTCATAACCTAATTTTATTTAGGCGATAAAAAATGTAATTTATAATTAATAAAAACTAATGCTAAAATACTAATTAATCTAATTAAACTATAATACTATTTTGAGATGTTTAATGGAAAAGATTGCCTACACATTAATTTCATTTACTTAAATGCGTTTGATTTCGTTTAGTTAACAATAACGGTGTTTTATCCTATCTGACAAGTTTTGTATCTTAAACTCACTCACCACCTCTCTCGAGTAAAAGACGAGTGAATACGTGACTTCGTGTCAACGAAGAAGTCCCCCTCAATGTCTTAACAATACTAGGTCACATGAGTCTCACCCTAATGTCATTGATTGCAAACTTTCCAACTCTCTCTGATTATTAGATCGTCGCGTTGTGTTTACCCTAGTCCGAATTTAGGGTTACCTCTCCCAAATGTCAAACTCCGTATTCTCTATATATCATTGCAAGCATACAAACAATACAAGAATGGTAAACACAATTAAAATAACGAAGAACAACCGTTAAATAAAAACATAATTCAATCAAACAACATATTCATAAATTTATATTAATCTCTAAACAACCCATGTTTAGCCAATGGTCATAACCATATATAAAATGTAAAATGAGCTAAACATGCTCAACAACTACCGAAATTAAGAAAATAAAGAAAAGAAATGAAAGACTTAGCAGATATCTGAAGATTTGGCGCTAAAATCATTGAACGATCGCTTCCTTCTTCTTCTTCTTCTTCTTCGGGTTGTGAACTTTCCCTCAAAAATCTCTCAACCTCACCCTAAAGATATTCTAAGGGGATTAGGGGGTGTTAAAAATCAAAAGAGATGACGAAAGGAAGGGATTTATAGGGCTTAAAATATAAAAAAAATATCTAATTCTGTGTGCAGAGTGATTGCCACGGCGGGTATGTCGCTTTGATCTTTACCGGAGCGGCGAAGGAAGCGGTGGGCGTAGGAACCTCTCTGCAGTTTCACCGTCATGGCGGTGTGGTCTTACCGCTGCGGCGGTGGATGTTCAGTAAGAAAAGGCACCTCTCTGCATTTTAACCACTACGGCGGTAGTCTGGACGCCACGGCGGTGGGCTGCTTTTAGAATATTGCCTCTATGCTTGTTTTCCCACCATTCGTGATTCGATATGATCATTTATGATTCGTTATCATCCAGTTTTACCCCCATACACCTGATTTACACCAAAAAGAATAAAAACATATTAAAATATGTAAAAAAAGCTAAAAAATACTCTAGAACTTAACAAAACCAGTTTAGGAATAAATAGATAAATCGCACCTATCAGGGGTCCAATTGGCTAAGACGAAAGGCAAAGGGCAAAAGGCGAATATCATAGCTAAAAATGTCCAAGTCTTCAAAAGTGGCCGAGAATGGGACATCATAGTTAAAAAAAAAAAAAAAAAAAGTCCAAAAAAGTCCAAGTCTTTAAGAATGACCGAGCAGGGGCTTAGGTCCATCTCCGAGGTAGATTCAAGCAATTTACCAAGCAAGAATCCAACTTTATGTTCTAACAACTTGCCAAACTCAGGCCTTTCTCCATCTCGGTATTTCGGGGATAAAGATGGAAGCAAAACTCTGCCGCCGAGAAGAGGAACCGTTTCTGCTCCAAGAAAGAGACAACTCTCTAGGGACAGACAAAAACTTAAAGACACACATATAAAAATTCAAAAGTAGTAAAGGAGATCATGCAGAAAATCACAAAGTGTTCTGAATCTTCTGAGAACAAATCACTAGGGAATTTTTGTTCATTCAAACATCCATCACAATTTTAAGGGCCCCAAAACCCATAACAGAAATAACATTTTCAAGGCAAAGAGGCTAGGGTGCCAAAAAGGACAAAAAAAAAAACAAAAAAAAAACAAAAACAATAAGTACAAGTTTTTTTAGATTGATTCAAGACTGAGTAGAATTGGGGTTGAATTTTTTACTAGCCAGTGAGGGACGGTCCGACTTTGCCTTCATCAAAGGGGGGTTCGTTTTGCTCGACCGCAATGTTCCCTTGAAAATTATCTATTTCGCTCAAGCCAGCAACTACTTCTCCTATCTCGGCTTTGACATTTCCTTGTTGAGCACCAACATCCCCCATCTCAACATTGGCCTCCACCATCATGGCATCTGCATCTCCTTGCTCAACTTCGGCAATCCCCATCCCAGGACCAACATATCCTTTAACATCTGAGTAATCCATACCAATGTCATCAACTGGGAAGTTTGGGTGTTGGCGACGCAGATTGCGGATTGTGTACCTATGACCATCCTCTACTATTTAAGCAGCCAACAACAATTTCATCCCGACGAAGGCTGGAGACTTTATTCATTTGTTAACAACATCCTCATTGGTTTTAGAAATTGAAGCACTATGCTCATTCTTCATCTCATCCATCCTCTCTTTAACGGCAGGGAGGTTAGCTTCAAGCATGTTGGAACGGGATTCAAGGACCTCCTTCTCCTCAACCAGTTTTGTCTTCTCCTCAGTCAACCTTTTCACATCCTCTCTGGTGTCATTCTTACTCATCATCAATTGTTTGGTCATCTCGTGCCACCTTCTCGCCTGGAACAAGTGCTTCTTGCATTCTTTATTGATATTGTGCTCTCTCAAAGGCAAAGTTGAGGCATGTAGACAGAGAAGAGACCCTAGACAACACCTGCAGAACATAAAATAGAAAATGTGTCATATTACTACCCAAGAATAAATTAAAATGAAGAGTTAAAGTAAATCCTACTGTTAGCTTTACCGCCAATGCATCCCTTTGCAGTGTGGCAACAGTCCTCGCATCCGATTCAACATTCACTTGCTCTAGGTCTTTAGGGGGGGATGATCCGACTAACGTAGGTAGACAACATCTTTGGGTGGTCTAGGACCCCTTGTCCGAGAAGAATACTTGTATCTGGGGTCGAGAAGGATGTAGGGGTGGAAGTTTTGCTTGGTACTCCCAAACTTGGAATTTTGCTAGTCCTCAAGCAAAACACCCTAACACTCAATTAAACTAACTACACTAATTAACTAAAAACTAATATAAAAATGAATAAACATAACAAAGAAGATGTAACTGCATGCGAGTTTCAAGTCCAATCGAAGAAACCAAGTGATTCTTCTCTCAACAACCCTCAATCTGATCAAGTTTGGGAAATAACACACACCAAGTAGTGTTCTAGAATTCCAACACTCAATTTCAGTTAAAACCATTCTAGATCCATTTGAAATGTGTGTGTGAGAGATATTAAATGTATAACTAACGAAACACCAGATTAGATTATTCTGTAGTTAAGCTCATGACTTAAACCTTAAAGGATTCAGGAAAACCATACACTTGACTGGGCTCGACTATCCACTAATGTAGGTTTGGATATTCACGGAGATCAATAGGGCTTGGTTTGGATTTGGAGGATGAACAAGGGTATCGCAGGAATAGAAAACATAAAATCATTAAGATTAAACGATACCTGAGGCACAAATGCTTGTCGCTATAACACTCTCTCGTAACCCCACACAAACACAACCCTGAACAAGAATTTAAGAACTTTGTATTCACTTGTCGAAAGTAATGAAAATAAATACTATATTTACATTGTTTTTCTTTTTTTAAAGACATAACACACCCCCAAACTTATTCGAATTTCTACATTTTTAGGAGTGTACAAAAAGGATTAAGTAACACACCCCCAAACTTATTCTAATTTCTAAAATTTTAGGAGTGTGCAAAAAGGATTAAGAAAATGACAAGTTAATACACTAATACCGAATCAATAAAAATTCATCCGAAACCCGACTGCTCACTTCAAGTAGCATAAATTAATGCTAACTTGATTTCACTCAATTTGAAAATTAGGCTTAGCGACAATGGTTTGGAAAAAGTAATTGGATAGAGTATTGAAATGTATTCAGAATTGAAAAGATTATTGGCTTCGATAGGGTAACGAGGGATAAAATTTTCAGGTTAACTTCAAAGGTTCAAGCGATAAAAATGAAGGCCTAAATCATGCTGTCGGAATTACCTCACCTATAATTTAGCCTCAAGCCTCCCCCAAATCAAGTTCTAGATTCCTCATTTCTTTCATAAACTTATTACTAAAAAATCAGCGTCAAATTGTTCAGATGACTATACACTGAGTCTATGCGATCGTGTGATTTAGAATCAAAATAATTTTTACCTAATCGACATGCTAAGCACAGACAGCACACATGACTAGCATTACCCTCGTCCTCGATATACAATTAAGAGACAATTTTCATCATCAAGAAACGACCCTAGACGAATTCAACAACTCATCAAGAATATACGACTTCATACATAAACATTTCTACATTAACTCTAAATACTACATACATACACTAATCTAAGCATTTAACATGAAAAAACAAAACAAATAAAATAAAGCTTAACTAAAAATTATAGTTTTACATACAAAAAATATTTTCATCCTTCACATCTTTCTTTAACAGCACAAAACGTGATGTACATTCCCCCTAAACTTAAAAAGAGGCAGTGTCCTTACTGACTAAGCAGCGAACCCAATAATAATTTATAGCAATGACAAGTAAAATTTGGTACCGACACATACTTAGGGGGTAAGACGTAAAAGTCTCACCCCCTACCATTCGCTGGGAGAAAGGTCATTGCCATAACTATCACATCGGAATGGAAATTGTGGGGGTTGCAAAAGGTGTGGCAGCACATGCGGCATTGGTGGATAAACACTCCTATAAATTCTGAAGCGTTCGCTTATGAGCCGGTGGATTTGATCTTGTGCACATACGAATCGCAACGTTTCAACAAAATTTCAAAAATGTAGCATGCAATTTTGTTTCACACAACTTAACAATCCATTGAAACTAAGTTCATCACCAAAAATGAAACCAAAATCTTGTAGTGATAAGGAAAATCACGAAAATAGGGTTGAAAATTAATTTGTTGTGGATGATTTGGGGTGGAAATCACAAATTTTGTAAATGGAAGGATGAAATTGAGGGTTTGAAATGGTTTGGAATGATGAAAATTGAGAAATTTTGGAGTTTTAGATATGGTTGTGGCGTTTTTGTATAGTAGGATGGTTTTAATTAAACAAAGGCCTCACCACAGCGGCGGTGGGTATTACCGCCTCGGCGGTGTGAGCACCTTTTTAAAACCTTAACATTCTGTCATTTCACCACTTAGGCAGTGGGAATCACCGCCTTTCCAAAAACTTAACTCTCTATTGTTTCACCACCTCGGCAGTGAAGTAACAATGCTGGAAACTTGACATCTTGCATTTTCACCGCCTAGGCAGTGGGCCTACTGTTGGATTTTCATTTTTTCTTCAAGTTTTCACACAAAGGTTCCATACCATGCATTCCCACTTCCCTTGTTCAACGATTTTAAGTACGAAACACATCTCCGAGAATCCTCACTCCTTAATTTTCCTCCAAACATGCTCCGAGACCATTCTCGCCTCCAAAAAATAAATAATAGAAAAAATTGGGTAAAACTTGATACCCTCGGTTTCGTATCAAAAAACGTGACTTGCTTGATTTACCATCCCGAGCTGGACTTGGTTGAACATTTTTCACCAAAATTCCTCATAGACAAGAAATTTGGGATATAATGCTTCGTTGGATCTCGATTCATGGTATTGAAGTTGGATTCTTTTCTCTCTCCTTATCCTTTTCAACGTAAGCTCGATCTCCGAATCAAGAGCCAAGAATTTCAACTTCTTCTACGTTGTATGCACTGCTTAATCACAACTGACGAAAAAAATGAACAAAATAATTAAAAAGAAAAGAAAACAAAAGAATTGTCTGGATTAATATTCAACTACTTAGTCGCAATATCAATTATACGCATTCATTACCATCCCCAGCAACGGTGCCAAAAACTTGTACGACGAGGTTTTTACACGCTCGCGTATTGACTACTCGCAAGTATATGAGGTTAAGTTTTAATATAGTAAATCTTTAAGATCGAATATCGTTCCACAGGGATGGTGTGAATAATTGAATACCGCAATTTGCATAGTCTTATATTATCCAGACGGTTAAAGAATTATTTAAAATTAAACTAATTAAAACTAAGCTAAACTACAATTAGTGGGTTAATCCTAACTAAGTTGATTACCTAGGGATTGATTTCATTCACTTAATACATGTTTGATTTTATTTAGTTAAAAATAACGGTGTTTTATCATATCCGACAATCTCGGTATCTAAAACTCATTCACTCCCTCTCCCGAGTGTTTAGTAAATGAATACATAACTTTGTGTTGATATCGAAGTCCCCCTCGAACGTCTTTTCGAACACATAGTCATGTGAGTCTTGACCCAACCTCATGGATTGCATACTCTCCAACTCCCTCTTGGGTTATTGGATCGTCGCGTTGTGTTTAGCCTAATCCGAATCCGAGGTTACCTCTTTCGAGTGTCAAACCCAATATTCTTAAATTCAACCCTAATACCTTAATAAACATATTAAAATTGTAATAGAGCGATAACCAGAATCGGATTTAAACAAACAACCGTTAAAGAAACATATATTAAACCAAACAAGTATTTACACAACTACATCGATCCCTAGCTAATACTTATCTAATCTATCATGATCTTGTCCATATAAGCATTAATACAAAAGGGATTCATCATCATTCACAATAAAACATTAAATTACAAAGAGAGAAACAAAGAGAGAAAGATCAAATCTTAAAGTGGAGTAATCCACTGTTACCAAAGATCGATCCGCTAGTGTTTTCTCTTATTCGAATGATGAATCTCCTATTTGAGCTCTTCAAGAATAGCCAAGGACCAAGTCCTAAGGGTTAGAGATGTCTAAGCCTTCTTCAATGGAAATAGGAGAAAGGGTTTTATAGTGGTAAGGTTTCAAAAATATCTGAAAATATCTCAAAAGATCTTAATTATGTACAGAGTTAACCGCCTGGGTAGTGGTTTCATCGCCTAGGCGGTGGGTAAGTCAGCTCCTCTCTGATCTTCATCACCTAGGCCATGGGACTAGCTCCCAACTTTCGGTATTTTCACCACTTAGGCAGTGGGACTTTGCTAATTTTCAGTATTCTCTACATTCTCACCGATGCGGCGGTGGCCTTACTGCTACGGTGGTAGGTCTTGTGCCTATGAAACCTTGCTTCTTCAATTTTTTTTATCGTTTTCCCACCGTTTTCGCTCGTTTTTCGCTTGTTTGCGTCCTTACACCTAAATTACATAAAAACTAACAAAAACACAATTAAATATTACTAATTCACTCAAAAACTACCAAAATCGACTTAGAAGTAGATAGGTTATTTCAACCTATCACTTGGCTGGAGGACTCCAAAGGTCCCTTTAGCTCTGGCCTTTTTTAATCCCTCAGCACTTGTCATTTTCGCCTTCCTATTTCCCCTCTCTTGGCTAGCCCCGACGTTGTCTTTCTCAGAAGAAAGTGTGGGGGCTTGCCTAGATAGTGACGACATCTCCTTCTCAACCATAGCTTTGGTTTCTCTCATCAATTGCTTTCTCCCCATTATCCTCCTTGGTACATCCTCCACCTTGACCGGGGCCTCACCTATGGAGCTCATTGCGGTATTATCTTATCCCTTCTTGATAGTTCCCCTCGGGGAACCTCTACTTGGGGCTGTGAGGCTTGTCTATTTTCCACAGTAGCTTTGGCCATCATCTCTTTCAAAAATCTCATTAACACCACCTTGCCCATCTCTACCAAGAAAGTAGGAAAAGTTGGATGAGTGCTAAACAAGAAAAGGATAGAAAATTCAAGAAATCAGCAACTCCCGGGAAGGAAAAACCTTACCGTTCTCTGTACTTTGATCAATCTCTGGTATCGGGAAGCCTTAGGCAGGGTAAAAATAGCGGCAATACAATTTAGATTCCAATAGTTGGTTAATTTGGTTGAACTTGGTCTCCCACACAATTCTCCTTTGTTGTTTAATTGATGTACTGGGTCGAACTCTCTTTTTGCTAACTTTCTCTGGGACTGTTCAAGGAAATAAAAGGAAATAAAAGGAAAATCAATCAAAATACCAAAAGAAAATGCTACACAATCAATGAACCACTCACAAATAAAATCATTTTCACATACAACACCCCATTCCTTGGGAATGGGGTTGGCTCCTTCTTCATTGGTACCAAACTCCCAGCCTACTCCTTCTACAAAAAAGTATTGGGGCTTCCAGTTCTTTATCGTCGACTCAAGGCCCGAGGGAAACTGTATTCTTGACACGACATAACACCACCCCATCCCGAAGGGCATGGATTTAAGAAACAAAAGATATTTAAACAAGTTCAGAGACAAATCTAGTCCCTTGACTTTGCAGATAATAAATGAAGCCATGAAAGCCTGAATGCTATTAAGAGCAAGCTATGATAGACACAGCTTGTACTCCATACACAGGGTTCGAATCCAAGGGTGGATCGAAAACCTGTAAATTGCCCCGCAAATGCTCCATATAAATTGTGATAAAACCCTCAGGGGGGCACAGGTCCTATCCTAAGGAAGAAGAAGACGGGTCACCACCCCCTCTGGAAAGGTGTATTTGCTTCGGGCCTCACTGATATTATCCTTCGTCATCTTTGATGCGATCCCCCAAACGGGACTCTCTCTCAGAACAATACCCTCTCATGTCTCAATCTCATCTCCTTGGACTATGTTCGTCTCCATAGTGGTCCCGCTAGCAAGCCCAGTACCATAATCTTCATTACAACAATAGGAGGAATCAATGCTACTCAAAAAATTCGCCCGTTCTTCCGGGCAAGGGGCAATGCCAACGGGGGGTCAACCCATCTAAGAGGGGAGACATATAGGGCCTGATCAGGAATGGTAGACCCCAACAAGGACTCTAAAGTAGAAGAAAAAGGAATGGAAAACATGTTAAAGGAAAGGGACGTACCTACCGAGAAGGGGGTGCCCCAAAAGTTGCAAAATGTAAAATGAACTCAAGGTGCCTCCTTTATATCGGAGGGAACCTGTCTATGCTAATCGTCGAGCCTGAAAATGACTTGAAGGACTTTTGGAATGGTTCACCGTTCAAATGCCGTTCGGATGCGTGTCCTCTCCCCAACGATTTTGCAGGTGGCGCTTTAAGGGCGCATTAAAGAAGCGTAAGCCGATTGGACATGCGTAGGGTATGCACGTGGAGTATGCATGATGTGCACTTGGAAACCGCAAGCTTTTTTGAGCATTTAGGGAAGGCTAATCATTGCTATTATGGGGCCGCCCATCTATATTCTTAGGCTTTCCCTACCGTTCTAGGGTTGTTCCCATCCCAGAACCGCCCATTCTCTTTATCGGAAAGAAGGCCTAACTCCCATGTAACGCCCCTCAAAGATTAAAAAAAAAAAAAAAAAAAAAAAAAAAAAAGGTCACTAAAACCTCAAAGACCTCTAATAGAAGCAACAAAGCTCCAAGAGAGGCTCACTATAAAGTCCCCCGTCTTTCGAATTTCTTCTCAACACTAGGGACTAAGGGCTACTGATGAGTGTAAAAAGGTCACCCCAATGCAACCAATAGAAGACCGCCACGTACCTACAACTACCCACAAAGATCAAGTCATACCAAGGATTTAGTATGAAGATTGCAGCGAGCAGAGGAACTTTTCCATCCATGCCAACTATCCCAAAGGCCTCAGCACTCTCCAAGAAAAGTATCCAAGCCATCTGAGATGAGGAATCCTTCACCATCTTGGCAGCCTCTACAGTAGCATTACCCATCTCGAAAATCAACTCCACAAAGCTCCTCAAGCAAAGCCCTCCTTCTCGTCTTCGACTATCCGAGAAGGGCAGGGTAGAAAGCTCCACATAACCCATTCTTCCCGTCTCTGGCTATTCGGGAAGGGAAAGAATCGAATTCCCCATCTTTGGTACAACAGGAATGTGTCTTTCTCAGTTTATGGGCTGACTCGTTTCCCCAACTACAAATATCTATAAATATCCCCAAATACCCATAAATATCCCCAAATATCTACAAATACCCCCAAATATGGCCAAAGTAAGAGGCTCTTTGGCACCCTTTCATTGGCTACATGTCAAGATGGAACATTGATGTGATATTGAGGAGACATTAATTCATGCTTAAACCCTTAAGCTAATCCACTCCATGTTTATATATAGGAGGGCATACTATTGCCTAAAGGTAGATCAATTTTGTTCTCTCTTCTCGGTAGTTTCTCTATAAAAAATTTCACCTTATGTTGATTCTCACGCCAGAGGGGATATACTGGGATTATCCCTGCAAGTCCTTTGTGCAGTTTTCCAGGTGCTCCCCATCTCGGGTCTATTTCATCTCAAGCTCTGATTCACTTTTTCACGAGTCACAAAGTATTTTAATCATCCTCTTCCTAGACCAGAGGGCTTTTGGGGCAATTCCAATTCAGGCCCGTCCCTTTTTGGCTAGGGACCTCTCCACGGATAAGAAGCTCCACGGATTGAAGATCTCCATTCCAAACCTCTCCATTTCTACCAACGCTGATCGAACCATACCGTTAAGGTCATCCAAAATTCAACATCAGCAGATAACATGAAAATGTTTAAGCTTTAAACTTTACCTAGTTTAATCCAATTTAAAAAAATTAAAATAAAAAATAAATTAAAGAGAAATTAAAGATTTTCATCTTTACGAGAATCCAACTCTAGTGAAATGAGTGCAGATAACAATAGGTCATGGCTCAAATTTAATATCTTTTTCTATACTACGATACTGATGTAATGCAGTGTTAAAGTGGGAGTGCCATACCATAGTGATTAGTTTATAATTATCAATTCTTAATTATTTTTCTTTCTCTAGTGGAGATGAATTTAGATTTAGGTTGCGTTTGGGTAAGAAATTTGATAAATCTTTGGAATTTATAAACGATGGGATTTCAAAATTTTATATTTTAAAATTCCATCATTTAAAAATTTCTTGTGTAGATAACTTTTTTAGATGAAGATTTTGATTTAGTAATTTCACAATTTGCTTATTTGGATAGGCAAGTATTTGTATATAAAATTTTGAAATCCATTAGATTTTAATAATACAAAATGTACAAATATAACTAATAAGAGTTCTTTATGGAATAATTACGAATTAAAAAAAAGTTCTCAAGTGCAGAAGCAATATGGGTTTATACATTCGGATTTTTTAATTTTTTTTGGTAAAAAACGCAAATCACGATTGCTTTTCTTAAAGAAACGCAAAATGTGATTGCGTTTCCTGCCTGTTTAATTTTCAAAATTTGGCTGTTAAGGAAAACGCATTTTGGACTTGCATTTTTTCTTTTAGAAACGCAATATGGAATTGCATTTTTTGTCCGACAAACCCTAACCCACTGACTCCATTTTATTTTATTTTTATCTTCTCCTTTGGCTCTTTGGCCACCGTATCTCCTTCCCATCACTGACCTTGTCCTTTTGCATCTCCGTCGTCGTCGCCCTTTTCACTCTTTTCCATCATTGCCGTCTTTTCTTCTATCTTCTTCTCCTTTGCGTCACCACCAAACATTGTCTACTTCAGCCACTGTCACCGCCTCCAACCACCGTTGTTGAGGTGAGATTTTTTTTTTTTTTTTTTTTTTCCGAAGTTCAGTTTTTTGTATTTTAATTTCAGCCCTTTTTTTTATGTGTTGTTTTTTCCCTTGGTCTTTGTTCTGTTCTGTTTTTTTTTTGTTCTTCGAGTCTATTTTTTTTTTGTCACATTCGATTTTTTTTTTCTATTTCTGCTCTGTTTTTTTGTGTGTTATCTGTAAAGTAAAAATTAGTTTTCAAAATAAAATTGAGGTGTCTAAAATGGTCAAACAAGATCCGATTGGCATGAAACTTGTGGCTACTAGTCCACATGTCCATCAAGACTTGTAGAAAGTGTTACTGCAGTTGAAAATTTGTATACCTTGCCCTTACATATTTTTTGTAAGCTCTATTTACACTATAGGGATGGACTATTAAGAATGAAAAAAAATTGATTCAAAAAATCCGTAAAAAAATCTATTTAAAAAAATTATTACTACAATTGAAAAATTGACGGATACTTAGAGAAAAAAAAATTGATTGATGTAATCAACAATGTAAATCTAATTAAAATTTTAAAATAATCTAGCAAAAATTTATAATGCAAATTCAGAACATCAAATAAATTGGTTATTTGTTTTACCCTAATTGATCATAGATCAGCAAGAAATTAGAGATAAAGAAACAAATAATATTGAACACAAAAGAAACAAAAATGAAATCCATCAATTTTTTTTTGGACAATTTCAATTTTTTTTGAATGATAATGATAATAATATTGTCTTTGTTTTGTTTTGATTTGTGACATTGTAGTTGTTCGAAATGGAGACCGTTACATTATATTTGTATTGAGGTGGTAGGATATTAGAAGGAACTGAGTTTGGGGTGTCGTATAGTATGTTTGCGGTCAAATCATTGGATGTTTGTCAGGGGATTACGTTAAACGAATTGATTGCGATGTCACGACCTTATATTCTTGAGGATGGAGTTGATTCAGCTTTAAAGTTAAATTGTACATTGCCAATAGCTACTTTTGGGCTAGGGAATTATTGACACATGTTGTTTTCAATAGTTGATGAAGCGACATTAGATTATGTGCTTCAGTTACCTTGTAAGATGTCCTCGCTGCTTGGTGTTGAGGTGTATGTCAAGGTAGAGTGAGCTTTTGATCACGCTCTAATATTTTCTTCCCAACCTGGTCCTTTTACCCAATTTTTAAGTCAGAGTTTCAATTCTCATGTTATCGCATTATCCGAACAATTTTCTTCGTATAACATTCCTATGTTCGATCCCTAAGTTGTTCGATCCAGTTACACTCACCGATTGCCCTACATTCTCGAATAATATCATCCCCATACAGTGATTGACCGTGACACAAGCACCAATTCTACTGCTCCACATCACCATCATTCGTCGATTAGTCTACGGCACGACAACAATTGTTGTAGGTATGATGAGAATATGGGAGGTGGGCCAATTACAGTCGATAGTTTCCACAAGCGAACATACAGATTTAGAAGATGTTGTTGCGTTGGAGGAAGATGAGAATGATGGGAATGGAGATGAAGTTATGTATGTCGAATGGAGCGGGCAAGGGAGTAAGCAGTTGCCATTGCATATGGTTCCTTCATTTTATAATGAGTTAGAATGGGGTGATAATGATGATATGGAAAAGTATGAGCCAAAGTTGCGGAAGAATTTCTGGAACCCAGAAATGGACAAATTTTGTTATGGCATGGTATTTAAGGACAAGAAACATGTCCAGAATGCCATGAAGTATTACCATTTCATGAAAAATAAAGAGTTTTCTATGGCAAAGCTATATCCTAAAGTTTGGTAGATTAAATGCAAGCACGGTTACGGGTGGAGGATGCAAGCAACTTTGAAAATGAGTCACAAAATATTCTAGATTACGCAGTATAATGGGCTACACACGTGTTTCTATAATAATACAGTCTTGGATCATGAGAACTTGGATTCAGGTGTCATTTCTGACATGATACTTGGACAGGTCGAAAAGGATCCAGAACTGAAGATGAGTGTTATCGTTGCCTCTGTGAATGAGTCTTAGGGATTCATTATCTCCTACTGAAAGGCTTGGTTGGCTAGATCTAAAGCCATCGAGACCTTGTTCGGAAACAGGGACGAATCGTATCGAAAGTTGTTGAAGTTCATGTCCACATTGCAGCACTTTAATCTTGGGATGATTATCGAATGGAGTATCGTTTTGACTGCTCAACCTGGCTATTCGATGTTTGACATGGTCTTTTGGGTATTCCAATCTTCTGTGGTTGGATAGAGATATTGTCGGCCTATCATCACGATTGACAGTATCCATATACACGGTAAGTACGAGAGGAAGATCTTGATCGCCATTGGGATGACACCATCCAATAAGTATTATCCTTTGGCATTCATGGTGGTACCGACAGAAGACCATCGCTGTTGGTCCTGGTTTATTTCGATGCTGAAGCGTCATATTGTTAAAAATCGTCTGGAGGTCACATTAATATCTAATAGATACACAGGCATTATGATTATGGTAAAAACTTTATGGATTAATCAACCGAATGAGCCTGCTCAATATCATCGATTTTATCTATGGCACCTTTGTAGCAATTTTAACATGTTTAAAATTAACAACTAAAAGATCTTGCTTGGAACGTAGGTGCTTCAATACAAGTTTGAAATTACAATGCCATCATGGAACATATAAAAAAATAAAAACGGGGGCGTATACGAGGTTGGATAACGTTACCAAAGAGAAATGGACCAGGTCACATGATGATGGTAAATGTTAGGGCGTGTTGATGACCAACTATGCCGAAGTATTCAACAACTATTTGAAAGGTGCAAGAAATGTCCCAATCACAGCAACTGTTTCGATAAGTTTCTATAGGTTGGTGAAATACGTTGATCTCAGTCAACATGAAACTCTAAAGGACATGGCTATGGGTTTGGGGTATGTAAAATACGTCATTGAGAAAATTTAGAAATATCAAGCCAAGTCCAAAACATATGACGTCCAAATATTCAATCGGTAAGGTGTTTTAACTTGCAATTTATTAATTACTTATTTTTTTAATATTTATAATAAAAATTATATAACTTATCATCTAATTTGATGTATAAATATATTCAATAATAGGGAGAATACAAGTTACCACGTGAAAACAAGAAAGATTTTGGCCAGTGATATTATTACATACAAAGTTACTTTACGTGATAACCCTGATTGTATTTGTGGAAAATATAATACTTTCAGATATTTATGCTCACACATGCTTGCAGCGACCGAATATTGTGGCATTGATATGTTTCGCTACATCGCTCTTGAGTACATAATAAGGAAATTGCTAAAAGTTTGGGAGTCATTGTTTGAACCGATCATTCACGAGGACTATTGGCCGGTGATTAATTTTTCGATCCTTCTTCCTAACAACAATAGACTTTGAGTTGTGAAGCGCGGGCGACCAAAATCCACTCGCATTCAAAACGAGATGGATGTGTCGTAATGGACAATGACAAGTCGGTTTGGGTTGTGTTCTCAAACTGATCATGATAGGTGAACATGTCCATCTCGACCCCAATGAGTATCTCAATTAATTAGTTTGTTTCATTGTAATGGAGATAATAATTTTTATTTTTAATTTAGTTTATGATTGTAACAACATTCGTATTGTGTTGTATTCTATTTTCATTTAGTTGATAAATATAATATTTATTTCGTATAGTACTATTTCATGAAATTTTAGTTTCAGATTAATATTTTTGACACTCGTTTCAGATTTTTTATGTGAAATGTAAACGAAAAATAAATAAATTAGAAAATGAGAATTATAGTGAAAAATCTAATTTAAATTTTGCACAATTTGTAGACTCCCTAATTTTTTTTTTCTAGATTCTTCCAGTTATCGCTAAGCCTGGCCCCATGGATCAGTCGTTGCTTTATTTGCAGAGAGACCATATATCTGTATCTGTTTGGGAAGAACGCAGAGTGCAGGTTGTACTAAATAAATATTTCAGCATTGTATTCAATTATTTATTTTTTGTATTTTGTATTTTTTAAATTGATCGCCTTTTAATTTATATTTCAGCATTCTTCTCGGCTTGACTGTTCCGAAGTGGGACGGTTTCCAGGCCAATGGACGGAATATGTTCCCAGTCGAGTGGTACAGTTGATTCAACCCGTTGGCTTTATAAAGATTTTTGGTTAAAGAAGAAGTAGTTAAACCATGCATTGATTACCAAGTTGGTCGAGAGATGGCGTCAGGAGACGCATACGTTTCATCTTCCGACTAGCGAGATGATGGTGACACAGCAAGACGTGGCAGTGTTATTCATGCTGCCCGTGAATGGATGAGAAGTTACCGAGCCTGAGGACATATTATCGGTCTCACGTTGGTAGAAACTTTGCCACGACCTCCTCAGCCATACACCTCCAAAGGACAAAATCAAGTACTGTTGCCTAAAACTAAAATGACTACAGTCCACTGACGAGCGCATTATGTAGTGTTACACCCATGCGTACTGAATGATATTGATTGGCATAGTGTTGATGCTAGATAAATCAAATAATTTGGTCAAGTTAGGCTACTTACCACTACTGCGCGATTTGTCTGGGTTGCATACATATAGCTGAGGCAGTGCTACACTAGCGATTTTGTACCTGGAGCTATGCAAGACATGTCATAAGGAGACAAAAAAGATGTCTGGACCTCTTTTTTTTATTTTTATTTTTTTATTATAGTGTTGGGCATGGGAACAACTCCTGAGACTACGCCATGTGTCTTTATCTACGACTGCCGATTAGTGGGTGACCTATAGATCGGGGACTTGAGATTCTCAGGCGCCCCTAGGGGGTCTTGATACCTTATTATATAATTAATGTTTATGCATTTCAAATATTTTATTTCATTTAGTAATAATTAATTTTTGTTTTGCGTACAGTTGGAAAGTATCTTTTAATCTGGATAGCAAGCCGATGCACGTATAGATTGTGTATTGTGATTAGCTAGATCATTTATAGGATAACGATGTTAGTTATAAATTTACGTAAGATGTTACTGATGTTGATTTAATTATTTATTTTTATATTTATTATTTAATTAATTTATTTGTATGTTATTTGCACAGGTGATTTGGATGTCGTATCTGGACGATCTCTTGGAGCAATTAGCAGCATATTGTAGAGATAGCCAAGCCATTTGGATGGCGTCTGTGCCCCTAATTTGTTACAAAATCGTGGAGTACTATTATCCTCATCGTACGCTACGAAAGTTTGGATTTCACTAAGGGATTCCACGGCTAAGCGACACATACAAGGAATTGCATTTGAATAGCCAGAGAGGAAAATTTGGTACATACTGGTCGATAATACACGCGGGACATATACGGGCGAGGTATAGCCAACGACCACCTGATTTGAGTAACTTCCAGGTTGGGACAGGGGTCCTTAATCATTACATACCCTGATATTGGGAAGTCACCAGACGGTTTATAGTGAGCCCGTTTTTTGGATCAAACTTCGACTATCATGCAGTAGGTGGTCGTCCGACGATAGATGTATAATTTAATTAGAACATATTTTTGTTATTTTGTGTTGTAATTAATGTTCATTTACTTAAGTGTAATCAACTTTATGTTGTAGGAACCAGATATTTCAGCCTTGCATTAAAAACAGGACAACCAAGCGACTTTGAACAGGCTGTACAATTAATGCATGATACTTGTTCCCGGGCCTTGCATCGATAACTTCTATACCAGATGTCGGGTGATGTTGCTTTGAGGATGGAGCGCATACTATATTCTCCATTGGAGCTCTATTCCAGGTTTTTCGTAAACAGGTTGTTGACATATACCGAGCAGGCGATGTAGTGATGGAGGACGCCAGTGTCAGACCATCTACTTACAGGATGAACGATTTATTTTCAGAGTACGGCACCGACCTGGGTGTCAGTTGCGGATCGTCACTGGGTAGCACATTTGTTACCTCGATGATGGAGCATCCATCAACGAGCTCAGCACCGATTCCTATTGTAACACGTAGCATACCCAGTGGAATTCAAAGACACGTGTTTCCAGTACCTTGGGCACCAGACGACGAACATGCAATGTCGATCGTGGAGGAACCGTCGTATCCATCTACCATGGATTTGGGACACGTGACTCAAGTTGAATATCTCTAGGCAGATGAGATGGAAGAACTTCCACTTTCTCTACGGCGACAATGGAGAAACATCAAACGTAGGGGGTGTGGTACACAGAACCCAATGAAATGTATTATAATTTGTAGAAATGTATATAATTTAACATGTACATTATGTATTAACTTATGGAGTTCTTAAGAAATTTATTGATCTACGCTAGACCAAGAACTTTCTAAAACATACAGTACATAACATCACAATGGTAGTGACATGAAAACAAATGACAAATACAATACATAACAAATACAGTACGTAACATCACAATAGTCACATGAAAACACATAACAAATACCATACAAGTAGCTAAATTTATTTATTCTTCGTTTAATATGTATCCCTCAGACAAGTAATCATTGTTCGTCATCACGTTATTATATTCGTTTTGAGAGACTGTTATGTTACTTGCGGCGCTCATTTCATTAGCTAGTTGGAGTAGATAATATTGACTCCTTCGTAACGACATTCAATTATTCTGCAGGCAAATTCGTGTAATAACATATTCTATTTCACTTGGGTCATCCATTTGACATCTGCGAGGTATTTGAAGACTTCAAGAATGCGGAACAGGTGCACTAAGAGCTCTCAAAGAATTTAGAAGGTTGTTAGCCATTCTTACCCTCTATTCCCACTCATGCCATAGGCCAACACAATACTTGATCGGATTGGCGTCTTGATCAGTCTAGTAGTCATCATAATATGGTTGTAAAACCCACCGTCTATAGTGATCCCAAGGTCCAGACCGACCCCAAACACCATATGATTTTTTCTCAATTGAAATACCATATGAGCTTTCTTCACTCAAATTAATGTTTGAAGATATTTCACGAATGTTATAGAGTGAAATTAATATTTCTATATGCTTTTTTCAATAACATAAGGAAATCTTATTTATACCCCAGATTTCAAATTACATAAACTTGAATTGAATAAAAGATAAACCCTTCTAGCTTTTAGTGACTTTTCATTGATGTTTTTGGGCCACACGTTTTTCAGCTTTTTAACAGCCTTTTTCATGTATTTTCTAGGCTTCATCAGTCTTTTTCAGCCTGATTCAGCCTTTTACAAGTTTTTTCACTGGGTGACGTGTTTTCAGCCTTTTCCAGCCTTTGTCATCGATACAACCATTATCAGATTTGATTTGACAAATCAGTGGGTGTTTTTCAGTGTTATTAGTACTGATCAACTATTCAACTTTAGTACGACGGATTGGACCATTCAGGCAATCATTTATTATTAATGCATACATACATACATATATACATACATACATACATACATATACATACACACACACACATAGCACTATATCAATCTTCAAGCACATTTTGATCGATTGCAAATGTACACGATATTAGATCTATATCGTTCAATGGGATGCTACTGAGTTTTGGAGGATGAATTCTCATACTCTTTAAATTCAAGAGTTCGTTACTCTCCACATTGGGTTGCAAAGATGTGAGATAAATACGTACACTTTTGTGTGAACCAAGCAGATACTATTATCGATGGATGTAGGTAATACAATATACCAATAGTACGTTAATTGGTCAGAACAATACCAACATGATCTTCAAATGGCGTTGCATCGCTACCACGAAGAAAATAATTGAATGCAAATTCGAATTCTTTGACACGAGCTTCAAATGATGGCACGTGAGTGTCTACAAGAAGGTTTGGTTGACGAAGGTCGTATTTACATGCGATACTCAAGTGAACCTGAATATCAGTCAGATATTGAAATGTTTGATGATGAGAGTAATGTTTAATGCTTTCGCATTGGTCAATTGCTGTTTCACTATATTTTTTTTTTCAAGTCTAATATATCGTATCTACGTTAAATTATAATGATGCTACTTCTACCAAACAACATACTTTTTGTCTTTATTTAAATTCCAAAAACACACATACGATAACAAATGTTTACAATACTATGACAATATGTAGAAAGAACCACATAGTGTATTACAAACAAAGCTACTATAAAATATGAGTTTGGAACCGAGTATTGTTAAATAAACGGATCAGCAAACCTTCATGCTCAGATATCTTCAAGGGCAATCAGATATTCCATGAATAAACCATCAGGAAATTCTACAAATTTATTAAATTCAAATAAATAGTCTCAACTTTTCGAAGTCATCCTAACTGCCAAGTTGTTCATCGTTTTTGGTAAGTACTTCACCATACTACCTGTCTCATTTACAAGTTGTTCAAACCTACCAGTGTTTATCACATCCTCAATCGAAACCTTACAGTCACAGTAAATTACGCAGATTGTGAACATTATTTGATTCAACGTTAAAAGGCCTTGTTGAATATTTCATATGACAGCATCTTTTTGACGCTCGGGTAAAGTATTACAGCATACCAACTCTATCTTTACAAAACCACTATATCAGTTTCCTGTTCTCGTTCTAATTAGGCCCCCTAATGCGATGACATGCTGACCAGTTATGTAGCCACTGACATTCACCAAATACTTCCCTGTAAAACAACTAATTGTCAAAAACAAAGATTGATTTCATTCAATTGTAAAAAAAAACAACATATATCGAAAAACATTCACCGTGATCTTCTTCGTAAATTCTATTCATCGTCTTTGTGAATAAAACAAAATGAAGATTTATTTTAACAATACACATTACTTATTATGAACTGAGGTTGTTTTTATTTATAGAAAAAATTAATGCGATAAATCAACAAAAAATTGGCAAGAAATTGGGGAACAAAACAGTGGAAAATATTTTGGCGGGAAAAAAATAAACAGAAAATAATAGGAATTTTTTTTTGGCGGGAATTCTTTTGGTCAGATAGTGGCTGGCGAGAAATGAGGAAAGTGCCAAAAATTGCCTATATGTACATCTATATTTTTAGAATTATCATTCACACACATGCATTCCTATTCTCCATTTTCATTACTCAAAACATTGGTTCAAATGGCAAGTGGGTCACCCAACGCTAAGGGTAAGAGCAAAGGCAAGGAAAAAATAAAAATCTATTGCATCGGTGAGGATTTAGAGACAATGGACTATGCCAAGTACCAAGATGAGATAGGTACATGGTATGCAATCCAGATACACCGGTCAAAGGTCATACATTGGAGCGAAAATGAACCGCGTTGCCCACTACTATGGTATGACCCCCGAGAGAGGTTGTGTTACCCACAAGACATGTACGGTCTATGGGATGTTATTACAAATATCACTGGTGTTTCGCAACAACTAGATCTCTCTGGCGCATGGCTGAATCCCATCATGAGAAAATGAACTTTCTCAGTACACGATGATCCTTTCAAACAAACTATTCGATGAGTCAATCGTCGTTACCACGAGAGTTACAACTACATCGAATAGGGCAAGGATAGTGAAGAGGAAAAGAATTTACAATGGGCAACATTAATGGAAAAAAGGAACCTTTATGAGGAAACGTCTCATATGTACCATCTCAAGATTCCAAAATTACGGTCTTTCAAAATTTTAAAAAATGAATCAGATAACATCACCAAAATTTGCCACGCATTAAAATGAGAAATAAAACAAATGAAGAAATAGATTTATGTCAAATAGAGACTTCACCAGATTCAAAATACCAATGCCCCAAATGTAAATGAGCAGACACTGAAGTACTTTACCGATCCCAAATACTCCGATGACCCAGAACTATTCGATTACGAACACAGAAAGATTCACTACGAATGGTTTGATAAAACTATGTAGTTATCGATGCTAGAAAAGTTCAATGATGGGTAGTGATGTGGGAAAAATTGGGTTCCCTCCATGTGTCCGTCAGCTGGACCAAGTCTGCCACGTCCTCAACTCCACGTCATGATGGTCTGAGTAGCCCGATGAATAAAACAACTCGGGTTGCCTCTCTAGTTGGTAAATATGAAGAACTCAAGCTCTCCTTACAGCAACATCCTAAAAAATTACCACAGAATAGCAGGTCAGTGCACTCAGCCCGACCTACATCCTAGTTCCCTAGCCAGCCAGGCCTAGGGGCCTCGCTATCTATAGTATCAGGGCCTAGGCCCAAGCCCATAGCTCTAATCTGTTGTGTTAGCCATACGTCTGACTGCTTAACGCTAAACCGAGCTTAAAGCTCTAATCTTGCAGAACTCTAATCACTTCTCTACTATAAGCTCTCTACCAGGTCAGCATAATAATGACTCTCGACCTTAATTTCCCACCAAAAACTTACTCTTATGCCAGAGGGGACACGTCGGGAGGACCCCGACCTATCCTATGTGCAGGTGACAGATTGGAGCTCAGCCTAGAATACAGCTTACAAAAGAAGACAGCGGTTTGGATCACAAGCCGGACAAGGTCTGTTCAGCCCGGGACCAGGACTCCAGCAAGAACGAAGATAATTCTGCGATTGCCTTTAGCACCCCTTTGAGGATAGCCAAACCATACTACTGATCTGACAAATTTTCTACATCGATAATTTGGCGCTATCTGTGGGAAGCGCGTTAAAAGTCTTCTCCAAATCATTAGCGACCTACTTTGCTAAGGTTTGATGAACACAAGGTCTGGATACTTTTTACAACTAGGAAACCAGAACATCACAAAGAAAAGCAACCCCTTTGAAGATATGTCGCAGGCACCGAGATTGGAGACCAAGGCCACAGCTCGAAGGGCAGTCGACGAAGAAAATGTAGAAGTTGAGAGACAAAATATCAATATTGAGGGAAAATCCTTGTAAGATCTCAATCGTAGCACGTACGTTATTTTAGTTGCATTTTAGAGTAATTGGGAACATTCGGGGTAAAATTAGGTCAATTAAAATCCATATTAAAAAGTAGAGGCCTCAAATTTCAAAGTTAGAAAACATTCTATCCAAGATTGGCATTTTACTTTTGAATTGAAACATTTTGGGGTGAAATTACAATTTAGAAAATCTTAAATGTGAAAATTGGACTAAAAGAAGATTTTAAGAAATTAGGGGGAGAAAAGAGTAATTAAAACAAAAATAAATAAATTATACATACATACATATATATATATATATATATATATATATATATATATATATATATATATATATATATATATATATATATATATGCTCATGCATATCATGATTAAAACACCTCAGAAAGAAGAATCTAGAAAAACTTTGAGAAGAGAAAGAAAGGATCGAAGGTTTGGTCGGTCCGGTGGATGTCGTCAGTGATGTTCGTTTTGGGTTCTTCAGTATGGGAGTGTGTGTATTTATCGTCGATCGTCCAGTGATAGTGAGTTCGGTGTGTTATCGTTGTTGGTGTGTTTGTTGTATATGGGTATGGGTATGCTCTGTTTCGTTTCCATTGTCGTTTGTGTGTGTTTTCGGGTGTGTGCGATGGTAACAGTGTGTGTGTGTATTTAGTGCAGTGCCAACGGGTGTGTGTGGTAGTTATTGTTCGTTGGACGAGTGTGCATATATATGTGTTGTCGGCAGTGAGTAAGGGTGTGGGTATGTTGGCTGAAACCAAAACAAGGGAGAAAAAGTAGAAAAAAAAATAAAACGAAAAAAAAAAAAGAGGAGAGAGAGAGAACAGTCCGGTGGATTGGGTATGTGTAGGATCGTCACCGTTTCGGTGCCGACGTGAGGGTGCGTGGTTAGTATTCATTCGATTGGAGTATGCCTGTCGATGAGTTTGGCCGGTGGAGAGTAAGAGTTAGAGAGAGAGCTCGTCGGCAGTAGGAATTCGAAACAGAAATAGAAACCACAGTGTGAGTGTGGGCTGTCCTGTGATTGCCGGCGGTGTGTGTTTGTCGGAGTGATATGCTCAGGCTTTCTTCCAGCGGTGGTGGTGGTGGTGTGAGTTTGGTGAGCCGACGGTGGTTGTTCGACAAAAATGTTAGGCGTTGCCGTCGTTCGGCAACTGTGTAGGTGGGGAGGCCGCCGGTGGTGGGCTGAGCTAGGAGTAAGAGGGGGAGGGGTTGTCAGCTGAATCCAAGAGCTGAAAAAAAAAAAAAAAAAACAGGCAGTGCAGAACAACAGCAGAGAAAAGAAAGAAGAAGAAGAAAAGGGAAAAAGAAGAAAATTACACACACACCCCAAAAATAAAAAGTAAAAACCCAATTCGCGGCTGGCGGGCAATTCGGATTAGGTGACGATTCCGTTGGTTGATATTCTAATCGGTAATTTTATTTTCGTCAAATCAAATTATTAACACTAAATTTCGTAATTGCTACGATAATTTTTGGAATCGTTAATTTTAATAATTGTTGTACGGTGAATATTGACATAGCAGAATGAGGATAATAATAAATTTTCCTAATGAAATTATGGGAAATATGGAACTTAGAGCTACATTGCATGATTAGGTTATTTTACGTAAAATATTAATTTAGATCTTGTCACCAATAGGTTCACAGGCACCGGGGTATCGGTTGAGGAAAATCTGTAAAAGCTGTTCAGAACAGTTAGCCAGGTGAGTGTACTATTTTCTATTAAACCTATTTTCATATATATATGTGATGGAAAATGTGTTTACTTAAAACTGGACGAATTTATAACCTATATGGATCTAGCGATTTTGGTGGGTTGTGGAATTGTGGAAATGTGGATTTTGTTGGTTTTAAAAGAAGATGGAAAAATCTTATTTAAATTAAATGTATTTTGGGAGATAGAGGTTGATGTTATTGATTTGACGATGTTGTTGATTAGACGATGCTATTTCGTAATTTGACGATGATGCTATTGATTTAACGATGCCATAGCTTATGTCCTGTCCGGAGTGGTAGTCTGGCAGGTGGTTATTGATATTATGTCCTATCTAGAGGGGTACTCCAACAGGTGGTTATTGATATTATATCCTGTCTGGAGGGTAGCCCGGCTGGTGGTTATTGATATTATGTCATGGTCGGAGGGGTAGTCCGGCAGGTGGTTATTGATATTATGTCATGTCTGGAGGGTAGTCCGATAGATGGTTATTTATATTATGTCCTGTCCGGAGACGTCCGACAGATGGTTATTGATATTATGTCCTGTCTGGAGGATTAGTCCGACAGGTGGTTATTTGTCCCATTTGGGAGCAAACCTTGTGGGTAGTACGGTACCATTGCAACTCCCGATCGTGAGGTTAAAACGATCACATAGCTAGCCGGGGTGTGGTGTGGTGTGGTGCGATTTGGTGTGGTGTGGTGTGATGTGGTGTCGTATATGGTGTTTCATCGTATATGGTAATTGGGATAAGTACATTTATACATATTCTTTTATACTGGATTGGTATGTCCTAATTTTATTATACCATATGGTTAGTTGAATTATTCTGGTTGATTTTCATTGTTTAGTTGGGATGCTATATATATATATATATGCATATAAATGTTGATTTTGTGGTGACAGGAAAAATGTGTTTTCCTTGTGGTATGAGACATTTATATATTATGATATTTTTATTTGATATGTGATATTTATATGTTTTATGCATGATCCATCTAAAATATTTTTATTAAGAAGATAGTAGACTCGCAGGTACAATAGCTAGGAGTCGGTTCCCTACTGGCATTAGGTAGAGTCCAACAATGGTATAGTATGGCAGTACTTTGGGAGGAGCTGTGTGACGTAAACCTGTGAGAGCTTCATTGTTGTTATACTTTTGTTATTATTATAATTCAGGGACAGGTGTGTCCCCAGTTAGGGAGGATGTATATGGTGACAATTTGTGGTTGTATATTTATGTATGATGGGTGTCCAGGGTGGGGTGTGACAATTTTTGGTATCAGAGCCTAGGTTATAGGTTCTGTAGACTTATCTGTTGTTGTGTCAGTAGAGGATCATGAGATAGAAAGACGTGACAGTCGTCTTGTCAGTAGGGGACTTTGAGAAAAGGGGTCGATAGGTGGTGTCGAGCTAGTAGTGGACCATGAGATAGGGTGTCGATAGGTGGGTTCGGTACATGAGTGATAGTTATTGCATTGCATTAGATGGTACATTGGCTGCGTGTATGGTTATTTGTCTTGTTAGTAATTAGTGGGTGTGACGAATTTGTGATATGGTCAGTTGGTGGGTTCGGGTAGTGTTGTGTTGTTGGTAGTAGTAATGGGTAGATTGCGATGGTGGGTAATAGTAGTTGGGATGGCTAGACTATAACCAATAAACAATTATATGGGTTTTACTTGACGTTGGGATCTCCTCTTAGTAGCACCTAATAATTAGTTATTAAAATAATAGATAGTGTAGCAGAACACACCTTAAGTTGAATTCTTAAACGATATCTAAACTAAAGGAATCTTGTAATGGTATTGAAGGGAAAGCTCATATTAGTTTTAATTAGGGATGTGAGAAAACTGTGGTGATGTTAGAAAAATTTAATTTGGTAGTACCTTCTAGGTTGACGGGCAGGTAGAAATAAGTATGTGGAACTAGTAAATATAACAAACTTACTAATGAATGATATGTAGAAGATAGCCGAGAAATTGTGAGCCTATGATGATAGTAAGTGTGTATAACTATAGTTCGTGTCGTGTGAGTTGTCGATGGATTGTTTCAAAAATAAGTTACCTTTTGAATCTTAGAAGAGGTAAAGTTTGTATTTTGGGAAATGTAATCATTACCCTAGTCAATTTGATTTTTGGTTCAGGAGGTCAGAAGTTATTAAAGTAAGGATATCAGGGATACCTCACGCAGGTGATGGGCACCAGTCAAAACAGCGTTCAGATGGCGGATATTTCAGTAATGAGGGATTGTCCCGATATATATTCCAGCAGAATTGTCAAGGTTTCCAGTAAACACTATCGAGTTACTTCTAGGACCTGTTCTTATATAAATTTCACCCTATCATAGGGCGCATACCGAGTTGACGAAATTGGAAGATCTGTTAACCCGCGACTATAGTAGACCTGGTGTTTCTCTCTCTAAAAAAAAAAAAAATAAAAAAAAAAAATAAAAAATAAAATCCGGTGTTATTCAAAAAGAAAAAAGTATACACGTTTAGGATGAGTGTTGGTAACCGACAATGGAAATAAGGAGGCGGTTCGGGTAAAATTATTATAACCATCGTGTAGAATTGATGATTTGTTCGATCAGCTGCGGAAGACCAAGGTGTTTTCCCAAATAGATTTTTGATTCGTATAGCACCAGTTGGAGGTTAGAGATAGTGATATGGCGAAAATGGTAATCCGATCGAGAATAGAGAAGAGCATGCAGAGTATCTCCAGACTATGTTGCAGACATTGCGAGAGAAACAATTGTATTCCAAATCCAATAAATGTGAGTTTTGGTTGGATCGAGTTGTAATTTTGAGATATGTGATCTTGGGAGATAGTTTTCAAGTGAATCCAAAGAAAGTTGAAGTTGTGGTTGAAGGGGAAAGGCCGAAAAGCGTGACCGAAGTTCGAAACATTTTGGGGATTGGTGGGTTATTATCGTTAGTTGGTGCAGGGATTCTCTGTTATAGCTATCCCATTGACCCGATTGACCCGCAAGAAATCTAAAATTGAGAAGACTGATAAAGGTGAGCGTCGTTACCTAATGCATGAAATGGAGTTGGCGGCGATTGTGTTTGCCCTGAAGATTTGGAGGCACTACCAATATGGCGAGACATGTGAAATATACACCGACCACCAGAGTTTAAAATACTTGTTTACTCATAAGGAATTAAAATTAGAGGCAAAGGCATTGGATAGAGTTGATTAAAGATTACGATTACACCATCCACTATCATCTAGGGAAGGCTAATGTTGTAGCGGATGTGTTGAGTTGGAAATCTGCGAGTTTGATCGCACACATTCAAGTCGTTCATACTAATCTGTATGCTAAGTTGAGATCGTTGTGAGTTCAGTTAGCGGCTGGTCAGACGGCAGCATTGTTTGTGACTTTGACTTTGAGGCCAATATTGATTGACAGTATTATTAAAGAGCAAAAGTCAGACGTTCAATTGGAGAAAATTAGGGATGAAGTGAAAAATAGGCGTAGAGTTGTTTATCATGTCAGGGAGAGTGATGAGGCTTTGATGATTGGGACTAGGCTGTATGTACCTGCTGACGTTAATTTGAAGTAGGATATTTTGAAAGAAGTACATAACTCAGCGTACGTGATGCATCCAGGTAGTACAAAGATGTACCGAGATTTACGTGAACATTATTGGTGGATCAGAATAAAATAGGAAATCGCAAAATTTGTTGCCTGATGTCTTGTTTATCAGCAAGTAAAGATTAAGCATCAGTGTCCAAGTGGGTTGTTGCAACCTCTACCTATTCCAGAGTGGAATAAAGAGCATATCATGATGGATTTTGTTTCGGGATTATCCCATACTCAAAAGAGGCATAATTCATTTTGGGTGATCGTTGATAGGATTACCAAGACCGCTCATTTTATGGCCGTAAAGATGACGTATTCTCTTGAAAAGTATGCTCAACTATATATTAATGAGATTGTTAGGTTGCATGACACACCGTATTCAATACTGTAGGGTAGAAATTCGAGTTTTACTTCAAGATTCTGAGCGAGTCTCCAGACTACTTTGGGTGCTAAGCTGAAATTTAGCAACATTTTTCATCCTTAGACAGACGGTCAATCAGAGCGTACGAGTCAGATGTTGGAGAATATGCTGAGAAGATGTGTTTTGGAATTTCCTGGTAGCTGGGATGATCAATTAGCATTGATGGAGTTCACCTATGACAACAACTACCATTCGGTAATCGAGATGGCCCTGTATGAAGCATTATATGGTAGGAGATGCGGAACCCTAGTTTGTTGGACTGAGGTGGGAGAGCGGAAATTAGTGACGTCAAACATAGCCTAGATGACAACAGACAAAGTAAAGGTGATTCAAGAAAAATTGAAAATTGCTCAGAGTCGACAAAAGAGTTGTGCTGACAAGCGCCGACGGGAGATGGAGTTCGAAGTAGGGGATCATGTGTTCTTGCGTATTTCTCCGTGGAAAGGCATAATGAGATTTGGGAAGAAAAGAAAGTTAAGTCCAAGGTACATGAGTCCATATGAAATTTTAGATCGAGTTGGCACGACAGCCTATAGACTTACTTTACCGCCAGAATTGTCTCGACTACATGACATTTTCCATGTGTCGATGCTCCGAAAATATGTGCCAGACCCTTCTCATGTGTTGACTTCGCAGGCAATCGAATTAGAAGCAGATTTTTCATACGTTGAGGAGTCAATACAAATACTAAGCCGTAAGGATCAGGTGTTGTGAATGAAAATGATCTCGTTAGTCAAAGTGTTATGACATAGTTATGCAATGGAAGAGGCGACGTGGGAGCGAGAGGACGAGATGAGGAATAAATACCCACATTTGTTCAAATAGGTAATAAATTTCGGGACGAAATTTATTTTAGGAGGAAAGAATTGTAAGACCTCAATCGTAGCACGTACGTCATTTTAATTGCATTTTAGAGTAATTGGAAAAATTCGAGGTAAAATTGGGTCAATTAAAATCCAAATTAAAAAGTTGAGGGGTCAAATTTCAAAGTTAGAAAACATTCTATCCAAGATTGGCATTTAACTTTTGAATTCAAACTTTTCGGGGTGAAATTACAATTTAGAAAATCTTAAATGTGAAAATTGGACTAAAAAGAAGATTTTAAGAAATTAGGGGGAGAAAAGAGTAATTAAAACAAAAGATTTTTTTATACATACATATATATATATATATATATATATATATGCATGAATCTAGTGGTTGGAGACTTGATCTCTCGTTGCCACGTCACTCCTCACTCTCTCTCTTTGTCCCCGGCCGATCTCAGATCACACACCCAAGGCATACATATATATATATATGCTCATGCATATCATGATTAAAACACCTCAAAAAGAAGAATCTAGAAAAAAACTGAGAAGAGAGATAGAGGATTGGAGGTTTGGTCGGTCCAATGGATGTCATCGGTGCTGTTTGTTCTGGGTTCTTCAGTATGGGAGTGTGTGTATTTATCGTCGAACGTCCAGTGATCGTAAGTTGGGTGTGTTATTGTTGTTGGTGTATTCGTTGTATATGGGTATGGGTATGCTCTGTTTCGTTTCCATTGTCGTTTGTGTGTGTTTTCGGGTTTGTGTGACGGTAACAGTGTGCATGTGTATTCAGTGCAGTGCCGGCGGGTGTGTGTGGTAGTTATTGTTCATCGGACGAGTGTGCATGTGTATGTGTTGCCGGCAGTAAGTAAGGGTGTGGGTGTGTTGGCTGAAACCAAAACAGGGGAGAAAAAATAGAAAAAAAAAATAGCGGAGAGAGAGAGAACAGTCCAGTGGATTGGGTATGTGTAGGATCGTCACCATTTCGGTGCCGACGTGAGGGTGCGTGGTTAGTATTCATTCGATTAGGGTATGGCCGTCGGTGAGTTTGGTCGGCGGAGAGTGAGAGTTAGAGAGAGAGCTCGTCGGAAGTAGGAATTCGAAAAAAAAACAGAAACATAGTGTGGGTGTGTGGGCTGTCCTGTAATTGCCGGCGAGGTGTGTGTGTCGGAGTGATGTGTTCAGGCTGTCTTCCGACGGTGGTGGCAGTGGTGTGAGTTTGGTGAGCGGACGGTGGTTGTTCGGCGGAGGTGTGAGGCGTTACCGTTGTTTGGCAACTATGTAAGTGGGGAGGCCGCCAGTAATGGGCTGAGCGAGGAGAGAGAGGGAGAGGAGTTGTTGGCTGAATCCAGGAGCTAAAAAAATAAAATACACAGGCAGCGCAGAACCAGAGCAGAGAAAAGAAAGAAGTAGAAGAAAAGGGAAAAAGAAGAAAATTACACACATACCCCAAAAATAAAAATTAAAAAGCCGATTCGCGGCCAGCGGGCGATTCGGATTAGGTAACGATTCCGTTGGTTGATATTCTAATCGGTAATTTTATTTCTGTCAAATCAAATTATTAACACTAAATTTCGTAATCGCTACGATAATTTTTGGAATCGTTAATTTTAATAATCGTTGTACGGTGAATATTAACATAGCAGAATAAGGATAATAATAAATTTTCCTAATGAAATTATGGGAAATATGGAACTTAGGGCTGCATTGCATGATTAGGTTTTTTTGCATAAAATATTAATTTAGATCTTGTCACTAATAGGTTCGCAGGCACCGGGGTATCGATAGAGGAAAATCTGTAAAAGCTGTTCTGAATGGTTAGCCAGGTAAGTGTATTGTCTTCTATTAAATCTATTTTCATATATATATGATGGAAAATGTGTTTACTTAAAACTGGACGAATTTATAACCTATATGGATCAAGCGGTTTTGGTGGGTTGTGGAATTATGGAAATGTGGATTTCGTTGGTTTTAAAAGAAGATAGAAAAATCATATTTAAATTAAATGTATTTTGGGAGATAGAGGTTGATGTTATTGATGTGATGATGTTGTTGATTAGATGATGCTATTGATTCGTAATTTGACGATGATATTGTTGATTTAACGATGCCATAGCTTATGTCCTGTCCAGAGGGGTAGTCCGGTAGGTGGTTAGTAATATTATGTCATGTCCTGAGGGGTAGTCCGGCAGGTGGTTATTGATATTATGTCCTGTTTGGAGGGTAGTACAGCAGGTGGTTATTGATATTATGTCATATCCGGAGGGGTAGTCCGGCAGGTGGTTATTGATATTATGTTATGTCTGGATAGTAGTCCGGCAGGTCGTTATTTATATTATGTCCTGTCTGGAGACGTCTGGCAGGTGGTTATTGATATTATGTCCTGTCTGGAGGATTAGTCCAGCAGGTGGTACGGTACCATTGCAATTCCCGATCGTAAGGTTAAAACGATCACATGGCTAGCTGGGGTGTGGTGTGGTGTAGTGGGTGTAGTGTGGTGTCATATATGGTGTTTCGTCATATATGGTGATTGGGATAAGTACATTTATATATATTCTTTTATACTGGATTGGTATGTTCTAATTTCATTATACCATATGGTTAGTTAAATTATTCTGGTTGATTTTCATTATTTAGTTGGGATGCTATACATATATATATGCATATAAACGTTGATTTTGTGGTGACAGGAAAAATGTGTTTTCCTTGTGATATGGGACATTTATATATTATGAGATTTTTATTTGATATGTGATAATTATATGTTTAATGTTTGATCCATCTAAAATATTTTTATTAAAAGATAGTACACTCATAGGTACAGCAGCTAGGAGTCAGTCCCCTACTGGTACTAGGTAGAGTCCGGCGATGGTGTAGTATGGCAGTATTTTGGAAGGAGCTGTGTGAGGCGAACCTGTGAGAGCTTCATTGTTGTTATTGTAATTCAGGGACGGGTGTGTCCCCAATTAGAGAAGATGTATATGGTGACAATTTGTGGTTGTATATTTATGTATGCACTTTGTCGTTTGCTAGTTGGTTTGACGTTCAGATGATGTCATGTCGACGTCATGCCGGCCCCTGGGCTATGGGTGTCCGGGGTGGGGTATGACAATCCTATCCACCAATCGCAACCTCGGGGGTGTACCCATGCCGAGCTTCTAGTGCCATTGATGCTGCCCGGCTCGATAACGTAAAATGCCAGCTTGGCAAGTTCCAAGACTAGTTTGATATCCTCATCTCTCGCCTGCCAGCCCCAGATCAAGAGGGGCGAGATCTCCATATTGAGGGCAAAGGGTCTATCCACAAAAGTCCGATGATCGAGTGGCCGCCTCTCACGGATAGGTGGCGTAGTATTGGTTTCAGGCCTCAAACCGGGGCCCCAGGAAAATGGATCTGGACCCCCTCGTCGCCTTAACATTCATGTCACGATCAGCTCACAGACGACGATCTAAAGATAGACCAAGGTCGTCGTTGGCCCAGGAATACGACCGCTAGGACTGCTCCGAAAGTCGGACTTGCCAAGTGAGAGAGGTAGACTCCCACTCCCCACCTCCAATCCAGAGGCGCGAGGCTGGACAGGCCACCAGTCAGGTCGCTGCCCCTACAAGGATAGAGACAACTATAGAGCGATGCATGGCAGACACAGAGACCGTCTTCAGTCAGATGCGCAACACCAGAGGATCAGCTGAGCTGCATATTGGTGTCAAGTCCACTTTTATTGCGGAGGTTGCAGATGAACCAGTCCCATATCAGTACCCCAATCTGCCAGTGGCCCAATACGATGGGACAACTGATCCCTTGGATCATCTCTCCATTTACGTTTCCCACATGAACGTGCACGTTGCCTCCAACGCGGTTAGGTGCAAGTTTTTCCCTCTTGGGCTGACTAGTCCTGCTAGGAAGTGGTTCAATGACCTCTCTCTAGCCTCAATCTCTAATTTTCTCCAGCTAGAACAATAGTTCCTGGATAGGTTCATTCAATCCCGGTGCAGACCCAAATCTGTCACTCACATCCTCGCCAATAGACAGGTCGTTAGCTCAAAAATTACTCCTGAATAGGTACTACTAGCCCAAGATGCTCGAAGACGCAAAGGAGTTCATTAAGAGATGTGACAAGTGCCAACAATTCGTCGCGTACCCCTATACCCCACCAATCGAGCTGGTACCGATGTCTAACCCGTGGCCTTTCGCCCAGTAGAAGATCGACCTCCTTGGCCCGTTCTCCCAGAGGACTAGCCATAGAAAATTCCTGGAAGTCGTAATCGATTACTTTACTAAATGGGTTGAGGCTGAGCCCCTCACCAAAATCACAAAACAACGGATCTGGGACTTTGTCTAGAAATGTATGATTTACCATTTTAGCATCCCAAAGGCCATCATCTTAGACAACAGGAAACAGTTCAAAAACAACCTGTTTACTGAGCTGTGTGCCGAGCTGGGGATTAAAACACACCTATTTCCCCCCTGGTCATCCATAGGCTAACGGCCAGGTCGAAGTCACTAACCCAACTATTTTGCAAAACCTAAAGATTAGGTTGAACAAGTCCAAGAGGTTATGGGTGGAAGACATATACCCCGTGTTGTGGTGTTCCCATATGTTACGCGCTCGGATTCAACTACTTTGTTTCCTCCTCGCGGTAATTGGACTACTCGCAAGTATACGAGGTCTAAGTTTTAATATAATGGATCTTTCAGGATCGGATATCTTTCCACTGGGAACGGCCGGTTATTCAGTTGAGTATTGCGATTTCAATAGTTTCATATTATCTCGACTAGTCAAATTTTGTTTGTTTTCTAATTACTATACTAAGATAAATGACAACTATAAGGTTAGTTTTAATTACACTAATTACTTAGGTATAAGTCTTTTTCATATAATGCATAACCGATTTCATTTAGTTAGCTATAATAGTTTCTATCTAATCCGACAACCTCTGTATCAATAACTCCTCCGCTACCTCTCCAGAGTGTAAAACGAGGGACTACACGACTTTGTGTCAACGAAAAAGTCCCCTTCAATGCCTAAACGACCCTAAGTCGCGTGAGTTTTGAGCCAACGTCATGGGTTGCATACGTTCTAATACCCTCCCAGGTCGTTAGAACGTCACGTTATATTTACCCTAGTCTGAATCCGGGGTTACCTCTCTCGAGTGTCAAACCCCGCATTCTTGGTTTATCAATACAAGCATAATAACAAAAATAATGATAAACACAATCGGATTTAGACAAACTACTCGTTAAAGTAACATAAATTTACTCAACTAAACGATTACATGATTTTGACTACACCTAAGTAACATTTAACTAATACTACAAGTTCTTAGCCATATACCATACAGAATAAGAGGGATTCAACATTCTTAGATATGAAAAAGTGATTACAAAGAATAAAACAAGAGAGAAACGATCAAATCTGGAAGTGAAACGGTTCACTGTCACTAATGATCGGTCCGCAAGTTATCCTTCTTTATCCGAATGATGAACCTCCTTCTTGATCTTCCAAATATAGCTTAAGAGCTCTTTTCTAGGGTTAGGGTTCTTCAACAAAATAGTTTTAGACGTGGCCAAGGGGTATTTATAGGCTTAGGGGTTCAAAAATATCTAAACAGATATTTTGACCTGTTCTGCGATTTCCGCCTAAGCGGTGGAAACTTCGCTTAGGCGGTGCTTAAGTCGGTTAGAATTCTGCCTAATCGGTAGAATCTTCACTTAGGCGAAGGACTAACTTCTTGGCTCCTTATCTTTCTGACGAAATTCTGCCTAGGCGGTAGCTACTTCGCCTAGGCGAATTTACAGCAGTGCAGCTCTATCCAGCAATTCAGTACTTCCAACGTTCTGGTGGATTTCCACCTAGGCGGTGGAAACTTCGCCTAGGCGGATTCAATACTTCAGCCCTTGCAACCTTCTGATGGATTTCCGCCTAGGCGGTGGAAACTTTGCCTAGGCGGATTTCAAATCTTCAGCAATTCAACTTTTTTATGAATGTCCACCTAGGCGGTGGAAACTTCGCCTAGGCGGATTTGCTCTGTTATTTGAAACCTCTTTTTTTTCATCTTTTTGGCTACCCCTTTTGGACCATTTTGCTCGATTTACCAATTGTCTACGTCCCTGCTCCTAACTAATAAAAACAGCTAAAACGGTATTCAAACTTCAATAAAATACTCGAAAACTGGCAAATTCGGTTTAGAATTAGATAGGTATTTTACACCTATCAAATACCCCCAAACTTGGAATTTTGCTAGTCCTTGAGCAAAACACCCTAATGCTAAATAATATTAACTACACTAATTAGCTACATCCTAAACTACAGATATGTAATCATTAACAAATAAGAAGTACACACCTGTAAGATTTAAGTTTAGTCAAAGAAACTATGATATTCTTCCCTCAACAACACGTAATCAGATCCGGTTAAGGAATAACACACACCACGTGGTGTTCCATAATTTCAACACGCAATATCAGTTCAAATCATTTTAGATCCTATTGAAATGTGTGTGTGAGAGAACTCGGGTATATAACAAATCAAATGCCGGATTAGATTTTTCAATGAATAAGATCATGACTTAAACTTGTTAAAACATTAAGGGAAACCATATGCTTGACTGGGCTCAACTATCCACTAATGTAGGTTCGGACATTCACCGTGATCAATAGGGCTTGGTCAGGCTTTGAAGAATGGCCAAGGGTATCGTAGGATTAGAAACTCGTTATAATTTTAACCATACCCGAGGTACAACGCTTGTCGCTAAATTTCTCTCATGACTCCCTTATCTTTGAAGATATTACCCTGAACAGGATTTAGTAAACTTGTATTCACTTGTCAAGTCTATTGAATTTAAACACTATATTCACATAGTTGTTGTTTTTTTGTTTTTTTTTGTTTTTTTTTTTTTTTTTTTAGGAACACCCCCAAACTTATTCAATTTTGTACAATTTTAGGGGTGTTTAGATACAACTAAAAGCTTGGCAAGTGAATACTCTCATACTTAACCAAAAATACTGAAACCTCGATTGCCCGCTTCAAGTTAGCATATTCTAATGCTACTTGTTTTCACTCAATTTTTCACTTTTATTCCTAGCGACAATGGTTCTGAAAAATTTAATTGGTTAAAGTATAGAAACAAGTTCAGAAAACAAAAATTTTTATGGCTTCGACAAGAGAATGAGGGAATAACTTTTCAGGTTAGTTTAAAACGGTTCAAGCGATAAAAATGAAGGCCTATATCATGCCTCCGGAATTACCTTACCTATAATTTCGCCTTAAGCCTCCCCAACTCAAGTTCTAGATTCCTCATTTCTGTCATGAACTTAATACTGAATAATCGGTGTCCAATCGTTCAATTGATTATACGAGTTTATGCAATCGTGCGATTTAGGATCAAAATAATTTTTACCTAATCAACATGCTAAGCACACAAAACACACGTGAATGGTATTACCCCCAACCTTAAAACACAATTTACGGGGTTATTTTCATCATCGAGACATGGTTCAGACGAACTAAAAAAACTCAGCATGCTTGTACAACTCAATTCATTAACAATTCTACTCTAATTCTACAAACTAATATTACCTATGTTAATTATCCTTACACATGCATAGCTAAACATTACACATGTATAACCAAAAAGAATTTCAAAATTTACAAAAAATTTAACATTAATACATAAATTTGTACACCAAAAAGAATTTTTGTTCCCCTTTACATGAAAAAATTTTCATCCATCTTATCCCCTTCAAGACAAAAAAAACAAAAACTACATGCATCGCATGTCATACTCCCCCCAAACTTGAACAGGGCAGTGTCCCCACTGCCTAAGTAGTAAACCCGTAGCAGAATAGAAAAATATGTATGAAAACTGGACGAACACATACCTAGGAGAAAAGACATAGAAATCTAACCTCCTACCGTTTATTGTGGATGAGATGGCGATGGCGGCTCATCCGGCTCGGAAAGTGGCACAGGCGTATAACGCGCCATGTCGATTCCAAGATGCTCGAATATGACTCGTTGGTTTTGATCTTGTTGCCGGATGTAGGATTGCATGTAGTTCTCCATTCGAGCGAAATTATCTTGAAGTTGACTCACATCGGACTGGAGACTACGGACATCTCGTAAGATTTGTGCGATTTGGCCTCGGCTGGTTGTAGGCATTGGTCGCTCTGAAGGACCAGCTTCTTCCTCTTCTTGACCCTCGTCTCCTTCTCCTGGTCCACCTCTCCCCAACCTGTTAATCATTGCTAGATCAAGTGGCTTCACAGGTGGAAAGGGGCTTATGGACATGATCCGAATTATGGCTCGTTGAAAGAGTGTGGCGAGGAAGGAAGGAAAAAGAAGGGCACCCTTTTTCGACTTGGCAGCATGAAGTATGGAAGAATAAATGTGCCAATCGACGTTTATGGGGGTCCCTCTATCGATGCCGTAGAGCATCAAAGCTCTCTCCTTGGATACGTCAGACACATGGGTCGTCGGGAGCAGATTGGCGCAGATAAATGAAAACCAATTCTTGGGGATCGGTTTTAGAAACCGCAACTTGAAGATTGCTTGGCCCTGCCATGTGTTGGTCCACTATGCGTTACCTGTCGTCAAGGCCTGAATCACCGAACTCATGGTTGGTGAGGCGACATCGTCTAAATCTCATGAAGCTTCAGGCCCCGTCAACCTTAGAAATTCATTAAAATGATTAGCACTAAATAGGATGGGGATGTTTCGGACCCGTGTTTGAACTCCTATGGCCTCTATGATATTGGCATAAAATTCTCGAACAAGGGCTAACTCGCCCGTTGGAGGTGGGGCACAGAACTGTTGCCATCGTCTTTGTACGATCACAGTTCTAATTTCTTCAGGAAGGTCATTCAAAGGCCCAAATCCTCTTTGATAGATGCCTGGCCGCTTACTCTCATGTTCTTTATACCGATCCTCCGCCTGCTTAGAAACAAACTTAAGGGAACTGAAATCCGAAGCGGACGGAGGTTCTTATGTTCTTGAGTGCTTGGCAGCCCTGCGCTTTGCCATTGTGCCTGAAAATTCAAATCACCACACCAACCACAAGAATAACAATAGAACAAGTGATTCAAACCCTAATCAGCGAACCAACCATACCCTATTTAATCAATCATATGCCAATCAAAACCACATGATACAAATCTCAACACATATCCTACCGACCATAACCAAATCACATTTTTGTCGCAATATAGCGTAAACTACATGATTCACATTGTATATCAACACAAAAATATGATAGGTTTTATCATTTAGCATTCCTCAATCCCATTTAACATGAAAATTGCAATTTAGGGTTTTAAAGGGTTTAGGGTTCCAATCAAACCCACTGTTTTGTTTAAATAAGTGAGAAAATGAAACAAATAATTCATCAAATAAGTGAAGAATAAGATCATTGACACTTACTTGTCGAAAAAATTGATCAAATCAGTGGAGAATGGTGATTTCGCATTGTTTCACCGCTCGAACACTAATTTTCGAGAATGGGTGGAGGAATTCCACGTTTTGAGGAAGATTCTGGATGAGAATCCAAGTTTCTAGTACTATAGAATGAATCTTTAAAAGGGGGAAGGAATTTGGGATGGTGAAATTGAGAGGTTTCTTGAAATTTTTAGGAGAGAAATGTCGTTTGCGAAGTGGACTGTGCGTTTTAAAAACAAAGTTCGCATAAATTCGCCTAGGCGGTGGTTTTACCGCCTAGGCGAATTAGAGCCTTTTCTTTTTGAAAACTGTCTGGTGTAAATCCGCTTAGGCGGTGGTTTTTCCACTGGGGCGAGTTTACACTAGTGTGAAACCCTGATTTGGTTGTAAATCTGCTTAGGCGGTGGGTTTTCTGCCTGAGCAAATTTACGCCAGTATAGGAACTCAACTTTTCTTCTTTTTTTCCGCCTAGGCGGTGGTTTTACCGCCTGGGCAAAACTTGCGGCAGTGTAAAATTGAGACTTTTTCTATCCAATTATCGCCTAAGAGGTGGTTTTACCGCTTGGGCGACATTATGCCAGAATGTTTTCTCAGCCTTTTTGTCTAATGTTCGCCTAGGCGGTTGCCAGTGTGGACCTAAGCTGGATTCCTTTAGGTTTTCACATTGTTTCTCTTCACCTCTTATTTCCTCTTCAATCCTCAAATTAGTTTTAGCATGCAAATCAATCCTAAGCATCTAATCTCATCAATTCACCACAAAAATTAATATAACGAGATCAATACGATCTCCAAAAAGGTATTTATACAAAAGTTGGGAATATTCGTTACCCTCGATGTCACGTCAAAAAAAATGTTGCTTGGTTTTACGTCCCTAGCATGGACGTTTCAAGAATTATGGCTTTATTCTTCAACGAGAGAGATGTTCTCCACAACTCGCTCTTTATTTTTGAAGTAATGTTTGACCCGCTCCCCGTTGACTCGGAAAGTACGTCCGTCTTCAGCTTCTAGCTCGATGGCTCCAAATGGATAGATATGCTTGATTCGGAACGGTCCAGACTACCGAGACTTCAACTTTCCGGGAAAGAGCCTCAGCCTTGAATTAAACAATAGGACTTGTTGGCCCGGACTGAACTCCCTCCGGACTATCATTTTGTCATGCCGTCTCTTCATTTTGTCTTTGTAGAGATTGGCATTCTTATAAGCTTCGTGCCGAAATTCCTCCATTTCATTTAATTGGAGGAGACGTTGCGCACTAGAAGCTTTTATGTCAAAATTGAGTTTCTTTATCGCCCAGAATGCACGGTGCTCCAATTCAACGGGCAAATGGCAAGCTTTTCCAAACACCAATCGATACGGCAACATGCCGATCGGTGTCTTAAAAGCCGTGTGATACGCCCATAAAGCATCATCTAGCTTCACCGCCCAATCCTTGCGATTTGTATGAACCGTCTTTTCCAAAATGAGCTTGATCTCACGGTTTGAAACTTCCGCTTGGCCATTTGTCTGTGGGTGGCAAGGTAGCGCCACCTTGTGCCTCACTCCATACTTTGCCAATAAGGCATTGAGCATTTTGTTACAGAAGTGGGTCCCCTCATCACTGATTAAGGCTCGAGGTGTCCCGAACCGTGTCATGACATTATGTTGAAAGAACTTTAACACCACTTTGGCATCATTAGTAGGTGTTGCCACGGCCTCGACCCATTTGGACACATAATCCACTGCTAGCAAAATATACTCCTTCCCAAATGAGGGCGGAAATGGTCCCATGAAATCCAATCCCCACACATCAAACAACTCAAGCTCAAGAATTGACGTCAGTGGCAACTCATGCCTCCTTGATATGTTACCCACCCTTTGACATCTATCACAGGTTTTGACAAATGTATATGAATCTTTAAACAAAGAGGGCCAGTAAAAACCTGATTGCAGTACTTTTGATGCCATCCAAGTCACACAGAAATGGCCGCCACAAGGTGATGAATGGCAATGGTAGAGAATACTAGTCATTTCCTCTTCCGGAACACATCTCCGGATCACCTGATCAGCACATTTCTTGAATAGCAACGACTCGTCCCACAGATAGTACTTAGCATCAAAAAGAAATTTCTTCCTTTGTGCTCCCGTCAACTCAGGTGGTAACATGCCACATGCAAGATAATTAACAATGTCAGCATACCACGGAAGTGCATTTTCTACTGCAAAGAGTTGTTCGTCAGGGAACACTTCCGTGATATTAGACTCGTCACCAACGTCATCTTGGATCAACCTTGACAAATGATCGGCCACAACGTTCTCACTCCCCTTTTTGTCCCTTATCTCCGCATCAAACTCTTGTAATAAGAGAATCCACCTAATCAACCTTGGCTTGGCATCTTTCTTAGCAAATAAGTACCGGATAGCCGCGTGATCTGTATAGACGATCACTTTTGACCCAATGATGTATGAACGGAACTTATCACAAGCAAAGACCACCGCTAGCATTTCTTTCTCCGTTGTGGTGTAATTATCCTGGGCATCATTCAATGTTTTGCTTGCATAATAGATCGAGCGGAAGATCTTCTCCTTCCGTTGGCCTAACACCGCGCTAAAAGTATAGTCACTCGTATCGCACATTATCTCAAATGGCATTTTCCAATCCGGAGCGACCATTATTGGAGCCGTGATCAACTTCTCCTTTATCACCTTAAACGCCTCCATGCAAGCTTCATTGAATTCAAATGAAGTATCCTTCTCAAGAAGGCGACATAACGGCTTCACCGTCTTCGAGAAGTCCTTAATAAAGCGCCGGTAAAAGCCGACATGCCCCAAGAAACGTCGAACTCCTTTAACATTTATTGGTGGCGGAAGCTTTTCAATCGTCTCTATCTTTGCTTGGTCCACTTCAAGCCCCTTGGCAGAGACTCGATGTCTTAAGACGATCCCCTCTTTAACCATAAAGTGGCACTTCTCCCAATTTAGAACCAAATTCTTCTCTTCACATCGGTCAAGAACAAGCGTCAGATTGTAGAGACAGTGATCAAAGGATGATCCAAAGACTGAGAAGTCATCCATAAAGATTTCCATTTTCTCCTCCACCATATCAGAAAATATCGCCATCATATACCATTGGAAAGTTGCCAGTGCATTGCAAAGACCAAATGGCATACGTTCCCTACGGGCATGTGAAAGTCGTCTTCTCTTGGTCCTCCGGTGCAATGGCTATTTGATTATAATCGGAATAGCCATCAAGAAAGTAGTAGTACTTATAACCAGCTAAACGATCTAGCATTTGATCAATGAAAGGAAGAGGAAAATGATCTTTCCTCGTTGCCTTATTTAATCTCCGATAATCAATACATACACGCCACCCTGTGATGGTCCGTGTCGGGATAAGGTCATCCTTCTCATTCTTTACTACCGTCATGCCTCCTTTCTTTGGCACCACTTGCATCGGGCTCACCCACTCACTGTCGGATATGGCATAAATAATCCCCGCATTCAAGAGCTCCAACACCTCCGCTCTCACTACTTCCTTCATAGCCAAATTTAGTCGCCGTTGATGTTCAATGGAGGATTTGAACGTATCCTCCATCAAAATCTTGTGCATACACACCGACAAACTAATTCTCTTGATATCTGAAATAGACCAAGCAAAAGTGGACCAGTGCCTTTTCAAGATTCTTAGCAACTTACTCTCCTCTTCTTCCGTCAGATTTGATGAGATTATAACCGGATTGGTCAAATTCTCTCCCAAAAAGATATACCGAAGGTGTTCCGGTAATTGCTTGAGTAATAACCCACCGTGAGGCGGATTTGATTTCTCGGGAGAGTCTTCAACTTGTTCAATCTCCGCCACATGAATAGGACAATCTATGGCTTCCGGTTGAGTATCTAGAGCTAGCACGTATTCCACAATATCAAAGTCCGTGGTAGAGCCTCCCTCACCAAGATCCCCTATAGATAAGGAATTTGTGAGAGTGTGTTCTAAGGAATCCATATCCATATTTGCAAGAAAGAACTCCCGCACGCAAGAGTCCACAACATCAACTCGATTGCAATTGGGAGATTCATCCGGAAAGTTCATAGTGTTAAAAATGTTGAACCTTATTTCTTCATTGTTCACTCTTAAGGTCAAATTGCCGTTATGCACATCTATTAAGGCCTTTCCCGTTGCAAGGAAAGGTCTTCCAAGGATGATTGGGATCTCTCGGTCTTCTTCCATCTCAAGTACCACGAAATCTATCGGAAAAATAAATTTGTCCACTTTCACCAACACATCCTCAATGATCCCCTTAGGATAGGTTAGAGAATGATCCGCCATTTGAAGAGATATAGTCGTCGGCTTTGCACTTCCGATAAACGGAAGAAGGCATCAAATTGATACTTGCCCCTAGATTACAAAGTGCCTTATCGAAGTGGGATTTCCCGATAGTACACGGAATTGTGAAACTACCCGGATCCTTCAATTTAGTAGGCAGCTTTTTCTGTAGTATTGCACTACACTCTTCAGTTAGCTTCACAGTTTTATACTCCTCCAACTTCTGTTTCTTTGTCATGATATCCTTCAAGAACTTTCCATAATTGGGCATTTGTTCCAAAGCATCCGCAAAGGGAATGTTGATGTGGATTTTCTTGAAGATTTCAAGAAACTTTTCGAATTGAACATCCAACTTCCTCTTTTGGAACCTTTGAGGATATGGCAATGGTGTGACTAGAATCGGCGGATTCTCTGAAAATGTTACTCTTCCCGGTATCACCCTTTCATCTCTTCTTCTCTCCTCAACTTTCTCCTTATTGCTACTCCCATTCACGTCTTCACTTAGCTTCTCCTTTCCTTCATCGGCCTTTGCTTCAACGTCTTCCTCTACACTAGTTCTTGGTTCATCATCTGGAAACTCAAGACTCACAGCCGGCTCAGTTTCCATAGGCCTCCTCACTTCCACGTCTCTGCCGCTCCTCAACTTAATCACCATGCATTCCCGAGGGTTGGTTTCCGTGTTGCTTGGAAACTTCCCCTTTTGTTGTTCTTGAATTTCCCTAGCAAGTTGCGTGATTTGAGTCTCAAGAGCCTTCACTGTGGTATTAGTGTTGGTACACGTGGTATCAATAGAGTCCAGCCGTGTTTCATATTTATTTAGGCGATTATGCGTCTCACGCATCATAGTCTGCGTCTCTTACATAAATGATCCCAGAACTTCATCCAAATTTGGCTTCGGATTGTGGATTGGCGATTGTTGCATTTGGCAATTTGCTTGCATTGGATATCCCAAAGATTGATTTCCATACCCCGGAGGTGGCCGCAAAGTGTTCTGATTATTTGCATATGAAAAGTTCTCATGATTACGAAGTCCGGGATTGTAGTGAGTTGGAATGTTAGTAGCTGGCCTGAAATTGTAAGCACGGTTGTTCAGAAAATGGCATTCCTCAAACTCATTATCCAATCCGGACTGAGAACCACTTGCCGCTATCCCCTCCCCTTGATTCAACAAAGCACCTTTTGTAGACAAAGCGACTAATTGGTCCGAGAGCTTGGACACTTAGGCCGATAACGTTGAAATATGGTCTGATTCTTGGATAAAAGCGACCCGTCTTCCCGTGTTCCTCTCATTCGGCCATTGATAGTTATTAGATGCCATCTCCTCCAATAACGCATTTGCTTCGGTTGGGGTTTTGGACAACAATGATCCCCCGGAGGCCGCATCGACTATCGTTCTTGTCTGGACGTCTAACCCGTTATAGAATAATTGAGTTTGAAACCAATCTTGATAACCGTGTTGGGGGCACCTTCTCAATAAGTCTTTAAACCTTTCCCATACCTCAAATAATGGCTCGAAATCTCTCTGACGAAACTGCGCAATTTCACCTCGGAGTTGAGACGTCTTCGAGGGTGGGAAGAACTTAGTGAGGAACCTTTGTGCAAGGTCCTCCCAAGTGTTAATGCTCCCCGACTGAATCGATTGAAACCATCCCCTTGCTCGGTCTCGTAAGGAGAATGGAAATAACCTCAGCCTTATCACATCTTCGGCGACTCCGTTGATCTTTACGGTGTCATATATTTTCAGAAAAGTAGCCAAGTGTACGTTGGGATCTTCGTGAAGATTCCCGCCATATTGGTTCTGCTGAACCATGTTGATTAAGGCGGGTTTCAACTCGAAATTGTTAGCTTGGATCGGCTGCCTCAGGATCACTGAATAATTGTCCAACATAAGGGGCCGATAATAGTCCCGAAGGACTTGTTGTGGCCTCCCATGCTCTGGAGGCTGGAGTGCTTGCGGCTCTAGTGGTTGCAGAATATTCTCATGTCTACCGGCCATTGCTGTAGCTTTTTCTTCTTTTTGCTTAGCAATACGTTTACTCCGCCGCATGCACTGCTCAAATTCAATTGATAAATAAAATAAATAAATGAATTGAATAAAATTTAGGAACAAAAGAATTATCGTGATTAACATTCAACTACTTAATCACAATATCAACTTAATTGAAAAACACACCGATTCCCCGGCAACGGCGCCAAAAACTTCTTACGCGTTCGGATTCAACTACTTTATTTCCTCCTCGCGGTAATTGGACTACTCACAAGTATACGAGGTCTAAATTTTAATATAATGGATCTTTTAGGATCGGATATCGTTCTACTGGGAACGGCTTGTTATTCAGTTGAGAATTGCGATATAGTTTCATATTATCTCGACTAGTCAAATTTTGTTTGTTTTCTAACTACTATACTAAGATAAATGACAACTATAAGGTTAGTTTTAATTACACTAATTACTTAGGTATAAATCTCTTTCATATAATGCATAACCGATTTCATTTAGTTAGCTATAACGGTTTCTATCTAATCCGACAACCTCTGTATCAATAATTCCTCCGCTACCTCTCCTGAGTGTAAAACGAGGGACTACACGACTTTGTGTTAATGAAGAAGTCCCCTTCAACACCTAAAGGACCCTATGTCGCGTGAGTTTTGAGCCAACGTCATGGGTTACATACGTTCTAACGCCCTCCCTGGTTGTTAGAACGTCACGTTGTATTTACCCTAGTCTGAATCCGGGGTTACCTCTCCCGAGTGTCAAACCCCGCATTCTCGGTTTATCAATACAAGTATAATAACAAAAATAACGATAAACACAATCGGATTTAGACAAACTACTCGTTAAAGTAACATAAATTTACTCAACTAAACGATTACATGATTTTGACTACACCTAAGTAACATTTAACTAATACTACAAGTTTTTAGCCATATACCATACAGAATAAGAGGGATTCAACATTCTTAGATATGAAAAAGTGATTACAAAGAATAAAACAAGAGAGAAACGATCAAATCTAGAAGTGAAATGGTTCACTGTCACTAATGATCGGTCCGCAAGTTATCCTTCTTTATCCGAATGATGAACCTCCTTCTTGATCTCCCAAATATAGCTTAAGAGCTCTTTTCTAGGGTTAGGGTTCTTCAACAAAACAGTTTCAGACGTGGCCAAGGGGTATTTATAGGCTTAGGGGTTCAAAAATATCTAAACAGATATTTTGACCTGTTCTGCGATTTCCGCCTAAGCGGTGGAAACTTCGCTTAGGCGGTGCTTAAGTCGGTTAGAATTCCACCTAAGCGGTAGAATCTTCGCTTAGGCGGAGGACTAACTTCTTGGCTCCTTATCTTTTTGACGGAATTCCGCCTAGGCGATAGCTACTTCGCCTAGGCGAATTTATAGCAGTGCAGATCTATCCAACAGTTCAGTACTTCCAGCATTCTGGTGGATTTCCGCCTAGGCGATAGAAATTTCGCCTAGGCTGATTCAATACTTCAGCCCTTGCAACCTTCTTATGGATTTTCGCCTAGGCGGTGGAAACTTCGCCTAGGCAGATTTCAAACTTCAACAATTCAACTTTCTGATGAATGTCCGCCTAGGCGGTGGAAACTTCGCCTAGGCGGTTTTGCTCTGTTATTTGAAACCTCATTTTTTTCATCTTTTTGGCTACCCCTTTCGCACCATTTTTCTCGGTTGACCAATTGTCTATGTCCCTGCTCCTGACTAATAAAAACTGCTAAAACGGTATTCAAACTTCAATAAAATACTCAAAAACTGGCAAATTCGATTTAGAATTAGATAGGTATTTTACACCTATCACCATACGATAGCCCAGACTCCTACCAGCGATACGTCTTTCACAATGATGTTTGGTTTGGAGGCCATTTTCCCTGTTGAGATTGGCATGCCTTCACCCCATACTGCACGACCGTTTGACTGAGCTGCAAATGTGGTAGGCCTAGCCCTCAATCTTGACCTGCTCGAAGAGAGGAGAAAAAAGGCTTAGATTCACCAGGCCACCTATCAACAAAGAATAACCTGATACTACAACTTTCGGGTGCAACCTCGATCCTTTGATGTCGGTGACCTTATTCTGTGGAAGGTCACGTTGGCCACCAAGGACCAAAATGCCAGAAAGCTAGCACCGAGCTAGAAAGGGCCTTACCGAGTTACTGGAATAGCCCAGCCTGAAACCTTTAACCTAGAAAACAAAGACATTATACTGCTGAGACACCTCTGGAATGCCGAACAATTGAAACACTACTATCCAAGAAAGGAGTCGACCTTTTAAGCTTGTCAAAGATTTTTTATTTTGATCTTGGAAGAATTGTAATGTGAAAGTTTGAACTTAATTAAAAAAAAGGTGTTTCAGAATTCTCCAAGTGTAAAGACATGGACGAGTAGCCCGCAGAGCTAAGAGGCCTAGGTGAGCCGTCCGCAATTATTCTCCAAGTGAAGCAATGGAGATGAGAAGCCCATAAGAGCCAAGAGGCCGGGGTGAGCCATCCTCCTACCATTCCTCCGAGTAGAGGTAGCCCTCTCACAAAGGGGATGACCCGGCTAAAAGACTAGTGTCACGCTGAGGATGGGGATGAAACGATCTAATTTCAGGTCGGCCACCCGCCCGCAAAACGACCTCAAAGCTCAAAAAATCAAGCTCCATTGGTCGCCTGGGGTTGGGCAACCAACCTAAGCGTACTCCAAGTACAACGGTGGGGACGAACAGCCCATAAGAGCCAAGAGGCCAAAGTGAGTTGTCCTCCAATCGTGCAACCTGTGAAGGCAAAGACGAGCAGCCCGTCAGGATGAAAAGGCCATTGTGAGCTGTCCTCCGAGTAGAGGTAGCCCCCTTGCCAAGGAGATAACCCAGCAAAGAGACTAGCGTCGCTCCGAGGATGGGGCTGAAGTGCCCTAATTCTAGGTTGGGCTCCTATAAGACGATGGGGAAGCTCAGTAAAACTGAGCTCACTACGTCGTTTAGAGGGAAAAACGACCATCCAAAATACATTGGGCTCCTATTTTTTGAGTTAAAAAACTGGGTAATTATGTGTCTCAGTCAAGTTACTTGCGTTACAAAGAACAAGTGGTAATAAACCGTCGAGCTTCCAAGGAAGATTTGGCTGGCCTGGCTCCAAAAGTCGACCACAACAGCTCGACAAGACCAGCTCTTATTGTCGCTTGGGGGGCAAGGTGGCCACAACCCTGATTTAAATCTGAGTTCAGAAATTGAAATAATGTGATAGGACTTCTAGGATGAAGTGGCAAAAAACCGCCAGGGTAAAGTCTGGCTCCGATCAATGATGCCCTAGTCGTTAAAACCATTATTGGGCTGCTGAGGTTCATCTTGGTGCCTAAACCAGCGAACCCCTAGCCCACATATGGAAGGTCGTTAAGGTTTGTGAACTTGCAAGTAAAATTGCAGATCGCATATGTTAGTTACAACCAACAAAACCGACCAAAAAATGCAGAATAAAAAAAACCAGAAAAGTAAAGCGTGTGACACACGATTGGAAAAATGGAAGAGTTTTATTCATTATTCAAAATATTGTGGTTACAAAAGACTGGGACTTTTGCCCGTAGATACAAGCCCGCTCCTCGTCGGGCTGAAAAAAAAAATGGTTGTAAGTTTTTGTTGGTTGGCTGGGCTGAAAGGGGGACTACTGTTGGAATGGATCCGAGCCGGTCTGACATTCGCCGACCACCTCCTCACCAGCCTGGATGCCAGATTGTTGGCTTGCCGCTCTTTAGCCACCCGACGATCTTTACAAGACGCCACGACTCCCTGACGGCCTGCTTGACTCAGTATGTTGCTCGACCAGAAATGTATCTTGGTCGGCCTAAGCCTCTTCAAGGTCTTGCTGGGAGGGCTCAAGCTCGATTTTTGCATAGTCGACCTCCAGGAACTGGCGCCGGAGTGAATTGATGGCCCCATTAAAGACAACCATGATCACGCTCGCCCCAATCCATTCTCGAAGCCCGGCGAACTCAATGTTGTTCTTGTAATTTTCCATTGCTTTAGCCCAGGTCTACTCTAGCTTAGATACATGACCGTCAGAGATTGCTACTAACCGGTTGAGAATGTTCTTCTTAGCATTCCATGCTCTGGCCACCTCCTCCTCAGCACACGTCAGATCCTCCCCTTTCCTAGCAAGATGGTTGACCTCGGCCTACAGCCTTTTCAGTTCCCTCTGGTACTAGCCTAGGAGGTTAGCATGTTCGCTCTTCTCTTTCTCCAGCCGTTCACGCACCTTGTTGGCGATGTGCAAATGGATACCCATTTCCCCAAAAGGAAAGATACCTTGCCAGGCCAGCAAGAAAAGGCATTAAAATATCAGTACCATTAAGAACCAAGTTCAAAAAATGCTCCGAGGTGAAAACTTACCGAGAGCTGGTACCAATACATGTCAGCACAAATCTGGCCATCAGACTTGTCAATAAACTTTGCCCTGTCTGTCGGTGGGGTGATCTGGTGGATAAATGTTAGAAGGATGGCTGGGTCTAGAGGATGGCCTTGTCACTTGGGAGCCAGTCCTTGCTATAAACAACTCCACCTCCTCTTCTTCGTGCTGGGACTCCACTCGTCAGGCTGGGGCCTCAGCCCTGCTCCTTTTTTGCTAATTGGTTGGGGTGTCAGATGCACCAACCTTCCACTTTCCCTTGTCCTTCCTATCGATGGAAGTCGAGTTCTCAGCGTCCACCTCTATCACCACTATCCTAATAGTGGCTGGGGTCGCAGGCCTCCTCAGGGTCGCCGCCTTCCTGTTGCTGGCTGCCTGGCCTAGCATATTTGTTGCACTGACCTGGAGGACGTAGTGGAAAGGGTTGGTCTCGCTTGGGCTGTCTGATCCGACGGACCTACTTAAGCAAGCTGGCTAGGCCCACTGCCTTTCTTCACACCTTGAGCTGCCAACTAGGCTAGGGCTGCGACATCCATAATTGCAAGAAAGGAGCCGAGGAACGTCAGTCAAAAATAAAAATTCAAATTCTTTAAGTGCAAATAATTAGATGGGTAGAAGTAAAGAAACTTACTGTTTTGGGAATCCTCCTTAAGGGTCAGCACCGACAAGGATGGGTAGCTCCAAAAAAAAATAGAGGTCGTAGAGGCACGATATGATCAAGGTGTTGATGTTAGTAAATGGGGTTTCAAAGATCCGATATCACTCCGCAAGGGTCTCTGGGCTAGGTACGTGCTTCTTTGTAACTGAAAAATGAAAAGAGAAACAACTCAAAGGAACAGACCGGAGAAGAAAAATAACAAACTCCGAGCTGAAAAGGCTTACCCACGGTCCCCTAGTGCCTCTGGACCGGGAACTCGTACTCATGTGCCTTATCATCCTTTTAACTGGTGCCGCCCAGGAAGAGAAAGCCCTACTTCCAGTCCTTAATAAAGTCGACGTAGCCTTCGAGAAATTTTTGTCGGGCCGAGATGTAGTACCATCCCTTCTAATAAGTGATTTATTTATCGACAAATCAAGTACTTTTAGATTCAAATATTTGTATGTTTTCAAACTCTTTTGTTGTTTTATTATGTTTTTGTGTTGTTTGGTAGGTTTTTGAATAAAAGGGTAAAAATGTGCAAAACCAGTACAGGTGCAGTAATGTCAAGGCCATTTTTGACAATGATAAAATCCTATTTTGGAAAAACTAAAAACTTTGAATTTGTATATCGTTCTCTTATCTTTTCACAGGTTTTTGAATCACCTCAATCGGAGTTCAGACGAGAAAGTTATAGCCAAAACAAGAAAGGGTGTCACCGTCGCGGCAGTAAAACAGCAGAGAGTTGCTAAACTCTCTGCATTTCCACCGCCGTGGCGGTTCAGCACCAACTATAAGGAGAAGAACACAAATCGAAGAAGGAGAAAAGCTCTCGGAGTGGTTTTAGCGGCGAATCTTCGGAATACGGCTACGTTCCTTTGTTTCTTTTTTTATTTTCTTAACTTTGGTAATTGATTTGAGCATGTTTAGCTTGTTTATCATTATATATATGGTTATATCTATTAGCTAGCGGATATTGTCTAGGGATTAATATAATTTATGAATATGTGGTTTATTTGAAATCGGTGTTTCGTTAATGGTTGTTCTTCGTAATTTGATTATGTTTACCCTTATTCTTCATTTATATACTTGTTTAGATATATTGAGAATACGGGGTTTGACACTCGAGAGAGGTAACCTGAATTCAGACTAGGGTTAAACACAATGTAACAATCTAATAACCCAATAAGGAGTTAGAAAGTATGCAATCAATGACGTTGGGGCAAGACTCATGTGACTATGTGTTCTAAAAAATGCTAGAGGGCGAGTTCGGCGTTAACTCGAAGTCACATATTCATTCACTTGTCACTTGGAAGAGGGAGTGAATGAGTTTACAATACAGAGATTGTCAGATAAGTCGAACATCGTTAACGTAAGTCAAACAGGATTAAATACATTGAAGTAAATGAAGTTAATCCCTACACAATCCATTTCCTTAAATATCTCAATATAGTAATATAGTATAATTAGATAAATTAGTATTTTAGTTTAGTATTAATTAATTATAAACCAATTTTTATCTCCTAAATAAAGTTAGGTTATGATAATTTCGGTACTTGACGATAATCTCAACTAATCCTTGTGTATACGACAACCCCTACTCTTCCCATTATACTAAAACTTGATCCGTACACTTGCAGTGAAAGTGGCAACGTAATATTCTACCACGAAGTTTGTGGCGCCGTTGTCCAGGATTGTGGTTTAGATTATTATTGATATTGTAAGTAAATAACTTGATTTTAATTTAGGCATTTTTTAGTGTTTCTAATCTTTTTTCTTTGTAGTTTTTGTTTTTTATTTCTCTTACAGGGTACTTGACGATGTTAGATCAACAAGTGCTTTTGCATTTCTTTCAACAGGATTCTGAGTCGTTTTATAGTGCTTAGGATCGATATAAGGAATTGTTGTTCCAATTTCTGAATCAACGTTTCCTGAGGGAGTGTCAACTATTGAACTTCCTCGATAGGTTATTAGCCGCAACCAGATATTGGGTTGAAAGAGAAAATGGTACCACTTCTTTCGACCAACTAACCGAAGATTAAGCCTATTGTTGTTGGAAGATATGACCGAGTATGATTTTCACTGTTGGAATTATTCAACGAGCCACCAAATCTTGGGGGATAGTTCCACCTTTTCGGTGCCATAGATTGATATCCCCAACCAATAGGAGGAGTCTTCCCCCGCCCTAGAAGAGATACTTCCTACAGTTATGGGGGAGACTCAGATTTTCTAGAGGGAGATGAGTGACCGGCTAAATAAGCACGAGGATCGTCTCGACAATATCGAGATGGTCTGCACCGAAATCGATGCGACTGTAACGTCTCTTCAGACGCAAATCGGTCAGCTTATCTACTTAATTGAGGTCACGTCAGACGTAGTGGAATTTAGAGACACACAAGCCACATTCATCAAAAGCCACCACAAGAAACCAAAAACGAGCGGAAGGAGCTTGGGAGCATTCAACGATGACAAATTGAATAATATGGAAACCCAAGATTGGATCGACGATTGTGATTCTTCACCATTGGAGATCCGCATTGTGATGCCACCATCGATCCCAAAGGATCATATCTATAAGGATCCGATGTGGCTCACTTATCCTTTGCCGCCATTAGCAACGTTCTTCTATGCCCACCAAGTACATAAGTCAGTAGAGAATCTTGTTGAAAGGTTGAGCCGATCAATGCAAAATCTCTCCAAGCTTGAGGGCGTTCAAAACCAAGACCCGTACGTGGTGTTGTATGACACATACTACAGGCCAAAATCGCTCTTTGACGAGCACTTCTCCATGCCAAGCTGAAGTCCTTAAATCAAGCTGAAGTCCTTAAATCAAGCACTTCTCCATGTCAAGCTGAAATTCTCTCGCCTCCCAGGTACGTGTTCTAAACCCCCGTCTTCATTATCATGCTTTATGCTTTCATTGGAATTGCTGATGGGTTGTTGTGGACATTACCTGTTTTAAGTTCGGTGGTGATGTGTAGTATGTTTAGTATGTGTTAGTATTGTTTGTTATGTTTTATTGTTGTTATTGTATGCAGGTGTGTTTAGGTTAGTTGTTGTTTTGTGCTGAATTTTGACTTCATCTGGGCCATTACCCGATGATAAGTTTGTCCCCTGATTGTTTATTGAGGTCGAGCGTAAAGCTCATTCATGTGTGTTCTGTGTGCTTGACATATCGTTTTAGTAAAAGTTATTGTAGATCCTACTTGCACGAGCACGTAAACTCAATCTATAACTATCCAATTGATTTGAAAACGATTATCCATCACCCAAATTCATGATAATAAGGATTCTAGAGCTTGATTTGGGGGAAATTCGAGGAGAAATTCTAGGCGAGGTAGTTCAGGAGATATGATTTAGGTATTCATTTGATCACTTGAGCCTTTGAAGCTTACCTTGTTATATGTTTATCCCTCGTTACCTTGTCGAAGCTGGAAAGCCGTTTCAATTACGAACCACTAACTAATACCATGGCCAACTGAATTATTTCCAAACCTATATTGCTGAACTGAAGGCACAAATTTGAGTGAATCAAGTTAGCATTCGTGTATGCTAATTGATGTGAGCGATTGGGTTTAGGGAAAACTTTTAAATTGGTTCAGTATTCGAGTACTCATTTGTATTTTTCTTCCGTTTTAACCACACCGGTGAAATTGTAATAATCGAATAAGTTTGGGGGTGTGGTTTATTTGATAAAAAAAATATGTTTATACAGTTTTATTTTCCATTTCTTTTGAAAAGTGAGTATGAAGTTCGTAAATATATGTTCAGGGTTGTTTCAAATATATTTATGAGGGTTCGAGTGTGAAAGTGCCAAGCATGTGCATCGGGTATCGTTAAGTTAATGATGTTAACTTGTTTTCTATTTCCGATATACCCTTGGCCATTTTCCAAAACCGAACCAAATCCTACTGATCTTTTTGAATTGCTTAGCCCACATTAGTGAAGAATAGAACCCAGTCAAGCTTATGGATTTCTTATACCTTTGTAGTTTTAGTCATGAGCTTATTTGGTGGATAATCCAATCCGATCGACGGATAGTTGTATAAATGAGTTTTATCACACACACTTTGATAGGATCTAGAAGGACGCTTACTATTATTGAATGTTGAAATTCTAGAACACCACATGGTATGTTTTATTCTTGAACTTGATAGGATTGAGGGCCGATGAGGGAAAAATCGTTTGACCGATAGATGATATTCAAAACTTACACCTTATTATTTTTAGTGTTTTTTGTTTTTAATTTTTAATTTCGTAATTAGAAGTTTATTTTCTTGTTTATGTGTTTTTGCTTGAGGACAAGCAAACGTTTGAGTTTGGGGGTATTTGATAAATGATTTATTTATCGACAAATCAAGTACTTTTAGATTCAAATATTTGTGTGTTTTCAAGCTCTTTTGTTGTTTTAATGTGTTTTTGTGTTGTTTGGTAGGTTTTTGAATAAAAGGGGGGAAATGTGCAAAACTGGTATAGGTGCAGTAACTTCAAGGCCATTTTTTGACTATGATGAAATCCGATTTTGGTAAAACTCAAAACTTAGAAGTTGTATATCATTCTCTTAGGTTTCTACAGGATTTTGAATCACCTCAATTGGAGTTTGAACATGAATGTTACAGCCAAAACAAGAAAGGGTATCACCGCCGCAGCGGTGATACCGCTGCCACGGCGGTGAAACAGTAGAGAGTTGCTAAACTCTATGCATTTCCACTACCGCGGCAGTGATCCCACCGCTATAGCGGTCTGGCACTAGCTGTAAAAGGTTTTTCTTGAGATTTTGGGATATTTTGCACCCCTTAAGTTGATCCTTTCATCCCCAACACATTTTAGAAGATATTAGAGAGTATTTTGAGAGGTTTTGGGGGAGCTCATCCAAACCCCAAAGGAGAAGAACACAAATCGAAGAAGGAGAAACACTCTCGGAGTGGTTTTAGCGCTGGATCTTCATAATACGGCTAAGTTCCTTCATTTCTTTCTTTATTTTCTTAACTTTGGTATTTGGTTTGAGTATATTTAGCTCGTTTATCATTGTATATACGGTTATGGCCATTAGCTAAATGGATATTGTCTAGGGATTAATATAATTTATGAATATATGGTTTATCCAAAATCAGTGTTTTGTTAATGGTTGTTCTTCGTTATTTGATTGTGTTTACCGTTATTCTTCGTTTATATGCTTATTTAGATATATTGAGAATATGGGGTTTGACACTCAGGAAAAGTAACCCCGAATTCAGACTAGGGTTAAATACAATGCGATGATCTAATAACCCGGGAGGGAATTAGAAAGTATGCAATCAATGATGTTGGAGCAAGACTCATGTGACTATGTGTTCTAAAAAATGCTAGAGAAGGACTTTGGCATTAACGCGAAGTCACATATTCATTCACTTGTCACTCGGGAGAGGGAGTGAATGACTTTACGATACAAAGATTATTCGATAAGTTGAACATCGTTAATGTAAGTCAAACGAGATCAAACACATTTAAGTAAATGAAGTTAATCCCTAAATAATTCATTCCCTTAAATATCTCAATATATTAATATAGTATAATTAGATAAATTAGTATTTTAGTTTCGTATTAATTAATAATAAATATTGCCTAAATAAAGTTAGGTTATGATAATTGCGATATTTGACGATAATCTCAACCAATCCCTGTAGATACAACAACCCCTATTGTTCTTATTATACTAAAACTTGACCCGTACACTTGTAGTGAAAGTGGCGACGTAATATTCCGCCACCACCTTTCCATATGGCATGGACTTCACCTTGAAGACGGCGTAAAATTGCTCGAGGGTCAAGGTGATTCCTTCAGCTAGGCAGATCACATGGAAGGCCACGACCATGCGCATACTGTTGGGAGCGAGCTGTGACGGACACAACCCAAGATCCTAGTAGACCTGCCTCACCCAGAGGTAGATTAGGAATCGCAGGCCACTCTGCAGCTGTTGGTCATACACCCTAATAAATCCCTCAGGTGGGGTGTAGACCCGATCATCCTCCTTGGGAACACGCGTCACTATCGTGCCAGGGATCGCATATCTGGAATGCAAATCCCGAACGTCCTTCTCTATCAGGTCAGACTCTACCAGCCAAACCCAAGCATCCTGAGGGACCTTAGAAATCAGCTAGCGAGTGGTCAAACTCACCCTGGGAGGATGGTCGGATGTCGAAGGTTAGGTTGTCGCCTTCTCAAAATAAGTAACCTCCGTGTTAAACTCCACGGCTGGATCTATGCCGAGCTCAATCACTGGGGCCTCGGTGGAGCCCGCTTCGTTCCTCGTCCTCCTCTCTCTCGGAGGCCCACCAGGCATGCCGAAAGACTGAAAGATCCCCACTCCAACCTCTCCTTGGGACTCTTCAGTAGAAGAGGACGTCCACTCGACGACGACCTCTTGCTCGCCCACCAGCTCAGTGTCCGAGGGAACCTCTAGCTCGTCGACCTCGGTCGTAGACGAGCTAAGCTCGATCTGAATGACCTAAGAGTCATCCAAGACTTCTTCAGATCTGGATGGGATGTACCCCGACAAGCTAGACTCAGAAGTAGAAGACATGAAGAAAAAAATGAAAAGAAGAAAAAGAGGAGTATCGTGCTCGGATGTCGAGTAGAGATTTCATACTACTCTGGTGAACTGTCGCATTGATCGGACGGTTCGCAAAGCATCAATTCACGCGCCATTAGCCACGTATCACGCATCTGATCAGGGTGACAGTCAAACTTCCTGAGCGCGATCGAACTAACCTTTCCTACCAGGCCTACCTAATCTTCCAGGTTGCAACATCTCAGTCCCCGTGCCTCTACATTTCATTAGCCCGATCGACCACTCCGAACAAGCCGATGACATAACCCTTAGTGTCTCATATTCTATTTCTACGCTAAGGCTTGGGGCAACTAATGTGGGAAAAATTAAGTTCCCTCCACGTGTCCATCAGCTGGACCAGTCTGCCATGTCATCAACTCCATGTCATAACGGCCTGAGTAGCCCGGTAAATAGATAGTCCGGGTCACCTCTCAGGTCAGTAAATATGAAGCACTCAAGATCTCCACACAGTGACATCTCGAAAAATCGCCACAGAATTGTAGTTAAGAGTGCTTAACCCGACCTGTATCCCGGTTCCCTGGCCGGCTTACCTCCCATGGAAGGCTTGGCCCACGGGTTTCGCCATCTACAGTATCAGGGTACAGGCCCAGGCCCATAGCTCTAATCCTCCATGTCAGCCATGCGCCTAACTGCTTAGGTTTAAACTAAGCTTAAATCCCTAATCTTGCAGAACGCTAATAACTTCTCTGCCTATAATAAAAGGCTTCTCCAACACTTTTAAGCAAGCAAACAATCCGCTATAAGCTCCCAACCAGGTCAACATAATAATTTTTCTCTTAACCTTAATTTCCCATCGAGCTCTTACTCTTACGCCGAAGGGGACACGCCGGGAGCACCCCGGCTCGTCCTTTGTGCAGTTAACAAATTGGAGCTCAGCTCGGACAACGGCTTGCAAAAGAAAGCACCGGTTCGGATTACAGGTCGGACCAGGTCTGTTCAGCCCAGGACTAGGACTCTATTAGGAACAAAGATCATCTCGCGATTGCCTTCAACACCCCTTGGAGGGTGGCCGAACCATACTGCTAGTCGGACCAATTTTCGACACCAACATGTAGTATTTTTTAATTTATGAAATGTTAAATTTTTTGTCATTACTACTTGTACTTCTTATGGCTTTTAATTTTAAATTGATGTCTATCTCAGTTAGAACAACAAATATTTGAAGCCTCGTTGCATAATCTCTTGCATTGCTTTCGAATAAACTCGTTATTTGTTTCTTTTTCTTCCCCATCCAAATCCAACATCATTTCTACATAACTTTTTGACAGTCCAAAAAGTGTTATCAGATGTGAGTCGAAATCTAAGTCATCGATGTTCGCTAATGTAGACTGCGAGGACTTTGCATTCTAATTAGTATTTGAATATTTTAATTGAATAATAAAATAACATTAAAAAATTATTTTAGGATCAAATGATAAACAAAAATTTTAAAAATATAAGTATTTTTATTTTTAAATAGAGCTAGCTCTCAAATTGAAATGAATACTAGCTAGATTAACAAGAAAAAAAAAAACATAAACCGGCCAGTTTGAGTTAAATGACATTTATACCCTTAAATATTTTAATAGGGTTTATGTTAATACTACTCTAAAATTTAAAAGTGTTAATAGTGTAATTTGTTTTTCCTTATCAATAGCAATGCAAGGAGAAGAGTACATTTTTTTTTCCTCATTAATTTTCTTTTGCGTTTTCAAAAATAAATAAATAATTCAAGAAATAAATAAACAAATAAATAATCCAACAATGAAATGTAAAATTGTTTTGTGCTTCATATAAAAACACAAAACACTTTTGCTTTTTCATAAAACAAAAACAAAATAAAAAAACGAAGGCAAAACGAAAGTTGCTTCTGCGTTTTACAAAAAAGGCAGAAGAAATCTGCTTTTTCAAAAAAACAAAAAAATCAACTGTATAAACGCAGATTTCTTCTACTTTTTTTTTTTTAAATTTGGTGAAAAACGCAAAATGAATCTGCATTTTTCCTAAAAACGCAAATTCTTTCTGTGTTTTATGAGGGATTGGTAAATAATATTTTAACATCATTTTTCAAGAATTTTTTATTTAATTTCTAATTATTCTGTAAAGAACTCTAACTAATAATATAATTTTCATTATAGTAATTTAATAATATAATTTCATACATATTTTAATGATAAAATATTAATAGTATCATTTTCATTATACTGTTTTTATACATATTTTAATTATACTATTTTTGTACCTATTGTATGCCTATTATATAAATTTAATTATACTATGTTATACTTATTTTAATAAAATCAATTTATTAATATCATTTTAAATATGTTATTTTAATTATTCTATTTTTATACTTATTTTAATATTACAAATTTAATAATAAAATTTAAATTATACATATTTGGATAACTGAAATCCCTCTTTGGAGGGATTTGGAAATCCCATTTTCCTCCTTCCAAAAATCCAATTTACAAATTCAATGGATTTTGCAAATCTCTTTTAGATGTACCAAAACAATGGATTCTTGAAAATGAATTTATGAAATTCCTTTTCAAAGTAAATTCCCTCTTTGAATTACCTTACCCAAATGCGACCTTAATATTTTCAATTTCAAACTATAAGAAAATAATATACTAATTTAAATGATAAATATGGAAAACCAAGTTAAAAATTATGGATCACGTATTTCGAAAATTATACAAGCGAGTATTCTCATATTTATTGTTTAAATTAGTATCTAATTTAATAAGATACTAATTTACTTTTTCTCTTTAACACGGACCACTAGATCTCTCTGGTGCATGGTTGAATCCCATCACAAGGAAACGAACTTTCTTAGTACATGGTGATCCTTTCAAACAAACTTTTCGATGGGTCAATCGTCGTTACAATGAGAGCTACAACTACACCGAATGGGGCAAGAATAGTGCAGAAGCAAAGAATTTACAATGGACAACACTAATGGCAAAAAGAAACATTTATGAGGCAAGGTCTCATATGTACCACCTCAAGATTCCAAAATTACGATCTTTCAAAATTTTGAAAAACGAACCGGATAACATCGGCAAAATTTCCCACGCATTAAAATGAGAAATAAAATAAATGGAGAAACGAATTCATGTCAAACAGAGACTTTACCAGATTCTAAAGACCAATGCCCCAAATGTAAACAAGCAGACATTGGAATACTTTACCTATCCCAAATACACCAATGACCCAGAATTATCTGATTACAAAAACGAAGAGATTCACTACGAATTGTTTAATAAAACTAAGTAATTATCGATGCTAGAAAAGTTCAATGATGGGTAGAATTTTCTAATTTATGTAATGTTTATTTATTATCTTTTTATGATTACTACTTGTACTTTATGACTTTAAATTTTAAATCGATGTCTATCTCGATTAAAACAACAAATTTTTTAAGCTCCGTTACATAATCTCTTGTATTACTTTAGAAGGGGTTCGTTATCTGCTTCGTTTTCTTCCTCATCCAAATCCAACATTATTTCCAGGTTACTTTTTGACAGTCCAGAAAGTGTCATCAGACGTGAGTCGAAATCTAAGCCATTGATGTTCGTTAATGTAGACTGTGAAGACTTTGCATTCTAATTAGTATATGAATATCTTAATTGAATAACAAAATGACAATAAATAATTATTTTATCATCAAATGATAAATAAATATTTTCAAAATATAATTATTTTTATTTTTAAATAGAGCTAGCTCTCAAATTGAAAAGAATACTAGCAAGCTTAAAAAGAAAAAGAAAAAAGAAAAAAATAAATCGGCAGTTTGAGTTAAATGATATTTATACCCTTAAATATTTCAATAGGGTTTATGTTAACACTATTCTAAAATTTAAAAGTGTTAATAGTTCAATTCTTTTTTTCCCTATCAACGGCAATGCAAGGAGAAGAGTACAATTTTTTTTCCTTATTAATTTCCTTTTGATTTTTCAAAAACATAAATAAATAAATAATCAAAGAAAGAAAGAAAGAAAGAAAGAAATAATCCAACAACGAAATGCAAAATTGTTTTGCGTTTCTTATAAAAACGTAAAACACTTATGCGTTTTCAGAAAACAAAAAAAAAATGAAGGCAAAACGTAGGTTGCTTCTACGTTTTACGTAAAATGCAGAAGAAATCTGCGTTTTCAAAACAAATTGAACTGTATAAACGCATAATTCTTTTGCGTATTTTTTTTTTATTTGGTGAAAAACACAAAAGAAATCTACATTTTTCCTAAAAACGCAAATTCCTTATGCGTTTTATGAGAGATTGGTAAATAAATTTTTTAACATCATTTTTCAGGAATTTTTTATTTAATTTTTAATTATTCTATAAATAAATCTAACTAATAATATAATTTTTATTATAGCAATTTAATAATATAATTTCATACATATTTTAATAATAAAATTTTAGTAATATCATTTTCATTATACTATTTTTTTACATATTTTAATTATAGTATTTTTGTACATATTGTATGCCTATTATATAAATTTAGTTATATTATGTTATACTTATTTTAATAATATCATTTTAGTAATATCATTTTTAATATGTTATTCTAATTATTCTATTTTTATAATTATTTTAATTTGACAAATTTAGTAATAAAATTTAAATTATACATATTCGGAGAAGTGAAATCCCTCTTTGGAGAGATTTGGAAATAACATTTGTTTTGAAGGGATTTGGAAATCTCTTTTAGCTCCTTCGAAAATTCATTTTACAAATTCAATGGATTTTGCAAATCTCTTTTAGATCTACCAAAACAATGGATTCTTGAAAAAGAATTTGTGAAATTCATTTTCAAAGTAAAATCCCTCATTGAATTACCTTACCCAAATGCAACCTGAAATTTTTTAATTTTAAACTGTAAGAAAATAAGATACTAATTTAAACAATAAATATGGAAAACTAGGTTAGGAATTATGGATCCCATATTTCAAAAATTATACAAACGGGTATCCTCATATTTATCGTTTAAATTAGTATCTAATTTTAATAAGATACTAATTTACTTTTTCTCTTTAACTCGAACAACTAGATCTCTCTGGCACAAGGATGAATCCCATCACAAGGAAATGAACTTTCTTCGTACACGGTGATCCTTTCAAACAAACTATTCGATAGGTCAATCGTCTTTACTACGAGAGTTACAACTACACCGAATGGGGCAAGGATAGTGAAGTGGTAAAGAATTTACAATGGCCAACACTAATGGCAAAAAGAAACCTTTATAAGACAAGGTCTTATATGTACCACCTCAAGATTCCAAAATTACGGTCTTTCAAATTTTTGAAAAACGAACCAGATAACATCGGCAAAATTTTCCACGCATTAAAATAAGAAATAAAAGAAATGGAGAAATGAATTCATGTCAAATAGAGACTTCACCAGATTCCAAAGACCAATGCACCAAATGTAAACAAGTAGACATTAAAATACTTTATCAATCCCAAATACACCAATGACCCAGAACTATCTGATTACGAAAACAGAGAGATTCACCACAAATGGTTTGATAAAACTAAGTAATTATCGATGCTAGAATAGTTCAATGATGGGTAGAATTTTCTAATTTATGTAATGTTTATTTTTTGACTTTTTAAGATTACTACTTGTACTTCTTATGATTTTTAATTTTAAATCGATGTCTATCTCGGTTACAATAACAAATTTTTGAAGCCCCCGTTGCATAATATCTTGCATTGCTTTCGAAGCGGTTCATTATCTGTTTCTTTTTCTTCCCCATCCAAGTCCAACATCATTTCCAGGTTACTTTTTGATATAGAAAGTGTCATCAAACGTTAGTCGAAATCTAAGTCATTGATGTTTGCTAACGTATACTGCGAGGACTTTGCATTCTAATTAGTATATGAATATTTTAATTGAATAAAAAAATAACAATAACTAATTATTTTATCGTCAAATGGTAAACAAAAAATTTAAAAATATAATTATTTTTATTTTTAAATAGATCTAGCTCTCAAATTGAAATGAATACTAGTTAGATTAACAAGAAAAAAAAATATAAATCGGAAGTTTGAGTTAAATGACATCTATACCCATAAATATTTCAATAAGGTTTATGTTAACACAATTCTAAAATTTAAAAGTGTTAATAGTGTAATTTTTTTTCCTTATCAACAGCAATGCAATGAGAAGAGTACAATTTTTTCGTTATTAATTTCCTTTTGCTTTTTCAAAAAACTAAACAAATAAATAATCCAAGAAATAAATAAATAATCCAACAACGAAATGCAAATTTTTTTTGTGTTTCTTATAAAACGCAAAACACTTTTGCGTTTTTCAAAAACAAAAACAAAATAAAAAACGAAGGGAAAACGCAGGTTGCATCTACGTTTTATGAAAAACGGAGAAGAAATCTGCATTTTTCAAAAAAACAAATTGAACTATATAAACGCAGATTTCTTCTGCATATGATTTTTATTTTATTTTTTGGGGGCTGGAAAATGCAAAAGATATCTGTATTTTTCCTAAAAACGCAAATTCTTTCTACATTTCATGAGGGATTGATAAATAAGTTTTTTAACATCATTTTTCAGGAATTTTTTATTTAATTTCTAATTATTCTGTAAAGAACTCTAACTAATAATATAATATTTAATATAGTAATTTAATAATATAATTACATACAGATTTTAATAATAAAATTTTTGTAATATCATTTTCATTATACTATTTTTATACATGTTTTAATTATACTATTTTTGTATCTATTTTATGCCTATTATATAAATTTAATTACACTATGTTATACTTATTTTAATAATACCATTTGAGTAATATCATTTTAAATATGTTATTTTAATTATTCTATTTTTATACTTATTTTAATATGACAAATTTAGTAATAAAATTTAAATTATACATATTCAGAGAACTGAAATCTCTCTTTGGAGGGATTTGGAAATAACGTATGTTTTGAAGGGATTTGGAAATTCTTTTTTCCTCCTTCGAAAATCCATTTTACAAATTCAATGGATTTTTCAAATCTCTTTGAGATGTACCAAAACAATGGATTCTTGAAAAAGAATTTGTGAAATTCTTTTTCAAAGTAAAATCACTCATTGAATTACTTTACCCAAACACAACCTTAAAATTTTAGTTTTAAATTGTAAGAAAATAAGATACTAATTTAAACGATAAATATGGAAAACCAAGTTTAGAATTATGGATCATGTATTTCGAAAATTATACAAACGAGTATCCTAATATTTATCGTTTAAATTAGTATCTAATTTAATAAGATACTAATTTACTTTTTCTCTTTAACTCGGACAACTAGATCTCTATGGCGCACGGCTGAATCCCATCACAAGGAAACAAACTTTCTTAGTACACGGTGATTATTTCAAACAAATTGCTCGATGGGTCAATCGTCGTTATCACGAGAGTTACAACTATACCGAATGAGGCAAGGATAGTGAAGAGACAAAGAATTTACAATGGCCAACGCTAATGAAAAAAAATAGCTTTATAAGGTAAGGTCTCATATGTACCACCTCAATATTCCAAAATTACGGTCTTTTGAAATTTTAAAAAACGAACCAGAAATCATCGGCAAAATTTTTCACGCATTAAAATGAGAAATAAAACAAATGGAGAAACAGATTCATGTCAAATAGAGACTTCACCAGATTCCAAAGACTAATGCCCCAAATGTAAACGAGCAAATATACCGATGACTTCGAACTATCTGATTACGAAGACGAAGAGATTCACTACGAATGGTTTGATAAAACTAAATAGTTATCGATGCTAGAAAAGTTCAATGATGGGTAGAATTTTCTAATTTATGTAACGTTTATTTTTTTGTCTTTTTATGATTACTACTTGTAGTTATTTTGGTTTTTAATTTTAAATCGATGTTTATCTTGGTTAGAACAATAAATTTTTGAAGCACCATTACATAATCTCTTGCATTGCTTTCAAAGAGGTTCGTTATTTGTTTCTTTTTCTTCCCCATCCAAATCCAACATCATTTCCAGGTTACTTTTTGACAGTCCAAAAAGTGTCATCAGACGTGAGTCAAAATCTAAGTCATCGATGTTAGCTACTGTACATTGCGAGGACTTTGCACTCTAATTAGTATTTGAATATTTTAATTGAATAACAAAATAACAATAAATAATTATTTTATCATCAAATGATAAACAAAAATTTTCAAAATATAATTATTTTTATTTTTAAATAGAGCGAGCTCTCAAATTGAAATGAATACTAGCTAGCTTAACAAGAAAATAAAAATAAAAAACATAAATCGGCAGTTTAAGTTAAATGACATTTGTACCCTTAAATATTTCAATAAAGTTTATTTTAACACATTTCTAAAATTTAAAAGTGTTAATAGTGTAACTTTTTTTCCTTATCAACGACAATACAAGGAGAATAGTACAATTTTTTTTGCTTATTAAATTCCTTTTGCTTTTTCAAAAAAATAAATAATCCAACAACGAAATGCAAAAACAAAAATTCATTTCTTATAAAAACGCAAAACACTATTGCTTTTTTTGAAAACAAAAACAAAATAAAAAATGAAGGGAAAATGCAGGTTCCTTCTACGTATTGTAGACACGCTATTTTGACCGTCCCGCAAAAAATTTATTCTTTATTTTAAAATTTATTTTATTTTTATTTTCAAAAAATACAAAAAAAAAATAGAGAAAAAAGAAAAGAAAAAATGAAAAAAGAAAAGAAGGATAAAAGAAAAAAATAAAAAATAAATCAAACTTAAAAAAATAGAAAAGAAAAGGTTTCCTTGTCCAAATGGGATTAGGTTTCCTTTTCCCTTTCCTTTTAGGTTTTGTTTCCTTTTTCTCGTCGAATTGACACTAGGGTTTCTAGGATTTTTCACTCCACATCCTTTCTATAAATAAGACCCTCCACCTCATTGTTTAGACACACAAAAATTTAGAGAGAAACCCTTCGGAGACATTCAAAAATTGAGAGGAGTCACCCCCTTTAGAAGAGTTATTCTCAAAGCCCTTTCGAGAAATCGTCTACGAGAGAGAAAAAACCCGAACATCGGGATGCTTGGCCTAGAACATGTATGTTTTCTAATTTTTAATTATTTTTTAGTTTATTTTATTCTCTTCGCAATTTAAATTCCTGTTAACTCGATGAAAAATGCCAGGATGAGGTTCCCCATTCTTAATCTAAACCTTTTGAGCGTTTAGATGATGACACTCGTATCTCGTTGTTGTTTTTTTTTTTTTATATATATATATATTTTATTTTTTTTTATAATAATAAAAAGGAAAATGTAAAAAAGCAAGTCATCCGATGATCCAATGAAAACGCCGAGGTGGGTTTCTCGTGCTTAAACCTAATCCCGAGCGTTAGGTGAATGATGTTTTATTATTTACTTTGCTGCATTTGTCTTTATATATTTTTATTTTCTGCATTTTTTTTTTATTTCATTCTTCTTATCAAAACCCTAAAAAATCAAAAAAATAATAAAATATTTTATTTGTAGGAATTAATCCTTACGAACCTTAAGTTCAATTCGACAATTCGATAAATCGTGGGAGAGTTTTCCATGGCCTCGTTTCCATTCCCCAACCCGAGTGGAATTTAGAAACGAATGATTTTAGACAATCTCTTCCCTTTATAAAAATTTTCGTGAGATTTCGTTTAAGTTTCGAAAAGAATAATTTCAACTAAATTGTTTCCGCGAACTTCCATCGATTCTCATATTCATAGAATTTGAGAAAATTGCAAATCGGAACTTCTTTAAATTAATTGGCCAAACTTAAAATAGACATTTTTGCATCCATCTAGCATATTTACTTCTTACATTATTTAAACAGCATGTTTAGTACACTTTCATCACTCACACATTTTTTTTCTACACATAGTTTTTTTGTTTTTTTTTTTAATTTCATAAATCCATGTTACTTTTTCATATCTAGTCACGACACGTGCACCACTTACATTTTTTGTTATAATTAAATCATAGTCACATATAATCAAGTTAATTCACGTAGTATTCATATCAGTTTGCATTGACATATTTAAATTAAACCCTTTAATTCTTTTTTGGTCATTTTTGCATATAAAATAAATTCATATAATTTTAGTTTTTGCATTCATATTTTTATATTTATTCACTTATTTGAGTTTGCCCATTTAAAGTAAAGAAGTCTTTAGAAAACATATATGAATACCCCTTGGGGACCATCCTTGTCGAATCATTAATATTCGATAAGAGATTATACCGGAGGAACATTCCCAAAAATTCATAAATTTGTCCCACCTTATTTGTGAAAATATCAAAAATATTTTATATGATGGAAAATATTTTAAAATAAAATAAAACGTTCAGAGTTAAATTAATTGGATTTAATTGGACATAAGATATCGTTTTCGGATGGGCGTCTTGGGGTGCCTAACACCTTCCCCGAGCATAACCGACCCGAGCCTTTAAATGAATCTTTGGTTTGACTATGTTTTTGTGGAGTCAATTTTTTACTTAGGCCTTTTAAACTGTTTTCAAAAAATTCGATGACCTAGCACACCATTTAAACGTAATGCTAGGTGGCTACTCTTTATTTTTAAAACGACCTAAGTATATTTTTTGAGAAAACCAGGGCTTCAAAAAAACCCATTCTCTTTAAGCTAATTATTTATTATTTAATATTATTTTCCTATTTGGAAAAATGGGGCACGTCACGTGTGATATTGTTTTTTATTTGGTGAAAAACGCAAAAGGAATCTGCATTTTCCTAAAAATGCAAATTCCATCTGCGTTTTATGAGGGATTGGTAAATAAGTTTTTTAACATCATTTTTTCGGAATTTTTTATTTAATATCTAATTATTTTGTAAATAACTCTAACTAATAATATAATTTTTATTATAGTAATTTAATAATATAATTGCATACATATTTTAATAATAAAAGTTAGTAATATCATTTTCATTATCCTATTTTTATACATATTTTAATTATACTACTTTTGCACCTATTGTATGCCTATTATATAAATTTAATTATACTATGTTATACTTATTTTAATAAAATCATTTTAGTAATATCATTTTAAATATGTTATTTTAATTATTCTATTTTTATACTTATTTTAATATGACAAATTTAGTAATAAAATTTAAATTATACATATTTGGAGAACTGAAATTCATCTTTGGAGGGATTTGAAAATAACATATGTTTTGAAGGGATTTGGAAATCCCTTTTTCCTCCTTTGAAAATCCATTTTACAAATTTTGCAAATCTTTTTTAGATGTACCAAAAAAATGGATTCTTGAAAAAGAATTTGTGAAATTCCTTTTCAAAGTAAAATCCCTCCTTGAATTACCTTACCCAAACGCAACCTTAAAATTTTTAATTTTATAATTTTAAATTATAAGAAAATAAGATACAAATTTAAACGATAAATATAGAAAACTAGGTTAGGAATTATGGATCATGTATTTCAAAAATTATACAAACGAGTATCCACATATTTATCGTTTAACTTGGTCTCTAATTTTATAAGATACTAATTTACCTTTTCTCTTTAACTCGGACTAGTAGATCTCTCTGGCGCATGGCTAAATCCCATCATAAGAAAATGAACTTTCTTAGTACACAGTGATCCTTTTAAACAAACTGTTCGATGGGTCAATCGTCGTTACCACGAGAGTTACAACTACACCGATTGGTGCAAAGATAGTGAAGAAGCAAATAATTTAGAATGGCCAACACTAATAGCAAAAAGGAACGTTTATGAGGTAAGGTCTCATATGTACCATCTCAAGATTCCAAAATTATGATCTTTCGAAATTTTGAAAAACGAATCGGATAATATCGGCAAAATTTTCCACAGATTAAAATGAGAAATAAAATAAATAAAGAAACAGATTCATGTCAAACAGAGACTTCACCAAATTTAAAAGACCAATGCCCCAAATGTAAACGAGCAGACGCTGAAATACTTTACCGATCCCAAATACACCGATGACCCCAAACTATCCGATTACAAAGATGAAGAGATTCACTACTAATGGTTTGATAAAACTAAGTAGTTATCGATACTAGAAAAGTTCAATGATGGGTAGAAATTTCTAATTTATGTAATGTTTATTTTTTTGCCTTTTTATGATTACTATTTGTACTTGTTATGGCTTATTATTTTAAATCGATGTCTATCTCGGTTAGAATAACAAATTTTTGAAACCATGTTGCACAATCTCTTTCATTGCTTTCGAAGAGGTTCATTATCTGTTTCTTTTTCTTCCTCATCCAAATCCAACATCATTTGTAGGTTACTTTTTAACAGTCCAAAAAGTATCATCAGACGTGAGTCGAAATCTAAGTCATCGATATTCACTAATGTAGACTATGAGGACTTTGCATTCTAATTAGTATTTTAATATTTTAATTGAAGAACAAAATAACAATAAAAAATTATTTTATCATCAAATGATAAACAAAAAATTAATATAATTATTTTTATTTTTAAATAGAACTAGCTCTCAAATTGAAATGAATACTAGCTAGATTAACAAGAAAAAAAAAACATAAATCAACCAGTTTGAGTTAAATGACATGTATACCCTTAAATATTTCAATAGGGTTTATGTTAACACTATTCTAAAATTTAAAAGTGTTAATAGTGTTATTTTGTTTTCCTTATCAACGGCAATGCAAGGAGAAGAGTACTTTTTTTTTTCCATATTAATTTCCTTTTGCGTTTTCAAAATAAATAAAATAAATAAATAATCCAACAAAGAAACGCAAAATTGCTTTGCATTTCTTATAAAAATGAAAAACACTTTTGCATTTTTAGAAAACAAAAACAAAATAAAAAACGAAGGAAAAACGCAGGGTGCTTATGCGTTTTACGAAAAGCGTAGGAAAAATCTGCGATTTCAAAAAAAAAAAAAAATTGAACCGTATAAATGCAGTTTTCTTCTGTGTTTTTTTTTTTTTTTCTTTTTTTTTTTTTTTTTAAATTTGGTGAAAAACGCAAAAGGAATCTACATTTTTCCTAAAAACGCAAATTCCTTCTACATTTTATGAGGGATTGGTAAATAAGTTTTTTAACATCATTTTTCAGGAATTTTTTTATTTAATTTCTAATTATTCCATAAAGAACTCTAAATAATAATATAATTTCATACATATTTTAATAATAAAATTTTAGTAATATCATTTTCATTATACTATTTTTATACATATTTTAATTATACTATTTTTGTACCTATTGTATGCCTATTATATAAATTTAGTTATACTATGTTATACTTATTTTAATAATATCATTTTACTAATATCATTTTTAATATGTTATTTTAATTATTCTATTTTTATACTTATTTTAATATTACAAATTTAGTAATAAAATTTAAATTATACATATTCGGAGAAGTGAAATCCCTCTTTGGAGGGATTTGGAAATAACATCTATTATGAAGGGATTTGAAAATCCCTTTTTTCTCCTTCGAAAATCCATTTTACAAATTCAATGGATTTTGCAAATCTCTTTTAGATGTACCAAAACAACGAATTCTTGAAAAAGAATTTGTGAAATTCCTCATTGAATTACCTTACCCAAGCACAACCTTAAAATTTTTAATTTTAAATTGTAAGAAAATAAGATACTAATTTAAACGATAAATATGGAAAACCAGGTTTGTATAATTTACTTTTTCTCTTTAACTCGGATTTGTACAAACATGTATCCTCATATACAAATTAGAACTACTCAGAAAGATTGGATTGATTGTTCACCTAAATTATTTATCTTCGATAATTAATTCCTACGTTACTTCTGATATAGGTAGAATTCAAATCTAACCATTAACCATCCAATCCATTAATCAATCACCAAGAATGCTATTGTATGGCCATTAGATATAAACCACATATACTTGATCTAATGTTCTAGAGGAAATCAAACTCAAAATCAAAATTTCTTCAACTTTTGAAAATAAATTCAATCACTAACACATTTGAGCCCAAGTCCAATAAGAGTTATGCCAATTTGAACCCAAAGGAGCCCAACCATCTTGGTTTAATGGTCCATGAAGATATTTGGGGCCCAAATTTCATTTTTGACCAGCCCCTTATTGGTATAACCTTTCAATAAGTCATTTAGTCGATTAAAAGCATTGAATCTGGTTATTGGCTATTTTAGTATTTCAAGAAGTCTTTAAGTTAATTAGAAGCTTTGAATCTAGTCTTTTATGATTAAGTTAAATTAGATACTTTGAATTTGGTTATTCAGCCATTATTAGTAGTAAAAAAATGTTGGTTATGATATGTATTGGTTTTTGTAAGGTCTTGGAACATTAATTATGACTATTCCTATTCTTGGAGGGTTGTTCCAAGTATAAAACAAGGTCAAATTCAGATTTCAAAAATTAATCTTTGTGATTACCTTTCTTAGTTTCTTATCTTTTTGGAGGATTCCATTGAGTGGTTAGCTAAATTATAGTTCTTGTCTTTAAAGTGGTGATATTCTTATCTTTGAAGTGACAAACTTAACTATCCTAAGGATTTTTTTAGTGGTGGTAATTACTTATCCTTTAGAAATTCATTTACAACATACTGTTTTAATTTTAAAACAGTATCAATCACATTAAAACTAAATTAAGAACAGGATTCAAAATCATGCAATTGTTTACACAGATCCACAATTAAATTGTAAAAATATAAAATTACATAAACACAAAATAATTCACCACAATAACCCGATTAAAAGAATTTATCCATTCATCGAAGCATAGATCAATGTTTTATTGGGTGTCATCCTCAAAATTATCATCTCCATTCTCTTCTTTGAAATCCTAATCGTTTTCTTGCAAGGATGGACAAATGATACCCTAATTCATATTTTTGCTTCCTATTTGTTCAAACCTAACCCGTCTTTTCTCAGGGTGAAAATTTCAAGATAAACGTAACCTAGCAGCATGTCGTTGCGAATGTGACACATATGGTCACGCATGTGACCATGGCATGTACGGCGACGTTCCAATATGGAACATTATACACGCAACCCAAAAGGTCGCACATGCTACCTAGACCAGGGGACCCAAGTGAGTCCCTTGATTGAGGTTGCACGTGCGATTTTTGGCAGAAGAATAGTGTCAACTTCAAATCCCCATCCATCTCTCTCGTATGAACTCAGATTTAGCTATATAACCAGTCCTTGAAAATCTTAGGAACTTGTTTCTTCCCAATATTCCAATGGTGTACTTATCTATCGCTGAAATAGTTCACAATGATTAGTGATATAGTACTTGTAAACCGCAACTTTTATCTCTAATTTTGGCAAAACAATCAAAAAACACCTAAACACAAAAATAAACTTACCAAAGATAACTGCACACTCGAGATCATCGAAAAACATAGATTTAAGTAATAAAAAAAGAATGAAAACGGGAACAAGCAGTTATCATGAGATGAAAAATTTTAAGCCTGACATTTAATTTAATTTTGTTTCAGCAAGAAAAAGTTGTAATGATGTTATTGTTACTTACTGTGTTCTATATTCCTATGATTTTCACCGAAAAAATTATGGAAACTATACTGAAACATTATTGATTCACCCTTGACAAGTAGAAAAACATTCATGAAGTGTGTTTTTAATTGTGCTAGTATCAATTGTTACAAGATTTAATATATGTTACAAATGTTAATATCTCATTATTTTCAGTAAATCGGGGCAAAATATTTTTACAGATCCATCTAGATCCCACTTGAGCATAGGATCTTTTTGAATATTAACGTTGTTTGGATGTTAATGTTTTTTTGTTAAAAAAACAACGAAAAGGGAAATTTTATTTTGGTTATATCAATGTAAGTGACAAAATTCATGGAGAGGTTTTTCATACTAATATTTCAATTCGCCAATGGAGTGGAATCATGAAAATAGTGAATTTAGGGGGTCATTGTTCCAAATTTGAATTTTAATTGATTTAACTAAAAAGTTTGTTAGAATATTTTTGTAACCATAGAAATTTGAATCAAATGAACTTTTTTTTATTAGAATGACAAGTTGAAAAAAAAAATGCATTCATCTCGTCATGGAATTTTCACCAGGTTGGCATTAGTTTATATTTTTTTTATGCCCCTATCAGGGTAATTTATCCATTTATTTCCAAACTAAATTTGATAGTTTTTGAGTATTTTTATCGTGTTTTAATTAGATTTTATTTGTTTTTGTATAAATCAGGTGTTTGGGACGAAAATGAGCTAAAACGGTTGAAAATCAAGCTAATTGGTGGAACGGCGGTGGAAGAATGGTGGAAAAATAATGAAAAGTGCCAAGTTGTCCACCGCTACAGCGGTGAAACAACAGAGAGCTCAATTTCACTCTGTCTGTCCACCGCTCCAGCGATGAAACAACAGAGTGCCCACTGATGAACCACTGTTGCAGCGATTAAACAATATAGTGTCCACTGATGAACCACTAAGGCAGCGATTAAGCCACCGATGCAGCGGTGACCTCTGCCGACATACCCACCATTGGATAACGGCTAAGTTCCTTCATTTCTTTTTTTATTTACTAATTTTGGTAGTTTGTTTGAACATGTTTAGCTCGTTTGTCATTGTATATACGATTATGGCCATTGGCTAAACATGGATTATCTATGGGATTAACATAATTTATGAAAATGTCGTTTGTTTGAATTGTGTTTCTTTAACGGTTGTTCTTCGCTATTTGATTATGTTTATCATTGTTGTATTTCCATTATATGCTTGTTTAGATATATTTTGAAACCGAGGTTTAACACTCGGGAGAGGTAACCCCGAATTCGGATTAGGGTTTAAATACAACACAACAATCTAATGACTTGGGAAGGCATTAGAAAGTGTGCAATCCATGACGTTGGGGCAAGACTCATGTGACTATGTGTTCTACAAAACGCTAGAGGGGGACTTCGGCGTTAATGCAAAGTAACATATTCATTCACTTTACACTCGAAAAAGGGAGTAAATGAGTTTACAATACTGAGATTGTCAAATAGGTCGAATACCGTTATTGTTAACTAAACGAAACCAAACACGTTTAAGTAAATGAATTTAATCCCTAGATAATTCATTCTCCTAAACATCTCAATATTAGTATTATAGTATAATTAGTAATTTAGATTAGTATTTATATTATAAACAAAATATATTTTTATCGCCTAAATAAAGTTAGGTTATGATAATTGCGGTACTCAACGATAATCTCAACCAATCCATGTGGATACGACAACCCTTACTCTTCCCACTCTACTAAAACTTTACCCGTATACTTGCGGTGAAAGTAGTAATGTATTTACGCGCTACCATCCCCTCAATAGATAACATGAGAAAAATAAAAATTTCCAATACATCCTTTAGTGTAGTAAAAGAAACATATTTTGTTTGAAATTATATTTCATTTGTTACATGATATGATATGATAGGTATATATAGAATAGTTAGAATGTTGCATGTTCAAGACATCTGTAACATTTTGTATTTTCATTATCACAAGTTCATATGTGGCTAACTATATTTTTCTTATTTGCATCAATATTAAAAGAAACATGCAAAAACTTTCTGCTGAGTGTAAAAATGGTCACTCCAACGCAACCAATCGGAGATCTCCACATGTTCGCAACTCTTCATCAAGATTAGCTCCTATCAAGGATTAAGTGTGAAAATTATACCGGACAAGGGCACACCTTAGCCCACGCCACTCCAAGGACATCTAGCAGCACTCTCCAGAAAAAGAAGGCGAGCAGCCGCTGGGATGGGAAACCTTTTCCCATCTCGGCATCCGGGATAGGGAACCCTTCCCCATCTCGAAATTCTCCATAATGGCATTGCCCGTCTCAGAAATCAACTCCACAAGCTCCTCAACAAATCCCCCCTTCCCAACTCCGGCTATCTGGGAAGGGCAGGGCAATGAGCTTCGCTTAACTCCTATTCCCATCTTCGGTTATCAAGGAAGGGTAGGGATCAAATTACCCATCTCGGTCGCAGTAGGAATGTGTCCTCCTCTAGCCATTGGCTGCCTAATTTCCCCAAAATATCCTACAACCATCATGATGGCTCTCTTCCCCAACAACAAATATCACTAAATATCTTTTAACATGGCTATCATGGGAGCCCCTTGGCACCCTCTCATTGGCTACATGCCAAAATGGGACATTAATGTGATTTGGAGGGGACATTAATCCTTGCTTAAGCCACTAATCAAATCTACTCCATGCCTATATAAAGGAGAGCATACAATTGCTCAGAGGCAGACAAATTCTCTTAAAAAAAGATAGATGAAATTTACTCCAAGCACACACACTATTTTCTTCCTCTGCATGATAACACCTTTATAAATCATCCCCCCGTACACTGATTCTCATGCCAGAGGGATTTTTAGGGATACCCCCCGGCCAGGTTACGTGTACAAGTGACAGGTTGTTGCTCATCTAAGACTTTTCCCTTCCCGGATTAGAAAGCATCCTATCTTTCCCCTTCCCAGAACAGCTCCTTCTCAAGCTTCTGTTAACTTTTCCTCAAGTCCCAAGGCATTTTGGTCCTTCCCTTTTTGGCCTAGAAGGTTTTTGGGCTAATTCCAACTTAGGCCCGTCCTTTCCCAAGCAAGGACCTCTCCACAGACCAGAAGCTACACGGATCAAAGATCTTCACTCCAGGCCCCTTTAACTCCATCCTAGGCTAACAAGACCACACCTCTGGTGTCGACCAAAGTTTGACATCAACAGTTTGGCGCCGTCTATGGGAAGCGCTACAAAAAGCCTTCATCCTATCATCTGCTCTCATCTCGGTTAGAGGTTAGATGAATACAAGGTTTGTCCATTCTTTGCGACCAAGAGACCCTAACAGCACGGTGGATAGCAACCCCGGCTACAGAAATATCAAGAGTCCCTAGATCGTATGTTCGGACTTCAGTCCCCATCTCGGCATTCTCTACGGTGGAGATAAGCAGACCTTCATCCCATCTTGGATGGGGATGAATAGCCTTCTAGCCTATCTCCAACAACAGCATTTCGACCCCTTGAGTCATGGGTGGTTCTCTAAATCCGCGTCCTGACTCTAGGCATCGCCAATGATTCTCCTCAACGATATTTTGGCCCCTTGAGTCATGGATAATTCTACAAATCCACATCCCAACTCTCGGCATCATGAGTGATTCTCCTCAACGGCATTCCGATCCCTTGTAAGACCCCGACCTTTCATATACGAAAAATTTAAGTCACGTTTTAAAATATTTTGAAAATATCGGGGGATTACGATATTGATTATGTGAATTAAAATTTTAAAGGGTTGGATTGAAATTTTTATAAACATTAAAACATATATTTGGGTTTAATTACTAACCAGCCATAATCTAAGAGAATGTATATATATGTATATATATATACACACACACACACACACACACACATGAAGAAGAATCGAGAAGATGAGACGAAGAAAAGGAAGAGAGAGAGGAGTCCGCCGGCGTGGGTTTTGGTCGTCTGTCCAGCGACTGCGTTGTGAGTTTCGTTTTGATCGTCGATGAGTCGCCGGAGTTGCCGGCAGTAAGTTGAGAGAGAGGTTCGGCCAGTGGCAGTTTGTCACGGTTCCAGTAGGTATGTAAATGGATCTCGGGCATTTGTTGCCATCTGTTTGTCCGGTGTTATTGTGTGTTTGTGTGTGTGTGTGTATCGTTGTTCCGTCGTCGGCGATAGGTTAGAGAGAGAAAACTGTCGGTGGCGTGTGTTTGTCTCTGTTCCATCGTCGGTGATGCTTGTGGTGGGTTTGGTCAGTAAGTTTGGTCCGACAGTGGCGGCGGTAGTGCCAGTTGGGTGTGCTGTTGGGGTGTTTGTGTGTGAATTCCACTGTGTTTGTGGGTGTGTGTATGTTTTCGGTAGGTGTGTATATATATATATATATATATATATATATATATATATCGTGTGTGTTATGTCGGCAAAAATCCAGCAAACCAGAAAAAAAAAAAAAAAAAAAAAAAAAAAAAAAAAAAACAGAGGAAGAAAACGTAAAGAGAGAGAGGTCCAGCGGTGAGGTGTGTCGCCAGCGGTGTCGGATCGGTCCGGCGGTGAGCACGTGGGCTTTTGGTGCGCATACCTCGTCGCCGATGTAGGTGGTGGTCGGTTGTTGGCTGGTTGTTTGGTGGTGGTGACTACCGGAATTAGTGAGGAAGTTCGCCTAGGCAGAAGTTTCTCGCCTAGGAGGTAGGTCGTCAGTGTCTAACTCAGAAACTGTAAAGCAACTCGGTCGCCTAAGTGGAGGAATTTTGCCCAGGCGGTGAAAATGCAGAGTGCAGTTGAGAGAAAAGGGAGAAGCACTCACTCGTTCGCCTAGGCGGTGGGATGTCACTTAGGCGGTGGATAGCAGAATCAGAAATACATGGAATTTTAGGAAAATCCATGATCGGTTCGGAATGGGTAACCTTTCTAACTTATTTTGTAAATTCTAAATTGAGTTTTCTAACCTTAGAGTAATAAAATGAAAATAATAAATCTTGAGATTTGTTTATAAGAACAAAGTTTATAAATAGTAAACCGTAACGAAACGATACTAGTTGAATAGTTATATTTCGTAATAAAAGATGGGAAATAGGAAATTAAGGAAATTAGGATTTCATGGCATGATTAGTTTGCTTTTATACAAAAATATTAATTTAAGCCCTGTCACTGTTAGGTTCGCAGCCACCAGAGTTCGGATACGGGATAGTCGGTTAAAGTTTACGAAAGGGGATATCAGGTGAGTGTACTGCCCTTCTTACCAAACTATTTTCCATATAAATATGATGAGATATGTGTTTATTTAACTGTACGAATTTTATAAATTATATGGATCAAGCCAGTTGTGGGTGAGTTGGTAAAATGGTTTTCCATTGAAATGTTTGGGTTTAAAAAAAAAAAAAAAGACTTTATAAATAATCTTTTGGATTTAGTGGTTTTAATAAAAAGGTGGGAAAAACATGATTTTTAAATTAAAAGTGGGTTTTGTTAAAAAGAGGTGGATAAGGGTGATTTTGACGGTATTGTTGAAATGGTGATTTTGTCGATATTATTGATGTGGTGCTTATTATTATGGTCTATCCGAAGGGTGGTCCAGTAGAGGGATAATTATTTATGATTTGGTGATAATATTATTGAATTGACTATGCCATACTTTATATTATGATCTGTCCGGAGGGTGGTCCGGCAGATGGATAGTTACTATAAGATGATTGACGTCATGTGGTGATTTATATTATTGGCCTCCGGAGACGTTCGGTTGGCGGTGATCTGCGCAGTTAGGTCTGCTAGGAAGGAATATCCTACGGATGGTTACGGTACCGTTGCAACTCCCGATCGTGAAGTTAAAACGATCACTATGGCTTAGCCGGTGGGTGTGGGATTGGGATGTGTGTTTGAGTTGAGGTGTTTTATATGTATATTGGGAGATTCATTATGGTGTTTGGAAACTTATTTATACTATTTTACTTTTACTGCTTATTTGATATTGAAGATTTTACCAACTGCGTGGTGGATATATATATATACATATATATATATATACATATATATATATATACATATATATATATATACATATATACATATATATATATATACATATATACATATATATATATACATATATATATATATATATATTTACGCTTGATCCATATGAACATTGTATTATTTAGAATGTGTTATTATTATGTAAAAAATAGTTTTTACTAAGAAGGCAGTACACTCGCAGGTGAATTCTTTAGGAGACGGTCCCCTACTGGCATTTGGTGGAGTCATCTGGGATTATGTTTGAGTTGAGCTGTCAGAGAGGAACAATAAGGAAGTAAAAGATTATGTATATGTTGTGTAATGAATTGTATAGTGAATTATTTTAATTTGTAATATGTAAGAAGTTTTAGATGTAATAGGTGTTATCATATTGTCGTCACGCCGGTCGTGGGATGACGGGTGTCCGGGACGGGTTGTGACAATTTTGTTATCAAAGCCTAGGTTATAGGTTCTGTAGACTTGTCAGTGGTTGGGTCAGTAGACGACCGTGAGATAAGGGGACGTGCCAGTCATCTAGTGAGTAGAGGGCATAAGATAGGGTGTCAATAGGTGAATTAGATACATGAGTATTAGTTCTTTCATTACCTTAGTTAGGGCATTGGCCCTGTGCTTAGAGGGTTGTCTTGTTGGCAATTAGTGATACAACCTGTGGTGATATCGCTAATAGCGAATTTGAGTAATGTTATAACTGTTAGTGAGGGTAATGGGTGCATCGTAATGGTAAAAGAATACATTATTGAAAAATGTAAGCTGTAAATTGAGAAACAATTATATGAAAATGGCGTGAGAATGAGATAATGATCGGTAGCACTTAGTAAGTTGTTCTTAATTACTAGATAGTAAAGTAGAGCACTGAAGTTGGAAAGAATCTTATAATAATATTAAGAAGGGAAGTCGAATAGTTGGGACTAAGAATGTGAAAAAGCTGTGGCGAGAAAAATATTTTGATTGACAAAAAACTAGAGTAAAAAGTGTGGGAACGAGAAAATATAACAAATAAAATAAAAGATGATATGTAGAAAGTAACTAAGAGTTGTGGGTCTGGAAGGTTAGTGGGTGCGTGTAAATATAATATATTTAAGTGAGTAATATAAGGTTGCGGGTGAAGTCAAAATTGTGATGAATAAAAGTATGTATCGTGGGGGAAGGCGTATCTATTTCCTTCGCTAGCTCGGTAATGGGTCTAGGAGGTTAGAAAAGTGTTAAAGAAAGGATATCACAATTTAGTATGTAGGTGTTAGGCATCAGTTCAAACAAGTTTTGGCAGTGGATACCGTAGTAGATAGGGATTTTCCCTATGTAGGTCCGAGAAATCAACGAGGTGCTAATAGGCATGATTAATAATTGTAGTTGTTGTTAAATAAGTTCCATAATTTTTGAGTGAGATATTTATAAGTGAGGATTAGAGATTTTGGCGTGGTAAAAACGGTAATCCGGTCGAGAGTAAAAAAGATCTTGTAGATTATTTCTAGAGTATGATTACTAATGCTGAGAGAAAAGCAAATGGTATGCTAAATGCAATAAATATGAGTATTGGTTGAATCGGTGGTAAATTTTGGGACTAGTGCTCCAGAGGCATAGTATTTAAGAGAATCCAAAAGGAGTCCAAGTGGTGGATTAACGGAATATAGAAAAGGCTGAGAATCGACAACTGGAATTTGAAATCTTTTGGAGCTAGTAATGATTGTATTTGTTTTGACATTTGGTAACATTTCCTGTATGGGGGAATTTGTGTTTTAAGTCGGACGTATTGGGTTACTCATACCAATGTACATGTCAAGTTGGGATCTTAGTGAGTTTATTGGGCAGTTGGTCGGATGACCACTCTAACTAAGCTTTTAAATGTGAAATTGATATATAGAAATGGTAGGGTAGATGCACAGAAGTAAGATGTCCAGTTAGAAAAGATTAGAAGTGAAGGGAATGAAAGATCAACATATGGTCGACTATAGTAAATATTTCAGGATGGAAATCGGTGAGTTGATAGTTCATATTAATTTATGAGTTGAGTTGAGACTCTTGAAGGTTTAGTGGGTGGTTGGTTGGATGGTAGCGTTGTTTGAAATATTGATATGGCATTGATTGACTGTATTATAGAAATTTAAAAAATTGGATGTCCAGCTAAGAAGATTTAGCGATGCAGTGGGAATTGACAGTAGAGCTGATTGGCATGTCCAAAAGAATGATGAAGTGTTGAGGATTTGAAATAAAGTGCGTAGGTTCAATATTTCCAATTAACGTAAGAAACTTTAAAAGAGGTGCCGAGAACAAGTTATGAAATACCCCAGTAATATTAACTATATGATGATTTCGTGAGTATGATTAGTAGTTTGGAAATGGAAAATCATAACATTCTTGTTCGGTAAATTGTTAGTAAGGTTAAGATTGAGAAGTAACGAAACTTTTAGGTGGATTATTGTAGCCTTGACCTATGCCAGAAGGGAAAGTAGTTCGAGGAATGTTTTCCTAATGCGTATACCTAGTATATATATATGTGTTGATGGGATTGTTCGATTGCATGATGCACCAATTCAATGAAAATATTAAATTAAGAAGGGATAAGATATTCCTTTAAACCAAAAAAAAATGATAAGGATTAGTGAGTTGGAATTTTATTAATCGGTTATTCGAAATTTCGGAAATAAAATTTTGGAATTATAAGTATTGTCGTTGTAGTGTGATTTGGAAAATAAATTTTTATCGCATCAAAGTAAGTCGCCATTGTCTGACATAATTCGTAGAAGAGTTTGAAATGCAGTATGGAATGGTAAAAATTTTATATGTAATAATTATCGTCGAAAAAGCCGACATTTTGTAAATATGGAAAGGCGGATAGTTGTTTTCAGATAATAAACTCTATATTGAAAAAGCTGCAAAGGGGAAACTGTAGTATAAAGAACTGATAGTTATTTTAACGTTGGGGTCGAATTTCCATACTCCTTAAGATGCCCAATTGGAAGTTGATACCTTGCTACATTTATGGGATTAACGGTTTATCAGGAAAGTGCAATTTAGATGATGGAAGATAGGTTAAAAATTTGTGTTTTGAAATTTCCTGATAGTAAGGCTAATTCTGTGTCACCGATGGAATTTGTTTAAAATAAATATCTTTTTATGATCAAGGATGGCATCGTATAAGGCGCTATTTGAAAATGATGCAGGATGTTAAATCAAATCGAACGAACTGAGATAGAAGAACATAACTAGGTGTATTGGATCACTGGTAACAAGAAGCGGAGACGACATGTGGAGGCCATTAAGATTTCATGGGAAAAGAATAACTCGAAATGTTTATAAATTTATATGTACTCATGATATATTATGTTACAGTCAGTAACTAATACTTTTTGAGATGTATCAAATTTTTGTAAATGGGACGTATCATTTGTCATTCGATTCATATTTATACGTGAATATAAGTTTGAAGCATGTTGGGTAGATGGAAAGGAAATGTAAAACATGTGACCTTGTCAAGGACTCGATTAAATGTGGAGGCATGAAGGGAATTCTTATAGATGACTCGTTGGATGTATTTGGATATATAGCAAGGTGGTTGGTGATATTTATGTGTGGAAAGACATTGTTACGTTTTGGAGGTGATTTAACATATATTTATGTGATTTTGGAGTGGTGCAGAAGATTTATCGATAATATTAGGAACGTTTATAAGAAAGTTGAAAATTCCAAGGTAAATATCGAGATTGATAATTTTGAGCTAATTATGCTTATTAGACTGCTTATGCACTTGATTGTAAGTATTGTTAGTTTAAATGATTAACGGTGTTGTCATAGCAAACTAGTCGACTGGAAAATGTTGGATGAAATAAATAAGTGTTGGTTACGAAAAATTTTTAGCCAGAATGATTAGGCTCAATCAATTGAGATTCTCTGACCATTGGTAGTTCGTATCTAGCATGATCAACCGAGTGCATCTTATTCGTTGGGTAGTGGATATAATATCGATCACTGCAAACGGAGGTATTACAATAGATGAGTATATTTTGACGAAATAAAAATTTATTATAAATTTTGGGCGACTCGTAATTATGAGACCCTAAATAGGAAGCAATTGTTCTAAAATCACGTGGGGGTGAGCATAACCAAGTGATACGTTTTTGTCATACTAGTATATTAACAAAACTTTCGGGACGAAATTTCTTTGAGGAGGGGAGAGTTGTAAGACCCCGACCTTTCATATACGAATAATTTAAGTCGCGTTTTAAAATATTTCGAAAATATCGGGGGATTACGATATTGATTACGTGAATTAAAATTTTAAGGGGTTGGATTGAAATTTTTATAAACATTAAAACATATATTTGGGTTTAATTACTAACCCACCATAATCTAAGGGGAGGTTTGTGTAATTTTACAAAAATATATTCTTTTATATATATATATATTGAGAGAATGGAGTTGGTGATAAGGTATGGGGGCTGTCCGGCGGGTGGGCTCTCATATATATATATATATATACACACACACACACGAAGAAGAATCGAGAAGATGAGATGAAGAAAATGAAGAAAGAGAGGAGTCCGCTGGCGTGGGTTTCGGTCGTCTGTCCAACGACTGCGTTGTGAGTTTCGTTTCGGTCGTCGGTGAGTCGCCAGAGTTGCCGGCAGTAAGTTGAGAGAGAGGTTCAGCCAGTGGTGGTTTGTCACGATTCCAGTAGGTGTGTGAATGGATCTCGGGCATTTGTTGTCGTCTGTTTGTCCGGTGTTGTTGTGTGTTTGTGTGTGTGTGTATGTCGTTGTTCCGTCGCCGGCGATAGGCTAGAGAGAGAAAACTGTCGGTGGCGTGTGTTTGTCTCTATTCCGTCGTTGGTGATGCTTGTGGTGGGTTTGGTCAGTAAGTTTGGTCCGACAGTGGTGGCGGTGGTGCGAGTTGGGTGTGCTGTTAGGGTGTGTGTGTATGAATTCCACTGTGTTTGTGGGTATGGGTGTGTTTTCGGTGGGTGTATATATATATATATATACACATATCGTGTGTGTTATGTCGGAAAAATCCAGCAAACCAGGAAAAAAAATGAGAAGAGAAAAACAGAGGAAGAAAACGTAGAGAGAGAGAGAGAGAGAGAGGTCCAGCGGTGAGGTGTGTCGCCGGCGGTGTCGGATCGGTCCGGCGGTGAGCGTGTGGGCTTTTGGTGTGCATACCTCGTCACCGATGTGGGTGGTGGTCGGTTGTTGGCTGGTTGTTTGGTGGTGGTGACTTTCGGAATTAGTGAGGAAGTTCGCCTAGGCAGAAGTTTCTCGCCTAGGCGGTAGGTCGTCAGTGTCTAACTCAGAAACTGTAAAGCAGCTCGGTCGCCTAAGTGGTGGATGTTTGCCCAGGCAGTGAAAATACAGAGTACAGTTGAGAGAAAAGAGAGAAGCAGTCACTCGTTCGCCTAGGCGGTGGGATGTCACTTAGGCGGTGGAGAGCAGAATCAGAAATACATGGAATTTTAGGAAAATCCACGATCGGTTCGGAGTGGGTAACCTTTCTAACTTATTTTGTAAATTCTAAATTGAGTTTTCTAACCTTAGAGTAATAAAATGAAAATAATAAATCTTGAGATTTGTTTATAAGAACAAAATTTATAAATAGTAAACTGTAACGAAACGATACTAGTTGAATAGTTATATTTCGTAATAAAAGATGGGAAATAGGAAATTAAGGAAATTAGGATTTCATGGCATGATTAGTTTGCTTTTATACAAAAATATTAATTTAGGCCCTGTCACCGTTAGGTTCGCAAGCACCGGAGTTCGGATACGAGATAGTCGGTTAAAGTTTACGAAAAGGGATATCAGGTGAGTGTACTGCCCTTCTTCCGAAACTATTTTCCATATAAATATGATGAGATATGTGTTTATTTAACTGTACAAATTTTATAAATTATATGGATCAAGCCAGTTGTGGGTGAGTTGGTGAAATGGTATTCCATTGAAATGTTTGGGTTTAAAAAAAAAAAAAAAAAAGACTTTATAAATAATCTATTGGATTTTGGTGGTTTTAATAAAAAGGTGGGAAAAACATGATTTTTAAATTAAAAGTGGGTTTTGTTAAAAAGAGGTGGACAAGGGTGATTTTGACGGTATTGTTGAAATGGTGATTTTGTCGATATTATTGATGTGGTGATTATTATTATGGTCTGTCCGGAGGGTGGTCCGGTAGAGGGATAATTATTTGTGATTTGGTGATAATATTATTGAATTGACTATGTCATACTTTATATTATGATCTGTCCGGAGGGTGGTCCGGCAGATGGATAGTTACTATAAGGTGACTGACGTCATGTGGTGATTTATATTATTGGCCTCCGGAGACGTCCAGTTGGCGGTGATCTGCGCAGTTAGGTCCGCTAGGAAGGAATATCCTACGGATGGTTACGGTACTGTTGCAACTCCCGATCGTGAGGTTAAAACGATCACTATGGCTTAGCCGGTGGGTGTGGGATTGAGATGTGTGTTTGAGTTGGGGTGTTTTATATGTATATTGGGTGATTCATTATGGTGTTTGGAAACTTATTTATACTATTTTACTTTTACTGCTTATTTGGTATTGAAGATTTTACCAACTGCGTGGTGGATATATATATATATATACGCTTGATCCATATGAACGTTGTATTATTTATAATGTGTTATTATTATGTAAAAAATAGTTTTTACTAAGAAGGCAGTACACTCGCAGGTAAATTCTTTAGGAGACGGTCTCCTACTGGCATTAAGTGGAGTCATCTGGGATTATGTTTGAGTTGAGCTGTCAGAGAGGAACAATAAGGAAGTAAAAGATTATGTATATGTTGTGTAATGAATTGTATAGTGAATTATTTTAACTTGTAATGTATAAGAAGTTTTAGATGTAATAGGTGTTATCATATTGTCGGGCGCAACAGGAATGTGTCCTCCTCTAGCCATTGGCCAGCTCATTTCCGCAAAATATTCATAAATATCCCAAAATATCCCACAACCACCATGATGGCTCTCTTCCCCAATGATGGCTCTCTTCCCCAATAATGGTTCTCTTCTCCCCACAACAAATATCACTAAATATCTTCCAACATGGCCATCATGAGAGCCCTTTGGCACCCTCTCATTGGTAACATGCCAAGATGGGATATTAATGTGATTTGGAAAGGACACTAATTCTTGCTTAAGCCACTAATCAAATCCACTCCGTGCCTATATAAAGGGAGACCATACAACTGCTCAAAGGTAGACAAATTCTCCTAAAAAAAGAGAGATGAAATTTATTCCAAGCACACACAATATTTGCTTCCTCTACATGATAGCACCTTTATAAATCCTCCCCCCGTACGCTGATTCTCATGCCGAAGAGATATTTTGGGATATCCCCGGCCAGGTTACGTGTGCAGGTGATTTGTTGCTGCCCATCTCGGACTTTCCCCTTCCTAGATCAGAAAGCATCCTATATTTCCCCTTCCCAGAACAGCTCCTTCTCAAGCTCCTGTTAACTTTTCCTCAAGTCCCAAGGCATTTTGATTCTCCCATTCTCGACTCAGAAGGTTTTTGGGCTAATTCCAACTTAGGCTCGTCCCTTCCAAGCCAGGGACCTCTCCACGAATCGAAAGCTACACGGATCAATGATCTCTATTCTAAGTCCCTCCAACTTCATCCAAGACTTACCAAATTATACCGCTGGTGTCGACCAAAATGTGACATCAACACTTTCAAACAAAAATATAAAAGTTACATTTGTGTATTAGTAACCATATTCATATTTTTTTTCCCAAATTTCATACACAATCTATGTTTAGATGTTCAAATACGTGGCTCGCATACGTGCCGAACCACTTCCATTTTTTGATAGGTTACATGTTTAGGTCTTTTAATTATGTGTTGAGTTTACACTTTTTTAAATGCATATAGCATAACGCGTCAAATTCATGCTAACATGAAATTATGTTCTCATTTAAAATTACAAATACCTATTTAAGTCCATTAGGTCACTACATCCATGTCAAGATCCTGTTCGCTTAAATTATGACATGTCAAACTCATGATCATCATTATATGCCAGATTCACTTAAGTTTAATTTTACATTTCAAACCCAATTCTCAATATATGTTTTCCTTTGTTAGCCCTAAAAGATTTAATCCCGTAGATAGATTTTAATGATACCAATGATTAGGTGCTTTTTCAGCATAATCTATTTGTTGATAAATGTAAAAAGTTTAATGAAGCGATGATAATAAATTAAGTCATGATGAATCTGGATCAAATGTGCTTAGCAAATAGATTGAAAGATGAAGAAGCTTCTGGAAATATCCTTATTTGTATTTCATAGGCAAAACAACATTTATATTTATCTAATTATTCTTCAACTCGATAAGGATTACGCACTCGACACTTTAATCAATTAAATGCATGATCTTATATGTGTAGCCTATAATCTTTGCATGATATATGAATTTTAGTATTTTATATTGAAATACATACTTCCTAAATTCATATATTGTTCAAAACGGTCAACCTAAATGACAAAAAAAAAATGGTCAATTGGTGTTAACAAATTTTTGAAATTTTGAACTATTGGTTATACAAGTCGACCGGAGCAAATGGACAATCAACCAAGTAGACCAAAAAGTTGTATAACTATTTTCAAGACATATGCAATTGACCGGATTTATGGAGCAGGCAACTACTAGTGCAAAGTCTAATTTTTGCACATGCATATTTTTATTTGCATTTTAGAGCATTTAGAAAAATAATGGGTTCATTGTATTATTTAAATTTTACCTAAAATTATTATAGAATTTTAAAATAATTTTAAAAATTTAGAGATTAATATGTTAATTTTAATTTTAATTTTTAAAAATTTTAAAATTATTATCTTCTTTAAAGTATAATTTTAAATAACTTGATAGTATTTTATGTAAAAATAAATTAACTTTTATATATGTAAGATCATGACACTTATATGTGTGTTGTCAAAACATATACACGTGTGTGATGTTAAGGGAAAAAAAAATTGATAAGAGGTGGTGATCATGTTTCACACACACATACATACATATAATTTCTTTTTTTTTTATTTACCTCATGAACTCTCGGTTGTGTTGCCTTTTTTTTTTCTCAGGTAAGTTCTCGGTTTTTGTTTATTTATTTATTCATTTATCATTTGTCATTATCTTTTATTATCCTTATATAGAGAGTATAATTTCAACACAGTTATATATGTTCATTCATATGCACAGTTATATGTATATGCAAGAAAATGATATATATATATATATATATATATATATATATATATATATATATATATATATGTGTGTGTGTGTGTGTGTGGATTTGAGAAATACAGTAGATTTATATATATATATATATATATATATATATATATATATATATATATATATATATATAAATCCACTATATATCTAATTTGTGAAGAATTTAATTTAAAATAAAATACTATAAATTTAATTAGAATGATATTATTAGTATTTTGACTAGTTGATTTTATTAATAATTAAGTTGATATTTTTCTACAAACTAAACTATTAATTGATAAATTTTATAATTGTGGTAATAGTATTTTCGTTTGTACAGTTAATATTGACTTATGAAACTGAACATTTAATAATTTTATATAATTAGAAAAAATTGATAATGGGAAAAATTGTATTTATGCATTTCACGCGTTGCATGTCATATTAGAGATATTTAGCTAAATTCTTAGTTTATGCCATGTGACGTTAGGTTCACAGGCAATGCCGTCTAGGTCGATATTAGGGCGATAGCATAATAGTGGTGCAAATATCGATGAGTGTATTGTCTTCTATGTAAATTGTCTAATTATATTATCGTACAAAAATATGAAAAGAAAAAGTTTATTAAAATTGATTATTTTATAACGTTAAATAGATCAAGTAAATGGTTAAATATGGAAAGTAGTTTTATTATTATACCTATAAGTCATAGTATGATTCCGACAGAAGGCATGTCATGCGAGATCTTGTTAGTCCTAACAAAAAGACATGTCTTCTAGGATGTTATGTTGTGACCTGACAGAAGGGCAAGTTCTGCAGGTGGTTGTTGTTGTTGTTGACAATGATGATGATTATTATGATATGGTGGTTTATACCACGTGTTGGCTCCTACCTTTAGTGATTTTGAATGACCCTAACATTAATAGCAACTCGTAGATTGTACAGTTGTGCAGGTTACGGTACCATTATAACTCTCGATCGTAAAGTAAAATGATCCTATGTCTAGTAGGGAAGTATGTTTCTGGTAGTTTATTATATAAAAGTGATTTGATTAGTTGATTTATATTTAGTTGTTATAACTTGATGATATCTGTGAATTTTAATACAGTTCATTGTGGTTATATTCTGTTTTGAAAAGTAGATTTTGATAAATGTATTTGATCCATAAATTATTTCTATATTATGAAGACATTACACGGATAAAATATTTTATTTTAGGTACTCCAAATAGAGATGGGTCTACTACTAGCGTTAGGTAGAGTCAGAGGCTGATACTGCTTTTGAGGTAGTCGGGGTAATTGTTAAGTAATCAGTGGCTCAAACTTTTGTAGTATCAGTTGAATTTTAAATTAGTTAATATTAATATTTGTGTCAGTTTACAGTTAGTTTATATTTATTATTGTTTGGGTAATAGCAAGTTGAGGTCACGTCTATTATTATTTTATTTATCAGAGTGACACATCAGAAGCGTGGTAGTGGAGTGGTTTGTCTTTTTCTTCTACTTCTCCGTAAAAATAAAAAGGGAGAAACTGAGTGACGGCTCTGGGAACTGGATTGTTACAACTAGGGCGAGAAGTCCCTGGAATTGAGTTTTTGTACTAGGCGGTCGACCGAATTTTATGGGTAGTCAATTGATATGCATTTTTTTGTTTAAAAATCTGAATGTTTTTCAATATCTTTCTTGCATCATTAAGATAAAATATTTTAAATCATTTTCAAATATTCGTAAATGGTTTATTATTTATTTGAAATGTTTTGTAAGGCGTTTTGTGCAAGGAAAAATATTTAAAATGATTTTTCTGATATTTTAAATAATGCTTTGGATTTTCATATTTAATCTTTCTTGATTAATAATCCTTTTGACCAGTTTGACTTGCATCTTAATAGAACCAAGTTTTTAAATTGATCAAATGAATTTTAGGTTGTTTTGCATTCGTATACATTGAATTATCAAATTTTAAATAGCCTAAATCAAGAGTGTCTTGTAGTCAAGTCAACATGCTGATTTGGTAGGATTACAATTTGATTTTAGGAGTGTTGGGAATTTTTGAAAAATGGATTACTAAATATCACAATTTTCATAGAAAATAAGAATAAGAATAGAAGGAAAAACATTCTTAAAATACACTCTAACTTGATTATACTTGACCTTATTTTCAGTAAGAAAAAGAATGATTAATTCTGAAGATTTATGCGTGATTTATGTTGAAAGTTGATATCGATCAAAGTAGACTTTCTTTCGGGTTGTGTTATTTATCAAATTGATCTATTATCCATATTCGATTGAGATTGTTCTTAATTATTTTCATGTATCTTTAATTGATTATTTACTAACTAAGTCTTGAAAAAAATCATATTTTGAATTGAAATATATTATTTCAGTTTGAGTCATTGTTAATCAGTACTCTTCAATGGCAATAGTATGTAAAGTTCGTGCTTGACAACTAAAGAAAAAAAACACAGGAACATGGGAGAGTTTGTAGAAAGAAGTCCTCAATGACAAGAAATGGGGAATGATGAGGCATGACAAGTTTAAAGAGGCAGAATGGAGATGAAATATCAAAGAACAAGCGTATTAAAGGACCGACATTGATTAGACCAGTAAATGGTGAATCTTTGAAAAGGTTGGGACATTAACTGCATGTAATAAAAGCTACCCTAAAAAATACACAATTGGGATATTATTCGACATGCGAACACTAAAACGCTATGTGATATTTCCCTAAGATGACGCGACTCTTTCCAAGACAAAGTATGACCAACTCGCTTGGATGCAACCAATAACAGGTGAAACTGAGTAAGAATAAAAAAGATTCCTACTCAGGGTCCAACTACCACTTGAGGAGGTCATGTTCAAAACTTGACAATTTTAATTAGTATAATTTCCTCGGGAAACAATTTTATTAAATATAATTGGCCTGGGAAGCATGTTAGTCACCAAAGGCGAAGTGTGTAAGAAACAGGAGACAGAAAATTATAGGAGACAAGAAATTGTAGCCATTTTATTAAGTATAAAAGGCTAGGGGGCAATACAAAGGTCGCCTTCGAGGGAATAACATATAGAGACATAACAAAACAAAAAGAAAATAAGGAGGGAGAGACTATTGGCTCACTCCGTGTGAGATAGCGGCATCCTCCACCTCCATCTCGGAGGTACGGGAAGATGAGTCCTCGACCATTGCTCTAGCGGGCCCTTGCTAGGGCAGGATTTAATCGCTAACCCAAATGTGGTCGACGCTTTCTTAGAGGGTTGGCTAGGCGAGAAGGAAAGGAAGTTGAGCCTTGGCCTTAGTGTCCAGGTTAATACCTAGAAGATAGATGCCTGAGAAATTCACCTCAAGATATTTTATAAGGACCCAAGCCTTGGCATCTTTGAAAGCCTCGAGTTAAGAAGTCCACTTGAATGCCTTTGGGAAGGTTTTCATAATCCCGTGATGACTTCCAATTAGCAACTGCAACAGCTCGAATCTCGTGGGCTTAAACCCTCTTTGCATCAAAGTCAGCTAGAGCTTTCGACTTAACGACTTCTTCCTCATTTAAGAATTTCTCAGCATTGCGAAGGTGGCCTTGGTGGTCCTTCATTTTATTTTCAGCATCGCTCGCCTTCTTCTTTGTCTCGGCCATCCTCCTCTCTACCTCAACCTCTTTTAGCTCTACCTTAGTCTCTCTTCTATCTCCTTCTCCGACTGGGGCTTTGATCTCATCTCTCTCCCTCTCGACATTGCCGAGATGGTTGGCCATCCCGCTTCACCCTTCCAACAAAGCAACGGAATGTACAATTATCTACCTACAAAAATAAAGATTTTAGTGCCATAAAACTAAATAACATTGAAAGAATAAGAACGAAACTCAAATGGAACACATCGTCGCACTAAGTCGAAGAAGGTTGAGATCAAGATTGTTGGCCTCCTCAATGAGGGTGACCTCTAGATCCTGAGGTAGGACGACAACCTAGGCTCACTGAGCGGTAGTATTAAGGTCCTCAAAGACCGATGAACCTTGTGAGAGTCCTACTACTCAGGGAGTCCATGCCTGGCCATCATGATCTAGAGGCATTGACACCTCTAACTCCGAGATGGAGTAAGGTAGGTAGTCTTTCCTAGATATGTTAGGGGAATGCCCTCAAGAAGGTTCCCTCATCTTCTCATTCCCCTTCCCAGGAACGTCCCTGGGAGTCTTCCTCGCTCTTTTTGTAAGAACCTCCATGATCTCGACACCAGGCAAAGCCTGTCTCTTATACTGGACGGCCCTAGTTGCAGGACTGGCTTTAGTACTAGCAGTGGCAACATCAGCAACAAAAGCGATAGTGGTGGCTCTTTCCCAACAAAGAGCCTCCATTGTCTTCTTAAACACACTGCGATTGGCCATTTCTAGCAAAACATAAAGAAGACACTTAGAAGGAAAGAAAAAAGCTAAAATAATAGGAAGAGTGAAAATGAAGAACTCACCTTCTTCCTCAGTCTTCTCACCTTCGGAATTTGGTACGGTCGCCTTGGGAACGTAATTGTCAATACCCCGCTCAAGCTCGAGATTGGTGTCAAATACTCATTCCTCATTGTTGGTGTCGAAAATTGGTCCGACCAGCAGTATGGTCTGACCACCCTCCAAGGGGTGTTGAATGCAATCGCGGGATGATCTTCGTTCCTGCTAGAGTCTTGGTCCCGGGCTGAACAGACCTCGTCTAGCCTATAATCTGAACCAGTTTCTTCTTTTGTAAGACATTATCCGGGCTGAACTCCAATTTGTCACCTGAACACAGGACAGGCCTGGGTGCTCTAGGCGTGTCCCCTCCGGCGTGAGAGTAAAAACTCAGTGGGAAATTAAGGTCGAGAGAAAAATTATTATGCTGACCTTGTTGGGAGAATATAGCGGGTTGTTCGCTTGCTTAAAAGTGCTGGAGAAGCCTTCTATTTATAGGCAGATAATTGATTAGTGTTCCATAAGATTAGGGCTTTAAGCTCAGTTTAGCGCTAAGCAGTCAAGCGCGTCGTCGACACGGCGGATTAGAACTATGGGCCTGGGCCCTGATATTGTAGATGGAAAAGCCCATGGGCCTGTCCTGCCATGGGAGGTAGGCTGGCCAGGGAACTGGGAAGCAGGTCGAGCTGCGTGCACTGACCTGTCATTATGTGGCGACTCTTCGAGATGTCGTTGTGTGGAGATCTTGAGTGCTTTATATTTGCCGACCTAAGAGGTGACCTGGGTAGTCTATTCACTAGGCTACGCAGGCTATCATGACATGGAGTTGATGACGTGGCAGATTTAGTCTAGCAGGCAGACACGTGGAGGGAACCCGATTTTTCCCACAAATCAGTTGCCCCCCAAGCCCTTGCGCAGAAATGGGACATGAGACGCTGAGGGTTATGTCTTCGTCCTGTTCGGAGCGGTCCTGGTAGTCGTATTCCCTAGCCAGTGGCGACCCTGGCCTGTATTCAAATCATCATCCGTGAGCTGATCGTAACACGGATGCCGAGGTGACAAGGGGGTCAAGATCCCTCTCCCTGGGCATCCAGTTTGAGGCCTGAGGTTGAGCCCGCGCCACCTGTCCATGAGAAACGGCCACTCCATCATCGGACTCCTGTGGATGAACCCTCTCCCTTGCAATATGGAGATCCAGCCCCCTTGATCTGGGGCTGGTGGCAGGCAGAAGAGGATGATATCGAAGTAGTCTTGGAACTTGCTGAGCTGGCGTTCTACATTATCGAGCCAGGCAGTATCAATAGCACCAGAAGCTCGGCTCTGGCACTCTTGAGGCTGGGATTGGTGGACAGGATTGTCCCTCAATATTGATATTTTGTCTCTCGACTTCTACATTTTCTCAGTCAACTACCCTTCAGACTGTGGCCCTAGTCTCCAGTCTCGATGCCTGCGACATATCTTCAAGGGATTACTATTCACTGTAGCGTTTTGGTTTCCAGATCGTAAAGAGTGTCCATACCTTGTGTTCATCAAACCTTAGCAAAGCAGGTAGCTGATGATTTGGAGAAGGCTTTTAGCACGTTTCTCACAGACGACACCAAACTATTGGTGTTGAAAATTGGTCCGACCAGTAGTATGGTCTGGCTACCCTCTAAGAGGTGTTGAAGGCAATCGCGGGATGATCTTCATTCCTACTAGAGTCTTAGTCCCAGGCTGAACAGACCTCGTCTGGCCTATGATCTAAACCAATGTCTTCTTTTGCAAATCCTTATCCAAACTGAGCTCCAATCTGTCACCTGCGCCCAGGACCGATTGGGGTGCTCCCGGTGTTAGAGTAAGAGCTCGATGGAAAATTAAGGTCGAGAGAAAAATTATTATGTTGACCTTGCTGGGAGCTTATAGCGAGCTGTTCACTTTTTTGAAAGTGTTGGAGAAGCCTTCTATTTATAGGCAGAGAAGTTATTAGTGTTCTACAATATTAGGGTTTTAAGCTCGATTTAGCGCTAAGCAATCAAGCGTGTGTCCGACATGATGGATTAAAGCTATGGGCCTGGGCCTTGATACTATACATGGCGAAGCCCATAGGCTAAGCTTGCCATGAGAGACAGGCCGACCAGGGAACCGGGATGCAAGTTGGGTTAAGCCTGCCGACCTGCCATTATGTGGCGATTCTTTGGTATGTCGCTGTGTGGAGATCTTGAGTGCTTCATATTTGCCGACCTCAGAGGCGACTTGGGCTGTTTATTTACCAGGCTAATCAGGCCGTCATGACGTGAAGTTGATGACGTGGCGAATCTGATCCAGCTGGCGAATACGTGGAGGGAACCCGATTTTTCCCACATTACTCACTAATAGGAAACTCCAGGATGGCCGCTTCAAAAATAGAGACGAAAGGATCCTTTTAGGAGGAAGTGAAGATACCTCTCAGTCTTTGGAATCTCCAATAGCGTCTCAGCATCGACCACTTCAGTTGGGCTCAACTTGGGAGTTTTTTTGGGATAACTACAAAAGGAAGAGAAGAAATAAGGAAACAAGGTTTCGTTTAAAAAAATTAAATGATGATATAGTGATAAAGAAGACAACAACCAAAGAAAAGAAAAAAGGATCAGGATAAGACAAGTTTATCGGGAACTCACCACCGTGTAGGGACTAGGAAGGCCTTCTCTTTCTCGGGAAGAAGCTTCCAGTCTCTACTCACGTGTAGCAACAGATTCTTCCATCCCCTATTGTTGTCAAGAAAACGAGCACCAATGTTGTTCAAGGGTCGTTGAAATTAACGAAGCACCAAAAGAACCAACAAAAAAGCGTCGAAGGAAATAGAAAATGTTGAGGTATCAGGGAAAACCCAAATTTGGGGCAACCCTGTTATTTTTATAGGGTGTATCCATGGGGCGATCACACTAACCTCGCCTAGGTAGACGAGGAGACGTTTCTCGTCAAATCATCCCAAAACATTAAATGTTTGGTATACTTTAGGCACGAAATACGAAGCAACGAATTTTTAAAAATCTGATGGGGCATGAAATTCGTGTAGGGACCATTTTGGTTCCATGCCAAGCTAGAACTCCGAGAATCACCCTTTTGCTCGTATTCCCGAGCATACTATCTCGTATGCACGAGAATATGGGCATCTGATGAGAGAGAATCCACTTGGCCCCGATTCCCGCCACATGTCCTTTGTCAACAGCCATGCGCCATACACGTAACGCCGCACAGACCACACCCCCTACAGTCAGTCATAAAGGTAAGCCTAGATGCACTTATTGGTGCCTGGGAAGTATTACCCATGACCCAAACAAGGTACTATGTCGAGTGGTACTACTCCCGGGCTGAGGGACCACAAACATCGTCCTCATTAGGGACAAGTGAAAGACCTCAACCACATCACCCCGAACACGATCATTGACCCCAAGACGTTCTTAATCACCACCACACCTGCTTAGGGGTAGTTGTATCAATTTCCTCTTATTTAGAAAAAAAAAAAAAAAAAGCCGTTACAATTCCGAAAATAACCGCCCATTACTCTACGTCCCTCATTATCCGCAAGCTCAATAGGGAATGGATCGATATTCACGAAAAACTTTTCAAACGAATCTTCCATCTCTTATAAATATTATGGGGGTTCTGGAAAAGATACGCACATCTTTTTCCTAGTTCACACTCCCAAATTTCAACGAGAAAAATATTACTAATTCGCACACTGAAAGTACAACGCCAGTAAACCCACCCACAATGCATTATTTTTGTAGAGACAAAAACTAGAAAGATCGTTCATCTTAAATCCCAGAGTACTATTTTTTATGAACCCGAGTTTGGCTTCATCAATTTGTAAAGGAAAAAAACCAATCAAAATATTGCTAAGGATTGAGCATTATTTTTTTCGAAAGTCAAAATAATTCATTACTATCATAAACATTAACAAAAAGTAGTTAAAATTAGTCTTTCACGTCCGCACATGGCAAGGGCATGAACCTAGTATGAATGGGTATAAATTCAATTATGAGTATCCATTACAGAATACTACATGATGTTCCCATCCGTTCCCCTTCAAATTTCACAACAATTACAATTCAACGGAGCAAAACTTTCTCAAGGAAATCTAATTTCTTCTAAAAAAAAAATAATCAGAAAATGCACCTGAACTTCCCCTTGTACCAGGCATATAAAAAAACAACTAAACTTGTTTAGTCAGGTCAAAAATGGAATCCGAATCCACCACCGCCAGGGAAGCCACCGCCACCGCCACCGCCTCCACCAGGAAATCCTCCTTCGAAGTGAAAGGAAAATTGTTGTCCACCACCACCACCACCACCAAAAGGGTTAAATCCGCCACCACCCATGTTCATACCCATGTCTTCAATGTCTTCTCCTCTGTCATATCTTGTTCGTTTTTCCTCATCCCCAAGAACCTATAAAAATGAAATGGAAAGAAAAAAAAAAAAAAAAAAAAAAAAAAAACCTTTTAAGCTCAACAAGCAGCAGCCATTTTTACTACTTTAAATTACACTATACGAGATAAATATATTAAATAAATATATGACTATACAATGAAGTAATCAATCTACATTATACACACATTGAAATACCATTAGGAAGATCATGCATAAAAAGAGTCCTTCAAGCATAATCGAGAAAAGCATAATAAAGGAGAGTACTTCAAAAAGAAACAGAAGAAATAAAAGGGAAAGATAGAAAGAAAAAAGAAGGATCACCATTTGTACTTTTTTGCTTTTGAACGGCATTCGGTAACACTTTTTTAAAGTATTTTTTACATTAAGAAAAATAATTGAAAGAATAAGTATTTTTACTTGAAAAAAAAAAGTCAAACGTTTATTTAAAAACATTGAGATGTTGAGACGGCATATTAGCATTATTCATATAAATGATCTCTTAATCCAAAAGCCTTTCATACACAAAACACAATTGAGAAAATTTGGGTAGAGAGTTCTGAGTCCATCAATCTATTTCTTGTTAAAAAATAAAATAAAATAAAATAAAATAAAACTGTAATCTGTTGAAAGTTGTAATTAAAGTGCAAACTTCTTTAAGTAGTACTTGAAAATTCATTGTCAAACCATGCCTTGACCTTATCTTTTTTTTATTTCAAATAAAAGTAATTAGAAAGTGTAACTAAACAGTGCCTTTAGTTTATAGGAATAAAAACCTCGTATGCAGCTGCTATTTCTTGGAACTTGGCTTCTGCTTCTTCTCTGTTGTCGACATTCTTATCAGGGTGCCACTGCAGAGCAAGCTTCTTGTAAGCCCGTTTAATTTCTGCCACAGAAGACGTCTTTGAGATACCCAGAATCTTGTACCAGTCCTTCCGTTGGCTTAACTTCAGTGACTTCTCAGCCCTCATCAATGCTTCACGAATATTCATATCCTGTGAAATTGGAATTCCACATTACACAATAAATCACTGCATGTCAAGAAAGAATATCCCAAAAAAACCTACAAAGAACTCTTCGGTGCACAAAGATAGCCTATGCAAAGTTGCTAGAAAATAATTAATTTATGAATTGGAAACTAAAAGTCTCCTTTGCCGTGAAAACTTAAAATTTGATTAGTCTTTCGAAGAACTAGCATGCAGACAAACCTGTGGGGATTTCTCAGCAGCTGATTTCAGATCTGCTACAGCTCCCTCCCAATCTTCTACCAAAAGTTTAGCTTCACCTCTCTGAAAAATATAGACCAATTTAAGAACAATTTGGCATTTGAATGTTTTTTGACAAACACAACGAATAAAATAAGGCAACAATATAAACCTGAACTAAAGCTTCAACAAGCTCCTCATCCAACTCGAGTGTCTGTGTACAACTCACAACAGCATCCTTTCCCCTACCAAGTTTGACCAAAACTTTACACAAACCAAGATGAAGGTGTACATTGTGCGCTGAATGATTAGGGTCCAATCCAAGGGCCACTTTGTAGTCCTCCACTGCAAGACGAAGCTTACCCTTGTTTACATTATCTTCCGCCTGCACAAAAAGATAAAACATTTGTACATGGAATTATAGATTGAAGGTAGATCATATACACGCACGCATGCACACAGAGAGAAGCTTTGAAATGGGTTGGCGAGATTACACTCTTAGTTTTCTTAAGTAAGTTTTTCAATCCAAAATACGCCTTCTTCAGTTCACTGTGCTCAGGGTCTAGACGGAGACCCTTCTGGTAATGCCTGATGAAAATATTTAAAAACATCCATGTAAGGAAACGAACAAATATAACAGCACACGACTACAACGTCCAGCTTATATTTCATCAGCAAACCTCAACGCAACATCATGATCAGCTAAATAATAGTAAGCACGACCACGTTGTAGCAACGCCTCTAGATTGTCATCATCCTCCTTCAGAATGTGTCCCGTCTCAGCGATGGCACCTGAATAATCTCTAGCTGCTAATAGCAACTTCACCCTAAGGAGTTTGGCCTGCAACACGGAAACAATGTACAAGTTTCTGGAGTCCGTTGACCAACTCAAGATACAAACATAAAAAAAAGGATATAAGAATAATATCCTGAAAATGATGTTGACTCTAGAAATAGAATCCATACCTTGGAACAAGCTGGAGAAAAAACAAGTACAACCTTGTCAAGATACTCCAAAGATTTTGTAAAATCGCGCGAGTCAAAGAGACCAATCGCCGAATCAAAAGCACTCCGGGCTTGAAACAGTTGAGAAAGTTCTTTTTCAGCAGCAGAATTTCCAGGTTTCATCTCCAGGAACTTCTCGTAGCTTTCCACCGATTCCTCATATCTACATTAGCCAAAAATTGCCTGAATCATATAATTCTGAAAATCAGATAATACAAGGCCAGGCATGCAAGAGGGAGGAAGGGAGATACGCAGAGAAACACATACATGGAAGTTAATCATGTGTAATGCACATGATTAGTTTAAAGGAGTGATTTTGAAAATGCATTTATTTAATTAAAAAAATTAAACTAAAATCCGCTAATATAATATATATATATATATATATATATATTTTACCCTAATAATAGGAAGAAAATATGAAAATGGTTGCAAAGCAATAATATTAACATCACACAGTCATATATTACCACATTAACTTGCAGTTTAAAAGTAGAAGCAACTAACTAAGAAAAAGAGCAAATGTATAAGCATGGTAATAGTTTTTTTTTTTTTTTTTGGGTGGGTGGGGGGGCACAGAAAAGCATATTAAGAGTTGCATAGTAGATACATAAATTCAATAATAGCACCACATTTACCCAACAATTTGAAGCATAAGAAACATGTTGGGATCCAAAAACAAAGAAGATAATGATTTTGTTCAAAATTGAAATTTAAGAATGTAACTTGTGAATCTAACCGGCACAACTGCCGAAGCACGGAGGCTCGACGCCAGTATGCTTCCGAAAGAGTTGGATCCGCATCTATAGCAGCATTGAGGTCATCCAGTGCCTCGCTGTATCTTTTGACCTTTATACTTTGTGAAACTCTTTCAAATAATGTAGCCGTATCACCAGGTTTTCCATCTGCACATGTACTCATTAAGAAAATTTCAAGAGCCCGGACAAACTTTGAAAATTACACTATATCCCTTAAAAATTAGGTAGATGACACTTAATCTGGATAAATTACACTACTAATTCTAGAAATTCAATGATTTTTTGTGCGTATTAGTTAAAATTCTGACTTTTATCTACTAAACTTAAGTATTTTATTTGTATTTAAGTACCCTAATATACTTTTCTAACTTGGTTTAATTATTTTTTGTCCAATTTTTTTTCTTCTCTTAATCAAAATTTAACTACTTTCATTGCTAATTAAAAAAGAAATAGAAAGTTAATAAATATATTGGATTCCAATATATAATGTTAGCTCTGCAAAACATGATGCTAATTGTTTGTTTTTCTTAATATATTGAGGGTGACTAACAAATTTTTATTAATTTCCGAGAATGTATATTTTATTTATCATTTTTTTCAAATTTTTTTCATTGTTGTTGTGCCCCATCTCGTTAAAAATCCTAGCTCCACCCCTGCCTCACATACTTGTAAAAATCATAAAACCAAGAAAAAACATAGGACAATTAAGGTAGATGAAGAGCTTTTGACATGGGAGAGTAAGAACCAATTAACATCTAGACTCGTTCTACTCTCCACATTTTTCTCAAATGCAGTTTGTTTTGTAAGGCACCAAGCAATATAGTAAAAAAGAAATGAGGATACTAAAACAGACGAAGTGAAAGACAATAACTACAGGAAAAGAAAATGGAAAACAAACAATTCAATTCAATAGAATTGATATAGAATTCAATTTCAATTGTTTTGAATAAAATAGAATTCAATTGAATTTTATTGTTTGCACTTTTTATATTTCCTATTATATCTGTTAGCTAACACATATTCAATATATTTATAATTGTTAAAACTTAAAAGAATTATGCTTTAAATAATAATTATAATATCCAACTTTCAATAAAAAAGAATCAACATAACTTATGAATATTAAGCTTAATATATCGTCAATATTTATGACAACTTAAACAACAAATTGTGGTCATTCTCAATATCTTCTAAAAGTAGAAAGAAGGAATAAAAAAGTCATAAGATTGATCAAGTTGAGAAAGAAAAGAAAAATCATACATTTTGGATTGAGGCTTCCATGCAAATATTAAAAAGTTAACTTTTCCTTTTTAAAGGTATTAAAATAAATAATTCAGATTTAAAAAAAAAAAAAAAAAAAAAAGAAGGAAGAAGAAAACGATGTAATTAAACAAATTATTTTTTGTATAAAAACTTAAACAACGAAGAAAAATTCACAAAAATTATTCAAGTTGAAAATGGAGACAAAGCATCTCCAAGAGTCTCCCTATTAAAATATTTCAGTTAAAATAGGGAGGATTTAATAAGTCCCAAGAGCTCCCCATCTTCATCCTTATTTTAGGAAGATCACTTTTGGTTCTCCAAATGTAGATAACTATAATATGATTCCCTATATTCTCTTCTCTCTCCACTTATATAATTTAAAGTTCTTATTTTTAAAGACAAATAGTAATTAAAAAAATAAATTTAGTTAATATAATGAATATTATTGGAGGAATTACCTTATCATTCTCTATTTCTTTAATTTCACTCCCTATTTTAACAATTGTTGGAGATGCGCTTGGCATTTGCATTAGATACAATTATCGAATATTGTCAACTTTTCAGAGGATAATTTCCGAATTTAAAAAAAACAAAAAAAAAAAAAAATAAATAAATAAATTGTGAAATCCAACTATTTTTTGTGGGATTTATCAATTCTAAGAATTTTACTCATTCCTAACGTGAAAATTAATAAGAGTAGAATCTTGAAATTAATTCTTTTCTAGTTTTATGAATACCAAACAGATCAAAACCAGATCAACGCAAAGCACTTCCGAATATAAACATACTAATGAATTAGGATAAAAGAAACGAAAATGTACATTGTAATCAGTGCTATAACACAGAGAAGGATTGATTTACCTAGGGCAGAGACCAGCGGTTGAAGAAGGAGAAGTTGGCAGGCGAATACGAAATTCAGTATGAAAATCGAAAAGAAAAAGCCTCTCCAAGCAACCCAATCAATGGCCGACCCAGAACCCAAGAACTTCATCATCTTCTTCGCCTTCCACTGCTATAAATTCACATAAACGCGACTTAGAATAACTATGTAGATGACAAAAATGGGGTTCGGTTACAGAATTGATCGATTGGAGAAAAACTCAAGAATTATATGCGAGTGGAAGAAGGAATCATCGAAATCGATGAACAGTAGGTTGAGTTAATAGTATTGAGTTTGAGAGCATGTTTTCCTTCGGGACGGTAGGTTTTTCAATCGACTTACCACGTAATTATAGCCAATGGTAGAAATACACGTGTCTTCCAAGACCTGTGGTCTCACCTAATTGCACATTGCCACGCCGAAAATCAATTTTCTTAATTTTCTTTCTTTTTTTTTTTTTTTTTTTTTTTTTTTTTTTGCGACCGTTCTTATTTTGTTGTCATATTGTATTGTATCATTCATTATTTTTTATTTATAAAGTTTTTTTTTATCTTCTAAAGTAATTTTATTTTCTAAATCTTACTAATATTTTTGAACTTATTTTTAATCTTTAACTCGAGTCTCCTCTCCACTTTTAAAAATTAATATTTGATCTCATTTTTTTAAAACTTAATTAAAACTCTTAAAAATTTCCTCATCGATTTATTTAAATAAGTCGATTCGGACTTTTACTTAGTTTTACCCAAGTTTCATATTGGTCATAGATAGATCACCCTGGTTCGAGTCCATAAGTAGTGAAAAGTGCCCTATGAAGACTTGTTTTTGCTACGACTTTGGTGGAATCCCTTTTAACCAAGCTATTGCCTACTCTTTCTTCAACAGGCATAAGGTCAGAGCCCTAGGCTCCTCCCACCGCTTAGAAGCTTACGGTTTCAAAAAGCAATGGCAAGATCTCCTACCCTGACTCTGTGAAGACGAAGACATTTATAGACACATTAGTAAGAATGACTTGATGGATCTTAGTTGAAGCGATCTGTGGAAAAAGTAATACGAACAAAGAGGAATAACCATCGTCTTTGCCACTTACAGTCAACTATCTTTGCTTACGGAGAAATCAACACAATCTTGAGCTTGAACTGAAGTAACACGCCATTCACACGCAGCATGTGGATGTCATAAAAAGCTCTCACCAGGTGAGTGTCGTTAAACAAAAATAGCCCATTAAATCAATTTTATGGATATGTCACTAGTCTTTACCAATAGTTTAGTTAACATAAATCCTTATATGATATTGACAGTAAATTTCACATTTAGTTAACATTATCGATAGACACAATCTAAATGATATTAATTGAAGTATTATAAAGTTACTTGAAGGAACAAAAATGAATAAAAACAAAAATAGTAAAAACAAAAAAATTATAAGTGACTTATTTCAAGGGCAATCTATTAATTTTTCTTTTATTTTAGTGAAATTTATTTGAAAATTCGACGTTAGCAAAAAAATAGTCTAGAGGGGGGAGTGAATAGACAATTCAAAATTACACCCTCTAGATCTAAATAAACCTACCCAATTAAATCTCCGATTTTAATCTAGTTAAAATAAATAAACAAATAAAAATAAAAATTAGTTATAATATAAGATTAATTAAATCCTCAAACATTCTCATGCTCCTCTTGTCGGGTTACATCGGTAACATCCTTCAAGGTCGTCACCTGAAACTCCCCAAGTTGTTCGTGCTTCACAGTTCTCTCAAGACACTCATTTCTTTATCTAGAAAGGTGATTTGGTATGTCCTTGTAATAAGATTCTCTGGTCGACTAGTAGGTGAGTTTTAGAAACAACACTTGATTCTTTTGAGCATTGAAGCTCAAATATAAAGCATTAATCAAGAGGAGTGAGTTTTCCCACTTTAGGCTTAGGTGATGTAGTTTTGCCTGCTAAACTTGCTCTAATCACACAGGAATAACAAGGGTAGGGTTTGTTTAAGTAGAATTGAACTCAAAATTCTTCCAGAATCTATATAGCGAATGAATCAGGAAGAAAATCATGCACAATCATCAAGGCAGCATTATCACTATCCAAATATAAGATTTCATCCCCCGAACAGCCTCCAGACTAGGGAAGGTATTGACTTGATGAACCAATTTGTTGATCCTAAGATTTTGATGAATAATTAAGTGTTGATATTTTGGTGGAACTAATGGTTTGTTAAGTGTTTCAGTTAATTAAGTTCCAGTGATGAAGATGCGATGGCAAATTATGAATGAATGCTAAATGATGATGTCAAAGATGATGAAAAATTAAGATTTTGAAGAAATTAGGAAAAACAACTCAAGTGAATTTCAACTCTTAATATCCCAATTATGAACACACACAGTACCAAAAGTTTTTATTATTTATGTGTGTTTTGATAAGATGAAATTATTTGCTCCTATGTGTATTTGGAAAGAAATATTTATAATTGACTAAAATAGAATTTAAGAAGTTAGTGGAGCTTATTTAGAAAAGAAAATGGTTAAAGAGGCTAAAACATAAATAAGAATGAGTTAACATTGAGTTCAGAAAATAGATCCAGCATGCATAAATCAACTTGTAAGTCGACCGGACCAAACAGGTGAAACTCTCTGTATCTCAAAGTCGACAGGTAAGTCGACCGGTAAAGAGAAGATTAACTCTCTGTATTTCTAAGTCGACAGGTAGGTCGACCGGTGAAGGTAAATCGAACTCTCTAAATCTCCAAGTCAACAGATAGGTCGACCGATTAACACAGCAGCTTTGGCTTGGCTACATCCTGAATCTAGCAGTCAACTGACTAGTTGACTGAGGGCGCTGTTTCAGGATAATGAGGATTCCGAATTTATATCTAAAAGTAACATTTTTTGGTTGGGATTTGTGAGAGATTTAAGGGATCTTATGATATTTAAGATATATTTCACCTATTATTTAAATCATATTAAGTTGGTTCATTAAATTTTAATGTTTTTCAATTTGGTACATAAAATTGTTTTTATTCTAATTAATTGAGATTGAGAATATTTGGAGGATTTAATTGAGAGATTTAAAATATGTAATTCAGTGAATTGAACCAAAATGAAGTCGTAATGACATATGGGGTCTAAGAGAGCATTTAAGTGTCATAATACATGGGAACTAGTCGTTAGAGAGCTGATTTATTTCCCATATATATATACCTGCAAATTTCATAAATCATTAATCAAGAGAAGTGAGCTAAAAGATTAAAAGATAATATTGAGCTATTCTAAGATTTATCATACTGAGTTTGTGAGCTATTCTAAGAGACGATCTTGAATAATTGGCTATTAATCTTTAGTGCTATCGGATCTGAAATAACATCACTCTATTTATTTTTTCTGTGGATTCCGGGTAAAATCTTTCTAATTACTTTCTTTATTGCATTGCTTATTTAATTTTGGAAATTGATCTTTAGAAATTGTTTTTGATTCTTTATTGAACAAAATATTTTATAAACAATTTTTTGAATCTGATTACGTGCTCATTTGCTACCCATATTTTGTTTAAAATCAGATTTTCAAACTCACACTTTTCTTTCACTAGATTTAGGATATCAATCGAGTTTTAATTTATCTGGGGTGGTAGAAGCTCCGAGTGAGATAATTTTCTTATCAATTTGTATTGGTGAGTAGTGTGACAGATTAATATTGTTGGGGGTATTTAATCAAAGGGTAGCCCGTTTCAATCTTTTCCTGTAAAGAGTTTGAGGTAGTAATTCTTCTTGGATAGAATTAAGTTTTGAGTAAATTTTATAATGGTTCAATCCTTACAGGGTAAAATGATATTTGGAGTGTTGGTGAGGTTTTAATTATTTTGCCTTAGTGTTAAAAAGAATTAGGTTATTCTTTAGCCTGTAAAAAGTAGAGGTTCTTCCTTAACCTGTGAAAAATATTTTGTAAAGGTTGATTCTAAGTCTGTAAAAAAATCGTTGTGAAGGTTTGATTCCTACCTTTAAAGGGATCTTGAGTATAAGTGGGTGCGACTTTCCATGGGGCTCGAGAGACTAGATTAGCCAAGAGTAGCTTGGTGAACCAGTATAAATCTCTGGTGTGCTGCAATATTTAATTTTGTTTATTTTTGTTGTTTGGTGTGCACCTAGTTGATTATATAATTCCGTTGTGATATAAACATAATAATTAATTTAGGATTAAAATTAATTATTTGATTTATTGAAGTATTATTCTGATAATTGTTTTTAAATTATCCAATTCACCCCCCTCTTGGGTATTCCACTAGGCCAACAATTGGTATCAGATCTGGTTTAGCTCGATATTTTTAGCTAATAAAGATCACATGGCGCACATAATAGGCACACTAGCTGAGGGGTAGTCTATGCACCGACCACTTTTGTTTGCAGGTGAAAGTTACTTGTTTTGGAAAGACAGGATGATAGCCTTTCTTCAGTCTACAAGCTACGATGTGTGTCTAACAATCGAGGATGGTCCATTTATTCCAATGGAAAACGGAGTTGAGCAAAAAAAAAGAACAGCTAACTGCTTCTAATAAGCAGAAATTCTCTATAAACTCTCAGGCTATTAATATTATATTTTGCTCTTTAGATGCTAACGAGTATTCTAGAGTTTCAGATTCTAAATCTACAAAGGAGATGTGGGATAATCTATAAGTTACCCACGAAGGGACAAGTCAAGTGAAGCAGTCGAAAATCAATGCTCTTATGAGAAAATTTGAGTTGATCAGGATGCAAGAAAATGAATCGATTCATGAGATGTACACTCGCTTCAACAATATATGCAATAACTTGAGTCAACTTGGAAATCCATACTCCATGGAGGACAGAGTACGAAAGGTCCTGAGGTCCTTAACAAAAATATGGGAGTCAAAGGTGACGGTAATTGAGGAAGCCAAGGATCTTGGCAAATATGAAATCGATAATCTCATAGGTAACTTGATGACTCATGAATCGGCTGTTAAAGGATATGAGCATGATACCGGAAATGGCAAGAGGAAATCCTTGGAACTAAAAGTTCAAAAAATTGAAGAAGATGATAACAGTGATGATGAAAGTCTTGATAGTGAGTAAGAGAAAAATGTAGCACTTCTCACAAATAATTTTAGAAGAATGACTCGGCGCAAATTTCGTGGAAGAAGAAACCTCAACATGTCTAAAGTGGAATGTTACAACTGTCGTAAGACCGATCACTTTCAAAACGATTGTCCTAAACCGAAGAAGGATAAAGAAAAGGAAAAAAAGAAAAAAGAAAAAGAAAAGAAGAAAGCATAGAAAAGTAAAAAGAAATTAATGAAGGCTACTTAGGATGATACTAGGGCTGTAAATGAGCCGAGCCGAGCTGAGCCGAGTAGTAGATGTACAGGCTTATCTATTTAAGTTACAAGTTAAACGAGTTGAGCTTTGAAGTGAATGTTCGAGCTCGGCACTAACTTGTTTAAGAAATCTCGAGCTTGAGTAGCTCATTTGAAAAGCTCAAGCTCGAATTGCTCGATATGAGCTCGAAAATCAATTAACACTCATTTTGTTGGTTAAATATAAATCCAAATACATTACAATTTACAAATGACACAATAAATACAAACAAATCAATACAAATCACAAAACCCAAAAATACTTCAAATCATCAACCTAGTTAATGACCACATAAAATACGAGTCCAAATATATCCAAACTATTGCAATATACAAATTACAAAACCCAAATTATAAAACCTAAAAATACATCAAACAAACTAGTCCAAATTGTCAACCTCATGGCTTTGGACATCTTTTTCTTCATCATAATGAAGAATATCTAGAAATGGTGTTGAATCTTCAAATGACATCATATTAAAAAAAAACAAAAGAAGGTATAAATCATAATCAACAGTAATACTAAAAAAAATAAAAATAAAAACATTAGTAAACTCCATGAACTCAACTTCATCCATAAAACATGCTACCTCATTTTTTTTTTTGTTCCAGTTTATTTACGTTTTCCGTTTTAGTTCCAAGTTTTCTCCAAACATAACCTAATCAGTCAACCATACCATACTTGTCCCAATAAAAGATGAGAGAATACTCATCATCAATCATAATCCATCTTTTCTGCCCTAATTTATTCATTAGATAGACTTGTTTGACTCTATCCCCACCTCTTTCAAATTATTCATGCAATATATATATATATAAACTACACATCAAAATTTATAACAACGTTGGGTCACTATTTCTCATACTGATTTAGACAAAAAATGATTGAAAATTAACAAAAAACAAAGGAAAACCAGACCTTACTGCTGGTGAACAAGAGCTCTTCACCCTTATCACTACGCCAAGAAGTCACTTGTCCTTCATATAAGCTCACCGCTGGCAACCTCCATTGCCATCTATCCAAGTTGAGAGAGATGCAATACCGAGTCTGCAGCTGCCTGCAATGTGACATGATCACCCCATTCACCGATCCTGTTGAATTTTCAAATTGTAAGAAACATTTTCTTTTCCTATCGAACCTCATAGAGATCAATACATGAATGGGAGGGAAAAAAACATTTAAGGGCCTCATACTTGCTCATGTTTTTCAAATACTCATCATAAGCCATAGGAACATAAGCCTCATATAATTCTGAATGCCCCTTCAGCTAATAAAAAAAAAATAGGCACAAGCAATCACTACAATCAACAATTATTAATTCAAAATTCATCATTTTATTCACAAAAATAATATTTTAGCAATGAAATTTCAACAAACCTGATCCACAATTTGTTCTCTCACAAATTTGTGGTGCTTAGTGGAACTATAGATTTGATCAAATAAGTAAGACAATTACACTAAAATATGAAGAGCATTATAACATTCGAAAAAGGGTTATCTTGGAAAAATAGTTTGTAAAAAAAATCAAGTTTTAGCATATAGCAGACAAAAACAAGAAACCTACCTGGAAATTACCATTTCCTTCAACTTTTAGCTCAACCAGATTATATAATTGCAATTTGAAAAAAAGTTTTTTGCTATTAAAGTATTGCATATAAAAACATTAAATATATAGGCACACGAAAAAGTGAAGAATAATGCTTCACCACAGCATCTAAAGATCTAAATTTTTACTCAAATTTCTCCATTGTTTGAATACAATACAGTAGCAGACAAAAAATAATAGTGTATGGAAAGGAAAAGATGAAAAGAAAACCTGTCCAACAGCTGCTGATAATCTGATGTTGCCTCATCTACCAACGGTATTTATCCGTTGATTCTAGGCACCATCCATCAAAGTTGAACTCAAATTTGGCCAAATCAAGCACCAAATGTTCATATCTAAAACCCAAATTCGAAAAATCAAAAAAGTCATAGAGTAGAGAGAATACCTGAAGTTTTTGAGGTTGGCACGAGTCTCTACAGTGGGTTTTAGATCGGTCGGTGGTGAAGTCTTCTATCGTCGGCGATAGCAATAATATAGAGAGAGAGGCATGGAAGAAAGAGATAGAGACACCTGTGGTGAGGAAAGGACATCGCCACCGCTGTCCACGCTCTCCGTCGTCTCCCACATCGTCCATGCTCGCTGGCAACCATCGCCTTCAAGACCCTCAACGAACACCGACCAATGACCGCCGACCATTGCCTTCAAGACCCTCATCGAATACTACCTTCAAAACTTTCAAGATCTGAATCAGCGGCTAGGGTGAATGCGACGGCGCGGTGGTGCTTCGGCCAAAACTGAGATGGCGATGTTGGATGGCGATTGCGATGGCTATGGAGACGACGGCATGGGATGAGAGAAAGAGTTTGAGGAGGTACTGCTTGCGGCGGTGGCCTTCGAAGATGAGGCCCAAATCTGTGAGTCGGATGGGAAGTGAGAGAGAGAGATAGATGAACTTGGGAAGGAGAGAGAGAGAGATATATATATATAAAGAATTAGGTTTAAAAGTGTAGTTTGGTCTATGCCATTGGAACAAAAGTGATCTATGGTAAAAACAAATGTCTCTCTCCTATGGTGTAATCTCAGCCCTTAGATGTAGATCCAAGGGCCCTAAATGTCTCTCGCCCAAAATGCCTTATATATATATACTAGCGTATAACCTGTTCCTGAAGGCACGAGCATAAAACATACATCTATTTGAACAATTATATCAATTTATTTTATTATTCAACTTTAAATGTTGCATCAATAGAAACAATTACAGTTACAATAATATTTTAGGATAAACAATATTTGTCGTGGATAGAGATCCATATTCGGGAAGAAGTACACTTAATCGATCAAATGATGTACACCTTGATAAGGCCACATATAGTTGACCGTGACTAAAAACCGGTGTAGTCAAATCAACTCCAACAAATTTCACTGATTGTCCTTGTGATTTATTTATCGTCATAGCATACGCCAAACGAATTGGAAACTGGTGCCTTGTCATTTGAAAAGGAAATTCAGAAGACGATGGCCTCAAGGATATTCTCGGAATGAATGCCAAATTTCCTGCTTTATCCCCTGTCAATATTCGAGCTTCTATTACACGTAAAGAACAACTGACAACCATTAATCGTGTGCCATTACAAAGTCTATCACATGGTGCGCTATTTCTCAACAACATAACTGGACATCCAATTTTCAAATCTCACTTGAACGGAGGTGATCCTGAAGGATCTAAGGAATTCAAGTACTCGTTAGGATAACGATTTGTAATTTGACAATCGGCTCCATCATCTTCAGACATTTTATGTACGGCCAGATATATGATCATTTCTCCGGGAAAAATATTTAAAGCAGCTGAATTAATAGCACTAACATCGTTATTTCTTGCAGAAGGAATAGAACGTTCAGTTAGAAATGTAGTGGTAACAACACTAGGTGTGCCTAGATGTGGATAAACTGAAGATATTAGTTCAACCACATTACGACACTTGTGTATGGTTGACGGCAACTGTACGATTTTATGCGGATCACTGCCAACCTATTTAAAGAAAAAATAAATGTAAATGAATAATTTAGTATCAAAGCATATATAAGTAATCTATTACAAAATGCTAAAATATATTTAAATGAAATATTACCTCAAGTAAATATCTCAAAAACTCTGCATTTTCAATATTCCTACTATTTAGGCACATGTTTAAATTCAAAGTTAAGACATGTATATCATTCCAAAGGTACGAATGTCTCAACGATGCTGCCACAATTTGTTGACGGACACCTTTAGATATAACAGGTAGAATTTTCCGAAAGTCTCCTCCAAGAACGACCGTGATACCCCCGAATGGATTTGGATTACTACAAATATCTCGTAGCGTGCGATCCATAGACTCAACGTAGTACTTATGTTGCATCGAAACTTCATCCCATATGATTAACTTTGTCTCTCTAAACAATTCGGTATGCAACGATTGTTTACTGAAATGACAAATTGAATTATCAAGAATATCTAAAGGGATGCGAAATGTGGAATGTGCAGTTTGACCTTCTTCAAGTAGTAGCGATGCAATACCGGACGATGCCACAGTAATGACAATATGACTGTTACTACGATATTTTGTTGCTATGGTATTATATAGAAACGTGTTTCCCGTACCAGCACCACCATTCAAAAAAAATATTTTTCCTAAATTTTTGAACACTGATGAAGTGATTGATTCGTATGCAACACGTTAGTCTTCATTGAGACAATCAATATTACACTGCACATTCCTTTGTTGTGCTTCACTTTGCATTTGACGATGTTTCCATATCAATCTATTTCCAACTACCATATTCCAATTCTGGACAGGTTGTGGAATCGAGGGAAAATATACTAAGCTCTTGCCCGATTCTTGAAGTAATTGATTCAAAAGGTACAAACTGTAGTCTTTAATCTGTGCCTCGCTTGGGACGAGTATCGAAAACAACGTGCGAACTTTATGTGAGAGATCATCACATATATGCATCCAAAATTGATCCCACAATTCACACGGATTTAAAGGGGAGCATTGTGTAAGAATGACGCAAAATAATCTTCTCAGTTGATATCCAGTACTCATAATAGATGCCTCTTGAAGACATTGTATCCATTCACTATCATCTTCCAATAGCCCTCTTACTACACATGTGGCTTTGAACGTCGCATGTTCAACATTATTAACAATGCATAGACACCTAAACGATTGCGGCCCTTTGACTACAGTCAATAATAGACACAGGTAAAATCGTTCACCCGAATTGGGAGGCGCAAAATACATTCTGCCGATGGCAAATCCCCTCTGTCATGGCTTCCAAAAATTTTAGTTTTATTCCAAACAAAATGCTGGGGAAACTCTTGATAAGTATACACACGTGCAGAAGCATGTGCATCACAATATTAAAAAAATTCTGTTAGATTCGACTTCTGTGACTGAGTTCAAGAAATGATAGACTCTATTGTTTCAGTAGGATTGAAGACAATCTGATGCATTCCAGGCAAATGGAGTGCCAATCGAACAACTGTTGGATTCTCATCGTGCAAAGAAAAACTCAATAATCGCCAGGCTGCCTCAGAGGGTCCAATGTATCTTGCATCAAGATATTGCTTAATCTCATCCATCATTCCTAAAATCAATGTCGTCATATCACGTCCTTTATAGATATACTTGTGGATATATTTGACGCACCTAATCCCAGCGCATACTTCAATATTAATATGACAGTCGAACATCTTGGAAAGGTACAGATTGTATGGAACGACGTATCTATTATCAACTTGTTGCCCCCTCACGGCATAAACTTTGCCATTATCACGACGACGGTAAATGGGATATCTATCTGAATGCATCATTGTATACTCCGCGAAATCTCGTGGATACCTCTTAGTGCATCTGCCGTTCTCCATGCACGGGGCTTGACAATTTCGAGCACTACATGGTCCATGAACCATGCATTTTTTTATAGTCTCGAAAAGTTCTGGCTCTTCATTTGGATCTGGAAATTCAGCACAAACTATTCTGTCTACTTGGTCGCACGTTCGAATTTTATCTTAATTATCAAGAAATATCAATAAGTGCATGTGCGGCAGACCTCTTTTTTGGTACTCAATTGTAAAAACATGGGCAACTTTTTTTTCCAAATACTCGAGTGCTTTCAATCTCTTTCATTAGAGCAATTCTTTTTAACTCGAAAATGCGAGCAATTAAGTCTGGACAGTCAGTTGGTTGTTGATGAGGCAATAAAGCTTCAGTGATTTCTGTCCAAGTTGGATTCACAGTCATGGTAAGAAACACATCAGGGTGATGGTGGTACCGGGTTATGGCCATTAAATCTTGGAAGATTTCAAACATATGTCTTGGACTACCAATAAAAGATGATGGCAAAATCATTCGTTGACCTATTTGATTAGGTTCCATCCCATCTAATGCCACATCAGTAAGACTTTGATAGAGTTCACTACGAAGATTTGGTTGATGTTGCCTAAAGTAATTCAACCTATTTTGCTCGGTCGTAGCCCAAGCATCTACCAAGAACTCTTGAAATAATTTACCTCCCCTTAGAATTGTCGAATACTCTATCGACCTTTCAAAAATACGGTAGCTATAAAATTGCATTTGAGTTAGTCGAGCGTTTGTGTGTCGATCGTGAATCACATCCCACTGTCTAAATTCAGGCTCCCATCCAAGCTCACCAAAAGGGAACAACAAAACGTAATGCAATGGTAGATAAGTAGGATGGAATTCATTGATTTTCATTAGTTCATTTCCCCCCCTTAAATGTATAACAATATCTCTCATTGCGCTAGTTTCGGTTCCATCCCCCGGTAATATGACGGCCACGTCATCAGTTGTCGGCAAATTATATCGCCGACGATTGGTAGATGCTGTGAAGTGAAGAAAAGCAGGCAACGTTTGTTGTTCCAAATCCAATTGATTTAAAATCGCAAACGCTTGACGAAATTTATGTACGAATGCATTATGTTGCAACAATGTATCTTGAATAGTTTGCAAAACATACGTTCTCAAATGAGGATTTCTACGGTTTCTCACGCCAAAAACGAAATTAGGATTGTAGTTGTACAACTAAGAATAAATGGCATCTTGTCCCGGTTCTGGGATTAATGCTCCTGTCCGATGACGCAACTCTCCATGGATAGTAAACGTTGTTGGGCCTCTTCCAGAAAGCAGCCTTGTATCCAAGTTGGCACCGAGGCTTGTAAAAGCATTGCTTGCATTGTACTCTCTATCATAACGTCGGAATGATTTTGATCTATCATCATTACCATCGTATAACGCTTTAATTTGCGGAGAAGGTGTGAAAAGTAATGAAAGCCTAACTTTCCCTTGTAAGCAACATGTACCGAAGAGAGGACGTCGTTCGGATGATCTTGCTAATCTCTCATCCATCCAGTGTAACACAAAACAATGAGGGCACATGACATTCATTCTACCAAGCGAGTGTCGATTTTCACTTGTATGAACATCACGGTCGGCAATTGGATTGTTCAACTCGTCAATATCTTGATTATCGTAAAACTCATCATTGGTAGTATTTGGCGGCCTACATTTGATAAATAACAAAATTATTATGTAGATTCTAACAACATATTTGTGAATGCCATATTTAATTAGATGAATAAGATAAAAAAAGAAACTCACCATCTACTCCCAGAAGGTAGATTTGTTTCTTCAACTGCTACGGTCGAGCTTTCATTAAGGTTCGTGGAAACAAAAGCTTCTTGGTTACCACACACAGAAGGGCATGCATCATCAATTATACCAAGAGAATGAGGAATCAAATTTGTAACCATCCCATCGTCAACAGATGAATTTCCTGCATGTTCAGTATCTTGATTCTCTGCAAGGTGTTGATTTGTTGAAGCTGACCTATAGTTGGCAAATATTAAATTTTACACATCAAACACTTTTAAACATTTAATACTTAATAACATGAATAATGGATTAGTATAATACCTTATACCAGGCAATACAATTAGTTCCTCAACTTCAGGCGTTGAGCATTCATTCGGAGTTACGGTAACAAATGTTTCAGTAAGATTACGTGGAAAAGAAAAATTTGGTTCAACAATAGAATTCATTTAATTAGCCATGGACGATGGAGTAGTGCGATCCCTAAGGAGGTCCACAATTCCAAGGGTACATGGACTAGTAATCACTGATGGCCCACATGATTGTACAATCATTCTCTGTTGTAGTAGAGGCTGAGATGATTCTTCAAGTAGTCTTCTATTCATTTCTAAATGTTGACTATTCTGAATATTTTGTTGACCGGATCTCTCTCGTTCTCTTCGTGCTCGTTGAGCTAGAACACGTTTCGATATGCCATTGTTGTTGGGTGCTATACATTTTGGAAGTGTAATCGTTTGCTCAACATCCAACGTTGAGCGACTGTTGGGTATTGTGGACACAAACATTTCAGTAAGATTTGGTGGGGACGTCAAATTGGCCTCAAAAGTAGAATCCATTTCGTTTTCCATTACTGGAGAAGAAACTTGATCACTGAGAATTATAGGGGTATATCGACTTATGCTTGATGATGATATAGAGACTGTTGTAACCATTCTTCGCTTCGGTGTAGGCTCTGATAATTCTCCCAAAAATGGTTGACCTCCTTCCAGGTATTCACGATTATCTTTATTGAAGCGATTACACCGCTCCCGATCAACTCTTTCCCGTTCTCTTCGTTCTCGTTGAGCTAGAGCCCGGTTTGATACATCGTTCTTGTTGGATGCTATATATTCAGAAGGTATAATTGTTTGCTCAACCCCCGTTAAGCGACTGTTAGGTGTTGTGGACACAAACGACTGACCTCCTTCCATAGGGCCATCACATATCTCCCGATCAGCTCTCTCTCGTTCTCTTCGTTCTAGTTGAGCCACAAAATGTCTTAACACATCGTTTGTGCTAGATGTTCTGGCAATGTTACCTGTGCGGGATCTTCCACCTTCTTGACATTCTAGAATCGGACGACTAAACCTCTCTCATTACCTTTGCATTCGTTGGGATAAAGCAAATTTTGATATGACGTTATCATTGAATACCTAGAGATAATATGAGGTTGAATTTTCAATTTTCTAGATCGAATAAATGAAAAAGAACAGTGGAGGACAGTGTGACAAAGTACGAACTAAAATTGATACTAAATGAAACCATAAATGACATGTAATAAGTTACGGTATAAATAAGAATACGGATAATTTAATATCACCACAAAGGCAAGAGTATAAATACAAAATCAGATTAGATAAATAACTATACATTTGAAATCACAGCTAAATATATTCTTATCATGTTTATTTTCAAGTTAAGATTTTTTCAAAATTTATGTATAAACCTAACATGGACACAAATAATTATAATTATTTAATACGTTTAATAGATTAAATATGTGATTATTGTTGAATGATAAAACAGTGATAATTAAAACTAAAAAATAATTAACCTTACTAATTAGACACATACCACATTGCTACCGATGTTCCCCTTTTCACTTTTCGCAATATTTAAGGTAAAGCACACTTTCTCTTTCCCTCTACTATTTGAAGTAGAATTTTCATTTGACTTGTCATCCATTGCCAAATTTTTTTCCTTGAAAAAATAAAATAAAAATTCAATGCAAAATAAATGATAAACTAAAATTATATTATGAGCTTAAAAAATAAATTGTAAGATTTACATATTAATTAACGATTAACAAAAGCAAGAAAACAATAAAGATAGAAGCATATATAATATTAAATCCATCGCATTAAGACAACTTTTGTTGAATATAACAAAGTAAAACAATCAATCACATTACAAAATACAAAATGTATATCATGAATACAAAATACATTCAAAATATGTTTTCAACAACCGAAGAGAAGAAACAGACTTGACGTGGTAACCCTACAAAAGGAAAAGAAAGAAAAAAATATATTAGACATAAAATATACAAAATGTATATCCTGAATACAAATTACATTAAAAATTATTTATATCTTAAAAAACAGTTTATGGCACAACTTCATTACTTTGGCTGCCAATTTGTAGCTGAACCTCGTATTCCTCCAGTGTCTTTAAGCCAATCTGGTCGTCCTCGATGCTCTCTAACAAAGTTCCTAATGCTATTAGGTCTAGGAGTTCTTTCTTTAAGGCTCTATGAACTCTAACTCTAGGCCAAGATTTCGGTAGAGTACGCACTATTACATACACCAACACTGCCCAGTTTGTTTGAAACCCCTTACGTCTTAGCTGATAGTACATGCGCTCTTTTCTAAGTACATGCATAACACTCTCTTTTTCATTCATTTTCCCTCTTTCAAATTCTCTCCATAATGGATGTACATCTCGTTCAACCTCTTCTAAAAATTGTACAAATTTAAAGGCAGTAAGAGGCCGATGATTTTCAAATATGTTCTTTGTCGCCACATCCCAATTTGATGGTAAACCATCAATAATTTGGTTCATTATGTCTCTCTCACTAATTTTGTACCTATAATTCTGCAAAATTCTAGCACTTGAAATTTTATTTATCCCATATTCTCTAACGGGACAACTTTGTAAATAAAGTTTCTCGTAAAAGAATTGTTTTTCCTTACGCAACTTTAACCTAGTACTCGTTCTCAATACAATAGCGAGTCGTATCATATTGCCTGAGATTGAAGGACATAAATAACACATAAGGCACAACAAATTTAACATAAAAAAAAAGGTCTATTATGTTTTCCATTGAATCTAACTGAATACAAACCAAAAACACAGAAACAATACAAGAACAGAAACAGCAAACAGAAACAGAAACAGAAACAGAAACAGAAACGGAAACAGAAACAGAAACAGAAACACATTGGTTTTGTGTATGACAGGTTTTGTGTCTATTATGTTTTCCGTTGAATCTAATTGAAGACGAACCAAAAACACAGAAACAAAACAGAAACAGAAACGGCAAACAGAAACAGAAACAGAAACGGAAACAGAAACAGAAACACATTGGTTTTGTGTATGACAGGTGTTGTGTCTATTATGTTTTCTGTTGAATCTAACTCAATACGAACAAAAAACACAGAAACAAAACAAAAATAGAAACGAAAACAGAAACAGAAACACATTGGTCATTTTATGTATGACAGGTTTTGAAAAGTTTTTTTTTTTTTTTTTTACAATGACCCAAAAATTTAACTTAAAAAAAGGGTCTATTATGTTTTCCGTTGAATCTAACTGAATATGAACCAAAAAATAGAAATAAAACAGAAACAGAAACGGCAAATAGAAACAGAAACAGAAACACATTGGTTTTGTGTATGACAGGTTTTGTGTCTATTATGTTTTTCGTTGAATCTAACTTAATACGAACCAAAAACACAGAAACAAAACAGAAACAGAAACGGAAACAGAAATAGAAACACATTAGTCATTTTATCAAATTATCAAACACATTGGTCATTTTTATCAAATTATCATAGACATAAACAGAAACAGAAATGGAAACAGAAACAGAAAATAGGAACAGGAACCGAAACAGCAGGAACAGAAACAGAAACAGAGAACAGAACAGAAACAGATAACAGAACAAAAACTGGAACAGAAAACAAGAACAGGAACCGAAACAGGGAACAGAACAGAAACAGAAATAGGAAACAAAAACAGCAGGAACAGAAACAAAAATAGGAAACAGAAACAGAAACAGGAACAGAAACAGGTAAACAAAAAAACAAAACAGAAATTCCAAATATGAAACAGTAAACTAACCTTGCGAGGAACAATTGCTGTTGCGAGGAACGATCGTCTGAAGCGAGGAACCAAATAATAACAACACAATTTCTACAAAAGAAATACACACCCAATTCTCAAATCTATTCCTATCCAATATTTGCATTTGCAATTCAAACCACAACATAAGTAAATTAGTCGAATTCAAAACAGAAACGGGAACAAGGAACCCAATTTCTATCTTGGAACCCCTGAAACTCGCTTAGTAAATTGGATGAACAACGAAGAAAACAGTACACAATAAGAGAAAAAATTCCTAAACAAAACAGAAACGGAAATAGAAACAGAAACAGAAACGGAAACAGAAATAGAAACACATTGGTCATTTTATCAAATTATCAAACACATTGGTCATTTTATCAAATTATCATAAACATAAACAGAAACGGAAACAGAAACAGAAAACAGAACAGAAACAGGAACAGAAAATAGGAACAGGAACCGAAACAGGGAATGGATTTCATTCTAATCAAAACTTTCAAGGTTCAGAAACAATAACAGGATAGAAACAGAAGTAGGAGCAGGAACAGAACCGGAACAGAAACAGGAACAGCAACAGGAACAAGAACAGAACAGAAACAGGAACAGGAACAACAATATAAACAGAAACGGAAATAGAAACTGAAATAGATTTCAAAATAAAAAATTTAACAAAAAAAAAAACCTAAACTTAATCATATTAGTAAAGTTACATTTGTCACTAACGTAATCAGTATAAGAAAAAATGTATAAGATATTTTTTTATAACAGTTTTTTGTGCCTAAATGGTTAAAGGGATTAGAATGAAACTTAATATATTAAATTACCATATTTTTGTTTGTTCTATTAGTGACCTGTTTTCTCTAATAGTTACATCTCCTACCACCGCATCGAAATTTTGCTTAGAACAAAAAAAAATAAAAAAATACCCTACAAATGAGTACTGTATTAATCATAGATAAACAATGCCATATAACTATGCTATCATCAATCAGTTGTTTCTTGCATAAGCACCAATCATCTAACTTAGATTCAGGAACATGTGAAAGAAACTGCGTTTTTTTTTTTTTTTAAAAAACTTGAAGTTCTTTTAATGCTAGATGATAATGTGCTTACACAGGCCGAAATACATATAGGAGTGAGAAGGGAGGAGAGAGGGAGAAAGAGAGATATACCCCAAGATGCACTTGATACACCAGGCCATCGTAATTTCCAGATGCAAATGGAACGTATTCATAAGGTATTGGGTATGGCAAAGCTGCCATAACTGCATCAAAGATAGCTATGCAGTAGCCAGTGACAGATGTCTCGTTTACCTTTACCATCTTGTTAAAGCCATACTTTGCTGGAACGCCTATTCTCATCTTCTTTCCCTTTATTGGAACCACCCAGCCCTTGGGTTGACCAGTTTTATCCCCTGGCCATATGATAGTTCCAAGTCTAGACTCTGATGTCGAATTCGAGAGTGTGTTTCCTAAATTTAAGGCCCTAATAATTCCCTTTTCAGCTGTCCAAAATCCTACCCCTTTCCATCCATTACCAAATACATTAACTATCTGATAAGTTGAAGATTGTAGTTGGCCATCAACAATATGGTAAGACCCACCAAAACCTCCGAATGTAGTATTCAATATCTCGTTCAAAAGATCCGGACCCGTTTGAGAGACCCCCAAAAGTTTCAAGATCAGTAGAATTTCCTGAAATATTTTGCTTTTGAAAGGCAATACCTTTAGGCCCTATTTTCTCTACCGCCATGGCTAATGCTATTGGTGTCACGCCTAAAACCCCTTGAATGGAATCAATGTTTATATTCCTGTAACCAAAACAGAAACAAAAACGGCAAACAGAAACACAAAAACAGAACATATACATCTATATAAATGGCGAATTCATTACAGCCAAACACTGCCTACTTGGGGGTGAGAAACAGCAACAAAACAGAAACAAAAACAAAAAACAGAAACAGAAACGGCACACAGAAACAGAAACAAAAAACAGAAACAGAAACGGCAAATAGAAACAGAAACAAAAACGGAAACGGAAACAGAAACGGCAAACAAAAACACAGACAGAGGTTAAAATGTGGTTTCTTCAAAATTTCAGGAGCACAAATTAATCTCTAATATATTTCCTCATATTTCACATATTTCACATATTCTGAATAAATTCTATATAAGTCTTATTCCGTTTTAATACTTTCAACTCTAATATTTGTTTTGAATAGACTATGTTACTATATATATATATGGGTCTTATTCCGTTTAGTTTACATTTAAAATCTAATACTTTGAACTCTAATGTTTGCCTATATATCGACACTTTTACATGTCTCTATAGTTTTGTATTCTCTCCCAATAGAACCACTCACAATAAAAGCACATTATTTAACACTCAATCGATCTCTCAATTTGATTTTGATTTTTATAGACCTACATAATTTCATAGCACGTTTTCCTGATGAAAATTCCACCAAGTTTCATATACGTTTTTTTTTTTAAGTTGTAACTTATCTTTAATTGCTTGTTACCAAAGAGGATTAGAATTGGTCTCGTGATCAAATTGAGGCTCATATCGTGAGAAATCACTGGAAAAAAAAAAACCAATGAAAATCCCAAATATGAAAAGAAGAATATGTATTAAAACCTTTTGTTGTAAATTTAATGAAGAAATAGAGATATTTTTGTTCAAAATAGATTTAACGAACTTGGTATAAAATATTAAAAAATTTAGAATGCATAGATGGAAATTTTAAAACAGGGGATCGCTCACCAAAATGCACCACGCCTACGATCAAACGGCAACCTTGTTGCAACCAAATAGAACATGAATAGAAACAAAAAACAGGAACAAAAACAGAAACAGATGAATGGAGAGAGGAGAGTACCTATGATTAGGGGTGAACAGATGAATGAAGATGATGAAGCTTTGGGCGGCTGATGACCATCCAAATACGACCGTCGGCGACCTTTACCATCCAAGCCCTTGACTGAAACAGAAACAGAAACAGAAATCGAAACCAAATGCTACTTTGCGAGGAGCGATTATCTGAAGCGAGAAACCAAACAGAAATCTGAAGCGAGGGTTTTATAGATGCGAGATGGAGCGATTCCATTAGGGCTTCGATAGGTTCCATTAGGGCAGAGAGGATTCGATAGGCACGGATTAGGGCACGGCAACGTACGATTCTACAGTGAGGGAGATGACGGTGAGGAACGACAGCTCTACGAAGATTAGGGAGATGACGAAGAGGAAGAAGAGCACGCGAATTGGGGGCGAATTCGGCAAAGAAGTGGCGGACGACAGCTACAGCTATATGAGATTAAGGAGGTGACGACGACGCACGATTCTACAGTGAGGGAGATGACGGTGAGGAACGACAGCTGTGCGAAGATTAGGGAGGCGACGAAGAAGAAGAAGAGCACTCGGATTAGGGCACGAAGAAGCGGCGGACGACAGCTACAAGTCTATGAGAGTAGGGAGGCGACGGCGACTGCTTGATGGTAAGGCTCTCTGTTTTTTTTTTTTTTTGATAAATTGAAATGTCTGTCTTTTCTCATGTAATTTGATCAACCAATAATATAATATAAAATATATATGTGTGTATATATATGTGTGTATATTGTATATATAAAAGTAATCTAACATCTACGAATATCCAGAGACATCCAACGGTCTTGAATGTAAACGAGCTGATTTATTATTCGGATCGTTTAGGTTTTGTTCGCAAACAAAAATCGAGTAGCTCGCGAACAAGCTCGACTCGGCTTGATTATTAAATGAACTTTTTTAGAATCTTGAGCTCGGATCGTTTATTTTAATAAACGAGTTCGAACGGGCATTTTTCGAGCCGAGCCCGAGCTGTTCATAAACAACTCGGTTCGTTTATAGACTTAGATGATACTGATTCAAGTAGCTCAAAAAATTCAGATAGCAAAGATATGTCCATGCTTGCATTAATGGCCACTGGTGGTGAGTTAACTAAATGTTCAAGTTCTTGTCCTTTAAATTTTGATTAATTATTTGATATTTATCAAGAACTTTCACATGATTATAAAAACCTGTTATTCTTAAGATTTTGATGAACAATTAAATATTGATGTTTTGGTGGAACTAATGTTTTAATTGAGTATTTCAGTGATTTAAAATTCTAGTGATGAAGTTGAAGATATTGAAGATCAGATTAAATGGATGCTAAATAATGAAGTTGAAGATACTGAAGATTAAATTAAATGGATGCTAAATGATGAAGTTGAAGATTTAAGAGTTTGAAAAAATTAGAGAAAACAACCTAGGTAAATTTCAACTCTTAATATCCCGTTTAGGAACACACACAACACAAAATGTTTTTATTATTTATGTGTGTTTTGATAAGATGAATTTATTTTCTCCTATGTGTATTTGAAAATAAATATTTATAAATGGTTAAAATGGAATGTGAGAAAGTTAGTGGAGCATATTGAGAAAAGAAATTAGTTAAAGGGGCAAAAATGTAAAAGAGAAAGAGTATGAAACAAGATCAGAGAAAAAATTCAGAAGGGAAAAGTCGACCGAGGAGTCGACCGACATATGGTGGCTGAACTTTCTGAATCTGCGAGTCGACCGAGTGGTCGACCGATGGAAGCTTAACAAACTCTCTGAATCTGCGAGTCGACCACGCGGTCGACCGATGAACGCAGCAGGCTACTTCCAGAATCTTCCAGTTGACTGGGCAGTCGACTGAGTGCTCTGTTTCAGGATAATGTTTGATCCGAAATCATATCTAAAAGTAGCCACTTTTTGTTAAGATTTGAGAGAGATTTAACGGATTTGGTGATATTTAAGATATGGTTCATATATTAATTAAATCCTATTGATTTGGTACATTAAATATTAATGTTTCTCAATTTGGTACTTGAAATAGTTTCTATGCTTATTAATTGAGATTGAGAAATATTTTGGAGTTTTAGTTGAGAGTTTCAAAAGTTGTTATTAAGTAATATTGAACCTAAATAAAGTCTTTATGTTATAAGGGGTCTATAAGAGCATTTTATTGTCATGACACTTGTAAACTAGCCGTTGGAAAACTGATTACATATCCCTATATATAGACCTATGAATTTATGAATTAACTAAGCAGAAAAGGAGAAAAATCATATCATATTATATTGAGAGCTTTTATAAGAGTTATCCATCTGAAATATTGTGAGCTTTTCTGAGAGATGATCTTGAAGATCAACTGCTATTAATTTGTGTTGCTACCGGATCTGAAGTTATATTGTTTTATCTATTCTTTTTGTGGATTCCGAGTGAGATCTTTCCATTTATATTCTTTCATTGAATTATTTGATTATTATTTGGAAATTGATCTTAGAAATTATTTCTGATTTTTTAAGAAAATATTTTTATAAGCAATTTCTTAAATCTGATTACGTGCTCTAATTTGCTACCCATATCTTGTTAAAATTATATTTTTGTATATCACATTTTTCTATCACTAGTTGGAATATTAATTGAGTTATTATTTATCTGGGGTGGTAGAAGCTCTTGAGTGAGATTTACTTTTTATCAATTTGTGTATTGGTAAGTTGTGACGGATTAAATATCATTAGGGATATTTAATCAAGGGTAGCCGGGTTTCAGTCTCTTCCTGTAAAGAGATTGAGGTATTAATTCTTTCTGAATAGAATTAGTGTGAGTGATTTATAAAGGTTCCATCCTTACTTGTGAAAATGATACTTGGAGTGTTGTCTGAGGTTTTGATTTTTAAGCCATAGTGATAAAAAGAATTAGGTTAATATTTAGCCTGTGAAAAGATAGGTTATTCTTGAACCTGGAAAAAATAGAGGTTATTCCTTAGCCTTAGAAAAGAAAATTGTAAAGGTTGATTCGGAGCCTATAAAAGAATCAGTGTGCGGGTTTGGTTCCTACCTTTAAAGGGATCTTGAGAATTAGTGGGTGCGAATCTCCGTGGGGCTTGGAGAATTGGACTAGCCAAGAGTAGCTTGGTGAACCAGGATATATCTTGGTGTGCTGCATTATTACTTTGTTATTTTTGTTGTTTGGGTATGCACCTAGTTAATTGATTTATTCCGTGTGGTATAAAGATAATAATTAATTTAGACATAAAATTAATTATTTAATTTATTCAAGCATATTCTGATAATAATTTTTAATTACCCAATTCACCCCCCCTCTTGGGTATTTTACTGGGCCAACAAAACTAGTGTTCTAAAATAAGTGCCCTTCAAAGTACAATTAACACATTAAACAAGCAAGTGGTGGACTACGAATCTGAAAACAATGAATTGAAATCCAAATTGAGGGATTTGCAATCAATTGTTCTCAAATTCACCGACAGTGAAAATAACTTGAAAATGCTTTTAGGAAGTTCACGTGGAGTTTTTGATAAAGCCAATATTGGATTTTAGAAAAATCTTAAACAAAAACGTTTTCATAAATTCTTTTCTAAAACCAAGGATCTTGTTAAATGTTTTAAATGTAATGTTGTGGGGCATACTATTCGTAGATGTTTGGCTAAAATATCTAACTGTAGATAAGTTTGTGTTCCAAAAGGAACTAAAATTGTCCTGACTAACAAGATCGGACCCACTTAGGCTGGGTACCACTTAGGAACTATTTGAGGTGCTCCTTGTAGGTTATTCTAAAAGTTTTAATAAGTAAGGACAAATAATTCCTAGATAGTGATTGTTCTCGACACATGACGGGAGACAAAGGAAAATTTACATCTTTGACACCTAAAGATGGAGGTCATGTGACTTTCGGAGACAACGCAAAGGGTAAAATTATCAGTATAGGTAATATCGGTAATGGTACTACTATTATTAAAGTTGTGTTACTAGTTGATGGACTTAAACATAATTTGCTTAGTATTAGTCAACTATGTGACAAGGGCTATAATATTATATTTGATCATGATAGATGTATTATTAAGAATAGTAATGATAGTAGTATCTTGCTAGTTGCATCATGTACGGCGGGGCATTTGTTACGCGCTTGCGTATTGACTACTCACAAGTGTACGAAGTCAAAATTTTAGTATAATGTGATCTTGAAATATCGGGTATCGTATCCACAGGGATTGGTGTTGTTATTATCGAGTACTGTAATTGTCATGACCTAACTTTATCTAGGCGACCAAAAATGTAAATAATTAATTAAACTAAACTAATATAACCTAAATTATCTATACTAATATACTAATATGTTTTAGGGAAAAGAATTGTCTAGGGATTAACTTGCTTACAAATACGTGTTCGATCTCGATTTACTCACGTTTACGGTGTTCGACCTATTTGACAATCTCGGTATCTAAAACTTCTCCGCCACCTCTTCCAAGTATAAGATGGGTGATATAACATAACTTCATGTCAACGAAGAAGTCCCCCTCAACGTCTTAATGACCCTAGGTCGCGTGAGTCTTTCCCCAACATCATTGATTGCACACAATCTAACTCCCTACCAGGTCACTGGATCGTTCCGTTGTGTTTACCCTATCAACAATCTCGGTTCTAAAACTCCACCGCCACCTCTCCCGAGTGTAATACGGGGGAATACATGATTTTGAGTCAACAAAAAAGTCTCCCTCAACGTCTTAACAACCCTAGGTCACGTGAGTCTTGCCCCAACGTCATCGATTGTCCACAATCCTAACCCCAACCGAGTTATTGGATAATGGCGTTTGTTTACCCTAATCCAAATTTGGGGTTTATCAAATTCCGTATTCTCCATTTATCTATCTAAGCATGATAAATAAACAATACGATAAACACAATCAAACTACGAAGAACAAACATAAACGCAACACCAAAATCATACGAATCACATATTTATAAATATAGTGTTAATCCCTATACAATCCATGTTTAACTACAGCCATAACCGCATTTACAAATAAAGCACGAGCTAAACATGCTCATAAATCCTAAGTTAAAGAAATAAGGGAAGAAATCGAAGAACTTAGCCTTGTCTGAAGATTTGTCACTAAGAACCATTTAACGATCGCTTTGCCGTCTTTCTCCACCTTGGGATGTGAGCTCCACCTCTAAAACTTCTCTACGTATCCTATACTAAGCCCTAAAGGGGCTCTAATGGCCAGAGGGCCCAAGAGGAGAGGAGAGGAGAGGGTATTTATAAGCAAAATATCTAAAAAATATCTTAGGCAGTGAGTAGGTCGGTTAGTTAATTGCCTAGGCGGTGAAGACAGCGGTGGACTTGGTTGACATCCTGCATCTCCAGTGCCACGGTGGTGGTATCCCGCCGCGGCGATGGATGTTCAGCAAGATAAGTCAATCTCTGCATTTTCACCGCCGTGGCGGAGGTCTGGACACCGCGACAATGGGCTTCTTTCACAATATTACCTCTGAGCTTGTTTTTCCACCGTTCTTCAACCGTTTTTGATTCGATCTTATCGTTTTTGCTCTAGTTTCCTATATTTTTTGCCCACACACCTGATTAGACAAAAAGTATAAAAATTAATTAAAACATAATAAAATAAATATAAAAACTACTCTAAAACTAATAAAACCGGTTTGGAAATATGTAAGTAGATCACATCTATCACATCACATTTTGAGAATGTGTATACTTGCTCATTTGATGATTTTAATTCTCAAAATTTATCTTGTTTGAATGTTTTATCTGAAAATAGTTGGTTATGGCATAGAAGACTTGAGCATGCTAGTATGGAGTTAATTTCTAACTTATCTATGAAGAGCCTTGTACGTGGTCTACCTTATTTAAACTTTGTGAAAGATAAAGTATGTGATGCATGTCAATTAGGTAAGTAGTTTAGATCATCATTTAAGAAAAATATTCACACGTCCACGTTTGGATGTCTTGAATTATTGCATTTTGATTTGTTTGGGCCTAACTCTGTTGCTAGTTTTTGTGTTAAGTTTTATGCATTTGTTATATTAGATGATTACCCTAGACTTACCTGGGTATATTTTCTTGCTAAGAAAAGTGAGGTTGCTTATGTTCTTGCTAAATTTTGTAAACATGTTCAAAATGAGAAGCAATGTTCTATTATTAACATTCATAGTGACAAAGAAAGAGAGTTTAAGAATGATGATGTGGTGTGATGAGCATGGTTATGCTTATAACTTCTCTGCACCAAGATCACCGCAACAAAATGGTGTAGTGGAAAGAAAGAACATAACGCTTCAAGAGATGGCCAGAACAATGCTAAATGAAAATTGCTTACCAACCGACTTCTGAGCCGAAACAGTAAGTACCGCTTGTCATGTGGTAAATTGTGTATCAATTCGTAGAGGGTTTAACAAAACCCCATATGAAATCTGGAATGGAAAGACTCCTAATATTTCCTATTTTAAGGTATTTGGATGCAAATGTTTCATTTTGAATGACAAGGATAATCTTAGTAAATTTGATGCTAAATCTAATTATGGGATTTTCCTTGGATATGCTACTAACAGTAAGACTTATAGAGTTTATAATAAACGTACTTTAGTAGAAGAAGAAACTATGCATGTTGTGTTTGAGGAAGCTGATCCATACTTGTCGAGAAAGGTTTTGGATAATGATGATGCAGGTATCTTAAATAACCAATACCAAGGTAATGATGTATCAAAGGAGTCTCAACAAGAGGAGGAACCTAAAGAGAAGGATTCGACTTTACCAAGAGTTATAAAGACGATACCTAGACATTCAATTAAGGAGATTATTGGTAATTTCAAAAAAGGTATAAGTACTCGATCCTCTCTTAGGGATATAATTTATCTTTCTTTCTTATCTCAAATTGAGCCTAAAAATATAAATGCGGCGCTAATTGATGAATCTTGGATTTTCGCAATGCAAGATGAATTAATTCAATTTAAGCGGAACAAAGTGTGGTGTCTTGTTCCGATACTGGATTTTCATCCAGTTATTGGTACTAAGTGGGTATTTAGAAACAAAAAGGATGAATCTGGTATGATAATTATAAAAAGAGCAAGATTAGTGGCACAGGGCTATAATCAAGAAGAATGAATTAATTATGATGAAACTTATACTCCTGTTGCTAGACTAGAAGCAATTAGAATGTTACTCACTTTTGCATGTTCACGTAATTTTAAGTTATATCAAATGGATATAAAGAGTGCATTTCTAAATGGCTTTCTAGCTGAAGAAATTTATGTGGAACAACCCCGGGGATTTGAAAGTGATAAATTTCCTGATCACGTATTTAAACTTCGCAAGACTTTGTATGGGCTCAAATAAACTCCGAGGGCTTGGTATGAGAGACTTAACCAATATTTAATCAAAAATGATTTTCGAATGGGTATTTGTGATATAACTTTATTTATAAAGCAAACTGATTCTGATATCCTATTAGTACAAGTGTATGTTGATGATATTATATTTGGATCTACTAATGAGGATCTTTGCCAAGAGTTTGCTAAGATAATGCAGGTTGAATTTGAAATGAGCATGATGGGGGAATTGAATTTCTTTCTTGGATTGCAAATTAAGCAAACCAAAGAAGGAATATTTATAAACCAAGCTAAATACACAAGGAGTTGTTAAAGAAATATGGCTTGTAAGGTGCTAAAGAGTACAAAACTCCTATGGCAACGGCTACGAAGATAAAAAAAGGTGATACAAGCAAACGTGTTAGTAAAAAAATGTATCGAGGTATGATTAGTAGTCTGTTGTATTTAACTGCTAGTAGACCTGACATTATGTATAGTGTTTGTCTTTGAGCTAGATTTCAGTCTTGTCCTAAAGAATCGTACTTGACTGCAGTTAAGGAAATTTTTTGATACTTAAAGGGGACAACTGACCTAGGATTATGATATCCTAAGGGGAGTGTTTTTAAATTGGAAAGTTACTCTGACGCTGATTTTGTCAGTTGCAAAGTTGAGCGAAAAAGTACAAGTGGGTCATGTCATTTCTTATGACATGCTTTGGTTTCTTGGTCAAGTAAGAAACAAAATTCGATAGCCTTATCCACTACTGAGGCTGAATATATAGCAGCTGGTAACTGTTGTGCTCAAATTTTATATATTAAGTAACAGTTAAATGACTTTGAAGTTTGTTTGGAGGAGGTCCCGATCTTTTGTGATAATAAAAATGCTTTTTGTCTAAGTAAGAATCCTACACAACACTCCCGAACTAAGCACATAGAGATTAGACATCACTTTATTTGTGATCACATTCAGAAAAGAGATATTGTTATTGAGTATATTGATATCTCCGACCAGCTTGCTGATGTGTTTACCAAACCACTAGCGGAAGAGCAGTTTATGAAAATCATTCACGGTTTGGGTATGGCTAGGCATAATGATATTTGTCTAGAGTAGAATTATCATGTGTGTTCCCCCCCCCCCTCCCTAAATTTTGTTTTTGAAGATGATAAAGGGGGACAAATTAGATGATGTTTTATTAATGGAGAGAATTAGTTGATGTGTTATTAAGGGGGAGTTTATTTTTAAATTTGTGCTTTATTAATTATGTTTTTATGAAAATCTTTATTATGATGAGTTATAAAACCTGTCCTCGGATTCTGGAGGAGTGTAGTTATATTATTGTTTTGAAGAAAACATCAAAGTAAATTGTCATTATAAAACAGGGGGAGATTGTTAATCCTAAAATTTTGATGAACAATTACGTATTAATGTTTTGGTAAAACTAATGGTTTGTTAAGTGTTTCAGTTAATTAAGTTCCAGTGATGAAGATGCGATGACAAATTATAAATAAATGCTAAATGATTATGTGAAAGATGATGAGGAATTAAGAGTTTAAAGAAATTAGGAAAAACAACTCAGGTGAATTTCAACTCTTAATATCTCAATTAGGAACACATACGGCACAAAAAGTTTTTATTGTTTATGAGTGTTTTAATAAGATGAAATTATTGGCTCCTATGTGTATTTGAAAATAACTATTTATAATTGACTAAAATGGAATCTAAGAAGTTAGTGAAGCTTATATAGAAAAGAAAATGGTTAAAGGGGCAAAAACATAAATAAGAATGAGTTAAAATCGAGTTCAGAAAAGAGATCCAACATGCATAAGTCGACTGGTAAGTCGACCGGACCAAACAGGTGAAACTCTTTCTATCTCTAAGTTGACAGGTAAGTCGACCGGTGAAGAGAAGATGAACTCTTTGTATCTCTAAGTCGATAGGTAGGTTAACTGGTGAAGGTAAATGAAACTCTCTAAATCTCCAAGTCGATAGATAGGTCGACCGATTAACGCAACAGTTTTGGCTTGGCTACATCCTGAATCTAGCAGTCGATTGACCAGTCGACTGAGGGCGCTGTTTCAGGATAATGAGGATTCCAAATTCATATCTAAAAATAGCCATTTTTTGTTGGAAATTGTGAGAGATTTAAGGGGTCTTATAATATTTAAGATATGTTTCACCTATTATTTAAATCCTATTAAGTTGGTTCATTAAATTTTAATGTTTCTCAATTTGGTACATAAAAATGTTTCTATTCTAATTAATTGAGATTGAGAAATATTTGGAGGACTTAATTGAGAGATTTAAAAGATGTAATTAAGTGAATTGAACCAAAATAAATTCATAATGATATATGGGGTCTAAGAGAGCATTTAAGTGTCATGATAAATGGGAACAAACCGTTAGAGAGTTGATTTATTTCTCATATATATAGACCTGCGAATTTCATAAATCATTAATCAAGAGAAGTGAGCTAAAAGATTAAGAGATCATATTGAGTTGTTCTAAGAGTTATCATACTGAGTTTGTGAGCTATTCTAAGAGATGATCTTGAATCATTGGCAATTAATCTTTGCTGCTACCGGATTTGAAGTAACATCGCTCTATTTATTTTTACTGTGGATTCCGGTTGAGATCTTTCCAATTACTTTCTTTCTTGCATTGCTTGTTTAATTTTGGAAATTGATCTTTAAAAATTGTTTTTGATTCGTTATTGAAGAAAATATTTTATAAATAATTTCTTGAATCTGATTACGTACTCAATTATTTGTTACCCATATTTTGTTTAAATTCAGATTTTCAAACTCACACTTTTATGTCACTAGATTTGGGATATTAATCGAGTTTTAATTTATCTGGGGTGGTAGAAGCTCCGAGTGAGATAATTTTCTTATCAATTTGTATTGGTGAGTAGTGTAACGGATTAAATACTGTAGGGGTATTTAATCAAAAGGTAGTCGGTTTCAATCTTTTTCTGTAAAGAGATTGAGATAGTAATTCTTCCTGGATAGAATTAAGTTTTGAGAGAATTTTGTAATGGTTCAATCCTTACCGGGTAAAAGAATATTTGGAGTATTCGTGAAGTTCTAATTCTTTTGCCTTAGTGTTAAAAAGAATTAGGTTATTTTTTAGCCTGTAAAAAGTAGATGTTCTTCCTTAGCCTGTAAAAATGATTTTGTAAAGGAAGCTTGTAAAAGAATCGTTGTGAGGGTTTGGTTCCTACATTTAAAGGGATCTTGAGTATTAGTGGGTGCGACTCTCCATGGGGCTCGAGGGACTGGATTAGCCAAGAGTAGCTTGGTGAACCAGTATAAATCTCTGGTTTGCTGCAATATTTTGGTGTGCACTTAGTTGATTGTATAATTCCGCTGTGATATAAAAATAATAATTAATTTAGGATTAAAATTAATTATTTAATTTATTGAATTATTATTCTGATAATTTTTTTTAAATTACCCAATTCACCCCCCTCTTGGGTATTCCACTCGACCAACACAATTAACTTGGATGCTTTAAGGAGATGATTTTGTTGAGTATTTTAGATGTTAGTGTAACAATGGGCTTAGCCCACTTAGTGCATAGGGTAAAACTCTAACCCCACTTCCCCTATAAAAACTCATGTATAGTTTTTATTCCGTATATTCTTAATACATTAACCTTGTATTTCTTTCTCAATATATCAATACATGGTTCATTCCCACTTATCAATTATCTTAACATGTTGTCAAGAGAAAGTCTTTAATGGGTCTGTTCTCTCTAAACATTTTTTTTCGAAACCTTAAAGCTTCTGCCGCTACTTTCGTTTTTCTCCTGTGATTTTTGTCGCTGTTATAGGCTTCATCACCACTCCGGTATCAACAACCACCACATCACCATCTTCGTCTTATATAAACGAACACAACTCCACCAAAATCACCGCCACCAGAGTACCAACACTCCCACACGCGCCTCCCACAGCCTACAGTACCCCTAAACTGTGTCGTCTCGGATTTTGGGCTCCACCGCCTCAACCAAGGCTCCAAATCCATCTCACGATATACCGTCAGAACTGTATCGACAAGATGATTCCAACTAAGTAATACTCATTACCGTACGACTCTAAACGTACCCACACGTGTGGTCCAAAAGTTCTGCTCCCGATTCGCGTCAGATCTCACGTGTGGGTATGTTTTTCAGTGTTTTGATTCTGTTTCTGGCCTTCGTTTTGTGATTTAAGGTGCACAGAATATACTTTCTATTATATCCGTGTGGTTCCTACACTAGTGCACCCATTTTTCACCCGGTCCTTGAAGATTCAATATTAGTTCCTCTACAATTTCTGAATTCTAGATCTATCTGTGATCTGTATCAAATCAAATTCGGATCATACAGTACAGTTCTCTTTATATTGTTGATTTGGTTCATCACAGAGATTTGATCGGTTCAAGGGGCTCTCAATCGGTTCTTCATGAGTATAGATCGGTTCCTGGATAATTTGAACATCCTGAATCCATCCATGATAATAGTTTCTCCAGGTTCAAAAGCGATGTCTATTGGTTCTTTGCTCATTATCAATGTCAAATAGGGTTCGGATCCTACCTCCACTACTGTCACCATGTCTATTACAGATTTGGTCTTACTCCTCCTTCATATCTTCTCCAACATTGGTAATGGTACAAAATTTTCTCCTGCTCTCTCACTTACTATAGGTAACTCTTCTTGGTTCTTTGATTCTGCTTGTTGCAATCATATGACATCCTATCCCCATATTTTTTCAACCAAACTCTCCACTACGAATATCCCTAATATTCATACCACTGATGGTTCTCAAATGTGTGTTACTCATACCAGTCAGGTTTCTACTTCCCATTTTTCTATTTCTGATACGTATTTGATTCTGAAACTTACCTTAAATCTCTTGTCTGTTGGTCAATATTGTGAACTGGGATTTGAAGTCATATTTTCTAATAGTGGTTGTCGTGTGCAGGATCCTCGGACAGGAGAAACTCTTGGGACTGGTCATAAGGTTGGATGCCTATTTGAACTTACCAGTTTGTACCTTCCATCTCCAACTCCATCACCACTACAACCCCAAGTTCCTCCATCAACCTGTGCAACCTCACCACAACCACCAGCTGATCTCTCACTATCCTAAATATGGCATGCTCGGTTAGGCCATACTTCATCTAGCCAACTCAAATTACTTATCTCTAGTGGTCAGTTAGGTTCAGTTCAACATGAGTCCTTCAAATGTATCCATTGCCAACCTGCCAAACAACCAACCCTACCTTTCAAAGAGAGTCAATCTATTTCCCTTGCACCCTTTGATCTAATTCATTCTAATATTTGGGGGCCTTCTCCTCATGCCTCAATGGGTGGCCTTCGTTACTTTATTATCTTTGTGAACAACTACTCCAGATATATATGGTTGTTTCTTATGAAACATCGATCCAAACTATTCCAAATATATTCTAAGTTTTCTTCTATGGTTCAAACCCAATTTTCTAAAAATATCAAAGTTTTTTGCTCTGATAATACAATGGAATACAAAGATCTTACTTTTCTTAACCTGTTTTGCAAAAAGGACACGCTCCCCATCGCTCGTGTCCTAGTACATCCCAACAAAATGGGTGAGTCAAACGCGAACATAGACATATTCTTGACACAATTCGTGCTCTCCTTATTTCTTCATCATGTCTTGAGCGTTTTTGGGGTGAGGCTGCCTTCACAGTCGACTACACAATAAACCGTGTCCCTTCCACTACAATCCAAAACCAGTCTCCATTTAAACGCCTTTTCAGAAAAACTTCTGATTACTCTAAACTCAGATTCTTTGGTTGCGCCTGTTTTGTTTTTCTCAAACCACATGAAAACAACAAACTAGAACCAAGGGCTCATTTGTGTTATTTTCTTGGATATGGCATCGAACATAAAGGGTATCAGTATTGGGATCCTATTTCTAAAACCCTTTGTATCTCGCAACATGTTATTTTTGGGGAACATCAAATATTTTCTTCCTTACGGTCATTTGACGTGTCAACCCTCACCAACTCCAGATTCTTTATTGATCCATCCATTGAGTTTATTTCCAGATGATACAGTTCTAGGTAATGTTGAGTCCACTCTAACACCACCTGTTGCGCCCAGCCCTACACCTTATGCTGAGTCCACCCCAGATCCACTAGCTGAACCCACTCTAGAATCACCAGTTGATCTCACCTCTCTAGCTCCAGGGACCATGCCTTAGATTTCTCCTGTGGCCGATGATGCTGTACCAACTGCCTCTGAGACTCATACTCCAGAACACCCTCGCTGCTCAACTAGGGTAACTCATCGTCCACATTACCTTACTGATTTTCATGGATTTTCCACTATACTTCATCTGTATGAGCCTCAATCCTATAAGGAGGCAAGTACTAATCCTCTTTGGTAGAAATTAATTGACGAAAAGCTTCACTCGCTAAAACTCATAGCTGGGATATTGTTGATCTGCCCCCTAGAAAAACTCATATTGGGTGCAAATAGGTGTTTAAAATCAAGAATCTCTCTGATGGATCTATTGAACGATATAAAGTCCGACTTGTTGCTAAAGTATTTACTCAAGAATATGGCATTAACTATGAAGAGACATTTGCTCCAGTGGCGTGGCTAACATTTGTCCGTACACTTCTTGACGTCGCCGCCATTTGAATATGGACTCTCTTTCAAATAGATGTCAAAAATACATTTCTCAATGGTGATCTTCTTGAGGAAGTCTATATGCATACACTTCCCAGCCTAGTTGCCCCTAGAAATAAAAGTCTGTCACCTTCGTCGTGCCCTATATGGTTTAAAACAAGCTCTACGTGCCTGGTTTAATAAATTCAGCACTACTATTCATCATTTTGGGTTCACTCCTAGTTCTCATGATTCGAATCTATTTATTCGTCATACTGCCAATAGTATTATTTTTCTTTTGCTGTATGTGAATGATATGGTTATTACTAGAGATGATTTACGTGGAATTTATGAACTAAAAAAGTTTCTCAGTGGCCAATTCAAGATGAAAGATCTTGGTGTGCTTACTTATTTTCTTGGTCTCGAAGTCTCATCTGGTTCTGATTGATATTTTCTCTCTCAGGCCAAATATGTCTCAGATCTCCTTTCCAAGGCTAGGATCACTAACCCAACCACTACCACTACTCCTTTTGAGCCGAACGTTAGACTTACCCCACTCAATGGTTCACCTCTTCAGGATGCCACTCTATATTGACAACTAGTTGAAAGTCTTGTATATCTTATTGTCACTTGCCCTAATATTGCCTATGTTGTTCATGAGGTCAGCCAGTTCTTGTCCACTCCTCGGATCACTCATTACTTGGTTGTTCTTCGCGTTCTTCGATATGCTAAGGGTACTTTATTTCATGGGCGTCATTTCTCAGCTCAATCTGGTCCCATCTTACAAGCTTATTCCGATGTCGATTGAGCCGAAGACCTGACAGGTGTGATCTACCTACGTATTTCTAAACCGAATTAAGTTGGTTTTCTAGCGTTTATATAGTATTTTATTATGTTTTAATTAGTTCTTATCTTTTTGTATTAAATCAGGTGTGTGGAGAAAAAAGATAGGAAAATGGAGCGAAAACGATGAGATTGAACCGAAGGTGAGTCAAAGTTATGGTGGATAAACTAGCAAGAAGGCAAAAATACGAAAGAAGCCCACTACCTAGGCGTCCAGACCTCCGCCTAGGCAATGAAGATGCTGAGAATGACAAAAGGCTACTGACAGCCCACCGCCTAGGCGGGAAATTCCTCCTCCTAGGCAAGAAACCCCAGTAGAAACATTTCCAAGTCCACCGCCTACTTCTCCGCCTAGGTGATCACCAAACCTACAAAGCCGATACAGGTGCTGTAAGTTTAAGGCTATTTTGGACTACTATTAAATCCAATTTTGGAAACACTCAAAACATGTAATTTGTATATATGTTTCTTATCTTTCCATAGGTTTTTGAATCACCTCAATTGGAGTTCGGATGAAGAAGTTACAGTCAAAACAAAATTGCAAACCTATAGTAACTTTGCCTAGGCGAAGTTTCCTTCGTCGAGGTAAAGTTCTGACAGAAAGTTAACCGACCTAGCTTCGCCTAGGAGAAGTTTTCTTCGCCTAGGCAAAAATCCGGCTGCACAGCCTTGATATTTATTAGATATTTTGAGATCTTTTGCTTATAAATACCCCTATCCTTCTCCTTCTCTGGCCTTTCTTGGTTTTTTGAGTACCTTAGGCTATATTTAAGCCTAGGTTTAGGAGTTTTAGAGGTGTAGCTCACATACCAAAGTGGAGAATACGGCGAATCGATCGTTGAGCGTTTTTAGCAGTTTATCTTCGGACGAGGCTAAGTTCTTCGATTGTTTTTCCTTATTTCTTTATTTTAGGATCATGTGAGCATGTTTAGCTCAATTTATATGTTTATGTGGCTATGGCCATGAGTTAAATATGGATTGTAGTAGGGATAACGGTATATTTATAAATATGTTTGTTTGGATGATTTCGGTGTTGCGTTTATGTTTGTTCTTCATAGTTTGATTGTGTTTATCCTATTATTTGTTTATTATGCTTAGAATGGTAAATAGAGAATACAGGATTTTGACAAACCCCGGATTCGGATTAAGGTAAACGAACACCACGATTCTATAACCTGGTCGGGGTTTAAATCGTGCACAATCGATGATGTTGAGGCAAGACTCACGCGACCTAGGATCGTTAAGACATTGAGGGGGACTTCTTCATTGATATAAAGTTGCGTTATATCCCTCGTCTTACACTTGGGAGAGGTGGCGATGGAGTTTTAGAATGAAGATTGTCGATAGGGTAAATACAACGCGATGATCCAATAACTCGAAAGAGAGTTGGATTGTGCGCAATCAATAACGCTGGGCGAGACTCACGTGACCTAGGGTCATTAAGACGTTGAGGGGGACTTCTTCGTTGACTCGAAGTTATGTATTCCCCTGTCTTACATTCAAGAGAGTTGCCGGTGGAGTTTACGTACCAAAATTGTCAAATAGGTCGAACAACGTAAACGTGAGTAAATCGGAATCTAACACGTATTTGTAAACACGTTAATCGCTAGGAAATTCTTCACCCTAAACATATTAGCATAATAATATAGTTAATTTAGGATATATTAGTATTAGTTTAATTAATTAATTACATTTATTTTTCGCCTAGATAAAATTAGGTCACGACAAACGCAGTATTCGATAGTAACGACACTAATCCCTGTGGATACGATAACCCAATCTTTCATGATCATACTATACTAAAACTTAGACCTCGTATACTTACGAGTGTAAGTAGCGGCGTATTTTACGCCCTACCAAGTTTTTGGCACCGTTTCTGCGGATTGGTGATTTCGTTAGTATTGATATTGTGTGTAAATGACTTAATTTTACTTTAGGCATTTCTTTGTATATAATTTTTGTTTGTAGTTTTATTTTTGTTTCTTATGCAGGGTACTTGCCGATGTTAGATCGTCGGATATTGATGCATCCCTTTCGACGAGATTCCAAGTTGTTTTATGTTTCTTGGCCAAGCACATAAGCCGATGAGGCGTTTCGTTGAAAGATTGAGCCGATCAAAGCAAAACCTCGCTAATCTTGAGGGCGTTCTGAAAATGTCGGGCCGAGGACATTAAACCACGCGCTTCTTGGGAGGCAACCCAGGGTCAAATAAGTTAAATCTAGCACATCCGACTTGATTTGGAGGCGAGATCCTCTCGCCTCCCAGGTAAGTGTTCTAAACACTGCATGCTTTAATTCCATATGTTGAAGAATGATGATTGGGTTCGCTGAGGACACTGTCCACTTTGAGTTTCGCGGTGATGTGTAGTATGTAGTATTGTTAGTTTATGTGTTATTGTTTTTCTGTATTTCATGTGTGTTTAGGTTAGAATGTGTTTATGTTTTTGCATTTTTGTTTTCATGTTGAGTTTTGTGTTTATCTGGGCCGTCACCCGATGATGAAAATTACCCCTGGTTGTTTTCGAAGTTAAGGGTAATACCCATGCATGTGTGATTCTGTGTGCTTAACTATGATTTTTGGTAAAAATTATTGTAAATCCTAATTTTCACGAGCACATAGACTCAATTTATTTTTATTCAATTGATTTGAGGACGATTATCGATTAACCAAATTCATGACACATTAAGGATTCTTGAACTTGAGTGAAGGGAAGCTTGAGGTGAAATCCTAGGCGAGGTAGTTCAGGAGACGTGATTTAGGTAGTCGTTTTGTCGCTTGAGCCTTTTTAAGCCTACATTATTAAATGTTTATCCCTCGTTACCCTGTTGAATCCTAAATGCAAATTCAATTCACAACACATAAACTAATACCATGGCCAGTGGATCTTTTTCCAAACCTAAATCGATGAATTTAAAGGCATATTAGAGTTAATCAAGTTAGCAATTGTAAATGCTACTTGATGTGAGCGGTTGGGTTTAGGGCGAACTTCTAATTGACTCAGTATTTGAGTACTCACTTGTTGTTTTTCATTTGCATTTCACACACCCCTTCAATTGTAACATTCAAATAAGTTTGGGGGTGTGTTCGTTGGATGGAAAAAAAAAAAGGAGTCAAATGTAAATACGGTTTTTATTTCCGCTTCTTTTGATAAGTGAGTACGTTAGTTTTAATTGCATGTTCAAGATTATATCCAATCTTTCTATGAGGATTCGAGAGTGAATGTGCCAAGCGTTGAGCCTTGGGTAATGTTAAGTTAACAACGTTAACCCATTTTCTATTCCAAATTACCCTTGGCCAAATATACCAAAATCGAACCAAGTCCTAATGATCTTCATGAACTACTAAACCTACATTAGTAGAGAGTGGACCCCAATCCAGCTTATGGTAATCCTTAACTCATAAATTTCGTTGAGGGATAATCCAATCTGATCGTTGTATAGCCATATTATTGAGTCTCGCACTAACACATTTACAGGATCTAGAATAGCGTTCCCCATTATTGCATATCAAAAATCTAGAACATTACATGCTGTGTGTTACTGCCTGAACTTGAAATAATTGGCGGTTGTTGAGGGAAAAATAAATAGGCCGTTAGAAGAATTTCAAACTCGCATATATTTATGTTTAGATTGTTTTTAGGTTGTTTGTTATTTAATTTTGTTTTGTATTTTTCATTTTAGTGTGTGTGTTTGGCTCGAGGACTAGCCAAATTCTAAGTTTGGGGGTATTTGATAGGTGTGATCTACCTACGTATTTTCAAACCCAATTAAGTTGGTTTTCTAGCATTTATATAGTATTTTATTATATTTTAATTAGTTCTTATCTTTTTGTATTAAATCAGGTGTGGGGGGCAAAAAGATATGAAAATAGAGCGAAAACGATGAGATCGAACCGAAGGCAAGTCAAAGTTACGGTGGATAAACAAGCAAGGAGGCAAAAATATGAAAGAAGCCCACGCCTAGGCGTCTAGACCTCCGCCTAGGCAGTGAAGATGCTGAGAATGACAAAAGGCTACTGACAGCCCACTGCCTAGGCGGGAAATTCCTCCTCCTAGGTGAGAAACCCCAGTAGAAACATTTCCAAGTCCACCGCTTACTTCTCCGCCTAGGCGATCACCAAACCTACAAAGCCGGTACAGGTGTTGTAACTTCAAATCTATTTTGGACTATGATTCAATCTGATTTTGGAAACACTCAAAACATGTAAGTTGTATATCTTTTTCTTATCTTTCCATAGGTTTTTGAATTATCTCAATCGGAGTTTGGATGAAGAAGTTACAGTCAAAACAAAATTTCAAACTTGTAGTAACTTCGCCTAGGCGAAGTTCTGGCATAAAGTTAACCAACCTAACTTCGCCTAGGAGAATTTTTCTTCGCCTAGGCAAAAATCCGGTAGCACAGCCTTGATATTTATTAGATATTTTGAGATCTTTTGCCTATAAATACCCCTCTCCTTCCCCTTCTCTGGCCTCTCTCGGTTTTTTGAGTACCTTAGGCTATATTTAAGCCTAGGTTTAGGAGTTTTAGTGGTGGATCTCACATCCCGAAGTGGAGAAGACGGGGAATCGATCGTTGAGCATTCTTAGCGGTTTATCTTCGGACGAAGCTAAGTTCTTCAATTGTTTTTCCTTATTTCTTTATCTTAGGATCATGTGCGCATGTTTAGCTCGATTTATATGTTTATGTGGCTATGGATATGAGTTAAATATGGATTGTAGTAGGGATTAACGGTATATTTATAAATATGTTTGTTTGGATGATTTTGGTGTTGCGTTTATGTTTGTTCTTCGTAGTTTGATTGTGTTTATCGTATTGTTTGTTTATTATGCTTAGAATAGTAAATAGAGAATACGGGATTTTGATAAACCCTAGATTCGGATTAGGGTAAACAAACGCCACGATTCTATAACCTGGCTGGGGTTTGAATCGTGGACAATCGATGACATTAGGGCAAGACTCACGCGACCTAGGTTCATTAAGACGTTGAGGGGGACTTCTTCGTTGACACAAAGTTGTGTTATATCCCTCGTCTTACACTTGGGAGAGGTGACGATGGAGTTTTAGAACGGAGATTGTCGATAGGGTAAATACAATGTGACGATCCAATAACCCGGGAGGGAGTTGGATTGTGTACAATCAATGATGCTGGACGAGGCTCACGTTACCTAGGGTCGATAAGACGTGGAGGGGGACTTATTTGTTAACTCGAAGTTATGTATTCCCCTGTCTTACACTCAGGAGAGGTGGCGGTGAAGTTTACGTACCGAGATTGTCAAATAGGTCGAACAACGTAAACGTGAGTAAATCGAAATCGAACACGTATTTTTAAACACGTTAATCCCTAGGAAATTCTTCACCCTAAAACATATTAGCATAATAATATAGTTAATTTTAGGATATATTAGTATTAGTTTAATTAATTAATTACATTTGTTTTCCGCCTAGATAAAATTAGGTCACGACAAACGCGGTATTCGATAGTAACGACACCAATCCCTGTGGATACGATAACCCGATCTTTCACGATCACACTATACTAAAACTTAGACCTCGTATACTTGCGAGTGTAAGTAGCGGCGTATTTTACTCCCTACCAAGACCCCACCAACAGACGTTCAACCACTGGTTACTTTTTTTTTTTTTTGGCAATTCTCTCATTTCCTAGCGTAGTAAGAAACAAACTGTTGTTGCTCGCTCCAGTACTGAAGATAAATATCATGCCATAGCTGATGCAACTCAAGAGCTTCTCTGGCTTTGATGATTACTAGCTGACATGGGCATCTCTTCTCCTGTAGCCACTATCCGACACTATGACAATAGGAGTGTTATTCAGATCGCTCACAGTAATGTATTTCATGAGCGTACAAAATATATCAAGATTGATTGTCACTTCATCCGTCATCACATTCTCTAGAATACAGTTCGTCTACAATTCGTCAGTTCAGCCGATCAGACAGCAGACATTTTCACTAAGGCTCATCTACCCGGATGTTTTTACTCTTTGGTTTCCAAACTCAAGTTCACCTCCCACTTACCGCCTTGAGTTTGAGGGGGATGTTAGTGTAATAATGGGCTTAGCCCACTTGGCCGATAGGGCAAAACACTAACCCACTTCCCCTATAAGTACTCATGTATAGTTTCTATTATGTATATTCTTAATACATGTAACCTTGTATTTCTTTCTCAATATATCAATACATGGTTCATTCCCACTTCTTAATTATCTTAACATTAGATATTAGTTCTAGTGCTCAAATGAGAAAAATAAATTGATTTCATGAGAAGGAATGATAAATATCGGGATGGTTGCAATGAGAAAATTGAAGATTTTTCGTAAAGAAAAAGATTTTTTACATGATTAGATAAAACAACTTAATCTCTTTGTTTACTCTTAATGCAACATGATTGGGATCACGCACTACACTTAAATATATGTTGAATATTATTGTGTGTGATTAAGTGATAAGTATGCATACATGAGTGTTTAAATGTGTTATGTTTCTTTCATTGTATGTTTAGATGTGTTGGGGTTCAAATCAATCAACTAGTTTACAAGACATTGATTTTGGATACTCTATGGAAGACCATTGTGTACTATTTTAGTCATACTTTTTATACAGGGAATTTTGAGTTTAAACAAATTGCATATGAAATAGTCTCCTTAAGATTTTCAACGAGTGGTCATATAGTTAAATAGGAGTTCAAACGAAAAAGTTATGAACATTTAAAATTTTGAATAAGTTGCTAAAAATTTTAGTCGCTCGGAATTTTAGTTGGTTGACTGAATGATGTACAAAAGTAACTTTTTAGGGTTTAAGTGTTTCGGTTGACCTAAATTTTTGTCTAGGCGTTTGAATTGATATGGGACTTGAATCTGGAAATAAAAATTGCAAGATTCATAATCAAAATGGTTGAAAATATTTAGGGTCAAAGATATATGGTCTTAGGGCTTGATTTTAGGGAAGATCTTAATTTCTACTAGCCGTTAGAGTGATCTAAATTGGGTGCTTAAAAGATCTTCACTTTTCTATTTGAAAACAAGATCTTTGTGAAATAGTCAAATTTTCAAAAGAAAAATATACATTCAAAGATTTGGGAAACATTTATGTGATCGTATTTGATCTTATGATTTAGTCCCTATATTTTCTAATTTTGTAATCTTTTTCGAAAAAAAATCTTTATATTTTTTTTATTGGGTTAGATCAAATTATTTTTGAGGATGAATTGAGAATTTTAAAAGTTATATTTTTTTTTCAAATATAGCCATCATAAATCTTATTTTTATATGGGTTCTATATAGGCTCTTTTTGGGGATAATTTTTAAAAAACAACCGTTATAGGCTATGTTTAAAATCAACTTATATGACTTACAAATTTCCCTAATTCATTACCAAGAATCATAAAAAATTATCAAATTTTAAAACGAGAGAAAACTGTATTTTGAGAAATATTTTGAGGCTATATTGTTGAGTATTCTTGATTGATAAAAGGCGTTCTTTGAGAAAATCGAGGTTGATACAAAGTTGATTTTGCTAACATCTTTATGAAGCTGATTTTACTAACATCTTTCTTCATGAAATCTCGGTGAGATTTTTCCCATTGTATTTTTGTGCTTGAAAATATTGTTCTTTATGTGATATATATATATATATATATATATATATATATATATATATATATATATATATAATTTTTGTTTTAATATACTTTATGAAAGTGTATAATCTACTTGCTTTAATTTGATTTTATTGTTGTAAATGTCAAATTTTAGAAGTACAATTGAAGAATCCTAACTACATTGCTCTTCAAATTGAGATAGGAGTTTACAATGGTGCAATGAATTAGAATATAAAGAGGACATTTGCATTCCGAACGCAAATTAAAAAAAAAATCATAAATTTATTAAAAGAAAGTAGAAATAAATGAATGAGATAACTAACCCAATAAAAAAAGTTTCTTTAGGAGCACCATGAGCTGAAGAAGAACAATTCTTCATATCCTTCATTCATTTTCTAAGCTTATATTTTTAAGTATTCTTTTTATATTTTTTAAAGATTTTGATTTTGTTTTCTATTGAAACTAAACTAAATTTAGTTCATTGTCACACCTACCTATCAACACAAAAAAATAATTACTGAAAGAAATATGTCATAAACACGAAGACAAAATAAATATAAGTCTATAAAGAATCAAAATTAACAATTAAGTGGTATATATCATATGAAAATGTCAAATACCTTAACGTTTTAAGAAGAAAATTTTGTAACAACCCAAGTCAATAAAGGTAAGAATTTTCTCATTTCATGTAAACATGAAGAATAAACATGGCTTCTTCTTTCTTGATCTTCCCATTTCAAAACTATCACTAAAATTTAAGCACAAATTAAATTAAAAATCCCAATAAGTTTATACTACACAAATATAAAAATAATAAAACATCATAGTTCAAAATCTTGTTTTTCTTCTAATTTTTACTCAAAACTTGTCATTGTCAATTCACAATAATACTTTCTAAAACAAAGCAGAAAGATAAAAATAAAAAATAAAAATTTAAATGTGTATTGGAGAAAATAAGAAAGTTAATTTCTAGATCTTGATCCTCAAATCAACTTTACATTTAGTATTAAAACTGGAAGTGAGCTTTGGGGCTTACCATTTGGAAGAAAATCCATGAATGCATTTGCATATCACGTTATTCCCCTTTTTTTTTTCTCTATGTCCCATCCATCTTCACCACTACCACCATTGTGTCCAACAGAACCTTCATCACCATTGTGTCCTCATCTTTTTCTCTTCAATCGTTACATGACGGAGAAGAAATAGAAATTATACATGTGTTGACAAAACTTAGGAGGAGAGAGAGAGAAAAAGATAGAGGAAAAGAGAAAGGTCTGATGACCATAAAATATTGCAAATCCCATATATTAGCAGAGGATATTTTAAGAGCCGTTATGAAGTATTTTCAAAGTGTAAACTCTAAAGTTTTGTTATGAAGTCTTTCTAAATTTTAAGTTGTGCTGGAATTTGAACTTCGAATTATACATGCAAGTGGATGGAATGTAAAGAATGAGTTGTAATGTTATAGAAGGAAAAGGAAGAGACAATGAACAATTAAAACTCAAATTTAAAGATTAAATTTAATTAGCGAAATTATGATAATGAAATAATTAGTAAAATTATGATAATGAAAGTAATTAAAAAATACTCTTAGTAATTTAAATATACTCAAAATTTTGAGAAATAAGAAGATTGGAATGGTGAGCTCTTAATGAATTGGGATGTTATAGTAGGAAAAGGAAGAGACAATAAACAATTATAACTCAATTTTAAAAAGTAAATTTAATTAGTGGAATTATGGCAATGAATTAATTAGTAGAATTAGGACAATGAAATTAATTAAAAAATAAATTATTAATTTAAATATACTCAAAATTTTGAGAAAGAAATAAAATAGTATTGGAGTGCTCTCATTAATTTGAAGGCTTAGCCTTCCACTTTTTGGTTTTGTTATATGATTTTTTAAAAATTATGCTCGTAATTTTCAAGCTTATTTTTTCTTTTTCATTTTTTTTTTAAAAAAAAGGAAAATAAATTTTTAATTACTCTTGTCAATACTTATATGAGGAAAAAAATATTTTTTTAAATAAAAAGTCTAATAACCGAATTATTTATATTTTTTTATTATGTATTGTAAAAAAGTTATCTTTTATTTAAATGGAAAATCTCACTACTTGAAATATAAGAAAACTTTTAAAATTCTTTGAACTACCATTGCAATAATATATGACAATTAAATTCACTAAAATTATTATATTAATGCTAAATAATACTTAAAAATTAGTTAAACAAAATAAAATATTAAAGAAAAAAAGAAATTAAGGAGAATTAAGACCAAGGGTTTTGTGAGCTCTCATTCATTCTCAAGTGTAGTATTTCAATTTTAGTTTTTTACTAGTTTTAGCCCCGCGCTAAGCGCAGGTTTTGAAATAATTTTTTTCGTTTATTTTATTTGATTATTTAAATATAATTTATATTTGTTATTTTTGAAAAAATATTTTGTATTAGTTAGTGGGGTTTGTATTTGTTGATCCCAAGATTTTGATGAACAATTAAGTATTGATGGTTTGGTGGAACTAATGTTTGATCAAGAGTTTCAGTGATTTAAAGTTCCAATAATGAAGATGTCAAAGTGAATGAATGCTAAATGAAGATATCAAGATAATGAAAAAGTATTAAGAGTTTGAAGACATTAGGAAAAATAATCCAGGTAAATATAAACTCTTAATATTCCATTTAGGAACACATACATGACACAAAATGAATTTTATCTTTTATGTGTGTTTTGGTTGAGTATATTTATTTGCTCCTATGTGAATTAAAAAGAAATATTTTTGAATGACTAAAATAGAATATAAGAGTATTAGTGGAGTTCATTTGAATATAAATATGAATAAATGGGAAAAATTGTAAAAGAAAGTAAGTTAAAAATGAGATTAGAGAAAAGATTCAGGAGGGGGCAGTCGATTGAGGAGTCAACCGAAGAAAGAAGATGAACTCTCTGAATCTGTGAGTCGAGAGAGCGATCGACCGATAGAAGCTTGGCAAACTCTCTAAATTTGAGAGTCGACAGAGCGGTCGACCGGTGGAATCTTGGCAAACTCTCTGAATATGCGAGTTGACTGAGGAGTCAACCGATCAAGTACATGGGCTACTTCCAATATCCTTCAATCGACTGAACACGCAGTTTCAAGATATTGGTTGATCCGATTTTAAATCTAAAAGTAGCCATTTTTGGTTAAGATTTGAGAAAGATTTCGGGGATATTCTTAACATTTGCGATATGGTTCATATACTAATTAAATCCTATCAATATAGTTCATTAATTATTAAAGTTTCTCAATTTGGTACTTAAAATGGATTCTATACTTATTTTTTTTTATTGAGAAATATTTTGAGAATTTAATTGAGAGTTTTAAAAGTTGTTATTAAGTGAAATTGAACCTAAATGAAGTCCTCATATTATGAATGGTCTATAAGAGTATTTTATTATCATCACACTTATAAACTAGCCGTTAGGAGGCTGATTACATGTGCCTTTATATAGACATGCGAATTTTCTAAGAGAGCTAATCATTCCAATCATTCTAAGAGAAAAAATTAGTTTATATCTTTTTGAGAGAGCGTTTATAAGAGTTATCATTCAACGATACTGTGAGTTGTTCTAAGAGTGATTCTGATAATCAACTGCGATCAATTTATGCTGATACCGGAATTGAAGCTACATTATTTTCATCATTAATTTTGTGGATTCCAGGTGAGATCTTTCCATATTGATTATTACTTGTTTGTTATTTTATTTTGGAAATTGATCTTAGAAATTATTTTTTATTTTTAAAGAAAATATTATTTCAAACAATTTCTTGAATCTGATTACGTGCTCCAATTTGCTACCCATATATTGTTAAAATCAGATTTCTGCATCTCACATAATTCTATCACTAGTTGGGATATTAATTGAGTTTATATATATATATAGATATACATATATATATATATATATATATATATATATGGGGTGGTAGAAGCTCCGAGTGAGATTTACTTATCAATTTTTGTGTTGGTGAGTTATGGCGGGTTAAATATCATTGGGGATATTTAACCAAAGGTAGCTGGGTTTCAGTCTCTTCCTATAAAGAGATTGAGGTAGTGATTCTTCCTAGATAAGAATTACGTGTTTGTGAGTGATTTTGTAATGGTTCAATCCTTACCGGGTAAAAGGATATTTGGATTATTTTGGTGAGGTTTTGATTCTTGAGCCCAAGTGTTAAAAAAGATTAGGTTATTCTTTATCCTGTAAAAAGTAGAGGTTATTCCTTAGCCTTTGAAAAGAAAATTGTAAAGGTTGATTCTGAGCCTGTAAAACAATCGGTGTGCGGTTTTGGTTCCTACCTTTAAAGGAATCTTGGTCTTAGTAGGTGTAACCTCTGTGGAGCTCGGGGGACTAGATTAGCCAAAAATAAGTTGGTGAACCAGTATAAATCTCTGGTGTGCTGCTTTCTTAATTTGTCTATTTTTGTTGTTTGTGTGTGCACCTAGTTGATTGATTAATTTTGCTGTGTTATAAAGGTAATAATTAATTTAGATAAAAAATTAATTATTTAATTTATTAATTTTTATTATGATTATCTTTTAATTACCCAATTCACCCCCCCTCTTGGGTATTCTACTAGGCCAACAATTGGCATCAGAGCTGGTTTAGCTCGAATCTATTTGCTAACAAAGATCACATGACACACATAGTAGGCACACTTGGTGAGGGGCAGTCTATGCACCGACCACCCTTGTTTGCAGGTAAAAGTTACCCGTTTTGGAAAGATAGGATGATAGCCTTTCTTCAGGTTACAAATTATGACATGTGTCTAATAATTGAGGATGGTCCATTCGTTCTAATGGAAAACAGAGTTGAGAAGAAGAAGGAACAACTCACTGCTTCCGATAAGCAGAAACTCTCTATTAATTCTCAAGCTATCAATATTCTCTTTTGTTCTTTAGATGCTAATGAGTATTCTAGAGTTTCAGGTTGTAAATCTGTAAAGGAGATTTGGGATAAGTTACAAGTTACCCACGAAGGGACAAGTCAAGTGAAGCAGTCAAAGATCAATGCACTCATGAGAAAATTTGAGTTGTTTAGGATCGAGAAGAATGTTAGCCTAAGCGGTTTCAATCATAGAATTCCTAAATTAAAGTGATTTTGACGATAACACACACATTTGACGTTTTAAATATACTAACGATGAGTTTGAAATATAGAATATCCAAATACCATCAAAACAAATCATGAAAGCGAAATCAAGTCGAAAAGGGATAAAAAGGTATGATTTACATTAAAGCAATTTTTCATTTCGACAATACTCGCGGGATATTGAACTCGAAACTCTATAGGACACATACACACCGTATGTGTTCTTAATTGTGATATATTGATCTTATCATATTCAATATACTTATATATCACAATATGAAGTATGCGTTTGATCATTACATGCTATATCGAAAAAAAACACTTATTGATCATAATTATGGGTAATTGGAATTTTATGTTCTTAATATGATCATTGAGTTTTTGAATCATATAAACATCTTGATAATAATTGTTACATGCCTTATAAAGTGTTTATAATTATAAATGATCATAAACTAAGACCAAAAACCCAAAATGGATGAAAACGTCATGCCGCAAGCGTTGCAGCATAAGTAGTCGGCTACTTATGCTGAAAGTAGTCGACTACTTTCAAGCAGAATGCTTTCTCTCTCCTGCTCTGTTTTCGGCTTCACATTTTGGCGTCGCATGTTTGTTTTAATTAATGTATGATGATTCATATGCCTTATAATGATTATATAACATGTTTTCATCATTCAATTTGATCAATATAATGTTAAATTAAAAAAAAAACTGATCAAAACATTTTGAAACATTTTAGAACTCAAAATACAAAATTTTGTCATGAACTCAAATTTGGATTTTCATATCATATTTTGTTCGGAACGTTCAAATCATGTCATAAGATGTTAGTTTAACATGTCTACATGATATATGCATGATCAATTGATATGTTCATCAATTTATTTATGAGTAATTGACAAATTGACTCATAAGGTATGAAAATTCTGTTTTCATCATGCTAAATGATTCTAAGTATTCAAATGCCTTAAATACTTATATGTACTTAATTGGATTGTATAATTGTATGATATACATTATACACTACTTATATGAATTATCATAATCATTATCCTATAAAAATACAAGTATATTGTTTTGAAATCAAGTGGGAATACAAAGATACCATTTTGAATTGATGGTGGGGTAGCTTAATAAATGCTAGCCCATGCCTTATCTTCCACTAGTATGAAAGGTATCCTATCTTGATTATACTTGCTGCATTTTTTAAAGAAATAAGCCTAGCATTAAACAATTTCACACTATCTTTGCATAAACTCCATTATGCTTTGTCTACAAATATCATGATCCCTTACACTCTATTATATACATTGTATGTAAGAGATAATGGTTGTATTTTTCCACTACCTCAATGACATGAATGGACTATGGGTCCTATACATTTAATTACACTATCTTGCATTAATTGAGGATTGAAAAAGATGAAAATATTCTTAACAAATCTGCAGAGATAATGGAAGAGGAGTCTATTGTCACGACCCGTCCCGAAATCTCGACATCCTGGGCTGGCGTGACGACATCATGACATCACCGAAAACAACTAACCAACCATCTATTACACGACAATATGCATATATATATATATATAACCCATTATCTATATAGAGCTATATATATTTCTGTTATGGGAACACACCCGTTCCTCAAATATAATAACAGAAAAATATAATACCATGAACCCCTCACAAGTTCGCCTCAGAAAGCTCATCTCAACACTCCACACGACTCCATCGTAGGATTCTACCTAGCGCCAGTAGAGGACTCTACTTAAGAAGGCAGTACACTCGCAGATGAAACAGCTAGGAGTCGGTCCCCTACTGGCGCTAGGTAGAGTCCTACGATGGAGTCGTGTGGAGGGTTGAGATGAGCTTTCTGAGGCGAACTTGTGAGGGGTTCATGGTATTATATTTTTCTGTTATTATATTTGGGGAACGGATGTGTTCCCATAACAGAAATATGTATAGCTCCATATAGATGATGGGTTATTGATATATATATATATATGCGTATTATCGTGTAATAGATGGTTGGTTGGTTATTTTCGGTGATGTTATGATGTCGTCACGCCAACCCAGGATGTCGGGATTTCGGGACGGGTCGTGATAATTTTGGTATCAGAGCCTAGGTTATAGGTTCTATAGACTTGCCAGTAGTTGTGTCAATAGAGTATCATGAGATAGAAAGATGTGCTAGTCGTCTAGTCAGTAGGTGACTTTGAGATAGGGTGTCGATAGGCGGTGTCGAGCCAGTGGTGGACCATGAGATAGGGTGTCGATAGGTAGGTTAAGCACGTGAGTAATGGTTATTTCATTACATTAGATGGTACATTGACATCGTGCATGGTTATTTGTCTTGTTGGTAATTAGTGGGTGCAACGAAGTTGTGATACTGCCAGTTAGTGGTTCGAGTAGTGTGGTTAGTAGTGATAATGGGTGGATTATGATTGTAGGGGTGCTAGTGGTTGGAAATATTAGATTATAGCTGATAGACAACCATATTCATATTACTTGACGTTGGGATTCACTATCGGTAGCACCTAATATTTTAGTTGTTAAAACATTAGATAGTGTGACAGAGCACACTTAAGTTGAATTATTAAACGACATCCAAGGTGTGTATAAAACTATCTTCTAAGCAATACTAAGGAAACCTTGTAATTCTATTGAAGGGGGAGTTCATATTATTGGAATATGAAAGGATGATTGTTTTGTAGTATGGAAGTAAAATTCAATATTTAGTTCCAATTTGCTTCTGATTTGGTAAAAACGGAAGAGGCAAGTTGTAGACTAATCTAGAAAAAAAATTAATTTGGAATTACGTTTTAGGTTTACGGGAAGGTAAATTACAAGTTATGCAAAATGGGTAAAAGCAGTGCAAATTAATAGAGAATGATGTGTAGGAAGTAGCTGAGAACTATGAGTCTGTGCTAATAGTTAGTGCGTATAAATATAGTTCACTTCGTATTGGTGGTAGGGAGTTGTCGGTAGATCTATTACCCTTGAATATTTACGATCTTGATGCAATACTGGGTATGGATTTGTTGTTTGGCTATCATGCCACGGTGGATTATTTTAAGAAGGAAGTGATCTTTTGAATCTCAGGTGAGCCAAAGTTTGTACTCTCGAGAGACAAAATTATCACTCCTATCAGTTTGACTTCAGCCTTAGAAGCCAGGAGATTATTGAAGAAAGGATGTCAGGGATACCTCGCGCACGAGATTGACACCAGTCCGAAAGAAGTTCAGACGGCGGATATTTTAGTGGTCAGAGATTTTCCCGACGTATTTTCCAGAAGAATGGCCAGGGTTGCCAGTAGATAGGGAAATGGAAGTCATTATTAAGTTGCTTCTAGAAACTGTTCCTATATCGATTATCCGTTATCGTATGGCGCCTACCGAGCTGAAAGAATTGAAAGTACAGTTGCAAGATTTCGTTACAAGATTTATTAGATTATAGATTTATCAAACCTAGCGTTTTCCCATGGGTAGCCCCAGTTTGTTCGTGAAGAAGAATGATGGCACGTTGAGAATGTGTAGCGATTATTGGTAGTTGAATAGGTTGGCGGTTCGTAATAAATATTCGTTGCCTAGAATTGATGATTTGTTCGACTAGCTTCAGAAGACTAAAATGTTTTCCAAGATAGATCTTCAATCAAGGTATCACCAATTGAAAGTCAGAGACAATGACGTGGCGAAAATGGTGTTCCGTACAAAATATGGACATTATGAATTTCTGGTTATGCCATTTGAATTGACAAATGCCCCTCCTGCTTTTATGGATCTAATGAATCAAATCTTCCAACCTTATCTGGATCAATTTATTACCGTGTTCATTCACAAGATATTGATCTATTCCCAAAGTAGAGAAGAGCATGTAGGGTATCTCCAGATTGTATTGCAGACATTGCGGGAGAAGCGGTTGTATGTGAAATTCACTAAATGCGAATTTTGGTTAGATCATGTGGTATTTTTGGGGCATGTTATCTCAGGAGATGGTATTCAGGTGGACCCAATGGAAGTTGAAGCTGTTGTCCAATGGAAAAGGCCAAAAAAATGTGACTGAAGTTCAAAGCTTTTTAGGATTAACGGGTTATTATCGACGGTTTGTGCAGGGATTTTCTGTTATAGCTGCCCCGTTAACTCGATTGACCCGCAAGGAATCCAAATTTGAGTGGACTGACAAATGTAAACAAAGTTTCCAAGAGCTAAAAAGAAGGTTGATATCGACGCCAATATTGTCCCTCCCGTCAAAAGGAGGTGGTTCTGTGATTTATAGCGACGCGTCACACCAAGGGTTGGAATGTGTACTAATGCAACATGGTCACATAATCACATATATATGTCGATAATTGAATAACCATGAGCGTAATTACCCGACGCATAAGTTGGAATTAGCAGCGATTGTGTTCGCCTTGAAGTTTTGGAGGCACTATTTGTATGGCAAAACTTGTGAAATAAACACCGACCACCAGAATTTGAAGTATTTGTTTACTCAAAATGAGCTAAATCTGAGGCAAAGACATTGGATAGAATTGATTAAAGATTACGATTGTACCATCCACTATCATCCAGGAAAGGCTAATGTTGTAGCGGATGAGTTGAGTCAGAAATCGGTAGGTTCGGTCGCACACATTCAAGTTGTTCATACTAATCTGTATGCTGAGTTGAGATCTTTATGAGTTTAGTTGGTGGTAGGTCAGATGACAACGCTGCTTGTGACTTTGACTTTGAGGCTGACATTAATTAACCGTATTATTGAAGCATAGAAGTCAGACGTTCAATTAGAGAGGATGGGGATATCGTGCCAGGGATAACAATGAGGCTTTAATGATGGGAAATAGTTTGTACGTACCGGATGATGTCAATATAAAGAAGGATATCTTGGAGGAAGTCCATAGCCCAGCGTACGCGATGCATCTAGGCAGTACCAAAATGTATCGCGATTTGCGAGAACATTATTGATAGATCGGAATGAAATGAGAAATTACAGAATTTGTTTCCAAGTGTCTTGTTTGTCAAGTTAAGATTGAGCACCAACGTCTAGGTGGGTTATTACAGCCTTTACTTATTCCAAAGTGGAAGTAGGAGTATATCACGATGAATTTCATTTCGAGATTACCCTGTACTCAAAAAGGGGCATAATTCCATTTGGGTGATCATTGATAGGCTTACCAAATCTGCTTATTTTTTGGTCGTAAAGATGACGTACTCTCTTGATAAGTATTCCCAACTATATATTGATGAGATTGTTAGATTGCATCGCGCACTGGTTTCCATAGTATCGGATAGAGATCTGAGACGTACTTTGAGGTTCTGGCCGAGTCTCCAGATTGCTTTGGGTACCAAGCTGAAGCTTAGCACCACTTTCTATCCTCAGACGGACGGTCAATCAGAGCGTACGATTCAAACGTTGGAAGATATGTTGAGGGAATGTGTTCTGGAATTTCTTGGTAGTTGGGATGATCATCTGACGTTGATGGAATCTGCCTACAATAACAACTACCATTCGGCAATTGAGATGGTCCAGTATGAAGCATTGTATGGTAAAAGATGCAGAACCCCAGTCCGTTGGACTAAATTAGGAGAAAGAAAATTGCTGATGCCGGATATCGCCCAAATGACAGCCGATAAAGTCAAGGTGATTCGGAAAAAAAAAATTAAAAATCGCTCAGAGTTGACAAAAGAGTTATGCAGACAAGCGCCGGCGGGAGTTGGAGTTTGAAGTGAGAGATCATGTGTTTTTGTGTATTTCTCCGTGGAAAGGCATAATGAGGTTCGGGAAGAAAGGAAAATTAAGTCCAAGGTACATTGGACCATATGAAATTTAGATCAGGCTGGCACGACGGCTTATAGACTTACTTTACCACCAGAGTTGTCTCAACTACACGACGTATTCCATGTATCGATGCTCTGGAAATATGTGTCAGACCCTTCTCATGTGTTGACTTCATAGCTGATCGAACAAAAATAAGATTTGACATACGTTGAGAAGCCATTCCAGATTTTAGGACATAAAGACCAGGTGTTACGGATGAAAATGATTATATTAGTCAAGGTGTTATGGCACAGTTACCGTGGAGGAAGCGACGTGAGAGTGAGAAGACGAGATGAGAAACAAATATCCACACGTGTTCGATTAAGGTAACTAAAATTTCGGGACGAAATTTCTTTTAGGAGGGAAGGGTTGTAAGACCCAGATCATTGCATATGCATAATAATGAGTTGTATTTTAGAACGTTTAGAAATAATGGGGTAGAATGTGTCAAATCATATTTATTTTAAAAAAAAAAAAATAGGGACTAATTAGTGATTTTCAAAATATTAATTTCAGGTTTGGGTCAAATTATAATTTTAAGAGAAATTAAATCTTGAAATGGGGATTCAAATAAAAATCTAAAAAAAAATTGGGGGGAGGTGACTGTAAATTGGGGAAAGGATTTATATATATATATATATTAAACGGCAATAGATCCAAGCAAAACCCAAAACAGAGTAGGCAATCGACGTGGCCTCTTGTGGAGTAAGGATGATTCACCAAATTCATGCATATAAATACATCCATGCAAAGTGGTGATCTAAAATCTAAAAGAAGAACCAGAAAAATAAGAAGAGAGAGAGAGGATCTACCAGCGGTTGGCGTTCCTCCGATGATCGTGGCGTGAGTCTGGTTCGACGGTGGTGGCGGTGATCGTGAGTGTGTGTATGCGTTTTGCTCTGTGGTTCGGTGGTGTAAGTTTATTGGTGTTCGGTGGGCGGCGTCGTGGGTATGTGAGTGCGTGATCGGTATGTGTTTCGCCGGCGGTGTGTTGCCGTTTAACAGTGGGGGTCGTCGGTGGAGTGGGGAGTCGCTGGTGGGTTTGTGGGTATGTCTGTGTTCATCGTATGTGTGCCTACTGTGTGTGTATGTGTGCTGTCGTTCAGATCGGTCCGATGGTAGTTGGTCGTGTGGCGTCGCCGGCGTGGGTTTGTCATGTATGTATGTGTTTTGTGTGTGTTGTTGATCGCCGTTGTTCGTCCAGTGTCGTGGGGGTATCTCCTGCGAATGTGGTGTATGTGTATGTGTGTGATCGTCGTTGCCGTCCGGTATATGTGTGTGCATTCGGGTGTTCAACGTCGGAAGTGGGTACGTAAGTGTTTGGTTTTGGGTATGTGTGGGGGTTGTTCATCAGGGTGTGTTGTGTGTGCATGGTGATGGTGGGGTGTCACCGGAGTTGTCGCCAAAGTGGAGTGTAGAGAGAGAGAGAAGTGGGTGTGTGTGATTTGTGTCTATGTTCAACCATGAGGTGGCGGTGTGTGTGCATGGAGTTGTCCCTGTTTCGATGTTGCTATATAGGTGAGAAATTGCTGGCCATTGATCGGCATGTGCATGTCGGCAAGAACCTAACCAGTAAAACAGAAAACAGAAAAGCAAACAAAAAAGGAAGAAAGAGCGAAAAAATAAAGAAGAAAAGGAAAAGAAAAAGAAAAATAAGAAACTACACAAATAACCCCCAACAAATTCAAAATTCGTCTCGCGACCCGTGAACGATTCGGAATGGGTAACGTTTTTCGTTAAGCTTATTTTAGTTTTGTTGAATTAAATTCTAGCATAAAAATATTTAACCGGAATAATAAATTTGGGACTATTCGTATTACAAATTTTATGCAGTAATTTTTATTGAAAATGAAAAATTAACTGAATAATAATTTTACATAATAAAATGTGGAGACGGGGAAATTGTGAAACTTAGGGGCTGCATTGCCTGATTAGGTTTTTTTTTTTTTCTTTTCTTTTTCTTCCTTTATTTTCTCGCTTCTTCTTCCTTTTTCTTTTTCTGTTTTCCATTTTGCTGGTTGGGTTCTCGCCGACATGCACATGCCGATCAACGGCCAACAATCTCTCACCCACACAGCAGCATCGAAACAGGGACAACTCCATGCACACACACCGCCACCTTACGGCTAAACACAGACACAAATCACACATACCCACTTCTCTCTCTCTCTTTACACTCCACTTCGGCGACACCCCACTATCACCATGCAAACACAACACACCCTGATTAACAACCCCCACACATACCCAAAACCAAACACTTAGGTACCCACTTCCGGCGTTGAACACCCGAACGCGCACACACACCGGATGGTAACGGCGATCACACACATACACATACACCACGTTCGTTGGAGACACCCCCATGCCATCGGGCGAATAATGGCGATCAGCAACATACACAAAACACACACATACATGACAAACCCACGCCGGCGACGCCACACGACCAACCACCGTCGGACCGATCTGAACGACGCCACACATACACATACAGCAGGCACACATACGACGAACACAGACACACCCACAAACCTACCAGTGACTCCCCACTCCACCGACGACCCCCACCGTCAGACGGCAACACACCGGCAGCGAAACACATACCGATCACGCACCCACATACCTATGACGGCGCCCGCCGAACACCAACAAACTCACACCACCAAACCACAAAACAAAACGCACACACACGCTCACGATCACCGCCACCACCATCAGACTAGACTCATGCCATGATCATCGGAGGAATGCCCACCGCCGGTAGATCCTTTTTTTCTCTTCTTATTTTTCTAGTTCTTTTTTTAGATTTTAGATTACCACTTTGCATGGATGCATTTATATGCATGAATTTGGTGGATCATCCTTGTTCCACAAGAGGCCACGTCGATTGCCTACTCTGTTTTGGGTTTTGCTTGGATCCCACTACCTTTTAAATGTACATATATATATATATATATATATATATATATATATATATATATATATATATATATATATATATATATATATATATAAATCCTTTCCCCAATTTACAGTCACCTCCCCCCAATTTTCTTTAGATTTTTATTTGAATCCCCATTTCAAGATTTAATTTCTCTTAAAATTATAATTTGACCCAAACCTGAAATTAATATTTTGAAAATCACTAATTAGTCCCTAATTTTTTATTTTTTTTTTAAATAAATATGATTTGACACATTCTACCCCATTATTTCTAAACATTCTAAAATACAACTCATGATTATGCATATGCAACGATCCGAGTCTTACACCTATGTAATTTGAATGTTGAAATTTGAAGAAGATTTTCAAACGGTCATTTGCTCTCAAGTTCTTCAAATGAAATATCCTCATATATTCTCTACATCTATAAAAGGAGAGAAGATTGCTGAGGAAATAACTCATCAAAGTACCAATCAAGTAAACCTCGAAGATCAAAGTGATACTACCAAAGGCTTGCAAGCTAAAATCTGTCCAACAACACTTATACTCTTCTTGATTCGTATTTCTTGAGTGTTTGTTGTATTTGCTTCACACACATAGATTCTTGAGTTCTATATCTTGTGAGTGTTGAAGCTTCATTTTGTGAGACGGTGAGATTTTCATTGTAAATCTTGAGTAAGGGTTTTACTCAAGATGTGAGATTTGTGAGTAGAATATATTCACTCTATATTATAAAGACTTGAGATACGTAATTCTCAAACGACAATTTAAATGGTTTGTTCTTCACCCGTAAGAAGATCAAAGATAGTGAAATCCTCGAAGGAGCTCGAGGGAGTAGACTAGACAAAGGGTATTTACCGAACCACTATAAAATACTGGTGTCAATCTCTCTAACTCTACTCTTTACATTTTCGCATATATTTGTGTTTGTGATTATTACTTTTGTTTGAATATCCGTTGTACACTTAATCACATTAACACTTGGTTATATTGAGTAGTTTTTAAATAACGAATTATTTTTCAAAACCCAATTCACCCCCCTCTTGGGTAATTCTTGGGCCTTCAGAGAATAAATCGATTCATGAGATGTACACTCGCTTCAACAACATATGCAATAGTATGAACCAACTTGGAAAGCCGTACTCCATTGAGGATAGAGTACAAAAGGTCCTAAGGTCCTTGACGAAAATATGGGAGTCAAAAGTGACGGCAATCGAGGAAGCCAAGGATCTGGGCAAATACGACATCAATGATCTAATCAGAAATTTGATGACTCATGAATCGGCAATCAAAGGCTACGAGGATGATACCGAAAATAGCAAGAAGAAATCCTTGGCACTAAAACTTCAAAAAATTGAAAAAGTGGATGACAGTAATGATGAAAGCCCTGATAGTGAGCAAGAGAAGAATGTATCACTTCTCACAAACAACTTTAGAAGAATGACTCAACGCACATTTCGTGGGAAAAAAAATCTCAATATATCCAAAGTGGAATGCTACAATTGTCATAAAACCGGTCATTTTCAAAATGATTGTCCCGAACCGAAGAAGGATAAAGAAAAAAAGAATAAGAAGAAACAAAAAAAGAAAGCAAAGAATAGTAAGAAGAAATCGATGAAGTCTACTTGGGATGATACCGATTCAAGTAGCTCGGAAGAATCAGATAGTGAGGATACGTCCATGCTTGCTTTAATGGCCACTGTTGGTGAGGTAACCGATTGTTCAAATTCTTGTCCTTTAAATTTTGATGAATTATTTGATATTTATCAAGAACTTTCACATGATTATAAAAATCATTGTTCAAAAATAAATGCCCTTCAAAGTACAATTAACACATTAAACAAGCAAGTGGTGAAATATGAATTTGAAAACAATGAGTTGAAATCTAAATTGATGGATTTGCAATTAATTGTTCTCAAATTTACAGGCGATGAAAACAATTTGAAAATTCTTTTCGGAAGTTCACGGGGAGTTTTTGATAAGGCCGGTGTTGGATGTCAAAAAAATCTTAAACAAAAACGTTTTCATAAATTCTTTTCTGAAATCAAGGATCTTGTTTGATGTTTTAAATGTAACGTTGTGGGGCATACTATTCAACGATGTTTTGCAAAACTATCTAACTGTAGACAAGTTTGGGTTCCGAAAGGAACAAAAATTGTCTCGACTAACAAGATCGGACCCACGTAGGCTGGGTACCACTTAGGAACTATTTGAGGTGCTCCTTGCAGGTTATTCTAAAAGTATCAATAAGCAAGGACAAATGGTTCCTCGATAGTGGTTGTTCTCGACACATGGCGGGAGATAAAAGAAACTTTATATCTTTGACACCTAAAGATGGAGGTCATGTGACTTTCGGAGATAACGCAAAGGGTAAAATTATCGGTAATGGTACTACTATGATTAAAGATGTGTTACTAGTTGATGGACTTAAACATAATTTGCTTAGTATTAGTCAACTGTATGACAAGGGATACAATGTTATATTTGATCATGATAGATGCATCATTAAGAATAGTCATGATAGTAGTATTTTGTTAGTTGCATCACGTTTTGATAATGTTTATACTTGCTCTTTTGATGATTTTAATTTTCAAAATGTATCTTGTTTGAATGTTTTATCTGAGAATAGTTGGTTATGGCATAGAAGACTTGGGCATACTAGTATGGAGTTAATTTCTAACTTATCTAATAAGAGTCTTGTACGTGGCCTACCTGATTTGAAATATGTGAAGGATAAAGTATGTGATATATGTCAATTAGGCAAGCAAGTTAAATCATCATTTAAGAAAAAGATGCACACGTCCACGTCTAGATGTCTTGAATTGTTGCATCTTGATTTATTTGGGCCTAACTCTGTTGCTAGTTTTGGTGGTAAGTTCTATGCATTTGTTATTGTTGATGATTATTCTAGACTTACCTGGGTATACTTTCTTGCTAAGAAAAGTGAAGTTGCTTCCATTCTTGCTAAATTTTGTAAACATGTTCAAAATGAGAAGCAATGTTCAATTATTAACATTCATAGTGATAGAGGAAGAGAATTTAAGAATGATGAAGTGATAAGTTACTGTGATGAGCATGGTTATGCTCACAACTTTTCTGCACCAAGATCACCGCAACAAAATGGTGTAGTGGAAAGCAAGAACAGAACGCTTCAAGAGATGGCCAGAACAATGCTAAATGAAAATCGTTTACCAACCCACTTCTGGGCCGAAACAGTAAGTACCACTTGTCACGTGATAAATCGGGTATCAATTCATAGAGGGTTTAACAAAATCCCATATGAAATCTGGAATGGTAAGAATCCTAATATCTCATATTTAAAGTCTTTGGATGCAAATGTTTTATTTTGAATGACAAGGATAATCTAGGTAAATTTGATGTTAAATCCGATTATGGGATTTTCCTTGGATATGCTACTAACAGTAAGGCTTATAGAGTCTATAATAAATGTACTTTAGTAGTAGAAGAAACTATGAATGTCATTTTTGAGGAAGCTAATCCATACTTGTCGAGAAAAGTTTTGGATGATGATGATTCAGGTATCTTAAATAACCAAAACCAAGGTAATGATGCAACAAAGGAGTCTCAACAAGAATAAGAACCTAAGGATAAGGATTCGACTTTACCAAGAGCTATAAAGAAAGTACCAGGGCATTCAATTAAAGAAATCATCGATAATTTCGAAAAAGGTGTAAGTACTCGATCTTCTCTTAGGGATATAATTAATCTTGCTTTCTTATCTCAAATTGAGCCTAAAAATATAAATGAGGAGCTAATTGATGAATCTTGGATTTTCGTAATGCAAGATGAATTAATTCAATTTGAGCAGAACGAAGTATAGTGTCTTGTTCTGAGACTGGATTTTTATCCAGTTATTGGTACTAAATGGGTATTTAGAAACAAAAAGGATGAATCTGGTATGGTAATTAGAAATAAAACAATATTAGTGGCACAGGATTATAATCAAGAGAAAGGAATCGACTATGATGAAACTTATGCTCCTGTTGCTAGACTAGAAGCAATTAGAATGCTACTCGTCTTTGCATGTTCACGTAATTTTAAGCTATATCAAATGGATGTAAAGAGTATATTTCTAAATGGATTTCTAGCTAAAGAAGCTTATGTGGAACAACCCCTAGGATTTGAAAGTGACAAATTTCCCGATCATGTATTTAAACTTTGCAAGGCTTTGTACGGGCTCAAACGAGCTCCGAGAGCTTGGTATGAGAGACTTAGCCGATATTTGATCGAAAATGATTTTTGAAAGGGTATTTGTGATATACCACTATTTGTAAAGCAAACGGATTCTGATATTCTATTAGTAAAAGTATATGTTGATGATATCATTTTTGGATCTACTAATGAGGATCTTTGCCAAGAGTTTGCTAAGATAATGCAGGTTGAATTTGAAATGAGTATGATGGGAAAGCTGAATTTCTTTCTTGGATTGCTAATTAAGCAAACCAAATAAGGGATACTTATAAACCAAGCTAAATACATTAAGGAGTTGTTAAAGAAATATGGCTTGGAAGGAGCTAAAGAGTACAAAACTCCCATGGCAACGGCTACAAAAATTGAAAAAGACGATACGGGCAAAAGCGTTAATGAAAAGATGTATCGAGGTATGATTGGTAGCTTGTTGTATTTAACTGCTAGTAGACCTGACATTATGTATAATGTTTGTCTTTGTGCTAGATTTCAGTCTTGTCCTAAAGAATCGCACTTAACTACGGTTCAGCGAATTTTTCATTATTTAAAGCGAATGACTGACCTAGGATTATGGTATCCTAGGGGGAGTGATTTTAAATTGGTAAGTTATTCCGATGCTAACTTTATCGGTTGCAAAGTTGAGCGAAAAAGCATAAGCGGATCATGTCGTTTGTTAGGACATGCTTTGGTTTCTTGGTCAAGTAAGAAACAGAATTCGATAACCTTATCCACTACTGAGGCTGAATACATGGCAGCTGGTAACTGTTGTGCTCAAATTTTATATACTAACCAACAGTTAAATAAATTTGGAGTTTGTATGGAGAAGGTCACGATCTTTTGTGATAATAAAAGTGTTATATGTCTAAGTAAGAATCCTACACAGCACTCACGAACAAAGCACATAAAGATTAGACATTATTTTATTCGTGATCACATTCAGAAAAGGGATATTATTATTGAGTATATTGGTACCTCCTACCAGCTTGCTGATGTTTTTACCAAACCACTAGCGGAAGATCAGTTTGTGAAAATTATTCGTGGTTTGGGAATGGCTAGGCATAATGATGTTTGCCTAGAGTGACTTACATGTTTGTTGTTTTCTCCTTCCCTACCTAAATTGTTTTTGAAGATGATAAAGGGGGAGAAATGAGTGATGTTTTATTTGTTTTATTGAGAGGGGGAATTCTAAAACTGTGTTTTAATCAAAAGGGAAAAAAACTGTGTTTTAATCAAAAGGGAGAAATTTAAAAAATAGTGTTTTATTGAGTATCTTTTAAATTGTAAATTATTGAAATCTTCATTATGATATTTAAATGAGTTAGAGAACCCATCCTCGGTTTCAGGGGGAGTGTGGTTATATTTTATTTTTAAAGAAAATATCAAAGTTAATTGTCATCATAAAAAAAATGGGGAGATTGTTGATCCCAAGATTTTGATAAATAATTAAGTATTGATATTTTGGTGAAACTAATGTTTGATCAAGTGTTTCAGTGATTTAAAGTTCCAATAATGAAGATGTCAAAATGAATGGATGCTAAATGAAGATATCAAGATGATGAAGAAGTATTAAGAGTTTGAAGATATTAGGGAAAACAACCTAGGTAAATATAAACTCTTAATATCCTATTTAGGAACACACACACTGTACAAAATGAATTTTATCTTTTATGTATGTTTTGGTTGCGTATATTTATTTGCTCCTATGTGAATTAAAAATAAATATTTTTGAATGACTAAAATAGAATATAAGAGTATTAGTGGAGTTCATTTGAATATAAATATGGATAAAGGGGCTAAATTGTAAAAGAACGTAAGTTAAAAACGAGATTAGAGAAGAGATTTAGGAGGGGGCACTCGACTGAGGAGTCGACCGGAGAAAGAAGATGAACTATCTGAATCTGCGAGTCGAGAGAGAGGTTGACCGATAGAAGCTTGGCAAACTCTCTGAATCTGAGATTTGATAGAGTGGTCGACCGGTGGAAGCTTGGCAAACGCTCTGAATATGCAAGTCGACTGAGGAGTCGACCGATCAAGTGCATGGGCTACTTCCAGTATCCTTCAGTCAACTGGGCAGTCGACTAAACGCGCAGTTTCAGGATATTGGTTGATCCGATTTTAAATCCAAAAGTAGCCATTTTTGGTTAAGATTTGAGAGAGATTTCGGGGATATTCTTAACATTTGAGATATGGTTCATATACTAATTAAATCATTTCAATATGGTTCATTAATTATTAAAGTTTCTCAATTTTGTACTTAAAATAGATTCTATACTTATTGGTTTTGATTGAGAAATATTTTGGGGATTTAATTGAGAGTTTTAAAAGTTATTATTAAGTGAAATTGAACCTAAATGAATTCCTTATGTTATGAAGGGTCTATAAGAGTATTTTATTGTCATGACACTTGTAAACTAACCGTTAGGAGGCTGATTACATGTGCCCTTATATAGACCTGCGAATTTTCTAAGAGAGTTAATCATTCTAATCATTTTAAGAGAAAAAAATCACTTTATATCTTTTTGAGAGAGCGTTTATAAGAGTTATCATTCAACGATACTGTGAGCTATTCGAAGAGTGATTCTGATAATCAATTGTGATCAATTTGTGCTGATATCGGAATTGAAGTTACGTTGTTTTCATCATTAATTCTGTGAATTGCGGGTGAGATCTTTTCATATTGATTATTACTTCTTTATTATTGTATTTTGGAAATTGATCTTAGAAATTATTTTTGATTTTTAAAAAAAATATTCTTTCAAACAATTTCTTGAATCTGATTACGTACTCCAATTTGCTACCCATATATTGTTAAAATCATATTTCTGTATCTCACATAATTTTATCACTAGTTGGGATTTTAATTTAGTTTATATATATATCTGGGGTGGTAGAAGTTTCGAATGAGATTTACTTATCAATTTTTGTGTTGGTGAATTGTGACGGGTTAAATATCATTGGAGATATTTAATCTAGGATAGTTGGGTTTCAGTCTCTTCATGTAAAGATATTGAGGTAGTGATTCTTCTTGGATAAGAATTGCGTGTTTGTGAGTGATTTTGTAACGGTTCAATCTTTACAGGGTAAAAGGATATTTGGAGTGTTTTGGTAAGGTTTTGATTCTTGAGCCTAAGTATTAACAAGGATTAGGTTATTCTTTAACCTGTAAAAAATAGAAGTCATTCCTTAGCGTTTGAAAATGAAATTGTAAAGGTTGATTCCGAGCCTATAAAACAATCGGTGTGCGGGTTTGGTTCTTACCTTTAAAGGAATTTTGGTCTTAGTGGGTGCGACCTCCGTGGAGCTTAGGGGATTGGATTAGCCAAAAGTAGCTTGATGAACCAGTATAAATCTCTGGTGTGCTCTTTCTTAATTTATCTATTTTTGCTGTTTGTGTGTGCACCTAGTTGATTAATTAATTCCGCTGTGTTATAAAGATAATAATTAATTTAGGCATAAAATTAATTATTTGATTTATTGATTTTATTCTGATTATTTTTTAATTACCCAATTCACCCCCCCCTCTTGGGTATTCTACTGGACCAATAGTATTGTTTTTTTTTTTTTCAGTGGGTGACCTATGTATTATTTTGTAGTGTTTGAAATATTTATTTTTTCTATTTTGTAATATTTGTTTTCAATTAGTATTATGAATATTTTACTTTTGGGTGTTGAAATTAAAAGTATTATTTAATATTTGATAAATGATAAAATTTTAGTTCAATATAATTTTTAATTTTAATGAAATATACGTGTTCAAATTATTTAAAATGAAATTAATTAATAAATAATCTTAATAATTTAAATATACTCAGAATGTTGAGAAAGAAAGAAAATAGCATTGGTGAGCTCTCAAAAAGTTGGGATGTTATAAAAATAAGAGGAAAAGACAATATGAGTCCCTAAAAATTGCACCGAAATAATATCAAACAGACATCATCATTTTGGATTTCATTACTAAGTTACTAATACATGAAAATCCCAAGAAATATGACTTACTTCATAATTTATGTATTTTAATAAGGTGTCTTAATTTCAAATGTACAGTTACTTATAAAAGATAAATCATTCCATTTGATGCTATGATGTTTGATAATATCATTTATCCATCCCCTAAAACAAAATAAAATGACAATATTAATAAAATCTTTAAACCAACAAATGAAACACATACAGAGAAAACCAACGCTTTACACACAAATCGGACCTGAATTTCATGCTAAAAATAAATAAAAATAAAAATAATGAATACATTTCTCACTTTTAGCTTGACATTTCAACTAATAATTCTTCTTTTTTAGTCGATGTCGATCTCAATCTTGAAACCCTCATATAAAGAATTGCACATAACCCGAACTAATTGTTTTACAATTGAATGACAAGATGTTGGCAAGTTCTTGGCATATACATTGGCAAGGTATTGATAATAGTAAGAGTTTAAAGAATAAGTAAAAGAATATATAAAAATTTAGACAATTTTAAAGTGTGTCCAATTATGAGGCGAAAATAAACGAATCCTTATACAGAGAGTATATTGGAGCCCTCTCAAATTATAACCATTAGTGGCATTATATACTTTTAATAGAATTATGACGATAAAATGATTGAAAACGTTTGACATACTCACACATTAAAAACATTAAATTGATAGAATTGTGATAATAAAATCAATTGAAAAATACTATTAGTAATTAAAATATACTCAAAATTATAAGAAATAAAGAAAATAGAATTAGTGAACTCTCATTCATTTGAAAACTTAGACTTTCACTTTTAGTATATGTTATATGATACGATATGATATAGATGTCATTTTTAACTCGTGTATATGAAAAATTGTTAGAAAGGAAATCTATTTTTTTTAGGTTTTCAATTTTAGGTTTAACTTTTAGATGTCATTTTTAACACATGTATATGAAATATTGCATAAAAAGAAAATCTTTTTTTCTTCATTATTTTTATAAACCCTTATAGGAGAAATAAAAAATATGAAAAGTTCAAAAAAGAAAAATATTTTCTTTACACAAAAAATGGAAATCGATTTTTTTTTTTTTTTCATTATTTTTATAAACACTTATATGAAAAATAAAAAAGTTAAAAAAAGAAAAATAATTTTTTTACATTAAAAAAATTCAAGTATGATTTTTTATTATTTATTCTAAAAATTGTCTTTTATTTAAAAGGCAAATCTCATTATTTCAAATATAAAATATTTATTATTTCATTAAAATAATAAATAGATAAATCAAGGAGAATTAAGAAAAATGGTTTTACGGACTTTCATTCATTCTCAAGTTTAGGCTTCCAATTTTAGATTTTACATATAAATGTCATTTTTAACTCATGTGTATAGGAAATATTGCATAAAAGGAAAATCTATTTTTTTATTTTTTTTTACAAACATTTATATGGGAAATAAAAAATATAAAAAGGAAAAATATTTTTTTTACATTAAAAAATCTAGTATGATTTTATTTTTTTTAAATTGTTAAAAGGGAATCTGATTATTTCAAATATAAAATAATATTTTAAATTCATTAAACCCACTATATTAATTATAAATAATAATTAAATTCACTCAAATTCCAATGTTTAAGTATAAGTGTATATTTAACTCATTTAAATAAAATAATAAATAGATAAATTTTGGGGAAATAAGAAAAATAATTTTTTGGACTCTCATTCATTCTCAAGTTTAGACTTCCAATTTTAGGTTTTACGTATAAATGTCATTTTTAACTCATGTATATGAAATATTGCATAAAAAGAAATCTATTTTTTTTTTCATTATTTTTATAATCACTTATATGAGAAATAAAAACTACAAAAAGTTCATAAAAAAAAAAATTACATTAAAAAATCTAGGAAAATTTGGTGAAAAGTCTTATTCCATAAAACCATCACTCTGCGGGGTCATGTAACAATGATTTTTTAACACATGAAATAATCCTTAGAAAGTTATTTTTTTAATCTTGGGACCTCTCAACAAGATTCCCAAAAATCTAGTATGATTTTTCATTATTTAATTTAAAAATTGTCTTGTTTCATTATTTAATTTATTTAATCTAGTAGACGTCATTTTTAACTCATGTATATGAAATATTGAATAAAAAATAAATCATTTTTTTTTTCATTATTTCGGTAAACAATTATATTAGAAATAAAAAATATTAAAAGTTAAAAAAAGAGAAATATTTTTTTTTAACATTAAAAAAATCAGGTATGATTTTTTATTATTTATTTTAAAAATTGACTTTTATTTAAAAGGGAAATCTCATTATTTCAAATATATATAAAAAAAATAAAATATAAATTAAATTCATTAAACTCACTATATTAATTATAAATAACAATTAAATTCACTCAAATTCCTATATTTAAGAATAAGTATAATATTTAAACTCATTTAAATATAATAATAAATAGAGAAATTAAGGAGAATAAAGAAAAATAATTTTTTGGCATCTCACTCATTCTCAAGTTTAGGCTTCCAATTTTAGGTTTTACGTTTAGATGTCATTTTTAACTCATGTATATGAAATGTTGAATAAAAAGGAAATCTATTTTTTTAACATTATTTTTATAAACAATTATATGAGAACTAAAAAATATAAAAAGTTCTAAAAAGAAAAATATTTTTTTTTACATTAAGAAATCTAGTATGATTTTTTATTTTTTTTAAATTATTTTTTATTTAAAAGGGAAATCTCATTATTTCAAATATAAAAAAAAAAAAAATATGTTTTAAATTCATTAAACCACTATATGTATTATAAATAATAATTAAATTCACTCAAATCACTATATTTTAGAATAAGTATAATATTTAAACTCATTTAAATAAAATAATAAATAAATAAATTAAGGAGAATCCAAAAATATGGTTTTATGGGCTCTCATTCATTGTCAAGTTTAGGCTTCTTATTTTTGGTTTTACATATAGATATCATTTTTAACTCATGTATATGAAATATTGCATAAAAAGGAAATCAATTTTTTTTCGTTATTTTTATAAACAATTATACGAAAAATAAAATGTATAAAAAAGTTCAATAAAAATATTTTTTTTTAAATTATAAAATTTATTTTAAAAATTGTCTTTTATTTAAAAGGAAAATATCATTATTTCAAAAATAAAAAATATTTTAAATTTATTAAACCCACTATATTAATTATAAATAACAATTAAATTCACTCAAATTCCTATATTTAAGAATAAGTATAATAATTAAACTCATTTAAATAAAATAATAAATGGAAAATTTTAGGAGAATCAAGAAAAATAGTTTTATGAGCTCTCAAGTTTATGTTTCAAATTTTAGTTTTACATATAGATATATAGATATAGATGCCATTTTCAGCTAATGTATACGAAATACTGCATAAAAAGAAAATCTTTTTTTTTTTTTAAATATTTTTATAAACACTTATATGAAACATAAAAAGTACAAAAAGTTCATAACCAAAAAATATTTTCTTTACCTTAAAAAATCTAGTATAATTTTTTATTATTTATTTTAAAAATTGTCTTTTATTTAAAAGGGAAATCTCATTACTTCGAAAAAAAAAAAAATAGTTCATTAAACCCACTATATTAATTATAAATAACAATTAAATTCACTCAAATCCCTATATTTAGAAATAAGTATAATATTAAAACTCATTTAAATAAAATAATAAAAAGAGAAATTAAGGAGAATCAAGAAAAATGGTTTTATGGGCTCCCACTCATTCTCAAGTTTAGGCCTCTAATTTTAGGTTTTATATATAGATATATAGACTAACGTATAACTCGTTCCTGAAGGCACGAGTGGTAAGAGATAACTTTAATATTTAGCCCATTAAGCAAAAAAATCAGCAGACTCAACATCAAAAATATCATTACAGAAGATACCGTTAATACCTACAACCACAAATATCAAAACCAATAATGAAATTAAATTGTTAACATGTATTTTCAAAGACAATAAATTTCAAGAACACTAAATCGATAAAATTATATGCATCTTGATAAAACAACATATAATTGGCTATGACTAAAGATAGGTGTAGTCAAATCAACTCCAATAAATTTCACAGATTGTCATGTGATTTATTTATTGTTATGACATATGCCTGAAGGCACGGATGTAAAAAATATATATATATATATATATATATATATATATATATATATATATATATATATATATATATATATTGATTTTTTTTACATAAACTCATCTGTATATACAACATTCTACACCTATTTCATTTGAACATCAATAATGGCATTGCACATCAACAAACAATTCAAACAAACCAAAAAATAAATGAACCATCATATCGAGACCAAAAATAAAAATCTGAACAAAAGCACAAACAGAAATTACAAAAAGTAGAATCCAAATAACATATGGTTTCATTCGTGAAGTTATGGTTCCCCTTACCAATAGACAACAACAATTCACGGAACAATTAGCATCAAATTAAACAACACTTATCATTATTTTCATTCAGATTAACCTAATCTGTTTATACCACATTCTACACCTGTATCATTAGACCATCAAAATGTTGCTAAATGTTGAATTTTTTAAAATGTAACTTAATTTTTTTCTGAACATTCATATGCTTATGTAGAGTAAAAAGAAGAAAAAGTATTACATCAATAACCACTTAAGCTTTATAATCAATGCAGAAAAGTCTAGGAGAAGCCGAAGGAGAATAAAAAATATGGGAACAAAATCAAAAATCTGGAAATCATACATCTGTAATTCAACTTCATGCTATTCCGCATCACCCCCTCCAATACCTCAGCCCAAAATGCCGACGGTAGTCTGCCCCCCTTACGAACTACCTAATGTTACTCCAAAACACTCTGTCGTGAAGTCCCGAGTTCATGATGATGGCGTGTGGCACCACCTCGTCGGAAAAATACCCATTCTAGAACAATTTTCTAGAAAATAGAAGAATTAAAAAAAAAAAAAAAAAAAAAAATCGAAGTTGAAAACCATATGGACCATCAACTGCCTCAAATTGATTGTATCATGTCGACGAAAAAACAAACAAGTGCCCCATATACAATGAAAACATAAGACGACATGTACATTAAAAAAAATAAAAGTGGAATTCACCTTAGGCACAACTCCTAGTTGGACAATATTGAGCACATTGCAAAAAATAAGTCGACTTCTTAAACCAAGTCTGAACTCTTATTCAGAAGGCTTTGCTAGTAAATCTCTTGCACCTACAACACCAACAACCAATCTAAGCCATGAAACAACTTCATATCTTCTTATTGCTGCAACTAATAGACAATTTTGTTATTTTGATGAGCTTACATTAAAAAATTAGCAGTTGTTGGCTCTGCAACTATCAAATGCAAAAAAAAAAAAAAAAAAAAACACTCTCAATAATCCATAGGAGAAAATTACATAGATAAGCACGGAATTGGAATTGGAATTGGAAATGAAAAATTATATTCCTTCACTTCCAGCTCCAAAATAGATTATAAGGAAAACAACAATAAAAAACGGATTATATAAAAAATGAACTTGTGTAGCCAGCAGTGAAACCTCGGTGATAGTCAATTGGCAGGGATGAAATCTTATTAGATGAGGAGAGAAAATCAAATCTAGAAATCAAACCAAAAGAAAATCTTCAAAATCAAAATGGCGAGAGAGAGAGTGTACCCGACATAGACACCCATACACCGAATGCAGGTTATATTCATTCATGAATCAATTTTTTCCGGACCAAACAAAGTAGAAAAGGTGATTCAAAATCAAAAATCACCGGACCAAACAATGAAAGAAAAACCATACCATTATAGGTTTTTTTTTTGTGACTTTCTTTTTAGGTGCAGTCGGGTAGATGTCCTGAATAGAAAAACCATACATTATCAACTAAACATAAATTTAAGCAGTTAAAACAGAAGAAAAAAAAAAAAAAAAGGTTAAAATAGAAACATAAATTAAAAACCATAAACAAATCTGAAATAGAATATAAAATAGGTATACATTCTTCATTTTAATAAAATAAACATAAACATAATAGGAAATTAGAAACAAAAATCAGAAAATGAATCTTTACCTTCGTGGTCGGAACAACAAGGGACGATGAACAATGATATCGAAAACCTACAAAATATAACCAAATTAGAAAATAGAAACATAAAAATAGAAACCTACAAAATATAACCAAATTAGAAAACAGAAACATAAAAATAGAAAATATTTAAAACAAAAATATGGTTTAGATTGGAAAAAAATATTACGGAACAACTAAATAAATATAAAAAAATACCTTGATTAATTTGGACATGCTACCCACAAAGTAGCATCATCACTGGTAGTCTGGTTGTTGTCCATTTCATTCATGGCTTTATTTACCGAATTCACTACAATAATCGTACTTCAATCAAACCCTTTAAAACAAAGATCAATATCAAATTAGAAGCAAAAATAAATTTAAACAAAAATAGAAACGAACAATCAAAATGAAATTACCCCAAAATCTGAGTCTAAAGCCATGTTTCTAGGGCAACAAAAGAAACAATTGCCTTCATTTCCATGCCTTCTACCCTAGAAGGCACCCTTGCACTCGCTCTAGCAGCCTCCGCCTACCAGAATCTTCATTCTTCATCCACAAGTCGCTCCATACCATGATGGTGTTTTTTTTTTACTTCTCTTTTTAGGTGCAGCCAAACAGATGTCCTGAATAGAAAAACCATAAATTCTCAACTAAATTAAGCAGTTAAAATAGAAACATAAATTAAAAACAATAAACAAATCTGAAACATAAGATGCATTGAGAAACATAAATTTAAAAATAAATCTTTACCTTCATTGTCGGCACAGCAAGGGACGAAGGGACGATGAACAATAATATCAAAAACCTACAAAATATAACCAAAATTAGAAAACAGAACATAAGAATAGAAAATATATAAAACAAAAACATGGTTTAGATTGGGAAAAAAAATTATCGAACAACTAAATAAATATAAAAAAAAAAATACCTGATTAATTTGGACTATGCGGCCGATAGAGGCACATCATCCTGGGAGTTCGTCTCTTGAAAGAATCATATTTCACCCATTGATTTGAAATGATTTGATCCTGCAAATGGGAAAGGGAAAGTGACGAGGAAAAAATTATTTCACCCATTGATTTGTTCTCAATTGAAGAATCAAAGAATTCAATTGTTTTGGGGAAAGTGAAAGCAAATCTCTAGTGAAGTTTTGTCCCCGCAAATGGCAAAGCAAATGGGTGAAAGAACAAGAATTAAATAATTCAATTGTTTTGTCCCTAAAAATTGGAAAGGAAAACTAAAAGCAAATGGATAATGGAGTTTTCTTTGCAATATTAATGAAAATCACCTTCATGATGTTCGACAGCTCATCAAAGAATCATGTTGCTCAATTATAGTCCTTAGTTCAAGCTTATGCGAAGGAGTATGGAACAAACGGCAAGGGAGGTGGCCAGATCTAGTCATTTCGAACAAAATCAACCCTAGATTTGGCCAGATTGGTATCATGGTATTCAAATGAAGGGTAACAGCAAGGGTTCGTGGAGGTGATGAAGGAGAGATTGAGCAAATCAAATGAAGGTCCAAAATCAACCAATTGAGCAAATCAAATTAGGGTGGGATGGCAACGATGTAGAGAGAGAAATAGAGAGATGAACCTGTTTAGGGATCTACAATGTCAGTTCCAATGGTGATTGTGACAGTGGCCGGAAACACCAAGAGCTAGGGCTCCTAGCAAAATTGCTTCTCTCATTCCATCACTAAATCACAAACACAAAATCAAGGGGAAAGAAATCAAACATTAGTTACAGAGATAGATAGGGATAACTATGTGCACGATCGATTAAGGAGGTATAGATATAGGCACGATGCGTTAGTTTGAGGCGTTCACCGTCGTCACCGGCGGCCGTCGGCCGCTGGCTTCCAGACAATCGTCGAACCGGTGAATAGAGTAGCTTCTCAAATTAGATTAGCAAAGGTAAGAGAGAGACCATACTTGAAGCGTCGAATAGAATAGCTTCTCAGATTGGATAAGGAAATGTAGTAACTAAGTGATCAATGGGGACAGGGACGGTGACGGAGAGAGAGAGAGAGAGAGAGTATGTAGAAGCGAAAATATGTATAATCTGAGAACGGGTAGGGAACGGAAAGATTTTGGGGTTGTTGAGTAGAAGAGTGACTAGATTTTGGGTCAAAATTATAAAAAAAAAAAAAGATTTTGGGGCTGTTGGGTAAATTTGAATCATGACCCTTAAATCTAATTCAATCCAACAGCTGAAAATATCTCTCAATAATAGTCAATATCAACCGTTGAATATTGATCTAAGGGTTTAAAATGTCTCAAATATAAAATGTCTCCAGGTGTAATCTCAACTGTACGATATTCGATCCGACGGCTCAAAATGTTTCAAAATTTAAATATGTCCTGATCTAATTCAATCTGATGGCTGAAAATATCTCTTAATAATAGTCAATCACAACCATTGGAGATCGATCTAAGGGTTTAAAATGTATCAAATATAAAATGTCTCCAGGTGTAATCTCAACCGTACGATATTCGATCCGACGACTCAAAATGTAATTATGTCATGATCTGATATATATATATATATATATATATATATATATATATATATATATATATATATGAATTTCTAAGTTTAATATATCTGTGATAAAAATCGATCTTGCTAAAAGTTTTTGAAAATTATTTGAAACATTTTTTTCTAAAAAATCTGGTTGAAAAAGTTATTGTGATTAAATTAATAAAAATACAGATTATTGATTCACATGAACGTTAATTGATATATATTTTGTGGAATCACTTTTATCGCTTAGTTTTGAGATATTAATTGAGTTTACATTGAATTATGGTGGTAGAAGCTCCTATGAGAATAAACGATTAATTGTTTTGTATTTATATGAGATTGTAGCTTAGATCGAAATGTAGTTGGATTAGGCATAAAAGAATGTTGCCTAATCAAGGTTAATCTTGGACTGAGAAAATGATTGGCTTGATTCTGATCGTGGAATAAGAATTAGGTTAATCATGCACTTGTGAAAGAATTATTGTAATGGTTTGATTCCTACCTTAAAAAAAGATCAATATTAGTAGATTATGAATTCCTTGCGAGAGATCAGGGAAGAGGACATAGGCAAGAGTAGTTTACCAAACCTCTATAAATTTTTATGTCAATTTCTCTATCATTATTTGTTTGATTGTGTACTTAGTTAAACATGTTTCCTCCTAATATCAAGATAACAACCGATTAAGAAAATTGAAATGATTTTATTTATTAAAATTATTTGTTAAATTTTTTTAACTACCCAATTCACCCCCTTCCTCTTGGACAGATCTTTCAGCTAACAATTGGTAGCAGAGTTTGATTACCTAAATAGGCTTAACATCCTAGAGAAATGGTCACGTCGAATACACTATGGATGATATCTTATATGTATCTGCTCTTGAATGTGATAAATTCTCTTTATACCTAATTACAGTGTCACCTAGGCGTTTTACACTTAGGTCTGAGCTACAATCTCGTAAATACAAAATAAATTGTTGATCCTAAGATTTTGATGAACAATTAAGTATTGATGTTTTGGTGGAACAAATGTTTTAATTGAGTGTTTCAGTTATTTAAAGTTCCAGTGATGAAGATCAAATTAAATGGATGCTAAATGATGAAGTTGAAGATATTGAAGATCAAATTAAATGGATATCAAGATGATGAAGAAGTATTAAGAGTTTGAAGACATTAGGAAAAACAACCCAGGTAAATATAAACTCTTAATATCCCATTTAGGAACACACACACGGCACAAAAGGATTTTTATCTTTTATGTGTGCTTTGGTTGAGTATATTTATTTGCTTCTATGTGAATTAAAAAGAAATATTTTTGAATAACTAAAATAGAATACAAGAGTATTAGTGGAGTTCATTTGAATATAAATATGGATAAAGGGACAAAATTGCAAAAGAAAGTAAGTAAAAAACGAGATAAGAGAAGAGATTCAGGAGAGGGTAGTCGACTGAGGAGTCGACCAGAGAAAGAATATGAACTCTTTGAATCTGCGAGTTGAGAGAGAGTTCGATCGATAGAAGCTTGGCAAACTCTCTGAATCTACGAGTCGACAGAACGGTCGACCAGTGAAAGCAAAACAAACTCTCTGAATCGACAAATCGACCGAGTGGTCGATCGATGAACGCGGCATGCTACATTCTTAATTGAACAGTCGACTGATCGGTCGAGTGATGGAACTGTTCCAGGATATTTGGGATTTCGAATTTATATCTAACAGTAGCCGTTTATGGTTAAGATATGCGAGATATCTTAGAGATCTGTACTTAATTAAGATATAGTTTATATATTTTATTATCCCTATTAATTTGATCTATTTAATTAAATGATATTCTCATTAAAGTGTTTTAATACTTTCTATTTTGATGAATTTTGATTTAAAAAATGTTTAAGGACCAAAATGAGATTTCCCAAGAATATTTTTAAATGAAAAAAATCTATTTTGATTATATGTGATGTATGGGATCTTGGGATGTCATTTAATGACATAATATTTGAAAGGTAATTATTATAAGATTTTTTTTTATATTCATATATTTAAAGCTGCGAATTTGGAGTTTAAAATATTGCTAATTTGGTAGAGAATATTTTGGGCTAAAAATATGGGAGAGATTTAAGGGATTTGTTTTGATCTTACGATTTAGTCCATATACTTATATATAATTCTTTCTATATTTATATTGATTAAGATCAAATCTTTTAAGGGACTAAATTGAATATTTTGAAAGCTATTATTAAGTGAAATATTTCTTAAATGAAAGGTATCAATATATGGGGTCTTTAAGTGATTTTAGAAGACATGTCTTGTGGAAATTAGCTGTTATAGGGCTTGTTTCATATACCTATAACAAGACCTTCGAATTTCATAATGAAGTAACACCATATTAAGAACTATTCAGTTCATAAGTTTTTATAAGAGTCATCATTCTGATATTTATTTTGGGGGATCATATTGTGATATCAATTATTGAGGTGTTCTTGGGTTAAATCACTAATTGTGTAAGCGTCACCGATTTGAACTGTTCAACGTGTCAATCTATTATTCTTCGGCGTTATCTGGGTGAGATCTTTCCAATTATTCTTTATTGTGTATTACTTGTCTATTATTTGGAAATTGATCTTAGAAATTATTTTTGATTTTTGAAGAAAATATTTTTATAAACAATTTCTTGAATCTGATTACGTGCCCCAATTTGTTACCCATATTCTTGTTAAAATCAGATTTTTGTATCTCACGTTTTTCTATCACTAGTTGGGATATTAATTGAGTTATTATTTATCTGGGGTGGTAGAATCTCTTGAGTGAGATTTACTTCTTATCAATTTGTGTATTGGTGAGTTGTGACGGATTAAGTATTATTGGGATATTTAATCAAGGGTAGCTGGGTTTCAGTCTCTTCCTATAATCGAGGTATTAATTTTTCCTGAATAGAATTAGTGTGAATGATTTGTAAAGATTTCATCCTTACCTGGGAAAAATGATACTTAGAGTTTTTTAAGAGGTTTTGATTCTTAAGCCGTAGTGATAAAAAGAATTAGGTTAATCTTTAACCAGTAAAAAGATAAGTTATTCTTGAGCCTGTAAAAAATAGAGGTTATTCCTTAACCTTTGAAAAGAAAATTGTAAAGATTGATTCTGAGCCTGTAAAATAATCGATGTGCGGGTTTGGTTCCTACCTTTAAAGGGATCTTGAGATCTAGTGGGTGTGAATCTCCGTAAGGCTCGGAGGACTGGACTAGCCAAGGGTAGCTTGGTGAACCAAGATATATCTTGGTGTGCTGCACTATTACTTTGTTATTTTTGTTATTCGGGTGTATACCTAGTTAATTGATTTATTCCACTGTGATATAAAAATAATAATTAATTTAGGAATAAAATTAATTATTTGATTTATTCAAGTTATATTCTTATTATTTTTTAATTACCCAATTCACCCCCCATCTTGGGTATTCTACTGGGCCAACATAAATGACAAAGTTTCTTCTCACAAGAGCTTCTACCGATGCTAACAAAATAAATTCAATTGATTTCCAGATCTAGGTGATATAAGTGTTTTCACAACATATCAAATTGAATCATATGAGAATATTAATTTGGATTTTTATCAGATAAGCATAGAATCAGGTAAACCTAATATGAATTTTTTTTTTTTTTTTATCTTTGGAAAAATATTTGCAATAAAGAGATTCGAATATTTCTTTAAAGATAATTTTGCATGGAATGTCAAAAAGATCTTATATCACAGACTCAAAATGTGATAGATATTCAGATAGCATTTAAGCACAAAATTGAGCACAGATAAAGCACAGACAAGTGTAGATTAAAATAATTGAAAATATCTCACCGAGAATTCCTCTCGAATAATTTGAATAAGTATAGAATGATCTCGGTTTCTCAAGATGAGTATGTTTATGATCATAGAAGTTCATTGCAGTGAGTAATTCTAGTCGGGTTATATCAAGAATTTATAAATGTCAACGTTATTTTACCTTATAAATACAAAAACAAATCTTCAAAAATAATTATTTATTATCTTCCATTGATATCATCTTAGATCATTCATTTTGGTTTCTCATTTTGTCTCATCAATAACTTGGCCATCCTAACTAATTTTTTTATAAATACATCTTCATGAAAAACTATTAGTCCAACAAAATATTCAAGTTAATTGCAAACATTATATGAATCCGCCTCACATATCATTCTCTAAAATAAATTTTAGTCAAATTGACAATTGAATTTAACATTAATATTCATCATATCAAACCCCCCGGGACCGAACTTGTCAATTTCAAGCATAATTGAGAAGCAGTTATAACCAAACAAAACATGTAAAAAATAAAATATATTTTCTTTATCTTGTTCTAAAAATCCCCCAAAAAAAAAATGATGTTCCAATTTATTTAGAAATTAATTAAAAAGTTTTAAATGGATAAAATCAAATCATTTGGACAAGCATTAATTCGATTTTTATTAGATGAGTGTATTTTTTGTTTTTGTTTTTTTTTTCCTTGATTTATTTATTATGCTTTGTATATAAGATAAGGGTTCATATCCACCACCTTCGATAAAAAATCAAGATTTCTTTTAATTCATTCATTATCCTTGGAAAGTGTTCTTTGTCATCTTATGAAAAATTACAAAATCCCCCTCCTTAATTATCTAAAAAATCATTTAAAACCAAAAGTTAAAATTTACAGTTTAAAATAATAATTCGTCCCCAAAGTCTTTTAAAATCTAATTTTTAAATACCAAAGTAACCCCCTAAAAATTTTAAAGTCAAACTTAAATAACATTATAGACCTTATTATTTTCTTAATGTTTTAAAATGCAATTAAAAAAATAAAGAAAAATATATTTTAAACCATCTAACTTTTTGACACATTTCTAAGTAGTCCTCCTAAATTTAGGCATTTCATTTTAAACTCTCCACATATGAACAAAATTTTAAAAGACCATTCTGTTAGATTTTCCATCAAATCTAACAGACTTGAGGGGAAAAATAGTCTTTTACTATTTTTTTTTTAATTTTTCCTCTTTTCTTTCTTTTTCTCTTTTTTCTTTTTTCTTTTTTCTTTTTTCTTTTTTCTTTTTTCTTTTTTCTTTTTTCTTTTTTCTTTTTCTTCTCCACCTATCTCTCTCTCTCACTCCTCCTAAATAAGATCAATTAATTCACAAAGATAGAGAGATGAGAGAGAAAATCACATGATACTTTTTAGACACATACAGAGAGAGAGATGAAACTTGAACAAAAGCTAGAGTCTTCTTCTAGGTTAGAGAGAAAGGGGAGAATGGGTGAGATGAGTTTTAATGGAAGAAATGAGAAATGAGTTTGTTTTGGATTTGGATTTGGCTCAAACCATTTTTTGAAAGAGGAGATAGAGAAATTTCAGTTCAACAACTTGGATCAGAACACAAAGACAAGGGCCCTATAGATGAAAAAGGCTAAACATAGATTAGATCACAATATCCACTTCTTGTTATATGGTCAAGATTCAAGATTGAAAACTGGGCTTTAATCTCTCTATTTAGAAATCGAAAACTAGGTTTCTATCTCGAGAAACAACAATTAAACCACGAAATCAAATGGGTCGGAAGAATTAACACCGAAACATTGATGCAATATGTAAGCCCCAACTTTTGCATGTGCATACTTCTAACTGCATTTTTAGAACCATTAGAAAAATATGGGGTTCATTGAGTTATTTAAATTTTACCTTAAAATTTTAAGGGGTTATTATGATATTTAAAAGTTTGATTCTAAAAATTTTGGGGGTAAAATGTTAATTTTGATTTTCAGTTTCAAATAGTAGTTTAGAGATTTATATGGTGTGTTTGTGTAATTTCTTTTCCATAATTGGATAAGCTTAAAAATTAATAGTAATAAATAAGGAGGAGCTAAACGACTATGGCATTTCCTCTAAAAGCCAACAAAAAAGGTAGAAGCCATATGGCTTTTAATAAAAAAGCCGAACAGAGAAAATAAAATAAAATAAAAGAACCCACCAAGACATGCATGTCTTGTTTCATTCCTACACTTTCTCCAATTCCCTCTCTTTGTACTTTTTCTCTGTAACCATATCTTCTTTTCCCAATAATATATTTTTCTCTCACTCTCGGCTTGGGCTTGACAAAGGTAATACGCCTCCTTGTTATTTTATTTTACTTAAAATATGTGTATATACAAAATGTGTATAAGAATATATATATATATATATATATATATATATATATATATATATATATATAAATTATATTTCAATTGTCAAAACAATTAATTATTAATTTAAAGTAAATATAAATTTGATTAGAATGATATTTTTGATATTTCATTGCTTAGTAATATTGTTAATAGTTAGTTAATATTTTTTCATGTAGTTAAATTATCAATTGATAAATTTTATAAATGTAATTATAATATCATAGTTGTAAAATTAATATTGGGTTGAGAAATAGGGCGTTTAATTTTAATAAATTTCATATAATCAAGAAAATTTGGGAATAGTAAAATTGCATTTTAGTGGTATGCGTGTCACACATCGCATTTTTATATTTAGTTAAATTCTTAATTTAGGCCCTATCGTGGTTAGGTTCACTAGTGAGATCGACCCTGTCAGTGTCTCGGTGGTAGCAAAGTAGCAGTGTGATTATCGAGGTGATTGTACTGTCTTCTATGTAAATTGCATAATTATATTTTCGTATTAAATTGTGAAAAATAAAATATTTATTAAAATTAACTATTTTATAACGTTAGATGGATCAAGTAAAAAGGTTGAATGTCAGAATTGGTTTTTATACCTGTATGCCATAATATGATCCCGACAGGAGAGCATGTCTTGCGGGATGTTGTTGGTCCTAACAGGAGGGCATGTCTTGTAGGACGTTGTATTGTAACCTAACAAGAGGGAAAGTCCTATAGATGGTTGTTATAGTTGTTGTTGTTGTTGATGATGATGATTATCATCCTAATATGGTGATTTATACCACGTGTTGGCTCCTACTATTGGAGATATTGAATAGCCCTGACATTAATGGCAACCTTAGATTTCATAGTTGTATAGGTTACGGTACCATTATAACTCCCGATTGCGAGGTGAAACGATCATATGGCTAATAGAAAAGTATATTTCTGATATTTTATTATATAAAAGTGATTTGATTGGTTGATTTATATTCAGTTTTTGTTCGTTGATGATATCTGTCAAATTTGATAAGGTTTTGTGCCGTTATATTCTGTTTTGAAAAATATCACTCTGGATATATTATGTTTGAAAAGTGAATTTTTCTAAATGCACTTCATCCATGAATTATTTTTATATTATGAAGACAGTACACCAATAAAATATTTTATCTCAGGTACCTCTGCTAGAGACGGGTCCACTATTAGTGTTAGGTAAAGTCAGATGATGTAGTGGGTTTTATTTTGGTGGTTGTCAAGGCAACTGTTGGGAGTGAGCGGTTAATTTTTTTATTTTATTTTTTTGTAGTTTGTTATGCAATAGTTGTTTTTGTATAACCACTGAATATTTTGAGTTGGTAAAGTAGCTATATTTTTTTCCTTAAAAATCCATATCAGTAAATAGTTTACCAAAACATATGGTTGGTCAGGTGATATCAAATTGACGTCACGCCCAGCCTCGAACATTGGGGCCCGGGGTGGGGTGTGACAGTTTTTGGTATCAAAGCTTATGTTATAGGTTCTGTAGACGTGTCAGATTGTCTCGCCAGTAGTGGATGGTAAGGTAGGGTGTTGATAGGTTAGTTCGGGACGTGAGTGGTAGTTATTTTATTGGATTAAATAGTACATTTGCATTATGAACTGTTGTTTGCATTGTTAGCCTTTTATTTATTAAAATTCATTTCAAATCTTGAATATGGATCGAGGAAATGAAAGTACTGGGAATTCTAGACCCTAAAGGAAAAGGGGTAGGGCGCGGGAAATCTTGGATATTGTCGAGCGAATTTTATAGCTGGTTGCGCAACTGACAGAGCAATGGGCAAAGGTGATGGAAAGCTAGAGAGCCTAAACCGAAACGGCCAATCCTCAGACTGTGCTACTCAAAAGATTCATGGAGTTGGACCCCCTAACGTTTACGGGAATTGCGGGTTTGATGATGCTGAAAATTGGTTGCGAAGCATAAGGCATGTATTCGAGGCAATGGGTATTATTGATAACATCCGAGTTTTTCTCGCCACCTTCCAGTTGAAAGGGAAAGCCGAACATTGGTAGGAAAAAATGGAGAGACTAATTTCAATTCTAGGCAAGGAGATCAGTTGGGATCAATTTGTTTCCATATTTAATGAAAAGTATTTTCTCGAATCTTATCGGTTCGAGATGGAGGAAAAATTCATATTACTGAAATAGGGAAAGATGTATGTTCTGCAGTACGAAATCAAATTTGATGCATTGTCCCAATTCGCTCCTAATTTGGTAAAGACTGAGGAAACAAGATGCAGACGATTCCAAAAAGGGTTATATCTGCAAATACATTCAAGGTTGATTGCCTGGCGGATCAAAAGTTATGTGGAATTGGTGAACATGACAAAATTAATAGAGAAAGATGTATGGGAAGCCACCAAGAACCGTGAACATTATAAAAAGAGTAGATCTAAGTCATCTAGAAGAATGTTAAGTGGCACATCTCGGGGATCTGGCCCTCAACCGCAAGTTTCTCGGGCCCCAACAACTGACCAGTCAACTAGGAGCCTAAGCCCACGGCAATCATATTCCGGCCAATGACAGATCGTACCTAGACAGAGTTTGGGCCAACAAGGGCAAGGTAGGGGCCAGACGTCTAGCCGAGTTGGGCCAGACGTCTAGCCGAGTTGGGACAGACGTATGCTATCAATGCGATTCACCAAACCATTTCGTTAAAAATTATCCCACAGCAGGCCCAAAATGTTTCCATTATCATGAGTCGGGCCATATATTTCTAGTTTGTCCAAAATTTATTGCTACTCCTACCCCTTTTGCGAGTAGTATGGGCGGTGTTGGCCCTAGCGGTGTTCAGGGGTGAAGTAGAAAATCGGCTAATAGACCCCGAACTCGGGGTCGTGTTTTTACAACTACCTAGTAGGATGCACAAGCTACCCCAGATGTGATTGCAAATATCTTTATTTGATAGAGATGTTCGTATACTTATTGATCCAGATTCTACTCATTCATTTATTTTGGTGACGTTTATGATACATGTATGAAAAATTTCTATTTCTCTGTCATATGTGATGGCCCAAGAATTACCCCAGAAGGGGGGCGAATTGGGTTTTGTTAAATTTTACGTTTAATTAAATTTACTCAAGATAAACTAAGTGTTTATGTGATTTGTGTCAAATGCACAACAGATATTCAAACAAGAGCAATAATCACAAAGATGAATAATTTCAAAAATATAAAGAGTAAAGTTAGAGAGATTGACACCGGTATTTTATAGTGGTTCAGCAAACACATTTTGCCTAGTCTACTCTCCTGAGATCCTTCGAGGATTTCACTATCTTTATTCAACTTATGAGTGAAGAACAAACCATCTAAGTCGCCGCTTGAGAAGTTTATATCTCAAGACTTTACAATCTAGAGTAAATATATTCTACTCAAAAATATGTCCTACGTAAAACTCTTACTCAAGATTTATAATGAATATTCTCACCGTCTCACAAAATGGAGTTTCAACACTCACAAGATATAGAACTCAAAAATCTATGTGTGTAAAGCAAATACAACAAACACTCAAGAAATATGAATCAAAAAAGAGTAGAAGTGTTATTGGACAGATTTTAGCTTGGAAGACTTTAGTAATATCTCTTTGATCTTTGTAGCTTAAGTTTGAGTAATTGATACTTGGTGAGTTAAGAGTTATTAAACTTCCAACTATCTTCCTTCTTTTATAGATGTAGTAAATGAGTAAAGAAAAGTTTCAATTGAAGAGCTTGATAGGATATAACTGTTGAAGCTTCTCTCCATTATCTCTGTAGATTTATAAAGATTCCACTCCTTTTTCTAACCTCATTAATGCTAGATAGTATAATTAAATATAAAGGACCCATAGTCTACTCATGTCTTTGAGGTAATGGAAAATTACAGCCATATATTCAATGAATAAAATTGAGTATGGTTGGTAATAATGAATGTAGACAAATCACGATAGAGATATTCAAATATGGATAGGAATGATTAAAGGTAAGGCTCCTCAATTTGAAATATGTAGCAACTTATTCAAGATAAGATGCCATACACATTATGAGAGACAAGGTATGCGCTAGCATTTAATGAGCTACCCTACTACAAGGTCAAAATAATATTCTTTATATTCCCACTTGGTTGTCTTGATAAATTCAGATCTTATACTTATATTTATACATGATTATGTATTTGGGCATGTGTATACAATATGTATAAATCATATTATACATGTATACAATTAAATTAAGCACATACAAGTATTTCAAACATTTGAACACTTAGAATTCATTTAGCATGATGAAAACAGAATTTTCATACCCTTTGAGCTAATTTGTCAATTAATCATAGATGTAGTGGTAAATATATCAATTTATCATGTATATATCATGTAGACATGTTAAACTAATATCCCATAACCTAATTTGAACATTCCGAACAAAATATGATACGCAAATCTAAGTTTGAGTTCATGACAAAATTCTACATTTTGAGTTCTAAAATGTTTCGAGATGTTTTAATCAATTCCTCTTCAATTCAACATTGTATTAATCAAATTGAATGATAAAAACATGTTATATAATCATTATAAGGTGTAGGAATCATCATACAACAATTAGAATAAGCATACGACGCCAAATTGCAAAGCCAAAAACAGAGCAGGAGAGAGAAATGCTACTAACCAGAAGTAGTCGACTACTTCTAGCATAAGTAGTCGACTACTTATGTTGCAATTCCTGAGGCATTTTGTTTTCATCCGTTTTGGGTTTTTGGTCTCGAATTATGACCGTTTATCATTTTAAACACTTTATAAAACATGTAACAATTATTATCATTATGTTTAGATGATCGAAAAACTCAATGTACCTCATAATCAAGTTAAGAACATAAATTTTCGATTTAGCATAATTATTATCAATAGGTATTTTTTCCATTATAGCATGTAATGATTAAACGCATACTTCATATTGTGATATATAAGCATATTGGACATGTTAAGATCAATATATCACAATTATGAACACATACAATGTGTGTGTGTATGTCCTATAGAGCTCCAAGTTCAATATCTCGCCAGTATTATTGAAATGAAAAATTATTTTAATGTAAATCATACATTTTCGACTTGATTTCGCTTTCATGATATGTTTCGGTTATGTTCGGATATTCTATACTCAAAACCATTGTTAGTTCATTGAAAACGTCAAATGTGTGTATTATTGTCAAAATCATATTTATCCGAGGATCCTATGATTGAAACCGCTTAGGCTAACAATCTCCTCATTTTTTATGATGACAACTCATTTGTTGTTTTAATAGCAATAAATACTTTACTATCTTTCCCTAAGAATGAGATTAGTTTTGGAATGATTTTTATCAATAAAGTTCAAATTTTCATTCTCTCAAAGTTAGTAAAGTTTTTGACATATTCAACATATAACAATAAAGATCATATATCATAACCACATAATACCATCACATTAATAGTTCAAACATACATAATAATCATAAACGACACAATAATAGAAATGCAAACATAACTAGCATGAGTGTCTAACATCAAATCTAGTTTTTCTTTTTTTTCTTCCCCTTTGTCACATCAAAAAGGAATTAAAACTAGTCTTAAGGTGGTAGCGGTGGATGGTATGTGTAGAAATTGTTAGTGAATTGGGTGAAGGATCCTATGAGGGTATCAAACCGTTCATCCATATGACATGCATGGGTGTCAAAATGGTTCATAAGATCATCCATTCTTCCTTCAAAACGATTGCTTATCTTATCCATTCTCTCTTCAAACATTGTGCTCTTGTTGTCCATACGAGAGACAAGATCATTATAATTATAGTTCGGAGCATTTGAACCTTCTCCAATGTCAAAAGTCGAAGTTCCACTGGTTTAAGTCGGTACGTTCTCTATTTCGTCATCTCCCTCTTCATCTTCTTCTTGTTCATCTTCCACATTTTCAACTTGTCCTCATTAAGTGTCGGCACTTTTTAATTCCACCGGAACATTGGTAAGTACAAAACCTACCACTTGGTGATCTTCTTGTCTACTATATTTTTCAAAATAACCGTTGGCAAAGCGATAACTCATTTTCAATACAGTTGCAGAGTCAAGAATTTCATGATGAGTAATGATAGAAGATGGATTTTCATTTTGGAGCAGGACTTGGAAATGATTGAATATAGCGGTGATAGCGATTCCATAAGGCAAAGAGCCTTTGGTTTTGTTCTTTTGAGCCAACATATATTTTCCAATGACAAATACAAGATCAATGTTGGTGTTGTTAAGAAAGCTTTTCAGAAGGAAAAGATCAAAGAAGCCAATATAAGCCCTACTTCTGGCTCGAGGCACAATGGAATAGTTTATTATAGAGTGAATCAAACAAAATTCAAGAGGTAAATCGGCTATGAAATTATGATTAGTGGGACGGAAATACGGTCCACAAAGAGTAGCCAAGACATTTCATTGATTAAAGTTCAAGTGAATTGAAAACCAATTGTTATTGATCTTGGGTCTAATCTCTTCTCTACGTAAATGTAAGATATTAGCAAGAATGCGATTTCCAAAAGAGATTTCAACACCGTTTTCATAGGAAGTGTAAACACCACGTTCATAAATAAGATTCGCATTGAACATTTGAACAAGAACGATATATAATGGTGATGAAATAGCAACAAAATGATCCCAATCGGCATGATTTAAATAAGCACAAGTATGAAGGTTGTGATTTGTAAGATATTCAAAATCAACCGGAAGACTGGGGATTACCTTACGATAAGAGAAATCGGAGTGGAATCGTTCCTCATGTTTGGGACGTGAGAGATAATAGTTGTCAAATGGAAGAACCGGGGCAGCCTCCTCTTGATTTCTCATTGATCTCCTTGGTGCCATGGATGAAATTTCTCAAGAACACAAGCTCTCAACCTAGGGTTTTAGTATTTCACACAAATGCTCAAGGTAAGCCTCTTCTCTAAGATAGGAATGAAATGTGGTGCGAATATGAGTATATATAGGCAAAGAAATCATGTAAACAAACCGTAAAGTCATTAAGATTAGTATTAAATCTGTAATCACCCGTGCACTCAACACCAGGATAAGTGGTCGACTACTTATCCAACAAGTAATCGACTACTTCTACTGTAACATTTTCAGTAGGTAGTCGGCTTGATCCGTTTTTCGTTCTGCGCTCTATTTGGATGGATTTAATCAATATTTAGACTTTGTAAGATTTGTTACAGTATAAATCAATCCCAATTAATTTAGGATTGATCCATATTACTCATAACCAAATTTCGTTGTTGCCTCAAGGATTTTAAGTTATCAAAATTAGATTTTTTATCACTTTGAAGAACATGGTTTTAAAATACTTTTAAAAACATTTTGAACACATTATAAATATCAATGAAATCCATTTTCAATGTTAAAAATTAAAATTGAAGTAAATTTTGGTAATTAAGACAATTTTTGCAAAATATAACATATTTACCCTCAAAGTAGGAATTTTTGAAAATTTTATTCTTAAAATCATTTCAAAGCATCATTTTCTCTTATCATACTTAAGCCATATAATATTTTTGAAAATTGTTCTTCCCCAAGAGACTTAGAAAAGATATCAGCTAGTTGATTATTAGTATCAATGAATTCCAATGTGATATCACCCTTTTGAATATGGTCACGAATAAAATGGTGTCTTATATCAATGTGCTTAGTTCATGAATGTTGAGTAGGATTCTTACTCAAACATATGGTGCTAGTGTTATTACATAAGATTGGAACACAACCAACATTAATACTGAAATCTCTCAATTGTTGTTTCATATATAGTACTTGTGCACAACAATTTCCAGCCGCGACATATTCGACTTTGGCAATGGATAATGCAGCCGAGTTTTATTTCTTGCTTGACCAAGAAACCAATGTGTGTCCTAGAAAATTACAAGTACTACTAGTGCTTTTATAGTCAACTTTGCAACCGACAAAATTAGGGTCGAAATAGCATGTCAAAACAATCATTTTTAGGATACCACAAGCCTAAATCACATGTACCAAGAAAATATCAAAAACTACATTTAAAGGCGGTTAAATGCTTTTCTTTAGGACAAGATTGAAAGCGTACACATAGACAAACATTAAATATGATATTTGGTGTACTTACCATAAGATAAAGAAGACTATCAATCATACCTGGGCATTCCTTCTCATTTACCTTCTTACCGTTTTTATCAGCGTCCAAGTACTCATTGGAGTATTGTATACCATTGAGTTTTCTATTCCATATTTCTTTATGAGGTCCTTAGTATACTTTGCTTGATTTATAAATATTTCATCATTAGTTTGCTTAATTTTTAATTCGAGGAAGAATGTTAGTTCTCCCATCATACTCGTTTCGAATTCTTCCTACATGACCTTAGCAAACTCTTAGCACAAGATCTCATTAGTAGCACTGAAAATGATATTGTCAACATATATTGCACTAATAAGATATTATTTTTAACTTCTTTAATAAATAAATTTATATTGGTTAAACCATGTTTAAAACAATTTTCTAAGAGAAATCCACTTAACCTCTCATACCAAGCTCTAGGTGCTTGTTTGAGACCGTAAAGTGCTTTAGATAATTTAAAAACTTTCATCTTCAAAATCTGGAGGTTGTTCAACATACACTTCTTCGAAAATGAAACCATTTAAAAATTCACTTTTAACGTCCATTTGAAAAAGTTTGAAATCATTAGCACATACAAAAGCAAGTAACATACGTATAACTTCTAGTCTAGCTACCGGTGCATATGTTCCATCATAATCTATCCCTTCTTCTTAATTAAAACCTTGTGCTACCAATCTTGTTTTATTTCTAATAACAACACCCGACTCATCATTTTTATTTCGAAAAACCCATTTTGTTAAAATTACAGGATGGCCATTAGGTCTTGGTACTAGAGACCAAACGTTATTCCTCTCAATTAACTCATCTTTCATTGCAATAATCCAAGATTCATCGTTAATAGCTTCAAAAACATTTTTAGGTTCAATTTGAGATAGGAAAACAAAATTGTTAACATAGTTTCTCAAAGAAAATCTAGTACTTATCCCGCATTCAATGTCACCAATGATTTGATCAGATGGATGAATGTTAACATTTTTCAACGCCTTTGGTAGCTTATTCTAGGAAGGTTGTACTTCCATTGAATCATTATCAACGGACCCCAAATCAGCATTTTCAGCTTGTTCCATTGATTTTTCTACCAAATTTGAATTTTCTTCATCTATATCCTTTCTTGGTGAAAATGGGTTAGATTCCTCAAAAACAACATACATCGATTCTTCAACTATAAGTGTATTTTTGTTATATACTTTATAAGCTTTACTATTAGTTGAATAACAAATAAAAATACCTTTATTGGATTTAGCATCAAATTTAGAAAGATTTTATTTATCAATAAGGATAAAACATTTGCAACCAAAAGGTTTAAAGTAAGAGATAATAGGAGTTTTACCATTCCATAACTCATATGGAGTTTCATTTAAACCTCTACGAATTGAAACACGGTTCAATATGTAACATGTCATACTTACGGCTTCCACCTAAAAGTATTGCGGAGAAGAATGCTTATTTAGCATAGTCCAAGCCATTTCTTGTAAAGAGCGATTTTTCCTCTCAACAACGTCATTTTGTTGAGGTGTTCTAGGGGTTGAAAAATTGTGTCCGTAACCTTATTCGTCACAAAAATTTTCAATCTCATCATTTTGGAATTCTCTTCCTCTATCACTTCAAATATTATTGATGAACCCATGTATATCTGGAATAATCATCAACAATCACAAATACATAATGCTTTCCACCTAAGCTAGCAACGGGATTAGGACTGAATAAGTCAAGATACAAAAGTTCTAACGGTTTAGTAGTAGAAATAAACTTCTTCTTCTTAAATAAACTTTTAATTGGTTTACCAAGTTGGTATGCATTACATATCTTATCTTTAACAAATTTAGCATTCGGTAAATCACGTACAAGATTATTCTTAGATAAGTTCGAAATAAGTTCCATGCTAGCATATTGATAGTGGAATATTACGTCGTTACTTTTACCGCAAGTGTACAGGTCAAATTTTAATAGAATAGGGAGAGTAGAGTTGTCATATCCTCAGGAATTGGATTAAATTGTCGCTAAGTACCGCGATTATCATAACCGAACTTTATTTAGGAGATTAAAATTAGGGTTTTTGTTTAAAGAATATATACTAAACTAAATTAATAACTAAGTAAACTATAATACTAAGTATATTATACAGGAATAGATTATCTAGGGATTAATTTCATTTACTTATACGTGTTTGATTCAATCTAGTTGACATTAACGGTATTCAAACTATCTGACAATATAGGTATCGAGAACTCATTCACTACCTCTCTCGAGTATAAAGTGAATGAATATGTGAATTCACGTCGACACTGATATCCCTATCAAGCATCTAAACGATCACATGAGTCTCACCCCAACTTCACGGATTGCACACTTTCTAATACTCTCCCGAGTCATTAAATCGTCAGGTTGTGTTTAAACCCTAGTCCAAATCCAGGATTACCTCTCTCGAGTGTTAAATCTCGTATTCTCAAACCAACCAAAATACCACAACAAGGATATAATGGAAGTAATAAAACGGTAAGCACAATCAAATTGGGATGAACAACCGTTAATAAAACACGATTTACTCAAACAACATATATTAGTAAACTACATAAATCATTATCAAATAACCAAAAACAAGTTAATAATAAAAGAGAGAAACAAGGGAGAATAGTCGTTATCTAAAGGATGACGTCCGTAAAAATCTCTCTGATCTTGTTTTCTCTTCTCCAATTGTGTTCCTCCTCTTTGGTTGGTTGAGATCTCTCAAGAACAAGTGTAAAAATGTTTTTTGAATAATGGTAGGAAGAAGGCATACAAGACAAGGGTAAAAAATATCTAAAAAATATCACAAAATATCTAATCCAGCTGGCTAATTGACCGCTGCAGCAGTGGGCGTCATCGCTGCAGTGGTGGTAATGCATTTGGCATTATGTCCTTCCATCGCTGCAACGGTGGTTGGACATAATGTTACTGACCCTTTGATCGCTGCAGCAGTCAAAGGTCAGTAAACCCTTAACACCGGCACTGCAGCGGTGAGTTGCAGTCCTTATCTTTTCCCTTATTCATCATTTTTTCACCGATTTCCTACCGATTCGCTAGATTATCAACCTTTTATGTTCCTACACCTGATTTACATAAAAATGAATATAAATTATCTAAAATGTTACAAAAACACTCGAAAACTACTAAATTCGACTTGAAAATAAATAGGTGTTTTCAACCTATCATATGTCCTAAACATCTATGCCGCAACCAACTATTTTTGGTCAATGCATTTAGGCATGAAACATTTTGAGAAGATAAATCATCAAAACAACATGTATAAATATTTTCAAAACATGATGCAATGAATAAAACTTTGTGATCATCATCTTCTTTGACGACACATTGATTTTCAAGAAAAGCTACTTTAAAACCGTTTTCACATAGTTGGCTTATGCTTAAAAGATTATATTTTAAACCTTCAACAAGTAAAACATTTTCAATAATAAAACCTTTTTTACCAATACTTTTACCCTTAGAGTTGTCTCCAAATGTCACATGTCCGCCATCATTAGGTGTCAAAGATGTGAATTACTTTTTATCGCCCGTCATGTGCCATGAGCAACCTCCATCTAGGAGTCATTTGTCTTTACTTATATTTGCTTTTGTTTCTTATGTTGATGAAAACCCAAACCGGTTTTACTGAAAACACCCTTTTGACTTCTCAAAAGAAGTTTAAAGTTATTTTCACCTTTAGTAAATTTGTGGACTGTTTTGGTTAAATCATCAACTTGATTTTTTAAAGAAATATTTTCCTTTTCAGGATCGCATTTCTTTAAAGAATCATTTTCTTGTTTTAAAGAAACAATTTCAGATTTTGATGTTTCCAAATCTTTTGAAAGAGTAGTTATTGTTTTGTTAAGATTTATCATTTTTGAAAAACAATTTTTAAGCTCATTTCTTAATTCTTCATATGCATCAAGTAATTCATCATATTCATCTATTTTACAAGTTTCAAAAATAGAAGTTACCTCATTTTCTTTTTCCATAAGTGCAAGTAGGTTGGCCTCCTCGCCACTACTTTTACTTTCCGAGCCACTTGTGTCGGTGTCATCCTAAGTTACCTTAAAAGCCCTCTTCTTGCTTTTGTAATGATGTTTCTTTGGCTTTTTATGATCCTCCTTGAGTTGAGGACATTAGGTTTTGTAGTGACCGAGCTCGTGACATTTATGGCATTCAACTTTACCCGTGTCGGTTTTGTCGAATTTCTTCTTTTTGAAGAATCTCCAGTTGAGCCGATTGAATCATTTTGCCAAGATATCCATTTTACTTTCGGGTTTGCTCCTGATGCTTTCATCGTCATCATTATCATCTTGAATAGCTTTTAAGGCTATTCCCTTCTTTCGGTTTCTACCTTCTTCTTCGAAGCTTTTAAGTAACGACTTATGAATGGTCAAGTTACCAATAAGATCATCAACAGAATATTTGTTTAGATCTTTGGATTCCGAGATGGCCGTCGCCTTTGGTTTCCACACCTTGGGAAGAGCTCTAAGGATCTTTCATACTCTTTCGAGCATTGAGTACGTCTTTCCGAGTACATTCAAGCTATTACAAATATTTTTAAAGCGAGTGTACATCTCCATGATTGATTCTCCATCCTCCATCTTAAATAGTTCGTATTGGTGCATGAGAATGTCGATCTTAGATTCCTTGACTTGATTTGTACCCTCATGTGCAACCATAAGAGTATCCCAAATCTCCTTAGCCGATGAGCATCCGAAAATCCTATTATATTCATTAACGTCTAAACCACAATAAAGAAGGTTAATAGCTTGGGAATTTATAGAAATTAACTTAGTATCCCTATCATCAAATTTTGATTCTACCTTAAGTGTAGTAGATCCATCAAGATTAGTTTTGATAGGAATATGTGAACCATTTTTAATAACTTTCCAAGCTTCATTATTTGTAACTTGTAAAAACATTGTCATTCTAGCCTTCCAAAACACATAATTGTTACCATTAAACAACGGAGGTATGTGCATGGATTGACCTTCGGGAAAGGTAGTTGCAACGAAATTTTCCGTGAACGATTTGCTAGGATTTTAAGCCTATTAAGCAAGTGTAGCTCTGATGCCAATTGATGACCCAAGAATTATCCAAAAAGGGGGGTGAATTAGGTTTTGGCAAATTTTATGTTTAATTAAATCTACTCAATAAAAACTAAGTGTTTATGTAATTTGTGTCAAGTGCACAGTGGATATTCAAACAAGAGCAATAATCACAAACACAAATAAATACGAAAATATAAATAGTAGAGTCAGAGAGATTGGCACCGGTATTTTATAGTGGTTTAGCAAACACCCTTTGCCTAGTCCACTCCCTCGAGCTCTTTCGAGGATTTCACTATCTTTAATCCTCTTACCGGTGAAGAACAAATTATCTAAGTCACCACTTGAGAAGTTCGTATCTCAAGACTTTACAATCTAGAGTAAATATATTTCACTCACAAATCTCTCATCTTGAGTAAAACCCTTACTCAACATTTACAATAAATATTCTCACCGTCTCAAAAAATAGAACTTCAACACTCACAAGATATAGAACTCAAGAATCTTTGTGTGTGAAGCAAATACAACAAACACTCAAGAAATATGAATCAAGAAATAGTAGAAGTGTTGTTGGACATATTTTAGCTTAGAAGCTTTTAGTAGTATCTCTTTGATCTTTGTAACTCGAGTTTGAGTGATTGATACTTGGTGAGTTAAGAGTTTGTTGGCCCAGTGATTTACCCATAAGGGGGGTGAATTGGGTAGGTATAAAAATTTAATCAAATTTTAATCTTTCAACACTTAAATAATCAAATAATCAATTTATCTTAAATCGATTATTATATTTATAATGCAGTGGATAAGTGTTCAAATCTAGGTGTACACCCAAATAACAAGAAGTAAAGAAAATAACAATGCAGTACACCACAATATATCCTGGTTCACCAAACCACACTTGGCTAATCCAGTCCTCCGTGTCTCATGGAGATTCGTACCCACTAAACCACTAAGATTCCTTTAAACAGGTAGGAACCAAACATGTACACAATGATTCTTTTCATAGGCTCAGAATCAACCTTTACAATTTTCTTTTCACAGGCTAAGAAAAAACATTATCTTTTTCCAAGCTAAAGACTAATCTAATTCTATTCAGGAGGAATCACCACCTAATCCTTTTTTCCAAGCACAAGAATAACCTAATCTTTTTTCCAGGCACAAGAATAACCTAATCTTTTTTCCAAGCTCAAGACTAATCTAATCTTTTTACAAGTTAAGGATCAAACCTAATTCTTTTATACCTTAGGCTACGAATCAAACCTCACAATCACTCCAAGTATCCTTTTCCCAGGTAAGGATGGAACCTTTACAAATCACTCCAAATAATTCTAACCAGGAAGAATCACACCTAACTCTTTTCAAGGAAAAAGAGTAACCTAACCTTTTTATGTCTTAGGTAAAGATTAAACCTCAATCTCTTTACCGGAAAAGATTAAAACCCTAGCTACCTCTGACTAGATACTCCCAACAGTATCTAATCCGCACAAACTCACCCATTACAAAAATTGATAAGTTTCGTCCCACTCGGAGCTTCTACCATCTCAAATTAATTTAGCTCAATTAATGTCCCGATAATTACTAGTGACAGAATTTTATGTGGAGAAATAAAAATCTAATTATAAAAATAATATGGGTAGCACAAAATTGAGCACGTAATTAGATTACCACACAAATCGTTTTTAAAAAAAAATTATGCTTTTAAAGTTCAAAAAACGATTTTGCAAGATCTTATATCCAAGCAAGCATTAAATAATATATAATCACAATGAAGAACAAAAGCTTGGAACGATCTCACCAGAAAAATACCTGAAGATTTAAAACGAATCACAAGACAGCTTAAATCGGTGACACCAAATCACTTAGCGCTTTAACTCAAGAACTTCAACCACATAATGATCTTACAATGATCACTCAGTACAATATCATAATGATAGCTCTCAGAAAGCTCAAGAATAGATTATTCTTGATAGAAGTGATATATTGATATATGAAAAACGCAGATCTATTTAAACTGATTTGAAATAGGCCCTCTAACGACCAGTTCCCACAAGATATGACAAGTAAATGCACATATAGACCCCATATATCAATACCATTTAATCATGGTCAATTTAAATTAAATATGAATTTTAAATCATTCAATTTAGTCCTCAAATTATTTCACATTCTTAAATCCAAATAATAGGAAATATTAAATGGACTAAATTGAGGAACACTTAAAATAAGTATACCATATCTATAGGGATATTTAAATAAAAGTAATATATCTATAATTTGTTCAAATCCCTAGAATATCTCCAAAATATCAACCAAACAATGGCTAGTTTTAGATCAAATCCCAAAAATCCTCAAAATTTAAAACAGCTCAATCGGATGACCGATTATTGGCCATCAGTCGACAGATCATTTCTGGTTGCCAGCCAAGTCATTCCCAAACAATGGTCGATTGACCAATTCCCATGGGTTGGTTGACCGATCGATTCAGGATACTTCTCTAGGCCAAATTTTAACCCTGGTCGGTTGACTGATCATCGATAGTCGATTGATCGATCGATTCAGAGAGTTCACTTATTGATCATCGGTTGAACGATCTCTCTTGATCAGTTAACCAATCAATTCAGAGACTTTCCCAATTCCCCGCCTATGCCCATTGGTTGACCGATCCTTCTTGGTCGGTTGACCAATCGATGTTGGAACATTTTTTTCTTGATTCATTTCAACTCTAATCTTCTACGTTTTCGACTCTTTAACTGATTTGTTTTCTTGGTTAATATAATTGACACTAATAATCAATTTCAAATACTAATCTTTCTTTAGTCAATTTTTCTTTTTCAATTTCACATTGGGGCAAATATGTGAACTAATTAAAATCCTAATAAAAACACATATAAATATAAATCCTTTTTGTGTCGTGTGTGATCCTAATCGGGATACATTAAGAGTAAAAAAGGATTTGAGTTATTTTCACCTAAATTCTTCAGAATGTTCAATCTCTTAATGTCTGTCTCTTTGTCTATCTCTTTGCATCCTTAGCAATTACTTCATGATAATATCAATAATAGAACTTTTACACTGAAATACTCAATAAACTTTTTAGTTCCACCAAAAATATCAACACTTAATTATCCATTAAAATCTTGGGATCAACAAAGTTATTGAACTTCCAACTATCTTCCTCCTTTTATAGATGTAGCAAATAAGTAGAGGAAAATTTCAATTGAAAAGCTTGATAGGATATAACCATTGAAGTTTCTCTTCAAATTGTTAAGTTTCAAAATGCAAGGCTCCTCTCCATTATCTTTGTAGATTTGTCTAGATTCCATCTCATTTTTCCAACCTCATTAATGCTAGATAGTATAATTAAATTCAAAGGACCCATAGTCCATTCATGTCTTTGAGGGAGTGGAAAATTACAGCCATATATTCAATGAATAAAATTAAGTATGGTTGGTAATAATGAATGTAGACAAATCATGATAGAGATATTCAAATATAGATGGGAATGATTAAAGGTAAGGCTCCTTAATTTGAAATGTACAGCAAGTTGTTCAAGATAAGATGTCATACACACTGTGGGAGACAAGGTATGGGCTGGCATTTAATAAACTACCCTACCACAAAGTCAAAATAATATTCTTTGTATTCCCACTTGGTTGTCTTGACAAATTCAAATCTTATACTTGTATTTGTACATGATTATGTATTTGAGCATGTGTATACAATATGTATAAAGCATGTTATATATGTATATAATCCAATTAAGCACATGCAAGTATTTCAAGCATTTGAATACTTAGAATTCATTTAGTGTAATGAAAATAGAATTTTCATACCTTTTGAGCCAATTAATCATAGATGTAATGATAAACATATCAATTTATCATGCATATATCATGTATACATGTTAAACTAACATCCAATAACATGATTTGAACATTCTGAACAAAACATGATATGCAAATCCAAGAGTTCATGACAAAATTCTGCATTTTGAGTTCTAAAATATTTCAAGACATTTTAATCAATTCATCTTCAATTAAACATTTTATTGATCAAATTGAATGGTTAAAACATGTTATATAATCATTCTAAGGCATAAGAATCATCATACAGCAATTAGAACATGCATACAATGCCAAAACGCAAAGCCAAAAATAGAGCAGGAGAGAGAAATACTACTAACCAGAAGTAGTTGACTACTTCTAGCATAAGTAGTTGACTACTTATACTGTAATTCCTGCGGTATTTTGTTTTTGTTTGTTTGGGTTTTTGACGTGTTTTCGGGGGATAGAATCATTACCCCTGCCAGTTTGATTCAGTTCTAGAGGCCAAAAAATTATTGAAGAAATAATGTCAGGGATACCTCGCGCATGTGGTTGATACCAGTCAGAATGAGGTACCATTGGCAAATATCCTAGTGGTTGGGGATTATCCTGATGTATTTCCAAAAGAATTTCCAAGGCTGCTTGTGGATAGAAAAATTGAATTCACTATTGAATTACTTCCGGGTACTTCTCCTATGTCAATTCCACCCTATCACATGGCACCTACCTAGCTAAAGGAACTGAAAATTCAGTTGCAAGATCTGTTAGACCGTGGGTTTATCAAACCTAGTGTTTCTCCATGGGGAGATCCAGTGTTGTTTGTAAGAAAGAAAGATGGCACTCTGAGGATATTCATCGACTATCGGTAACTGAACAAGGTAACGGTTTGTAATAAATACCCGTTACCTAGAATTGATGATTGGTTCGATCAGTTATAGAAAGCCAGGGTATTTTCAAAAATAGATCTTCAATCAGGATATCACCAATTGAAAATCAGAGACAGTGACGTGTCGAGGAGGGCATTCCGTACGAGGTATGAACATTATGAATTTCTGGTTATGCTATTTGGGTTAACGAATTCCTCATGTGCATTTGATGAATCGAATTTTCCAACCTTATTTAGATCAATTTATCATCGTTTTTATTGATGATAAACTTATTTACTCCCAAAATAAAGAAGAGCATCTCAAATTTTTGTTATAGATTTTGGGAGAAAAGCACTTGTATACGAAGTTCAGTAAATGTGAGTTTTAGCTGAATAGAGACGTATTTTTGGGGCATATGATCTCGGGTGATGGTATTCAAGTTAACCCAAAGAAAGTCGAAGCCGTTGTTCAGTGGAAAATGCCAAAAATCATAACAGAAGTTTAAAACTTCCTGAGATTAGCGGGTTATTATCGTCGGTTTGTACAGGGATTTTTTTGTTTTAGCTACCCCGTTAAACTGTTTGACCCGCAAGAAAGATAAGTTTGAGTGGACTGATAAAAGTAAGCAAAGCTTCCCAAAGATAAAAAATAGACTGATATCAGCGCCAATACTTTCTCTCCCGACAGAAGGTAGTGGCTTTGTAATATATAGTGACGCTTCACATCAGGGGATATCTGTGTATTGATGCAACATGATCACGTGATTACATATGCCTCTCGATAATTAAAGAATCATGAACATAACTACCGAACGCATGATTTGGAGCTGGTAGCGATTGTGTTTGCCTTGAAACTCTTGAAACATTATCTGTATGGCGAGACTTGCAAGATATACACTGACCACCAAAGTTTGAAATATCCGTTTACTCAGAAGGAACTAAAATTGAGATAGATATGTTGGATGGAGTTGATCAAGAATTATGATTGTACCATCCATTATCATCCTAGAGAGGCTAATGTTGTAGCAGATGCATTGAGTCAAAAATCGGCGGGTTCGGTTGCGCACCTTCGAGTTGTTCATACTAACTTATATGCCAAGCTGAGATCTCTGCGAGTCTAGTTGGCAATTAGTGTCACACCCCACCCCGGATGCCCGTCACTTGTGGGGCCGACGTGACGTTGACACGACATTACTCAGGTGAAAAATCAACTAGAAAGCGACGATATGCATTCATAATTATACAAATAATCAAAATACAAGTTATAAACATCTTTCCAAGCCAGAGACACACCCGTCCCTGTAAGCCCTCCATAACAGCAAAAGGGGAAAAAAACAAACGATGAATCCTTCCTAGGTTCGCCTCCGGCGGCACTTCCTAAAAATTGTAATTCCCTGCTACACCATCGACGAACTCTACCCCGTGCCAGTAGGGGACCGACTCCTAGCCATTTCACCTGCGAGTGTACTACCTTCTCAGTAAAAGTATTTTTATTTAATAATAATAGTACCTCCTAGATAACACAACATTTACACATGGATTCAGCATAAGCACCATATATGCAGTAAAAATGAAGTAACATATATACATAAGGTCCATTTTTATAACCATGCAGTATAAATATCATAACAATCGCCTGAAATAATAAATTATTACCCAATATCAACAGAACATCACACCCTAAAACACAATGCACACTGGCTAGCCATGGTGATCGTTTTAACCTCACGATCGGGAGTTTGCAACGGTACCGTACCATCCGTAGGATATGCCTTCCTACGAACACCCATCACTCCGCCGAGGTGGATAATCACTGCGCAATACAAACGTCTAACATCATTTTACCAAAGCAGATAAACATCACTCCGCCAAAGCGGATCAACATCACCCAATAATATCGTCTAATCACCACATAATTTTTTTCCTAAAAGCTTCTAAAATACAACCAATTTTCATCAGATTTATATATATGTACAAATAATTCGGCGAGAAGGCAGTACACTTACCTCGTTTCTAGCACTGCAAAAACCTCACTGTCCAAAGCTTACCGAGGTGTTGGCATCTGCGAACCTAGAAATGATAGAGTCTAAGTTAATATTTCATGCAAAATCACCTAGCCATGTAGGGCAGGCCCTAACTTCCGCATTTTCCATTCCCCATATTTTATCTATGAGATTTGCTATTATTCTTAATAATTTTATTCCATTATTTGTTACATAAGAAAACCTGTAATATGAACGATCCTAATTTATTTCTCCGCTTACAAAGATTTTAGGCTAGGATTGAATTTTAACAGAACTAGAATAAATTTAACGGCAAACGAGATCCTTTCCGAGTTATTCACGGGCCGCGAAAAGGGTTTTCATTTGAAAAGGAATTTCTCCCTTTTTTCTGGGGTCAGTCGTGCAATTTTTCCCTTTTTTTTTTTTTTTTTCCTTCTCCTGTTTTTGGTTCTTCCCAGCCCCGACGGCAGTTTCTCCCTCTCTCTACCGTTGCCAACCGCCGATGGCTCCCCCTCCTTGCCGACTCGCTTGACAACCTCCGCACCACCCATACAGCCCTCCGACACCACCTCCGGCCGTCTCGCCGGCTCCTTTGCACACCCACAACCGCTGTTCACCCACCGTCGCACCCTGCGACACACACACTCACCCCCATGCATGCGGCTACATTTGCATGCCACTGTCGATGGCGCGCCATGGGACCAATGACCCCTACCATCGGAGACCCACTCGTGCCACCGCCACCACCGTGATCGTTCTCTCTCTCTCCCCTTTCCGTCTCGACTTTTCTCTCTCTTTTTTTTTTCCTTTCTGCAGTATACATTTCACATACACGCACACTCACACACCGTAACCAGAAAATCAGAACACCCCATACCCAAACCCACACGGTGCCGGAAGACGAAAACCGAGCACAGCCCCCACATCGCCGGAAACTTACCGACCCAACCCATTACACTCATGCATGCATACATCCATCAATTAATTGGAGAAATACATATAAATACTTACCTGATCGACGATCGTCGATGGTCGAACGGTGATCCGCAACTCCGCTCACCGGCGACGCTAACACGCACACGGCCACTCCGTCGACGAACCACGCCACCGTCCGCACTAATCTCTATCTGTAACTGTTTGCATTGCCCACAAAACCCTGCTGCTGGAGGAACATCGATCCAAGGAAAACTGACGACCCCTCCGCTCCGGCTCTCCCTCTCTCTCTCTCTCTAGAATTTTTGGGTTTCCTTTTCTTCTCTGATTTCCCCACTTCAGTGCACGTAGGAGGTTTTTAACGCATGAAGTTAGTGGTTAAACTAATCCTAAGCTTGCCACGTCACTCCTCGATCATCTCTCCCTTGGCCAGTGGGTTACCGTCGGTTTGCCGTGTTGGTAGGAATGAGTTATGTAAAGAAAAGATTAAATTACACTTTCCTCCCTTCATTTCCATTAAGATTCTTATTTCAGTGTATCTTTATTTTAAAAAGTTTCAAAATTATAATTTTGCCCCTAACATTTTTTCCCTTTTGATTTCTAATTGCCACTTTAAATCTCAAGTTTAAATTTTTGCATTTCTAAATTCCCAATTTGACCCCCAACTTTTAATTTGGGTTTTCATCAATGAAATTTTTACCCTAAAATTCTCTAACATTCTATAATACGGCTATTTATGACATATATTCTACAACTTAGGTTTTACAACTAGTTAGACGGAATCATTGCTTGCTACTTTAACTTTGAGACTGATGTTAATCAACCGTATTGTAGAAGCATAGAAGGCAGATGCCCAATTGAGAAAGATCAGAGATAAAGTGAAGAATGGTCGGAGAACTGACTATCGCGTTAGAGATAAGGATAATTCCTTGATATTTGAGAATAGATTGTGTGTGCCTAATAATACCAATTTGAAGAAAGATATCTTGGAGAAAGTGCACAACTCAGCATATGCGATGCATCCAGGCAGTACCAAAATGTATCGAGACTTGCGAGAACATTATTGGTGGAATCGAATGAAACGAAAAATTCTAGAATTTTTTGCCAAGTGTCTCATCTATCAGCAAGTCAAGATCAAGTACCAATGTCCAGGTGGATTATTACAGCCTTTACCTATCCCAGAATTGAAGTGAGAACATATCATAATGGATTTTATTTCATGATTGCCACGTACTCAAATGGGGCATAATTCTATTTGGGTAATTGTTAATAGACTTAAAAAGTCTGCTCATTTTTGTATTATGAAAACCACGTACTACATGGATATGCATTAAAAATTGTATATTAATGAGATTGTCAGAATACATGGTGTACCGGTTTCCATAGTATCGGATAGAGATCCGAGATTTACATTAAAATTCTGGCTGAGTCTTCAATATGCTATGGGAACCAAGTTAAAATTCATTACAGGTTTTCATCCTCAGACTAATGGTCAATCAATGCGTACAATTCAGACATTAGAGTATATGTTGAGGGGTTGTATTCTAGAATTTTCTAGTAGCTGGGATGATCATTTTACGTTGATGGAGTTTGCCTATAACAATAGCTATCATTCAACAATTGAGATGGCACCATTTGAGGCTTTGCATGGTAGAAGATGCAGAACTCCAGTCTGTTGAACTGAAGTTGGGGAACAAAAATTGTTGATGCCTGACATAGCTCAGATGACGGCGAAAAAAGTGAAAGTGATTCATGAAATATTAAAGATTGCTCACAGTCGACAAAAGAGTTATGCCGATAAACATAGATGTAAGTTGGAATTTAAAATGGGTGATTACGTGTTTTTACATATATCCCCATGAAAGGGTATAATGAGATTCGGGAAAAAGAAAAAACTAAGTCCGAGGTACATCGGGTCATACAAGATTCTTGAAATGGTTGGTACAGTGGCCTATCGACTAGCCCTGCCGCCAGAATTATCTAGATTACACGATATTTTTCACGTTTTGATGGTCATAAAATCTGTGTCAGACCCTTCGCATGTGTTAACTTCTCAACCAATCAAATTGAAAGAAGACTTGTCATACATTGAGGAGCCAGTGCAGATTTCTTTTAGGGGGAAGAGGATTGTAAGTGCCAAACTTTTGCATGTGCATATTTATAACTGTATTTTTAGAACCATTAGAAACATATGGGGTTCATTGCGTTATTTACATTTTACCTTAAAATTGTAAGGGGTTATTATGATATTTAAAAGTTTGATTCTAAAAATTTTGGGAGTTAAATGTTAATTTTGATTTTTAGGTTCAAAAATTAGTTTAGAGATTTATACGGTGTGTTTGTGTAATTTCTTTTCCATAATTGGACAAGGTTAAAATTAATAGTAATAAAACCGTGGCATTTCTTCTAAAAGCCAACAAAAAAGGTAGAAGCCGTGTGGCTTTCAATAAACAAGCCAAACAAGGAAAATAAAATAAAATAACCCACCAAGATATGCATGTCTTGTTTCATTCCTACACTTTCTCCAATTCCCTCTCTTTGTACTCTCTAACCATATCTTCTCTTCTCAAAAATATATTTTTCTCTCACTCTCGGCTTGGGCTTGACAAAGATAATTCTCCTCCTTGTTATTTCATTTTACTTAAAATATATGTGTATAGGCATATATATATATATATATATATATATATATATATATATATATATATATATATATATATATATATATATATATATATATATATATATATATATTCAAATTGTCAAAAAAAATTAATTATTGATTTAAAGTAAATATAAATTTGATTAGAATGATATTTTTGATATCTCATTGCCTAGTAATATTGTTAATAGTTAGTTAATATTTTTCCATATAGTTAAATTGTCAATTGATAAATTTCATAAATGTAATTATAATATTGTAGTTGTGAAATTAATATTGGGTTGAGAAAATGGGGCGTTTAATTTTAATAAATTTCATATAATCAAAACAAATTAGGAATATGAAAATTGCACTTTAGTGGTATGCATTTCACGCATCACATTTTATATTTAGTTAAATTCTGAATTTAGGCTCTATCGTGGTTGTGGTTAGGTTCACAAGTGAGGCAAATCCCGTTAGTGTTTCAGGGGTAGCAAAGTAGAAGTGCGATTATCGAGGTGGGTGTACTATCTTCTATATAAATTGTCTAATTATATTTTTGTATTAAATTGTGAAAAATAAAATATATATTAAAATTAACTATTTTATATCATTAGACGGATCAAGTAAAAATGTTGAACGTGGGAACTGGTTTTTATACCTATATGCCATAGTGTGATCCCGATAGGATGGCATGTCTTGTGAGATATTGTTGGTCACAATAGGAAGGCATGTCCTGTTGGACGTCGTGTTGTGACCTGACAGGAGGGCAAGTCCTGCAGGTGGTTGTTAATAGTTGTTATTGTTGTTGTTGACGATAATGATTATTGTACGCGCGAGGATTCTTTGATCCTCGCGGTAATGTGACTACTCACAAGTGTATGAGATCAAAGTTTTAGTATAGTGTGATCTAAAGATCGGGTTATTGTATCCACAGGGATTAGTGTTGTTACTATCGAATACCGCGATTCTCATAACCTAACTTTATCTAGGCGACCAAAAATGTAATTTAATTAATTATTACTAATACTAATATACTAATTTAACTATACTAATTACTAATATGAGATAGTTATGGGATGGATTATTTAGGGATTAACTTTATTTACTTAAATGCGTTTGATATCGTTTAGTTTACAATAATGGTGTTCGACGTATTTGACAATCTCGGTATCTAAAACTCCTCCACCACCTCTCTCGAGTGTAAGACAGAGGATATAACGCAACTTCGTGTCAACAAAGAAGTCCCCCTCAACGTCTTAACGACCCTAGTTTGCATGAGTCTCGCCCCAACCTCATTGATTGCCCACAAAATCTCAGTTCGTAAACTCTCTCACCACCTCTCCCGAGTGTAAGATGAGGGATATAACATGACGTAGAATCAACGAAGAAATCCCCCTCAACATCTTAACGAATCTAGGTCATGTGAGTCTCACCCCAACGTCATTGATTTCATACGTTGTGTTTACCCTATAGACAATCTTAGTTCTAAAACTCTCTCGCCACCTCTCCCGAGTGTAAGACGAGGGAATACGTGACTTTGTGTTAACGAAGAAGTCCCCCTCAACGTCTTAACGACTCTAGGCCACGTGAGTCTTGCCCCAACATCATAGATTATCCACAATCCTAACCCCGACCGGGTTATCAAATCATAGCGTTTGTTTATTCTAATCCGAATCTGGGATTTGTGAAATTCCGTATTCTCCAATTATCATTCTAAGCATAATAAACAAAAAATATGATAAACATACTCAAAATAGCGAAGAACAATCATCAAGAAACACAACTAAACCAAAATCACGTTTTTATAAATAATATCCATCCCATACATAATCCATGTTTAACCTAAGGCCATATCCATTTATACAATAGAAACTAGGGTAAACATGCTCAAACATACATAGAATATAAGAAATAAAAGGAACAACGGGTGAACTTAGCTGATATCCGAAGATTTGCCGCTAAAACCGTCCACTAAACAATTCTCCTTCTCCAAGTGTTGATCTTCTCCTTCCGATATGTTTGAGCACTCTCCATAACTCTCTCTCTCTATTCTATCTAACCTTAGGAAGGCCCCATTGGCTGGAGAGAAGAGAGGAGGGAATGATATAGGGCCAAAAATATCCTAAAATATCTAAAAAAACACTTTACAGGTGTAGGAAGACCGTCGTGGAGGTGGTGTCACCGCTGTGGCGGTGAATATACAGAGCTGTTACAAAGTTTCTATAGGTTAACCGCCGCGACGGTGACACGCTTTCTTGTTTTGGCTGTAACTTCTTTGTCCAAGCTTCGATTGAGGTGATTCAAAAACCTATGAAAATATAAGAAAAATATATACAACTTCTATGTTTTGAGTGTTTCCAAAATTGGATTGAATCATATTCCAAATTAGCCTTGAAGTTACAGCACCTGTACCGGCTTTGCAGGTTTGGTAACCGCTTAGGCCAAAAAGTAGGCGGTGGACTTGAAAATGTTTCTGCTGGGGTTTCCACCTAGGCGGTGGGCTGTCAGTAGCCTTTTGTCATTCTCAGCATCTTCATTGCCTAGGCAGAGGTCTGGACGCCTAGGCGGTGAGCTTCCTTCATATTTTTGCCTCCTTATTTGTTTATCCACCGAAACTTTGACTCGCCTTCAGTTCGATCTCATCGTTTTCACTTCAATTTTCTATTTTTTTGTCCCACACACCTAATTTAATATAAAAAGATAAAAACTAATTAAAACATAATAAAATACTATATAAACGCTCGAAAACCAACTTAATTTTGTTTGGAAATACGTAAGTAGACCACACCTATCAATTATCATCCTGATATGGTAGTTTATACCACGTGCTGACTCTTTCCGTTAGAGATATTAAATAGCCCTGACATTGATGAAAACCTTAGATTGTACAGTTGTATAGGTTATGGTACCGTTATAACTCCCGATCGCGAGGTGAAACGATCCTATGGCTAGTAAGAAAGTATATTTTTGATATTTTATTATATAAAAATAATTTGATTGATTGATTTATATTGAATTGCTATTCGTTTATGATATCTGTGAAATTTGATACAGTTTGTGCAGTAATATTCTGTTTTGAAACATATCACTGTGGATATATTCTGTTTGAAAGTGAATTCTACTAAATGCATTTAATTCATAAATTATTTTTATATTATGAAGACAGTACACCGATAAAATATTTTATCTCAGGTACCTCTGTTAAAGACGGGTCCACTACTGGCGCTAGGTAGAGTTAGATGATGTAGTGGGTTTTATTTTGGTGGCTATCAAGGCAACTGTTGGGAGTGAACGGTTAATTTTATTTTATTTTATTTTTTTAGTTCGTTATGAAATAGTTGTTTTTGTATAACCGCTGAATATTTTGAGTTGTAAAGTATCTATATCCTTTTCCTTGAAAATCCATATCAGTAAATAGTTTATCAAAACATGTGGTTGGTCAGATGATATCAAATCGACATCATTCCAGGCCTCAGACATTGGGGCCCGGGGTAGGGTTTGACACAATAATTAAATCACACGAACCCAATCGAACAGAAACAACATAAAAAAACTGATCGAAACTGGTGTCGTTTTGTCTGTTGATGAACGACAACACAAATTGTTTTTTCTCCTCATTCGACAAAATTTTAAAGAGAAATAAATAAATCCTATTCAAAGAACAATTCGAGTAAAAAAAAAAAAAAAAAAAAAAAAAAAAAACCTAGAAAATAGAAAGACAATCCAATTGGGTTCAAGAGGTTCATGATGATGGAGCAATGTTGACTAAAGCTACCGATTGCAATTGTCGAAGTGACCTTCTTCTTCAATGGTTTAAAGAAGCTCAAACTCTCAAGCTCACGACACGTCCCTTCATATGCAAGAGATTCAAATTCGATCCCCTATTTCTTGAACTCTTGTTTCTTCTATCGTAGATCTTAAACCCCAGTATATGGGTTGGGATATGAATATGAGTTTTGGCGTTAGCGGCAGTGGCGGTTGGATTTGGGTTGATCCACTGTTGTTGGTGATACTTCCATTGTTGTTTAGGGAGTTTGAAAGAGATAAATCAGCCCCTTAATAGGGGGTGAACCAACCCCTGTTACGAAAGGTGATGTCCAGGAAAAGAAAGAGGGAGAGAGGAAAAGAGAGAGTTTGGCAAGAAATAGAGAGAGAAAGAGAGAGAAGGGTGAAAAATAAAAAATAAAAAATAAAGGAAAAAGTAAAGAAAAGAAGAAAAATATAAAAAAAAAATATAGTAAAATATTCTTTTGTCCCTGAAATATGTTAGATTTGATGGAAAATCTAACAAATGGGCCTTTTAAAACTGTGTTCATACGTGGAGAGTTTAAAATAAAATACCTAAACTTAAAAGGATTACTTAGAAATGTGTCAATAGTTAAAGAGTTTAAAATATACTTTTTCAAAAAAAAAATTGCACATACAAAATTTGAGTTTTACAAATACCTACCCAAATACTTGTTTAAAGTTCAAATATCCATAAAACCAATAATAAAGACCATGATCAAGGCATGGAAATGTCATGACAAATCCAAGTTATACGAGGTTAATACGGATTAGGACTTAGTTCGAAATCGACCAGACCGAAGTTGTCTTGACAAACCATGAAAGCCCATCAAACCAAAGGCCTAACCAAGCATAATGACTCATCAAAATAAGCTTTAAACTCCCAAAGGAAACTTCCTAGAAGTATCCTACAAAATATCTAAGCAAGGGACCAAGTCACTTAGGAAGTAACCAACTGTTATCGAAACTAAACCAAATCTGTTCGTGTTAGCGATATTTTAATCGCTTTGAATTACTCGCAAGTGCACGAGGTCAAGTTTTAATAGTATAGGAAGTGAGGGGTTGTCATATCCACAGGGATTAAATTAAATTGTCGCTAAGTACCGCAATTATCGTAACCGAACTTTATTTAGGCGTTCCAATTTTTTATTTTTGTAAAAATATAAAACTAAACTAAACTAATTAAACTAAAATACTAAGAATAACATTTATGGAAATAAATTATCTAGGAATTAATTTCTTTCACTAAAGTATTTGATTTAGTCTAGTTTACATTAACGGTCATTAATCTATCCAATAATTTAGGTGTCTAAAACTTACTCACTACCTCTCCCGAGTGTAAAGTGAATGAATATACAATTCGTGTCAACACCGATATCCCTACCTAGCATCTAAACGATTACATGAGTTTTGCCCCAACCTCACGGATTGCACACGATCCAATAATCTCCCGAAACATTAGAACGTCGCGATGTGTTTAAACCCTAGTCCGAATTCGGGGTTACCTCTCCCAAGTGTCAAACCTCATGTTCTCAAATCAACCAAAATATCATAAAAAGCATATAATGGAGGTAAAAGAACGGTAAACGCAATCAAATAGGGATGAACAATCGATAACGAAACAACGATTTACTCAAACATGTATATTAGTGAACTACATCAATCCCTAGACAATAAATGTTTAGCTCATAGCCATAATCAAATATTAAACTAAAAAAATATATACATGATCAAACAACCAACAAGATTTAAGAAATAAATAGAGAAACAAGGGAGAATAGCCGATATCTGAAGAATGGATTATTCCACGTCCTTAAAATCTGCTCTGATCTTGTTTCCTCTTCTCCAAATGTGTTCTCTTATTCTTGGTCTGATCTTTGAGCTCCCAAAACTCCCAAAAATGTTTTTGGTATGGTGGGAATGAGTGGTTACAAGTAAAGGTGCAAAATATCCAAAAAATATCTAGAAAATATCTTGTCAGCTGGTGCAGGGTCGTTACAGCGGAATAGAAGATTGTTGCAGCAATCATGGGGTCAAAAACACACTGACAGACCACCGCTGTAGCGACCAAATCATCGCTGCAGCGATATAGGGACAATGTCTGGCATTGGATTTGTATTTTTGCTGGTACTTTCTCGTCTGAACTCCGATTGAGGTGATTCAAAAACCTATAGAAAGATAAGACATAGATATAAAATTTCCATGTTTTTATATTTTCCAAAATCGAATTTTATCATTTTCAAAAATAGCCTTAAAGTTACTGCACGTGAACCAATTTTGCATCTTGTTTCCCATTTATTTATAAACCTACAAAACAACACAAAAACATATTAAACTAACAAAAATGCTTGAAAACACACAAATATTTGAACCTAAAAATACTTGATTTATTGATAAATAAACCACTCATCAGTTCGCCACCTAAGCAAGGCATTTGACTATCATTAAATTCTTGGGATGACATGTCAAAACTATGTTCAAGACATGTAGATATTTTGATCAAAATATCTCAAGGTAACTAAAGCATTTGAAATGTAACTACCGGTTACAAGGTAAATTGAGTCAATTCGATCCAAATCCAATCGAATCAAACCTCATTATATCAAGGGTAACTAGCAAGCATTAAAAGTAAAGTGACACCTCAAGACTAAATTCAAAAAACCTCGAAAGCATTAGTGGCAACCAAACCAAAATCGTTAAACTAACCGATACTTAGGCACCAAACTGAATCGGATATGTCACTTTAAACCATTAATGATTTCATTTTCAACCAATCATATTCAAGGAAGGGTAATGATGACCAATGATTACCAATCATTACCAATTATTGTCGATCATTGCCTAAAGATATTAAAAATTTGGTAATCATTACCAAATCTTTAAAGATCTTACAAATCTTCTAAATTCGTCCAAACCAAAGTAAGATCAAAGTAATAAAAGAGCACCCCTAAGCCATACAACCCCTAAAGAGTAGGCTGGGATACCCTTCGCATTCCCCAATGCGCAAGGTGCCCAACCTATAAATACAGGGGCCTATTTTTATTTTTTCAAGGTTGGAAACCACTCTTTTTCTCTCTAGGTTCGAGCAAAGATCTCAAGTTCTAGGGTTTTCAAGAGTTCCTCTTCAATAACACCTTGAAATTCTACTAAAATTCTACCTCGGGGGAAGTTTTTGAGGTTCTTGAAGGAAGAACTTAAAGATTCGACGGCAACCAATCGAGGACAACCAAAGAAGATCAAGGAGGAAAGGAAGATAATCACTTAGGGAAGACTACTTCCCCTAAGTAGGTATGTCTTCTTTAAACACACTTTGATTTTGGTTTAAATATGTATATCTTGCTTGTATATATCATGTTCATATAGTTTATATATATATATATATATATATATATATATATATATATATATATATTGTAAAGCCTAATTTTTGAGCATGTATATTTCTAGTTGCATTTTAAAATATTTAGAAAAATAATAGGGTTCAATGTGATATTTAAATTTTACTTTAAAATTTTTAGGGGTTATTAGGATATTTAAAAAATTTGACTTTAAAAACTTTAGGGGCTAACGTGTTAATTTTAATTTTGACTTTTAAAAAATTTAGGGATTATTAAGTTATTTAAAATATGATTTTAAAAGTTTTGGGATATAATTAATTTTTTTTTTATTTCAAGAAGGATATTAGTGTAAATAAATTTAAAAAAATAATAAAGGGTTGAAATTGTTGTCTTCATGGAGAAGGCAACAATTCAAACCACACATATAATATAAGTGATTATAAGTGTCATGCATTGACACGTGGAACAAAACAAAAAATAAATAAAAATAAAAATGTGAATGAATAAAGAATGGCGGTGGATTCTCAACATATATATAAATATATAGATATGTATGTTTGTGCATATATATATATATACTTATCTACAGTTAAAAAAAATAGGAGAAGAACAGAGCTCTCGGTAGGTAACTTTCACTATTCACTTATATATATATATATATCATGTTTAATTTATGAGATTATCTATACGGGCATGTATACAGATATATTTATATGCCAAAAATATATATACGTAGGTTCGAGCAATATAGTGACTATAGATATAGCTAAATTGTGAAAATAAAAATTGTAAATTCTAATGACAATTTTTAGTATTTCGTGGACTAATATTATTATTAACAGTTGATTAATATTTTTTCTGTAAATTAAATTACTAACAATAAAAAATTTACAATCGTTGTTATAGCAGTTTTTATATAGTTAATATTGACTGAAGAATTGGTCGTGTAATAATTTCGTATAATCAAAAAAAATGGGAATGAGAAAGATTGCATTTTAGGGTTACATATTGCATATTAAATTTATTTAAATGAATTTTTATTTTAGGCTCTGTCATTATTAGGTTCACAGGCGACGCCGACCACGTCAGCATTTTGACGATAGTGTTTTCAATAGTGCAAATATCGAGGTAAGTGTATTATCTTCTATGTAAATTTTTAAATTATATTTTCGTACAAAAATGTGAAAAGAAAAGGTTTTTTAAAATGGACGTTGTTATAACGTTATGCGGATCAAGTAAATTTTAAATGTGGAAAGTAATTTTTATTATCCGACTATTCTATAGTGTGATTCCAACAGGAGGGCATGTCCTGCGCGATGTTGTTGGTCCTAACAGGAGGGTATGACCTATAGGACGTTGTATTGTGACCTTACAAGAGGACAAGTCCTACAGGTGGTTGATATCTATTGTTGTTGTTGTTGACGATGATGATTACCATCATAATATGGTGGTTTATACCACGTGTTGGTTTTTACCATTGGAAATATTAAATGACCCTGACACTAATAGAAACCTTCGGGGATATGTGCACCTTCTTCAGAAACCTTCCCGTTTTTCTTAATTACAAATAGGACTGGCATATATATGTTTTGTTTTTTTTTTTTTTCCTTTTCAACTAACACACTAACACTAATCGCATTAAAACAAAAGAGTTCAATTGTAGTGTTCTTGACAAAACCAAGGAGGTTATTCACAAACCATTGTATGATTCATGTTATGTTTAAAAAATAAAAACAATTAAAAACAATTTTAACTTTCATAAACGAACTACGTGATGACCTGATTCTCATTGATCTAAGATACATAGGCAACCCACGTACAAGTTCAATCACATATCTAAATAATTTAGTCTTAGTTTGCATATTGTAATTAAATGTCGACCAGATTCCCCGTGTTTACTGGGATATGTAGGCAACCTTCATAAGATTCTGTCTTTAAAAAATGCAGAGAAAACATTTCATTTCATATCATTTTGCATGTTTGGAACTACATGTCGACCTGATTCCCTGTGAAAATAAGGATATGTAGGAAGTCTTTATAAGGTTCAATCGTTTATATTTTTGTCTATTATATACTTCTATTGGGTTGTCACTGCTTAGAATAGTGTAGTATTTACTGCTTTCATCATGTAAAAAATGCATAAAAAATGTAAAAACTTTAAAAAAATGGAATTATTTTGTTAAGCAAACCGAAGAAAATTACTTAGATTTTGATTAAAAGTGTATTTATTTAGACTAAGGTACCGTCCTCGAACGGGTGTCTTAGGGTGAGTAAAACCTTCCCCGAGCATAACTGACCACTGAACTTAAAGAAAATCTCTGGTACAAGACCTTATGAGTCAAAACACAGGCCATTTCCAAAATAAAAATGAATTTCTAAAACTCCCAGTGACCTATCACATCATTTAACCCATGATATGTGGCGACTCTGTTTTCAACTCAAAATCCCGGCCCAAATAAGTTTTTCAAATCCAATGCCTTGAAAATCCCTAGAAAAACCATTTTCAAAATAAACAGATTTGGAGGACTTAGAGAGGGAGGAATGAAACTTATTTTCTCTTCTTCCCGATCTCTACTTCATCCGCTATCAAAATCCAAGGTGCGTCATCTATGATTGCTAGCTTTTCTAGAATCAAAGCGTCATAAAAATTTTATACTCACTCGATGTGCTCGATCACTCAATACTATCACCATCACTTTCGTTATCACTTGGGTTGGTGAGCGTGGTTGCATATCAAAATCCGTCAACGATCTAACTTCAAGGATTACAGACACTAAGCCTTTCACCCTTCGCCACCTTAGTTCCAACTTTGCCCACAATTGTAGGCCATTGGGAAAGTAGAACATGAAATACTTATTCAAGATGTCCTAGATGTCCAAAATCAATATCATGAACTCCTTCATGTAATCTTGAACCCTACTTGTACACTTCAGTCAACGAAGTTTTTCAAGTGCTTTGTCTTTAGCATTATTCGGACAAAAATGTCGCTTAATTGCTTTTTTGATATATTTAAATAACTCTACGAAACATGTGTTTCTCGACATCCTCATGTCATCTTCTCCACCATAAAGTAGCGATATCAGTGAGGTACTATGTAGATGTGTATAGTCAAGTGACTTTGTCCCCTATACTTGTAGCCTCAAAATATTGCTTAAAACTCCAAAGGAAGTTCTCAAGCTCGCCAGCGTCCCGTGTTCGAGCGTAACTCGGCGACTTGGGTATGTCAATCCTCAAAACATCCTGGGAAATGATACTCAATATCATGATCGAACGCTTGCATAGTGCCAGATTGGAGCGAATGTCTTCCATGTCAGCTCAAACTTTATCGAACTCTGCTTAAATATGGCCTTAGAGCTTAGCTATCTCGCCCATGAGCTCTTCTCGAAAAGATCAAAGCTTCGCCACCAAAAATTGCCCAACTCGTTCATGGTATCGATTCATGGCGGTATCCTTTGACTCTAGTCTGTCTAACTACTCACGAACGTCCTCAAGTTATGAGTTAATGTTGCCTACCATAGTTTCCCCTCCTACTAGCCTAACCTCCAAGCTAGACACTTAGTATCTCAATTTTCTTCCACGTCATCTTTGGCATTGCTCACTGGGTACTCGATCTTGGACGCACTCCTCGATCTGAGATGAAATAGTCTTTCTATTCCTTCCTATAATTTTCAGCCTTCAAATATTAAGGCTTGTGCACCATGGAACGACCCCTTCAACTATATCGAATAATCGTTGGGCCTTGATACCAACTATCACGGGCTTAAGTTTTCTCCATGAGCCCGTACAGCCTCAGTGACGTTCCATCATGTCGGAAGCACTAAGTAAGTCTAACCAACTCAATTGCCAGTCGAAGACTTGAATAAAGAGGGAAGGGGTTTGAAAAAATACAAGTATTTGGTAGAAAAAATCTCTTTATATCTTTAAAACAGTATTTACAAGGAAGTTAATTTCTTGGATAGACTGGAACAAATGAACTCCTCCCCTTAGGCATCGCATTTTGTCTACTCACCATTCGTTTCGACATATGCATTTAATACAACATCTAATTTTATTTTATTAAATAATAGAAAAATAAAAAAAAATCCAAATAAAATGTAACGTTGAAAAATGAACTGACTTTCCGCTTAATGGTGGAATCTCTGTCACGGAATTTTGAAAAGGATTTTATGTGGGAAAAATGAACCTTCAGTTGGAATTTTTATTCTTTGGGCATCATTGCGTAATTCTGGAAAACTTATGAAATTTTAAAAAAATGCTTGAATTCCTTAATAATTAATGTGGGTTTCGTGGCATGAGGACGTAGATTTCTAGGCTAATTTTGAATTTCACAAAGTTAGTTATCTAATATGTCAATTTTTAGAAGTTTTCAGATTCAAATTGGGTAGTCGTCGTTTTTGTTAAGAATAAATTAACAAACAACTGAATTCTAAAAGTTAATTTATGGAGATTCTGTTAATTGAGGGAGTAGTTAACAAAAAATCCTCATAAAAAAATAATAAAAAATATAAAGCAGAAAATATATCAAAAGTAAACAATTAAAAGATAAAAAATAAAAAGTAAATAATAGAAAATGAAACAATCAAATAAAATCAAAATAGAACACAAAAATAAAAATAAAATAAAAAGTATATAAAAAAAATATATAGGAAACATAAAATAATACAGAAAAAAAAAATTCACAAGCAATAAAATAATAAACAAAATACAAAATAGTAAACTAAAACCAAAACAATAAAAACTCAAAATAGAAAACAAAATCAAAAAGAATAAAATATAGCACAAAACAAAATTATTTTGATTTAATGGTAGTTATAATTATGTAAATTAAATAATTTTTCAGCATTCAAATTTTGCATTTATCAAATAAACAAAAACAAATCAGTATTTAAATTTTCAGCACTTAAAATTTTAATTTTATCAAACAACCTTCTGATATTTTTAGCACTTAAATTTTCAGTACTTAAAAATTAAATGGTTATCAAACATACCGTTATTCTCACGTTGGAGGTTATTTGGTTGACACCACACTGTTGTCTCCTTTAAACTAATCGGTTTTGCAAGTTATCAAATTTGCAAGTTGTGGAGGTTTTTGCCACGTGAGAAATCTTTTGCACATGTCAGAGATTATTGGCAACATCAGATTTAATGATCGTCTGGGTTATGTGATTTGCACGTGGCTATTATGTTCATAATTGTTAATTTGTTTCTGATTTGACCAAATAAAATAAATATGAAACCTCAAGATATAAATATATTACTTTGTAAACTTCATGAATCACTAAAACACCCACCCAAACATTGAGGATCAAAACTGAAATCTTCTAAAGAACAAAACAAAAAAAGTGAAATCTTCTAATGACTTGTTTAGTAAATTTCAACTTTTTAATAAATAGTATAGTTGAAATCAACATGTGGTTGTTGAAATCAACTAGGTCACGTTGATTTCAACTACACTATCTATTGGTAGTTGATTTCACTTATACTATGTTGATTTCAACTACAAACTGATAATATAATTGAAATGAAATTCATGTTTTTCAAAAAAAAAAAAAGGATAAATCCTCTAAAAAAAAAATAAGGAGAGGGCATGTGGAGATGGAGATTTAGCGAGAGAGAGTTGTGTGCATGTGTGCGTGTATGACATGAGAGAGGAGGATACATAGGAAGATAAGGGTTAAGAAACATTGAACATATTTGATAACCACTTAATTTTTAAGTGTTAAAAATTGAAGTGCTGAAAATATCATAAAGTTGTTTGATAAAATTAAAATTTGAAATGCTGAAAATTTAAATGTTGAATTTTTTTTTCTTGTTTGATAAGTATAAAATTTAAATGTTGAAAATTGTTTAATTTACATTAATAAAAAAAAATTGAGAACAAAACAATAACATAAAAATATCAATAACATACTAAAAAATTCATATATATGAATTATCACATGGCAACAATAACATGAAGTTGAATTAAAAAATTAGGAAAAATACCGGCAATAACATAGAGTTCAAATTAAAAATTTATCAACCACTTGAACATGTTCTACCCACGTCACCTACATCATTTTAATGATCTTGTGAAAAAAAAAAGTTTAGGTACTGATGTACAATAATCCGTAAATGTTGGGGTATGAAGTGAAATTTAGATCCCAAAAAAAAGACCTTGGATTTGCCATTGGAACGTAGAAGGCAACCGCGAGCAGCGAATTTGATTTTAATCCGAAATAAAATAAGTGAAGAGACTTTGCTGAATTTTAACTTAATTTTTAAATTAACTTAATTAATTAAGTGATATTAGTTATATTTATCAAACAAATTTAATTAATTAATTAAGTGCTTAATATAATTAATTTTAAGTGGATTTGATTATCCAACATGCCCTTCAAATGATCCCCACTAATGCATCTTTTATCCATATATTTTTTAAATATATTTTTCGAGCACATTTTACTTACATATTATAAGAGAATATTAAAGAAAGAAAAAATGTTTCATTCCATATACATTTCTTTCTCTCTCAATTCTTTCAATTTTTTCTAAAGTTTTTCTCTCTTCATCCCTAACTACAAAAACATAAGGCATATTTGATAACCATTTAACTTTTAAGTATTGAATTTTAAATGCTGAAATTTTAAGCATTGAAAATAACAGACGCTTCTTTGATAAAATTAAAATTTTAAGTGGTGAAAATTTAATTGTTGAATTCTTTTTGTCTATTTGATAAGTATAAAATTTAAATACTGAAAATAATTTAATTTACATAACTACCCTTGAATTTAATTTTTTACTAAAATCAAGATAATACCGGAAAAAAAAATAGAAAACAAAATAATAAAATAAAAACATCAATAACATACTATCATGTTCAAATATATGAATTATCACAAGTCATCTATAGCATAGAGTTCAACAAAAAAAAAAAATCCAAAAATTAAGCAATTCAATTTCATTTCTCTTTCTCTCTCTCAAGTTAATCATGAATGTTTGATCTGATTGTTTGCTTCCCCTGCTAGTTTCAATTTCTGAAGTAATTATTTCATCATCAAATGAATCATTTACTTCACAACCTTCAATAAATTGTCTCTCTCATTTTTCAAACCAATTGTTGTTGAGGAAAGATTAAAAAATTATCATATATATAGTGGAGTGATGAAATGACGTAAACATTTCCATTAAAATAAACATAATTGTAAATATAAAATTTTGAAATAAATATAAAATTTAATAAACTTCAACGTACCCATAAACACCCACCTCCATATTTTAGGGACCAAATGTGTAATTTTCTTTTGTAAGATAATGCTTCGGTCACTTTTCTTGGTGAGGGTTTTAGTGGATTTAAAGGGAAGAATATATTTGGGCTACACTGATGCATCTTTTGCTAAACATATCCTCTTTGTTCCTACATTTTGTTGACCACATTCAACAAAATTAAAATAAGTGATCCACCTTTTACTGATTAAGTTAATTAATTAAGTGATACTAATTATATTTATCAAACAAACCTAATTAAGTGCTTAATATAATTGATTTTAAACACTTAATTACCTTATCAAACTTGCCTTTACTCAATTAATACCCACATTTTCTCTCTCAATCCCTAACTGGTCTCTCCTCAATCAAACCGGACGACCCATGCACTACTCACCACTATCAATGCCACAAGCCATCACAAAATACGATTCATTATTTGATTTATTCAAATTTAAAACTATTTTCCTCCAAATTTGTGGATAAGTTTTTTTTTTTTTTTAAATTCACTACTCAATTTTTTCAAGTGACTTTTTGATTTCTTTAATATTTTTATCCAATATTTTAAAAATCAGACCGGACAGGCCGGTTCAACCGGTTAAATCACAAATTGGTCCAAGTTCTGGTCCGGTTATCCCTTAAAAACCGTTTGAGGGGCAAAACCGGCGAACTGGCATGAACCCCTGGTTCAATTGGTGAACCGAAACAATTCTGAGAAAATCAGCAGGTCTTTCAAAATTAAAAAACATAAAACAACTTATTCCCCCCCCCCCCCCCCCCCCTCCCCAAATCACGATTTGAGCCCTCCCTCTAACAAAAATCAAACCATGATCTAAATCACCGAAACCAAATCACTATCTGCAACAACCGTCCATTTTCGTCGTCGCTTTTGGTCCAGCTCATGCTGCCGTCGTTCGTCATCCATTGTCCAGCTCACGTCACCGTCGTTTGTTGTCCATGGTTCAGCTCATGCTGCCATCTTCGTTCGTCATCCATGGTTCAGCTCACACCGCTTGGTGAGGATGGGAGAAGCTTATCGTTGGTGGTGATGGCTCTACAATGGATAATAGGGTTTGTGGTAGAGAGAGTAAGAGGATAGAGAAAAGTGAGGATAATTTTAGGAATATGGACAGATCTTAGAGAATTTAGTAGGTTAGATTAATCTTGACCATTCAATTTAACAGGAATGAGGAGATGAAAAGAAATGACAATATTGATTTGTGGTTCATCCAAACCTATTCTTTCCAATTTTTAGGTTCTTACATTAGATTAGATATATTATTATTATTATTATATATTTATTATTGATTTTTCAATGTATATATTTTTCATTTTTCATATTTTATATTTATTTTTTTAAATATTGTATTTTTAATGAAGTAATTATGACATCACGATTCGATCACTATTCGCTTACCTGTTGAACCAGTAACCCTTGACTCAGTGACTTTTCCAATTCGATGAACGGTCTGGGTTTAAAAACATTATTTCTATCAATATTATTGAAGATCAATTAATGAAATTTTAAATAATGCCAAAAGAAATTTCAAAATTATTTTTAAGTTCATTGTTTTACATCCGTGGCCTCAAAAATGAAATTACATGCACATGAAATTTTTCAATTAATTTTTAGTTCCAATGCAAAAGCTTAGGTGGCGTTTGATAACCGTTTTTATTTCCATTCCAGCAGTGGGATGAGAATGAGATGAAAATTTTGTTTTCTTTTTGAAAATAGAATCGCGTTTGGTAACGATAATTTTTTTTTTTTTTTTTTAAGGGAATTGTGTTTGGTAACGATTTTATCCTAAAATCTTTTTTTTTTTTTTTCTCTCTGTTTTGACCTGACGGCGGTGGCGCCGTCGCCAGGCGGGCGGCGGTGCTCCGACTCCGGCACCGGCCGCAGGCGATGGCCCCCCGCCGGCGATGACCGGACGGCTGTGGCGCCAGCGACGCCGGCCGGAAGACAATGGCGCCGTCAGCGACAACGGCCGGAAGTGGCCGGGAAATTTCCGGCCGGACAGTAACCGGCAACGGTCGCCGGAGATGACCGAGGCGGCGGCGGACGGTGGTCGGCCGATAAGTGAATAGTGACCATGTGTTTTGAGAATAAAATGGGAATAATGAAAAACAACTTTTTTTTGTTTCTTATTTCTTAAGAAAAAAGTGGACACAATTCTCAAATGGGAATGAAATGGAAACGGAAACAAAAATTACCAAACGTTATTCCCAAACAGAATTCCCAAAAATCTGAGAATGGAATGGAAATGGTTACCAAACGGGGCCTTAAATTCCGAGTTACCAAACACTACCCAAAAGTCAAAATAGAGAAGTGGGAATAAAGTTTAGCAATTTTGAAAACCGTAAGACATCATCAATCGACTTTGAACATCTAAAACGCACTTCTAGAATCTTCAAATAATGAGACTGCCAAGTATTTTAACACAAGTTTTTGGGCACCACATTTCGCAAAGTAAATTGACTTCAAATATCAAAAAAAAAAAAAAAAAAAAACAGCAAAGAGGCGCCAAATATGTACTTGGAACACAGCCATTCGCCAAATACATGCAAAGACGTACCAACAAACGGGGGGAAAACAGAACATGACATACCAACAAAAGGCGGGAAAAACAGAACATGACATGAAATAAAATAAAATCGAAGACCAAATACAGAGCAAGAGCTCGATTTACACAATAAAAATATCAGGAATAAAAAGAAGATGCAATCTCACGGGAGCATATAGATAGCCGAGAACCCTTTGTACGGTCTATTTCCTCAATACGCTGCAAGTTAACATTCCCCATCAGTTGAAGACCCAAAGAAATGCAAAAGATAAAAGACTATAATTCCGACACAAAAGCCAAAAACAAAAGAGATGCAACTAGGTAGTGTTTGGTTGTATAGAATCAGAACCTTGCAAATTGCAATTCGAAATGAATCAATAACGAGTTTACTTATGTTTGTTTCCAATTCCATACAACCCAAACGCTTCCTAAATAAACAATGAACCACCTAGCAAATAAAGAATACAATAACTAATAGGTAGCACCATTCAGTTTTTCTATGGCTATAAAATTGCAGTGTAGATTTCATCTAGGAGGGGAAGGTTTAGAGCCAGTGCCGGCCCCGGGGCAAAGCCATCAAGACAGTTTGCCTAGGGCCCCCAAATTTTGGAGTCCCTTCAAATCCCTAAATATTTTTATCTGAAAATATTAGTTTTAATATTATGTCAAATAAAACAAATCAATCTTAGTTCAATCACTATATATAGATTATTTTTTCTTTTGACATTTTTATTTTGTAAAACAATTATGGATATTTCTTGAAAAATATTTATAATTGAGGGGGCCCATTTTTAAATATCTCCTAGGGCCAGCCCTGTTTAAAGTGTGTGGTTGAGGCATGTTAAGAAAGAATTTTCTTTAGAGAACAAATTTATAAAATTCAAAAGTGGAAATCCTTGGTTTGGAAAAAAAACTAAAATGTAATTTGAAAAATCCTGGTGGATTTTAAGATGAAAATTTAGGGAAAACTACATTTTTGGTCCCTAAACTTTGGGATGGTTGTCTATGTGGACCATAAAGCTTGTCAAATTGCACATTTGATCTCTCAAGTTCTACATTTGTTTCAATCCCACAAATTTGAAACGTTGTTAATGATTTTGAATGGAAAATGGATTGTGCTCAACAGGTGACCTTCTAATGAGAATATTTTCGTCATTTAATCACCCTACTATACATAAAATATTTTCCCGTAACATTTCCCTAACAACAATTCATGCTTCTCTCTTTCATTCTTCGAACAAATTGTTGTTAAAAAAAAATCAGAGAAAAATATATTAGATTTAGTGAAGTGATAAAATGATGATAATTTCCCCATTAGAAGGATACGTGTTAAGCACAACCCATTCCGTCCAAAATGATTAACAATGTTTTCAATTTTGAGAGATTGAAATAAATGTGAAACTGGAGGGACAAAATGTGCAATTTGGACAACCTCAAGGTCTATAAAAACACCCACCCCATACTTTAGGGACCACAAATATAATTTTCCCGGAAATTTATTCAAAACTCCTGGTGTGTGCCTTCTTATAGCCATCGAGAATTAGGTATTCCTAACTCCATTCATTTAAGCAAGGGAACGAAACTTACTTGTACAAATAGGCTGCAATTCCCAGAATTATACACAACAAAATGATGTCGATACAGAAATTCCGACTAGACCTCAGCTGGAAACAAGGAAAAAAAAAACATCAATTCAGTGGGGGTTCTGAGACAAAGTACAACTAACATGAGTAGATAATAGGTTGAACATATTGCAGCTAACCTGGTTAACAGTGTCTTTAAGCCTAACATTGGTATTCTTAAGGTCAGATGTTGCTTTGTCCACCTGCAAGATATTGGAAGCAAAATGTAAAGAGAGAACGATTTCGTGTCTTGGATCTTTAAAGAAATTGCAATTAGACAGATTCTTTAACCTTAGTGTCAATCTCATCCATCAAAGGAACTTGCCTATCCAATTCCTGCAGGGAGTATAAGAAAAACAAGTTAAAGTCATGGATTATGCAAATCAACATATAATAAAGCACAAGGCAGACCTCGTTCATGTCATGAGCCATGCTTTTCAGAGTATCTAATCCTTCAGCTATGACTTCCAAACCTTGATCCTGTTGGAAGATTGAAGTGAATCATTAAACAAAGAAGAGAACCACAAAAAATGCAGTGTAAGTAACCTAGTGGATATTTCCCACAAATTAACTATTTTCACATTATAAAATTTCAAAGAAACACATGCCTGCTTCATTCTTCTCATTTCATATTCTTGCCTGAATTGACTCGACTCTTCAGTTTGCTGGAAGTATTCATTGTCAAACCTCCCATCTAAGATACAAGAGGAACAAACAAATGCAGCACTAATTAAATAATGCCCAACAGAAATAAGAATCAACATATACATGCAAATAAACTAACTGCAGATCAACTGGTTACCGGAGTCAAATTTGATTTCAGTTCGAGAAGCTGAAGCTGTCCACCCTCCAGTTTGTTTGGGTGCACTAGCACTGCCATCTGGTATGGCTTGAATCCTACCAGGCAGGGCAAGGACCAAATCATTGCGGGCAGCAAGTTCTTCTGTTGAAAGCCCTTTAACCTGTGGTGCAAAGGATTATAAATGCAGTAGGCACCTAAATGTATATCTAGCAGGCCAAGAACTACAGGAAGAAAGCAACAGAAACAGTTACGTCAAAGAAACAGTTTGATCAGAAACCCGAAGCAACTTTCTTGGGAAAAATGAGTGATATATTGGAAGGAGCGGCACCAAAAATTAAAGAGAAACAAACTCATTGCAAGCAAAATTTCATAGGCAGCCTCCCTGGTTACTTCAACCAAAAAAAGATGAACAAGGGATATGGAGGAGAGGAGATTACATTTTTTTTTTTTTTTTTCTGAGAAATGAGTGTAAGGAAAGCTTTTAAAATCCCAATACAGCCCTTTGGAGGCCACTCTTGGATCTTATTCCTTAGCTTTATGTTTGAAGACGCATGAGAGGATTATTATTTATTATTTTTTATATTTTTGAGAAAAAAAAAAAGTTCAGATAAAGAGAGAGGAGGGGAATTTCCGAAAGGGGGAAAACCAGAAAATTTTCTGGAGAGGAGAGAGCCCTTTCAAACGTGGGGGCAAGGGGCCTAGTGAGCATAAATCCATTTTATTAAATATGGGGTTCTAAAACCAATGGCCCATTCACGAGGCCCTCACATTCAAGCACCGAGTTGAAAATTGTGCATTTAACTCCTTGTACTTCGGGTCAGTTTAACTAGAACTTCCTAGGCAATTTACTCCCTTGTACAGCAGAATAAACTGAAAGTATCTAATTTTCTTATGGATGGTGGATTTTACAAAGCTGGTACAGTATTATGTGATTCCAAATAACTAACTTTAATATCACTACTTGAATTAAACATTATATATATATATAAATTCAAAGTAACAAGCAACTTCCACATAGTCCTGATTGCAAGCATTTATAGGTTATCAAAGTGGCACTATAAATAAAGCTGTAGAAAATAAACAAGTCAATTTATAAACTGCGACAAACTATTACAAACTTGATGGTATCAAATTTGAAATATCTGACTCCTAATTAGATGGAGTTTTAGCAAAACTGAACCAGAGTAGGAGTTAAATGGTAAAAGATACTGTGGGCTTGACTATCTTAATCAAACTAGTTTACCATTATACCATAGTACAAATATCAGATGGTCAATGGTGCCAATAAGAATCAATCCTCCCGCATGTTGAAACAATCAATCAATAATTTTCCAGTTCACAACATCCAAAGTCTGAACCCCTCAAGACCAATTAACAGGCTACTAATGAGGGATAAGTCCATGCCCGTTATAAGATAGCTAGCTTTACTTAAAAGATCACTAGTAATTACCTGTGTCTAAAGACACGCTTTAATATTTTAATTAAAACAACATTTTATTGAAGTTAAAATTAAAATTTTGAAACGTAATTAATAAATTAACTTAAATAATCTAATCTATATCATTATGGCGTGGTCTCCACAAAGTAATTAAGATCATGAATACAAAGGTTAGAATCTCTCCACATATATAATCCAGCGGATGTTCTCTAATAAATCTTAGCCACTATATTGACAAAAAATAATGTATGGGTGCCACACCGTTTCGGTTTATAATTTAAATGTAAAGCTAATAAATTTGAAGTTTCAAAAGGCCTTTCCAACACCAAAGGAACAATTTGCAGCCTAGTTTAGAGAGAGAACTACACCATAGATTTTTAGGTATTAAATCAATGGCCAATAGACTTAAAAAGGATCAGGGCAAAGGAAGTCAGTCAAAAATGAAAAAGAAGGTAGCATAGGTCGTATATTAGAAAATGAAAGCCAACCAATGAGAACCACACTAAGGTTGAGTTTGGAACAAATGATTTGAAATGAATGGATTTAAAATTGAAGAACTATAAGTTGAAGTTCAGAATTTCTTGGATATCAATGAACTAAAAACAAACATTTAAAAGCCCAAACAGAAAGATTTGAAATGACCTGGTAAAAGAAGAAATTTGAAATGTATCTGGTATCCTACTAACTTGTATCCAATAGTAATTGTTTCCTCCAAACATGATTTCAAGGTCCTATGTGATACTATTTACTCTAATGAGCAATATTTCCTTTGCAATAAACAAATTGGAATCCCTTAATCCCAAATCCATTCATCCAAATGGAGCCAAAAGGAATCTATCCCGCATGGCTTAAGCATTTTGCATTCTAGAGTTGCTAAGATGTAAATAGCCTTGCAGTTTTTAGTTGTTTGTGGCAAACCATGCATTTGAATAGACTACCCACAAAGGAGTCGTTCACATAATAATTTTATTTTTATTTTAAATTTACTTTCTGAAAATACCCTTTTTCAACTTATTTACCAGAAGATCATAAGCTGGGATTGTAAATCCCGGCTATTTAAAGCCGGGATTTGTAATCCCGGCTTTACCTGTATTTAAAAAAAAAAAAATCAAAACCGGAATTAGAAATCCTGGTTATACAGTGTTTGTGCATTATCCTTTTTTTTTATATAGCCGAGGTTTGGAACCCCGGCTTTCCACTGTGAAAGCCGGGGTTCCTAATCCCACCTTTAACATGGACAAATTCTTGCGGAAGAGGAACAAGCTTCGGATCTGAAAACCTCCATGTTTTCTTTGGGTTTTCCTATGGGACATAGCCAGAGCTTTGTCTGATTTCAACCCTTGAAGAAGAGATTTTCGTGTTGGGTTCTTAAAGTTTCATCTGATTCAGCTGCATTTGAAATCACGTGAAATCTTATGTGAATCTCCTGCTACACCACTTGCACAAAAATCGCAGCTCTTTCATTGAAATTGACAAAATCAATTAACAAAATTGTGAGTTCAAATCACAGAACAATGCCGCATTTCATTGTTTCTTGCCATGAAAAAGACAGGAACCCAGAAACAGATCAGAGAAGGAAAAAAAAGGCAAGAAAAATGCTCAAACCTGCCATGTGAATGGGGTTAAGCACATATCAAAAGGAGAAGCATGAGAAGAGGATCTGATTGACGATCAACCTGGTCAGATGAGACAGTTTCCTACGAGTACAAGATCAGACCCACAACAGAGACAGAATAGAGGACCCTCTGCTGAATTACATATCTGACCCACTTACTGAATGTTAAGAATTCCAAGAATTGAATAAGGAAAAATCGAAGGTTGGAGCAGATGGGTCACTAATGGTGGCCATAGTCGTGCATATGAAGATCAGCTAGTCAATTACAACAGAACCCAAAGACCGTTTCTCTCTCTCTCTCTTGTTGCAGTGTTGGAAGGAGTAGGAGGAGAATTCCATGCATGGAAGCAAATATATGAGTGAGAAAGAGCGAGAGAGAGGGGAAGCGAAAAAGATGGGAAACACTGTAGTCACGAGAGCGGACTGTGGTGTAACGATCTGACGGTTGAGATTTGATGGATTTTCTACGAGGATCCCAATGTTTATGAGATTGGGGGAAGTAGTAGAGAATGTAGTTAGCAGAAGCAGCATATGAACCAAGTCATTTTTTTGTCTTTGTTCATTATCATTGGTTTGCAAACCCTTCAAAGGGAAGGTCCAAATCTTCACAGTGGAAAGCCGGTTTTCCTAACCCCACCTATATTTTAAAAAAAAATGCAAACACCATATAACCAGGATTTCTAATCCCGGTTTTGAATTTTTCTTTTTTCTTTTTTTTAAATAAAGGTAAAGCAGGGATTACGAACCCCAACTTCAAACAGCAGGGATTCATGAATCCCGACTTATGATCTTTTGGTAAATAAAATGAAAAAGGGTATTTTTCAGTAATTAAATTTTAAAAAATATATTATTATGTAAACAACTCACCCACACAGATAAGTATTTCTTAGTTAGTCCTTTTCAACTAAGCACATTTATGAACAATATATCCTTTATCGCACACATACAACAAGAACAACAAAAGAAACTCATTGCTCTGCAGGAGCTGAGGTAAATGCTTCAAAACCAACGCTATCATTGTCACGTGCACAGAAATCGTGTCTTGTCAAGTTCATCTTCAAAAGAGAGTTATATAACCTAACTATAAGTAATTCTTCCAAATGAATTCATGTTTCATCAACCTATAAAGCTCATTATATTTGGATAGCAGACATTTATACATCAATTTTTGCTTTAAGTGGCGCATTTTCATAGACAATCTCACGTGACATTTTGTCCCGTGTTTCAACTTTTAAATATTTTTTGTTTTAAAGAGTGAAGGTTAATATTTGGTGAATAACAAATAATACTCTCATTTATTCATTTTTTATAAACTTTCCTTTTCTTTTCTTTTCTTTTCTTTTTCTTCCTTTTTTTTTCTTTTTGTTTGGGGGGGCTATAGTTGAACTACTGCCTCACCTCAAAGAGTGACACGACTCCGATTTTCGAACACATAGTGTATTATGATCGGCACACGTTGTGATTGATTTAACCTCCTAAACACGACTTCTAAGTGAATGATAGGACACTAATCATGTCCCATGATTATTTTTGTGCAACAGGTGAAATGTGGGCTCGGAGTGAAAATGAGGGAATGACAGCTAAAAGTGCAGCAAAGAAGGCATTCTGCCTCAGTATCACGGCCAGCGAGAATAACCCTCCTTCCCAGCAAGAAGATCCCAGAGCTATGCATGAGGCAGATTACTGCATGAATCTCATGTCCTGCAAGACTCAAGCTTGCGCTCAGGGAAAGCAGTCAGAAGTTCCGCCAACTCAATCGCCAGCCCTGACATCGAGCTCACAAGCAGCAAATCAGCTCCAACTGTAGATTTCATGAAGAGGGTATTCAACAGCCCCACGAAAAACGTCTTACCTATGGTTTCCACTTTTGCCATTGGACCTAAGGATATATACGGCTTAAGGAAATCAAAGAACATCAACTTCAAAGATTAAAATTTAAATCAATAAATAAGATGTTCACGATTTCCATGGGCGGACAGTCTCCATTCTTTGGATTAGGAACGTGCAGTATTTTATGTTTTCAATTTTGTTCTTTGTGGATTCATGGATAATCATTGCAGAATGTCGAATATTGTTTTTGATTGGTTTAATACAAATTAATTTTCACCTTGATTATCTTGTACAGATTAGGATTTGAATAGTTGTTCAAATTAGTACATATGGTTTAGGTATGATGGTTGTGCAATTGTTTTTTTTGCGATTTAACGATGACATTAGTTAACATAGGAATTAGATCTCGAATTCTCAAAGATAAAACACACCAATGGAATAGCTAATTCATCTTCATGGTAGTTCTACCTTGTGGCCAAAAACACTTCATTATACATGAATTTAGATTGAATTAGAATTATCAAACAAGAAGATTACCAAATTACGTGAACACAAGCCCTAAACTGGATCTAATCTCTATTCAAATTTAATTTATTTAATTTTCTGCATAATAACTTGACAACAAAAACTCCCCAAATCAATCATTTTTTCCCCTAAGATATCAAGATGTGATTGATAATTACAATCTAAACTTTGAGGATTCGACACCATTATATTAGGGATTGGATTAATCAGTGTCTTCCAATAACTTATCATTTTGAGTACATAGATCTTTCACCGACTATCTCAGTGCCACCTCATTACCAATTACTCCCCTAGTCCTAAGGGTAGCTATGGGATCCACATATTCATTAGCATTGCGAAGCTCATCCATATATTGTCTCTTCCAGTTACTCACCAGTTGGCTAAATATTAAATAAGGTGTTGGCTAGTTGCCCAATTCAGATTTCCAGCTTTGCAACAATGGGTTGTCGGAGTGAAGAATCATCTATCTGTCTTTGTCCTTAAAATTTCATTTCCTAGCCGATTGGGAGTATTAAGATGGTGGGTGAGGTCGGTAGAAACCCGAAGCATAATCTAAAGAAGATTGACTAATGGCGGAACCTTGATTGTGCTGATGCAACGAGAAATTAAAATAATTCTTCCATCGAGTGGTGCTGAAATACTGATTATTCTCCAGTGCTGATGCAACACCTAAGTCCTTCATATCAAACTTACTGGTTAAGATCGTTTTGGTAGACTTAATGGTGCCTTTGTTACTACCAATAATTAACATGTCATCCACATAAAGGCATACAATGACATTTTCAGATTTATTATGTTTCATATCAACACATTTTTCAAATTCATTGATTTTGAATCCATTTGACATCATAACTTTGTCAAATTTATCATGTCATTGTTTGGGTGCCTGTTTAAGTCCATACAAAGACTTAACAAGTCTACAAACTTTGCTCTTTGCCAGATGCAACAAACCCTTCAAGTTGTTCCATGCAGATTTCTTCATCTAGTTCACTATTTAAGCAAGTTGTCTTAACACCTATTTGGTGTATCTCAAGATTATGCATAGCTGGTATGTCTTTTAACATTCTGTGGATATCATTCTAGTAATAACCGGTGAGTATGTGTCAAAGTAATCAACACCTTCTCTTTACTTGTAACCTTTAGCTACAAATCTAACCTTGAATTTATCGATTGATCAATCTACTTTAATATTCATTTTGAAGATCCACTCACACCCAAGGGGTTTGGAACCGGATGGAAAATCTATTAGTTCCCATGTATGATTTTGCAAGATGGATATGATTTTACTTTTTACAACTTCTTTCCAAAATGTTGCTTCAGGAGTTAGACATCGCCCCTTGAAATTCTTAGGATCACTTTCTACAATATAGGTAAGAAAATCAAGACCAAATGATTTTGTTACCTTAGTCCTCTTACTACGTCTAGGTTCATTATCTTCCAAACACATTTCATCACTTCACCAATCGTAGTATCAAACGTTCTTTTCAAATAACTTGACTCTCAAGAAGTCTCACAAGGAAATATATCCTCATAAAAGAATGCATTTTTAGATTCCATTATTTTGTTCTCATATACATCTTCGATCTCAGACTTGTGAACTAAAAATTGATAAGCACAACTGTTATGGGCGTACCATTTTAGGTGATTGCGTCCTATTTTAGTCCTTTTACGAATATGAACCGTCACAGACACCCCTACACTTTCAAGAATTTGTAAGTAGGAGTCTTACCTTTCCACATTTCATATGGAGTTTTTTTTCCAATTTCCTATGTGGCAACTTGTTGAGAACGTAATTGGTAATAGGCAATACTTCACCCCCACATGTTTTGGGTCAAACCAAAACTTATCAACATAGTATTCATCATTTCCCTTAAAGTTTCTTCCTCTCAGCAACTCTATTTTGCTGTGGCAAATAAGGTGCAATGGGGGATTGCTTGTCCATTCTATTGTTCAACCAACCTCAAGTGGGAATTTTGATAATTAAAATTTCATTCAAATCTTAATAATTTTTGGCATATAAATATACTAGTTGATCTCCAGCGAAGAACAAATTGGAATATTTCCCCGATTAACTTAATTAATTGTTTCACTTTAATTAATTATAGAAAGTAGCCAAAAATTCTTACAAAAACTAGAACACACATGATTAACTTAAATCAAAGCAAAAATAATGAGCTAGAGACAACACATTTCAAAGTCAGTATAAACTGGAAAAGAGAAAAACCTTCTTCACAGCCAATCGCTGCAGTTTGGGGACCTCCTCCAGCAATCGAGCCTTTGTTCGACGAATCTCCGCATTTATGGCCACAGCTGAAGCCCGATTTTTCTCCTTCGAAGCTACCTCGGCTTTCTGAGGAAAAATCAATGGCTCAAAATTTATCCGAAAAACAACTCAAAATCCTACAGGTCGAGCAATTAGATCTTGCGATCCACAAAACAAAATTAACCTCAAGAGCAGAGTCAATGTCGGATTCAACAGCGGAATAGAAGCGAGCGAAGGCGTCGTCGCCGGAGATATTGAGATCTTTTTGCTTGTCAACATCGTATTTGTCGTATTTCTTGCAGATCGCGTCGACCCTCGTGAGGATGTCGATCACACTCATCTCTTTCTCTCTCTTTGATTCCTTTTCCTCTGTCGTTTACTTCTATGGTTCGACTGAGCCAGCAGAACGATGAGGGTTTCAATTTTCAACCGAGGAAAGCCACCAGCCTGTAATAAGCACTTGACAGTTGGTTCTTTCGGGAAAATGAATTATGCTAAATTACATTTTAAGGGCTTGTTAAGAAGATAATATTATTTTCACAATGGGAGTTTTTTATTATATAGTCCCTGTACATAAACAATTCAGAAAAAAAATCTTTTTTATATGTTTTATTAGAAATCAGACTTTTTCGTACATATAGTTTAGTTTTTAGTCTTCCAAAAAGATAAAATTAGCATTAAAAAATCACATATGCCTTGAAACCATAGACATCTCTCTCTCAAGTTTGATGTTCTCTCTTACTTTATTCTCTCTCTCTAAACTGTTAGATCATACCAACTTAACTCTCTATCCTCTCTCACTCTAAACCATAGACATCTCTCTCTCTCAAGTTTGATGTTCTCTCTCTAAATTCACCGCAAGCCACTGACGTTCGCCGATGTTTGCCGCTCACGTTCTCTCTCTCTAAATTCCTTAGCCGCTCACGTTCTTTGTCTTCCTCGGCTACCCATTACCGCCGCAAACATCACCATCACAAGCCAAGATCTAAAACCCACTCCAAGATCTTAAACCAACCGCCGGTGATGTGGTCTGACTTCTCTCCTCCTTATTTCCAGATCTGGGTTTCGCGATTTTTTTATTTTTTTTTTCTGATTTTGATGCTCGTTTCGGCGTTGAAAGTGGAGAGGGTGTTAAATTTACATTAACATTAGTGTGTTTATGTGATTTTTTTTTTCCACATATTTTCTGGACAAAATTAAATGTGTTAGTCAACACAAAAAGACAACAAAATGTATTGCGTTTGTAATCGTGTTAACATTAACACAATTAAGTTAAATGTATTGGATTGTAATTGCGTTAATGTTAAATTAAATGTGCTGAATTGTAATTGTGTTAACATTAACTCAATTAAGTTAAATGTGTTAGGTTGTGTAAGACCCCGACTTTTCATATACGAATAATTCAAGTCACGTATTATTATATTTTGAAAATGTCAGGGTGGATTACGATATTAAGTATGTGAATTAAAATTTTAGGAGGTTGTATTGAAATTTTTATAAACATTAAAACATAATTTTGGGTTTAATTTCTACACCAACATAAAATAAGGGGAGGTTGGTGTAATATTACAAAAAATATCTTCATTTTTATATACATATAGAGAGAGAGATGGAGATTTGGTGAAGGGGGGTAATGGGGGGCATGGGTTTTGTCGGTTGTTTTGAGCATATATATATACATACGGAATAGGGAAGGCAAGAAGGATCGAGAGAAAACGAGAAGAGAGAGAAAGTGAGGGAGAAAGAGAGATCCGCTGGTGGGTAATGTTGCCCATTGTGTGGAAATCGCCGGTAGTAACTTGTGGGTTTCGTTGCGTGTATGTGCTGCGTGTATGTGTGTATTGTGTGTGCTTGCTTGTTTGTGTTCCCCTGTTTCCTGTTTCTGTTTTGGTGAAGACGGTGTATGCATGGGTTCCGACGGTGGTGTAGGTGTGGGTGTGTATTTTGTGTACTCAGTGTGTGTGTGTGGGTGATCACGGACCGGGTGTGTGTATGTGCCGGCGGTGTGGGTTTTGATCATTTCCGGTAGTGGAAAGTTAGATAGAGAAAGAAATGTCAGTTGTGAGGTGCCGTTGTATGTGTTGGTACGTGTGCGTGTTTCCTGTGGGGGAGTGGTTGCTCGGTTTGCCTGGGGGGGTGTGCTCTGCGCTGTCGACTGTGTGCAAGTGCGTATGTGTTGTGCTCTGTTTCTGGTTTGGGCAGGTGAGTAGCGTGCGTGATCACCGCTGCTCTGTGTGTGTGTGTGTGTGTATGTGTGTGTGTGTGTGTGTTGTCGGAAAAATAGAGAAGAGAGATAAGTGAAGGTGGGTTTGTTGGTGAGTGTCCGGTGGCCGGTGTTTGTGTGGTTTTGTGTGTGTTGTATGGTGTGGGTGTGAGTCGATGGTGAGAAGAGTGAAGAGAGGTGACTGAGATCTCAAACAGAACAGAAGGAGAAAGACGTTTACCGCCTAAGCGGTGGATTTTTGCTCAGGCGGTGAAAATGCAGTGTGCAGTTGAGAGAATGGGAGAAGCAGTCACTCGTTCGCTTAGGCGGTGGGACGTCACTTAGGCGGTGGGGAGCAGAATCAAAAATACATGGGATTTTAGGGAAATTCACGATCGGTTCGGAATGGGTAACCTTTCTAATTTATTTTGTGAATTCTAAATTTAGTTTTTCTAACCTTAGAGTAATAAAATGAAAATAATAAATCCCGAGATCTAGTTATAAGAACAGAGTTTATAAATAGTAAACCGTAACGAAACGATACTAATTGAATAGTTATATTTCGTAATAAAAGATGAGAAATAGGAAATTAAGGAAATTAGGATTTCATGGCGTGATTAGTTTGTTTTTATACAAAAATATTAATTTAGGCCATGTCACCATTAGGTTCGCAGGCACCGGAGTTCGGATAGGGGATAGTCAGTTAAAGTTTACGAAAGCGGATATCAGGTGAGTGTACTGCTCTTCTTGCCAAACTATTTTCATATAAATATGATGAGATATGTGTTTATTTAACTGTACGAATTTTATAAATGATATGGATTAAGCCAATTTTGGGTGAGTTGGTAAAATAGATTTCCATTGAAATGTTTGGATTTAAAAAGAATGACTTTTATAAATAATCTGTTGGATTTGGTGGTTTTAATAAAAATGTGGAAAAAACATGATTTTTAAATTAAAAATGGGTTTTGTTAAAAAGAGGTGGACAAGGGTGATTTTAACAGTATTGATGAATTGGTGTTTTTGTCGATATTATTGAAGTGGTGATTATTATTATGGTCTGTCCGGAGGGTGATCCGGCAGAGGGATAATTATTTGTGATTTGGTGATAATATTATTGAATGGATTATGCCATAGTTTATATTATGATCTGTCCGGAGGATGGTCCGACAGATGGATATTTACTATATGGTGATTGACATTATATGGTGATTTATATTATTGGCCTCTGGAGACATTCGGTTGGTGGTGATCTGCGCAGTTAGGTCCGCTAGGAAGGCATATCCTACGAATAGTTATGGTACCGTTGCAACTCCCGATCGTGAGGTTAAAACGATCACTATGACTTAGCCGGTGGGTATGGGATTGAGATGTGTGTTTGAGTTGGGGTGTTTTATATATATACTGGGTGACTTATTATTGATTTGGTGTTTGGAAACTGAATTATACTGCTTTACCATTGCTTATCTGATACTAGAAATATTATCAACTCTGTGTGGTATTTATATTTATTTACGCTTGATCCATTTAAATGTTAGATTTTATGAAATGTATTGTTGCTATGTTAAAAATGGTTTTTACTAAGAAGTCAGTATACTCGCAGGTGAATCTTTTAGGAGACGGTCCCCTACTGGCATTAGGTGGAGTCATCTAGGAATATATTTGAGTTGAGCTGTCAGAGAGGAACAATAAAAAAGTGAAAGATTATGTATATGTTGTATAATGAATTGTATAGTAATTTATAAAATTTTGCAATGTATTGGAAAATGAAAATGAAATAGGTGATATCATGTTGTCGTCACGCTGGTCCTGGGATGATGAGTGTCCGGGACGGGTCGTGATAGGTTGTAATCGCGTTAACGTTAACGCAATTAAATCAAATGTGTTGGATTGTAATCGTGTTAACATTAACACAATTAAGTTAAATGTATTGCATAGTAATTGCGTTAATGTTAACGAAATTAAGTTAAATATGTTAGGTTATAATTGCGTTAACGTTAATACAACTAAGTTTGCCTGTGTTGTGAGTGCTTTTTATTTTACACATTTTTTGGACAACATTAAATGCATTAACGTTTAATACAAAAAGATGCAACAAAATATGCATTAATCTTAACGCAAACTCACACAAATGTATTAACATTAACGCACACAAAAATAAATAAGGAAAAAGGTGGTAATATGAAACACACACACAAAAAAAAAATACATTAACGTTAATACACACACAAATGGACAAGATGCGTTAATGTAAATACACACAAAATATGCTAAATATTCAAGAAAAAAATACACAACACGCCTGTTAATGAAATGAGTTAACGTTAATGTAACACACAAAACAGACAAATTGGGAGATGATACGTTAACTTGCAAAAAAAAAAAAAAAAATTGGATGCAATAATGTTAACGTCAATTCCCAATGTAATATTGCAATATAGGTAAGGGACATTTACTTGAACAAGTTTACGTTAATGTTAACTCAATTAAGTTAAATGTATTTAGTTGTAATCGCGTTAACGTTAACACGATTAAGTTAAATGTGCTGAGTTGTTATCGTGTTAACGTTAAAGCAATTAAGTAAATATGTTGGGTAATAATTGCATTAACGTTAAGGCAATTAAATTAAATGTGTTGAGTTGTAATTGCATTAACGTTAATGCAATTAAATTAAATGTGTTGAGTTGTAATTGCGTTAACGTTAATGCAACTAAGTTTGCCTGTGTTATGAGTGATTTTGATTTCACACATTACGGTTAACACCATTTATTGTTCAAATTTGTCTTGCTGCATAAGGACAGAATGACAGATTTATAAATAAATGTTAACAAAGAGGATCAGAATGAAAGACTTTTTTCTAAAAAGTTTGTGGGATCTGAAAATTTAATTGTTCATATCAGGGGGTCTGATTTCTCTATTGGGTCTCTATAGAGGACTAAAAAATTAATTACCCTTTTAAAAGTTCAAAATAATATTATTTCTCCTTTAATCACATAAAAATATTTCTAAATAAAAAATAAATCTCTAATACTTAATCTATCACATCAAATATTTTTTATATAATATTTTACTATTTTATAAAACATTAATTGTCTTTTACCCCCTCTTATTTCATTTTAAATCAAACTAATAGTCTTGAAAAAATTATGTTAGTATGCATTTTTTATTTAAATATTACGCATGTTACACAATTAATCTTTTGATTTTATATTTAATATATTTTATGAAAGTTTAGAAATCGCTTACTTTAATTTGGTTTGATTGATGCAAAATTCAAAATTTAGATGTGCAATCGAAAAACCCTAACTACATATTCTTCAAATTGAAACAAGAGTTTATAACGATGCAATGAATTGAAGCATGCAATGGCATATGAATAGGAAGTCGAAGAGGCAATTGAGGTGGTGATAATCGGTTAGTATGTTAAAGGTAGATAAAGAGAACATTGGCATTTAAAGCACAAATTAAAAAAGTCATAAAATAATTAAAAGTGATGAGAAAAAAAAAAATCAGAGAAACCACCCAAATGCAAAGAAATGTGTCCATGGAAGCATTAGGAGTTAGGGGTGGTCACGGGCCCGGGGGCCTGCCCAGCCCACCAAGCTCGATCTTATCTTTTTAGGACTTGGGCTTTAGTTTTAATCCCATGGGTAAGGCTTAGGTTTTGATTTTTAGGCCTGATCAAATTTAGGGCCAGGTTTCAGCAAGACCGCCAAATTTTTTTAGGGCTGGCCTGGCCTGACCTGAAGACTATTAATTTAAAAAAAAAATTATATATATGTGGATATCAAACAAACTCAACTCTAGTGAGTTTGACAATGTTGGTTTGGCGGGTTTGATAATATTGGTTTGATTTGATTTCATGTGAATGTGAATAACAATATTGGCTTGGTTTGGTTTGATTTTATATTTTAGTATTTATTTTTTAAATTAAAAAAAAATACATATATATATATAGTCGGGCCGGGCTTGAGCTTGTTTTTTTTTTTGTGGGCCTAGACTTGGACATGAAAATAGGGCCCAATCATAGAGTCAAGTTAGGCTAGGGTCTAGTTGTTTTTTGTAATAGCCTAACTAAAGCCCGGCCCATGACCACCCCTACTAGGAGCCAAAAAATAGTAGTTTTCCATCTTCCTTCATTCATTCTCTAAACTTTTGTTTTAAGTATTCTTATTAGATTAGATACGTCACTCTTTCTACTATTAATTAAAAGAAGAAACTCATATTTTATTCAAAAAATATAAAATAACTTAACTAAGCTTTTTTAATTTAAATTTAATATTTAAAAAAAAAAAAATCTAACATTTTCTCCCTCTCTACATCTCTTTCTCACTTTATTTCATTTTTTCTATATAGATAAAAAAAAATGCCCATTTCAAGTGAAATTTTGATGGAAAATAATAATATAATTTATTTTTAACATATTCTGATAAGTTAAATGAAAAAATAGTTTTTCAATTTAAAGTAGAAGGGAGTAAAGTATAGGTTTTTAAAGTAGATTGAACAAAATAAAATAAGATTAAATTAGAGAAGGTAAAAGGTAATTAACCCTCTATAAGATTAATTATACTTTACTCTCATGTGGTTAGACTATTTTGCAATTTATTCCCCTTGACATTGTCCTCACCACTTTGTCCCCCTGGTTAGGCTTTGTTGCATTTTACCCATTGATAGGCCTAACTACAAAGGAGCAAAGTGTTGTCGAGGGGGAAAAAGTGCAACAAAGGCCTATCCACAGGGGGACAAAGTGGTGATGCAAATACTACAGGAGATAAAGTGCAAAACGGTCTAACTATAAGGGATAAAGTGTAATTAACTCTTTTTTTTATATATATCTTTTATTTTTTTATTTCTCTATCATATGTTCACTCAAGAAATATCATTATTATCTCTATTGTATAACATGATTGTCTAACTTTTCGTTTCAAAATTTCATATGTTCACTCAAGAAATATCATTATTATCTCTATTGTACAACATGTTTTAAAAATTTCAACGTATTAGTTTTAGACCTGCATATTATTCAAGTCTAAAAAAATTATAGTAGCATATTTTTTTTTTATTTGAATATGACTTGTCGTGTAATTGATCTTTTAATTTTATATTTAATAATATTATAAAAGTGTAAAAATATAAATTTTAATGCTGACAAATAAAAATAAAATTGTAACCTTGAAATCTATTAATATCAACCTCCAACACTATTTATGTTTATCACTCATATTTATCAATGTTTTAAAACCCGGACTGGACCAACTAGTTCAACCAGTTAAACTGCCACCTAGGCTTGTTTCTGATTTGGTTAATTGCTCAAAACCATTTTAGGCCAAAAATTGGTGAACTTGCCATTTCGAAACGATATAACTGCCGAACTGGAACGAGTCTTAGAGAACCGGTTAGGTTTCTACCTTTTCCCATTTGACTAAATTGTTTCCAAAACAAAAAAAACTTAGGTGGAGTTTGGTAACCATTTCGTTCCCATCCCATGCAGTGGGATGGGAATGAGATGAGAATTATGTTTTATTTTTTAGAGCAAAATCATGTTTGGTAACGACATAATTCTGTTTCGATCTGGGAACAGAATCACATTTGGTAACAATAGAATCTATTTTGTTCTGGGAATAGAATAACGTTTGGTAAAAATATAATTTTGTTTCCTTCAGATAATAGAATTATGTTTGATAACAAAAATTTGTTTCCAATTTGGTTTTTTTTTTTTTTTTTTTTTTCCCCTTTTTTTAAAGTATGATAATAAATATGAAATTACACCCAATTCAAGCAAATCACACGTGACGTAATTAAACATAGATTTTAATAAAATTACGTATATACATACAGATTGTTTTCTTCTACAATATATGTTCATTTTTACCTTTTCTCATACTTAGATACAACAAGCAGCACAATGATGAGATGTACAAGCAACATCATAAGAATTAGGCTTTATTTACATCCCTAAAAAAATCAAAACAAAATTCTTATCAATTTGATTGTCGAGGAAGGCCATGTTTGTTCATTGGACTCATCTCTGCAAATAAAAAATAAATGAAAGAGTTAGTGAAAAATTGATATATTATTGGTGTGATATTAATTTAGAAAATATTAAAACTTATTTAATTTATACAAACCACATTTTAACTATTCCAAATTTCTCGGACAAGAATATCCCTAAAACGTCTCATTTCTCGTACACTTTGATTAGTGATCACAGGAACTTCATCATGTTCACGTCCTTGTCGCGACGTGCTTCCCTCCCCCTCTTCTGCATACCCCTCCCTACTCCATATTTCAAATAGATTATCATTCGTGTCGTGCAGTCTTATAAAATTGTGAAGCGTACAACACGCAATTGGAATATATTTTTGTACGTTCATCTCATAGGAAGGCATGTTCTTGAGGATTTTGAACCTCGCTTTAAGCACATTGAAACATTGTTCTACGACGTTTCGGAGAGAGGAGTGACACTGATTAAATTTTTCCTCCAATCTCGCTGGTTGCCTATCTCGAAAATCTCGTAAATGGTATCTTTCCCCCTATATGGTGCCAAGAAACCATGTGTATTCGTATATCTCGAATCCACAAGGTAATATTTTCTTGCATTGTGTAATATTTATGGATATCTTAGAGGCGTAATTCAATACATATAAAATCATTCTATATTTATACATATTCCTGGATGAGGTGTTGGAAATAAAGTCGTCGGGTCCTTCATACATTCTGAAATAACATAGAGTCATTTTCAGTTCCTTCCCAACCTGCATATACGTATGTAAACATCATATTGAAACTGCAAATGCACATAACGTTTTGAGTTTTCTCCACTTTACGTCCTTGAAACAGAATCTGATCTTCTCGAGGAATCGATGCGGCAACGTGGGTGCCATCTATCGCCTCCACACAGTCCTATAGATATTCTTAAAATTATTAGTTCCAATATTTTTTTTTTAATTCTAAGTACTATTTAAAAAAAAAAAAAAAAAAAAAAAAAAAAAAAAAAAAAAAAAAACACTACCTTTACCTTAAAGAATGGGTAGAACCTCGGATTGTACAGTATTTCCGGAGGGACTTCATTGAAATTTGGAGGAGTAATCAACTCTACACCCAATTTTCATATGGCCTTCAACACTTTGCCAAAATACCATGATATAGTTTGCGTTGAGCGTTGAAAACGATCGATGGTAAGTCGCATAGATTCACTATGTGATAAAATATATAAACAAATTTCTACTTGTTCTTGAACACTAACATATCTACTCTGCTGAAGGTAACCTTTGGACATTAATAATTCACACAATAACTTAAATGTATCTTGGTACATCCTAAACGTATCGTAACAACGTGCATTGTGTCCTTCTAATGTTTCTTTCATATAATTACCACCTTATAATACAGACGTCCTACAAGGTTGTTTCTTTGCACGCTGAATGCGTCGTGCCATATCACCTAGATTTGCAACATGTTCTATGTCGTCAGCATCGTAAGCGTCAAACACGTTTTCAAGGTAGGTCGTGTGTTCCTAATCAATTTCGTCCAAATATCCCGAATCCATCCTACAATATAGACAAACAAAAAAAACTACACAAATAATCAGAGAATGAAACTGCCCCTCCCTCTCCGAAAAAAAAACCAACACACATGGAAAAAAAACTGCAGACATACATACAAAAAATCCTGCACACCAAAGAAATAGAGAAAAAAAAATTACACACAAATGGGGAAAAAAGCTGCACGCATATGGGAAAAAAAACCTGCACATATATGGTGGTAGTGGGAGGGGGGAACTGCAGATATACGTACAAAAAATCCTGCACACCTGCACAGTCCAAAAACTGCACATAAATGGGGAAAAAAAATGCACCCAAATGGCAATAAAAACTGCACACGTAAGGAAAAAAAATTGCACACAAATGGCAACAAAAACTGTACACCTGCACAATTTCAGCACCTGTACACAAAAAAAAAAAAAAACCCTGCTCAATTTCAAGACAAAAAAAATAAAATAAAATTGCACAATTACAAACCCTATACACACAAAAAATGTACACCTACTACTCAACCACAATAATCGTCATCGACCACAATAATTGTCATCAAACTAGCACAAATTTAAACTCAAATTCAACATAACTAACAAACCATAATTGTTTTACACAGAACTAAATTCAAACATAATAATGTATTGAACATAAAAATAACTAAAAACAAACGATGACCAAAGTATTGTTTGACTGCAAATAAAACAAACACACTGAAATTAACTTTGTCCTCTCATCACCCACGCCCTTCGCGCTTCCGGAAGCATGTGGAAAAAAGTAGTCCTAAATAACACATTGTTGGTCCAATGATCGGCCGCATCTAGATATTTACTCATGTCCTCAATACCCATAGCATTTAGGATTTCCATACATGAAACCAATTTATCCTGAGCTTCACTAGTTGGGTCTGTAATTTTGGTTACGTTACCAGTTGAAGCATTTGATTTTGATGAGTACCGTGCCAATGTTCTTTAAGGATGTCACACCTTTGTTTTTGTCCTTTAGCAAATGACGTCGCCATAGACTCAAATGCATCTCCCACACTATCCTTACGAACTCGTTTTTTTTCTCCTTCTCATTTTTTCTTTTTGAAATTTTTGAACCTACCTCAATTACATCGTCATTAGGCACCTCATCAGCCTTCGGCCCATATGCAGGGTCAGTTTCATTTGATGAGGATGGGGGTTGGGTTGACGCATGCCCATATCTTCCCGTTGCAGTGGTATCCTCATAGATAACGCACAACTTCGGGTATAAGGAACATCCATTTTTTTAAAAATGTTTCGCATATTTGTCGACCTATTACACATGCAAGGAAAAATCAATTTGTTAATTGTGTAATAAGCCAACATGCATGACGTATGTAATTTAAAGAAATTTATAAGTACCGATATACCTCGGCCATCCGCTTCCATTGATCGCCGAAGGCATATATCCTACCGGTGGTCTTATCATATGTAAATCCTGCCCCTGTCTCCTTATGGATTGAAACACCTATAAACAATTCTCATCTTATTGAACTTGTTCTTAAGTTGTACCGGCTCAAAAGTTAACCCCGTTCTTTTATTCATTTCATTCAAAATGGTGTTCTAACTGTCTTTGATGAACGTTGTTGTTGTTGTCTTATTACCCATAAGCAATTCACCTGCCATTAGTTCAACAAAAATATTAGTATTATTGTCACTCCACAAATTAACCTTCGGTTTTGAGGTTCCCTCCGAAGTAAGAACAACATTTTCTTCAGCACCAATGGTTGCCATCTACAATATAAAGTGTTTACTATGCGAAAAACTTGGAACATAGAATATATATAGTGCACAACATAGAACAATTGAAACAATAAGTTCCAGTTCAAACATGTACTAAAAGGTTATCATGTGATTGAGAGATTTCTCCTATCACAACCACCACCAAAAACCATTACCATTTGAATGACAAAGTTATATGAATAAATTCATAGCTAAGATAAAGAACTAAACAGAGAAAATTGAAACAGATTTTTGTAGCAGAACAGAATTGTTCCCAGATGTCTGTCTCCTTTCCAAATTTTTTGCGTAATAGAAAACTGGGAACAAAACACCAAAACAAACATCTCTTTAGCCTCTGCTATGGAATTGCATTTAATTTCGACCTAGTCATGTGTTCATATAAAATCAAATGAACCTAGAACAACAGCAAGTTTTTGATCATGTGTTAATATATAGCCAATGAATTTAGAATAGCAGCTAGTTTTCGATCTTGCTTTCCTAAACACACCAAAATTCTTATATTATAATTTGAAAAAAAAAATTGAGCTTAACTTTCAATTCCAATTTCACAGCCTATTTCAACCCAAACAGATAGATCCAGCACAGTTTAAAGAATTGCAAACCAAACAGACCCAAGAATCGCAAACCAAACTGACCCAAAACCCTAGATGTAGGGGAAATAATTGCAAATATGTAAAAATACCGTAGATGTAGGCCACCATTTTATCGAACGGACCCAAAACCCTAGATCTAGGGTTTGATTCTCATCAAACTTGACAGAAATTGCACACAAAAACAGGGGGAGAGAGAAAGAGAGAGGGAGATATAGAAGAAACCTTACCTGGGACCCCGAATTTCCTGTGCAACGAAGGATTGCAAAGCGTCAAATAGCGACGAACAAGCGACTTCAAGACAGCAACGACAAGCGATGAACAAGGGAAGAGGAGGCGACGACGAAGGGAGGAGCAACTTCGAAGAACGATGGAGAGTAGAGGAATGAGGAGCTTCGAACGATCGATCCTAGAAGTGAGAGGAGAAGACGCAAAAGAACGAAGGAGAAGATTGGAGGAGAAGATTGCAGAAGTGAGAAGGAGCCAATGATAATCGGGAATAAAAAGAAGAATGATTCTCATTAATAATTGTTATAATACCGAGCGTATCCCCTTTTTTGTTTTGGGATGGGATGAGAAATGACTTTTTTTTTCATTCTTCCATCAATACAAAAAAAAATGAGCACATTTCTTATTTTGAAATGGGATGAAAACGGAAACAGTGGTATACCAAACGCTATTCCCAAACAGAAATTCTAAAAATATAGGAATATGATGGAAACGGTTACCAAACGGGGCCTTAAATTCCCAACTCACAGTTGTTGTATGCCCCCTAGTCTATTTCTCTTTCTTGTATAGTCGTTACACACATGGCCACACGCAACACTTTCGATCTCTCTTTCTCTCTTCCATTCCACTTCCGATTCCTCTATTTTTCACTTCCAATCTCTCTCTCTCTCTCTCTCTCACTCTCAGTCTGTCCAGCTTGTTTCTCGCAACCTCTAACAACGACGATGGGTTCCTTGCTGCTTCCGAAGATGACAAACTCCTCTTTTTTATGCAGCCTCCAATGATAACGGCAGATGGGTAGAGTAATTGAGAAGTGTATTTTTTTTTTTAATATTTGTTGACTTTGTTAATAGTTCATTTCATATTTTTAATTTAATTTTTGAATAATTTATATATTGTTTGTTTAATAATGTTAATGTGTTTAATTTTTCTTTTTTGTTATTTATTTAATTTGATTATTTTAATATAATTGTTGTTTAATTTGTATATTTCTATAATTACTCTTGAGGCGTCCGTGATTTGAGCAGCAGAGTGAATGAGGCGAGAAATCTGAAAACTCTGAGTGAAGATGATGAAGGATTTTTCTTCTTGTTTTTCTTCTAAGATTTTCTAGTTACAGGTTTCTGTAGCTACAGTGAGTTTTGGTTTTGTCAAAACTTATATTTTAACTATTATGTTTTTCGTTGAATTTTGAGTGATTTATCAAAATCTTATCCTAAATGACTTTAAGTTGTTTAATTTGTATAAATGATATATTAATAATGTGTTAATGCAAATTGTTTAATTATTTTACTGAAAATAGATCAAATGAGCATTAATATAATCGCATATATCGTATAATCATGAATAGCATGATGTAACTGCATAAACACCTAAACACATAAAAGGGTCTCTTATTGAAGAAAATTATAACTATATGAACGTAGTGAAATTCAAAATTTTTAAATAAAATTACTTTCACAAATAATTTTCCAAGCTCGAATCAGTTTGCGATAATACGAATTAATAAATGAACATAAAGAATATTTCAAATTTTAACTTTATACCTTTTCTGGTACTTCAACCTCATATCCGGTAGTTTCCAAGACGTGATTTGAGAAGGCTCTTTCAAGAGCGACATCAGCGGATCTTCCTACGAGTGGCAATACTTGAATAATGGCACAAACGTCCTACCTTTGACAATACCCACTGGAAGAAATCCAAATGAATGGTGTATGTTGATTACCTAAGAATCGTATTCTAAATCGGTAGATTTAGGGTATATTCTATTTTGTTCTAGGTGGTAGTAAGAATTAATTCGATAGAGCAATTGGATGAAGAAGGAACAAGATAGTTATCCTACATAGAATGGGATGCCCAAAATTATTAGAGCGTTGGGCATCTATTAGTGGCCTCTCTCATATTTATAGTGTCTAGGGTTCAAAACCTTGAGCCCTTTTGTTTCCTATTTGCACTTTGGCCCTCAAACTTTTAAACAGTTTAGTGTTACTATTTATTCTTTTTTCAAGTACTATTGTAACTCATTCTCCATTGTGTGTGACTCATTAAGTTTGTATCAAAATATGTACGATTAAAAACCATTAATTAATTAATTAATTAACCAATAAAAAATGTTACAATTTCAATTTTTCCATTATGTATAGAACAAGTCTTTACGGCATCTCCACCAACTATGAGTTACATATACCCATATATCATAGCTATATCAAATTGATAATAATTTAATTAGAGAACCCACCTAGGTACACCTGCCATGCAATTCGATCTCTCGATCTCTGTGTCCCAAAAGAACCAACAGGGTGAGATATAGTCAAAACCCTTGTTTCATATCACTGGTTTACTTTAAGATACAAATTAGAATCATATTCTAATCATCACACTGTTTTCACCAAAATCTTTAAGTAAATTATGATTGATCACATAGGACAATTCTCTTTTTGCTTAAAGCGTAATATATCATTTATTGCATACTCAAATAATCACATGTATATCTCACTATACCCAATAAATACCTTTGAAGTCTTGTGCCTAGAGTATAACACTTAATATTATCAAAATATAGAAGTGTTCACACGACAAATAGTACCTCAAGTCAAAAGATCATATACACTTTTACAATTTAGATATTTTATTTTGACTTTAAGAAATATTGTCTAGATAGAATATCAGGTTATGGTTACGATTGGGTACTCACTAACATTTAACAAGCCCTTCTTGTGGTTGTTCTAGAATCTCGTACCGATCAATTTGAGACTCACCATTCTCATTTGAGAAAACACTGCACAAGCCAAGCTATCCGAATTATTAAGTACCAATTAATAATCTTACGACTAAGAACATTTTAAGATATTCAATTACCAAGTGTCTATGATCTCACTTCTTTTTAATCTCATTAAAAAGTTAAGACACTTCAATCGAATATCTAAGAAATCTTGACAACTATATAGTACATACAAGTGATATCTAAAATATCATGTTGGTATGTGAAATAGCAATTTTTTTTTTTAATTTAATTAATTGAGATTATTTCCAAAAATAAGTCTACCTAGGATTGTCAATAGGACTTATCCCCAACAATCACCAACTAGCACTATATCTAATCTGGTAAAGCATCATATACATTATCCAACTACCTGTTGTCACGTTAGGGCCCTAAGTGAGTGGATCTCTCACATTATCTACTGAGCATACTTTCTAAATAGATAAATTAACTTCCAATATAATAAGAAAGCACTACTCTTGGTGTTTGGATATTGATAAGACCTAGGTATCTTGGCTTGAGCTATAGCCCTATTATTGTCATAATACCGAGGTATCGTGACTCAATGTGTAAGGTCCAATCTTTGCATTAGCATATTTTTAATTTAATTTTATAACATTTAGAAAATAATGAGGTTTAATATCCCATTTAAATTTCACATTAAAAATTTTAGGGGTTAATATGTGAATTTAGAATTAACCTTTTAAAATTTTTGGGATTATTATATTATTTAAAATATATTTTTAATAATTTTAAAATATAATTAATACTTTAGGGTACTTGGTGTAAATAATATATATATATATATATATATATATATATATATATATATATGTTTGTTTGTGTGTGTGCGCGCACGCATTGAAAAAAAAAAATCTCTCTTTCATTTGTGGTTCTCTCTTGGTAAGGTATGTTTTTATTTTTCACACACACACATACATTGTTAAAATAAAATGTATATCATGTTTAATTTATGAGACCATCTACATGGATGCGTATATAAGTATATTTATATGCAAATGTATATAAGTATATTTACATGAAAAATACATATATACTTGAGTTTGGGGAATATAGTGAATCTATATTCATAAATAGAAATATTTAAATTTCTAAGAATTTAATTTAAAATAAAAAATTGTAAATTTGATTAGAATAATAAATTTTTGTATATGATTAATTAGTAATAGTGTTAATAATCAGTTAATATTTATACTGCAAAATTATTAATTAATAAACTTTGTAAATGTAACTATAACATTTTAATTGTATAATTAATATTGGGTTATGAAAATAGAGCGTCCAATTATAGTAAATTTTATATTATTAGGAAAATTTGGAAATGGGAAAAAAAAATACACTTTAGTATCACGCATTATATTGCATATTAGATTTATTTAGATAAATTCTTAGTTTAGCCTATCGTTGTTAGATTCAAAGGTGATATCGACTATGACAGTATTTCGACGATAGCCTATTAGCAACACAATTTTCTAGGTGAGAGTATTATCTTTTATATAAATTCTTAAACAATATTTTCATACCAAATTGTGCAAAGACAAGATTTATTAAAATGAATCATTTTATAACGTGAAATTGATCAAATAAATGGTTAAATGTGAAAAATGATTTTTATTATTATGCTACTATGCCATAATGTGGTCTCGATAGAAAGGTATGTCCTGCGGGATGTTGTTAGTTCTAACAGGAGGGTATGTCCTGTAGGATATTGTATTGTGACCATACAGGAGAGTAAGTTCTACAGATGGTTGATATACATGTTGTTGTTGTTGTTGTTGTTGTTGATGATGATGATGATGATGATTATCATTATGATATGGTGATTTATACCACGTGTTGACTCGTACCATTAGAGATATTGAATGACCCAGACATTAATGACAACCTTAAATTGCACAATTGTACAAGTTACGGCACTATCATAACTCCCAATCGTGAGGTCAATGATCCTATGGTTAGTAGGGAAGTATATTTGTAGTATAGGAAAAATTACAATTTTTGTCTTCGTATTTGCACACGTTTTTCTATTTTGGCCTTCCAATTTTTTTTGTCAAAGTGATCCATGTATTTGCACACATTTTTTTTTAAGTGCCTCTTCTGTCAAAAAAGGGGGTGAAAATTGATGGAATTTGTGCATGTGGTCAAATTAAAAATATAGAAATCAAATTGAAATAATTGTCAAACTTTAGGGGTGCAAGTGTAAATATGCCCCTTTCTTCTCTTTTATTCTGGAAAAAAACCTTATCCCCTCTAAAATCCGAGTTCATCTCCGTTCAAATGATCACCTCTGATCATCGGACATTTATCGGTGTCATGTCCAAACTGCCCACAACTCGACACCGAACAATGCCTCTTCTTCCTATAAGCATCCATCCCCTCTCTCGATCTCCTAATCTCCTTCAGCTTCCCCAAAGACATGGAATCATGATGATGATTCTCGATAAAGCTTTGAACAATGCTGTCGGAATCTTCAACTTCCGGTAAAATCAACGAATCCGACGGACTACGATAACCCATATCGGTCTCACATCGCGACGGCGCCACTCAGTGATTCCAATCGCGAACAAGCTCCAAGACATCTTTGCGTAGCTCAGAAGTCAATTCAAGATCGAGCTCCCCCAGGTGGTCGTTGTGGGCAGCCAGAGCAACGGCAAGTCTAGCGTCTTGGAAGCTCTCGTTGGGCGTGACTTCTTGCCCAGGGGTTCAGATATTTGTTCAAGGCGGCCGTTGGTGCTTCAGTTGTTGCAGACTAAGCGGAAGACTGATGGAACTGAGGAGGAGTAGGGTGAGTTTCTACACTTGCAAGGAAAGAAGTTCTATGATTTTAATGACATTCGAACTGAAATTCAGGTAATTCAATTTGTTTTATAGTATAATATTGGTTGGTATGATACGCTATGTAGTGAACTTAGCCTCTGTTAAAATATGTGAATACGAACAAGACTCAAAGAATAACTCAACTTATTTCATGTTATTAAACAAATCCAACCCAGGCTTGTTATTCTAAATCATTTCATAAACAAACGAACACCCAACAATGGTTTTGGGCCCGTGCGATCTCTTCAATGGCTGTGCGATTTCCTCCACAAACCCTCCATCTCCATAACCGGGATTTCGCATTTCAACAACCCTGTTTTCAATGGCCATTGGTTCATGGATCCCAATCGCAAACCATGTACGACAAGACCTGCCCGTTCCACAGAAATGCCTGGAACTGTCTGAGAAACAATAAGGACAAGATGGATCCGATCAATTCGTGGAAATGGCTGTCCGATAAATGCGATTTGCCGATGATGGACTCCATTAAGTTCATGGGTATGATGAGAAACTAGAACATTGGGTTCCCGGTACTAAGAAGTGGAAGAGAAAGGGAGCCTGGAAAAGGCTGCGGAGAGAGTTTAAGAGAGAGAGGAGGTCTTTCAGAAGGAAGGAGAAGAAGTTAGGTATTGACACTTGCACCCTTAAAGTTTGGCCATTATTTCAATTTGATTCATATAATTCCAATTTGACAACATGCACAAATTCTGTCAATTTTCACCCTTTTATTGACAAAAGGGCCACTTAAACAAACGTATGCAAATACGAGGGTCACTTTGATAAAAAATAAATAAATATTGGAGGGCAAAACAGAAAAACGCGTGTAAATACGAGAACCAAAATTGTAATTTGCCCTTTATTATATAAGAGTGACTTGATTTGGTTGATTTATAGTCAGTTGTTATATCTCGACGATATCTGTGGATTTGATACTGCTCAGAGTGTGGTTATATCCTGTTTTAGAAAGTATTATTGTGGTTATATTTTGTTTTGAAAAGCGGTATTTGATAAATATGCTTAATCCGTAAATTGTTTTTAAATTATGAATATAGTACACCAATAAAATATTTTATCTTTGGTACCTCAACTGGAGACGGGTCCACCACTGGCGCTAGGTAGAATAAGAAGATGTTGTGCTTATTTCTGAGACTGTTAGTACAGTTGTTGGAAGCGAGTGGGTTGGACCTTTTTGTAGTTTCGTTACGAAATAATCGGTTGTGTATAACAGTAGAATTTTGAGTTGGTAAAGTATTTATATTCTTCTAAAAATCTATGTCATATAACTGTTAAGGTATATATGTTGTTGGTTGCATAACACCAAGTTGAGATCACGCCTATCCTAGGGTGTGGGGTCTGGGGTGGGGTGGGACAGTTTTTGGTATTAGAGCCTAGGTTTTAGGTCTTGTAGACTTGTCAGGTTGTTTCGTCAGTAGTAAACGATAAGATATGATGTTGATAGGTTGGTTTGACACTTAAGTGATAGTTATTTCGACTTGATTAAATAGTACATTTTATCATGCACTGTTTGCTGCATTGTTGGCATTTTTATTTATTAAATTTCATTTCATATATTTAATATGGAACGTTGAAATGAAAGTAATGGGAGTTTTGGACCCCAAAGAAAAAGGGGTAGGGCACAAGAAAGATTGGATGCAGTCGAGGGAATGTTACAGGTTATTGCGCAACTAACTGAGCAACAGATAAAGATGGAATGCTAGAGGGTCCAAACCGAAACAGCTAATCATCAGACACTCTTGAAAAAATTCAAGTAGTTGGATCCTCCAACTTTTACAAAAACTACGGGTCCTGTTGATGCTGTGAATTGGTTGAGGAGCATAGGGCACGCATCCGAGTTGATAGGCATTACTGATGACAGTTGAGTTTCTCCCGCCACCTTCCGGCTAAAAGGGGAAGCCGAACATTGGTGGGAGGCAATGAAGAGGTTAATTTAAATTTCGGTCTAGGAGAGCACCTGAGATCAATTTGTTGTAGTATTTATAAAAAAATATTTTCTTGAATCCTATCAGTTCGAGAAAGAGGAAGAATTCAGACTATTGAAACAAGGGAAGACGTCAGTTCTGCAATATGAAATCAAATTTGATGTCTTGTCCCGATTCACTTATGATTTGGTAAAGATCAAGGAAACAAGATGTAGAAGATTCCAAAAATGATTAGGTTTGCAAATATGTTCAAGGTTGACTGACACGCAGATCAAAAGTTACATTGAACTTATGAATAATATGAAATTAGTAAAGAAAGATGTGCAGGAAGCTACCCAAAATCGTGAACAGTTCAAGAAGAGCAAATTTGATTTGTCTAGCAGATACCCAGGTGGCACATCTCGGGGATCTAGCCCTTGATCACAATTTTCACGGGCTCCAATAGTCGACCAGTTGGCTAGGAGCCTAGGCTAACGACAATCATATTCCGGGCGACGATAGAATGTACCTGGATAGAGTTCAAGCCAACAAGGGCAAGGTAAGGGCCAAACATCTAGCCGAACCGAGACAGCCGTATGTTATCAATGTGGATCACCGGATCACTTCATTAGAGACTGTTCTATGATGGGCCCAATATGTTTTCGTTGTCATGAGTCAGGACACACATCCTCATATTGTTCAAAACCTGCTGTTACACCTACGCCGACACCTTTTGTGACTAGCGTGGGCAGTGTTGGCCCTAGCGATGTTTAGGGAAGAGGTAGAAGATTGGTCTGTAGACCTCCAACTCGGGGGCGCGTATTTGTTACTACACAGCAGGATGCTCAAGCTACCCCAGATGTGATTACAGGTATCATGTCTTTATATGATCGAGATGCATGCATACTTATCAATCCAAGTTCTCATTCATTTATTTCGACAACCTCTATGATACATGTAAAAAGATTCTCTACTCCTATGTCATATGGTTTAATTATGTTGACCTCTGTGAGTAAGTTTATGTTAATAGGTAATGTGTACAAAAACTATCTGCTTCACATTGGGAATATAGAATTATCAGTAGACCTATTACCCCTGAGTATTTACGATTTTGATGTAATACTGGGTATGGATTTTCTATCTAACTATCATGCCACCGTCGATTGTTTTAAAAATGAAGTTATTTTTTTAGTCCAAGGCGAGTTAGAGTTTGAGTTTTTGCGAGATAGAATCATTACCCTTGTCAGTTTGATTTCAATCCTAGAGGCCAAAAAATCATTAAATAAGGGATGCTAGGGATACCTTGCGCATGTGATTGACATTAGTCAGAATGAGGTACAATTGAAAGATATCCTAGTGGTCGAGGATTATCCCGATGTATTTCTAGAAGAATTGTTAGGATTGCTAGTAGATAGGAAAATTAATTTCACTAACAAGTTACTTCCTGGTATTTCTCTTATATTAATTCCACCCTATCGCATAACACCCACAGAGCTGAAGGGATCGAAGATTCAGTTGCAAGATCTATTAGACCGCAAGTATACCAGACCAAGTATTTCTTCGTGGGGAGCTCCAGTGTTGTTTGTAAGAAAAAAGGATGACACTCATCAATTACCGACATTTGAACAAGGTGATGATTCATAATAAATATTCGTTACCTAGAATTGATGATTTATTTGATTAGACACAGAACGACATGGTATTTTCGAAAATAAATCTTCAATCATGATATCACCAGTTGAAAATTGAAGATAGTGATGTGTCTAAGATGGCGTTCCGTACAAGGTATGGACATTACAAATTTTTAGTTATGCCATTTGGGTTGACGAATGTCCTAGCTGCATTCATGGATATGATAAATTAGATCTTCCAGTCTTATTTAGATTAATTTATCATCGTATTCATTAATGATATACTGAATTACTCCCAAAATAAAGAAGAGCATGCAAAGTATCTCAAAATTGTGCTACAAATTTTGAGAGATAAACAATTGTATGCATTGTTCAGTAAATGTGAGTTTTAGCTGGATCGAGTTGTATTTTGGGGGCATGTTATCTTAGGTAATGGTATACAATTCGACCCAATGAAAGTCGAAGTCGTTGTTCAGTAAAATATGCTAAAAAGTATGACAAAAGTTTGAAGCTTCTTAGGATTGGCGGGTTATTATTGCTGGTTTGTACAAGGATTTTCCATTATAGTTTCCCCTTTTCAAATTTGTATATTAATAGATACACAAAGACCAAGCTAAGGTAATGGTTTTGAAGTTTGAAAGATATCTTTAGTTTCCAAAACTCATGGGCCCACAAACGTAAATATGTACCGAGCACCCTTTAAGTTCATTTCTTGATTATTTATACTTCGTGACATTCTTTATAAAAGTATGTCTTTGGAAACCAGTAACTTCTGAAGCTCCATTTCCAAAGATCAATTTGAATATATTGAAAGTACTTTCCTTTCTTGGATTTTTTCTTTTTATCGATCTAATCTTTTGGCTCTTTGAGAATATATATTAGTTCTTCTTGGAGGAAAAAGTCTTGTTTTAAATAAGAAATGATCACTTTGGATTTTTAAGATCCTATGGATATCTTCTACAAATTTAGAAGTACAGGAAGAAAGACTTCTAAATTAAATGCCAAAGATTAAGCGAATGAGTCTGACATATTTGTAAAAATCAATCTATTGCCAGTTTCGAGAGTCTAAAGGGATCCCGAATCCTTTAGGTCTTCGCTATGGACAATCATATTGGGTCGAAGCCCACCGACAGATGATCCTAATGCCATTTCCCAAAGAAACATCTTTTAAGGTGTTATATGTTGCAATGCAACTATGCTTGCCATAAAGTGACTCCAGGCGTTCACTGTTACACACAAGTTCAACTAACTTTCGTACTGTATCTAGAACTCTTTACTTGATGTTATCTAATAACATCGATTCTACTTATAATCCTCTTGTTTCTATCAAATAGTTAAATGTTTCTCTTTAGTGTTTTATCTAGTAAGATAACCGCATCATACAGAACTTAGCCTAACATTTTTGAAGTTAAAATGAATTTTAATTTCCAAAATTAATCTAAACAATTTGGGAAAATTTGGTTATGATTAAATTAATTTTTTCAATAACTTTAATAAGGGTTTAGTTCATTAATATCTATATAATAAAGTATAACCAACAAACAAAATAAACAAAAAATTATCGGCCATTATATTTTGATTTATTAGGGTATTATATGAATCTAAATGTACTCCCACTAAATTTTTAGGATCTCGCATTCTTCAGCAGAAATCTGTACATTCCAAATGTATCTTGTGGGGAATTAAATAATCCCTAACACGTTGATAGCGCCTGCCTGACTAAGGAACTACCACTCTCGGAGATAGGAAACTCTTGCCTCTTACATTTTCAGTAAAATTTAATTCATGTTTGGTCTCTAGTTTGATCATAACTCATCCGACAACTAAAGGATATATCTTGCTAGTTAAGTTATACCCACCCGACAATCCTTAATATGCACCTCTCCTGATAGCTAAGAGAACATACCAGTCTGCTCTGTGCACGTTATAAATAAAGATAAGTTCATCGTATGCTTGATTTCTAGGAAACGATCATGCCCAATAGGTAAGGATCAACTTTAGGCTTATGGAACTCCTACCAGAATAGATCCGTTGGTAGAAGAACACGAAGACACATATCTCATATGCTTTTCTTTTCAACTTAATATTTACTTTGAGGGATTTTGGATTTTATATCTCATTGTTTTCTTATTTAGTTTGTTTAACATGTATTATACAAATACATTTCTACATACATATACACACACACACACATGCTATATAGGCTCATATGCAACATAAGAAATATGTAATAGCCCTAGGCATGCATATAAATGGCCCTAATATGATTATTCACCTTTAATGCGATTCAATTCAAGCCACTAAATTGAATTTAGGATTAATCTAACAATGAAGACTATTTAATTATAATTATCCAAGGACAATTAAAATAGATCTTTAATTTAAATTGAAATTCGAACATTTCAATTAAAATCTATATCTATTAATCATTACCAAATAATAATTAAAGTAGACTTTTAATAAAAACTAGGATTTAATAATTCCATGTTTATTAATTAAAATTCTATATTTATTAATCATTATCAAATGATAATTAAAATAGAATCTTAATTAAAATGAAATACCAAGGATATCAAATCCATTTAACATTTTAAATTTAAATTTCATGTCCATCAATTATTATCTAATAATAATTGAAATAAAATTCAAATTTAACATTCAAATCCTTATGCTGACTTTCAAAATCAAATTTAACAATTACCAATTATTATCTAATAATAATTGAAATTGAATTTAAATTTGAAGATCAATTTAAACTCTAAATTTATAACACTTATTTATATTCAAATTCAATATCTAATAATTATTATCTAATGACAATTAAAGTATAATTTAAATTTAAACTAAGTTATTATAATTAAATTTAATTTGAAATCCAACACAATTGATTAATGATGGTAAATCATAGTTGGTAGTTCTCGAGGCGTGATTTAAGAAGGCTCTTCTAAGGGTGGCATTAGGGGATCTTCATACGAGTAGAGATCTCTGAATAGCGACACAAATGTCCTACCTCTAACGATATCCACATGAATAAATCCATATGAATGGTGTTTACAGATTATCTAAGAATAGTATTCTAAATCAGATGTAGGGTAGATTCGATTTGATTCTAGGTGGTAGTAAGAATCAAATTGATAGAGTAATCGAAAGAAGAAAGAAGAAGATGGCTATTCTAGACTATTTAGGATGGCCTAAATTCTTAGACGATTGGGCGACTATTAATGTCCTTCCTCTTATTTATACTATTTAGGGTTCAAAATCTTGGATCCATTCTTTTCCTATATGTACATTAGCCCCTGAACTTTTGCTCAATTTAGCATTAAAATGTAATCATTTGAGATTATTTCCAGAAATAAGTCAACTTAGGATTCTCCATACGGCTTATCCCTAATATTCACCTCATAATCGCATAAGCATATGATTTAATCACATAGGCATGATATAAGAATGATAGAATTGCCTGTGTGATAAGTGATAGCTCAAATTTAATACTCGAATTTAAGCACAAATTATTAGTAAAATTGCATTGGAGTATGAGTGTCGATTCATAGGGATTGGATTGAAATTATTAATTTTTATCTTATTTTTTGATTGGATTTAAGAAAAATAATTTTGGAATTTCTAATAAAAAAAAAATTAATTTAAATTTGATAATGATGAATGATCGGGTTAGAGACATGTATTTGTTTGTCGATTATCCCAATGCGTTTTACTCTTTATGTATTTTGATTTTGTGTATAATGAAGTAATCTAGGTACAAGACTTTACAATGAAAGTGCGACAATTTATTGGACATGGACTATCTTCGGGATTCGGTTCCTAATTTATGATGAACCAATCCCTAAATATTCCATCCTATCAAATGTATCAATTAATCGATCGTTTAACCGGTATGGATTATCTTCGGGATTTGATTCCAGCTAATCGACGATGAATCAATCCTTAAGTATAATCCATCATATTAAACCATATCGATTCCAATGAAAACGGGTTGAATAACGGTTAGATCTAAATCACATGTGTCATATCAAACCCACAAATACCAATAATTTATTTCTAACATTTGTAAAATAATAAACACGATTCAATTGGATAAACAATGTAAAAACATTATTAACTTGTTATACAACCTTATACACAGGTAAAATAGAATAAAAAATAAGATTACATTATGAAAATCTAAAGTAAATACAGCCTAACTCGGTTTGGAAGCCTTAGCCTTCAATAGAGTTTTGTTCTTCCCAAAAGATGTTCAACAATGGTGCCCAAAATAAAGCATAAAATATGAAGAAGAAAGAAAAAAATGAATAAAAAAATTAAGGATCAATCCCCTCAATGAATCATCTAGAATTAAATAAATAATACAACAGAGGTCAAGGCTCTGTACCCCAAAAATTACCGAAATACAACCTTTAATGCCAAATTGTAACGGTTTCCCAATTTGGGGAACTGTTATTGGATTTACCAATCTCGGTCATGGGCGTGACCTACCGACATGGCGGGTTTGTTCGTGAGTCATGTCCAAGTCGGTTCACGGATTCTGCTCTATTTTCGTGTTTTTTTTTTCTTTTATCATTTTCGGTATTTCTTTCTTTCTGAGTTTTTACCTACAAAAATAATGAACTATATTATTGCTAATTAAAATTTGATAAAAAAATAAAATAAAATTATAGGTTTAAAGCATAAATTTAGTAAAGAATTGAGAATGATCAATAAACATGTGATCTAATAAAGGCACATGAATAATGTAGTCACACAATTTTCATAAGATATAAGCATATAAGAATGCAATCATTTGGTCACATAATCTTCTTGGATATAACATATAAGTAGGAAAGCACGATCTGTAGATACTACATATTCAATTTATGTGACGAGCTTACTATGTAAACCATTATATTGTCTCCCACTATATGACATCATCAAAACCTAATATCTCAATAGCCTCCTCGAAGCTCGTAGGATCACTTTCTACTATGTAAGCAAGAAAGTCAAGATTTGCAGTCATAACCCTCTTACTATGTCTAGGTTTAGTCTCTTTCACATATGTTTTATCTCAGACTTCAATAGTTGTAGTATCAAACATTTTTTTAAAAAACTCGACTTTCAAGGAGTCTTACAAAGAAATACATCCTCATAAAATTCTTTTTTGGATTCCATTATAGTATTATTGTGTACATCTTCTATCTCAGACTTGGGTACAAGCATTGATAACCACTACTATTATGCGCATACCCAATTAATATAAAATTAATTGTTTTGAGTCATATTTCAGTCCATTTAGAAATAGGATCTGCTACCTTAGAAAGACACCCCCGTACTTTTAAGAATTTATAAGTGAGTCTTACTATCCTTCATTTAATTTGGAGTCTTTTCTAATTTTTTATGTGGAAACTTGCTGAGAACGTAATTAGCAGTAAGCAAAGATTTCTCCCCACATGTTCTGGGGTAAAGTAGAACTTATCAACATAGTTGATGAGGTTAAAAAATAGTTCAATGGACACGTCACTTTGAGACTCAAAAGATTGGAATATCCTATAACTTAACTCTTTTTTCCTTAGTTTAGGTTCCTGCAAAACAATACACTGTGGGTAGGCTTACTGGCGTTGCACCTCTGATGTGAGAATTGGTCAAGGGTTTCTCAGTAAAATTTGGCAGAGTGGTAACTAGGTAAAAATGTGTGTATCTAGTTAGCTCACCATTCTAATACTTATAAGCAGGTGAAGACTTGTTTGACAAGTCTTCTCTGATTCTCAGTTTATCATCATTAATGGTCTCGCCTTGTCGTTGTTTGGGTGGTGAGGATTATGGAGACGTGGATCGCGGGGCCGTTACTCGAGGAAGGTAACAACTCATTCATTAGATAGGTGGAGGCAATTTTAACTGCTTTGAGTGGAAGTAGCTGTCGGCTCTCTCTCTCGGGGGCGTAGCCTTGATTGGGGATTAGAGAGGGAGTCGAGTTAAGTTAATCCTCCGACTAGTTTCATAGTAGAGTGTACCCGAGATGATATAAAATTCGGGAGGGTAGTGTTGACTGGCCAGGAGCTCAGCAGCTTCTCGTGCTAGTTATGTGCTTAGGGACACGTGGCATTATTTTGGGCCTCGTCAGATTTTTTCTATTCAGCAATCAATTCTCCCATCATACTCATTTCAAACTTAACCTATATTATCTTGGAAAATTCTTAGCTAAGATCTTCGTTAGTGGATCCAAATATAATATCATCCATAAAAATTTGGACTAATAAGATATCTTTATCAGTTTATTTAAATTAAAAGAATAATATCACTGAGTCCAAGTTGAAAATTATTCTCAATTAAATATATGTTTAGTCTCTCATACCAGGTTCTAGGAATTTGTTTAAGACTATACAGAGCTTTACGTAATTTAAAAACATGATAAGAAAGTTTATCATTTTGAAAAGTTGGTAGTTGTTGGATGTAAACCTCTTCAACAATAAAACTATTTAGAAAAGTGCTTTCAACATCCATTTGAAATAATTTAAATTCATGAGAACAAGTAAAAGCCAACAACATTCTTATAGCTTCTAATCTAGCAACAGATACATATGTTTTATTATAATTTTTTCCCTCTTCCTGATTATAGCCTTGTGCTACTAATATTATTTTATTTCTAATTTCTATTCCTATTTCATCCTTGTTATTGAGATAAACCTATTTAGCACCAATAACAGTATGAAAATCATGTCTAGGAACTAAAGATCATATTTTATTTCTCTCAAATTGAAATAATTCTGCTTGCATGGCTAAAATACATGATTCATTGGTTATAACTTCATCAATATTTTTAGAATCAATTTGAGAAAGAAATGCAAGATTAATAACATCTCTAAGGAAAGACCTAGTACTTACACATTTTCAAAGTTATCAATGATTTGTTTCACTGAATGTCCTTGAACTATTTTTATAGCTCATGGAGTTATTAATTCCTCAGTCGGTGGTGACTTCTCATGAGCTTCTGATGGTTCTTTTCTAGATTCTCATTGATTTTTTGTTTTGTCGTTATGCGTACATCATCTTCATCCAAATCATTTGACGACACAAATGGATTAACCTCTTCAAAAATAATATGCATAGACTCTTCAACAACTAAAGGTATTTTTTTTTAATAAACTCTATATACTTTACTGTTCGAATCATATTTAAGGAAGATACCTTGATTAGATTTGGCATTGAACTTTTCAAAAGTTATCTTTATCATATAGCATTTACAACGAAAAACTTATAAAAATGATATACATATACATATATACATATATGTGGGGGGGAGGGGGGGGGGTTGCCATTTTAAATCTCATAAGGTGTTTTACAAAAACCTTATCTGATAGAAACACAATTAATGACATGGCATACTTACGAAGCTTCAACACAGAAGTATTTAGGAAGACTATTTTCATTAAGTATAGTCCTGACCATTTCCTAAAGCGTCATGTTCCTTTTCTTTTTTTTTTTTCAAGAATTCTATTTTTTTTTTTTGTGAAGTTATAGGAGTAGTGGAATTGGGACCAAATAAATCCAAATGTAGCAATTCAAGAGGCTTAGTTGTAGATGTATGCAGTTTCTTTCTGAAAGATGCTAGCTTGCTTGTCTAATTGACATACATCACAAATCTTATCTTTAACAAACTTGATATCAGGAAGACCACAAACAAGATTTTTCTTAGAGAGCCTAGAAACTAATTTCATGCTAGCATGTCCAAGATATCTATGCCACAACTAACTATTTTTAGATAATGCATTTAAACATGATAAATTTTGAGATGTAAAATCGTCAAATGAACAAGTGTAAATATTTGAAATCATGATGCAACAAGGAATATGCTATCATCATTACCACTCTTAATAATGCAATTATTATTATTATTATTAAAGAAGATATTATAACCTCTGTTGGCCCAGTAGAATACCTAAGAGGGGGGGTGAATTGGGTAATTTAAAAATTATCAGAATAAAACTTAAATAAATCAAATAATTAATTTTAATCATAAATTAATTATTATCTTTATATCACAGCGAAATTAAATAATTAACTAGGTGCACACCCAAACAACAAAAATAGCAAAGTAAATATTGCAGCACACTAAGATATATCATGGTTCACCAAGCTACTTTTTGCTAGTCCAGTCCTCCGAGCTCCACGGAGATTCGTACCCACTAATACTCAAGATCTCTTTAAAGGTAGGAACCAAACCCTCACACCGATTCTTTTACAGGCTCAGAATCAACCTTTACAATATCATTTTTCCAGACTAAGGAAGAACCTCTACTTTTTTCAGGTTAAAGAATAACCTAATTTTTTTTTTTAACACGAAGGCCAAAGAATCAAAACCTCACCAATCACTCAAAATATCCTTTTACCCTGTAAGAATTGAACCGTTACAAATTTAACTCAAAATACAATTCTATCCAGGAAGAATCACTACCTCAATCTCTTTACAAGAAGAAATTGAAAACGAGTTACCCCTGATTAAATACCCCAAATAGTATTTAACCTGTCACACTACTCACCAATACAAATTGATAAGTAGAAAATCTCACTCGGGGCTTCTACCAGTCCAGATAAATAATAACTCAATTAATATCCCAACTAAGGATAGAAAAACGTAAGATAGAAAATCTATTTTTAACAAGATATAGCAAATATTTGAGCATGTAATCGGATTCAAGAAATTGTTTGTAAAATATTTTTCTTCAATAAAAATTAGAAATAATTCCAAAGATCAATTTCCAAAATATAAACAAGTAATGCAATGATAGAATATAATTGGAAAGAATTACCTGAAATCCACAGAAAGAATAAATAGATCGATTTAACTTCAAATCCGGTAGCAACATAGATTAATCGCAATTGATTCTCAAGATTACTCTTAGAATAGCTCACAAACTCTTAGAAATATAACTCTTAGAAAATCTCACTCTTATGATATGATATGATTTCTCTTCCTTCTTGATATAAGAAATTCGCAGGTCTATTAAGGGAGAATGAAAACAGCCTTTTAAGGGCTAGTCCACATGTGTCATGACCATTAATAGCACTTATAGACCCTTATATATCATAATGAATTTGTTTTGGTTCAATTCATTTAATAACAGCTTTCAGATCTTTCAATTAAATCCCCAAAATATTTCTCAAACTCAATTAGATAAAATAGAAACAATTTTACGTACCAAATTGAGAAACATTAAAAAGTAATGAACCAAATCAATAGGATTTAAATATTAGGTGAAACATATCTTAAATATAAAAATATCCCCGAAATCTCTCTCAAATCCTAACAAAAAATGGCTACTTTTGGATATAATCTCAGAATAAACAAAATCCTGAAACAGTGCATCCGGTTGACCGACCAGTCGACGGGTAGATTTAGGTTGTAGCCAAGGGCATTCATCGTTCGATCTGTCTGTCGACTTATAGATTCAGAGAATTCATTTTTCCTTCACCGGTCGACCTACTGGTTGACTTAAAGATACAGAGAATTCAGTTCCTCTTGGCCGGTCGACCTGCCTGTCGACTTAGAGATACAGGGAGTTACATCTGCTTAGTCCGGTCGACTCATCAGTCGACTTACATCTTTTGGATCTCTATTCTGCCTTTTTACGTTTTCATCCCTTTAACTATTTTCTTTTCTAAATAAGCTCCACTAATCTTTTTATATTCCATTTTAGTCATTTAAACATATTTATTTTCAAATCACATATTGGAGCAAATAATTTCACTTAATCCAAACACACCAAAATAATAAATACTTTTTGTGCCGTGTGTGTGTTTCTAATTGGGATATTAAGGGTTGACATTTACCTGGGTTGTTTTCCCTAATTTCTTTAAACTCTTAATTCTTCAATATCTTCAACATCATCGTTTAGCATACATTTAATTTGCATCTTAATCACTGGAACTTTAAATCATTGAAACACTCAATTAAAACATTAGTTCCACCAAAACATCAACACTTAATTGTTCATCAAAATCTTAGGATCAACGACCTCTATCATATAGTTAACTTATACTAAGCAAATTATGTTTAAGATCATCAACTAAAAAAACATCTTTAGTAGTAGTAGAGGAATTTTTGATATTACATATATCGACAATCTTACCATTAACATTGTCTCCAAAAGTCACGTAAGCTTCGTCTTTAGGTGTCAAAAACATATCCCCCATCATGTACTAAGAATAGCCACTATCTAGGAACCATTTGTCCTTACTTATAGATGCGTTTACATTAACCTGTAAGGAGCACCTCAAATAGTTTCTAAGTGGTACTCAATCTACATGGGTCCAATCTTTTTAGTTTCTAGCTACGATTATATCTGAGCTACAGCTCATTCAGACCAATTACCTTTAGGTCCAAGCTACAGCTCATAGAAATACAAAAAAATCAATTGTTTGTTCACACAAAAGCTTCTACCAACTCGATACAATATAAACTAAATTAATGGTCTAACTACTAGTGATAGAAGTGTAATCAAGTTGTAAGAGTCTAAATATGGATTTTATCAATTTAAGCATACAAAACTTTTTAAATCAGATTTCCAGAAAAATCATTTTAAAGGATTTTCAATAATTTCAGCAAAAATGATTTTTATAACACAAATTTAACAAGCTCAGAAATTCAATTATGTATATCACGTAAGGAACAATAATATTGAGAAAGAAAATATAATAATAATTGTATCACCGATATTTCCTCAAGAACGATGTAAGCAATAGCAACGTTGTATCAACCCGATTTTTGCAAAGAATGCTCTTTCTTAATCAAGAATTTCTCAAAATTTTTCTCTCAAAAATATATTTCAGAAAAATATAATCTCTTTATTTAGAAATATGAAATTCTCTTTTAATTCTTGATATATTTAAAGTGTAAATCTTATGTCTATTTAAGGTATTTTCAAACATAGCTTATAACAGTTATTTTTCAAAATACACACACACACACACAGACCCTATATATGATTCAAACATATAAGTTCTATATTGACCAAAAATAGCACTTTAAAACTCTCAATGTAATCCCAAATATATTTTGACTTAAAACAAAAAGAATAGAAAGAAGTTTTTTTGGTATAGATCACAAAATCAGAAAATATATGAACTAAAATACAAGATCTTCAAAATATATGTGATATCTTTGCAAATCAGTTCACATTCATTAAAATATAATTTTCCAATGTTCAAAAGCTTAAAAACGGCTGGAAGATCTTTGAAAAACGTTCTGGTAAAAAAAAATACATCAATCGACTGAATTACTGGTTAGTCGACCATTTAACTTTCAATGTCTACATTTCTAGCCATTCTAAAACAAGTCAGTTGATCAGTTAGTTGATCGATTTAGGCTCTGAAACTTCAATCCAACCAGTCAATAAACTGAAATGGGTAAAATCCAATTTTTTGGCATCCTAATTCTGGCGGTTAATTGTTTTAGAGGCCAGTTGACCAAAATAGAAATTTTCTTCTAGTAAAAAAAATAAAATAAAAAAAAATACAATAGTTAACCGAATTTTTGGTTGATGAGTGGTTTATTTACCAACAAATCAAGTACTTTTAGATTCAAATATTTGTGAGTTTTCAAGCATTTTTGTTACTTTAATATATTTTTGTGTTGTTTTGTAGGATCATAAATAAATGAGAGAACATGTGAAAATATGGTATTCAATCAGAAAGTCCGAGATTTGATCAGAACGTTGGGGTTGCAACGCGGAAAAAATCGGGGTTGCAAAGAAGAGAAATCGAGGAAGAAACCCTAATCTACTCTGTTTTGGGGCTGCAGCGCCATTATCCACCTCACTTTGGGGTTGCAGTGCCAAACAAATGGCTCTGTAGCACGAGTTCAAATTCACGCTGCAACACCGATTGACGAACTTCAAGCCCATTTTTTTATTACAATGAAATCTGATTTTGGAAAAACTCAAAACATGAAAGTTGTAGATCTGTTTCTTAGCTTTCTAAATTATTTTGAATAAGGGTGTGCGATCAACCTACCAGACCCGACCCACCCGGTTAAACCATCCGACCTATGCCTGAAATGGTCGGGTAATGAAGAGTTCAGGTAGGCCGACGGGTTACGATACTAGTGTTTTAAGTTGCGTGGATTTACTCCAAGCCCATCCGAGTAAACCCAATCTGACCGTTCAACCCTTAAATAAGATTTTTCTCTAGGGTTTACTTTATATCCACTTATTCATTCAACCTTCAACCTTCAGTCACCGCCATCTCGATCTTTCTTCAGTCTTCTTCGTCTTCGATATCTCTTCTCCATACGCTAATGGATTGAATATCTCCGCTTTGAATCAATCGATTGTTCTTCTTCTTCCTTTTTCACTCTTCAATCTTCTTCCTCTTCGATTGATCTTTTTCTATAATTTTTCTTCTCCGACGATTCTTCTTCAATCAATGGATCTGGTGTCTGTGAATAGTGAGTGACGATATTACAAGCCTACAATGATGACAATTGACAACTTGAGGTGTGTTTTTATTTCTGTTCTATTCAATATATGAATATTTCTGTTTTTTATTCTATTTTTGCCGTTGTGTGTTTTTGTTTCTGTAGATTTGTTTATGTGAATTTTCTTCATCCCTAAATCCTTATCTCATTCTCAATCTTTGTTTTTCAACTAACTCCGACCGAACCCGAAAGCCTTTCGACAACGTCGGTTGTTTGATAGTATGGGTCGATAACGGGTTCAAGGCTCACTAAACCCAATGACCTTTGGGTCGGGTGTTGGATTAGCCCAAAAATAGCCCCACCCAACTTGTGCACACCCTTAATTTTGAATCACCTCAATCGGAGTTCGGATGAGAAAGTTATGGCCATTTTTTAGAAGTTTCGTGCTGCAGCGCCGAGTTTCAGACTTAAACCCTATTTTGAGCCTATATATACCACCTTATGCCTAAAATATGGTGGTTGAAGAGGTTGGGGGAAAGAAACACCATTAATGTGAGTTCTTGACAGCAAAAACACAATGGGAAGCCAAATAGATTCATAAAGAGATAGCTTGGAAATGAAGATTGTTGAAGATTTGAAGCCTTGAAATTCATCTCCACAAAAGAGTTTTCTCTTCCTTTCTCTCACCCTAATATTTCTTGAATTTATATTGTTATTTTACATTTATGGATTTCTTGAAAGTATTAGTTATGGATTTAGCTATGTTGAGTTAGTTATTTAATCTAGGGCTTGATGGAATCTTGTTTGAACCATGTTTTGAATATTTTGTTAATTGTTAGTTTTAATTCTAATTTATGCCTCTCCATGTTTGATGTTTTTGATTCATGTGGCCAATGAATTAGATAATTTTAGGTTATAAATTTTATACTCAAAAGAGATTGAGTTCGTGGCCGAAATTGAGAGTGCATAGTTTAGGTTGTTGTGAGACCGAAAGGAAATCAACACTTTGTTATTTGAGTTGGGAATTTAGGATCTTAATCAAGTTCTAGATTTATCAACTAGTATTTCTATTCAATTGTGTTTGCCTTATTAATGCTTCCAATTTATGCTCACTGGTAGCGCGTGAAATGACACGCCGCTACTTACACTCGCAAGTATACGAAGTCTAAGTTTTAGTATAGTGTGATCGTTAAGATTGGGTTATCGTATCCACAGGGATTTTTGTCGTTACTATCGAATACTTCGTTTGTCGTGACCTAAGTTTATCTAGGCAAAAACAAATGTATTTAATTACTTAAACTAATACTAATATATTCTAAATTAACTACACTATTATGTTAATATGTTTTAGGGTGAAGAATTGCATAGGGATTAACGTGTTTACAAATATGTGTTCGATTCCGATTTACTCGCGTTTATGTTGTTCGACCTATTTGACTACCTCGGTACGTAAACTCCACCGCCACCTCTTTCGAGTGTAAGACGGGAGAATACATGACTTTGAGTCAACGAAGAAGTCCCCCTCAACGTCTTAACGACCCTAGGTCACGTGAGTCTCGCCCAACGTCATTGATTTCACACAATCTAACTTCCTCCCGGGTTATTGGATCGTCGCGTTGTATTTACCCTATTGACAATCTCCGTTCTAAAACTCTCTCCCCACCTCTTCCGAGTGTAAGATGAGGGATATAACGCAACTTTGAGTCAACGAAGAGGTCCCCCTCAACGTCTTAACGACCCTAGGTAGCGTGTGTCTTGCCCAACGTCATCGATTGTCCACGATTCAAACCCCGATCGGGTTATAGAATCGTGGCATTTGTTTACCCTAATCCGAATCCGGGGTTTCGTCAAAACCTTGTATTCTCCATTTATCAATCCAAGCATAATAAACAAACAATACGATAAATACAATCAAGCTACGAAGAACAAACATAAACGCAACACCAAAATCATCCAAACAACGTATTTACAAATTATAGGTTAATCCCTACTACAATCCAAATTTAACTCGGGGCCATAGCCGCATATACAATGAAATAACGAGCTAAATATGCTCACATACTCCTAAGATAAATAAATAAGGAAAAATGATCGAAGAACTTAGCCTCGTCCGAAGATAAACTGCTAAGAACGCTCTACGATCAATTCGCTGTCTTCTCCACTTCAGGATGCGAGCTCCACCACTAAAATTCCTAACCCTTGGCTTAAATATAGCCTAAGGGGCTAAAAAATTCAAGAGAGGAAAGAGAGTTTTCGGCGAAAAGGGAGGAGAGGGGATATTTATAGCAAAAATATCCTAAAAATATCTCAAGACTGTGCAGGGCAAATCCGCCTAGGCGGTGGAAATTGCGCCTAGGCGGAGTTAAGTCAGTTTGGTCTGATCGCCTAGGCGGTGAAGTAGGCGGTGGACTGGGATTTTCGCCTAGGCGGTAGAATTTCTGCCTAGGTGAGCGGCTGTCAGTAGCCTATTTGCGTCCTCTGCTGGATTTCTGCCTAGGCGATAGAATCTTTGCCTAGGCGGTCGTCCGTCAGTAATATTTTGCTCTTCTCTGCATTTTCACCGCTTAAGCAGTGGTCTGGACGCCTAAGCGGTGGGCCTATTTCATCTTTTTAGCCTCCGAGCTTGTTTATCCACCGTAACTTCGAACCACTTTAGTTCGATCTCATCGTTTTAGCTCTAGTTTCCTATCTTTTTGCCCCCCACACCTGATTTATACAAAAAGTATGAAAACTAATTAAAACATAATAAAATACTATATACATATTCGAAAACTAACAAATTCGGATTGAAAATAGATAGGTTTTTCACACCTATCACTCACATATAATATTTTGGTTGATTTGAGAACTTGAGATTTGACACTCGAGAGAGGTAATTTCGGGTTCGGACTTAGGTTAAACACAACGTGAGTTTTAATAGATCGGGATATTATTAAAACTTGGGTAATTTATAAAGTCGGGGTGTAATGAATGTTTTCACCTAAATACTAGATAAGGATATCAGTATTGAAGTGTTTACATATTCTTTCACTCGACACTTGGGAAAGGTAGTGAGGGAGCACGAGTGACCTTGATTATTGAATGAATGGAATTGACTAGTAATTACTTAATAGGTTAACATGGAAATTATGAGATGAAATCAAGCCCCTAAAACAATTGTGCATAGAAAATCCATATTTTATTTTCCTTTTGCTTTTGTATTTGTTTTAGTTATTTTAGTTTCATAACCTAAATTTGGACGTCTAAAAAAGTTAGGTTACGATAATCGTGGTACTTAGCGACGATTTAAACCAATCTCTATGGATACAACACTCTACTCACCACTACACTATTAAAACTTGAGCCGTACACTTGCGGTGTGTAGCAAAAATAATTCGCTACCATTGGCCAGTCAACAGTTTAGCTCTCAACATTTATATTTCTAGCTGTTCTAACACAAGTCAGTCGACTGGTCAGTGGACCAATTTAGGCTCTGAAACTTCAATCCAACCAGTTAGTCGATCAAAATGGATAAAATCCAATTTTCTAGTATCCTGATTGTGGCGGTCGACTGTTTGAGAAGTCAGTCTATCGAAATGGCAATTTTCTCACTTTTTAAGATTTTTCAAATAGTTCTTGATAGATTATTTAGAAAAACTCTTTTATGACATAAATTTATCGTTTCTTACCAATCTAAAAATGTTCATATATCCTAATCAAGTTGCATTAAGAGTTTAGAAGAATTGAGTTATTTTTATCTAGTAATAAAAAAAAATCTTTTTTTTTTCAAGAATCTTCAATATCTTTCATTGGAACCATCTTGATCTTTATTATTTCTTCTCATAAAAGTAATCTCTTTCTCATTCAAGCATTGGAGCTAACCTCTGTAATCATATCTCAATAAAATTATTAGTTGCTAAAACATATAAGTTAATTGGTTCATCAAAATATTTAGGGTCAACAGAATGGTTATTCAATCTCCAATTCCTAGAAATCAATTGATAATATCAGCAATGGACATCTGAATGTCTCTTTCTATATATCTTCACCTCTTAATTAATAAAAAAAGTCTTTTTTATATGTGTGGGTTTGAGAAAAATCTCAAACCCACATAAATTGGGAGTGTCACTCCTGGTTATAATAAAACCAGGAGTTTCACTCATGGTTATTCCTAGCTATTAAAAAAAAAAAAAAAAAATATCGGGCGTGCTACCCCTAGTTAAACCATCCTCATTTTTATTTTCTTTACTTTTTTTCTTTCTATAAAATAGAAAATCGAAGGTGGTACCTCTGACTTTTTACAATATCATTCACCCCATGTGAATGTGAACTTTCTATTTACATTTACTTCCGCCATCGTGAATTTTGATTATTAGTTACATTTATTTCTCCTACTCCCATTCCTCACAAGAATTCTAATTATTATTATTATTTTGAATTTTTATGTAAATTGAATGTTTATAAGATCTCACGTCTATCACTGCTCCATAATTTGTAAATTAATTCTAAATCACTCCATAATTAATTAATTTAAAACTTTTAAATTTAATATCAAATTGGTACTAAAGCATTCATGAAACTTCGGCTTAAATTGTATAACATTAATGGAGATGGTATAACCGGGGGTAGCAACCCCATTTTTTTTAATATATGGGAACAACTGGGAGGGATAATCCTGATTTTACTCCGGGAGTGATAATCCTGATTTTACTGTAACTGGGAGTTCCACTCCCGATTTACGTGGGTTTGCGATTTTTTTTAAATCCACATATATATCAATTTTATTTTTTATTTTTTTTATTATTAATTAAGAGGTGAAGAACTCGCTCTATAAAGCTAGTTTTAGTTTGAATTTTAGTATTCAATTTGCCAAAGTACTAGTAGCGAACAATCAAATCTTAGTTCATTAGATGAGACAAACAAAAGCTCAATGATTCAATATTGACAAATGTTGTCTAAGCCTTAATGCTCGAGCCATGACAATATGACACTTTCTTCGAAATTTTTATTGGGTGTGAATTTGCACTTATGGTAGAATTCCAGTTGAATTTATAATTAAGATGCGTATGTATAGTATAATTTCTTTATTTATTAACATTCAGTTTGATTGATTGATTTTTTTATGAATCGTTTCATTTTTTAATTTTAAATTTAATTAGATATGTATGTATGTTTTTTTTACGTTATAAAACTCAGTGAAACTATTTACATTTGATGGACAATTAATACTAGTAGAATTTTAAAAATTCAATGAAATTGTTAATATTAAGTAGAATAATTAAAAAAAATTAGTGGAACAATGTTTATTAAATTTTGGTAATAATTTATTTATAGATAAATTTTTTAATTAAATAATTTTAATATTTCTAAAATATTTTCACAATATTTTCCAGTGGAATTGTTATTGAAAAAGCTAATACCAAGTGAAATTATTCTAAAACATATATTCAGTGCAATATTTTGAAATTTTAGAAATTTCAATGGAATTTCACAAAAAGAAAAAATATTCGACGAAAGATAAGTAGTATTTTTTGCATTTTGAAAAATAAAAATAAAAAATAATATTTGATGGAAGATATAAATAGTATTTCTTGTATTTTGATTTTGTTATGTATTTTATTAAATTTTAATAAATGAAATACCATTCAAAATTATTTTTTTGACATTCCCAAAGTTTTAGTAAAAGGTTATAAAAAATAAAATTCAATGAATATATAGAAGGGTAGTTAAGGAATTTTTGTATTTTTTTAGTAAAAATAAAATTCAATGGATTTATTTTTTAAAAAGTGAAATTTAGGGAAATTGCAAAAAATTAAGTGAAAGTTGTTACTATCTACATATATCAATCAGTGACAATTTTAAAATTACATTTTTTTTTATATATTTAGGCCAGGTTTAATAACCATTTAAATTTTAAGTGTTGAATTTTAAGTACTAAAATCATAAGTGCTGAATATAGTAAGTACTTTTAACTTCAAAAAAATAAAATTTGTATAAATTTTTATTCCTAAAATAATTTTTACAATTTTATTTTTTAAAAATATTATCTCTCTACAACTTTCTCTCTTTATTTTTTCCCGATTTAATATTTATTCGTCTGTAATTTTTTATATATAATTTTTTTTGTGAAATTTTACAGTTTTGATGTAAAATATTGGTTGTGATAATTAGATATTCTATGGTATTAAGTGATAAATGCTAAAAAATTAAGTGAATCATACATCACTTAAAATTTTGAATAATTTTAAGTGATGTTTATTTTTTAAAGAGTAATTAATTATTTGGTCCTTTATAGATGGGTAAAGTAGAGTTTAGTCCTTTGACTTCATTTGTTAACTTTTTGGTCCTTGAAGAGTGTTTAGAAGAAGGTTCTTTCCATTTGCCCTCTTGTTCACTGTAAATTACAAAAATTGCCATTCTGACACATGCACCTTCTTTCTACGTTAATGGAAACAGTGAGCATCAATCAAGTGACAACCCATCATGAAAAAACTCAAATAATATAGCAAAAAACCTGGACGCACCGCCGATTTGATAACACAGAATTAATGCTCACGAAATCCTCTGCAAATATGATTTTCTATTTTAATTTTCTGGATTGTAAAACTAAATACGTGTATGTTAACGTGTCTGTCATCTGACGGTTTTTCGATGTATGTGTTCAGTTTCCCAAAAATATCTCCACATTAAAAACACTGCTGATCACGCCACTTCCCAAAAATACGCCTCTTTACATTCTAATCTACCCCCCTCAAAAACTCTCTCGCAACCCTAGCGCGCAGAAATTCATCGACATTTCCCTTACCTCTCGTCGTTGCGAATGGCGATAACCAGGGATTCGAACTAATATTCATCCACAAAAAGGCATAGTGCCAGTCCTCCAAGTAAGTACGCTGCTAAAATATGGTTTTGGTTGATTTCAATGTGTGAAGTGAGTTGTCGATAGCATGTTGTAATCTCGACTCGGTTTGAAATTAATCATGTCTTGCTGTGTGTATGTTAACTTAGACGTTATTGTAGTTGTTTCAATTGGGCATTTGACAAGAAAATTTAATAGGGTGGTGCTGGGTGAGTGTTAACAATGGTTAGGCGATCGTAAAAAGAAGAGTGTCACTGTCTTGTTGTGTGTATGTACACTCACATGTTGAGTGAGTGTTAACGGGTGTTAGGGTGGTGCTGAGTGAGAGTTAGTAGTTTTAATTCGTCTTTAATTGCTAATTTGTCTTGTTATGTGTATGTTAACTCAAATGTTTTTATTGGTTTGTGGACTAATTGTGTTTTTGTTGTGTGTATGTTAACTCACGCTTAATGCATGTGTATTTCCCCTTTGTGTGCATCGAAAAGTGTTCATTCAAAATAGTGTTGGCTATATGTTAATGCGTGGATAACACACCCTGATGAGAGTTACAGTTTTTATTCTTCTCTAGACTAATTGTCTTGTTGTGATGTTAACTCAAATGTTTTTATTAGTTTGTGGACTAATTCCGTTTTGTTGTGTATGTTAACTCAAACGCTTTTATTGGTTTGTGGACTAATTGTGTTTTTGTTGTGTGTATGTTAACTCACGCTTAATGCATGTGTATTTCCCCTTTGTGTGCGTCGAAAGTGTTCGTTCAAAACAATGTTAGCTATATGTTAATGCATGGTTTTCAAAACAGTGTTAGCTATACTAATTGTGTCTCCATGTGTGTATGTGAACTTAATGTGTTAATTGGTCTCTGGTCTAATTGTGTGTTGTTGTGTAGATGTTAACGCAAGTATGTTATTTAAATACACACTCATCTATTATCAGCATTTTCATAGTATCTATAAAAAAAACCTTTGTTTTGTTATTTATTTATTTATCATTGTTGCAGCCCCGAGTGCCAATAAACAAAAAAAACAGGGCAAGTCTCATCCTCACCCAAGGGTGTTTTTATATCCAAGCAATTTGAAGCAGACGTATGAATTAATAAAAGATTGTGATCTTACAGCCCAACATAAGTCATTGTTGTCGAAAACATCTTTTGCACGTTTGTTCGAGACACTCTATAGCCAGCAGCTATTGCTTGAAAATATGCACAAGAACGATAATTTGATAGAGATGATCATTCTAAGCTACAATCCTGGGCTTTCGACTTTCAGAATCGGTGGGAAACTCATCAAGATGACTATCCTGGATATACAACTTATATTTGGATTGCCACATGGGGAGGGAAAAATAGTGCAAAGTAGATACACGAAAATGGACTCCCCATTTCTTAGCAAGTTCACCTACGGCTCGAGAGAGTTTAGTGTGGCGTTCTTGAAAAAATCCTTGCTAAAGAAAGAAGTAAATAACACAAGTGAAGAATCTGTACACAATGTTATCCGTCTACTTTGCCTCCATTTGTTAACCACATGCTTCTTTACAACAACGGGGCAACAAGTCCCCAAATAGTTGGTGTGGTACGTGGAGGATATTGAATCCATGTCAAAATTTAATTGGCCGGAGGCAATTTTTACGGACTTGGAAACAAGCCTTAAAAAGACCTATACCGAGCCAAGATCTGTAACAGATTGTGTACTTGCACTGCAGGTAAGTTCCGATTTTTTTTTTCTCTTCTCACTCTTCTGTATACATGAAAAAGTTGACTCCAAATCACTTTATAAGCTGTTGGGGCTGCACTTTCGCAATGTGTGTTATTGTACACGCACACTGTCTATTTGCCTTTGTAACCGTCATGTTTGTTTAATTGTCTCTTTTTGTCTTGGTTTTAGTATTGGCTTTGTGAGCATACTACGTTAACGTCTCCATTGGAGGGGAGGGGATCTGCAATACCATGTATGCAACGTTGGTGTTTAACTACACATGCCTCTGCAATTGGTTCCATTCCCCTCAGCCATCTTCTGCTTGACCAAGTATTACCAAATATAGGCCAACACAACATATCTCTGATTCTTAAAGAACGTTATCTCACATATGTGTTTGTGTGATAATTACTTGTCAGATGAGGGGTTGCGAAATCGAATGGACCTTGCAAGAGCTGCAATTGGGGCCCGTTGACCACAATGACGAGTTTGTCAAGGAAACTCCCGCTGATGAGCTTGCAAGAGCAAGGATCACATCCGAAGGGGAAATGAACGACGATAAAGGAAAGAAGTCAATTATAGAAGACGATCCTGAAAATGGCTCCATGATAAACGATATAATTGGCAAATATTTGTACTCATTCCTCAGTCAACCTAACACCGATCAAGAATCTGCCACATTTGATTTGGATGTGGATTACACCCCACCAAATATGACAGGGATTGGGCCGAGCACACATGATATCATCGTTGGTGACATCTATCGTGCTTTGGATGACATGCAAGAAGAATTTGAAAGGAAGCAAATAGAAGATAACGAAACGATCGTAGCATTCAGGAGAATCTTGGGAAATATAACTTGCAGAAATATTAACCTCCAGACGAAAATCAACGACTGGAAATCTGCATACGCAACACAAAAAGGGCACTACGAAGATGTTGTGTTTGAGCTCAACAATAAAATGTCAAGAATCACAAGCCAAAAAGAAGAGATGGAACTAGAGATGCGGGTCCACGACATCACTCAAAAACATTAAGATCCCCCTTTTGATCAGGAGAAGGAGGATTTGAAAGTTAAATGCAACGAGCTTATGAATAAGTTGGAGGATTCAAGAATACAGACCAACATGTTGAATGATGAAAAAACTGCATACATCAAACTGATCGTCGAGTTAAAGCTTTAAATCCAAACATTGCAAAATCAAATGAATGATTACTTATTTGATCCGACCCACGGCGCTCCCCGAACTGCCACAACACCGCATAGTCCCCCTGGCCATGGGTATACCATACCAAAGCCTCCACCCACGGCACATGCACCCATCGAAACTGTGCAGCATACCTGCACCGACATCATGTGGGCTGATACAAAGCTAATTTTTGTTGTTATGCCTAACGAATCCCCTGCAAAACGGCCTCCTCTCCCATATATTCTTTGGGCCCATGCCCAAACAGAGGAAGCCCGAAAGGTTAGCTCCATGGTAAATCGATTGAAAAACAAAGTGAGGTAGCCATCCAAACAGGGCAGCGATTATGTCTATACACAGGTAAATGAGAAGGGCAAAAATCAGGGCAAGGAAGAACCAATAAATGCTGATGACCTGCCCATGTGTGAGTACGAGGACAATATTAAGATGCCAACTAGAAAGAAATATAAAGTTGCAAAAATGCTAAGCGATGCTGACTAGGAAAAATTACAGTTGATATACTCTGAAGACGAGATCGGGTGAGTTATCTACATGTTTTTTTGTAATAATTGTATGTGTACTTCTACAGTCAAAACATTATTATTGTTGCGATAATATTTTTTTCAGTGCATTCATATATGCCGGGGAAAACCCACTAGCCTCTGTGAGTTGCGAGGATGCTATATGCATCATGAAAGATCGGCAAATCGCGGACAATGTAAGCGTTAAAAACTGCAAAACTTTCATATTTCTATGTTGAGTAAATGTGCATATAATGGTTCTTAAAAAAATGTTAACTTTATGGCATGTTTTTTAACAAATTGGGCGACCCTTGTAGGTGATTAATGCTTTAGGTGAGTATCTTGAACATAAAATGCAATCAACCAACGATCATCGAAGCGCAACATCCGATACACTTTTAGATCAAATAAAATTTGCAATTTCTTGTATATAGGTAAGTCATTTGCTGAATGGACTTTAAATTAAATTATAATCAGACTCTAACTTAATCTCTGATAGACCATCATCGGTGGGGCACATGAAGCTCTTTTGTGAAACCTTTACAAAACAATAAAGGATGCATTCACTAGCAATTACAGATACATCATTTTTCTGATGAATACACCTGGTTGACATGAAACTCCCAACCACTGGACACTGTTCTCTGGATATTTTTGAAAAGAAATAGACATTCTATAATTCCATCATGCCCAGGGACAAATCATGTGATTATTACTACACCGACGCTCAAATAATGGTAACCTTTAACCCGTGTGACTTATATATTGCGTTTATGTATATATCTGTTGTACCTAAGCATCTGCATGTCATACAAAAAGGGTTTATCGAGCAGTATATTAATGCGAAAATACTTCATGGGTGGGGGTGAACGCATATCGAACAACATCTTGTGTATCCTCAGCAACGGGGGGCATACGTATACTTGCACATCATCTTATGTAAAATTATACTCTTTTAATGTTATCGAGTATTGTGTGATCTATTTTTATCTAACTTTTTTTCAGGACAGAATGCAGGGTTCACATTATGTATATAATGAAACGATATGCTGACAATAAAGCAGTTGCCGAAAAATTGATGCCCACTGAGATAATATAGCTGCGCAAACAAATAATACACTACATGTTGAATGATCCAGTCAAAAGTTAGTCGATGTTGTCATCTAGATCCATGAAGAACAACCCCGTGGCCCAGTGAATATTGCTCTCAAACGTTGTTTGATCACAAACAAACCAGATGTGACTTTTTTTTTTTTTTTTTTTTATTTATCATAGTTAATTTTGTTTTGTGAATGCTGTTATGTAATGTATGTAGGATATACTTAATCTGCACTTGTTGTTTTGATGTGTGACCTGGTTTTCACACAAAAAAATGATAGTCATAGTTTGGATGACTTTTTTTTTTTTTTTTTGAATGGAATACAACTTCACCTTGGGTTTGGATCATTGGTTGGTGCTTATAAAAGTGGATGTTATTATATATATATGTGTGTGTGTGTGTGTGTGTGTGTGTGTGTGGATGGCTTTTTGGGTGTATACATAGAAGTTTTTGATTCAAACATTAACGTATTCTTAGTATTTATTTGAGTGAATGTTACCAGTCTATCAACTCGGAATGGTTTGGTTGTACTTTCTGCTTGAATGCTAGTGTTATCTTGGGGTTCTTTGTGTGAATGTTACCATTCCGTTATAGCGCCTGGTTTGGTAGTGTGATGAAGTTTAAAACAACATCCATTGGTTGGTGCTTATAAGTGGATGTTAACGGATATATATATGAGATATATATGGATGGCTTTTTGGGTACATACATAGAAGTTCTGATTCAAAAATGTTGACGTTATCTTAGTATTTATTTGAGTGAACGTTATCTTGAATGTTAGCGTTATCTTGTGGTTCTTTGGGTGAATGTTACCATTCTGTTTTAGCGGCCTGGTTTGGTAATGTGTTGAAGTTTAAAACAACTGAATATTCGTCTTTCCGTAAACACTAAAAAATGGTGATATTGATTGTTAGTTAACGAGTCGTAAGTCCAAGCAAAATTATGGATAAAACACCCCGATGAAGCAAATCTCCATCATTCTGATTCAATGTTAACTTTAACATAATTATACTATGAGTAAATGTTAACGTTATCCAACAGACAAAAAAAGTGTGGATGTTAACAGAAAATGGTAACCCCTAATTACTCAAAATGAAAATCCAAAAAATGTAAATATGCCTCCCTCTCCCCCATTCAGTTCATCTAAGTAAATCATTTTATGTTTTTATCTACTTTATCACAAGCGAGTGAATGTTAATGTAAATTTGACATAGAGATTTACATTGTGTCCATCAAAATGTCTTTTAAAACTATATAATGCTAGTTCAGGTTCTGCACATAACATCATTTGAGAAGGTGGGTGTGGGTGTACATTTCAACGACAACTGTATCATTCAAAAAATTTGAGCAAATGGAGGATCATAATTGAAAATTTAACTCAAATGTTGTCACCAAAATGGTGGTCTTCCAAAATAAAAAAAACATGAATTTGTAAAAATCATTGAACTAATAAACCAGGAAACAAACAAAACACCAAATTGATGCAACTAAATGAGATGAAAATGAACACAAAATCAAATGGGCTTGGTGCACGACTTCCGGTTGTGGTGACTGTATTTGCCGCACCTACCACACTTTATTTCAGAGACCTCTCCCCTTGATGGAATTCACTTTTTCCTTGGCCGACCAGGTTGTTGTTTTGTAATGGGAGGGACAATTACAGTTTTTGATTCATCCCATTTTGGTTTCTCAAGCGTTGGGACCCCGTATATACCTTCCGAGTAGCATTTTCTGTAGTAATCAACTGTGGAAAAAAGGCTCTATGAAATTATATATATTCTGACCACTGTGTTGAATGGCCGCACATGCGTGCGCATAAGGGAATCCGTTCCCCTGCCAATTGAAGCAAGTGCATGTTCTCTTTCCCACATCTACGTTAACGGTTAGATTGGAGTGTACTTCGTAAACACTCTTTGCACACTCCACAACAGTCCAAGTCCGGCCATCTCTAATCATCTGTCCAGTCATCTCCTCACGAACCAGGCACATTACAGTCGATATCAACAACGAGTCTGCACATCTAATCAACAAATGAAACATTAGCTTGCATCTAATCTTGTCAATCATAATTATGATGGGCAATTAGTTGTACTCACGAATCCAGACATTAAAAGACTCTGCTAGGTTAGAAGACATTTCACTGTACTTTTTGCCTCTAAAGAACATGTTGCAGAAGTTTTCAAATGGTACATCTGATAGAAAATTATCCACTCGTCCAAAACCTTCAGTCTTTACTTCCCCCAACATTTGATAGAACTTTTCTATCATCGTCGCATGCGCCATTATAGTGTACTTATAAACCAACTTCTCTTTGAATCCTTATTTCATACTTGCTAATTTGTCTCTCAAATTGTTCTTTAAGTTATTCAAGCAAAATGAGTGGAAATATTTAGGGAATATTCTACGGATGCCTTCGAGTATACCGCTATGACGGTCTGATATAAATGTTAACATAAGATCACGAGGCACAATTTTAGATAGGTGTTCCATAAACCAATACCAATTATTGTTATTCTCCGCATCGACCACCGCAAAAGCGACTGGGAACAACCCTACAACATCATTATACATACAATCAAGAACTATAAAAAAACAAGGCAAACGAAATTTGAGAGAAATCATACATATGTAACAATTTTACCATTGTTTCCATCTTTTGCGCTAGTTGCCATCAAGCATCCCTTATATTTGCCCCCCAAAAACATTCCATCAAGGAATAATATTGGATGACAATAATTGAATCCATGGATGAATGCTTTAAACGCAATGAATAATCTTCTAAAGTGTCCAGTTTCTTGATCATAATCCAATACCACGTGACTCTCGGGGTTCGTGCGTAAGCACACATCCATGTACCAACGCAGTTGATCATATGAAGAATTGTGATCACCATACAAGTCATTCTGAGCTTTCTCAACTCCATTCTACGCAATGTGATATGGAATCTCAATGCCATAATCATTCTTAAATGTATGAACAACATCAATTGGGCGAGTGCCCGGTGTGTGGAGGACTTGATCCACTAAACACGACTTGACAACATTAGAATTCATGTTCTCATTTTTGTTTAACCGCAAAACAGACGCACATGAATGATCTTTTACCAGCTCCCATATGTAAAAAAATCCATTTCTTTCATCTACTCTCCCATGCACTCTCCACACACACCCCGTTTCCTACTTCAGCGAACATTCAACTGTCACCCGTTGTTTATCGTTCTTCTTGTATTTAAAGCTAAACCCTACTTGGACAACATATTTCCTCAATGTTTCTCTAAACTCGGGTATTCCACCCTTGAAGCTCTGGTCGACTTCTTTTATCCCGTCAGCCCAATGATCAGACAACAATACTTTTTGTGGTAACGGACAAAAAATAGGCAACAAATCTTCATCCGTATGCACATCGCCTCTACCACCACGTCCTCGTCGATATTCACCTATTGTGTTCTGCACGCTGCCACCTGAATCATTTCGACCACCGCATATCTTGATGTCTACCCCCGACGTACTCCAAACTTATTGAACAAGCAAGACAAATTACAACTTCTAAGTCATCTTGACACATCATCAAACATATTTCATGTCCAGGTAACGAATATTTCAGCTTAAAGGATTTCTCCTTCAACACATCCCATCTCGCTATCAATTTTTGTATCCACATCTCATATGTGAAATCTACGTCAACTTTTACTCCCATTGTGTAGCCATCATACTTGCACATCAATACCGTAAGTGTCACCATTGTATATTCTGCATCAAACAATTGAAAAATAGACATGGCCAAATACTAAGATTAACATAAAGAAAAATACGCGAGATTGTGTTGCCACTTGACGAATATTAATGTTCTTATACTGTTGACACTCCATATCTGACTTCCTAAAGGGGCACTTGCATAACGTTAACATGAACAGAAAATAAAAAATGTTAACGTTTTCTATTATTCAAGTGAACGTTACTTGATATGGAATGAATGACGTTAACGTCATGTAAACCATTACATTTCTAACCCCCTAAAAACATACATCAATCACCTTTCTTTTTTTTGCCGTGCATGTTAACTCAGAATCACATACGTAAACGTTAATGTGTGAAGTAAAACACTCACCATCTGACCCAGTAAAGACCACATGCATCAAATACGGAGAAACAAGAATATTATCATGCTCTGTTCCAATCGACCTACCTATCGTTGAAATTAAAAATTTAAAAATAATTACTGGGTGTTCATGGACGATGCATAATCAGTGTTTTGCCAACTATATGAACTATGATCAGTACAGAGAATATGTATTAAAATACTTTACCGCAATATATAGTTGTTCGAAGCGAAATACGGTCGCGAGTGAGAGATTGGTAGCCGCCGACCTTTCTACTTCAACTCGTTGATGCATAAGCACAAAGGCATGAATCGTCTGCCAAAAATAAAAAATGGGTATTACCTAAAATACCATGGTCGAACTTACCATAGTTGAACTTTTGGCTTTCAGCTGGTGCGTGAAGATCGCGAAGGTAGAATGGACAAGCTCGCTAAAATGTTTCGACTGTTAGGACCAAAAAATAACTATATTATACGACCTGAATCATATATGAATGACACTGTTTTTTTTGGATAATCTACTATAGAAACATTTCAGCGAGCTTGTCCATTCTAGAAAGAAGATAGGCCGGTTAAACAAAAACAAGGCGCAATCACCTAACAGCTAAACTTAGTAGTGCTATTCTGTCCTCCGGGAACTGGACTCCACTAACCAAGAGGTTCTTTTTCTCACGTAATTTCCGTTTAACTCCCGTGCTGGAGGAAATGGAATTCGAACCCATGATATAATCTTCTTGTATGTTGATTACTTAATTTGATAAATACTTAATACATCTAGTTTTAAGTCCTTGTGCGTTAACAAATGTGGATGCCTGGGTATGGGTCAGATTTTTTTGGTGATTGTTATTAATTTTTTTGGACTTTGGGAGTCGTGAAAAAATTGTTTTTTTGATTGTTTCCAAATAAGATTGTGTTTGGGTAAGGAATTTGGGGGAGAGATTTGGTTTGGGTAAGGGATTTCAAAATCCCTTTTTGACAAATACCTTATTTGGGTATTTATGGGAAAGAATTTGTAAAATCTTTTTAATTAAAAAAATAGTGGTGAATGAAGGATTTGGAAATCCTTTCAAACTAGATGTCATTTACTAATCCCTCCAAGGAGGGATTTCAGATCCGATCGCCGCGACCACCACCACCCGCAGCTGACCATCACCGGCCACCGCGGCCAACCTTCCCCCGCCGTCAACCACCCATAGTGGTGATGGTGGTTATCCAAACAAAGAAATTATAAAATTACACGATCAAATTCTTCACCTAAAATAATTATCCAAATAAAAGATTTGTAAATGATGAGATTTCAAAATTCAGGATTTTAAAATTTCATCATTTGCAAATTTCTTGAATATGTCAAATCCCTTGCGTTTGGGTAAGGTAATTCAATGAGAGATTTCACTTTAAAACGGAATTTCACAAATTCTTTTTTCTAAAATCCCTTATTTGTATACTAATAAAAGGGATTTGTAAGATCTATTGAATTTGTGAAATGAAATTTCAAAGAGAGAAAATAGAATTTCCAAATCCCTTTATAACAGGTGTTATTTCCAAATCCTTTAATAAATATAGTTAAAATTTTATTATTAAAATAGACATAAAAATAGTATAATTAAAATGATATTTAAAATTTTATTATTAAAATAGGTATAAAAATTATATTACTAATCACTAAAATAAAAATTATATTATTAGAAATATTTTATATTTTTCATTATTAAAATTTAATGAATTTCAAAATTCACAAATACTTGTCTATTCAAATAAGAAAATTATTAAATTACATAATTAAATTCTTCATCTAAATAATTATTCAAACAAAGAATTCGTAAATGAAAGAATTTTAAAATTCGAAAATTTGAAATCTCATCCGGAATTCTAAGTATTTAACAAATCCCTTACCCATTCTATATTTTAACAAATCCCTCAAACCTAAATTAAAATAAGGTAATGGCCTTCATAAAATTTGGCTACCTAAATTTGACCTGGATTTTTTTTTTTCATTCAATTTATGAAAAATTACATTTTTGAGCAACAAATTTTGGGGTGGATAGTCATGTGACCCCTTACCCTTGGTAAAATAATACATTTACACCATAAAGTTTCCTTTTCATTTCAATATGGTCCATTCAAAAAAGAGGTTGGCATATTTGAACCAAAAAAAAATGCGTGTCAATCACATGGCCTGATTTTGGACTATTTTTTCCCCAAAAGAATCCACTAAAATTCCAGTCAAAAGTCTCTTTTAATATCATACACAACTTATACAAATTTTGAAAACATAATCAAATAATTGTTAGATTTTAGAGCATGGAAAGGAAAAATAAATTTGACGAATGCAACGCTGGGTTTTAAAGAACGTTAGGTCACGTCCCCTTTGTACCTGACTTTGGTGTTCAATTTGTTAATCAAAATTTTAGTTGGACAAAATTGAAAACAAAATTAAAAATTTAAGGTACAAATATGTTACTTTGCAAAGCACATTTACCACTTTAACAAACCCATATTTTTAAGGATAAAAAATGCAATTTTCTCTAAATTTTAACATGATTAGGTAGGAGTATTTTTGGTATTTCGACTAATTATAGTTAGTGATAATTTGGTTCTTACTATTCAATTCTTATAGTAACGTGTATTGAATTTTTATCTTTAATTTAAAAAAAGTTCCATTAGTAATTGCAACTTTTATTTTAGTCTCGCGCATTAAAAAAAGACGAAAAATTTAATACACGCACCGCACTCTCGCAATTACATGTATTTAATTTGTGTGTAAAATATTTATTAAGTATAACAAAATCTATATAATAAAATAGGATGGCTTTTTGGCTGCCTGGGATAAACTTATGACTAGAACAAACAAAATATGATTAGGACAAAAAAAAAAATTGACAAGGACAAACAAATGCTGATTAGGACAAATATAAAAAAAATCAATTTTGGTAAAAGGTTGACTCAATTTTCCTTAATTAATTTAATTACATAATTGAACAATTATACAATTCCTTAATTAGATATAACAATTAGTGAGAATATAAAAAGCACATTAATTAGTGAAAATTGATTAATTAATATAAAAAATGAATTGTTAAAAAAAATATTGACGAGGACAAACAAATGCTGACTAGGACAAATATAAAAAAAATCAATTTTGGTAAAAGGTTGACTCAATTTTCCTTAATTAATTTAATTACATAATTGAACAATTATACAATTCCTTAATTAGATATAACAATTAGTGAGAATATAAAAAGCACATTAATTAGTAAGAATTGATTAATTAATATAAAAAAGAAATGGTTTATTTAGTTAAAAATAAAACATGTATTTTTTTATATATTCCATAATTCTTTAAATATCTATATAATAAATCAGAACGGGTATATTCACGGCTATCGGATGAGAGACAAAACTCTTGACATTTTAAGGCCATATGATCTTTTCATTTTTATTTTTTTTAAAATTAGGGCCATAAAAGAAAACTGGGTTTGTTGAAATGAAAATAATTGTATATCATTAATTGATTTTTGGTTGAGTAAGACAAACTTATGACTAGGACAAACAAAATATGATTAGGACAAAAAAAATACTGACGAGGACAAACAAATGCTGATAAAAAAAATAAAAATAAAATCAATTTTGGTAAAAGGTTGACTCAATTTTCCTTAATTAATTTAATTACATAATTGAACAATTATACAATTCCTTAATTAGATATAACAATTAGTGAGAATATAAAAAGCACATTAATTAGTGAGAATTAATTAATTAATATAAAAAAGAAATGGTTTATTTAGTTACAAAAAAAGAAACATGTATTTTTTTATATATTTCTTAATTCTTTAAATATCTATATAATAAATCAAAACGGGTATATTCACGACCGTCGGATGAGAGACAAAACTATTGACATTTTAAGGCCGTATGATCTTTTCATTTTTTTTTTAAATTAGGGCAATAAAAGGAAACTAAGTTTGTTGAAATGAAAATAATTGTATATCATTAATTGATAGGATTTGTCACCTATAACTAATAATCTTAATTCCTAATCGTGTATCACTTTTATGGAAACAAATGGCTAATTAATTCTTAATCCTTAATTGCCTCTCAATTTTATGGAAACAACGATGCTTAATTCCCGTAATCCTCTCATTGTCTTTTTCTCTCCCTAATTGTAAAAACATAACACCGAGATTTCCAAATTTGAGAGTCCAATTGAGTAACAGTTGCATTTGTGAGGGATCAAAAGAGTCATTAGCCTGAATAGATAGCCTGAATAGAAAAGAGAATTTATAAAAAACTCTATATAGTATATAAATAGTATGAATTAGTAAAGAATGTATAATCTTCTTATTTTACATCGATACATTTTTTAATTTTAATTATTGGTTATTAGTGATGTTCAACTGTTAGTTATTATTGATATTCAAATTAAATAGGTGTATGATATTAATATCGGTTGTTATTTATTGTTAATGTTTAAATGAAATAGGTCAATTCTTTATTTTATTTTTGTTGTTTTACACCCGTGCCTTCAGGCACGGGTTATACGCTAGTATCATATATAACATAATTACATGTAATTTGTAATTTATAACTAATATTACACAGGTATATATAGTTATACATGTGTGAGCATATGTAGGACTATTACACAATCAAAAATTAAATTAAAGAATTAAATCAAAATTTATATTTTAAATGAGACTAATAATAGATTATACTTGCTATTGTACGAATTACCAATTATCCCTTAACATAATTATAAAAATTTGAGGATTTTTCTGAAAGGCATTGTGCAAGACTCTTTCGGAATTTTAACATTTTTTTTTTTTTTTTTGCAATGATGATGAACTAAATTTAAAATCAAGGGAGGTATATGTTTTTTGGTGAATTAGGGTCGACTCTCTAAAAAAATATTAAATTTAATCTTTGAATCGCAAGAAGAGTGCACTCAAAATCGTTCAAAAGGTAGTCGAGGTGTAGTAAGCTTATTTGTACATGCTATTAAAAAAAGAAAAAAAAACTAACAAACTAGGGAAAAAAAAGGAGATTCTACGAATACAAACGCGTGTGGCATGTCCATGGAATGACTTTTACTATTCCGCCAGTTTCCTTTTCAGTAGTGGTAATGGAGGCCGATTCAGCCCCGTTTTGTCATCTTCTTTGCGCGCCCCGCTATATTTATAGATATCTCTCACCGTCTCTTCTTCTGAATTCTCGTTCACTCCCCTCTCCTATTGGCACCGCTAAGCTACCGATCGATCTCCCGGCGCCGCCAAAAAAAGCTCACGTCGACTTGCGAAGGTACCGTTTTCTTTTTCTTTTCCCCGCAATTTTTCACAACCGCGGTCAATCACCGTTTGATTGTCCGAAATTACATAAATTCTCCCCCTTCCTTTTGTTTGATCTTTCTTCTCTTGCCTGATGGTTCATCTATGTTCTTTTTTAATACGAAGTATATAATTTTGGGTTCTTTTGATGGTCTTAACTCTTTATCTTGCCGGTTTTCTTCTCCTTGGGTTTGATCGAGTTATTGTGTGTGCGTATACGGTCCTGTAGGGAACGTGTCCATGTTTGAACATATTTGCGTGGTAGATTCTGCTTTAAACTGATTTCGATGAAGCAGGTGTTGAATACACATAGTGAATCGTGCATCTATTTGACATACTGGTATATTGTCCATATGAGTTTGTACTTTTTTTGGGTGTCTGTGTGTGTTAAAGTTATAGCTTATTATGTGACTACCCAAAACTTTACCTTTTAGAAATTAAGACCAAAGTATTCTTGTTTAATTCTACAGATTTATGTGTTGGCCGATCCTTTAGTGCACATCTCTGTTTGCTTTTCCAATACATCTTTAGAAACATTATTCACTCTTAGTTCATTTTCTAATGTTGCGTGTCCCGATCCTTTTATTTGCTTTAATGAATCATTTTTTCCTTATAACAGATATATAATCACGTTAACTGCTTTTATAGTATGATGTATAGCAATTGGACTTCGTCGAAATGTCAGAAGATGACATAACATATCTTCCACGGGGGACATTAAAACATGAAAATCTTAGCTAGGTGACAGGATGGTGAAGTGGATTGTTTATTTTATTTTCCTTTATGCTTAAACATTGTTTGCTGTATAATCTATAGTCAAGAATAAAAATAGGATACTGGTGTTTGTAGAATTTGACTATCAATCCAATATTTTTGCCTGGAATCTGAAGGAGATAGTTTCTAGTTGGTAGCTCCTTCATGGATGTTTTATGTGTTACATATTTTGACTACTTTAAAGTTTGCTTTGTGTTCACTTGCTTTGGAAAACCAATTCATGTTTGAAGTGGCATGAATTCCTTTTTTTTTAATGGTGGAGATTCATGACTCATTTGATATTATTGTTAACATATGGATAATTTTCAAAATTGGTTGCAATGTGCTCATTTTTTGGGCCTTGCCTTATCGAGTTTTGAGTCTGATGACTTATCAAATTTTCATGGCTTTCCTTTACTTTAAATAGGTATTGTATTCCACTAGGTTTATTGTTTTTAGGGTTGAGTTTTGCAAGTATTTAAGCTTTGAGGTTCTGATGTTTCGGTTTTGAAAGTGGTTTAAATTATATGCTTTAATATTTTAAACGAAGTTTCTACAATTCACTAACACCTATGAAGCACGGACACACAACATGGACACGGAGACACCACAATTTCTCAAAAGTCCTAACATGGACATGGCGGGGACACGTCACTAAATAAATAAATATTTTTTTATACGTTAGCCTAGTTAACGAAATACATGTGCCATTAAGTAAATTCATTCAATAATGCACATTTAATATATATGAAATTTAGAGAATAAGTAAAAACAGAAAATATTTTCAATTAAATAAAAACAGAAAATAGAGCTGTAACAAATAATAAAACAGTGGGTTCGATTTGTAATTTGTTTTTCGTTATGATATTAGCCTACAGGCTACAACTACAACTACAAGGATGTTTGAAAACAGTAACAGCTTAAAAAAACAACTTCAAGTTCTCATATGATTTTGAGAGAAATTAGAATGAAAAACCTCTTACATGAGATGCTTATTATATCAGAAAACAAAGTTCATAAATATTCTCTTTTCTCTCTTTGAGGTATGAACAGTGGTTTGAGTTCAATAGGCTGTATGAATAGAGCAGCGGAACAGTAAGTTAATAAAAAAATTACAAAATTGACCCCCAAAAAACATTTCATGACACTGGCTTTAGAAGTGTCTGACACGTTCATCTCGCGTGTCAGTGCTGTGTTGGAAACTGAAAAATAACAAAATATAAGTGGACACACTCCGACACGGTTGGACGCTTGTCAATGTCTGACACATGTTGGACACTGACATTGAGCCTCCGGTGGAGTGTTGGTGCTTCCTAGACTGACACACTCGGTAACTTCGTACACTACCAATTTGGAACGCTAAATTTGGCATTCCAAATTTTTTAACTTGAATACTTTTAATTTTGAAAGTTCCATCGGTAAATAAGATTTTGGCGTCTATAATTATGCTTTGTTACTAGTTTCACTAATCATTTGCTTCTAAAATCAGAAGATTTTCATACATTGTTGAAGTATATTACTACATTTTTACGTATCAAATAAAAATGTATCAAATATGTATAGAGTCTACCCCAAGCATTCCACATTTTAGTATCTATGGCGAACCTGTTCCCGTACCCCTTCTACGTATCGGAACATTCTGCGTTCCAGGTAACATTGATTTTTAATAGACATGTTACTTTCTTTTTGAAGTTATGATATTCATTCCTGAAAGGTGGATACTTTTAGTATTTTGCTGCTCCTATTTTGCCCATTTCATTTTTCTTTTCCTAGAAAGAACAAATTTTTGGTATGGAAGGGAAGTCACCTCCCCCCTTTCTACCTCTTCCTCCCCATCCTTTGTTTGAAGTGATGGGTTTTTCTTTCCTCTCCCACTTTGTCTTCACATTTCTCCTGCATACGGAGAAACATCTTAAAATACAAGTTGTAATCTTTATATCGACTTGCAAATCTAGCCCAAGGACTTCTCATCAAATACCCAAGTGAACATAAATAATTTATGGGTATTGTCCATTGTGCCGGAGCAATCTATGTGTTAACTTTACTTGCCTGCACAACCTCTTATTTTTTATCTGCGTCTTTGTGTATTTAGAGTGGGTTTTGAAATAATAACATTTTTTTGTTGATTTGTAGATCTTGGATGTAATTATTTAATTGTTGATTTGTTTTATCTCTTATTATCCAAAAATCTTTAGTATTCTCTTGCAACATCTTTGTATTATCTGCTAATGTCCATTTTTTTCTTCATTTTAAGTTATTATTGCTTATTGAATTATTTTTTTTCCCGGAAAGGGTCTAGATCTAGACACTCAAGCTAGTTTGGATGTGAGAACTTCATAGATACAGTAGTTTGCTTATTTGCAGAATTTAAAAATGGTGTTGAAGGCACCTTTTTGTGAATATCGATATCTGATCAGCAGTATTAATTCTGAAATTTGGTGTTCTCTTCAAGCTTCACTAGGATTGCCTATTGTAGTGGTGTTGCTTTGTTTCTCAGACACTGTTGCCATTGCCAGAGAAAACTATGATAACAAACTATGCTGCTTTTGCAAAGTAATCTTAAGAAAATGATCCATGGAATTTACTTCCGCATGTCTTCCAGGAGGCAGAGCTATATTCAACAGAGAATTAAAAAAAACCATAGGTTAACAAATTCTTTGCTTTTGCGATGTAATCATAAGAACACGTTTGTGGAGTTTACTTCCAAGATGTCTGCTCTACACCAGGAGGTGAAGCTATGTGCAAGAGAGCTTCAGTCATACGCTTTTGTAACTAACCTTAAAATTTTGAATTTCTCATTAATGGTCCGTGATATATGGCAATTTACCATCCGCATCATTTTAGGAAAATCACTTATGCAAAGGACTAGCCAATTGATTTTAGAACCATCTTTTTACATGTGGAACTGCGAGGGAAGGTTACCATGATTAATTTCATACATTCTCACCAATTTCAGATATCATTCCCACCCTTGTCATTGGTGTTATGCGGTTCGAAGGGAGTAGAACTCGGCTAGAAAATCTGATGTTTTCTTGTATACTGCAGTGGGTGGACTGCCGGTCGTTCTGGCACAGGATTGCAGTTTGTTGTTGCATGCCTCTGAAGACATAAATCTGGAAAGCTTTATAAATATTATAACGACTTGTATGAGCATCTTCGTAATCTGCTAATCAGAAGTTGACACCAATTTCTAATTGCTATGTGTGGTAGGTATGATTGGTAAATTGTTGAATTTTAGTAAATTTTAAGATGCTTGTAAAAGGTTTCCTGGCTTTAGTCTCAAGTAATGGTGGTTTGGTAGTAGTGCCAATTAGGTTAGAGAAGGATATGACTAACTATTGGGGTGTCTTGATTCTTGATCTTTATCAAATTAAGCAAAATACAAGGGTGAGAGTGACATCTATTGCACAATCCATTTTTTAGGTGGTGGAATGAACAATATAGCAAGTAGACTTTCGACTATGAGCTTACGATTAGATGAAGGGCCAGAGGAAACGAGTTTCTGGAATGCATGTTGGCACCTTTATGCTGGTCTTGGTAATCACTCTGAACATGGATTTGCTATAACTCTACGTTGGTAGACTGTTGCCCTAGTTGAGCTGCATGAGAATGCATTGTTTCTTTCATAGTTCTTGCTTTACTAGCAAACTCGTCTTGACACTGACTTGCTTCTCTCTATGAGTTATGCATGGGCTTAAGATTCATTTTGAATTGAACTTATTACCAAGCATTAAAGAGAAACCACTTGCTTGTATTTATTTATTAAGACAGCATCATTTGTTCATTTTTAACAAGCTAAATATTTTTTATTTGTAATAAATAAGCAAGCTATGCCTGAATCTTTTTCTCATAGTTCTTCTTTTTGCTTTAGTTGTACATCCCATCCTCCTTATATACAAGCGGTGCAACTCTTATTTGGTGGTAGTTGATTATTGCTACAGAATACCTTCAGCTAAGTGATAGACGGTTGTTGCTCCTTGTTAGGTTATCTGATATGGGCAGAATTTAATATCTGCTGTTATTCTCACCCTTGAAATTTAAAGTCCTTATTCCCATTTTGGTGTGTTCTAAAATTTGAACACCTTGGAGAGTCGACAATGACATACTTCTTTTTGTGATTATCACATCTTCTTTCTATGGAGGTAAACCTCAAGTAGTAAATTTTAAATTTTATTGGACATTTACTTGAAAGGTGTAATTCAAATTGACGTGACAGGCATTTTGAACTTGAACTCCCTGATCAATCTGAATGCATAGAAGGATTTCCCCTAGGGTCCTTTTGGAAGAGAGGAGTTACTGCATGTTCTTTTGATTATATGCTTTCTGCTACCTTTCTTCGATTCTATGATTGAAAAATGATGTCGTTGCGTTATGCAACAACAATATTATTCCTTTCATTTCTAAAGTATGAAATGTTTTGATATATTGTACTTTTTAAATTTCAATATTCAAATTAAGAAAATGAAAAGGAAATCTTGTTCCACAGAATTGTTAAGATTATAACACTTCAAAGATTAGCTAGATGTTACTTCCTTCACTTATATTTTGGTTGATTATTTTGTTGTGTTGATCAATAAACAACTCTGCAAACGGAGCAATAGTGGAAGCTTCAAATGATGGAATTGATGTTCTTCATGTTACTTATTTTGATTTTATTTAATTCATATTATCGATTAAATAAGTGGTTCTTTGATTGCTTTATTTGCAGTCATATGTATGCGTGCACCTCTTACTTACGTATATATATCTTTCTTGTGCTTGACAAAAGATGAATATGTAAGCCTGACCAAATGACACTAGGCAGTTAAAAAAGTTGTTAATCAGTCCTGGACTCTTTAGTGTTATGTTGGTACAAAATCCGAAGGTCATGGATATGTCAGATGTCATTTATACCTTTGCCATCCTTGGTTTGTTAACATTTGGAGTATTAATAAAGGAATCGAGTGAGAAAAGGAAAACAATGAAAAAAATTTGAATTCCAAGTACACGCACTGATTCCTGCCAAAAATTTACAGGTCATTTGATTGAAACTTATGATTGGTTAGCATAGAGGTTAGATCTGGGCACAACTTTTCTTATTTGCAAAAAATGTGCATTTTGTTTTCATAATTAATATGAGCGGCAATTAAGAATTTGCCTCCTCTTTAGTTCTAATCTCTCCAATCTAGTCTCCCACTGGCATTGATGGAGGGACCTACTGGATATAATGGGTCTACATGAATTAATGTTATCATGATGGGTTGTAAAAAAAAACAGGATATGAGCCTCGCCCAGCAATTAATGGTGTTTGTACAGCACACTATTCAGAGGGTAGACCAGTGGTAAGTTAGCTTCAGTGCAACCATTATGTCATGGGTTCAAGTCGCAGAACCGACCCCTCCATTTATGAGGGGTGTTGTTGCATACATCTCACCACCCAAATCCCACAATATGGGAGACTTTATACACTGGGTTGCTATATTTGTATAGTAACTGAATGGTTTCCTATCTATATATGTATATATTCTTTTGGTCGTACTGATTGGACTCCTGCTGGAAATTTCATCTGCAGCTGAGACTTTTGCTCCCTTTTCTGCAGGTTGTGGTTGAGTAATAAATTATCCTACTACTATGGGGCATAGACACTTTTTCAGCACATCCCAAATATTTGAGACGGATGATTATCAGAGCTGGAATAATGAAGAACAACCTTGCTTGCATTTGGGTAAATGAATATTTGAATTCTTAAAACTGCAGATATGCATCTTTCCTGCTGCGGGCTTGCTTTGTTACGGGTTTACTAATATTTTCTCATGGATAACATAAAGGCACGTTCCTTGCATACATTATTTTTGACCATTATAGTTTGCCTGAAGCTTCAGGCTTGACTCACGTACCAAGCATGTTTTACCTTGTAACAATAGTGTTTACCTCAGCCTTGCTCAGTTCACCGATTGTAATTTATCTCAATATGAGTTTGAATGTTCTTTCACTTGTTGACGCTTGGGATAGCTGTTGAACTCAAATATATCATTAACTTTGGAGTATGATAATTCATCTTCTTCTTCAAATTGCTCTGTTTCTGTTCTTTTGGGGGCAATCTCATCATATTAGTGATTAAAAAAATTCATTTATTGTTTTATGATTGACGACGAAGCTTCTTTGCTGTATAACGCTTTGTTTCTTTGACTTTGCCATGTAGCAAGGGCTGGTAATGCTGAAAACAGCTTCGTCTATCCTGTCGAAAATATGCCAACAGATGTAACACATCTCACTTCTAATGGGAATCCTTCATTGGAGTCAAATGGATATGTTCCCTCAAATCAATATGCTGAACTGCCACATTTCCAACAAGGGTCTAATGATCCTTCTCTGCATTCTTCTGCTTCTAGCAACTTCTCTCTGCTTCTTGAAAATCATGGGCAGAATGGATCTTCATCCGGTTATGATGGACAAATATTCCATGGGGTTCACAGTGGCTTCCAGGATATTGCAAGGGCCAATGGTAGAGGTCATAACAAAAGAAAGTGTCATGCTGTTCCTGCAACATTTGAGCGAGGCAGCACAAGCAGATACTGTGATGCTGAAAGTTCTTCAGACTCAGATCTCCCCATGCCTTCTGAATCATGGCTGGACAAACCCATAGTAGATTTTCAGATGCCTTGGGAGTGCCCTGTTTTGACCCCCAGCGGTGGAGGTAATATACTTCTGAATAGTGCTGAAGTTTCTACTAGAAATGTAAGAACCAGGGCTGCATTGGACCAGGAAACCAACCTCGCTCGAACCCAACTATTGAGCAATCCTCCACACCATTCTTCTTATTGTAACAGGCAGACCATTGATTATTCTAGCTCAGTGGATCATCTAGCTCAGAGTTCTAACATCTCCGTTGGGGAATGGAATCATAATCTCATGGCTCCTGCTGCTGGCATGACGGTTGTAGCCTCAGGTTGGTCAACTTAGGTGGCATTTTTTTTAGTGTATCTTTCATAGATTTCTTGTTTTTTTTTTTTTTGGGGGGGGGGGGGGGGGGGGGGGGGTTGTTTTTGTTTTGTTCCCAAAATTTTGTTCTCAAAATCGAGGAATGAAACAAAAATGGATTTATTGTTCCTGTATTCCTGTTTCTTTTCAAAGTTTTCTGGAACAGAAAAGAAAATCTGAGAATAGAAACACTAAACAAACTCCGCCTTAATTCACATTTATTTTCTCAGTGTGGTCAAACAGGTTAGGCTACTTTGCTTATTTAGGCTGGAAAATCCTTTCATTATCTTATTTATTCACTCTTTCAACTGTAGATAGCAGTGTTTTCAGTCATGATATGAATAACATCACAATAGGAAGCAGTAATCCTACTGGTTCTTCTGATACTGGGGGATATTGTCATAGTCCCATATCGACCAGACACCTTGCTCCACAATATAGGCAGGGTACCTCATCCCAACCTCTCAGGGAAGTTCAAAGCAGCAATATTCGAAGACCAGTCCCATTTTCTCGGGCATCAAGCAACTTGCGTTTGGGGCATGTGGCAACTTCTAGTGAAGGTTTGCAGGCGGTCAGAGAAAGTAATTTGTCTAGACACTTGAGACCGTGTTCTTCTATAGGGTGGCAAAGTTGTGAAAGGAATGGACGAGCAAGGTTACCTAATGATAGAAACCGCCTGCTTACTAATGAGGCAGGTGTTCGTACACCACTGGCATATCAGGTGCGTAAACTGATCTTTCAAATTTAGCCCCATGTAATTCTGAAAGATTCCCAGAAATTTGTTCTACAATGGGGAACACAACGGAAACAGACTTTTTTGTTCAGTGTTTCTTTTTCAGTATCAAGTTTTCTGGGAACCAACGAATTAAAAAAATAGAGACAGAAACACTAGTTATGGCTGATATTGACAGAATCACCATATCTAGTTATGAATCTACTGTTTATTCCTTTCTTCTCCTCATATTGTTTCCACTCTCCTGCAGATTTTGATATTTGAGATCTATATTTGTCTAGATAAGTTGATGTTTTCGTGTGCCAGGTGGTGATTTGAAGTTTAACATTACCCTAGAAGCAACTAGTTTTCATAATATTAGACCTTGTTTGTTTAGTGTTTCCGCTCCCTGATTTCTGTTCTTACTCCCAAAATCTTGGGATTAATATACAGAAGCGCATTTGGTAAAACATGTGTCTGTTTCCAAATATTCTCAAAATTTTGGGAGTACTTCCAAAATTCCTTAAGAATTTGAGAAACAATTTTTTTTTTCCGCGCTCACAAAATTATTCTCAATCTATTTCATAAGAGAAAATATTGAGAACCACCACCACGCCGGCCACCACCACCCATCCTTTAACATAATCTTTTTCTTTCATCACCCCCTCTCTCTCTCTCTCTCACACACACACACACACACACACACATATATATGTAAAATGATCCAAACTTAGTTGCAACCAAGTGCTTTTTTTTTTATTCTTGTTCTTAGAAATTATAATAATATTTTAAGAATAATTATCTTTACCAAATGCAATTCTCTTATTAGAATATTCTAGAATGAAGACAATATTCTCATCCATTTTACTGGGAGTAGAAACAGAAAAGTAAAAATGTTAATCAAACGCGGGATTAACATCTGAATATGATTCACTAGTAGAATCCTTTTTGAATGTTACCAGTATTTCGGTTGTGTCAAATTTAATAGTCTGATTTGTTACATGTGTTTTCTGTTTCAGGGTATTGTGTTTGTGGATCGCTCAACGTGGTATGGATCCAGAAGCATGTTTGATCATCATAGGAACATGAGACTTGACATAGATAATATGAGCTACGAGGTAACTAAAAGATCCACTTTTCCTATAGTTTCTTAGTTAAATACTTTTTCCATTACTTTTTTAGCTCATCACTTAGTTTATACATTGGCACAAGTAGGAACTTCTTGCTCTGGGGGAGAGGATTGGAAATGTCAGCACGGGCTTGTCAGAGGATTTGGTTTCCAAGTGTTTGATGGAATCAATATATTGCTCCTCAGACGAAACCCAAGAGGAAGGAAAATGTGTGATCTGCTTGGTGAGGACTCTTAACCCTTTTTGAAGTAGATAATTTTATTCATTGATGCTTTTGGGAACCTCCTTGATCGGTCTTTAGGGTCATCACTGTTGTATTTGAAGAGCACTCAATACGTAGTAAGTACCCCTTTGGCAGGTTTGAGGCCCCAAACAATTTTTGAACTGCGGTTTGGGGCATTCAATTGATTTGCCAAATATGTAGGAAGCACAATTTTACTCTTGCAATTAATTTTTTTAAAATTGCACTAATACAAAATTATTGGATAGAAATATCAAAAAGAAAAATACTTTATTAAATTTAGCACTTCACAAATTCAACATTTAAAATTTGAATTTTTAATAAGCTAAGTTTTTAGCACTTGATGTTCAGTTTTATCAAATGTGCTCCAAGTATCTTATGTTTTCTCTGGAGTGTTTTTAATACTGATTTTGGATTCTGTTTTGCAGGAAGAGTACAAGAACATGGATGATATTGGGATGTTGAGAGGTTGTAGGCACGATTTTCATGTGGGATGTATAGGAAGATGGTTGGTGGTGAAGAACTCGTGTCCAATCTGCAAAGCTTCAGCGCTTGATGATCGTATGAAGCACAAGTAACTGAAGGTTTTGCCTATGATTTAGTTTCATTCTCATTAATACAAGTTATTCTTTTTTCCTCTCCTGAAACTGAGGAAATGGAGAACGCAATTGATTTTTGTAAAGTAATAGCGAACATTATCGATCAATTATTAATGTTGTTTTGGGACATTTTTGGTTTGAAGCTTCTTTGAGATTTAGTATTAGTTTGACCAACTGTAGCTTATTGTTATAAATGTTGTCCTTAAAAATTAGTTTTAGAAGTGTTGGTGGATGAATCAATTTAAAATGCAAATTACTGTTTAGATATGATGTTCAAGGACGTTATGCTAAATGAGTTATCGAAAAGGCTACCACCTCGGAGGGAGGTCGATTACAAGATAGGTGTCAAACCTTGGGTTAGTTGATGCTAGACATTTGCAGGTGTCCAAAGTGTCACAGGCCAAGCCTTTCGGGGTTGGAAAATGTACCGTGCAATACTAACTAGGGGATCACCTAGTAGTTAGTCTGAAAATCACAGGATCTAGAATAGTAGAAGCAGTTTTAATAGTAGCAAGGTTCACTACAACAACACATACAAATAATAACAATTGTATTAATATCGAAGGTTACAGGTGTGAAAGGTTTACAATGGCATGTCCTTCCATATAGTACTTTAAGCAAAAAATACAAATGACACAAATAGACATTATTATGCTTAAGGATACATAATGTGACTTTTTACAAGAGATAATAGAAATAAACTAAACTAAGCTGAATTAAGTTAAATTAGTATAGAAAACAAATAAAAAGGGTCACGGGAAAGCGACCATGTGCAAGAATAAGCACTGAACAAGTTTAGATCATGACACAAAGCACCATATGGGGCACCAGTGCTATTTTAGAAAAAAAGGACCATTTGTTGTGAATGTGCATCGAGTATCGGGCACTTAACAAGATAAGAATCAAGAATAAATTCCTGATTCCTCTGATTGTTGGTTTCTTAGATTGGCTCGCTAAAGCTCGATACTTCACAAAGCTGGACTTGCCCTCGGGATATTATCAATTCCAAATTAACGAAGGAGACGAGTCCAAGATAAGGCGTGTCACAAGGTACGGTTCTTTTGAATTCTTAGTTTTGCTATTTGGTCTCACCAATGCATCGGTCACTTTTTGCACTTTAATGAACAAGATCTTTCACCTTTTCCTTGATCCTTTCGTTGTCTAATTGGATGACATTTCCATTTATAGCGAGACTTTGGACGACCATGTCCAACATTTAAAACAAGTCTTCCAAGTAATACGTGAAAATGAACTTTATGTCAAGGTGGAAAAATGTTCCTTTGCCCAAGAAAAAGTATTATTTCTTGGCCACGAGGTGCTGCAAGGAAAAATCATGATGTATAGTTACAACAAGACAACTAGACTAATTGGGCCAAACTCCTTGATGTGGCATAATTCTCGTACAACTTGCAAAAGAATGAGGCAACCAAGCAAAGTCCTTTCGAGATTGTTATGACAAGGCAGCCTTTGATGCCAATGCCTTAGCCGTAAGCTATGATGGAAAAAGTCTAGTAGCCTACAAGCTTGCCAAGGCGTAGAGCGAGCAGACCGATATGGCTAGGGTGTACCTAGATAAAGCGGCCAAGAAAATGAATAAATGAGCAAATAAGTCTAAACGATCAATGGAGTTCAACGAGAGGGATTTGGTTTCTTGTGAAACTCTAGTTGCAACAGTTCAAGACTCTGAGAAAAGTTCACAAGGGCCTTGTTCGGCATTACGAGGGTCCCTTTCCGGTAATAAAATGTGTGGGGAAGGTCTCCTATAGACTTTTTCTCCCACCAAAATTGAAGATAAATCATATCTTCCACTTTATCTTCTTGAAGCAGTATCATAAGGACATGGAAGAACTAGGACGCGGGGCATCAAAATGGGTGCCAACTGTAGTAATAAATTCTTTTGACAAAGAGGTTGATTGCATACTAGACGATCGGGTCATTCGGAAGAGTGGCGTGCCAAACTACTACAAGTATTTGGTAAAGTGGAAGAACCTTCCCAATAGCGAAGCATGCTGGGAGCATGAAAACCTATTAAGATAATTCGTAGAGCACATCTAGAGGTTCAAGGATGAAGGCGCAATGAGGGCGTTGCGAGAATAGGTTGGGGAGAATGTAATGTCCATTACACCTTGACATCCTTACTTGAGAATTCTCTAAATATGGAGGCTCAGTTTTGTATATATAGGGTTAGGGAAGAGGGTCTTCTTGGAGGCTCCAAGGTTTTTAGAATATTCTAAGATAATGTAGAGAATTGTAAGCACCCTAGATCACTCCATAGTCTTCCCCAACCTTCTAGACAATTCCTATTCTAGATTTTTCATTGTAAATATCTGGTAGGAATACTTTAGAAGATTAAATTTAGCCAGTAGATCTAAACGATCTTAGACCATCCATTGTAAGGCAATTGACTTATATAAAGGGGAGAGAGCTAATTTGCCCTTCATCAAGTTTTGAAAAGCAATACAAGCCTTTCATTCTCCGAAACTCTCTTGTTCTCCCACTCTTATAAGCTATCTAGCTTTTCCATACCCTTCCTTGCTTCCTTCATTCCTATACCTTGTTTGGTTGATATTCTTGATAAGACTTACTCATCACTTCCAAGGGGTTGGAATCTTGGCTAAGTGCCACATGGTTACTGTTAATATACTAATATATGTATATGAGTTTGGCTCATTAGGTTAATATATGTATATGGGCTTGGCTCATTAGGTTACTATTAATATATTAATATATGTATATGAGTTTGGTTCATTAGGTTAATATATGTATATGGGCTTGGCCCATTAGGTTAAAATCCTAACCCTAGGGTTTCCCTAGTCTCCTTTAAATATTTCCACTGTAAATCTCTATCATTGTACTTTTCCCTAATATCAATATGATTATTTTATGTTCTCCATTCTATCTCTCAATTATCTAATATGGTGTCCGAGCTAATTCTTCTTGGCCCTTGTTCCTACTAAATTTTTCCTAACCCTAATCATTTCAAGTCTTCTGCCTTGCCACTACCCATCTCATTTTCATCATTCAACACCCCAACATCGTATTAATCATCACCATCAGACTCTTATCTTTAAAACGAGTTCAATGACACCAAAATCACTGCCATTGGGGTTCTCACATTCCTCCATGCGCCGCCTCAAGCCACCACAAGTCTTCGACATCTATTGACTACTACAAGCCTCACCGTCGCTCCGATATCAACATTCATCATATCATCATATTTATGTTGAAGAGATTATTCCAATGCCACCACAATCACTGCAATTGGAGTCTTTTCGCGCCTTCACATGCCGCCGACAATTCCGTTGCCGCTGTCAACTTCGTTGAATCCTACGGGATTCACTATCAACCCAAATTCATCATACAATACACCATCAGAAGTGTCTTGTCAAGACGATGCCAATGACACCAAAATCACCTCTATACGATATCAGACATGCTCTCACGCGCCCTCTGAAGATTCTATCACTCTATCCTGTCAGACTACACACCCCCAGACCGGTTCAGTGTTTTCTATTGATCAGTTTACCCATTTTTAGATAGGTTCTCTAAGATCTTACACCGATTTTTGGCTAATTTTGGTGTTACACACCTAGCGGTGGCCTCTGTTTACTTAAATTCAGATCATACAATATAGCTCTTTTTATATTGTTGATTCGATTCATCACAGTGGTTTGACCAGTTCAAAAGCTCATCAATAGGTTCTTCAATATTATATACTGGTTCTTGGCTAATTTTGGCGTTCCGAATCTATATGTGTTCTTCGTTTAATCAAATTTATATCATATAGTATAGTTACTTTTATATTGTTGATTCGGTTCATCATAGAGATTTGATTGGTTCAAGGGTTCATCAATCGGTTCTTTACGATTATAGACTAGTTCTTGGATTATTTCAGCATTCTAAATCCATCTGTGGCCTTGATTTCTTCAGATTCGTATCATACAGTATACTATGTTTTATATTAATTATCCGATTCAACAACGATGTCTGAGAGTTGCTCTTTTTCGATCATTGTCAATGCTAAAGAGGGTTCAGATCCTACCTCCACTACTGTTACCATCTCTATTGTGGATATGGATTCACTCTTCCATCAAATTTTCTCCAAGAATGGTATAAACTTTTTTCCTGCCATTTCACTTACCACAAGTAATTCTTTTTGGTTATTTGATTTTGCCTGTTGTAATTATATGACTTATGACATAACATCTTCTCATCCAAACTATCTGCTATGAATGCCCTTAGAATTTATACCATTGTTGGTTTTGAAATGCGTGTTACTTATACAGGTCAAATTTATGCTTCACATCTTTCTATTCCTGACACGTATTTAATTCCGAAACTCACCTTAAAACTCTTATCTGTTAGGGAACTTTGTGAATTGGGAATTGAAACCATATTTTCTAATAGTATTTATCGTGTTCTGGATCCTCAGACAGGAGAAACCCTTGAGACTGGTCACAAAGTTGGATGTCTATTTGAACTCAGTAGTTTACACCTTTTACCTCAAACCCCACCACCACCCCATGTCCTTTCATCAACTTGTGCAAGCTCACCACTACCATCACCTTCCTCATCAATATCATCATTCATATCTCCACCGCCTCCATTGCCGTGATCACCATCCTATATTTGACATTCTTAGTTAGATCACACTTCATCTAGCCGACTCAAATCGTTTATTTCTAGTGGTCAGTTAGGTTCAGTTCAACATAAGTCCTTCAATTGTATCCATTGCAAAATGACCAGCCCTACCTTTTAATGAGAGTCAATCTATTTTTCTTGCAACCTTTGTTCTAGTTCATTTTGATGATTGAGCGCCTTCTTCTCATGCCACAATGGGTGGTTCTCGTTACTTTGTTATTTTTCTGGACGACTACTCTCTATATACATGGTTATTTCTTTTGAAAAATCGATTCGAACTATTCCAAATATATTTAGAGTTTTCTTTTATGGCTCAAACCCAATTTTCTTGAGATATCAAAGTTTTTCACTCAGATAATGCAATGGAATACAAGAATCGTGCTTTCTCAATCTGCTTAAAAAAAATGGAACGCTATTCCACCGCTTGTGTCCTAGTACATCCCAACAAAATGGATGAGCCAAACGAAAACATGGACATATTATTGACACAGTCTGTGCTCTCTTCATTTTGTCCTTTTGGCCTAAGCGCTTTTGAGGTGAGGCTACCCTAACCACAATATACACCATAAACTGTGTTCTATCCACAACAATTCAACATCAGTCTCCATTTGAGTGTCTTTTTGGTAAATCTCTCGATTACTCTGAACTCAAAGTCTTAAGTTGCGCTTATTTTGTTATTCTCAAACCACATGAACACAACAAACTGGAACCAAGGACCCACCTATGTTGCTTTCTAGTATATGGTATTGAACATAAAAGCATCAGTGTTGGGATTTAATCTCTAAGACTCTTTGTGTCTCTCGTCACGCCATTTTTGGGAGCATTAAATGTTTTATTCTTTATGATACTTTGATATATCAACCCTTACTAACTCTAGATTATTTACTGATTCATCTCTTGAGTTATTCCCTAAGGATGCATTTCTAAGTACTATTGAGCTTACTCCAACACCACCAATTGAGCCCAATCTTGCACTTTCCGCTGAGTCCGCTCTAGCATCACTACCTGAACCCACTCCAGAACTACCAGTTGATCTCAACCCTCCAACTCCATCGGCCATGCTTGAGACTCCTCCTATGACCGATGATTCTGCACCGACTGCTTTTGAGATCCAACCTCCAGATCACCACTACCTCTCTAACATGGTAACTCATCATCTCCTTTATCTTACTGATTATCATTGTTTTTCTACTTCTTAATCTGCATGGGCCTAAATATTATAAGAAGTCCAGTATTAATCATTTTTACCAGAATACAATGGAGGAAGAACTTCGGGCCCTAGGCAAAACTCACACCTGGTATTTTGTTGACATTTTCACTGGGAAAACTCTTATTGGATGCAAGTGAGTGTTTAAGATCAAAACATTTTTTAATGGTTTTGTTGAACACTATAAAGCTAGATTTGTTGCCAAGGGATTTAATTAGGAATATGGTATTCTATAAAGAGACATTTACTCCAGTGGCGAGGTTCACATCTGTCCATACTCTTCTTGCTGTCGCCGCCATTCGAAAATGGACTCACTTTTAGATGGATGTAAAAAATGCATTTCTCAATGACAATGTTTTTGAGGAAGTTTACATACATACCCCTCCTGGCCTAGTTGCTCATCGACATAAAGTTTGTCTCCTTCGTCGTGCCTTATATGGTTTGAAACAAGCTCCACGTACCTGGTTCACCAAATTCAGCACTACCATTCATCAGTTTGGGTTAACATCCAGTGCTCATGATTTGACCTTGTTTCTTCGCCACACTAACAATGGTATTATTCTTTTTTTATTTTTTAATTTTTTTTTATTTTTTTTTTATTTTTTTTTTTTATTATTATTATTATTATTATTATACGTGATGACATGATTATTACTGGAGATGATTTACGCGGTATCTCTGAACTCAAAAAGTTTCTCAGTGGACAATTCGAGATGAAAGATCTTAGCGTACTTACCTATTTTCTTGACCTCGAAGTCTCGTCCAATTCAAATGGATATTTTATCTCTCAGGCTAAATATGCCTCGGATCTTCTTTCCAAGGCTGGTATTACTGACTCCACTACTGCATTACTTCTCTAGAGCCGAATATCAGACTTACTCTACTAGATGGTTCACCTCTTTCGGATGCCATTCTATATCGCCAATTGGTTAGGAGTTTAGTATACGTCACTATCACTAGCCTAGATATTGCCTATACTGTCCATCAAGTCAATCAGATCTTATTCGCTCCTCGGATCACTCATTACTCGTTTGTTTTTTGCATTCTTCGGTTTGTCAAGGGTAGCTTATTTCATAGACTTTATTTCTCAGTGTACTTCGCTCCCACTTTACAGGCTTATTCTGATGTCGATTGGGCTGGAGATCCCATCGACAGTTACCCAACCACTGGTTATTGTTTCTTCTTGGGCAACGTTCTCAAATTTTGGCATAATAAGAAACAAATTGTAGTTTCTTGCTCCAGCATTGAAGCCGAATATTGTGTTATCGCTTGTGCAACGCAAGAACTACTTTGGTTTTCGCGGATCCTCACTGATATGAGAATCTCTTCTCCTACTGACACTGTTTTACATTATGACAATAGGAGTACTATTCATATTATCCACAGTGATGTCTTTTACGAGCGTACAAAACACATCGAGACTGATTTCCACTTCATCCGTCACCATATTCTCTAAAATACTATTCATATACTGTAACAACCCGGTTTCCTAGGGCTGCCACTAGGTTTCTCCTACAAAGAATTCTACCTCAAATATTTCACCGTTTATAAATAAATTAGTATTACTAATAATTTTGTTCTGATACCACTCTGTAACGGCCAGGTTTCCCAAGGCCGCCACTAGGTTTTCCTTATAGAGAATTAAAACTAATACCGAACCACCAATTCTTAACACAAATTTAATGCACTAAAAATTTCTTGAAATTGATTTTAAGGGTTTTATCTAACAATCAATGTGTTGAAGTTATACTACACAAAGGACAAAAAATACTCCCAATTTTCACATCCAGTTAAATATCTATTTGAAAAGACTACTAAATTAATAGAAATAATTAAGTTGACTTCTAACTTTATAAAAATAGTTTGCCTTCTAAATCCTATTGATTAATTATAGCCAAAATCGTAAAAAATATATTTTTTTTCATAATTTACAAAAATGTGAGAAATTTTATAATGCGACGATAATAATTAAAATTATCGAATTTTTGAGTCGATTTTTTTTTTTTTTAACATTAAATAATCAGTGCAATTATTACAATACGACGACAACAACTATTATTAATTTATCAAGTTAATTTTTTTAATAAATATGATTATTATGATTTAAGTAGAAATTCAAATAAAATTTCCTGCACAGCTACATTCCCACCGGCCCTACAATCAAAACTGTGGGGTTGTGAGCCAACGCTCAGTAGAATTTTAACCCCTCTAATACATGCATCTAATCAATTCCGAAATAAACACATAACAATCAAATTCCAAATAAACACATAAACGTGTATCTCACATAATTTTCACATAATATCCCTATTTATTTTATGAAAATTAACAGTTAAAACTTAACGATAACTTCAGCATGAATCACATAATCAAGAGAGAGATTAAATATAAATATTAAAAGAGTTAGAATTTTTACCTGAAATCTGAACTAGAATATGATTCTCACTCAAAAACATTCCACCATAACTTTTCTTATTATTTCTATATATATATATATATATATATATATATATATATATATATATATATATATATATATATATATATTTAAAAATATAAATATATATGTGCATATCAATAATGAAGTGTTCCTATCTCCGTAATATTCATATATACTTCCCCTATGAGCAGACAAGTTATCTTCATATATATATATATACCCATCAACACGAAAATGGAGAAAGTGGGTACATATATTAATCCTAGAACCCCATATCCCACTTTCCCATGCATGTCAGCCCCTTGATTATGGTTCATATCCCATGTGATGATGTATGGTATATATATATATTGATTACTTATCACTTCCTTAACATTTAAGGAACTATAATAATAATAATAATAATAATAATAATAATAATAACTATTATTATTATTATTTGTGATACAACACACACATACACGTGGATTCATATATGATCACATATTAATATTTTTATTATTTACACAATACTCCCTTAAAATAATAAAAATATTAATTATATCCCAAAACTCTTAATAGTATATTTTAAATAACACAATAATCTCAAAACTGTTAAAAGTCAACTTAAAATTAACATTCAATCCCTAAAATTTATCAAATATTATTTATACCATTAATTTGCAAAATAATCCCAAAAATATTAAACTTATGTAAAATAATATTTTTTAAAATATAATTTTTTGGGGTGTTACAATCTACCCTTAAATAAATTTCGTCCTCAAAATTTTGTTTAAAGCAATAGTAGTTCAGAATCGCACCGCACTAGTCACTCTCGATTAAACAATAATAATCGAAAGTTACCACCACACTCTTACTGTGCTATTTTGATGAAAATAATAGTAGATAACAATATCTCTTTAAAATATCGTGGTAGTCGCACTGGATTGGGTCTATCTCAATTCTAACAGGTCTATGACCTTAATAATTTTTTTCCACTTGGCATGACTCTTCAAGTCCACTGCCATATCCCATAACTAGCGTTTATCAATTTCATACAACATTTCTAGCCAACATATCGTTACAACCAACATCTTAACCAATAGATAGCCCAAATACCTCGTGGATTGCTTTGTGCGACTAAAAATAATCATCTTCAATATCCACATTAAAATTCCAATAATCTCGTATTTTTTTCATAAATATCAATACAATCCAAACTTTCAATAACGGATTTTTCTGAAATATGTCTGAAAACACATAAATACCCCTCAAATACATAAGTACGTCCCAAAATACATAAGTATTCCTTAACCATATAAATACATTCTAAAACACATAAATGTGTTTTAACCACATAAATCCGTCTCAAAACACATAAGTACGTATCAATCACATAAATACGTCTTGAAATACATAAATATATTCCAAACCGCATAAATATATTTGAAAATACGTAAATATGTCGCAAACACATAAACATGTTTCAACCACATAAATACGTCTCAAACATATAATTACATCTCCAAAGTTACGTAATATAACGAGTTCAATACTGAGTTCAATATTCACGTAAAATGTATATATAAAAAAATATTACATAAAGTCCTCAATCGAATTTCTAAAATACCAAGTAAGCTCAAAAATTCAAATTAACATCTCAAAATAACAATTAGCTCCCAATAATCTCTTAATGACCCCACACTTCGGTTTCACCTAATGCTAGTTATGGACCAATATCTATTTGAATTCTTTATTGATGTGCTGTCTTCATAATACAAAAATTATTTTATAGATCAAGTATTTTTATCAAAATCCACTTTCCAAACAGAATATAATTACACTGGGCAGTATCTAAATCCCAACAAAATATAGCAACGCACTTGGCAATATCAAAATCCCAACAAAATATAACCACTCATTGGTCAATATCAAACTCCCAACAAAATATTATCATAATAAAATAATCAAATTTAAATCGACCGGTCAACTCACGTTTATATAATAAAATATCATACTTCCTTACTAGCCATAGGATCGTTTTACCTCACGATCGGGAGTTATCATATCAACTACCTAAAGGACTTGCCTTCTAGTCAAGTTTCAATACAACATATCAACAACAACATATTCAACCACCTGCAGGACTTACCCTTCTGTCAGGTCACAACAACAATGTTTTACAGGACATGCCCTCCTGTAAGGACCAACCACATCACGCAGGATATGCCCTCTTGACGAGACGACTATGGCATAACAGAATAATAAAAATTATTTTCTACCTTTTAAAATTTTACTTCATCCATTAATTATCGTAAAATTATCCATTTTCATCAACATTTTTTTTCTTCATAATTTAATATGAAAATATAATTTGATAATTTATATAAAAGATAGTAAACACCTTTAAGCCAATCTTTTCAATTCAACAACATATCCTATGGTCCATCTACTAACACGACACTCGCCAAATCTTACTTAACTTACTACAGGTAAGTTGCATTAATCAAACGCCACCTAAAATGTTAATATGTTCAAATTGAAATTGTAGAGACCAAAGTGAAATAATGATAACAACACACGGGTGCAAAATGTCAAACCACCGAAAAACATAATAGAGATGTCAATGCATGCAAATATGGACCAAACCCCAATCCTTGCACATATGTATAAGCACCATAGTACATCTTGTATTCTTGTAGGCTTGATTATATCACACCACAATTATTCCATTAATGGAGACAAAGCAAACAATGCAAATTTAAAATTTATTTATTTATTTTTTCAATCACATAACATTAGGTAGTAGCAGCAGACACCAACATCAATATTCCCTTTTTTTTTTTTTTTTTTTAAATTTATATTATCCTGGATTTCTATTATAGTCATACATGATCCAAGTATAACTAATTTTTGTTCTTTCATTAATCTCTTTTTAATTGGATTGCTGCCTTTGTTCCCTAAAATATTTAGGCCAACTACTTTAGTCTTTTATTTGTTTTTTGCTTTACTTTTTCAAATCCAAACAATTGGAGAAGGGGGCTATCACCAAAGGAGTTCTTGTAGGACAATCAATTGACATACAATTTCCTCCTCCACGACTTAAAAGGAAACCTAGTTGTAGGCCCAGTGGAATACTCAAGAGGGGGTGGGGGTGGGGGGGGGGTGAATTGGGTAATTAAAAAATTATCAGAATGAAATACTTAATAAATCAAGTAATTAATTTTAATCCTAAATTAATTATTATCTTTATATCATAGAGAAATTATATAATCAATTAGGTGCACACCAAACAACAATAATAAACAAATTAAAGATTATAGCACACCAGAGATTTATACTGGTTCATCAAGCTACTCTTCGCTAATCCAGTCCGCCGAGCCTCATGAAGAGTCGCACCCACTAACTCAAGATCCCTTTAAAGGTAGGAACCAAACCCTCACAACGATTCTTTTACAGGCTCAGAATCAACCCTTACAAAATCTTTTTCATAGATTAAGGAAGAACCTCTACTTTTTACAGGCTAAAGAATAACCTAATTCTTTTTGACACAAAGGTAAAAGAATCAAAACCTCCCCAACACTCCAAATATCCTTTTACCCAGTAAGGATTGAACCGTTACAAAATTCACTCAAACTCAATTCTATCCAAGAAGAATTACTACCTCAATCTCTTTATAGGAAGAAACTGAAAACTGGTTACCCTTTGATTAAATACCCCCAACAGTATTTAATCCGTCACACTACTCACCAATACAATTCATAAGCAAATAATCTCACTTGGAGCTTTTACTACCCCAGATAAATTAAAACTTGATTAATATCCCAAATCTAGTGATAGAAAAGTGTAAGATTGAAAATCTGATTTTAAACAAAAGATGGGTAGCAAATAATTTAGCACGTAATCAGATTCGACAAATTGTTTATAAAATATTTTCTTTAATAAAGAATCAAAAACAATTTCAAAAGATCAATTTAAAAAAATTAAACAGGCAATGCACAATAGGAATTAATTGAAAAGATCTTACCCGAAATCCACAAAAAAAATAAATAGAACGTAGTTACTTCAGATCCGGTAGCAGCAGTGATTAATAGCAAATGATTCTCAAGATCGTCTCTTAGAATAGCTCTCACAAAATCTCAGAATGATATTTCTTAGAATAGTTCAATATGATCTTTTAATCACTCTCACTTCTTAATCATATATGAAAAATACAAGTCTATATATATGGGATATAAATCACCTTTTTAACAGTTAGTTCCTATGTGTCATGACACTTAAACGCTCTCTTAGACCCCTTATATCATTATGACTTCATTTTGGTTCAAGTCACTTAATTATAGCTTTTAAATCTCTTAATTAACTCCCACAAATATTTCTCAATCTCAATTAAATAGAATAGAAACAATTTTATGTACCAAATTGAGAAACAATCAAACTTAATGAGCCAAATCAATAAGAATTAAATAATAGATGAAGCATATCTTAAATATTATAAAATTCCTAAAATCTCTCACAAATCCTAACAAAAAACGGCTACTTTTAGATATGAAATCAGAATTCACAATATCCGGAAACTGCGCCCTCAGTCGACTGACCAATCGACTGCTCGATTCAGGATGTAGCCAAGCCAAAACTGCTTTATTCATGGGTCGACCTATCTGTCGACTTGGAGATTCAGATAGTTCAATTTCTCTTCACCGGTCGACCTACCTGTCAACTTAGATATACAAAGAGTTTTATTTCTCTTGACCGGTTGACTTAGAGATACAGAGAGTTTCACCTATTTTGTCCGGTCGACCTACCAGTCGACTTATGCATGCTGGATCTATTTTCTAAACTCGTTTTGAACTCATTCTTATTTATGTTTTCTCCCATTTAACCATTTTTCTTTCTAAATAAGCTCCACTAACTTCTTAAATTCTATTTAAGTCAATTATAAATATTTCTTTTCAAATAAACATAGGAACAAATAATTTCATCTTATCAAAACACACACAAACAATAAAAACTTTTGTGCCGTGTGTGTTCCTAATTAGGATATTAAGAGTTGAAATCCACCTGAGTTTTTTTCCCTAATTTCTTCATACTCTTAATTCTTCATCATCTTTGTCATCGTCATTTAGCATCTATTCATAATTTGTCATCGCATTTTCATCACTGAAACTAATAAACTGAAACACTTGAACAAACCATTAGTCCCAAAAAAAACGTCAATATTTAATTGTCCATCAAAATCATAGGATCAACACTAGTAATCCTTATCCCCGAAAGACTAGTGTAGGAGCTTATACATCACGGGTGGGAATAGAGCATGGGACATTATTAACATCAGTTTTTTTTTTTTAAATATTACTTCACTTAATATGAGTAATGAGTACTATAACCCAAACCTAGGGTAGTTGCAAACTCACTTTGTAACAGCCTGATTTTCCAGGGTCGTCATTAGGTTTCTCCTACAGAGAATTCTACCCAAATATTTCACCGTTTATAAATAAATTAGTATTACTTATAATTTCGCTCTGATACCACTCTGTAACGGCCCAGTTTCTTAAGGCCGCCACTAGGTTTTCCCTACAGAGAATCAAAACTAATACCGAACCACCAATTCTTAACACAAATTTAATGTACCGAAATTTTTTCCAAAATTGATTTTAAGGATTTTATCTAACAATCGATGTGTTGAAGTTACACTACACAAAGGACCAAAAATACTCCCAATTTTCACATCCAGTTAAATATCTATTTGAAAAGACTACTAAATTAATATAAATAATTAAGTTGACTTCTAGCTCTATAAAAATAGTTTGCCTTCTAAATTCCGTTGATTAGTTATAACCAAAATCGTAAAAAATATATATTTTTTTCATTATTAACAAAAATATGAGAAATTTTATAATGCGATGATGATAATTAAAATTATCGAATTTTCGAGTCAATTTTTTTTTAATAACAATAAATGGTCAGTGCAATTATTACAATACGACGACAACAACTATACTCAATTTATCGAGTAAATTTTTGATAAATATGATTATTATTATTTAAGTAGAAATTCAAATAAAATTTCCTGCACAACTACATTCCCACCGGCCCTGCAATCAACACTGTGGGGCTGTGAGTCAACGTTTAGTTGAATTTCAACTCCTCTAATATGTGCATCTAATCAATCCCAAAATAAACACATAACAATCAAATTTCAAATAAACACATAAACGTGTATCTCACATAATTTTCACATAATATCCCTAAATATTTCATGAAAACTAATAGTTAAAACATAACGACAACTTCTGCATGAATCACATAATCAATAGAGAGATTAAATACAAATATTAAAAGAGTTAAAAATTCTACTTGAAATCCGAAGCTGAAATCCGAACCAAAATATGATTCTCGCTAAAAAACATTCCATCGTAACTTTTCTTAATATATATGTATATCCATCAACACGAAAATGGAGAAAGTGGGTACATATATTAATCCTAGAACCTAATATCCCACTTTCCCATGCATGTTAGCCCCTTGATTTTGGTTTTTATCCCACGTGATGATGTATGGTATACATATATTGATTTCTTATCACCTCCTTAACATTTAAGGAACTATAATAATAATAATAATAATAATAATAATAATAATAATAATAATAATAATAATTATTATTATTATTATTATTATTATTATTATTATTATTATTATTTGTGATACAACACACACATGCATGTGGATTCATATATGACCACATATTAATATTTTTATTATTTACACAATACCTCCTTAAAATAATGAAAATATTAATTATATCTCAAAACTCTTAATATTATATTTTAAATAACACAATAGTCTCAAAACTGTTAAAAGTCAACTTCAAATTAACATTCAATCCCAAAAAATTATCAAATATTATTTATACTATAAACTTGCAAAATAATCCCAAAAATATTAAATTTATGTAAAATAATATTTTTCAAAATATAAATTTTCGGGGTGTTACATCTATAATTTGTTTGTTCAGGCAATCATACAACATATATTTTTACTAAGACTCATCCACCTGGACACTCTTACACTTTGGTTTCCAAACTCAAGTTCATGTCTCATTTACCGCCTTGAGTTTGAGAGGAGATGTTAATATATTAATATAAGTATATGGGCTTTACCCATTAAGTTAAAACCCTAATCTTAGGGTTTCCCTATTCTCCTATAAATTTCTCCATTGTAAATCTCTGTCATTATACTTTTTTTTTTTAATATCAATATGATTGCTTTATATTCTCCATTCCATCTCTCAATTATTCTAACAGTTATTTTGGAGAAAGTAAGCTTATGACAGTTGGTATTTAAAAACGATTTTAGACTATTTACTATTAATTATATTTTTGTAAAATTTATTTATAATTTTTTTTGAAGAGACCTCTATTTTCAACAATAAAAATACAAATGGGTTTTAGGTCCTTTTTTTTTTTTTTTTTTTTTAAATACATTTTATAAAAAAGTTAAAAAAAAAACTCTCATTTTATATTTTTTCCAATAAAATACAAATGGGTTTTAGGTCCTTTTTTTTTTTAAAAAAAAAAAAAAAAATACATTTTATAAAAAAGTTAAAAAAAAAAAAAACTCTCATTTTATATTTTTTCCATTCCGAAAATAATAATAATAATAATAATAATAAAAAAAGAATCTTAACCATCTACCTCAGCTTCCATCTACTTCCTCATCTCTCTCTCATAGCATTATATCACTGTGTGACCACAATTGTTGTTGCCCTCAAGTTGCTACCATCGTGTAGATTATCATTTTGCCAAAAAAATCATTATAGTCCATCCATCGTGTTGCCAACATCCCTGATTTGTTCAGAACTAGAATTTTATTTTTTTGGTAGATTCTGATGTGAGATTTTTAGATCTAAAATTTTCAAATCGATTTTTTTAGACTTTTGATATTGTTTTTTGTTTTGCAAATTCAATATGTTTTATTGAAGTTGATGTTCAAATTGGGGTTACTATGGAACTATTTTTTTACTCTTTTATTTGGAATTCTGATTTGAAAATTTCAGATCTAAGAATATTGTTGCATTTGTTCAATTTTTGTTATTATATATTTTTTGATTTCTTGCAATTTTTACTGTGTTACTGTTTTAATTTGTTATATTGTTGTAATTTTGTTGTGTCAATTTGTTTTGATTTTTCTATGAAATTAATTTTTCTTATGTTCTTATTTAATTTGTTGTGATTTTTAGATTGATTGTGTTTTTAATTGTTATTCGATTTGTTCTTGGAGTTATTTCCTGTATTTTCTTCGATTGTAATCAAATGTTTGTTATTCTTGTACTTTTTAGAATTATTTGAATATTTGTTGTCATAGTGGTGATGGTAAGCGATGATTGGTGAATGTTTGTAGAGATGTGGGACGATGATTATGGTCGTGGTGCAATATTCAGGATTGGGGAAATGTTTAATTTGACGACGGTAGTGGTATGCAATGAACGTGGTTGTAGTGATTTTTTTTTTAATGATGTTGGTGTTGGTGGTGGTAGCAGTGGTGAATGTTTGCTATTGAGTTCAATGGTGATTGCTGTGGTAGTAAATATTCATGGTGGTAGTCGGTGGTTGTGATAGTGAATGTTTGTTATGTTAGTGAATAGTTGTTGTGATATGAACATATTGAAGATAATTTTGTTAGAAAATATTATGTATTTCTTGAATTGGTGTTTTGATACAAAAAGAGGAGAAAAAGATGATATCTTGATATATAGTATGGGCCTTGGGACCACTACCCAAGCACCCTTATTTCTATTATGTACTAACATATAATACATGCTTGAAGACTTACATTAAAAAATAACCTTAATTTAAAACAAATAATAAATTAATATTTAGTAGTGATTGAAAATTTAATCCGACTGATCAGTTCAATTTATTTAACTATCGATCAATCCTAAAAATAAATCGTTTTACTTTAAAAAATCAACCTATACAAAAAAATTACTCTATTTTGTTAAAAATGAAAAAAACCAATGTTTGAACTGGTTAAATTATTGAACCAGAACAAAAAATTTATTGAATTAGCCAACAAAGTTAAACTAAATGACAAAATCTAGACAGAGGGGGTACAATCAAATATCTATATCCTTTTGCATGTGAGTATGTAAGTCCACCCATTAACTTCCAATTGTTCTATATAAAAAGATTTACTTTATTGTTTTTCAATCTGTGTAGAATATAACATTTGCAAGACTTACTCCATCTCTTTTATATTTTGAAAATTTGTAGAAAATATATTTTGAAAATGTGTGTTAAAAATATATTTTAATAATATACCTTATCCCATTTTAATAATAGGGTTATGTAATTTAAAAATCGGTCAGGAACAACCAATTGAATTGTCAACTGATCCTCAAATTAAACCAATTTACTCCTAGAAATTAGGCTACACTAAGAACTGTAAAATATCATAAAAACAAAAAAAGTTCAACGATTAAACTTACTAAACTATTAATCAAAATGAATAATTTACTGAAATTGGCCAACAAAGTTGAACCGAAGGACAAAATTGATTTTGTTAATGTTCAAATTATTTAAATTGCCAAAAAAAAAAAAAAAAAAAAACCCAAAATAATTTACCTTCCGTTATCTTGATTTTCACACCCACATTGATTATTTTTGGTAAAATATTATTTTTTGTTGAACGTTCATTGACTATTGGAATGAGAGTTTTCAATGTAATTAGTGACATTTTTTTTGAAAGATCAAGATATCATCTTCATATTATTTCAAAGAAAAAAACCCAAAACATGTTTAATGTTCAACAAAGAGCTTAATAAAACCAATAGCAAACACTAAACAATAAGATTTAATGTTTTTCCTATAAAAATGTCTCTATCCATTCAATCAAACTGACCCACATATTCAAGGAGTGGTTTATGATGGTGAAGAAAAAGGACAATCTACTTAGATCGCTGCCTCATCATTCGGTAATTCTTTTTCAAGCCTTCTTATCCTCTTCTTCTTCCACTTTTCCCTCGTGTTAGCTCAAATGAAGTTCTCTCTTCGCTTTTGAAATTTCCGAAATCGCTAGAAAAAAACTAATTAATGCGTGATTAATTAGTGAATATTCATTACTAAAATTGTGCATTACTAAATGTTCATCGACTCATTCATTACTAACAATTTTTTATTATTATTTTTTGAAAAGATCATTAGTGAACGTTCAATATTTAACATTCATTATTGAACATTTATCAACGTTCAGTAATGAACATTTATTATTATTATTTTTTTGGAAGGCCCAATTTTTGCATATGCATACTTTTATTTGCATTTTAGAACACTTACAAACTAATAGGGTCTATTGCGCCATTTAATTTTTACTTTAAATTCTGTCTAGGGTCATTATGGTATTTAAAAAATTTAGTTTTAAGAACTTTGGGAGTTAAATGTTTATTTTAATTTTTGACTTTTAAAAATTTAGGGATTATTTTGTTGCTTGAAAAATTATATTTTAAAAATTTGGAGACATAATTAGTATATTCTTTATTTTAGGCGGCATAGTTTGTGTAAATATATATATGCATGACATATGTGTTGTCTAGAATGAAGACAACACACATGCCAGGTAAATAGGTGAATATTCCTCACTCTTAAGAAGCCAAGTAAGCAACACAAGGTTTAAAAAAAAACAAAAAAAGAAAAAAGAAAAAAAAGAGGTTGATTAAAAACCGGTTCATCACCATCGTCCAGTTTTACATATATGTTAACGGGATGTTCATGTATATGGTAACGAACGATTTTTGCGTGAATATTAATGTGTTATATCTCGTTTCTTATGTTTAAAATATGATATGTGAATATTGGCGCATATGTGTAAACTATTTTTGTTTAGTGAAAATTGAGCAAATGTTGAGTGAACGATTGTTCTGAAATTTTCTGAGTAATATTGAGTGAATATAGATTTGAGTTAACTTAAATAGTGTTTTGAAATATTGAGTAAACAATCATACAAAATATTTGAATGAAATTTGAGTGAATTGAAATAGTGTTTTGTAATATGGAGTAAACAATAACACATAATATTCGAATAAAAATTGAGCAAACATGAAATTGAGCGAATTGAAAATATGTTCTGAAATATTGAATGAATATTAAGTCAACATTAACATAGTTAAATATTTATTAATTTAACTTTTAAGCACAATATGGATATGAGATTCAAATTTAATATTGTTTGAGAGTAAAATATATTTTACTTGAACGTTTATGCATAGTTTAAAGGTATTTGTTGTTGAGATTTAAATCAAACAAATAATATAGGGAAAGATGTATTACTTGACCATTTATGTATAGAAAAGAAATGAGATTAAATCTAATATTTTTAAGAGATTGGAATGTATCTAAATTAAACATTTCTAAAGACGTATTGCTTGAACATTTACGCATAGAATCAAAACATATCTAAATTAAACATTTAAGCATTTGAAAAATGTATTACTTGAAGGTTTGTGCATTATTAAAAGGTGAAATTCACATCGTAGTTGTAATACTTGCAATGTGTATTACTTGAATATTTATGCACAATATAGATTCGAGTTTCAAATCGCACAGGAAATGTCGATTACTTAAACATTTATGCATAATATTGTTTGAGATTCAAATTGAATAGTGAAAGTTGTATTAGTTGGACATTTATGCACATAATAGAAATATGCTCAAACCTAACTTTTTAAGAGATTTTAAAATATATTTCTAAAGACGTGTTGCTTGAGCATTTACGCATAAAATAAAAATTATCTAAACCAAACATTTAAGAGATTAAAACATGTTTTTCTTGAATATTTAAGCACTATTTTTTTATGATTTGATACTAGATGAGAACATGCATGTGGTATGCGAACTCGATTTTTGATTCAGAATGAACGTAAACCTAAAATGAAGATAACAACATATCATCTAGACTGATGATTGTATCTCTTTCTTGAAGTTGGAGACTCTGTAATTTTCCTCATATCTAAGTTTCGTAGGATGGAACAACGAGTTTCCAGGGTTTGGGAGCGACACGAAGAGAACTGAACATAGAAGGTCTGTAATTTTGGGAAAGTGGAGTGAGTAGTGGGTTAATGATCCTTTTAATTTGGGAAACACTAGAGCACGTCCTTCACCTACACTAATTAAGGTTTATGTTAACGTTTATGTATCATTTAAAGTAGACCAAAAAAAATCTAATTACATCATCATGTAGATATTTTTCTGTAGGTTATTTTGATATTTATTTTTTGATTTTTTTGACTTGTTTTATGTTTCTTAGAAGAGAATTTCAATGGTGATGTTTTTGTTGTAGATATGGAAAGTTCCATTACTGTTATCGTTGGTTGCAAATGATAGAAGGGCAGGATTTGTAAATATGAGTGAACTGTTGGGGGTAATATTAAGGATCTTTTTTTATAAACTCTGTGATGACTAAAATTTTAAATAATTGGGTCAAAGGTCATTTTTCTAATTTCACTATCTTTGGGGAACTATATAATTAATGATCATTTTTTAATTATTATTTAGGCAATATGTAGGTGTACATTTATATATATTTTGTGTGTGTGTGTAAATTTATAATTTTAAATAAAAATATTTAAATTGCGAAAATTTGAAAATTCAAAATTTTATTAAAATTATAATTTTTAGTATTTTGTTGACTAATATATATTATTAACAGTTGGTTAATATTTTTCTGTAAGATTAAATTATCAATTAGAAAAACTTTATAATTATTGTTATAATATTTTCGTATAATTAATATTGACTTAAGAAATAGTGCATGTAATGAATTTTGTATAATTTTAAAAAAAAGGAATGAGAAAAATTACATTTAGTGTCTCGCATTTCAGGCATTGCATGTCATATTAGATTTATTTAGTTAAATTATTAGTTTAGGCTCTGTCGTTGTTAGATTCATAGGAGAAGTCGATTATGTTAGTATTATGCCAATAGCGTAATAGCAGTAGTGCAAATAACGAGGTGAATATTGTCTTCTTTGTATATTGTCAAATTATATTTTCATACTAAATTGTGGAAACGAAAAGATTTATTAAAATAAAATGTTTTATAACATTAGATGAATCAAGTAAAATGTTGAATGGGGAAACTGTCTTTTATTATCATTCTACTATGCCATAGTGTTGTCTCGACATGAAAACATATCTTACAGGATGTTGTTGGTTCTAATAGAAGTGCATGTCCTTGTTAATCTTAAGATTTGATGGACAATTAATGTTGATATTTTTTGTGGAACTAACGAGTTTATTGAGTGTTTCAGTGTAAAAGTTCCATTGATGATTTTATCATGAAGAAATGGTTGAAAATGGTTAAGGATGCTAAGGATGCAAAGAGACTGACGAGGAGACAAGCATTAAGAGACTGAAGACTTTAAAGAATCTAGGTGAAAACAATTCAGGTTAATTTTTACTCTTAATGTATCCCGATTAGGATCACACACGACACAAAAAATGATATTATGCTTATGTGTGTTTTCATAAATATTTGCTCCTATGTGAAATTAAAGAAGATATATTGATTTAAGAAAGATTAATAATTAAAATTGATTTAAAGTGTCAATTAAGTTAACCGAGAAAAGAAATCGGTTAAAGGGGCAAAAACGTTGAAGATTGGAATTAAAATTAATTGAGGACGAAGTGTTCCAGCAGGATTGGTTAACTGACCAGTAAGGATCGGTCAACCGATGAAGAAGTGGCTAGGAATGGTGCAGTCTTTAGATTGATCGGTTAATCGACCGAAGAGAGATCGGTTGACCTAAGCCAAAATCTGAACTCTCTGAATCAATCAGTCAATAGATCATGAGGGATCGGTCGACCAAAGGCTAATACTTGAACTTTCTGAATCGATCGATTGACAGACCTAAGATAATCGGTGGATCGACTATAGTTGAAAATTGGCCTGGGAAGCATCCTGAATCGATCGGTCGACAGACTATGGAGTAGTGGTTGCCCAACTGGCGAGAAGTTTTGGCTTGGGCAACAACCTGAATTGATTGGTCGACCTATAGATTTTGGTCGGTCAACCGATGTGACTGTTTCAGGTTTGGAGGATTTCGTAGATTTTTTCAAAATGAAGCCGTTACTAGCCGTTTTATAGTTAAGATCTGAGAGATATCTTAGAGATTTGATGTTATTTGAAATATGTGATTGATATTTTGATATCCCTATAGATATGGTTCATATAATTTGATTATTTCTCAAATTGGTACATTTAATTCTTTCTATCCTATCTATTTGAAATTAAGAAAAAATTGAGGGATTAAATTGAATATTTTAAAAGTGATAATTGAGTAAATTGAACCAGGATTGAGTCATATTGATATAAAGGGTCTATAAGAGCAATTAAGTGTCAGGACAAGTGGAAACTAGCCATTGGAGGGTTTGTTTTAAATCCATATAAATAGACCTGCGTTTTTCACTTATGGTGGATCCCAATCAATCAATTTTCAAGAGCTATTCAGTTCTCAAGCTTTCTAAGAGTGATTATTCTGAATTCATACTGAGAGTATTGTGAGATATTTCTTGAGAATTGTTCTTGGGAAATTTTCTATTGTTGTTACCGATCTAGATTTTCACTGCGATTCATTTACATCCATTTCGGTGGTATCCTGGTGAGATCATTCCAAGTCTTTACTCTTAATTGATATTTGATATATTATTTTTTACTTGGAATTTAAATCTTTGATTTTTTTTTTTTCTGAACTTTAAATTGCTTGAAAAATATTTTGAAATGATTTCTTGTGAAAATCTGATTACGTACTAAATTGTGTGCTACCCGTTATTTATTTAGAATCAGATTTTGAAATTATCATTTTATTTCTATCATTAGTATTTATCGGGACATTAATTGAGTTTAAATTAATCTGGGGTGGTAGAAGCTCCGAGTAGAAAAAAACTTATCAATTTTCTAATTGGTGAGTTGTGTGCGAATTAGATATTATTGGCGAATTGGATATTATTGGGAATATCTAATCAGGGGTAGCTTTGGGTTTCAATTTATTTCGGTAAAGAAATTGAGATTTGATCTTTATCTAGTGTTTAAAAAGATTATGTTACTCTTTTCCCGTGAAAAGAGATAGGTGGTAGCAGAATATTACGTCGCTACTTTACTGCAAATGTACGGATCAAGTTTTAGTAAAGTGGGAAGAGTAAGGGTTGTCGTATCCACAGATATTGGATTAGATAATCTTTAAGTACTACGATTGTCATAACCGAATTTTATCTAGGTGACTCAAATTAAGTTTTTGTTAATAAAATATACTAAACTAAATTAAACTAATTATACTAATATTGACGTTAATGGGAGTAAATTATCTAGGGATTAACTTCGTTCACTAATATGTGTTCGATTCAATCTAGTTTACATTAACGACATTCACACTATCCGACAATCTAGGTATCGAAATCTCACTCACTACCTCTCCCGAGTGTAAAGTGAATGAATATGTGATTTCGCATCAACGCCGACGTCCCCGTCTAGCATTTATATGACACTGATCACATGAGTCTCGCCCCAACCTCACAGATTGCATACTTTCTAATACTCTCTTGAGTCATTAGATCATCATGTTGTATTTAAATCCTAGTCCAAATCCAGGGTTACCTCTCCCGAGTGTCAAACCCCGTATTCTCAATATATCATAACAAGTATATAATGGAAGTAGTAAAACAGTAAACACAATTAGATAACGAAGAACAACCGTTAACAAAATATTGATTTATTCAAAGCACATTTTCATGAACTACATCAAGCCCTAGACAACATACATTTAGCTATACATGGCCATAACCTTATATTCAATAATATATAATCTAAACATAATGAAAACTACCAACCAAACTAAGAAATAAAGAGAGGAATAAAGGGAGAGTAGCCAAATCTGAAGAATCGATGCTTCCATGCTTGTAAAACCTACTCCGATCTTGTTCCCTCTTCTTGGATTTGTGTTCTTCTTTTGGTTAATATGATCTTGGAGCTCTCAAGACTCCCAAAAACATCCTATTGTGTTGGGCAAGAAGGGATTAAAAGAGGGATCTGAAATATCTTCAAAATATCTATTCCAACTGGTGTCGGACCACTACAACGGTGGGAAGTCAGTAGGTCCACTGGCAGCTAATCGCTGTAGCGGTGGAGGCCACCACTGCAGTGGTGAAGTTTACTATTGTAGCAGTGGTTGGGAAGAAGGTTTTTGTTTGATTAACCGCTGCAACTGTGGGCCTGCATTCTTGAACTTGCCTTTTTGCTCATTTTTCCATCGTTCTTCCACCGACGTTCCACCGAATTGCTCGTTTATCGACCGTTTTCTTCCATATTTGTCCCAAACACCTGATTTACATACAAACAAATAAAAACAAATTAAAACATATTAAAACACTATAATAAAACTAAAAAACTACCAAAATCGATTTAGAAATATATAAATAAATTACACCTATCAATAGGCATAATTCTTCTTGACTAGAATTAATTTTTAGTGAATTTGTTATGGTTCAATCCATACCGGGTAAAAGGATACTTGGAGTGATTTTGTGAGGTTTGATTCTTAGTCTAAGGTATAAAAGAATTAGGTTTGATCCTTAGCCTGTGAAAAGATTAGGTTAGGCTTGAGCCTGGAAAAAGAAAAGGTTATTCTTGAGCCTAGGAAAAAGAAAAGGTTATTCCTAATTCTGGGAAAAGGAAATTGTAAAGGTTGATTATGAACCTGTGAAAAAAATCATTGTGTGAAGGTTTGGTACCTACTTGTTGAAAGGAATCTTAGTGGTTTAGTGGGTGCAAATCTCTATGGGGGCTCAGAGGACTGGATTAGCCAAGAGTAACTTGGTGAAATAGGATATATCCTTGTGTGCTGCTTTGTTTAATTTATTTAATTTCTATTTTTTGAGTGTGCACCTAGTTAATAACACTTATCCGCTGCGATATAAAGTTAAATAATTGATTTAGGATTAAATTAATTATTTAATCAATTAAGTGTTAATAGATAAGAATTTAGTTTTAATTTTATAACTACCAAATTCACCCCCTTTTTAGGTAGATCACTGGGCCAACAGTCCTGATATTGTGTTGTAACCTTACAGGAGGGCATGCCCTGCGTGTAAGATTGAACTTTTGCATGTGCATATTTTTAATTGAATTTTGTAGCATTTAGAAAATAATTGGGTATAGTGTGGTATTGAAAAATTTAATTTAAAATTTTTTGGGGGTCATTTTGATATTTAAAATTTGGCTTTAAGAATTTTAGTAGGGTTAATTTGTTACTTTTAATTTGACTTTTAGAAGTTTTGGGATTACTAGGTTATTAAAATATAGTTTTAATAACTTGAGGGTATAATTAATATGTTCATTATGTTAGGAGGGTATTTTATGTAAATATGAATTTTTATATTTAAAACTTATAATGATATATATATGTGTGTATGTTGTCAAAAGGACAACACACAAATCACATGAGTGTTACTAAACATTTGACTTGAAAAAAAAATAAATAGAAAATGTACTAATGCTGGAGGTAAAAATTTTTCACTGCCGTGCATTCCTTCCCTACACACACACACACACACTATATTGAAAAAAAAAGGTTGCTCACTCCCTCTAACTTGGATTCTCTCTAAGGTATGTACTTTTTTTTTCTTTACCCCCATATATATATTGTTAAAATAAAATATAAATTACGTTTAATTTATGAGACCATCGATACGGGCATGTATATATGTATATTTATATGCAAAAAATATATATATACGTGAGTTTGGGGAATATAGTGAATTTATATTTATAAATAGAAATATTTCATTTATGAATTATTTAATTTAAAATTAAAATTCCATTAGTATAATAAACTTTTATAAAAATTTGATTAGAATTATAATTGTAACGACTCGGTTTCTCAGGGCCAACAATTGGTTTCTCCCTTTTTATTTTTACGGAGAAGTAAAAGTAAAAGACAAACCATTTCACCGCTACGCTTTCGCTGCGCCACTATGATAAAAATAATTATTGACATGACCTCCGCTTGCTATTACCCAACTAATGATAAATATTAACTAACTATCAATTGACACAAATATTAATATTTACTAATTTAAAATTTAACTATGGCTATCTAACTTTTCTGTAACACTACAAAAATTCGAACTCCTGATTTCCAACGATTGCCTTGACTGCCTACTTCCTTACTCTATCTGATTCCAGTAGTGGACCCGCCTCTATTTGGAGTACCTGAGATAAAATATTTTTATCGGTGTATTATTTCTATAATATAATAACAATTTACGGATCAAACACATTTATCAAAATCTTTTTTTCCAAAACAAAATATAATCACACACTGAGTAGTATCAAATCCACATATATCATCAAGATAAAGCAACAAAATATAAATCAACCAATCAAATCACTTTTATAAAATAAAATACCCAAAACATATAATTTCCTACTAATTATAGGACCGTTTCACCTCACGATCGGAAGTTATAATGGTACCGTAACCTGTACAGCTATGCAATATAAGATTGCCATCAGTGTCAGGGCTAATCAATATCTTCAATGGTTGGAGCTAACATGTGATATAAACCACCATATCATGAAATTTATCAAAATTAAACATTCTATTTTCGTAACCCATTATTAATTATATAACTAAAATATTATAGTTACATTTATAAAATTTATCAATTAATATTCTAATTACTACAAAACAATATTATCTGACTATCAACAAGATTTACTAGTTGACGAAATACTAAAATATTATTCTAATAAAATTTAGATTTTTTTTAATTTAAATTAAATTCCCACTATTTAGATATATCCACGTATACATATACAGATAAATTATATATACCAAATTCCAAATAATATATATATATATATATATATATATATATATATATATATATATATATATATATATATATAAAGAAGTAAAGAGTGGAGTTAAACTCTTCTCACTGTTTAAGTTAATTATTACCTTTTTATTTATTTATTTATTTCTTGAGATTGTGTGTTGTCCTATTTAGGACAACACACATAGCATGGATCCACATGTGTTTTCGTAAATAGGACAACACATTCCTTTACTATTCTTTTTATTTATTTACCTTATTTTTATTTTAATTAAACTTATAACCCAAGATAATTAACTACATGTATGACTCCAAAATAATATTATAAATACTTATTCAACTCTGAAACTCTAAGAGTAAATTCTTAAATTTTGACCCCTAAAACCTTTGAAAATCAAATTAAAATTAAATTAACATACTAACTCCCAAAATTCTTTAAAATTATATATTTTTTTAAATATCATAATGACCACTAAAATTTTAAAATAAAATTTAGAATAACACAATAAACCTCAATATTTTCTAATGTTATAAAATGAGAATAAAATGTGCCCATGCGAAATCGACTCTTACAATATTTTTTGTATTTCATTGCCTAGTAATATTGTTAATAATTAGTTATGTTTTTCTCTCTGTAGTTAAATTATTAATTGATCAATTTTATAAGTGTAACAATAATATTTTAGATGTATAATTAATATTGGGTTAAAAAAAATAGAAGGTTTAATTTTAATAAATTTCATATAATTAAGAAAATTTGACAATTGAAAAAGTTGCATTTTAATGTTCCGAATTTCATGCATTTATGTCACACTAGATTTATTTACTTAAATTCTTAATTTTGGCCGTTTCGTTGTTAGGTTCACAAGTGACGCCGATAACGTCAGCATTATGGCGCTACTCTAGTAATAGTGCAAATATCGAGGTGAGTGTATAGTCTTCTATGTAAATTACCAAATTATATTTTTGTACAAAATTATGATTTTTATTTTAATTGAAATGGACTGTTTTATAACATTACGTGGATCAAGTAAAATTTTTAAACGTGGAAAGTGATTTTTATTATTATACTATTATGTCATAGTGTGGTCCTGATAGGAGGGCATGTCCTGTGGGATGTTATTTATCCTAAAAGAAGGGCAATGTCCTGACCCGACATGAGGGCATATCCTGCAGGTGGTTGATATATATGTTATTGTTGTTGTTGATTATCATTATAATATGGTGGTTTATACCACGTGTTGGCTCCTATAATTGGAGATATTGAATGACCTTGAAACTGATGATGGCCTTAAGTTGCATAGTTGTACAGGTTACGATACCGTCATAAGTCCCGATCGTGAGGTAAAACGATCCTATGGCTAGTAGGAAAGTATGTTTGTGGTATTTTATTATATAAAAGTGACTTGATCAGTTGATTTGTATTAAGTTGATCTATCTTGATGATATCTACGAATTTTGATATTGTTCAGTGTGGTTATATTTAGTTTTGGAAAGTATCACTGTGGTTATATTCTATTTTGGAAAGTGGATTATGACAAATGTACTTGATCCATAAATTGATTTATATTATGAAGATAGTACACTAATAAAATATTTTATCTCAGGTACCTCACTTAGAGACGAGTCCACTATTGGTGCTAAGTGGAGTTAGAGTATGTAGTGGGCATTTTTTTTATTAGGCTATTAGGACAGGTGTTGGAAGCGAGTGGGATGAACCTTTTTGTAGTTTTATTACGGAATAGTCGGTTGTGTATAACCGTTGAATTTTAAGTTGGTAAATATTTAAAATATTTTTGAAAATCTCTGTCAATTGATAGATAGTGTACATTTGTTATTGGTTGAGTAACATCAAGTCGAGGTCACGCTTAGCCTTGGGTTTGGGGCTTGGGGTGGGGTGTGACAGTGTTTGGTAATAGAGCTTAGGCTATAGGTACTGTAGACCTGTCAAGTTATCTCGTCAGTAGTAGACCGTAAGATAGAGTGTTGAGAAATTGGTTCAGAATGTGAGTAATAGTTATGTTTACGTGATTTAAAAAAAAGCATATTTGCATTATGCACTATTTACTGATAGACAGGTCGACTTATGAAACTCTTTGAACTGGTAAGTTGACAGACAAGTTGACTTATGGATTGGTAAGTTGACAGATAAGTCAACTTATGGTTTGTTTCAGGATTTGTGAAATTTCGGGATTTATTCAAATACTAGCCATTTTATGGTTAAGATTTGGGAGATATCTTAGGAATTTAATGTTATTTAAGATATGCAACTAATATTTGAATATCTCTATAGATTTGGTACATGAAATTAAAGTGTTTTTCAAATTGGTCTTTTTAATTCTTCCTATCTTATTGATTTGAGTTTGAGTAAACATTTGAGGGACTTAATTGAATATTTTAAAAGATATTTTTAAGTGAATTATACCCGAAATGAGTTATTATGATATATTGGGTCAATTGGTGTAATTAAATGTCATGATTTATGGGAACTAGCAGTTGGAGGACTTGTTTTATTTCCTTATAAATAGACCTGCGTTTTTCACTTCTAAAAAAGATTAGATATTAATATAATCTGAATTTATTCTGAGCTATTCAGTTCTCATGCTTTCTAAGAGTAATCATACTGAGAGTTCGTGAGATCTTTCTTGAGAATCATTCTTTGGAAATTATTTGTTCGATCACCGATTTGAAGTTGCATTGCTAATCATTATTTATTCGGTTGAATCCTGGTGAGATCTTTCTAAATTACTTACTATTAATTGTTGCTTGATTATATTATTTATTATTTGGAATTTGATCTTTGAAATTATTTTTCAGATTTTTTATTGAAAATTATTTTTGAAACAATTTCTTGAGAAAATCTGATTATGCGCTTAATTGCTTACTACCCATATTTATTTATCAGATTTTGAAATTCTCACTTTTCTATTACTAGTATCAGGACATTAATTGAGTTTGAATTTATCTGGGGTAGTAGAAGCTCCGAGTTGAAAAATCACTTATCAATTGTTTTTAATTGGTGAGTTGAGTGTCGGATTAGATACTATTGGGAGTGTCTAATCAAGGGTAACTAGTTTCAATCTTTTCCAGTAAAGAGATTGAGGTTTGATCTCTGTCTAAGGTATAAAAAGATTAGGTGTTAATTCTTCCTTGATTGTATTTGTAAGTGAATTGTAATAGTTTCATCCTTACCTGGGAAAATGATCCTTGGAGTGATTGTGAGATTTTGATTCTTGAGTCTAAGGTATAAAAAAGATTAGGTTGTGATTCTCCCTGTAATAGAATTAGGTTAATCTTTAGCCGGTAAAAAATAGGTTATTCTTGAACCTGAAAAAATAAGAGGTTATTCCTTACCTTGGGAAAAGGAATTATAAATATTGATTCAGAGTCTGTGAAAAGAATCATTGTAAGGGTTTGGTTCCTACTTGCAAAGGAATCTTGAGTTTAGTGGGTGCGAATCTTTGTGGGGCTCGGAGGACTGGATTAGCCAAGAGTAGCTTGGTGAACCAGGATATATCGATCTGTACTGCATTGTTTATTTCCTTTATTTTATCTTGTGTTATTTGGGTGTGCACCTAGAGCTTACTATACTTATCCGCTGCTATAAAGATAATAATTAATTTCAGGATAAAATTAATTATTTGATTTTTGAAGTGTTATTATTCTGATAATTTTTTTAATATTACCCAATTCACTCTCCTCTTGGGTAGCTCACTAGGTCAACAATTGGCATCAAAGTTTGTTTTAGCTCGATTAGGCTTAACATCCTAGCTAAACCGGTCATGTGCACACACCATGGATGATGTGTTTTGTGTATCTTCTTTTGATAGTGGTAAATTCGTTTATGAAAATGCGGTTTATGATTCTTGTGGTAGTGATGGAGATGATGATAATAATGAAAGTGACCATATTGTTATGGAAAAATTACTTTATTTCAAATTACTTTTTCTAAAGAGAGTTTGAGTTTAAAAAGAAAAAATTGATTCTTTTGAAAATGGTAGAAAAAGTGTCCGAAAATCTAAAGTGCATTTGGATGATTATTGTGGTACAAAAGAATTTTCGGATGTTGTTTTTGAAATTAATAATTTGCTCTCTAAAGTGGATTTTCTTGAAAATTAAAACAAAGTTTTAAAAAATAATTTTGATATGATTTCAAGGCAAAGGTCAGATCTTGTTTCTAAAATTGATTTACTTAAGAAAAATTTTAAAAAATCAAAATCTGACCTTAATACTGTTTCAAGAGATCCTGAGAATAATTTTTCTAGACAAAGTGGATATGCTTCACCTTTTTATCCTTCATCACAAGCCAGTGATAGTTTTGTTGGTATTGTTAGAAATGATTATTGTTTTACATCTCGTGCTCTCTATTGTAAATTAGATTTGAGATGTTATTATTGTAATAGGGTTGGGCATTTTAAAGTGTCATGTCCGTTTCGGAACCCTAAGTTTATATCTAACAAGGACGGATCCAAAATAAAATGGATACCGAAGAGAACTATTGAAATATCTTATGCAAAATTACATAATGTTGGAAGTGTACCTGAAGGAACAAACAAAGAAGTTATATCAAAACCAAAATAGGAAGTTACCAAAGATCCACAAGCGACACGTGCAAAGCGAAAAGATGCACCAAAGACAGAATGAAAAATTACAAAGAAGACACAAGAGAAATGTGCCAATGGAAAAGATTCGTCAAAGCCAAAATGGAACATCACTAGGAATGCACAAGTGACACGACCAAGTGGCAATAATCAAACGTTGAAAGGATACAGACAGGCCAAGAGGAATTATGCACCTAAAGCAATCATGAGTACACATGAGGTAAAAAGTAAAGTTGTCCCGAACGATATAAAGGGTACTCCTAATCCCTCGTGGTTTAAATTTATTAAATTTGTTAAAGAGGGAGATTCTCGACTTTCCAAATAGGTAAGTTGGTAATGGTTTCTAAAACTTATTTTAAATGACGCGTTACTTGTTGTCTTAGGAACATTATATGGTGATTATGGAATAATATTTAGTTAAAGTTTATTAACATGTTTTTATATTGTGCTTATATCCAGTCGTTATCATGTGTTTGATTTTGAAACATGTTACGTGATTTAGAAAATGAATTAAGTTGAATTGAACTCACCTTGAATTATTAAAATGCAAAATGCATGATAGTATGTAATGATTTATTTGATCTGGACTAATAATGCTCTGATTATATGCCTACGTTGAATTATATTGTTAGCTAATACTGGTTTATTGATGAAATATTTATCACTAAGAAATGCTTGATAAAATCAGTATTAATCATGATTTTACCAGTCGGCATCCCATATGAATTTAAGTTTACATGATTGGTATCATTTTATGAGATCGCATTAATCTACTTTTGATACCATATATACGATCACTAGAATATATATGACATTTTAATCTATTGCATATGAAAATATAGGCATTAAGTGTTTGACATACAATAAATATCTCTTGTTCTGTAAAATGATTATTATTCTAAAAGAGAGTTGAAATTTTATGAGAGGAATATGTACTTATCCATATTTATGCATGCACTAGATTTATGTTGGTAAATTTTCATTAAGATATGCTTTCTATTCTAGTGCGTTAAAGATCACATATTTTGTTTCTATAAAAGGAAGACATTATTTGGTATCATTAGTAAGGCATGCGGACTTAACTGAAATTATATGATTGCATGCTATATTATTGAAATATTTTGATTGCCTCAGGATTATTCTCCTATGCATGAATTTGCTTATTTACAATTATTTAGGGGAAGAAGTTTTTATAAGTGGGGCAATAACGTGTTATGCTTAAATTGAAAAAGATTATATTGAAGATTTTGATACTTTTGATTAGTTTGTTATACTCATTAAATCTCTAGGGGAAAATTAGAGTTCATGATATTTGCCTAGAGTAGTGGTGTTTTCGGTTCCCCTTCTCTAATTTTTTTTGAGATGACAAATGAGGAGAATTAGTTGATGTTTTAGTGGATATCTTAAGGGCAAGCTTGAATTATTTTGTTGAATATCTTAAGGGGGAGTTTATTGTATATTGTAATTTGTGCTTTGTTAAAAATATTATGATTATATTCATTACTATGTTTTAACGAGTTAAAGAACCTGTCCTCGGATTTAGGGGGAGCGTGGTTACATTATTGTTTTGAAGAAAATATCAAAGTTAATTGTCATCATAAAAAATGGGGAGATTGTTGATTCTAAGATTTTGATGAACAATTAAATGTTGATGTTTTTTATGGAATTAACGGTTTGATTAAGTGTTTCAGTTTATTAGTTCCAATGAAGATATTATCATGAAGAAATTGAAATGAATGCTAAATACTAAAGAAAAATGACAAAGATAATGGAAGTTAAGAGATTGAAGAAATTGAAGAACTTAGGAAAAACAACTCAGGTTAAATTTTTACTCTTAATGATTCCCGATTAGGATCACACACGACATAAAATGATTTTTATAGATATGTGTATTTTTGATAGGATCCTAATTAGTTAAATTATTTGCTCTTATGTGTAATTGAAAAAGAAATATTGATAATTAATTAAAATTGAATTTAGGAATTTAGTGGAGCTAACTGAGAAAACAAATCGGTTAAAGGGGCGAAAACGTTGAAGAAAATAGATTAAAATTGAATTGAGGAAGGATTCCAGCATGGTCGGTCGACAAGTAAGTTGACCTATGTCCAAAGGTGAAAGTATCGGAATTGGTAAGTTGACAGACAGGTCGACTTATGAAACTCTCTAGATTGGTAAGTTGATAGACAAGTTGACTTATGAAACTTTCTGAACTGGTAAGTTGACAGACAGGTCGACTTATCGATTGGTAAGTTGACAAATAAGTCAACTTATGGTTTGTTTCAGGATTTAAGAAATTTTGGGATTTATTCAAATACTAGCCATTTTATGGTTAAGATTTTGGAGATATCTTAGGGATTTAATGTTATTTAAGTTATGCAACTAATATTTCAATATCCCTATAGATTTGGTACATGAAATTAAAGTATTTTTCAAATTGGTCATTTTAATTCTTCCTATCTTTTTTATTTGAGTTTGAGTAAAAATTTGAGGGACTTAATTGAATATTTTAAAAAATATTTTTAAGTGAATTATACCTAAAATGAATCATTATGATATATAGGGTTTATTGGTGTAATTAAATGTCATGATTTATGGGAACTAACCATTGGAGGGCCTATTTTATTTCATTATAAATAGACATGCGTTTTTCACTTCTAAAAAATATTAGATATCAAGATAATCTGAATTTATTTTGTGCTATTCAGCTCTAGTGCTTTTTAAGAGTAATCATACAGAGAGGTTGTGAGATTGTTGGCGGAATATTACGTTGCTACTTTCACCACAAGTGTACGGGTCAAGTTTTAGTATAGATTGGGAGAGTAAGGGTTATTGTGTCCACAGGGATTGAGTGAGATTATTATCGAGTACCGTAATTATCATAACCTAATTTTATCTAGGCAATAGAAAATAATTTATAATTAATTAATACTAATACTAAGTTAATTAATCTAATTAAATTATAATACTATATTGAGATGTTTAAGGGAATGGATTATCTAGAGATTAACTTCATTTACAAAAACGTGTTTGATCTCCTTTAGTTAACAACAACGGTATTCGACCTATCCGACAATCTTTGTATCGTAAACTCACTTACCACCTCTCTTAAATGTAAGATGAGTAAATATACGACTTTGCATCAGTGAAGAAGTCCACCTCAACGTCTTAACGACACTAGGTCACATGAGTCTTGCCCCAACGTCATAGATTGCACACATTCTAACTCTCTCCCGGGTTATTAGATCGTCGCATTGTGTTTACCCTAATTCGAATTTGGGGTTACCTCTGTCGAGTGTCAAACCCCGATTTCTCAATATAACTAAACAAACATATAATGGAAATATAAGAACAACAAACACAATTGAATAGCGAAGAACAACCATTAACGAAACACAACTCAAACAAACAACATTTTCATAAATATTATTAATCCCTAGAAAAAATCCATTTAACTCATGGCCGTAACTGTTTATACAACAAGAATTGAGCTAAACATGCTCAACCAATAATCCTAAGTTAAGAAATAAAGAGAGAAACAGAAGAAACTAGCCGTAGTCTGAAGATTTGATGCTAAAACCACTTCGAGATCGCTTCTCCTTCTTTGCAACGTGTTCTTCTCCTTCGAATTTGGTTGAGCACTCCCCAAAAACCTCTTAAACTATACTAAACCCTAATTGGTCTCCTTTGGCCGAGTGGAGAGAAGAGGAGAAGATATAGGGCTCAAAATATGTAAAATAAATATCTAAAATCTATGCAGAGTGACCGCCGCGGCGGTGGATGCAGCGGTAGGCTGCAGGTTCTGAATTTTAGCCTCTTTTATCTTCCATCGTTCTTCCACCGCTCTTGATCTGATTTAATCGTTTATGATCCGTTTTCATCCCTTTTCACTCCACAAACCTGATTTATACAAAAAGAAAAAACATATGAAAACATAATAAAACGTGATAAACACACTCGAAAACTAACACGTTCGGTTTGGAAATAGATAGGTAAATTACACCTATCAAATACACCCAAACTTGGAATTTTCCTATTCCTCGAGCAAAACACCCACACAATATAACAAAATATAACAACTAATTAGGAAATTAAAAACAAAAAATGAAAAACACTAAAAATAATAATGTGCAAGTTTTGAATATCTTCTACCGGCCAAACAATGTTTCCCTCATCGGCCCCCAATCCTATCAAGTTCAAGAATAAAACACACCATGTGACATTCTAGAATTTCAATATTTGATGACAATAAGTGCCATTCTACATCCTGTCAACTTGTGTGTGATAAAACTCAATTATACAACTATCCGTCGATTGGATTGGATTGTCTATCACATAAGCTTATGACTAAAACAAAAAAGGTATAGGGAATTCATAAACCTGACCTGGGTTCTATTCTCCACTATTGTAGGCTTGACAATTCAAAATGATCATTAGGACTTGGTTCGGTTTTGGAAAACGGCCAAGGGTATATCAAAAATAGAAAATAGGTTAACGTCGTTAACTTGACGATACCCGAGGCACATGCTTGGCACTCTCACACTTGAAACCCCACAAATAAAATTGAAAACAACCCTGAACAATCATTTAAGACCAATGTACTCACTTGTCAAAAGAAACGAAAATATAACTATATTTACATATGTTTTTTTTCATGAACTACCCCCCTAAACTTATTCAATTATTAGAATTTCATGGGCTTGGTTAAAATGAAACAAAAACGACAAGTGAGTACCCAAATGCCGAAGCAATGAAAAGTTCGCCCTAATTCCAACCGATCACTTCAAGTAGTATATACAAATGCTAACTTGATTCACTCTAATTGTGCCTTTGGATCAACGATATAGGTTTGGAAAGAAGTTTTATTGGCCAGGGTATTTTTTAAGTGTTCAGAATTGAAACGGCATTTAGGCTTCGACAGGGTAACGAGGGATAAACGATATTACATGGTAGGCTTAAAAGGCTCAAGCGATCAAATGAATGCCTCAATCATATCTCCCGAACTATCTCGCCTAGAATTTCACCTCGAATTTCCCTCAAATCAAGTTCTAAATTCCCTATTGTTATGAATTTGGGTGACGAATAATCATTTTCAAATCGATTGGATAGTTATACATTGAGTTTACGTGCTCGTACATTTAGGATCTGTAATAACTTTTACTAAAATGATACGTCAAGCACATAGAACACACATGAATGAGCTTTACGCCTGACCTTAATAAACAATCAGGGGACAGACTCATCATCGTGTAATGGCCCATATGCACTCAAAACTCAGCACATAACAACAACAATATAAAAACATTCTACACTAAACAAATATGTAATACGATAAAACAATAAAACGTACTACACATCACCGCCAAACTTAAAGTAGACAGTGTCCTCAACAACCCATCAACAATCCCAATGACAACATATAGCATGATAATAAAGACGGGGGTTTAGAACATGTACCTGGGAGGTGAGAAAATCTTGCCTCCGAATCAAGTCAGCGGAGATGGATCTAACTTATTTTTTCCTTGGGTTGCCTCCCAAGAAGTGCGTGGTTTATTGTCCTTAGCCCAATATGGAGAAGTGTTCATCAAAGAGCTGCTGCTACCTATAGTAGGTGTTGTACAATACTACTGATAGGTGTTAAATACCTATATATTTCCGACCCGAATTTGTTAGTTTTTTAGTACGTTTAGAGTTATTTTTATATGTTTTTATTCTTTTTCTATTAAAACGGGTGCGTGGGCTGAAAAGGTATGAAATCGGAGCATAAACGATTAATTCGTATCGAGAACGGTAGGAGAACGGTGGAAAAATGAGCAAGACGACAAGATTCGGAAAAGAGGCCTACTGTCTAGGCGTCCAAACCACCGCCTAGGCGGTGAAGAAGCAGAGAAAACAAAAATAGGCTACTGATAGCCCACCGCCTAGGCAGAAATCTAACAGAAAGTTTTCCACAGCCACCGCTGACTCTACCGCCTAGGCGAATAGTGAACCGACATACCCACCGCCACGGCGGTGGCCTCTGCACAATTTAGATATTTTGTGCCCTATTTAAACCCTTCTCTCCTCATCTCTTCCGATCTTTTCAGCCCCTAAGGCCTTAGGCCATAATTTAGGGTTAGGATAAGGGATTTTTGAGGGAGAACTCTCAACCAAAGGTGGAGGATGAAGAGGAAGCGATCATTCGACGGTTCTAGCAGCTTTTCTTCGGATATTGGCTAAGTCGCTTGTTTTTTCTCTTTGTTTTTTACATTTTGAAAGTTGTTGAGCATGTTTATACCATCTTACATTGTATACATGGTTATGGCCATTGGCTAAACATAGGTTGTATAGGGATTATTAATATAATTTATAAAAACGTTGTTTAGTTGAGTTTGTGTTTTGTTTGTGATTGTTCTTCGTTATGTTGATTGTGTGTGTCATTTTGTTTGTTTATATTGCTTAGATTTACATATGGAGAATACGGGGTTTGACAAATCCCGGATTCGGATTAGAATAAACAAACGCCACAATCCTATAACCTGGTCGGGGTTTGGATTGTGGACAATCGATGACGTTGGGGTAAGACTCACATGACCTAGAGTCGTTAAGACGTTGAGGGGGACTTCAGCATTGATGCGAAGTCATGTATTCTCTCGTCTTACACTCGGGAGATGTGGCGAGGGAATTTTAGAACGGAGATTGTCGATAGGGTGAATACAATGCACGTTCTAATGACCTGGTCGGGAGTTGGATTGTGTGCAATCAATGACGTTGGGGCGAGACTCACACGACCTAGGGTCGTTAAGACATCGAGAGGGACTTTTTTATTGACACGAAGTTGTGTTATATCCCCCGTCTTACACTCGGGAGAGGTGGCGAAGGAGTTTTAGATACCGAGATTGTCGGATAAGTCGAACTCCGTTAACATAAACTAAAATGAGACTGAACACGTATTCGTAAACGAAACTAATCCCTAGACAACCTATTCTCTCAAAACTATCTCATATTAATATTAGTATTAGTATAGATTAAATTAGGCTATATTAGTATTGGTATTAATTAATTATATTCCATTTTTGTATCCTAGATAAAGTCAGGTTATGACAATCGCGGTACTCGATAGTAACGACACCAATCCCTGTAGATACGATACTCGACCAAAAGGTCCATTATACTAAAACTTGATCCGTACGCTTGCAGTAAAAGTGGCAACGCTTAAAGTAGCGGCCACCAACTACATATGGGTCTCTGTTGTTTACGTCCTCAAGCTTGGCGAGATTTGGTATTATATGGCCCGAGTTTTCAATAAGATTCTCCACCGGCTCATGTACTTGGTGGCCATGGAAGATCATTTCTTTTGACGAGGAAGGAGAAATGAGCCACATTGGATCCTCGTAGATGTGATCCTCTGGGATTGATAGTGGCATCACAATTTGGAACTCTAATGGTGGCGAATCACAATCGTCGATCCATGCTTGAGTTCCTGTCTTATTCGGATAAGCATAGTTGAACTCTCCCAAGCTCCTTCCGCTCGTTTTCGGTTCCTCGCGGTGGTTTTCACTGAATGTGGATTGTGAATCTCCTAGTGCCACCTTATTTGACTCTGCCTTTATCAAGCTGATAAGCTGATCGATTTAAGTCTGAAGAGACATTACGGTCGTATCGATTTCGGTGCAGGTTGTCTCAATTATGTCAAGACGAACGTCGTGCTCGTTTAGCCAGTCATTTGTTACCTTCCAAAAAGCTTGAGTCTCTCCTATAACTGTAGCAAATATCTCTTCCAGGGTGGGGGAAGACTCCATATTTTGGTCCATGTCTCCAAAGCAGTGAAACTATCCCCCAAGCTTTGATAAATTGGTGAATAATTCCCACAGTGAAAATCATACTCGACCATGTCTTCTAATAATCGATAGGCTTCGTCTGCAGTTAGTTGGTCGAAAGAGGTGGTACTGTTTCCTCCTTCAACCTACATTCTAGTTGCAGCTAGTAACCCATCGAGGAAGTTCGGTAGTTGATACTCCCTCGGGAAACAATGATTTGGGAATCGGAACAACAATTCCTTGTATCGATCTAAAGCACAGTAAAACGGCTTGGAATCCCATTGAAAGAAATGCAAAAGAACATGTTGATCTAAGATTGTTAAGTACCCTGTAGGAAAACAAAAATAAAACTACAAAGAAAAAAATTATAAACACTAAAAAGTGCCTAAATTAAAATCAGGTCATTTACTCTCAATATCAACAATAATCTAAAATACAATCCCCGGCAATGGTGCCAAAAACTTGTTGGCGGAATATTACATCGCCACTTTCACCGCAAGTGTACGGGTCAAGTTTTAGTATAAATTGGGAGAGTAAGGGTTATCATGTCTACAGGGATTGGTTGAGATTATTATCGAGTACCGTAATTATCATAACCTAATTTTCTCTAGGCGATAAAAAATGATTTATAATTAATTAATACTAATACTAAGTTAATTAATCTAATTAAACTATAATATTATATTGAGATGTTTAAGGGAATTGATTATCTAGGGATTAACTTTGTTTACAAAAACGTGTATGATCTCTGTATAGTAAACTCAATCACCATCTCTCCTGAGTGTAAGATAAGTGAATGTGCGACTTCGCGTCAATGAATAAGTCCCCCTAAATGTCTTAACGACACAACGTCACATGAGTCTTGCCCCAACATCATGGATTGCACACTTTCTAACTCCCTCTTGGATTATTATATCTTTGTGTTGTGTTTACCCTAGTCCGAATTCGGGGTTATCTCTCCCAAGTGTCAAATCCCGATTTCACAATAAACCTAAAAAAACATATAACAGAAATACAAGAATGGAAAACATAATGGAATAACGAAGAAAACCATGAACAAAACACAACTTAAACAAACAACATTTTCATAAATATTTTTAATCCCTAGACAAAATCCGTTTAGCTCATGGACATAACCGTTTGTACAACAAGAATCAAGCTAAACACGCTCAAACAATAATTTGAAGTTAAGAAATGAAGAGAGAAACGGAAGAAACTAGCCGTAGTCCGAAGATTTGACGCTAAAACTGCTTCGAGATCGCTTCTCCTTCTTCGCAACGTGTTCTTCTCCTTCGGATTTGGTTGAGCACTCCCCAAAAATCTCTCAAACTATACTAAACCCAAAGTGTTCTCCTTTGTCTGAGTGGAGAGGAGAGGAAAAGATATCGGGCTCAAAATATATAAAATAAATATCTAAAATCTATGGAGAGTGACCATCGCGATGGTTGGCATGTTGGCTATGGTCACAGCCGCGGCAGTGGATACAACAGTGGGAGCTGAGGCATTCTGATGTTTTACCGCTGCGGTGATGGATTTTCAGAGACTTTAGGTCTTTCTTTGCATCTTGACAGCCACGACGGTGGTTTCACTGCCGTAGCGATGGGCTGCACGTTTTGAATTTTAGCCTCTTTGCTATTTTTCCACCGTTCTTCCATTGCTCTTGATCCAATTTGATCATTTATGATATGTTTTCTTTCCTTTTCACTCTACATACCTGATTTATACAAAAATAATAAAAACATATTAAAACGTAATAAAACATAATAAATATACTTGAAAACTATCAAGTTCGGTTTGGAAATAGATAGGTAAATTACACCTATCAGAAATCTTTCTTGAGAATAATTCTTTGGAGATTATTTGTTCGATCACTAATTTGAAGTTGCATTGCTAATTATTTATTCAGTGAAATCCAGGTGAGATCTTTCCAAATTACTTACTATTAATTGTTGTTTGATTATATTATTTATTATTTAGAATTTGATCTTTGAAATTATTTTCTAGATTTTTTTTGAAAATTATTTTTGAAATAACTTCTTGAGAAAATCTGATTACGTGCTTAATTGCTTGCTACCCATCTTTATTTATCAGATTTTGAAATTTTCACTTTTCTAACACTAGTTTCGGGACATTAATTGAGTCTGAATTTATCTGGGGTGGTAGAAGCTCCGAGTGGGAAAATCACTTATCAATTGTTTTTAATTGGTGAGTTGAGTGTCGGATTAGATACTATTGGGAGTGTCTAATCAAAGGCAGCTGGTTTCAATCTCTCCCAGTAAAGAGATTGAGGTTATGATATTTACCTAAGGTATAAAAAAATTAGGTGTTAATTCTTCCTTGATTGAATTGTAAAGGTTCCATCTTTACTTGGTAAAATGATATTTGGAGTGATTGTGAGGTTTTGATTCTTGAGCCTGAGGTATAAAAAGGATTAGGTTGTGATTCTCCCTATAATAGAATTAGGTTAATCTTTAGCCTGTAAAAAGATAGGTTATTCTTGAGCCTGGGAAAAACAAGAAGTTCCTAAGCCTGAGAAAATGAATTATAAAGGTTGATTATGAGCTTGTGGAAAGAATCATTGTGAGGGTTTGATTCGTACCTTTAAAGGAATCTTGAGTTTAGTAGGTGCGAATCTCCGTGGAGCTCAGAGGACTGGCTTAGCCAAGGGTAGCTTGGTGAACCAGGATATATCGGTGTGTATTGTATTGTTTATTTCCTTTATTTTATCTTGTGTTGTTTGGGTGTGCACCTGGAGCTTATTACACTTATCCGCTGATATAAAGATAATAATTAATTTTATGATAAAATTAATTGTTTGATTTTTGAAGTGTTATTATTCTGATAATTTTTTAATACTACCTAATTCACCCCCACTCTTGGGTAGCTCACTGGGTCAGCAATATTATATTTCGACCCTTGTGGGTGAGTTAGTGTTGATACATTGTGTGTACGAAAATAGTCTGTTTCACATTGGTTATAGAGAATTGTTAGTGGATCTATTACACCTGAGTATTCACGATTTTGATGTGATACTAGGTATGGATTTGCAATTCTGCAATCATGGCATAATCGATTATTTTAAAAAGGAAGTTACTTTTTGAGTCCCAATTGAGTCAGAATTTGTGTTTTGGGGGGATATAATCATTACCCCTGTCAATTTGATTTAAGTTCTAGAGGCCAAAAAATTATTAAAGAAGGAATATCAGGGATACATTGTGTATGTGATTGATACCAGTCATAATAAGGTACAATTGACAGACATACCAGTTGTCGGGGATTATCCCGATATGTTTCCAAATGAATTGCCAGGGTTGTTAGTGGATATAAAAATTGAATTCACTATCAAATTACTTTTTGATATTTCTCTCATATCAATTCCACCCTATCATATGACACCTACTGAGCTGAAGGAACTAAAAATTTAGTTGCAAGATTTGTTGGACCATGGGTTTATTAGACCTAGTGTTTCTCTATTGGAAGCTCCAGTGTTGTTTGTAAGAAATAAGGATGGCACTCTGTTGGCGATATTTTAATTACTTGGAATTACTTGCAAGTGAACGAGGTAAATATTTTAATAGTATAGGATGTGAGGGGTTGTTGTATCCACAAAGATTTGATTAAATTATCGCTAAGTACCACGATTATCGAAACCGAGCTTTATTTAGGCGTTCCAATTTTTGATTTTTGTAAAACTATAAAACTAAACTAAACTAATTAAACTAAAATACTAAGAATAACGTCTATGGGAATAAATTATCTTGGGATTAACTTCCTTCACTTAAACGTGTTTGATTTAGTCTAGTTTACATTAACGGTCATTAATCTATCCGACAATCTAGGTGTCTAAAACTCACTCACTACCTCTCCCGATTGTAAAGTGAATGAATATGCAATTCGTGTCAACACCGATATCCCTATCTAGTGTTTAAACGATTACATGAGTCTCGCCCCAACCTTACGGATTGCACACGTTCTAATAATCTCCCGAAACATTAGAACGTCACGATGTGTTTAAACCCTAATCCAAATCCGGGGTTACCTCTCCCAAGTGTCAAACCTCGTATTCTCAAAACAACCAAAATATTATAACAAGCATATAATGGAAGTAAAAGAACAGTAAACACAATCGAATAGGGATAAACAATCGATAACGAAACAACGATTTACTCAAACATATATATTAGTGAGCCACATCAATCCCTAGACAATAAACGTTTAGCTCATGGTCATAACCAAAAATTCAACTAAAAACGATATATACATGATCAATCAACCAACAAGAACTTAGAATGAAAGAGAGAACAAGGGAGAATAACTATTATATGAAGATTGGATGATTCTACATCCGTAAAATCCACTCCGATCTTGTTCTCTCTTCTCCAAATGTGTTTTTCTCCTCTTGGTTCTAATCTTGAGCTCCCAAAATTGTCCAAAAAATGTTTTTTTTTCTTGTGGGAATGAGTGGGAATCAAGAGATATGCAAAATATTTAAAAAATATTTTAAAATATCAATGCTAGCTGGTGCCGGGTCGCTGCAGCGATGGGAATCATCGCTGCAGCAATGGGAAGGCAAAAACTCATTGGCGGATCACCACTGCAGCGATCAAACCATCGCTGCAGCGATGGAAATGTTCGCTACAGCGATGCTCAAGGCAGTGCTGACACCAGGTTCTTCTTTTGGCCGTGACATTCTCGTCCACATTTCAATTGAGATGATTCAAAAACCTATGGAAATATTAGACAGATCTACAACTTCTGATTTTTGAGATGTTCCAAAATCGAATTGATTAATTGTTAAAAATGGCCTTAAAGTTACTGCACCTGAACCAATTTTGCATCTTGTTTCCCATTTATTTATAAACCTATGAAACAACACAAAAACATGTTAAACTAACAAAAATATTTGAAAACACACAAATATTTGAATATAAAAGTACTTTATTTGTTGATAATTAAACCACTCATCAAATACCCTCAAACTCAAATGTTTACTTGTCCTCAAGCAAAAACACTCACACAAAAAAACAAACTACTACAACGAAATAACAAACATAACTTACTAAAAATGAAAGACACTAATGAACTAAAAACAACGACGTGTGAGTTTTGAATTTCAACTAATCGATCAAAAAGTTTTTCCCTCAACGGACCCCCAATCATATCGAGTTCAAGAATAAAATTCACCATGTGGTATTCTAGAATTTCAACATTCAATATTAGTAAACCCCATTCTAGATTCATTCAAGTGTGTGTGCAAAAACTCAATTATACTACCATCCAAAGACCGGATTGGATTATTCACCAACAAAGCTCATGACTTAAACCATAAAGGTATAGGATATCCATATGCCAAACTGGGTTCCACTCTCCACTAATGTAGGTTTGGAAATTCAAAAAGATCAAAAGGGCTTGGTTAGATTTTTGTCAACTGGCCAAGGGTATACTAGGAATATAAAACAGGTAAACGTTATTAACTCAATGATACCTGAGGCACAACTCTTGGCACTCAATCACACTCGTACCCTCAAAGATCAATTCGAAACAACCCCGAACTTACTTTTAAAATATAGTACTCACTTGTCTAAACAAACAAAAACAAAACCATATTTACACAATTTGTTTTTACCTAAACCCCCAAACTTATTTGATTTGCACAATTTCACAGGTGTGGAAATATGATAGAAAAATGACAAGTGAGTACTCGAATACCGACCCAATCAAAAGTTTACCCAAAACCCAACCGCTCACTACAAGTAGCATTTACAAATGCTCACTTGATTTGTACTCAAATTGTGCCTTAGGTTTAGCACATAGGTTTGGAAAACATTTTATTGGCCAGGGTATTTGTTACGTGTTCAGAATTGAAACAACTTACAGGCTTCGACAGGGTAACGAGGGGTAAAACATATAGCATGGAAGGCTTCAACGGCTCAAGCAATCAAAGTGAATGCCTAAATCATGTCTCTTGAACTATATCTCCTAGGATTTCGCCTCAAGTTTCCCCCAATCAGGTTCTAGAATCCCTAAAATTTTCATGAACTTGCTACTGAATAATCGGCGTCAAATCAATTGAATAGCTATACATTGAGTCCACGTGATCATGCAATTTAGGATCTAAAATGACTTTTACCAAATCGAAATGTCAAGCACACTAAACACACATGAAGGGGCATTATCCTTGACTTCAATAAACAACTAGGGGATAATTTCATCATCAGGTAATGGCCCAGAAAAACTACAAAACTCAACACACAACAACAACCACTACAAACATAAACACACTTATACTAAACAAACATGCATGAAATTAAACAACACAACATTTAACAACTAAACATGCATGAAACTAAACAACAATTTAACTTAAACTATACAACATTGAACAACTATTTAACTTAAATACTTAACCAACAAAAAGTCATTAAAAAATAAAAACATACTAAACATCAACTTCCCTCCAAACTTAGGTTGGTCAGTGTCCACAGTGACCCAATATCGAACTCAACAAATGACATATAGCATGGCGACGAAGGGGATTTTGAACATGTACCTGGGAGGCGAGTGATAGGTGTAATTTATCTATTTATTCCAAGCCGATTTTGGTAGTTTCCGAGTATTTTTATAGCATTTTATTATGCTTTAATACATTTTTATTTGATTATTATAAATCAGGTATTTGGGGTAAAAAGGGACAAAAATGGTCCATAAACGAGTAATTCAGTGGAAGAACAGTGGAGAAAAATAGAAAAACGAATAATTTTTAGAACCTGCATCCATTGTTGCAGCGGTGAAAATACAGAGAGTTGCTGAATTCTCTACCGCGTAGTGGTGAAACCACCATTGCAATGGTCAAAATATTGAGAGTTGCTGAACTATCCACCACTGTAGTGGTTAAACCGCCGCTGCAACGGTCACCCGCCAGAAGCCTACCGACCTCTCCACCGCTGCAGCGGTCAGGCACTAATCAATTTAGATATTTTAGGATATTTTGTTGATATTTTGGATCCTATAAATATCGTATCTTCTCCCCCAAACACATGGTTTAATGTTTTTGGGAGTCTTGAGAGCTCCAAGGCACATCTAACCAAGATAAGATCATCGAGGCCAAGTGGAGAAAACGTTCTCGGAGCGGTTTTAGCGTCGGATCTTTAGATAACGACTAGTCTCCTTGTTTCTCTCTTTTATTTCTTAGTTTGGTTGGTTGTTTTGTATATGTTTAGCTTGTTTCTAGTTGTATATAGGGTTGTGGCCATGTGTAGCTAAACATATATTGTTTAGGGCTTGATTGAATTTACAAAAATGTTGTTTATATAAATTCGATGTTTTGTTAATGGTTGTTCTTGTCTATTGGATTGTGTTTACCATTTTTCCATGTTTATATGCTAGTTATGATATATTGAGAATACGGGGTTTGACACTCGGGAGAGGTAACCCAAGTTCGGATTAGGATTTAAACACAACACGATGATCGAATGACCCGGGAGGGCGTTAGAAAGTGTGTAATCTGTGACGTTAGGGCAAAACTCATGTGACGAAGTGTCATATAGATGCTCAAGGGGGACTTCGGAATTGACGTGAAGTCACACATTCATTCATTTTACACTCGTGAGAGGTAGTGAATAAGATTTCAATACCAAGATTATCAAATAGGATGAATGCCGTTAATGTAAACTAGATTGAAACGAACACGTTTAAGTAGATGAAGTTAATCCCTAGACAATTTACTCCCTTAAACGTTAATATTAGTATATTAGGTTAATTAGTTTAGTATATTATTTTATTAATAAAAATATAAATTTAAGTCGCCTAGCTAAAGTCCGATTATTACAAATGCGTTACTCAACGATAATCTAATGCAATCCCTGTGGATACGACAACCTTTATTCTTTCTAATCTATACTTAAACTTGATCCGTACATTTGCCATGAAAGTAGCGATGTAATTTACGTGCTACCAAGTTTTTGGCGCCGTTGTCAGGGATTGGTTTTTAGATTTTTGTTGATATGGTGAGTAAGTAACTTAATTTTATTTAGGCATTTGTTGTGTTTATAATTTTTTTTTTTAGTTTGTTTTTCATGCAGGGTACTTGAAAATGTTAGATCAACAAGTGTTGTTGCATGTCTTTCAATGAGATTCCGAGAAGTTTTATTATGCTTAGGATCGATACAAGGAGTTGTTGATCTGGTTTCCAAATCATTGTTTCCCAAGGGAGTGTCAACTACTGAACTTTCTCGATGGGTTACTGGTCGCCACGAAATAAGCATTGCCAATTTCACCGCAAGCGTACGGAACAAGTTTTAGTATAGTGGACCTTTCGGTCGGGTATCGTATCCACAAGGATTGGTGTTGTTACTATCGAGTATCGCGATTGTCATAACCTGACTTTATCTAGGCGACAAAAATGGAATTTAATTTAATACTAATACTAAACTAAAATACTAATTAAGTTAACTATACTATAAATACTAATTTTAGATTGTTTATGGGAGTAGATTGCCTAGGGATTAACTTTATTTACTTAAATGCGTTTGATTTCGTTTTAGTTAACATTAACGGTGTTGGGCGTATTCGATAATCTTGGTTCGTAAACTCCCTCGCCACCTCTTTCGAGTGTAAGACGGGGGAATACGTGACTTTGTGTCAATGCCGAAGTCCCCCTCAACGTCTTAACAACTCTAGGTCATGTGAGTTTCATCCCAACGTCATCGATTGCACATTTTCTAACGCCCTCCTAGGTCGTTAGATTGTTGTGTTGTATTAACCCTAGTTCGAATCCGGGGTTACCTCTCCCGAGTGTCAAACCCCGTATTCTCAATATATCTAAACTAGCATATAATCATAGAAAACACGGAAACACAATCAAAATTATAAGGAACAACCATAAACGAAACACAAATTCAACCAAAACTACATTTTCATAAATAATACGTTAATCCCTATTACAATCCATGTTTAACTCATGGACCTAACCATTTATACAATGTAAAACGAGCTAAACATGCTCAACAACTACCAAAATGAAGAAAATAAAGAGAAAAAATGAGCGACTTAGCCGATATCCAAAGATTTGCCGCTGGAAACGTCGATCGATCGCTTTCCTCTTCGTCCTCCACCTCGGGTTGAGAGCTCTCCCTCCAAAATCCCTAACTATACCCTCAGAGATAGCCTAAGGGGCTAAAAAAATGAAAGAACCGCCAGAGAGGGGAGAGGAGAGGGGGTATTTATAACCAAAATATCCTAAAAATATCTAAAAATATCTCAAGACTGTGCAGGAAAAATCTGCCTAGGCGGTGGAAATTGCGCCTAGGCAGAGTTAGGTTAGTTTGGTTTGATCACCTAGGCGGTGAAGTAGGCGGTGGACTGGGAGAACATTCTGTTAAATTTTCGCCTAGGCGAAGAAAACTTCACCTAGGCGAGCGACTGTGAGTAGCCCATCTGCATCCTCTATTGGATTTTCGCCTAGGTGATAGAATCTTCGCCTAAGCGGTCGTCCGTCAGTAACATTTTGCTCTTCTTAGCATCTTCACCGCTTAGGCGGTGGTCTGGACGCCTAAGCGGTGGGCCAGTTTCATCATTTAGCCTTTGAGCTTGTTTTTCCACCGTAACTTCGAACCGCTTTGGTTCGATCTCATTGTTTTAGCTCCAGTTTCCTATCTTTTTGCCCCCACACCTGATTTATACAAAAAGGTAAAAACTAATTAAAACATAATAAAAATAACTATAAATGTACTCGAAAACTAACAAATTTGGATTGGAAATAGATAGGTTTTTCACACCTATTAATACCCCCAAACTCAGAATTTGGCCAGTCCTCGGGCCAAACACCCACACAATACGAAAAAGTATAAAAACTAATTACGAAATTAAAAACTATAAACAAAAAATATTAAAAACAAAAATATGTAAGTTTTGATTATCATCTACCGGCCGAAAGATCTTTCCCTCATCGGCCCCTAATCCTATCAAGTTCAAGCATAAATCACACCATGTGATGTTCCAGAATTTTAATGTTAAAAAATAGTAAGCGCCATTCTAGATCCTGTTTAAGTGTGTGTGTGATTAAACTCAAATATACTACTATCCATTGATTAGATGGGATTATCCCTAAATAAAGATCATGACTAAAACCTTTAAGGTATAGGGAATCCATACGCCTGACCTGGGATCTATTCTCCACTAATGTAGGCTCGGAGGTTCAAAAAGATCAATAGGACTTGGTTTGGTTTTGGAATAATGGCCAAGGGTATTTTGGAATAGAAAACAGGTTAACATCATTAACTTAATGTTATCCGAGGCGCATCGCTTGGCATTCTCACACTTGAAACCCCATATTTTTTAGAAACAACCCTGAACAAATATTTAAGAACGTCGTACTCACTTGTCATGTAAAAAAGGAACTATTTTTTTAATTTTATTTTTATTTTTTATTTTTTTAATACACCCCCAAACTCATTCGAATTTCTACAATTTTAAGAGTGTGCAAAAATGATTAAGTAACACACCCCAAAACGTATTTGAATTCTTATAACCTTAGGAATGTGCAAACAATATGAAGGACAAACGATAAGCGAGTACTCAAATACCGAACCAAATTAGAATTTCGGCTTAAACCCAACCGCTCACATCAAGTAGAGAAATGCTAACTTGATTCACTCAAATTGTGCCTTTAGTTTAGCGATATAGGTTTGGAAAAAGTTCAATCGGCTAGGGTATTTGTTAAGTGTTCAGAATTAAAACGGATATTAGGCTTCGACAGGGTAACGAGGGATAATGATATTGCATGGTAGGCTTTAAAAGGCTCAAGCGATCAAATAACAGCCTAAATCATATCTCTTAAACAACCTCGCCTAGGATTTTGCCTCGAATTTCTCCCAAATCAAGTTCCAGAATCCCTATTGTCATGAAATTGATTGACGGATAATCAGTTTCAAATAAATAAGATAGTGCTATATTGAGTTTACGTGCTCGTTCATTTAGGGTCTACAATAACTTTTACTAAACGATACGTTAAGCACACAGAACACACATGAATGAGCATTACGCTCGACCTCAAAACAATCAGGGGAAAAAGTCATCATCGGGTAAAGGCCCAGATGACGTCAAAACTCAGCACAAAACAACAACTAAACTAAACAAACTAATCCTAAACAAGCATGCAAACAATAAAAACAGTAAAATTTAACTAAAAACATAAACACATACTAAAACCTACTACACATCACCACCAACTCAACATAGGTAATGTCTAAAACGAGTTGTCAGCAATCCCAATGACAGTATATAGCATGATATTGAAGACAGGGGTTTAGAACACATACCTGGGAGGCAAAAAAATCTCGCCTCCGACTCAAATTGATGGAGATGTATCTAACTTATTTATTACCTTGGATTGCCTCCCAAGAAGTGCTTGGTTTAATGTCCTCGGCCCGACACATGCCCTAAAGACTGGCGAGATATTCAATGATCGAACCGCTAGAGCACCTATCGATTTAACATCTTCAAGCATCCTGCCGGAAACAAAAACAAAACTACAAACGAAAATTATATACAAAAATGCCTAAATTAAAATCAAATTATTTAATCCTAATATCAATAATTACCACTTTGCCAATCCTCGACAATGGTCCCAAAAACTTGGTGGCCGCTAAATAAGCGCTACCACTTTCACCACAAGCGTACGGATTAAGTTTTAGTATAGTGGACCTTTCGGTTGGGTATCGTATCCACATGGATTGGTGTTGTTACTATCGAGTATTGGGATTGTCATAACCTGACTTTATCTAGGCGACAAAAATGGAATTTAATTTAATACTAATACTAAACTAAAATACTAATTAAGTTAACTATACTGTAAATACTAATTTTAGATTGTTTATGGGAGTAGATTGCCTAGGGATTAACTTTATTTACTTAAATGCGTTTGATTTCGTTTTAGTTAACATTAACGGGGGAATACGTGACTTTGTGTCAATGCCGAAGTCCCCCTCAACGTCTTAACGACTCTAGGTCATGTGAGTTTCGTCCCAATGTCATCGATTGCACATTTTCTAACGCCCTCCTGGGTCGTTAGATTGTCGTGTTGTGTTAACCCTAGTCCGAATCCGGGGTTACCTCTCCCGAGTGTCAAACCCTGTATTCTCAATATATCTAAACTAGCATATAATCATAGAAAACACGGCAACACAATCAAAATTATAAGGAACAACCATAAATGAAACACAAATTCAAACAAAACTACATTTTCATAAATAATACGTTAATCCCTATTACAATCCATGTTTAACTCATGGACCTAACCATTTATACAATGTAAAACGAGCTAAACATGCTCAACAACTACCAAAATGAAGAAAACAAAGAGAAAAAATGAGCGACTTAGCCGATATCCAAAGATTTGCCGCTGGAAACGTCGATCGATCGCTTTTCTCTTCGTCCTCCACCTCTGGTTGAGAGCTCTCCCTCCAAAATCCCTAACTATACCCTCAGAGATAGCCTAAGGGGCTAAAAAATGAAAGAGCAGCCAGAGAGGGGAGAGGAGAGAGGAGAGGGGGTATTTATAGCCAAAATATCCTAAAAATATCTAAAAATATCTCAAGACTGTGCAGGGAAAATCTGCCTAGGCGGTGGAAATTGCGCCTAGGCAGAGTTAGGTTAGTTTGGTTTGATCACCTAGGCGGTGAAGTAGGCGGTAGACTGGGAGAACATTCTGTTGGATTTTCGCCTAGGCGAAGAAAACTTCGCCTAGGCGAGCAGCTGTCAGTAGCCCATCTGCATCCTCTATTGGATTTTCGCCTAGGCGATAGAATCTTCGCCTAAGCGGTCGTTTGTCAGTAACATTTTGCTCTTCTCAGTATCTTCACCGCTTAGGCGGTGGTCTGAACGCCTAAGCGGTGGGCCTGTTTCATCTTTTAGCCTCTGAGCTTGTTTTTCCACCGTAACTTCGAACCACTTTGGTTCGATCTCATCGTTTAAGCTCCAGTTTCCTATCCTTTTACCCCACACACTTGATTTATAGAAAAAGATAAAAACTAATTAAAACATAATAAAAATAACTATAAACGTACTCGAAAACTAACAAATTTGGATTGGAAATAGATAGGTTTTTCACACCTATCAGTTACTAGCCGTAACAAGAAATTGGGTTGAAGAAGAAAACGGTACCACTTTTTTCGACCAACTAACCGTGGGCGAAGCCTATTGATTGTTGGAAGACATGGTGGAAAATGATTTTCAATGTTGGAATTATTCAACAAGTTACCAAAGCTTGGGGGATAGTACCACCGTTTCGGCACTATGGATTGACATCCCAGACCAACAAGAGGAGTCTTCCCCTGCCCTGGAAGAGATATTTGCTGTAGTTATGGGGGAGACTCAAATTTTCTTCAGGGAAACGAATATCCGGCTAAATGAGCACGAGGATTGTCTTGACAATATTGAGATGGTCTGTGCCAAAATTGATGTAACTGTAATGCCACTTCAGACCTAAATCGGTCAACTAATCTTCTTTATTGAGGCCGAGTCAGAAGTGGTGGCATTGAGTGACACAAATGCCATATGCACTGAAAGCCACCATGAGAAACCGATTACAAGCTGAAGGAGCATGGGTGAGTTCAATGATGATTATTCGAATGAGACGGGAACCCAAGCATGGATTGACGATTTTGATTCTTCACCATTGGAGATTCGTATTGTGATCCGACCACCGATCCAAGACGATCACTTCTATAAGGATCTGATGTGGCTCACTTGTCATTCGCCACCATTTGCAATGTTCTTTCATGCCCACCAAATACATGAGCTGGTGGAGAGTCTTGTTGAGAGCTTGAGCCTTACAATGCCAAATCTCGCCAAGCTTAAGGGCGTTCAAAACCAAGACCCATATGTGGTGTTGTACGACACTTACTATGGGCGTAAGTCTCTCTTTGACAAGCCGTTCTCCATGTCAAGTCGGGAACAATAAACCAAGCACTTCTTGGGAGGCAACCCAAGTAAAAAATAAATTAGATACGTCACTGCCGACTTGATTCAGATGCGATCTTGTCTCGCCTCCCAGGTACATGTTCTAAACCCCACTTGTTACTATAATGTATGCTAAATGTTGTGATTGATGATTGGGTCATTGTGAACACTAACTGTTTTAAGTTTAGAGGTGATTAGTATGTTTAATTGTTAGTTGTGTAGTTTTAGTTTAATGTATGCATGTTTGTGTAGTGTAGAATGTGTTTATGTTTGTAGATGTGTTGTTTTGTGCTGAGTTTTGCATTCATCTGGGCCATTACCCGATGATGATATTACCCCCTGGTTGTTTGTCGAGGTCAAGGGTAATGTTCATTCATGTGTGTTTTGTATGCTTGACATGTCGTTTTGGTAAAAGTTATTATGGATCCTAATTTGCACGAGCACCTAGACTCAATGTATAACTATTCAATTGATTTGAGACCAATTATCCATTAGCCAAATTCATGATAATTTTAAGGATTCTAGAACTTTATTGGGAGAAACTTGAGGAAAAATCCTAGGCAAGGTAGTTCAGGAGACGTGATTTAGGCATTCATTTTGATCGCTTAAGCCTTTGAAGCTTACCATGCTATATGTTTATCCCTCATTACTCTGTTAAAGCCTATAATGCCATTTCAATTCTGAACATATAACAAATACCCTGGCCAATTGAATTCTTTCCAAACCTGTATCGCTGAATTGAAGGCACAATTTGAGTGAAATCAAGTTAGCATTCGTTTATGCTACTTGAAGTGAGCGGTTGGGTTTAGGGAGAAATTTTGATTGGTTCGGTATTTGAGTACTCACTTGTCATTTTTCTTTCGTTTTAACCACACCCGTGAAATTGTAATAATTGAATAAGTTTGGGGGTTTGGTACGTAAAAACAAAAAGTAAATATAGTTCAATTTTTGTTTCTTTTGATAAGTGAGTACGACGTTCTTAAATGATTGTTCAGGGTTGTTTCAAATTTGTCTATGGGGGTTTGAGAGTGATTTTGTACCAAGCGTTGTGCCTTGGGTGTCGTTGAGTTAATGACATTAACCTATTTTATATTTCCAATATACTCTTGGCTATGTTCTAAACCGAAACAAGTCCTATTGATGGTTTTGAACTTCCAAGCCAACATTAGTGGATAGTGGAACCCAGTCTGGTATATGGATATCCTAATCTTTTACGGTTTAAGTCGTGAGTTTCATTGGTGGATAATCCAATATGATTATTAGATAGTTATATTATTGAGTTTCGCACACACACGTTGAAAGGATCTAGAATGATGTTTACCATTATTGAATATCAAAATTCTAGAACAACATATGATACGTTTTACTCCCGAACTTGATATGATTGGGGGTTGTCGAGGAAAAATGTTGTCGTTGATAGTCCAATTCAAAACTCGTATATCATTATTTTTAGGTAGTTTGTGTTTTTATTCGTGTTTAATTTTTGTGTTAGTTAATTTAGTTTTTATTTTATTTCATTTTAGTGTGTTTTTTTTGCTCGAGGGCTCGCAAAATTCTAAGTTTGGGGGTATTTGACAGGTGTAATTTATCTATTTATTCCCAAATCAGTTTTGGTAGTTTTCGAGTATTTTTATAGCATTTTACATGTTTTAATACGTTTTTATTTGTTTTGTTATAAATCAGGTATTTGGGGCGAAAATGGACGAAAACGGTCCATAAACGAGCAACTCGGTGGAAGAACGGTGTAGAAAAAGAGCAAAATGGACAATTTTCAGAACCTGCATCCACCACTGCAGCGGTGAAAATACAAAGAGTTGTTGAATTCTCTACCACTGCAGTGGTCAAAATGCAGAGAGTTGCTGAACTCTCCACCGCTGCAGTGGTGAAACCACCGTTGTGGCGGTCACTCGCTAGAAGCCTACCGACCTCTCCACCGCTGCAGCAGTGATCCCACTGCTGCAGCGGTCAGACGCCAGACAGTTTAGATATTTTAGGATATTTTGTTTATATTTTGGATCTTATAAATATCGTCTCTTCTCTCCTAAATACATGGTTTGACGTTTTTGGGAGTCTTGAGAGCTCCAAGGCACATCCAACCAAGAGAAGATCATCAAGGCCAAGAGGAGGAAACGTTCTCGGAGTGATTTTAGCGTCAGATCTTCGGACAACGGTTAGTCTCCTTGTTTCTCTCTTTTATTTCATAGTTTGGTTAGTTGTTTTGTATATTTTTAGCTTGTTTCTAGTTGTATATAGGGTTATGACATGTATAACTAAACATATATTGTCTAGGGTTTGATTGAATTCACGAAAACGTTGTTTATATAAAATCAATGTTTTGTTAACGGTTGTTCTTGTCTATTGGATTGTGTTTATTGTTTTTCCATGTTTATATGCTTGTTATGATAAAATTCAATCCCCGGCAACGTCATAAAAAACTTGGTGACGATTGCTGAAAACTGAATTCGACTAACAACCAATCCCCGGCAACGGAGCCAAAAACTTGTATGGTGAGCATTTGTTATGCGCTCGCGTATTGACTACTCGTAAGTGTACGAGATCAAAGTTATAGTATAGTGTGATTGTTTAAGATCGGGTATTGTATCCACAGGGATTGGTGTTCGTTATTATCGAGTACCGTGTTTATCATGACCTAATTTTATCTAGGCAAAAAAAAAATATAATTTAACTAATTAATACTAATACTAATATAACCTAAATTAAATATACTAATATAATGAGATGTTTTAGGGGAAAGAATTGTCTAGGGATTAACTCAGTTTACAAATACGTGTTCGACCTCGATTGACTTACGTTTACAGTGTTCGACCTATTCGACAATCTCAGTTCGTAAAGTCCCCTGCCACATCTCCCGTGTGTAAGACGAGGGATATAACGTGACTTCATGTCAACGAAGAAGTCTCCCTCAACGTCTTAACGACCCTAGGTCACATGAGTCTTGACCCAGTGTTAATGATTGCTTACAATCCAACTCCCGATCGGGTCATTAGATCGTCGTGTTGTGTTTACCCTATCGACAATCTCAGTTCTCAAACTCTATTGCCACCTCTCCTGAGTGTAAGACGAGGGAATACATGACTTTGAATCAACAAAGAAGTCCCCCTCAACGTCTTAACGACTCTAGGTCACGTGAGTCTTGCCCCAACGTCATTGATTAGCGTTATGTTTACTTTAGTCCAAATCTGGGGTTTATCAAACCCTGTATTCTTGATATATCTATCTAAGTATAATAAACATAAAAATATGATAAATACAATCAAACGTTGAAGAACAAACATTAACGCAACACCAAAATCATTCGAATTACATATTTATAAATATATTGTTAATCCCTATACAATCCATGTTTAACTAACGGCCATAATCATATTTACAATAAGAACGAGCTAAACATGCTCACAAAATATTAAGTTAAAGAAATAAGGGAAGAAATCGAAGAACTTAGCCTCGTCCGAAGTTTAGCCGCTAAGAACTGTTCAACGATCGCTCCACCATCTTCTTCCATCTTGGGATATGAGCTCCCCCTCTAAAACTTCTCTACCTACCCTTAGATATATTCTAAGGGGATCAAATGGTTGGAGAGAGCCAGAGGAACGGAGAGGAGAGGGATTTAAATAGGCAAAATATCTAAAAAAATATCTAATCTGCTGCAAAGGTGGAAGTGGGATTCACCATCGCGATGGTGAGTTGGTCGGTTGGCTGATTGCCTTGGCGGTGAAGAAGGCGGTGGAATGGTGACCATCTTGCATTTTTTGAGCCGCGGCAGTGGATCTCGCGCCGCGGCGGTGGATGTTCAACAAGATATTGGTGTACTCTGCATTTTCACCACCGCGGCGGAGGTTTGGCTGCCGCGACGGTGGACTTCTTTCAGAATATTGCCGCCTTGCTCATTTTTCCACCATTCTTGGTTCGATCTCATCGTTTTCGTTCCAGTTTCCTATCTTTTTACCCCCACACCTGATTTATACAAAAAGTATAAAAACTAATTAAAGCATAATAAAATAAATATTAAAACTACTCTAAAACTAACAAAACCGGTTCTGAAATATGTAGGTAGATCACACCTATCAATATGTTTAGCTTGTTTCTAGTTGTATATAGGGCTATGGCATGTGTAGTTAAACATATATTGTCTAGGGCTTGATTAAATTCACGAAAACGTTATTTATATAAAATCGATATTTTGTTAACGGTTGTTCTTGTCTATTGGATTATGTTTACCATTTTTCTATGTTTATATGCCTGTTATGATATATTGAGAATACGAAATTTGACACTCAGGAGAGGTAACCTCGGATTAGGACTAAGGTTTAAACACAAAGCAATGATTTAATGACCTAGGAGGGCATTAGAAAGTGTGCAATGCGTGACGTTGGGGCAAGACTCATTTGACCAAGTGTTGTATAGATGCTCGAGGTGGACTTCGACATTGATGCGAAGTCACATATTCATTTACTTTACACTCGGGAGAGGTAGTGAATGAGATTTCGATACTGAGATTGTCGGATAGGATGAATGCCATTAATATAAACTAGATTGAAATGAACACGTTTTAATCCCTAGATAATTTACTCCCTTAAACGTCAATATTAGTATATTAGGTTAATTAGTTTAATTACTTAATAAATTTAGTATATTATTTAATTAACAAAAATATAAATTGAAGTTGCCTAGATAAAGTCTGGTTATGACAAATGTGGTACTCAACGATAATCTAATCCAATTCCTATGGATATGATAACTCTTACTCTTTCCAATCTATACTAAAACTTAATCCGTACACTTGCGGTGAAAGTAGCAACGTAATTTACGCGCTAGCAGTGAGACAATCTCGCCTCCTAGTGTAGTCGGCGGTGATGAATTGATTTATTTGAAAACTTGGGTTGCTTCCCAAGAAGCACTTGGTTTAATGTCTTCGGCTTGACATGGAGAAGGGTTCGTCAAAGAGCGGCTTCCACCCATAGTATGTGTCATACAACACAACATACGGGTCTTGATTCAGAACGCCCTCAAGTTTGGAGAGATATTGCAATGTATGAAATGTACTCTCAATGTGACTCGGCTCCGTCTCATGTGCTTGGTGAGCCTGAATGAATGGTGCTAGAAGTGGTGGAGAACAAGTGAGCCATATCGAATCCTCATAGATGTGATCGTATTGGATCTGAGGTGGCATCAAAATTTGGATCTCAAATGGTGAAGAATCACAATTTTCATTATGTGATTCTTTATCTTCAATCCATTATTGGGTTTTCTTCTCATTCGAATCATTGTCGTTGAATGCTCCCAATTTTCTCCCACTTGTATTTGGTTCCTCATAGTGGATTTCACATATGGATGTGACTTGTGTGTCTCTCAGTGCCACTACTTCTGACTCGGCCTAAATAAAGCAAATAAGCTGACCGGTTTGCATCTCGAGAGACTTTACGGTCACATCAATTTCAGTATAGGTCATCTCAATATTGTCAAGACGAACCTCATGTTCATTGAGACGTTTATGTGTTTCCCTCCAGAAAGCCTGAGTCTCCCCCATAAATTCAGCGAACATCTCTTCCATGGTAGGGGAAGACTCCACATATTGGTCTGGGGTGTCAATCCATGGCGCCGAAAAATTGGAACTATCCCCCAAGATTTAGTGACTTGTTGAATAATTCCAACTTTGAACATCAAAGTCCACCATGTCTTCCAACAACCAATAGGCTTTATCCGCGGTTAGTTGGTCGAATGAGGTGAGACCATTTCCTCCTTCCACCCTCGAGGAAGTTCAGTAATTGGCACTCCTTCGGGAAACCATGATTTAGAAACCAAAGGAGCAACTCTTTATATCTATCTCAAGCACAATAAAACAACTCAGAATCCCGTTGAGAAAATCGCAATAGCACTTGTTGATGAGACATCTTCAAGTATCTCACAATACAGATAAAACTAAAACCAAAAATTGAAAATAAAATAAATACCAAAATTAAAATCAAGTTACTTATTCACAATATCAACAACAATCTAAAAACTAATCCCCGACAACAGTACCAAAAACATATTGGTGATATTTTTATCGCTTTGAATTACTTGCAAGTGCCCGAGGTCAAGTTTTAATAGTGTAGGAAGTGAGGGGTTGTTGAATCCACAGGGATTGAATTAAATTGTTACTAAGTACCGCAATTATCGTAACTGAACTTTATTTAGGCATTCCAATTTTTGGTTTTTGTAAAAATATAAAACTAAACTAAACTAATTAAACTAAAATACTAAGAATAACGTCTATGGGAATAAATTATCTAGGGATTAACTTCCTTCACTTAAACGTGTTTGATTTAGTCTAGCTTACATTAACGGTCATTAATCTATCCGACAATCTAGGTGTCTAAAACTCGCTCACTACCTCTCCCGATTGTAAAGTGAATGAATATGAAATTTATGTCAACATCAATATTCCTAGCTAGTGTTTAAAAGATTACATGAGTCTCGCCCCAACCTTACGGATTGCACACATTCTAATAATCTCCCAAAATATTAGAACGTCGCGATATGTTAAATCCTAGTCTGAATCCGGGGTTATCTCTCCCAAGTGTTAAACCTCGTATTCTCAAATTAACCAAAATATTATAACAAGCATCTAATGGAAGTAAAAGAACGGTAAACACAATCGAATAGGGATGAACAACCGATAACGAAACAACAATTTACTCAAACATGTATATTAGTGAACTACATCAATCCCTAGTCTATAAACATTTAGCTCATGGCCATAACTGATAGGTGTAATTTAACTATCTATTTCTAAATCGAACTTGTTAGTTTTCGAGTGTTATTATAATATTTTAATACGTTTTAATATATTTTTATTCTTTTTTAAATCAAGTGTGTGGGGATGAAAAGGGATGAAAACGGATCATAAACGATCAAATCAGATCAAGAACGGTGGAAAAACAAGTATAAGGGCAAAATTCATACCAGTAGCCCACCGTCGCGGCGGTTAATATGCATAGAAGGCCATTTTGTTGTTGGAAGCCCACCGCCGAGGTGGTGAAACAGTAGAGAGGTCTTTGCTTCTACCGTTGAGTCTACCGCCAAGGCTGTGATCAAACCGACTTAACTACCGTCGTGGCGGTGAAACCCACCCCCGCGGCGGTGACTCTGCACACACTTTAGATATTTATTTAGATATTTTTGAGCCCTATATCTTCCTCTTCTCCTCTATTTCATCCATGAGAGAGCTCCATGAGGTTTTTGGGGAATACTCCACCAAATCTGAAGGAGAAGAACACATTGTGAAGAAGGAGAAGCAATCTCAGAACGGTTTTAGCGCCAAATCTTCGGACTACGACTAGTTTATCTCATTTCTTTCTTTATTTCTTAACTTCAAATTATGGTTTGAGCATGTTTAGCTCATTTATCATTGTATATACGATTATGACCGTTAGCTAAATGAATATTGTCTAGGGATTACTATAGTTTATGAATATATGATTTTGAAATATGTGTTTTGTTAATAGTTATTCTTCGTTATTTGATTGTGTTTGCTGTGCTTGTATTTCCATTATATGCTTGTTAAGGTATATTGAGAAATTGGGGTTTGATACTCGGGAGAGGTAACCCCGAATTCAGACTAGGTTTAAACACAACGCGACAATCTAATAACCCAGGAGGGAGTTCGAAAGTATACAATCAATGACGTTCGGGCAAGACTCATGTGACTATGTGTTCTAAAAAATACTAGATGGGGACTTCGGCGTTAACACGAAGTCACATATTCATTCACTTGTCACTTGGAAGAGGGAGTGAATGAGTTTACGATACAGAGATTGTCAGATAAGTCAAACACCATTAACGTAAGTCAAACGAGTTTAAACACATTTATGTAAATAAAGTTAATCCCTAGATAATCCATTCCCTTAAACATCTCATATTAGTAATATAGTATAATTAGATAAATGATTATTAATTATTAGTATATTATTAATGATAAACTTCTTGTTTTATAGCCTAGATAAAATTATGTTATGATAATTACGGTACTTGACAATATTCTCAACCAATCCCTGTGGAAACGATAACCCTTACTCTTCCCACTCTACTAATACTTGACCCGTACAATTGCGGTAAAAGTAGCGACATAAAATTCGTCCACCAACCAAATATTCAACTAAAAATTATATATACACGATCAATCAACCAACAAGAACTTAGAATAAAAGAGAGAAATAAGGACGAATAGTAGTTATCTAAAGAATAGATGATTCGACATCTGTAAAATCAACTCCGATCTTGTTCCATATTCTCTAAATGTGTTCTCTGCCACTTGGTTCTAATCTTGAGCTCCCAAAAATGTCCAAAAAATGTTTTTTTTTTCCTTGTGGGAATGAGTGGGAATCAAGAAATATGCAAAATATTTAAAAAATATCTCAAAATATCAATGCCAACTGGTGCTGGGTCGCTGTAATGATGGGAATCATTGCTGCAGTGATAGAAAGGAAAAATATCATTGGCGGATCACCACTGCAGCGATCAAACCATCACTGTAGCGATGGAAAGTTAAGGATCAGGAGCTGACGAATAAACTGATACTTTCTCTCCCTACAGAAGGTAGTGACTTTGTGATATACAATGACACTTCACACTAGGGTCTAGATTGTGTACTGATGTAACATGGCCATGTGATTACTTATGTCTCTCGACAATTAAAGAATTATGAGCGTAACTACCAGACATATGGTTTGGAATTTGCAGCAATTGTATTTACCTTGAATCTCTGGAGACATTATCTATATGGAGAGACTTGCAAAATATAACCTGATCACTAGAGTTTAAAATATTTGTTTACGAAGAAAGAACTAAATCTAAGACATAGGTGGTGGCAGAATTTCACGTCACCACTTTCACCACAAGTGTACGGGTTAAGTTTTAGTATAATGAGAAGAGTAGGGGTTATCGTTTCCACATGGATTGGTTGAGAATATTGTCGAGTATCGTAATTATCATAACCTAATTTTATCTAGGCGATAAAAAAATGAAGTTTATAATTAATAATATACTACTACTAAAATACTAATTTATCTAATTAAATTATATTACTAGCCGTAGTCCAAAGATTTGGTGCTAAAACCGTTTCGAGATCGCTTCTCCTTCTTCACAACATGTTCTTCTCCTTCGGATTTGGTGGAGCATTCCCCAAATACCTGTCAACCCTATTCTAACCCTAGGAGCTCTCTCTTGGCCGAAAGAGAGGAGAAGAGGAAGATATAGGGCTCCAAAAATATCTAAATAAATATCTGAAGTGTGTGCAAAGTGACCGTGGCGGCGGTGGGTATGTCGGTTAAGCCACGGCCTCGGCGGTGGACTCAGTAGTGGGAGCATAGACCTCTCTGTTGTTTCACCATCTTGGTGGTGGGATTCTAGCAAGAAAATGCCTTCTCTGCATATTGACAGCTGCGGCGGTGGTCTAGATGCCACGGCGGTGGGCTGTATTTCAGAATTTTGCCTTTATGCTTGTTTTCCCATTGTTCTTCCACCATTCTTGATCCGATTTGATCGTTTATAATCCGTTTTCATATATTTTCACCCCACACACCTGAATTATACAAAAATAAATAAAAAAGTATTAAAACGTGTTAAAATACTATAATATTAGTTGAAAACTAACAAGTTAGGTTTGGAAATAGATAGGTAAATTACACCAATCAAATACCCTCAAACTTGGAATTTTGCTTGTCCTTGAGCAAAACACTCACACTAAAATGAAAAACCCAACTAAATTAATTAACATGAACAACCTAAACACAAATAATCTAAACATGACGATATGCGAGTTTCAAATTCTTCTATCGACTAAGTCATTTTCCCCTCAACAACCCCCAATCATATTGAATTCAGGTGGTAAAATTCACCATGTGGTGTTCTAGAATTTTGATATTTAATAATGTTAAACACCATTCTAGATCCTTTTAACGTATGTGTGCGAGACTCAATAATATAGCTATCCAAGATCGGATTGGATTATCGACCAACGAAACTCACGAATTAGACCGTAAAGGACTAGGATTTCCATATGCCTGATTGGATTTTACTCTCCACTAATGTATGCTGAGTAGTTCATAAAGATCAAAAGGACTTGGTTCGGTTGTGGAACCTTTGGCCAAGGGTATATCGGAATAGAAAATGGGTTAACTTTGTTAACTTAACGTTACCCATGGCTCAACGCTTGGCACACTCACTCTTGAAACCCCATAGATAAATTGGAAACAAACCCAAACAATCATTTAAGACCGACGTACTCACTTGTTAAAAGAAATGCAATTTAACAATATTTACATAAGTTTTTTTTTTTTTAATGAACCACACCCCCAAACTTATTCGATTACAATTTCACAGGTGTGGTTAAAACGAAAGAAAAGAGACAAGTGAGTACTCGAATACCGACCCAATCATAAGTTCACCCTGAATCCAACCGCTTACTTCAAGTAGCATATACGAATGCTAACTTGATTCACTCATGCGTTTAATTTAGCGATATAGGTTTAAAAAAATATCAATTGGCTAGGGTATTTGTTTATGTGTTCAGAATTAAAATGGAATTTAGGGTTCGATAGGGTAACGAGGGATAAACATATAACATGGTAAGTTTAAAAGGCTCAAGCGACAAAATGAATGCCTAAATCATATCTCCTAAACTACCTCGCCTAGGATTTTGCCTCAAGCTTCCCCTCAATCAGGTTCTAGAATCCTTCAATTGTCATGAGTTTGGCTAATCGATAATCGACCTCAAATCAATTGAATCGAAATACATTAAGTCTATGTGCTCGTGCAAATTAGGATCCATAATAACTTTCACCAAAACGCATTGTCAAGCACATAGAACACATATGCATGGGTATTACCATTGACCTCGAAAAACAACCAGAGAGTAATATCATAATCGGCTAACGGTCCAGATGAACGCAAAACTCAGCATGCAATAACAACTAACCTAAACAAACATGCACATAATAAAAACAAAACAACATAAACTAACAATACTAACACATACTAAACATACACATCACCACCGTACTGAAACGGATAATGTCCAAAACAACTCATCAGCGATCCCAATAGAAGCATATAGAACGATAATGAAGACGGGGGTTTAAAACACGTACCTGGGATGTGAGAGAATCTCACCTCTGAATTAAGTCAGCGAAGATGGATCTAACTTATTTTTTCATTGGGTTGTCTCCCATGAAGCGCCTGATTTAAGGTCGTTAGCTTAACACGACAAAGGGCTCATCAAAGAGCAGTTTTCACCCATAGTACGTGTCGTACAACACCACATACAGGTCTTAGTTTCGTACGCCCTCAAGACTGGTGAGATATGGCTTTAATCTGCTCAGGCTTTCCACTCGATTCAGCTCCAATTTATGTGCTTGGGGAGCTTGAACGTACTGAACTAGAAATGGGGTAGGATAGGTGAGCTACATCGGATCTTATTATATGCGATCATCTTGGATCGAGTACCGCATCATCAAATAGAATTCAAATGGTAAAAACTCACAATGATTAATATGTGAATCTCCATCACCAATCCACACTTAGGTTCTCTCCCAATTTGCTTGATCGTCTTCGATCTCACCCAAGTGCCTTCCGTTTGCATTCGGTTTCTCACGGTGGCTTTCAAATTTGGATGTGATTTGTTCATCTCTCAATGCAACCACGTCTGATTTGGCCTCAACAAAGGAGATAAGCTGACTGATTTACGTCTGTAGAGACGTTATAGTCGCATCGATGTCGGCGCAGACCGTATCAATATAATCAAGATGATCCTTGTGCTCGTTAAGCCGGTCATGTGTTTCTCTCAAGAATAATTGAGTCTCCCCCATAACAGTAGCGAGCATTTCCTCCAAGGCAGGGGAAGACTCTACATCTTGAATCGGAGTGTCAATCCATAGCGTCGTGGTGGTGAAACTATCCCCCAAGCTTTGGTGACTTGGTGAGTAATTCCAACAATGATAATCATTGGCCGTCAGTTCCTCCAACAACCAAATGGCTTCGTCCGCGGTTAGGTCATAGAAAGAGGAGGTATCGTTTTCTCCTTCCACCCATGTTCTGGTTGCAACTGATAACCTGTTGAGAAAATTCAAGAGTTGACATTCTCTCGAGAACCCATGATTCAGAAATCAAAATAGCAGCTCATTGTAACGATCCTAAACACAGTAAAACAGTTCAGAATCCCGTTGAAAGAAATGTATCAATACTTGTTGATCTAGCATCTTCAAGTACCCTACATGAGAAATAGAGAACAAAACTACAAACAAAAATTATAAACAAAAGAAATGCCTAAATTAAAATCAAGTTATTTACTCACAATATCAACAATAATCTAAAACACAATCCTCGGCAATGACGCCAAAAACTTGGTGGCGGAATTTCACGTCGTCACTTTCACCGCAAGTGTACGGGTCAAGTTTTAGTATAATGGGAAGAGTAGGGGTTATCGTTTTCACAGGGATTGGTTGAGAATATTGTTGAGTACCATAATTATCATAACCTAATTTTATCTAGACGATAAAAAAAATGAATTTTATAATTAATAATATACTACTACAAAAATACTAATTTATCTAATTAAATTATATTCCTATTTTGAGACGTTTGAGGAAATGGATTATTTAGGGTTTAACTTTATTTACTTAAATGTGTTTGATCTTATTTAGGTTACGTTAATGATGTTCGACTTATCTAACAATCTTTGTATCATAAACTCATTCACTCCTTCTCCCAAGTGACAAGTGAATGAATATGTGATTTTGCGTTAACGCCGAAGTCCCTCTCCAGCATTTTTTAGAACACATAGGCACATGAGTCTTGCCCCAACATCATCGATTGCACGCTTTCTAACTACTTCTTGGGTTATTAGATCGTCGCGTTGTGTTTTAACCTTAATCCGAATCCGAGGTTACCTCTCCCAAGTGTCAAACTCCGTATTCTCATTATATCATAACAAGTATAATAAACTAGTAGAAACAACAAACACAATCAAATAACAAAGAACAACTATTAACGAAACATTGATTTCAAAATCATATATTGGTAATTATAGTAATCCCTAGACAATATCTGTTTAGCTAACGACCATAACCGTATATACAATGATAAACGAGCTAAACATTCTCAAACTATGATATGATTTTAAGAAATAAATAAAGAAACGAGAGAAACTAGCCGTAGTCCGAAGATTTGGCGATAAAACCGTCCCGAGATCACTTCTCCTTCTTCACAATGTGTTCTTCTCCTTCGGATTTGGTGGATTTGATGAGTGGTTTATTTACTAACAAATAAATTACTTTTAGATTCAAGTATTTGTGTGTTTTCAAGCACTTTTGTGTTTGGTTTTTTAGGTTTTTGAATAAATGGGTGAAAAGAGGCAAAGTCGGTACGGGTGCAGTAATGTCAAGGCCATTTTGGATAATTATGGGACTCAATTTTGGTACAACGCAAAACATGAAAGTTGTATATCTTTGTCTTATCTTTCCATAGGTTTTTGAATTACCTCAATCGAAGTTTGGACGAGAAAATTACAACCAAAATACCAAAAGGTGTCACCACTGCAGTGGTGACACCACCGCCACGGTGGTCAAACAACAGAGAGTTACTAAACTCTCTGCATTTTCACCGCCGCGGCGGGCAGACTATCGACAAAATAGATATTTTGGGATATTTTCTAGATATTTTGGGATCCCATATGTATTCCCTTTACCCCTAAACACCCTAGAACATTTTGGGAGTCCCTTGAGAGCTCCAAGGAATACCAATAAGGAGAGATCATCCAATCGAGGAGGAGAAATCAAGCTTGGAGTGGAATTCATGGACACAGAACCGTCACATCTTCGGATAAAGGCTAATCTCTCTTGTTTCTCTATTTTATTCTTAAACCCGTGTTGGTATTTGATGTTGTTTTAGCTTATTCATTGTTATATATTGGGCTATGGCCATGTGTAGCTAAACACATATTGTCTAGGGAGCGATTCCTTTAATGAAAATGTTGTTTGGTTGAATTCATGTTTCGTTATCGATTTTTCATTCATGTTCGACTGTGTTTATCGTTTTCCATAGATTATTGTTGATATTGTGAGTAAAGAACTTGATTTTAATTTAGGCCTTTCTTTTATTTATAAATTTCTGTGTGTAGTTTTGTTTTTGTTTTTCTTGCGAGGTGCTTGAAGATGCTAGATCAACAAGTGCGTTTGCGTTTCTCTCAACAGGATTCCGAGCTATTTTATTGTGCTTGGGATCGATACACGGATTTACTATGCCGGTTTCAAAATCATGGTTTCCGGAGAGAGTGTCAACTTCTGAATTTTCTCGATGGGTTATAAGCCGCAACTAGAATGTGGGTGGAAGGAGGAAATGGTACCCCCTTGTTCTACAACCTAACTGCGAAAGATGCCTTTTGGATATTGGAGGAATTGGAGGATTTTGATTATCAAATTTGGAATTTTTCAGTCACCAAAACTTGGGGGTTAATTCTAATACCACGGAGCTATGGATTGACATTCCGGTTCAAGATGTGGAGTCTTCTCCTGCCTTGGAGGAAATGTTTGCTACCGTTATGGGGGAGACTCAGATATTCTTGAAGGATATGAATGACCAGGTCAATGAGGACGAGGATTGTCTTGACACTATTGAGACGGTCTACAACAAAATTGATGGGACTGTAACGTCTATTTAGACGTAAATTGGTCAACTTATCTGCTATGTTGAGGTTGAGTCCAAAACGGTGGCATTGAGAGATGAACAAGCTATATTCGATTGTGAAAGCCATTGGGAGGAACCGGAGACGAGCGGGGGGAGCTTGGGTGCATTTGAGGTTAAAGATTCTAATAAGACGGAAACCTGACTGTGGATCAACAATGGTGATTCTTTACCATTTGAGATCCAAATTATGATGCCGCAACCGATCCAAGATGATCACATTTATAAGGATCCAATGTGGCTTGATAGGTATAAATTACCTATCTATTTCCAATCCGAACATTGTTAATTTTTGAGTATGTTTAGTACATTTTAATATATTTTTACGTGTTTTATATAAATCAGGTGTTTGAGGTGAAACGGCATGAAAATGGATAAAAAATGATCATATTGGATCAAAGACGGTAGAACAACGGTGGAAAAAGGGCAAAGAAACTGAAATTCAGAACCTGCAGCCACCGTCGCGGCGACTAAACCACTACCGCAGCGGTCAAAGTACAGAGCTAAGTGGTGGCCGCAAATAATGCGCTACCACTTTCACCACAAGCGTACGGATCAAGTTTTAGTATAGTGGACCTTTCGGTCGGGTATCGTAGCCACAGGGATTGGTTGAGATTACTATCGAGTATCGCGATTGTCATAACCTAATTTTATCTAGGCACTAAAAATGGAATTAATTTAATACTAATACTAAACTAAAATACTAATTGAGTTAACTATACTATAAATACTAATTTGAGATTGTTTAGGGGAGTAGATTGCCTAGGGATTAACTTTATTTACTTCAATGCATTTGATTTCGTTTTAGTTAACATTAACGGCGTTCGGCGTATCCGACAATCTCGGTTCGTAAACTCCCTCGCCACCTCTTCCGAGTGTAAGACTGGGGAATACGTGACTTCGTGTCAACGCCAAAGTCCCCCTCAACGTCTTAATGACTCTAGGTCACGTGAGTCTCGTCCCAACGTCAACGATTGTACACTTTCTAACGCCTTCCCGGGTCGTTAGATTGTCGTGTTGTGTTAACCCTAGTCCGAATCCGGGGTTACCTCTCCCGAGTGTCAAACCTTGTATTCTCAATATATCTAAACTAGCATATAATCATAGAAAACATGGCAACACAATCGAAATTATAAGGAACAACCATAAACGAAACAAAAATTCAACCAAAACTACATTTTCATAAATAATACGTTAATCCCTATTACAATCCATGTTTAACTCATGTCCCTAATCGTTTATACAATGTAAAACAAGCTAAACATGCTCAACAACTACTAAAATAAAGAAAACAAAGAGAGAAAACGAGCGACTTAGCCGATATCTGAAGATTTGCCGCTAGAAACGTTGATCGATCGCTTCCTCACTGATCCTCCACCTCGGGTTGAGATCTCTCCCTCAAAAATCCCTAATCCTACTCCTAAAATATGGCCTAAGGCCTTAAGAAAATGAAGAGAGGGAAGAGAGAAGGAGAGAAGGGAAAAATAAAATATCCAAAATATCTCAAAATATCTCATAAATATCAAGGCTGTGCTACAGGATTTTCGCCTAGGCGAAGTTAAGGCGGTTAACTTTCTGCTGAAAATTCGCCTAGGCGCAGAAAAATTTGCCTAGGCGAAGTTACTGCAGGTTTGCAATTTTGTTTTGGCTGTAACTTCTTCATCCAAACGTCGATTGAGGTGATTCAAAAACCTATGGAAATATAATAAAAATATCTATAACTTCCATGTTTTGAGTATTTCCAAAATCATATTTCATAATAGTCTAAAATAGCCTTGAAGTTACAGCACCTGTACCAACTTTGCAGGTTTGGTGACCACTTAGGCGAAGAAGTAAGCGGTGGACTTGGAAATGTTACTACTGGGGTTTCCACCTAGGTGGAGGAATTTCCTGCCTAGGCGGTGGGCTGTCAGTAGCCTTTTGTTATTCTCAGCATCTTCACTGCCTAGGCGGAGGTCTGGACGCCTAGGCGGTGGGCTTCCTTCATATTTTTGCCTCCTTACTTGTTTATCCACCGTAACTTCGACTCGCCTTCGGTTCAATCTCATTTTTTTCGCTCCAGTTTTCTATCTTTTTGCTCCACACGCTTGATTTATTCAAAAAGTATAAAAACATATTAAAACATATAAAAATAACTATAAACGTACTCGAAAACTAACAAATTCGGATTGGAAATACGTAGGTAATTTACACCTGTCACTAAGCCTAAACTCACTACAGTTTTACCACCTAGGCGGTGTAACCACAACCTAGGCAGTCAAAATATAGAGTCTTGGTTCACTGTTCCACCACGTAGGCGATAAAATTATCGCCTAGGCGATCATTCTAACCGACATATCCATCGCCTAGGCAGTGATCCCAAACCCTAGGAGGTCACTCTGCACCAGATTTTAGATATTTTTTAGATATTTTCCCTATTTATACCTCTTCCTCTCCTCTCCTCTGGCCATTAGAGCCCCATTAGACTAGGGAGATTTTAGAGAGAGGTTTTGGGAGTGCTCATTTAAATCCTAAGGAGAAGATCACAAAGATAAGAAGGGGGAGCGATGTTGAAACATTTTTAGCGACAAATCTTCAGATTAGGCTAAGTTTCTCTCATTCCTTTCTTTATTTTTTAACTTAGGATTGTTTTTTGAGTATGTTTAGCTCTATTTTCATTGTATAACTGGCTATGACCATGAGCTAAATGGGTTTTTGTCTAGGGATTAATATAATTTATAAAGGTGTTGTTTTGTTTGAGTTTGTGTTACGTTAATGTGTGTTTTATAATAATTTCGATTGTGTTTGCCATGTTGTCATGTTATTATGCTTGTTTAGATAATTAGAGAATACGGGGTTTGACACTCGGGAGAGGTAACCCCAGATTCGGACTAGGGTAAACACAATATGATAATCTAACGACCTGGGAGGACGTTAGAAAGTGTGCAATCAATGACATTGGGGAGAGAGTCACGTGACCTAGCATCGTTAAGACGTTGAGGGGGACTTCTTTGTTGATGTGAAGTCATGTATTCACTCGTATTACACTTAGGAGAGGTGGTGAGTGAATTTACGAATCGAGATTATCGAATATCCGAATGCCACTAACGTAAACTAAAACGAGACCAAGCATGTTTTTGTAAACAAAGTTAATCCCTAGGCAATATCTTCCCTTAACCTTCTCATATTAGTATTAGTATAGTTAATTTAATTAGATTAATTAAATTTAGTATTAGTTTATATTAATTTTATATACATTTATTTTCGCCTAGATAAAATTAAGTTATGATAAACACGGTATTCGATAATAATCACAACCAATCCCTGTGGACACGATAACCCTAACTCTTCTGATCTATACTAAAACTTGACCTCGTATACTTGCAAATGAAAGTAGCGACGTATTTACGCACTAATACTTCCCGGCGACGGCACCAAAAAGTTCTACGACGAGTGTTTGTTACACACTCGCGTATTGACTACTTGCAAGTGTACAAGGTCAAAGTTTTAGTATAATGTGATCTTTAAGATGGGGTATCGTATCCACAGGGTTTGGTTGTCGTTATTATCAAGTACCGTAATTGTCATGACCTAATTTTATCTAGGCGATAAAAAATGTAATTTAATTAATTAATACTAATACTAATATAACCTATACTAATTATACTAATATGAGATAGTTAGGGGATGTATTATCTATGGATTAACTTATTTACTTAAACGCGTTTGATTTCGTTTAGTTTACAATAATGGTGTTTGACCTATTCGACAATCTCAGTTCGTAAACTCCCCTGCCACCTCTCCCGTGTATAAGACGAGTGAATACACGACTTTGTGTAAATGAAGAAGTCCCCCTCAATGTCTTAATGACCCTAGGTCATGTGAGTTTTTCCCTAACATCATCGATTTCCCACAATCCAACTTCCTCTCGGGTTATTGGATCGTCGCGTTGTTTACCCTAGTCCGAATCCGGGGTTACCTCTTCCGAGTGTCAAAACCCAAATTCTCGATATATCTATCTATGCATAATAAACAAACAATATAATAAACACAATCAAAATAACGAAAAACAACTGCTAACGAAACATAAACTCAAACAAACAACGAATTCATAAATATAGCGTTAATCCCATATATAATCCACGTTTAACTCATGGTCATAACCGTTTATACATTGAAATCGAGCTAAACATGCTCAAACAAATATAGAAGTTAAGAAATAAAAGGAAAAAGTGATGAACTTAGCCGTAGTTCGAAGATTAGCCCCTAAAACCATCCACCGATCGCTTCTCCTTCTCTGCGTGGTAATCTTTTCCTTCGGATTTGTTTGAGCACTCCCCATACTTTCGCTCTATTCTAAACTAATCCCTAAGGGCTCTAATGGCTGGAGATTGCAAAAGGAGAGGAGATGAGATTAAATAGGCAAAATATCTCAAAAACATATCTAATCCGGTGCAGAGGTCACCGCCTAGGCGGTGGATATGTCGGTTCGTTGATCGCCGCAGCAGTGAAGACAATGGTGGATTTGGTGACCATCCAGCAGTTTCACTGCTTAGGCGGTGAGCTTCTAGCAGATTTAGGCCCACTCTGTATTTTCACCACCTAGGTGGTGGTCCGGACACCTAGGCGGTGTGGGCTGCTGTTTTGATTATTGCCTCCGTGCTTATTTTTCCACCGTTCTTCGACCGTTCTTGGTTCGATCTGCTCATTTATGCTCCGTTTTCCTACATTTTCACCCCACACACCTGATTTATACAAAAAGAATAAAAACTAATTAAAACATAATAAAAATGCTATAAAAAATACTCTAAAACTAACAAAATTGGTTTGGAAATAGCTAGGTAGATCATACCTATCATGGCTCAATTATCCCTAGCTGCCATTTGCACCGTACATTCAAGCAAACCGAGCACATGAGACGGTAAAGACTTTTGTTGAGAGGTCGAGTCGAACAGAGCCAAATCTCGTCAGTCTTGAGAACATTCTGAACGAAGACCCATACGTAGTGTTGTACAACACTACTATGGGCGAAAGCCGCTCTTTTATGAGCCATTTTCCGTGTTGGGCCGAGGACAATAAACCACGCGCTTCTTGGGAGGCAACCCAAGGTAAAAAATAAATTAGATCATCACCGCCGACTCTATTTGGAGGCGAGATTGTCTTGCCTCCCAGGTATATGTTCTAAACTCCTATCTTTATTGTAATGCTTTATGTTTTCATTGGGATTGCTGATGGGTCGTTGTGGACATTGCCTGTTTTAAGTTCGGGGGTGATGTGTAGTATGTTTAGTTGTTGTTAGTTGTGTTGTTTAGTATATTGTGTGCATGTTTGTTTAGTGTAGTTTGTGTTTGTGTGTTGTTGTTGTTGCATGCCGAGTTTTTAGTTCATCTGGGTCATTACCCAATGATGAAATTATCCCCTGGTTGTTTGTCGAGGTCAAGGGTAATGGCTATTCATGTGTGTTTTGTGTGCTTGATATGTCGTTTTGGTAAAAGTTATTGTGGATCCTAATTTACACGAGCACCTAGACTCAATGTATAGCTATTAAATTGATTTGAGGCCAATTATCCATTAGCCAAATTCATGGCAATTTTAATGATTCTAGAACATGATTAGGGGAAACTTAAGGCAAAATCCTAAGCGAGGTAGTTCAGGAGACGTGATTTAGGCATTCATTTTGATCGCTTGAGCCTTTGAAACTTACTTTGTAAGATGTTTATCCCTCGTTACCCTGTCGAAGCCTAAATGTTTCAATTCTAAACACATAGCAAATACCCTGGCCAATTGAATTCTTTCCAAACCTATATCGCTAAACTGAAGGCATAATTTGAGTGAATCAAGTTAGCATTCGTGTATGCTACTTGAAGTGCGCGGTTGGGTTTAGGGCAAACTGCTGATTGGTTCGGTATTCGAGTACTCACTTGTCATTTGTTTTTATTTCTTTTTAACCACACCCATGAAATTGTAAAAATAAAATAATCTTGGGGGTGTGGTTTATGTTTAAAAAAAAAAACTATGAAAATATTGTTCTATTTTCGTTTTTTTTGATAAGTGAGTACGTCGGTCTTAAACGATTGTTCATGGTTATTTCTAATTTATTTATGGGGGTTCGAGAGTGATTTTGTGCCAAGCGTTGAACCTTGAGTAACATTAAGTTAACAACGTTAACCTATTTTTTATTCATGATATACCTTTGGCCATGATTCAAATCGAACCAAGTCCTTTTGATCTTTATGAACTACTTAGCCTACATTAGTGGAGAGTGGAATCCAGTCAGTTGTATGGATATCCTAACCATTTATGGTTAAAGTCGTGAGCTTCGTTGGTGGATAATCCAATCCGATCTTGGATAGCTATATTATTGAGTTTCGCACACACACGTTGAAAGGATCTAGAATGGCGTTTACCATTATTTTAATGTCGAAATTCTAGAATATCACATGGTGCGTTTTACTCCTAAACTCGATATGATTGGGGTTTATTAAGGGAAAAATATTTTGGTCGATAGTTGAATTTAAAACTCACATGTTGTTATGTTTAGATTGTTTGTGTTTAGGTTGTTTATGTCTTTTTAGTTTTTGTGTTAGTTATTTGGTTGTGTTTTTTATTTTAGTGTGAGTGTTTTTGCTTGAGGACAAGTGATAGGTGTGATCTACCTACATAATTCCAAATCGGTTTTATTAGTTTTAGAGTAGTTTTTATAGTATTTTATTATGTTTTAATAAGTTTCTATTCTTTTTGTATAAATCAGGTGTGGGGGGCAAAAAGATAGGAAATTAGAGCAAAAACGATGAGATCAAACAAAAAACGGTCGAAGAACGGTGGAAAAACGAGCAAGGCGGCAATATTCTAAAAGAAGCCCACCGCCGCGGCGTCTAGACCTCTGCCACGGTGGTGAAAATATAGAGAAATAACCTATTCTTGCTGGACACTCACCGCCTGACATTCTGCAGTTTCACCACCTAGGCGGTGAAACTGCAGAATGTCATCCTAATCTACCGCCTTCTTCACTGCCGCGGCGATCAGCCAACCGACCTACTCACCGCCGCGGTGTACAAAAACTTGTACGTCGAGGATTTTGATCCTCGCATATTGACTACTCGAAAGTATACAAGCTTAAAGTTTTAGTACAGTGTAATCATATAATATCGGATTATCGTATCCACAGGGATTGGTGTCGTTACTATCGAGTACCATGTTTGTCATGATTTAACTTTATCTAAGCAAAAAATAAATGTATTTAATTAATTAAATTAATACTAATATAACCTAAATTAACTATACTAATATACTAATATGTTTTAGGGGAAAGAATTGCCTAGGGATTAACTTATTTACAAATACGTGTTCAATCTCGATTTACTCACGTTTACGGTGTTTGACCTATTTGACAATCTCGGTATCTAAAACTCCTCCGCCACCTCTCCTGAGTGTAATACGGGGGATATAACGCAATTTTGTGTCAACAAAGAAGTCCCCCTCAACGTCTTAACGACCCTAGGTCACGTGAGTCTCGCCCCAACGTCATCGATTGCACACAATCCAACTCCTGACTGAGTCATTGGATCGTTGTGTTGTGTTTACCCTATAGACAATCTCGGTTCTACAACTCCACCGCCACCTCTCCCGACTATAACACTGGGGAATAAATGACTTCGAGTTAATGATGAAGTCTCCCTCAACGTCTTAACGACTCTAGATCGGGTGAGTCTTGCCCCAACGTCATCAATTGTCTACAATCCTAACCCCGATCGGGTTATTGGATCGTGACGTTTGTTTACCCTAATCCGAATCCAGGGTTTGTCAAACCCCGTATTCTCCATGTATATAACTAATCATAATAAACAAACAATAAGATAAACACAATCAAACTACGAAGAACAAACTTAAACGCAACACCAAAATCATCCAAACACATATTTATAAATTTATTATTAATCCCTACACAATCCATATTTAACTCGTGGTCATAACCATATAAACATTTATATTGAGCTAAACATGCTCACAAAATCCTAAGTTAAAGAAACAAGGGAAGAACTCGAAGAACTTAGCCTCGTCCGGAGATTAGCCACTAAGAACGCTCAACGATTACTTCGCCGTCTTGCTCCACTTTGGGATGTGAGCTCTCCCTCTAAAACTCCGCTACTGGTAGGGTGTAAAATACGCCGCTACTTACACTTGCAAGTATACGAGGTTTAATTTTTAGTATAGTGTGATCATTAAGATCGGGTTATCGTATCCACAGGGATTGGTGTCGTTACTATCGAATATCGCGTTTGTCGTGACCTAATTTTATCTAGGCGAAAAACAAATGTATTTAATTAATTAAACTAATACTAATATAACCTAAATTAACTACACTAATATGCTAATATGTTTTAGGGTCAAGAATTGCCTAGGGATTAACGTGTTTACAAATACGTGTTCGATCTCGATTTACTCACGTTTACGGTGTTTGACCTATTTGACAATCTCGGTACGTAAACTCCACCACCACCTCTTCCGAGTGTAAGACAGGGAAATACATGACTTCGAGTCAATGAAGAAGTCCCCCTCAACGTCTTAACGACCCTAGGTCGCGTGAGTCTTGCCCAACGTCATTGATTGCACACAATCCAACTCCCTCTCGAGTTATTGGATCGTCACGTTGTATTTACCCTATCGACAATCTCCATTCTAAAAATCCCTCGCCACTTCTGCCAGGTGTAAGATGAGGGATATAACACAACTTTGAGCTAACGAATAAGTCCCCCTCAACATCTTAATGACCCTAGGTCGCGTGAGTCTTGCCCCAACGTCATCGATTGTCTATGATTCAAACCCCGACCGGGTTATAGAATCGTGGCGTTTGTTTACCCTAATCCGAATATGGGGTTTGTCAAAACCCCATATTCTCCATTTATCAATCCAAGCATAATAAACAAAAAATACAATAAACACAATCAAACTACGAAGAACAAACATAAACGCAACACCGAAATCATCCAAACAACACATTTATAAATTATATGTTAATCCCTACTACAATCCATATTTAACTCATGGCCATAGCTGCATATACAATGAAATAATGAGCTAAACATGCTCACAAGATCCTAATATAAAGAAATAAGGAAAAACAATCAAAGAACTTAGCCTCGTCCGAAGATAAACCGCTAACAAAGCTCAACGATCGATTCGCCGTCTTCTCTACTTCGGGATATGAGCTCCACCTCTAAAACTTGTAAATATACCCTTATATATAGTCTAAGGGGCTGAAAAAACCAAGAGAGGCCGGAGAAGGGGGAAGAGATGGGGTATTTATAGCCAAAATATCCTAAAAATATCTCAAGACTGTGTAGGGGATTTCCGCCTAGGCGGTGGATTCTTCGCCTAGGCAGAGTTAGGTCAGTTCGAATGATCACCTAGGCGGTGGACGTAGAAGAACATTCTATTGGATTTTCGCTTAGGTGGTGGATTTCTCCGCCTAGGCGATTGGCTATCAGTAGCCCATCTTCGTTTTCTGCTGGATTTCTGCCTAGGCGAAGGAATCTTCGCCCAGGCGATGGTCCGTCAGTAACATTTTGCTCTTTTCTCAGCTTCTTCACTGCCTAGGTGGTGGACCTGTTTCATATTTTAGCCTCCGAGCTTGTTTATCTACCGTAACTTCGACTCGCTTTGGTTCAATCTCATCGTTTTCGGTCCAGTTTCCTATCTTTATGCCCCACACACCTGATTTATACAAAAAGTATGAAAACTAATTAAAACACATAAAAATAACTATAAACGTACTCGAAAACTAACAAAACCGATTTGGAAATACGTAAGTATTTTACACCTATCAAATACCCCAAAACTCAGAATTTTGCTAGTTCTCAAGCAAAACACCCACACAATACAAGAAAATTTAAAAACTAATTACGAAATTAAAAACTACAAACGAGAAACACTAAAAACAAAAATGTGTAAGTTTTGATTATCATCTATCGGCCGAAGAAGTCCCCCTCAACATCTTAACGACCCTAGGTCGCGTGAGTCTTTTCCCAACGTCATCGATTGTCCACGATTCAAACCCCGACTGGGTTATAGAATCCTTATTTGTGAAAAATACCAAAAAGATTTTATAAAAAGAAAATAATTTCAAAATAAAATAAAACATTAGGACTAAACTAATTGGACTTAAGTGGACATAAGGTAACGTTTTCGGACGGGCGTCTTGGGGTAGTTAACACCTTCTCCGATCGTAACCGACCCCTGAGCCTTTAAATGAATCTTTGGTTTGACCATGTTTTTTGGATTTAATATTTTACTTAGGCCTTTAAAATTGTTCTTCTAAAAATTCGGTGACCTAACTCACCATTTAAACCCAATGCTAGGTGGCGACTCTTTTTTTTAAAAAACGGCCTAAGTATATTTTTGAGAAAATGGATGCTTTAAAAACCCCTATCTTCTTCAGCTTATTTGTTATTTAATATTCTTTTCATTTTCGGAAAAACGGGGCGCGTCAGTTGGCGACTCCGCTGGGGACAATTAGAGGGTCGAGCCTAATATATCCAAATGAGTCCAACTATTCCATGTCTGAATGTTATATTTTATTTTGTCACTTTTCTTTCTATTTTTTGTAAATAAGTTGTGATGTTTATTTTTTATTTTTTTTTCTCTCTCGGGCTTTTATATTGTTATAAATCCTCCGACACCAGTACGGTCATCTTGTATCCATATTATCCTCTTGGGATTCTATGTTTATAAGATGGGGGGGGGGGGTTCATACTTGATGGATTGATGTTGTCTTAGAAAGCCTTGAAAACTAAACGAGTTCAAAGTTTCCAATACCGACTAAGTAATGAAAGAATTTGCACAAATATTTATCTGTTTTTATCGGTCATTATTAGAATTGAAAACTTCGAACTCAAATGGATTTTAAGGATACCTAAGACCTACGTGGACTAATAAATGGGCTTGTTGTAGAACAGAATAGGACGAGACAAGAAAATTGGTCCCAGAAAAGCAATTCCAGTTCCCCCCATCTGAAGTCCGGTCTTTATTCGCAGTCGGGCCCAGACTCACTCCAGGATGACATCAGAAAGCAATCCCGAATCTTCCCTTGTTTCCCAGATGGCTCGTATGTAGGAAACCATTAACATGTTGAGGGAAAGGATCAACGAACTTAGCCGGCCTTAGGAGGCGCCTGTTCCCCCGTCTAGTGGAACTCCCGTGATTGAATCACCAAATAGAAACCTTCTAAGTATCGAGATGGAAAACTCCATGCATAATTCGAACCATGCCGGCCCGAACTTCGCGGGATCAGTCTACTATAAACCCCAAATGGGTCCTCATCCTTTCATCTATGGAGCACCAGTATACCCCAAACAGGGGCATATCTATCAGGCTCCACCCAAAGGTTCGGCCCCTCCCGCAGCCCAAATCTTCATCCACCCGGAGAGGGTCGTTGCTCTGTCGAATGATCCGAATGCCAATCGATCGGCCCCGACCATTGAAATTGCAAACAGAAACGAAGATGGACCTCTTCTAGCCTGGGTTCTGAAAATGGAGGAATTGGAAAAAACCATAGAAGAACTAAAAAATGGAGAAGCCATCCAGAAAAAGGAGTACAAAGAGTTGTCAATACCACTCCGAGTAGTGTATCCAGAAAACTTCGTAGTTCCGGAGTTTACAAAGTATAACGGTATCGGCCCCCCCCAAATGGCATGTCAGTATCTATAAGGAGGAGTTAGGAGTTTATGCTCGGAACGATAACCTTTGCCTAAAGATGTTCCGATGATCGTTGAAAGGACTAGCTCTCAACTGGTATATGACCCTGGACTTGGCATAGATTCAGACGTTCGAGGATCTAGTAGAGGCCTTCCGTGAACAGTATGTGTACAATAAAGATGCCGCATCAGATCGTAATACCCTCTACAAGATACTGAAGAGAAAAGATAAAAGCTTTCGAAAATACACTACCCGTTGGAGGTAGAAAGCTACCAAAGTTATCTCTTGGCTAAGCGAGGAGGCTCAGTTGGAGATATTCAAGTCAATCCAGACGCCACCGTTCTATAGAGATCTATCAAGCATAGTAGTGACTTCCTTCGGTGATGCGATCAAATAAGCTGAGGTGATAGAAGAGGGAATAAGGAATGGAAAGATTGAAAAGGCCTTGCCTAACCCGACAAAGAGGTCAGCCCCTCCAAAGAAAAGAGAAGATGAGGTAGCTCTCATCATTTCTCCCCAACAAACCCTCCACCAAAACAATCCCCAAGCTTTCTATCCCCAAAACTACCCAAACCAGAACAACCAATGTCGTAACTATTCCCCTCAAAATTGCAAAAACTAACATTACCCTCGGAACCAACCTTATTCCCAAAGTTATCCCTGCTACCACCAAAATGAACCTCCACCTTACCAAAACCACACTCCCCAATACTACCCTCAAGCCTACCAAACACCCGCTTACCATACACCCACATATCAGCCAAACCAAAATCTACCACCTTAAATTCCCAACCACACCTTAAATCCAGGTACCCAATATCACCCAGGCTATCCACCTCGTGCTACTAGGGAAAACTTCTAGAATGACGACAAGAAACTACTAGACCTTGCGGTCTCAGTCACTGAGTTGTACTGGAGTTGTTTGAAACAGGAGATGCTGATACGTCTTCTATTCTACGAAGTTAAACTTGGGAGTAAAGCAGTTTTTTCAAATGCTTTCTGTAAATACTACTTGGGAACCAGAGGATATGCGACCGAGCAGTGCTTTCAGCTAAGGGACAAGATCCAGGAGTCATACGGATAGAAGCCATCATATTTCCTAAAAAACCTAAGATTGGTTCGCCAAATTGTCAGCAGAATCCGCTACCTAAGCATATACCTTCAAGGAGTGGTGAAGTCAATCTTTACCAAAACATTGGTGGGGATGGGAGCGAGTCATGTGCCTAAGGCTCAATTTGAAAAATCTAACGGCTGCAAAACTGGGTTTTCTTGTTTGCTTTCAATTTGCTAGAAGTTTTGATAAAATTGGGACATTTTTATATACTCACCTCTCCATCCCGTTGGTCTTTTGGATGGAAAAAGATTTTCTCTATAATGGCTTTTAAATTTCAATAAATGCAATATTGTTTTATCCAAAACTGTGGTATAATGTTTGAATCTTACCCTTTCAATTACCTAAAATTGCCTGCATGTGTTGTATGTGATGTGACTGAGTAAGGATGAAAGTATATGATTTCAATACAGAGTTAGACTACGATCCAATAGGAATAGCAACAAAGAAAGGTTATGTTCAGCCAAACGATGGTAAGATCCAAAACGCCCCCTAACCAAATCTGGCAGCAATTCTAGAGTACCAAAAGATTAGAAAATCAAGATTACCCTAGCAATACTTTGATATGTTGCTGCAAGCTGATCAAACCATCTCCGGTGGTCCTTTAGTGATTTGATAAAATCGGGTGTAAATATCCTAGTTCGCCTGCTATCAGACCCAATGGCAAAAAGGGAACACAATCATTCCAGGTCAATGATCCCAATATAGAAGCTCAAATGTTGCAAGAAGATCTCAATTCGCAAAGAAGATCCAATTTATTTTTAAGCTCGGCTGCTCCCAAACCATTGTAAGTTCGATAATTTATTTATTTTTTTTTTAAAAAAAAAGACCAAAAAAAAAAAAAGAAAAAAAAAAAAGAGGAGGAAAAAAAAATAAAAAATAAAAAGTGGGATAACCGAGCAAGAAGCGTTGCTGCAAATGTGGAAGAGATTTGAAGAGAAAAGAAAGAAGATAGATTGATTTATTCAAATTTTCTGCCTCGGTCCAAATTGGCGGGCAAACAATGTTTTTCAGGATCAGAACTTGATGGATTTGAATGGAATCAGAATTTGTGAAAAGAAACATTGGTCGTGGTTTGAAAATGTATTGGAACCGTATTTCGCTGCAATCCGACTCAAGATCTCACAGAAAATCATATCGGGCATTGAAGGTACTCGTTTTAGTAATTTTTGACATTTGTTTATTTTTTTTGGACTAAATCAGTTTTCCAAGGCTTGAGAAAACACAGAGCAAGCAGGAGTATTAAAACCCCAAGAATCAAATCACCTAAAAATTTGAAAAGACAAAAATCTAGTCAAGCAAGCTAAAGAGACCTTGATGAAGCATGTTGGACTTTCCCATGAGTTGAAAAGTGAAATATCGAAAGTAAAAAAAAAAAAAAAGTCTCATTGAGTCACCCCGAGGCATGTCAGGCCCTGAGTTGGAAAAGAAGCTTCTAAAATCAAATGGAAGAATATCTCTATATCGCTCCAATCCAAGCACCATCAACCGAAACGATTATGGTCGAAAGGGGAGAACGGAATTGCGAGTCATCAAAGGTAACAAATTTTTCAAACTAAATTTTTATGTTTGTCCAGTTACAGGGATCTCAAAGGGACTGGAAGTATGGATTTCCCTATCACTAGGACTTCTTACCTTCCGACTCGAGTTGGAGACTCTTATTACTGAAAACTCAGAAACTCTAAATGAGCATTCAGGTATGTGTTTTGCCCTAAAAGGGGTGTCTAGTGAACTACGCTAAACCTGATCCTTGGCATAATACTAATGTACGTAGGAAACCTGTAAAGGTTCGGTCATCTGAGAGTCAGCCCCAGCCAAAGGTTGGGGCATATTTTATATCTTTGCTCTCTCATTTTTGTCCAGCCACAAGCTGGGGCATATTTTATACCTATGGACTTTCTTTTGTCTTCCCCCGGCAAAGAAGGCTAATGCATGAGCAATTTTCTATCACTCTAAACGATCCTCTAAACGGACAATTGTTCGTCATGAGTATCGCCATGAGTTAATTTTTTATTACTCTAAACGATCCTCTAAATGGATATTTGTTCGTCATGAGTCTTTCTTTCATTACTCTAAATTATTCTCTAAATGGATATTTGTTTGTCATGAGTGTCGTCATGAGTCTTTCTTTCATTACTCTAAACGATACTCTAAACAAACATTTGTTCATCATGAGTCTTTCTTTCATTACTCTAAACAGACACTTGTTCATCATGAGTTAATTTTTTATTACTCTAAACGATCCTCTAAACGGACATTTGTTCATCATGAGTGTCGTCATGAGTCTTTCTTTCATTACTCTAAAAGATTCTCTAAACGGATATTTGTTTCCCATGAGTCTTTCTTTCATTACTCTAAACGATCCCCTAAACAAGAAATTATTCATCATGAGTATCGTCACGAGTCTCTATTTTTTATCACTCTAAACGATCCTCTAAACGGACATTTGTTCGTCATGAGCCCTTTTTTAATTAATGTAAACGATAATCTAAACAGACACTTGTTAGTCATGAGTATCGTCACGAGTCTCTATTTTTTTATCACTCTAAATGGTCCTCTAAATAGACATTTGTTCATCATGAGTATCGTCATGAGCCTTTTTTCGTTACTCTAAATGGACACTTGGCCATCATGAGTCATTTTGGCCATCATGAGTCATTTTTTTATTACTCTAAACGATTTTTTAAACGGACACTTGTTCGTCATGAGTATCATCATGAGTCATTTTATTTGTTCTGTCATTGAAAAATACACTTTGAAAATAAAAATAAAAATGGGACGTTCAAAATAACGTGATCTCATATCTTTGTAAAACAAGTGGAACTCGCATGACAAGGAGGGGCAGCTATAGATACGGCATTTTGACCGTCCCGCAAAAAAATTATGCTTTATTTTAAAATTTATTTTATTTTTATTTTCAAAAAAAAAATAGAGAAAAAAGAAAACAAAAAAAATGAAAAAATAAAAGAAAGATAAAAGAAAAAGAAAAGAAAATGTTTTCTTGTCAAAATGGGATTAAGTTTCCTTTTTCTCTTTCCTTTTAGGTTTTGTTTCCTTTTCCTTGTCGAATTGGGACTAGGGTTTCCTAAGGTTTCTAGGTTTTTTCACTCCCCATCTTTATTATAAATAGGACCCTCATCCTCATAGTTTAGAAAAAAAAAATTCAGGAAGAAACCCTTCGGGGAGATTCAAAAATTGAGAGGAGTCACTCCCTTTAGAAGAGTGATTCTCAAAGCCCTTTCAGGAAGCCGTCTGTGAGAGAGAAAAATACGGGTATCGAGATTCTTGGCCTAAAATAGGTATGTTTTTCTAATTTTTAATTCTTCTTTCAGTTTATTTTATTCTTTTCGCAATTTAAATATCTGCAAGTTTTATTTATTTACGTATTATCGTCCGATGAAAACGTCGGGGTGGGTTTCTCGTGCTTAAATTTAAACCCCGATCGTTAGGTGAATGATGTTTTCATTATTTATTTTGTTTTGTTTTATTTTGTTTACAAATTCATAAACACAAAAAAATAAAGTCGTCCGATGATCTGATGAAAATGTCGGGGTGGGTTTCTCGTGCTTAAATCTAATACCTGATCGTTACATGAAGGTTGTTTTCGTTGTTTATTTTTTTGTATTTTCTTTATTTATTTTTATTCTTGTTATCAAAACGCTAAAAAATAAAAATCAAAAATAAAAAATAAAATTATTTGTAGAAATTAATCCTTACGAACCTTAAAGTGAATCCGACGATTCGATAAATTGTGGGAGAGTTTTCCATGACCTAGTTTCCATTCCCCAACTCGAGTGAAATTTAGAAATGAATGGTTTTAGGAAATCTCTTCCTTCGATAAAGTTTTCGTGGGATTTCTTTTAAAGTATCGAGAAGATTATTTTTAAACTAAATTGTTTCCGCGAACCTCACTCCATTCTCTTATCCATCGAATTTGAGGGAATTTCAAAACGAGATTTCTTTAAATTAATCAGGTAAACTCAAAGTAGATTTTCTTTGTATCCACTTAGCATGTTTATTTCTCGTATCATTTAGACGGTATGTTTAGGACACTTTCATCACTTAACACTTTCATACACCTATATATTATATATATATATATATATATATATATATATATATTATGAATCCACGCTACTTTTTCACATCTAGTCATGACACGTGCACCACTTCTATTTTTTAATTAAATCATTGTCACGCATAATCACATTAATTCACGTAATTTTCCTTATTCAATTCCCGTAGTCATATTAGTTTGCATTGACATATTTAAATTAAATCATTTAGTTTCTTTTTAGTCACTCTTGCATAAAAAAAAAACTTATTTAGGTGTTAGTTTTGCATTCATATCTCCAAATCTTATGCATCTATTTTAGTTTTGCCTATTTAAATTAAAAAAGCCTCTCGGAAACATACATAAAACCCCCCGGGGACCATCCTTGTCGAATCTTTAATATTCGATAAGAGGTTATACCTGGGGGAACATTCCCAAAAATCTAAAAACTTGTCTCAACTTATTTGTGAAAAATACCAAAATGATTTTATAAGAAGGAAATGATTTCAAAATAAAATAAAATACTCAGACTAAACTAATTGGACTTAAGTGGATATAAGGTTCCATTTTCGGACGGGCGTCTTGGGGTGCCTAACACCTTCCCCGAGCATAACCGACCCCCGATCCTTTAAATGAATCTTTGGTTTGACTATATTTTTTGGAGTCAATGTTTTACTTTGGCCTTTTAAATTGTTCTTCTAAAAATTCGGTGACCTAGCACATCATTTAAACCCAATACTAGGTGGTGACTCCTTATTTTTTAAAACGGCCTAAGTATATTTTTTTGAAAATCGGAGCTTTAAAAACCCCTCTTTCCTTAAGCTTATTTATTATTTATTATTTTTTCCTTTTTGGAAAAACGGGGCGCGTCCCCAAGTGAGATTGCAAGAGGATGTAAAACGAGAATTCTGGGAGAATATAGATAAAGTTATTCAAAGTATACCTAACCAAGAAAAAATATTTATTGGGGGAGATTTGCATGGATATGTTGGAAGAAAATAGAAACTTTCAAGAAAGTACATGTAACGACCTAGTTTCCCAAGACCTCTAGTCGGTTTTTCCCTTTTATTTTTGTGGAGAAATAGAGCCAAATGACAAACCACTCCACCACCATGCTTCTGCTGCGTCACTCTGATAAAATTAATAATAATATATTTGTCCAACTCAAAATTTAATGATTGTATATAACCAACTATTCCATTGCAAAAACTATAAAATTCAAACACTTCTTGATCAACATCTGTCCTGAATGCCTCAAACTATCATACCACTCCCTAACTCTATCTAATGCCAGTAGTGGACTCATATCTAACTGGAGTACCTGAGATAAAATATTTTATCAGTGTACTGTCTTCATAATATAAAAATAATTTATGGGTCAAATATATTTATCAAACACCACTTTTTAAAATAGAATATAACGCTAGTGATATTTTTCAAAACAAAATATAACCAACAATATCGAATTTCCACAAATATTCATCATAATAAAACAACTGAATTTAAAGCAATTGATCAAATCACTTTTATATAATAAAATACCACAAAACACATATTTTCCTACTAGCCATAGGATTTTTTCACATCACGATCGAGAGTTTTGTAACCTGTACAATTTTGCAATCTATGATTGCCATTAGTGTGCGGGCCATTCAATATCTCAAATGGTAGAAGTCAACACATGATATAAACCACCATATCATGATGATAGTTATCATCGTCAACAACAACAACAACCACCACCTATAGCATTTACCCTCTTGTTAGGTCATAATACAATGTCCTATAGGATATGCCCTCTTGTCGAGATCACACTATGGCGTGGTCGGATAATAATAAAAATTACTTTCCACAATCACTTTTACTTAATCCTTTTAAATTTATAAAATTGTTCATTTTAATAAATCTTTTCATTTTCACAATTTAGTACGAAAATATAATTTGGAGATATACATAGAATACAGGACACTCATCTCGATAATCGCACTGCTACTTTTCATACTACTGTCGTAACACTGACAGGATTAACCTTACCTATGAATCTAATAATGACATGGCCTAAACTAAGAATAAATCTTAATATGAAATTCAATGCGTGGCATGCGTGATACTAAAAATGCAGTTTTTCTCATTCTTAAATTTTATTAATTTTATAAAATTTACTATAATTAGATGTTCAATTTTCATAATCCAATATTAATAATACAACTAAAATATTATAGTTACATTTTATAAAATTTTCAATTAATAATTTAATTATTACAAAAGTATTATCAGACTATTAACAATATTAATAGTCTATGAAATACAAAAAATATTATTCTAATAAAATTTATAATTTTTCTTTTAAATAAAATTCTTTCACAATTTATATGCATTATCGTTTATATATAAATACACACTTATATGCATTATATGGGTGTGTGTGTGTGTATATATATATGTAATTACCCAAAATTTATATTTTTGAAAATATTATTTTATAAAAGTGTAATATTTTTGGGTTGTTTTTTATATTATAGACATTTATGGTGTAAATAGATATTTTAATTTTTGGGGGTTAAATGTTAATTTTAATTTTGACTTTTAAAAGTTTATGAATTATTAACTTATTTAAAATATAATTTTAAAAGTTTTGGAATATAATTAATATTTTTTTTATTTCAAGGGGATAATTAGTGTAAATAAATCAATTAAAAAAAATAAGTGATGGATGAAAGCGTTGCCTTCCTAAGGAAAGGCAACAACTTTCATCCACACACACACATATATATGGTTATGACACGTGTTATGTACATATATAATAATAATAATAATAATAATAATAATAATAATAATAATAATAACACTAATTCTATACACACACACACATATATATATATATATATATATATATATATATATATATATATGTGAATAAATGATTTAGGATGAGAATGTTTTAATATTGGAGACTTTATAAATCTCATGCTTAAGATATTTGAGATGTTCTTTATTTTGCTCTCAAAAAGTTGTTCCAATTTTTTTTTTGGTTTGGATTTGAGGTAGAATTTCTAATTCTTTTAATATTTGTATTTAATCTCTCTCTTTATTATGTGATTCATGCTAAAATTGTTGTTAATTTTAATTGTTAGTTTTCATAAAATATTTAGGATTATTATGTAAAAATTATATGAAAAATATGTCTATGTGTTTATTCGTGGATTGGTTTAATTTTAATTCTCTTTGGGAGAAACCGTATGGTGGTCTTGGGAGACTGGGTCATTACAAGTGGTATTAGAGAAGGTTTGCAACCACCCTAGGCTGGGTTATGGTACTCATTGGCCTATTACTTATAATAAATTAAGTAATATTAAAAATAATAACTTGATTCTATTAAAGAGGAGTTTCTAACCTTTTTTTTTTTTTTTTTTTTTTTTTTTTTTTCTTCTGGGAATTTTGGGAATATGGATGTAGTAATAGAAAATTTTTAGAAACTTGCTTTTGAAAATTTAGAGTAGAGCATAAACACTTGAAAAAAATGGGAATGCTTTTAAAATTTGGAAGTAGACTATGTTTTAGTATTTATCTGTTTTCATAAATCTATAATACAAATTAGGTTGTAATTTAAAAATGTCTAAAAGACATTTTTGGAGGGAGACATTTTACACTCTTGGATCTTATATCCAAGGGTTGAGATCAAATATTATTAAGAGATATTTTGGTCTATTAGATTTAGTTTTATCCGACGGTCTAGATAAAAAAAAAAAAAAAAAAACCCAACAGTCACCACAGTTGGCTTCACTTTTCTCTCTGTCACTCCGCACACTTTGTATCTCTCACTTTCACTCAACTCATAGTTGGCATGGTCTCTCTTTCTCTCTCTCCGGCAATCATCCACGCTCCAGTCGACGGCGACATATCCTTCGAGAGATGATGACGGCGGCTTTGGCTTATCCTTCGCGAGACGACGATGGCGGCTTATTCTTCACGGGATGATAACGGTGGTTTCTCCGTCCCTTACGGAGACGGCGGCGGCTTATCGCTCGCGACGACCTCAACCTCGAAACTCCCTCTCCTCTCTCTGTACACGCGCACACCACAACCCCTCACTCTGTCGCCAGACATGATCCATAGCTATGGCCAGATCTAGGGTCAATTTAGCCAGATTTGGGGTCGATTTGGCCAGATCTGGGTTCCATCATCGTCGCCATACCTTCGTCGGCATAGTACCATCATCGTTTATCCTCTACGTTATCATCATCGTCATCGTCATCGTCACGGTCCTATCACAGCTTGGATTTTGTGACTCGCAAAATTGAATTTTTTTTTTCTTTCTGTCTCAAAATTCAAGTTTTTTCTCCGTCTAAAACAGGGCAAATTTTCTGGTATTGAGCTCTTGAATTTGAAAGAACGGTGATGGAAGGAGCAAATAAGAAGGTAGAGGAATAGGGGACTCTGAATGGGTTCTATCATATCTTTAACTCCTATTTTCTGAAAATCAAGAAAGATCATTAGGTACTTCCAGATTCTTATAATCTTCCTCTCTTTAGATCTCACTGAAATTCATAGCAGTAGCTCTAAGTTATTTGTTTTTGCTTGATTTTTAGCACAAAACCTTGAAGATATATATCAGAATTCTTTAGATTTAATATAATTTAGCTTATCTCTATGATGAAATTTGAAAAGAAGACTATTTTACTCACAGGTTAGATCTCTCTCTCTATATTGAGTTTGTAATAGACTCTATTAATGTCTTTTTTTTAATGAAAAATACATTTTGGCCCTATTATTTTGAAAAACGTTGCAAACAGATCCCATTAAATTAGTTCGAAGATAACGACAATTTTTTTTTTTCTTTTTATTTTTTGTTGTAGTTTTGTTGTTTTCCTATTTTTTCTATTACTATTTTTTTTTTCTTTTTTTTTCTTTTGCACATTTAAAAAATTTCCATTTAGGACAAGGATCATATATTTAATTAAATTGAGATACTTCATAATTCAGGCTATGTTAATATAATAAGGTCTTATTGTATTTTCAACCATTGGATGGTTGGAGACATTTTTCAACCTTTAGTTTTTTTGTTTTTTTTTTAGTATAGAAAAATTAGTTCACTTAGTTATATGTATGTATATGTATATATGCGTGTATTAAAAAAATTCAGTTTAATTTATTTTCACTAAAATAGGGAGAGAATTTCTTCTTTGTTGCATATGTTTTATAATCATGTTTAAATATTTTATAGTGAAAACAATTTGAAACCAAAGAGAACTTAAAGGGATACAACTGGTATGATGGCTAATCGTTTGGCATTTTTAGTTCCAATGTAGAATTTTTAATTAATTTTATTTCGGATTAGGCTGATGTTTATTATTTTGTGTTTTCATTTTGCAGGAAACCCCTTTGATATGCGGAGATTTTGGCAATAGAAATAATTTCAATAAAATCAATTTTTTTTATTAATTTATGTGGCTGGAATATTTGTTTGGGAATGTAATGTAAATTATTTGTTGGTGATAATATTTAAATGTTAATCGATAAACAACTAATCCATATTAATTATTGTCAATTATTAATTTATTTTTTTTGTCATAACGCTTTTGTACTCACGCAATTGACTCACACACCCTCACACGGATGGGATTGGTGACCCACACCCATAATGCGTGGGAGGGGAATTGATCCCTGGCCACCAATTGATAAACACAAAGTTTTTTGGGAAAAAAATTCTCAAATTTCTTTTTCTGCAGTCTGTTGCCAAAATTCTGTTTGTTCTTAGATTTCTGTTCCACTCGAGCCTGAACTACCGTGTCCAAACAGTAATTCCATGAAAAAATCCCTTATATTCTTTTTTGTAGGTGTTGTTGCTTAGTGTTTTTGTTTCAAACATTTGGTGACGCCGTTGCTGACGTCTTCACCTCACCCTCGAGTTCGATATCTTCTTCTCTCATCTGTCATATTCTCTCTCTACCAAATGCACCAAAACCCCGTCGCATATAGCTACGAACAATATCGTCGCAAAGCCATCGTCACTACGCCATCTCCATTATAGAGTTATCATCACCGCGCATCGCCGTCACAAAGTCTGTTCTAACTATTCTCTCACTCGTAGGTAATGAGGCTGTATCACTCTTCAACCATCTCTCTCTATCAACCCCTCCCTCTCCCTCTCTGTTTTTCAATTTTCGGTTTGATTGAATTTCAAAACTCTATATTTTCAAATAGAGATGTTGATTATCTCTTTTTAAACCCCCAAATATTCTTCAAAATTAGGGCAATAATTTTGGGATTTGAGGTTTAAATATGTGATACATAGTTAGGCTCTGAGGTTTAATTATCTTTTTTTTTTTTTAGGGTGCAAAGTGTCAAAACAATACATAAAGCCTGAGGTGGCAAAGTGTCAAAATAATACACAAAGCCTGAGGTGGTAAAGTGTCAAAATGTTGTTGAAAGCCTGTACGACGAGGTTTTTGTTACACGCTCGCGTATTAACTACTCGCAAGTGCATGATGTCCAGTTTTAATATAGTGGATCTTTAAGATCAGATATCGTTCCCACAGAAACGTTGTGAATAATTGAATACCATAATTTGCATAGTCTCATATTATCCAGACAGTTCAATAAATGTTTTAAAATTAAACTAATTAAAACAAAGCTAAACTACAATTAGTGAATTAATCCTAACTAGGTTGATTACCTAGGGATTGATTTTGTTCACTTAATACATGTTTGATTTCATTTAGTTAACAATAACAGAGTTTTAGGTCTTCGACAATCGTGGTTCGTAAACTCACTCGCTACCTCTCCGAGTATAAAATGAGAGAATACCTGACTTCGCATCAACAAGAGGTCCCCCTCAATGTCTTTACAATGCTGGGTCACGTGAGTCTTTCCCCAACGTCATCGATTGCACACACACTAACGCCCTCTCGGGTCGTTAGATCGTAACGATGTGCTTACCCTAGTCTAAATCTAGGGTTACCTCTTCCGAGTGTCAAACCCTGTATTCTCAAATCCAACCTTAATACCTTAACAAGCATATTAAAGTTGTCATAAAATGATAAACACAACCAGAATTAAAAATTAACAACCGTTAAAGAAACATATATTAAATCAAACTAGTATTTACACAACTACATTGATCCCTAGCTAATATATATCTAATCTAACATGATATTGGCCATTGAAACATTAAACCAAGAGGTATTCATCATTATTTACAATAAAACATTAAGTTACAAAGAGAGAAACAAAGAGAGAAAGATCAAATCTTAAATTGGAGTGGTCTCCACTTTCACCGAAGATTGATCCGCTAGTGTTTCCTCTTCTCCGGATGATGAATATCTTCTTCAAGAATGGCCAAGGATCACTTCTTGAGGTTAGGGGCGTCCAAGAGTGTCCATCCTTTTTAATGGAAGTGGGAGAATGGGAATTTATACGTGCAAGGCTTCAAAATATCTGAAAATATCTATTTTGTTGTGCAGAGCCCACCGCTGCAGCAGTGGGATCACGGCCATGGCGGTGGGTAAGTCGGTTAGCTCATAGATATTTTACCACCGCGGCGGTGGAACAGTATCCAAACTTTCTGATCTTTCACCACCGCGGCGGTGGCTTTGCGCTACGGTGGTAGGACTTGTTCAAATTCAGCACTCTCTGCAATCTTACCGCCGCGGCGGTGGCTTTCTCGCTGTGGTGGTGGCTCTTGTGATCTTGAAACCTTGTTTCTTCATTATTTCTTCACCATTTTCCCACCGTTTATGCTCGTTTGTCGCTTGTTTGCGTCCCTACACCTGAATTACATACAAACTACAAAAATAAAATTAAATATTACTAATTCACTCGAAAACTACCAAATTTTGTTTAGAAGTAGAAAGGTATTTTACACCTATCAAAGCCTAAGGTGGCAAAAATGTTATTCAAAACACGTTGCCTGAAGCAGATCCAAACTCTATAGGGTGAACGGTGTGAAAAAGTGACCAAACCTCGGGGTTGTAAAGTGTAAAATTCCTGTGAATTTGTCTTTTGTGGACCTGTTGATGTGTCCATGTTTGAGGCAGTGTTTTGCGTGGTCGGCGATACCTAGAAATTTCAGATAACGAACGAAGAAGCTTGGAACCAGCGAACGACGAGCAGCGGACTGGCAGCATTGTGACATTTGAGGCTCGACGATGTCGGAGTGGAGTTTAGTGGTGTCGATCTCTCATTAGAGGTACATTTGAGAACTTGACGACGACAAAGAAAGCTCTGAGCATAAGTGACAATATTTGGCCGACATTAACGAAATAGGCGCCCACCGCACTGCCATAATGCTTCTGGCCAATAGCGTGCAGTGGGGGGCACCTTTCTAATGATGACAATTGGCGAGCAGTTATTTTCGTGCAGTAGCTCCGGGACGACGAGCATTTTCTTGCTGGCAGCGCAAACGTACATTCTTGGGGTGGTAGGGGTGGGGGTGGAAAGGATATTTATGTGATTTAATTGAAGTCAAATTATTTTGAAGGTATATTTGTCAATAATAATGTTGTGTCATCAACAATTCACTTCACTGACAAGGAGGTAAGTGGTTTTAATTTTAAAACTATAAGGGTGATTGGTATTTGTCAAATGATATGGAGTTTCTGATATTAATGCAAAATACATGGGAGGTCTTTGGTATAAATTCTTATTTTAATTGCAAAATATTTGTGACGTTAGATACTAGTTGTGTTGTATTTGTTAGTTATGGTGTTTAAATGTTAATTGTAGTTGATATTTTTTAATAAAACATGTGAAAAATATTGTATAAACAGATGAGATTATATCAATTTTTTAAACTCGTGCCTTCAAGCACGGGTCATACCCTAGTATATATATATATATATATATATATATATATATATATATATATATATATATATATATATATATATATATATATAAAAGACGTGGGACAATTTGGATACTTGCAAAATCCTCTTGTTATTATATCACTTTAATGTATGAATTTGCAAGAACGAAAATAAAAATATATTATGTTATTGAACTACTTTTTTTAAGTTCATATTCTGAATTTTGAAGTGGGAAAATTATATATTTGATCCCTTAAGTTTGACAAAAATCTCACTTTGGTCCCTACAGTTTTAATTTGAATGTATAACACCTTAAGGGTTAGCTTACTTGGCGAGTATCGTGCTTATTGTGTACCATAGGATAAGTTATTGAAATGTTATTGAAATGATCGGTTTAAAAGGTATTTACTATCTTCTATGTAAATTATCAAATTATATTATCGTATTTAACCAAAAAAAAAATATTACTGAGAATAGACAGTTTTATGATGTTAAATGGATTAAGCAAAATTTTAATAGTGGAAAATGGTTTTTATTATCTTGCTATGCCATAGTTATCTCGTCAGGAGGGCATGTCCTGTGAGATGTTATTGGTCCTTATAGGAGAGAATGTCTTGTAGGACGTTGTATTGCGATCTGTCAAGATGACAAGTCCTGCAGGTAGTTGATATATATTATTATTGGTGACAATGATTATCAATATAATATGATGGTTTTTATCACGTGTTGTTGACTATCAATATGGTGGAGTTGGATATGGTATTAATATGGTGGAGTTAAATGTGGTATTGACGATTTAATGTGGTGGAATTGAATATGGAATTGATTATGAATATGTTGTTAAACCTGACGGGATGGCAAGTCCTGCAGGTGAAACAAATATGTTGTTGATTGGATAGGAGAAGTTGAATATAGAATTAAGTATTGATATATTGTGTTGAGACATGTTAGGAGGATAAGTCCTACAGGTAGTTGATATGATAACTCCCGATCGTGAGGTAAAACAATCTTATGGCTAGTAAGGAGGTATGATATTTTATTATATAAAAGTGAGTTGATATGTCAATTTAACTTCGGTTGTTCTATGATATTTGTAGAATTTTGATATTTCCTAGTGTGGTAATATTTGTTCAAAATGAGTTTTGATAAAAAAAAAATTACTTGATCCATGAAACGGTTTTTAAATTATAAAGACAGTATACTAATAAAATTTTTTGTCAAGAAATTTAGGTAGAGATTGGTCTGCTACTAGTGATAGGAAGGCTCAGAATGTGGGATAATTGCTAAGACTTTTGAGGGATTTTATATAATAGTTTTATATACATTTTATGTTAATTTTTACTTAGAGTTTAAATGATATTTTAGAAATTCAAGTGAAGTATTTTATATAATATTTTATATACACGTTACGTGAGTATTGAACTTTAGAGACCTATTTATGTATTTGAGATGTATTTATGTGATTGAGACATAATTATGCTGTTTGAGACATATTTGTGTGTTTTGGGGGATAAATGTTAATTTTAATTTTGACTTTTAAACGTTTAGGGATTATTAAATTATTTAAAATATAATTTTAAAAATTTTAGGATATAATTAATATTTTTTATTTATTTCAAAGGGATAATTAGTGTAAATAAATAAATTAAAATAAAGTAATGGATGATCTTTTACCCCCCTTACACACACACACACGCACACAAATATATATATCTATATATATATATATATACATATTAATTAGGATATTTTTGGGCACCTCTGAGTCAGCACTTGAGACCCAGCCACGTGTCAACCCTCGCAATGACAGGGACGTATTTCAGAATCCACAACGCCATGTTGGAGCATACACTGACTACGGCTCCTCCCTGGAATCTCATTTGCACCCAAGGAGGAGCGAGGAGCCCCATAGGGATGTGCCACTCGGACCTTTGCGTCGTGCCCTCGGCGATCAGTTTCAGGGACTCAGCCATTCACTTTGACCGGCTTCCTTTTTCACCTCGTTTCTTTTCCAGGACTCCACGGATCTCCGCTCTTTTCCACCAGCTCACCGCCGCAGGCCTTACAAAGGCCTGCGGGCTTCTCCAAATGGGCCCAAAAGCCCAAGTCCAACGATTATCTCCTAAACGCCCTGGATTATCGGCTAAACACAGGATTTCTACTAATCAATCGTGTTTAGGTCCGACTAATCATCTTCAATGCCTATATATATCAGGGGCAATGTAAGCCTGAGGTACGTTTGAATACACTTACATTATGCGCGAGTTCATTTGTTTACTTGCTATATTTCATACTTTTTCTCTCTGAGCACTAATTACCACGCCGGAGGGGCTTCACCAAGACAAACCCCAGTCTGAGCCTTCTGTAGGTACACTCCCTGAGAAGCAAGACTCTAGACATAGCATGTCAGTCCTCCCAGGACCCAGCACAACTCACGCGAGGGCTTTTTAACTGACGACTCCACCTTAGTAGGAGGATCCACCTGTCATCCGACTAGACCATACTCGAGGTGTGTACCAATTTTATGCACCAATAGTTTGACATCATCTATGGGAACTGAACAAAAAACATTCCCCTAATCACTGCTCTCTACTCAGTTGAGCTTGAGTGATCACAAGGTCCAGTTAGATAGACATAAAATAGAAGAACGAGAAGATATGTAAAAAAATCCAAGCGCATACCCACCAGATCCCACCAACGAGGATAATTTCCCCTCTCATGGTCAGATAGGACCATCCACTCTGCCACCTGGGGCTGCAGAACAGACCTCAAGAGCTGTGGAGGCATCTCGAGTTGATCTTATTGAACGCTAAATACAAGAGTTCAAGTCGAATGTACAACTCATCCTCGCCCGCTTGCCCTCACCCCCTGCTCAAGGTTGACCATCCCTCCAACCTGCAATGATCGAGGAGTCACCTCAAGATCGCGATGTTTTCATAGACACTCCGAATGGGCAGGAGCTCGAGGGCCACCATCTGCCTCATAACCCTGAGTTTGTAGGACAAGAGAGAGCCCCCTTGCAATACCGAGATCTCCATCTCATCTACCACGTGAATTTGTTCCAAGGGATATGTCGGTGTCCCTTAATGGTAGTGTTCTTCATCGATCTACCAGGTCCGATCATAGAGATCAGCGTGAGCATGAGGTTGACTCCTACTTACCTCTCTCCCATTACCCTACTGCCCGAGCTGCAGACAGTCGTATCCAGGGAGAGCCTCAAGCAAGGGAGGCTGTGGAGCACTACCTGACGAACATGAAAGCCAATTTATAGGAGGTACAAGGGGGCCGAGTAGGACCGGGTATTATTCCGCAGGTGAATTCTCCTTTTGTGGATGAGGTTCTGGAAGAAGTAGCGTTGAGGCACTTCACCCAACCCCAGATGAGTTCGTATGATGGGACTTCAAATCCCGTTGACCACCTTTCTATGTTCAAGTCTTATATGGACATGCAGGTGGCCTCTGTAGCTTTGAGATGCAGAGCCTTTCCCAACACCCTTATAGGTGTAGAAAGATTGTGGTTCCAGGGTTTGAGGCCAACGTCCATAACCACCTTTAGAGAACTTGAGTAGTTGTTCCTGGCTCATTTCAGCTGTTCCCGGCAGAGGCCAAGGACTGTGGCTCATATTCTCACTCTTCGGCAAGAGCCCACTGAATCTTTTGGTGATTACATTGAGCGTTTCAACCGATAAGTAAATTTGTGCGATGACCTTCCTAATGCCATTGCACTAAATACCTTTATTGATGGGCTCCGGCATCAGAGATTATCCTATGATCTTTGCGCCAACCCTACTCTCACACTTGATCAAGCTCTAGAATATGAAATAAGATTCCATGGTGTTGATCTCCGTGCTACCACCAGAAAAGAGCAGGAAGGGGAAAATCAGCCGAGGGAACCAAGGAATAGAGGTTCAAATCAAACCCAAGGCTCAAGAAGGTTACAGGCAGAAGGAAGACTGGGACCCCTACCTTGGGAGATGATACAACTTCTTCCCCTAGGGCGTTGCCAACAAGGGTTCACCCCGCTTATGGCCTCGGTAGTCGTCATCTTTGTGGAAAATTCAAGAAAGGATTTCTTCCTTCCTCCGTCTCCCCCGAGAGTGAAGCCGCTCGGAAGGGAAACAACCAAGTATTGTGTTTTCACCGGGACTGGGGGTACTCTATTGAGGACTGATTCTGGCTAAAATAGGAAATCGAAGCCCTCATATGAAGAGGTTATCTAGGGAACTACGTTTAGAGGGAGAATCAAGAGCGCCCCATCGAGGAAGAGCTTCCGGTAGAGCCTCAGGCTCAGAGGAGACGAGGGAACCACACCTGTTCGTAGCCCCGAAGGGTGGAGGTTGGGGACAATCAACAACGCGTGGATGGAGAGATCAACTTCATCCATGGTGGACTCAGCTTCGGGGGAAGAAACATCACCTTCTAGAAAGAGGCATGAGCGAAGGGCCAAACAAAAAGCGGACGAGGACATATATGAAGTAAGCACCATAGATTCTACCTCACATAATGTTATCTCCTTCAGCGAGGCCAACCTCCGGGGCGTACATACGCCCCATGAGGACGCCCTAGTTATCACTGTCGTGGTCAATTATTTCAGGATGGGGTGAATCTTGGTCGACGGAGGGAGTTTAGCTGACATCATATTTAAATGGGCCTTTGACAAACTAGGGATAGAGGCCGGTACCCTGCAACCCACTAGGTCCCCCCTAGTTGGTTTTGGGGGGGGGGGGGGGAGAGAGAGAATGGTCATTTTCCGAGGATGGGTCTCATTGCCTATCACAATTGGGATAAGTCTAAATTCCGTGATAATATGGGCCAAGTTCTTAATTGTGGACAGACCATTGCCCTATAACGCTATCATATGGAGACCGACCGTCTCAGCATTCAAGCCTGTTTGCTTTCCGTACCATCAGGTCATGAAATTTCCCACCAGTCAAGGGATTGGAGAGGTTAGATATGATCAGGAGGCATCACGCGCCTATGCCCAAAGGGTACTGGAACAAAAGAAATAGCAACCAATGGCGAGGCCTGGCCCCCAAGGGTATGAGCTGGCTACTCCGGAGCTCATAACCCTAGATGCTGAAGAAGTCATGGTGCCAATTGATGACCCTAGAGATGAGGATCCAGGCCCCCGCCCACATGAAGACTTGGTTGAAGTCTCAATTCATGCAATTCTTAAAGAGAGAACTATTAAGGTAGGAGCCAAGCTCTCCCTAGGACAACAGGCTAAGCTCACAAAGTTACTACGAAAGAACGTCGATGTATTCGCCTGGTCCAATGATGAGCTCCTCGAAATTGATTCAAAAGTGGCCATGCACAGGCTGCACGTGGACCTTCACCATCCTCCAATCAGACAAAAAATGAGGAAGTTCCACCCTGAACACCAGAAAATCATCGAAGAAGAAATGCAAAAATTAATCAAATCAGGTGTCGCGGAGAAGGTGACATTTTTGGACAGGTTTTCCAATGTTGTGCTAGCCCCTAAGGCCGGAGGTAAGTGGTGACTCTACGTTGACTCTAAGGACCTCAACAAGGCCTGCCCCAAAGATTTCTTTTCTCTACCAATGATTGATCTATCATTGATGCCACGGCGGGTCACGAGCTCCTCAGCTTTCTGGACACATATACAGGCTAAAATTAGATCTCCTTGTTCCCCCCGACAAGAGCAAAACGTCTTTCATTATGGACATAGGGACATACTGCTACAATGTAATGCCCTTCGGCTTACGCAACGCCGGAGCCACCTACTAGAGGTTGGTCAACAAGATGTTTAAGGAGGAGATTGGCAAGACCATGGAGGTTTACATTGATGATATACTGGTGAAAATCTCACGAGCTCCCGATCACCTGATGCACCTCCAGAAATGTTTTGACACGCTGCGAACCCACCGGATGAAGCTCAACCCTACCAAGTGTATCTTTGGCATCTCTGTTGGGAAGTTCCATGGTTATATGGTTTCTCAGGGTAGAATTGATACCAACCCTGACCAAATCACCGCTATACTCGGCATGTCCTCGCCCCACACAAAGAAGGAGATCCAAATACTGACCGGCAGGCTTGAAGCCCTGAACCGGTTCATCTATAAGTCGTTAGAGTGGAGTTTACCCCTTTTTTTAAGGTGCTTTGTGGGAATTCAGAATTTAACTGGACAAGTGTGAAGTTAGATTTTGTGATCTGAAACACTGTCTCTTCTCAACTCCCCTACTCAGCACTCCCAAGGTGGGAGATGAGTTGTTCTTATACATTTCTATTTCCTCAACCGCGGTAAGCTCAACCCTGGTGAGAGAGAAAAATAGTGTTCAGAACCTGGTGTACTACTTCAGCAGGGTCCTCCTGAATGCTGAGACCAAATACTCGAAATTCAAAAAGTTGGACTATGCCCTACTGATCGCCTCCAGAAAACTTCGATAATATTTACAAGTGTACACCATTGTGGTTTTGACTGACCAACCCCTGAAGCAGATCCTGCATTCTCCTGATGTCTCAAGAAGGCTGATGAAGTATAGTTTTTAGCTGAGACAGTTCCATATTAAATATTGATCGAGAACGACTATCAAAGGCCAAGTCGTCACCGATTTCATTGCAGAATTCACCTTCCCAGAAGAGAAGGATTCAGAAGTAGTTCATTAGAGGCCTCCGTCTCCAGGAGACCCGGGGACCTCCTCTAGCCCATGCGACTTCGACCCGATAGCCTGGCAGCTCTTCACAGATGGATCATCTAATGTAAACGGCTATGGGGCGGGAATGATTCTGGTAGCCCCTGATAAAGAAGTTGTTGAATATGCTCTCCGACTTGGGTTCAGGGCTACAACCAATAAAGTTGAGTACGAAGTCTTGCTCACTGGTCTCCACTTGGCGAGGAAATTCAATGTGCAAACTGTCATGGTCTTTTGTGACTCGCAACTCATGGTCAACCAGGTGAACGGCGGCTACATGGCAAGGAATCCGAGTGTGTTGGCAAACTTAGAAAGGGTCAGAGCACTTATGACGAATTTTAAAAAAATCTAACTGTTTCAAATCCTACGCGAAGAGAATAAGCATGCTGATGCCCTGGCGAATCTAGCCTCAGCGGTTAAGTGGAATCTGAAGAGGAGCAACCCTGTAGAGTATCTTGACACCCCAAGCATTGTAACCTTAGATCTTATAGCCACTATCTGTGAACTCACTGATCAGTCAACTTAGATGGACCCAATCAAGTAGTACCTAGAACGAGGTAGCCTCCTAGGAGATTGGACAGAGGCTAGAAGGGTACGCTACCGGGTAGCAAGGTACACTCTCATTGATGAAGTTCTTTATTGGAAGTCATTCTCAGGCCCCTATTCTAGATGTCTTCATCCTGAAGAAGCCAAGTATGTTCTAAGCGAGAATCATGAAGGATTGTGTAGTGAACACTCAGGGGGCAGGTCCTTCCCCGAAAAACTACTCTGCTAAGGATATGTCTGGCCTAAAATGCATGAGGATGCCATGAAATTCGTTAAGAAATGCGATAAGTATTAGAGAATTGCCCTGCACCCTCACGCTTCTCCCACCATGTTGGTTCCGATGACAAGTCTATGGCCTTTACCTGAGTGGGGCATTGACCTACTCGGGCCCTTCCCCCAAGGGATCGGCAGAGAAAGTTCCTGATTGTCGCCATTGATTATTTCGCAAAGTGGGTCGAGGCTGAGCCACTGGTGCGAATCACTAAGGAAAAAATTCATGACTTTGTATAGAAGAGCATAGTATGCCGGTTTGGGGTCCCAAGAGCAATTGTGTCTAACATTAGTACCCAGTTCGACAACTCCCTCTTCATCACCTTCTATGTAGAGCTACGGATCAAGACGAACTTTGCCTCCCCTGGCCACCCTCAATCAAATGGCTAAGTGGAGGTTACAAATAGGACATTCTTATATGGGTTGAAAACAAGACTTGACAAGTTAAAAGAATGATGGGTGGAAGACATCTACCCTGTCCTCTGGGCATACCACACAACTTTAAGAACTCCAATGGGAGAAACACCTTTTGTGATGGCCTTTGGTTCTGAGGCCGTCATCCCTACGGAAATGAGCATTCAAACTCTTCGAACTATCGAGGCCTTTGATCAAATCAAGAATAATACAGCGTTATCGTTGAGCTTTGATTTCCTCTAAGAGTGAAAGGAACAGGCCCAGATTTGGCAAGCTGCCTACCACTAGAGAGTAGCGAGATACTATGACCAACGAGTTTGCCCTCGCTCCTTTAATATCGGTGACCTTGTTCTCAGAAAAGTCACTCTGGCCACAAATAACAAGGCAACAGAAAGCTAGCCCCCACTTGGGAATAGAGGATGGTGTGCCACTCAGGCACCCGTGGAACACCGATCATCTGAGCGCTACTTCTGTAGGGAAGATTCCCCTTTGTAAATAACTTTTGCTTTGTACGGTGTAATAGTTTTTTCTTATCTAAATAAAGAAGATGTTGTGTATAATGTGCCTTGTTCTCCTCCAAATAAATGATATCTCGGCCGACAGGGTCCTTGGTGATTCTCCCTAAATGGCCTCTCGACACTCAACATCACAGAGGACTCTTCACAAGACTCATCCCGGCGCTCAGCGTCGAGGGTGATAACCAGACCTTCTCCAGAGGTCAATAGTTCATACCCAGGGAAAGACTAAGGTCATCCACCACGAGCGGGGCATTAATTGGGTCTGAGGACCTGCGGCTAAGTACCTCTCCCCACCAGTCGAAGATAAGTCTGACGTTTTAAAAGGGAAGGTGCTCCTGCATGGGCTAAAAACAAGATAACCTGAAAAGGTTCAGGAATGAACCCGACTAGAGAGAACTCACCTATGACCAACCACGAGAAACCAATTGTCGTGTTGAATCTCTGTGGACTGCGAGGACCAGGTGCCCTAGGAAACCCACTTCCTAAGTCCGCAACATGATTTTCTCACAATCAACTTGTGTCCCAAATTGGGGGGGTAGGCCTTGGACAAAGACTTCAAGGCCCTGGACAGAGACGAGTAACTCTTGAAGTTTTTGTTTAGATAAGTTTTTTATAGAACTTTCCAATATTTTACACCTCTAACAACCATGCCAGGTGGTGGGTGCAAATTAATGCACTGTCACTTTTACCGCAAGCGTATGGATCAAGTTTTAGTATAGTGGACCTTTTGGTTGGGTATCGTATCCACAGGGATTGGTTAAGATTATTATCGAGTACCGCGATTATCATAACCTAATTTTATCTAGGTGACAAAAATGTAATTTAATTTAATACTAATACTAAAATACTAATTACTATATTAAGATAGAGAGAATAGGTTGTCTAGGGATTAGTTTGGTTTATGAATACATGTTCGATCTTGTTTTAGTTTATATTAATGGCGTTCGACTTATATGACAATCTCAGTTTGTAAACTCCTCCACCACCTCTCCCGAGTGTAAGATGAGGAAATACGCGACTTCGTGTCAACGCCGAAGTCCCCCTCAATGTCTTAACGACCCTAGGCTACATGAGTCTCTCCCCAACGTCATCAATTACACACAATCCAACTCTCTCCTGGGTTACTGGATCGTCGTGTTGTGTTTACCCTATAGACAATCTCCATTCTAAAACTCTTCCGTCACCTCTCCTGAGTGTAAGATGAGGGAATACGTGACTTCCCATCAACGCCGAAGTCCCCCTCAACGTCTTAATAACTCTAGGTCACGTGAGTCCTCCCCCAACGTCATCAATTGTCCACAATCCAAACCCCAACCGAGTTATAGGATTATGGCGTTCGTTTATTCTCGTCCGAATCTGGGATTTGTCAAACCCCATATTCTCGATATGTAAATCTAAGCATGCTAAACAAACAATATGATATAAACAATCAACATAACGAAGAACAATCACAAACAAAACACAAACTCAACTGAACAACATTTTTATAAATTATATTAATAATCCCTATACAACCTATGTTTAGCCAATGGACATAACTATGTATACAATGTAAAAATGGCGTAAACATGCTCAACAACTACCAAAATGTAGAAAACAAAGAAAAGAAACGAGCGACTTAGCCAATATCCAAAGAATGGCCGCTAGAACCGTCGAACGATCGCTTCCCTCTTCATCCTCCACCTTGGGTTGAGAGCTCTCCCTAAAAAATCCCTTATCCTAACCCTAAAATATAGCCTAAGGTCTTAGGGGCTGAAGATCCTAGAAGAGAGGAAGAGAGAAGGGTATTTATAGGATAAAAAATATCTTAAAAAATATCTAAACTGTGTAGAGGCCACCTCCTAGACAGTGGTGGGTATGTCGGTTAAGGCTTCGCCGAGGCGATAGAGTTAGCGGTGGCTGTGGACAACTTTCTGTCGTTTCACCGCCTAGGCAGTGGGCTGCCAGTAGCCATTTGTGTTTTCTCTGCATTTTCACCGCCTAGGCGGTGGTCTGGATGCCTAGGCGGTAGGCCTCTTTTTAGAATCTTGCCGCCATGCTCATTTTTCCACTGTTCTCCAACTGTTCTCGATATGATTTGATTGTTTATGCTCCGATTTTATACCTTTTCACCCCACACACCTGTTTTAATACAAAAAGAATAAAAACATATAAAAATAACTATAAAACTATTCTAAGACTAACAAAATCGGTTTGGAAATACGTAGGTAGATCACACCTATCACCAGGCAGAGAATGATGTGGTAAAAACATCGGGAAGAAGAACAGACTTGCAAAAGTACACAAAACATAATTTACATTCATATGTTCAGAAGATGTACAAGAAAGGGTCATTAGCCTATTACAAAGAGCGGGGATCGTCCACCCAATGCAAGTCGACAAAAAGAATAAGTAAAAAGGCTAAAAAAATTCAAGTTCTGGGGAAGCAATGGCTTAGAGATTAGTCCTCCCTGCCCTCAAAATGAGGAGTGTCCGGGAGGGGAGAAGAAACGTCAAGCTAACCCTCTTCAGGGCCCCCTTCAATAGCACCGTCCCCATCAGCATCTTCTTGCCTAACGCCGTTGAGCTCGTTATTGTCCTCTAGCTTAGAGAATTCCATCTCCACATGGACAGGAGAGAAGTCAGGACCCAAGCGGTGGGTGGCCTTTATTGTTTATTTGTTTCCCACTTCCAGGAAGTCGTTGTCCATATTCTCCTAAAGTTCTTCATACCTGGGGCCCTCTTTTCATTGTTCCACTACCTCTGATTTGCCCTTCTCCCTAGCCTGGACAACGATGGCCTGACACTTCTACTCCTAGTCTTTAGCACGTCACTTGTATGAGCCTAACTTGGCCTCTAGTTTATCAATCCGTGAATTGAGATTTTGCTGATCAGTCTAGAGTCTAAGATTTTCCGTCTGAAGGGACAACAGATCAATGCAGAGTTTGGCATCCACCTCGTCAATTTTTTTAGAGAGGCTCGTTGAGAGTCCACCTCGGCAAGAAGTCCGCCTTCGGAAAAAATCTGGTTTAACAGCCAGTGACACCGAAGGGTAGCCTGTCGAGAAAAATAAGTTGGGTAGATGAGAATATGTTCCAGAAACTCAAGATCATTTACAAAGAATATAAGTACTGAAAGCCTGAAGCATTTACCCCTGTCAGGTCTTTATAGACGTCTCCGGTAAGTCGCCCAAGGCTGGTACTAGCAATATTTTTCATATCAGTTGGAACGGTCACCCGGCCCAAGAACCTCGGTGTGAGTACTGGGTTGTCTAGTAGGTGAATGTTGACCTCTACCCCAGTATTCCTGACTCCAAAAAAATCAGGACGAGCCTCAAGAGGGATAGGAGCAGCTAGTGTTGGCTTTGAGAGACGCCTGTTCTATTGTGTGCCTTGCTTGGTCGACTCTCCAGTCGGGCACTTTCCCCTATCCTGTGGAGTCTCCCTAGTGTTCGGGCCTCATGCTCTGGTTTAGGACTCTCTGGTCTTTGCCTTGGTATGGGTCGGAGGCTAGGAAAGTGGAGCACCACCTCGGGAGGATTGCCCCTGCTCAACACTAGGGCTCCCTGTGGTCCCAGCCTTTCTCTTAGCAGCAATCTTCCTTAGCAAAGCAACGTTGTCCATACCTACCAAGAAACCACGTCTCAGAGTATTGTACATTAGGCATGAAAAGTGAACGATCAGGAAAAATTCTTACTACTTTCAGGCCTTGACGGGAACTCAGCAAGAGACAGAGACGGAGCTCGGTAGAAGTAGATATCGTATAGAGTCGAGCTCAACAAATCATTTTCTTGGTTGAAGGGTGTCCTCATGATACTCTCTCTCTGCGTAGCGATCTTAGGACGCAACTCATGTGCCTTGTGCAACTTCTTACCCGATTTCTCGCGCTCTATAAAAACAAGACAGGAACCCAACAAGTACAAAGTGCCTGGAGCACCGTTCCCTCAGCCACCCCTGAGATTTCCTTACCAGTGTGCACCTAGTGTCGTCGAATGGGCCTGAGTGGTCCTCATCGTCAGGGTCGAACTCCCAACCGTCGCCAGCAAGGTAAAAGTACCTATGTTTCTACTTTAGCACGTGGGCTTCTGTGTCAGCCAGCAATGCCGACTTGGAGGACACGTAGCATAGCCCAGCACACAACGATAAAGACTTGGTAGACAAGAGAGCACGAAAAAGTTCCGGCTTGGTTCAACCCCATCTGCCTTAAAGATAATGTACGCCGTTATCACAATCTTCGTACTGATCGGAGCTAGTTTTGAGAGACACAAATTAAGCTCTTCGCAGACCACTCGGACCCAAGGGTGAATAGGAAAATGAAGTTCGGCAATCAGCTGGTGGAGGAACATGATAATGAAGCTCTAGGGTGGCTGGTGTGCCCTTTGGTCAGCATAAGGCATCCTCGTTATAACAGAATCTGGGAAGGTGTATAGGCTACAAGCTTTCACCAAGTTCTTCTCCGTTACATTGGACTGAAGATCCCAGAGGGGACTCCAGACAAGAATAACAGAGGGCAAAATCTCAGGTCCTGGACCACAGATGGGCCACAACACCAGGAAAATTGCTTGGAGGAACACCGTCTATGTTACGCGGTCCTCCTCCTCCAGAATAGAAACAAAAATGGGCTCCCGCTAGGAGCCTTCTCCTCTGCACTCATTAGGGTAACTGATCACGGACACCAAGTCAGCCAGGGAGGGTTTTTCCCTAGGCGATGGTGTCCAAACCACCAGGGAAAAAAAGATAAGTTCAAGGCACTTGTACGCCATCCGGCATCCTAGGTAGAAGGGGGGCTCACTTTGACGTGCCGGAGCCTGAACTTCTCGCTAAGCTACTCTCAAGGGAGGAAGAATATTTAGAACTAGAAATGTAAGAGAACATTTTGAAAATAAAAATACCGTATAAAGAAACTTCTTAGGAAATGACTAGACAACTCAAATGTGTTTAAATGAGGCATCTACTCCCTATTTATAAGAATATTAGCCCTGGATTGACGAACATGTTGATGGGCGCACCGGGTGTACAGACACGCTACTAAAGCGTGCCAGGCGCGCATGTGCACCAGCTGGTCCCACGTGGTTGGGCATGGCTCAATACATTGTGTGTTCAATGCATGCCTCTCCTATAGCTCATCTCAATTCTCTCTGCGGTACAAGTCAATCTATGCTTAGGCCTTGTTCACGATAAACGTGTGTCGCCCTGCCGTGCTACCTAATTGTACGGCGAAGCATTTGTTATGTGCTCGTGTATTGACTACTCGCAAGTGTACGAGGTCAAAGTTTTAGTATAAGTGACCTTGAAAGATCAGGTATCATATTCACATGGATTGATGTCGTTATTATCGAGTACCGTAATTGTCATGACCTAACTTTATCTAGGCAACCAAAAATATAAATAATTAATTAAACTAAACTAATATAACCTAAATTATCTATACTAATATACTAATATGTTTTAGGGGAAAGAATTATCTAGGGATTAATGTGTTTTACAAATACGCGTTCGATCTCGATTAACTTACATTTACGGTGTTCGACCTATTTGACAATCTCAGTATCTAAAACTCATCTGCCACCTCTCTCGAGTGTAAGATAGGGGATATAACGCAACTTCATATCAACGAAAAAGTCTCCCTCAACACGTGAGTCTCGCCCCAACGTCATTAATTGCATACAATCCAACTCCTGACCTGATTGTTGGATAATGTGTTGTGTTTACCCTATCGACAATCCCAGTTCTAAAACTCCACCGCCACCTTTCCCGAGTATAAGACGGGGGAATACATGACTTCGAGTTAACTAAGAAGTCCCTCTCAACGTCTTAACGACCTTAGGTCGCGTGAGTCTTATCCCAACGTCATCGATTGGCCACAATCCAACTCCCGATCGGGTTATTGGATCGTGGCATTTGTTTACCCTAATCCGAATCCGGGGTTTGTCAAAAGTCACATTCTCCAAGTATCTATCTAAGCATAATAAACAAACAATATGATAAACACAATCAAACTACGAAGAACAAACATAAATGCAATACCGAAATCATACGAATTACATATTTAGCTAATGGTCGTAGCCGTATTTACATAAAATAACGAGCTAAACATGCTCACAAAATCCTAAGTTAAAGAAATAAGAGAAGAAATCGAAGAACTTAGCCTTGTTTGAAGATTTGTCACTAAGAATGTTCAACGATCGCTTTGTCGTCTTCCTCCACCTCGGGATGTGAGCTCTCCCTCTAAAATTCCTCTACCTTACCCTTAGATATATTCTAAAGGGCTCAAAATGCCAATAGAGTGCAAGAGGAGAGGAGAGGAGAGGATATTTATAGGAAAAATATCTCAAAATATCTAATAAAAATATCTAAGCTGTCTAGAGGCCACCGCCTAGGTGGTGAGTAGGTCAGTTGGTTGATCGTCACGACGGTGAAGAAAACGGTGGATTTAGTTTGACATTCTATAGTTTCACTGCCTAGGCGGTGAGCGTTAAACAAAAGTTGGTCATTCTATGCATTTTCACCGCCACAACAAAGGTCTGGACGCCGCGGCGGTTGGCTTCTTTCAGAATATTGCCACCTTGCTCATTTTTCCACCATTCTTCAACCGTTTTTGGTTTGATCTCATCGTTTTCACTCCAGTTTCCTATTTTTTTGCCCCACATACCTTATTTATACCAAAAGTATAAAAACTAATTAAAACATAATAAAATAAATATAAAAACTACTCTAAAACTAACAAAACCGATTTGGAAATATGTAGGTAGATCACACTTATCACTAACCCCAGACCCCGGTCGTATAGGATCCTATCTCAAATTAGCTCCTCTAAAAAATATTAACCGTGGAAAAAGTGACACCCTGAAAGTCGAAAATATTCGGGGTCATCCTATCGTGCTACCTGATCCCGGACCCTAGTCATAGGGGAGCGTATTTCAAATTAGCTCCTCCGAAAAAACTTCAAGTCTTGAAAAATTTTCGTCTTGAAAATCGAAGAAATTCAGGACCGCCCTGTCGTGCTACATGACCCCGGACCCTGGTCGTAGGGGAGCATATTTTAAATTAGCTCCTCTAAAAGACTAACTCTTGAAAAAGTCATCTTTGTCTTGAAGAGATAATTCTAACGCCATCAAAACCACCATAATCTAAGTCTAAACGGGGTATTATGCACCGTCAACAGTCACACCACTGCGGTCAACTTTGTTGATTCCTACAGGATTCAATATCAACTAAAATTAATCATACAATATACCACCAGAAGCGTCCCATCAAGACAATTTCAATGACACAAAAATTAACTCCATGTGACATCGGACACACTCTTATACGCCCTCTGAAGTTTCTACCGCTCCATCGCTATCAAACTCCGTGCTGCTAGATCGGTATAGCATTTTCTATTGATTGGTTCACTCATTTTTAAACCAGTTCCCAAAGATATAAGACCATTTACAGAGATTTGATTGGTTCACGGGTTCATCAATCGATTCTTCATGATTATGGACCGATTGTTAGATACTTTTACCATTCTGAATCTATTTATAGCCTCAGTTTTTCTAAATTCATATCATGCAACATAATTTGTTGTATATTGTTGATTTGATTCAACAACGATATCTGGGGGTTGCACTTCTTCGATCATTCTCAATGCCAAAGAGAGTTTGGATCCTACCTCCACTACTATAACCATCTCTATTGCAGATATAGCTTTACTATTCCACCAAATTTTCTCCACGAATAGCACAAACGTTTCTCGTCTTCTCTCACTTATTACATGTAACTCTTCTTGGTTCTTTGATTTTACCTATTGTAATCATATGATATCTGATCCCAACATATTCTAATCCAAACTATCCGCTCTGAATAACCCTATTATTCATATCGCTGATTATTCTAAAATGTATTTACTCATACCAGTCAAGTTTCTATTTCACATCTTTTTATTCTTGACACGTATTTGATTATAAAACTCACCTTAAATCATTTATCAGTTAGGTAACTTTGTGAATTGAGATTTGAAATCATATTTTTTACTAGTGGTTGTCATGTACAGTATCCACAAACTGGAGAAACCCTTGAGACTGGTCATAAAGTTGGATGTCTATTCGAACTCAACAGTTTGGACCTTACATCTCAAACTCCACCACCACCACAATCCCATAACCCTTTATCAACCTGTGCAACCTTCCCACTACCACCACTATTCTCATTCTCCTCTTTATCATCCTTATCTCTACTTCCATCATTGCCGCTATCACCATCCTATATTTGACATTCTCAGTTAGATCACACTTCATTCAATCGACTCAAATTGCTTATCTCTAGCGATCTGTTAGGTTTAATTCAGCATGAGTCTTTCAAATGTATCCATTATCAACTTGCAAAACAACCAGCCCTACCTTTCAATGAAAGTTAATTTATCTCTCTTTCACATTATGATCTAATTCATTTTGATGTTTAGGGACCTTCTCCTCATGCCTCAATGGGTGGTTGTCATTACTTTGTTATCTTTGTGGACGATTACTCTTGTTATACATGGTAGTATTTTTTTTAAAAAATCGATCCGAACTATTCCAAATATACTCTGAGTTTTCTTCTATGGTTCAAACCCAATTTTCTCAAAATATCAAAATTTTTCCCTCATATAATACAATGGAATACAAAGATAGTGCTTTTTTCAACCTCATTCGATAAAATGACACGCTCTCCTAACGCTCATGTCTTGGCACATCCCAACAAAAAGGACAAATTGAACTCAAACATAGACACATTCTTGATACAGTTTATTCCCTACTCATTTCTTTATCCTGTCCATGGCATTTTTAGGGTAATGCTGCCTTCACTACAGTATAAACAACAAACCGTGTCCTTTCCGCTACAATCCAACATTAGCATCCATTTGAGCATCTTTTCGGTAAACCTCCCACCAACTCTGAACTCAAAGTCTTTGCTTGCACTTGTTTTTTTCTTCTCAAACCACATAAACACAACAAACTGGAACTAAGGGCTCACCTGTGTTGTTTTCTTGGATAAGAGTTTTTACTTCGAATTGATTGCAAAAGTGCAAAAGAAGTCTTAGAAAAATATGTAAAAAAATTAGTTTCAAAACAAATATTTTCCAAATGGCAAGCTATTCTATTTGTATTTGATTTTTAGATTGAGTTCATCAAAGGATCCTCTAATGTTTTACCTGATTTTATAATAAGAGATTTTATACAGGGAAGGAAAAAGGATGGCCTCAAGACCTAGTAAAAACATATATCTACCCCTTGATTATAAGTAAACTGTTCAAGGACAATCATCCTCTACCCAAAATCCTTCAAATGAAGAATATGTCATCAAAAAGAAGTTTATGAGGATCTCATCATCATTGAACCCGAATGGTACTCCTCGAACCCTTTTGAATGTGTCAAAAAAGCCTTTTACCCAAATAATAATTTTCCTGAATGCAATTCAAAAGATCAAAAATATTATGAACTTATCCTCATAGAAACAAATTCAGCCGTCATTTCCCATACGTTTGATCAAAAAATTCCATCAAAAATTACTTATTCCAAACTTCGAATTTGCAAGATCCTATCACCAAAAGAATGGGGAAACAGTCCTCATTGCCTCAAAAGTTTCAAAGGTAGATTTGAACCTCAATTTTATGATTATCATGATTATATCCAAGCCTAGTCAAAAGTCTTTTACTTAAAAATTTTTGATCACTCCTGGTTCCTCTATTTCGACAAAAATATCAATAAAGATTTTCATCTATGGTTCTATTCATGGTTTCCCAAATTTGGTCTTCATCCCTCTATTCTACCAAAAAATATTCATGATAATTTTCTCTACTTTTCATCAACTTGGAAGTTCTCAAAACAATTCCAAAGCGAAGACTCAAAATTCTTATTCTTTTGCTCTTGTTTCATGTTCACTTGAATTTTTTGCTGGGACTATATAATTGTTGAGAGTTCAAGCACATTCGGACCATTCCCAACTCTCAAGAGAATTTTCAAAATTAAATGGTGGAAAAAATTCAATCTTCTTAATAGACAAGTCAAGAAATTGGTTTAAGAAAATTATGCCAATCTGGGGCTCTCCCAAACCCTCAAATCCAGTCACTCCTTCAAAACTAGTCACCCTTTCAAAATCCAAGGGCAAAGAATCAATTGCTTCCTATTCAAAAACAAAAAACCTTGTTTCTCAACTCAACAACATTCAGTCTCAACTAAACCAACTTCAAAACGTAATAACAAATTTGACATCTAATCCAGACAGTGAAAAAACCCTACTTCATTCACCCGCTTCATCCTCAGAATCGGTTCATCTCCCTCCGTTAGAAAATTGGTCAGACTTCTGCGAAAGAGAAGAAGAGGCCTTAAAGGAGAAAGTTTCCAAAAAAGGAAAAGCAAAAAAGATGCACACACACACACACACAAAAATCACTATTCACTATTCTTGCGAAAATACAATAATTATTGATATAATATTGTTCATGATCATGAGTTTACACCCAAAGGCCACCGCCCATCAGTGGTATGATCATCTCAATAACTGTATCAATAATTCGTCACCACTTACATCATCACATCCATATGTCAACATACCATCCTTTCAAGAAAAGTATCCCAAGTATACTATTATATATAGTGCATGCAATTTTCAAAATGAGTTTGAAGCTAAAGTTAAGAAAAAGGACCTTATTCAAAACATTCTCGATCATAATATACGAAGAATTCCCAATTCTATTCAAAATTCAATATGCCAAAGTTAGGCCAATTTTTTCAACAAAGAAGAGTCACTGTTCAAAAATGATCTATCACTTTTCTAGAGAAGATTCTTCAGCAAAGATCCTACTATCGGCAAACTTCTGTATAAAACAAGAAGTGGTTCGTCAGTTTAACAACAAACGGAAAAACTCAACGGAAAAAGCACATGAGAAAAAATTCTCAAAGAAAAATTACTACTACAAAATTATGAGTGTTTAAATATTTTCTTAAGTATTTCTCTTGTACCCTCCAAGATCTTTTCACTTCTTTTAAAGGTTTATTCAAGATTTTCTCTGTAAGTTTTTAATATTTTCTTTCATGTATTTCAATATTTTTTCATGTATTGTCAATATGTACTATAAATATTTCTTTCAATAAAATATATCAACTTTCCTCAACCAAGGCCACCAACCATGTGTGGTATAATCATCTTTATCATCACTTACATTGTCACATATTGTCCACATGTCAAGGAGAATAACCCAAGTACATTATCACATATGTCAAAAGGTTGGAAAGGACACTATTAAGGCCACTTGAAGACATTCTACTTTTATGAAGGATTCCAATACCCATTCTAAAGGCAAACGTTAGGCCAACTTTTTTAAAAAGGCTACCCTCAAAAGACATAATATTCTCTTTCAAACTTGGTTCAAGAGTCAACTTATGAGACCAAAAGACTTACTGACTTACCAACGCCCAACAGTTCTACCCACTTTACTCATTTGATTCAAGAGAAATAACCCTTTACTACCGTAAGGAAATAAAATAATATAAGCCCTAAACTATGGAGGAATTATTCCGAAACATATTTAAAAAAGGTAAGAACACCATCTCAAACCCAAACCTAGGATCAGGCTCATTTGGTTCTAGTTCCAAATTAGGTCCTAAATAATTCCACATGTCTCTCGGTAATATTGAAAATAGACTAAAAAATTGTAAAGGTACAGATCTTCCGGAATAAAACGCAAAAGAAATTTGGAAAATGTCAAATTTTGATTAAAATATTATCAAATAAATAGGATCTGTAGAAAAGGAACAAGAATATGCTATCAAGACAATAAATAATTCAACAATGTTACACTCTGATAATTCAAGATAAGAATTAACACTACTAACAAAAGATGACTTACTAACTTTTATTCAAAATTATGATATAATTCACATAGGATTAGTACAAGTAGGAATATTTCCCTTAACTAAAGATGAAATAAATTAACTCATATGCATAATCGTTAGGGATTCAAGACATCAAGAGTTTGATGACTCATTATTAGAGATGTTAGAAGCAAATAAAGTTGAAGGACCAATATTTTTGAAAGTTATCCAAATATTAGAGTTGATTTAAATGACCAATCATTAGAGAAAATTTTAAGTTTAGATATTCAATCAAAAAATTACAAAATGAGCAAAGGATAAAAAAATTTAGAAATAATTTATAAAGTATATGACAAAGTAACAACATCAACAGTCTTTTCTTAACTCAAAAACATAAAGTCCTAAAGGAATGACAACAATTATTCAAACTAATAAACATAACACTGTTTTGATCTCTCAACCTAGGAAACTTCAATGGAATGAAATCATAACTAGAGGAGAATGGAATTTTGAAGAATTAATTGAAGAAGTCAAAACAGTAGGATTGTCAAAAATTGTAGCAACAAGTTTTAGTCAAGATCAAGTTGGAAATGTTACAATAATTTTTCAAACACCCTTAATTAAATCAAGAAGTCTTAACTTTGTTCAAACATTTAAAAATTATCAAGATTTTGGTAGAAAACGTATTTCAAGTCTTTACACAAAACTAAATAAATATTACAAATTAAGAGGAGTTAATTTCAAATCAAACACACCTCAAGGAATTTATGGAGAACAATCTGACAATTCTTTTTCTCCTACTGCCTCTCAAATCCTAGATGAAAATCAAAGAAATAATAAAATCTTAACCCTCAATAAATAATTTGAAATTAATATGCACTACTTTAGAAAAGAATTCATGCAAGAAAGTAACACTAAAAAAGGAAATAAATTTTTCAAAAAACAATCTGCAGAAGAAAGAGAAAAAAATAAATCAAGATGGAAAAAGAAAATGACTAGAGAAAAAAGAAATATACACTTCCATAAATATTATATATATTACAAGAAAAAATATATTCAAACTATTCAAATAAACAAGAAAACTTGGAAAATAATAAATAACAATCAAATTTAGGATAACATTTCTATAGAAACTAACTCTCAAAATAATACAAAAAATAATAATAAAAACAACCAGATATTACTTACAAATTTAGAACAATAAAAAATTCAAGCCAATAAAGAAATAAATGATTTAATAAACACCATTAACAAGAAACTAACCGAATCAAAATTAATAGATAACATCGTTAATACTTTATCCAAAATAACCAATAAAGAAAATCTAATAAAAAATACTCTTGATATTTTAGTAGAAACAAAACAATCAAAATTTCAAGACAATAAAGAAACTGGGAATGAAATAAAACTTCAACATCCCATTCATAAAGTTTTCAAAGAAGATAATGATTTCAAATTTGATTTAGGAATTAAAAATTCAAAAGAAATAGATGAATTATTAGATACTGTTAACAAAAAATTATTAAAATTAAATATAAAAGAAAATGTCGTTAACACCTTGTCAATAGATGAAAAACTTAGGAGTTAATTCGATGAAGATAATAACCCAGAAATCAATAGGTTACAATATTCAAGAGAAAATCCAAATTGGAAACAAACTCAAAAACCATATTATCCTAGACCCTTTTTTCCTGACCAATTATATGAAGAAAAACTTGTTACTAGATCAGCTTATAACGGTTCATCTATCTAGGAATGGAACATTGACGGACTAACATAATATCAAACATTAGCAATACTTGATGAAATGGCTATAGTAGCAGTAGCCTACAAAAACAGAGGTATGGAAGAAATCCCTATAGTTAAATTAGTGGCTCAAGGATTTACTGGATAATTAAGAGGATAGCGGGAAAATACCCTTAGCGATGATTAAAAAACAAAAATTATAAATGTTGTCAAAATAAAAAATGATGGAACTAGTCAAGAACCAATAACAGTTTCCGATGCCATATGTACTTTACTTTGGACAATATCAAAAATGTTTATAAGAAAACCTGAGGATCTTAGAGAAATCAACAATGAAATACTATCAAATCTTAAATGCCCAAAATTGCAAGATTTCAAATGGTATAAAGATGTATTTTTGTCAAGAATATATTTTAGAGGAGATAACAGAGAAGCATAATGGAAAGAAAGATTTATAGCAGGATTATCAAAATTATTTACCCAAAATGTCAAAGAAAGAATTTGGAAGGAGCTGGAAACTGGCTATAGGGAATTAACTGATGGACAAATAATAACCGCAATAAATAAAGAAGGACTAGTTTTAAATAATAACTTAAAATTGCAATAAGAAATAAAGAACAAACTCCTTCAAAGTAAAAACGAATTAGGAGATTTTTGTAGTCAATATGGGTATGAAAAAATTAAAGCACCATCTTCAAAATCAAGACAAAAACACAAAACCATCAAAAAAATATTATTCAAAACCAAAACCAAGAAATTCTAGTAAATGGAAAAAATATTTTGAAAGAGAGAAATCTGTCGTTAAATCAAAACCAAAATCTAACAAAAAAGAAATAATATGTTACAAACGTGGAAAACTTGGACATCATAGTAAAAATTGTAAAACGAAAGAAAAAATACATGCATTATACTATAGCAAAAAATTAAAGGAACAAATAATGAAGTTACTCATGAACAGTGAAACAGAAAATTCATCGAGTGAATCAAAAAATTAAGAATTGAATGAAATCATAAAAACCGAAAGCGAAACTCTCGATCAAGAATCAACAAAATCATGCTACAGAGAGATATGAATTTGCAAAAATTCAAAAACAATAAATATAATTTCGAAAGAGAACAAGATCAGGCTAGGAAGGATAAAACATAATCAAACCTCTAAAGTCAAAACAAAGTACTTACTTAAATTAAAACATAATCTTATCTAAGAAAAACAACCGAAAGAAATAAAAGGAGAAAATACTATCAGATATAGCAAAGTAATATCACAACCAAAAATCAAAATTAGAATTTTAGGTCAAGATAATCACCAAAGAAATATCACCCCAATTTATAGAGCAATTGAATTCGCAAATAAATTTTCAAACAAAATCAAAGACAAAACCCAATTACAAAGAACTTTAATATACCTTTATTATACTAATTTTATTATTCAACTCAGAAAGAATCCTTCTCCTTGTTCAGAGGAATACACGAAGAAAGTCAAACAGGTCAAAACTTTGTCATGTTTCAGTATGCCTCATCTTCATAGAGGATCTTCGTTTGGCCCCTAGCTCGACTGTTCTACCATCAAGAAGAATCATTTATCAACTGATTTATGTATTCAAAATTTTCAAGACAATTTGTATAATAACGAATTTTTACTTCAAATTGAAGTCTTGGGAAAAAAATCCTTTTAAAAACAAATGTTTACCAAATGGCATGCTATTTTCGACTTTCAAATTGAATTCATGAAGGGATCTTTCGATTATTTACCTAATTTTCTACCAAGTAATTTTATTCCAAGAAGGAAAATAAAGGCATCAGAACCTAGTAAAGTAACAGACTACTATGACAACTTTTCTAAGATGTCAAACCCACTCACTCAAAATAAGTTTCAACAACTTGGTTGTAAACAAACTATTTAAGGTCCCTCTTTCTCAAAAATGACTTCTCAAGACTCTTCAAATGACCTAGACAAGAGACAAAAAATCAGAGTCTTTTTTATTCCTCACACCTTTCTCAATCCATTACCACCAGAAATAAAAACTCATATAATACATCTTTCAAACGAGTCAGATTTCCAAACTCATGTCCATATTCAAAATTTCCTTCGAAACCTCAGTGAAACCCGTACATTTTATCTAGGTCTCAAATACGCCAATTCCACTTACTATGGCCTTACAACCCGTTGCCAAAATACCCTCAAATGCCACAACATCCCTCTCAAACAACTTGATTGTACATGCAATCTCACTTACAACATTGTTTGTGTGAGAATTGATATCTAACATTACAAACACATCCTTATCTAACATTATCAATACGAAATCTCCTCTATCACGGATTCTTAGCCGCAATCCATTTATCTAATCTAGATCAAACAAACCTTGTAGGAAAGAAATTAGCTACCTGTGTTCGCTACCTTTTTTCAAACCCAATAACCAAAACAGTCGTAGCTATGATCAAATCTCTTGGTCTAATATTTGATGGATTGATTCCACATCAAGCCAAACACAAAATATTACTTAGAAGAAAGACCTATGAAGACTTTTTTTTATTCATGGAGAAATCATCAGCGATACTTACTGGAAATGTGAGACTTTCTCAATAGAAGATCAGATAAAAATTTGGAATATCAGAAATATTGTCAGCAACATTAACTTCAAGGGAATTCAATATGCTTATGGACTATTTCAACTTGCCACTGAAGATGAAAACCACAAGATTTATTATGAAGAATGATTTCCAGAAGTAGAATTCAACATTGATATTCCAAGAACTCTAGAAATGAGAAAATATAAAGAAGAATTCAAATAAGAAGACATCGCACTCGCCCCCTTCAACGGAGAATATCATCAGCTTAACCTTGACTTCTATTAAAAATAAAAATAAAAATAAAATCTGTGAAAATTCAAAAATGGTGCAAAAATTTAAAAATAAAATAAAATTACTATTCACTATTCCCTCGAAAATTCAATAATTATTGGTATAATATTGTTCATGATCTTGTGTTTTACACCCAAAGGCCACCGTCCATGTGTGGTTTGATCATCTTAATAATTGTATCAATAATTCGTCATTGCTTACATCACCACACACTGTACATATGCCAAGAAAAATATCCCAAGAATATTTTAATCCTCTTCTACAAAAGATGCCTGCAAAATTTTAGACGACAAAACTTTTAAAAAGAATAAGTTAGGCAAACCTATTATTACATGTGCCAAAATATTAGAAAAGACACTATTTCAAAAGGACCTATTAGCTATCAAGCCTACCTCCAAAATATGTTTTAAGATTCCCTACGAAGGATTCAAAATTCAAAAGTTAGGCCAAAGCTTTCAAAAAGAAGCAGTCATTGTTCAAAAGGATCCATTACTTTTCTAGAAAAGATTTGTCTACAAAGATCCGACTATCAGCAAATTTCTGTATAAAAGGAGAAGTGGTTCATCAGTTCAAGAAACGAGGAAAAACTCAATGAAAAAATGACATGAGAAAAATTTCTCGAGGAAAAATTACTACTACAAAATTATGCGTATTCAAATATTTCTTAAGTATTTCTCTTGTACCCTCAAAGATATTTCCACTACTTGTAAAGGTTTATTTAAGATTTCCACTGTAAGTTTTTATAATTTTCTTTCATGTATTTCAATATTTATTTCATGTATTGCTAATATGTACAATAATTATTTCTTTTAATAAAATATATCATCTTTCCTCAACCCTCCTTCCGTTGTCGCCCCGTTCCTGGTCTCGACTCTGGTATCTTCTGGTAATCTTTCTTCATAATAAATCTTGTGGTTTGCATCTTCAACGACTAATTGAAATGAGAGTCGGAACCAGGAACGGGGCGACGGCGGAAGGAGGGTTGAGGAAAGTTGATATATGTTATTGAAAAAAATAGTTACAATACATATTGACAATACTTGAAATAAATATTTAAATACATGAATGAAAATATTAAAAACTTAAAGAGAAAATCTTGAATAAACCTTTACAAGTAGTGGAAAGATCTTTGAGGGTCAAGAGAAATACTTAAGAAAATATTTGAACACTCCTAATTTTGTAGTAGTAATTTTTCCTTGAGAAATTTTTCTCATGTGAATTGTCTGTTGAGTTTTTTCTCATTTCTTGAGCTGATGAACCACTACTCTTTTTATACAGAAATTTGTCGATAGTTGGATCTTTGCAAACAAATCTTTTTTGGAAAAGTGATGGATCCTTTTGAATAGTGACTGCTTCTTTTTGAAAACTTTGGCCTAACTTTTGAATTTTGAATCCTCCGTGTGGAGTCTTGAAACATATTGTAGAGGTAGGCTTGATAGGTGATAGGTCCTTTTGAAATAGTGTATTTTCTAATATTTTGGCACATGTAATAAAAGGTTTGCCTAACTTATTCCTTTTGAAAGTTTAGTTGTCTAAAATTTTGAATGTATATTTCGTAGAAGGGGATTGAAATATTCTTGGGATATTTTTCTAGTCATGTGGACAGTGTGTGGTGATATAAGCGATGATGAATTATTGATACAATTATTGAGATGATCATACCACACATGGACGGTGGCCTTTGGGTGTAAAACACATGATTATGAATAATATTATGCCAATAATTATTGAATGTTTGCGGGAATAGTGAATAGTAATTTTTTTTTTCCATAGAAATCAAGGTCAAGCTGATGATATTCTCCATTAAAGGGTGAAAGTATGATATCTTCTTCTTTGAATTCTTCTTCATATTTTCTCATTTTTGGAGTTCTTGGAATATCAAATTCTACTTCTGGAAATCTTCCTTCATAATAAATCTTGTGGTTTGCATCTTCAACGACTAGTTCAAATGGTCCATATGCATATTGACTACCCTTGAAGTTAATGTTGCTGACAATATTTCTGATGTTCTAAATTTTTATCTAATCTTCTATTGAGAGAGTCTCACATTTCTGGTAAGTATCGCTGATGATTTCTGCATGAATAAAAGAGTCTTCATAGGTCTTTCTTCTGAGTAATATTTTATGCTTGGCTTGATGTGGAATGAGTCCATCAAAGATTGGACCAAGAGATTTGATCATAGCTATAACTGTTTTGGTTGTTGGGTTTGAAAAAACGTAGTGAACACAGGTAGCTAATTTTCTTCCTACAAGGTTTGTTTGATCTGGATTGGAGAAATGGATTGCGCCTAAGAATCCATGATCGATGAGGTTTCGTATTGATAATCGGATGAAGGTATTATTATGGTAGAGGAGCATGGGTTTGTAATGTTTGATATCAATTCCCACACGAATAATGTTGTAAGTGAGATTGCAATAGGTTGTAAGGCCATAGTAAGTGGAATTGGCATATTTGAGACCTAGATAAAATGTACGGGTTTCACCAAGGTTTCAAAAGAAATTTTGAATATGGACATGGGTTTGGAAATCTGACAGGTTTGAAAAATGTATTATATGAGTTTTCATTTCTGCTGGTAATGGACTGAGAAAGGTGTGAGGAAAGAAAAAGACTCTAATTCTTTCTCTTTTGACTAGGTCATTTGAAGAGTCTTGAGAAGTCATTTTTGAGCAAGAGGGACCTTGAATAGTTTGTTTACAACCAAGTTGCTGAAACCTATTTTGAGTGAGTGGGCTTGACATCTTAGCAAAATTGTCGTAGTAGTCAGTCACTTTACTAGGTTCTGATGCCATCATTTTCTTTCCCTGAATAAAATTACTTGTTAGAAAATTAGGTAAATAATCGAAAGATCCCTTGATGAATTCAATTTGAAAATCGAAAATAACATGCCATTTGGTAAACATTTTTTTTTAAACTGAATTTTTTCCCAAGACTTCAATTTGAAGTAAAAATTCGTTATTATACAAATCATCTTGAAATATTTGAATACAAAAATCAGTTGATAAATTATTCTTCTTAATGGTAGAACAATAGAGCTGGGGGCCAAATGAAGATCCTCTATGAAAATGAGGCATACTGAAACATGACAAAGTTTTGACTTGTTTGACTTTCTTCATATATTCCTCTGAACAAGAAGAAGGATTCTTTTTGAGTTGAATAATAAAATTAGTATAATAAGGGTATATTAAAGTTTATTGTAATTGGGTTTTGTCTTTGATTTTGTTTGGAAATTTATTTGTGAATTCGATTGCTCTGTAAATTGGGGTGATAGTTCTATGGTGATTATCTTGTCCTAAAATTCTAATTTTGATTTTTGGTTATGATATTGCTATGCTATATCTGATTGTATTTTCTCCTTTTATTTCTTTAGGTTGTTTTTCTTGGAGAAGATTATGTTTTAATTTAAGTAAGTACTTCGTTTTGACTTTAGAGTTTTGATTGTGTTTTATCCTTTCTAGCCTGATCTTGTTCTTTTTTGAAATTATGTTTATTCTTTTTTAATTTTGCAAATTCCTGTATCTCCGTAGCATGATTGTGTTGATTCTTGATCAGGAGTTTCGCTTTCGATTTTTACAATTTCATTCAATTCTTCATTTTCTGAGTCACTTGATGAATTTTTTGTTTCACTGTTCATGAGTAAATTCATTATTTGTTCCTTTAATTTTTTACTACAATCTAGTACTTGTATTATTCTTTCATTTTTCGATTTTTACTATAATGTCTAGGTTTTCAACATATGTAACATATTTTATTTTTTTGTTAGATTTTGGTTTTGATTTAACGACATGTTTCTCTATTTCAAAATATTTTTCCCGTTTACTAAAATTTCTTGGTTTTGGTTTTGAATAATATTTTTTTATGGTTTTGTGTTTTTTTCTTGATTTTAAAGATGGTGTTTTAATTTTTTCATACCCATTGTTGATCCTAAGATTTTGATAAACAATTAAGTGTTGATGTTTTGGGGGAACTAATACTTTAATTGAGTGTTTCAGTGATTTAAAGTTCCAGTGATGAAGTTGCAAATTAAATGGTTGCTAAACAATGATGTTGAAGATAGTAAAGAATTAAGAGTTTGAAGAAATTGGGGAAAACAACTCAGGTAAATGTCAACTCTTAAATATCCCAATTAGGAACACACAGACGGGGCAAAAAGTATTTATTATTTCTGTGTTTTTATTAAGTGAAATTATTTGCTCCAATATGTGATTTGAAAAGAAATAATTTTAAATGACTAGAATGGAATATAAAAAGATTAGTGGAGCTTATTTAGAAGAGAAAATGGTTAAAGGGGCGAAAATGTGAAAGAGAATAGGTTAAAAACGAGTTCAGAATAGAGATCCAAAAGACACAAGTCGACTGGTAAGTCGACCGGACCAATCAGCATGAAGTCTCTGTATCTATGAGTCAACAGGTAGATCGACCAACCAAAAGAAGATAAACTCTCTGAATGTACAAGTCGACAGGTAGGTCGACCGGTGAAAGCAAAATAAACTCTTTGAATCTACAAGTCGACAGACAGGTTAACCGATGAACGCCCTTGGCTACAACCTGAATCTACCAGTCGACTGGTCAATCGACTAGACGTATTATTTTAGGAAACTGTTTATTCCGAGATTATATCCAAAAGTAGCCGTTTTTAGTTAGGATTTAAGAGAGATTTTGGGGATATTTTTATATTTAAGATATACTTCACCTGAAATATAAATCCTATTGATTTGATTCATTAATTTTTAATGTTTCTCAAATTAGTATGTAAAATTGTTTCTATTTTATCTAATTGAGTTTGAGAAATATTTAGGGGATTTAATTAAAATATTTGAAAGTTGTTATTAAGTGAATTGAACAAAAATGAACTCATCATGATATAAGGGGTCTATAAGTACTATTAATTGTCATGACACATGTGAACTAGTCGTTAGAAGGCTGTTTTCATTCTCCCTTAAATAGACCTGCGAATTTCTTATATCATTAAGGAAGAGAAATCATGTCATATCATAAGAGTGAGCTTTTCTAAAAGTTATCTTTTTAAGAGTTTGTGAGCTATTCTAAGAGTGATCTTGAGAATCAATTGCGATTAATCTTTGCTGCTACTTGATTTGAAGTTACATCGATCTATTTATTCTTTCTGTGAATTCCGGGTGAGATTTTTCTAATTATATTCTATCATTGCATTACTTGTTTATATTTTGGAAATTGATCTTAGAAATTATTTTTGTTTTTTATTGAAGAAAATATTTTACAAACAATTTCTTGAATCTGATTACGTGCTCAAATATTTACTACCCATATCTTGTTAAAATCATATTTTCTATCTCATATTTTTCTATCACTAGTTGGGATATTTGATTGACTTATTATTTATCTAGGGTGGTAGAAGTTTTGAGTGAGATTTTCTACTTATCAATTTGTATTGCTGAGTAGTATGACGGGTTAAATACTATTAGGGGTATTTAATCAAGAGTAGCTGGTTTTCAATCTCTTCCTGTAAAGAGATTGAGGTAGTGATTCTTCTGGGATGGAATTGTGATTTTTGAGTGAAATTTATAACGGTTCAATCCTTACCGGGTAAAATGATATTTGGAGTGTTTGGTGAGGTTTTGATTCTTTGGCCTTAGTGTGAAAAATAATTAGGTTATTCTTTAACCTGTAAAACGCAGAGGTTATTCTTTAGCCTAGGAAAAGGATATTGTAAATGTTGATTCTGAGCCTGTAAAAGAATCATTGTGTGGGTTTGATTCCTATCTTTAAAGGGATCTTGAGTATTAGTGGGTACAAATCTCCATGGGGCTCGGAAGAATGTACTTGCCAAGAGTAACTTGGTGAACCCGAATATAACGTGGTGTGCTACAATATTTACTTTGTTTATTTTTGTTGTTTGGTGTGTACTTAGTTAATTATTTAATTCCGCTGTGTTATAAAAATAATAATTAATTTAGGATTAAAATTAATTATTTGATTTATTGAAGTTTTATTCTGATAAATTTATTAAATACCCAATTCACTCCTTCTCTTGTGTATTCTACTAGGCTAACACCCATATTAACTACAAAATCTCCTAATTCGATTTTGCTTTGAAGGAGTTCATTCTTTATTTTTTATTGCAATTTTAAGTTGATACATAAAACTAATCCTTCTTTGTTTATTGCGGTTATTAATTGTCCATAAGTTGATTCACTATAGTCAGTTCCAAGCTCATTTTTAATTCTTTTTTTGATATTTTGGGCAAACAATTTTGGTAATCCTACTATAAATCTTTCTTTCCAATAGGCTTCTCTGCTATCTTCTCCAAAAAATATTCTTAACAAAAAAATATCTTTATACCATTCGAAATCTTGCAATTTTGGACATCTAAGATTTGATAGTATTTCATTATTGATTTCTCCAAGATCCATGGATTTTCCTATAAACGCTTTTGATATTGTCCAAAGTAAAATACAGATGGCGTCGGAAACTGTTATGGGTTCTTGACTAATTCCTTCATTTTTTATTTTGACGACATTTATAATTATTATTTTTCATCATCAGTGAGGGTATTATCCCAACATCCTCTTAATTGTCCAGTATATCCTTGAGCCATTAATTTAACTAAAGGGATTTCTTCCATACCTCTGTTTTTGTGGGCTACTACTGCCATAACCATTTCATCAAGTATTCCTAATATTTGATATTCTGTTAGTCCTTCAATGTTTCATTCATAGATAGATGAACCGTTATAAGTTGATCTAGTAACAAATGTTTTTTCATATAATTGTCGGGAAAAGAGGGTCTAGGATAATAGAGTTTTTGAGTTTGTTTCCAATTTGGATTTTCTCTTGAATATTGTATTCTTTTGATTTCTGGGTTATTATATTCATCGAATTAACTCCTAAGTTCTTCTTCCATTGACAAGGTGTTAACGACATTTTCTTTTATATTTAATTTTAATAATTTTTTGTTAACAATGTCAAATAATTCATCTATTTCTTTTGAAATTTTATTTCCTAAATCACATTTGAAATCATCATCTTCTTTATTGTCTTGAGATTTTAATTGTTTTGTTTCTACTAAAGTATTAAGAGCATTTTTTTTATTAGATTTTCTTTTTTTTGTTGTTTTGGGTAAAGTATTAACAATCTTGTCTATTAATTTTGATTTGGATAGTTTTTTGTCAATGGTGTTTATTAAATCATTTATTTTTTTATTGGCATGAATTTTTTATTGTTCTAAATTAGTAAGTAATATCTGGTTGTTTTGATTATTATTTTCTGTATTATTTTGAGAGTTAGTCTCTATAGAATTGTTATCCTGAATTTGATTATTATTTATTATTTTCCATGTTCTTTTATTTGTTTGAATAGTTTGAATATATTTTTTCTTATAATATTTATAATATTTAAAGAAGTGTATATTTATTTTTTCTCCAATTATTTTCTTTTTCCATCTTGACTTAATTTTTTCTCTTTCTTCTGCAGAATATTTTTTGAAAATTTTATTTCTTTTTTTAGTGTTACTTTCTTGCTTGAATTCTTTTCTTATGTAGTCCGTATTAATTTCAAATTATTTATTGATAGTTAATATTTGATTATTTCTTTGATTTTTATTTAGGATTTGAGAGGCAGTAAGAGAGAAATAATCGTCGGATTCTTCTCCAAAAATTTCTTGAGGAGTGTTAGATTCGAAATTAACTCCTCTTAGTTTGTAATATTTATTGGTTTTGTATAAAGACCTGAAATACTTTTTCTATCTAAATCTTGATAATTTTTAAATGTTTCAGCAGAGTTAAGTCTTCCTGATTTAATGAAGGGTGTTTAAAATTTTATTGTAAAATTTCTATCTTGATCTTGACTAAAACTTGTTGGTACAGTTTTTGACAATCATACTATTGTAACTTCTTCAATTAATTTTTGAAAATTTCATTCTCGTCAAGTTATGATTTCAATCCATTGGAGTTTTCTAGATTGAGAGATCAAAACAGTTCTATCTTCATTAGCTTGAATAAATGTTGTCATTTCTTTAGGACTTTTTTTTTTTCCTTTTTTTTTTTTTTTTTTTTTTTTTTTGGCGTTACGAAATATTGTTGATGTTGTTACTTTGTAATATACTGTATAAATTATTTCTAAGTTTTTTTTATCCTTTGCTCATTTTGTAATTTTTTGATTAAATATCTAAAGTTAAAATTTTGTCTAATGATTCGTCAATTAAGTCAGGTCTAATATTTTGATAACATTCAAAATATATTGGTCCTTCAGCTATATTTTCATATAGCATTCCTAATAAAGAGTCGTCAAATTCTTGATGTCTTCAATCCCTAAGGACTACGCATATGGGTTTATTTAATCATTCTCTAGTTAAGGGAAATATTCTTACTTGTACTAATCCGATGTGAATTTTATCATAATTTTGAATAAAAGTTTGTAAATCATCTTTTATTAGTAGTCTTAATTTTTGTCTTGAATTATAAGAGTGCAAGGTTGTTGAATTATTGACTATGATAATTCAAGACAAAAATTAAGACTACTAACAAAATATGACTTACAAACGTTTATTCGAAATTACGATAGAATTTATATAAAATTATCAAAAACTGTAACAACAAGTTTTAGTTAAGATCAAGATAAAAGTATTATAATAAATTTTTAAACACCCTTAATTAAGTCAAGAAACCTTAACTCTACTCAAACATCTGGAGATTATCAAGATTTAGGTAGAAAAAGTATTTCAAGTGTTTTCATGTAACCACATAAATATTACAAGTTAAGAAAAAATAATTTTGAATCAAATACGCCTCAAGGAATTTATGGAAAAGAATCTGAAGGTTCTTTATCTCTTACTGCCTCTCAAATCTTAACAATCAATAAAGAATTCGAAATAGATATGAACTATTTAAGAAAAGAATTTATACAAGAAAGTAACACTAAAGAAAGAAATAGATTTTTCAAAAAACATTCATCAGAAGAAAGAGAAAAAATAAAGACAAAATGGAAAAAGAAAATGATTAGAGAAAAAAGAAATATACACTTCCTTGATTATTATAAATATTACAAGAGAAATATATTCAATCTATTCAAACAAACAAGAAAACATGGAAAACAATAGATAATAATCAAAATGTTAATTCAATACATCCACCCTTAGACTAAATTGAAATTGAACACAAAAATTTCAAAATTATAGCCTCTCCTTTCAAAAACATTGAAACTAACTCTCATAATAATACTGATCATATTATTAGTCAAAATAATTATACCAACCAAATACTAAATACTATTTCAAAACAACTAAATTGCATAGAAAATACTCTTGAAACTTTAATAGAAACAAAGCAATCAAAATCTCAAGACAACAAAGAAGTTAAGCATGAAATAAAATCTCAAAATCCAATTCATAAAGTTTTTGAAGTAGATGATGATATCAAATTTGATTTAGGAATTAAATATTCAAAAGAATTAAATGAATTGTTAGATATTGTTAACGAAACATTATTAAAATTAAACATAAAAGAAAACACTGTCAATTCGAGGAAGATAAAAACCCAAAAATCAATAGGATACAATATTCAAGAGAAAAATCAAATTGGAGACATACTCAAAAACCCTATTATCCTAAACCCTATTTTCTTGACCATTTATATGAAGAAAGACTTGTTACTAGGTCGACTTATGATGGTACATCTATTAACGAATAGAATATAGATGGATAACAGAATATCAAATATTACGAGTACTTAACGAAATGGGTATGGCAGTAGTAGCCTACAAAATGAGAAATAAGGGAGAAGTCTCAATAGTCAAACTAATAACTCGAGGATTTACAAGACAATAAGAAGATGGTGGGATAATACCCTCACCGGTAAAGAAAAGGCTAATATTATAAATGCCGTAAAAATTGAAGGACCTAATCAACAACCCGAATCAGATGCTGTTAGCACCCTAATCTGGACAATAACAAAAGCATTCATTAGAGAACCCAAAAACGTGATCTATAAAAATGGTAAAATTTTAGCAAATCTTAGAAGCCCAAAACTGCAAGGCTTTAGATGATATAAAGATGTATTTTTGTCAAAAATATTTTTTAGAGTAAATAGCAGAAAAGTTTATTGGAAAGAAAGATTTATAGCGGGATTACCAAAATTGTTCGCCACAAATGTCAAAGAAAGAATTTGGAAGTAGCTGGGAACTGGCTATAGGGAATTAACTTATGGAAAAATAATAACCACAATAAACGAAGAAGGACTAGTTTTATGTAATAACTTAAAATTGCAATAAAAAATGAAGAACGAACTCCTTCAAAGAAAAAATGAATTAGGAGATTTTTGTAGTCAATATGGGTATGAAAAAATTCAAGCATCATCTTTAAAATCAAGACAAAAAAGCAAAACTGTCAAAAAATATTATTCAAAACCAAAACCAAAAAATTCTAGTAAAAGGGAAAAATATTTCGAAAGAGAGAAACCTGTCGTTAAATCAAAAAAAAAAAAAAAAAATCTAACAAAAAGAAAACAATATGTTACAAATGTGGAAACTTGAACATTATAGTAAAAATTGTAAAATGAAAGAGAAAATACAAGTACTAGACTATAGCAAAAAATTAAAGGAACAAATAATGAACTTACTCATGAACAGTGAAACAAAAAATTCATCAAGTGAATCAGAAAATGAAGAATTAAATGAAATTGTAAAAACCGAATGCGAAGCTTTTGATCAAGAATCAACAGAATCATGTCACGAGGATATAGGATTTTTCAAATGTTCAAAAACAATAAATGTAATTTCAAAAGAAAGTCAGATCATGTTAGAGATGCTAGAACACATTCAAGACTCTACTGTTAAAGGAGAATACCTATTCAAATTCAAACATAATCTTATCCAAGAAAAACAATCTAGGAAAATAGAGGAAGAATATAATGTAAAAAATATGATTGGGTAAACCTAAGTCACAGCCCATAATTCAACTTCTTCAACAAGAAATTAATAACATTAATAACAAATTACAAACAAAAATCAATGATCTCAAATATCAAAATAAAATTATTCAAGAAGAAATCAATCTTATCAAAAAAGTAAAAGAATTCACCAAAGAAGATTCAAGCTCAGAGGAAGAAGAAGAAACAAATAAAGAAGAAGAAGTAAATATTAACCAAGAAATAGAAAAATATAACAATCAAGACGACAAAAATCAACAATCCTTTTTAGGATACATGTCAAGAATCTATATTCACAAATGGTATACAAATATTAAAATAATCATCAATAGTGATTTTATAACAGAGACCCAAGCCTTAGTAGATACAGGAGCTGATTTAAATTGTATTCAAGGACTTATTCAAAGTCAGTACTTTGAGAAAACATTAGATTGGCTCTATGGCGTGGATAATTCAAAATTAAAAATGAATTACAAAGTTTCAAATGCTCTTATTAGGAACAATAAAAATGTTTTCCTTAGAACTACTTTCATGATAGTGAAAGACATACAACAATCCCTAATTTTGAGAACTCCATTCTTTACACTTCTCTATCATTTTCAAGTTGATAACAATGGAAGTCCTACATTTACTGCCAGACAAAAGGTACCTTTTTATTTTACAAACAAAATGAAGGAAAAGGAAATCAACACTCTAAAAGATTTAACAATAAATATAATATGACTAATTTTCATTTCCTTTTTACAGATAGACGGTCATCGAGAAGATTTTAGGAAAAATTTATTTCTTCCTACCTATTTCAGAAATTCTAAAAAATCCTTCAAGTCATTAGTAAAAACAAATGATAAATTACAATGCATAATTGACAATATTTGGAATCTAGAAAATCCCTCACCAATAAAAGTTCGTACCATTTTAGCAACTATTCAATATTTTGCTTAAAATGAATTTTGAGCATCTTCATCTTCAAACCACTTTGGAATTTGTCAAAATTGTGAAACCCTCGCAAGATGTTATGAAAATCTTTATCAAAGACGAGAAGCGTTTTTCAAAGAAAAATTGAACTTAAAAAACAAAAATTTAAAGCTTCAACATTCTCTCTCCCACTTAATTGTTGAAATTTTTAAATACCAACATCCTTCAAACCCCTTATGCTCATCCTCATCCCGATTCGATCTGTCTGAATTAAAAAATAACTCAGTCTTCATTTTTGAAGAACTCAAGAAAGAAAAAGCCCGAGCCTTTTTCTTTCCACTTAATTTCTTGAGCCCATTACCATACCACATAGCCCAAAACATTATCCAAATCGCCAATGAAAAGGATCAAAAAAATCCAAACCCATATGCAAGCCCATCTTCAACATATTAATCAAGCAAACATCACTATTCCAAGCCTCAAGATCCAACATAATTCTTACTACAATCTTACTTCCTACTGCCAAAATGACCTCCACCGCTTTGAACCAAAATACTAATCCAGTGTTGACTGTGCATGCCACCTTACCTAGAATATCATCAGAGTGGCCATTGACCTAAACAATTACCAACCCATAGAGAATCCTTCATTTTTCCAAAGAAGATTCGTCTGCAAAGATTCGTATGTCAATAAACTTTTGTATAAAATGATAAGTATTTTGTTAGTTCAGAAGGAGGAAAAACTCAACGAAAAAATAACATGAGAAAATTTTCTCAAGGCAAAATTATTACTACAAAATTATGAGTGTTCAAATATTTTCTTAAGTATTTCTCTTGTACCCTCCAAGATCTTTCCACTACTTGTAAAGGTTTATTCAAGATTTCCTCTGTAAATTTTTAATATTTTATTTCATGTATTTCAATATTTATTTCATGTATTGTCAAGGAAAAATTACTACTACAAAATTATGAGTGTTCTAATATTTTCTTAAGTATTTCTCTTGTATCCTCCAAGATCTTTGTAGACGAATCTTCTCTGGAAAAATTATAGATTCTCCTTTGAAATATTTGCACCTTGTCCCTTCAATAATTTAGGGATGTCTCATAAGTTTACTCTTGAACCAAGTTTGAAAGAAAATATTATGTCTTTTGAGGGTAGCCTTCTCAAAAACTTTGGCCTAACCTTTGCCTTTAGAATGGGTATTAGAATCCTTCGTACAAGGAAAATCTCTTCAAGTGGCCTTAATATTGTCATTTCCGACCTTTTGGCACATGTGATAATGTACTTGGGTTATTCTCCTTGACATGTGGACAATATGTGATGATGTAAGTGATGACGAATTATTGATACAATTATTGCGATAATCATACCACACATGGGTGGTGGCCTTTAGGTAAAAAACACATGATCATAAACAATATCATATCAATTATTGAATTTTTGCAGGAATAGTGAATATTTTTTTAATTTTTTTTAATCTTCCATCATGTTATCCAAGTTATATTCTTCAAAATCAGAACCACATCCTGGAGGGAAAACTTCATCCTCAAACATAGGGTCATGATTGAGTTCTTGAAGCCATTTTTCTTTGTAATGGTTTATCAGAGGGGATTTGATATTGATCGGAAATTTGACTTCAGGAAGGTAATCTTGATCATGATAAATTTTCTGAATTGAGTCTTCTGCTACAAGTTTGAGAGGGCATAAATATAAACAATGCGTCTGAAGTCAATTTTTTTAACGGCATTCCAAATAATCCAATGCTCTATTTCATCTTCAAGAGGAACACAGTAGTTGATCCAGGCAGAATTTATCCAAGGCATTCTTAGAGGAGTTCTCTCTTTATCGAACAACAAACTTTTTTCTCTTTTGATAAGGGTAATTTTATGCTTGGCTAAAGTGGGGTGTAGTCTGTTGAAAATTGGGCCAACAGATTTTATATAGACTTTGATTCTTTGAATATAATTTTGAGAGAAAATATTGAGCATACAGGTTGAAAGTCTTTTTTCCAAATTGAAAGTATGGTCTGGGTTATAAATATTGAATTGGGCCAAATAACAACAGTCTAAAAGCTTTTGGGCTGTAAGGATAATGGTTTCATTTTCGAAGGAAAGCTCTATGGGTTGGTAATTGTTTAGGTCAATGGCCACTCGGATGATATTGTAGGTAAGGTGGCATGGACAGTCAACACTGGATTGGTATTTTGGTTCAAAGCGATAGAGGTCATTTTTGCAGCAGAAAGTAAGATTGTAGTAAGAATCATGTTAGATCTTGAGGCCTGGAATATTGATATTTGACTGATTAATATGCTAAAGATGAGCTTGAATATGGGTTTGGATTTTCGATCCTTTTGATTGGCAATTTGGATAATATTTTGGGCTATGTGGTATAGTAATAAGCCCAAAAATTTCAGTAGAAAGAAAAAGACTTTGTCTTTTTTTTTTTTTATTGAGTTCTTCAAAAATAAAGATTGGGTTATTTTTGAATTTGGACAGATCGATTCGGGATGAGGACGGTCATAAGAGGTTTAAATGATGTTGGTATTTAAAAATTTCAACGGTTAAGTCGGAGAGAGAGTGTTGAATCTTTAAAATTTATTTTTTTTAAGTTCAATGTTTCTTTGAAAAACTCTTCTCCTTTTTAATGAAGATTTTCAGAACATGTTGCAAGGGTTTCACAATTTTGACAAATTCCAAAGTGGTTTGAAGATGAAGATGCTGAAAATTATTGATGATTATTTTAATATTTGTATACCATTTGTGAATATAGATTCTTGGCATGTATCCTAAAAAGGCTTGTTGATTTTTGTCGTCTTGATTGTTATATTTTTCTATTTCTTGGTTAATATTTATTTCTTCTTCTGCCTCTAAGCTTGAATTAGAGTTTGAATCTTCTTTGGTGACTTTTTTTTTTTATATATAAGATTTATTTCTTCTTGAATAATTTTATTTTGATATTTGAGATCATTGATTTCTTTTTGTAATTTGTTATTAATGTTATTAATTTCTTGTTGAAGATGTTGAATTGTGGGCTGTGACTTTGGTTTACTCAGTCTTTGGATTATATTTTTACATTATATTCTTCTTTTCTTTCCCTAGGTTGTTCTTCTTGGATAAGATTATTTTTTAATTTGAGTAGGTATTCTCCTTTAACAACAGGGTTTGATTTTGTTCCTTTAATTTTTTGCTACAATCTAGTGCTTGTATTTTTCTTTCATTTTACAATTTCTACTATAATGTCCAGGTTTTCCACATTTGTAACATATTCTTTTCTTGTGTTAGATTTTGGTTTTTATTTAATGACAGGTTTCACTCTTTCAAAATATTTTTTCCATTTGCTAGAAATTTTTGGTTTTGGTTTTGAATAATATTTTTTGACGGTTTTGTTTTTTTGTCTTGATTTTAAAGATGGTGCTTGAATTTTTTCATACCCATATTGACTACAAAAATCTCTTAGTTCATTTTTGCTTTGAAGTAGTTCGTTCTTCATTTTTTATTGCAAATTTAAGTTATTACATAAAACTAGTCCTTCTTTGTTTATTGCGGTTATTATTTGTCCATAAGTTAATTCACTATACTTTCTTTGACATTCATGGCAAACAATTTTGGTATTCCCTCTATAAATCTTTCTTTCCAATAAGTTTCTCTTCTATTTACTCCAAAAAATATTTTTGACAAAAATACATATGTATACCATCTGAAGTCTTTCAGTTCTTGGCATCTAAAATTTGCTAAAATTTCATCATTTTTATAGATCAAGTTATTGGATTCTTTAATGAATGCTTTTGTTATTATCTAGATTAGGGTGCTAACGGCATCTGATTCGAGTTGTTGACTAGTTCCTTCAATTTTTACGGCATTTATAATATTAACCTTTTCTTGATCGGTGAGGGTATTATCCCACCATCCTCTTAATTATTCTATAAATACTTGAGTTATTAGTTTGATTATTGAGACTTCTCCCTTATTTCTCATTTTGTAGGTTACTGCTGCCATACCTTTTTCGTTAAGTGCTCCTAATATTTGATATGCTGTTAATCCGTCTATATTCCATTTGTAAATAGATATACCATAATAAGTCGACCTAGTAACAAGTCTTTCTTTATATAATTGGTTCGAAAAAGAGGGTCTAGGATAATAGGGTTTTTGAGTTTGTCTCCAATTTGATTTTTCTCTTGGATATTGTATCCTATTGTTTCTGGGTTTTTATCTTCCATGAATTGACTCCTAAGTTTTTCTTCTATTAAGAAAGTATTAACAGTGTTTTCTTTTATGTTCAATTTTAATAATATTTCGTTAACAATATCTAACAATTCATTTACTTCTTTTGAATTTTTAATTCCTAAATCAAATTTGGAATCATTTTCTACTTCGAAAACTTTATGAATCGGATTTTGAGATTTTATTTCATTCTTAACTTCTTTGTTATCTTGAGATTTTGATTGTTTTGTTTCTATTAAAGTTTCAAGAGTATTTTCTATTCTGTTTAGTTGTTTTGAAATAGTATGTAGTATTTAGTTGTTATAATTATTTTAACTAATAATATGATTAGTATTACTATGAGAGTTAGTTTCATTTTTTTTAAGGGAGAGGTTATAAGTTTGAAATTTTTGTGTTCGATTTCAATTTTGTCTAAGGGTGGATATATTGAATTAACATTTTGATTATTATATATTATTTTCCATATTTTCTTGTTTGTTTGAAAGCTTGAATATATTGTCTCTTATAATATTTATAATAATCAAGGAAGTGTATATTTCTTTTTTCTCTAATCATTTTCTTTTTCCATTTTGTCTTTATTTTTTCTCTTTCTTCTAAAGAATCTTTTTTGAAAAATCTATTACTTTCTTTGGTGTTACTTTCTTGCGTAAATTCTTTTCTTAAGTAGTGCATATCTATTTTGAATTCTTTACTGATTGTTAAGATTTGAGAGACAGTAGGAGATAAAGAACCTTCAGATTCATTTCCATAAATTCCTTGAGGCGTATTTGATTCAAAATTAATTCTTCTTAACTTGTAATATTTATTTGGTTTCGTTAAAACGCTTGAAATTCTTTTTCCCCCTAAATCTTGATAGTCTTCAGATGTTTGAGTATAGTTAAGGCTTCTTGATTTAATTAAGGGTGTTTGAAAATTTATTGTAATATTTTTATCTTGATCTTGACTAAAATTTGTTGTTACAGTTTTTGATAATTTTATGTAAATTCCATTGTAATTTTGAAGAAAAGTTTGTAAGTCATCTTTGTTAGTAGTCTTAATTTTTGTCTTGAATTATCAGAGTGCAAGGTTGTTGAATTATTGTCTATCTTGATGGCATATTCTTGTTCATTTTCTATAGATCCTACTTGTTTGATAATTTTTGAATTAGATTTTGAAATTTTCCAAATTTCTTTTGTGTTTTGTTCCGGAAGACTTGTACCTTTTCAATTTTTAAGTCTATTTTCAATATTACAGAGGGACATGTGGAATTCTTTAGGACCTGATTTGGAATTAGAACCAAATAAGTCTGATTCTAGGTTAGGGCTTGAGACGGTGTTCTTACCTTTTTTAAAGACGTTTCGAAATAATTCTTCCGTAGTTTAGGGCTTATATTATTTTCTTTCCTGACGGTAGTAAAAGGTTCATAACCTAGATTGGAACACCACTGGGACCACCTTACTTGGGTTGACCAACGAACTTACTGGCTTACTAACGCCTAGCAGTTCTACCCACTTTACTCATATGATTCAAGAGAAATAATATAAACTTGCAACTACAAAATAATTATCACGGTCGACAGAAGAAGGAGTGGAGGTCAACCTATGGGAAAGAGATGTTTAGCTTGGGGTACATCCTGAATCGAGCAGTCGACCTAAGCCTTTTGGTCAGTCAACTGACGGTCAGTTTCAGGATTCAAGGATTTCATAGTTTTGATCCAAAAAGTAGCCGTTACTAGCCGTTTTAGGGTTAGAATATAAGAGATATCTTAGGGATCTGATGGAATTTAAGATATATAGTTGATATTTTACTATCCCTATAGATATAGTTCAAGTATTTTGATTATTTCTCAATTTGGTTCTTGTAATTCTTTCTATCCTCTATAATTTTATTTGAGAAAATGTTTGAGGGACTTAATTAAACATTTTAAGAGTTATAATTGAGTCAATTATACCAGGATTAAGTCATAATGATATAAGGGGTCTATTAGAGTAATTATTTGTCATGATATATGAGAATTAGTCGTTGGAGGACTTGTTCTAATTAAATATAAATAGACTTGCGTTTTTTAGGTTTCAATAATCCCAACCATTCATATCTTAAGAGTTATTCAGTTCTTATTCTTTCTAAAGAGTGATCATTCTAAAATCATACTAAGTGATTGTGAGAAGTATTCTTGAGAAGTGTTCTTCAGAAAAATTACTGTGGATTATTGTTACTGCTAACTTGAAGTTTCATTGCTAATCATTCTTTATTCGGTGGATTCCTGGTGAGATCGTTCCAAGTTTTTTCTATTAATTGTTGTGTGATATTATTGTTTAATACTTGGAATTTTGATCTTTGAAATAGTTTTCCGGAATTTTAAATTGAAAATTATTTTTGAAACGATTTTTTGAGAAAATCCGATTACATGCTAAATTGCTTGCTACCAGTTTTGTTAAAATCAGATTTTAAAATTCTCACTGTATTTCTATCACTAGTATCAGGACATTAATTGATTTCAAATTAATCTGGGATAGTAGAAGCTCCAAGTGAGAAAAAGACTTATCAATTTTTTAATTGGTGAGTTGTGTGTCAGATTAGATACTATTGGGAGTGTCTAATCAAAGGGTAGCTAGTTTCAATCTCTTTCGGTAAAGAGATTGAGGTTTTGATCTTTGCCTAGAGTAAAAAAAGATTAGGTGTTAATTCTTCCTGAATAGAATTAATTTTGAGTGAATTTATAACGGTTCAATCCTTACCGGGTAAAAGAATACTAGGAGTGATTTTTGTGTGAGGTTTAATTCTTAGCATAAGCATAAAAAGAATGAGAAATTCCTCTAAAGGTCTCATAAGTATAAAACATCACTTATGGGAGTCCCATCTAAGGGATATTTTTACTCTTGGGATGGGATCTAGAAAATGATGTTTTTCACTCATGGGACCTCTCACTAAGTTACCCTAAAAGAATTAGGTTAATCTTTAGCCTGTGAAAAAAATAAGGTTATTCCTGAGCTTGTGAAAAGGAATTATAAAACTTGATTCTGAGCATGTGAAAAGAATCATTTTATAAGGGTTTGGTTCTTACCTGGTTAAAGGAATCATAGTGATTAGTGGGTTCAAATCTCCGCGAACCTTGGGAGACTAGATTAGCCACGAATAGTTTGGTGAACCAGTAAAAATTTCTAGTGTGTTGCTTTACTTACTTTATTTATATTTTATTATTTGGTGTGCATTTAGTCAATAATACTTATCCGTTGCTATAAAGATGATAATTAATTTAGGGTAAAATTAATTATTTGATTTTTGAAGTATTATTATTTGGATTAATTTTTTTTATCTACCCAATTCACCCCCTCTTGGGTAGCTCGATGCGCCAACATTCTGAACATATGAATGTAAAATATTTTTTGTGTACTTCTGTGAGTCTGGTCTTCTTCCTGATATTTTTGCCAAGCCATTTTCTGCTCGGCACAATTTTTAGAGTCATAAAATTTTGACAAGTTTACAAAAGCTTCTTTTAAAAAAAACTTTTTGTTTCTGTCCAGGGCCATGGACCACAACCCCCTGTCCAAGACACGAGTTGATTGTAAGGAAATGGAGTCGGAAACTTAGGATGAGGGTTTCCCAGGACGCCTGGTCCTCTTACTCCATAGGGATTCAACGCAGCGGTTGGTTCCCCGTGGTCGATCATTGGTGAGTTCTCCCAAGTTGGGTTCATTCCGAAACCTTTTCAGGTTATCTCAATTTAGTCCATACAGGAGCACCTTCCCCTTTAAAACGTTGAACTTATTGTCGATTGGTGGGAAGAATTACTTAGTTGCAGGTCCTCAAACCCGATTAATGCCCCGCCCTTGGTAGATGACCTTAGCCTTTTTTCGGGTATGGACTATTGACCTCTAGAGAGAGTTTGGTTATCACTCTTGACGCTGGTCGCCGGGATGAGGCTTGTGGAGAGTCCTCCACGATGTTGAGTGTCGTGAGGCCATTTTTTGAGATTAATCCTCAACTTTAAGTATCGGGATGTCATTTACTTGGGGGAGCATAAGGCACATTACACAAAACACTTTCGTTATTTTGATAAGCAAAAACCATTACACTGTATAAACTAGAAATTATTTATAAAGATGGATCTTCCCCATAGAAGTAGTTTTTCAGATGGTCAGCATTCCACATGTGCCTGAGCGGCACACCTTCCTTTGTCTCAAGATCGTAGGTGCCTGAACGCATGATCCCGGTGACTCTGTACGGCCTATCCCAAGAAGGGCTTGCTTTCCAGTGCCATGTTCTTTAGAGGCTAAAGTAAAATTTTTGAGAACAAAGTCGCTGATGTCGAAGGAACGAGAGTGGACTTGTCAGTCATAGTATCTCGCCACCCTCCATGGGTAGGCAGCTTTCCAAACCTGGGCTTGTTCCTTTTGTTCTTCGATGAGGTCAAGGTTCAACAACAACGCCACATCATTCTTGACTTGATTAAAGGATTGGTAGTTTTGAGAGTCCGCACGCTTATTTTCACGGGGATGACGGCGTCAGAGCCAAAGGCCATGACAAAAGGTATTTCTTCGGTAGGAGTTCTTAGAGTAGTGTAATTCGAGCCAGAGGCTCAGCCTCGACCCACTTTGTAAAATAGTCAATGGCGACGACTAGAAATTTCCTCTGCCCAGTCCCCTGGAGAAAGGGTTTAAGCAGGTCAATGCCCTACTGAGCAAAGGGCCACGGACTAATAATTGGAACCAACATAGTTGGAGGAGCGTGAGGGTGTGGGGAAAATCTCTAATACTTATCATATTTTTTTTACGAATTCCACGGAATCCTCATGCATTTTAGGCCAAAATATCCTTGGCGGAGTAGCTTGCTGACGAGGGACCTACCCCCCGAGTGGTTGCCGGACAATCCTTAGTGAGTCTCACTCAGGACATATTTGGCTTCTTCTAGACGGAGACACCTAGAATAGGGGCCCAAGAATGACCTCTGGTACAAAACTCCATCAATGAGAGTGTACCTTGCTACCCGATAACATATCCTCCTGGCCTCCGTACGGTCCCCAGGGAGGGCACCCCACTCAAGATAATGTTTGATTGGGTCCATTCAAGTTGGCTGGTCTGTGAGTTCATAAATAGTAGCCACTGAATCCGAGGCTGCAATGCTTACAGTGTCAAGGTACTCCACAGGGATGCTTCTCTTCAAAGTCCACCCCACCACCGAGGTGAGATTCGCTAGGGCGTCAGTGTGCCTGGTAGTGAATTATTTCGTCACTACGATACTACAAGTATACAGGTCAAGTTTTAATGGTATGTGAAGAGTAAGGGTTGTCGTATCCACAGGGATTGGTTTAAATTGTCTTTAAGTACCGCAATTATTGTAACTTAACTTTATATAGGCAGTCATATTTTAGGATTTTGTAAATATAAACTAAAATAAATATAACTACGAAAATAAAATAAAATATGGATTATCTATGCACAAATGTTCTAGGGGCTTGATTTTATCTCGTTATTCCCTTGTTGTCCTATAAAGTAAATTATTAGTCAATTTCGTTTATTCAGTAATCAAGGTCCTCGTGCTATTACTCTCTCACTAACTCTCCCGAGTGTCAAATGAGAGAATATGTAATCACTTCAATGTTGATATCCTTATCTCATATTTAGGTGAAAACAATCGTTATTCCTGACCTTATAGAATACACAAGCTTTAAATATCTCCCGATCTATTAAAACTTATGTTGTGTTTAACCTAAGTCCAAACCCGAGATTACTTCTCCAGAGTGTCAAATCTCAAGTTCTCAAATCAACCAAAATGTCATATGTGAGCATAAATTGGAAGCTTTATAAAGGCAAACACAATTGAATAGAAAACCTAGTTGGTAAATCTAAAACTTGATCACCTCCCGATTTTACAAAATTCTAAATTCCCAACTCGATTACTTAGGTGTTGATTTTCTCCCAGACTCACAACAACCTAAGTTATGCACTCCTAATTCTAGTTATGAATTCAACCTCTCCCGAGTATAAAATTTGTAACCTAAAATTTTCGAACTCAATGGCCACATGAATCAAATACATTAGGCCTAATAGATGCATAAAATGGAATTAAATCTAACAACAAAATAATCTAACATGGTTCAAATGAGACTTCATCAAGCCCAAGATCTAGATTACGAACACAACATAGATAGATCCATAGCTAATCTTCTCAAAAAAATCATATATGTAAGCATGCTCAACACAAAATTACAAATACAAACTTAAAATAAAATATTAAGGAGAGAGAAAGGAAGAGAAAATCTTATTGTGGGTTTGAGTTCTAAATCTTTAATGCCAAGTGTCATCGATGGTGTTTTCTTCTTCAATTTCACATCAAAACACAATCAATCAGTGTTTTCTAGCCCAAAATTTCCTCCAATATGAATCTCTTCTCCCAAAATCACCTCCCCTTGTTTTGAGCTTAAGATGGTATTTATAGGGGGGTCAAAAAATAGGGATTTATTAGTTTAAAGACGATGCAAGTGGTGCAGATAGAGCTACAACATGGTAAGGGTAAAAACCAACCCATTAATACTAATGGGAGGGCGCTACAGCGCCTGTTTGTGCGTTGTAATGTGCTTTGGACAGCGTCGATGCCTCTTTTGTATTTGGCCGTAAATTTATTTTCCATACTCCGATTGATGTGATTCAAAAGTCTATGGAAAGTCAAGACATATATACAACTTCTATGTTTTGCGTTTCTATAAATTCGGATTGAATCATTGTCACAATTGGTCTTGAAGGTACAATATTTAGCCTCATTTTGCGCCTTTTCTCCCATTTATTGTATTCCTAAAAAACAACACAAAAACACATTAAACTAAAAATATGATTAAAAACACACAAATATTTTAATCTAAAAGTATTTGATTTGTGGGTAAATAAACCACTCATCAAATACCCCCAAACTCAAACGTTTGTTTGTCCTCAAGCAAAAGAAAAGGAAAGAAAAGACAAAACAAATCAAGTACTAAAAATTTAATGATAAAAACTTGAGTTTTATATCGAATCAAAAACAGTGCAATAATCTCGGCAATGACAAGATGCTCCAAGCTCAAATGAAATGCACACATTGAGATTATCTAGAATTTGGATTTTAAGTATCAATCTCAACCCACTCAAGACTCTCGATGTGTAAGTGTGTGCACAATCACTCTCACCTGAACAAATGAACCCCGAATGCATTTATGTACGAAAGAGATAGTGAACGATCTCTAGATGGTGAATTTAAGAACAACCATAAGCCCAATTTTTGTGTTCCTCTCCACTAATTGTGTAGGTATATATGTTATTGGAGATCAAAATGACTTTGTGGGTTTGTAATGTATGGATAGAGTAAAAGGTAGATGAAAATTTCATGTTTAGGCTCAAATCACCCTAGGCATATATCACAACTCATAGATCTTGCACAATTTTCCAGAAAAGGTTTCACCGACTCCTCGTTTCATCAAATATCTTCTTTCAATCAATCCCATAATGTATTATTCACAAAACATACCAAAACAAACAAAATAGGCGAGAACCACACCCCTAAACTTAAACTCAACATTTTCCCCAATGTTGTAGGGAAAAAACAAGAGGAAAAATGGGATACTTACCACTATACTACAACGTTTTTTTTTTCAACATAGACAACACAAATTCAAACATACATCCCACTCCACAAATGACTTTCAGACATAACCCATGCTAGTCGTTACGCTCAATGATCCATGCAAATATGCCAATTAGTGACGGGTTTAGGAAGTGAAAAAACATGTAATGGGTCGGATGCATAAAAGTGGGTAGTGAAATAATTAGGCAATGAGGCTTAACAGGGGTAAGGAATGATAAAAAAAATTTCACGGGTTAGCTTCAAAGGCCTAAACGATCCAAAGAATGCCTAAACCATATCTCCAATAACAGATAACCTAGTATTTCGCCTCAAACTTCACTCAAATAGGTTCTAGCATTCATGAGATGTTAAAGCGTACCTACAGCACATAAATATTTTTTGAGTACCCAAAAGGCCAAGTGATCGTGATTTATGGTGCTCAAGTGTAACGAGTAAAGAGTGAATTTCAATTAACATAAGTTAAGCACACAAAAATCTCAATGCAATACATATCAAATGACCTAAGAAAACATCGAGTGTCTAAATTCATCATCAATTTTAAGTCCTTTCATCTAAAAAAAACTCACAATTTATTCAAACAACTAACAAAAGGAAAAATAAACTAAAAACATGGCCAAAACAACACAAGATATAAGACGAAAATCACACATACGATCATTTCCTAACCCAACACATAAACGCCAACATGTGTCTCACCCCCAAACTCAAAGTAAAACATATATTCAAATTAAACACAATGGAATAAGACACGTAATTGGGAGGCAAGACAATCTTTCCTCTGAGTGTGGTCAACGGTGATGCTCCAAGCAAAGTGACTGGTGTGGGGCTTTCTTCCATAGTGTGCATCCTTAGGCCCCATTATTTGAAAACTTGGGTTACCTCCCAAAAAGCACTTGGTTTAACGTCCTCGGCTTGACACAAAGAAGAGCTTGTTAAAGAGCGACTTCTGCCCATAATATGTGTCATATAACAGAACATATGCGTCTTGTTTCAGAACGCTCTCAAGTTTGGCGAGAGGTGGCATTGATCGACACGTACTCTCAACGTGACTCGGCTCTGTCTCATGTGCTTGGTGAGCCTGAATGAATGTTACTTGAAGTGGAGAATGACAAGTGAGCCACACCGGATCTTCGTAGATGTAATCATTGTCGATCGGTAGTGACATCACAATTTGGATCTCAAACGGTGAAGACTCACAATTTTCATCTTGTGATTCTTCATCGTCGATCAATTCTTGGATTTTCTCCTCATTTAAATCATCGTCATTAAACATACCCAAGTTCCTTTCGCTCGTATTTGCTTCCTCATGGTGTCTTTCACATATGGATGTGACTTTTGTGTCTCTCAGTGCCACCGTTCTTGACTCGGAATCAATAAAGCTAGTAAGTTGATTGATTTTCATTTCAAATAACTTTACAGTCGTGTCGATATCAGCGCAAATCATCTCAATTTTATTAAGATGATCCTTATGCTGGTTGAGACGGTCATGAGTTTCCCTCCAGAAAACATGGGTCTTCTCTATGAATGCAGTGAACATCTCTTCCAGGGTGGGGGAAGACTCCATAGGTTGGTCTGAGGTGTCAATCTATGGCGCCGAAGTATTGGAACTATCCTCCAAGGTTTGGTAGCTTGTTGAATAATTCCAACCCTGATAGTCAAACTCTACCATGTCTTCCAACAACCAAAAGGCTTCGTCCGCGGTTAGTTCATAGAAAAAGGTGGTACCATTTCCTCCTTCCACCCACGTTCTTGTTGCGGTTTGTAACTCGTCGAGAAAGTTCAGTAGTTAACACTCCTTCAAGAAACCATGATTAGGGAACCGAATGAGCAACTCCTTATATCATTCCCAAGCACAATAAAATGGTTTGGTATCCTATTAAGAAAATCTTAAGAGGACTTGTTGATAAGCCATCTCCAAGTGCCTTGCAAAACAAACAACTCAAAAAACAAAAATTAGAAAACAATGAATACCTAAATTACAATCAAGTTAATTATTCAAAATATTAACAAGCTTTAAGTATCTCTCGATCTATTAAGACTTACGTTGTATTTAACCTAAGTCTGAATCCGATATTACCTCTCCCGATTGTTAAATCCCAAGTTCTCAAATCAACCAAAATATCATATGTGAGCATAAATTGGAAGCATTGTAAAGGCAAACACAATTGAATGGAAAACCTAGTTGGTAAATCTAGAACTTGATCACCTCCCAATTTCACAAAATCCTAAATTCCAAACTCAATTACTTAGGTGTTAATTTTCTCCCGGACTCACAACAACCTAAGTTATGTGCTCCCAATTCCAGTTACGAATTCAACCTCTCCCGAGTATAAAATTAGTAACCTAAAATCGTCAAACTCATTGGCCACATGAATCAAACACATTAGGCCTAGGAGATGCATAAAATGGAATTAAATCTGACAATTAACAAAATAATCTAACATGGTTCAAATGAGACTACATTCATTCCCTAGACCTAGATTACGAACACAACATAGATATATCCATAGCTAATCTTCTCAATAAATTCATATATGTAAGCATGTTCAACACAAAATTACAACTAGAAACTTAAAATAAAAGATTAAGGACAGAGAAAGTAAGAAAAAATCTTATTGTAGGTTTGAGCTCCAAATCTTTAATCCCAAGTGTCACCTATGGTGTTTTCTCCTTTAATCTCGGCTCAAAATGCCATCAATCAGTGTTTTCTAGCCCAAAATCTCCTCCAATGTTGATCTCCTCTCCCAAAATCGTCTCCCCTTGTTTTGAGCTTAAGGTGGCATTCGTAGGGGGTCAAAAATAGGGTTTTTTCGAGTTAAAGACAATGCAGGTGGTTCAAACGGCGCTACAGCGCGCTAAGGGCAGAAACCAACTAATTAATACTGATGGGAGGGCGCTGTAGCGCCCTTTTTGAGTTTCTCCAAATTTGGATTAAATCGTTGTCAAAATTGGCCTTGAAGTTACAGCATCTACCCTCAATTTGCACCTTTTCTCCCATTTATTTTTATTCCTAAAAAAATATCACAAAAATACATTAAACTAACAAAAATGCTTGAAAACACACAAATATTTGAAAATAAAAGTACTTGATTTTTGGGCAAACATACCACTCATCAATGTCTGTTTTCTTCCCGCGGGATTTGGGATACTTGGATTTTTTCAAAATTTGTCATCAGCTCTTTAACATTTTCTAAGTATGCCGACATACTCGAATCCTTTGCCATGTAGTCACTATTTACCTGGTTGACTATGAGTTGCAAGTCACAGAAGACTAGGAGAGCTTACACATTGAATTCCTTTGCCAGTTGGAGACCAGCGAGCAAGGCTTCGTACTCACCTTCTTTGTTTGTAGCCCTGAACCCAAGACAGAGAGTGTATTCAACAACTTCTTTGCCAGGGGCTACTAGAATCATACCCACTCCACAACCACGCACATTAGACAATCCATCTTTGTAAGCTGTCACGCTATTGGGTCGAGGCTACATGGGCTGGAGAAGGTTCCCGGGTCCCCCAATGATGGAGGTCCTTGACGATTTACTTAACCCTACTCTTCCAGGAAGGTGAGTTTTGCGATGAAGTCGAGGAGGACTTGGCCTTTAATGGCTGTTCTCGACCGATATTCAATACAAAACTGTCCTATTTCAAAGTTGTACTTCATCAGCCTTCCTGAGACATCGGGAAAATGTAGGATCTGCTTTAGAGGTTGGTCAGTCAGAACCACAATGGTATGTGCCTGAAAATATTATCGTAGTTTTCTGGAGGCGGTGGGTAGGGCATGGACCAACTTTTCAAATTTTGAGTATCTGGACTCAATATCCAGGAGAACCCTACTAGAGTAATACACTAGGTTCTGAACACTATTGTCCTCCCTCACTAGGGTTTCTCTCACTGCGGTTGAGAAAGCAGAAATGTATAAAAATAACTCTTCTCCCACATTGGGAATACTAAGCAAGGGAACTGAAGAGAGGTAATATTTCATATCACAAAATATAGCTTCACACTCGCTTGTCCAGGTGAAGTCTTTGTTGCAACGAAACACTTTGAAAACAAGTAAACACTACTCTAAAGACTTAGAGATAAACCGATTCAGGGCTGCAAGCCTACCGGTCAACATTTGGATCTCCTTCTTTGAGCGGGGTAAGGAAATGCCAAGTATACGGTGGTCTGAGTAAATTGGGTAATTAAAAAATATCAAAAAAAAAACTTTAATAACTCAAATAATTAATTTTAATCCTAAATTAGTTATTATCTTTATATCATAGTAGAATTATAAAATCAACTAGGTGTACACCAAACAAAAATAAAAATAAAGTAAAGATTACAGCACACTAGAAATTTATACTGGTCCATCAAGCTACTTTTGGCTAATCCAGTCCTTCGAGCCTCACGGAGAGTTGCACCCACTAAACTCAAGATTCCTTTAAAAGTAGGAATCAAACCCTCACAAAGATTCTTTTACAGGCTCAGAATCAACCTTTACAAAATTTTCTTTTCATAGGCTAAGGAATAATCTCTACTTTTTACAGGCACAAGAATAACCTAATCCTTTTTAACATAAAGGCTAAAGAATCAAAATCTCACAAGACACTCCAAATATACTTTTATCCGGTAAGGATTGAACCATTACAAAATCCACACAAAACAATTCAATTCAGGAAGAATTTTTACCTCAATCTCTTTACAAGAAGAGAATGAAACAAGCTACCTTTTGATTAAATACACCCAATAGTATTTAATCTGCCACGCAACTTACCAATTAAAAAATTGACAAGTGATTTTTCTTACTCAGAGCTTCTATGACCCCAGATAAATTAAAACTCAATTAATATCCCAAAACTAGTGATAAAAAAGAGAGAAACTCAAAATTGGATTTTAAACCAAAATTAGTAGCATGTAATTGAGCACGTAATCAGATTAATTCAAGAAATTATTTTTAAAAAATATTTTTCAATAAAAAATCATAAAACAATTTCTAAAGATCAAATTCCAAAAATTAATCAAGTAATTTGGAAAGATCTCAATCGGAATCCACCGAAAAAATAATTAGAGCGATGTTACTTCAGATTCAGTAACAGTAATGATTAACAACAAATGATTCTCAACAATGTCTCTTAGAAAAGCTCTAAAAAAAACTCAATATGATTTGTTTTAGAAAATCTCAATATGATCTCTTGATTTCTCTTAATCTTTCTTAATGATATGAAAAACACAGGTCTATATAAATGGGATTAAAATCAGCTTTTTAACGATAAGCTCCCATTTGTCATGACACTAAATTGTTCTTTTAGACCTCTTATATCATTAAGACTTCATTCTCGTTCAATTAACTTAATTATAACTTTTAAATTTCTCAATTAAGTCCCCCAAATATTTTCTCAATCACAATTAAATAGACTAGAAACAATTATATGTACTAAATTGAGAAATATTCAAACTTAATGAACCAAATCAATAGGGATAACATAATATGTATAGCATATCTCAAATAAAATTAAATCCCTAAATCTCTCATGAATCATAACAAAAAAATGGCTAGTAATGGCTATTTTCATATTGACATCCAAAATTTCATAATATCTTGAAACAAATACACCAGTCGACTGACCAAGATCAGCAGTCGACCACTCGATTCAGGATGTAGCTAAGCCAAAGATTCTATGCCCACCGGTTGACCTATCTATCAACTTAGAGATTCAGAGAGTTCTATTTCGCTTCATAGGTCGACCGCTCAGTCAACTTATAGATACAGAGAGTTCATTCTTAAGTACAGGTCGACCTACCTGTCGACCGAAAGATACAGAGAGTTTTCTTTCTTTTTCCGGTCGACTTACCTGTCGACTCATAGATGCTGGATCACTTTTCTAAGCTCGTTTTTAATTCATTCTTATTGACATTTTTGCCCCTTTAACGAATTTCTTTTGTTAATTTACTCCACTGAATACTTAAATTCAATTTTAATTAATTATAAATATTTCTTTTTCAATTACACATAGGAGCAAATAATTTATCTAATTGGAATCCTATTAAAAACATATATTTATAAAAATCATTTAAAAAACTTTTTGTGCCGTGTGTGATCCTAATTGGGATATTAAGAGTTGAAACTTTAACCTAAGTTGTTTTTCCTAGGTTTTTCAAATTCTTCAACCTCTTAATCCTTCATCATCTTTATCAACATATCTTCATCATTTGGAACTAATAAACTGAAACACTTAATCAAACTGTTAGTTCCACCAAAAACATCAACCTTTAATTGTCCATCAAAATCTTAGGATCAACAATCTCCCCATTTTTTATGATGATAATTAACTTTAATGTTTTCCTTCAAAACAATAATATAACCATACTCCCCCTGAATCTGAGGACAGGTTTTATAACTCATTTAAAGCATAGTAATAAAGATATTAAAAAATAATCAATAAAACACAAATATAAAAATAAACTCCCCCTTAAGATATTCAATAAAACATCAACTAATTTTCCTCCTTTGTCATCTCAAAAAATATTTAGGGAGGGGGGAACACACGATAATTCTACTCTAGGCAAACATCATTATGCCTAACTATACCCAAACCGTGAATGAATTTCATAAACTAATCTTCTACTACTGGTTTGGTAAAAACATCAGTAAGCTGGTTGGAGGTATCAATATACTCAATAACAATGTCCATTTTCTGAATGTGATCACGAATAAAATGATGTCTAATCTCTATGTACTTAGTTCGTGAGTGCTGTATAGGATTCTTATTTAGACAAATAACACTTTTATTATCACAAAGGATCGGGACCTCCTCTATACAAATTCCAAAGTCATTTAACTGTTGCTTAATATATAAAATTTGAGCACAATAGTTACCAACTGCCATATATTCAGCCTCAGTAGTAGATAAGACTATTGAATTCTATTTCTTGCTTGACCAAAAAACCAAAGCATGTTCTAACAAATTACATAACCCACTCGTGCTTTTTCGCTCAACTTTGCAACCGGCAAAATCAGTGTCAGATTAACTTACCAATTTAAAATCACTCCCCCTAAGATACCATAATTCTAGGTCAGTCGTCCCCTTTAAGTATCGAAAAATTCACTTAACTGCAGTCAAGTGCGATTCTTTAGGACAAGACTGAAATCTAGCACAAAGATAAGCACTATACATAATATCAGGTCTACTTGCAGTTAAATACAACTGACTACCAATCATACCTTGATATATGTTTTCATTAACAGTTTTTCCCATATCGTTTTTTTCTATCTTTGTAGCCGTTACCAGGGGAGTTTTGTACTCTTTAGCGCTTTCCAAGCCATATTTTTTTAACAACTCCTTACGGCATGTTTGGTTGGACGGAATGGAATGAGGGTGAAATGGAATGGAAGAAGTAATGGAATGAGAGAAGGAATGGAATAGAATTGTGAATGTAATCACTATTCCATTCTCTTGTTTGGTTGGTATGGAATGAAAGAAAGAATGGAATAGTGAAATATAGTAAAATTTCTATTTTGCCCTTATAAAATTATTATTCTATCTTCTTGGTTGGTTATAATAAAATTTTATTATATTTCACTATTCTATTCTTTTCTTCATTTTATTATATTTCACTATTCAAGTCAATTTTAAGTTTTTGTTATCTAATTTCTATTTTTGTTCTCAATTTTCAGTTTCTATTCTTTAATTTCTATTTTTGTTCTTATTTTTTAGTTTTCTTTTTCAATTTTCCGTTCTCTAATTTTCTATTTTTTGTTCTCAATTTTTTATTTTTGTTCTCAATTTTCTGTTTTTATTCTAAATTTTCGGTTTCCGTTCTCAATTTTCTATGTTATTGTTCTCAATTTTCTGTTTTTGTTTTCAATTTTCTGTTTCTATTATCTAATTTTATGTTTTTGTTCTCAATTTTCAATTTTTCGTTCTCTAATTTTATATTTTTGTTCTCAATTTTCAGTTTATATTCTCAATTTTATGTTCTCTAATTTTATGTTTTTGTTCTCAATTTTTAGTTTATGTTCTCAATTTCTTGTTCTCTAATTTTCTGTTTTTGTTCTCAATTTTCGGTTTATGTTCTCAATTTTCTATTTCTATTTTCAATTTTCTGTTTCTGTTCTCAATTTTCTAGTTCTGTTCTCAATTTTCTATTTCTATTCCCAATTTCTGTTCTCTAATTTCTATTTTTGTTCTCAATTTTCAAGGGCTTAATAACAAGGGCTATTATGTAATTTAAGATATTGATTCAATTGGGTTGGAATCTCATTCCACCCTATCTCAAATGGAATCCCATTCCATCCAATTTCATTCCAATGGAATCACAAAAGTGATTCCATTAGAGAACCAAATAACGGAATAGGAATCGAGGGCGGAATGCAATTCCATTCCGCACTCGATTCCATCCAACCAAACATGCCGTTATTGTATTTAGCTTGGTTTATAAATATTTCTTATTTGGTTTGATTTATTTGTAGTCCAAGAAAGAAACTCAATTTTCCCATCATGCTCATTTCAAATTCAACCTGCATTATCTTGGCAAACTCTTGGCAAAAATCCTCATTAGTAGATCCAAAAATAATATCATCAATATACACTTGTACTAATAGGATATCAGAATCAATTTGCTTAAAAAACAGTGTTATATTACAAATACCCCTTCAAACACCATTTTCGATCAAATATCAGTTTAGTCTCTCATACCAAGCTCTAAGAGTTTGTTTGAGCTCATACAAAGTTTTGCGAAGTTTAAATACGTGATTGGGAAATTTATCACTTTTAAATCCCAGGGGTTGTTCCACATAAACTTTTTCCACTAGGAAGCCATTTAGAAATGCACTCTTTACATCCATTTTATATAACTTAAAATTACATGAACATGCAAAAGCGAGTAGCATTCTAATTACTTCAAGTCTAGCAACAAGAGCATAGGTTTCATCATAATCAGTTCCTTCATCTTAATTATAGCCTTGTGCTACTAATCTTACTTTGTTTCTAATTACTATGCCAGATTCGTCCTTTTTATTTCCAAAAACCCATTTAGTACCAATTACTGGATGAAAATCAAGTCGCGGAACAAGACACCATACTTTATTCCACTCAAATTGAACTAACTCATCTTGTATTGCGGAAATTCAAGATTCACCAGTTAACACCTCATCTTTATTTTTAGGCTCAATTTGAGATAAGAAATCAAGATTAATTATATCCCTAAGAGAAGAAAGAGTACTTACACCTCTTTCAAAATTACCGATAATTTATTTTATCGAATGTCCCGATACTGTCTTTATAGCTCTCGGTAAAGTAGAATAATTTTCCTTAGGTTTCTCCTCTTCTTGGGACTCCTTAGGTATATTATCACCTTGGTTTTGATTATTTGAAATACCTGCATCATCATTATCCAAAACCTTTCTCGACAAGAATGAATCAGTTTCCTCAAAAACAACATGCATTATTTCTTCTACTACTAATGTACATTATTATAAACTCTATAAGCCTTAGTGTTAGTAGCATATCCAAGGAAAATCCTATAATATGATTTAACATCAAATTTACTAAGATTATCCTTGTCATTCAAAATAAAACACTTACATCCAAATACTTTAAAATATGAAATATTAGGAGTCATACCATTCCAAATTTCATATGGGATTTTGTTAAACCCTCTACGAATCGATACCCGATTCACTACTTAGCAAGCTGTACTTACTGCTTCGGCCCAGAAGTAGATTAATAAGCAATTTTCATTAAGCATCGTTCTAGCCATATCTTGAAGCGTCTTGTTCTTTCTTTCCATTACACCATTTTGTTGCGGTGATCTTGGTGCAGAAATGTTATGAGCATAACCATGCTCATCATAGTTACTTACCACATCATCATTCTTAAACTCTCTTCCTCTATCACTTCGAATATTAATAATGGAACATTATTTCTCATTTTGAACTCGTTTACAAAATTTAGCAAGAACAGAAGCAACCTCACTTTTCTTAGCAAGAAAAAATACCCAAGTAAGTTTGGAATAATCATCAACTATAACGAAAGAATAAAACTTACCACCAAAAACTAGCAATAGAGTTAGGCCCAAACAAAGCAAGATGCAATAATTCAAGACATCTAGATGTGGACGTGTGCATTTTTTTCTTAAATGATGATCTAACTTGCTTGCCTAATTGACATGCATCACATACTTTATCTTTCCCAAATTTCAAATCAAGTATGCCACGTACGAGACTCTTCTTAGATAAGTTAGAGATTAACTCCAAACTAGCATGCCCAAGTCTTCTATGCCATAACCTACTATTTTAAGATAAAACATTTAAACAAGTTAAATTTTAAGAATTAAAATCATCAAATGAGCAAGTATAAACAATCTCGAAACGTGATGCAACTAACAAGATACTACTATCATGACTATTATTAATAATGCACCTATCATGATCAAATATAACATTATAGCCCTTGTCACATAGTTGACTAATACTAAGTACATTATGTTTAAGTCCATCAACAAGTAACACATCTTTAATAATAGTAGTACCATTATCGATATTACCTATACCAATAATTTTACCCTTTACGTTGTCTCCAAAAGTCACATGACCTCCATCGTTAGGTGTTAAAGATGTAAATTTTCCGTTGTCTCTAGTCATATGTTGAGAACAACCACTATCTAGGAACCATTTGTCCTTACTTATTGAATTTTTTAGAATAACGTCCAAGGAGTACCTCAAATAGTTCCTAAGTGGTACCCAGCTTAAGTAGGTCCAATCTTGTTAGTCGAGACAATTTTAGTTCCTTTTGGAACCCAAATTTGTCTACAATTAGATATTTTAGCAAAACATCTGCGAATAGTATGCCCCACAACATTACATTTGAACATCTAACAAGATCCTTGACTTCATAAAAGAATTTGTGAAAACGTTTTTGTTTAAGATTTTTCTAAAATCCATTACCGGCTTTATCAAAAACTCCACGTGAACTTCCCAAAAGAATTTTCAAGTTATTTTCACCGCCAGTGAATTTGAGAACAATTGATTGCAAATCCATCAATTTGGATTTTAATTCATTGTTTTCAGATTCGTAGTCCATCACTTGCTTGTTTAATGTATTAATTGTACTTTGAAGGGCATTTATTTTATAACATTGGTTTTTATAATCATGAGAAAGTTCTTGATAAACATAAAAAATTCATCAAAATCTAAAGGACAAGAACTTGAACATTTAGTTACCTCACCACCAGTGGCCATTAATGCAAACATGGATATATCATCACTATCTCATTTTTCCGGGCTACTTGAATTAGTATCATCCCAAGTAGCCTTCATAGATTTCTTCTTACACTTCTTTTTTTTCTTCTTCTTTTCCTTTTCTTTATCCTTCTTTGGTTCGAGACAATCATTTTGAAAGTGACGAGCCTTGTGACAGTTGTAACATTCCACTTTAGTCATGTTGAGGTTTTTTCTCCCGCGGAATGTGCGTCGAGTCACTCTTCTAAAATTCTTTGTGAGAAGCGCTACATCTTTCTCTTGCTCACTATCAAGACTTTCATCATCACTGTCATCCTCTTCTTAAATTTTCTGAGCTTTGCTTTTACCGCCAAGGATTTGCTCTTGTAATTTTTGGTATAATCCTTGTATCCTTTAATCGCCGATTCACGAGTCATCAAGTTGCCTATGAGATCATCAATCTCGTATTTGCCAAGATCCTTGGCTTCCACAATTACTGTCACCTTTGGCTCCCATATTTTTGTTAAGGATCTTAGGACCTTTCACACTCTATCCTCCATGGAGTATGGATTTCCAAGTTGACTCAAGTTATTGCAAATATTGTTGAAGCGAGTATACATCTCTTGAATTGATTCATTTTCTTCCATTCTAAACAACACAAATTTTCTCATAAGAGCGGTGATTTTCGATTGCTTCACTTGACTTATCCCTTTGTGGGTAAATTGTAGCTTATCCCACATCTCCTTTGCAGATTTACAACCTAAAACTCTAGAATATTCATTAGCATCTAAAGAGCAAAATATAATGTTAATACCTTGAGAGTTTATAGAGAGTTTCTGCTTATCAGAAGCAGTTAGCTGTTCCTTCTTCTCCTCAATTCTGTTTTCCATTGGAATAAACAAACCGAACAAATGGACCATCCTCAGTTGTTTGCCACACATCGTAATTTGTAGCATGAAGGAAGGCTATCATTCTATATTTCCAGAACGAATAATTTGCACCTGCAAACATAGGGGGTCTGTGCATAGACTGCCCCTCAGCTAGTGTGGCTATTATGTGTGCCATGTGATCTTCACTAAGTGTGTCGAGCTAAACTAGCTCTGATACCAATTGTTGACCCAGTGAAATACCCAAGTGGGGAGATGAATTGGGTAATTAAAAATATCAGAGAAAAAATACTTTAATAACTCAAATAATTTATTTTAATCCTAAATTAATTATTATCTTTATATCATAGCGGAATTATAAAATCAACTAGGTGCACACCAAGCAAAAATAAAAAATAAATAAAGATTGCAACACACCAAAAATTTATACTGGTTCACCAAACTACTCTTGTCTAATCCAGTCCTCCGAGCCTCACAGAGAGTCGCACCCATTAAACTCAAGATTCCTTTAAAGGTAGGAACCAAACCGTCACAAATATTCTTTTACAGGCTCAAAATTAACCTTTACAAAATTTTCTTTTCACAGGCTAAGGAATAACCTCTACTTTTTATAGGCTCAAGAATAACCTAATTCTTTTTAACACAAAGGCTAAAGAATCGAAACCTCACAAAACACTCCAAATATCCTTTTACTTGTTAAGGATTAAACTGTTACAAAATCCATATAAAACAATTCAATTTAGGAAGAATTACTACCTCAATCTCTTTACAGGAAGAGACTGAAACCAGCTACCCTTTAATCACCTAATAGTATTTAATCCACCACTCAACTTACCAAAACTAGTGATAGAAAAGTGAGAAACTCAAATCTAGTGATAGAAAAGTGAGAAACTCAAATCCGATTTTAAACAAAAATGGGTAGCATGTAATTGAGCACGTAATCAGATTAATTCAAGAAATTATTTTTAAAAAATATTTTTCAATAAAAAATTAGAAAATAATTTCTAAAGATCAAATTCCAAAAATTAATCAAGCAATACTATATAGAAAGTTATTTGGAAAGATCTTACCCGGAATCCATCGAAAAAATAATTAAAGCGATGTTACTTCAGATCCGGTAGCAGCAATGATTAACAACAAATGATTCTCAAGAATGTCTCTTAGAAATGCTCTCACAAAAACTCAATATTATTTCTCTCAGAAAAGCTTAATATGATCTCTTGATTTCTCTTAATCTCTCTTAATGATATGAAAAACGCAACTCTATATAAGTGGGGTTAAAATCAGCTCTCTAACGGCTAGTTCCCATTTGTCATAACACTTAATTGCTCTTTTAGAATCCTTATATCATTAAGACTTCATTCTGGTTCAATTAACTTAATTATAACTTTTAAATTTCCCAATTAAGTCCCCCAAATATTTCTTAATCACAATTAAATAGAATAGAAACAATTATATGTACCAAATTAAGAAATATTCAAACTTAATGAACCAAATCAATAGGGATAACATAATACGTATAGAATATCTCAAATAAGATTAAATCCCTAAAATCTCCCATGGATCCTAACCAAAAAACGGCTAGAAACGGCCACTTTTAAATTGAAATTCGGAATTCCATAATATCCTGAAATAGACATACCAGTCGACCGACCAAGATCAACAGTCGACTGCTCGATTCAGGATGTAGCTAAGACAAAGATTTTGTGCCCACCGGTTGACCTATCTGTCGACTTAGAGATTCAAAGAGTATTATTTCTCTTCACAAGTCGACCGCTCTGTCGACTTATAGATACAAAGAGTTTATTCTTAAGTATAGGTTGACCTACCGTTCGATCAAGAGATACAGAGAGTTTTCCTTTTTTGTCCAGTCGACTTATCTGTCGGCTTATGGATGCTGTATCACTTTTCTAAACTCGTTTTTAATTCATTCTTATTGACATTTTTGCCCCTTTAACCAATTTCTTTTCTTGATTAGCTCCACTGAATACTTAAATTCAATTTTAATTAATCATAAATAATTTTTTTTCAATTACACATGAGAGCAAATAATTTATCTAATTGGAATCTTATTAAAAACAAAAATATTTATAAAAATCATTTAAAAAACTTTTTGTGCCATGTGTGATCCTAATTGGGATATTAAGAGTTGAAATTTTAACCTGAGTTGTTTTTCTTAGATTCTTCAAATTCTTCAACCTCTTAATTTTTTTATCATCATATCTTCATCATTTGGAACTAATAAACTGAAACACTTAATCAAACCGTTAGTTCTATCAAAAATATCAACCTTTAATTGTCCATCAAAATCTTAGGATTAACACATATAACCAATGAAATTCCCAGTAAAGACGCCGAAGATGCACTTGGTGGGGTTGAGCTTCATCCAGTGGGTTCTAATTGTGTTAAAACATTTTTGGAGGTGTGCTAGGTGATCGAGGGATCGAGATCTTTTCACGAGCATGTCATCAATGTAAACTTCCATGGTCTTGCCGATCTTCTCCTTGAACATTTTATCGACCAACACTCTGGTAGGTGGCTCCAGTGTTGCGTAGACTGAAGGACATCACCTTGTAGCAATATGTTCCTTGGTCCATGATAAGTGACGTCTTGTTCTTACCTAGGGAGGAACAGGGGGATTTGATTGTAGAGGTATAAGCATCCAGAAAGCTAAGGAGCTCGAGACCCACTATGGCATCAATAATGAAATTAATCCTCGGCACAGAAAATAAGTCTTTGGATCAAGCCTTGTTGAGGTCCTTAAAGTCAACGTAGAGTCTCCACTTGCCTCCAGCTTTAAGGGAGAGCATGACATTGGACAACCATTCCGGAAATGTTACCTCTTCCACAACACCAGACTTGATCAATTTCTACATTTCTTCCTCGATGATTTTCTGGCATTCAGAGTGGAACTTCTTCCCCTTTTCCCTGATTAGAGGATAGTGTAGATCTACATGGAGCCTACGCATGGTCACTTTTGGGTCAATTTAGGGGAGCTCATAATGGGACCAAGCAAACACATCGACGGTCTTTCATAGTAGGGTTGTGAGCTCAGCCCATTGTTCTGGGGTAAGCTTGGCTTCTACTCTAATAGTTCTTTCTTCAAGAGTTAGGTGAATCAAAAATTTAACCAAATTTTCATGTGGGTAGGGGCCAGGTTTCTCATCCCTGGGGTCATTAATTGGTACCAGGACTTCTTCAACATCTAGGGCCATGAGCTCAGGAGTTTCCAGCTAAAACCCTTAGGGCCTAGTCCTCGCCACTAGTTACTACTTCTTTTGTTCCAGTGCACTCCGGGCACAAGCGTGTGACCCTTTCTGGTCACCCCTAATCTCTCTGATCCTTTGACTAATGGGGAATTTCATGACTTGATGGCACGGAGAGCAAACGGCCTTGAATATCGAGATGGTCGGTTGCCCCATAATAGAATTATAGGGTAGCAGTTTATCCACAATTCAGAACTTGGCCTATACTGTCACAGACCTTGGGCTTGTCCCAACTGTGACAAGCAAAGAGACCCATCCGAGGGAGTTAACCACCTCCTTCCCAAACCAAGTAGGGGGACTTAGTGGGCTTCAGAGTGTCAACCACTGTCCCCAATTTTTCAAAGGCCCATTTAAAGATGATGTCAGCTCAACTCCCTCCGTCGACCAAGATGCGCCCAATCCTGAAATGATTGACCAGAGCAGTGATGACTAGGGCATCATCATAGGGCATATGTATGCTTTAGAAGTTGGCTTTGCTGAACGAGATAATATTATGTGAGACAGCATCAACCGTGCTTACTTCATACATGTCCTCGTCCGCTTTTCATTTAGACCTCCACACATGCCTTTTCCTAGAAGATGATGTTTCACCTCCGGAGTCAAGTCTACCATGGATGATGTTCATCTCTCCATGCACGCGTTGTTGATCGTCTTTGGCCTCTACCGTCCAAAGCTAGAAGCAATCTTCAGTAGAGTGCCCTCTATTCCCTGGTTCTCTCAGCTCATTTACTCTTTTCCTCTATCTCCTGGTCATAGTACGCAAGTCTGCACAATGGAACCTAGCCCCTCGGTTTAGAGCTTGATCGAGAGTAGGAGTAGGGTTGGAGTAAATGTCGTAGGAAAATCTCTGATGCCGAAGCCTGTCGATAAAGGCATTCAGTGCTACACTCTCAGGGAGTTCGTCGCACGTATTTACTTATTAGTTGAGCCGCTCAACATAGTCTCCCAAACATTTGAAGGGCTCCTACCAAAGAGTGAGGATGTGAGGCATAGTCTTCGACCTTCACCGGGAGCGGTTGAAACACGCTAGGAACAACTGCTCAAGCTCCCTGAAGGTAGAGATGGATGTTGGCCTCAAACTCTAGAACTAGAACCTCGCTTAACCTGTGAGACTAATAGGAAAGACTCTACACCGCAGAGCTATAGAGGCCACTTTCGTATATAAGACTTGAACATGGACAGGTGGTCAATGAGATCTGATGCCCCATTATACAGATTTATCTGGGGGTGGGTGAAGTGTTATCGAGCTACTTCCTCCAGAATATTTTCCATAAAGGGGGGCCTTACCTCCATGACAACACCCGATCCTACCTGACCTCCTTATACCACCTAGAGATAGGCTTCCATATCGGCCAGGCAGTGCTCTATAGCCCTCTTGCTAGGGGCTCTCCCCACAAACGACTTCCCACAGCTCGGGCCACAATGTGATGGGAGGGAGGTCAGTAGGAACCAACTTCTCGTTCATGCCGGCCTCTATGATTGTTCTTGGATGGCTGATAAAGAGCTCGACCATCAGGGGACACTAACAGGTCCCTTAGTACAAATTCGCGCAACAGATAAGGTGGAGATCTCGAAATTACCAAGGGAGCCATCTCTTGTCTCATAAGCTCAAGGACACCAGGCGGAGGGCAGTCCCCATCCATATGTCCATTCAAAGTGGTCATGAGAATGTCACAGTCTTAAGGTGGCTCCTCAGGTACCACGATCTGGAGAGTTGGTCCCCCTAGAGTAGGGGCAACAGCAAGCGCGCAAAGAGGAGCTAAACACACGACTTGAACTCACCTATTTGGCATTCAATTGGATTAACCTAGGATGCCTCCACAACTCCCAAGGTCTGTCCCGTAGTCGCAGGTGGTAGAGTTGACGGTCTTGCCTGGTTCTCGAGTGGGCAATTATCCTCGTTGGTGGGAGCTGAGGGGTGCACCCTTGGAGTTCTCGACATGTCTCCTCTTTCTTCTGTTATGGGTTCGTCCATCCAACCAAACCTTATGATCATCTAAGCTCAGCTCGACAGATAGCAGTAATTAGGGCAATGCTTTTTGTATGGTTTCCACAGACAACGCCAAACTGTTAATGTATAAAATTGGTACACACCTCAAGTATGGTCCACTCGGATTACAGGTGGGTCATTTTGCTAAGGTGGAGTCGTCGGTTAAAATTCTTTACGTGAGCTGGTCTTGGTCCTGGGAGAATTGAGCTGCCACGTCCAGAGCCCTGGTGAAGTCTCTCTAGCATGGTAATCAGTGCTCAGAAAGAAAAGTTACAGTAATGCAGCAAGTAAACAAATGAACTCGAGGGTAATGTAAAGCATACCTCGGGCTTGCATAGGCCCTGATATATATAGGAGTAGGAGATGATTAGTTGGGCCTAGACACGATTAATTAGTCGAAACCCTATGTTTAGCTGATAATCTGGGGCATTTAGGAAATAACCATTGGGCTTAGGCTTTTAGGCCCATTTGGTGAAGCCCACTAGCCTTTGCCAAGCCTATGATAGTAAGCTGGTGGAAGAGAGCAAAAATTTGTGGAGTCTTGGAGAAAAAACAAACTAGAAGGGGGAGTTGGTCGAGGTGAACAACTGAGTCCCTGGAATTGATTGTCCAGGGCACGGTACAGAGCCTAGAGGGGCACGTCCCTACGAGGTTCTTTGCTTCTCCCTGGGGAAAAATAAGACTGTTGGGTGGAGCCCTGGTCGGCGTATGCTCTAGTGTGGCGTTGTGGATTCTAGAATACGTCTATGTCACTACGAGGATAGACATGTGGTTGGGGCCCAAGTACTGACTCAGATGTGCCCAAAAATACCATTAACAGCAAAAATTTTAATGGTTTTGATGTAGATGCAATCAATTTTCATTTAAAGGAAGACTTAACCTGCTTACAAAATTGACATGCATCACAAATTTTATATTTTGCAAATTTAATATCATACAATCCTCAAACAAGATGTTTCTTAGATAGAGTAGAAAAATGTTTCATGCTAGCATTCCCTAAATGTTTATGCCATAACAAACTATTTTTGGATAGTGTATTCAAACTTGATGACTTTTGAGATGTTATTTAATCAAATGAATATTTGTAAACATTTTAAAATGTGATGAAAGTAATATTTTGTTATCTACGTCTCTTTTGATGATGTACTACTTATTGTTAAAGATAACATTATACCCTTTCTAACATAATCGACTAATATTAAAGAGATTATGCTTTAAATCGTTAACCAATAAGACGTCTTCAATAAGTGTAGTTAACTTACCAACATTACGTATACCAATAATCATACCCTTAGCGTTACCTCCAAATGTCACCTGACCTTCGTATTTAGGTATTAAACAAAAATTTAGTTTCATCTCCTGTCATGTGTCGTGAGCAACCACTATCCAAGAACCATTTATCCTTGATTATAATAGATGCTTTGAAATTAACCTACAGTGATCACCTCAAATAGTTCCAAAGCGGTACCCAATTTACAGGTCCAATTTGGTTAGTTTAAAAATTCAAGGTTTCTTTAGGTACCTGGTAGGGCGCAAAATACGCCGCCACTTACACTCGCAAGTATACGAGGTCTAAGTTTTAGTATAGTGTGATCGTTACGATCGGGTTATCGTATCCACAAGGATTGTTGTCGTTACTATCGAATACCGCGTTTGTCGTGACCTAATTTTATCTTGGCGAAAAACAAATGTATTTAATTAATTAAACTAATACTAATATATCCGAAATTAACTACACTATTATGTTAATATGTTTTAGGGTGAAGAATTGCATAGGGATTAACGTGTTTACAAATACGTGTTCGATTCCGATTTACTCCCATTTACGTTGTTCGACCTATTTGACAACCTCAGTACGTAAACTCCGCCGCCACCTCTCCCGAGTGTAAGACGGGGGAATACATGACTTCGAGTCAACAGAGAATTCCCCGTCAACGTCTTAACAACCTTAGGTTATGTGAGTCTCGCCCAGCGTCATTGATTGCGCACAATCTAACTCCTTCCCGGGTTATTGGATCGTCGCGTTGTATTTACCTTATCGACAATCTCCGTTCCAAAACTCCCTCGCCACCTCTTCCGAGTGTAAGACGATGAATATAACGCAACTTCAATTCAACGAAGAGGTCCCCCTCAACGTCTTAACGACCCTAGGTAGCGTGTGTCTTGCCCAACGTCATCGATTGTCCATGATTCAAACCCCGACCGGGTTATAGAATCGTGGCGTTTATTTACCTTAATCCGAATCCGAGGTTTGTCAAAACCCCGTATTCTCAATTTATCAATCCAAGCATAATAAACAAACAATACGATAAATACAATCAAACTGCAAAGAAGAATCACAAACGAAACACCGAAATCACCCAAACAACGTATTTATAAATGTAGTGTTAATCCCTACTACAATCCATATTTAACTCGGGGCCATAGCCGTATATACAAGAAAATAACGAGTTAAACATGCTCACGTGCTCCTAAGATAAAGAAATAAGGAAAAACAATCGAATAACTTAGCCTCGTCCGAAGATAAACCGCTAAGAGCGCTCAACGATCGATTCGCCGTCTTCTCCACTTCGGGATGCGAGCTCCACCACTAAAATTCCTAACCCTTGGCTTAACTATAGCCTAAGGGGATAAAAAAAGAAAGAGAGGTAAAAGAGATCCCGGCCAAGGAGGAGGAGAGGGGATATTTATAGCAAAAATATCCTAAAAATATGTAAAAATATCTAAAGGCTGTGCCGGGCAAATCTGCGTAGGCGGTGGAATTTGCGCCTAGGCGGAGTTGGGTCGGTTAAGTCTGATCGCCTGGGCGGTGAAGTAGGTGATGGACTGGAGAACATTTTGTTGAAATTCCGCCTAAGTGAAGAAAACTTCGCCTAGGCGAGCGGCTGTCAGTAGCCCTTCTACGACCTCTGCTCGATTTCCGCCTGAGCGGTAGAATTTCCGCTCAGGCAGTCTTCCGTCAGTAACATTTTTCTCTTCTCTGCATTTTCACCGCTTAAGCGGTGGTCTGGACACCTAAGCGATGGGTCTGTTTCATCTTTTAGCCTCCGAGCTGGTTTATCCACCGTAACTTCAAATCGCTTTGGTTTGATCTCATCGTTTTAGCTCTAGTTTCCTATCATTTCGACCCACACACCTGAGTTATACAAAAAGTATGAAAACTAATTAAAACATAATGAAAATAACTATAAACATATTCAAAAACTAACCAATTCGGATTGGAAATAGATAGGTTTTTCACACCTATCAATACCCCCAAACTCAAAACTTGGCTAGTCCTCGAGCCAAACACACACACTAAAATGATAAAAACAAAACTGAAATAAATAACAAACAACCTAAAAACAATCTAAACATAACAACATGTGAGTTTTAAATTCTTCTAATGGCCTATTTATTTTTCCCTCAACAACCGCCAGTAGTATCGAGTTCAGGCGGTAACACACAGCATGTAATGTTTTAGAATTTCGACATGCAATAATAGTGAATGCTATTCTAGATCCTTTAAACGTGTTAGTGCGAGACTCAATAATATAACTATACAACGATCGGATTGGATTATCCACCAACGAAATTCATGAGTTAAGTATACCATAAGCTGGATTGGGGTCCACTCTCCACTAATGTAGGTTTAGTAGTTCATGACGATCATTAGGGCTTGGTTCGGTTAAGGTTAATTTGGCCAAGGGTAATTTGGAATAGAAAACGGGTTAACGTTGTTAACTTAACGTTACCCAAGACTCAACGCTTGGCACATTCACTCTCGAATCCCCATAGAAAGATTGGAGACAATCCCAAACATGAATTAAAGACCGACATACTCACTTGTCAAAAGAAACAAAAATAAAAACTTTATTTACAATTGATTCTTTTGTTTTTGTTTTTGTTTTTTTTCTTTTCTATTTTTTTTTTCTTTTCAACGAACACACCCCCAAACTTATTTGATTGTTACAATTGAAGGGGTGTGTGAAATACAAATGAAAAATGACAAGTGAGTACTCAAATACCGAACCAATTAGAAGTTCGCCCTAAACCCAACCGCTCACATCAAGAAGCCTTTGCAACGGCTAACTTGATTCACTCAAATGTGCCTTTAAATTCAGTGATTAAGGACTGAAAGGAATTCCGTTGGCCATGGTATTGGTTTATGTGTTCTGAATTGAATTTGCATTTAGGCTTCAACAGGGTGACGAAGGATAAACATGTAACAAGGTAGGCTTCAAAAGGCTCAAGCGACAAAGAGAATGCCTAAATCACGTCTCCTGAACTACCTCGCCTAGGATTTCGCCTCAAGCTTCCCCTCAATCAAGTTCTAGAATCCTTAATGTGTCATGAATTTGGTTAATCGATAATCGTCCTCAAATCAATTGAATGACTATATATTGAGTCTATGTGCTCGTGCATATTAGGATCTACAATAATTTTTACCAAAAAGCATAGTCAAGCACACAGAATCACACATGCATGGGTATTACCCTTGACTTTGAAAACAACTAGGGGTAATTTTCATTATCGGGTGATGGCCCAGATGAATGCAAAACTCAACATATAATAACAACACACAAAAACATAAACACAATCTAACCTAAACACACATGCAATACGGAAAAATAATAACATATAAACTAACATACTACTACTACACATCACCCCCAAACTCAAAGTGGACAGTGTCCTCAGCGAACCCAATCATCATTCTCAACATATAAAATTTAAAGCATGCTGACGAAGGGTGTTTAGAACACTTACCTGGGAGGCGAGAGGATCTCGCCTCCGAATCAAGTCGGATGGGATGGATCAAAAATAATTGCTTGGGTTGCCTCCCAAGAAGCGCATGGTTTAATGTCCTCGGTCCGACATTCAGAATGCCCTCAAGATTGGCGAGATTTGGCTTTGATCGGCTCAATCTCTCAACGAAATGCCTCACCGGATTATGTGCTTGGCCAAGCACAAAAAACGACTTGGAATCACGTCGAAAGGGATGCATCAATACCTGTCGATCTAACATCGCCAAGTACCCTGCATAAGAAACAAAAATAAAACTACAAACAAAAATTATATACAAAGAAATGCCTAAAATAAAATTAGGTCATTTATACACAATATCGATAATGAACGACATCGCCAATCCCGGTAATACGAAACACTTGCTTCTCCTAACTAAAACTCAAGTCCGGAGCCGTTACCGCGTCTTTTCGACAATAACATCAAAACAATCCCCGGCAACAGCGCCAAAAACATGGTAGGGCACAAAATACGCCGCCACTTACACTCGCAAGTATATGAGGTCTAAGTTTTAGTATAGTGCGATCGTTAAGATCAGGTTATCTTATCCACAGGGATTGTTGTCGTTACTATCGAATACCGCGTTTGTCGTGACCTAATTTTATCTAGGCGAAAAACAAATGTATTTAATTAATTAAACTAATACTAATATATCCTAAATTAACTACACTATTATGTTAATATGTTTTAGGGTGAAGAATTTCATAGGGATTCACGCATTTACAAATACGTGTTCGATTCCGATTTACTCCCATTTACGTTGTTCGACCTATTTGACAACCTCGGTACGTAAACTCCGCCGCCACCCTTCCAGAGTGTAAGACGGGGGAATACATGACTTCGAGTCAACGGAGAAGTCTCTCTCAACATCTTAACGACCCTACGTCACGTGAGTCTCGCCTAGCGTCATTGATTGCGCACAATCGAACTCCCTCCCGGGTTATTGGATCGTCGCGTTGTATTTACCTTATCGACAATCTCCGTTCTAAAACTCCCTCGCCACCTCTTCCGAGTGTAAGACGAGGAATATAATGCAACTTCGAGTCAACGAAGAGGCCCCCTCAACGTCTTAACGACCCAGGGTAGCGTGTGTCTTGTCCAACGTCATCGATTGTCCACGATTCAAACCCCGACCGGGTTATAGAATCGTGGCATTTGTTTACCTTAATCCGAATTCGGGGTTTGTCAAAACCCCGTATTCTCCATTTATCAATCCAAGTATAATAAACAAACAATACGATAAATACAATCAAACTACAAAGAACAATCACAAATGAAACACCGAAATCATCCAAACAACGTATTTATAAATATAGTGTTAATCCCTACTACAATCCATATTTAACTCGGGGCCATAGCCGCATATACAAGAAAGTAACGAGCTAAACATGCTCACATGCTCCTAAGATAAAGAAATAAGGAAAAACGATCAAACAACTTAGCCTCGTCCGAAGATACACCGCTAAGAACGCTCAACGATCGATATGTCGTCTTCTCCACTTCGGGATGCGAGCTTCACCACTAAAATTCCTAACCCTTGGCTTAACTATAGCCTAAGGGGCTCAAACATTCAAGAGAGGGAAGAAAGATCCTGGCCAAGGAGGAGGAGAGGGGATATTTATAGCAAAAATATCATAAAAATATCTAAAGGCTGTGTAGGGCAAATCCGCGTAGGTGGTGGAATTTGTGCCTAGGCGGAGTTAGGTCAGTTAAGCCTGATCGCCTAAGTGGTGAAGTAGGCGATGGACTGAGAGAACATTCTGTTGGATTTTCGCCTAGGTGGTAGAATTTTCGCCTAGGCGAGCGGCTGTCTGTAGCCCAATTGCGTCCTCTGCTGGATTTCTACCTAAGCGGTAGAATTTCTACTTAGGCGGTCGTTCGTCAGTAACATTTTTCTCTTCTCTGCATTTGCACCACTTAGGCGGTGGCCTGGACGCCTAAGCGGTGGGCCTGTTTAATCTTTTAGCCTCCGAGCTTGTTTATCCGCCGTAACTTCGAACCGCTTTGGTTCGATCTCATCGTTTTAGCTCCAGTTTCCTATCTTTTTTACCCACACACCTGAGTTATACAAAAAGTATGAAAACTAATTAAAACATAATAAAAATAACTATAAACATATTCGAAAACAAACAAATTCGGACTGGAAATAGATAGGTTTTTCACACCTATTAGTACCCTCAAACTCAAAATTTGGCTAGTCCTCGACCCAAAGACACACACTAAAATGAAAAATACAACAAACGGAAATAAATAACAAACAACCTAAAAACAATCTAAACATAACAACATGCGAGTTTTAAATTCTTCTAACAGCCTATTTATTTTTCCCTCAACAACCGCCAGTAGTATCGAGTTCAGGCAGTAACACACAACGTGTAATGTTCTAGATTTTCAACAGGCAATAATGGTGAACGCTATTCTAGATCCTGTAAATGTGTTAGTGCGAGACTCAATAATATAACTATACAACGATCGGATTGAATTATCCCCCAACAAAATTCATGAGTTAAGGATTACCATAAGCTAGATTGGGGTCCACTCTCCACTAATGTAGGTTTAGTAGTTCATAAAGATCATTAGGGCTTGGTTCGGTTTTGGTTTATTTGGCCAAGGGTAATTTGGAATAGAAAATGGGTTAACGTTGTTAACTTAATGTTACCCAAGGCTTAACGCTTGGCACATTCACTCTCGAATACCTATAGAAAGATTCGAAAACAATCCCGAATATGCATTTAAGACTGACGTACTCACTTGTCAAAAAGAAACAGAAATAAAAATCGTACTTACATTTGGTTCTTTTATTGTTTTATTTTATTTTTTTTCTATTTTTTTTTTCTTTTCTTTTCAACGAACACACCCCCAAACTTATTTGATTGTTACAATTGAAGGGGTGTGTGAAATACAAATGAAAAACGACAAGTGAGTACTCAAATACCAAACCAATTTGAAGTTCACCCTAATCCCAACCGCTCACATCATGAAGCCTTTGCAATGGCTAACTTGATTCACTCAAATGTGCCTTTGGTTTAGCGATAAAAGACTGGAAGGAATTCAATTGTCCGTGGTATTGTTGGTTTATGTGTTCTGAATTAAATGTGCATTTAGGCTTCGACAGGATGACGAGGGATAAACATGTAACAAGGTAGGCTTAAAAAGGCTCAAGCGACAAAATGAATGCCTAAATCACGTCTCCGGAACTACCTCTCCTAAGATTTCGCCACAAGCTTCCCCTTAATCAAGTTCTAGAATCCTTAATGTGTCATGAATTTGTTTAATCGATAATCGTCCTCAAATCAATTGAATAACTATACATTGAGTCTATGTGCTTGTGCAAATTAGGATCTACAATAAGTTTTACCAAAAAGCATAGTCAAGCATACAAAATCACACATTCATGGGTATTACCCTTAACTTCAAAAACAACCAGGGGTAATTTTCATCATCGGGTGACGGCCCAGATGAATGCAAAACTCAACATATAAACAACAACACAAAAACATAAACACATCCTAACCTAAACACACATGAAATACAGAAAATGATAACACATAAACTAACATACTTCTACTACACATCACTTCCAAACTCAAAGTGGATAGTGTCCTCAGCGATCCCAATCATCATTCTCAACATACGAAATTTAAAGCATGCAGACGAAGGGTGTTTAGAACACTTACCTAGGAGGCGAGAGGATCTCGCCTCCGAATTAAGTCGGATGGGATGGATCAAAAAGAATTTCTTGGGTTACCTCCCAAGAAGTGCGTGATTTAATGTCCTCGGCCCGACATTTTCAGAACGCCTCAAGATTGGCGAGGTTTTGCTTTGGATGGCTCAAACTCTCAACGAAACGCCTCACCGGCTTATGTGCTTGTCCAAACAACATAAAACGGATTGGAATCCCATTGAGAGGGATGCGTCAATACCCGTCGATCTAACATCGCCAAGTACCCTTCATAAGAAACAAAAACAAAACTACAAACAAAAATTATATACAAAGAAATACCTAAAATAAAATTAGGTCATTTACACACAATATCGAACGACATCGCCAATCCCAACAATACGAAACACTTGCTTCTCCTATCTAAAACTTAAGTCCTGAGCCGTTACCGCGTTTTTTCGACAATAACATCAAAACTATTCTCGGCAACGGCGCCAAAAACTTGGTAGCGCGTAAATACTCTGCTACTTACTCTCGCAAGTATACAAGTTCTAAGTTTTAGTATAGTGTGATCATTAAGATCCGATTATCGTATCCACAGGGATTGTTGTCGTTACTATCGAATACCGCATTTGTCGTGACCTAATTTTATCTAGGTGAAAAACAAATGTATTTAATTAATTAAACTATAACTAATATAACCTAAATTAACTACACTATTATGTTAATATGTTTTATGGTGAATAATTGCATAGGGATTAACGTGTTTACAAATACGTGTTCGATTCCGATTTATTCGCGTTTACGTTGTTCGACCTATTTGACAACCTCGGTACGTAAACTCCACCGCCACCTCTTTCTAGTGTAAGACGGGAGAATACATGACTTAGACTCAACGAAGAAGTCCCCCTCAACATTTTAACGACCCTAGGTCACGTGAGTCTCGCTCAGCGTCATTGATTGCACACAATCCAACTCCCTCCCGGGTTATTGGATCGTCACGTTGTATTTACCCTATCGACAATCTCTGTTCTAAAACTCTCTCGCCACCTCTTCTGAGTGTAAGACAAGGGATATAACGCAACTTTGAGTCAACGTAGAAGTCCCCCTAAATATCTTAACGACCCTAGGTTGCGTGTGTCTTGCCCCACGTCATCAATTGTCCACGATTCAAACCCCGACCGGGTTATAGAATCGTGGCGTTTGTTTACCCTAATCCGAATCCGGGGTTTTGTCAAAACCCCGTATTATCCATTTATCAATCCAAGCATAATAAACCAACAATACGATAAATACAATCAAACTACAAAGAACAATCACAAACTAAACACCGAAATCACCCAAACAACATATTTATAAATATTAGGATAATCCCTACTACAATCCATATTTAAATTGGGGCCATAGCCGCATATACAATGAAATAACGAGCTAAATATGCTCACATGCTCCTAAGATAAAGAAATAAGAAAAAAACGATCGAAGAACTTAGCCTCGTCCGAAGATAAACCGCTAAGAACGCTCCACAATCGATTCGCTGTCTTCTCCACTTCGGGATGCGAGCTCCACCACTAAAATTCCTAACCCTTGGCTTAAGTATAGCCTAAGGGGCTAAAAATGCAAGAGAGGGAAGAGAGATCCCAGCCAAGGGGGAGGACAGGGGATATTTATAGCAAAAATATCTCAAAAATATCTAAAAATATCTAAAGCCTGTACAGGGAAAATTCGCCTAGGCAGTAGAAATTGCGCCTTGGCGGAGTTAGGTCGGTTTGGTCTGATCGCCTAAGCGGTAAAGTAGGCGGTGGACTGGTAGAACATTCTGTTGGATTTTCGCCTAGGCGGTAGAATTTTTGCCTAGGCGAGCGGCTGTCAGTAGCCCAATTACGTCCTCTGCTGGATTTCCGCCTAAGCGGTAGAATTTCCGCTCAGGCGGTCATTTGTCAGTAATATTTTGCTCTTCTCTGCATCTTCACCGCTTTGGTGGTGGTGTGGACGCCTAAGCGGTAGGCCTGTTTCATCTTTTAGCCACCGAGCTTGTTTATCCACCGTAGCTTCGAACCGCTTTGGTTCGATTTCATCATTTTAGCTCCAGTTTCCTATCTTTTTTACCCACACACCTGAGTTATATAAAAAGTATGAAAACTAATTAAAACATAATAAAAATAACTATAAACATATTCGAAAACTAATAAATTTGGATTGGAAATAGATAGGTTTTTCACACCTATCACTCTCTTTGTCATTGGCTTCATTGTCTTTTTGTTCTTTCAACGCCAGTGATTTTTGTTGACCCATACTTGACTCCTCTTCGTATCCTGTGATTTAGGACTCGTTAGTCATTATATTTTTATGAGTTCGTCAATGGTATAGGTGTTTAGATCCTATGCTTCTTGAATAACTGTTACTTTTGGATCCTAACCTTTGGATATATATCTCAAGATCTTTCGGACTTTTTCTATCATGGAGTAAGGCTTCCAGAGGGCACTAATATTGTTGTAGATATTGGTGAACTTTGTGTACATTTCCTGAATGGAAAAAAACTTGGTGGCTGCTAAATAAGCATTGTTACTTTCACCGCAAGCGTACGGATCAAGTTTTAGTATAGTGGACCTTTCGGTCGGGTATCGTATCCACAGGGATTGGTTGAGATTACTATCGAGTATCACGATTATCATAACCTAATTTTATCAAGGAGCTAAAAATAGAATTTAATTTAATACTAATACTAAACTAAAATACTAAGTTAACTATACTATAAATACTAATTTGAGATTGTTTAGCGGAATAGATTGCCTAGGGATTAACCTTATTTACTTAAATGCGTTTGATTTCGTTTTAGTTAACATTAACGACGTTCGGCGTCTGACAATCTCGGTTCGTAAACTTCCTCGCCACCTCTTCCAAGTGTAAGACGAGGGAATATGTGACTTCGTGTTAACGTCGAAATCCCCTTCAACGTCTTAATGACTCTAGGTTACGTGAGTCTCGCCCCAATGTCATCGATTGTATACTTTCTAACGCCCTCCCGGGTCGTTAGATTATCGTATTGTGACCCTAGTCCGAATCTGATGTTACCTCTCTCGAGTGTCAAACTTCGTATTCTCAATATATCTAAACTAGCATATAATCATAGAAAACACGGCAACACAATCAAAATTTTAAGGAACAACCATAAACGAAACACAAATTCAACCAAAACTACATTTTCATAAATAATACATTAATCCCTATTACAATCCATGTTTAACTCATGGACCTAACCATTTATACAATGTAAAACAAGCTAAACATGCTCAAAAACTACCAAAATAAAGAAAACAAAGAGAAAAAACGAGTGACTTAGCCTATATCCGAAGAATTAGCACTAGAACCATCAAACGATCGCTTTCCTCTTCATCCTCCACCTCGGGTTGAGAGCTCTCCCTCAAAAATCCCTAATCCTACTCCTAAAATATGGTCTAAGGCCTTAGGGGATGAATAAATCAGAAGAGAGGAGGAGAGAAGGGTATAAATAGGCCAAAAAATATCTCACTATGCAGAGGTTTTCGCCTAGGCGAAGGAAACTTCACCTAGGTGAAGTTAGGTCGGTTAACTTTTTGTCCGATTTCTACCTTGGCGGTGGAATTTTTTGCCTAGGTGCAGGTAGGTTGGTTAACTTTCTGCCAAATTTTTGACTAGGCGGTGGAATTTTCCGCTTAGGCGAAGAAACTGCAGGTTTTCATTTTGTTTTGACTGTAACTTATTCATCCGAACTCCGATTTAGGTTTGGTGACCGCCTAGACGAAAAAGTAGGCAGTGGACTTGGAAATGTTCTCATTATCTTCACAGCCTAGGCGGAGGTCTATACGCCTAGGTGATGGGCTTCTTTCACAATGTTGCCTCCTTATTCATTTATCTACCGTAACTTCGGCCGCTTTAGTTCGATCACATCGTTTTCGCTCCGACTTCATACCTTTTCACCCCATGCACCTGTTTTAATACAAAAATAGTAAAAATATATTAAAACACATAAAAATAACTATAAATGTACTCGAAAACTAACAAAATCGGTTTGGAAATACGTAAGTATTTTACACCTATCATTTAAGAATCTACCATTTTCAAGAGCTCAAATTGATAAACCAATACGCTAATGTTAGATTCATTGACTTGACTAGTTCCCTCATGTGTGACTTGCAGAGTCTCCAATATTTCTTTAGCTAGTGAGCAACCTGATACTCTATTACATTTATTAACATCTAATTCACAAAACAAAAGGTTAATAGTTTGGCTATTAATAGATAACAATTTATAATCTCCTTATCATACTTTTGTTTCTTTCTAGGGATACCAATTATTAAAGGGACTTGCAGATCATTTTTAATAACAAGCCATTTATCAAAATTAGTAGCTTTCAAAAATACGATCATTCTAGTTTTCCAGAAGACGTAGTTATTGCTAGTGAACAGTGGTGGCTTGTGCATAGATTGACACTCAATTAGAGCAGTGCCCAAATGATGTGTCATGTGATCAATTAGTTGAGTTGTTAAATCCATTAAGCTAACTTAGCTCTGGTACCAATTGTTGACCCAAAGTACTATCCAAGAGGGAGTGAATTGGGTAGTTTAGATCTAAGTGTTTGTGACCTAATTTTTTACCAAAATTTATCTTTCTTAGCAAAAACGTTTCAAAATATGCACATACAAACACAACCAAATAGATTAGGGATAGAGATATTGATATGTTGAATTTTATAATAGTTCAGAAAGCTACTCTTGCCTACATCTCCTTTCCTAAGCTCTCACAAGGAATTAAATCTACTAATTTCTGTTCCTCTTCCCAAGTGCAAAATCAAACCCCTAATCCCAATTTGAGTAAATTCCCTTATACTCAAACAAACTTTTGCTTGAATTAATAACACTTAAATCCAAGTCACTACTCTTATATGTAAAAAATAAATTCACTTAGAGCTTCTACCAACATGTGATAGAAGTGAACACGATGAACATATATTTAATTTATAAAGTTTGTGCTAATTTGTCTTGTTAATCAATTTAAGCACGTAAATAAATAATCCAGATAAAATTAATTAAGAGTATTTACCACTTACCTTCCTTGTCATTTTGATCTAAAGTAGATATCTCTTCTATCATTTTACAAATACCAATCAACTTCCTTATCATTTTGATCAATGACCACTTACCTCCCATATAAATAAAAAATAAATAAATATTTTATTGTAATGAAGAATTTACCCTTGCCTATTTAAAAATAATTAAATAATTAAAAACTAAAATACATAAATAACCCTTTAAATTTATTATATATATATATATATATATATATATTCTCTTTTATTTTTACAGTAACACCTGTATTATTACACCCCTAAAATCTAACCCTATCTAACCCTAATGAGTAAAAAAATTATCTTTCAAGGCCTTCTCTCATCTTCCTTTATCCTATCTATCTCTTTCTCCCCACTCCATCTGTCGCCACTACCAAAATCTCTCTTTCCCCCCTCTCTCTCTCGCAGATCGGTTGGACGGATCTTGTGCAGTGCACTAGAACTATCGCCAACAATAGATCTACAAGGGAGAGAAAGAGAAAGGAAGGGAGGGAGGGAGGGAGAGAGAGAGAGAAAAAGAAGAGGCCGGAGGAGCCCATAACATTTCTTGATATTCATGAAATTTCTTGATGACATGTGTTGATGTTCTTGATGATATTTCATTGTATCTCCGTGACATTTTCTAATGTTCAAAAGGTAAGGATTCCGGTGGCGGCAAATTCTGGTGGTTGCGAAGGTCAGGAGGGAAAGATGGGGGATGAAATAATAAAATTACTTAAACAATAGGGGGTCAAAAATATTTTTTTGAAAATAAGAATTTTAGCGAATTTTTTTAATAGAATTAAAAATGTTTTTTATGTTTTTTTACAAGAAAAATATGGTCAAAGGAGTTGACTGGTATTTGTAAAATGACATGGGAGCTATTTGGTTTAGGAAAAAATGATAGGGGACGTAAGTGGTATAAACCCAATTAATTAAACCATTAAACTCAATAAACGATTCAAAGATCAATTTCAAATCACACGAGTTCAGATAACGATTCATAAATGTTCAATGATTAATTCCCCAATAATACACAAATTAAAATATTTTCAATTAAATCTTGAGTCTTTCAAAAACTAAGATTATCACATATAAATGAAAACAAAATTCAAGAAGATTAATAGATAAGCAATCACGTTAGTAATATGATGTTAATGAATAAGGAAATATCTCGTTAGGATTAGAAGATATAGGTCAATACACAAATGAATTTCAATTCGGACACAAAAATCGACACTTGCACTTTTCAATTATCTCAAAATATTTAGCTGTCAAAGTAGGATTTCAAAAAAATATTTTTATAGGATTTTTCCAATATTTTTCTCTCTTCTTGTTAATTTTGAATGAATTTTTGAGATATTTAATGCCTTAATTTTTAGAATTCTCCAACAACTACAAAATATTAATTTTTTGCCTAAAATTAAGCCATTTGACCATAGACTTTGACCCCCAAAATTTAACCCAAGAAAATTTGACTTTTCCTCAAGAACATGGACAATAAATAGGTCTAGATACAATTCAAAGGCCAAGAATCAACCTTGATTGCCAATTTAGTCAAAACGTTATACTGGAAAATTTACAAAATCTAAAAAAATAAGATCTAAAATAGAAATCAATAAAATCTATAATTTCAAAATTTTAATGCAAAAAAAAAAAAAAAAAAAAAAAATCCTTCAAAAATATTTTTAATAATATATATCATTTAAGAATATTTTAAAAAATATTTTAGAAAGATAATCCGTGAAAAAAAATGCAATTTTTTTTTTTAATACGTTCATAAAAATTTAAATCTGGAGCGATTGAGTCAACTAGATGCCATATTCGGACGATTGATTTGTTCAAGACTTAAGCAATTTAAACACATTGTGTTCAATGGTCTACCGACTTGATCAGTTTTCTGACTTTTTCACCTTATTGCTTTAATCAGTCAGTCGTTCAATACATTCGATCGACCGTTTAACATCAAATTTTAACCAAACAATTTTTTGTAAAATCTGGTCGACTGGCCTAGTAATTTGGTAGATCAGTTTAATCAGAGATTTTTATTTTTAAAATTTTGTTGCGATCGATTGACCGTTTTAGTTTTTGACCGTTTTGAACTTAAACTTACCTATTTATGCATGAATAGCAACTAAGCACCTTTATATTCAAAATGATGCATAACTAATGACAAACACGAAAAAATAAAATAAAAAATTAAAGCATGTTTGAGTATTGTGTGTGATCCTAATCAAGTTGAAATTAAATTGATAAATATAAATTGTTGATCCTAAGATTTTGATTAACAATTAAATGCTGATATTTTTGTGGAACTAACGATTTTATTGAGTGTTTCAATTTATAAGTTCCAATGAAGATATTATCATGAAGAAGTTGAAATGGATGCTAAATACTAAAGAGACTAACAAAGATGGCAGATACTAAGAGTTTTAAGAAATTGAATAACCTAGGGAAAACAACTCAGGTTAAATTTTTACTTTATATTATTCCCGATTAGGATCACACATGACACAAAATATTTTTTACAAATATGTGTGTTTTTTATAGAATCTTAATTAGTTAAATTATTTTCTCCTACGTGTAATTGAAAAAGAAACATTGATAATTAATTAAAAATTAATTTAAGAATTTAGTGGAGCTAACCGAGAAAAACAAATCGTTTAAAAGGATAAAAACGTCAAAGAAAATGAATTAAAATCAAATTGAGAGAAGTGTTCCAACAAGGGTCAGTCGACCTGAGGTTATAAGGCTAACTCTCTGGATCATTCAGTCGACAGGTGAGTCAACTTATGGAACTCTCTGGATTGTTCGGTCGACAGGTAAGTCGACCTATGCTTAGAGGATGAACTCTCTGGATCGTTAGGTCAACAGGTAGGTCGACTTATGAAAGTCTCTGTATCGTTTGGTCAACAGATAATGGTTGGGAGGTCAACTAATGGACAAATAGTTTTTTACTTAGGCTATGTCCTGAATTGGGCGGTCGACCAGTAGTTGTTGGTCGATCAACCGACAGCCTGTTTCAGGTTTTGAGAAATTTTGAATTTTATTCAAAAACTAGGCGTTAACTAGTTGTTATTTGTTTACTTGATTGAGATATCTTAGGGATATTGATATATTTAAGATATGATAATCCTATTTGAATATTCCTATAGATATGGTCCAAGTATTTTAGATATCTCTCAATTTGGTACATGTAATTCTTTCTATCTTATCTAATTGAGATTTAGTAAAAGTTTGAGGAACTAAATTGAATGTTTTAAAAGATATATTTAAGTGAATTATACCAAGATTGAGTCTTAATGATATAAAGGGGCTTATGAAGTAATTATTTGTCACGATATATGGTAACTAGCCGTTAGAGGACTTGTTATAAACCCCTATAAATAAATCTACATTTTTTAGGTTTAAAAAATCCAATAATCAAAATCGATCAAAATTCAAGAGCTATTTAGTTCCTGAGCTTTCTGAGAGTCATCATTCTAAAATCATACTAAGTGCATTGTGAGATCTTTCTTGATATTTGTTCTTGAGAAACATTTGTTGTGGATTATTGCTACTACCAATCTGAAGTATAATTGCTCTTCTAATCATTATTCTTTTGGTGGATTCCTGATGAGATTGTTCCAAGTTATTTGCTTATTTGCTATTATTATTATTTTCTTAGAAGTTGATCTTTGAAATTGTTTTCCGAATTTTTATTGAATTTTTTTTTTTTTTAAACAACTTCTTTAGAAAATCTTATTACATGCTAAATTGTTTGCTACCTGTTTTTTTGTTGAAAATCAAATTTTGAATTTTCTCACTTTATTTCTGTCACTAGTTTCAGGACATTAATTGAGTATTCATTAATCTGAGGTGGTAGAAGCTCCAAGTGGGAAGAACTTATCATTTTTTGTAATTGGTGAGTTGTATGTGGATTAGATACTATTGGGATTGTCTAATTAGGGGTATTGGGAGTGTCTAATCAGGGGTAGCTTATTTCAATCTCTTCCGATAAAGAGATTGAGGCTTTGATCTTTGCCTAGAGTATAAAAAGATTAGGTTTTAATTCTTCCTTTATAGAATTGTGAGTGAATTGTAACGGTTCAATCCATACATGGTAAAAGGATATTTGGAGGGTGTTTGTGTGAGGTTTAATTCTTTGCCTAAGGCATAAAAAGAATTAGGTCGTGATTCTCCCTGTAATAGAATTAGGTTAATCTTCCGCCTGGTAAAAAGATAGAGATTATTCCATAGCCTGTGAAAAGGAATTGTAAAGGTTGATTCTAAGCCTGCAAAAAGAATCATTGTGAGGGTTTGGTTCCTATCTTTAAAGGAATTTTGAGTTTAGTGGGTGCGACTCTCCGTGGGGCTCAGGGGACTAGATTAGCCAAAAGTAGCTTGGTGAACCAGTATAAATTTTTGTATGCTGTATTATTTATATGGTTTATATTTTATTGTTTTGGGTGTGTACCTAGTTGATAACACATAATCCGCTTCTATAAAAGATAATAATTAATATTAGGACAATATTAATTGTTTGATTTTTTAAGTGTTATATTCTGATAATTTTTAATACTACCCAATTCACCCCCCCTCTTGGGTAGCTCACTGGGCCAACAGTTGGCATCAGAGCTGGTTTAGCTTGACACACTTAGCTAACAAAGATCACATGGCACACACAATAAGCACACTAACTGAAGGGCAGTCTATGCACCGACCACCATTGTTTGCAAGTGAAAATTAGTCGTTCTGGAAAGACAGAATAATAGCCTTCCTTCAAGCCACAAATTATTATGTGTGGCTAACAATCGAGGATGGTTCGTTTGTTCCAATGGAAAACGGAGTCGAGAAGAAAAAAGAGCAACTGACTGCTTCCAATAGCAGAAACATTCTATGAACTCTCAATCTATTAATATTTTATTTTTTTCTTTGGATGCTAATGAATACTCAAGAGTTTCAGGTTTTAAATCAGCAAAGGAGATATGGGACAAGTTACAAGTTACCCACGAAGGGACAAGTCAAGTAAAACAATCTAAAATCAATGCTCTTATGAGGAAATTTGAATTATTCAGAATGGGAGAAACTGAATCGATTCAAGAGATGTATACTCGTTTCAACAACATTTGAAATCACTTGAGTCAACTTGGAAAGCCATACTCCATGAAGGATAGAGTTCGAAAGGTCCGAAGATCTTTGACAAAAGTATGGGAGTCGAAGGTGACTACAATTAAGGAAGCTAAAGATCTTAGCAAATATGAAATTGATGATCTCATAGATAACTTGATGACTCATGAAATAGAGATTAAAGGAAATGAGGATGACACCAGAAATAGAAAGAGGAAATCCTTGGCCCTAAAGGCTCAGAAAATTGAAGAAGATGATGACAATGATAATGAAAGTCTTGACAGTGACCAAGAGAAATATGTGGCGCTTCTCACAAAGAATTTTAGAAGAATGACTCGACCTACATTTTGCGGGAGAAGAAACTTCAACATGAACAATGTGGAATGCTACAACTGTCACAAGACCGGTCACTTTCAAACTGATTGTCCCGAACCAAAGAAGAATAAAGAAAATAAGAAGAAGAAGAAGAAGAAGAAGAAGAAGAAGAAGAAGAAGAAGAAGAAGAAGAAGAAGAAGAAGAAGAAGAAGAAGAAGAAGAAGAAGAAGAAGAAGAAGAAGAAGAAGAAGAAGAAGAAGAAGAAAGGAAATAAGAGCAAAAAGAAGTCTATGAATGCTACTTGGGATGATACTGAATCAAGTAGCTCCCAGAAATTAGAAAGTGAAGAAATCTCCATATTTGCATTGATGACCACTAGTCGTGAGGTAACAAAATGTTCAAGTTCTTGTCCTTTAGATTTTGATGAATTATTTGATATTTATTAAGAACTTTTGCATGATTATAAAAATAGTGTTTTAAAATAAATGCCCTTCAAAGTACAATTAATATATTAAACAAGCAAGTAGTGGACTACGAATCTGAAAACAATGAATTAAAATTCAAGATATCAGATTTACATAAAAAAATTCTCAAATTCATTGACAGTAAGAATAACTTGAAAATGCTTTTCGGAAGTTCACGTGGTATTTTTGATAAAGTCGGTATTGGATTTCAGAAAAATTCTAAACAAAAACATTTTCAAAAATTATTTTCTGAACCAAGGATCTTGTTCAATGTTTTAAATATAATGTTGTGGGGCATACTATTCGTAAATATTTTGCTAAAATATCTAACTGTAGATAAGTTTGGGTTCCAAAATGAACTAAAATTGTCCCGATTAACAAGATCGGACTCACATAGATTGGGTACCACTTAGGAACTATTTGATGTGCTCCTTACAGATTATTCTAAAAGCATCAATAAACAAGGACAAATGGTTCCTAGACAGCAGTTATTCTCGACACATGACAGGAGATAAATCAAAATTCTTATCTTTGACACCTAAGGATGGAGGTCATGTGACTTTTGGAGACAATGCAAAGGGTAAAATTATCGGTATAGGTAATATCGATAATGGTACTACTATTATTAAAGATGTGTTACTAGTTGATGGACTCAAACTTAATTTTCTTAGTATTAGTTAATTATGTGACAAGGGCTATAATGTGATATTTGATCATGATAAATGCATTATTAAGAATGGTCATGATAGTAGTATCTTGTTAGTTGCATCACGTTTTGAGATTGTTTATACCTACTCATTTGATGATTTTACTTCTAAAAATTTATCCTGTGTGAATGCTTTATCTGAAAATAGTTGGTTATAGCATAGGAGACTTGGGCATGCTAGTATGGAGCTAATTTCTAAATTATCTAAGAAAAGTCTCGTACATAGCCTACCTAATTTGCAATTTGTGAAAGATAAAGTATGTGATTCATATCAATTAGGCAAGCAGTCTAAACCATCATTTAAGAAAAATATGCACACGTCGACGTTTAGATGTCTTGAATTGTTGCATCTTGATTTATTTAGTCTAAATTTTGCTGCTAGCCTTGGTGGTAAGTTTTATGCCTTCGTAATAGTTGATGATTATTCTAAACTTACCTAGGTATTTTTCCTTGCTAAGAAAAGTGAGGTTGCTTCTGTATTTGCTAAATTTTATAAACGTGTTCAAAATAAAAAGCAATGTTCTATTATTAATATTCGTAGTAACAAAGGAAGAGAGTTTAAGAATGATGATGTTATTAGTTACTGTAATGAGCATGGTTATGCTCATAACTTTTCTATACCAAGATCACCACAACAAAATGGTGTAGTGGAAGAAAGAACAAGACGCTTCAAGAAATGGCCAGAACAATGCTTAATGAAAATCACTTACCAACCTACTTCTGGGCCGAAGCAGTAAGTACAGCTTGCCATGTAGTGAATCGGGTATCGATTTGTAGAGGGTTTAACAAAACCCCATATGAAATCTAAAATAGTAAGACTCCTAACATTTTTTATTTTAAAGTATTTGGGTGTAAAGGCTTCATTATGAATGGCAATGATAATCTAGTTAAATTTGATATTATGGGATTTTTCTTGGATATGCTACTAACAGTAAAGCTTATAGAGTTTATAATAAACGTACGTTAGTAGTAGAAGAATCTATGCATATTGTATTTGAGGAAGCTGACCCATTTTTTTCGAGAAAGGTTTTGGATGATGATGAAACAGGTATTTCAAATAACCAAAACCAAGGTGAAAATGCGACTAAGGGGTCTCAAAAAGAGGAGGAGACTAAGGAAGAGGATTCGACGTTACAACGAGTTATAAAGACAGTACCGGGACATTCGTTAAAAGAAATTATTGGTAATTTTGAAAGAGGTGTAGGTACTCGTTCCTCTATTAGAAATATAATTAATCTTGCTTTTTTATCTCAAATTGAGCCTAAAAATGTAAATGAGGTGTTAACTGGTGAAACTTTGATTTTCACAATGCAAGATGAGTTAGTTCAATTTGAGCGGAACAAAGTATGGTACCATGTTCTGATACCAGAGTTTCGTCTTGTTATTGGTACTAAATGGATTTTTTGAAATAAAAAGAATGAGTCTGGTATGGTAATTAGAACAAAGCAAGATTAGTAGCACAGGTCTATAATCAAGAGGAAGGAATTGATTATGATGAAACCTATGCTCCTATGGCTAGATTAGAAGCTATTGGAATGCTACTCGCTTTTGCATGCTCACGTAATTTTAAGCTATATCAAATGGATGTTAAGAGTACATTTGTAAATGGATTCTTAGCGGAAGAAGTTTATGTCGAACAGTGGTAACGGAATTTCAAGTTGCTACTTTCACCACAAGTGTACGAGTCAAGTTTTAGTATAATGGGAAGAGTAGAAGTTGTCGTATCCATAGGGATTGGTTGAGATTATCGTCGAGTACCGTAATTATCATAACCTAACTTTATTTAGGCGATAAAAATTGGTTTATAATTAATAAATACTAATCTAATTAACTAATTATACTAATTAAACTATAATATTAATATGATATGTTTAGGGGAATGGATTATCTAGGAATTAACTTCATTTACGTTAATGTGTTTGATCTCGTTTGACTTACGTTAATGGTGTTTGACTTATCTGACAATCTATGTATCGTAAACTTGCTCACTCCCTCTCCCGAGTATAAAGAGAGTGAGTGACTTCACGTTGCCGCCGAAGTCCCCCTCTAGTGTCTTTTCTAACATAAAGTCACATGAGTCTTGCCCCAACATCATGGATTGCACACTTTCTAACGTCCTCCCTGGTCGTTAGATCATCGCTTTGTGTTTAACCTTAGTCTGAATTTGGGGTTACCTCTCCCGAGTGTCAAACTCTGTATTCTCATTATATCTAAACAAGCATATAAATGAAGAATAACAGTAAACACAATCAAATAACGAAGAACAACCATTAATGAAACACCGATTTCAAATAAACCACATATTCATAAGTTATATTAATAACTAGATAATATCCATTTAGCTAATGGCCATAACCATATATACAATGATAAATAAGCTAAACATGCTCAAACTAACTACCAAAGTTTAGAAAAGAAAGAAAGAAACGAAGGAACTTGGTCGTATTTCAAAGATCCGCCGCTAAAACCACTCGGAGAGCGTTTCTCCTTCTTCAATTTGTGTTCTTCTCCTTTGGGGTTTGGATGAACTCCCCAAAAACCTCTCAAAATACTCCCTAATATTTTCTAAAACGTGTTGGGGATGAAAGGATCAACTTAAGGGGTGCAAAATATCACAAAATATCTAGAAAAACCCTTTACGACTGATACCGGACCACCGCAATGGTGGTATCACCGCTGCGGCGATGAAAATACAGAGAGTTTAGAAACTCTCCGCTATTCTACCGCCGCGGCGATGGTGTCACCGTTGTGGCGGTGACACCCTTTCTTGTTTTGACTGTAACTTTCTCGTTTGAACTCCAATTGAAGTGATTCAAAAACCTATAAAAACATAAGAGAAAGATATACAACTTCCACATTTTGGATTGTTCCAAAATTGGATTGTATCATAGTCAAAAATGATCTTAAAGTTACTACACCTGTACTAGTTTTGCACATTTTTACCATGTTATTCAAAAACCTACCAAACAACACAAAAACATATTAAAACAACAAAAGAGATTGAAAACACACAAATATTTGAATCTAAAAGTACTTGATTTGCCGATAAATAAATCACTTATCAAATACCCCCAAACTCAAACGTTTGCTTGTCCTCAAGCAAAAACACATAAACAAGAAAATAAACTAGTAATTACGAAATTAAAAACTAAAAACGAAAAATACTAAAAGCAATAATGTCCAAGTTTTTAATATCATCTACCAGACAAACGATTTTTCCATCATCGGCCCCATATCCTATCAAGTTCAAGAATAAAACACACTATGTGGTGTTCTGGAATTTCGACATTCAATAATGGTAAATGTCATTCTCGATCCTTTCAACGTGTATGTGCGAGACTCAATAATAAAACTATCCAATAATCGGATTGGATTATCCACCAATGAAACTTATGACTTATACCTTAAAGGATTAGGATATCCATACGCCTGACTGGGTTCCACTCTCCACTAATGTAGGCTTGGAAGTTCAAAAATATCAATAGGGCTTGGTTCGGTTTTGGAATATTTGGCCAAGGGTATATCGGAAATATAAAACGGGTTAACATCGTTAACTCAACGATTCCTAAGGCACAATACTTGGCACACTCACACTCGAACCCCCATAGATGAATTGGAACAACCCCAAACAATCATTTAAGACCGATGTACTCACTTGTCAAAAGAAACAAAAATTGTACTAGATTTACATATGTTTTTTTTTTAATGTACCATACCCCCAAACTTATTCAATTATTACAATTTCACGGGTAGGGTTAAAACGAAAGAAAAACGACAAGTGCGCACTTGAATACCGAACCAATGAAAAGTTCACCCTAAACCCAACCGCTCACTTCAAGTAGCATAATGAATACTAACTTGATTCACTCAAATTGTGCCTTCAGCTCAGTGATATAGGTTTGGAAAAAAGTTTCATCAGCTAAGGTATTTGTTACGTGTTCAGAATTGAAACGGCATCAGAGGCTTTGACAGGGTAACGTGGGATAAACATTTAATATGGTAAGCTTCAAAGGCTCAAGCGAATCAAATGAATGCCTAAATCAAGTCTCCTAAACAACCTCGCCTAAGATTTTGCCTCAAGCTTCCCCTCAATCAGGTTCTAGATCCTTAATTTGTCATGAGTTTGGCTAATTGATAATTGTCCTCAAATCAATTGAATAACTATACATTGAGTCTATGTGCTCGTGCAAATTAGGATCCACAATAACTTTTACCAAAATGACATTGTCAAGCACACAAAACACACATGAATGGGCATTACCCTTGACCTCGAAAACAACGAGGGGATAATATCATCATCGGGTTATAGCCCAAATGAACGTAAAACTCAGCATTCAACAACAACAACAACAACAACAACACAAAAACACAATCTACTCTAAACAAACATGCACACAATAAAACAATAACACATACTAACATACTACACATCACCACCAAACTTAAAACAGTCAGTGTCCAGAATATCCCAATCATCAATCTTAACATATGAAATAAAGCATGCTGACGAAGGGGATTTAGAACACGTACCTAGGAGGCGAGAGAATCTCACCTCCGAATCGAGTCGAAGGAGATGGATCTAACTTATTTTTACCTTGGGTTGCCTCCCAAGAAGTGCTTGGTTTAAGGTCTTCAGCCTGACATGGAGAAGTACTCGTCAAATAGCAGCTTCTACCCATAGTACGTGTTATACAACACTACATACGGGTCTTGATTCTGAACGCCCTCAAGCTTAGCGAGATTTGGTATTATTTGGTCTGAACTTTTAACAGAACTCTCCACCGGCTCATGTGCCTGGTGGGCATGAAAAAGCATTATTTTTTGCGGCAAAGGACAAGTGAGCCATATCAGATCCTCATAAATATGATCGTCTTGGATCGGTGGTGGCATCATGATAGGTGTGATCTACCTACATATTTTTAAACCAATTTCGTTAGTTTTAGAGTATTTTTATAGTTATTTTTATTACGTTTTAATTAGTTTTTATTCTTTTTGTATAAATCAGGTGTATGGGGTGAAAAGATAGGAAACTGGAGCATAAACAATCAGATCGAACCAAAAACGGTCGAAGAACGGTGGAAAAACAAGCTTGAGAGAAATAATCAAAATAGCAGCCCACCGCCTAGGCAGTGAAAATACAGAGAATTACTTATCTTGCTGAACGTCCACCGCCGCAGTGATGAGATCCACCGCCGCGGTGCTCAAAATACAGGATGTCAACCAAATCCACCGCTGTCTTTACCACTTAGGCGATCAACCAACTGACCTACTCGCCACCACGACGATGACCTTTACACAGACTTAAGATATTTTTTAGATATTTTTGAGATATTTTCCCTATTTAACTCTCCTCCTCCCTCATTTTCGATCTTTCTCTTGGCATGATACCACCCTTAGAACATATCTAAGGGTGGATTGAGGAGTTTTATAGGGGGAGCTCACATCCCGAGGTGGAGGAAGACGGTGAAATGATTGTTGAACGGTTCAAGCGCATAATCTTCGGATATAGGTTAAGTTCTTCGATTTCTTCCTTTATTTCTTTAACTTAGGAATTTGGGAGCAGGTTTAGATCATTCTTATTTGTAAATGTGATTATGGTCGTTAGTTAAATATGGATTGTATAGGGATTAACAACATATTTATAAATATGTGTTTCGAATGATTTCGGTGTTGCGTTTATATTTGTTCTTAAAAATTTGATTGTGTTTATCATATTGTTATGTTTATTATGCTTAGATAGATATATTGAGAATCCGGGATTTGACACTCGGGAGAGGTAACCCCGGATTCAGACTAAAAAACATAACATCAATCAATGACGTTGGGGCAAGACTTATGTGACCTAGGGTCGTTAAGACGTTGAGGAGGACTTCTTCATTGATTTGAAGTCATGTATTTCTCCGTCTTACACTCGGGAGAGGTGGCGGTGGAGTTTTAGAACTGAGATTGTCGATAGGGTAAACACAACGCGATTATCTAATAACCCGGTCGGGAGTTGGATTGTGTGCAATCAATGACATTGGGGTGAGACTCACGTGACCTAGGGTCATTAAGATGTTGAGGGGGACTTCTTCGTTGACACGAAGTCATGTATTCCCCCATCTTACACTCAGGAGAGGTGGCGGGGGAGTTTACAAACTGAGATTGTCAAATAGGTCGAACACCGTAAACGTAAGTCAATCGAGATCGAACACGTAATTGTGAATAGAGTTAATCCCTAGATAATTCTTTCCCCTAAAGCATCTCATTATATTAGTATAGATAATTTAGGTTATATTAGTATTAGTATTAATTAATTAAATACAATTGTTTTTAGCCTAGATAAAGTTAGGTCATGATAAACACAGTACTCGATAGTAGCGACAACCAATCCATATGGATACGATACCCGATCTTTAAGATCACATTATACTAAAACTTTAACCCTGTACACTTGTGAGTAGTCAATACGCGAGCGCGGAACAAACGCACGCCCTACCAAGTTTTTGGCGCCGTTACCGGGGAGTGGTTTTTTGTCATATGCAGTTTTCGGCAATCGCCACCAAGTTTTTGGCGCCGTTGCTAGGGATTGTGTTTTTTCGTTATTATTGATATTGTGAATAAATGAACTGATTTTACTTTACGCATTTCTTTTGTATATAATTTTTGTTTGTAGTTTTGTTTTTGTTTCTTATGCAGGGTACTTGGCGATGTTAGATCGACAACTATTGATACATTTATTTCAACAAGATTCTAAGTTGTTTATAGTGCTGACGCTACGCACATAAGCCGGTAAGGCGTGTTGTTGAAAGATCGAACCGAACATAGCAAAATCTCACCCAACTTGAGGGTGTTCTGAAAATGTTAGGCTGAGGACATTAAACCGCGCACTTCTTGGAAGGAAACCAAAGGTTAAATAAATCAAATCCATCACGGCCAAATTTATTCGAAGGCGAGATTATCTCGCCTCCCAGGTACGTGTTCTAAACCCCCTTCATCAGCATGCTTTAATTTCATATGTTGAGATTGATGATTGGGACCGCTGAGAACACTGTCCGTTTCAAGTTCGGAAGTACTGTGCAGTATATTATGTTAAATGTGTTGTTGTTTTCCCGTGTGCATGTTTGTTTAGGTTAAAATGTGTTTTTTGTTTGTTGTTGTTGTGTGCATGCTGAATTTTACGTTCATTTGAGCCGTTACCCAATGATGATATTACCCCCTGATTGTTTTCAAGGTCAAGGGTAATACCCATGCATGTGTGTTCTGTGTGCTTGACAATGCATTTTGGTAAAAGTTATTGTAGATCCTAATTTGCACAAGCACATAAACTCAATGTATTTCTATTCAATTGATTTAAGGACGATTATCGATTAACCAAATTCATGACAAATTAAGGATTCCAGAACCTAATTGAGGGGAAGCTTCAGGCGAAATCCTAGGTGAGGTAGTTCAAGAGACGTGATTTAGCCAGTCGTTTTGTTGCTTAAGCCTTTTTAAGCCTACCATGTTATATATTTATCCCTCGTTACCCTATCGAAACCTAAAATGACAATTCAATTCTAAACACATAAACAAATACCCTGGCCAGTTGATCTTTTTCCAAACCTATATCGGTTAATTAAAGGCACATTTCCAAACCTATATCGGTTGGGTTTAGGGCGAACTTCGAATTAGTTCGGTATTCGAGTACTCACTTGTCATTTTTCTTTCGTTTTAACCACACTCGTAAAATCATACTAATCGAATAAGTTTGGGGGTATGGTTCGTAAAAAGTAAATAAATTATGTTTCTTTTGATAAGTGAGTACGTCGGTCTTAAATGTTTGTTTAGAATTGTTTACAATTTATCAATGGGGGTTCGAGAGTGAATGTGCCAAGCATTGAGCCTTGGGTAACGTTAACACGGTTTCTATTCCAAATAACCCTTGGCCAAATATTCCAAAACCGAACCAAGTCCTTCTGATCTTTATGAACTACTCAACCTACATTAGTGGAGGGTGGACCCCAATCAGGCTTACGGAAATCCTAGTCCTTCACGGTCTAAGTCGTGAGTTTCGTTGGTGGATAATCCAATCTGGTAGTTAGATAGTTATATTATTGAGTCTCGGACAAACACGTTTACAGGATCTAGAATGGCGTTCACCATCATTGCATGTCAAAATATTAGAACAACACATAATGTGTTTTACCGCTTGAACTCAGTATGACTGGCGGTTGTTAAGGGAAAAAATGACTTGGCCGTTAGAAAAATTCAAAACTAGCATATCGTTATGTTTAGATTGTTTTTAGGACGTTTGTCATTTCATTTAGTTGTGTTTTTCATTTTCGTGTGTGTGTTTTGCTCGAGAACTAGCAAAATTCCAAGTTTGGGGGTATTTGATAAGTGTGATCTACCTACATATTTTCAAATCGGTTTTGTTAGTTTTAGAGTATTTTTATAGCTATTTTTATTACGTTTTAATTAGTTTTTATTCTTTTTGTATAAATTAGGTGTGTGGGGTAAAAAGATAGGAAATTGGAGCGTAAACGATCAGATTGAACCAAAGACGGTCGAAGAACAGTGGAAAAACAAGCTTGAGGGCAATAATCAAAACAGCAGCCCACCGCCTAGGCGTCCAAACCACCGCTTAGGCGGTGAAAATGCAGAGAATGGATTATCTTGTTGAACGTCCACTGCCGCAGCGGTGAAAATACAAGATATCAACCAAGTCCATCACTGTCTTCACCGCCTAGGCGATCAACCAACCGACCTACTCACCGCCGCAGCGGTGACCTCTACACAGACTTAAGATATTTTTTAGATATTTTTCCTATTTAAGCTCTCTTCCTCTCTTATTTTCGGTCTCTCTCTTGGTATACTACCACCCTTAGAACATATCTAAGAGTAGATTGATGAGTTTTAGAAGGGGAGCTCACATCCCGAGGTGGAGGAAGATAGTGAAGCGATTGTTGAACGGTTCAAGCGCCAAATCTTCGGATATAGGCTAAGTTCTTTGATTTCTTCCTATATTTCTTTAACTTAGGAATTTGGGAGCATGTTTAGCTCGTTCTTATTTGTAAATGCGGTTATGGCCGTTAGTTAAACGTGGATTGTATAGGGATTAACAATATATTTATAAATATGTGTTTCGAATGATTTCTATGTTGCGTTTATGTTTGTTCTTCAAAATTTGATTGTGTTTATCATATTGTTATGTTTATTATGCTTAGATAGATATATCGAGAATATGGGGTTGGACACTCGGGAGAGGAAGGTAACCCTAGATTCGGACTAAAGTTAACATAACGTCGATTGATGACGTTGGAGAAAGACTCACATGACCTAGGGTCATTAAGACATTGAGGGGCGCTTATTCGTTGACTCGAAGTCATGTATTCCCCCGTCTTACACTCGGGAGAGGTGGTGGTGGAGTTTTAGAACTGAGATTGTCGATAGGGTAAACACAACATGACAATCCAATAACCCAGTTGGGAGTTGGATTGTGTACAATCAATGACATTGGGGTGAGACTCATGTATCCTAGGGTCATTAAGACATTGAGGGGGACTTTTTCATTAACACAAAGTCATGTATTCCCCTGTCTTACACTCGGGAGAGGTGGCGATAGAGTTTACGAACTGATATTGTCAAATAGATCAAACAACGTAAATGTAAGTCAATCGAGATCGAACACGTATTTGTAAACCGAGTTAATTCCTAGATAAATTTTTCCCCTTAAGCATCTCATTATATTAGTATGAATAATTTAGGTTATATTAGTATTAGTATTAATTAATTAAATACATTTATTTTTAGCCTAGATAAAGTTAGGTCATGATAAACATGGTACTCGATTGTAGCAACAACTAATCCCTATGGATACGATACCTGATCTTCAAGATCACATTATACTAAAACATTGACCTCGTACAATTGCGAGTAGTCAATATGCGAGCGCATAACAAACGCTCTCCGTACACATCATAATGTGGATCTCCAATGGTGAAGAATCACAATCGTCAATCCATGCTTGGGTTCCCGTCTCATTTGAATAATCATATTTGAATGCTCCCAAGCTCCTTCCACTTGTTTCCTGTTCCTCATGGTGGCTTTCGCATGATATGGCATTTATATCTCTTAGTGCCACCACTTCTAACTCGGCCTCAATAAAGCAGATTAGCTTACCAGTTTGTGTCTGAAGAGACGTTACGGTCACATCAATTTCGGCGCAGACCGTCTCAATTTTGTCGAGACGATCCTCGTGCTCATTGATCCTATTATTTGTTTCCCTCCAAAAATCTTGAGTCTCCCCCATAAATTCAACGAACATGGTTTCCAATGCAGGGGAAGACTCAATATGTTGGTCCAGGGTGTCAATCCATGGCTCCAAAATGGTGGAATTATCCCCCAAGCTTTGGTAGCTTGTTGAATAATTCCAACACTGAAAATCATACTCAGATATGTCTTCCAGTACCCAATAGGCTTCGTCTATGGTTAGTTGGTTGAAAGAGCTGGTATTGTTTCCTCCTTCAACCCACATTTTGGTTGCGGCTAGTAACCCATCGAGGAAGTTCAGTAGTTAACACTCCCTCGGGAAACGATGGTTCGAAAATCTGAGTAGCAAATCCTTGTATCGATCCCAAGCACAATAAAAATGGCTCAAAATCCCGTTAAAAGAAATGCATAAGCACTTGTTAATCTAATATCTCCAAGTACCTTCCTTTGTCTATTGGCACTTGATCTAGGTATTCTCCAAGCTTATGATTTTGGATTATTGGTGTATTTGCAGGCTTACAATCCATTAATCACACTTCTCATAATAAATCTAGGATATATTTTCGTTGGGAAAGGAATATGTCTTGCTTCGACCTAGAAACTTCAATTCCCAGAAAATATTTGAGTCCTCCTAGATTTTTCATCTCAAATTATGTGGCCAATTGCTCTTAAAGTCTTGCTATTTCCTTTGGATCATCTCTTGTAATGATCATATCGCCTACATAGACTATCAAAGTTGTAATCTTACCCTAATGATACTTTAAGAATAGCGTATAGTTTAAGTTGCTTTGTGGAAAGCCAAATTTCCTCATGGTTGAGCTCAAGCACCAAAACCACGCTCTAGGAGATTGCTTTAAGCCGCACAAAGTTTGTTGTACCTTGCACACAATCTTAGCTTTAGAGTTTACAGTATATCTTGGAAGGACATCCACGTAGATTTTTTCTTCAAGATTTCCATGGAGAAAGACGTTTTTAATGTGAAATTGGTACAATGGACAATCAAGATTCACTGCAAGGGATAGTAGAACCCTGACAATACTCAACTTGGCTACAGTGAAAACGTTTCTTGATAGTCTATGCCATAGGGTTGCGTATAGCCCTTTACCACCAGTCTTGCTTTGTACCTTTCAACTGATCCATTGGTTTTGTAGTTGATGGAGATTACCCACTTACACCACACTATTTTTTAACCTTCTAGTAGGAGAACAAGAGTCCACGTCTCATTTTTCAACAATACCTCCATTTCTTCCTTCATAGCTTTGATCTACCTATAGTTTTTTAGAGCCTCTTTAACACTTATGGGAATACGATGTGGGGAGAGTTTATTCACAAAAGTTATTGATGGGTTCGGATAGCTTCTTTTTAGAAACATAATTGGCAATTGGATATCTCGATCTTTGGTTCTCTAGTTCCAGAGAATATATGTTTGGTGGTTTGCCCCAATTATGCCTGAAAGGTAATTCATAGCCCACAGAAGTATCCACGTCATTAGAAATGTGAGGTGTGGTAGGGGATCTTTCCTTGATGATATTATCAGGAGATGGGACATTGGATACTGGAGAATGGGGAGGTACTACTACTTCAACATCTAGAGATGTCAGCTCTAGAGCTTCTAGAGATGTAGGCTCTAAATTAGGTCCCTCCATGATCGACTAAGAAGAATTCAGTGTTGTATCAGTTCAGTGTCGTATCAGTGTCTTTGAACTAAACATATATCAACCAATTTATCTCTTCTTCTTGTGTCTCTCCTTGAAGAGAAGATTTGGATATGGCAGGAGAGTAAAAAATGTCAGATTCAAGGAACGTGACATCCATCGTCTCATAGGTGTGCCGAGTAGTTGGGTCGTAGCATCGACACCTTTTTTGGTGTACAACGTATCCCACAAAAAGGCAATGAATGGCATAGGGATCAAGCTTCGTACGTTGGTTCTTATAGAGGTAAACAAATGCAACACACACAAAGACACGAGGTGGAAGCAATAGTACTGCGAGTAATGACATATAGGTTGACAAGACCTGTAGTGGAGTCTTGAACCCAAGAACTTTTAAGGGCATGCAGTTAATGAGACGGATGGTTGTGGTAACAGCATCAGCCCAATGGTGGCTAGGTACGTGAGCTCTAAGTAATAGAGCTCGAGTAGTTTCGAGAATGTGACGATTCTTGCGCTCTGCAACACCATTTTGCTATGGAGTCTGGGGGCATGATTTCTCTTGAATTAGTCCATGATGTGGGAAATAATCATAGAACTCTTAGTTAACAGACTCTCGACCATTATCGGATTGAAGAGTTCGAATCTTAGCAGAGAATTGAGTCTGAATCATTGTATGAAATATTTGAAACACGTGAAAAACCTCATTTTTGTGTTTCAACAGATAAAGCCAAGTCATTCGAGTACAATTATCAATGAATGTCACAAACTAGCAGATACTAGACATAGTAGATTTTCGGAAAGGACTACAAACGTCAGAGTGAATCAGAGCAAAAGAAACATTGCTCCTAGTCATACTCAACAGAAAAGTAACTCGATGACTTTTAACTAAAATGAAAGTCTCACATTTAAATCCAAAGTTGACTATACAACGAGCATTTATTACACGCTCACGTATTAACTACTCGCAAGTGTACGACGTCAAAGTTTTAGTATAATGTGATCTTTTAAGATCGCGTATCGTATCCATAGGGATTGGTTGTCATTATTATCGAGTATCATAATTGTTATGACCTAATTTTATGTAGGCGATGAAAAATGTAATTTAATTAATTAATACTAATACTAATATAACCTAATTTAATCTATACTAATTATACTAATACGAGATAGTTAGGGGATCGATTATCTAGGGATTAACTTTATTTACTTAAACGTGTTTGATTTCGTTTAGTTTACAATAATGGTGTTCGACCTATTCGACAATCTCAGTTTGTAAACTCTCCCGCCACCTCTCCCGAGTGTAAGACAAGAGAATACATAACTTCGTGTCAACGAAGAAGTTCCCCTCAACATATTAATGACCCTAGGTCATGTGAGTCTTGCCCCAACGTCATTGATTGCACACAATCTAACTCCCTCTCTAGGTTATTGGATCGTCACGTTGTGTTTACCCTATTGACTATCTCAATTTATAAACTCTCCCGCCACCTCTCCCGAGTGTAAGATAAAGGAATACGTGACTTCGTGTCAATGAAGAAGCCCTCCTTAACATCTTAATGACCCTAGGTCATGTGAGTCTTGCCCCAATATCATCGATTGCCCATAATCCAACTTCTTCTTTGCTTATTGGATTGTCGCGTTGTTTACCCTAGTCTGAATTCGGGGTTACCTCTTCCGAGTGTCAAACCCCGAATTCTCGATAAATCTATCTAAGCATAATAAACAAACAATACGGCAAACACAATCAAACTTCAAAGAACAAACATAAACGAAACACGAAAATCATCTGAATCACATATTTATAAATATATTGTTAATCCCTAAACAATCCACGTTTAACTAACGGCCATAACCGTATTTACAATAAAGCATGAGCTAAACATGCTCACAAATTCCTAAGTTAAAGAAATAAATGAATAAATCAAAAAACTTAGCCTAGTTCGAAGATTTGTCACTAAAAACATTCAACGATCGCTTCGTCGTCTTCTTATCCTTCGGGATGTAGGCTCAACCTCTAAACCTCCTCAATCCACCCCTAGATATGTTCTAAGGGTGTTAGCATGCAAAAGAGGCCAAAAATAAGAAATGATAGGGGATTATATAGGCTAAATATCTCAAAACTATCCTAAAAAATATCTAAACTGTGCTAAGGTCACCGTCGCGGTGGTGGGATTCATAGGTTGGTTGGTTAATCACTTAGGCGGTGAGGATAGCAGTGGACTTGGTGACCATCCTATAGTTTCACCACCGCAGCAATGGATCTTATCGCAGCGGTGGATCTCACCGTTGCGGTAGTGGACGTTTATCAAGAAACAGCCCTCTCTGCATTTTCACCGCCGCGGCGGTGGGCTTCTTTTCAGAATTTTGTTGCCTTGCTTGTTTTTCCACTATTCTTCGACCGTTTTTGATTCGATCGGATCGTTTACACTCCAGTTTCCTACCTTTTCACCCGCACACACCTGTTTTATAAAAAAAGAATAAAAACAAATTAAAACATAATAAAAATGCTATAAAAAATACTATAAAACTAACAAAACCGGTTTAGAAATATATAGGTAGATCACACCTATCAAATACCCCCAAACTTGGAATTTTGCTATTCCTTGAGCAAAACACACACACGAAACTAAAAAACACAACGAAATTAAATAACAAACAAACCTAAAAACAATCTACCTAAACATAACGATATGCGAGTTTTACATTCTTCTACCGACCAAGTCATTTTTCCCTCAACAACCGCCAATCGTATTGAGTTCAAGCGGTAAAACACATCATGTGATGTTCTAGAATTTCGACATGCAATAATGGTGAACTCCATTCTTGATCCTTTAAATGTGTTAGCACGAGACTCAGTAATATAACTATACAACAACCGGATTGGATTATCCACTAATGAAACTCATGACTTAGACCGTATAGGACTAGGATTTTCATATGCCGGATTGGGGTCCACTCTCCACTAATGTAGGCTTGGAAGCTCATAGAGATCAGAAGGACTTTGTTTGGTTATGGAATATTTGGCCAAGGGTATTTTGGAAAAGAAAATGGGTTAATGTTGTTAACTTAACGTTACCCAAGGCTCAACGCTTGGCACATTTACTCTCAAAACCCCACAGTTAAATTGGAAACAACCCTGAACATACGTTAAGAATGTAGTACTCACTTGTCAACAAGAAATGTAAAAAAAAAAAATTAACATATGAATAACACACACCCAAGCTTATTCGAATTTCTTGAATTTAGGAGTATGCAAAAAGAATTAAGTAACACACCCCCAAACTTATTCGAATTTCTAAAATTTTAGGAGTGTGCAAAAAGGATTAAGAAAATGACAAATGAATACACTAATACCAAACCAATCTAAAGTTCGCCCTAAACCCAACCGCTCACATCAAGTAGCATATATGAATGCTAACTTGATTCACTCAAATGTGCCTTTAATTCAGCAATATAGGTTTGGAAAAAGATCAATTGGCCCTGGTATTTGCTTATGTGTTCAGAATTGAAAAAGTTTTTAGGCTTTGACAAGGTAACGAGGAACAATCATGTTACAAGGTAGGCTTAAAAAGGCTTAAGCGACAAAACGAATGCCTAAATCACGTCTCCTGAGCCACCTTGCCTAGGATTTTGCCTCAAGCTTCCCCTCAATTAGGTTCTAAGATCCCTAATTTGTCATGAGTTTGGCTAATCGATAATCGTCCTCAAATTAATTGAATAGAAATACATTGAGTCTATGTGCTCATGCAAATTAGGATCTAAAATAATTTTCACCAAAACGCATTGTCAAGCACACAGAACACACATACATGGGTATTACCCTTAACCTTGAAAACAGCCAGGGGGTAATATCATTATAGGGTAACGGCCCAAATGAACACAAAACTCAGTATACAACAACAACAACAACAAATAAATATTCTATACTAAACAAACATGCAATACGGTAAAACAATAACACATTTAACATATTATACTACACATCACTTTCGAACTCAAAACGGGCAGTGCTCTCAGTGGTCCTAATCATCAATCTCAACATATGAAATTAAAGCATGCTGACAAAGGGGGTTTAGAACATGTACATGGGAGGTGAAAGAATCTCGCCTCCGAATAAATTCGGTTGTGACGGATTTAATTTATTTTTTACTTGGGTTGCCTCCCAAGAAGCACGTGGTTTAATGTCCTTGGTCCAACATTTTCAGAACACCCTCAAGCTTGGCAAGGTTTTGCTTTGTTCGGCTCAATCTTTCAATGACACGCCTTACTGGCTTATGTGCGTGGCCACGCACTATAAAATGACTCGGAATTTTGTTGAAATGAATGCATCAATACCAGGTGATCTAACATCTCCAAGTACCCTGCATAAGAAACAAAAACAAACTACAAACAAAAATTATATACAAAAGAAATGCCTAAAGTAAAATTGGGACATTTACTCACAATATCAATAATAATGAAAAACACAATCCCAGGCAATGGCGTCAAAAACTTGTACGGCGAGTGTTTGTTACACGCTCGCGTATTGACTATTCGCAAGTGTACGAGGTCAAAGTTTTAATATAATGTGATCTTTTAAGATCGGGTATCGTATCCACAGGGATTGGTTGTCGTTATTATCAAGTACTGTAATTGTCATGACCTAATTTTATCTAGCCGATAAAAAATGTAATATAATTAATTAATACTTATAATTAATTAATACTAATGCTAATATAACCTAATTTAATCTATACTAATACGAGATAGTTAGGAGACGGATTATCTAGGGATTAACTTTATTTACTTAAACGTGTTTAATCTCATTTAGTTTACAATAATGATGTTTAACCTATTCGAAAATCTCAGTTCGTAAACTCCCCCACTACCTCTCCCGAGTGTAAGACTAGGGAATACATGATTTCGTGTCAATGAAAAAGTCCCCCTCAATGTCTTAACGACCCTAGGTTACGTGAGTCTCGCCCCAACACCATTGATTCCACACAATCTAACTACCTTCCGGGTTAATGGATCGTCGCGTTGTGTTTACCCTATCAACAATCTCAGTTCATAAACTTTTCTGCCACCTCTCCCGAGTGTAAGACGAGGGAATACGCGACTTCATGTCAATGAAGAAGTCCCCCTCAATGTCTTAACGACCCTAGATCATGTGAGTCTTGCCCCAACATTATCGATTGCCCACAATCGAACTCACTCTCAGGTTATTAGATCGTCGCGTTGTTTACACTAGTTCGAATCCGGGGTTACCTCTTCTAAGTGTCAAACCCTGAATTATTGATAAATATATCTAAGCATAATAAACAAACTATGCGGAAAACACTATCAAACTTCGAAGAACAAACATAAACGAAACACCGAAATCATCTGAATCACATATTTGTAAATATATTGTTAATCCCTAAATAATCCACATTTAACTAACGGCCATAACCATATTTAGAATAAAGAACGAGCTAAACATGCGAACAAATTCCTAATTTAAAGAAATAAATAAATAAACCGAAGAACTTAGCCTAGTCCGAAGATTTGTCTCTAAGAACGTTCAATGATCGCTTCGTCGTCTTCTTCTCCTTCGGGATGTGAGCTCTCCCTCTAAAAATCCTCAATCCACTCCTAGATATGTTCTAAGGGTGGTAGCATGCAAGAGAGGCCAAAAATGAGAGATTATAGTGGATTATATTGGCTAAATATCCTAAAAAATATCGAAACTGTGCAAAGGTCACTGCCGCGGCGGTGGGATTCAACGTCGCAACGGTGAGTAGGTCGGTTGGTTGATCGCCTAGGCGGTGAGGACAACAATGGACTTGGTGACCATCCTACAGTTTCACCGCCACAGTAGTGGATCTCACCACTGCGGCGGTGGACGTTCAGCAAGAAATGGCACTTTCTCCATTTTCACTGCTGCGGCGGAAGTCTGGACGCTGCGGCGGTGGGCTTCTTTTCAGAATCATGTCTCCTTGCTTGTTTTTCCACCGTTCTTCGATCGTTTTTGGTTCGATCTCATCGTTTACGCTCCAGTCTCCTACTTTTTCACCCCCACACACCTGTTTTATATAAAAAGAATAAAAACTAATTAAAACGTAGTAAAAACGCTATAAAAAATACTCTAAAACTAACAAAACTGGTTTAGAAATATATAGGTAGATCACACCTATCAGTGACAAACCTGAAAGTAAATCAGGAAACACATGTCACAGATAGCCAATTGACAGAAAGCCTAACCGACGGTGCTAAAGCAAAATTTGTTCCACTTTAGGGTCATTTGGGCGGTGCGTGTGGTGTGCTCGGCCAATACTGAAATCTTCCATATAATAGATCCCCCCTTATTAGTACTACGCCAAATGATCTTCTTGGTGAGAATATCCTAAATAAAACAAAATTCAAGATACAAGAGCACAACACAATTCAAGTCTTTAGTAACTTGACTCACGAATAGTAACTTGTGAGAAAGAGAAGACACGAGTAAAATATTAGATAATGGTAGGGTTGGTGACAACATCACAGTCGCAGCCCCTGTTACTAAAGAGATGTCTCAATTAGCATTGACAATGCTAGTTCCCCAAGGAGGAAAGTCTTGAGAAAAATCATTTGCATCAAACGTCATATGGTTCGATGCTCCGAAATCAAGTATCAAAACATTGCATGAAGACTTGTCAACAATGGTGGATCTATCATGGTTGGGTTGTGCTCAATATTGTTGACTTTGATTAGATCGATTCCAAACCACCATGGCTCTAGGTTCAAATACTCCATTGGATAAAGAAATTTTTTCACTCATTTTTATTTTTATTTTTTTCTTTTTCCTTCTTCCTTTTTTTTTTAAAAAAAAAAAAAGAAAAAAAAAAGAGGAAAAAAAAAAAGGTAAACAATATTAAAAAAAAGGGTAAAAGGTAAAAGGTCGAAATGTTAAAAGCAAAACCAAGGCAATTATGTAGAAGAACATTTCGGTGATATTGTGCTGTTGAAAAATACCTTAGCCCACCAAGGGTGATTAGAAAAATCATTAATCATCAAAAAACAACCCAACTCCCTTAGACTCCATTAGTAGTGATTTCCTCAAGTAGATAAGGGGTCAGGTGGATCTGGGTAGAGGATGAGATCTGGATCTACGATGGTGAGATCTGCTCCGGATCTGTATGAGCAGCAAATGTGTACGAGCAGCAGTTATGGATCAGCTCCGGCGACCTCAATCAACGGAACGCAAGAATATAGAGAACGTCGCCGTGATGAGAGATAGGAGGCCTATTTCGTCTTCAATAGCGACGAATCAACGATGATTTCAGAGATGAACTTCCTTCATTAACGACGACGAATCGACAATCAACCGAATCGACGACAACAAATGAATGAATTGAACGACCTTCTTCTCTGACGACGATGAACTGCCGACGACCTTCAGCCGATGACTTCGTGTTCTACTCGATTTAGGGTTTTTTTTTAGATTAGATCGGATTGATTCAACTTAGCTCTGATGCCATGTCGAAACAAAAAATATCGAAGAATTTCATTTCATTTCTTTATCATTTCTAATACATCTTCAATAAAATAACACACTACATATAAATAAAATACAAGAAAGAACAAGGCATGAATATCATTTAATAAGTTTTTCGTTGTATTTAAGACTAGAGCTGGCGCATGGGAAGTGAACGTGAATGGAGCATGAAAGTGAGCAATGATATCGTGAGCTGTATGAAAGTGAGTAGTGATATCGTGAGCTGTAATCATACAACTCATGCCAACTGATATGAGAAAACTCCCCCACATATCTGACATAGGTATGTAGCCATAAACAGGTCAAATCGGGTTTGAAATCTAATCCAAGACAAACAAACCCAATAGGTTATCTGGGCTAAAGTATGATAAGCCCAACTGAGTACTAACCTTGGTAGTCTTCTGTGCAAGACTAATAGTCTCCTGAAGAGACCCATATTTGGGTATATGCAAGCCCACAGTGTTCAGGACCAAAGAATGAATAGGTCGATCCATAGTAATTGTCTCCCCTACACTTGAAGAGTTGAGCCAGATTGACTGTAACGGCCCATATTTAATTGGGACCATTACAGAGATCTCTCCTGAAATCATAGAGATACTAGTTATCTTCCAAGCCATTAGGGGCGTATCACATAATGACCGACCTCTCCAAAGAAATGAAAATATATCTTTAAGCCTATAAAAAGGACAGGTATCACTAGTAATATAGGACAATTCGATTTGTGTATTACTTTCTCCATTACCAGATTAACTTATTCTCACGCCGAAGGTTCTTTGGCCGATACCACACTAGTGTCTCCTATTAAAACTCACGATTCTGCAGGTCATAAAGGAAAACGAAGAGGTTTTTTGCACATGCATAGGTGTTACACTTGTTGAAAATTTCTGGTAACATCATTTAGCATCGTCTATGGGAAACGCTAATGAAAAAAGCTTTCCGTCGGGTTGTGAGGTAACTAAGAATGAGAGGGGTTGTAGTAGCAGAATATTACGTCGCTACTTTTACCGCAAGTGTACGGATCAAGTTTTATAGAATAGTGAATGAGAAGAGTTGTTGTATCCACAAGGATTTGATTAAATTTTCGCTAAGTACCACGATTATCATAACCGAACTTTATTTAGGAGATAAAAATTGGATTTTTGTTTTATAAATAATATACTAAAGTAATTAACTAATTAAACTAAAATACTATAATACTAATATGATGTTTAAGGGAATATATTGTCTAGGTATTAATTTCGTTCACTTAATCGTGTTCGATTCAATCTAGTTTACATTAACGGCATTCAAATCTATCCGATAATCTAGGTATCGAAAACTCACTCACTACCTCTCCCGAGTGTAAAGTGAACGAATATGTGACTTTACGTCAATGCCGAAGTCTCCCTTGAGCATATATACGACACTTAGTCATATGAGTCTCGCCCCAACCTCACTGATTGCACATTTTCTAATACACTCCCGGGTCATTAAATCATCCCGTTGTGTTTAAACCCTAGTCTGAATCTGAGGTTACCTCTCCCGAGTGTCAAACCCCATATTCTCATATCAACCAAAATATCATAACAAACATATTATGGAGGTAAAAGAACGGTAAACACAATCGAATAAAGATAAACAACCGTTATCGAAACATGATTTACTCAAACAACGTATATTAGTAAACTACATCAATCCCATAGATAATCAGTGTTTAGGTCTTGGCCATAACCATATATTCAATAATAATCCATATATACATGTTCAAACAACCAAAAACAAGTTAAGAATAAAGAGAGAAACAAAGGAGAATAGCCGCTATCCGAAAGTAGCGTCCGTAAAAATCGCTCTGATCTTGTTTCCTCTTTTTCAATTGTGTTCCTCCTCTTTGGTTGGTTCAGAGCCTTTTAGAACACTCAAAAACACTCCCAAAATGTTCTTAGATATTGTTCTCAAACGTAGGGAATGGATAGAATAGGGAAAGAAATCAAAATATCTAGGAAAAATTCTAAAAAACACTTTACAGCAGGGGCTTCACCACTGCAGCAGTGGGTATGTTGGCAAGCTCACCACTGCAGTAGTAGGCTTAACCGCTGCAGGGGTGGACAATGAGTGGCTCTTTGTTGTTTCACCGCTACAGCTATGGATCTCACTGCTGCAACGGTAAGCAATCAGAAACATTCTGAGCTCTCTGTTGTTTCACCACTGTAGCAATGGTTTGACCGCTGCAGCGGTGAAACTACTGCTTTAACATTTCATCATTTTTCCACTGATTTCCTCATTTTTTGACCGTTTGTTCTCATAACCCCTGCTTTGAACAAAAATAAATAAAACTAAATAAAAAAGAATTAAAATATTACAAGAATGCTCAAAAATTACCAAATTCGATTTGAAAATAGATAGATAAATTTCACCTATCAAGCAGCGACGAGTCGAAGCAATGATTTGTCACCGCCATCTGATGTAGAAATATCGATGGAAGTACATGAGAAAGTTCAGGTTGATCCTTCACCAGTGGTACTGAGTACTGAGAAGATTGATTCTTTCACCGCAAAGATGGTCGAGATGGTGGATATGATCAAGTACATAGCGCAGATAGTCGTCAATAGTAGGCCTCACTCCCCAGCAACAAACAATGACAATTAAGAAGAAGCAAAGTCTCTAGGGTATGCTGATCCGCAATCCCATAAGGAGCAACCTACCCAGGGAGATATAAGCCACCAGTAAAAGAAAAGAGTGTATAATCAAACTGAGACTGTTGATTCGCATCAATAGATTAGAAGCAGAGTGGAGAAAGATTAGCCTTTGGATGAACTGGATACACTTTTGAAAGGTACTAAAATGTCATTCTCACCAAATATCCTAGCTATTCCATTATCTGAAAAATTTGAAACCATAAAGTTCAAGTATGATGGGAAAACAGACCCTGTGGACCATATCCGCCAATTCAAACAAGTCATGAACCTATATGGTTCAAGCAACTCCACACTCTACCAAGCTCTCGCCACAACATTAAAGGGTTCGGCCCTTGAGTGGTTACATACGCTCCCATCGAACTCTATCATGTCTTTTAAGGAATTTGGGAAGATGTTTATCAACCGATTCATAACATGTCAAAGCTTGATGAAGGGTCCTTATTTTTTGCTAGCCCTGCGTCAATAAAAATTTGAAACTTTGTGCCAGTATATGAGCCGATTCAACAAGAAATTGACATGCATTGAGCGTTGTGATATAAACCTCATTATCAATGCATTCACCTTAGGATTACGCCCTAACTGTTTTCAAGACTTCCTCACCAAGAAGAATCCCCAAAGCATGTCATAACTAATAGAGAAAGCTAATCCCAACATGAAGTTAGAGGATGTCAAGCTCGCAAGAGAATGTAGAGGATCTTTGAAAGATCACCCCAAACAAGGCGAGAAGGACCATAGCAAGGCAAAAGCCAACAGTTTAGATAGGCAAAAAGATTGACCCAGGAGCTCAAATTCCAAATCAGATGTTCGACAGGAGCCAAACATGCCTGGTCTACGAATGCCAATCTCTAGAATCCTGTATAAAATACGTGCCTTTGAGGTAATTCAATGGCCTCCCAAGTAGACTACCAAGTCCAATAGGAAGAACAGGTCCAGGTACTATGACTTCCATAGGGACCATGGTCATGATACGGATAACTATTGGGAACTCAAAAAGCATGACTATTTGTAAGAATGTTCAAGCGACAAAAAGAGGCCTAGAAAATAAGGTCATCGTAAAGAACACCATGAAAAAAAATGCAAATAAGATTGTCCCAACGAGAATCATGAAGTAATTTTCATGATAAATTATTTTAGGCCAACAACTGGAGAATCCAACCGTGAACGAAAAAAGAAGGTCCATGAAGCAGTACTGGAACGCAGCTATGGGAAAGCTATGGAAGTAACAACAAATACAAGACTAGTCATTACTTTCTTCGAGGAGCATTGCAAAGGGATTGTTTACCCCTATGAGGATGCTCTGGCCATCATTTTATGGATTTCCAGTTTCCAGGTAAGGCAGATCCTAATCGATAATAGTAGTTCAACTAACATTATTTTTGTAGGTACTTTGAAGCAGATGGGAATACCCAGTTTGGACGTTAGTTCCACACAAACTGTTATGGTGGGATTCAACGGCGACCTTACAGCGCCACGTGGAAAGATCACTTTATCGTTCACTTCTAACAAGGAGGAACGGGGGTACACAAAGGCTATGGAGTTCATGATGGTGGACTCAACATCACCTTATAAATCAATACTTGGGCATGCATGGTTAACCATATGGTAGAGGCCTTTGTTGTTCTAAGAAAATACAACATGAAGCTAAATCCAGAAAAGTGTGCTTTCGGTGTTGTATCTAGAAAGTTTTTGGGCTTTGTGGTTAACCAGACCGGTATCATGGTGGACTATGGACAAATAGAAACTGTCAAGAACATGATGTCCCCTGCAATTATAAGAGAGGTTCAAGTGTTGATGGGAAGGTTGGTTGCGCTGAACAGATTCATCTCAAAATTTACTAATAGGTGTGCCCCCTTCTTCACGATTTTGAAGGGGAATAAAACCTTTCAGTGGGATGATGACTATGAGTGAGCTCTCCAATCCATCAAAAATTACTTGAACTCAATAGAAATGCTGGCTAAAGTAAACCCAGGAGAATAACTCTATTTCTATCTAGTAGTAACACCTGTAGCGGTGAGCACCGCGCTGGTCAAAGATCACACAAGAGGGCAAAGGTCGGTGTACTATATCAGCAAATCGTTAGTTCCAGAAGAAACTCACTACACTGAGTTGGAGAAGCTTGCCTTGTCCTTGGTAACTACAGCACGAGAGCTCAGACCCTATTTCCAGGCACATGTGATTAATGTACTGACCTCATACCCGCTTTGAGTGGTAATACATAGGCCATAAGTTTCTAGTCGTCTCATGAAGTGGACTATTGAACTTGGTGAATTTTTCATCAAGTACAAGCCTAGGATAGCAATTAAAGGTCAAGTTCTAGCCGACTTCATTGCCGAACTAACACCTCCAATAAAAGAGGAAGCAACTCTTCTATTTGCTACATGGTAGCGCGTAAAATACGTTGCTACTTACACTCGCAAGTATACGAGGTCTAAGTTTTAGTATAGTGTGATCGTGAAAGATTGGGTTATCGTATCCACAGGTATTGGTGTCGTTACTATCGAATACCGCGTTTGTCGTGGCCTAATTTTATCTAGGCAAAAACAAATGTAATTAATTAATTAAACTAATACTAATATAACCTAAATTAACTACACTAATATGCTAATATGTTTTAGGGTGAATAATTACCTAAGGATTAACGTGTTTATAAATACGTGTTCGATTTCGATTTACTCACGTTTACGGTGTTCAACCTATTTGACAATCTCGGTAAGTAAACTCTACCGCCACCTCTCCCGAGTGTAAGACGGGGGAATACAAGACTTCGAGTCAACGAAGAATTCCCCCTCAACGTCTTAACAACCCTAGGTCATGTGAGTCTCGCCCAGCATCATTGATTGCACATAATCCAACTCTCTCCTGGGTTATTGGATCATCGCGTTGTATTTACCCTATCAACAATCTCCGTTCTAAAACTCCCTCGCTACCTCTCCCAAGTGTAAGACGAGAAATATAACACATCTTCGAGTCAACGAAGAAGTCTCTCTCAACATCTTAATGACCCTAGGTAGCGTGAGTCTTACCCCAAAGTCATCGATTGTCTACGATTCAAACCCCAACCAGGTTATAGAATCGTGGCGTTTGTTTACCCTAATCCGAATCCGGTGTTTGTCAAAACCCCGTATTCTCCATTTATCATTCTAGGTATAATAAATAAATAATACGATAAACACAATTAAACTACGAAGAACAAACGTAAACGCAACACTGAAATCATCCAAACAAACATATTTATAAATATAGCGTTAATCCCTACTACAATCCATATTTAACTCGTGGACATAGCCTCATAAACATATAAATTGAACTAAACATGCTCACATGATCCTAAGATAAATACATAAGGAAAAACAATCAAAGAACTTAGCCTCGTCGGAAGATAAACCGCTAAGAATGCTCAACGATCGATTCACCGTCTTCTCCACTTCGGGATATGAGCTCCACCTCTAAAATTCCTAAACCTAGGCTTAAATATAGCCTAAGGTGCTCAAAAACCCAAGAGAGGCCAGAGAAGGGGGAGGATAGGGGTATTTATAGGCGAAAGATCTCAAAATATCTAATAAATATCAAGGGTGTGTTGCCGGATTTTCTCCTAGGAGAAGTTAGGTCGGTTAACTTTCTGCCGGAACTTCGCCTCGACGAATGAAACTTCACCTAGGTGAAGTTGCTGCAGGTTTGCAATTTTGTTTTAACTGTAACTTCTTCATCCGAACTCCGATTTAGGTGATTAAAAAACCTATGGAAATCTAAGAAAAAGATCTACAACTTCCATGTTTTGAGTGTTTCCAAAATTGGATTTCATTATATTCCAAAATAGCCTTGAAGTTATAACACCTGTACCGGCTTTGCAGGTTTGGTGCGCCTAGGCGAAGAAGTAGGCGGTGGACTTCGAAATGTTTCTACTGGGGTTTCTACCTAGACGGAGGAATTTCCTACCTAGGTGGTGGGCTGTTAGTAGCCTTTTGTCATTCTCAACCTCTTCACTGCCTATGCGGAGGTCTGGACGCCTAGGCTATGGGCTTCTTTCATATTTTTGCCTCCTTGCTTGTTTATCCACCGTAACTTCGACTCGCCTTCGGTTCAATCTCATTGTTTTCGCTCCAGTTTCCTATCTTTTTGCTCCACACACATGATTTATACAAAAAGTATGAAAACTAATTAAAACATAATAAAATACTATATAAACGCTCGAAAACCAACTTAATTCAATTTGGAAATATGTAGATAGATCACACCTATCACTACGCCATGGAAACTATGGGTTGATGGTGTTTCAAAGATAAATGGGTGTGGTGTAGGTGTAATCCTACAAACACCTAAAGGAGATCAGCTTGAAAAAATAGTACAACTTTTCTTTCAAACCTCCAACAATGAAGTTAAGTATAAACCTTTAATTATTGGGTTGACTCTTGCCTAAGAGATACGTGCCCAGCATTTTGAGGTAAAGTTAGACTCCCAATTAGTGGTCCACAAAATTAATAGGTTGTTCATCATTAATGAGGAGAGGTTGCGACTTTATGTTGAAAATATGAGAGTGGGATACTACTGGCCAACCATGTGTATTGATGTGCAGGAATACGTCAAGAAATGTGACAAATGCCAACGATTCTCAAACGACATCAAAGTTCCTGCTCAACACCAAACTCCAATAACCAGCCCGTGGCCATTTGCTTAATAGATGATGGATGTGTTAGGGCCTTTCACCCTAGCACTTGGGAAAAAAAATACCTACTGGTGGTAATTGATTATTTCACCAAGTGGGTCGAGGCGGAAGCATTCGCAACAGCGGGAGAGAATGAAGTAAAGAATTTTCTTTAGAAAAATATCATCCGTCGTTTTGGTATTCCTGCAGTCCTTATTTCTGATAACGAGACACCCTTTACTGATGGTAAAGTTGCTTGGATGTACAATGAGCTGAAAATTCAACATTGAACATCCAATCCAGTGTACCCATAAGCCAACAGGCAAGCTAAGGTGACAAACCGTTCTATCAAGGAGGCGTTCAAGAAACGACTAGATGATGCCAAAGGAAAGTGAGTAAAAGAACTCCCAGGTGTACTATGGACTCATCATACCACCCCCAACGTCTACGACTAGAGAAACACCCTTCTCTCTAACTTACGGAATTGAAGTTTTCATTCTAGTGGAGATAGGGATGTCATCTAGACGAGATGACACTATCAATCTGGTATAGAATGAAGAGAGACAAGACAAGGCATTATTGCAGATGGCGGCTTACAAATCAAAGATGGCTCGAATATTCAACCATGCAGTCCGACCATGACACTTTTCCATAGAAGACCTGGTACTCCAGAGAGTAAGGCCTCATCACCCAGAAGCTTTCTTAGGAAAGCTAGCTCCTAACTAGGAAGGCCCTTACCGAGTAACCAAAATAAATAGACTAGGAACCTATTAGCTTGAATATATTAATGGTGTAGCAATCCCCAGACCCTGGAATGTCTCCCATCTACGCAAATATTTTGTATGAATTCTTGATCATTTTTTATGAATTTGTCTTTGATTCAGTATTTTGAAATCACTCTCTCTTGTCTTGAGAAACTCTTTGAATAAATAAAATAAATTTTCTCTCCATCAATCTTACAACACTTATTATTGCATTATTATGTTTCTGTATTTCCTACAATACTTAATGGATTAAGGATAAGTGTGGTACAAACAGTTGACATTAAGGTCAGCAGCTAACTGAGCGTACCAGCTCAGCAAACAACTGGGCACCTCAGCCCAGCAACAACTGAGTTCTTTAATTTAGATTTTAACTGAGCACATCAACTCACCAGATAACTGGGCACTTCAGCCCGGCAACAACTGAGTTTTTTAACTCAAATTTTAACTGAGCACATTAGCTCAGTAGACAACTAGGCACCTCAGCCTAGCAACAAGTGAGTTCTTTAACTCAGATTCTAACTCTGCACGTCAGCATAGTAATCAACTGGGCACCAAAACCCAACAACAACTGAGTTCCATAACTCAGACGATAACTAAGCACATCAGCTCAGCAATCAACTAGGCACCCCAGCCCAGAAACAACTGAGCTCCGTAACTCAGCAAATAATTCATCACTACAACTTAGAATTTAACTCAGAATAATCATTTATTCTTATCCTGGTTGGAAAGAAGGGCAGTACAGCCCAGCAAATCATAGCAGAAAAGGTCAGCCCAACCTTGGATGACACTGTTCAAATCATCTGACTCATTCACTCATAACCTTACAGATTAAGTGAAGTGTCAATATCCATTGTTTTCTTGTCCTCAACATCGTTCAATTCCTTCAATAAGAAAAATCCAAAAAACTTATCTCAACAATGAGTTCAAAACAGGTTAACTTCTGGGAGCCTAGTGTTTATTTCATAACTAGTTTAATTTTCTAAACAAGTTATGAATGAGAGAAGGTAGGCAGGAGGGTAAGTGAAAGGCAACTCAAACAGTTAAAGAAACAAGTGTAACACAAGATCAAGAATATCAAAAACCCCATATTTTTTTCTTTTAAGAGAAAGAGAAGGGGGTACATGGCTATCACAAAAATAAATAAATAAATAAAATAAAATTGAAAAGAGAAAGCAAGAATAGAAAAGACTATTCTTCCAAAAAAAATAACAAAAAAAAAAAAAAAAAGATTTTCTTCTTCATCTTAAACCGGGGCTGAGATAGGAGCTTCATTCTAACACGGGAGAAGCAGGTGAACGCAGATCTTCGAAGTCTGAGTTGGAGAAGTAGAAGGCATGCTCTTCATACTTGCTTAATTTGGTGATCAGATCACGGATCTTGGCCTTCTTTGTTTCATTCTTATCCAGCAGTTTGTTACACTTCGCCTTAATAGTGTTAGAGACAAGTTTCTGATAGTTCAAATCGGCGGCTAAGTCACACTTGCTTCGATCAATCTCCTTCACCTCTTCCCTAAGTTCATAAAGATGAGAGATTTCTTGGAAATGAGTCGCTTCCATGGTAGAGAATATGGTGGTGGCTTTCTCTAGGGCATGCAGACGGGGATGATCCTCCATGACTATTTTGTCCACCAGCATCAAGGAATGGAAATGGTCTCCCAGTTATATTTAATTACACCTTTCAAATAGAATCGTCTCTAAGGCAGAAGGTTTCGTCCACGAAGTAGAGGCCATAACTGTAGAAGGTATAAAAGGAGAGAAGAAAGAGGTACTTGAGAGATCAAGAATAAAACCAAAAAAAAAAAAAAAAAAATTGCAATTGTGAAGAATTATCAACGCCTAGTTTAGCTTTAAATAGCCAAACAAATTAGGAGAAAGAATGAGATAAAACGTCAAAAAAGTTAGCATAAAGAATGAGATGAAACGTTAAAAAAGTTAGCATTAAATGTGCAAGTGACATGTGCTAACAAAATACGTACTGCAATTATCACAAATACATTCTCAAGACTTAAAACGGCGGTTACTCTTTTGATATAGATCATGATGATAAAGTATTATCATTACTGAAAATTAATTACAGATGTGCAAAAGAAAAGTAGAAAAGATGGAAAGATAGTTTAAGGAGTAGTGTTCTGATCAGTGACGCTTGGTTGATTTGACGTCAACACGGCAGTAATGTCAGCTGGTGAGGTCTGGTTTAAGGTATGTGCTAAGCTTTCTATTGGCACCTCAGTTGCCAATGTGGGCAATGCTTCTTCATATTCAGCGATCTCTTCCTCACCTCCCCCCCTCCGTATTTCCTCCTTCTAGGTCGTTTTCAAGATCGACCGCCAAGAAAGAAAGGTCTAAGTCAAGAAATTCCTCTAAGATTTGCCTCTAGCAATAAGATAAACCCACTTTCTAGAGATTCTTCGACTCACCCTTGAATACAGCCCAGAGATATTCAATATCCTGCTAGGATTTTCTAGTTACAGCAACTAGCTCGGCCACCAGGAAATCCCTCTCAGTTTGCAGTTGCTGGAAGGCGGTATATTTATCTTGAAGTGCATCATCTTTGGCCTGGAGGGTGGCATCCTTATCCTTGAGATCAATATCTTTTTTATCGTTTACCAGGCAAGCTGAGCTGAGCTCTTCAAAGAAGATGCGAACGTCATCCCTCAAAGATGAGCACTCTCATCTCACAATAGTAATTTTTGTCCTGAGTTCTCCATTCTCTGAGTAAGAGAATACGTTTATTTTTTGCAAGGCTTCCCTTTGCTCATTTGCAGAGCGCATTCCAGTTCAAATGCTCCTAAAAGGATTTTGCCAGTACAAGGTCCGTACCTAGACTGAGCTTCTTATTTTCCAAGACCCGATTTTTTTCCTCCAGCTTGCTGAATTCGGTTATCTGACGCATAAGCTGGGCATCCAATTCATTTTTGTCCTTCGCACAGTTGACCAGAGCAGAAGACATATGCATACACTACAATAGTAAATCCAAAGATTAAAGAATTAACCAAGCAGTTTGGGAAAATGGAAAAACATAGTAGGAGTTATGAAAACTAGCTGGAGAATCACACAAATCACCATCCAAAATATTTGGGTCTGTTTCAACCCTCAGTTCTCCTTTTTCCTTTGTCCTAGGACTGCTCATACAAGAATTTGATAGCATCGTCAAAGATGGCATAGCGACTAGGGACAAAAGGCCCAACCTCATCAATGCGTTGGCATCTCTGTTGTTTTGTCATACCCTACCCACTGGAGGTTCTATGACTAGTTGCAGGGGCTAGGAAAGAATGAAAATTGATAGAAGGAGGTTCAACAACAGGAACATTTACTAACCTCGAAGTAGATTCTGGCTCTCTACTCTCTTGTGGGTTAGGAGCCGGAGGTGGTAGAACAGTAACTGAAATTATCCTACGCCTACAAACGCTTAAAGGTTGGGAGTCATCTTCAGATTCTACAGTCTCTGGATCAGCGTGCTGAATTGGTTGGCTAACCTCTGGGTTAGCAGGTGTAGACACGGCATTTTGACCGTTCCGCAAAATTTTTATGCTTTATTTTAAATTTTATTTTATTTTTATTTTCAAAAAAAAATAGAGAAAAAAGAAAATAAAAAATGAAAGAAAGGAAAGAAAGATAAAAGAAAAAAAAAATAATAAAACTGAAAAAAAAAATGGAAAAGAAAAGGTTTCCTTATCAAAATGGGATTAGGTTTCCTTTTCCATTTCCTTTTAGGTTTTGTTTTTTTTTCCTCGTCGAATTGGTCCTAGGGTTTCTAGGATTTTTTACTCCACATCCTTCCTATAAATAAGAATCTCCTCCTCGTAGTTTAAACATACAAAAATTTACAGAGAAACCTTTCGGGGGACATTCAGAAATTGAAAGAAAAAACCCTTAGAGAGTGATTCTCATCGTAAACCCTTTCCGAAGCTATTTACGTGAGAGAAAAACCTGAGCATCGGGATTCTTGACCTAGAACATGTATGTTTTCTTATTTTTAATTCTTTTTTCAGTTTACTTTATTCTCTTCGCAATTTAAATTCCTACAAGCTTTATTTTTTATTGTCCGATGGCTCGATGAAAAACATCAGGATAAGGTTCTCCATTCTCGATCTGAATCTTTGAGCATTTAGACGAGAACACTCATATCTCGCTATTTTTTATTTTTTATTTTTTGATTTTTTTTATTTTATAATAACAAAGAGGAAAATCTAAAAAAGCAAGTCATCCTATGATCCGATAAAAATGCCAGAATGGGTTTCTTGTGCTTAAACCTAACTTCGAGTGTTAGGTAAATGATGTTTTATTATTTATTTTGCTGCATTTTTTTTATTTCTGTATTTTTTTTGCATTTTTTTAATTTTTATTTTTATTTTATTCTTTTTATCAAAACCCTAAAAAAATCTTTTATTCGTAGGAATTAATTCTTACGAACCTTAAGTTGGATCCGACGATTCGATAAATCATAGGAGATTTTTCTGTAGCCTCGTTTCCATTCCCCGACCTAAGTGAAATTTAGAAACGAATTATTTTAGGAAATCTCTTCCCTCGGTAGATTTTTCGTGGGATTTCGTTTAAGTTTCGGAAAGATTAATTTCAACTAAATTGTTTCCGCAAACCTCCCTCGATTCTTATATCCATAGAATTTGAGGGAATTTCAAATCGGGACTTCTTTAATTAATTGGGGCAAACTTAAAATAAACATTTTTGCATCTATTTAGTATATTTACTTCTTGCACTATTTAGAGAGCATGTTTAGTACACTTTCACCACTCACACTTTTTTTTCTACATATAGTTTTTTTAATTTCATAAATTCATGCTACTTTATCATATCTAGTCACGACACGTTTTTTTATAATTAAATCGTTATCACATATAATCAGGTTAATTCACGTAGTATTCACATCAATTTGCATTAACATATTTAAATTAAACCCTTTAGGTTTTTTTTTTTTTTTTTTGTCACTTTTGCATATAAAATAAAATTCATATAATCTTAGTTTGTGCATTCATATTTTCATATTTATTCACTTATTTGAGTTTGCCCATTTAATGTGAAGAAGTATTTAGGAAATATATATAAATACCCCCGGGGATCATCCTTATCGAATCTTTAATATTTGATAAGAGGTTATACTGGGGGAACATTCCTAAAAATCTAAAAACTTGTCCCACCTTATTTGTGAAAATACCAAAAAGATTTTATAAAAAGAGAATGATTTCAAAATATAATAAAACACTCGAACTATACTAATTGGACTTAATTGGACACAAGGTACTGTTTTCGGACGGGCGTCTTGGGGTGCCTAACATTTTCCCCGTGCGTAACCGACCTCTGAGCCTTAAAATGGATCTTTGGTTTAACCGTATTTTTTGTAGTCAACTTTTTACTTAGGCCTTTTAAATTGTTTTCTAAAAATTCGGTGACCTAACACACCATTTAAACCCAATACTAGATGGCGACTCCTTATTTTTTAAAACGGCCTAAGTATATTTTTTGAGAAAACCGACACTTTAAAAACCCCTATCTCCTCAAGTTTATTTAGTATTTAATATTCTTTTACTTTTCGGAAAATCGGGGCACGTCAGCAGGCGACTCCACTGGGGACAATTAGAGGGTCAATCCTAATATGTCCAAATAAGTCCAACTATTCCATGTCCGAATGTTATATTTTATTTTATTACATTTTCCTTCTATTTTCGTAAATAAGTTGTGGTGTTTGTTTCTTTTGTTCTCTTCCTTCTTTTCTCTTGGGCTTTTATATTATTGTAAACTCTCTGACACAAGTACAATCGTCTTGTATCCATATTATCCCCTTGGGATTCTATGATACAAGACGAGGGTTTCATACTTGATGGATTGATGATGTCTTAGGAAGTCTTAAAAACCAAATGAGTTTGAAGTTTCCAATACCGATTAAGCTACGAAAGAATTTTCATAAATCATTATCTGTTTTGATCGGTCATTATTGGAATTGAAAACTGCAAACTCGGATGGGTTTTAAGACTACCTAAGACCCACGTGGACTAATAAATGGGTTTGTTGTAGGAATGGGAGACATGAAAATTGGTCCCAGAAAAGCGAATCTGGTTCCCCCATTCGAAGTCCGATCTTTACTCACAGTCGGGCCCAGACTCATTCCAAGATGACATCAAAAAGCAATCCCGAATCTCCCCATACGGCCCAAATGGATCGGATGCAAGAAACCATCGACATTTTGAGAGAAATGATCAATGAACTTACCCGACCTCAGGAGGTGCCCATTCCTCCATCCAGTGGAACTCCTGTGACTGAATCACCAAATGGAAACCCTCCAAGTATCGGGATGGAGAACTCAGTGTCGAATCTGAACCACGTTGGCCCAAACTTCATGGTACCGGTCTATTATAGACCCCAGATGGGCCCTTATCCTATCGCCTATGGCCTATGGCCTATGGAGCGCCGAAATATCCCATCCAGGAGAATGTCTATCAGGCCTCACCCGAAGGCTCGGCCCCCACCGCAACGCAGATCTTCATTCACCCGGAGAGGGTTGTTCCTCTACCAAACGATCCAAATGCCAATCAACTAGCCCTGGCCACTGAAATCGAAAATAAAGAAGAAAATAATGGACCTCTGATCGCACCGTATTTTGTGCAATCTAATACTACTAAATTAAGTTTTGTTAATCTTTTAAATAAATTAAAATATTATAAATTAAGTTTTATTTGTTTTTGTATAATTTTGAATTTGGAACAAAACGACGTTAATTTGGAGCAAAATGAAGAGGAAATGATCAAACGGATAAAAGTCCTTATTTTTGTTGCACTAGAATGAAGACCACTGTCCACTCTTTTGGATATAACTAACTTCACAGTTGGAATTTTGAGATGAAACAAATTGAATATGAAATTAGACTCTCTAAGATTTCCAATGACTGGTTATAGAGCCAAATCGGAGTTCGTATGAAAAAGATACAACCGTTTGAAGATGGTCCTTCCGTGCAGCCACATAGTGCTGCGAGCCAAACCGTTTTGATCCGAACCCGGCTCGATTCAGCCCGACCCACGCCCACTCCGGTGGAAAAATTGCACAACAACCCCATTGGCCTCCATATTTGACTTTTTGCACCCCTAGCCTCCTCTTTTGACTCAAATTCACCCCAAAACTCACCTTTTGGATTCTATAAATAGAAGGGAGGTTTGAGAGCAAAAAAAGAATCCATTTTCCTACTTCATTCTTAGAAGTTGTAGCATTTTCTTGTTATTTTTCTTCCATTTTTGTATTTTTAGTTTTTCATATAATTCTTGGGAGAGGAAAGTGTAGTTGTTAGAATACAAAAAGGATATGGCATTTTTAAGAATTTCATTCGAGGAAACACCATTCCACGCATTCATGAGCGGCTAAATTTCCTTACACCGGGTTAAGATGTGATGAGGTATTTTGTATTTATGTAATATTGTATTTCTATTTAATTTTGGATTTTGTATAAATAATTATGTGACAGGAATTTTATTCGTAAAAATGAATTTCATTGTGCTTGAATTTATTGTCAAAATGTTCTGATAGAGATTTTGGTTTGAATTCAATTACTGCTAGAACATTAAATCTTGCACATGTGGTCTTGATTTAATGGTCACATAATCGTATTCGTGGGAATTGATTATTGGTCTGGATGGTTTATGATTAGATTTTAATTCACCTTAAACTAGTGTAGTGTAGGAAATAAATACCGAAGATAAACCATGCCGGAGAATAACAATTCAATCTTTTTTAGTAGTTCCGGCTTGTAGTTAGGAACACTAGTTTATACAAATCCGAGTTAAAGAAAAAAATACCAAAATAACATAAAATCTCAAAATACGGATTCATAATTCCTAACCTGGTCCCCTATTTTTATTTAAATCAAAACTTTATTTTCTTGCAATTAAAAATTTCAAAACCAAATCAAAAACTCAAATCATTTCGATAAAGTAAGAAAAATAATTAAAAATTAATAATTACAAGATCAATCCCTATGGTTCGACACCCTACTTGAACACCGTACTACATTAGTATCGCGGTACCAATTTAAGGGTATTATGTTTTAGTGATCAACCTCCTCCAGACTGGGTTCTGAAAATGGAGGAATTGGAGAAAATCATAGAAGAATTAAAAAGAGAGAAGCCATCCAGGAAAATAGCGTACAAAGAGTTGTCAGCACCGCCCTAGGTGGTGTATCCAAAAAACTTTATAGTTCTAGAGTTTACTAAGTATCACGGCACTGGCCCCCCAGAATACATGTCAGCATCTACAAAGAGGAGTTCGGAGTCCATGCTCAGAATGAAGACCTTTGTCTGAAAATGTTCTAGAGATCGTTGGAAGGACCGGCTCTCAGCTGGTACATGACCCTGGACCTATCACAGAGTAAAACGTTTGAGGATCTGGTAGAGGCCTTTTGTGAGTAGAATGTATACAATAAGGATGTCACGACGAACCGCAATACCCTCTACCAGATACTGAATAAACAATATGAAAGCTTCCAGAAGTACACTACCCGTTAGAAGGAGGAGGCTGCCAAAGTTGTCCCCATGCGAACGAGGAGGCTCAGTTAGAGATATTCAAGTCGACCCAGGTGCCACCTTTCTATCGAGATCTCTCGAGTATAGCAGTGGCTTTCTTCGGTGATGCAATCAAATAAGCCGAGGTGATAGAAGAGGGAATAAGAAGGAAAGATTGAAGGGATCTCGCCTGATCCGACTGAGAGGTCAGCCTAGCTAAAGAAGAAGGAGAATGAGGTAGCCGTTGTTGTTTCCCCCCCCCCCCCCCCCCACCAAACCCAACACCAAAACTACCCCCACGCTTCTTATCCCCAAACCTACCTAAACCAAAACAACTAATACCGTAACCATCTCTCTCAAAATTGACAAAACCAATATTACCCCTAAAACTAGCCATATTCCCAAAGTCGTCCCTACGACTACCAAAATGTACCTCCCCCTTACCAAAACCACACTCCCCAATATTATCCCCAAGCCCAACAAACACCTGCTTACCATTCGCCCTCATATCAACCTAACCAAAACTCTTCACCTCAAATACCTAACCATACCCTGATGCCAGAAACCAAATACTACCAAGATTATGTACTTCGTGCTATTGGGGAAAACTTACAGAACAATGACAGTAAACCACTAGACCTTTCGGTCTCAATCACCGAGCTATACTGGAGTTGCTTGAAGTAGGGGATGCTGACACCCTTTCCATCATACAAACTTAAGCCTGGGAGTAAAGCAGATTCTTCGAATGCTTTCTATAAATACTACTCGAGAACCAGAGGACATGCGACCGAGCAATACTTTCAACTAAAGGACAAGATCCGGGAGTTTATACGGACAGGAGCCATCATGTTTCCTAAAAAACTTGAGACCAATGCACCAAACTCTCAACAGAATTCTCTATCTGAGCATACCTCTTCAGGGAGTAGTGAAACCGATCTTTAGCAAAATGTTGGCAAAGATGGGAGCGAGTCATTGTTCGAGGCTCGATTTGAAAAAAATCGAAAGGCTAAAAAACTAGGGTTCTTTTTTACTGTCAATCTCATAGGTGTTTTGATAAAATTGGGACATCTTTACGTACTCACATTTCCATCCCATTGGTATTTTGGATGAAAAATGATTTGCTTTGTAACAGTTTTTTAAATTTCAAAAATATAATATTGTTTATCCAAAAATGTGGTCTAATGTTTGAATTTTACTCTTTTAAGTACCCAAAATCGCCTGCATATGTTGTATGTGATGTGACTGGGCGAGGAAGAATCTCCTAATATCGCTCCGATCCAAACACCATCACCCGAAGCGATTACGGCCGAAAGAGGGAACAAAATTGTGAGTCATCAAGCATAACAAATTTTCAAACTAAGGTTTTGTTTTGAAAGTGTTATTTTACAAAGATCTTAAAAGGATTAAAAGCATGGATTTCCCTATCACTAGGACTTCTTACTTTCCTCCCGACTCAAATTGGAGACTCTTATTGCTAAAAATTTAGAAGCTCTAAATGAGCATCCAGGTATGCGTTTTGCCCTGAAGGGGGCGTCTAGTGAACTACGCTAAACCTAATTCTCGGCGTAATGCTAAGGTACGTAGGCAACTTGTAAAGGTTTGGTCATCTAAGAGTCAGCCCCAGCCAAAGGTTGGGGCACATTTTATATTTTTGCTCTCTGATCTTTGCCCAGCCACAAACTAGGGCATATGTTATACCTCTGGACTTTCTTTTGTCTCCCAGCCAAAAGGGCTTGGGATTGAACTATTTTCTATTATTCTAAATGATTCTCTAAATGAATATTTGTTCGTCATTAGTATCGTCAAGAGTCATTATTTTATTACTCTAAACGATCCTCTAAATGGATACTTGTTCGTCATGAGTATCGTCATGAGTTATTCTTTTATTACTCTAAACGATCCTCTAAACGGACACTTGTTCGTCATGAGTATCCTCATGAGTCTTTTTTTCATTACTCTAAACGATCCTCTAAATGGACATTTATTCGTTATAAGTATCGTCATGAGTCATTCTTTTATTACTCTAAACGATCCTCTAAATGGATAGTTGTTCGTCATGAGTATCGTCATGAGTTATTTTTTTATTACTCTAAACGATCCTCTAAACGGATACTCGTTTGTCATGAGTATCGTCATAAGTCATTTTATTTTATTTGTTCTGTCATTGAAAAATGCACTTTGAAAAAAAAATCAGAAAATGGGACGTTCAAAATGACGCGATCTCCTGTCTTTGTCAAGCAAGTGAAACTCGCATGACAAAGAGAGGCAGTTGTAGACACAGAATTTTGACCATCCCGCAAAATTTTTATGCTTTATTTTAAAATTTATTTTATTTTTATTTTCGAAAAAAAATAGATTAAAAAGAAAATAAAAAAGGAAAAAAAGAAAGAAAGATAAAAAAAAATAGAAAAGAAAAGGTTTCCTTGTCAAAATGGGATTAGATTTCCTTTTCTTTTTCCTTTTAAGTTTTGTTTCTTTTTCCTCATTGAATTGGAACTAGGGTATCCTAGGGTTTCTAGGATTTTTCACTCCACATCCTTTCTATAAATAAGACTCTCCTCCCCATAGTTTAAACAGACAAAAATTTAGAGAGAAACCCTTCAGGAGACATTCAGAAATTGAGAGAAAAAACCCTTATAGAGTTATTCTCATCGTAAACCCTTTCGGGAAGCTGTCTGTGTGAGAGAAAAACCCGAGCATCGGGATTCTTGGCCTAGAACATGTATGTTTTCTGATCTTTAATTCTTTTTTCAGTTTACTTTATTCTCTTCGCAATTTAAATTCCTGCAAGTTTTATTTTTTATTGTCCGATGACTCGATGAAAAACATCACGATAAGGTTCTCCATTCTCGATCTGAATCTTTGAGCGTTTAGACAAGAACACCCGTATCTCGTTGTTTTTTGTTTTTTGTTTTTTATTTTTTATCTTCTAATTTTTTATTTTATTTTATAATAATAAAAAGGAAAAGCTAAAAACGCAAGTCGTCTAATGATTTGATAAAAATGTCGGGGTGGGTTTCTCGTGCTTAAACCTAACTCCGAGTGTTAGGTGAATGATGTTTTATTATTTATTTTGCTGCATTTTTTATTTTTGTATTTTTCTGCATTTTTTTAATTTTTATTTTTATTTTATTCTTCTTATCAAAACCCTAAAAAAAATATTTTATTGGTAGGAATTAATCCTTACGAACCTTGAGTTGAATCTAACAATTCGATAAATCGTGGAAGAGTTTTCAGTGGCCTCGTTTCCATTCCCCGACCCGAGTGGAATTTAAAAACGAATGGTTTTACGAAATCTCTTCCCTCGGTAGATTTTTCGTGGGATTTCGTTTAAGTTTCGAAAAGATTAATTTCAACTAAATTATTTCTGCGAACCTCCCTCAATTCTCATATCCATAGAATTTGAGAGAATTTCAAATTGGAACTTCTTTAAATTAATTGGGGTAAACTTAAAATAAATATTTTTGCATCTATTTAGCATATTTACTTCTTGCATTATTTAGAGGGCATGTTTTAGTACACTTTCACCACTCACACTTTTTTTTTTACATATAGTTTTTTTTAATTTCATAAATTCATGCTATTTTTTCATATCTAGTCACAACACATTTTTTTTATAATTAAATTATTATCACATATAATAAGATTAATTCACGTAGTATACACATCAGTTTGCATTGACATATTTAAATTAAACCCTTTTTTTCCGTTTTTTGTTTTTTGCATATAAAATAAAATTCATATAATCTTAGTTTTTGCATTCATATTTTCATATTTATTCACTTATTTGAGTTTGTCCATTTAAAGTAAAAAAATCTTTAGGAAACATATATAAATACCTCCGGGGATCATCCTTATCGAATCTTTAATATTCGATAAGAGGCTATACCGAGGGAACATTCCGAAAAATCTAAAAACTTGTCCTACCTTATTTGTGAAAATACCAAAAAGATTTTATAAGAATGGAATGATTTCAAAATAAAATAAAATACTCGTACTAAACTAATTAGACTTAATTGGACACAAGGTACAGTTTTCGGACAGGCGTCTTAGGGTGCCTAACATCTTCCCCGAGCGTAACCGACCCCCGAGTTTTAAATGGATCTTTGGCTTGACTGTATTTTTTGAAGTCAATTTTTTACTTAGGTCTTTTAAATTGTTTTCTAAAAATTCGGTGACCTAGCACACCATTTAAACCCAATACTAGGTGGCAACTCTTTTTTTCTTAAAACAGCCTAAGTATATTTTTTAAGAAAATCGACGCTTTAAAAACCCCTATCTCCTTAAGCTTATTTATTATTCAATATTCTTTTTCTTTTCGAAAAATCGGGGCGCATCAGCAGGGATTTCAGCAGAGTGGCAAGTTGTCGGACTAGCAACAGCAGTAGAAGCAGGTTAGGATAATGATTGCCTAGTCTTCTTAGTGAGCTTCTTGGTGAGTCTTTTCTTATTCTTTGTTCCAAATTGTAGCTTGGCCAAGTCATTAAAGCGAGATCGATCCATTTCAGGCTTGTTAAATAGACGATGAGATAGCTCATTATAAGAACGCTCTGTTGTGACCAGCAACCTCCTCAACTCTTCTTCAATTCTGGTTGTGAGGCCAAAACTTTGACAATCTCTATCACCTAAATCAGAAACCCCAGAAGAGTTGTTAACATCACTCAAACATAATTTTAAAAAGAAAACAGACTATTAAGTGAATGACGGGGAAAAATTACTTGGGGTACTGAAGCACCTCGGCACAACTGAGGGTTGCCCCACTTCTTCGGGAAAGAACTCCAAATCATCAGAGAAGAAAAAGTACCATTGTTGCCAGTCCCTTACTTTAACTGGAAGGTCGGTAAGAAATGAAAACTTTTTGGGAAAAGAAATATCATATCTTCTGCTATTGGTGTGGAATTTAAGTTGTCCTATACTTGTAATCATATCAACGGAGAGAGATGTATCGTTCGTTCTAGCCAGGGCAATGGCCCCCATGATTTGGTGAAAACTATTTGGGGTTAACTGAGTAGGAGTAATTTCCAATTGACAAAAAGGGCAACGAAGGAGTGGAGGAAAGGGAAGAGTGAGTCCGTACTCGAACATCCATAAAAAAAATCATATTTCATCTTCCTTAGTACCATAGGGGCATTTATTCTCAGATGGAACCCTAATCAACACTGACGGAGGAATGTCATATTGTTCCCTAAATGGTGAAAGTCATTCCTGTGGAAACTTGCTCGCACCATGATCCCCCATGTTTTCTGAGGGATTGGATGGCTGAGAAGCCTGAGCCGTCGTTGTTCGTTCTGCTATGGGATTCAACGATGAACCAGCCTCAACAAGACTATTCGATTGACTCAACAACATCTTGCAATAGAGCAAACAACAATCAAAAAATAAAAACTACGAAGAAGAGATACGCAACTAAAGGATCAGGGGAAGATGAGAACTTACGCAAAATGAAAGTGATCTTTCGCCTCTCTTCTCTTGAATCACCACGAAAGTCAATAGGGCAAATGATATGGAAAAACTCTCGCTCATAACTAGCATAGGCATGTAACCTTAAACTGGTCGAATCGGGTTTGAAATCTGATCCAAGACAGACAGACCCAATGGGTTATCTAGGCCGAATAATGATAAGCTCAACTGAGTACTGACCTTGGTAGTCTTCTATGCAAGACTAATAGTCTCATGAAGAGGCCTATATTTGGGCATATCCAAGCCCATGGTGTTCAGGACCAAAGAATAAATAGGACGATCCATAGTGAACGTCTCCCCTACACTTGAAAAGATGAGCTAAATTGACTGTAACGGCCCATATTTAATGGAGACCGTTATAGAGATCTCTCTTGAAATCGTGGAAATATTAGTTATATTCTAAGCCGTTATGAGCGTATCACATAACGGGCGGCCTATCCAAAGAAATGGAAATATATCTTTAAGCCTATAAAAAGGATAGGTATCACTAGTAATATAGGACAATTTGATCTATGTATTACTTTCTCCATTATCAGATTAATTTATTCTCACGCCGGAGGTTCTTTGGCTAACACCACACTAGTGTCCCCCATTAGAACTCACGGTTTTGTAGGTCATAAAGGAAGATAAAGAGGTTTATGGCACGTGCATAGTTGTTACACATGTTGGAAATTTTTGGTAACGTCGCCAACATAAATGATCTTGCATTTTAGTTACGATTATAATTTTTTTTTATATCATCAATCATAATTAGTAAACGTGATGACAGATATCGTACTTTCCATAATGTCTCCATGTATCACGAGTTTGTCAAAAAACAAATTGATGAAAATCCTTTTATCACTTTTTTTAACCGTGATGGATGTCTTTTTTTTTTCGTTGTGATAATTCTAGAATACTGTGTAGCTCGTTCTTTGTGAAATTAGCTAGCTAGATTAGAATAACTTTCTTTTATTTTAAATATGGATTTGAGATTGCATAAACACTCAGGATTTATACGGGGAGAAGATTAAAATTATTTTTAATTGTTAATTACTTGCTATACAAAATGAAATTTAATTGGATAAACCTCATCCTTCATTATTCGTTTGTATTGGAGATTAGTCCCAAATATCTTTTGGCAGTTATGACATGGTTCACATTCAGTTATTATTATTTGTTATTTGGCTGCCAAATGAAAAGAGAAAAAATAAACAAATATTTTTTCCATTTTTTTGGAGAAAATTATGGGTTGAACCCATAATTACTGGTAATCTATCAATAAATCCTACTACTTTATTACCGAACAGAGCAGTTCCTCTAGGGCTGGCAAAACAGGTAACAGGTCGTGTAACAGGTCATTACACGATAACACGAAACACGATAAGACCCAAACACGAACACAACACGATAAGCTTATCGTGTCAGACTACCCAAACACGAACACGACACGAAAATTATCGTGTCGACACGACACGACACGATAATTTTTCGTGTCACACGATGACACGAAACCTATCAGGTAAACACGACACAATAAAACCTGATAGGTTTCTATTATACATTAATCTACCCATTACATGTTAACCCATTACACGTTAACGACCTGTTAACGACCTGTTAACCTCTTAATTTAAAACCATCTTAACAAATTATTATATATATTAAGTTCTAATTTGTAATATTTGATAATTTGGGGGGTGTAAAAATAATTTATTAAATTAACGGATAACCTATTGGGTCACAGGTTATCATGTAACCTGAATACACGAAATTCTTATCGTGTCTTATTGTGTAACCTATTGGGTTATCAGGTCAACCTGATAACCTGCACTATTTCTTATCAGGTTATCGGGTCTGACACGATAATGACCCGATACCTGATAAGCAAAACCTAGACCTGCTAATTTCGTGTCGGTCTCGTGTCGTATCATCGTGTAAATACCTGTTTTGCCAGCCCTAAGTCCCTCGCCAGTTTTACTGTGCATCGATCATTCCTAAATTCGTCAGCTGTACATTTTCAAGTGACCGATTTGCCCCTCCGTTATACGAGCAACGAGATTTCATTCTTGAATCGGTGTTTTAGTTGCGAAAACATACTATAAATATCAAATTATGCAGAATTTCCTAATATACGTTGCATTTCGAATTTTAAAATCAAGAAATCGCCATGGACACAGCGATAACAATCGAATCAAAGCAGTTATGGAAAGGCAATCGATGTATCATTCTGAGCCGAGCAACAATAGGTAACACCTATTCTCATTGATCTGTGCCAATCGTAGTGATTTTATAGACATCTTTATATCATAGTTTGGGTTTCAATAGTAACGTGTATAAAGATCTCGTTTTTTTCATTGATAAAGTGTTTTATTATCAAACATATGTGTACGAAAATGCATTTTACGAATGGATGATACAGTGTTTTTCGATGCAGATCGACAAATATAGTAGTTTTTTGGATGATTTAGGTTGATTCATATAATTCACAGTGTGGAATGTAACATACACACACAACATATACGAAATGGAATGCAGTACATAACGCATATAACGTTGCACTTATAGCGTGTTACATTCATATGGCGTGTTACATTTAACAAGGAAAAAAGGCCATGTTACATGTAACATCAACATAACGGTGTGTTATGTTTGATGTTACATGTAACAACATTAGGAAAATGGGGCACGTTATATGTAACATCTACATGATGGTGTGTTATGTTTGATGTTACATGTAACATATTTATTTTTAGGGGGGAGGGGACAAAAAAACATGTTCTAATGGTTATTGGTATGTCAGCTGGGAGCATTTTTTTAATTGCATGTATGTGCAAGTATGAGGAGGTGACCACAGTTTTGAGGATTGCCAACAATAACAACATTAGCGATTTGTGTAACAAGATTGTAAGCAAATGGCCAGAATTAACTAAGTCAAAATTTGACTTGTCATACGCATTGCATGGTCATCCTAACTGCCTTCTTGCTGACCAAAGCGATTTTGAGGAGATGATGTTGCTAACAGCGCATATGAAGATTGAATTGTTGGATAAATGTATCCAAAGAAGACTTAATGATTCTAGTGGATCAAGTGGTGCATCAACAAGTACTAGTACCCCGTTAAACAGTAGTGGGGACAGCGAAAATGAACTTGACTACATAGGTAGTTATGGCAACATATTGCAGCGAAGTAATGACAAGGTATTATTATCATCTCAGTGGGCTAACGGGATCCAAGAGCAGGGTTAAAAATTCAGAGGCGATACAAGCGAATTCCGGGATGTATTGAAAAAATATGCAATTGAGATTGGGTTCAATTTTTATTACCTAAAAAATGACAAAGTGCATGTGACAGTTGTATGTGCAGTTAGAGAGGAATAAATGCCCATGGTTCATGCACGGACATGTAATGCATGAAAATTGTATATTTTACATCCAAAATTTGGTAAACGAACATAATGTGGGTCTGTTTTCCGCACAAACAAAAACAAACGAATGAGCTCGGAGATTATTTCAAGTTGTTTGAGTGATGATGTACAAACAAACCCGAAAACATGTTCTGTTGATGATGTTGACAGTTTCAAGAGGTAATATGGTCTTGAGATCTCGTATCGTAACGCATGGCTTGGTGTAGAAAAGGCCCGAAACAATGTGTTTGGGGATTATTCAACATCATACGACCAATTACGGTGGTATGTTGATAAATGTAGACAAACGAACGCCGAAAATCATGTTACACTTGACTATGATGAGGAAATAGGACATTTCAGACGTCTGTTTGTCGCATTCGAAGCATGTATTTATGGTTTTCGCTTTTGTCGACCGATGGTGTTCCTTGATGGAACATTTCTTAATGGCCAATATAAAAGGAATTTATTAACTGCAATGGCAAAAGATGGAAATCAAGGTACTTTGTGTAAATGTATTTTATATTTAGTGTATAGTACAACACTTTTTTCCTTGACATTCGCACACGTAAATGTATGTTACATATAACATATATGTACTGATTATGTTTTTTGTGATTGGTTTGTTTTGCAAGAATGTTTCCTATCGCATTTGCAATTGTTGATGCAAAAAACGATAAGAATTATAATTGGTTTTTGTCTGAGTTCAGAAAGATTGTTGTGGCAAATCTTGTGATCACGTTTATATCAGATCGGCACAATGGTATATTAGATGGAGTACAGAATATATTCCTACATTGCCATCATTCTGCCTATTGCATTTAAAGATGAATCTGAGGGCTGCAATGGCTAGGAGAAACACCACACTCAAAGAATTAATGATTCAGAAATTGAACGAATTGGCGTATGCGCACACACCAGAAGTCTAAAAAATATTGTATGATCAGATAATGTATGAAGGTGGAGAAAAGTTTAGTAATTCATGCACGATCTTTCTGCAATGAAATTCAGTAACACCTTTTTTCGGGGAAAATGTTACGGTGAAATAACATCAAACATGGTGGAATGTTTCAATTCTTGGGTAAGTGAATATCGTCACTTGTCTGCAATATTATTGATTGACAAAATCAGAATACGGTGGATGGACTTGATGTCTAATAGGAAACAAAAATCAAAAAGTATGGATGGTGAGATCACATCATTCTGGGATAACAAGTTGTACGAACTGATTAATAAAGGAAGAACGTGGAACAACGCACATGACATGTATATCATCCTTGTTTTGTTTTTTCAGTTTATTGCAGAGCTTTTATCTAGGGAGCAGAATGGATTTTTGCTCAATTATCCATTCTTGATTTAATTGGGCTAATGTGGGAGACACAACTCTCAAATTTTGTGAGTTACTTTTTGTTGTAAGACGTTTATAATGTTACATGTAACATCCATAGTTTTACATAACATTCACAATTTCCATGTTACATATAACATCCAAAGACTTGACATATTTATACATGTTACAAGTAACATAACTGTCATGTTACATGTAACATTTTGTTTATAGTACACTGTGTGTTTATTTTTGCGCTTTTTTTTTTTTTAGAATTATGCATATGAATATAACATTATGTGAGTGTTTAATTAAACATTTTTTACGTCATTAACGGATGTATGGCGATGATGTCTCTGGAACAAGCAAAGGTTGTAAGTGATTTAAAAGCAATTGGTCAAGATTTGCTAAATCGGCCATATTTCATAAATAGTTGTTGCTGGGTAATCAAATTGTTACAATTTTTTACATTTTTTAAGGTGTTTTTATGTTTTTGTTTGATTGCATGCACACATTGCGTGTTATTAATCTTTTGAATGTTTACAATACATACAGATATAGATTACATAGGGGGACAAAAAAGTATTGACTGACATACTGAACCCAAAAATTATAGAAGCATTTTTCGACAACTATAGTTAGGCGTATTTCCCAATAAATATTGTAGGAATGACATCATCAATGGGACACTGGACGCTGCTCATTTGTGATAAGCAACAACAGACGTGGACACACTACAATTCAATCAACCTCCGACGTTCCGATGATGTGAATAAATTTTACAAGAACGCAAAAAGACTTGTGAGTTTCAATACATAGTTTTGAAGCTTGTCAATGCAATGTTGAATGAATAATCCTCACCATTTTTTCATGCTCAAATGTAGGTTCGTTATGTTAATGCATTATTCTCAGAGAAAGCTAACGAATATCAATTATTGGATGCTAAAATTTCGAACTCCGAGAATGTCCCAAATCAAGGATCATCTGTGTAAGTGCACTTCATTAATTGCCTATTAATTATGATTATCCAAACACAACTAGTTTTTGTTGAATTCTCTTAACATATTATATTTCGCAGTGTTGATTGCGGTGTTGCTATAATTTATGTAATGAAGAGCATTTTCAGTAGCGTACAAATCAATGTTAATTATGGCATATAAGGTTTTCGAAATGAAATAGCAGCACTCGTGCATGAATTCCTCAATGATCCACCCAGATCTTAGACATTGGATGACTTTGAAGCAAGAAAAACTAACGAAACACGTCGTGTTGAAGATGTTGAACAACATCGCACCTAACTGGTCCCCCCTCTCCCAAAAAACACAGAACAAGTGAAAAATCAGAGTTTGATATGTGTGGATTTGAACAATTTCCTTTTTAATCTGCCTTTTTTTGGTTTAAACATCACGCGTAGCTAGATATTCATTTTTTTAAAGGTATACTTGGTAGGTTCTTTTTGCAATGTGTGTAAAATGTAACACAAACTTTTTTGGATGTCCAAACCATTATTTTGCTGGTTTGATATTTTTTTTGTAACTTTTGATTGCGTCTTAGAGACACAAACTGGAAAAAAACTGACAATTCAGACACCAACCGATTGAAATGTTACATGTAACATTTTCACTTATTCATACATTCTCATGATTTTTCAAAAAGGATGTTGCATGTAACATTAGTTTTTGACCCATACCCTGGATGTAATCATTGTCACATGGACACACATACTTTCAAAATTATGTTACATGTAACATTTTATCTTGCTCACACACTGGATGTTTATGTTACATATAACATTTCACATGGATACACAAACTCAATTTTCTTTTCGAAAAGGATGTTATATGTAACATTATATTTTGACCTACACCCTGGATGTAATCATTGTCACATGGACGCACATACTCAATAATGTTACATGTAACATTACCTTGTCTACACCTTGGATGTTTTATGTAACGTGTGAACAGACGTTACATGTAACATTTCAATGTTACATGTAACATGAATGTAATACGGATATTATGAATTTTACCCTTGTCTCTTTGAATGTTACATGTAACATTAGTTACATCAAATTAAATATCTCAAAAAAAATGTTATTAACAACTCATTTTGAAGAGAATCAAACGCACATAATTGTTTTGCAATTTTTCTATTTTTTTCATATGGAAATCTGAGATAAAAATCGTACAGAGTGTGCGCATGGATATTGGAATCATTTATCAAAATTAGATCCGCAAAATAGGGAGGCAAAGATTTTGTTCAGTGTGAGACATGGGTATTTTGTCACAAAAATGGTAAAAGAATCAGTCGGTGCAAGAATAAGTGAGAGAGTTTAAACGGTAATTTTGACTACAATTTGGGACAAGTCGGTGAGAGCCCTTTTTTTTTGCCCTGCTTGTGGGTTGGTTCAGAATATTCTGTAGATAGGGCCCCTACAGTAACAAATATTTATTTCATCAATTTAGGTTTGAATATAAAGGGCATTTGGTCTAGTGGTATGATTCTCGCTTAGGGTGCGAGAGGTCTCGAGTTTCAATTCTCGGAATGCCCCTTCACGGATTTCAACTTTTTCTACTTCAAAATATATCACACTTCTTCCACTCATGATCATGGACCTGGGCCGAAGGTATATACAACTGTCCATGGACCATTTGTTTACTCAGTTAATTGGGACCGTCCGTTTTGCTCTATGGTAACAGCCTAGAAAAGAGATCCATAAAAGTTTGAATGGGTCCAGTTAGCGCTCCTGCTTATAATTTTGTTTGAAACAATAAATTCTCCCTATCATTTAAAAATACAATATTGTAAGTCCAGTTAGAAAAAAAAAAGATATTTCCTTTTGTTTGTACGCCGAATTGGATTCCCCCAAAAATCAATTCAAAAATTAAATCTTGAAGTCAATCATGAATACACTAGGTTAATGTAAGAGAATACGCTTTTATAGTCGTTTAGGAAGTGATTAGTCAAGGTGTTTGTTGCTGGCCCAGACACACTAAAATTCCAATTTAAAAAAAATAATTTAGTTTGGACAAATTTTAATTTTAACTATTAAACAATTTCTATATAGTCCAATAAATTTTTGCGTTCCATTTTAAACCCTATATTTTTATTTACAATTTCAATTAGTCATTTTTTTTTAATTTGGCTATTAAATTAGACGAATTTAGATAAATTATAAATTTATATTTTTTAAGTTTTTATTTGTTTTTAATCCATTTTTTTGCCTTTTCCTTCTTTCTTCTATCTACTTTTTTTTCTTTTTTTCTTTTTTTCTCTCTCTTTGTCATGCCTTTTTACCAAGCATCCCAGCACCTCACCCTGTCATCGCTATCACCCACCTTCTTCTTCACACCAGGCTACCACCGTCGAGTGTCCTGATTTCGAAACGCTACGGCAAGATGGTGCCGAAGAATCCATCATTGCTAATGGTCAAGCAATTGATGACTGGAGCTAGCAGCCGCCAATCGATGACGGTATTGGTCCAAAGAGAGTTTTTTGCTAAGTATGAGTATGTTAATGGAGGAAAGCATACCGCAACCCGTCGCAATTTGATCCACAAATTGGTTGAAGTCTAGATAGAGAAGATAACGCATTTGGCAGAGTTATTTTTATAATTAATATAAAAAAAATCAAAATTATCTGAAATAGGCAATTTTTAACTTATTTACATAAATAAAGTAAATCAGTTAGGGATGGGTCGATTTAAAAAAAAATCAGCCGAATTCCACCCGATTTTATAATTTTTTTTCTTCATGTGTATGGGAAAAATCGGCTCCAAAGGAGCCTATTTCCCTGAGTTGTTGCAGCCTACATACAATAAAGCAGGCCATAGCAGCAAGTAGGCTGGCCTACTAGGGTAGTCCAGGTTCTTGGGGGAGTAATTCCCCATGTAATAATTTCACAAAAAATCTTTTTTTTCTTCATATGTTTTTTTTTTTTCAAATTAAATAAAAGAAAGACTCTTTCATTATCCATAACTAGTGTAGGAAATTAAATCCTAAAAAAAATATTTCAAAAAATTAAATTGCTTCAGAGGGAAAAAAATAATTAAAAAAAATAAGAATATTTTGCTCATTTAACTCTTTGTTATAACTAGGGGTATGCACGGGTCAAAACCCGCTGGTATGGTCTTAACCCGTCACCCAACCCGACCTTGTCGGGTGTGAAAAAATCAGACCTACCGGCCGATCGTTGGACAGCAAAATCTGATCATTCTCGGGTTGCACGGGTGTCGGGCGGTTACAGGCAGGCTGAAGCAGAAATCAACCAACAATCAAAGCAGAAATCATTTCTCTAATCAATACAGAGTACCCTAGATATTCCAACATCAATTCTCTAATCAATACAAAAATCAAACAAAAAACCCTAAACAAATCAAAATCACCGTCGGTCCATGATTGTCGCCGCCGTTTTCGTTTCTCATCGTCACAGACGAAACAGAAACAAAAGCAGCATCATCGATTGTCGCCGCCGTTCCTATTTTCGTCTCTCACCGTCGGTCTATCAGTTTTTCAGAAAGCGAAACGAAATGAAGAAGAGAGCAAATCGAGATGAAGAGGAGAGGAAATGAACGGCCAAATCAAAGATGAAACGAAGAAGGAAATGATCGTCCATTGGATTTGAAAAGCCACTCCTATGAAAACAAGATAGAGGCTGAGGCGGAGGCGGCATCGGCATGCAAATGAAGCCCTAACCCTATAAATATGAAGGTTGTTCGGTCGGGTCAGGTTAGTTTGGGTGGGGGAACTCAAATCCGAATACCGATCAAGCTTAAGGGCTTTTCGGATCAGGTCTTACCCGATCTGAACAAAACACATAACAGGTCTGAAGATTTTGGGCTGGGCCCGGTCGGTTTGTTTAGGCGGGCCGGGCCACCGGATTATTTGCACAGCCGTAGTTATAACTATAATTTTAATTATGGTGGTAAAATAAAATGTTGTGGTTATAATATTTATAATAAATTTATTTGATAGTGTTATTGGAAATAAAAAAATTCCAAACATTATTTAAAACAATTAATTTTCCATGTCCCAAAATATTTATTTGCATCTAATGAAAATTGATGGAATAATAATGTACAAAAAAAAAAACAATAATGCTTAATATGCGTGCCTTATATTCCTATGACATAGGACAATTGACCTTTAAGACTACTAGTGGCTAGATCTTAAGGGAGTCAGTCTTAACCTACAAGAAAGTCACCTAGAGAGGTAACACAACCTCTATGGTTGGGTATCTTATGAAAGAGCTTTAATGGGTATCAATAATTCATACTGCGTGACTTATAAAACAACTCTATATGACTGAGAGAAATCTTTTAAAATATTCTCTTGCTAATCCCTAAGAGGTCAGTGTTGTATAATATGATGTTAAAGATGGTTTTAACCCTTAATGAGATCAAATCAAGAAAATTCTTGTAGGGTATAGGTCATATGTACCCTTGAAGGACTCACCTAAATTAGAGTTGTTGTGAGGTTGCAACTAAGTGATTTGGATTTTCCTATTGACTCTCATGAGAATCCAAATACATGCACATGGTCATAAAAACGCAAAACCGCGAACATAATCTAATATCCTTAATGTGTTTGTTCTTACTAAAGTTTGAATGAAATGACCTAGTTCAAGACATAGTTCACTGTGATTATTTCGATTGAATGTTTTTTATGCAAAGTGAGCTTGAAGTCTTGAAGACATCTATCCGTATTACACAATATTATATTACCTTTATTTCATTATTTTTATTTTTATTTTAAATTATGTGGTTAGAAAAATAATCTAAACCTAAATATTTTAATTTTTGTATTTATATAAATTAAATTATTTTATTTAATAAAATAGCATATTTATAATGGTTATAATTATATGTCCTAAATACATATTTATTATACATTATTATTGTGATTTATAAAATTTATTAAAATATATCTATGAATTTTATTATAAATATATGCTACAGTGCTATTATTATATATTTATGTGTATAATTAGTGATTTTATTAATTAATAAAATAATGAATACTTAATAATATTACACTAACGGCATGTTTGGTTGGACGGAATTGGGGCGAAATAGAATCGTCATTTCGCTCTCAATTCTCATTCCGTTGTTTGGTTCTCCAATGGAATCACTTTTGTGATTCCATTGGAATGAAAATCAAGGAAATAAAATTCTATTTGAAATGGGCTGAAATCAAGTCCAACCCAATAAAATCAAAACTAAAATTATAAAAAAGTCCATAACATGATCTAGCTCAAACCAAAAATTAGAGAGTAGAAAATTGAGAACTGAAAATTGAGAATAGAAACAGAAAATTGAAGAAAAAAAAACTGAGAAAAAAAACAGAAAATTGAGAATGGAAACTAAAAATTTATAACAGAAACTGAAAATTAAAGCAAAAACTGAAAATTGAGAATAAAAATTGAAAATTGATAACAGAAATAGAAATTAGAGAACAAAAACTGAAAATTAAATGGAATAGTGAAATATAATAAAATGAGGGAAATAATGGAATTGTGAAATATAATAAAATTTTATTATAAGGGCGTAATGAGAATTTTATTATATTTTACTATTCCACTCCTTCTCTTATTTCATACCAACCAAACAAATGAATGGAATGGTGATTCCATTGATAATTTCATTATATTACTTCTCTTATTCCATTACTTATTTCATTCTATTTTACCCTCATTCCATTCTGTCCAACCGAACGAGTCATAAGGTCATTTTTGGTTGGATGTAATCAAGGTGGAATATAATCACAGTTTTACCACTAATTCCATTATCTCGTTTGTTTAAACAACAAAATAAAAAAAACTTCAATTCCATTGGAATAAAAAATGGTGCAATGGCATTCTTTACTTCAAGGAGTGGAATGACACTCATTCTATTGGAATGATTTTTTTTTCAATCTTAAAATAAATAAAAAAATCAAATACAAAAAATTCTCAAGAGATTGTAAATATATGTTTTAGAGAGAATCAATAAATTGATTGTAAAAAAAAAAAAAAAAAATTTAGAGAGAAAGTGTCTAGATAATAAAATTTTCAACATAATAAAAAAATACTAGATATAAAATCATGCAAGTAAATTACACATTACTGATACATTACTGAGAGAGTCAATTCTAGAGAGAATGTTACTAAAAAACAATTGAGAGATAGTAATATGCTAGAGAGAGAAAATCGATATTGCAAAGTTTGAAAAAATGAGTAGTTAGAGATGCAAAATATACTTTTTAGTATATAATTCTTGGAGAGAAGGAAATTGAAGAACGAAACCTGAAAAGGGGGGGGGGGGGGCATCGCCTTTTAATGTGCCAATTTTTACCCTCTTCAATATATAGACACCTTCATAATTGATTCTGTCACACCCTACCCCGGGCCCTACACCCAAGGTTAGGTATAACATCAACTTGATGTTACCCAACCAATAACACATATACATTAACTGTCAGTTGATATAGATTTTCAAAAAAAAAAAAATACCCACTTAAAATTCAATTATTACACATAACCAACCATTCCGTAACAAAATTACAAAAAGTCCAAGCCACTCGCTTCCAATAGCTGTCTTGAGAGCCTCAAAAGTCACAACACTTGTTGACTCTACCTAACGCCAATAATGAACTCGTCTTTAATTGGGGTACTTAAAACAAAAATATTTTATTAGTATATTGTCTTCATAACATAAGAACAAGTTATAGATAAAGTATATTTATTAAACGACACTTTTCAAAATATAAATATAACATAATACTAGCGTAATATCAAACTCCGACATATATGATTAGAATAAAATAACTAATTTTGAATCAGCTGGTCAAATTATTTTGATATATAATAAAATATCATACACATACTTCCCTACAAACCATAGGATCGTTTCACCTCACGATCGGGAGTTATGACGTCATTATAACTTATACAACTATGCAATCTAAGGTTGTCAGTACCAGGGTTACTCAATCTCTCCAATATTAAGAGACAACACTTGGTATAAATTACCATATCATAATGATAATTATCATCATCATCAACAACAACAACAATGCATATCAACCACCTGCAGGACTTGCCTTATTATTAGGTCACAACACAACGTCTTACAGGATTGACCTTTTGTTAGAACCAACAACATCCCGCAGAATATGCCTTCCTGTCGGGATCACACTATGGCATAGTAGTATAATAAAAAAAATTACTTTCCACATTTAACATTTTACTTGATTCATCTAACGCTATAAAATTGTCCATTTTAATAAATATTTTCCTTTTTACAATTTAGTATAAAAATATAATTTGACAATTTACATAGAAGATAATATACTCATTTTGATATTTGTACTGCTATTACGCTATATCAATAATAATGATGTAGTCAGCGTTGCCTGTGAACTTAACAACGACAAGGCCAAAACTAAAAATTTATCTAACTAAATCTAATATGACATGAAAAGCGTGACACTAAATGTAATTTTTTTCATTTTCAAATTTTCTTAATTATATGAAATTTATTAAAATTAAACGTTCATTTTTTTCAACCTAATATTAATTACACAACCAATATATTGTAGTTACATTTATAAAATTTATCAATTAATAATTTAACTATTGTGAAAAATCAAGTTAGCTCTGGCAATACTTCCACTCTTTGTGATCTACGACCAGCCACACGCCACTAGCACGATACAGATTCCCAAGATTTTTTATTGTACTACTGCAGATGAGATGGTTGACTTGGATAGATTGGTTGATCCCAAATATGATTAACTATTATCTATTATATAACTAAAAGTGAACTATTATCTATTATAGTTAACAATATTATTTGTAAAACCTAATTTTTTGTGCATGCATATTTCTACTTGGATTTTAAAACATTTAGAAAAATAATGGGGTTTATTGTGCTACTTAAATTTTACCTTAAAAATTTAAAGAGTTATTAAGGTATTTAAAAGTTTGATTTTAAAAATTTTAAGGGTTAATATGTTAATTTTAATTTTTTACTTTAAAAATTTTGGGATTATTATGTTATTTAAAATATAATTTTAATAATTTGAGGGTATAATTAATATGTTCATTATAATATGAGGGTATTTTATGTAAATATGAATTATATATACATTACTTATCACATATACGTGTGTGTTGTCAAAAAAAATAAAATAAATAAATAATAATAGTTAATGGTGGCGGTGAAATATTTTCACCACCCATTCCTTACACACACACACACACACACACACACACACATATATATATGATTCAAAAAATATAGTGGGTATATTTATGGATAAATGTATCTAATTTGTAAAGAATACAGTTTAAAATAAGGATTGTAAATCCTATTAAAATGATACTTTTTTAGTATTTCGTTGACTAATAATATTATTAACAGTTGATTAATATTTTTCTGTAGATTAAATTATGAACAAGATTTTTTTTGTAAATGTTATTATCATATTTTTGTACAGTTAATATTAACTTAAGAAATTGGGCGTTTATTTGAGAATGGAAAAAATTACATTTTAGTGTCACGCATTGCATATTAGACTTATTTAAATAAATTCTTAGTTTAGATTTTGTCGTTGTTAGGTTTACAGGCGACCCCAACAACATCAGTATTACGACGATAGTAGCGTAAATACCGCGGTGAGTGTACTGTCTTCTATGTAAATTACCAAATCATATTTTCGTATTAAATTATAATTTTTTTTATTTATTAAAATTGACTGTTTTATAACGTTAGATGGATCAAGTAAAATATTGAATGTGAAAACTGATTTTTATTATTATTTGACTATGTCATAGCATGGTCCCGACAAGAAGGCATGTCCAGCGAGATGTTGTTAGTCTTAACCAGAGGGCATGTCATGTATGACGTTGCATTGTGACTTGACAGGAGGGCAAGTCCTGCAAGTGGTTGTTGTTGTTGTTGTTGACGATAATGATTATTATCATGATATAGTGGATTATACCACGTATTGGCTCTTACCGTTGGAGATATTGAATGACACTGACACTAATGGCAACCTTAGATTGCACAATTGTACAGGTTACAGTACCGTTATAACTCTCGATCATGAGGTGAAACGATCTTATAGCTAGTAGAAAAATATGTGTGCGGTATTTTATTATATATATCAAAGTAATTTGACTAGTTGACTTTAATTTAATTATTTTATCATGATGATACCTTTGAGATTTTGTTACTAGTCAGTGCATGTGTGATATATTATGTTTTAGAAAGTAATGTTTGATAAATATACTTGATCCATAAATAATTTTTATATTATAAAGATAGTACAACGATAAAATATTTTATCTCAACTAGAGACGGGTCCAGTCCTGGCACTAGGTAGAATCAGAGAATGATGTCTTTTTTTTTTTGGCTTTTTTTTTTTTTTGTGGATTGGCAAGACAAATGTGAACTGTGAAAGGTTCCATTTTTTAATTTTTGTTATGTATATTTAGGACACATATATTTCTGAATTTTGAATTTGGTAAATATTAGTGAAAGAACTACTAAAAATACCATTTTAATCAAATTTACAATTTTTACTTTAAATTGAATTCTTCACAAATTAGATACTTCTATTTATAAATATAAACCCACTTATATATATATGTGTGTACTTCTGTGTGTGTGTGCGCGCGCTCTTGTGCGGGCGCTCTTGTGCGTGTGCGTGTTAAAAAATCTAATAATCACATATGCGCATACATACCTGAAACAAGAGAGAGAGAGAATCAAAAGAGAGATATCAAATGGAATAGTTAGAGAGAATTAGAGAAATAGGGAGAGCAAAAAGTGGAAGAAAAAAAAAAGAAAAAAAGAAAAAAAAAAGACACACACACACATATATATATGTTTGTGCGCGCGTTCTGACCGCCTAGTCGTCTACACTGCCTCCTAATTTTTTTTTAATTTTTTTTTTAATCCTCAACGTGTCCAACGCATCCATGTTTCATTTTTCGTTCCAAGTCTTATACATGGTTTATCAAGTAATTAAAAAAATTACATACACCACCCACTTAAATCTTTAAAATTTAATTTAAGCCCAAAGTTAAAATCAACATTTTAAAAATAACAATTGGCCCCTCAAATTTTTAAAAGTCAAGTTAAACTAACCTACCCCCAATTTTTTTTAAAAATAACTTAAATTTTTAAATATTATAATGATCACCTCTAAAGTTTTTCTATAAAATTAAAAATAACATATTAGACCAAATATTTTTTAGATGTCCTAAAGTCCAATTAAAATATGCACATGCAAAAATTAGATTTTACAAATTCGTGTAAGTTTTTTTGGGAAAAATTGCACTATGAATATGATATTTGCTACATCTAATGAGTTCGACCTCAAAATCGATATATATAAGGATATTATGGAAAGTTTGGTAGGTTTAATCAGTCCATTACTTTAAGCATATAATACCAACCAAACAGAGGAATTGAATAGTGATTCTATTGGTAAAAACATTATGTTCTTTCTTCCATTTTAGTTCATTCTTCGTCTCATTTCATTTTACATCGATTCCATTCCATCTAACCAAACGAGCCGTAAGATTTACATAATCTATATGCTATATATAAGTGTGCGAGAATGAAAGAAAATATAAAAAAATATAGAGAAAAATAGAGAAAACTAAGGAAAAAAAAGTATGATATTATATATTGATACATATAAAATAGTGAGTATGATTTTATTGAGGTACATAAATAAAGAGAAGTGATATTTTGCTATATTTTATGTATATTATATACTTGATGTTTACGAGCAATAGAATTCATGATCGGTTATTGTACTTTCACTCTCTAGATCGTTGTATCTTGAAAAAGACTCGCCATTTAAGTCTGTGCATAGAGAACATATCTTTTTCTTAAAAAAAACTTACACACTTTGCTATACTGGATATATATTTTCTCTGGATTTTGTACTTTATTTTATTTAATTATTAATATTCCTAATTATTTTAAAAAATAAATTTATATATGATATTTTTTATCATTTAATTTATATTTATATAACCATGTAAAATTTTCTCATGACCTTAGAGCATTTCCAACAGTTGTTGGAAATGATATGCCATCCTATTTTTTATTTTTGGCATTTTTTTATGCCAAAATGGGCACCAATAGCTATTGGATCATTTGTGCTATTTTGGCACATATATTCTGCCCGTGTCAAATATAGCACAACAACACCTCAGCCAAAAATTGGTCGGATGACCGTTGGAGTAGTTGCTCCAACCGTCATGAATCCAGGAGAAAAAGAGAAAACAAAGGGCATGAGAAAAAAAATTGATCAATTAAAACTATACATTGAAGAAAATAATTAGCAAAAAACTCACAAAATCTCAGATCTTCTCCTCTCCCTCTTCTAGAAACCCTATTTTTTTTGGCTACCCATGATTTTTGCCAACTTTGTTCGTCGTCGCCCAGCTCTATCGCCTTGCTATCCAGATCCATCACTATTGTCTTCTCCAGCGTTACCCGGCTCTGTCGACGTTGTCTTCTCCAACATTGTCGTCTCTCTCTTTCTCTCTCTCTCTTTCTCTCTCTCTCATTTTACTTTAATTTATAAATGTGAATCTCTAAATAAGGGTTTAATTAGGGCTGGATAGGTTTTGGGTTGGGTTCAATTAAGGTTGAGTTATCTGATTTGGGTTTAATTATGGTTGGGTTGACCTTAGATTTGTTTAATTAGGGTTGGGTAGGTTTTGTTTGGTTGAGTTTATATTAATTTTGTTTTAACTAAGTTTAATTAGATTTAGTTGTGTGGAGTTAATTAGGTTTGGTGGAGTTTAGTTTATCAATTTTATTTTATTTGGGTTGGGGTGGATTAATTTGTTAAATATTTTATATTTTAGTTGGGGAAATTTAGGTTATTGTTATAATTTAATTTAAGATAATTTTTTAATTTAATTTAGATTTAAATTGGTTTGATTTATTTAGTTAAATTTGATAGATACATATGGATTCGGAATCTAATTTTTATTCCATGAATCTTCTTACACAAATTTTATTTTTTTTAGTTATTTTTTTTAATTAATGTACAAATATATAATTATTTTTCTTACTTTACAGTTTAAATTACTTAAAAAATAGTGATTCAAAAAATATTTTAACAAAAAAAAAAAGGTTGACACGATATAAAGTAATTAAATTGAAATTTGTTGACATGCAAAATTTGGATAAAATTAATCATAATTAATGGTTACTTGTTTGTTATTTTATAATATATTAGTAAAAATTAATTTATAAAAAATATTATTTTTTTAATAATATATATTTAGTATTTATAAAACATCATCACGTGATGACACTAAAATTATGTATAGAAATATTAAGGTTGTGTTTGGATAAGGGATTTCATAGGGGGATTTCATTTGATTAGAGGATTTTAAAATTATTTTTTGACAAATCCATTGTTTGGATTCTAGGAGGAAAGAATTTGTCAAATCCTTCAAACTTAAATAAAGGTAGAAGAAAATATTTTAAAATTCGTTTGAAACAGGCTCAATTTGTCAAATTCTTCGTCGATTGACTTCGTCCCTTCGTCTCTTCCTTCGCTTCTTCCTTGCCGATTTACTTCGTCTCTTATTCGTTCTCATTGTCACAGCTTCACCGTCGTTGTCGTTGTCGTTCATTTTCGTTTTCACCGTCTTCTTCGTTGATCGTCTTCGTCTTCATCGTTCATCTTCATCTTCGTCGTCGATCGTCTTCTCCATCTTTGTCGGTTGTCTTCTACGTCGGTCGTTGTCTTCAAGTAGGGATTCGATTTGGGTTCTAGTTCCAATTTCACCCATTGATTGATCTCGAAGTTAGGGTTCCAATTTCACCCATTATCAATTTGGGTATCAATGGCGATGGCGAGAAATCACAGGCGATAGTTGAACAAAAAAGACATTCTGCTTGGCGATGGACTTGATTTTTATTTTTTTGTTTTTGTTCTTAATTTTATCTAAACAAGAGATTTGTAAAATGACGAGATTTCGAAATCTTGAATTTCGAAATCCCTTTATTTTATAAATAGGATTTATAAAATTCTTTACTCAAATGAAACTTAATAATTTATTATATGTTAGATATTTCAATATTAAGAATTTATATCCGCAAGAAGTTATTATATGTTAGATATTTCAATATTAAGACTTTATACCCAGTGTTGCTTGGGTCAGCCGATGGACATACTCTTATCGCCTCAATTATCACGGGAAGCAAAGCCAAACTCGAGGACGATAATAGAATCTACCAAAATTTAAATCAAGTTTTCAAAGATAAATAGGATATCCGTCTCTCAATTCATTACCATTCTAATTTGATTGCATAAATTTCCACCCTCGTTTTATTCCATTCCTCTGTCCATATCTTGATGGCATCGATTGTACAAAAATAAATAAATAAAAAAAACCATCCTAAATAGGAATCAGATTGCGAAGAAGCATGATCACACCGAGAATACTGACGACTCGTTTGGTTGAACAAAATAGAATGAGGATGAAATAGAATAGAAGAAGCAATGGAATAAAAGAAGGAATGAAATGAAATTGTCAATAGAATCACTATTCCATTGTGTCACGACCTATCCCGGACACCTGTCTTCTCAGGGCCGACGTAACGACAACACATCAACTGAGCGTCAAACCAACGCTTAGAACGACAATATACATACAACTATATAGCACCAAAATATAAATATCCATATACAAATTATCTACTATGGAGACATACCCATCCCCAAATATAGGAACAACCAGAATAAAAATTGTGAACCTCTCACGGACTTACCCCAGACAGCTCATCTAAAAAAAACTATACCCGACTCTGTCGTAGAACTCTGTCTAGCGCTAGTAGGGGACTGACTCCTAGCTGTTTCACCTGCGAGTGTACTGCCTTCTTAGTAAAAACCATTTTTAACATAATAATAATACATTCTAAATAATACAACATTTAAATGGATCAAACGTAATTATATAAACATCACACAGCTGGTAAAATCCCCAATATATAAGCAGTGAAAGTAAAGTGGCATAAATAAGTTTCATTCAAACCCATCTTGTATCAAATAAGACTAATCACCATAATAAATAATAAATCACCCAATATAAGTAAAACACCACATCTCAATCCCATACCCATCGGCTAAGCTATAGTGATCGTTTTAACTTCACAATCGGGAGTTGCAATGGTACCGTAACCATCCGTAGGATATGCCTTCCTAGCGGACCTAACTGCGCAGATCACCGCCTACCGGATGTCTCTGGAGGCCATAATATAAATCACCACATAATATCGATCACCAAATATAAATCACCACCTGCTGGACCACCCTCCGGACAGGACATAATATAAATCACTATCTGCCGGATCACCCTTCGGACATGACATAAACTATGGCATAGTCAACTCAATAATATCATCATCAAATCACAAAATCAATATCTATCTGTCGGATCACCCTCCGGACGGACCATAATATAAATCACCACCTCATCAATATCGTCAAAAACACCAACGTCCACCTCTTTTTCTCAAAATCAATTTTTAAATCCGAAAATCATATTTTTCACATTTGTTTGAAAAACCGTCTAATTTCAACGAAACCATTTTCTCCCTTTATTTTATTTCGAAAACCAAATATTATCCACTCTCTTTTAAAGCCACCAAAACCAACGAAAATCATTTTTCAACTTCCTTTTAACACCACCATAGTTTAACGAAAATCTATTTCCTCAACTCACCCAAAGCCTGCTTGATCCATATCATTTATAAAATTCCATGTATTTTGATTCTGCTCCTCACCGCCTAAGCGATGTCCTACCGCCTAGGCGAATGAGTGTCTGTTTTTCCTTTTCTCTCAACTGCACACTGCAATTTCACCGCCTGGGCAAAAATCCACCTCTTAGGCGGACAATTCCATGCTCAACACACTGATCTTCCACTGCTACGACGGACGCCTTTCCGCCGCGGCGAACATGTGATAGAACCAAGTCTTTCTTTACTGAAATTCCCACCGCTTAGGCAGTAATCGTCTTCTTCCTCCTGCTCTGTTTTGAAATCTCAACCACCTCTCTCCCTCCCTTCTTACCATCGGCTTATACACACATAATACAACACACCCAAACCTCATAACCATACTCCCACAACATACACAACACACACATCAGAAACAAACACGCACATATGCAACATTAGACACTCACACACCCCTATGGCACACCACCGTCGGACCCAACTTCGACCGAATTCACCACACACATACACACACACACATACACACACACACACTGTTTCCACGCATACACCACAAATGAGCAGACACACACACACCCCCCGCCAACCATAACTCACATCACTAGTGAGTTCTCTCTCTCTAACCCACCGTCGGCGACATCCCACCGGAAAAACACACCCACACTCAAACGAACAAGGCACCGCCGGAACACGTACACGCAGCCACACTCTGCTATAACAGAAAACAGGGAACACATACAATCATTACCCCCATCGTCAACAGAATACACTAACTCACTGCCGGCCAACTAACCGACGGCGACACTCACACACACAGACACACCGGAACAGTTGAGCAGAACACTAACCACACCCACATAGAGACATAACAGCCCACACATACACCTAACGAACATAAGAACCCGCCACCGACGGCCGAACCCAAACCTTCGACGATCCATACTTCCTCTGGCTCTCTCTCTCTCGATTTTTCTCCTCCTTTTTGATCATTTTCTCGTAAGTATAAATAAATAAATAAATATATATATATAAGTGTATGATCAAAGGCCGGCCATGTGGCCTCTCTCTCCTCCCTACTCTCTCTCTCTCTTTCTATGTAATACATATATATATATATATATAATTTCTACACCCCCTTTATTTTTAGTTAGGATAGTAATTAAACCCCTTGTTAAGTTTTAAATGTTTATGTAAATTTCAATTTAACCCCTAAAATTTTAATTCATATAATTAATATCGTAGTCAACTCCGATATTTTCAAAATATTTTAAAATGCGACTTAAATTATTCATATATTAGAGTTCAAGATCTTATACATTATCTTGTTTGGTTGGTATGGAATGAGGAAGGAATGAAATAGCAAAATATAGTAAAAATTCCATTATGCCTTTATGAAATTATTATTTCATTATCTTGTTTGGTTGGTATGAAATGAGTAAAAGAATTGAATGAAATATAATAAAATTCTCCTTATACCCTTATTAGAAAATTTTATTATATTTCACTATTCTATTTTTTTCCTCATTTTATTATATTTCACTATTCCATTCAATTTTAAGTTTTTGTTATCTAATTTCTGTTTCTGTTCTCAATTTTCAATTTCTATTATTTAATTTCTATTTTGTTTGCAATTTTCAGTTTCTGTTCTCAATTTTCCGTTCTCTAATTTCTGTTTTTGTTCTCAATTTTCAGTTTATGTTCTCAATTTTTTGTTTCTATCCTCAATTTTCTGTTTCTGTTCTTAATTTTTAGTTTTTCTTCTCAATTTTCAGTTTCCGTTCTCAATTTTCTGTTATCTAAATTTCTGTTTTTGTTCTCAATTTTTAGTTTATGTTTTCAATTTTCTGTTATCAATTTTCTATTTTTGTTCTTAATTTTCATTTTTTGTTCTCAATTTTCAGTTTCCATTATCAATTTTATGTTATCTAATTTTATATTTTTGTTCTCAATTTTCAGTTTATATTCTCAATTTTTTATTTTTGTTCTTAATTTTTTGTTCTCAATTTTCTGTTTCTATTTCCAATTTTCTGTTCTTTAATTTCTATTTATATTCTCTAATTTTTGCGTTTGCTCTTAATTTTTAATTTTTGTTCCAAATTTTCAAAGGCTTAAATATAAGAGCAATTATGTAATTTAGGATATTGATTCCATTTGTTTAGAATCCCATTTCACTCCATCTCAAATGGAATCTCATTCTACCCTATTTCATTCCAATAGAGTCACAAAAATAATTCCATTGAAAAACCAAACAACGGAATAAGAATTGAGAGCGGAATGCAATTCCATTTCGCTCTCAATTCCGCGCAACCAAACCGTGACTGAATAAAAGAAAGCACTATACGAACAGACTACCATATACATTCACTAAAAGAGGTAGGCAAATACAAACACAAGCGGCACAATAACCAAAAAAAAAAAAAAAAAAAAAGAGAATAAAGGAACTTCTGTCAATTCATTCTCTCACGTATCAGAGAGAAAACCATCAACTCGCAACAACTGAAATGCCACGGTCACTTACTCCTTCAGAAATCACCACCGCGAAGAGGGAGGACAAGGTGAAGGGTGGACTCCTTCTGGATGTTATAATCTGCTAAAGTTCTCCCGTCCTCCAACTGCTTACCGGCAAATATCAGACGCTGCTGGTCCGGAGGAATTCCCTCCTTGTCCTGAATCTTTGCCTTGACATTGTCAATCGTATCTGAGCTCTCAACCTCCAGAGTAATTGTTTTCCCAGTTAAGGTTTTAACGAATATCTGCATCCCACCTCAAAGACGAAGAACAAGGTGAAGGGTTGACTCCTTTTGGATATTATAATCCGCTAGGGTCCGGCCACCATCAAGCTACTTGCCGGCAAAGATCAGCCTCTGCTGATCCAGTGGGATGCCCTCTTTGTCTTGGATCTTCGCCTTCACGTTATCAATTGTATCAGAACTTTTACCCTCAAGAGTAATCGTCTTACCGGTCAATGTCTTGACGAAGATTTGCATACCACCGCGGAGGCGGAGGACAAGATGGAGAGTCGACTTTTTCTGGATGTTGTAGTCCGCCAGGGTCCTTTCGTCCTCGAGCTGCTTTCCAGCAAAGATCAACCTTTGCTGATCCGGCGGGATCCCTTCCTTGTCCTGGATTTTAGCCTTTACGTTGTCGATCATATCAGAGCCCTCGACCTCGAGAGTAATCGTCTTTTCGGTTAGGGTTTTAACAAAAATTTGCATCCCTCCACGTAGACGGAGGACCAGATGCAGAGTCGATTCCTTCTGGATATTGTAATCGGCGAGGGTGCGGCCGTCCTCTAATTGTTTCCTGGCAAAAATCAACCTCTGTTGATCAGGGGGAATCCCTTCCTTATCCTGAATCTTCGCCTTGACGTTATCGATCGTGTCGGAACTCTCGACCTCGAGAGTAATTGTCTTACCCGTCAGGGTTTTGACGAAGATCTGCATCCCTCCGCGGAGGTGGAGAACCAGGTGCAAAGTCGATTCCTTCTGGATATTGTAATCGGCGAGGGTGCGGCTGTCCTCCAATTGCTTCTCGGCGAAGATCATCCTTTGCTAATCTGGCGGGATCCCTTCTTTGTCTTGGATCTTCGGCTTGACGTTGTCGATCGTCTCGGAACTCTCGACCTCGAGAGTAATCGTCTTGCCGGTGAGGGTTTTCACAAAGATCTGCATATTGTAATCACAAGAGATCGATCAGGAAATGTATTGAGAAATTGAAAGATCTTTGTAGAGGAACTTGAAAATCAATTCGATATGTGGGTGGTGATCGTGAAGAGTGGTATTTATAGCGATAGATAGCCCACTTGGAAAGGAAATTGGATGGGTGGTTCTGGGAATAAGTAGAAATTGGGGGTCAATGTAGTCGGTTGCGTGGGCCACCCTCCTTCCAGGTTATTCCAAAGGCAGCCAGCTTATTTTCTTTCTTTGGTAATTTTTAATTTTCTTTTTCTTAAAGAGTATCTTTACTTGCTCGTAAAGAAATTAGGAAAAAATGCATAAATTATGTGGTAACTATTTAATTAGTTAATTAAGATTAGAGTTTTTACCTAATAAATATATTTAAAAAAAAATTACTGATCACATTAGTTTTTGAACTTATATACGCAACCCGAATATCTTGGTGTTGTGAACACCGGGGCTAAGATCCCGGTGTTCGAAACACCGGGAGCAAACAATTTTTTTTTTTTAAATTCAATAGTCCTGGTGTTGTGAATACCGGGACCAAATGAACTTTTTTTTCTTCATCGAGTGATCCCGGTGTTGTGAACACCGGGATCACTCAACGACACATCGCCGTTTTACAAATGGCGATGTGCCGTTTGGTTTGGCCGGTCAAACGTTATGTTGTATTGTTTGACCGACTGAAGGCTGCTTGCTTTTTGCAGGCAGCCTTTTGCAGCTGCGTTTTTTGTCTCGGTGTTATTAACAGCGAGACTAAATCTGTATAAATACGTTCGTTCTCCCTTCATATTTAACTTACATTTGTCTCCATCCTCCATACTTCTTATTGCTAGTGTCTATTCATCAATAATTTCACAACATTTTTCTCCTATTACGAATGGTAAGTTTAATTTATTTGTTAGTTTGATTACTTATTTAATTATTTAGTTAATCTGTTAGTTAATTTACTAAATTTATTAATTAGTTCGTAAAATTAATTTGTTAGTTTAGTTAAGTTTAATTTTTAAGTTTTTTAATTTAATTTGTTAAAAAAATTATGCACTTTGGTCCTTCAAAGTTTGAATTATACATGTGTGAGAAAATATACATTATAATATATTATTTAAAAAAAAAAATAGTATTTAGTTAATTAGTTAAAAATTTTAATTTAGTTGCTCAATTAAAAAATATTTAATTAAAACTATGCACTTTTATCCCAGAAAATTTGATTAATTACGCATGCGTGAAAATATTAAAATAAAAGTAAGTTTAATTTAATTATTTTTGTTTAATTTATTTATTAGTTTAATTACTGATAAGGGTATTTTTGGACACCTCTGAGTCAGCACTTGGGATTCAGCCTCGTGTTCGTCGTCGTAGTGACAGAGACGCATTCCAAATTCCACAAATGCCATGCTGGAGCATATGCCGACCACGACTCCTCCTTGGAACCTCATTTGCATCTAAGAAGGAACGAGGAGCCCCGCAGGGACGTGTCGCTCTGAGCTCTGCGCCGTGCCCTGAGCGATAAGTTTTAGGGACTCAGCCATTCAACTCGATTGGCTCCCCCTTTCATCTTGTTTCTTCTCTAGGACTCCACGGATATCTGCTCTCCTCCGCCAGCTCACTGCCGTAGGCTTGAAAAAGGCCCGCGGGCTTCGCCAAATGGGCCCAAAAGCCCAAGCCTAACGAGTATATCATAAATGCCTTGGATTATCGGCTAAACATAAAGTTTCGATTAATTAATCGTGTTTAGGCCCGATTAATCATCTCTATCGCCTATATATCGGGGGCTATATAAGCCCGAGGTACACTTGAATACATTTACATTACGTACGAGTTCATTTGTTTACTTACTATATTCTGTACATTTTATCTCTAAGCACTGATTACCACGTCGGAGGAGCTTCACCGGGACAAACCCCGGTTTGAGCCTTTTGCAAGTACACTCTCTGAGGAGTAGGACTCTAGACACAGCAGGTTAGTCCTCCCAAGACCTAGCGCAGCTCACGCGAGAACTTTTCAACCAACGACTCCACCTCAGCAAGAGGACCCACCTGCCATCCGACTGGACCATACTTGAGGTGTGTACCAGTTTTATGCACCAACAGTTTGACGCCGTCTGTGGGAACCGAGCAAAAAACCTTTCCCTTCTCACTGCTCTCTGCTTAGCCGAGGTTGAGTGATCACAAGGTTTAGTTAGATAGACCCAAAACAAAAGAACGAGAAGACATGTCGAACAATCCAAGTGCATACCTTCCAGCTCCCACCAACGAGGATAACTACCTCCCATGGTCAGGTAGGACCATTGACTCTGGCACTTGGGGCTGTGGGACAGACCTTGGGAGCAGTGGATGCATCTCGGGTTGATCTCCTTAAACGCTAAATACAAGAGTTCAAGTCGTATGTACAACTCCTACTCACATGCCTACTGCCGACCCCCATCTAGGGGGAACCATATTTCCAGACTACAGGACCTTAGGAGTGACCCCAAGATCATGACGCTCGTGTGGAATCTTCGAACGAGATTATGCCTGAGGGTCACCCTTCACCTTTCCATACTGGGGCTACCGGACTGGAGAGGCCCCCATCCCCCCTACCCCGTCTACGTCAAGACCCCATTCTCCATAAGGACATGGTGCCAGGGACTGACCAGGGCTACCCTTGGGCTCAACTTCCCAGCCACGTAGTAAAATCCGACCTGAGGGCCTATTGTGGGCAAGGCCAGACGCCTACCCGCCACTCTTGCGCCATCATTGCGTCTGAGTAGTGGCCAACTGTGAGCATGCAGCTTAGAGGCGGAGACGAGCAGCCCTCTATCCTACCAGAGATGGAGACGAGAACTCTCCAGCTTGTCTCCAACAATGGCACTTCGAACCCCTGAGTTGCGGATTATTCTCTAGATTCGCATCCCTACTCCGACATCGTGGGTGATTCTCCTCGGTGGCATTCCGACCCCCTGGGACATATCTCGGCCCTCAGCATCATGAGTGATTCTTTACGCCTGCATTCCGACCCCCTAAGCCGTATCTCGGCTTTTTGCGTCGCAAGTGATTCTCCATAGTTACATTCCGACCCCTTGAGTCTCGGCTCTCGGCATCGCGAGTATTCTTCACGGTTGTATTTCGGCCCCCTGAGTCGCAGATAATTCTCCACCCAACATCCCAATTCTCGGTGTCGCGAGTAACTTTCCACAAGTCTCATCCCAGCGCTCAGCGTCGAGGGTGACAACCAGACCCTCTCTAAAAGTCAATAGTCCGAACCCGAAGATAGACTAAGGTTATCCACCAAGGGCGATGCATTGATTGGGTTTGAGGGCCTGCAGTTAAATACTTCTCCCTACCAGTCGACTATGAGTCCAATGTTCTAAAAGGGAAGGTGCTCTTGCATGGACAAAATAAAGATAACCTGAAAGAGTTCTTGAATGAGCTCGACTACGGAGAACTCCCCAATGACCGGCCATGGGGGTCCAACCACCACGTTACGCCCCTATAGACTGAGAGGACCAGGCACCTTGCAGAACCCTCCTCCTAAGTCCAGGACACAATTTTCTTCCAGTTAGCTCGTGTCCTAGACTAGGGGGCTAGTGGTTCATGGCCCTGGGCAGAGACGAGAAATTTGTTTGGCAGAGGCGATAACAAATTTCAATTTTTTAAAAATTTTTTTATGACTCTAAAAATAAGACCAAACAGATATCGACTTGGCAAAAAACATCGGGAGAAAGGAGTCGACTTTGAAGTACCCTGTCTATGCCACTCAAAAGCTTAAATGCTTGCGTGTAGAAAAACAGGAGTAAGCGAAAAAGAGTATGCAAAATCCTAAGTCTTGAAAAAGCGATGGTCCGAGCTCAATCCTCTCCGCCCTCGTTGTGAGGGGCGCTCGTAAGAGGGGAAGTGAAGTTAATCTCACCCTCTTTGGGGGGCCCTCATTAGCACTGTCCGCCTCGACATCCTTGTGCGCGGCACCGTCTTGAGGTTTAGCCTCAATGTCTCATAACTAAAACTATCAGGTGCGACGGGCACCGTCCTGCCGTGCTACTCCTAGCCAGTAGGGTCTAGTGACGACCTTCTCCAAGAACGTCGTCCAAGAGTGTTGTCCAGAAATTTCACCACATCTCATCGGCCCGACATCGTCGTACCCTGCCCCAAATTCTCCCCTCAAAAAGTTCCTAAAAAGAGGGTTAACTTAAGGGGGGAGGGCAGCACCTTCACCCATTCAAAAAAAAAAATAAAAAAAAAATAAAAATAAAAATAAAAATTAAATATATATATATATTAAAAAATTAAAAAATAAAATAAATAAATAAATAGAGTGGGATGGGGCAAGCTAAGAGGTGCAGTCCCTAGGGCGTTGGTGCCCATAACTGGGCGCTGGTGTCACCAGCTCCCAAAATGGGTGCTGGGGGATGCCCAGTGCCTACTTGGGCGCTAGTCAGCCCAGCTAGGCCATCGCCCATTGCACGACGGTGGTCGGCGAGCTCCCAGCCACTTGCCGCGTGCCCGCCCCCCTGTGGGTCACCTTTATTTTTCCCGTACTGAAGTCCAGGCCGTGCTCAGGGCTTGTTCACAGTGAACGTGTATCGCTCTGAAAATAGAAAAAATTCGGGATCGCCCTGCCGTGCTACTTGACCCCGGACCTCGGCGATATAGGAGCCTATTTCAAATTAACTCCTCTAAAAAAGTTCAACTCTTGAAAAATTATTGCCGTGAAATTAAAAAAATTCGGGGTCGCCCTGCCGTACCTGAGCCCAGCGGTATGGGAGCCTATTTCAAATTAGCTCATCTTAAAAATTTCAACTCTTGAAAAATTGATGTCTTGAAAATTGAAGAAATTCGGGGTTGCCTTGTCGTGCTACCTGACCTTGGACCCATGCGGTATGGGAGCCTATTTCAAATTAGTTCATCTAAAAAAGTTTAACTCTTGAAAAATTATCGCCGTGAAATCGAAAAAATTTGGGGTTGTCCTACCGTGCTACTTGACCTCGGACCCCGATCATATGGAGGCTTATTTCGAATAAGCTCCTCAAGAAAAAACTAACTCTTGAAAAAATGTTGATCAGAGGTGTTTCTCGCTCTTTGAAGTCTTTAGGACGCCCGTTTCAGCCAGGAATTGATATCCCTGACCGCCTCGCTTCCCTCGCTGTACAGGGCTAAGGGGGCAACTGATGAGGGTATTTTTGGACACCTCTCAGTCAGCACTTGGGACCCAGCCATATGTTCGTCGTCATAGTGATAGAGATGCATTCCAAAATTCATAAACGCCACGCTGGAGCATATGCCGACCACGGCTCTTCCCTGAAACCTCATTTGTATCTAGGGAGGAGCGAGGTGCCCTGCAGGGATGTGCCGTTCTGAGCTCTGCGCCGTGCCTAGGCGATCAGTTTTAGGGACTTAGCCATTCACCTTGACTGGCTCTCCTTTTCATCTTGTTTCTTCTCCAGGACTCCACGGATCTCATCTCTCTTCCACCAGCTCATCGTCACAGGCATGACAAAGGCCCACGAGCTTCGTTAAATGGGCCCAAAAGCCCAAACCCAACGATTATCTCATAAACGCCTTGGATTATATGCTAAACACAGGGTTTCAACTAATTAATCGTGTTTAGGCCCGACTAATCATCTCTAACGCCTATATATATCGGGAGCTATGTAAGCTCGAGGTATGCTTGAATACACTTACATTACATGCGAGTTCATTTGTTTACTTGCTATATTATGTACCTTTTCGTTCTGAGCACTGATTACCACGCCGGAGGGGATTCACCGGGACAAACTCGGTCTGAGCCTTCTGCAAGTACACTCCCTAAGGAGCAGGACTCTAGACACAGCAGGTCAGTCCTCCCAGGACCCAACGCAGCTCACGTGAGGACTTTTCAACCGACGACTCCATCTCAGCAAGATGACCTACCTATCACCTGACTGGACCATACTTGAGGTGTGTACCAATTTTATGCACCAACAATTACTATATTTGTTACTTAAACAGTTAATTTATTTGTTAGTTAGTTTACTTATTTAATTTGTTAGTTTTGTTGTTTAAATTCTTAGTTAGTTTGTTAGTTTAATTTGTTAATTTAGTTGTTTAATTGAAAATTATGCACTTTGGCCCTTCAAAGTTTGAGTAAATTATATATGTGTGAGAAATTATAAATTGAAATATAAATTATAATATATTTTTTTAAAAATATTATTAGTTAGTTAGTTACTCAATTTGAGTTTAATTTGTTGATTTAGTTGTTTAATTAAAAAATATGTACTTTGGTCCCTCAAAGTTTCACAAATTACACATGTGGAAAAATATAAAATGAAATAGAAATTATAATAGATTGTTTTTTTTAAAAAAAAATTGTTAGTTACTTAATTAGTTTATTTTTTTAATGTGTTTGAAAAAAATTTATATTCCATTGAAAGTTAAAATTAATTAAATTATTGACTAATTTAAAAACAAATGAAATAAAAAGGATTGAAAAATGTATACGGTGAGAGATTTGTATCGTTCAATGGGATGTCATTGACTTTTGGAAAACAAATTCTCATACTCTTTAGATCCAAGAGTTTGTTACTCTTCACGGTGGGTTGTAAGGATGCGGGAGGAATACAATTATCGTGTCAACTAGTTAGAGGTTATGGTGGATGGATGCAGTGCATCAATTGGATAGAACAATGCCAATAGACATGCTGCATAACCTTCAAATGGAGTTGCATTGCTACCGTGAAGAAAATAATCGAATGCAAATTCGAATTTTTCGACACGAGCTTGAATTGACGGCGCATGAGCGTCTCAAACAAGGTTTGTTTGTCGAAGCGTGTACTTACATGAGATGCTCAAAGAATCCTCAATATCAGTTAGATATTGAAATATCTGATGATGAAAATAATGTTTAATGTTTTCGCGTTAGTGAATTGTAGTTTAACTATGTGTTTATTTTGAAGTCTAATTTATCGTTTTTACGTTAAATTATAATAACTCTACTTCTACCAAACGGTTGACTTTCTCTCTTTCAATTGATAGGTGGTGTTGGGTTAGGGTTTATAATTTAGTTAAGCCTCGTGTAAATAAGTTCTAAAACATTATTTTTCAGTAATTATGTTTTAAAAAAAAACTTGTTTTTTTATAAACTTGTAATGTGAAGTATAATATTTGTAAAAAAACTGTTCAGCCCATAATTTTCGTGATGCCTTCACATATTAATTCAAGTGAAGAAAGCACAGTCGGTTTTTCAAGTGAGGAGAATTCATATGGTGTTTGGGGTTGGCCTGGACCGTGGGATCACCAAAGATGTTGGGTTCTACAACCATATTATGATGACTATTGGACTGATCAAGACACCAATCCGATAGACTATCGCGTCGGTCTACGTAAAGAATGGGAATACAGGATGAATGAGTCTAACAACCTTGTATCTTGTTTGAGAAATCTTAATGCACCAGTTTCGCATCGTCGTCGAAGTCTTCAGATGCCTAGATGATATATAATTGATGACACAACCGAGATTGAAGATGCTATTACACGAATTCGCCTGGAGAATAATTGAATGTTGTTGCGCATGGATATATATTATCTACTACAACTAGCCAATGAAATGACTGCCGCAAGCAACAGAGCACTCTCTCCAAACGAATACCATAATGTGATAAATAACAATGAATATTTGTATGAGGGGTACATGTCTATTGAAGAATAAATAATTTTTGGCTCAGTTATTTTCTTTTTAAGCATTTTTATTGTCACTATTTTCGTGATATTATGACTGTATTTCTTATGTATTGTCTTTGTTATGAGTTTTGTAACAAACACCGTTAAACATATTTCTAATTTATGTAATATTTTTTTAATATGATGTTTATGATTATTTTAAGTTGTTTCGCCTCTAATATTATACTCTTTTAATGTGCTTCATAATATATTAGGTGATCTACCATATATATTGCTTCGCAAATAGATATAGAATTTAACTGCGAGATCGAGCAAGGTGTCTAAGATTCAAGAAAGATTCTTAAGAAGGCATACGAAGTGGAAAGTGGTTGAGTATATATATATAGACTCAACCAGTTTCCACATCGTATGCCTTTTTAAGAATATTTCTGGAATATTAGACACCTTGCTTGATCTCCCAGTCAAATTTTGTATCCATTTGCCAAGCAATATATACGGTAGATCAACAGCTTTCTAAATCTACAACGTTACAAAAAATGTATTTATATTTTTATAGCTAAACTATCAACTATATAACTATGTACCGCAACCCCTACGTCTGATGTTCTTCCACCCTCGACGTTGAGCAATAGGAGATTCCTCAGCCTTCTCATGAACCTGTGTAACTTGTCCATAGTCTATGAATGACTATTGCATCATCCCCGGACCTTCTACATCGTCCCCGAACCATGGCAGCGGTGATACTTGTCTTTCCAATCTTGTAGGTTGGACAAATGGCATCGAAGGAATCACGTCTGAAGTTGATCCAATATCATCCATCAACGAAGTGACGAATGACGATGACTCCTGTGTACCAAGCTGCGATGCGTAATGAGAATAAGGGTCATGCATTTGGTACACGTCAGACGACCCAGCATTATCACCCATGTCGTACGTGCTAGATGGTCCGGCATAAGCATCTATGTTATACAATGTCGAAGGTCCGACATCACCCACACTACCTGGATGGTAGGCATAAGAAGTCCATAGCTAAGGAGAAGGCTGAGGAGCAAACTGAGGAGATGGAGGAACGTTAGCTTCCACATGGCGCAGTACCCGACAGTATATCACCCCCGTGGTGGCATCGTAAACGGTATGAGCCAGCTTTTCGTATGACTCCATAGTACGTGTTTGCAGAGATAGATGACTCATACACATGAGTTGTGATACTTACGGATCCTACAAAACACATATAATCGTTAAGTTAATAAATGAATAATAAGAAGATAATCAAACTCATATAACTAAACAGGTGGTATACTCAATATGATCATACCTCTAACACTGCTCATCCTCCTGTTGCTAGATACCCAAACTGAGGTCGGTACTCCTGGTTGACCAAGCACCGTCATGTGATTCTCCAATACTAGTCTATGTATTCTTGGTCAACCCCTATCCTTTGTTCAAAGCTGCGTACATCTAGTGCTCGTCGCCTATTGCACACAACTATATATGCGTGGTGCTTCTCAGTTCAGTTCACACCGAAGTGTCCTTGTCGAGTAATTTTATGCAAGTTCTTGTCCATAATTACTGGTCGAGGAACCCTTTGGCGATAACCAAACTGTCGTAGTACGCGCAGGGGATACGTGTACTCGACGATCTCGTAGCAAATTAGGGACAGCAATGCCATCCATATATCTTCTCCATCTCTAGTATATGGAGGCATAGTCGGCAGGTCATAGGGCATCCAAATGACCTGTAAAATAAAATATAAATTAAAAAATTAAAAAATTAAAATTTTGATGTAAATAAATAACTAACCTCGTTATTCTACAAGCGATCTAACTGATCGCGATACACTACCAAAATATACATCAGCAAGTTTTCCAAATTGAACTCAAGGGTCCACCTGTACACCAAAAAATATAAACCATAAGTTTAATATCCATAAATAAATATCCATTACATGATAAATAAAATTAAAAAGAAAATACTAATTACTTACCAGGCACCCTTTGGAGTAGTTGGGAACGTCAAGCCCTCACCAAAGTCCAGCTCTCCGAATGATATATCATAATCGGGGAGAGGGAAAACTTCAAGCCGAAGGCTCGACAACAACTCCCAAGCCCAACACTTTAACAAAAATAGGCAGCCGGCCTCTATCTCTCTACCAACGCGGTTATAAGGGTCCTATCTAACCGCTTTGACCACAACCTGAATGGGTCGTACAAACTGACTGATTTTATCAATTCTATAACTCAAGGGGGGACATTTTCTCTCCATTCTGCTACATCAATTCCAATACAGTCAAGAGAACCAATATCCTAAAACATTAAATAAGACACAACAAATAACATTAAAATTTTAAAAAACTAAAATAAAAAAAGTAACGCAATAGCCTAAATATTAATCTGTGTTGTACAGACTAGTTTGGATCTGTGCTCTGCTTGCAGGTGTAGAATTGAAGTATTCTCGGGCCCAGTGATTGACATAGTTGAAATTTGTTCCCGCAACACTTGTGGTAAATTTGTCAGTACGATATTAAAATTTAATCACATTTATAAACAAAATATAACATTCATTACAAAGAAATGTGTGCGACAAGTGCATGGAATTTATAATACATAAAAGTTGACATAACAAACAAATATAGTATTATAAACATTCATTATAATGAACCGACAAGATCAATTGGATGTATGGTGGGGTCGGGATGAACACCTCCGCCTATCATGTCCAGTCTGGGAACATAAATCGCAACGATTTATCATTGTGGATAATTTAATCATACTGAAAAATTAGTCAATAAAACACAAAAAATTTAAAGTTTAGAATTTCTACTATAAATTAATTTTTATCACAATTTAAATATTTTTATTTAAAATTATAAATCTAGTATATATATATATATATATATATATATATATATATATATATATATATATATATATATACACACATACACACATACACACACACACACCCTCCTACAAGAATTGCGAGACTAAAGAAAAATAATGAAGGTTAAGAGATATTAGTTAACCTTGGGGCTTGGGAGTGTAGAGAGAGATTTAAGAGAGAGAGAGAGAGAGAGAGAGAGCAAATGAGAGGCGGTCATTCACCACATACTTTTACCATTTTTCTTTTTTTCTTTTTATCTATAAATGTGCAAAGGAAAACAAACATGTGCCACATAATTTCCATTCTCTTTGCCACTTTTAACTATGGTTTTGCCACCTTAAATATGAATTTGACACCTATTATTTGTTTCTTTTATTGCTGTTATTATTATTATTATTATTATTACTATTTAGTTATTTATTCCAACCACCTCTTAAAATTAAGAAAATATTAGTTTATATCCCAAAACTCTTAAAATTATATTTTAAAGGATTTTTCCTCTAAAAATCCCCTTTTGAGTTGAAACAACTTTTGTGGTCCTACCAAAATCCCTTTCATGTGAAAACTCTCAAGTTTAAGTGTTTTGACTCCAAAAGTCTTATGCTGAATTGGAAAGGGAATTTTGTTTCCATTTTTGCCCTTACCCTATATTTCATATATATATAAGAGACTGCAGAAACCAGTATGGCTATGTAGGGAAGAACAACGTCAGTTCAGTAGGGAAATCATATCTGCAAGGGAAATCACTTTAGAAATAGCTGCCAGCTATGACAACAATTTTCGCGCCAGATTTTTGAGGTTGAAAATCATATTTTTGCCCTTCATATGTATATAATTGGAGGTTTTGAGTATCACAACTATTTATCAACTCTTTAACAAAGTGATCAATGTCAGATTTGTAATCAAATTTTTTGCGGTAAAATGCAAGGTGATTTTCGACTTCGGATTGCCCTACGAATTCTTCGACTTCAGATTGCCACTACAAATTTGGAGGGTTGATTTGGTAGAAATATATTCTTTGATTGGCTGAGTAATTTTTGACTTCAGATTGCCCTACGACTTCCGATTCTACCGGTAAGTACTATAGTCAGTAGATATCACTCAATTTCAGTAGATATCCACTGAATATATGTCAGCTTTAGTAGATATCTACTGAACAGTTTCAAACTGGCTGTTTAGGCACCAAATATGGTGTTTATGTATCCACATAGAAAATGTATTCTACTAAATGCTTTGTTTTCTCCAATTGAGTCTCAAATGCTTTGATTTGATCCCAATACATGAGGATCTTCCCAAGTACTATATTCTGTAGAGATCACTTAGTTTTAGTAGATATCTATTGAATATGTATTAGCTTCAGTAGATATCTACCGAACTGCTTCAAATAGGCTGTTTTGGCACAAAATATTCTGTTTATGTGTATCCACATAGAAATGTGTTTTGGTAAATGCTTTGTTTTCTCTAATTGAGTCTCAAATGCTTTGATTTGATCCCAATACATGAGGATCTTCCCAAGTACTATATTTAGCAGATATCACTCAGTTTCAGTAGATATGCACTGAATATGTGTCAGGTTCAGTAGATATCTACCAAACTATTTCAGACAGGCTATTTAAGCACCAAATATGTTGTTTATATATCCACATACAAAATGTATGCTGGTAAATGCTTTGTTTTTTCCAATTGAGTCTCATATGCTTTGATTTGATCCCAATACCTGAGGATCTTCCCAAGTAATATATGTCATTTTGAGTATATTTCAGTAGATATCAGGCAGTTTCAGTAGATATCCACTGAATAAGTGTCAGATTCCGTAGATATGTACTGAAATGTTTCAAACAAGCTGTTTCGGCACCAAATATGCTGTTTATGTGTATCCACATAGAAATGTATTCTGCTAAATGCATTCTTTTCTCTAATTGAGTCTCAAATGCTTTGATTTGATCCCAATACATGAGGATCTTCCCACGTACTATATTCAGTAGATATCCACTGAATATGTGTCAGCTTCAGTAGATATCTACTGAACTATTTCAAACAGGCTTTTTACGCACCAAATATGCTGATTATGTATCCACATAGAAAATATATTCTACTAAATGCTTTGTTTTCTCTAATTGAGTCTCAAATGCTTTCATTTGATCCCAATACATGAGGATCTTCCCAAGTACTATATTCACTAGATATCACTTAGTTTCAGTAGATATCCACTGAATATGTGTCAGCTTCAGTAGATATCTACTGAATTGTTTCGAACAGGCTGTTTAGGCACCAAATATGCTGATTATGTATCCACATAGAAAATTTATTCTTCTAAATGCTTTGTTTTCTCCAATTGAGTCTCAAATGCTTTGATTTGATCCCATACATGAGGATCTTCCCAAGTACTATAGTTAGTAGATATCACTCAATTTCAGTAGATATCCACTGAATATGTGTCAGCTTTAGTAGATATCTACCGAAATGTTTCAAACAGGCTGTTTAGGCACCAAATATGCTGTTTATGTATCCACATAGAAAATGTATTATGTTAAATGCTTTGTTTTCTCTAGTTGAGTCTCAAATGCTTTGATTTGATCCCAATACATGGGGATCTTCCGAAGTAATATACGCCATTTTCAGTCTTTTTCAATAGATATCATTCAGTTTCGGTAGATATCCACTGAATATGTGTCTTCTTCTGTAGATATCTACTGAACTGTTTCAAATAGGCTGTTTAGGCACCAAATATGCTGTTTATGTATCCACATAGAAAATATATTCTGCTAAATGCTTTGTTTAGGCACCAAACAAGCTGTATTCTGATTTTTCACATGTTCAGGAATGTTTCCATTGGCTTTTGCTATTGTCAATGCCGAGAACGACGAAAATTGGATATGGTTTGGATAACAATTGTCGATTATTGTTTCTAATGAGCGGCACATTACTTTCATTTCCGATCGACAACTAGGTTTGATTTAAGCTGTACGTACTATCTTCCCGAACTCCCCCCATGCATTTTGTTTACATCATTTGAAGTGTAACCTAAGAGATAAACTAAGAGGGAGGGATAATGTGTTGAAAAAAAATCTGCTTCATAGACTTGATCAGTGTGCCTTTGCACCAACTGTTGAGGGGTTTGCCAGTCATATAAATAGACTTATTGTTGAAGACTGGCCAAGGGTTATTTCATTCTTGAATGAGTTACCTCCTGAGAATTGGGCTAATATCTTTTTTGTTGGACAACGATACGGCGAGATGTATTCAAATCTTGCCGAATCGTTTAACGCCTGGATTGTTAAAGCCCGACACCTCCCCATAATGGAATGCATTGATACGATTAGAGTACAGCTCATGAACCACATATGGATTAGAAGACTTCTTTCGAATAAGATGTCTGGTGTCATTTGCCCGTTTTGGGATAAGAAGTTATTAGAATATGTTGAGAGTTGTAGGACGTGGTTGGTGGGTTTATGCTCTGAAGGGAAATTTGAAGTGCATTGCCACCCATCAGTCTCAGTGGATATTGTTAATCGTACTTGTTCCTGTTTCCAATGGTAATGTAAAGGTTTCCCGTGTGTACATGCTTGCACCGCTATTCAAAAATTGGGAGCGAATTTGAATGACTATGTTGAAGATTTCTTCAGTGTTGATTTGTATTAGTACATATTTGGAGGGTATTTTGTCTGTCCTACCCTTGGAAGACCAGTTTATGACAGCGCAACAGCTATTGTGTTACCGCCGCAAACACTCCGACTAGCTGGGCGTCCAAAGAAGAAGTGGATTGCATCGAAAGGGGAAAAAGTAAAGTAAATTCGGTGTAGTCGGTGCAAGCAATATGCGAACCACAATCTGAAAACGTGCAAGGCTGTAATTTGAAGAACAGGTTACACACTGTATATTTTTTCAGATTTTTGCAATGTACATTTTTGTGTGGCTGTATATTTTTGCAAGGCTATAAATTTTTGCGAGGCTGTATAGTTTTTGCAAGGCTGCAACGTATATTTTTGTAAGGCTGTATATGTTTTGCAAGGCTGCAATGTATATTTTTGCAAGGCTGTATATTTTTTGTCTAGATATCCAACAATGATGTGTATTTTTACAGTAGATGTGTACTGGAATTTTAATATATGTTGTTGTATACAAGCTATATATGGTGAAAATGTATTTTTTGAATAGATGTCTACTGAAATTTTAATATATGCTGTTTTTCATGATATATATGGTCAAGAAATTTTGAAATATGCTGTTTTATATACCAAATCATTCTGTTCAGAAGATATCTACTGAAATGTTTCCAACAGGCTGTTAGGCACCAAATATGCTGTATATGTATCCACATAGAGAATGTAATCTGGTAAATGCTTTGTTTTCTCCAATTGAGTCTCAAATGCTTTGATTTGATCCCAATACATGAGGATCTTCCCAAGTACTATATTCAGTAGATATCCACTGAATATGTGTCAGCTTCAGTAGATATTTACTAAACTATTTTGATGAGGCTATTTCGGCACCAAATATGCAGTTTATGTGTATCCACATAGAAATGTATTCTGGTAAATGTTTTGTTTTCTCCAATTGAGTCTCAAATGCCTTGATTTGATCCCAATACATGAGGATCTTCCCAAGTACTATATTCAGTAGATATCAGTCAGTTTCAGTAGATATCCACTAAATATGTGTCATTTTGAGTAGATATCTACTGAACCGTTTCAAACAGGCTGTTTAGGCACCAAATATGCTGTTTATGTATCCATATAGAAAATGTATTATGCTAAATTCTTTGTTTTCTCCAATTAAGTCTCAAATGCTTTGATTTGATCCCAATACATGAGGATCTTCCCAAGTACTATATTCTATAGATATCAATCAGTTTTAGTAGATATCCACTAAATATTTCTCAGCTTCAGTAGATATCTACCGAACTGTTTCAAATAGGCTGTTTTGGCACAAAATATTCTGTTTATGTGTATCCACATAGAAATGTGTTTTGGTAAATGCTTTGTTTTCTCCAATTGAGTTTCAAATGCTTTGATTTGATCCCAATACATGAGGATCTTCCCAAGTACTATATTCAGTAGATATCCACTGAATATGTGTCAGCTTCAGTAGATATTTACTAAACTATTTTGATGAGGCTATTTCGGCACCAAATATGCAGTTTATGTGTATCCACATAGAAATATGTTTTGGTAAATGCTTTGTTTTCTCCAATTGAGTCTCAAATGCTTTGTTTGATCCCAATACATGAGGATCTTCCCAAGTACTATATTTAGTAGATATCACTCAGTTTCAGTAGATATGCACTGAATATGTGTCAGGTTTAGTAGATATCTACCGAACTATTTCAGACAGGCTATTTAAGCACCAAATATGCTGTTTATGTATCCATATACAAAGTGTATTATGATAAATGCTTTGTTTTCTCCAATTGAGTCTCAAATGCTTTGATTTGATCCCAATACCTGAGGATCTTCCCAAGTAATATACGTCATTTTGAGTATATTTCAGTAGATATCAGTCAGTTTCAGTAGATATTCACAGAATAAGTGTCAGATTCAGTAGATATCTACTGAAATGTTTCAAACAGGCTGTTTTTGCACCAAATATACTGTTTATGTGTATCCACATGGAAATGTATTATGCTAAATGCTTTGTTTTCTCCAATTGAGTCTCAAATCCTTTGATTTGATCCCAATACATGAGGATCTTCCCAAGTACTATAGTCAGTAGATATTATTCAGTTTCAGTAGATATCCACTGAATATGTGTCAGCTTCAGTAGATATCTACTGAATTGTATCAAATAGGCTGTTTTGGCACCAAATATGCTGTTTATGTATCCACATAGAAAATGTATTATGCTAAATGCTTTGTTTTCTCCAATTGAGTCTCAAATGCTTTGATTTGATCCCAATACATGAGGATCTTCCCACGTACTATATTCAGTAGATATCCACTGAATATGTGTCAGCTTTAGTAGATATCTACTGAATTGTATCAAATAGGCTGTTTTGGCACCAAATATGCTGTTTATGTATCCACATAGAAAATGTATTATGCTAAATGCTTTGTTTTCTCCAATTGAGTCTCAAATGCTTTGATTTGATCCCAATACATGAGGATCTTCCCACGTACTATATTCAGTAGATATCCACTGAATATGTGTCAGCTTCAGTAGATATCTACTGAACTATTTCAAACAGGCTTTTTACGCACCAAATATGCTGATTATGTATCCACATAGAAAATATATTCTACTAAATGCTTTGTTTTCTCTAATTGAGTCTCAAATGCTTTCATTTGATCCCAATACATGAGGATCTTCCCAAGTACTATATTCACTAGATATCACTTAGTTTCAGTAGATATCCACTGAATATGTGTCAGCTTCAGTAGATATCTATTGAATTGTTTCGAACAGGCTGTTTAGGCACCAAATATGCTGATTATGTATCCACATAGAAAATTTATTCTACTAAATGCTTTGTTTTCTCCAATTGAGTCTCAAATGCTTTGATTTGATCCCATACATGAGGATCTTCCCAAGTACTATAGTTAGTAGATATCACTCAATTTCAGTAGATATCCACTGAATATGTGTCAGCTTTAGTAGATATCTACCGAACTGTTTCAAACAGGCTGTTTAGGCACCAAATATGCTGTTTATGTATCCACATAGAAAATGTATTATGCTAAATGCTTTGTTTTCTCTAATTGAGTCTCAAATGCTTTGATTTGATCCCAATACATGGGGATCTTCCGAAGTAATATACGCCATTTTCAGTCTTTTTCAATAGATATCATTCAGTTTCAGTAGATATCCACTGAATATTTGTCTTCTTCTGTAGATATCTACTGAACTATTTCAAATAGGCTGTTTAGGCACCAAATATGCTGTTAATGTATCCACATAGAAAATATATTCTGCTAAATGCTTTGTTTAGGCACCAAACAAGCTGTATTCTGATTTTTTACATGTTCAGGAATATTTCCATTGGCTTTTGCTATTGTCAATGCGGAGAACGACGACAATTGGATGTGGTTTGGACAACAATTGTCGATTATTGTTTTTAATGTGCGGCACATTACTTTCATTTCCTATCGACAACTAGGTTTGATTCAAGCTGTACGTACTATCTTCCCGAACTCCCCGCATGCATTTTGTTTACATCATTTGAAGTGTAACCTAAGAGATAAACTAAGTGGGAGGGATAATGTGTTGAAAAAAAATCTGCTTCATAGATTTGATCAGTGTGCATTTGCACCAACTATTGAGGGGTTTGCCAGTCATAGATATAGACTTATTGTTGAAGATAGGCCAAGGGTTATTTCATTCTTGAATGATTTACCTCCTGAGAATTGGGCTAATATCTTTTTTGTTGGACAACGATACGGCGAGATGTATTCAAATCTTGCCGAATCATTTAACGCTTGGATTGTTAAAGCCCGACACCTCCCTATAATGGAATGAATTGATACGATTAGAGTACAGCTCATGGACCACATATGGATTAGAAGACTTCTTTCGAATAAGATGTCTGGCGTCATTTGCCCGTTTTGGGATAAGAAGTTATTAAAATATGTTGAGAGCTGTAGGACGTGGTTGGTGGGTCTATGCTTTGAATGGAAATTTGAAGTGCATTTCCACCCATTAGTCTCAGTGGATATTGTTCATCGTACTTGTTCCTGTTTCCAATGGCAATTGAAAGGTTTCCCGTGTGTACATGCTTGCGCCGCCATTCAAAAATTGGGGGTGAATTTGAATGACTATGTTGAAGATTTATTTAGTGTTGATTTGTATTAGTACATATTTGGAGGGTATTTTGTCTGTCCCTACCCTTGGAAGACCAGTTTATGACAGCGCAATAGCTATTGTGTTACCGTCGCAAACACGCCGACCAGCTGGGCATCCAAAGAAGAAGTGGATTGCATCAAAAGGGGAAAAAGTAAAGTAAATTTATTGTAGTCGGTGCAAGCAATATGCAAACCACAATCTGAAAACGTGCAAGGCTGTAATTTGAAGAAGAGGTTACACACTGTATATTTTTTTCAGATTTTTGCAATGTATATTTTTGTGTGGCTGTATATTTTTGCAAGGCTATATATTTTTGCAAGGCTATATATTTTTGCAAAGTTGTTTAGTTTTTGCAAGGCCGCAACGTATATTTTTGTAAGGCTGTATATTTTTTGCAAGGCCGCAATGTATATATTTCCAAGGCTGTATATTTTTTGTCTAGATATCCAACAACGATGTGTATTTTTACAGTATATGTGTACTAGAATTTTAATATATGTTGTTGTATACATGCTATATATGGTGAAAATGTATTTTGTCAATAGATGTCTACTGAAATTTTAATATATGCTGTTTTTCATGATATATGGTCAAGAAATTTTGAAATAAGCAGTTTTATGTACCAAATCATTCTGTTCAGAAGATATCTACTGAAATGTTTCCAACGGGCAGTTAGGCACCAAATATACTGTATATGTATCCACATAGAGAATGTATTCCGATAAATGCTTTGTTTTCTCGAATTGAGTCTCAAATGCTTTGATTTGATCCCAATACATGAGGATCTTCCCAAGTACTATATTCAGTAGATATCCACTGAATATGTATCAGCTTCAGTAAATATCTACTGAACTATTTTGATGAGGCTGTTTCGGCACCAAATATGCTGTTTATGTGTATCCACATAGAAATGTATTCTGGTAAATGCTTTGTTTTCTCCAATTGAATCTCAAATGCTTTGATTTGATCCCAATACATGAGGATCTTCCCAAGTACTATATTCAGTAGATATAAGTCAGTTTCAATAGATATCCACTGAATATGTGTCATCTTCAGTAGATATCTACTGAACTGTTTCAAACAGGCTGTTTAGGCAACAAATATGCTGTTTATGTATCCATATAGAAAATATATTATGCTAAATGCTTTGTTTTCTCCAATTGAGTCTCAAATGCTTTGATTTGATCCCAATACATAAGGATCTTCCCAAGTACTATATTCTGTAGATATCACTCAGTTTTAGTAGATATCCCCTGAATATGTGTCAGCTTCAGTAGATATCTACCGAACTGTTTCAAATAGGCTGTTTTGGCACAAAATATTCTGTTTATGTGTATCCACATAGAAATGTGTTTTGGTAAATGCTTTGTTTTCTCCAATTGAGTCTCAAATGCTTTGATTTGATCCCAATACATGAGGATCTTTCCAAGTACTATATTGAGTAGATATCACTCAGTTTCAGTAGAAATGCACTGAATATGTGTCAGGTTCAGTAGATATCTACTGAACTATTTCAGACAGGCTATTTAGGCACCATATATGCTGTTTATGTATCCACATACAAAATGTATTCTGGCAAATGCTTCGTTTTCTCCAATTTAGTCTCAAATTCTTTGATTTAATCCCAATACGTTAGGATCTTCCCAAGTAATATATGCCATTTTCAGTAGATATCATTCAGTTTCAGTAGATATCCACTGAATTTGTGTCGTCTTCAGTAGATATCTACTGAACTGTTTCATACAGGCTATTTTTGCACCAAATATGTTGTTTATGTGTATCCACAAATGCTTTATTTTCTCTAATTGTGTCTCAAATTCTTTGATTTGATCCCAATACATTCGGATCTTCCCAAGTAATATACTCAATTTTCAGTCTTTTTCAGTAGATATCATTCAGTTTCAGTTGATATCCACTGAATGTGTGTCTTCTTCAATAGATATCTACTGAACTGTTTCAAACAGGCTGTTTAGGCACCAAATATGCTGTTTATTTATCCACATAGAAATGTATTCTACTAAATGCTTTGATTTGATCCCAATACTAGTATTTTTTAGTAGATGTCCACTGAATATGTGTCAGCTTCAGTAGATATCTACTCAAATTCTTTAAACAGGCTATTCAGGTATCTACTGAAATGTTTAGTAGGATGTGTAAATATGAGTAGATATCTACTGAAATGGTTACTGAAATGTTTAACATACGCTGTTTATGCACATACAAACACTGCCAGTGTGAACAATTAATAAGAGCAGTATATATACAAACACACTGATTAACAGTGAATCTAACAGCCAATCTAAATAAGAGAAGTATATATACAAACACATTATTTCTGCACATACAAACACTGCCAATGTGAAATGTTTGACATACACTAATATGTACTGAATATGTGTCAGCTACATTACATACAAACACACTGATTAACAGCCAATCTTAATAACAGTTTCCACATCAAGATCATGTAGGGTCAGCACTGTGTCCTCCTCTTTCACTTTTTTTCGTTGACTCAAACTCTTAAGGCATCCATGATTTGGCCTTATCATTTAAAAATACATTCACAATTTTTGCTCGATATTTGATCATTGCTTCTTTCACCGCTTTCTCATTTTCGAATGGCACAATTGGCATGCCCTGGGCTATTTGGTCCATTATAAACAAAACCATTGTCCCACAATCCAACCTAACATTCAAAGTTCATGCATTTGAGTCTATATATAGATTTTACATTTCATGAAAAAATGTGTAATTACGTTAATACTTACGATCCGAGTATTTGTTGTGGGCTATCCTGTACGCTTGTTAGATGAGTTTCTGTCTGCGTTATTACCAACTCTTCACCATCTACGCGGAGATCTTTGATCATATCAAGTACATAATTTCTCTACAAAATAAACAAAATTTTAAATTAAAGTTTTATTATGTAACATTTAAGTTAGGAATGGAAACAAAGCATGAGTTTTATTACCATCAACATTGCGTCTTTGAAGTATGGATCTCCGGTGCCGATTCTTGGTTAGAATGAGTTATAGTGTCTCCATTCTGCCTCACTTGTGTCAAACACAAGCAGCGTCCAATGATTCGGCCCGTTATCCGTTGTGTTTATGGGAAAGTGAATGTGTTGATAGCTGCCCTGCAATGCTTCAGTGATTTGGGTATTCAAATTTTTTTTAGTTGACAGTGTCGACCTACCCTTTATCCAATTCTGTAAAAGATAGGGACAATTTATAATTCAGTTAATAGTCATAAAATAATTTAATAATTTAATTTATTCAGTAGATATCCACTGAATAAATTGTAGAATTCAGTTGATATCCACATACTGTTTTCAGTTAATGTAGAATTGTAGAATTAAACCTGTATAATTTAATTTATTCAGTAGAAATCCACTGAATAAATTGTAGAATTCAGTTCATTTATTCAGTAGATGTGGACGTACTGTTTTTTAATCCATTAAACAAACGTATAAAACAGACGTATAAATGCACCCAAACATACACAACAATAGCTTGTGATAAAGTATGAGTGGTCATCGACAACAATTCCCATATTTAAAAAAAAAAATTCTAATTTCGCATTCTTATCCCTTAAGAACTCTGTGTAGCTATCTACGACCTGCAATCAATTTTCATTATTAGTTTGCATTTTTTTTTTTTATGTTCATATGTGTGATGTTTTTTAATATATTCACTTACAAATTTTCTTAGTTCTCCACCATTCAGAAGTGAAATGACATCTAGAAGAGATACAACACTATATTCCCTATTATATACAATTGCGCTGTGTATTAATAAGAGATGGTTAAAATTTCTTTCATGCATTTTTATACAACTAGAATATGTAAAAATATCTTTAAGATGTGTATTTTGTGTTACCTCGGCCCTTCGGTTTTGAAAATGGTTGTTATCTTTTGCCAATCCTCATCGGAAAGTGAAGTTGCTACTTCACTTTGATGCCTCTTTGGTAGTTTGGCAACTTTTTTTTTTTTTGTATGTGTTGGGGCCTGATATGTGTCTAGATCGACTGTTTCTTCATGCGTTCCTTTATCCTTTCTGCATTTTTTGATGTCTAAATATTCAAAATCGTCTTCCTTCTTTTTCTGTGCTCGGTCTCTCTATTTCATCCTTTTAACCATTGAGCTTTGGCCTGGTTTTTCTGTCAATTTTCTCTTTTTTTTTTGTTTTTGTTTCTTTAGTTTCTCTGGGCCCTGTCTCTGCGTGGATTTCTTCGGCACGCTGTTCAGCTTCTTCTCCAACAACAGGGTTTGGAGGAGGACTGTTTTTGGCCTGTTTGAGGTCATTCTCCCTTTGAGCTAAAAGTAGCATCAAATTCTTGAACTGGTTGTCCATGTCCTCCTTTTTTCGAGCCATTTTGTTTTTCCAATTCTTTTATTTTTTCATCACCTTCTTCTTTCGGCTCATGTCATGTCCTTTTCAGCTCAGCCAATTCCAGCTTGAGCTTCACAATTTTCTCTCATTTTTCCTTATTTTTTAATCTCAGTTTGATATTCTTTTTCTTCAGTTTAGCATTCTTTCTCTCCAAGCTCTCAATTTTGGCTTGGAGTTCCTCAGTTTCTTTTCCTATTTCACCTTCTTCAGCTCTACTTTTCGATGCTGTCTGATTTTGTGGGGTGAAATAAGGTGTAGTCATCCGTGTCGGACTGTCCGGAATGCCGTGACTGAAAGGAGTACCGTGGGGGGTCTCCATAGTCTCCAGTTCTCATTCGTCGCCGTCTTCGTCTTGTCCACCTTCCTCTATCCATGACCCTTCTTCATTGTCCTTCTTTTGATAAAATTTTTCTCATTTTCCAGCACGCTTATTTTTAAAATCATGAGTGTGTGTGATCATTTTTGTCTCCGTCCTTGTCATTTTCAGGGTTTTTGGATTAACCTGTCAATATGGCGCTTCTTCAGCAGATATATATGTATGTATGCAGTACATATGTGTATTTTCAAGTGGATATACAGTAAAGATGCAGCACATATCAGTAAACATGTATATTTTCACATAGAGTTCCATTACACGTGTATTTTCAGTAGATATCTACTAAACAGCATGCATGCAGCACATCTGTGTATTTTCAAGTGGATATCCATTAAAGATGCAGTACATATCATTAAAGATGTGTATGTTTTAGTATATATCCATGTTGTTCAGTAGATATCTACTGAACAACATGTATGCAACACATCCTTGCTGAAATTAGTAGATATCTATTGAACAACATGTATGTAGCACATATGTCTATTTTGAAGTGGATATCTAGTAAAGATGCAGTACACATCATTAAAGATGTGTATTTTTTAGTAGATATCCACTAATTTCAGTAGATATCTACTGAACAACATGTATGCAATACATATTGGTATTTTCAAGTAGATATACATGTTGTTCAGTAGATATCTACTGAACGGCATGTATGCAGCACATCTGTGTATTTTCAAGTGGATATCCAGTAAAGATATAGTATATATCATTAAAGATGTGTATTTTTTAGTAGATATCCATGCTGTTCAGTAGATATCTACTGAACAGCATGTATGCAGCACATCCATGTTGTTCAGTAGATATCTACTGAACAGTATGTATGCAGCTTATATGTGTATTTTGAAGTGGATATCTAGTAAAGATGCAGTACATATCATTAAAGATGTGTATTTTTCAGTAGATATCCATGTTGTTCAGTAGATATTTACTGAACAACATGTATGCAGTACATATTGGTATTTTCAAGTAGATATACATGCTGTTCAATAGATATCTACTGAACAGCATGCATGCAGCATATCTGTGTATTTTCAAGTTGATATCCAATAAAGATGCAGTACATTTCATTAAAGATGTGTATTTTTCAGTAGATATCCATGTTGTTTAGTAGATATCTACTGAACAGTATGTATGTAGCACCTATGTGTATTTTGAAGTGGATATCCAGTGAAGATGCAATACATATCATTAAAGATGTGTATTTTTCAGTAGATATCCATGTTGTTCAGTAGATATCTACTGAATAACATGTATGCAGTAAATATTGGTATTTTCAAGTAGATATACATGCTGTTCAGTAGATATCTACTGAACAACATGTATGCAGCACATATGTGTATTTTGAAGTGGATATCCAGTAAAGATGCAGTACGTATCATTAAAAATGTGTATTTTTCAGTAGATATCAAATGTTGTTCAGTAGATATCTACTGAACAACATGTATGCAGTACATATTGGTATTTTCAAGTAGATATACATGCTGTTCAGTAGATATCTACTGAACAACATGTATGCAACACATATGTGTATTTTGAAGTGGATATCCAGTAAAGATGCAGTATATTTCATTACATGTGTATTTTCAGTAGATATCTAATGTAATAAACAGCATGCATGCAGTACAGATGTGTAATTTCTACTAAATAGCATGTACACACTGGAACAAAGAATGAACACAGAAAACATATAAAGTAGTACATAGATATCCACTAACCCTGACATCTAGGCCATTATGCAGTGCCAATTTCAGTGTGTCCTTTGTTAATTTGGAAAGATCCCACTTCACAAACCTTGGGGATGCTTCCTCCTTATCTTCCTTGAGCACATTCACATGCTCGAAAAATGGAAATAAGTTATGTTTTGACGTACCAACAATGCAATAACACACCCTTTCACCTTCTCAGGTTGTAGGGTGTTTTGCTGAATTGATGTCATCAACAAGCTATGAATTGCATGATGCCAACCATAGGTGTGCATTTGTTCAATATTTTCAACATACTTGTAAAAGGCCAAATGCGACAAATTGTCCACTGTTGGGCAGCAAACACGTGCCAAGCAGATACAAACACAACAAACTCACAACATACCGAACATCTTCATCGTTGTCACTGTGCACCGACTTCATGATTGCAGTTTTGATGTCAGCTGTCGACAATCGCTTCCAGTCTTTGCAAATACTAGCCAAATATTCACTTTTCAGCTTGCCATATGAGAAGTTGATGGCCTTCTCGCCACATTTCAGTCCATAAATCAGTCTAACATCTGAAACAATAAACTTCAAATCAACACCTCTAATTTTGAAAGACTCAATTTCTTCGTTCCAGGTCTTCAGTATTTGGACGATGTTGTCGTCCAATTTCTTAATCATCTCCAATGTCACTCTCTTCTTTAAAATAGAATAAACAATTGGCCAGAATGGCATAAGTTGCAGCAATTCAGTGTGTTTTCTTGTTAGAACAATTGTGTGAAGCAACTCGTATACAAGCTTCAACGATGATCTGTATTATAGGTAAATTTACCTATTCTCCTACTTGTTTATGTTGTATTCTTCCTTTAATTTTTTGTTGGCTTTCGGGTTCTTTTAATGGGGGCATCATCGAAATTACTGTCAGACACATATACTGAAAATACACATGTTGATAGGTTAACATTTAGATGACATATATATTGAAAATATACATCTTCATAGGTTAACTGACCAACTACCAAAATAGTAGATACAAACACACTGAACAACAAATCTGAACAACCAAACAGAGCAGTACAATTCTAAACATTAATCAAACAGTTTCTTGTGATTGGAAACACATTGTTTGAACAAATATTTTGGAAGAAATCTTGTATATACAAACACAGCTAATGTGAACAATTAATAAGAGCAATACACTGTTTAATGTTTGTCAACCAAGGTTCTGTTTAGTAGATATCCACTGAAGATGTGTCTTTCTCAGTGGATATCTACTTACATTTCGAATTATGCCGTTTGTTTACACAGTCCTGAATTTACCCATTAAATATGTTTTTCATGATATATATGGTCAAGAAATACTCTTCACCAAGAACAAAATTCACTCCAGATAGTACATGATATCAACTTAAATTGGCACGACACTGATGTCAACAAATGAACGGATATTGCCTGAAATTTGTTCTAAATGTAATCAACAGCATATGTACATGATATCTACTTATATATTTTGAATATAATGACTAGTATATGTCCTGCTTACTTTCTTCCTCAACCTTTTCTTTGTAGTCTTTCTCAAGTTCTTTCTCTTTCCTTCTCTCTGTCGATTGCTGTGGTTCCATTGCCCTCTTCGATGGTTTGGACTATTTGGAACTTTACGTTTCACCATCCTTCTTTCTCTTCTCTAAGGACCTCGTGTTCACCATTTCTTCTTCTTTTGGTCTTCGGTGATTTCTCAGTTTTTACGGTTATGTTATTCGTTCTGTTTCTAGGCACCGTTCACTCGCAATTTTCGGCGAATCGGAGTTCTAGGGTTTATGCTCGTGCGATTCTTGCATGAAAATGGCGGAACAAATGGCAATGAGTAAACTCCAAAGAAGACATAGGGGCTATGATGACGATAGGTTTCGGCAGAAACGCAGTACATGCAGTCGTGCAATCGCGCAGTCGCGTCATGGCAGCTATGCATTGGGCTGATCGGTGGCATGGATTTGTAAATTACAAATCTAATGAGGGGCAAAATCGACAATCCCATTTTCGTGGTTTAATTATCCACTGCCATTTAATTGGTTCTGTTAAGATGATATCAACTGAATTCGTGTCTTATTAAGTAGATATCTACTTACAGGTATAAAATATGATGTGTCTATACATTCAATTTTTTTTTTTTCTGTTAAGATGATATCGACTGAAAGTGTCTTGTTAAGTAGATATCTACTTGCCGGTATAAATTTATGATGTGTCTGTACATTTAATTGGGTCCTGAATGATATACATGATCAACAATTAACAAGTTTTGACAATTACCTTAATGATATATCGAGTCAATAAATGGACGGCACAAAGTTCCAAATTTTGTAGAAATGGACACTGAAGGGTTCTGTTCACTGGGTTCTATTAAGATAATATCAAATGAATAGTTGTCCATTTTAAATAGATATCTAATTAAATGTATGAAATATGATGTGTCTGTATATTTTCGTAGTGTCAATGAATGATGGACATTTAATTGGGTTTTTAATGATATACATGGTCAATAACACACAGAAACTTTAATTTTGTATATACAAACACATTGTTTCAACAATTTTTTGGAGGCTTACTGGTAGGGCGTAAAATACGCCACTACTTACACTCGCAAGTATACGAGGTCTAAGTTTTAGTATAGTGTGATTGTGAAAGATCGGGTTATCGAATCCACAGGGATTGGCGTCGTTACTATCGAATACCGCGTTTGTCGTGACCTAATTTTATCTAGGCGAAAAACAAATGTAATTAATTAATTAGACTAATACTAATATAACCTAAATTAACTACACTAATATGCTAATATGTTTTAGGGTGAAGAATTGCCTAGGGATTAATGTGTTTACAAATACGTGTTCGATCTCGATTTACTCACGTTTATGGTGTTCAACCTATTTGATAATCTCGGTACGTAAACTCCACCGCCACGTCTTCCGAGTGTAAGATGGGAGAATACATGACTTCGAGTCAACAAAAAAGTCCCCCTCAATGTCTTAACGACCCTAGGTCATGTGAGTCTTGCCCAACGTCATTGATTGCATACAATCCAATTCCCTCCCAGGTTATTGGATCGTTGCATTGTATTTACCCTATCGACAATCTCCGTTCTAAAACTTCCTTGCCACCTCTTCTGAGTGTAAGACGAGGTATATAACACAACTTTGAGTCAACGAAAAAGTCCCCCTCAACATCTTAATGACCCTAGGTAGCGTGTGTCTTGCCCCACGTCATCGATTGTCCACAATTCAAACCCCGACTGGGTTATAGAATCGTGGCGTTTGTTTACCTTAGTCCGAATCTGAGATTTGTCAAAACCCTGTATTCTTTATTTACCATTCTAAGCATAATAAACAAACAATATGATAAATACAATCAAACTACGAACAACAATTACAAACAAAACACCGAAATCATCCAAACAACGTATTTATAAATATAGTGTTAATCCCTACTACAATCTATGCTTAACTTTGGCTATAGCCACATTTACAATGAAATAATGAGCGAAACATGATCACATGATCCTAAGATAAAGAAATAAGCAAAAACAATCGAAGAACTTAGCCTCGTCCGAAGATAAACCGCTAAGAACGCTCAACAATCGATTCGCCATCTTCTCCACTTCAGGATGTGAGATCCACCTGTAAAACTACTAATTATACCCTTATATATAGCCTAAGGGGCTCAAAAATCCAAGGGAGCAAGAGAGAGGCTGGAGAAGGGGGAGGAGATGGGGTATTTATAGCCAAAATATCCTAAAAATATCTAAAAATATCTCAAGACTGTGCTGGGGAAATCCTCCTAGGCGAAGAAAATTGTGCCTAAGTGAAATCAGGTCGGTTCAGTTGATCACCTAGGTGGTGGACTGGGAGAACATTCTGTTGAATTTTCACTTAAGCGAGCGGCTGTCAGTAGACCATCTTCGTCTTTTGCTGGATTTCCACCTCTTCGCCTAGGCGGTTGTCCTTCAGTAACATTTTGCTCTTTTCTCAACTTCTTCACCGCCTAGGTGGTGGTCTGGACGCCTAGGTGGTGGGCCTGTTTCATCTTTTAGCCTCCGAGCTTGTTTATCCACTGTAACTTCGAATCGCTTTGGTTCGATCTCATCGTTTTCGCTCCAGTTTCCTATATTTTTGTCCTACACACTTGATTTAATACAAAAATAGAAAAACTAATTAAAACATAATAAAATATTATATAAACGCTCGAAAACTAACTTAATTCGGTTTGGAAATATGTAGGTAATTTACACCTATCACTTACACATCAAATAATATCCACAGCACGCAAATTTAATGGATGAACATATGGGAAAAACAACTGCGACTAGAGGTATTGAAGTTATATTACAGAGTTCTTCTAGCAATGTGCACTGCAGAAAACCCAGATTTTGTATGCCAACAATCTAACTTCGCTGCTAACCAATGAGAGGTTCCATAGATGCATGCTTGCTTGTTTAGTAGAATTGGTTCTTGCCACACACAAGATAGTAGATATGTTATTCCCAGCAGTAATTTCAGTAAGGTAATAGAAAGTTTCATTAGACATGAGAAGAGTCTTTCCAGAGAATTAAGGAGAATTAAGGGAAAAAGGGATCGTTAATGTACAATTCTTTTACAATTGCGAGGCCGGCCTTCTCTGCAGAAATAATTCATCTTGGCTTTGTGGCTCATCCAATGCCAGCTCTGGATGCAATTGCAATGTATATCAACATGGCTTATGGCAAGAACCAGCTCTGGATGCAATTGCAATGCATATCAACATGCCTTGTGGAGGCTTACACATGAAATAATATCCACAGCAGTAGATATATTCAGAACAGTATATACAAACACACTGAACTGAACATGCAATGTGAGGTACAAACAGCACAGTACATTTCATGAAACAGTTTATACATATTCACCTAAGGATTTGTATTTCCAATTAGATATCTACTGAAATGTTAAACAAATTACACATCAAATAATATCCACAACACTCAAATATATATACAAAATAGTATATACAAAGCAATTTCTACATCTTCATATTTAGGGACAGCAGTGTCCCCCCCTTTACCACTGTTTTTCATTCACTCAAACTTTTGGCCTCCTGCTGTCCTTTATCCTTTCTGCCTTTTTTGATCTCCAAATATTCAAAATCATTTTTTTTTCTATGCTCTGTCTCTCTGCTTCAGCCTTTTAACCATTGAGCTTTTGTCTGCTTTTTTCGTCAATTTTCTCTTCCTTTTTTTTGGCTTTTTCACCTTCTTTGGGCCTAGTCTCCACATGCATATGTTGGGGACATTGTTCAGTTTCTTCTACAGAAACAGTGTCCGGAGGAGGATTGTTTTTGGGCTGTTTGACCTCATTATCCCTCTAGGCTAAAAGTAAGGTCAAATTCTTGAAGTTGTTGTCCATGTGTTCCTTTTGCCGGGCCATTTGTTCGACCAATTATTTTATTTTCTCCTCACCTTCCTCTTTTTTCGGCTCATCACTTGTCCTTTTTAGCTCAGCCAATTCCATTTTCAGTTTTGCAATTTTCTCTCATCTTTTCTTACTTTTTCCTCTCAGTTTCATATTTTTCTTTTTCAACTTTGAGTTCTCGCGCTCCAAGCACTCAATTTTCACTTGTAGTTCTTAATTTTCTTTTCTTATTTCACCTTCTTTACCCCCGCTTTTAGATGTAGTTCTAGTTCTTGGCGTGAAATACGACGTATTTATCCGGTCCCGACTGTCCGAAACGTCGTCAATGAAATGAGTGCTGTGGGGGGTCTCCATACTTTCCGGTTAGCCTTCGTCACCGGGCTTCTCATACTCTTCACCTTCCTCACTCCACGATTCTTCTTGATCATCCTTCTTTTGTTTGAATTTCTCTTATTTCCCAGTACGCTTGTTTTTTAAATCATCAGCGTGTGTGATCATTTTCGTCTCAGTCCTCGTCATTTTCCTCGTATTTGGATTCACCTGTCAACATGCTATTTGTTCAGAGGATATCACTAAACAAATTTGTAATTTCAAGTTTACATATGTGCATTTTCATTAGATATGTACTAAACAGAATTGTATTTTCGAGTACGTTTCCATTACACTTGTATTTCCACAAAAGATGTAGTACATTTCACTAAAGATGTGTATTTTGAAGTAGGTTTCCATTACACATGTTTATTTTCAGTTGATATGTACTAAAACAGCATGCATGTAGTACACATGTATATTTTTAAGTAGATATCTACTGAACATTTAAGTGGATATCTACTGAACATTTTCAGTAGATATCCACTGAACATTTAAGTTGTATGCAGTACATCTTTAAGTTGATAGCTACTGAAAATGTATACAACATGTATGCAGTAAATCTTTAGTATCTTTAAGTAGATATCTACTGAACAACATGTATGCAGCACATATGTGTATTTTGAAGTGGATATCCAGTAAAGATGCAGTACATATCATTAAAGAAGTGTATTTTTCAGTAGATATCAATGTTGTTCAGTAGATATCTACTGAATAGCATGTATGCAGTACATCTTTAAGTTGATATCTACTGAAAATGTATACAACATGTATGCAGTAGATCTTTAGTATTTTGAAGTAGATATCCACTATCAACTAAACAGATTTGTAATTTCAAGTAGATATACATTACATACGTGCATTTTTCAGATGATATCTAGTAAACAGATTTGTAATTTCATGTAGATATCTATTAGATTTGTAATGTATGCATTACATACAATGCTTGAGAGGAACAAAAAATGAACAGAAAAGCCTATAAAATAGTACATATCTACTAACCCTAATATCTGGGGCATTATGTTCCTCATTCAATGCATTTTTCAGTGTGTTCGTTGTCAATTTTGAGAGATCCTACTTTACAAACCGTGGGGATGCTACCTCATTATCTTCCTTGATGACATTGACATGCTCGCAAAACCAATACTAGACAAAATGAATAGTTTATTAGTAATTATTCAATTATTCAATTTTTAACAGCTTCAAATAAGTTTGGACAGGTCGTACCAGCAATGCGAGAACACACCCTTTCACCTTCCCAGGCTAACGGGAGTTTTGCTGAATTGATGTGATCAACAGGCTATGAATTGCGTGATGCCAAGCATAGGTGTGCATTTGCTCAATATTTTCGACATACTTGTATAGCCCAAATGCCACAAACACTCCACTGTTGGGCAGTAAACACGTGCCTAGCAGATACAAGCACAACAAACTGACAACATGGCGAATGTCTTCATCGTTCTCATTGTCTACTGACCCCATGATTGCATTTTTTATGTCAGTTGTTGACAATCGCTTTCGATCTTTGCAAGTACTAGCCAAATATTGACTTTCTAGCTTGCCGTATGAGTAGCTAATGGACTTATTACCACATTTCAGCCTAAATATGAGTCTCACATCCGAAACAGCAAAACTCACATCAACATCTCTAATTTTGAAAGCGTTTTTTTCTTCGTTTCAAGTCTTGAGTATTTGGACGATGTTGTCGTCCAATTTCTTTATCATCTCCAAAGTCACTCTCTTGGTCAAAATAGAATAAAAAATTGGCCAGAATGGCGTAAGTTGCAGCAAGCGTCTATGCGTTCCAGTCAGCACAATGGTGTTCAACAGCTCGTACAAAAGCTTCAACGAAGATCTATATTATAGGTAAAACTTACCAATTCTTCAGCTTGGTTCAATTTTAGCATTCCTTTCATTTTGTTTTTTGATTCCAGTTCTTTTCATCGGGGCATCATGAAAGTCGGTATCAGAACCAATTGTTCATATGCAAAAAAATAGATTTAAAACAACATGTATGTACTAAAACTTTTAAATTGCAGTACACATGCATATTTTTAAGTAGATATCTACTGAACATTTAAGTTGATATCTACTGAAAATGTATACAACATGTATGTAGTACATCTTTAGTATTTTCAAGCACATATCCACTGGTGTTTAGTATATATCACTAAAGATGTATATTTTCAAGTAGGTTTCCATTACATATGTGTATTATCAGTTGATATGTACTAAAACAACATGTACTGAACATTTAAGTTGATATCTACTGAACATTTTCAGTAGATATCTACTGAAAATGTATAAAACATGTATGCAATACTTTTTTAGTATTTTCAAGTAGATATCCACTGGTGTTTAGTAGATATCACTAAAGATGTATACTTTTAAGTAGGTTTCCATTACAGATGTTTATTTTCAATTCATATGTACTAAAACAACATGTATGCAGTACACATGTATATTTTTAAGTAGATATCTACTGAATATTTAAGTTGATATCTACTGAAAATGTATACAACATGTATGCAGTACATATCTATTATGTTCAAGCACATATCCATTGGTGTTTAGTATATATCACTAAAGATGTATATTTTCAAGTAGGTTTCCATTACATATGTGTATTATCAGTTGATATGTACTAAAACAGCATGTACAGAACATTTAAGTTGATATCTACTAAACATTTTCAGTAGATATCTACTAAACATTTGAGTTGATATCTACTGAAAATGTATACAACATATATGCAGTACTTCTTTAGTATTTTCAAGTAGATATCCACTGGTGTTTAGTAGATATCACTAAAGATGTATATTTTCAAGTAGGTTTCCATTACACATGTTTATTTTTAGTTTATATGTACTAAAACAGCATGTATGCAGTACACATGCATATTTTTAAGTAGATATCTACTGAACATTTAAGTTGATATCTACTGAACATTTTCAGTAGATATCCACTGAACATTTCAGTTGTATGCAGTACATCTTTAAGTTGATATCTACTGAAAATGTGTACAACATGAATGCAGTACATCTTTACTATTTTCAAGACAGGCTGATGAAACATATACTGAAAAAACACATGTTGATAGGTTAACATTCAGATGATATCAACTGAATATATAGTTTTTCTCAAAGGATATCCACTTAATATTGCACGACACAGTTTCACAAATCAACGGAGATTGACTAAACCTTTTTTCTAAACTAATTCAACAGTTCATGAGTTTTGATATCCCACACATTCTCCCTATGAGACGTAATCATTGGGATGATAGTAGATGATATCCAATCTAGAGTATATTTAGATGATATCCACTTATATTTTCACGATATCAACAGTATATTGAGATGATATTCACTTAAATTTTTTGAATATAACGACTAGTATATGTCCTGCTCACCTTCTTGCTCAACCTCTTCTTTGTAGTCTTTGTCTTTTCCTTCCCTCTCTCCGCTGAATGTTGTGGTTCCATTGCCCTCTTTGATGATAGTTTGGACTGTTTGGAACCTGACGTTTCAATATGTTTTTTTTTCTTCTCTAAAGACCGTGTGACCACCATTCTTTTTCTTATGGTTTTCGGCGTGACCACGTTTCAATGTCTAAGGGTTTTGTAGTTTATTCTGTTTGTAGGCACCGATCGCTTCCAATTTTACGTTGAAAATTGGTGGAAATCGACGAAAATCGTCCATTGGATATCTAGGGTTTACGGGAGTTTGGTTGCATGAAAATGGCAGAAATTGGGATTGATCATGACGATAGTATTGTAGGGATTGATGATGACGAGGGCGGGAAGGTCGTGCAGGCATGCACAGGGGTCACGTCGTGCTCCAGCAGTTGCATCTGGTGACGTTGTGTGGCGGGTGTAGGGAGTGGCATTCTTTTGTAAATTACAAATCTTCTAAGGGGCAAAATTGGCAATCCCATTTTCGTGGGGGTTTTGGGCTGATAAAAAAATCCATGGTCCTTGAAAAGGGGATTTTTGGGCATTTAGGACTGCATAATTTTTTTTCCTATTTTAAATAACTTAATAATCCCTAAAGTTTAAAAGTTAAAATTAAAACTAACAAATTAACCCCTTGATAGGTGCAATCTACCTATATATTTTCAAACCGGTTTTGTTAAGTTTTAGAGTATTTTTATAGTATTTTATTATGTTTCAATTAGTTTTTATTCTTTTTGTATAAATCAGGTGTGTGGGGGTGAAAATGTAGGAAAACAAAGCGTAAACGATCAGATCGGACCAAGAATGATCGAAGAACGGTGGAAAAACAAGAACGAGGGCAAAATTTTGAAAACCAGCCCACCGCCTAGGCTGGGAAAATATAGAGAGGGCCAATTCTTGCTGGACATCCACTGCCCCAGTGGTAAAACTGCAAGATGGTCCCTGAATCCATTGCTTTGTTCATTGCTTAGGCAATCACTTAACCGACATACTTCACTACCGTAGGGGTGAATCTCACCGCCACATCGGTCACCTCTGCAACATATTAGATATGTTTGGAAATATTTTCCCTATTTAATCCCCTTTCCTCTCCTCTACTTTGAGGACCTCCGGTCATTACAGCCCTCAGGGCTTAGTTTAGAATAGAGAGAGAGAGAGAGAGAGAGAGAAAGAGAGAGAAAGAGAGTATGGGGCATGCTCAAACAGATCCGAAGGAGAAGATTACCACGCGGAGAAGGAGAAGCAATCGGTTGGCGATTTTAGTGGCTAATCTTCGAACTACGGCTAAGTTCATGTGTTTTTCCTTTTATTTCTTAACTTCTATATTTGTTTGAGCATGTTTAGCTTGATTTCTATGTATAAACAGTTATGACCATGAGTTAAACGTGGATTATCTATGGGATTAATATTATTTATAAAACGTAGTTTTGTTTCAGTTTTTGTTTCTTTAATGATTATTCTTCATTATTTTAATTGTATTTGGCATATTTTTTGTTTATTATGATTAGATAGATATATCAAGAAATTGGGGTTTGACATTTAGAAGAGGTAACCCGGATTTGGACTAGGGTAAACACAATGTGACGATCCAATAACCTGGGAGAGAGTTAGATTGTGGGCAATCAATGATGTTAGGACAAGATTCACGTGACCTAGGGTCCTTAAGATGTTGATGGGGATTTATTCATTGATAGAAAGTCACGTGTTCCCTCGTCTTACACTCAAGGGAGGTGGCGAGCGAGTTTATGAACTGAGATTGTCGAATAGGTCGAACACTATTATTGTAGACTAAACAAAATCGAACGTGTTTAAGTAAATAAAGTTAATGCCTAGATAATCCATCCCCTAACTATCTCGTATTAGTATAATTAGTATAGATTAAATTAGGTTATATTAGTATTAGTATTAATTAATTAAATTACATTTTTTATCGCCTAGATAAAATTAGGTAATGACAATTACGGTACTTGATAATAATGACAACCAATCCCTGTGGATACGATACCCGATCTTAAAGATCACAGTATACTAAAACTTTGACCTCGTATACTTGCAAGTAGTCAATACACGAGCATGTAAAAATGCTCATCATACACATTTTTGGTGTTGTTCCCGAGAATTGTGTTTGTCGTTTATTATTGATATTGTGAGTAGATGATCCGATTTTACTTTAGGCATTTCTTTATATATAATTTTGTTTTGAAGTCCTGTTTTTATTTTTATACAAGGTACTTGGCGATGTTAGATCGACATGTATTGATGTATTTTTATACAAGGTACTGAGCCATTTATAGTGCTGGCGCCACACACATAATCCGGTGAGGCGTGTCGTTGAAAGATCGAGCCATCCAATGTAAAATCTCGACAAGCTTGAGGGTGTTCTAAATATGTCGAGCAGAGGATATTAAACCACGCGCTTCTTGGGAGGCAGCCCAAGGTCAAAAATAAATTAAATCCATCTCATCCGACTTGATTCGGAGGCAAGATTTTCTCGCCTCCCAGGTATGTGTTCTAAACCCCCTTTGTTAGCATACTTCCTATATGTAGAGATTGATTATTGGGCCACTGAGAACACTGTCCGTTTTAAGTTCGAAAGTGATGTGTAGTATAGTATGTTAATTGTTTTATTGTTTTCTTGTATTGCATGTTTGTTTAGGTAGCTTATGTTTATTTGTTGTTGTTGTTGTTGTTGTATGCATGCTAAGTTTTGCGTTCATCTGAGCCGTTACCCGATGATGATATTACCCCTGATTCTTTTCGAGGTCAAGGGTAATACCCATGCATGTGTGTTCTGTGTGCTTGATAATGTTTTTTTGGTAAAAGTTATTGTAGATAGTAATTTGCACGAGCACATAAACTCAATGTATTTCTATTCAATTAATTTGAGGACAATTATTGATTAGCCAAACTCATGACAATTTAAGGATTCTAGAACTTGATAGAGGGAAAGCTTGAGTTGAAATCCTAGGCAAGATAGTTTAGGAGACATGATTTAGGCATTCGTTTTGTCGCTTAAGCCTTTTTAAGCCTACCTTGTAACATGATTATCCCTCGTTAGCCTGTCGAAACCTAAAAACTTTTTCAATTCTGAACACATAAACAAATACCCTGGCCCATTGATCTTTTTCCAAACCTTTATCGCTTAACCGAAGGCACAAATTTAAGTGAATCAAGCTAGCAGTTGCAAATGCTACTTGATGTGAGCGGTTGAGTTTAGGGCGAACTTCGGATTGGTTTGGTATTTAAGTACTCACTTGTCATTTTTCTTTGGCTTTAACCACACCCGTGAAATCATATTAATCGAATAAGTTTGGGGGTGTGGTTCGTAAAAAAAAATAAAAAAAATAAAATAAATTTCTTTACGTTTTTTTTGACAAGTGAGTACGTCGGTCTAAAATGATTGTTCAGAATTGTTTCCAATTTATCTATGGGGGTTCGAGAGTGAATGTGCGAAGCGTTGAGCCTTGGGTAACGTTAAGTTAACAATGTTTACACGTTTTCTATTCCAAAATACCCTTGGCCAAATATACCAAAACCAAACGAAGTCCTTTTAATCTTTATGAACTTCCAAACCTATATTAGTGGAGAGTGGACCCCAATCAGGCATATGGAAATCCTATTCCTATACAGTTTAAGTCATGAGTTTCGTTGGTGGATAATTCAATCCGGTCATTGTATAGTTATATTATTGAGTCTCGCACATACACGTTTATAGGATCTAGAATGGCGTTCACCATTATTGCATGTCAAAATTCCAGAATATCACATGATGTGTTTTACCGCCTGAACTCGATATGACTAGTGGTTGTTGAGGGAAAAGTGATTTGGTCGTTCAAAGAATGCAAAACTAGTATATCCTTATGTCTAGAATGTTTGTTATTTAATTTCGTTAAGTTTTTTCATTTTCGTGTGAGTGTTTGCTTGAGGAGTAGCAAAATTCTAAGTTTGGGTGTATTTGATAGGTGTAATCTACCTATATATTTCTAAACTGGTTTCGTTAAGTTTTATAGTATTTTTATAGTATTTTATTACGTTTTAATTAGTTTTTATTCTTTTTGTATAAATCAGGCATGTGGGGTGAAAGTGTATGAAAATGAAATGTAAACGATTCGATCAGACCAAGAGCGGTCGAAGAACGGTGGAAAAGCAAGCACGAGGGAAAAATTCTGAAAACTAGTCCTCGCCTAGGCGTCCAGACCACTGTCTAGGCAGTGAAAATACAGAGAGGGACAATTTTTGTTGGACATCCACCGCCGCGACGGTGAAACTGCAAGATGGTCCCTGAATCCACTGCTTTCTTCACCGTCTAAGCGATCACTTAACTGACGTACTCCACCGCCGCAGCGGTGAATCCGACCAACACAGCAGTCACCTCTGCTGTAGATTACATATTTTTTGAGATATTTTCTCTATTTAATCCCCTTTCCTCTCCTCTCATCTCCTTTGAGGACCTCCGACCATTAGAGCCCTTAGGGCTTAGTTTAGAATAGAGAAAGAGTATGGGGAGTGCTCAAACAAATTCTAAGGAGAAGGTTACCACGCGGAGAAGGAGAAGCGATCGGTGGATGGTTTTAGTGGCTAATCTTGAACTACGACTAAGTTCATCCATTTTTCCTTTTATTTCTTAACTTCTATATTTGTTTGAACATGTTTAGCTCGATTTCAATGTATAAATGGTTATGACCATGAGTTAAACGTGGATTATCTATGGGATTAATATTATTTATAAAGCATAGTTTGGTTTGAGTTTTTGTTTATTTAATGATTCTTCTTCTCTATTTTGATTGTGTTTGCCGTATTATTTGTTTACTATGCTTAGATAGATATATTGAGAATTCGGGGTTTGACACTCGAAAGAGATAACCTCAGATTCGGACTAGGGTAAACACAATATGACGATCTAATAACCCGGGATGGAGTTGGATTGTTGGGAATCGATGACATAAGGGCAAGACTCATGTGACCTAGGGTCGTTAAGACATTGAGAGAGACTTCTTCGTTGATACGAAGTCTCATATTCCCTCGTCTTACACTCGGGAGAGGTGTCTGGGGAGTTTACGAACTGAGATTATCGAATAGGTCGAACACCATTGTTGTAAACTAAACGAAATCAAACGCGTTTAAGTAAATAAAGTTAATCCCCAGATAATCCATCCTCGAACTATCTCGTATGAGTATAATTAGTATAGATTAAATTAAGTTGTATTGTATTAGTATTAATTAATTAAATTACATTTTTTATCTCCTAGATAAAATTAGGTCATGACAATTACGGTACTTGATAATAATGCCAACCAATCCCTATGGATACGATACTAGATATTAAAGAACACAATATACTAAAATTTTGACCTCGTACACTTGTGAGTAGTCAATACGTGAGCGTGTAAAAATGCTCATTGTACAAGTTTTTGATGCCATTGTCGGGGATTGTGTTTGTCGTTTATTATTGATATTATGAGTAAATGACCCGATTTTACTTTAGGCATTTCTTTTATATATAATTTTTGTTTAGAAGTTTAGTTTTTTACTTCTTATACATGGTACTTAGCGATGTTAGATTGACATGTATTGATACATTCCTTTCAACGGGATTCGGAGCCGTTTATCATGCTGGCACCATGCACATAATTTGGTGAGGTGTGTCATTGAAAGATTGAGCCATCTAAAGGAAAATCTTGCCAAGATTGAGGGTGTTCTGAATATGTCGGGCCTAGGACATTAAACCACACGCTTCTAGGGAGGCAACCCAGGGTAAAAAATTAATTAAATCCATCTCATCCGACTTGATTAGGAGGTCAGATTTTCTCGCCTCCCAGGTATGTGTTCTAAACCCCCTTCGTCAGCATACTTCCTATATGTAGAGATTGACGATTGGGACGCTAAGAACACTATCCATTTTAAGTTCGAAAGTGATGTGTAGTATAGTATGTTAATTGTTTTATTGTTTTCTTGTATTGCATGTTTGTTGAGGTAGTTTGTGTTTATTTGTTGTTGTTGTTGTATACATGCTAAGTTTTGCGTTCATCTGAGCCATTACCCGATGATGATATTACCCCTGATTGTTTTCGAGGTCAAGGGTAATACCCATGCATGTGTGTTCTATGTGCTTGAAAATGTTTTTTTAGTAAAAGTTATTATAGATCCTAATTTGCAGAGTGATCGGTGTAAATTACCTGCATATTTTCAATTCGAATTTGTTAGTTTTCGAGTACGTTTATAGTTATTTTTATGTGTTTTAATTAGTTTTTTTTTTGTATAAATCAGGTGTGTGGGGCAAAAAGATAGGAAATTGGAGCGAAAACGATGAGATCGAACCAAAGCGGTTCGAAGTTACGATGGATAAACAAGCTCGGAGGCTAAAGATGAAATAGGCCCACCGCCTAGGTGGTGAAGAAGCTGAGAAAAGAGCAAAATGTTACTGACGGACGACCGCCTAGGCGAAGATTCCATTGCTTAGGCAGAAATCCAGCAGAATACGAAGATGGGCTACTGACAGCCGCTTGCCTAGGCGAAGTTTTCTTCGCCTAGGTGAAAATCGAACAGAATGTTCTCTCAGTCCACCGCCTGCTTCACCGCTGAGATGATCAGACCGAACCGACCTGATTTTTCCTAGGCAAAGTTTTCTTCGCCTAGGCAGATTTTTCCTGCACAGTCTTGAGATATTTTTAGGATATTTTGGCTTCAAATACCCCTCTCCTCCCCCTTGGCCGCTCTCTCTCTTGCCCTCTTGGTTTTTTGATCCCCTTAGGCTATATCTAAGGGTATATTTAGGAGTTTTAGAGGTGGAGCTCACATCCCGAAGTGGAGAAGACGGCGAATCGATCGTAGGGCGTTCTTAGCGGTTTATCTTCGGACGAGGCTAAATTCTTCGATTGTTTTTCCTTATTTATTTATCTTAGGATTATGTGAGCATGTTTAGCTCATTATTTTATTGTATATGAGGCTATATCCATGAGTTAAATATGGATTGTAGTAGGGATTAACACTATATTTATAAATACGTTGTTTGGATGATTTCGGTGCTTCGTTTGTGTATGTTCTTCGTAGTTTGATTGTATTTATTGTATTTTTTTGTTTATTATGCTCAGAATGGTAAATGGAGAATATGGGGTTTTGACAAACCCCGGATTCGGATTAAGGTAAACAAATGCCACGATTCTATAACCTGGTTGGGGTTTGAATCGTGGACAATCGATGACGTGGGTCAAGACACACGCTACCTAGGGTCGTTAAGACGTTGAGGGGGACTTCTTCATTGGCTCAAAGTTTCATTATATTCCTCCTATTTCACTCGGGAGAGGTGGCGAGGGAGTTTTATAACGGAGATTGTCGATAGGGTAAATACAACGCGACGATCCAATAACCCGGAAGGGAGTTAGATTGTGTGCAATCAATGACGCTGGGCGAGAATCACATGACCTAGGGTGGTTAATACGTTGAGGGGGACTTCTTTGTTGGCTCGAAGTCATGTATTCCCCGTTTTACACTCAGGAGAGGTGGCGGTGGAGTTTACATACCGAGATTTTCAAATAGGTCGAATACCGTAAACGTGAGTAAATCGAAATCGAACACGTATTTGTAAATATGTTAATCCCTAGGAAATTCTTCACCCTAAAACATATTATCATATTAGTATTAGTTTAATTAATTGAATACATTTGTTTTTGCCTAGATAAAGTTAGGTCACGACAAATGCGGTATTTGATAGTAACGACACCAATCCCTGTGGATACGATAACCTGATCTTAATGATCACACTATACTAAAACTTAGACCTCGTATACGTGCGAGTGTAAATAGCGACATATTTTATGCCCTACTACAGAGTACATAGACTCAATGTATTTCTATTCAATTGATTTAAGGACAATTACTGATTAGCCAAACTCATGACAATTTAAGGATTCTAGAACCTGATAGAGGGAAAGCTTGAGGCAGAATCCTAGGCAAGGTAGTTCAGGAGAAGTGATTTAAGCCTTCATTTTGTCACTTGAGCCTTTTTAAGCCTACCTTGTAACATGATTATCCCTCGTTACCCTATTGAAGCCTAAAAACTTTTTCAAATCTGAACACAAAAACCAATACCCTGTCCCATTGATCTTTTGCCAAACCTTTATCACTTAACCGAAGACACAAATTTGAGTGAATCAAGCTAGCAGTTGCAAATGCTACTTGATGTGAGCGGTTAGGTTTTGGGCTAACTTCGGATTGGTTTGGTATTCAAGTACTCACTTGTCATTTTTCTTTCGCTTTAACCACACACGTGAAATCATACTAATCGAATACGTTTGGGGGTGTGGTTAGAAAAAATAAATAAATTTACTTACGTTTCTTTTGAGAAGTGATTACATCGGTCTAAAATGATTGTTCGGAATTGTTTCCAATTTATCTATGGGGGTTCGAGAGTGAATGTGCCAAGTGTTGAGCCTTGGGTAACGTTAAGTTAACAAGGTTAACCCATTTTCTATTCCGAAATACCCTTGGCCAAATATACCAAAACCAAACCAAGTCCTTTTGATCTTTATGAACTTCCAAACCTACATTAGTGGAGAGTGGACTACAATCAGGCATATGGAAATCCTAGTCCTATACGGTCTAAGTCATGAGTTTCGTTGGTGGATAATCCAATTCGGTTGTAGTATAGCTATATTATTGAGTTTCGCACATACACGTTTACAGGATCTAGAATGACGTTCACCATTATTATATGTCAAAATTCTAAAATATCACATGATGTGTTTTACCGCCTGAACTCGATATAACTGGCGGTTGTTGAGGGAAAAATGACTTGGTCGTTTGAAGAATACAAAACTAGCATATCATTATATGTAGATTGTTTTTAGGTTGTTTGTTATTTAACTTCATTCTGGTTTTTCATTTTCGTGTGAGTGTTTTGCTTGAGAACTAGCAAAATTCCAAGTTTGGGGGTATTTGATAGGTGTGATCTACCTATATATTTCTAAACCGGTTTTGTTAAGTTTTAGAGTATTTTTATAGTATTTTATTACATTTAAGTTAATTTTTATTCTTTTTGTATAAATCAGGCGTGTGGGGTAAAAATATATGAAAACGAAGCGTAAACGATCAGATCGGACCAAGAATGGTGGAAAAACGGTGGAAAAACAAGCACGAGGGAAAAATTATGAAAACTAGTCATTACCTAGGCATCCAGACCACCACAAAGGCAGTGAAAATGCAAAGAGGGCCAATTCTTGCTGGACATCCACCGTTGCACCGGTGAGATCTATCACTGCGGCAGTAAAATTGCAGGATGGTCCTTGAATCTACCGCTTTCTTCACCTCCTAGGTGATCACTTAACTGACATACTCCACCACCGCAATGGTGAATCCCACCGCCACGGAAGTCATCTTTGCAGCAGATTAAATATTTTTTGAGATATTTTCTCTCTTTAATCCCATCTCCTCTCCTTTGTGGACCTCTGGCCATTAGAGCCCTTAGGGATTAGTGTAGAATAGAGAGATAGTATAGGGAGTGCTCAAACAAATCCGAAGGAAAAGGTTACCACACGGAGAAAGAGAAGCGATCAATAGATAGTTGTAGCGGCTAATCTTCGGACTATGGCTAAGTTCATCCGTTTTTCTTTTTATTTCTTAATTTCTGTATTTGTTTGAACATGTTTAGCTTGATTTCAATGTATAAATAGTTATGACCATGAGTTAAACGTGGATTATCTATGCGTTTAATATTATTTATAAAACGTAGTTTTGTTTGAGTTTTTGTTTCTTTAATGATTGTTCTTCTCTATTTTGATTGTGATTTCCGTATCATTTGTTGATTATGATTATATAGATATATCGAGAATTTGGGGTTTGACACTCAGAAGAGGTAACCCCAGATTTGGACTAGGGTAAACACAACGCGACAATCCAATAACCTAGGAAAGAGTTAGATTGTCTGCAATCGATGACGTTTGGGCAAGACTCACATGACCTAGGGTCATTAAGACTTTGAGGGAGGCTTCTTCATTAATACGAAGTCGCTTATTCTCTCGTCTTACACTCGGGAGAGGTGGCGGGGGAGTTTACGAACTGAGATTGTCGAATAGGTCGAACACCATTATTGTAAACTAAATGAAATCAAACGCGTTTAAGTAAATAAAGTTAATCCCTAGATAATCCATACCCTAATTATACCGTATTAGTATAATTAGTATAGATTAAATTAGGTTATATTAATATTAGTATTAATTAATTAAATTACATTTTTTATCGCCTAGATAAAATTTGGTCATGACAATTATGGTACTTGATAATAACGACAACCAATCCCTGTGGATATGATACCCAATCTTAAAGATCACATTATGATAAAACTTTGATCTCGTACACTTGTGAGTAGTCAATACGCGAGCGTGTAAAAACGCTCGTCGTACACCTCTCCCAAATTATTTAAAACTAACTTTTAAATATCCAAGTAACCCCCAAAAATTTTGACACTAAATTTTTAAATATCATTATAACCTCTTATAAATTTTAAAGTAAAATTTAAATAACACAATGAACCTTATTATTTTCTAATTGTCCTAAAATGAAACTAAAAATATGTGTGTGCAAAAATTGGGCCTTACAATCCTCCTCCCTAAAAGAAATCTTGTCTTGAAATTTTAGTTAACTTAATTGAATAAATGCAATTATTTATTCTTTATCTCCTCTTTTATTTCCCATGCTAAATCTTCTACGGTGTGACTGTACCACAGTACTTTCACCAACAAAATCATTTTCGTTCGTAGTACTTGATTTTTACGATTTAAAATCTGCATTGGCTCTTTAATGTATAACAAGTCTTCCTTCAATTCGATTGGTTGAGAAGTCAACACATGCGAAGGGTTTGGCATATATTTTCTAAGCGTCAAGACGAGAAAAACATCATATAATCTAGACAATTGGCAGCAGGACTAGCCGATAGGCCGATGTATTGACTTTTTCTAGAATCTCAAACGACCCGATATATTTCAGACTGAGTTTTCCCTTCTTCCCAAATCTCACTATGCCTTTCTACGAAGATATATGTAAAAACACGTTATCACCTATTTTAAATTCCAAGTCACGTTTGCGTTTGTCGGCATACTCTAAGCAATCTTCAGCCTTTCTTGAATCACTTTCACCTTTTCGCCATTGTCTGAGCTATGTTAGGCATTAAAATTTTTTGTTCTCCAACTTCTGTCCAACAAATTGAAGTTCTGCATCTTTTGCAACACAAGACTTCATATGGTGCCATTTAAATTGCCCGAACAATAGCTATTGTTATAGGCAAATTCTATCAACGTTAAATGATTATCCCAACTACCAGGAAATTCTAGAACACAACCCTTTAACATATCTTCCATGGTTTGAATTTGGTACCCAGCGTAGTGATAGGTGTAATTTACCTATCTATTTTCAAACCGAATTAAGTTAGTTTTTGAGCATTTATATAGTATTTTATTACGTTTTAATTAGTTTTTATACTTTTTGTATTAAAACAGGTATGTGGGGGAAAAAGATAGGAAACTGGAGCGAAAATGATAAGATCGAACCAAAAATAGTTGAAGAATGGGGGAAAAACAAGTAAGGAGGAAAAATTGTGAAAGAAGCCAACGCCGCGGTGGTGAAAATACTGAGAAGACCAATATCTTGCTGAACTTTTATCGTCGCGGCGCAAGATCCACCGCCGTGCCGCAAGAGATGCAGGATGTTCTTCTTCTTCCATCGCCTAGGCAATTGACCAACCGACCTACCCACCGCCGCAACGGTGATCCCACAGCCGCGGCGGTGGCCTCTGCACAACCTAAGATATTTTTTAGATATTTTTGAGATATTTTTGCTTATAAATACCCATTCCTCTCCCCTCCTCTTGCACACTCCGGCTACTAGAGGCCCTTGGGCTATACTTAGGGTTGGAATTAGGAGTTTTAGAGGGAGAGCTCACATCCCGAAGTGGAGGAAGACGGCGGAGCGATCGTTGAGCGGTTCTTAGCTACAAATCTTTGGACGAGGCTAAGTTCTTCGATTTCTTCCCTTATTTCTTTAACTTAGGATATTGTGAGCATGTTTAGCTTGTTCTTTATTTGTAAATACGGTTATGTCCGTAGTTAAACATGGATTGTATAGCGATTAACACTATATTTATAAATATGTTGTTTGAATAATTTCGGTGTTGCATTTATGATTGTTCTTCGTAGTTTGATTGTGTTTATTGTATTGTTTGTTTATCATGATTAGATATATAAATGGAGAATATGGGGTTTGGTAAACCCCAGATTTGGATTAGGGTAAACAAACGCCACAATCTAATAACCCAATTGGGGTTAGGATTGTGGACAATCGATGACATTGGGGCAAGACTCACGTGATCTAGGATCGTTAAGATGTTGAAGGGGATTTCTTCATTGACTCGAAGTAATGTATACCCTTATTTATATGTGTAAAATACCTGTCTATTTTGAAACCGAATTTGTTAGTTTTCAAGCGTATTAGTTATATTTAATTTTGTTTTAGTTTTTTTAAGTGTAAAACAGGTGAATGGACGTTAACGAGCGATAAACAAGTGAAAACGATAGAGAAACGGTGAACGAAACGTGAAAAACAGGGTTTCGGTGCATAAAGACCACCGCCGAGGCAGAAAAGAGGCAGAAAGTTGGAGTGCTGAAGTGCTGAACCACCGTTTAGGCGAGAAAACTACCGCCTAGGCGAAATAACGTCAGAATGTTGTGCTAGCAGCCACCGCCTAGGCGGATAAACCACTACCTAGGCGAAAATTCGACAAAAGCTTAATCGACTCAATCACCGCCTAAGCGGTGAACCACTGCCTAGGCGGTGACATTTTGCGCAAAAATATCTATTTTTAGATACTTTGAAGATATTTTCCAAACCTTGCTTTTTAACCCTTTTCTCCCCCAATTGTAAAAAGAACATAATCATGTTTTGAGAGCTCCTTCCACCTTAGTTAAGATTAGATAATTTAGGAAGTAGATTAGATTAGTTTTAGGAAGTGTTCTTGGCCAATTCTTGAAGAGCTAAAAGAGAAAGTTCATCAATAGAGTAGAGGAAGCTCGGGAGGATTGTTCTTTGGCGAAAGTGGACTACTCCACTTTGAGATTTGATTTTTCTTCCCTTGTTTCCATCTTTATACTTAACGTTTATTATTGATATTGATGATCTCCTCTTGATTTAATATTGTAATGGCTAAGATCATGTTAGTTTAATTAGAGATTAGTTAGGGTTAGATGTAATTCATGTAAATACTCATTTGGCTTAATATATGTTTTTCTAACGGTTGTTCCTTTTAAATCCAATTGTGTTTATCATTTGATGACGATCTTAGTGTACTTGTAATGGTATTAGGGTTGGATTTGAGAATCTAGGGTTTGACACTCGGAAGAGGTAACCCTGGATTCGGACTAGGGTAAACACATTATTACGATCTAACAACCCGGGAGGGCATTAGTTAGTGTGAAATCGATGACACTGGGTCAAGACTCACGTGGCCTAGAGTCGTTAAGACATTGAGGGGGACCTCTTCGTTGACATGAAGTCGCGTATTCCCCCGTCTTACACTTGGAAGAGGTGGCGGAGGAGTTTACGAACCGAGATTGTCGGATACCTAAACTTCGTTATTGTTAACTAAACAAAATCAAACATGTATTAAGTGAACGAAATCAATCCTAATTAATCAACTTAGTTAGGATTAACCCACTAATTGTAGTTTAGCTTAGTTTAATTTTAAATCATTTCTTTAATCGTTAGGATAATATGAGACTACGTAAATTACGGTATTCAATTATTCACACTTTTCTCTGTGGGAACGATATCTGATCTTCAAAGATCCATTATGTTAAAACTTAGACCCCGTATACTTGCGAGAGTAAGTAGCGGCGTATTTTATGCCCTACCACCCATCTTACACTCGAGAGAGGTGGTGGTGGAGTTTTAGAACCAAGATTGTCGATAGGGTAAACACGACACGAGTTCGATTGTGTGCAATTAATGACGTTGGGGTGAGACTCACGCGACTTGGGGTCGTTAATACGTTGAGGGGAGCTTTTTCGTTGACACAAAGTTGTGTTATATCCCTCGTCTTACACTCGGGAGAGGTGGCGAAGGAGTTTTTGATGCCGAGATTGTCAAATAGGTCGAACACCATAAACGTGAGTAACTCGAGATCGAACACGTATTTGTAAACAAGTTAATCCCTAGGCAATTCTTTCCCCTAAAACATATTAGTATATTAGTATAGTTAATTTGGGTAATATTAGTATTAGTTTAATTAATTAAATACATTTATTTTTAGCCTAGATAAAGTTAGGTCATGATAATTGCGAAACTCGATAGTAACAACACCAATCCTTGTGGATACGATAACCCAATCTTTCACAATCACACTATACTAATACTTTGACCTCGTACACTTGCGAGTAGTCAATACGCGAGGATCGAATCCTTCGGATTGGTCGTGAGGCGAATTCAGTTTTTGGCGATCGTCACCAAGTTTTTGGTAACGATTGTCGGGGATTGTTTTGTTCGTTTTCGTCGATATTTTGAGTAAATGACCCGATTTTACTTTAGGCATTTCTTTTGTATATAATTTTTGTTTGTAGTTTTGTTTCTGTTTCTTATGCAGGGTAGTTGTCGATGTTAAATCGAAGGGTATTGATGCATCCCTTTCAACAGGATTTCGAGCCGTTTTATAGTGCATGGCCACACACATAAGCCGGTGGGGCATTTCATTGAAAGTTCGATCCATCCAAAGCAAAACCTCGCCAAGCTTGAGGGCATTCTGACAATGTCGGTCCGAGGACTTTAAACCACGTGCTTCTTGGGAGGCAACCCAAGGTCAAATAAATTAAATCCATCTCCGTCAACTTGAAACAGAGGCGAGATTCTCTCGCCTCCCAGGTACGTGTTCTAAACCCCCTTCATCAGCATGCTTTAATTTCCAATATGTTGAGAATGATGATTGGGTTCACTGAGGACACCGTCCATTTTGAGTTTGGGGGTGATGTGTAGGATATTAGTATGTTTTATTGTTTTTTCATATTACATGTGTGTTTATGTTAGAATGTGTTTATGTTTTTCTGTTGTTGTTGCATGTTGAGTTTTGCGTTCATCTGGACCGTCACCCAATGATGATATTACCCCCTGGTTGTTTTCGAAGTCAAGGGTAATACCCATGCATGTGTGTTCTGTATGCTTGACTATGCTTTTTGCTAAAAATTATTGTAGATCCTAATTTGAACGAGCACATAGACACAATGTATGTCTATTCAATTGACTTGAGGATGATTATCGATTAGCCAAATTTATGACACATTAAGGATTCTAGAACCTAATTGAGTGGAAGCTTGAGGTGAAATCCTAGGCGAGGTAGTTCAGGAGACGTGATTTAGGTATTCTTTTTATCGCTTGAGCTTTTTAAGCCTACCTGTTATATGTTTATCCCTCGTTACCCTGTCGAAGCCTAAAATGACATTTCAATTCTGAACACATAAACAAATACCTTGGCCAATTGATCATTTTCCATACCATAATCGCTGAATTTAAAGGCATATTTGAGTGAATCAAGTTAGCAATTGCAAATGCTACTTGATGTGAGCGGTTGGATTTAGGGCGAACTTCAGATTGGTTTGGTATTCGAGTACTCACTTGTCACTTTTCTTTCGTTTTAACCACACCCGTAAAATAATATTAATCGAATAAGTTTAGGGGTGGGGCTTGTAAAAAAAAAAGTATAAATATTGTCAAATTTTGTTTCTTTTTTACAAGTGAGTACGTCGATCTTAAATGTTAGTTCAGAATTGTTTTCCAATTTTTGTATGGGGGTTCAAGAGTGAATGTACGAAACGTTGAGCCTTGGGTAACGTTAACCCGTTTACAATTCCGAAATACCCTTGGCCAAATATTCCTAAACCAAACCAAGTCCTTCTTATCTTTATGAACTACTCAGCCTACATTAGTGGAAAGTGGACTCCGATCAGGCATATGAAAATTCTAGTCCTATACGGTCTAAGTCATGAATTTCATTGGGGGATAATCCAATCCAGTCATTGTATTGCTATATTATTTAGTCTCGCCCAAACAGGTTTACAGGATCTAGAATAGCGGTCACTATTATTGCATGTTGAAAATCTAGAACATTATATAATGTGTATTACCACCTGAACTCGATATGACTGGCAGTTGTTGAGAGAAAAATAAATAGGCCATTAGAAGAATTTAAACCTCTTATCTTGTTATGTTCAGATTGATTTAGGTTGTTTTTTATTTCATTTAGTTGTGTTTTTCATTTTCGTGTGTTTGTTTGGCTCGAGGACTAGCCAAATTCTAAGTTTGGGGGTATTTGATAGGTGTAATGTACCTATCTATTTTTAAACTGAATTAAGTTAGTTTTTGAGCATTTATATAGTATTTTATTATGTTTTAATTAGTTTTTATACTTTTTGTATTAAAACAGGTGTGTGGGGGAAAAATATAGGCAACTGGAGCGAAAAAAATAAGATCAAACAAAAAACGATGGAAGAACGGTGAAAATACAAGCAAGGTAGAAAAATTGTGAAAGAAGCCCACCGCCGCGGCGTTGAAAATACTGTGAAGACCAATATCTTGTTGAACTGCCACCGTCAGGGTGCAAGAGATGTAGGATGTTCTTCCTATTCCATCGCCTACTTCACCGCCTAGGCGATCAACCAACCGACCTACCCATGGCCGCGACGGTGGCCTCTGCACAGCCTAAGATATTTTTTAGATATTTTTGAGATATTTTCCTTATAAATACCCACTCTTCTCCCCTCCTCTTACACGCTCTGTCAACTAGAGCCCCTTGGGCTATACTTAAGGTTGGAATTAGGAGTTTTAGAGGGAGAGCTCACATCCTGAATTGGAGAAAGACGGTGGAGCGATCGTTGAGTGGCTCTTAGCGACAAATATTCGGACGAGACTAAGTTCTCTGATTTCTTCCCTTATTTCTTTAACTTAGGATATTGTGAGCATGCATAGCTCGTTATTTATTTGTAAATGCGGTTATGGCCATAGTTAAACATGGATTGTATAGGGATTAACACTATATTTATAAATATGTGATTTAAATGATTTCGGTGTTGCGTTTATATTTCTTCTTCGTAGTTTGATTGTGTTTATCTTATTATTTGTTTATTATACTTAGATAGATATATGGAGAATATGGGGTTTGAAAAACCCCAGATTCGGATTAGGGTAAACAAATGTCATGATCCAATAACCCTGTCAGGCTTAGGATTGTCGACAATTGATGATGTTGGGGCATACTCACGTGACCTAGGGTCGTTAAGACATTGAGGGGGACTTATTTGTTGACTCGAAGTCATGTATTCCCCCGTATTACACTCGGGAAAGGTGGCGATTGAGTTTTAGAAGCGAGATAGTCGATAGGGTAAACACAACAAGACGATCCAATGACCCGGTCAGGAGTTGGATTGTGCGCAATCAATAGCGCTGGGAGAGACTCACGTGACCTAGGGTCATTAAGACATTGATGGGTACTTCTTCATTGACTCAAAATCATGTATTTCCCCATCTTATACTCGGGAGAGGTGACGATGGAGTTTACAGACCGAGATTGTCAAATAGGTCGACACTGTAAACGTGAGTAAATCGAGATCGAACACATATTTTTAAACACGTTAATCCCTAGGCAATTCTTTCCCCTCAAACATATTAGTATATTAGTATAGATAATTTAGTTAATTAGTATTAGTTCAATTAATTAAATACATTTGTTTTTAGTCTAGATAAAGTTTGGAAATGACAATTGCGGTACTCGATAGTAACGACACCAATCCCTGTGGATACGATAACCCGATCTTTCACGATCACACTATACTAAAAATTTGACCTCGTACACTTGTGAGTAGTCAATACGCGAGGATACGAAATCCCTTGACGTACAAGTAGCCTGAAGACTCAGCTAAAATTTTGACGTAAAATTTGCTAGGGAAATGGCGGCGCATCATGCAATATGACAGTCTCATCAATATAAAATTTTGCATACTTGTCCATGGAGTATGTGGTTTTTATAGTTAGAAAATGAGCAGACTTCATAAGTCTATCAACAATCACCCAAATGGAATTATGCCCCTTTCAAGTTTAGGGCTATCCCCAAAAAAAATCCATTGTGATGTGTTCTCACTTCTATTTTGTGATGGGCAAAGGCTGTAATAATCCTCTTAGACGTTGGTGCTCAATCTTAACTTGCTAACAGATAAGACACATGACAACAAATTCTGTAATTTCTCGTTTCATTCCATTCAACCAATATTTTTCTTCAAATTGATATTATTAGGCACACACAGTCTGTTCTCAAACATTAAGGCTTCATCATTATCTCTAACATGATAGTCAATTCTCTAACCATTTTCACTTCATCTCTGATCTTTCTCAATTGGGCATTCGACTTCTGTGCTTATATAATACAGTCGATTAACGTCAGTCTTTAGGTCAAAGTTCCAAGAAATGATGCAGTCTGACCCACTATCAACTGGACTTGCAGGGATCTCAATTCGGCATATAGGTTAGTATGAACAACTAGAAGGTGCGCAACCGAACCTGCCAATTTTTGACTTAATGCATCTGCTACAATATTAGCCTTTCCAAGATAATAATGGATAGTACAACCATAATCATTAATCAATTCCATCCAACGCCTCTGTCTTAGATTTAATTCTTTTTGGGTAAACAAATATAAACTATTATGATTAGTGTATATTTCGCAGGTCTCGCTATATAGATAATGTCTCTAGAGTTTCATAGTAAATACAATCGCAGTCAGCTCTAAATCATACGTCGGGTAGTTATGTTCATGATTCTTTAATTGCCAAGAGGTATATGAAATCACTTGGCCATGTTGCATCAGTACATAACCTAGTCCTTGGTGTGAAGTGATAGGTGTGAAAAACCTATCTATTTCTAAACTGAATTTGTTAGTTTTCAAGCGTTTTAGTTATATTTAATTTCTTTTTAGTTTGTTGTAGTGTAAAACAGGTGAAAGGACGTTAAAGGGCGATAAACAAGTGAACACGGTGGAGAAACGGTGAACAAAATGTGCAAAACAGGATTTCGGTGAATGAAGACCACCACCTAGGCGGAAAAGAGGCAGAATGTTGGAGTGCTGAAGGGCTAAACCACCGCCTAGGTGAGAAAACCACTGCCTAGGTAAGAAAACGACAGATTGTTATGCCAGCAGCCACCGCTTAGGTGAAGTTATCGACAGAAGCTTAACCGACTTAAAGCCACCTCTTAAGCGGTGAACCACCGCTTAGGCGGTGACACTCTGCATAGAAATATCTATTTTCAGATATTTTGTAGATATTTCCAAACCTTACCTATTTAACCTCTTTCTCCACCAAACTTGAAAGAACTCTTAGACCCTAACCTTAGATGTGGGAGAGGGCTTGGTTGTTCTTGAGAGCTCTCTTTTACCTTATTTAGGTGTAGGTAATTTAGGAAGTAGATTAGATTAGTTTAGGAAGTGTTCTTGGCCAACCCTTGAAGAGCTAGAAGAGGAAGTTCATCAACGGAGAAGAGGGAGCTCGGGAGGATTGTTCTTTGGCGAAAGTGGACTACTCTACTTTGAGATTTGGCTTTTCTTCCCTTGTTTCCATCTTTGTATTAAATGTTTATTGTTGATAATTATGATCTCCTATTGATTTAATGTTATATTGGCTAAGAACATGTTAGTGTAATTTAGAGATTAGTCAGGGAAATATGTAGTTGTGTAAATACTCGTTTGGTTTAATATACGTTTCTTTAATGGTTGTTGCTTTTAAGTCCGATCGTGTTTATCATTTGATGACGATCTTAGTATGCTTGTTATGGTATTAGGGTTGGATTTGAGAATCTAGGGTTTGACACTCGGGAGAGGTAACCTAGGATTCGGACTAGGGTAAACACATCGTTATGACCTAACGACCCGGGAAGGCGTTAGTTAGTGTGTAATCGATGACGTTGGGTCAAGACTCACATGGTCTAGAGTCGTTAAGACATGGAGGGGGATTAGCGGTTTATCTTCGGACGAGACTAAGTTCTTCGATTATTTTTCCTTATTTCTTTATCTTAGGAGTATATGGGCATGTTTAGCTTATTATTTTCTTGTATATGCGGCTATGGCCTCGAGTTAAATATGGATTGTAGTAGGGATTAACATATAATTTATAAATACGTTGTTTGGATGATTTCGGTGTTTCGTTTGTGTTTGTTCTTCGTAGTTTGATTGTGTTTATCGTATTGTTCGTTTATTATGCTTGGATTGATAAATGGAGAATACGGGGTTTTGACAAACCCCGGATTCAGATTAAGGTAAACAAACACCACGATTCTATAACCCGGTCGGGGTTTGAATCGTGGACAATCGATGACGTTGGGCAAGACACACGCAACCTAAGGTCGTTAAGATATTGAGGGGGACCTCTTTGTTGACTCAAAGTTGCATTATATCCCTTATCTTACACTCTGAAGAGGTGATGAGGGAGTTTTAGAACAGAGATTGTCAATAGGGTAAATACAACGCGACGATCCAATAACCCAGGAGGGAGTTGGATTGTGTGAAATCAATGACGCTTGGTGAGACTCACATGACCTAGGGTTATTAAGATGTTGAGGGAGACTTCTACATTGACTCGAAGTCATGTATTCCCCGTCTTACACTTGGAAGAGGTGGCGGTGGAGTTTACGTACCGAGGTTGTCAAATAGGTCGAACACCGTAAACGGAAGTAAATCGAGATTGAACATGTATTTGTAAACATGTTAATCCCTATGTAATTCTTCACCCTAAAACATATTAACATAATAGTGTAGTTAATTTAGGATATATTAGTATTAGTTTAATTAATTAAATACATTTGTTTTTCGCCTAGATAAACTTAGGTCACGACAAATGCGGTATTCGATAGTAACGACAACAATCCCTGTGGATACGATAACCCAATCTTAACGATCACACTATACTAAAACTTAGACCTCGTATACTTGCGAGTTTAAGTAGTAGCGTGTTTTTCCCGCGATACCAAGTTTTTGGCGCCGTTGTCGGGGATCAGTTTGAATTTTAATTGAATATTGCAAAAGAAATACGGTAACAGCTCAGAACTTAAGTTTTAAATAGGAAAAGAAAATGTATCGTATCCTAGTTCTGTCAGCGCACCAAGTTTTTGGCGCTGTTGACGTGGGATTAGTGTGAATTTTAAGTTAATATTGCGACTAAGTAGTCGAGTATTAATCTTGACATTTATTTTAGCTTTGTTTTTTAATTTAAATTTTTGTTTCATTGTGTTCATAAGATCATGCGATGCGAGAAATGATGAAGAAGATTGGAATTCTTAATTCTCAATCCCGAGATTGAACTTATTGCAAATGATAAGGACTGAGAGGAGAAGCCGACTTCAAGCCATGATCTTGATCCGACTGAGCATTTGAACCCAAATTCCTTGTCTATGGGGAATTTTGGTGAAAAATACTTAGTGACACGATAGTCCAGCTGGGGACGGTAACTCAAGCGCTAATTTTTTGAAATGAAACTTAGGGTATCAAATTACCCGATTTTTGTTACTATTTATTTGATTATTTATTCTTTTTGGAAGCCGGCATGGCTTCGGAATGTGTTCGGAAGTGAATTTAGGAGTATAGACGTTTGGGGAAGTATTTTAAGTTTAAACACGTTGAACAAGCGACGTGAAAATGTATGGGGTGGAGCCGTATTTTGAAAATTTGAGAAAAACATGAAAGTGGGAGCTGCAGGCCCACCGCCTAAGCGGTAAACCACCGCTTAGGCTGTAAAAATACAGAGTGAGTGTTTTTCAGCAAAAACGGCCCATTGCCCAAGCGGTGAACCACCGCTTAGGCGGTAAAAATACAAGATGCACCAAATTTTCAAAATACGCTCCACCACCTAAACGGAGAAACCACCACCTAGGCGGATTAGCAGCAGGATAAAATGTTTTCACACTGCTGTAATTTCACTTAGGTGAAAAAACCACCGCCTAGGCAGAATTTCGTCAGAAGGTTAGATTTTAAAGAAAAGGACTCCACCGCCTAAGCGGTGGACCTTTTGCAGTTAAAACAACCTGTTCGTTCAAAAATTGAAATCGCAAGGTTCCCTTCCCAAAATCCTCCACCTTCTCTCTAGAACCTCACTTCCAAACCATTGCAATACTCAAAACTCATCCTTCCATTACCAAAAGTAGTCATTTCCATCACGATTCAACCTCTACGAATTGGATCTCCACCCCTATTTCCGAAAATTTAGGGTTTTGCGTGAAAGGTGCGATTTCTTCATTCTCTTTCGATTGGACCATTAATTCTCAACAAGTAAGTTTCTTTTACATTACATTTAGTCTAGTTGTTGAAATTATTGGTTGCTTTTCATGATTATATCAAAGAAATCATTGGATTTTGAAATTTTGCCCAAAACCCCTTAACCCTATTTTCGCGATTCTGAAGTTCCATGGGTTTTTGGTTTGATTCTTGGTGATAAAAATATTTAATTGGATTAGTTGAGTGTGTGAACTAAGATAGGATGTCACATTTGTGAAATTTGTTTGAAAAATTCAAATGGGTGTTCGTTTTGGGATGTATGTGTTCTTGAGAAAGTGATTAGGGAGGTTTATATTTTTCAATTGTTCATATATAATGAGGTTGTATTGGGTTTTTGTGATTGTGATTGTAGGAAATTCCAAAAGAGTTGCAAAGAAGAGGGCGAGAGGAGAAGGGTCAAGTTCACACCCTGGGGTGCCGACCGACGTTGACTATGATGCCACCCGTTTTGGGTCAAAACAAGCGGAGGAGCACTTTAAAGAACACGAAATATTTTGTGCCTGCATACGTCAATAGGGTTTCAGTCTGATTAAAGATCTCCTAGTAGAATTTCAAAATGAAATCTGAAGCCGCCACTGGGAGCAATTCTGTAAATCACCACCACCCGACGAGGTTGCTTTGGTCAACGAGTTTTATGCTAATGCTACAGAGGCCATTGACGACCAAGCAAGGGTTCGAAATTAGCCTATCATCTTCAGCCCTGACTTTATCAACCATTTCTTTGGACAGTCGGCATCGGAGTCCCTTGAAAGCCAAGACCCTACTTTGCATAGGGTCATTCAAAAGATCACATTTGGAAAAGTAAAGTGGAAACACCAAGGGCCGAACATTGCTACCTTTTCGGTGAAATGCCTTAAGCCAATTCCAAAAATCTGGCACCACTTCATTTGCGGAAGCCTCCTACCGACGTCGCATCTGTCAGACGTCTTAAAGGACAAGGCCTTTTTTATCTATAAAATTCAAATTGGGCAACCAATCAACATTGGATTTCTGATCTATTCATCGATCATACATGCTACGAAGACGGTAAAGGCTGGGCTCCCGTTTTCGTTACTATTGACCCATATTTTCAAATTAGCTGACGTGACGGTATCCGGGGGAAGCCTGTGCGACCCTATTACTCCACTTAATCTGTCAGCGATAAACTGGTTGTGGAAGACTGGGGCGCAAGAGGCAGCTGAGCCTGAGCCTGAGGAAGGGGAAGAGCAAGCAGACGAGACGATTGGACCTTCTGGAGCCCGAGATGAAAACTCCCAAGAGAGGATAAATAACAAGTTTCATATCGTCCTCCAGAACCAATATGAGATCGTTTCTTTCCTGGACCAATTTTCGAGGCAGCAAGATCGAGTCCAATGGAAGATTTGGGATGGCCTTGGCCTTGAGATGGATGATTACCCTCCGAGGCCATCTGTGCCACCACATCTCCTCTAGAGACCACATTCTCCTTCCCAAAGTGATGATGGTGATGATTTGTCTTTAGGTGAACAGTAGGGAATAAGTCTTATTCCCTAGGTATGTGTTCAACCCATTTTGTGTCCAAGCAAGCTATATGTTTATTGGGTTCACTGCCATGTTCAGGCCTGGATTGTATGGAATGGATGATAGTTTAGTAGGTGTTCATCCATTTTGATTTTTTTAACAGAATGCAAAATTTTTGATGTACAAATCTATGTTTATGTATGTATTTTATTACGAATATTTTAGTTTTTAAATTTTTAGTTTAGTGTAGTTTAATTTTTGTTTTTGCATGTTTAGTGTTAGATTAATTTATGTATGTTAGTATTAGATTTAGGTTAGATTTGTGTATGTATAAAGTTGTGTTTGCATGTTTAGATGTTGAGTTCATTTGGGCCAAGACCCGATGATGAGAATTATCCTCTAATTCCATATTGAGGTCGGGGGTAATACCTTCCTTGTGTGTTTTGTGTGCTTAACATGTCGATTGGGTAAAAATTATCTCGATCCGAAAATTGCACGACATTTGAACTCAATAAATAATTATCTGAACGATTAGATGTTAATTATTTGATATTAAGCTCATGATAGAAAATGAGGAAACTAGAACTTGATTTGGGGAAAACATGAGGCGGAATCCTAGGTAAAGTAATTCCGGAGACGTGATTTAGGCCGTCATTTTTTCACTTGAACCGTTGTAGCTAACCTAAAAATGTTAATTCTTTATTTCCCCTGTCGAAGCCGATAACGTAATCAATTCTGAAAACGTTCAAATGCTCCTTTCAATTGAATTTCTCCTAACCCAATGTCGCTAAGCCTAATTTTTAAAATTGAGTGAAATCAAGTGAGCGGTCGAATTTTTCATAAATTTTTATTGATTTGATATTAGTATATTCACTTGTCACTTTTTTGTTTCTTTTTGCACGCTCCTAAATTAAGTTTGGGGGTGTGTTTCTATCATTTCTTTTTACATATTCTTAAAATTTTATAAATTTGGATAAGTTTGGGGGAGTGTTTCTCTAACTTCTTTTTGCACTCTCCTAAAATTGTAATAATTCAAATTAAATTAGGAGTATGTTCAAACAAAAAAGAAAAAAAAAAACAAAAAAAAAAAACGTGAAAGTAGTTTTCATTTTCTTCTCTTTCGACTAGTTAATACAAGGATTTCCGTTTCTTATTCAGAGTTGTACTTTAAATGTGTGGGGGTCATGAGAGAGGATAACGACAAGTGATTTTACCGTGGGTATCGATCGATTAAACCGATTTGCTATTTTTATTTCAGTGATACCCGTGATCGTTCTCCAAAGCCAAACCAAGCCCTATTGATTTTTGTGATTATCCGAGCCTACATTAGTGGATAGTAGACTTCAATAAAGCATATTGTTTTCCTGAATCCTTCAATGGTTTAAGTTATGAGCTTAACGATTGAATAATCGAATCCGGTATTTGACTAGTTATACATTTGAGTTCTCACACACACACACTTCAAATGAATCTAGAATGATTTTTATTGATATTGATCGTTGAAATTCTAGAACACCACTTGGTGTGGGTTACTTCCCAAACTTGATCTGGTTTAGGGATGTTGAGGGCGGAACAAATTGGTCATTTCGATTGCACTTTATATTTACACGCATATACTTCTTTCGTGTTAGTTTAATTTTTTATTTTTAGTTGGTTAGTTCGTTAGTTAGTTTAGTTTAGTGTTAGTGTTTTGCTCGAGGACTAACAAAATTCTAAGTTTGGGGGTATGAAGTGTCACTGTATATCATAAAGCCACCACTTTCTGTTAGGATAGAATGTATTAACTCTGATATCAGTCTATTCTTCAACTCTTGGAAACACTGTTCATATTTGTCTGTTGATAGCGTGTGAAATACGCCACTACTTACACTCGCAAGTATACGAGGTCTAAGTTTAAGTATAGTGTAATCTTGAAAGATTGGGTTATCGTATCCACAGGGATTAGTGTCGTTATTATTGAATACTGCATTTGTCGTGACCTAACTTTATCTAAGTGAAAAAAAAATATATTTAATTAATTAAACTAATACTAATATATCCTAAATTAACTACACTAATATGCTAATATGTTTTAGGGTGAAGAATTTCCTAGGGATTAACGTGTTTACAAATACGTGTTCGATTTTGATTTACTCACGTTTACGTTGTTCGACCTATTTGACAACCTCAGTACGTAAACTCCACCGCCACCTCTCCCGAGTGTAAGACGGGGGAATACATGACTTTGAATCAATGAATAAGTCCCCTTCAATGTCATAATGACCTTAGGTCACGTGAGTCACGCTTAGCGTCATTGATTGCACACAATCCAACTCCGTCCCGGGTTATTAGATCGTGCGTTGTATTTTTCCTATCGACAATCTCCGTTCTAAAACTCCCTCACCACCTCTTTCGAGTGTAAGACGGGGGATATAACACAACTTCGAGTCAACGAAGAAGTCCCCATCAACGTCTTAACGACCCTAGGTCACGTGAGTCTTGCCCAGTGTCATCGATTGTCCACGATTCAAACCCCGACCGGGTTATAGAATCGTGGCGTTTGTTTATCCAAATTCAAATCTGGGGTTTGTCAAAACCCCATATTATCCATTTATCTAACTAATCATGATAAACAAATAATATGATAAATACAAACAAGCTACGAAGAACAATCACAAACGTAACACCGAAATCATCCAAACATCGTATTTATAAATATAGTGTTAATCCCTACTACAATTCATGTTTAGCTATGGCCTTAGCTGCATAAATAATGAAATAACGAGATAAACATGCTCACATGATCCTAAGATAACAAAATAAGAAAAAACAATCGAAGAACTTAGCCTCATCTGAAGATAAACTGCTAAGAACGCTCAACGATCGATTCGCCGTCTTCTCCACTTCAGGATATGAGCTCTACCTCTAAAACTCCTAAACCTTGGCCTAAATATAGCCGAAGGTTCCCAAATGGACGGGGGGGTTCACAAGGAGGGGAGAGAGAATGGTATTTATAGCCAAAATATCTCAAAATATCTAATAAATATCAAGGCTATGTCAGGGTTTTCTGCCTAGGCGCAGGTAGGTTGGTTAACTTTCTACCGTTTTTTCGCCTAGGCGGTGGGCTGTCAATAGCCTTATTTCATTCTCAGCATATTCATCACCTAGGCAGTGGTCTGGACGCCTAGGCGGCGGGCCTGCTTTTGTCTCCGAGCTTGTTTATCCACCATAACTTCGACCGCTTTTGGTTCGATCTCATCGTTTTCGCTCCAGTTTCCTATCTTTTTTTCCCACACACCTGATTTATACAAAAAGTATGAAAACTAATTAAAACATAATAAAATACTATATAAACGCTCAAAAACTAACTTAATTCGGTTTGAAAATAGATAGGTAGATCACACCTATCAAATACCCCCAAACTTGGAATTTGGCTAGTCCTCGAGCCAAACACACACACTAAAATGAAAAATATAAAATTAAATTAAATAAAAAACAACCTAAAAACAATCTAAAAATAAATGCATGCAAGTTTAGAATCCTTCTAACTGCCTATTTATTATTCCCTCAACAACCGCCAATTATTTCAAGTTCAGGCAGTAACACACATCATGTGGTTCTAGAATTTCGATATGCAATAATGGTGAATGCTATTCTAGATCCTGTAAACGTGTTTGTGCGTGATTCAATAATATAACTATACAACGATTAGATTGGATTATCCCTCAACGAAATTCATGACTTAGACCGTAAAGGACTAGGATTTCCATAGGCTTGATTGGGGTTCACTCTCCACTAATATAGGTTTAGTAGTTCAAAAAGATCTAAATGACTTGCTTCGGTTTGCAATATTTGGCCAAGGGAATTTCAAAATAGAAAACGGGTTAACATTACCCAAGGTTCAACGCTTGGCACATTCACTCTCGAACCCTACAGTTAAATTGAAAACAATCTCAGACATGCATTTAAGACCGGCGTACTCACTTGTCAAAAAGAAATGAAAATTGAAAACCGTATGTACACTTGATTCTTTTTTTTTTTTCAACAAACACACCCCCAAACTTATTTGATTGTTACAATTTAAGGGTTTTTTGAAATACAAATGAAAAATGACAAGTGAGTACTCAAATACCGAACCAAATAGAAGTTCGCCCTAAACCCAACCGCTCATATCAAGTAGCATTTACATTTGCTAACTTGATTCACTCTAATGTGCCTTTAAATTTAACGATTTAGGTTTAGAAAAAGATCCACTGGCCATGGTATTAGTTTATGTTTTTTGAATTGAATTTGCATTTAGGATTCGACAGGGTAATGAGGGATAAACATTTAACAGGGTAGGCTTAAAAAGGTTCAAGCGACAAAACGACTGCCTAAATCACGTCTCCTGAACTACCTTGCCTAGGATTTTGCCTCAAGTTTCCCCTCAATCAAGTTCTAGAATCCTTAATGTGTCATGAATTTGGCTAATCGATAATCATCCTCAAGTCAATTGAATAGAAATACATTGAGTCTATGCGCTCGTGCAAATTAGGATCTACAATAATTTTGACCAAAACGCATAGTTAAGCACACAGAATCACACATGCATGGGTATTACCCTTGACCTCGAAAACAACCAGGGGTAATTATCATCATCGGGTGACGGCCCAAATGAACACGAAACTCAGCATGCAACACAATCAACACAAAAAAATACACACATTCTGACCTAAACACACATGCAATACGGAAAAACAATAACACATAAACTAACAATACTAAATACGACACATCACCTCCGAACTCAAAAATGGACAGTGTCCTCAACCATCCCAATCATCAATCTCAATATATGGAATTAAAGCATGCTGACGAAGGGTGTTTAGAACACTTACCTGGGAGGAGAAAGGATCTCACCTCCAAATCAAGTCGGATGTAACAGTTTAACTTATTTAACCTTGGGTTGTGTATGCGTGAGGATTTCACATCCTCGCAGTCTTAACTACTCGCAAGTGCACGAGGTCTAGTTTTAATATAGTGGATCTTGGAAGATCGGATATCGTTCCTACAAGGACAGGTTGAATAGTTGAGTATCACAATTGGCATACTCTTCTATTATCCAGACGGTTAAAGAAATGTTTTAAAATTAAACTAATTAAACTAAGCTAAACTACAATTAGTGGGTTAATCATAACTAAGTTGATTAACTAGGGATTGATTTTGTTCACTTAATACAAATTTGATTTCGTTTTAGTTAACAATAACGGAGTTTAGGTATCCGACAATCTCGGTTCGTAAATTCCTCCACCATCTCTTCCGAGTGTAAAACGGGGGAAAACGTGACTTCGTGTCAACGCCGAAGTCCCCTTCAACATCTTAACGAATCTAGGTCATGTGAGTCTTGACCCAACATCATCGATTGCACACTGACTAACGCCCTCCTGGGTCGTTAGGTCGTAACCCTAGTCCGAATCTAAGGTTACCTCTTCCGAGCGTCAAACCCTAGATTCTTAAATCCAACCCTAATACTTTAACAAGCATATTGAAGTTGTCATGAAATGATGAACACAATCAAATTTAAAAGCAAACAACCATTAAAGAAACATATATTTCATCAAACAAGTATTTACACAACTACACCGATCCCTAGGTAATATTTAACTAATCTATCATGATCTTGGCCATTGGAACATTAAACCAATATGGATTCATCATCATTTACAATAAAACAATAAATTACAAAGAGAGAAATAAATAGAGAAAGATGAAATCTTAAAGTGGAGTAGTTTCCACTTTCGCCTAAGATCGATCCGCTAGTGTTTCCTCTTCCTGAATGATGAATCTCCTCTTTGAGCTCGTCACAAATGGCCAAGGATCACCTCCTAAGGGTTAGGTACGTTCCACCATCCAAATATTTAATGGAAATGAGGGGAAAATGTTTTATAGGTGCAAGATTTCAAAATATCTGAAAATATCTGTTTGCTGTGTAGAGGTCACCGCCGCGGCGGTGAGTAAGTCGGTTGGTTCTCTGAAGTTTCACCGCTGCAGTGGTGGGACTTTGCTCAATTCATCACTTCTCAGCTTTCTCACCGCCACGGTGGTGGCTTCTGTGATCATGAAACCTCGTTTGTTCATCATTTCTTCACTATTTTCCCATCGTTTTCGCTCGTTTATCACTTGTTTGCGTCCCTACACCTGAATTACATAAAAACTAACAAAAACACTATTAAATATAATTAATTCACTCTAAAACTATCAAATCCGTCTTAGAAGTAGATAGGTATTTTATACCTATCAGGTTGCTTCCCAATAAGCGCGTGGTTTAATGTCGTCGGCTCGACATTTTTAGAACGCCCTCAAGATTGGCGAGGTTTTTCTTTGAATGGATCAATCTTTCAACGAAATGCCTCATCGGCACATATGCATGGCCAAGCAACATAAAACAATTTGGAATCCCGTCGAAAGTGATGCATTGTACGCGCGAGAATTTCACGTCCTTGCGGTATTGACTACTCGCAAATGCATGAGGTCTAGTTTTAATATAGTGGATATTTGAAGATCGGATATCGTTCCTACAAGGACGGGTTGAATAATTGAGTATCGCAATTGGCATAGTGTCCTGTTATCCAGACGATTAAAGAAATATTTTAAAATTAAACTAAGTAAACTAAACTAAACTACAATTAGTGGGTTAATCATAACTAAGTTGATTAACTAGGGATTTATTTCGTTCACTTAATACAAGTTTGATTTCGTTTTAGTTAACAATAACGGAGTTTAGGTATCTGACAATCTCGGTTCGTAAACTCCTCAGCCACCTCTTCCGAGTGTAAGACGGTGGAATACGTGACTTCGTCTCAACGCTGAAGTCCCTCTCAACGTCTTAATGACTCTAGGCCACGCGAGTCTTGCCCCAACGTCATCAATTGCATACTAATTAATGCCCTCCTGGGTCGTTAGGTCATAACGATGTGTTTACCCTAGTCCGAATCCAGGGTTACCTCTTCCGAGTGTCAAACCCTAGATTCTCAAATCCAACCCTAATACCTTAACAAGTATATTGAAGTTGTCATGAAATGATAAACACAATCGGATTTAAAAGCAAACAACCATTAAAGAAATATATATTTCATCAAACTAGTATTTATACAACTACACCGATCCCTAACTAATATTTAACTAATCTATCATGATCTTGGCCATTGGAACATGAAACCAAGATGGATTCATCATCATTCACAATAAAACTATAAATTACAAAGAGAGAAATAAAGAGAGAAAATCAAATCTTAAAGTACAATAGTTTTCACTTTCGCCTATGATCGATCCGCTAGTGTTTCCTCTTCCCGAATGATGAATCTCCCCTTTGAGCTCTTCAAAAATGACCAAGGATCACCTCTTAAGGGTTAGAGATGTTCCACCATCCAAGTCCTCAAAACAGAACTCTCTGCATTCTCACTGCCATGGCGGTGGATTCTTCGCCACAGCGGTGGCTTCTGTGATCTCCAAACCTCATTTGTTCATCATTTCTTCACCATTTTCCTACCGTTTTCGGTCGTTTGTCTCTTGTTTGCGTCCCTACACCTGAATTACATAAACACTAACAAAAACACAATTAAATATAACTAATTCACCCAAAAACTACCAAATCCGGCTTAGAAGTAGATAGGTATTTTACACCTATCATGCATCAATACCCGTCAATCTAACATCGCCAAACACCCTGCATTGGAAACAAAAACAAAACTACAAACGAAAATTATATACAAAAGAAATGCCTAAAGTAAAATTAATCCATTTACACACAATATCAATAATAACAACAAATCAATGCCCGACAATCATTACCAAAAACGTGGTAGCAATCGCCAAGAACTGAATTCGCTTAACGACCAATCCCCGGCGACGGTGCCAAAAACTTGATAACGCGTGAATAACGCCGCTACTTACACTTTCAAGTATACGAGGTCTAAGTTTTTGTATAGTGTGATCATGAAAGATCGGGTTATCATATCCACAGGGATTGGTGTCGTTACTATCGAATATCGCGTTTATTGTGACCTAACTTTATCTAAGTGAAAAACAAATGTATAATTAATTAAACTAATACTAATATATCCTAAATTAACTACACTAATATGCTAATATGTTTTAGGATGAATAATTACCTAGGGATTAACGTGTTTACAAATACATGTTCGATTTCGATTTCCTCACATTTACGTTGTTCGACCTATTTGATAACCTCGGTACATAAACTCCACCGCCACCTCTCCCAAGTGTAATATGGGAGAATACATGACTTCAAATCAATGAATAAGTCCCCCTCAACGTCTTAATGACCCTAGGCCACGTGAGTCTCACCCAACATCATTGATTACACACAATCCAACTCTGTCCCGGGTTATTAGATCGTGCATTGTATTTACCCTATCGACAATCTCCGTTCCAAAACTTTCTCGCCACCTCTCCTGAGTGTAAGACAGGGGATATAATGCAACTTCAAGTCAACAAAGAAATCCCCCTCAACGTCTTAACGACCCTAGGTCAAGTGAGCCTTGCCAAAAGTCATCAATTGTCCACGATTCAAACCCCGATCGGGTTATAGAATCGTGGCGTTTGTTTATCCAAATCCGAATCTGGGGTTTGTCAAAACCTCATATTCTCCATTTATCTAACTAATCATGATAAACAAACAATATTATAAGTACAATCAAACTATGAAGAACAATCATAAACGCAACACCGAAATCATCCAAACAACGTATTTATAAATATAGTGTTAATCCCTACTACAATTCATGTTTAGCTATGGCCTTAGCCACATAATTAATGAAATAACGAGCTAAACATGTTCACATGATCCTAAGATAAAAAAAAAAAAAAAAAAAAAAAAACAATTGAAGAACTTAGCCTCATCCGAAGATAAACTGCTAAGAACGCTCAACGATCGATTCACCATCTTCTCCACTTCGGGATGCGAGCTCCACCTCTAAAACTCCTAAACCTAGGCCTAAATATAGCCATAGGTACCCAAATGGCTGGGGGGGTTCACAAGGAGGGGAGAGAAAATGGTATTTATGGCTAAAATATCTCAAAATATCTAATAAATATCAAGGCTATGTCAGGGGTTTCCGCCTAGGCGCAAGTGGGTCGGTTAACTTTCTATCATTTTTTCTCCTAGGTAGTGGGCTATCAGTAGCCTTATCTCATGCTCAGCATCTTCACCGCCTAGGCGGTGGTCTTGACGCCTAGGTGGTGGGCATGTTTCACAATTTTGCCTTTGAGCTTGTTTATCCACCGTAACTTCGATCGCTTTTAGTACGATCTCATCGTTTTCGCTCCAGTTTCCTATCTTTTTGCCCCACACACCTGATTTATACAAAAAGTATGAAAACTAATTAAAATATAATAAAATACTATATAAACGCTCGAAAACTAAATTAATTCGGTTTAGAAATAGATAGGTAGATCACACCTATCATCTGTCGACTCAAATTTAGCTTTCTTGCAGGTCAAACGGGTCAACGAGATAGCTATAATAAAAAATCCCTATACAAACCGACTATAATAAATCGCCAACCCCATGAAGCTTCATACTTCTGTCATACTTTTTGTTTTTTCCCATTAAACAACGACTTTGACTTTCTTTGGGTTGAATACTATCACCTAAGATAACATACCCCAAAAATACAACTCTTTCCAGCCAAAACTTACATTTACTGAACTTTACATACAATTGCTTCTTTCTCAAAATCTGTAGCACAATTTTGAGATGCTCTAAACGCTCTTTGTTTTACTTTAGGAGTAAATCAATATATCATCAATGAACACGATGATAAACTAATTTAAATAAGGTTGGAAGATGCAATTTATCATATCCATAAATGACATAACAAAAAATTCATAATGTCTATACCTCGTACGGAATGCCGTGTTCGACACGTCACTGTCTCTGATTTTCAACTAGTGATATCTTGATCAAAGGTCTATTTTAAAAAATACCTTGGATTTTTGCAATTGATCTAACAAATCATCAATTTTAGGCAATGGATATTTATTACAAATCATTACCTTGTTTAGTTATTGATAATCAATGCACATTCTCAGAGTGCCAACATTCTTTCTTACGAACAACACTGGAGCTCCCCATAGAGAAACACTAGGTTTGATAAACCCACGGTCTAACAGATCTTGCACCTAAATTTTTTAGTTCTTTTAGTTTGGTAGATTCCATGCGATAGGGTGAAATTGATATAGGATAAGTACCCGGAAGTAATTCAATAGTGAATTCAATTTCTCTATCCACTAGCAACCTTGACAATTCTTATGAAAATACATCGAGATAATCCTAGACTAGTGGGATATCTGCCAATTGTACCTCATCCTGACTAGTGTCAATGATATGCGCAAGGTATCCTTGACATCCCTTCTTTAATAATTTCCTAGCCTCTAGGACTAAAATCAAACTGATAGGGGTAATGATTCTATCCCCTAAAAACACGAACTTTGACTTACCTTGAATTCGAAAAGTAACTTCCTTTTTAAAGCAATCGATTGTGATATGGTAGCCGGATAGCAAATCCATACCTAGTATCACATCAAAATCGTGAATACTTAGGGGGTAATAGATCCACTAACAATTGTCAATCACTAATACGAAGCAGACTATCTTTGTACACGCTATCTATCAACACTGACTCGCCCACAGGGGTCAAAATAATAATGCCGTGTGACAGTGAAGTAGGAAATTTCCCTACATGCATCATGAAGGTCGTCAAAATAAATGAATGAGTAGATAATGGATCAATAAGTATACGTGTATCTCTATCATATAAAGATATGATACTTGTAACCATATCTGGGGTAACCTAGGAATCCTGCTGGGTAGTAGTAAATACACGCCCCCGAGTTGGAGGTCTACTAGTCGATTCTCTATCTCGCCCCTAAATACCGCTAGGGCTAACATTGCCCATACTACTAGTGGAAGGGGTAGGAGTAGTAGCAAATTTCGAATAAAACAGAGGTATATTTCCCAGCTCTTGACAACGAAAGCATATTGGGCCTGCTATGAGACAATCTTTAATGAAATGGTCTAGTGAACCACATTGATAGCATACGGCTATCCCAACTCGGCTAAACGTTCGGCCCCTACCCTACCCTTGCAGGCCTTAACTCTGTCCAGGTACGTTCTGTCATCACCCGGAATATGACTGTCGTGGGCCTAGGCTCCTAACCGACTGATCAGTTGTCGAAGCCCGAGGAAGTTGTAGTCGAGGACCAGATACCCGAGAAATACCACCTAGATATATGCTAGATGGCTCGAATCTATTCTTTTTGTACTGTTCATGGTTGTTGGCGACTTCCAGCATATCTTTCTCATTTAATTTCACCATGTTAACTAGTTCTGCATAACTTTTAATCCGCCCGATAGTCAACCTTGAATGCATCCACAAATCCAACCCTTTTTGGAATCGTCTATATCTTATTTCCTCGGTCTTTACCAAATCAGGAGAAAATCGGCATAAGGCATCAAATTTGATTTCATATTACAGAACGAACATCTTTCCTTGTTTAAGTAATATGAATTCCTTCTCCATCTCGAACTGATAAGATTCAGGGAAATAGTTTTCATTAAACACGTTAACAAATTGATCCCAAGTGATCTCCTAGTAAGGAATTGAAATTAGTCTCTTCATTTTCTCCCACCAATGTTCGGCTTCCCCTTTCAACTGGAAGGTGGCAAGAAGAACTCGACTGTCATTGGTAATGCCTATTGTCTCAAATATGTTCCCTATGCTTCATAACCAATTTTTAGTATCAGTATAACCTGCAGTTCCCGTAAAAGTTGTGGGGTCCAAATCCTTGAATATTTTCAATAACATATCTTGAGGATTGATTGTTCCAGTTTTAGCCCTCTGGTATTCCATCATCTTTGCCTGCTGCTTTGTCATTTGCCCAGTAACTTGTAATATTTGTTCAACAGCATCTAAGCTTTCTGATGTGTGAAATTTATCTACCTATTTTCAAACCGAATTTGGTAGTTTTTGAGTATTCTTGTAACGTTTTAATTTATTTTTATTTATTTTTGTTCAAAGCAGGGGTTAGGAGAGAAAACGGTTGAAAAATGAGAAAATCAGTGGAAAAACGATCAACAGGATTAAATAAAAGAGCAGCAGCTTCACCGCTGCAGCGGTGAAATGACAGAGAGATAAAAAACTTTTTGATCGCTTACCTCTGTAGCGGTGAAAGAGAAGAATGCCACTGACTTCCCACTGCAACGGTGTTCCGGCTAGTATCCCCACTACTGCAGTGGTACTTTTGACTGCTGCAGCAGTGAAGCCTCTGCTGTAAAGTGTTTTTTAGATATTTTCTTAGATATTTTTATTTTTTTCCCTATTCCATCCAATCCCAACTTTGGAGAACAACATCTTAGAACATATTGGGAGTTTTTCTTAAGATATCTTAACCAACCAAAGAGGAGGAACACAATTGGAGAAGAGGAAACAAGATTGGAGCTATTTTTATGGATGTTACCTTCAGATAATGACTATTCTTCCTTGTTTCTCTCTTTATTCTTAACTCATTTTTGGTTGTTTGATCATGTATATATGGATTATTATTGAATATATGCTTATGGACAAGAGCTAAATGTTGAGTATTTATAGGATTCATGTAGTTTACTAATATACGTTGTTTGTTTGAATCCGTGTTTCGTTAACGGTTGTTCTTGCCTATTCGATTATGTTTACCGTTCTTTTACTTCATTTATATGCTTGTTAAGATATATTGAGAAATCGTTATTTGACACTCGAGAGAGGTAACCCCGAATTCAGACTAGGGTTTAAGCACAACGCGATGATCTAATGACCCGGGAGGGTATTAGAAAGTATGCAATCCGTGAGGTTGGGGCAAGACTCATATGACCAAGTGTCATATAGAATCTAGAAGGGGACTTCGGTATTAACGCGAAGTCGCATATTCATTCACTTTACACTTGGGAGAGGTTGTAAGTGAGTTTTCGATACCTAGATTGTCGGATAGTTTTAATACCGTTAATGTAAACTAGATTGGATCAAACACGTATAAGTAAACGAAGTTAATCCCTAGATAATCTTTTCCCGTATAGTATAATTAGTATTATTTTTTAATTAGTTTAGTTTAATTTAGTTTATATTAAAAATAAAAATCTAAATTCATTCGCCTAAATAAAATTCGATTATGAAAATCATGGTACTTAACAACAATTTAATCCAATCCCTGTGGATACGACAACCCTTTTTATTTACTATTCAATGAAACTTGACCCGTACACTTGCGGTGAAAGTAGCGAGGTAATATTCCACTACAAAGTTTTTGGCACTGTTGCCGGGGATTGGTTTTTAGATTGTTGTTGATATTGTGAGTAAGTAACTTATTTTTAATTTAGGCATTTATTTTGTTTATAATTTTTGTTTGTAGTTTTATTTTTCTTGCAGGGCACTTGAAGATGTTAGATCAACAAGTACTGTTGTATTTCTTTCAACGCGATTTCGAGCCATTTTATTGTGCTTGAGATCGATACAAGGAGTTGCTTATTCAGTTTTGGAACCATCGTTTCCCAAGGGAGTATCAACTACTGAACTTCCTCGATGGGTTACTAGCTGCAACAATAAATTGGGTTGAATAAGGAAACGATACTACCTATTTCAACCAACTAACCGTAGACGAAGCCTATCAGTTGTTGGAAGGCGTGATAGAGTTTAATTATCAGAGTTGGAATCATCCAACAAGCTACCAAAGCTTGGGGGATAGTTCTACCGTTTCGGTGCCATGGATTGACATCCCGGACAAACAAGAGAAGTGTTCTCCCACCTTGGAAGAAATATTCTCTGAATTTATGGGAGAGACTCGGGCTTTCTGAAGGGAGACGAAAGATCGTCTCAATGAGTATGAGGTTTGTCTTGACAATATTGAGATGACTTGTACTGAAATTGATGCAACCGTAACGTCTATTCAGACGCAAATCGTTCATCTTATTTGCTAAATTAAGGCCAAGTTAGAAATGGTGGCACTGAGAGACATACACACCGCCAGGAGGAACAGAATACAAGCGGGAGGAACTTGGGTGCATTTTATGATGATGTTTCTATTGAGGAGAAAACCCAAGCGTGGATCGAAGATTCTGATTCTTTACCATTAGATATCTACATTGTGATGCCACCACCGATCCAAGATGATCACATCTATGAGGATCCGATGTGGCTCACTTGTCCTTCACCACCTTCAACACTGTTCATTCTAGCCAACCAAGCACATTAGACAGAAGCGAGTGGAGTTGAAAGTATAGACCAAGCAATGCCAAATATTACCAATCTTGAGGGTGTTCTAAATGAAGACTCATACATGGTGTTGTATGACACATACTATGGGCGAAAGCCGCTCTTTGATGAGCTCTTCTCTATGTCAGGCCAAAGACAATAAATCAAGTGCTTCTTGGGAGGCAACCCAAGTTTAAAAAAAAATTAGATCATCACCACCGACTTCATTTGGAGGCGAGATTGTCTCGCCTCCCAGGTATATGTTCTAAACCCCCTTCGTCACTACAATGCATGCTAAATGTTGAGATCGATGATTGAGTCATTGTGGACACTGACTGTTTTAAGTTTAGGAGTGATGTGTAGTATGTTTAGAATGTTTAATTGTTGTTAGTTCTGTAGATGTAGTTTAATTATATCCATGTTTGTTAGTGTAGTATGTGTTTATGTTTGTAGATATGTTGTTATGTATTGAGTTTTGCATTCATCTGGGGCATTTCCTGATGATGATATTATCCCCTGGTTGTTTTTTGAGGTTAAGGGTAATGCCCATTCATGTGTGTTCTGTGTGCTTGATATGTCGTTTTGGTATCCTAATTTGCATGAGCACGTAGACTCAATGTACAACTATTCAATTGATTTGAGGCCAATTATCCATTAGCCAAATTTATGACAATTTAAGGGATTCTAGAACCTGATTAGAGGAAACTTGAGGCAAAAATTCTAGGCGAGATAGTTCAGGAGATTTGATTTAGGCCTTCATTTTGATTCGCTTGAGCCTTTGAAGCCTACCTTGTAATATGTTTCTCCCTCGTTACCTTGTTGAAGCCTATAAGTCATTTCAATTCTAAACATGTGACAAACAGCCTGGCCGATAAAATGTTTTTCAAACCTAAGTCACTAAACCGAAGGCACAATTTGAGTGAAATAAAGTTAGCATTCGTTTATGCTACTTGAAGTGAGTGGTTAGGTTTTGGGTGAACTATTGATTAGTTAGGTATTCGAGTACTTACTTGTCATTTTTCTTTCATTTTAACCACACCCATGAAATTGTAATAATCGAATAAGTTTGGGGGTGTAGTTCATATTAAAATAAAAAATAAAAAATTTGTAAATATCATTCTACTTCTGTTTCTTTCGACAAGTGAGTAAGACGTTCTTAAATGTATGTTCAAGGTTGTTTTGAATTAATCTATGGGAGTTTGAGAGTGATTGTGAGCCAAGCGTTGTGCCTCGGGTATCGTTAAGTTAATAACGTTAACCTGTTTTATATTCCCAATATACCCTTGGCCAAATCTTCTAAACCGAACGAAGTCCTATTGATCGTTTTGAATTTCCAAGCCTACATTAATGGAGAGTAGAACCCAATCAGGTATATGGATATCCTAATCCTTTACGGTTTAAGTGGTGAGCTTCGCTGGTGGATAATCCGATCTGGTTGTTGGATAGTTATATTATTGAGTTTCGCACACACACTTTGAATGGATCTAGAATGGAGTTTATCATTATTGAATGTTAAAATTCTAGAACACCACATGGTTCATTTTACTCTTGAAATCAATATGATTAGGAGCTAATGGGGGAAAACGTTTTGGTTAGATGAATTTCAAAACTTACACGTTCTTATTTTTTTAGTTCGTTTATGTTTTAAGTTTTTAGTAATTAAATTTATTATTAGTCATGGTAGTTTAATTTATTGTGTGGGTGTTTTTCTCGAGAACTAGCAAAATTCTTAAGTTTGGGGGTATTTGATAGGTGAAATTTATCTATTTATTTTCAAACATAATTTGGTAGTTTTTGCGTATTCTTGTAATGTTTTAATTCGTTTTTATTTGTTTTTATTTATTTTTGTTTAAAGTAGGGGTTAGGACCAAAAAGGGTTGAAAAGCGAGGAAATTAGTTGAAAAACGATCAAGAGGAACAAAAGAAAGAGCAGCAGCTTCACCGTTGTAGTGGTGAAATAATAGAGAGATCAAAAACTTTCTGATCGCTCATCGCTACAGCAGTGAATCCCACCGCTATAGAGGTGAAAGAGTAGAATGCCACTGACTTTCCACTACTGCAACGGTGAGCCTACCGACATCCCCGACTGCTGCAGCGGTGAAGCCCCAGCTGTAAAGTATTTTTTTAGATATTTTCTTAGATATTTTTGTTTCTTTCCCTATTCCATCCATTCCCGACTTTGGAGAACAACATATTAGAACATATTAAGAGTGTTTCTTAAGATCTCTCAACCAACCAAAGAGGAGAAGAGGAAACAAGATTGGAGCGGTTTTTACAGATACTACCTTCAAATAATAGCTATTCTCCCTTGTTTCTCTCTTTATTCTTAACTCGTTTTTGGTTGTTTGATCATGTATATATGGATTATTGTTGAATTTATAGTTATGGCCAAGAGCTAAATGTTAATTATCTATGGGATTGATGTAATTTACTAATATACGTTGTTTGTTTGAATCTGTATTTTGTTAACGGTTATTCTTGCCTATTTGATTGTGTTTACCATTATTTCACTTAATTTATATGCTTGTTAAGATATATTGAGAAATTGGATTTTGATACTCGAGAGAGTTAACCCCGAATTCGGATTAGGGTTTAAACACAACGCGACGATCTAATGACTCGAGAGGTTATTAGAAAGTACGCAATTGATAGTTGTGAAAAATCTATCTATTTCCAATCCGAATTTTTTAGTTTTCGAATACGTTTATAGTTATTTTTATTATGTTTTAATTAGTTTTCATACTTTTTGTATAAATCAGGTGTGCGGGGCAAAAAAATAGGAAACTGGAGCTAAAACGATGAGATCAAACCAAAGCGATTCGAAGTTACGGTGGATAAACAAGCTCGGAGGCTAAAAGATGAAATAGGCCCACCGCTTAGGCGTCTAGACCACCGTCTAAGCGGTGAAGATGCTGAGAAGAGCAAAATGTTACTAACGGACGACCGCCTAGGCGAAGATTCTATCGCCTAGGCAGAAATCCAGCAGAAGACGAAGATGGGCTACTGATAGCCGCTTGCCTAGGCGAAAATCCAACAGAATGTTCTCCCAGTCCACCGCCTAGGCGATCAGACCGAACCAACGTAACTTCGCCTAGGCGAAGAATCCACCGCCTAGGTGGATTTTCCCTGCATGGTCTTGAGATATTTTTAGATATTTTTGAGATATTTTGGCTACAAATACCCCATCTCCTCCCCCTTGGTTGGTGACTCTATTGCCCCCATGGATTTTTTAGCCCCTTAGGGTATATCTAATGGTATATTTAGGAGTTTTAGGTGTGGAGCTCACATCCCGAAGTGGAAAAAATGGTGAATCGATCGTGGAGTGTTCTTAGCGGTTTATCTTCGGACGAGGCTAAGTTATTCGACCGTTTTTTCCTTATTTCTTTATCTTAGGAGCATGTGAGCATGTTTAGCTTGTTCTTTCATGTTTACAGGGCTATGTCCACTAGTTAAATATGGATTGTAGTAGGGATTAACACTATATTTATAAATACGTTGTTTAGATAATTTTCGTGTTTCGTTTGTGATTGTTCTTTGTAGTTTGATTGTATTTATTGTATTGTTTGTTTATTATGCTTGGATTGATAAATAGAGAATACGGGGTTTTGACAAACCCTAGATTCGGATTAGGGTAAACAAACGCCACGATTCTATAACCCGGTTGGGGTTTGAAACGTGGACAATCGATGACGTGGGGCTAGACACACGCTACCTAGGGTCGTTAAGATGTTGAGGGAGACTTTTTTGTTGACTCGAAGTTGCATTATATCCCTCGTCTTACACTCGGAAGAGGTGACGAGGGAGTTTTAGAACGGATATTGTCGATAGGGTAAATACAACGCGACGATCCAATAACCCGGGAGGGAGTTGGATTGTGTGCAATCAATGACGCTGGGCAAGACTCACATGACCTGGGGTCTTTAAGATATTGGGGGGGACTTCTGTGTTGACTCGAAGTCATGTATTCCCCCGTCTTGCACTCGGAAGAGGTGGCGGTAGAGTTTACGTACCAAGGTTGTCAAATAGGTCGAACATCGTAAACGTGAGTAAATCGAGATCGAACACGTATTTGTAAACACGTTAAACCCTGGGCGATTCTTCACCCTAAAACATATTAGCATATTAGTGTAGTTAATTTAGGTTATATTAGTATTAGTTTAATTAATTAAATACATTTGTTTTTACCTAGATAAAATTAGGTCACGACAAATGCGGTATTCGATAGTAACGACAACAATCCCTGTGGATAAGAGTAACCCGCTCTTGATGATCATACTATACTTAAACTTAGACCTCGTATACTTGAAAGTGTAAGTAGCGGCATGTGTTTTGCGCGCTACCAAGTTTTTGGCGCCGTTGCTGGGGATTGTTTTGATGTTATTATCAGAGAAACGCGGTAACAGCCATGGACTTAAGTTTTAGATAGGAGAAACAAGTGTTTCATATTGCCGGGGATTGGCGATTTCGTTAGTATTGATATTGTGTGTAAATGACTTAATTTTACTTTAGGCATTTCTTTGTATATAATTTTTGTTTGTAGTTTTGTTTTTGTTTCTTATGCAGGGTACTTGCCGATGTTAGACCATCGAGTATTGATGCATTCCTTTCGACGGGATTCCAAGTCATTTTTTGTTGCTTGGCCAAGCACATAAGCTGGTGAGGCGTTTCGTTGAAAGATTGAGCCGATCAAAGAAAAACCTCGCCAGTCTTGAGGGCATTATGAAAATGTTGGGCCGAGGACATTAAACCACGCGCTTCTTGAGAGACAACCCAGGGTCAAATTAAGTTAAATCCATCACATCTGACTTGAATCGGAGGCGAGATCCTCTCGCCTACCAGGTAAGTGTTCTAAACACCCTTCGTCAGCATGCCTTAAATTTCATATGTTGAGATTGATGATTGGGATCGCTGAGGACACTGTCCATTTTGAGTTCGAAAGTGATGTGTAGTATTTAGTATTGTTACTTTATGTGTTATTGTTTTTCTCGTATTGCATGTGTGTTTAGGTTAGAATGTGTTTATGTTTTTGTGTTATTGTTTTCATGTTGAGTTTTGTGTTCATCTGGGCCTTTACCCAATGATGATAATTACCCCTAGTTGTTTTCAAGGTCAAGGGTAATACCCATGCATGTGTGATTTTGTGTGCTTGACTATGTTTTTTGGTAAAAATTATTGTAGTACCTAATTTGCACTGGCACATAGACTCAATGTATTTTTATTCAATTGATTTGAGGACGATTATCGATTAACCAAATTCATGACACATTAAAGATTCTAGGACTTGACTGAGGGGAAGCTTGAGACGAAATCCTAGGCGAGGTAGTTCAGGAGACGTGATTTAGGCATTCTCTTTGTCACTTGAGCCTTTTTAAGCCTACCTTGTTACATGTTTATCCCTCATTACCCTGTCGAAGCCTAAATGCAAATTCAATTCAGAACACATAAACTAATACCCTAGTCAGTTGATCATTTTCTAAACCTATATCGTTGAAATTAAAGGCACATTTAAGTGAATTAAGTTAGCCATTGCAAAGGCTTCTTGATGTGAGCGTTGGGTTTAGGGAAAACTTCTAATTGGTTCGGTATTTGAGTACTCACTTGTCGGTTTTCATTTGTATTTCACACACCCCTTCAATTGTAACAATCAAATAAGTTTTGGGGTATGTTCATTGAAAAAAAAAATCGAAAAGAAAAAAAATAAAAATAAAAAAATCAAATGTAAATACGGTTTTTATTTCCGTTTGACAAATGAGTACGTCGGTCTTAAATGCATGTTCAGGATTGTTTCCAATCTTTCTATGGGGGTTCGAGAGTGAATGTGCCAAGCGTTGAGCCTTGGGTAACGTTAAGTTAACAATGTTAACCCATTTCCTATTCCAAATTACCCTTGGCCAAATATACCAAAACCGAACCAAGTTCTAATGATCTTCATGAGCTACTAAACCTACATTAGTGGAGAGTGGACCCCAATCAAGCCTATGGAAATCCTAGTCCTTTACGGTTTAAGTTATGAATTTTGCTGGTCGATAATCCAATCCGATCGTTGTATAGTTATATTAATGAGTCTCGCACTAACACGTTTATAGGATCTAGAATAGCGTTCACCATTATTGTAAGTTGAAAATCTAAAACATTACAGGATATGTGTTACTGCCTGAACTCGATACTACTGGCGGTTGTTGAGGGAAAAATAAATAAGCCGTTAGAAGAATTTAAAACTCGCATGTTGTTATGTTTAGATTATTTTTAGGTTGTTTGTTATTTATTTCAGTTTGTTGTTTTTGTATTTTTTTTCATTTTAGTGTGTGTGTTTGGCTCGAGGACTAGCCAAATTCTAAGTTTGGGGGTAGCAATCCGTGAGGTTGGGGCGAGACTCATGTGACCAAGTGTGGAAATGATGCTATAGGGGGACTTCGGTATTGACAAAGTCGCATATTCATTCACTTTACACTTGAGAGAAGTAGTGAGTGAGTTTTCGATACCTAGATTGTCGGATAGTTTTAATACCATTAATGTAAACTAGATTAGATCAAACACATATATGCCAAGCTAATATATCTGCGAGTCCAGTTGGAAGTTGGTTAGACGACATCGTTGCTTGCAACTTTAACCTTGAGACCGACGTTAATTGACTGTATTATGGAAGCGCAGAAGTCAGATGCCCAATTGAGAATGATCAGAGAGGAAGTGAAAAAGGGTTAAAGAGTCGACTATCGCATCAGAGATAATGATGAAGCCTTGATGTTTGAGAATAGACTATGTGTGCATAATAATGTCAATTTGAAAAAAGATATCTTGGAAAAAGCTTACAGCTCAGCATATGCAATGCATCCAAGCAGTACCAAAATATATGGGGACTTGCGAGAACACTATTGGTGGAATGGAATGAAATGAGAGATTGCAGAATTTGTTGCCAGGTGTCTTGTGTATCAGCAAGTCAAGATCAAGCACCAACGTCCAGGTGGATTATTGCAACCTTTGCCTATCCCAGAATGGAAGTGGGAACATATCACGATCGATTTTGTTTCGGGATTTCCCCATACTCAAAAGGAGCATAATTCCATTTGGGTGATTGTTGATAATCTTACAAAGTCTGCTCATTTTGTGGTTGTGAAAATCATGGACTCCATGGACAAGTATGAAAATTTGTATATTGACGAGATTGTCAAATTGCATGGTGCGCCAATTTCCATAATGTTAGATAGAGATCTGAATTTTACGTTAAAATTATGGCCGAGTCTTCAAGCTGCTCTAGGTACCAAGTCAAAATTTAGTACAACTTTTCATCCTTAGACAGATGTTCAATTAGATCGTACAATTCAGATATTGGAATATATGTTGAGGGGTTGCGTTCTAGAATTTCTAGGTAGTTGGGATGATCATTTAATGTTGATGGAATTTGTTTATAACAATAGCTACTATTCGGCAATTGAAATGGCACTATATGAAGCCTTGTATGGCAGAAGATGCAAAACTCCAGTCTGTTAGACTGAAGTTGGAGAACAAAAATTGTTGATTCTTCATATTGCTTAAATGACGGCAGAAAAGGTAAAAGTAATTTGAGAAAAACTAAAAATTGCTTAGAGTCGGCAAAAACGTTATGCTGACAGGCGTAAATGAGAGTTGGAATTTGAAGTGGGTGATTACGTGCTTTTGCGTATATCCCCGTAGAAGGGCATAATGAGAATTGTGAAGAAGGAAAAGCTAAGTTCGAGGTACATCGGGCTATACGAGATTGTAGAAATGATTGGTACAACAGCCTATCAATTGGCCCTATCGCTAAAGTTGTCAAGATTGCACAATATGTTTCATGTTTCGATACTCAGAAAATATGTATCAGATCATTCGCTTGTATTGACTTCTCAAGAAATCGCATTGAAGGAAGACTTAGCATACGTTGAGGAGCCAGTGCAGATTCTAAGTTGTAAAAATCAAGTGTTGCGGACGAAAACGATTACGTTGGTGAAAATGCTATGGGCAGTCACTCTGTGGAAGAGGCAACATGGGAAAGAGAAATGGAAATGAAAAATAAATGTCCTCATTTATTCATTTAAGGTAACTGATAGGTGTGATCTACCTATATATTTTCAAACTGGTTTTGTTAGTTTTAGAGTATTTTTTATAGTATTTTTATTATGTTTTAATTAGTTTTTATTCTTTTTGTATAAATCAGGTGTGTGGGGGTGAAAAGGTAGGAAAATAGAGCATAAACGATCAGATTAAACCAAGAACGGTCGAAGAACGGTAGAAAAACAAGCACAGAGGCAAGATTCTGAAAAGAAGCCCACCGCCGTAGCATCAGACCTCCGTCATGGCGGTGAAAATGCAGAGAAGGCCAATTCTTGCTGGACGTCCACTGCCGCGGAAGTGAAACTAATGTATGGTCCCTGAATCTACCATTTAGGACATCAATTAACTAACATACTCCACCGCCGCGGCAATCACTCTGCACATTGGATTAGATATTTTTTGGATATTTTACCTATTTAAACCCTTCCTCTCCTCCTCTCTTATAATGGAATCACTTCCTCAGGCCTTAGACTATATTTTAGGGTGAGTTTGAGATATGTTTTAGGGAGAGATCTCAACCAAAGAAAGAAGATGAAGGAGGAAGTGATTGTTCAACGGTTTTAGCGCCAAATCTTTGGATATCGGCTAAGTCGTTCATTTCTTTTCTTTATTTTCTTTATTTCGGTAGTTGTTAGGCATGTTTAGTCTATTCTACATTATTTATATGGTTATGACCATGGGCTAAACATAGGTTGTCTAGGGATTATTAATAAATTTACGAATATGTTGTATGAATAAGTTTGTGTTTCGTTAGCGGATGTTCTTCGTTATTTTGATTGTGTTTATCATTCTTGAATGATTTATATGCTTGGAATAATATATAGAGAATACGGGGTTTGACATTCGGGATAAGTAACCCCGGATTCGGACTAGGTTAAACACAGCGTGACAATCTAATAACCTGGGAGGGAGTTGGATTGTGTGCAATCGATGATGTTGGGGCATAACTCACGTGACCTAGGGTCATTAAGACGGTGATAGGGACTTCTTCATTTACACGAAGTTATGTATTCCCTCGTTTTACACTCAAGAGAGAGGGGGGGAGTTTACGAACTGAGATTGTCGGATAAGTCGAACGTCGTTAACATAAACTAAAATGAGATCGAACACGTATTTGTAAGTGAACCTAATCCCTAGACAATCTATTATCTCAAAACTATCTCAATATTAATATTAGTATAGTTAAATTAGTATTTTAGTATTAGTATTTAATTTTATTCCATTTTTAGCGCTTACATAAAATTTGGTCATGCTAAACACGGTATTCGATAGTAACGAAAACCAATCCCTATGGACACGATAACCCTAAATCGACCAATTTATACTAAAACTTGACCTCGTACACTTGCGAGTGAAAGTAGCGGCGTATTTACGCCCTACCAGTAACTAAAATTTTGGAACGAAATTTCTTTTAGGGGAAAAGGATTGTAAAGTCTAAATTTTTGCACATATATATTTCTAGTTGCATTTTAGGACATTGAGAAAAAATAATGGGGTTCATTGTGCTAGTTAAATTTTACTTTAAAAACTTTAGGGGCTAATATGTTAATTTTAATTTTAACTTTTAAAAGTTTAGAGATTATTAAGTTATTTAAAATATAATTTTAAAAGTTTTGGGATATAATTAATATTTTATTTATTTCAAGAGGGATAATTAATGTAAATAAATAAATAATAAAAAATAAATATATGTGACCAACATTGTTTCCTTCTTAAAGAATGAAACAATACAACCACATATATATGGGGATATGTGTGGTCACAAAAAAAAAAAAAAAAAAGTAAAAAAGGATAAGGCAAGGGCGGTGAACTGGTATATATATATCACGTTTAATTTATGAGACTATTTATACGAACATGTACACATGTATATTTATATGTCAAAAATATATACGTGGATTCGAGAAATATAGTGGGTATAGATATATCTAATTTATGAAGAATATGATTTAAAATAAAAAATTTAAATTGTATTAAAATGACAATTTTTAATATTTCGTTGACTAATGATACTATTAACAATCAACTAATATTTTCTATAAGTTAAATTATTAATAGGAAGAAATTTGTAATCGTTGTTCCAGTAATTTTTGTAAAGTTAATATTGACTTAAGAAATCGGGCGTTTAATAATTTCGTATAATCAAGAAAATTTGGGAATTGGAAAGATTGCATTCTAGAGTCACGCATTGCATATTAGATTTATTTAAATAAATTCTTAGTTTAGGCCATGTCATTGTTAGGCTCACAGGCGACGCCGACCACGTTAGTATTTTGACAATAGTGTTTTCAGTAGCATAAATATTGAGGTGAGTGTATTGTCTTCTATGTAAATTGTTAAATTATATTTTCGTACTAAATTGTGAAAAAAAAAATAAATTATTAAAATGAATGATTTTATAACTTTAGACAGATCCAATAAAAAGTTGATTGTGGAAAAGTGGTTTTTATTATTATACTGCTATGCCATAGTGTGATCTCAACAGGAAAGAATTTTTCTGCCGGATGTTGTTGGTATTAATAGGAGGGCATATCCTGTAAGACGTTGTGTTATGACTTGACAGGAGGGCATATCCTGCAGGTGGTTGATTTATGTTATTGTTGTTGTTGTTGCTGCTGCTGCAGATGATGATGATTATCATCATGATATGGTCATTTATTCTACGTGTTGGCTCCTACCATTAGAGATATTGAATGTCTCTAATATTTATGGAAACATTATATTGCATAATTGTACAGGTTACGGTACCATCATAACTCCCGATCGTGAGGTAAAACAATCCTATGGTTAGTAGGGAAATATGTGTGCGATATTTTGTTATTTATCAAAAAATTTGATTGGTTAGTTTAAATGCATTTATTTTATTGTAATCATATGTTTTGAAAAGTGGTATTCGATAATTATGCTTGATCCATAAATTATTTTTATATTATGAAGATAGTACACCGATAAAATATTTGGTTTCAAGTACTGCAACTAGAGGCGGGTCCACTACTGGCACTAGGTAGAGTCAGAAGGTGATGCCATTTTTGGAGGAGTGGTAGGTCAGGTGTGAACCGTGAAAGGTTCAATTTTTGTAGTTTTGTTATGCATATTTAGGGCACGTATATTTCTGGGTTTTTGATTGGAGTAGAATACCTATCTATTTCTAAATCGAATTTGGTAGTTTTCGAGTGTTTTATTTATATTTAATTGCGTTTTAGTTTGTTTTTAGTTAATTCAGGAGTAGGGATGCAAACAAGCGATAAACGACTAAAAATTGTGGGAAAACAGTGAAGAAATAATGAAAAAAAAAACAAGGTTTCAAGATCATAAGAGCCACCACTGCAGTGGTGAGATTGTAGAGAGTGATGAAAAATGAACAAGAACCACTGCCTAGGCGGAGAAAACCCTGCCTAGGCAAAGAAGCGTCAGAGAGTTGAAGTGTGTTTAAGTGTTGCTCCACTGCCTAGGTGAAGAAAACCATTGCCTAGGCAGTGAACCGTTAGAATGTTTGTGTGCTAGCCCACCGCCTAGGTGGTAAGCAAACCGACTTAACCTCCACCTAGGCGGTCAACTCTGCATAGCGAAAAATATCTTTTAGATATTTTGAAACCTTAGGCATATAATTACCATTCTCCCACATCCATTGAAGACATTTGGGAGGTTTGGACATTGTTGGACACCACTAACCTTAGGAGGTGATCCTTGGCTATTCTTGAAGATGAGATTCGTCATCCCGAGAAGAGGAAACATCGGCGGATTGATCTTTGGCTACAGTGGATCACTCCACTTTAAGATTTGATCTGTCTTTCTTTATTTCTCTCTTTTTAATTTAATGTTTTATTGTAAATGATGATGAATCTCTCTTGCATTAATGCTTATATGGTCAAGATCACGATATATTAGATAAACATTAGCTAGGGATCGGTGTAGTTGTGTAAATACTAGTTTGATGAAATATATGTTTCTTTAATGGTTGTTTGCTTTTAAATCCGATTCTGTTTATCATTTCATGACAACTTCAATATGTTTGTTAAGGTATTAGGGTTGAATTTGAGAATCTAGGGTTTGATGCTCAGAAGAGATAACCCTAGATTCGGACTAAGGTAAACACATCGTTACGATCTAATGACCCGGGAGGGCGTTAGTTAGTGTGCAATCGATGACGTTGGGATAAGACTCACGTGTCCTAGGGTCATTAAGACATTGAGGGGGACCTCTTCGTTGACACGAAGTCGCGTATTCCCCCATTTTACACTCGGAAGAGGTGGCGGAGGAGTTTTAGAATCGAGATTGTCGGATACCATAAACTCTGTTACTGTTAACTAAAACGAAATCAAACATGTATTAAGTGATCGAAATCAATCCCTGGGTAATCAAATTAGTTAGGATTAACCCACTAATTGTAATTTAGCTTAGTTTTAATTAGTTTAATTTAAAAACATTTCTTTAATTGTCTGGATAATAAGAGACTATGCCAATTACAGTATTCAACTTATTTAACCCGTCCTTGTGGGAACGATATCCGACCTTAAAAGATTCACTATATTAAAACTAGACCTTGTGCACTTGCGAGTAGTTAATACGCGAGCATGTAATAAACACTACGCCGTACAAGTTTTTGGCACCGTTTCTTGGGATCGAACCCGGGTCACCAACGTTCGAATGAACCATCATAGGGCCGGATCAGTCCACATTCCCTTCCAAGTTCCTGAAGCCAGTGTCGAAAATATGGCACCACTTCATCTGTGGCAGCCTGATCTCGACCTCTCACCTGTCGGACATATCGAATGAGCGGGCCATTATTTTACATTATATCCTAATGGGAAAACCGATCAACGTCGAACTTCATATACATTCTTCAATTCTGCATACCAGGTCGACAACCGAAGGAGGCCTCTCATTTCTAAACCTATTCACGGAGTTGTTTAGGCAATCGAGGGTGATGATCCCGGGGGATAGCCCGTTGGACTCTATCAATCCCCTTGATACGGCCATTATTGCAAGGATGTTGAAGGAGAGAGCTCAAGGCCAAACATCGAGAGGAGTGGAAGAAGAAGAAGCACAAGCGAGAGGCGAGATAGGGCCTTCTGAAGCTCCAACTCCCGAGGCAACCGGACGGGCCGAGATCGACGGGGTGCCAGTTTATCAAGAACTTCGGGATCTTTGGCAAAGACAATACAAGATATGGACACACCAAGATCAGTACAGACGCTATCAAGATCAAGTAAACCAGCTTATTTGCGAGGGCCTTCGCATCGAGAAACATACTTTTCCGAATATACCGTAGGTACTACCGCACCTTTTGCAACCACCAAAGTTTCCATTCTGACATGATATTAGTGGTGATGATGATCCTTCCCCAGGTGGACAGTAGGAGGTAAGACTCCTATGTCTTATCTCCTAGGTATGTGTTCAAACCCAATATTTTGTTCATGAATGCTATAAATTGTTATTGGGTTCGTTGCTAGACATTGTGGACACTGCCATGTTTAAATTTGGGAGGGTGTTCATCCATTTTTGTGTTTTTGTAGAAGAAGGATGAACAATTGTTTTAATTTTTTTATGTATTTAATTTAAATGTTTTATGTTATGTAGACTTTAACTAAATAGTTTAAGTTGTAGTTTAATTTTCAAGTTTTTTGCATGTTAAATGCTTAGTTTAGTTTATGTATGTTAGTATTTAGATTTAATAAAGTATTGTGTATGTATGAAGTCGTATGTGCATGTTGAGTTTTTGTGTTCATCTAGGGCCGTTTCCCGATCATGAAAATTATCTCTTAATTGTATATTGAAGTTAGGGATAATGCTAGTCATGTGTGTTTTGTGTGCTTAGCATGTCAATTAGGTAAAAATTATTATGATCCTTCAATCGCACGATCGCATGGACTCAGTGTACAATTATTTGAATGAATTGACGTTAATTATTCAGTAATAAGTTCATGACACAAATGAGGAATCTAGAACTTGATTTGGGGGTAGACTTGAGGCGAAATTATAGGTGAGGTAATTCCGGAGGCATGATTTAGGCCTTCACTTTTATCGCTTGAACCTTTTGAAGCTAACCTGAAATATTTATTCCCTCGTTCCCCTGTCGAAGCCGACAATCTTTTCAATTCTGAACACGTATCAATACTCTATCCAATTAAATTTTTCCAAACTATTGTCACTAAGCCTAAAAGTAAAAATTGAGCGAAATCAAGTTGCATAGACTAATATTAACTTAAAGTGAGCGATTGGGGTTTCAGATGAATTGTTATTGGGTCGGTATTAGCGTATTCACTTGTACAAATTCGAATAAGTTTGGGGGTGTAACAATGTTTAAAAAAAAAAAAAACTATGAGAATATAGTTTTTAATTATGTTTCTTTCGACAAGTAAATACAATGTTCTTAAATTCTTGTTCAGGGTTGTGTTTATGTGGGGTTATGAGAGAGCGATAGCGATAAGTGTTTGTACCTCAGGTATCGTTTTATCTTAACAATTTGCTATTTTCTATTCCGGCGATAACCTTGGTCGTTCTCCAAAGCCAAACCAAGCCCTATTATCTTTGAAAATGTCCGAACCTACATTAGTGGATAGTCGAGCCCAGTCAAGCGTATGGTTTTCTTAAATCCTTCAAGGTTTAAGTCATGAACTTCTCTACTGAATGATCCAATCTGGAGTTTGGTTAGTTATACATTTGAGGTCTCACACACACACATTTCAATGGATCTAGAATGCTTTTTATTGATATTGATTGTTGAAATTCTATAACACCACTTGGTGTGTATTATTTCCCGAACTTGATCAGATTGAGGGTTGTTGAGGGAGGACCAACTTGGTCTCTTCGATTGAATTTGGAACTCGCATGTATATACTTTTTCTTTGTTAAAGTTTTTCATTTTTATATTAGTCGTAGGTTAATTAGGGTAGTTAGTTTAATTTAGTGTTAGGGTGGTTTGCTCGAGAACTAGCAAAATTCCAAGTTTGGGGGTATTTGATAATTTTAGAATACCTATCTACTTCTAAACTGGATTTGGTAGTTTTCGAGTGTTTTATTTATATTTAATTGCATTTTAGTTTGTTTTTAGTTAATTCAGGTGTAGGGATGCAAACAAGCGACAAATGAGCAAAAATAGTAGAAAAACGGTGAAGAAATGATGAAAAAAATAAGGTTTCAAGATCACAAGAGCCACAGCCGCGGCAAGAAAGCCACCACCGCAGCGGTGAGATTGCAGAGAGTGCTGAAAAATGAACAAGAACCACCGCCTAGGCGGAGAAGTATCAGAGAGTTGGAGTGTATTTAAGTGCTGCTCCACTGCCTAGGGTAAGAAAACCACCACCTAGGCAGTGAACCGTCAGAATGTTTGTGTGCCAGCCCACCACCTAGGTGGAGAAAACCACTGCCTAGGCAGTAAGCAAACCGACTTAACCTCCGCCTAGGCAGTCAGCTCTGCACAGAGGAAAATATCTTTTAGATATTTTTGAAATCTTAGGCCTATAAATACCATTCTTCCACATCCATTGAAGACACTTGGGAGGTCTGGACACTATTGGATGACCCTAACCATTGGAGGTTATCCTTGGCCATTCTTGAAGAAGAGATTCATCATCCCAAGAAGAAGAAACATCGACAGATTGATAATTGGCGACAGTGGATCACTCCACTTTAAGATTTGATCTTTCTCTCTTTATCTCGTTGTAATTTAATGTTTTATTATAAATGATGATGAATATCTCTTGTATTAATTCTTATATGGTCAACATCACGATAGATTACATAAACATTAACTAGGGATCGGTGTAGTTGTGTAAATACTAGTTTGATGAAATATATGTTTCTTTAACGGTTGTTTGCTTTTAAATCCGATTGTGTTTATCATTTTATGCCAACTTCAATATGCTTGTTAAGGTATTAGGGTTGGATTTGAGAATCTAGGATTTGACGCTCGGAAGAGGTAATCCTAGATTCGGACTAGGGTAAACACATCGATACTATCTAACAACCCGGAAAGGCATTAGTTAGTGTGCAATCGATGACATTGGGGCAAAACTCACATGGCCTAGGGTCGTTAAGACATTGAGGGGGACCTCTTCATTGACACGAAGTCACGTATTATCTTATTTTACACTCAGAAGAGGTGGCGAAGGAGTTTTAGAACCAAGATTGTCAGATACCATAAACTCTGTTATTGTTAACTAAAATGAAATCAAACATGTATTAAGTGAATGAAATCAATCCCTAGGTAATCAGCTTAGTTAGGATTAATCCACTAATTGTAATTTAGCCTAGTTTTAATTAATTTAATTTAAAAACATTTCTTTTACCGTCTAGATAATAGGAGACTATGCCAATTGCAGTATTCAACTTATTCAACCCGTCCCTGTGGGAACGATATCCGATCTTAAAAGATCCACTATATTAAAACTAGACCTCGTGCACTTGCGAGTAGTCAATACGTGACCGTGTGACAAACGCTATGCCGTACAGTTTTCAAGTTGGTAAATATTTAAAAAAAAATCTACATTAGTACATATTTATATATATGATGTTGATCAAGTCGACATCATGCCCAGACAAGGAGTCGGGGGCCCTGGGTGGGGTGTTACACATACACACATACCATTTAGTAAGAGAGAAAGCAAATGAGAGAGAGAGTGTGTGTGCTTTCATATTTTTTTTATTTTCATTTACATATATACATATGTGTTAAACGTAATGTTTTGATAGATAATTAAACGATGATGTTTTATGGAACTAATATTTTTTTTATTGAGTGTTTTTAGATTTAAGTTCCATATGTTGAAATGAGAAAAAGATTTGATCGAAAATAATAGTTGTTGAATAATTCATAACGGGTTCAAGATGATGGCAATGAAAATTTGAAGAGTATTGAAGACATTGAGTTTTGTCCCAACGTCATAGATTGTCCACAATCCTAACCCCGACCGGGTTATTGGATCGTGGCGTTTGTTTATTCTAGTATGAATCCGGGATTTGTCAAACCCCATATTCTTGATATGTAAGTCTAAGCACAATAAACAAACAATATGATAAACATACTCAAACATTAAAGAACAATCATTAAAGAAACGCAACTAAACCAAAACTACGTTTTTCATAAACAATATGTTAATCCCATACATAATCCACCTTTAACCTAAGGCCATAGCCATTTATACAATTACAACTAGGCTAAACATGCTCCAACATACAAAGAAGATAATAAATAAAAGGAAAAATGGGTGAACTTAGTTGATATCTGAAGATTAGCCGCTAAAACCGTCCACCGAACGATTCTTCTTCTCCATGTGTTGATCTTCTCCTTTAGATATGTTTGAGCACTCCCCATACCCTCTCTATATCCTAACCTAACCCTTAAGGGCTGTAATGGTCGGAGAGAAGCAAAGAAGGAAGGAGGAAAGGGGTATAACTAGACAAAATATCTAAATAAATATCTAACACTGTGCAGTGGCTGACCGCCGCAGCGGTGAAGTATGTCGGTTAAGGTTCGCCTAGGCAATGGAGTAGGTGGTGGACTAGGATAACAATCTGCTGGATTTTTGCCTAGGCGGTGATCCGTCAGTAGCAATTGTCTTCTCAGCATTTTCATCGTCGTGATGGTGGTCTGGATGCTGTGACGGTGGGCTTGTTTGCAGAATCTTGCCGCCTTGCTCATTTTTCTATCGTTCTCCGATCGTTCTCGATACAATTTGATCGTTTATGCTCTAATTTCATACCTTTTCACCCCACGCACCTATTTTAATACAAAAAGAATAAAAACATATTAAAACATATAAAAATAACTATAAAACTACTCTAAAACTAACAAAATCGGTTCAAAAATACGTAGGTAGATCACACCTATCATTCTCTGTAACCACTTGAGCTTCAAACACCCATTCCTAATCTTACCCACTGGAGACTCCACTCCAAGGAGCTCGACACAAAGTGTCTACCAGCTGTGTACCAGTCGTAAGTCATTAGGGGCGATAACCAGCTTCCCATGCACGGGTAACCCCAACAAGACGGACACGTCCTGTAGTGTAATAGTCATCTCCCCCAACAGGTAGATGGAAAGTATGCATCTCTGGATGCCATCTCTCTACCAACGCAGTTATGAGGACCTTATCTAATCGCTTCGGCCACAACCTGAATGGGTTGTACAAACCGACTGATTCTATCAACTCTATAACTCGAGGGAGACATTTTCTTTCTATTCTCCTACATCAAATCCAGCACAGTAAAAAAAACCAATATCCACAATCATTAAAGAAAACACAATAAATAACATTAAAATTTAAAAAAACTAAAATAAAAAAATTAATGTAATAACCTAAATATTTACCTGTGCTGCCCAGACTAGTTCGGACCTATACTCTGCCTGCAGGTGTAGAACTGAAATACCTACGGGCCTAGGGATTGACATAGCTGAATTTTTTTCTCGCAACACTTGTGTCAAATTTTTTAGTACGAAATTAAAATTTAATCACATTTACAAACAAAATATAACATTCATTATAAAGAAATGTGTGCAACAAGTGCATGAAATTTATAATACATAAAAGTTGACATAACAAACAAATAAAGTAGCGTAAAGTTTATTATAATCAACCGACAAGATCATTTGGGTGTATGGCGGGGTCGGGATAGATACCTCCGCCTATCATGTCCAGTCTGAGAACATAAACCACATCGATTTGTCATTATTCTTTGCAATTGATCCATCTTGTTTTGAATGCGAGTGGAATTTGGTCGACCATGATGCACAACTCTTAGTCTATTATGGTCTAGAATCAAGTTCAGAAAATTGGTCTATGGCCAGTAATCCTCGTGAATAATTGATAGGTGTAATTTATCTATATATTTTCAAACCAAATTTGGTAGTCTATTATTATTATTATTATTATTATTATTATTATTATTATTATTATTATTATTATTATTATTATTATAGTGTTTTAATATATTTTAATTCATTTTTATTTGTTTGTATGTAAATCAGGTGTTTGGGACGAAAAGGGATGAAAACGGTCTATAAACGAGCAATTCGGTGGAACGTTGGTGGAAGAACGGTGGAAAAATAAACAAAAAGGCAAGTTCAAGAATGCAGGCCCACCGCTATTGCGGTCAATCAAACAGAAACCTTCTGCCCAACCACCGTCGCAACGGTGAACTTCACCACTACAGCGGTCAATTGCCAATAGACCTACTGACTTCCACTGCTGCAGCGATCCGACGCCAACAGGAATAGATATTTTGGGATATTTTGAAGATCTTTTGGATCCCTCTTTTAATCCCTTCTTTCCCAACACAATAAGCACATTTTTGAGAGACTTGAGAGCTCCAAGATCATATCAACCAAGAGAAGAACACAAATCCAAGAAGAGGAAACAAGATTGGAGCAGTTTTTACAGATATGGAAGCGTTGATTCTTTAGATTTGGCTACTCTCCCTTTGTTCCTTTATTTATTTCTTAGTTTGGTTGGTAGTTTTGATTATGTTTAGCTTGTATATTGTTGAATATAGGGTTGTGTCCATGTATAGCTAAACATATATTGTCTAGGGCTTGATGTAGTTCATGAAAACGTGCTTTAAATAAATCAATGTTTTGTTAATGGTTGTTCTTCATTATCTAACTGTGTTTACCATTTTATTACTTCCATTATATGTTTGTTATGATATATTGAGAATACGGGGTTTGAAACTTGGGAGAGGTAATCCTGAATTCAAACTACGGTTTAAACACAACATGACGATTTAATGACTCAGGAGAGTATTAGAAAGTATGAAATCCATGAGGTTGGGGAGAGACTCATGTGATCAGTGTCATATAGACGCTAGATGGGGACGTCGGCATTGACGCGAAGTCTCATATTCATTCACTTTATAATCGGAAGAGGTAGTGAGTGAGATTTCGATACCTATATTGTCAGATAGTGTGAATGTCGTTAATGTAAACTAGATTGAATTGAATACATATTAGTGAATGAAGTTAATCCCAGGAAAATTTACTCCCATTAACATCAATATTAGTATAATTAGTTTAATTTAGTTTAGTATATTTTATTAACAAAAACTTAATTTGAGTCGCCTAGATAAAATCTGGTTATGACAATCGCAGTACTTAACAATAATCTATTCTAATCTCTGTAGATACGACAACCCTTACTCTTCCCACTTTACTAAAACTTGACCCGTACACTTGCATTGAAAGTAGCGACGTAATGTTTCGCTACCAAGTTTTTGGCGCCGTTGCTGGGGATTGGTTTTTAGATTGTTATTGATATTGTGAGTAAATAACTTGATTTTAATTTAGGCATTTATTTTATTTTTAATTTTTGTTTTTAGTTTTGTTTTTCATGCAAGGTACTTGAAGATGTCTCATCAACGAGTGTTGTTGAATTTCTTTCAATGAGATTTTGAGCCATTTTATTGTGCTTAGGATCGATACAAGGAGTTTCTAATCCGGTTCCCAAACCATCGTTTCCCAAGAGAATGTCAACTACTGAACTTCCTCGATGAGTTACTAGCCGTAACAAGAAATTGAGTTGAAGGAGGAAACGGTACCATCTCTTTCGACCAACTAACTGCGGAAGAAGCATATTGGTTGTTGGAAGATATGGCGGAGTTTGATTATCAGAGTTGGAATTATTCAATAAACTACTAAATCTTGGGAGATAGTTCCAACATTTCGGCACCATGGATTGACACTCCGAACCAAAATATTGAGTCTTCTCCCACCTTGGAAGAAATGTTTGCTGAATTTATAGGGGAGACTCAAGCTTTCTGGAGGCAAATAAATGATCATCTTAACAAGCATGAGAATCGTCTTGACAATATTGCAACGACTGGTGTTAAAATTGATATGACCATAACATCTCTTCAGACGCAAATCGGTCAGCTTATCTGCCTTATTAAGGCCGAGTAAAAATGGTGGCTGGTAGCGGAATATTATGTTGCTACTTTCACCGCAAGTATACGGGTCAAGTTTTAGTATAATGGGAAGAGTAAGGGTTGTCGTATCCATAGAGATTGGATTAAACTATCGTCAAGTACCGCAATTATCATAACCTAACTTTATCTAGGTGATTCAAAGTTAGATTTTTTTGTTTTATAAATAATATACTAAACTAATTAACTAATTAAACTAAAATACTATAATACTAATATGACGTTTAAGGGAATATATTGTCTAGGGATAAATTTTGTTCACTTAAACATGTTCGATTCAATCTAGTTTACATTAACGACATTCAAATCTATTCGACAATCTATGTATCAAAAACTCACTCACTACGTCTCCCAAGAGTAAAGTGAATGAATATGCGACTTCGCATCAATGCCGAAGTCCCCATCTAACATCTATACGACACTTGGTCACATGAGTCTCACCTCAACCTCACGGATTACACACTTTCTAATGCCCTCCCGGGTCATTAGATCATCGTGTTGTGTTTAAACTCTAGTCCAAATCCAGTGTCAACTCTCCCAAGTGTCAAACTCCGTATTCTTAAAACCAACCCTAATTCCATAACAAGCATATCAAGATTGTAATAAAATGGGAAACACAATCGGATTTAGACAAACAACCGTTAAAGAAACATTGATTTATTCAAAGCACATTTTCATGAACTACATCAAGCCCTAAACAATATATGTTTAACTACTCATGGATATCACCACATATGCAACAATAAACAAACTAAACATAATCAAAACTACCAACCAAACATAGAAATAAAGAGAGAAACAAATGAGACAATCCATTATCCGAAGAATCGATGCTAAAATCGCTCTGATATCGTTTCCTTTTCTTGGATTTGTGATACTTGGTTGATATGGTTTGGAGCTCCCAAAATGTTCCAAAAAATGTCCTTTATGTGTGGGAGCAAGCGGCAATACATATGGGATCCAAAATATCAAGCAAATATCCCAATATATCTATTATAGCTGTTGTTAGAGTACTGCAGTAGTGCGAAGCGAGATTGTATCGCCTTCTAGGTATGTGTTTAAAACCCCATTCGTCAATATAATGCATGCTATTTGTTGAGTTGGATGTTGGGTCACTGTGGACACTACCCATTCTGAGTTTTGGGGGGGGGGGGGGGGGGGGGGATATTTTGTATGGTTTATAGTATGATATATTTTTGTTAGTTATATAGTTAAGTTAAATTGTTTTTATGTAAGCATATTTGTTTAGTAGTAGTATAAATGTGTCGATGTTTGTAGTAGTTGTTGTGTGTTGAGTTTTGTAGTTCATCTGCGCCATTACCTGATGATGATATTATCCCCTAGTTGTTTTTTGAGGTCAAGAGTAATGCCCATTCATTTGTGTTCTGTGTGCTTGACTTTTCATTTTGGTAAAAGTTATGGTGGATCCTAATTTGCACGAGCACGTAGACTCAATGTACTAGCTATCCAATTGATTTGATGCCGATTATTTAGTAGGAAGTTCATGAAAATTTTAGGGATTTTAGAACCTGACTGGGAAAAACTTGAGGTGAAATCCTATGCGAGGTAGTTTAGGAGACATGATTTAGGCAGTCATTTTGATTACTTGAGCCTTTGAAGCTTACCATGCTATATGTTTTATCCCTCGTTACCCTATCGAAGCCTGTAAGCCGTTTCAATTCTGAACATGTAACAAATGCCCTGGCCAATAAAACTTTTTCCAAACCTAAGTCACTAAACCTAAGGCATAATTTGAGTTTAAATCAAGTTAGTATTTTTATACTACTTGAAGTGAGCGGTTGGGTTTAGGGCAAACTTTTGATTAGTTCGGTATTTGCGTACTCACTTGTCATTTTTCTATCGTTTTCCCACACCCTTGAAATTGTACAAATCAAATAAGTTTGGGGGGTATGGTATGTTAAAAAAACGTAAATATAGTTCAATTTTAATTTCTTTTAACAGGTACTACGCTTTAAATGTTTGTTCAGGGTTATTTCAAATTTATCTTTGGGGTTACAAGAATGATTGAGCGCCAAGCGTTGTGCCTCGGGTATCGTTGAGTTATAACGTTTACCTATTTTCTATTCTTGATATACCCTTGGTCATATACCTAAAATCGAACCAAGTCCTATTGATCTTTTTGAATTTCCAAGCCTACATTAGTGGAGAGTGGAACTCAGTCAGGTATATGGATATCCTAATCCTTTATGGTTTAAGTCATGAGCTTCGTTGGTGGATAATCCAATCCGGTCTTTGGATGGTTATATTATTGTGTTTCGCACATACACTTGAACAGGATCTAGAATGGCGTTTATCGTTATTTAATGTTGAAATTCTAGAACACCACATGGTGCGTTTTACTCTTAAACTCGATATGATTGGGGGCTGTTGAGGGAAAACATTTTGTTCGGAATAGTTTAATTCAAAACTCGCATGCCGTTGTTTGTGTTTTTATTCGTTTTTAGTAATTGTGTTAGTTAAATAATTGTGTTTGTTTATTTTAGTGTGAGTGATTTGCTCGAGGACTAGCGAAATTCTAAGTTTGGGGGTATTTGATAGGTGTAATTTATTTATATATTTCCAAACTGGTTTTGTTAGTTTTCAAGTATTATTATAGTGTTTTAATATGTTTTAATTCGTTTTTATTTGTTTGCACATAAATCAAGTGTTTGGGACGAAAATGGATGAAAATAGTCAATAAACGAGCAATTCGATGGAACGTCGGAGGAAGAACGATGGAAAAATGAGCAAAACAGGCAAGTTCAAGAATGCAAGCCCTTTGCTACAGCGGTGAAACCACCACTGCAATGGTCAATCGAATAGAAACCTTCTGCCCAACTACCGCTGCAGCGGTTAGCTGCAAGTGGACCTACTGACTTGCAGCAGTTCGACACTTGCTAGAATAGATATTTTAGGGTATTTTGAAGATATTTTGTATCCCTCTTTTAATCCCTTCTTGCCCAACAAAATAGGCATATGTTTGGGAGTCTTCAAAGCTCCAAGATCATATCAACCAGGGGAAGAACACAAATCCAAGAAGAGGAAACAAGATCGAAGGAAATTTTACGGATGTGGAAGCGTCGATTCTTCAGATTTGGCTACTCTCCCTTTGTTTTCTCTTTATTTATTAGTTTGGTTGGTAGTTTTGGTTATGTTTAGCTTGTATATTGTTGAATATAGGGTTATAACCATGTATAGCTAAACATATATTGTCTAGGGCTTGATGTAGTTTATGAAAATGTGCTTTGAATAAATCAATGTTTTGTTAACGGTTGTTCTTCATTATCCGATTGTGTTTACCGTTTTATTACTTCTATTATATGCTTGTTATGATATATTGAGAATATGGAGTTTAACACTCAGGAGAAGTAACCCCGGATTCGGACTAGGGTTTAATCACAACGTGACGATCTAATAACTCGGGAGAGTATTAGAAAGTATTCAATCCATGAGGTTGGAGTGCGACTCATGTGATCAGTGTCATATAGACGCTAGATGGGGACATCTGAGTTAACGTAAAGTCGCATATTCATTCATTTTACACTCGAAAGAGGTAGTGAGTGAGATTTCGAGACCTAGATTGTCAGACAGTGTGAATGTCGTTAATGTAAATTAGATTGAATTGAACACGTATTAGTGAACGAAATTAATCCCTAGACAATTTACTCCCATTAACATCAATATTAGTATAATTAGTTTAATTTAGTTTAGTTTGAATTTGTGTCGCAGTACCTGCATTCCAAGTAAGATATTTGAGATCCTGATTTTTAGCAATCTTGTTGAAATTGCTACAAAGGTGCCTCAAACAAAATCGGTGATATCGAGGGGCTCGTTCTGTTGATTAAGCCAGAGACTGTCAATTGCACTAGTAATGCCGAAGTGTCTATCAGATATCAATGGCACCTCATGACAATCACCAATAATGTAGCGCTTAAGCATGTAGATGAACCATCGCCAGCAATGGTAGTCCTCCGTCGGTACGACGGCGAAATCCAAATGATAGCACTTAATTGACGATGTCATTCCAATGGTGATTAAGATCTTCCCCTCGTATTTACAATACAAATGGGTCTTATCAATCGTGATGACTGGGTGACAATAATACCATCCGTCAACTAAAGCTTTAAATGCCCAAAATACCATGTCGAACGTCCTGTAGCCAGGCATATCAGTCAACACAGTACCTCACTCGATAATCGTAGCCGGATTGTAATGATGCAACACGACCATAAACTTTGGCAACTTCCTATATGATTCGTCCCAATCTCTGAACAAGGTCTTGATGGCTTTAGATCTAGCCAACCAAGCTTTTCGGTAGGAGATGGAGAATCCCATAGACTCTTTGACATAAGCCACAATGACGTCAATCTTCAATTATGAATCCTGTTCGACTTGTCCAAGTATTAGGTTTGAAAAGAGTCCTGAATCCAAATTTTTACGATCTAAGGTAGTACGATTATAGAAACATGTGTGCTTCACCTCATACTACGTAATCTGAAACATACCGTGCCTTTTTTTCCTACTCACCCGCAATCTCTAACCGCATCCATGCAAACAATAAACCGACCAGAGCTTGTTATTCGTTTCCAACACATAGAACTCTTTGTTCTTCTTGACGTGATAATATTTGACAGCCTGTTGGACATATTCCTTGTCCTTAAAGACCATACCAGTACAAAATTCGTCCATCTCCGGTGTCCAGAAATTCTTCCGCAACTTCGGCTCATATATATCCATGTCATCGTTGTCACCCCAGTCCAAGTTATTGAAAAATGCAATAACCCTGTCCAACTCCAATTGTTAATTCTGACTCCCTTGCCCGCTAGGCCCAATATCTAGATCTTCATCTGGCTCAAACGCAACATCCGCATCTAACTCTTCTTCTGGCACACCGTAAATACTATTAATTGTGAAAAACTCACTACTAGAATTACTTGTGTTGTCTTGCAATGGACTACTCGACAAATAATGGTGATATGAAGGAGTAGAGCTGGTACCGTGATCACGGTCAATCATACTATGAGAATGATCTTATTCTGAAATATAGGGGTTGTGACGGTGTAATTAGACTCAAGTAATTGGGGGTGGGACATGGGAGTACTGTGGGAATAATATTGTTCTAGAATGTAAGGGGTTGGGACGATGTAATTAGATTAGACAGCTTGGGGGACGGTGCTGAAAAATTTCCCGTCAGATTGGGTATTGTACGGATTGAAACACAGAGTTATTAAGTTGGTAGAATGACCACTTTGGGGGGAAAATTCAGACCATCATCAAATGCTCATTTTACCTCTACATATACGTCAACAGGAAGAAGCGAGGGTATGTAAAGAGGTAACTCAAGCACTTCATTTAATGTTGAGTCATCACAGATAAAAAACAAAGTATATTTATAATTTTCCCCCAAAAATATCCATCGGTATCCTACACATTAGTTTCAAATTTCCAGTAGCCCCATCCAAGAACACACGGTTTCAACATCTCAATTAATTCATTTAAGATTGTTCCTCTACGAACAACTAAAGATTTTACAGCTGATGTACTGTAACAAACTCCAAACTCGGTACCTTCCAATATTCTACCACCCCAATACAATAACAACCGAACGTGATCCATTTCAAGCGGCTATCATTTCACAAGGCAAAACAAAACAAGAACATATTACCGTAAACTAAAACTCAATCACAAAAGTATGTTCATATTCCAATGTTTATAGTGTTCATTTTTTATGGGTTTGCGTAATTTATTTTCAATCCTTAACATTTTACTTATTTTTAATTTATTCAATAATTATTTTAACTTTAACTCTAAATCGAATATAAATGTCACGTCAAGTTAATATCAACTGAATAGATTCAATTAATTTGAGGGACCAAAGTGCACAATTTGTAATTACACATTTTTAATTTAAACAACTAAATTAAACTTGTTATATATACTTGACAAATTAAATTTATATTTTCAAAATATTATTTTATATAAGTTTAATATTTAATATTTTTCTAATTTGTCAAACTTGTAGGGGACAAAATGCATATTTTTTAATTAAAAAATTAAACTCAAATTAACTTACAATTTATTTTAAAACAATATATTTTAATTTATATTTTTCTAATTTATCAAGTTCTGAGGGGTCAAAGTGCACAAATTTTAATTGAATATTTTTTAATGAAACAACTAAATTCCAAAATTAAACTAACTAATTAACAATTTTAACTAAATTCAAAAATAAACTAACTAACAATTTATTTTAAAACAATACATTAAAAATTATATTTTTCTAATTTTCATACTTTGAGGGGCCAAAATGCATATTTTTAATTAAACAAATAAATTAAAAAATTAAACTCAAATTAACTTACAATTTATTTTAAACCAATAGATTTTAATTTATATTTTTCCAATTTGTCAAACTTTGAGGGTCAAAGTGCACAATTTTTAATTAAATAAATAAATTCAAATATTAAACTAACTAATTAACAATTTTAACTAAATTCAAAAATTAAACTAACTAACCATTTATTTTAAAACAATATATTCTAATTTATATTTTTCTAATTTTCAAACTTTAAGGGGCCAAAGTGCATATTTTTTAATTAAACATTTTTTAATTAAATAGCTAAATTCAAAAATTAAACTAACTAACTAATAATTTTTTAAAATAATATATTAATTTATATTTTCCTACACATGTAAAAGGGGTCAAAAGTGCAATTTTTAATTTAACAACTAAATTAGCAAATTAAACTGACCAACTAACTAACTAACAAATTAAACAACTAAACCAACAAATTAAACAACTAAAATAACTAACTAACAAAACAAACAAACTAATTAACAAATTAAATAAGTAAATAACATACTAATTAAAATTAAACTAACCTCTAATGCTTTTTTAATGTTTTAAAAAAACCTAAATTAACAACTAAACTAATTAATTAACTAACTAAGTATTTTTTTAAACAATATCTTATAATGTGTGAAAAACAAGTAAATTAATTAAACTAACAAATAACAAATAAACTAAATAATTAAACAAGTCAAAAACATACTAATTAAACTAACAAATAAATTAAACAAAAAAATAAAAACAAACTTACCTCTTTGTAGTAGGGGGAAGAAGTTGTCAAATTTTGAAGAAGAAAATTGGCCAAATACTTAAGAAGGCAAATGAACTTTGAGGAAAGAGGCAATATAAATGAGGAAGGAAGAGTATAGGAAGAGCTGAAATGCAGATAGTATGAATGAGGAAGGAATGACAGTATGAATGAGGAAGGAAGTGAGATGTTATAGGCCTCTGGTCCCGGTGTTAACAACACCGGGACCAAAGGAACCTGCAGCTGCAAGCCTGCAACTGCAGGCTGGTCATTGTTCAGCTACAAAAGCAGCTGCAAAATACAGTCTGGTCAAACGATACAATGTACCTTTTGACCATTACAAACGGCACACCATCGTTTGTGCAACAATGGTGTGCGGTGTCAAATGGTCCCGACGTTGTGAATGCCGGGATCATTAAATATTTAAAAAATAATAATATTTTATGATCCTGGCGTTCACAATACTGAGATCATTTGAAATAATAAAAAAAAAACAAATTATAAGTAATTCCGGTGTTTGGAACACCGGGATCTTAGTCTTGGTGTTCCCAACACCGGATGCTTGGCTCTTGTAATAAAATCCCCATACACGTGTTTTCAGAAAGTATGTATTAAAATAATATTTATTACGTAAAGAACTCGTCCAGGGCCCGCTCAGCCCGCCCAGCCTGGTCCTATTTTTTAGGGCTTGGGCTTTAGTTTTAAGCCCATGTATAAGACTTGGGCTTTGATTTTTAGGCCCGATCAAATTTAGGGCCTAACCCACACACATTAAACAAAATTAATCCTAGTTCATTGCATTTCATCCGCCGCTTACTGCCACGTGCCTACCTCTTCAATCTCCATTCTCGAAACCTCTTTCCTTCCTCCCTACCTGTATTTCCTCATCGCTGCCATTTATCATGCTCATTCTCCGCCACCGCCGATCGCTTCTATTAGTCGATTTTGTTTGTCATTGATTGCTTTCTTCGCCGCGAGTCTCGCCATGTCGTTGATGACTTTTATATTTTAGTGTTTATGTCTATATTTATATATTGGTGTTTATGTTTAAAATTTAAAAAATATAAAAATATAGGGCCAAGGTTGGGCTTGATTTTCTTTTGTAGGGTCGGGTTTAGGCATGAAAGTAGGGCCCTATCATAGGGTTGGGTCGGTCTATGGCCTAATATTTTTTTTGTAATACCCTAGCTCAAGCTCAACCCATGACCACCTCTAAAATTTTGTGGTAATTATTTAAGCATTTTATTAAAAGATTATTTTGTTTATTATTTTATAATTTATTAAAGTTAAATTTGACTATTGATACGTCAGTGTGTGCGCATATAAATTTTTAATACTAGCTATTTGTATAATAGAATTAGGGATGGCAAAAAAATCCAAACCGACGGATAACCAAGAGAAACCGAACCAAATGGGCCGAGTTAAAACAGACTAAATGGTTTTGGTTTTGGTTTTGGGATAGTAACCGCATAACCGAACCGTGAGCCGAACCATGTAATCGATATATATATATATATATATATGCTTATCAGCAAGCGGTTGCAAAGATTTATTTCATTCGCTCCATCAGTTCTCAGATTATCTCTTCACTCTTCAACTCTTCTCTTCATTTTGCACGTTCACTCTTCCTCTTGGTTTCCTATCATATCTCAACTATCGTCTCTCGACCACCAATTGCTCATCAATTCCTCTCCTCGATTCATTAATCGCTCAATTTGTCAACGTCGTCACTCAATTAGTTATAATTTTTTTCATATATAAGAAACAATGGTCCGTGATTTCGGTTTTGGTTTTTTATAAAATTTAAAAATCTTAAACGATTTCAGGGTTTTAGTTAAAATTAAATGGTCCAGTTGTAAAACTGTTTTAAAAAAATCGACGATTTTAGTTTTATATATGTTAAACAGTTTTAGCTTTGGTTTTGTATGAAACTAAGCCGAACCCAGACCGTTGACATCCCTAGATAGGATATATGGTTTAGTACTAAATTAAGAGATCTGTTAATAGAAAAATCTTTCATAAAAAAAATTTGTGTATAATTTTTTTTTTTTAAAGTCATTTAGAGTTTAGCACTCATTAAAATAAATTAGTTAACATATGGGCCACAATACTTCTGTGTAAAAAGTATCAGACATTATTATTGATCCACCAAACATATAAATGGAAAAATACATTTTAAACCTTCTAGGTATTGAGCATTTCATTTTAAACCCCCTAGGTATAAGCATGTTTTTAAACGACCCTTCTGTCAAAAAATCGGTCAAAAATAACATAATAGGAGGGAAAATAGTATTTTCACATATTTTTAATTTTTAAATCATTCTTTAACTTTTCTTTTCTTTTTTTCTTTTTCTTCTTCTGTTTTTCTTCACTTTTCTCTCTCTTTTCTTCACCGGAGCAAAACCTACACACAAACAACACCACTGAACCAAACAACTCCACCACCGCCTCTACCATCGTCGAACCAAAATATCCACCTGCATCTCCCCAATTTTCCTCTCCTTGCTCTTCTTGTTCAGCGCCATCATTTCACAAAAACCATCATCCGCGTGAACTATGGTTCGAGCAGCAATGGCGTTGAAGGCTATGGGGGCTTGCGATAGTAAGAGAAATGAAGCATGTGGGTTGTATTAATCGTATTATTCTTCAATTTTTGCCAAAAATTATGTTCGGATAATCCATGGGAGGCACAATTTGCCTTTTGATTCAGTTTAGGAACCCTAATTTGTTTAGATGGCGATCCCCGAAATCTTGAATTTTTTCTTGAATTTTTCTTTGACACTGCCGATCATACCTATGAAGGATCTCAATGAGAAATTGGTAAACGTTCCAGAGAAGAGGAAGATCACGGTCATAAATCCAATGAGATATTTAGGGAAACCTTGACTGAGGACGGTGATGGAACTTCTGAGGGTTATCGATCACGTAAGTCGTTGGCCACTAGAGGTGGAGATTCTATTCAATTTACATGGAAGCACCGACGTAGTTCTCGATCCAGAGGTAAGTAGAGAATTTTATGAATCGGCGAAGAGCAAAGAGAAAAAATTGTAGTTTAATTCTTTTTTTGTTTATCAAATTAATTTTTTGGGGAAGGTCATAAACATGCGTTAATTGATGAGACTTTCTTCACAAGCACCCAATGAAGAAATGGAAAGAGACGTTTGCTTGGAGAAGCTGTTGTTGCTGGGTATCGTACTTCGGGTGCAAGCGATCGAACAAATTTTGGGAGCGAATCATGATGGTGGAGAAAGAGGAGAGTGATTAGTTTACGAGGAGATTGAAGGTGTTGAAGAAAGCGCGAGAATGGTTGGAGGTGGTGGCCGATCCGACATGGAAGACGTTGTTTCGGGGGTTGAACCACGCCTTATTTCTGTTTCGGGCGTAGTTCCACCCCCGTAACAGAGGGTGGCACCCCCTGTTTCCCACACCCTATAATAGATGGTGGTTCACCCCCTGTTACAGGGAGGGAGAAAGAGAAAGAGAGAGAGTGTGCTGAGCGAGAGAGAGAAGTCAAATAATAAAAGAACAAGAAAATGAAAAAGGAAAAATGAAAAGAAAAAAAAAAGATTAAAAATGATTAAACAATAAAGAAATATAAATTGATAAATTTTCCCTCAAATTGCTGTTAGTTTGGATGAAATTTCTGACGGAAGGACCAAATAAAAACGTGTTTATACCTAGAGGGTTTAAAATGAAACGCTTAAATGGAGAGGGACCATTTAGAAAAGTGTCAATACCTAGAGGGTTTAAAATATACTTTTCCCAAAAATAAATATCAATACAACAATAACAACAACTAAGCATTTGCCCCCACTTAAATAGGATCAACTACATGAATCCGTTTATGCCATAATGAACGATCAAGGGTCATCCCCTCCGTCAGGTCCAATGTCTTCAAATCAGTTCTAATAGTCTCATCCCAAGTCTTCTTAGGCCTACCTCTCCCTCTAGTAGCCCCCCGCATTTGAACTAAATCGTATTTGCTCACCGGTGCTTATATGGGCCTTCTATACATATATCCAAACCACCGTAAATGATTTTCTCTCATCTTCTCTTCAATGGGTATTATTCCTAAATTATCTCTATTTGTTTAATTCTTAATTTTATCAATTTTCATATTCCCACTCATCCACCGTAACATCCTCATTTTTGTTACACTAATTTTCTGGACATGCTTTGTTTTTACTACCCAAATTTATGAACCATACAGTAGTGTCGGTCTTATTGTAGTTTTGTAGAATTTTCTGTTGAGTTTAAATGGTATCCTACGATCGCATATCACCCTAACTGCACTTCTCCACTTCAACCATCCTGTCTTGACTCTATGAGTAATATCCTCCAAGATTTCACCATTACTCTGAATCATTGAATCTAAATATCTAAAATGATCCACCTTTGGAACCTCCTCATCTCCAATTTTGACCGTACCATAATCTCTTCAGGCATTACTAAAATTGCAATGTAAGTATTCTGTCTTGTTTCTGCTAATTTTCAAGTCTTTAGACTCTAAGGCTTCTTTCCATCTTTCTAAATTATTAAGACATGTTCTATTTTCATCAATTTGTACTACGTTATCTGCAAATAACATACTCCATGGTCCTCCATCTTGGATATGTTTTGTTAGCTCATACATTACTAAAATGAAGAGGTAAGGACTTAAAGATGATCCTTTATATAAGCCTATATTAATAAGAAATGCACAAGTATCGCCTCCTCCTATTTGAACACTAGTGACTATACCTTCATACATATCCTTAATTACCTCAATATATATGTTCGATACATATTTATTTTCTAGTACCCACCACATAACTTCTTTGGGTAACTGATCATAAGCCTTCTCCAAGTCCACAAATACCATATGTAAATCTTTCTTCTTCTCTCTATATTTTTTTATTAATCTCCTGATAAATAGATAGATTCAGTGGTTGATCAACTGGGTATAAATCCAAATTGATTTTCTTCTATGCTCGTTTCATGTCTTATTCTGTATTATATCACTCTCTTCCAAAGTTTCATAGTATGACTCATAAGTTGTATACCCCAATAGTTTCTGCAACTTTGAACTCCACTTTATTTTTATAGATATGCACTAAGATACTCCTCCGCCAGTCATCAGGCATTCTTTCAGTCCTCAAAATGTCATTAAAAAATCTAGTCAACCAATTTATCCCAAGATATCCTAGACCTTTCCACATCTCTATTAAGATCTCATCTGGCCCTACTGCTCTTCCAATCTTCATCTTCCTTAGTGCTATTCTAACTTCTGAAACTCTATTTCTTCTATGAAACCTATAACTTTTATCTGAATGTAAACTAGGTGGTAGCGCGTAAATATGCCGCTACTTTCACTCGTAAGTATACGAGGTCAAGTTTTAGTATAGATCGGGAGAGTTAAGTTTATCGTGTTCACAGGGATTGGTTTTGACTATAATAGAATACCGCGTTTATCATGACCTAATTTTATCTAGGCGAAGATAAATTGAATAAAATTAATTATACTAATACTAAGTTAATTAATATAATTAAATTAACTATACTAATATTACTATGAGATGTTTAGGGAAAGTATTGCCTAGGGATTAACTTTTGTTTACAAAAACGTGTTCAGTCTCGTTCCATCATAAATGTGACATACTATCTTAGTTCACATACTTAACCAATCCATTTAAACATGCTCATCACCAAGAATCAAACCAAAAACCCAAAGAACTTTGAAATCGCAAAAATAAGGTTAATGGGTTTAGGGCAAAACTTCAAAATCCAATGATTTTTAACATAATCATGCAAACCAACCAATAATTTCAACAACTAGACTAAATGTAAGGTAAAAGAAACTTACTTGTTGAGAATTTACGGTCCAATCGAAATAGAATGAAGAAAACGCACCGTTCACGCAAAAACCTTAAAATTTCCGAAATAGGGGTAGAGATCCAATTCTTGGTGGTTGATTCGTGATGGAAATGACTAATTTTGGTAATGGAAGGATGATTTTTTAGTATTGGAATGGTTTGGAAGTGAGGTTTTAGAGAGAAGGTGTAGGTTTTGGGGGAAGGAGCCTTGCGATATCAATTTGAACGAACGGGTTTGTTTTAACTGCAGAAGGTCCATCGCCTAGGCGGTGGACCGTTTTTTGCAGAAAAACACACAACCTGTAATTTTACCGCCTAAGAGGAATCCACCACTTAGGCGGTAGGCCTGCAGCTCCTTTTTTATGTTTTTCTCAAATTTTCAAAATACGGCTCCACCCCGTACGTTTCCACTTCTGGCTTGTTCAACATGTTTAACTGTAAAACACTTACTTAAGCGTCCACACTCCTAAATTCACTTCCGAACACGTTCCGAAGCCATGCTGGCTTCCAAAAAGAATAAATAATAAAATAAATAGTAACAAAAATTGAGTAATTTGATACCCTGGGTTTCATTTCAAAAACAAATATAGCGCTTGCTTTACCGTCCCCAGCTGGACTTTCGTGTTACTAAGTATTTTTTACCAAAATTCCCCATAGACAAGGAATTTGGGCTCAAATGCTCAGTCAGATCAAGATCATGAATTGAAGTCGGCATCATCTCTCTGTCCTTATCATTTGCAATATAAGCTCTATCTCGGGATTGAGAATTAGGAATTCCAATCTTCTTCATCGTTTCTCGCACGGCTTGATCACATTAACACAATAAAACAAAAATTAAAATTAAAATTAAAAACAAAACAAAATAAATGTCAGGATTAACAATCGACCACTTAGTCACAATATCAACTTAAAATTCACACAAATCCCCGATAATGACGCCAAAAACTTGATAGCGCGTAAATACGCCGCTACATTCACTCGCAAGTATACAAGGTCAAGTTTTAGTATAGATCAGGAGAGTTAGGATTATCGTGTCCACAGGGATTGGTTTTGACTATAATTGAATACCGCATTTATCATGACCTAATTTTATCCAGGCGAAGATAAATTGAATAAAATTAATTATACTAATACTAAGTTAATTAATATAATTAAATTAACTATACTAATATTACTATGACAAGTTTAGGGAAAGTATTTCCTAGGGATTAACTTTTATTTACAAAAACGTGTTTGATCTCGTTTTAGTTTACATTAACGGCATTCGACTTATCCGTCAATCTTAGTTCGTAAACTCCCTCGCCACCTCTCCTGAGTGTAAGACGAGGGATATAACGCAATTTCGTGTCAACGAAGAAGTCCCTCTCAATGTCTTAACGACCCTAGGTCACGTGAGTCTCACCCCAACGTCATTGATTGCACACAATCCAACTCCCGACCGGGTCATTGGATCGTCATGTCGTGTTTACCCTATCAACAATCTCAGTTCTAAAACTCTACCGTCACCTCTCCCGAGTGTAATAAGGGGGAATACATGACTTCGAGTCAATGAAGAAGTCCCCCTCAACATCTTAATGACCCTAGGTCACGTGAGTCTTGCCCCAACGTCATCGATTGTCCACAATCCAATTTTCTCCCGGGTTATTGGATCGTGGTGTTTGTCTATTCTAGTCTGAATCCAGAATTTGTCAAACCCCATATTCTTGATATGTAAATCTAAGCATAATAAACAAACAATATGGAAAACACAATCAACATAACGAAGAACAACCGCTAACCAAACACAAACTCAACAAAACAACACTTTTATAAATTACATTTACCCCTAGACAAAAACTCGTTTAGCTCATGGCCATTGCCAATTATACAATGAAAACTAAGCTAAACATGCTCAAACAACAATCCTAAGTTAATAAATAAAAGAAGGAACAAGAGAAACTTAGCCTAGTACAAAGATTTATCACTACAAACGTTCCGAGATCGCTCCTCCTTCGTTGCAACGTGATCTTCTCCTTAGGATTTGAATGAGCACTCCCAAAACCTCTCAATCTATCCTCCTAAAGTCTATGGAGGTCCCTTAGCCTAATGGAGAGGAGAGGAGGAGAAAACTAGGCTCAAAATATCCTAAAATATCTAAAATAATATCTAAACTGGCGCAGAGGTTTTCGCCTAGGCGAAGAAAACTTCACCTAGGTGAAGTTATTGCAGGTAGGTTGGCTAACTTTCTGCCGGATTTCCGCCTAGGCGGTAGAAATTTCCGCCTAGGCCGAAAAACTGCAGGTTTGTATTTTATTTTGACTCTAACTTCTTCATTCGAACTCCAATTGAGGTGATTCAAAAACCTATGAAAATCTAAGAAAAATATCTATAACTTCTATGTTTTGAGCATTTCCAAAATAGGATTGAATCATAGTCCAAAATAGCCTTGACGTTACAGCACCTGTACCGTCTTTGCACATTTTCGCCATTTTTCCACCGTTCTTGGTCCGATTTGATCCTTTTTTATCCGTTTACATACCTTTTCCCCTCAAACACCTGATTTAGAAAAAAACACATAAAAACATATTAAAACGTACTAAATATACTCGAAAACTAACAACGTTTGGATTGGAAATAGATAGGTAATCTACACCTATCACTAGGAAATACTAAATTAGATTCCCCAATGTTGTTCTCATTAAATAAAATATAAAAATAACTTATTTATTGTTCCGTAATCTATTCATCATTCACTAAGACCTTCTCATCATCGTCTTTAATGCACTTGAGACTTTCAATATCTCTAGTCTTTCATTCACGTCGCTTAATGAGTTTAAATGTCTTTTTCTCCAATTTTCTATTTAACTTTCGATACAAATTATTTTACTCCCGAAACTTTGATTCTTCAATTACTTTTCTTGCCTTCGTTTTTGCATGTTTATACTTCTCCCAACTCTCCCTGCTTCGACATTTTTGTCATTCTTTATAAGTTATTTTCTTATCACGAACGGCTTTTTGGACCTTCTCATTCAACTACCAACTTTCTTTATATTGTGGTCTCCCTCCTCTGAAAAGTCCTAAAACTTATCTTCTTATCTCTTTATTACATCTTGCCATATCACTCCACATTTTGTTCACTTCTTCTTATCTCTTCCATAACTCATCATTGTTAATTTTATCCTTAAAGAACTCCATCTTCTTACCTCTTAGATCTCTCAAACATATCCTTGTATGCCTACTTATTTTAAAAATGTCACTTCCACCCTTGAAACTTCAAATCGGTTACCATCAGTCTATTTTGGGTAGCAATACTCTCTCTGGTTATGAGATAATTTTAGATTTTGTTATGACGTATGATTTAGTTATTCTGAATACATGTTTTAAGAAGAGAGATGAGCATTCTTCTCCGCAAATCCATAACTACATGTATTGTAAGACTCGATCTTGCACATGCACAATTTTCAATTGAATTTTTTAACATTTAGAAAAAAAAAAAAAAATGAGGTTCATTGTCCTATTTAAATTTTACCTTAAAAATTAAAAGGGGTTATTAGGATATTTAAAATTTTGATTTTAAGAATTTTAGGGGTTAATATGTTAATTTAATTTTGACTTTTAAAATTTAGGAGTCAATTATTATTTTAAAATGTAAATTTTAAACTTTTTGGTTTAAATGATATTTTAAAGATTCAAGTAGGGAAGTATATGTAATTTGTTTGTAATTTATTTTGGATCCATGGATGAGTGGCACATGGCACCACATGTCAAATTAACAAAAAACAAACATTGAATGGTGAAAGGAGGCGATGAGAGCTTTCATTTCTATACACATATATACGTTTATATATATATTTGAAAAAAAAAAAAGGGAGAAGGAAAAATGCTACCGTCTCTATATCTCTCTGATTCTTAGGTAAGCTTCTTTGCTTACTTTTTTTTTTTTTTTTCATTATTGTATATGTATATTGTAACGACTCGGTTTCCTAGGGCCGCCACACGGTTTCCTCCAAAGAGTTAAAATTAAAAATTTTGAATAACGAATATTTTATTACCCCATAAATTTGAAATTTTTTACAAACTAGGGTGAGGATTGTAATTGTCAACTTATCGAATCAATTTTACAATAATAACAATAAATAAAAATACTACAGAAAATAAATTTAATCTAAATCCATTTCTAATTCCTGGCGCAGTTCTATTTTTAGCAACCCTGCAATAAAAACTGTGGGTTTGTTTTTAACTCCTTTACCACATTTATTTAACCAATCAACGAATAAACACATAGATATATTTTTCACACACACACACACACACACACACACACACACACATATATATATATATATATATATGTATATATATATATATGTTGGTGCATAAAACTGGTACATAGCTTGAGTATGGTCCAGTCGGATGACAAGTGGGTCCTCCTACTGAGATGGAGTCGTCGGTTGAAAAGTCCTCGCATGAGTTGTGCTGGGTCCTGGGAGGACTGACCTGCTGTGTCCAGAGTCCTGATTCTTAGGGAGTGTACCTGTAGAAGGCTCAGACTAGGGTTTATCCCGGTGAAGCCCCTTCGACGTAGTAATTAGTGCTTAGAGAGAAAAAGTACATAATATAGCAAGTAAACAAATGAACTCATGCGTAATGTAAGTGTATTCAAATGTACCTCGGGCTTACATTGCCCAAGATATATATAGGTGTTGGAGATAATTAGTCGGGCCTAAACACGATTGATTAGTCGAAACCCTGTGTTTAGCTGATAATCTAGGGCGTTTAGGAGATAATCGTTGGGCTTGGGCTTCTGGGCCCGTTTGACAAAGCCCATGGGCCTTTATCAGGCCTGCGACGGTGAGCTGGTGGAAAAGAGTGGAGATCCGTAGAGTCCTAGAGAAGAAATAAGGTGACAAGGGAAGTCAGTCGAGGTAAACGGCTGAGTCTCTGAAATTGATCGCCGAGGGAACGACATAGAGCTGAGAGCAGCACGTCCCTGCGGGGCTTCTCGTACCTCCTTGGGTGCAAATAAAATTCCAGGGAAGAGCCGTAGTTGGTATATGCTCCAGCGTGGCGTTTTGGATTTCGAAATGCGTCCTTGTCATTGCGAGGGTTGACACATGGCTGGGTCCCAAGTGCTGACTTAGAGGTACCTAAAAATACCCTCATTTGTTGCCCCCCTAGCCCTGTGCGGTGAGGGAAGTAAGGCCGTCAAGGATATCAATTCTTGGCTGAAACGGGCGTCCTCGAGACTGCGGAGTGTGAGAAACACCTTTATATGATGAAATTGATATCAGAGTGACGGTGAGGCCTATCATAGTCAACAAAAGCTACATACTTGTGGTGGTTTGAGACGGCACATGCAGGCGCTTAAGAACTTCGATGGTGATGGTTTTGATGTCGTTGAACTCATTTTGACAAGATGTGTCTAATGGTGATGATGAATATGATGTTGGGGTGATGAATGATGAAAACGAGATAGGCAGTGGCGCGACAAAAGACTTAAATGATTAGCATTAGGAAACATTTAGTAAGAATAGGGCCATGTAGAATTGGCTCTTGATACCATGTTAGAATAATTGAGAAACAGAATATTCGGAAAAATATGGAGTAATTTATTGATATTCAAGAAAATAGTGCAATTACAGAGATTTCTAATACAGATATTTATAGGAGACTAAGGGAACCCTAGGTTAGGGTTTTGACCTAATGGGCCGAGCCCATATATTAATCGGAATGGGCCAAGCGCATTACTTATATTAGCAGTTTATGTGAATGTTCTGGCTTGGACATAAATATAATTAGTTCCAGTGAGAGTGTGTCTGAGTCTAAGGGGAATTTACTTAAACTAAGTGTAAGGGTTGGATTCTTACCTAGGAAAAAGATGAGCAATTAGTGGATTTAATTTCCTGTGAGAGATCAAGAGAATAGATGTAGGTAAGATGAGATTGCTGAACTACTATAAAATTCAGCGTGTCGATATCTCTATTCCTACTTTTTTTGGTTGTGTTTATGTGTGCATTATTTGAAAGGTTTCCGCTAAGAAAGATAACATCAGGTAAAAAAATGAATAGGTCACGAACACTTGGATCTAATTTTTTGAAACTAACTAATTCACAACTCCACTTGGGTGGTACATTGAGTTAACACATACGTCAAAATTTTAATGTTACAACGATATGCAAAGGGACTATACATAAATAGTGACTAGGGTATTTCTATTGGAATTAGGATTTGATTTTACTACTAGGATTAAGGTTTAACCTAGTGGGCCAAGGTCCATATACATATATTAGCATTCCCCTCGAACTGAAGGTAGTAAAACAGACGTGAATTTGAGTTTGGAAAACAGAATGTGAAAGCATCCGAGATAATGTGCCTTGGTGAAAATACCTATTGTCTAATCAGCAAAATTGAAAAAGTAGAGATGAACAATATTTTTGAGAATATAGTGACAGATGAAGTGATAATTAGTCTCGATGTATTTGGTGCATTCGTGGAAAATGTGATTGTCAACGATCTGAATAGCACTCTAGTTGTCAGAATTTAGAACAATAGTTGTAGATAATGAGATTTCTATGTCAGAGAGGATCCAACAAAGCCAAAATAGTTGTTGTGTTGCGTCGACGTTGGCACGATACTCAACTTTAATACTAGAATAGGGTACCACAATTTGTTTTTTACTACACTCAAAAATAAGTGCCAAGAAGAAGTCCCTGTCAGTATAAGAATAGGCCTTTAAGATGGGAGTAGAGTGGGCTATGAAATAAAGCCCGCGAAACAAGGTGCCTTTGACATATAGAATAATGTAAAGAACAACCGAATAGTTATTGATCTGAGAAGTAGAAATAAACTGAACGACTTGAGAGAAAACATATTTAGTGTCAAGGAGAATAATAGTGAGATTTACCAAACTTCCAACCCATTGGCAATAGACAGTGATATTACGAATAGGTGATCCATTGAATGGAATAAGTTTTATATTCAGATTTAAATGAGCATTGCAGTGGTGCAGACAGTAATGCCAACCTTGGAAAAGAAATTTGAGATGTTGTCCCTCGATGATGGAAAAGTTAACATTGATATTTTTATGGAACTAATGATTTCATTGAGTGATTTTATATTTAATGATCCAATTGAGTAAATGAGAAAAGAAATGGATTTGAAGATAACATTTGATGAAACATTCAAGATGGTTGCAATGAATATATTGAAGATTTTTGGAGCAGAAAAGATTTTTTGCATTTCTAGGTAAAAATAGCTCAATGTTTTTACTCTCTTAATGCAACCTACTACTGAAGAAAATAATTGAATTACATTATTTATGGTAAGATGTGATTAATTCAAGTGTCTAAACGTTTTCCCTAAAATTATCATTTAAAAAAATAAAAATTAAAAAATTAGTTTTTTGGCCTAAACGGTCAACCAACAATGTAGGCAGTCAATTGGAAATTCAGATTAAGAGATTTTTTTTTGTTTTTGTCCTGAAAGCTCAACTGACATAGAGGCTAGTTGATAGGTGTGAAAAACCTATCTATTTCCAATCCGAATTGGTTAGTTTTCGAATATGTTTATAGTTATTTTTATTATGTTTTAATTAGTATTTATACTTTTTGTATAACTCAGGTGTGTGGGTCAAAAAGATAGGAAACTAGAGCTAAAATGATGAGATCGAACCAAAGCGGTTCAAAGTTACGGTGGATAAACAAGCTCGGAGGCTAAAAGACGAAACAGGCCCACCGCTTAAGCGTCCAGACCACCGCTTAAGTGGTGAAGATGTAGAGAAGAGAAAAATGTTACTAACGGACGACCACCGAAGCAGAATTTCTACCGCTTAGGCGGAAATCCAGCAGAGGACGAAGAAGGGCTACTGACAGCCGCTCGCCTAGGCGAAAATTCTACCGCCTAGGCAAAAATTCAACAGAATGTTCTCCCAGTCCATTGCCTACTTCACTGCCCAGGCGATCAGACTTAACCGACCTAACTCCACCTAGGCGGAATTTCCACCGCCTAGGCGGATTTGCGCTGCACAGTCTTAAGATATTTTTAGATATTTTTAGGATATTTTTGCTATAAATATCCCCTCTCCTCCCCCTTTGGATGAATCTCTCTCCTCCCTCTTGCATTTTTGAGCCCCTTAGGCTATAGTTAAGCCAAGGGTTAGGAGTTTTAGTGGTGGAGCTCACATCCCGAAGTGGAGAAGACGGCGAATCGATCGTTGAGCGTTCTTAGCGGTTTATCTTCGAATGAGGCTAAGTTCTTCGATCGTTTTTCCTTATTTCTTTATCTTAGGAGCATGTGAGCATATTTAGCTCGTTATTTCATTGTATATGCGGCTATGGCCCCGAGTTAAATATGGAATGTAGTAGGGATTAACCTAATATTTATAAATACGTTGTTTGGGTGATTTCGGTGTTTCATTTGTGATTGTTATTCATAGTTTGATTTTATTTATCGTATTGTTTGTTTACTACACTTGGATTGATAAATGAAGAATACGGGGTTTTGATAAATCCCGGATTCGAATTAGGGTACACAAACGCCACGATTCTATAACCCGGTCAGGGTTTGAATCGTGGACAATCGATGACGTGGGGCTAGACACACGCTACCTAGGGTCGTAAAGACGTTGAGGGGGACCTCTTCGTTGGCTAGAAGTTGCGTTATATTTCTCGTCTTACACTCGGAAGAGGTGATGAGGGAGTTTTAAAACGGAGATTTTCGATAGGATAAATGAAACGCGACGATCCAATAACCCGGGAGGGAGTTGGATTGTGTGCAATCAATGACGCTAGGCGAGACTCATGAGACCTAGGGTCGTTAAGACGTTGAGGGGTACTTCTCCGTTGACTCGAAGTCATGTATTCCCCCGTCTTACACTCGGAAGAGGTGGCGGCGGAGTTTACGTACCGAGGTTGTCAAATAGGTCGAACAACGTAAACGCGAGTAAATCGAAATCGAACACGTATTTATAAACACGTTAATCCCTATACAATTATTCACCCTAAAACATATTAACATAATAGTGTAGTTAATTTAGGTTATATTAGTATTAGTTTAATTAATTAAATACATTTGTTTTTCGCCTAGATAAACTTAGGTCACGACAAACGCGGTATTCGATAGTAACGACAACAATCCATGTGGATACGATAACCCGATCTTAACGATCACACTATACTAAAACTTAGACCTCGTATACTTGCGAGAGTAAGTAGCGGCGTATTTTGCGTGCTACCACTGGTCGACTAGGAGATTCAAGTTGGGATTTTTGGCGGTTGACTGTTTGGTCAACTGAGTGGTTGTCAACAGTTAAAAAATGAGTAGATGAAGAGAAACCAGTCGACCGCTAGCATGGCCGGTTGACCGAGTGGGTATTTTTCAAGTTGTTTGACCATTCTAATTTTTGAGATCTTCAACCTAAATATTAATAATTTGAACGTTATAAAATCTTATTTTAATGGGTTTTGACTATATTTCATATATCTACAATATATTTGGAATATCTTATTATTTAGTCCTTGTATAACTTGATTCTATGAGATTTACAAGGAAAATGAACTAAATTGAGCTTTTTAAAAGACTATCTTAGGGTTAAACATTTTAAATTTAAAGGAATATATTATATGGGATCTATATATGACATTTATGGTCTTATACTTTCAAAAATAGTCGTTATAGGCATAGTTTAAAACCTATATATATGGACCTGCGAATTTCAATATAAGTAAATCAAGAACAATTGTTTTCAATCAGTCTTTCTAAAAGAGAATATCATTTTTCTAAAAATTATATTTGAGAGATTTTATTAAAGAAGTTCTTGATCAAGGCGTATATCTTTTTTGCTACCGGTTTTTGTGCTACACTTTGTCTCTACTGTTTTCAAAGAAACTCTAGTGATATCTTTCCAAAATTACTACGAGTTCATGTGTGTGAACTTATAGTAATTATGTGTCAAGAAAAATCATTTTCTATTTTCGAATAACCTACATATCATATGAAATGATTTTTGCCTGCGAAATCTGATTTACACACTCATTGTTCTTTAATTGTATTTTTAAATCATATTTATATTCTCATGTAGTTTTATTACATAGTTTGTCAGAATATTGATTCAGCGTATCTTGTATTTATTTGCCTCAAATTTCCCCTAAATCAAATTCTAGAATCCCTATTGTCATGAATTTGGGTGACGGATAATCGTTTTCAAATCAATTAGATAGTGTTATATTGAGTTTACATGCTCGTGCATTTAGGATCTACAATAACTTTTACTAAAATGATACGTTAAGCACACAGAACACATATTAATGAGCCTTATATTTGACCTCAATAAACAATTAGGGGACAAACTCATCATTAGGTAATGGCCCAGATGAAGTCAAAACACAGCACATAACAATAACTACCCTAAACAAACATGCACACGATAAAAACAGTAAAACACAAACTACAACTAAAACATATACTAAAACATACTACATATCACCACCAACTTAACCCAGGCACTGCCCAAAATGACTCGTTAGCGATCCCAATAATAGTATATAGCATAATAATGAAGAAGGGGGTTTAAACACATACTTGGGATGAAAGAGAATCTCGCCTCCGAATCAAGTCGGTTGTGACGAATTTAACTTATTTTTTTCCTTGGGTTGCCTCCCAAGAAGCGTTTGGTTTATGGTCGTCAGCCAGACACGCCGAAGTTCTTGTCAAAGAGTGGCTTCTGCCCGTAGTAAGTGTCAAATAACACCACCTACGAGTCTTGGTTTAATACTCCCTCAAGACTGGCGAGATTTTGCTCTATGAGGCTCGGGCTTTCAACTTGATTCCGCTCCATCTCTTGTTCTTGGGGAGCTTGAACATACTAAGTTGGAAACAGGGTAAGGTAGGTGCGCCACATTGTATCATCATAAATGCGATCGTCTTGGCTCGGGGGTAACGTCACCAACTGGAATTGAAATGGTGAAAACTCACAACGATAAATATGTGAATCTTTATCGCTAATCCACACTTGGGGTGTTGCATCTTCATTATCATCTTTGATCTCACCCAAGTACCTCCTGCTTGTCTCCAGTTCCTCCCGGTGGCTTTCACAATTAGATTCGGCTTATTCGTCTCTCAGTGCCACTGTATCTGTCTCAGCCTCAACAAAGAAGATAGGCTGATCGATTTGCGTCTGAAGAGACGTTATGATAACATCAATCTCGGTGTTAACCATCTCGATATTGTCAAGATGATCCTCATGCTCGTTGAGTTGATCATGCGTCTCCCTCAATAATCTATGAGTCTCCCCCATAACGGTAGAGAACACATCTTCTAAGGCATGGAAATACTCCTCATCTTGATCCAAAATGTCAATCCATGGCACCATAGTGTTGAAACTATCCCCTAAGCTTTGGTGACTTGGTGAATAATTCCAACTCTGATTATCATTGGCTTCCATTTTCTCCAACGACCAAATGGCTTCGGTCGCGATTAGGTCATAGAAAGAAAAGGTATTATTTTCTCCTTACACTAATGTTCTGGTTGTGGCTGATAACCCATCGAAGAAATTCAAGAGTTGACAATCCCTCAGGAACCCATGATTCAGAAACCGAAGTAGCATCCCATTGTAACGATCCCAAGCGCAATAAAACATCTCAGAATCTTGTTAAAGAATTGCATCAATACTTTTCGATCTAACATCTCCAAGTACCTTGCAAGAGAAATAAAAACAAAACTACAAAACAAAAATTATAAACAAAAGAAATGTCTAAATTAAAATCGGGTCATTTACTCATAATATCAACAAAAATCTAAAAACCAATCCCCAGTAATGGTGAAAAATCTTGGTGGTAGAATATTACGTCACCACTTTCACCGCAAGTGTATGGGTAAAGTTTTAGTATAGATCAGGAGAGTAAGGGTATCGTGTCCACAGGAATTTGTTGAGATTATTATCGAGTACCGTAATTGTTATAACCTAATTTTATCTAGGCGATAAAAATGTGTTTAATTAATAAATACTAATACTAAGTTAATTAATCTAATTATTCTAATATTACTATAAGATAATTAAGGGAAGTAGATTACCTAGGGATTAACTTCATTTACTTAAATGCGTTCGATTTCGTTTTAGTTTACATTAACGGCGTTCGACTTATCCGACAATCTCAGTTCGTAAACTCACTCACCACCTCTCCCAAATGTAAGACGAGTGAATATGCGGCTTCACATCAATGAATAAGTTCTCCTTAACGTCTTAACGACACTAGGTCACATGAGTCTCGCCCCAACGTCATTGATTGCACACTTTCCAACTCCCTCTCGGGTTATTGGATCGTCGCGTTGTGTTTACCCTGGTCTGAATTCCGGGTTACCTCTCCCGAGTGTCAAACCCCAATTTCTTACTATATCATAACAAGCATAATAATCACGACAAACCGATAAACACAATCGAATTTATAAAGAAAAATGATTAACGAAACACAAACTCAAACAAACAAAATTTTCATAAATATTATTAATCCCTAAGATAATCCATGTTTAGCTAATGACCATAACCGTATATACAATGAATAACGAGCTAAACATGCTCAAACCATAATCCGAAGTTAAGAAATAAAGAAAGAAACGAAAAAACTAGCCGTAGTCCGAAGATTTGACGCTAAAACCATTCCAAGATCACTTCTCCTTCTTCGCTTTGTGTTCTTCTCCTTCGGATTTGAATGAGCTCCCCAAAATCCTCTCAAAATATGCCTTTAATATCTTATGAGGTCTAATGGCCGAAAATGGAAAGGAGAGGAGAGGAGACGAAATAGGAAACAAAATATTCTAAAATATCTAAATTATATCTAAATCTGGTGCAGAGTGACCGCCGTGGCGGTAGGCATATCGGTAGTGTGTTCGCTGCAGCAGTGGAAGTAGCGGTGGAATCAGGAACCATCTTGTTGTTTCACCGCCTCGACGGTGGGATTTTAGTAACAAAATGGCATTCTCTGCATATTGACTTCCGCGGAGGTGGTCCAGACGCCGCGGCAGTGGGCTGCTGTCATAAATTTTGCCTTTATGCTTGTTTTTCCACCGTTCTTCCACCATTCTTGATTCGATTTGATCGTTTATGATTTGTATTCATTTTTTTTCACCCCCATACACCTGATTTATAACAATGAGAATAAAAACATATTAAAACATAATAATATGTAATAAACATACTCGAAAACTAATAACTTTGTTTGGAAATAGATAGGTAAATTACACCTATCAGGAACTCAACACTCAGTAGACTTTCTTGGCTATATCCCACTCGGAATTGCCTTACGAGGACTAAAAATGTTCTTGGGGAAAATTTAACCTCGGGTAAAATGTGCCTCAGTCGTAGACTGGGGCTTAACAATGCTTAGCTTGTTTCCAAATATTATAGTTTCAGTTTTGAATTTTTGCATTGATTGACAATGCTTTGCTTATTTCTGGAGATTATAGTTTCAGTTTTAAATTTTTACATTGATTGTGATTAGAATTAGTTCGAGTCTTATATCAAGAAACTCTGTAAGGAGAACATCTTATATAATGTACCCCAGCTTTAGCTGGGGAGACTCTTATCATAGAGTCTCAACAGAGAAACCGGATATAATGTGCCCCAACACTAGTTGGGGTGCGGGACTGTCACCTGAGCGTTCAGTAGATACAGCAGATCCCACATGGTTCGCCTTTGTATCCTGAACTAAGTGTGCGATTTATAATGTTTATTTTGGTTTGGAAACCCCTTTTGGGTTGTTTATGTATTATTAGTATTACTATTCTAGATGGTAATCTTATGATGACCGAAATCCACCTAAGTTACCTACATACACTGAGGTTATAGGTTAGGAATCCAGTCGAAATGTAGTTCGACCCTCGCTATGCTATCTCAGATTGTCAACCATACCAGCAAGGGTTTCCCACATACCTTGGTAATCTACCAAGGATCAGGTCAATACATAGTTCAAGCACATGTATCCTTTGTTGTTTGCTTAAAAAATGATTGGTAGTCAGCTTCTCAAGGAAGTCAAAGGACTTCTTGGGAGATCTGCTCTAATACAAGGCTGACAGAATGTTGTGATTGCTGACATCTCTCCTGTTTTGACCTGACCGGCTTGGGTCTCCTATGTACCCTTGTAATCTACCAAGGGCAGGTCGAGACGTAGTCTGCTAGGGATGGAGGAATTTTTGTTTAAGGTGACGACCCAACCCATAAAGATTTTGCGTATTATGGTGTTTACTAGGATTTCAGGTCGATACCTGATTCTTACTTGGATAGTTAAAGTCTAGTATGGTTAGATCCTAATTGGTGGGTTATTGTCATATTTAGTATGGTTCAATTCCAATTTATTGGAGGATTCATCATTGAGAAAGTCTGTGGGGATTCCATTGTTGATGTGACCCTATGGGGATTTTTATTGCTGATAATGTGATTCAATCCCAATTGTCATGGGATTTTTGTCAATGGCGATCGGATAAGGTTTCGTACATGTCTCGAGTTTTTACGAGAGTTAGGTTGGACATTAGTTTCCTACTTAAGCATCGTCTAGCGTATATATGCCGCTACTTTCACTGTAAGTGTACGGGTCAAGTTTTAGTATAGATTGGGAAGAGTAGGGGTTGTCGTACCCACAGAGATTGGATTAGACGGTTGTTGAGTATCGCGATTGTCATAACCTAACTTTATTTAGGCAATAAAATATGTTTTGTTTATAAATATAAATACTAAATTAAAATAATAATTAATCTAATTATATTATTTATAATGTATTGAGACGTTTAGAGGAATGGATTATCTAGGGATTAACTTCATTTATTAAACGTGTTTAGTTTCGTTTAGTTGACAGTAACGGTATTCAACCTCATTATCGTAAACTCATTCACTCCCTCTCCCGAGTGTAAAGTTAATGAATAAGTGACTTCGTGTTAATGCTGAAGTCGCCCTCTAGCATTTTGTAGAAACATAGTCACGTGAATCTTACTCCAACGTCATGGATTGCACACTTTCTAATGCCCTCTCGGGTCATTAGATCGTCGTGTTGTGTTTAAGCCCTAGCCCAAATCTGGGGTTACCTCTCCTGAGTGTCAAACCCCGATTTCTCAATATATCTAAACAAGAATATAATGGAAATACAAGAACAGTAAACACAATCAAATAGCGACAAACAACCATTACAGAAACACAATTCAAACAAACGACATTTTCATCAATTATGTTAATGCATAGATAATCCATGATTAGCCAATTGACATAACTGTATATATAATGACAAACGAGCTAAACATGCTCAAACAAACTACTAAAGTTAAGAAATAAATAAATAAACAAATGAACTTAGTCGTTATCTAAAGATCCGGCGCTAAAACCACTCCAAGAGCGTTTCTCCGTCTTCGCTTTATGATCTTCTTCTTCGGGTTTGAATGAGCTCTCCAAAAACTCTCAAAACTATCCTATCTTATCTCATGAGGTCTAATGGCCGAAAAAATGAGTGGAGGCAAGGATATGGGAACAAAAATATCTAAAAACAATACTTTACAAGTGCAGGGTTCACCGCTACAGTGGTGGGTTTGTCGGCAGTGGTCATCGCTGCAATGGTGGACAAATAGAGTGAAACTGAGCTCTATTTTGGTTCACCACTACAGCGGTGGACTCACCGCTACAGCGGTAGACAACTTGTCATTTTTCATTATTTTTCCATCGTTCTTCCATCACCGTTCCATCGATTAGCTTGATTTTCAACCATTTAAACTCATTTTTGTCCCAAACACCTAATTTATACAAAAACAAATAAAAGCTAAGTACAACAAATTAAAACGCGATAAAAATACTCAAAAACTACCAAATTCAGTTTGGAAATAAATGGATAAATTACCCTTATCAATGAGATTAGTTAAGTTCATTAAGATTGATGCATTTCATTCCACGTTGTGAGACAAAATGGATGTTGTTTCTATCAGGAAAATATAGATAAGATGAAATGTCCCCCGTTGTAGACTGGGATGGCGACTGGGTAAGTTCCATTGGGAAAACTAATCCGACATTTCCTGTCATGCGATTTGTGATTATTAACAGTGTGAAATTTGTCCCAGTCTATGGGCTGGGGAGGATACTGATTAGCTACAAAATTGTAAAGCTAGAGCGGTCTATTTCACTATTTGTTAGTGTGATGAATACAAGATTTTAATAATTACATCCCAGAATATACCTGTGGCAAATTTGGGATTTTGTTGATTAGATCCCAAAATATTCTTGGCCGATAGGTTCATTATTTTTTTGTTTATGAAGTTAGTATATTACTAGTTTGATGGTTGGTGCAACCTCTTTGGTAGGGGCGTGAAACACGCCGGTACTTACTCTCGCAAGTATATGAGGTCTAAGTTTTAATATAGTGGATCTTGAAGATCGGATATCGTTCCCACAGAGAAAAGCGTGAATAATTGAATACCGCAATTTACGTAGTCTTATGTTATCTTAACGATGAAAGACATGATTTAAAATTAATCTAAGGTAAACTACAATTAGTGGGTTAATCCTAACTAAGTTGATTAATTAGGGATTGATTTCGTTCACTTAATACATGTTTGATTTCATTTAGTTAACAATAACGGAGTTTAGGTATCCGACAATCTCGGTTCGTAAACTCCTCCGCCACCTCTTCCGAGTGTAAGACGAGGGAATACATGATTTCGTGTCAACGAAGAGGTCCCCCTCAATGTCTTAACGACTCTAGGCCACGTGACTCTTGACCCAACGTCATCAATTGCATACTAACTAATGCCCTCCCGGGTCGTTAGGTAGTAACGATGTGTTTACCCTAGTCCGAATCCATTGGGTTACCTCTCCCGAGTGTCAAACCCTAATTTCTCAAATCCAACCCTAATACCTTTACAAGCATACTAAGATCATCATCAAATGATAAACACAATTAGACTTAAAAGCAACAACCGTTAAAGAAACATATATTAAACCAAATGAGTATTTATACAATTACATCTTTCCCTAACTAATCTCTAATTAAACTAACATGTTCTTAGCCAATAAAACATTAAATTAAGAGGAGATCATCAATATCAACAATATACATTAAGTACAAAGATGGAAACAAGGGAAGAAAAGCCAAATCTCAAAGTGGAGTAGTCCACTTTCGCCAAAGAATAATCCTCCCGAGCTTCCTCTTCTCCATTGATGAACTTCCACTTCTATCTCTTCAAGAAATGGCCAAGAATACTCTCTAAAATAATCTAATCTACTTCCTAAATTATCTAAACCTAACTAAGGTGGAAGGAGCTCTCCAAATCTCAACCGGTGCTCTCTCCTCTCACGTCTAAGGGTTTTTGGGGTTTGGTGGAGAAAGGGGTTAAAAAGAGGGATTTTGAAAATATCTTCAAAATATATGAAAACAGATATTTCTGCGCAGAGTGTCACCGCCTAAGCGGTGGCTTAAGTCAGTTTAAGTTTCTATCGGAACTTCGCCTAGGCGGCGTTTTCTCTGCCTAGGCGGTGGCTGCTGGTATAACTTTCTGATGTTTTCTCTCCTAGGCAGTGGTTTTCTTGCGTAGGCGGTGGTTCAGCCCTTCAGCACTCTAACATTCTGCCTCTTTTCCGCCTAAGCGGTGAAACTTCTGCCTAGGCGATGGTCTTCATTCATCGAAACCATGTTTTTCACATTTTGTTCACCATTTCTCCACCGTTTTCACTTGTTTATCGCCCTTTAACATCCCTTTACCTGTTTTACACTAAAACAAACTAAAACACAATTAAATATAACTAAAACGCTTGAAAACTAATAAATTCGATTTCGAAATAGATAGGTTTTTCACACCTATCACTCTTGGTCGTGCAGTTTTGTATATTATATCTAATCATGTGTGGTTACTTTTTTCATCAATGCTTGCGGCTCGCTTGTTGTTTCTTTAGGGAATTTTGGATGTCATCTTTCATTACACCAGATTCTTAGTGTAACTTCTTTTTGATGTTTCTCCGAAGTGAGATGGGTTAGTGAATTTTGGTCTAGCGCATTTGTAGGAACGGGAGTTTTTGACTCAATTTCTCTAATTATACCCTTATTTAATTAATAAATAACACACACTTACATTAAAGAAGGTGGAATCGTAACCGTTGCTCTCGGAGGGATGAACTTAATCCCTTGACACCTAATGACCGGACACTGCTAGATCGTAGCAGATTAGTCATGGCTGCTCATTATTGTTTCTATAGAATAAATACAACCGTGAGTCTGATATATCTTCTAAAAGTCACATTTGAATCTTGGCGATTCTAATTTTTCTCTCGAGTCGAAATCCAAATGTTAAAACCTTGACTTTTCTTTCTTGACGTCATTATGTCCATCTATGGGTTCTACAGGTGATGATGGTTATTGTCCTTCCCATTCTCATAGGAAGGCAAGGCCTCTAAGACCTTGATCAGAAGGAATGCTTTAAAGCACTCCCGAGGTTGACCTAGGACATCGACACTCAAGATTTCTGATGATGCCTACCCTTTCCACTTATACTGCTGATTAGACCTTTAGAGTGTACAGATGCGAGAAGCAGAGCACGTATTCGATAAAGCATCTTAGTGCCTGACTCGATCTTCAACCTTCCAACTCTAGAGGACCCGGAGTTAAGGGATTAGTGCTATTACTCCGTATTGCTTCTATTCTTCAATAAGACTTCCCTAGCTTCTTTATCTGAATATTGTGAAATCTTTATCTGCAGATGATTTTCTTCTTTTGATAAGGATGTTTCTTGGAGGTAGTCTTTGAAGTGTACCTTACTTATCTTGAAAACACGACGTCCTATAGTACGTTGTGTTTTCCTTGTTCTATGGCTTCTTAATGAATTTGGATCACTGGATAGTACCCCTAGAGGTTGTATTGTTACTGGTAGCTATTGTGGGAATTTGAGACAATGTGTATGGTTTGTTTCGTGATGACGTCATGTTGATCCTAAGATTTTGTTGAACAATAAAGTGTTGATGTTTTGGTAGAACTAATGGTTTAATTGAGTGTTTTACTTAATTAAGTTCCAGTGATGAAGATGCGATGACAAATTACGAATGGATGCTAAATGATAATGATAAAGATGATGAAGAATTAAGAGTTTTCAAAAATTAGGAAAAACAACTCAGGTGAATTCTAACTCTTAATATCCCAATTAGGATCACACAGGACACAAAAAAAAAAATTTAAAAGTTTATGTGTGTTTTGATAGGATCCTAATTAGTGAAATTATTTGCTCCTATGTGTTATTGAAAAAGAAGTAAAGATAATTGATTAAAAAGGAATTTAAGAATGTAGTGAAGCTAACCGAAAAAAGAAATTTGTTAAAGGGGCAAAAACGTCAAAGAAAATGGATTAAAATTAAATTGGGGAAGGATTCCATCATGGTCAGTCGATAGGTAGGTCGACTTGTGTCCAAAGGTGAAAGTCTCTGAATTGGTAAGTTGACTAACAGGTTGACTTATGAAACTCTCTGGATTGGTAAGTTGACAGACAGGTCGACTTATGAAACTCTCTAAACTGGTAAGTTGACAGACAGGTCGACTTATGGCACAGTTTTAGGATATTGTGGATTTCGATTTTATATCCAAAAGTATCCGTTTTTGGTTGGGATTTGTGAGAGATTTTAGGAATTGTATGATATTTAAAATATGCTTCATCTATTATTTATTTCATATTGATTTGGTTCATTAAGTTTGATTGTTTCTCAATTTGGTACATAAAATTGTTTCTATTCTATTTAATTGAGCTTGAGAAATATTTGGGGGACTTAATTGAGAGATTTAAGAGCTATAATTAAGTGAATTGAACCAAAATGAAGTTATAATAATATAAGAGGTTTAAGAGAGCATTTATGTGTCATGACACATGGGAACTAGCCGTTAAAGAGGTGATTTATATCCCATATATATAGACCTACGTTTTTATATATGATTAAGAAGTGAGAGTGATTAAGAGATCATATTGAGCTGCTCTAAGAAATATCATTTTGAGATTTTGTGAGAGCTATTCTAAGAAACAATCTCGAGAAGCATTTGCTATTAATCACTACTGCTACCGGATCTAAAGTAACTACGTTCTATTTATTTTTTCGGGGGATTCTAGGTGAGATCTTTCCAATTACTTTTTATTGTGCATTATTTGTTTAATTTTTGAAAATTGATCTTTAGAAATTGTTTTTGATTTTTATTAAAGAAAATAGTTTATAAACAATTTCTTAAATCGGATTACGTGCTCAATTATTTACTACCCATCTTTTGTTTAAAATTAGATTTTCAATCTCATACTTTTCTATCACTAGATTTGGGATATTAATCGAGTTTTAATTTATCTAGGTTGGTAGAAGCTCCGAGTGAGATAATATGTTTATCAATTTGTATTAGTGAGTAGTGTAACGGATTAAATACTATTGGGGATATTTAATCAAAGGGTAGCTGGTTTTCAGTCTCTTCTTGTAAAGAGATTGAGGAAGTAATTCTTCCTAGATAGAATTGATTTTGAGTGAATTTTCTAAAGGTTCCATAACCTGGAAAAAGGATAGTTGGAGTGTTTTTATGAGGTTTTTATTCTTGAGCCTTAGTTATAAAAAGAATTAGGTTGTGATTCTCCTTATAATAGAATTATGTTATTCTTGAGCCTATAAAAAGTAGAGGTTATTCCTAAGCTTGTGAAAAGGAATTTGTAAAGGTTGATTTTGAACTTGGGAAAATAATCATTGTAAGGGTTTGGTTCCTACCTATAAAGGAATCTTGAGTTTAGTGGGTGCGAATCTCCGTGGGGCTCGGAGGACTGGATTAGCCAAGAGTAGTTTGGTAAACCAGGATATATCGGTGTATACTGCATTACTTATTTCCTTGATTTTATCTTGTGTTGTTTGGGTATGCACTTTGAGCTTATTACACTTATCCGCTGCTATAAAGATAATAATTAATTTTAGGATAAAATTAATTATTTGATTTTTGAAGTGTTATTATTTCTCTGACAATTTTTTAATTACCCAATTCACCCCCCCTCTTGGGTATTCCACTGGGCCAACACGTCATATATCCTTACGAAGAATTTGGTTATGGGTAATTTGTCAAGCTTGATTTGCTTCCGTTGCACTTCTCTTATGTCGTTTTGTCTTTTCCACTTATTAGTACTGAAATGTTAGTTATGAAAGAACATAGCATATAAACAATCAGAAGTTAGAGTTTTCTAAACAGGGTCTTCATAATCAATTATATTATCTATTTTTAGAAGTTATTTCTTCCTTAGGAGTATAAACTTAGACTTAGTCACTTATCGGAGGCTTCAAGATCTCTAGCGGCTTCTAACACCTCTTTCTTTGTATCCCAAAGTCAGCAGAATTATTAGTCGAGTCCTTTGATTTAGTTAGCCTAGTTGTATTATGTTGGTCTTGAGGAAAATCCAAAGTCCTTAGATACGCAAAGTTCTGGCCAAAATCTGATGTCTGATGTTGTTTTGTTTTTTATTGTTTGTATTTGCCATTTTTACCCTTAGCACCCTTTTAGGTTTTCACTAAGGCCGCTACAACATTTTTGCACCTCAACGCCTTCTCAGGTTTTCAATGGGTCGGTGGTTTTGTATCTTGCTATGATCCCTACTTTTTTGCCCGTAGCACCCTTTCAGGTTTTTACTACATCCTCAGGTCGTACTAATTTTATACCCTTTTTTGCCCTCACTTCCTTCTAGTTGTGAGTCTGAGTTTATCTTTCTAGAGGTAGAACTTCTTTATCGCATCAGCATTAATGGGCTCTTAGAACTCTTCTCCATCCATCTCTTGTAGTATTAAAGTCCTATGTCCTAATACTTTCTCGACGATGAATAGTCCTTCCTAGTTTAGCGTGAATTTTCGCTTAGCTACGTCTTGGAATGGAAATATCTTCCTTAGCACCAATTCACCCATAGTATAGATTCTCAGACAAACCTTCTTGTTATAAGCTCTAGCCATCCTCTTTCGATTGTAGTGTTTATAGCATATAGTAGCAAGTCTCTTTTCGTCTATCAGGCATAGTTGGTGAAGTCTTTTCTATACCCACTCAACCTCATCTAACTCATCTTCCACTAGAATCCTAAGAGAGGGAATTTCTACCTCTGTTGGGAATACAATTTCTGTTCCATATACTAATAAATACAGCATGGCTCCGGTTGATGTTCTACCCGATATTCGATAGACCATCAAGGCAAATGGGAGCATATCATTCCATTCCTTATGGTTATCTATTATTTTTCTCAGGATAGTCTTAATGTTCTTTTTGGAGGCTTCTACTACATTCATTTTCGACCGGTAGGGCATGAAATTCCTATATTCTATCTTGAATTAGGTACAAATAACTTTCACCATACTTTTTTTTAGGTTTTGGGTGTTGTTAGAGATCAAGGATTAAGGTACTCCATAACGTGACAGAATATTCTCCTTAAAAAATCCTATTACAGTCCTCTGGGTGACGTGAAAAAATAAAACCACCCCCACCCACTTAGTGAAGTAGTCTATAGCCATTAGAATGAATCGAAGTCCACTTGGTGCCATCAGCGTTATTGGACCTATGGCGTCCATTCCTCACATTGATAAAGGCCACAAGGCCGCTAGACAATGCAAGTCTATTGGGGATAAATGGGTTTGGCCATCGTGCACTTGGCATCTCTAACATCTTCTCACAAAGTTCACCCAATCGCCTTGATAAGTGCTTTATTCACCAACAAATCAAGTATTTTTATATTCAAACATTTGTGAGGTTTAAAGCATTTTTATTAGTTTAATATCTTTTTCTGTTGTATTGTAGAATTCATTTATAATTGGGTGAAAAGGTGAAAATTTGGAAAAATGACGTGAATTGGATTGGAAAGGTTCATTAGTAGTGAAACCATGTTTCACCACGATTTAGTCCGATTTCGGAAAACACAAACATGAAAGTTGTATATCACTTTCTTAGCTTTCTGTAGCCTTTTGAATCACCTCAATTGAAGTTTGCACATAAACGTTATGGCTAACATACAAACAGATATCATAACTGCCCAAAGCGCAATGCAACAGGCTTTTTCTCAACTATAGTATGCCTCCTACAGCGTAAAAAGGTAGAAAACTCCAATTCGAGGCCTATTTACACCATCTTATGCCTCAAACCCAAAAGGGTGACAACATTGGGAGAAAAACACCATTTGTGGCTAGATTTTGAGAAAACATAACCAGTGAAGGCCTAAAATTCCTAGAGAGAGAGCTTGGAGCTGAGGATTATTGAAGATTTGAAGCTCATGTCCACAAAAAATATTTTCTCTTCCCTTCTCTCACCCTAATCTTTATTGAATTTTGTATTTGTGATATTGTGTTGAACATGTTTGCATTTATGAATTTCTTGGAAAGATTAGCATGGATTCCATCATGTTCAGTTAAAGTTCCTATCTAAGGGGATTCGAATAGCTTTGTATGAACTATGCCTTAAGACTTTAAGATTTTGTTAATTGGATTTCATGTATCAATCATTTGTATTTTTTTTATGCGTATTTGCTAATTTATGCGAAAGGTAAATTAGATATCATAGATGTGTAAGATTAGGCATTTGAAAGATTATAATCTTGCATATTAAGACCGGAGAAATATAACCTTTGTTATATTGAGTGTGAGAGGCTAATATAATTTGGGTAGCCATTTGATGGGTAAAACTTAAAGATTTGATAATTTGTTGAGTTGAATAAAGATATTATTTTGAATAATTATACAAATTATCTTACTTGGCATTCGGGAGGTAGAAGTGAGGTTAATTAATACACCCATGGTTAATGGTTGGGCATGAATTTAATTAATAAGCTTGAATTGGATTAGCATCACTTAGCAAAGTATTGTCAAACCCCCCTAGAACAATTATGCATAGGAAGTCAATATTTTATTTTTCTTTTGATTTTATATTTTTTTTAGTTTTATTTTTACAATCCTTAAATTTGGATTCCTAAATAAAGTTGGGTTACTAATAGGTGTGATTTGCCTACGTATTTCTAAACCGGTTTTGTTAGTTTTACAGTAGTTTTATAGTTATTTTTATATGTTTTAATATGTTTTCATTCCTTTTGTATTAAAATAGGTGCGTAAGGTAAAAAGGTATGAAATCAGACCATAAACGATGAAATCGTATTGAGAACGGTCGGAAAACGGTGGTAAAACAAGTAAGGAGGCAATATTCTGAATGAAGCCTACCGCCTAGGTGTCCAAACCACCGCCTAGGCAGTGAAAATGTTGAGAAAAACCAATTTCTGCTGAAAGCTCACCGCCTAGGCGGTGAACCAGCAAAAACATTTCCTAATCCATCGCCTACTCTACCGTTTAGGCTAACCTTAACCGACATACTCTATCACCTAGGCGGTGGCCTCTGAACAGTTTAGATATTTTGTTAGATATTTTTTAGCTTATATATACCCTTCTCTCCTCCTCTATTCCGAGATCTTCAGCCCCTAAGGCCTTAGGCTATATTTTAGGGTTAGGTTTAGAGATTTTTTAGGGAGAGCTCTCAACCTGAGGTGGAAGATGAAGAGGAAAGTAATTGTTCGACGATTCTAGCGCCAATTCTTCGAATATAGGCTAAGTCGCTTGTTTTTTCTCTTTATTTTCTTCATTTTGTTAGTTGTTGAGCATGTTTAGCTTGTTTTACATTGTATAAATGGTTAGGGCCATGAGCTAAACATTGATTGTAATAGGGATTAACGTATTATTTATGAAAATGTAGTTTTGGTTGAATTTATGTTTCGTTTGTGGTTGTTCCATATAATTTCGATTGTGTTGCCGTGTTTTCTATGATTATATGCTAGTTTAGATATATTAAGAATACAAGATTTGACACTCGGGAGAGGTACCCCCGAATTCGGACTAGGGTAAACACAACATGACAATGTAACGACCCGGGAGAGCGTTAGAAAGTATGTAATCGATGATGTTGGGGCGAGACTCACATGACCTAGAGTCATTAAGACGTTTAGGGGGACTTCAGTGCTGACACGAAGTCATGTATTCCCCCGTCTTACATGCGGAAGAGGTGGCGAGGGAGTTTACAAACTGAGATTGTCGGATACGCTGAACACCGTTAATGTTAACTAAAACGAAATCAAACGCATTTAAACAAATAAATTTAATCCCTAGGAAATCTACTCCCCTAAACAATCTCAATATAGTATTTATAGTATAGTTAACTTAATTAGTATTTTAGTTTAGTATTAGTAATAATTAAAATCTATTTTTGTAGCCTAGATAAAGTCGGGTTATGACAATCGTGGTACTCGATAGTAATCTCAGTCAATCCCAGTGGATACGATACCTGACCAAAAGGTCCATTATATTAAAACTTGATCCGTATGCTTGCGCTGAAAGTAGCAGCGCATTAATTGCGGCCACCAAGTTTTTGGCGCCGTTACCAGGGATTAGTTTGTCGAATACAGTTTTCAACAATCGTGACCAAGTTTTTGGTAACGATTGGTCGCGATTGTGTTTTGGATTATTATTGATATTGTGAGTAAATAACTCCATTTTAATCTAGGCATATCTTTCGTATATAATTTCCGTTTGTAGTTTTGTTTTTGTTTTCCGGCAAGATGCTTGAAGATGTTAGATCGACAGGTACTCTTGTGTTTCGTTCATTGAAACATCTCGACAGTCTTGAGGGCATATGTTGGGCTAAGGACATTAAACCAAGTGCTTCTTGGGAAGAAACCCAGGGTTACAAATAAGTTAGATACATCTATGTCGATTTGAGTCGGAGGCGAGATCCTCTCGCCTTCCAGGTATGTGTTCTAAACCCCCGTCTTCAATATCATGCTATATACTGTCATTGGGATCACTGACGGGTCGTTTTAGGCAATGCCTATGTTAAGTTGGTGGTGATATGTAGTATGTTTTAGTATTTGTTTATGTTATTTGTTAAGTTTTGCTGTTTTTATCGTATGCATGTTTGTTTAGGATTAGTTTGTTTCGTTTAGTCGTTGTTTTGTGTTGTGTTTTGACGTCATCTGGGCCTTTACTCGATGATGATTATGTCCCCTGATTGTTTATTGAGGTCGAGCATAACACTCATTCATGTGTGTTCTATGTGCTTAACGTATCGTTTAGTAAAAGTTATTATAGATCCTAAATGCACGAACACGTAAACTCAATATAGCACTATCTAATTAATTTGAAACTGATTATCCTTCACTCAATTTCATGACAATAGGGATTCTAGAACTTGATTTGGGGGAAATTTGAGGCAAAATCCTAGGCGAGGTGGTTTAGGAGATATGATTTAGGCATTCATTTGATCGCTTGAGCCTTTTGAATCCCACCATGCAATATCATTATCCCTCGTTACCCTATCAAAGCCTAAAAGTCGTTTCAATTCTAAATGCTTAACATATACCGTAGCCGATTGATTTTTGTCCAAACCTATATCGCTGAAATAAAGGCACAATGTAAGTGAATTAAGTTAGCATTTCTCTACTTGATGTGAGCGGTTGGGTTTAGGGCGAACTTTTAAATTGGTTCGGTATTCGAGTACTCGCTTGTCATATGTCATTCATATTTTTACACACTCCTAAAATTATAGAAATTCGAATAAGTTCGGGGGTGTGTTACTGAATCCTTTTTGCACACCCCTTAAATTGTAACAATCGAATGAGTTTGGGGGTGTGTTCAGAAAAAAAAATTCTTTACATTTCTTGTTGACAAGTTAGTACTATGTTCTTAATTTTATTGTTCAGGTTTGTTTCTAATTAAACTATGGGGTTTCGAGTGTAAGAGTGTCAAGCAATGTGCCTCGGGTAACGTTAAGTTAACGACGTTCACCCATTTTCTATTCAAATTTACACTTGGCCATTTTTCCAAAACCGATCCAAGCCCTATTGATTTTTTGAACCTCTGAGCCTACATTAGTAGAGAACAGATCCCGGGTCAGGCGTATGGATTTCCTATACCTTAAAGGTTTTAGTTATGAACTATTTTGAGGGATAATCCCATCTAATCAATGGATAGTAATATATTTGAGTTTAATCACACACACTTAAATAGGATCTAGAATGGAACTTACTATTTTTCAACGTTGAAATTCTAGAACATCACATGATGTGATTTATGCTTGAACTTGATAGGATTAGGGGCCTATGAAGGAAAATCTCTCAGCTGGTAAATGATAATCAAAACTTACACATTTTTGTTTTTAGTGTTTTTAGTTTTTAGTTTTTAATTTCGTAATTAGTTTTTCTATTTTCTTGTATTGTGTGGGTGTTTTGCTCGAGGGCTAGCAAAATTCCAAGTTTGGTGGTAATTGATAGGTGTGATCTGCCTACATATTTCTAAACCGGTTTTCTTAGTTTTAGAGTATTTTTATGGTTATTTTTATTTGTTTTAATATGTTTTTATTCTTTTTGTATTAAAATATGTGCGTGGGGTGAAAAGGTATGAAATCGAAGCATAAAAGATGAAATCGTATCGATAACGGTCCGAGAATGATGGAAAAACAAGTGAGGAGGAAATATTCTGAAAGAAGCCTATCGCCTAGGCGGTGAAAATGCTGAGAAAAACCAATTTCTGCTGAAAGTTCACCGCCTAGGTGGTGAACCAGCAGAAACTTTTCCTAATCCATTGCCTAGGCTAACCTTAACCAACATACTCCACTGCCTAGGCGGTGGCCTCTGCACAGTTTAGATATTTTGTTAGATATTTTTGAGCCTATAAATTCCCTTCTCTCCTATTCTATTTCGAGCTCTTCAAACCCTAAGGCCTTAGGCTATATTTTAGGGTTAGGTTTAGAGATTTTTTAGGGAGAGCTCTCAACCTGAGGTGGAAGATGAAGAGGGAAGCGATTATTCGACGGTTGTAGAGCCAATTCTTCGGATATAGGCTAAGTTGCTTATTTCTTCTCTTTATTTTCTTCATTTTGGAAGTTGTTGAGCATGTTTAGCTCGTTTTACATTGTATAAACGGTTAAGGCCATGAGCTAAACATTGATTTTAATAGGGATTAACGTATTATTTATGAAAATATAGTTTTGGTTGAGTTTGTATTTTGTTTATGGTTGTTCCATATAATTTCGATTGTGTTGCCATGTTTTCTATGATTATATGCTAGTTTAGATACATTGAGAATACGGGGTTTGACACTCGAGAGTGGTAACCCTGGATTCGGTTTAGGGTAAACACAACACGACAATCTAACGACCCGGGAGGGCGTTAGAAAGTGTGTAATCGATGACGTTGGAGCGAGACTCACTTGACCTAGAGTCGTTAAGATGTTGAGAGAGACTTCGGTGTTGACACGAAGTCATGTATTCCCCGTCATACACTCGAAAGAGGTGGCGAGAGAGTTCACGAACCGAGATTGTCGCATACGCCGAACACCATTAATGTTAACTAAAACGAAATCAAACGTATTTAAGTAAATAAAGTTAATCTCTAGGCAATCTACTCCCCTAAACAATCTCAATATAGTATTTATAGTATAGTTAACTTAATTAGTATTTTAGTTTAGTATTAGTAATAATTAAATTCTATTTTTGTCGCCTAGAAAAAGTCGGGTTATGACAATCACGATACTCGATAGTAATCTCAACCAATCTCTGTGGATACGATACCCGAAGGAAAGGTCTATTATACTAAAACTTGATCCGTATGCTTGCGGTGAAAGGGGCAGCACATTAATTGCGGCCACCAGTTATGATAATCGCAGTACTTAGCGACGATTTAAACCAATCCCTATGGATACAATACTCTACTCATCTTATACTATTAAAATTTGACCCGTACACTTGTGGTGAAACAAAATAATAGCTACCAATATTTTGTCAAACTGAAATATTTGCTTGTTCTTAAGCAAAAGAAAAGAAAATACAAGATAAAACAAATCAAGAACTAAGACGCTAATGATAAAAGTGTGAGTTTCATATCAAATCAACAACCGTGCCAGAATCTCTGAAACCACAAAATGCTCCATGCTCAAAGGAAATGAAACCAATGAGATTATCTAAAATTTCAATATCTAGCATAAATATCATTCACTCAAGACTCTCGATATGTAAGTGCATGCACAATCACTCTCACCAACTCAACGAGTCTCGAATATATTTTTTTGCTAAAGAGACAACGAACAATCTTTAGATAGTGAATGTAACAACAAACATAAACCCATTTTTTCTGTTACTCTCCACTAATTATTCAATATTCATATGTTGATAGGTGTAATTTATCTATCTATTTCCAAACCAAACTTGTTAGTTTTCGAGTATGTTTATTAAGTTTTATTACGTTTTAATACTTTTTTATGTATTTTTGTACAAATCAGGTGTGTGGGGTGAAAAGGCGCAAAAACATATCACAAACGATCAAATCGGATCAAGAACAATGGAAAAACAAGCATAAGGGCAAAATTCAGACCTGTACCCCACTCCCGTGGCAACTAGACCACTGTTGCGGCAATCAAAATGCAAAGTAGGCCTTAAACTTGCTGAAAACCCACCGCCGTAGTGGTCAAATCCACCGTCGCGGTGGTGAAATAACAGAAAGGTCTCTACTCCCACCGCCGTGTCCACTGCCGAGGCCATGACCTAGTCAACATACTCACTGCCGTGGTGGTGAAACCCACCGCTGCGGTGGTCACTCTGCACAACTGTTAGATATTTATTTAAATATTTTGAGCCCCTATATCATCTTCTCTCCTCTCCATTCAGCAAAAGATAACCTATTAGATTCCCCTTAGGGTTCTTAATATTTTGAGGGTGTTTTGGGGAGTACTCAACCAAATTCAAAGGAGAAGAACTCGTTGCGAAGAAGGAGAAACAATCGTTGAACGGTTTTAGTGGCAAATCTTTGGACTACGGCTAAGTTCGTTTGTTTCTCTCTTTATTTTCTTAACTTTGGTAGGTTGTTGAGCATGTTTAGCTCAGTTTTCATTATATAAATAGTTATGGCCATGAGCTAAACAGATTTTGTCTAGGGATTACTAATATTTATGAAATCGTTGTTTGTTTGAGTTGTGTTTTGTTAGTGGTTGTTCTTCGCTATTTTGAATGTGTTTGTTGTTATTCTTTGATTTTATGTTTATTTAGATATATAGATAATACGGGGTTTGACACTCGAGAAAGGTAACCCCGAATTCGGATTAGGTTAAACACAACGCAACAATCTAATAACCTGGGAAGGAGTTAGAAAGTGTGCAATCAATGACGTTGGGGCAAGACTCATGTGACCTAGTGTCGTTAAGACGTTGAGGGAGATTTCTTCGTTGATGCGAAGTTACATATTCACTCGTCTTACACTCGGGAGAGGTGGCGAGTGAGTTTACAATATAGAGATTGTCAGATAAGTTGAACGCCATTATTGTAAACTAAACGAGACCAAACACATTTTTGTAAACAAAGTTAATCCCTAAAAAATCTTTTCCCCTAAACATCTCATATTAGTATTATAGTATAATTAGATTAATTAACTTAGTATTAGTATTAATTCATTATAAATCAATTTTTGTCGCCTAAATAAAGTTAGGTTATGAAAATCGCAGTACTCGATAATAATCTCAACCAATCCCTGTGGATACGGTAATCCCTACTCTTTCCCATCTATACTAAAACTTGACCCGTACATTTGCGGGGAAAGTGGCGACATAAATACGCGCCACCAAGTTTTTGGCTTCATTACTAGGGATTGTGTTTTAGATTATTGTTGATATTGTGGGTATATAACTTGATTTTCATTTAGCCATTTTTAGTGTTTATAATCTTTTTTCTTTATAGTTTTTATTTTTTATTTTCCCTACAGGGTACTTGGAAATGTTAGATCAACAGGTACTTATGCAATTCTTTCAACAAGATTTCGAACCATTTTATTGTGCTTGGGATCCTTACAACGAGTTGTTATTCTGATTTCTAAATCATGGGTTCCTGAGGGAATGTCAACTCCTGAATTTCCTCGATGGGTTATTGATGAGTAGTATATTTACTAACAAATTAAGTACTTTTAGATTCAAATATTTGTATGTTTTCAAGCACTTTTGTTAGTTTAATGTGTTTTTGTATTGTTTTTCTAGGTTTTTGAGTAAATGGGTGAAAACAGACAAAGTCAGTATAAGTACAGTAATTTCAAGGCCATTTTGGACAATGATACGACTCGATTTTGGAAAAACTCAAAACATAGAAGTTGTATATATTTATCTTAGATTTCCATAGATTTTTTAATCACCTCAATCGGAGTTCGGATAAGACCGTTATAGCTAAAATACCAAAACGTATCACCACCGCTACGACGATTAAACAACAGAGAGTTGCTAAACTCTCTTCATTTTCACCACCGCGGCAGTCAGACTGCCTACAAAACTGATATTTTGGGATATTTTTTTATCCCTATATCATCTCCTCTTCTTCCAAACACCCTAGAACATTTTTTGTGAGATACTTTTGGACATGTTTGGAGCTTCTTGATCAAAGACCAAAGAGGAAAACACATTTTGATAAAGTAGAAATAAGATTGGAGCAGTTTTTGTGGAAGTGGAATACTCCACTCTTAAGATTTGCTTTCCTTTCTTCATTTCTCTCTTTGTTCTTAACTTTGCATGTTTTATAATGTTGTTTTTCTCTTCAAATCTTGAATATTCGGTAATGATCATGTATAGCTAAATATATGTTATTTAGGGTTGATTAGTTAATGAAAATGTTGTTTGTTTGAATCCGTATTTCGTTATCGGTTGTTCGTCTTTATCCGATTGTGTTTACTATTTTATTACAATCTTGATATGCTTGTTATGGTATTAGGGTTGGTTTCGAGAATACGGGGTTTGACACTCGAGAGAGGTAACCCCGGATTAGGAATAGGGTTAAACACATCAAAACGACCTAACGACCTGGGAGGGTGTTAGAAAGTGTGCAATCCATGAGGTTGGGTCAAGACTCATGTGACTAAGGGTCATATAGATATTGAGGGCGACTTTAGCATTGATGTGAAGTCACATATTCACTCACTTTACACTCGGGAGAGGTAGTGAGCGAGTTTACGATATCTAGATTATTAGATAGCTTGAAAGTCGTTAATGTAAACTAGACAAAAACGAACACGTTTAAGTGAACGAAGTCAATCCCTAAATAATTTATTCCCCTAAACGTCATCATTAGTATTATAATTTAATTAGTTATTAGTTTAGCTTATATTCTTAAAACAAAAACCCAAAATTCAATCTCCTAGATAAAATCCGGTTATGACAATCGCTCTACTTAGCGATGATCTAATCTAAGCTCTGTGGATACGATAACCCTACTCATTCACTATTCTATAAAACTTAACCCATACACTTGCAATGAAAGTGGCGACGTAATATTCTACCACCAACTCACACATTTGCTTGTCCTCAAGTAGTTATCAGCCGCAACTAGAACATGGGTGGAAGGAGAAAATGGTACCTCCTCTTTCTATGACCTAACTAGGGACGAAACCATTTGGTCGTTGGAGGAATTGGAGGCCTTTGATTATCAGAGTTGGAATTATTCACTAAGTCACCAAAGCTTGGGGGATTATTTCAATACTACGGTGCCATGGATTGACACATCGGTCCAAGAGGAGGAATTTTCCCCCCTAGAAGCGATATTAGCTAAATTTATGGGGGAGACTCAAACTTTGTGGAGGGAATGATCGACTCAATGAGCATGAGGATCGTCTTAACAATATTGAGACGGTCTGCGCCGATATCGATGTGACCGTAACGTCTCTTCAGACGCAAATTGGTCAGCTTATCTACTATGTTGAAGCCGAGTTAGAAGCGGAGGCACTAATAGATTCACAAGTCATATCCGAATGTAAAAGCCACCAGGAGAAGCCGGATACGAGCAAAAAGAGCTTAGGTGAGTTCAACGATGAAAAATCGAATGAGACGAAAACCCAAGATTGGATCACCGATTTTGATGCCACCACTGATCCAAGACGATCATATCTATGAGGATCCGATGTGGCTCACTTGTCCTTCGCCTCCATTAGCAACGCTCTTTCATGCCCACCAAGCTCATGAGCCGGTAAAGAGTTTTGTTGAAAGGTCAACTCGATCAATGCCAAATCTTGCCAAGCTTGAGGGTGTACTAAATCAAAACCCGTACATGGTGTTGTTTGACACGTACTATAGGCAAAAGCCACTCTTTGACGAGCACTTCTCCGTGTCAGGCTGAAGACCTTAAATCAAGCATTTCTTGGAAGGCAACCCAAAGTAAAAATAAGTTAGATCTATCTCCGTCGAATTGATTCGAAGGCGAGATTCTCTCACATACCAGGTACGTGTTCTAAACCCTCGTCTTCATTATAATGCTTTATGCTATCATTGGGATCGTTGATGGGTCATTGTGGACATTGCCCGTTTTAAATCGGGAGTGATGTGTAGTACGTTTATTATGTATTATTGTTGTTAGTTATGTTTTATTGTTTTCTATGTATGGATGTTTGTTTAGGATTAGGATTTTTTAGGTTAGTTGTTATTGTGTGCTGAGTTTTAATTTCGTCTGGGCCATTATCCGATTATGAGTCTATCCCCTGATTGTTTATTGAGGTCAAGCATAAAGCTCATTCATGTGTGTTATGTGTGCTTGACATATCATTTTAGTAAAAGTTATTGTAGATCCTACTTGCATGAGCACGTAAAATCAATGTATAACTGTCTATTTGATTTGAAAACAATTATCAGTCAACAAAATTCATGACAATAGGGATTTTAGAACTTAATTTGGGGAAAATTCGAGGCAAAATCCTAGGTGAGGCAATTCGGGAGATATGATTTAGGCATTCATTTTTATCGCTTGAGCCTTTGAAGCCTACCATGTAATATCATTTATCCCTCGTTACCCTATCGAAGCCTATAGGCCGTTTCAATTCTGAACACTTAACTAATACCACAGCTAATTAAAATTTTTCCAAACCTTTATTATTGAACCGAAGGCATAAATTTGAGTAAATCAAGTTAGCAGTTGCAAATGCTACTTGAAGTAAGCAGTTGGGTTTAGGCTAAACTTTTAATTGGTTTGGTATTCAAGAACTCACTTGTCGTTTTTATTTTGTTTTAACCATACCCATGAAATTCTAATAATCAAATAAGTTTGGGGGTGTGGTGGTCGGGCGTAATTAACACACGCCACTCTCACTGCAAGTGTACGGGTCAAGTTTTAGTATAGATGGGGAGAGTAGAGGTATCGTGTCCACAGGGATTGTTTGAGATTATTATTGAGTACCACGATTATCATAACCTAATCTTATCTAGGCATTAAAAATGTGTTTAGAATTAATTAATACTAATACTAAGTTAATTAATCTAACTATACTAATATTATATTAAGATGTTTACGGAAAACATTGCTTAGGGATTAACTTTGTTTACAAAAAACGTGTTTGGTCTCATTTAGTTTACAATAACGGCGTTCGACCTATCCTACAATCTCTGTATCGTAAACTCACTCACCAACTTTCCCAAGTATAAGACGAGTGAATATGCTACTTTGCGTCAGCGAAAAAGTCCCCCTCAACGTCTTAACGACACTACGTCACATGAGTCTTACCCCAACGTTATTGATTACACACTCTCTAACTCCCTCCCGGGTTATTAGATCATCGCATTATGTTTACCCCAGTCCGAATTCGGGGTTACCTCTCCCGAGTGTAAAACCCTGATTTTTCACTATATCTAAACGAGCATATAATCATGACAAACCGATAAACACAATCAAAATAGTGAAGAACAACCATTAACGAAACACAAACTCAAACAAACAACATTTTCATAAATATTATTAATCCCTAGACAAAATCTGTTTAGCTCATGGTCATAACCATTTATACAATGAAAAACGAGCTAAACATGCTCAACAACCTACCGAAGTTAAGAAAATAAAGAAGAAATGAAAGAAACTTAGACGTAGTTCGAAGATTTGCTGCTAAAAACCCTTTGAGATCACTTCTCCTTCTTCACAACGTATTCTTCTCCTTCGGAATTGGTTGAACACTCCCCAAGACACTCTCAAAATATTAGGAAGCCTAAATGAGCTCTAATGGTCGAATGGAAGAAGAGGGAGAAGAAATAGGGATAAAAAATATCTAAATAAATATCTAAGTCTAGGTCAGAGTGACTGCCGCGGCGGTGGGTATGTCGGTTTGATCTTCGCCGCAGCGATAGAGGCAGTGGTGAAATCAAGGACCTTGTTGTTGTTTCACCACTACTGTGGTGGGCTTCCAGCAGTTTTAGGCCTCTCTCTACATATTCACCATCGCAGCGGTGGTCTAGACGTCGCGGTGGTGGGCTGCTTTTCAGAATATTGCCTCTATGCTTGTTTTTCCACCATTCTTCCATCGTTCTTGATCCGATTTGATTGTTATTGATCCGTTTTCAGGAATTTTCACCTCAAACACCTAATTTATAACAAAAAGAATAAAAGCGCATTAAAACATAATAATACGTAATAAACATACTCGAAAACTATCGAGTATGGATAGGTAAATTACACCGTTCATGTGGTAAGTTAAAAAAAAAAAAAAAACATATGTCAATATAGTTATATTTTTGTTTCTTTTGACAAGTGAGTACGTCAATCTTTAATGTATGTTCAGGGTTGTTTCAATTTTATCTGTGGAGTTTCGAGTGTGAGAGTGTCAAGCATGTGCCTCAGGTATCGTCAAGTTAACGATGTTAACCAGTTTTCTATTTTCGATATACCCTTGGCCATTTTTTCAAAACCAAACCAAGTTCTAATGATCTTTTTGAATTGCTTTCCCTACATTAGTGGAGAATAGAACCCAAGTCAGACTTATGGATTCCCTATACCTAAATGGTTTTAGTCATGAACTTTATTGAGGGATAATCTCATCTAATCGACGGATAGTTGTGTAATTGAGTTTTATCACACAGACTTTGAATAGAATCTAGAATGGCGCTTACTGTCATCTAATGTTAAAATTCTAGAACACCACATGAAGTGATTTATTAATGAACTATATAGGATTGGGGGCTGATGAGGGAAAAATCATTTGGCCGGTAGATGATATTCAAAACTTGCACATTATTATTTTTCGTATTTTTTGTTTTAGTTTTTAATTTCATAATTAGTTGTTATATTTTCTTGTATTGTGTGGGTGTTTGCTCGAGGACTAGTAAAATTCTAAGTTTGGGGCTATTTGATAGGTGTAATTTACCTATCTATTTCCAAATCGAACTTGTTAGTTTTTGAGTATTTTTATTACGTTTTAATATGTTTTTATGTATTTTGTATAAATCAGGTGTGTGGGGTGAAAAGGCATGAAAACATATCACAAACGATCAAATTGGATTAAGAACGGTAGGAAAACAAACATAAGGGCAAAATTCAAACCTGCAGCCCACCGCCGTGGCGGTCAAAATGCAGAGTAGGCCTTAACCTTGCTGAAAAACTACCACCAAAGTGGTTAAAGAATAGAAAGGTATCTACTCCTACTGTCGTGTCCATCGCCGAGGCCATGACCCAACTAACATACTCACCGCCGCGGCGGTCTCTCTGCACTGCTGTTAGATATTTATTTAGATATTTTGAGCCCCTATATCTTCTCCTCTCCTCTCCATTCGGAAAAAGAGAGACCATTAGAGACCCCTTAGGGTTCCCAATATTTTAAGAGTGTTTTAGGGAGTGCTCAACCAAATCCGAAGGAGAATAACACGTTACGAAAAAGGAGAAGCGATCGTTGAACAGTTTTAGCTGCAAATCTTAGGACTACAACTAAGTTCTTCAGTTTCTCTCTTTATTTTCTTAACTTTTGTAGGTTGTTGAGCATGTTTAGCTTTGTTTTCATTGTATAAATGGTTATGGCCATGAGCTAAACGGATTTTGTCTAGGGATTACTAATATTTATGAAATTTTTGTTTGTTTGAGTTGTGTTTCGTTAATGGTTGTTCTTCACTATTTCGATTGTGTTTACTGTTATTCTTTGAATATATGTTTGTTTAGATATATAGAAAATACGGGGTTTGACACTCGGAAGAGGTAACCCCGAATTCAGATTAGGGTAAACACAACGCGACGATCTAATAACCCGAGAGAGAGTTAGAAAGTGCGCAATCAATGATGTTAGGGCAAGACTCGTGTGAACTAGTGTCATTAAGACGTTGAGAGAGACTTCTTCGTTGACGCAAAGTCATATATTCACTCGTCTTACACTCGGGAGAGGTGGCGAGAGAGTTTACGATGCAGAGAGTGTCAGATAGGTTGAACGCTGTTATTGTAAACTAAATAAGACCAAACACGTTTTCGTAAACAAAGTTAACCCCTAAATAATCTTTTCCCCTAACCATCTCATATTAGTATTATTGTATAATTAGATTAATTAACTTAGTTTAGTACTAATTAATTATAAATCAATTTTTGTCGCCTAAATAAAGTTAGGTTATGAAAATCGTGGTATTCGATAATAATCTCAACCAATCCCTATGGATACGACAACCCCTACTCTTTTACATCTATACTAAAACTTTACCCGTACACTTGTGGTAAAAATGGCAATGTAAATACGCGTCACCATATGTCATTGGAGATTAAAAGGACTTTGAGGGTTGTAATGTATAGCTATGGTAGAAGGTGGATGAGAATATCATTTTTAGGCTCAAATCACTCTAAGCATGTATCACAATTCACAGATCTTGCAAGATTTCTAAAAAAAAAAATTCACTAACTCCCCCTTTCATCAAATATCTTCTTTCAATTGATCCTACAAGGTATTATTCACAAAAACAAACCAAAACACATTTGTGTTTCACAAAAAGAACAATTAGATAAGAAATACAAATCACACCCTCAAGCTCAATGATCCATGCAAACATGCCAATTAGTAATAGGTTTAGGAAGTGGAAAGACATTTAGTCGGTTGGATGCACAAATGTGGATAGTGAAAGAATTATACAACAAGGCTCAACGAGGGTAACATGGAGTAAACAATTGTCAATGGTTAGCTTCAAAGGCTCAAACAATCAAAAGAAATGCCCAAATCATTTCTCCAACAACATATAACCTAGGATTTCACCTCAAGTTTCACTCAAATGGGTTCTAGTGTTCAAGAGATGTCAAAGTCTGCCTAAAGCACATAAATGTTCTCCAAGTACTCAAAAGGCCGAGTGATCATGATTCATGGTTCTTAAATGTAAAGAGTCAAGAGTGAACTTCAATCAACCGAGTCAAGCACACAGAATCTCAATGACATGCATTTTAAAAGACCTAAGAGAACATTAAATGTCTATATCCATCATCGATATCAAGTTATTTCATCTCAACAAAACTTACAATTTATTCAAATAAACCTAAAAAAAAATGGCCAAATGAACATGGTTATATGAAGAAAAGTCATAAACAATCTCGCCTCCTAGTGAGGTCGGCGATGATGCTCCGGGTATGGTAACTGTTGTGGGGATTTCTTCCACAACTTGCATCCTTAGGCTCAATTATTTGAAAATTTGGGTTGTCTCTCAAGAAGCATTTAGTTTAATGTCCTTGGCTTGACAATGGAGAAGGGCTCATCAAAGAGTGGCTTCCGCCCATAGTATGTGTCATATAACATAATAAATAGGTCTTGGTTTTGAACGCCCTCAAACTTGGCGAGATATGAAAATGATTGCCACGTATTCTCAACTTGACTCGGCTCCAAAATATGTGCTTGGTGGGCATGAATAAACGGTGCTATAGGTGGTATGGGACAAGTGCGCCATATCAGATCCTCATAGATGTATTCGTGTTTGATCGATGTTGGTATCACAACATGGATCTCAAAAGGTGGCGAATCACGAGTGTCGTCTTGTGATTCTTCATCGTTGTTCAACTCTTAGGTCTCCTCTTCATTAGAATCATCGTCATTGAACAAACCCAATGTCCCACCACTTATGTACGATTCCTTACAGTGGCTTTCAATGATCGGCGATGGAAACACCAATTGGATTCCAAGAGGTGAGGACTCAAAATCATCTTGTGATTTGTTATCACGAACAATTCTTGGGTCTCGTCCTCTTCTGAATCACCTTCATAAAACACCTCCAATGTCCTCTCATTTGTATTCGGTTCTTCATGGTGACTTTCACATATGAATTTGGCTTGTGTGTCTCTCATTGCCACCGTTCTTGACATGGCTTTAATGGAGTTGAACGAATATTCGACTTGTAAATCATGAATGGTCTCTATCCTTCATTTCTTCATAAGGAGCCTTGTCTCCTCCGAAAAATGCCTTACCTCTTCTAAAAATTGGGCAAGTAAGTCTTCAAAGTCTTCAAGGGTTGTAGAAGACTCTGCTTGATGATGTGGGGTACCAAACTATGGCGCCAAAATATTGGAATTATTCCCCAAGCTTTGGTGACTTCTTCAATAATTCCAACTCCGATAGTCAAAATCGGCCATGTTTTCCAACAACCAATAAGCTTTGTCCAAATTTAAGGTTTATAAAAATAAAACTAAAACAAATATAAAAGCAAAAGAAAAATAAAAGATAGACTCCCTATAAACAATTGTTTTAGGGGGGTTTGACAACACTTTGCTAAACGATCCTAATCCAATTCAAGTTTGTTAATTAAATTCATGCCCAATCATTAACCATGGGTGTCTAAATTAACCTCACTTCCACTTATGGAATGCCAAGTAAGATAATTTGTATAATTATTCGAATTAATATCTCTATTCAACTCAACTAATTATCCAATCTTTAAGTTTCACCCATCAAATGGCTACCCAAATTATATTAGCCTCTCGCACATAGTATAATAAGGGTTGTATTTCTCCAGTCTCAGTATGCAATATTATCACCTCTTGAATGCCTAATCTTATACATTTATGATATCTAATTTACCTTTCGCATAAATTAGCAAATACGCATAAATAAATTCAAATGATCGAAACATGAAATTCAATTAAAAAAATCTTAAGGTCTCAAGGCCTAGTTCATACAAAGTTATTCAAATTCCCCTAGATAGAAACTTTAACTCAACATGATAGAATCAAGAAATTCATAAATGCAAACATGTTCAACACAATATCACAAATACAAAATTCAATAAAGATTAAGGGGAGAAAAAGGAAGAGAAAACTCTTTTGTGGATATGAGCTTCGAATGTTCAGTAATCTTCAATAATCCTCAACTCCAAGCTCTCTCTCTCTAGGAATTTTAGGCCTCCAAATGTGTTTTTCTCCCAATTTCACCACCCTTTTAGGTTTGGGGCATAAGATGGTATAAATAGGGCTCAAATTAGGGTTTTCTACCTTTTACCCTGCAGGAGGCACGCTGGAGCAGAGAAAAAGCACGATATAGTGCACTTTGGGCAATGCCAGACTAATGAAAGTGCGCTGGAGCGGAGAAAAAGCCCACTATTCCACACACTCTACAGTAAACCTCTTTCATAAGTTGTATTGCTTCTCAGGAACCTACACACCCTAAGAGACCTAAGTCTGGTGATCTCTTATATAGGGTGTTGCCATTGAGAATGAATTGGCCCGCTAATCTTCACAAGGTTCTTCGACTCAAACTATCGGCTTCTTCATTTCTTAAAAATCATAGGATATATACGTACCAAGGTTCTTTGACCACTTCAGCCTCTACCTAGTTGCAATGAGCTGGTTGCTGGTGTATCCTAACAGTTACGAGAATCTCTTTATCTTCGTTATTGATTAGTGATATCATGGATGCTAATGTTGCAAGGGTATTAGCGAAATCATTCTTAAGTTGGGGTACGTGTTCGAACTCAATCTTTGAGAATATTTCACAAAGGTCAAGCAAGTAGTTATTGTACCGGATCAGTTTGGCATCTTTTCTCGCGTACTTGTCGGTGATTTGGTTTATGATCAGCTCTGAGTCCCTATATACTATCTATTCTTTGATTTTTAGGTTCTTGGCCAACTCTAAACCCATGACACAAGCTTTATACTCGACGGTGTTGTTGGTGTTTGTGAACTTTAGCTTAGATGCGACTAGAAAGTGTTAACCTTGTGGAAAGATTAGGACGGCGCCGATGCTAGCCCCATTCGAGTTGCTAGTTCTGTCAAAGTACATTTTCCATATCTGCTTATCCTTATTGCTAGTTATCCATGTAATAGGTTTTTCAGGAAATTTAGTCTCCATGTACCTTTCATCGGCTCTTGGGTTATCAGCAAGTTGGTCGACGATTGCTTGCCTTTTTTTTGCTTTTTGAGTCACATATACAATGTCGAACTCAGTCAGTATCATTTTCTACTTAGATATTCTTCTGGTGAGTATAGGATTTTCTAATATATACTAGAGATAATCTATTTTTTCTATCAAGTGAGCAGTGAAGTACAATAGATAGTGATGTAGCCTTTGAGTGGTCCAGGCTAATGCGCAACAATTTTTTTCTGAGTTCCGAGTATCTTTCTTCTTTTGAGATGAATCTTTTGCTGCATAGTAGATGGCTTGTTCCTTCTTACCTGAACAGTCATGTTTCCCCAATATTGCACCCATAGAAGTTTCGAGGACGATGAGGTACAAGAACAACAGTCTTCCTTGTTGGGGTAGTACCAGGATATGAGGGTTCAATAGATAGGCTTTGAATTTCTTAAATGTGTCCTGGCATTCTTTGTTCCATTTCCCATTTGATTCCTTTCTCACTTGTTTGAAGATCAGTTCACAGGTTGCTATTAGTTGTGAAATAAAACGGACGATGAAATTCACTCTCCTATAGAAACCACAAATTTCCTTTTCAGTTCTAGGTGCATGCATTTCAATTATGTCTTTTATCTTAGTAGGATCAATTTTTATCCCTTGTTGATTAACTATGAATCTTTGTAGCTTACTTGATACTACTCCGAATGCACACTTAGCAGGGTTGAGTTTTAGTTGGAACTTCTGGAGGCATTTAAACATTTCTTCAAGTGTTCCAAATGGTCTTCATCTTCTCTTGATTTCAATATCATGTTGTCCACATATACCTCCATTTGTTTATGGATCATGTCGTGGAACAAGGTTGTCATAGCTCTCTGATAAATTGCTCTTGCATTCTTAAGTCCAAATGGCATGGATCGATAGCATAATACCCTCTCCCCCTCCCCCTCCCCCAAAGGCATTGTGTTGGTGGTCTTGTGCTTATCTTGCTCGTCAAATAGGATCTAATTGTACCCACAAAATCATCCTACAAAGGATGACATCCTACACTTAGCAGTATTATCCCAGATGATGTAGATATTTGGTAGTGGAAAGTCATCCTTCGTACTTGCCCCATTGAGGCCTCTATAGTCAACAAAGACCTAAATTCTTCCGTCTTTCTTGGGTAGTGGCACTATATTACACAACCATTCACAGTAAGTACAAACTTTGATGAGTCGAGCTTCGAGCTGTTGTATGATCTTTTCTTTAACTTTTAGGCTGATATTGGGTCGTATCTTTTGGAGCTTCTACCTGATTGGTTGACCCCCTCTTTGATGGGAAGCTTGTACATCATGATGTCGGGTGATAATCCTACCATGTCATCATAAGAGCAAGCAAAAACATCTCGATATTCTTTTACTAGAGATATCAGGTCTTCTCTCTTATGGTTAGTGATCGACTTCCCAATCTTTGCCTCTCTTGGACTTTCCGGATCTCCTAGGTTCACTGGTTTGGTCTCGTCTTGACTTAGGATAAGTCGTTCCTCGAATCTTTCTAAGGCTCTTCGTGCCTCCTCGATGTTCTCAGTAATAGGATTATCTTCCGTTTTGATTTCCAATAACTCCCAATTTGTTTCCTTGTTTAAATTGTACTTGTTGGGAAGAGGTAGTTCATTATTATATGGATTATATTCAAGTTTTCCTAGATATTGTAGCGGCGCTGGAGCGCCTGAGAAGCCAGTTCTAGCGCCCTTACTCAAGCAGAAGTATCGTGTTTAGCTAGAAATATGACATTTTAGAGGCGATATAAAAGGGAGTTGAGCTAAGATTGAAGGGGGACTTTTTGGGAGCCAACGTTTACTTCTTATGCATGATAAACTTGATATTTTTTATTAATGATTACTTGAGGGATTTGAATAGCTTTATATGAAATATGCTTTGAGGCTTTAAGATTTTGTTAATTTAATTTCATGTTTCAATCATTTGTGTTTCTTTATGCTTATTCACTAATTTATGAAAACGATAAATTGGATATCATAGATTTGCAGGATTACGCATTCAACAAAGGTAATTTTACACATTAAGACCGCAGAAACACAGCCTGAGTATACTAGCGCAAAAGGCTAGTATAGTTTGGGTAGCCATTTGATGGGCAAAACTTAATGATTAGATAATTAGTTGAATTGAATATGTTAATCCTGAGGTTTTAATGGACAGTTAAATATTGATGTTTTTGGTAGAACTAATGTGTTTTTGTTAAGTGTTTCAGAAAAAGAGCTTCATTTATTGATTCAATCATGAAGATATTATCAAGGGTACAAAGATAGACATTTAAGAAATAAAGAGTGTCGAAGATCCTAAAAAAAATAGGTGAAAACAACTCAATACTCTTATACTCTTAATGTAACTTGAATTAGGATCACACACAACACTATTGAATGAATTACATTTTTGTGTTTTTAATTTGATAAAATTTAGGATCCTAATTAGTGTTCAAATATATGCTCCTATGTGAAATTGAAAAATGAAAATTGACCTAAGTGATAATAATGTTTTAAAATGAATTTCAGAGTCAATTTAGTTAACCAAGAAAAGCAATCGATTCATGGGATTTAACTTTGAGTACTGGAGCAGAAATAAGTGAGAAAGTGACCAACTAGCATCAATCGGTCAACTGATCCGAGAAGGATTGGTCAACGAATTGAAACCATGAGGTTTCGGAGAAAATATGAAAAATCCTGCATCGATCGGTCAACCGACCATGAAGGAATCAGTCAACCGATGGGTGTAAGGGAATGGAAATGAAAAGTCTCTAAAATGATCGGTCAACCGATTGTGGGACAATCAATCAACTGATTGTAGCGTGGTTTGGCTTCGAAAACATTCGGAATCGATCGATCAACCGACCGTAGGAGGTTAGGTCAACCAACTGCCTGTATAGTTTTGGCTTAGCTTGCACGCTGAATCAATCGGTCAACCGACTAGGCAGGGTTTGGTCAACTGATTGTTTTGGTTGAGATTTCGAGAATTTTGGGGTTTCGATAAAAAAACTAGCCGTTTTCTACAATTCTAATGGAGTATTTCGGGGGATTTGAAACTACTAAAGATATGGTACATATATTTTGATATCCCTATTGATTTTGTACATATAATTAAGGATCCTCTCAATTTTGGCAACTAAATACTTCTTATTTTTGTGATTGATGTTTAAGAAATATTTTATGGACTTAATTGACAGATTTAAAAGTTATTTTTAAAATAAATACACCAAACTTGAATGAATATGATATATATGGGGTCTATAGGTGCCTTTTAGAGGCCTATCTTTTGAAAACTTGTCATTGGAAGGCTTGATTTAATCCTTATATATAAACCTGCGAAAATTAGATTATATACATCCAGAACTATCAGTTTCTACACTTTTCTAAGAGTTATCATTCTGCTAAGATTATTTCGGGAGCGTTTGTGATTAAAGTTCTTGAGCTAAAGTGTTGTTGAATTAGGGTCATCGATCTATGTTGTTTTACAATCTTGTTTTCAATCTTCGGTATTTTCCTGGTGAGATCTTTCCGAGTTACTGTTCTTAATTTAGATTTCTTATTATTGTTGATTTCTTGGATTAAATATCGTTGAAAACATCATTTTCAAATTTAAGAGCATAAAAATCGTTTTAAAATGATTTTGTGTTATTATCTGATTACGTGTTAAATTTTGTGTTACCCACACTTGTTATTAATTAGATATTAATTTGCCTCACTTTAATTCTATCACTTAGTAAATTTTGAGACATTAATTGAGTATAACTGTTTTGAGGTGGTAGAAGCTCCGAGTGGGAAGAAACTCATAATTTTTTTGTACTTGTGAGTTTGAGCGGATGAGACACGATTAGGTCAGTGTCGAGTCAGGGTAGCTAGGGTTTCAATCTTTTCCGAGAAAAAGGTTGAGGTTTGATCTTTGCCTAGGGTATACAAAGGATAGGTTATTTTTTTTCCTTGAAAAGAGCAAGGTTTTGATTCATCCTAAAATTAAATTAATTTTGAGTGAATTGTAAAAGTTCAATCAATACCGGGGAAAAGGATACTTGTGAGTGTGGTGAGGTTTAATCTTTAGCCTATTTAAAAGGATTAGGTTGTGATTCTTCCTGTAATAAAATTAGGTTAGTCATTAGCCTGAAAAAAAGAAAAAAAAAGGTTCTTCTTTAGCCTAGGAAAAGGGAAATTGTAAAGCTTGATTCTGAGCTTGGAAAAAGAATTGTTGTAAGAGTTTGGTTCCTACCGTTAAAGGAATCAGGGATTTAGAAGTTGCGAATCTTCATGGAGCTCAGGGGAATGGATTAGGCAAGGCTAACTTGTTGAACTAGGATATATCTTGGTGTGCTGCATTATTTATTTTCTTTATATTTTGTTTGGGTGTGTACCTAAAATTAACACTTATCCGTTGCGTAACGAAGATAATAATTGATTTAGGATAAATTGATTATTTAATAAATTAAGTGTTGAAAGTTTTAATTATTTCAATTTTTAAAACTATCCAATTCACCCTCCCCCCTCTTGGGTAGCTCACTGGGCCAACAAAATTAACAGATTAATTCAAGTAATTATATAAACCACCTTCTTCGGCACTCAACAGAGGGAATGAGATTACTATAGAGACCCATGGTTAATGTTCTCTAAGTCCACCACCTACTTCACCGCCTAGGCGATCAGACCAAACCAACCTAACTCCGCCTAGGCTCAATTTCCACCGCCTAAGCGGATTTGCCCTGCACAGTCTTGAGATATTTTTAGATATTTTTTAGATATTTTTGCTATAAATACCCCCTCTCCTCCCCCTTGGTTGGTATTCACTCTGGCCCCCATGCCTTTTTGAGCCCCTTAGGCTATATCTAAGGGTATATTTAGGAGTTTTAGGTGTGGAGCCCACATCCCGAAGTGGAGAAGACGGCGAATCGATCGTAGAGCGTTCTTAGCGGTTTATCTTCGGACGAGGCTATGTTCTTCAATTGTTTTTCCTTATTCCTTTATCTTAGGAGCATGTGAGCATGTTTAGCTCGTTATTTTCTGGTATATGTGACTATAGCCTCGAGTTAAATATGGATTGTAGTAGGGATTAACACTATATTTATAAATACGTTGTTTGGATGATTTCGGTGTTTCGTTTGTGATTATTCTTCGTAGTTTGATTGTATTTATCGTATTGTTTGTTTATTATGCTTGGATTGATAAATGGAGAATACGAGGTTTTAACAAAACCCCGGATTCGGATTAAGGTAAACAAACGCCACGATTCTATAACCCGGTCGGGGTTTGAATCGTGGACAATCGATGACGTTGGGCAAGATACACGCTACCTAGGGTCATTAAGACATTGAGGAGGACTTCTTCGTTGACTCGAAGTAGCGTTATATCCCTCGTCTTACACTCGGGAGAGGTGGTGAGGGAGTTTTAAAACGGAGATTGTCAATAGGGTAAATACAACGCGACGATCCAATAACCAGGGAGGGAGTTGGATTGTGTGCAATCAATGATACTGGGCTAGACTCACGTGACCTAGGGTTGTTAAGATGTTGAGGGGGACTTTTTCGTTGGCTCAAAGTCATGTATTCCCCCGTCTTACACTCGGAAGTGGTGGCGGTGGAGTTTACGTGCCGAGGTTGTCAAATAGGTCGAACAACGTAAACGTGAGTAAATCGGAATCGAACACATATTTGTAAACACGTTAATCCCTATGCAATTATTTACCCTATAACATATTAACATAATAGTGTAGTTAATTTAGGATATATTAGTATTAGTTTAAGTAATTAAATACATTTGTTTTCGCCTAGATAAAGTTAGGTCACGACAAACGCGGTATTCGATAGTAACGACAACAATCACTGTGGATACGATAACCCGATCTTAACGATCACACTATACTAAAACTTAGAGCTCGTATACTTGCGAGTGTAAGTAGCGGCGTGTCATTTCTCGCGCTACCAATGGCATGATCTTCCTCAACATGGATGGTGATAATATTATCCTCGAAGATAAGTTTCATCTTTTGGTGGAGGGATGAGGGAGCTGCCTCAGCTGAGTGTATCTAAGGTCTTCCGAGGAGCAGGTTATAGGCAGTCGGTATGTCTAGGATATGCAGGTCTACTTGAAAAGTGACTGGGCCTATAACGATTGGTAGTTTAATTTCTCCCATCAACTCTCTCTTCTCACCGTCGAAGGCTCTGATGGTGATAGTAGTGTTATGGATTCAACCCTTGTTTACCCCTATCTTCTTTAACGTACTCAAAGGACATATTTCAAGTGTGGACCCACTGTCTAGTAAAACCCTATAGAGGTTGAAATCCTGATACCACACGGATATGTTGAGAGGTTTGATATGCCCATTTCCTTCAGAGGGTATCTCGTCGTCAGTAAAGGTTACGAGATTGGCGTTGAGGATATTTTCCACTATATTGGTAAAGTGATCCTATGATATAGAACTTGGTACATGGACCTCATTTAGGACTTTTAGTAGTGCATTTCGATATACTTCGAAGGTCATTACTAACAACAGGATTGAAATCTATGTCGATGCTTTGCTCAATTGCTTGACGATCCTGTACTCGGTGTTCTTAACTACCTTCAGGAATTCTTGTACTTCTTCCTCAGTGACACTCTTCTTAGGGATACCCTTGGGTTTTTTGTCTGGTACTTTCAATAACTCTAGGGTGGCAAATACTCTTCCACTCCGAGTAATACCTCCAGACTCATCTACTTGGTTATCTTCCATTACAACATTGGTTTTGATCATTGTAGACTAGTTCTAAGGTACCTCTTTCAAGTCTTTCATCAGTTCTTGCTTTGGTATTTCAGAGGTTAGTCTAGTTTTTGGTCGGATCATTATCGGGTTTTGACAAGCTCCTTATTGTACAGGGAAATGAGAAAGTTCCATGCCCCAAGGCTAGTCAAGGTTTAGCTTCATGAAGCCACAGTCCAGCATGTTAATCCAGGGATTGTTCTTATTCAGATAGCTTGATCGTCTACCCTGGTTGCTGAAGTTCTCCTTAGCAGGAGGATTATGTTGCCACCAGGTTTCTGAGGCTTCGTTAAATTCGTCCTTCTCATCATCCTGACTTGGGTAATTGAGGTCAAATCTTTTCTTAGGTGGAAGCAAAGTTCCGTTTCTTGGAGGTTCCGTCTCAGGTAGTTGGTACACGATCAAGACTTGCTCAACAACAACGGCTCTGTCAGTGACATTCATGTTTAGCGTATCAATTTTTCCCTACATCTGGTCTAGTTCTTTTCACTCTTGAGAGGTTTCTCCTTATTCATCTATTAGTTTTGTTTTCATCCATCATATGTCATTTACCCTTATTGTCTTCTTTTTTGAATTGACCTCCCCAACCAGTAGGACAGATCAGTCTATCATTCGTAAGTGAGACCGACATGTCTATCCAATAGGCTTTAGGGAAATGTTTTGCTTCTATCCATACTACTCCTAGTAGTTTGGGATCAGTTTTCCATATTCTGTCAGAATAGTCGTTCGAATTGGTCTCCCAATCTCGTCCGACCATATTGACAGTTGGAGCTAAGTTATCATGCCAGGGTAATGGGTATTGCTGACAATTAGGAAGAGTAACCTCTCCTTATTTTGGGAAACATATCACCTTGGCTTCTATCAGGTCTTATATTTTGTGTTTCAAAGAGATACAATTATCAGTATGATGGCCCGGTGCTCCAAAATGATAAGCGCAAAACTGGTTTGGATTGTAGTATGGGCTATTGATGTTCAGTTGCTTTAGGGGTATAGGCTCAAACATTTTGTTTTTAACACATTCATCGAAGATCCGAGAAAAGGGTTATAAGGAGAGGGGTGAATGGCCTTAGTTTTCTGTACTGCTGATTGGGTTTATGATTCTGTTAGTAGTTGGATGGGTTTGGAGGCCGTGGTAGAGCTTTACAAAGAGGTTGATATGGATATGGGTTGTATGCTGGAGCTGGAAAATGAGCAAATTGAGGCGGTGGTGTAAACTAAGGTGGTAGTGTGAATTGAGGTAGTAGTGCATATTGAGGTGGTGGAACATATTGAGGTAGTTGCCTTGGAAGATTTGGTTTTCAAACATGGGAGGATTTGGTTTCTGGGATTTGTACTGAGGTTGGATATACTGCTGGTTCCTCTGACTCTGGCCTGTCATTGCCACCTCAAGGTCTTTCTTCTTAGGTGCTGCTCTCTTACGTTCCTGCTTAGTCAGTTTCTAAATTATGCCAGTACTAACACCTTCTTATATATACTCCTCTCGAAAGATCACGTTGAAGAATGGTCCATTTAGTGTGTTCAAAAAGGCTCGTAGTAAGGATGAGATTGAGTCTGGACAAACATTTGGACCATCTCGACCTCCATTATTGGTAGTAATACTTGACTGACACACAAATGAAAATCATCAACAATATGTACAGTAAAAGCATTCACAGTGGATAGTTTGGATAAGAAAATGCTAGAATTAGAAGTGAGATGATTACAATAGAAAAAATTAAAGAACCCATAAGAATTATATGTAAAAAGTGAAAGAATAGGTGAAAATTTTGTACCAGCATTGGAAAGAAAGCATTTAAAGATTGAAATCATGACCCCAATAAAGATGGAAATAATAGTAAAGGCAAGATTAGAATTCGTATTGATTATAAGAATGGGCAGTGAACGATAAGCCCTGGACATCGTTGTTCAATCGAATCAACAATATTTGAGGAAGTATATTTTATGATGTGAATTTGAAATAAGCAGAGGTTATGGATGCAATAAGGAGATCGAGATTATTCAGGAAGTAGTCTAAGGTGTTGAATAACTAATTGTTGAACTCTTGAACTAGTACAAAGATCATGGTGAATGGAATCAACAATATAAATAGAACTATACTGTGTGATTCAAAATTAAATAAATCAAGGCCATGAATAGATTCAAAAGGCTGAATTTAGCCAAGAATTGGTCAAAAAGATAGTGAACCCACAAAATTATTGACCAATGGTCTGAATCGGATGATGTGGCAGCTGTAAAGTAGGAGTGACATGGCGCCAATAAGCTGGTGTGTCCATTGACCAAATGACATGGTAAGCTAACTTTTCTCACGTAGTAGAAGTCAATGGCCACCAATAATGGTGGCATTGACATAGAAGGACACATGGCACTATCATTGATAATATTGCAACCAAAAACAAGACTACAAATGCCATGTCAATTGATGTGGAAGGTGACGGGGATGTTTGTGATGAGGTGTCAGCTAATGTGGAGACACGTGGTATCTAATGTGGCGACACATGGTAGCTGAGTTGGCAACAATGTTGTTGTTGAGTTGGTTGACAGATGGCCTTGTTTATGACATGTGAGGACATGTGGATGGTGAGTTGTCTAAGGTTAACGTAGACAAGCAAGCACGTGTATCTGCTCGACGGAAATGCAACAAACAGATGGCACATGAGGGCAAGTGAACCATCATTTTGGGATGATCTTGGTGTCGTTGTCATATTACTTTTTTAAGAAAATCAATTCTTGTGGAAAAAGAATTTAATTAAAATTTGAAACTATCTAGGAGCATTATTTTTATCTTTGAATTCCTATAAGGACAATGAAAGCTAGTTTACTTGCCATGGTTAAAATACCGAAACTTGTTGAGAATATGAGACAAATATACGAAGAAGAATAAAAAAGAGAAAAACTGCCTATCCAGGTTTTGCTCATCGCATCAACTGGGAACATAAAGGAAATTGGGAATAAAACATAAACAAAGTATAAAATTTTGGGAACACATCATTCATTTTTCTATATGTAAAACAATAATGAATATTTTTCTATTTTGGGAAATATGTACAAAACAAAAACAGGAGCGAAAAAGAAAAATGTTAGATTTACTACCTGACATGTGTGAACTCAAGGTCAAGTTGCCTCAATGTGATTCACAGTGAACAAGGGAGAAAGAGTGATTCAGTTTCTCTTACTTTATACTTAAATGAAACGAATGGGATTACCATAACTAAATTCAACATAAAATAAATTTATTAACAAAAAAAATAGAAAATGGATAAGAACAATAATTCATCATGTAAAGATTACTCTTAAATTCCCAACAATCCAAAAGTAGAGCTCAAGGGCGAATGATCAACATAAAAACAGAATCGAAACGGAAATGGAAATGGAAAAAAATTTAGGAGAACACCCATAGGTATAGCATTTAGGATTCTGATTGTGACGTTCGTCTCTTCACAAATCTATTTTAATATGAATCCCTTGTTTATCGATTACCTTCCCTATTATTCTTGTAAGAACCACAACCCTGAGCACGATGTCCTGTCCCACTTTCACTCACCGTTGGCACACCATCATCGTTCTCCGGCCGTCAATGCATCACCATTGTTGCGCTGGCACTCGGCCCTTGTCACAGGATTAAATTTTCACCACCAAAATTATAAACAAGTGATGATCTAACTACACCGACAACTAGTCAATCCTGTGAATGTCTTACTAAACAACGGAAATACACCAACAGTATGTAAAACACACATGTTCCTACAACATTATACAATAGAGTATGCATCGAAACACAATATCAAAAATGCACCCACGCAATGGCACAACAACGTTTACAGGAAAACTGAACCTTGTATCATATAACTCAGATTACAAGGAACCAATTACAACAACGGTCAAAAAATACGCAACTATTCATTCACTACTCGAAAACGGACCCAAAACATGACTATTTATAGGGAAAAATAGCAGTTTACAGCCCCAACTACCTAGGTAGACAATCGACACTTGTCCGACACATGTCCAACCCATAGGAGGTAGTTTTTTTGTCTGAAAACTACCCAAAATCGCCACAGAAAACTGTCCAAATTGCAGCATATGTTTGGTAACTACCAGTCCATCAACTCACCACGAGCTCAATTTCATTCCAGCGTTTTTATATAATGCCAACATCCTATCTCGTTGCTATCTCGTTCTCATAGTCATGCCAACGTTTGCCAACGCCTCGCTATACCGCCCGCATGGCCAGAACGCGTCTTGTACCCACATTCTGTCTCATTATGTCATTACGCCCAACAACGTCCCAACATCGTATGCATTTTTCGCACCAAAATGCATCGTCGTTCCCAATAGTCTGTCATATTGCGCACATGACACGATCCATAACGTAGCGTTGTGCCTACGTTGCGCTGCTTTGCCTTGGTGTCATACCAAGGTCTTTTCTCACTCCCCAACACCCGCTGATGTTGTGCTACGATGTCATTACCCACTAACATACACTAAGTTGGTGCCTTCCTTGCCAATAACCCCATTTGTGCTACACGCACCATGTCAGGTAGCCAAGAGCACAAAGTCGATGCTATTTTGTCCTCCAGCGTTGTTAGGGGCTAACAAACCACCACCACAAAAAGAATCTGATAGCCTTGTCGAATCGATCCCAGCATGACTGACTAGTTTTGGCATACACCTATGCTAACGGTATCGTCAAAGTCTTCTCAATTTGCCTGCAGTATTTCCACCAGTCCATTGCAACTCATTGCAATGTGTTCGTCACGGAACATTTTTCGTGACCGAACTGACCACTAGCACCGTTGCTACTACAGCAATTGCATTTGGAAACCCATGATAACTAGCCGCCTCTAGTTATTTTTCAGCACGGGACATAGGACAGTTTCCAGTATCCTACGTCCTAAGTCAAGTTCATTACTTACCCGTTTTCAAACCGCACCCGATCTGTTGGTTCCCGTTCAGAGCCTTCATTGTTTGATTTCTCCCGAACCAACGCCGTCAGCTTCTCTTTCTTTGGTCAATCCCTCACTCGGTAAGGACCGTTGCATATAAAACAACTTTAGCTCTTACCCGTAGTCGTCGTCAGTTGTGATTTCGAACAAGGACCTTCGAAAACATTGGCCTCCATATATTTGTTCTTCTATTCCTTAGTGCCCTCATTCATCTTCTCCTTGCCTTTCCTACCTGACTTCCGGTCCGAACTATTACAGTCCCTCGTCAGGTTGTAGTTGGTCAGGTTGTTTATCGCCATCAGACAGTCTGCAAGTCTCATACGCCCTACTGTCTCTATTCAGCTTGCACCCATGGTTACAAGCCAGAAGTAAAATTAAAGAGTTTATCCTCTTTCGACCTATTTTTCATATCCAACATCAAGGATGTGAATTCCTTCACATACTCACACAACGAGTCTATGTGCTTGAGTCACTGCAACTGATCTCCAGCTACCCAACTCGAGTTTGTCGGTAGGAACTACTCCCTCAGTTCCTTCTTCAAATCAGCCCATGTCATTATCGTTGGGCATGCACTGTCTGCCACACACGTTTGCCACTACTATTTCACGTCTCCAACCATATACATACTTAACATGGACACTTGTTCATCGTCTGGAATATGAGCAATCCAAAAATATTGCTTCATGTCCTAAAGGACATTTTCTAACTCCTTTATACTTCGCGTAGCCAAAAATGCCTTTGATCTGACACCTTCATTCGTGTTGGTCCGTCCCGCGATGTGTTCTGCCTAGTAACGGCCTTCTTCATAACAACAACTTCTTCCTCAACACCTTTGAGGTTGTATTTTAAAACATCAATCGGTGCAATCATGTTCTCCGCTATTGACTTAATCTGGCTGACGTATCGGTATAGAATTCTTTGAATGAGATTCAAAGATTTGCAATGTCGACCCTTAATTTAGCGTTCTGGACAGATAGGTTCACTTCACCGCCCGTCGATAGCGCACCGACATAGTCTTCCAATGCTTCTAGTTGACTACTCACATTCAAAGCAAGAGCCATCTCGAAGCCCTACTCTAATACCCGCTATCATAGGGTTAAATTCTCACCACAAAAATTATAACCAAGTAATGGCCTAGTTGTATCGAAAACTAGTCAATCCCATGAATGTCCTGCTATGCAACAGAAATACACCAACAATTTGTAAAACACATACATTCCTGCAACGTTATACAACAGAGTATACACCAAACACAATACCAGAAACACACCCACACAACGACATAACAACATTTACGAAAAAATCCAACCTTGTACTATATAACTCAGGTTATAAGGAACTAATTACAACAACGGTCTGAAAATCCATAGCTATACTTTCACTACTCAAAAACAGACTCAAAACATTACTATTTATAAAGAAAAACAGCAGTTTAAAGCCCCAACTGCCCAGTCAGACAATCGATACCTATCCGACACATGTCCAGCCTACAGGAGGTAGTTTTCCTGTCTAAAAACTACCCAAAACAGCCACAGAAAACTATCCGAACGGCACGCACATGTCTTAAACATGTCTAGTAACTACCAGTCCATTAGCTCACCACGAGCTCAGATTCATTCCAGTGTTTTTGCATTATGCCAACATCCTGTCTCATTGCCATCTCGTTCCCACAGTCATACTGACGTTTTCCAGTGCCTTGCCATACCACCCACATGGCCAGAATACGTCTCATGCCCACGTTCTACTTATTACGTCATTATGCCCAACGACGTCCCAACGCCATATGCATTTTTTGCACCAAAATGCACCACCGTTCCCAACAGTCTATCATGCTATGCACATGACTCGATCCACACTCTAGCTTTGCACCTATGTTGCACCGCCTTGCCTTGGTACCGCACCAAGGTCTTTTATCACTGCCCAACACCCGCTGGTGTTGTACCACAATGCCATTGCCCTCCAATATGTACCAAATTGGTGACTTTCTTGCCAACGACCTCATTTGTGTTGCATGCACCGTGTTCGGTTGCAAAGTGCACCAAGTTGGTATTATTTGGTCCTCCAACGTTGTTAGGGCTAACAGCCATCATGGATCGACTAAGAGCTAGACAATTGATATCAAGGATTTTGACCTAGGCGATGCAGTGATAGAAAACACAACGCTTCGGTCAATTACTTCATAAATTCCAATCTGAATTTTTTTTTTTTTTTAATGATAGTTATTAGGGATAATTGTCCATTTGTCTCAAATAACAAAAGTAATTTTAAAAAAGTCCAGCTTAAGACATAAGTTTTGATTTAGTCCATTAAGTTGTTTTTTTTCTTGAGTTTTAGTCTCGTATATGCAGGTATTATAGGGATTATAAAAAGAACTTTCGTAAGTAAATTCGTATCATAGTAAATATTAGTTACAACTTAATAATTAACTATATTTACATATATCCATATAATATTATTTATATATAATTGTGTAATATTAGTTACATGTTACAAATTACATGTATTTGTGTAATATTTATGACATTTAACAAATATTTCACAAAGAAATTAGTTTAATACTACTTACATGCATTTGTGTAAATTTAGTTATATGTTACAAATTACATGTATTTGGATAATATTTGTTACATCTAACAACAATTTTACACACAAATTAGTTACATGTAACTGCGCAAGTGCAAGCGCATGTATTGGGCCTTCTGCATTTTTTTAATAGGCGGGAGTAAAACACAAGTTGATTCCGTCTATGGGACTTTTTTAAAATTAAGAGTAAACTAAGGGACTTGTCACCAAATGTCCTAGTTATTATCTCCTTTAAAATGATTAACATGATTAAAGTTAGTTTTGTATTATCATGTTTATTTGCAAAATAAGATAAAAAAAAAAATATTTATTATCACATAATAAATTTTAAACGAAATTATATTTCCCCTATAATTTTACAATTATGGTATACTCCAAAAACAAGATAAATTTTATTTAGTAAGAGATATGGTTCTAGTTTATTGTAGTAGTGTATTAATAAATGGTGAAAGAAAGTTTTTTTTTTAATTGATCAATTCTCCCAGGTTTAATCCATGATTTATCCTACTTTAATATTATGTTGAGTATAAATCTCTTTACTATGCATGTTTTAGCTTATATTTAGTCCCATGGTCAATACTCCTTTATTACTAGTTAAATGCTCCAAATTAGATTTTGTGTTGTTGTTTGTTAGTCCCAGTTGTCATTTTTCTAATTACATTAATTTAATTTTTTTAATTCTATTTTTAGTTACCATTTATTGTGTATGTATTTGGTGTATTTTTTAAAATATTTTTTTAGGTACATTTTTACTTTTGATATATATTTTAGTTATATTTATGTATATTTACCTACATGTTTAGTATAATTTTCAAGCTACATTCATGCATGTTTAGTTACGTGTTTAAAATATTATTTTTACTTACATACATTCTTCGTAAATAAAAAAAAAATTGCATTACTGTAACAAAGAAAATACTAATATAAAATTAAAATAAATACATGAATGCAACTTGAAAAAAAATACATAAATCCAGCTAAAACAAACATACTAAAACATATGATAAAAATATAATTGAAAAATAGATTAAAAACGTAATTAAAAAATACTAAAAAAATAGTTGAATGAAACCAAAAACAATTGCACAACCAACGGTTGGAGTTCCGTTGATGGGCGATCACGATGGCCAGAATTAGGGACCTAACAACAATTTGGTAACGATTGATGACACAACCCTAGTAAGAATATTAGGATTACCATTAAATCTAATAGATGAGACTGAAATAAAATATTCATTTGTAAGGGTTTTCAGCTGTTAGAATAATTTGAAGGCGGAATGTAAGGAGAACATAGCGCGATTGTATTGATATTTAGGAAAAGTACTATTGTAGAGATTTACATAGGGTTTATATATATTGGTGACTAGGAAAACCTGTTAGGGTTAGCATTTAACTTAATGGGCCAAGGCCATATACATATATTACATCCTATCTTAAATTCAAGGCAATAAATTAAACGTTCTCTTGAGTTTGAAAACTAGAGTCTTCTAAGAGAGATCTCAACCAACCAAGAGGAGGAACTCAATTGGAGAAGAGGAAACAAGATCAGAGCGATTTTTACAGACTCTACCTTCAGATAACGGCTATTCTCCCTTATTTCTCTCTTTATTCTAACTCGTTTTTGGTTGTTTGAACATGTATATATTGTTTATTGTTGAATATATGGTTATGGCCAAGAGCTAAATACTGATTATCTATGGGATTGATGTAGTTTACTAATATACGTTGTTTGTTTGAATCGGTGTTTCGTTAACGGTTGTTCTTGCCTATTCAATTGTGTTTACCATTCTTTCACTTCATTTATATGCTTGTTTAAATATATTAAGAATACGGGATTTGATACTTGGGAGAGGTAACCCCAAATTCGGACTAGGGTTTAAACACAACGTGACGATCTAATAACCATAGAGGGCATTAGAAAGTATGCAATCCGTGAGATTGAGGGCGAGACTCATGTAACCAAGTGTCGTATAGACACTCAAGGGGGACTTTAGTATTGACGCAAAGTCACATATTCAATCACTTTACCCTCGGGAGAGGTAATGAGTGAGTTTTCGATACCTAGATTGTCGGATAAATTTGAACACTGTTAATGTAACCTAGATTGGATCGAACATATATACGTAAACGAAGTTAATCCCTAGATAATCTATTCTCATATAATATATTTAGTATTATAGTTTAATTAATTATTAATTTAGTATATTATTTATATTAATAAAAATCCAATATTTATTGCCTAAATAAAGTCTGGTTATGATAATCGCAGTAATTAGTGACAATTTAATCCAATCCCTATGGATACGACAACCCTTCTCATTTACTATTCTATAAAACTTGACCCGTTCACTTGCAGTGAAAATAGCGACATAATATTCTGCTACCAAATTTTTGGCGCCGTTGTCGGGGATTGGTTTTTAGATTGTTGTTGATATTGTGAGTAAATAATTTGATTTTAATTTAGGAATTTATTGTGTTTATAATTTTTTCTTTGTAGTTTTGTTTCTCTTACAAGGTACTTGAAGATGTTAGATCAACAAGTGTTTTTGCATTTCTTTCAACGAGATTTCGAGTCATTTTATTGTGCTTGGGATCGATACAAGGAGTTGCTATTCTGGTTTCCCAATCATCGTTTCCCAAGAGAGTGTCAACTACTGAACTTCCTCGATGGGTTATTAGTCGCAACCCGAACATGGGTGGAAAGAGAAAACGGTACCACCTCTTTCGACTAACTAATCATGGATGAAGCCAATTGGTTGTTGGAAGACATGGTGGAGTTTGATTTTCACTGTTGGAATTATTCAATAAACTACCAAAGTTTGGGGATAGTTTCACCATTTCAGAGGCATGGATTGATACCCTAAACCAATATATTGAGTCTTCTTCCTCCCTGGAAGAAATATTCGCTGAATTTAGGAGGGAGAGCCAGGAGTTTTGGAGGGAAACAAATTATCAGCTTAATGAGCATGAGGTTCGTCTTGACACTATTAAGACAACCTAAGTTGAAATTGATGAGACCATCAAGTCTCTTGAGACTCAAATCGGTCATCTTTTTTACTTCATTGAGGTCGAGTCTGATGCAGTGGCACTGAGAGACGAACAAGCCACATTCAATTGTGAAAGCCACCGTGAGGAACCGAATGCAAGCGGAAGGTACTTGGGTGAGATTGAAGACAATCATGCTAATGAGGAGAAAACCCTAGTGTGAATTGGTGATGAAGAATCACATGTTAACAGTTGTGATTTTTCACCGTTTGAAATCCAATTGGTGATGCCACCCCCAATCCAAGATGATCACATCTACGAGGATCCAATATGGCTCACCTATCCTACTCCGTTTTCAGCTCAGTACATTCATGTTTCCCAAACACAAGAAATGAAGCTAAGTAAAGTTAAAAGATCGAGCCGATTAATGCCAAATCTCGCTAGTCTTGAGGGCGTTCAAAACCAAGACCCATATGTAGTGTTGTATGACACAGATTATGGGCGGAAGCCGCTCTTTAACGAGCTCTTCTCTGTGTCAAGCCGAAGACCTTAAATCAAGCGCTTCTTGGGAGGCAACCCAAGTCCAAAAATAAATTAGATACATCACTGCCGACTTGATTCGGAGGCAATCTTGTCTCGCCTCCCAAGTACGTGTTCTATACCCATGTCTTCGTTATCATGCTTTATTGGGATCTCTGATGGATCACCGTGGACACTGCCCATTTTAAGTTTGGGGGTAATATGTAGTATGCTATTATGTTTTATTGTTTAACTGTATGCATTCTTGTTTAGTTTAGTGTTAGTATGTTTATGTTTGTAGTATGTTTGTTGTTGTTGTGTGCTGAATTTTGTAGTTCATCTGAGCCATTACCCGATGATAAGTCTATCCCCTAGTTGTTTTTCGATGTCAGAGGTAATGCCCATTGATTTTGATCACTTGAGGCGATCACTTGAGTCTATCCCCTAGTTGTACAATCTATCTAGTTCGAGATTGTTTCGAGTTTATCTTTGGGGTTACGAATATGAGTGAGCCAAGTATGTGCCTCGGGTATCGTTAAATTAATAACGTTAACCTGTTTTCTATTCTTGATATACCCTTGGCCATTTCCCAAAAATTGAACCAAGTCTTATTGATCTTTTTGAATTTCTGAGCCTACATTAATGGAGAATGGAACCCTGTCAGACATATGGATTTCCTATACCTTATTGGTTTTAGTCATGAGCTTTATTGGTGCATAATCCAATCCAATTTGTGGATGGTTGTAAGATTGAGTTTTCACACACACACTTGAATAGGATCTAGAATGGCACTTACTGCTATTGAATGTTGAAATTCTAGAACACCACATGGTGCGTTTTACTCTTGAAATCGATAAGATTGGGGGAGGGTGAGGGAAAACTTTTTGGTCCTTAGATGAATTTCAAAACTTACACATTATTTTTTTTAGTTCGTTTGTGTTTTTTGTTTTTAATAATTAAATTCGTTAATAGTTGTGATAGTTTATTTTATTGCATGGGTGTTTTGCTAGAGTACTAGAAAAATTCCAAGCTTGAGGGTAATAGGAATATAAATAAATGGGAGACACGGTGCAAAATGCGTACAGGTGCAGTAACTTCATGGCCAGTTTTTACCATGATGCAATTCGATTTTAGAAAAACTCAAACTATTGAAGTTCTATATCTACGTCTTTGCTTTCCATAACTTTTTGCACCACCTCAATCAAAGTTCAGACGAAGACGTTATGGCCAAAACAAGAAAAAATATCATATCTGCGCCTTTTGGCACTGCAGCACCAATCTTTTGCCCCTAAATGATACCCTAAACTGAAAAACAGCACTTCAGTGCCATTATTTTAGCGTTGCAGTGCCAACACACTGACTTCTCCCCTCCTTAAAGCCATTTTGGCTCATTTTTAAGAATTTGCAACAACCAACTAAATTTCTCACTAAAAGTAAGATTTTGCAACAAATTTTGTTTGAATAATTTCCTCACTAATAATTCATATTTAGAAACCAACTTCCTTTCTCGCAAAAGTAAGATTTGCAACAAAATATATTTGAATAATTTTTTCACTTATAATTCATATTTAGAAACCAGCTAAATTTCTCGCTAAAAGTAACAATTTGCAACGAAATTCATTTGAATAATTTCCTCACTAATAAAAGCATACATTAATCGCCATTAGAACTTGGGACAAATATTTAGAACAATACCTGTTTATCACATCCAAAATCAAAGAGAAACAAAAATCTATAACATAAATAATCTATAACAATCTCATTCTTGCCAAAAATAAATAAATAAATAAATAAATAAAGTATTTGTATCAAATATCTTCACTTGCACAAAAATAGTCTTCTTAACGAACCATTAATTTGCATCACAAACAAATCAGATAAATCGATAACTCATAGCTAATTAGTTTAAGAACCAATGACCAAACATGAATAAGATTCACCAAAAAGTTTTGAGCATCAATATAACTCAAACAAATTAACGAACATGGAAAAGCCTCATATCAACTCTAGTCTTTTTATAGTGTTCTGTTTTTTTTTATTATTATTATTATTTGTGCAATGTTTTCTATTAAAAAACGAAAAACTCAACTGAACAGATACTCAAAACAAATGTTTTGTTATGTGTTTAACAACTAAATAAGTTTAATGTTTTTTTTTAAAATGAACAAATACTCAAAATAAAAATAAAAAATAAAAAAACAGAACATGAAAAACTGATTAAAAAAAAAAAGACAAAAAGAGCACAGCTAGACACTAAATCTACACAATATTGTAAGTGAAATGTACCAAAGAGAGGAAAAAAAAAACAGAACATGAAAAACTGAACACAAAAAATAGAAAAGCAGAGCACAGACCGATGAATTGCACACTAAATCTACACAGTATTATAAGTGCATTGTACCAGAAAGAGAGAGACCAAAAAAAAAAACGACCATGAAAAACTGAATATAAAAAACAGAAAAATAGAGCACAGAAAATAGAAAAATGAAGTGCACTGTAACAGGAAAAAAAATGGAACATGGGCAGTGCAATGCTTAAGTGCCACTAGAGTTCTCATCACTGAACTTACTAAGAAAAGGGAAAAGGATTTAAACACTTAAAGTATTTTAACTTCTTTTTTAACTTTGTTCAAATTCTCTATTTGTACATAAATCCTAAACCGCTTATCCAAATTCAATTCGATTTCTTCCTACAAGTCTTAATAATTGTGGCAACACTAACCCTCGAGTTTCGCATTAATTGGACCCCGTTTGGGCATTTTGGACACCCGACCCCATTTTAACTTCTTATTCCTCTGTTTTATGTTTTGTTATTTTTTCAGTCCTTTTTTTCCTGTACCATTTTCATTTGTTTTTTTCCCCCTTTTTTTACTATTTTTTTTTTTTTTTCTGTTTTTCATTTTGTTCCCAATTGCTTTTGTTCTTTTTTTTTTTTTTTTTCTAGTTGTTCTCTATTTTTACTGTCCCTTTTCCAATAGCAAATATTTTTTTTCATTTTTGCTTTCCTTTTCTTAGATACATTAACAATAATTAACTTATAAGAAAATCAAATACAAAAATTACCATGACAACAATGACGGTCCCATTCCACCATATGATTGTTGTACTATCATTTGTGTCGATGCTTCAATTTGAGCCTTCATGTTATCAAACTCTCCTTGTGTTGGCCTACGGGAAGATGTAGAACCGCGAGTGGAGGTTGGTTTTTGACCGAGACCAAGGCCTCTCACATATCCCGATTTGTGGCCAAGTACGGCCTCACGAATCTCCTCATCACTCGTAGGTTTTTCTCTTTCTTCTGTAGGCTTTTCTTTCATCTCCATCATTTGTCTCTGTAAAATAAAATTAACTAGTAAAGGAATTTTTTGAAATTTTAACAGGCTAGGAGGATTTTAGCAATACTAAAAGTTAAAATTTTAATATAATATTTACAAACTTACATATAGATTTTTTGCTGTCAGTGCAACCCAAGTCTCATCAGTCCTTTGGTGTATGTCCCAATAAACATCCAAAATATTTAGGCATGTACCTGTTTCTAGGTTCTACATTTCCAAAATAGTTACTATAGAATAAAAAAAACTTGCGCCGTTAATTTAAAATTTATAAATTATTTTATTAGAACCTTCATGTGCAAGCGTGTTGCGTATGCCTTGGATCCAGATACTTGATTGTACAATAGTTTCCTACGATTCTCTTTATTTGTAATCGATCGCTTCTGCATTATATGTATACAAAGTCAATGAACATGTATACAATTAAATCATTGACGAGATATTAATGTTAATGCTCAAACATAGCATTTACTACCTAGAATTTTTCCGACTCAAAGCGATCACAAAGATTATGCCATACATTAGTGCTCAAGTCCTTGTAAGGATGCTCGCGTGGATTGTTCCCTTTCTCAGTAATTATTTTATAGTGTGTGTGGAGTTTATTTCTATATCCCGTATACTTTCTCGCTAACATAGAATCCATAGTTTTCCTTACTCTTGGAGTATCAATATCAACAAACTCAAACTTTCACTACAAATTAAGAAATTAAATTTTAAAAAGAGAAGAGTTAACATTAAAGATAAATGTGGAGGTAACAAATTATAAACTTAATTTTTAGTTTCACATACCTGTGCTCTTATACAAATAGGTTGCTTATCAATCTTTTTTACATCACTCCATGATTTTATATCAACAAGTGGCGCATTAGTTCTAACTAAGTAGCCTAATTCACTCGCAAGATTGCTTACAACATCATCAACCAAGAACGAAACACAAATTCAACCAAAACTACATTTTCATAAATAATACGTTAATCCCTATTACAATCCATGTTTAACTCATGGCCCTAACCGTTTATACAATGTAAAATGAGCTAAACATGCTCAACAATTACCAAAATGAAGAAAACAAATAGAGGAAACAAGCGACTTAGCAGATATCTAAAGATTTTCCGCTAGAAACGTCGATCGATCACTTCCTCATTGATCCTCAACCTCGGGTTGAGGGCTCTCCCTCAAAAATCCCTTATCCTAACCCTAAAATATGGCCTAAGGCCTTAGGATCTCAAGAGGAGGGAAGAGAGGAGGATAGAAGGGCTTAAATAGGCCAAAAAATATCTCCAAAATATCTATTCTACGTAGAGGATTTTCCTAGGCGAAGTGAGGTCGGTTAACTTTCTGTCGGATTTTTGCCTAGGCGAAGTTACTGCAGGTTTGAATTTTGTTTTGACTGTAACTTCTTCATCCGAACTCCGATTGAGGTGATTCAAAAACCTATGGAAATATAAGATAACGATATACAACTTTGATGTTTTGAGTGTTTCCAAAATCAAATTGAATCATAGTCAAAAATAACCTTGAAGTTATAGTACTTGTATCAACTTTGCAGGTTTGGTGACCTCCTAGGCGAAGAAGTAGGCGGTGCACTTGAAACTTTTCTTAGCATCTTCATAGCCTAGGAGGAGGTCTGGACGCCTAGGCGGTGGGGTTCTTTCACAATGTTGCCTCCTTGCTTATTTATCTACCGTAACTTCGTCCGCTTTGGTTCGATCACATCGTTTTCTCTCCGATTTCATACCTTTTCACCCCACGCACCTATTTTAATACAAAAAGAATAAAAACATATTAAAACATATAAAAATAACTATAAACGTACTCGAAAACTAACAAATTCGGATTGAAAATACATAGGTAATTTACACCTATCATATTGGATCAAATACAACTACCAACTTATTTTTACCAATACAAAATTTTTCTACTCCACAACTTCTAGTCTTGCCTCGACCCCTTTTTCCATTAATCGTTGACAAACCTGCAAAGGGAACACAAGAATAACGAATGTATTGAACGAGTTTCGCTTTGAAAAAAGTTCAAAAAAACAATTACTTTACTTGGAGGACTATTATTTGTCAAAGACTCAGGCAAATCCTTTGCTTCATCAAATTCCACAAATGGTGGAAGGGAATATAATGGTTGGGAGATGGATCTTGCTCGTACAGACGCAACAACAGATGGAAGCACTGAATGTCACACCCCACCCCGGACACCCGTCACCCGAGGTCGGGCGTGACGTCGACATGACGCTACCTAACCAATCAACCAAATCTTTTTACATATATATGTATACATATTCAAACGCACGCGCACCGCTGTCAATATATATTTTTTTCCCCAAAAATAATACCTTTCACGGTTTGTCTCTGACCGGCCTACTCCCAAATAACACCACCTTTGGAATCTACCTAGTGCCAGTAGTGGACTAACTCCTAGCCGTGGTACCTAAAACTAAATATTTTTATCGGTGTACTATCTTCACAATAAAAAAAATATTTTATGGATCAAGCACAAATGTTAAATACCAACTTTTGAAATATAATATTTTATATTTACATAGCAGGTAGAAAATCTAATCCCATTGTCATCAATGTAACGAACTAATATCTCAAAACAAGCAAAAGTGTTAAACACCACGTTTCCAAAATATAATAATATAACCACATATTATGTTTAAAATCAAGTTTCACTCCACTAATGAAATGAAGTAATATCATTAATCCCTAACTCAAATATTTTAAGTCAACCCTTCCAAACATTTTAAATCAACCACACCCAAGCATTTTAAATCGACCAATCCAAATGTTTTAAACCAATCAGACCAAATATTTTAACGTATAATAAAATACACCACACCTCCTCTCCTACTAGCCATAGGATCGTTTTTACCTCACAATCAGGAGTTAAAACGGTACCGTACCACCCGCAGGATTTGCACTCCTGATGGGTTAAACCACCCTGCAGGACTTGCCTAGCAAGTAATCCACATCTCGCAGGTCATATACTCCTGACGAGAAGAAAATCCACATCTCATATGCCATATCCGCCTAACGAGAAGAAAATTCACATCTTGTAGGTTATACCTGCCTAACGTAAAGAAAATCCACATCTTCGTAGGTCGTACTTGCCTAACGAGAAGAAAAATCACATCTCGTAGGTTATACCCGCCTAACGAGAAGAAAATCTACATCTCGTAAGTCATATCCGCCTAACAAAAAGAAAATCCACATCTCGTAGGTCATACCCGCCTAACGAGAAGAAAACTATGGCATAGTTGGACAAAAATCACCTTTAAAACCCACTTGATCCAAAAATTATTTTCCACCTTTAAAACCAAAACCAACTTGATCCATATAAGTTGCGAAATCATCCTTTTTAAGTAAACACATTTTCCACAATTTATACGAAAATAAGATTTGCAAATTTATATAGAAGACAGTATACTCACCTCGATTTTTCACACTGCAAAACTATCACCGTCCAAACCCTACCGGGACGCTGGCGCCTGCGAACCTAATAGCGATAGGACTTAAATTAATATTTTATTTAAAATAACCTAACATGCAATGCAGACCCTAAATTCCATAATTCCCCTTTCCCCAAATTTCATTGTGAAAAATTATTATTTCGATTACGAAAATTACTATTACGATTGCGAAACTTTTAATATTAACAATTTAATTTAACAAAAATAATGCCCGATTAAAATCTTACCTGTTTCTGAATCGCTCGCAAGCCGAGAAGTTGAATTTTGGATTTTGATTTTAATTTGATTCTCTTTCCTGTTTTTATGTTTTGGTTGCTGGGCATCACCGCCGTGGCCGTCACCTCACCGTCGCAGCGAACTCCCCTGTTCCTGTTTAACTCAACTGGATCTTCACCGCCGTGGTGATGGATCTCATCGCCACAGCAGATGCTCTTCTTCTTTCTTTTTTTTCCTTTCAGTCGTCTCTCTCTCTCTCTCTCCTGTTTCTGGTTTGGTTTTAGCCCGATACCACTCTCACCACGCTCACCATCCGACCATCCTCAACGATCAACTCACACCACCGCTGGCTACCCCACACCAATCACAACCACACAAACACACACACACACCCCCACACGTACACACCGTCGCACATACGGACGAACAGACATACACACACACAGTCGCACCGTCGACGCCTTACTTGCACAGCAACGATCACACACACACACACACACACACACATACCATCGCACATACGGATGAACAAACACCCACACACATAGTCGCACCAACGGCCTTGTCGTCTGAACAGCGACGACTACACACCCGCCGTCACACACACACACACACGCACACGTCTGAACAGCACACACACTCACACAGATATACACCCACACACTGTCGAACAAAATCAACAAATGGCACATACACATACTCCGTCACATACATACACACAACGGCGAACAAAACAAACGAACAGCACACACCCACCACCAATGATCGCCCACACACACAACGCCTGAACAGCCACCGCCGGAAAACTCCTGCACCCCCAAGCGAATGGCAACGCCACACACACGCACGATCATAGCCGATGACACACATACACACATACACGCCAGATCAAAACAGATGAACATACCCGCAAAGTCACACACACACATCGACCACCACCGTTGGACAGAACAGAAAACACACACGCACGAACAGACAACCCACCGGCTCAACCATTATCCCTACAATCTGTTTATGTCCATGTATTTATATTAATCCATAATGGAGGGGTGAGGTCATCTCATCCCCTTAATTATGAAGGAGATGATCTCATCCCACTATTATTTGTCTATTTTTTTTTTAATTGCTAAATTACGTTAACCCCCCTCCCTCCCCCCCCCCCCCCCCCCTCAATTATCTTTAAGTTATTATTTAAACCCAAATATAAAATTTAATATTCTTAAAATTATAAATTCTACCACTAAAATTTTTAAAATAAGTATGATTCGACACGATTTACCCTGTTATTTTTCAAATATTCTAGAATGCAACTAATGTTTATGCATGTGCAAAAATTAGGGTCTTACACCGCAACTGGTCGGATACCATCGTTTGAGGTAACTCTTGATGGTGGCTATATAGTTTGAAAACACGAGATCCTAATAATTGCAGGATTGTCCTTGATCGTGTGGCCAATGCGCCTAGTGCAATAAAACGAGTTGACGTAGACTTCACACATGGTGACATGTCCGGCGATGATATGGTTCTTTTTTTTTCAGGTACCATTTAATTAACCTTTAAAACTGACATTGTTAGATAATTGATATAATATTTACATTAAGGATAAATAATGAAAATTAAACAATCAATAATAGATGAATAACGAAAACAATGAGCATGTATAAGTCATTAAATTATTGCAGGAATTTTAATTAAATTAATCAACAAAATGGTTAAGTAAATCTATTAAAAACTAATAGATAACATAAAATTAAAGACTTCTAACTAATTTCAAGAGTAACGAAACACTCCAACTATCTATTCCATGTTATCTGAATCTGTGTCTTCTGAGCTTTCTTCATTGTCCCAGTACTCAACTAGTGTATCGTCTACTTCATTGTCACAATCCGTAGGTCTAGGTAGAGATTATTTAGCAATAGAGTTGGGATCAATTTCATCAGCTTCAATATTAGACCTGTTTAAATCGTGTACTTCATCCTCAATTATCGATAAAATCTTAGTTATATTGTTCTCCTGATAAGCATCAAGTTTCTCAATATCATCTTGGTCATCTCGGCACATCCCATAAATGTTGATGATGTATATGTTGTACAAGTTTCCAATTTCTCCCTAGTCTTATGTCATTGATGTAAAAAACTTGTTGTGCTTGGTTTGCTAGTATGAAAGAGTCATTCTTATACCATGTTTTAGTGACATTGATACTAGAGTAATGTGAATTCTTTTGGAATGTCTTCTTGTTGCTAAGGTCAAACCAATCACAATTGAACATCACAACTGAATGATCATATATGTAACTTAACACAATAATTAGTTTCACAACACCATAGAAATCAATAGTTTTTCTTGCATGACCCCCTTCAACCATCAATCCACAATTTTGACTAGTGCGACGATCATCACGGTCCTTTGTGTGGAATCGTACACCATTGACTGTGCAGGCTGGGTAACTTTCTCATCTAAATGATGAGACGAACAATTCATCTGTGGCTTCAGGAGATCCCTTGTTGCGCAACTTTCTCATCTAAATGATAAACAATACAAATACCATAATTTTAGTTAGTTATACCGCTATATCATAATTTTTAGTTAAACATGAACATTGATACTTACATATGCTTTGAACTACGAAGAGAAATATTGTTGCTGCCTCTGATGAATGTTTCCTTCAATTTCCAACATCAGTTCATATTCATGTTGACTATGAAAAAAATATTTATATTACATAAAGAATTAAAAAAAAATATTTCTAGTAGATATTAACAAATGAATTTCAACTTACTCAATATATGGTTTCACCTCCTCACAGTTATTCAAGACATACCACTGTACAAGTTCAAAATTTGTTCCCCATTCAGTACATACATGTGCATGTCCGAAATGACTCACCTTTTGCAAAAAACCTAAGAACCCTATTGTCACACCCCACCCCAGACACCCGTCACCGTGGGGCCGACGTGACGTCGATATGACATTACTTGACCGTCAAACCAACTCATAAAAAGACAATATACATAAAACAATATAAAATCATATATACAACATATACAAAATTTTATGCTATAGGGACACACCCGTCCCAAAAATAAGAACAACAAAATAAATCTCATGAACCTCTCTTAGGTTCACCTCTGACAGCCTGTCTCAAAATACTCTCATATGACTCTATCGCATAACACGCATAACTCTAACTAGTGCCAGTAGGGGACCGACTCATAAATTTGCTCCACCTGCGAGTGTACTGCCTTCTTAGTAAAAATATTTTATAATAATAAATCATTCTACAGCATCTAAATGGATCAAGCGTAAGTATATAAACACCACATAACTCGTAAAATCTCCAGTATATAAGTAGTGAAAATAAAGCGATATAAATAAGTTCCATCCAAATGCATTTAGTATAAAATCATATCAATCACCATAATAAATAATAAATCACCCAATATAAGTAAAACACCACATCTCAAACACACATCTCAAACCACCACTCCACTACAACACACATTGGCTAGCCATAGTGATCGTTTTAACCTCACGATCGGGAGTTACAATGGTACCGTACCACCCGTAGAATATACCTTTCTAGCGGGACATAACAACGCTCCGTTGGACTATGCCAAGCAGGTGAACAACGCTCCACTGGACTATGCCAGACAGGTAAACAACGCTCTGCTGGACTATGTCAGACGGGTGAAACACCGCTCTGCTGGACTTTGCCAAGCAGGTGAATATCTAACACCAACTTCCATCTCACCTCAACAACAACAACTCATTCCCACCTCAACAACACCAACTCTGTCCACAATCAACAGCATCATCAAATCAATAACCTTATCATCAAACTACAACTCAATAAATAATCAACGCTCTGCCGAACCAGATATAATCAACAGCATCGTCAAATCAATAACAACATCATCAAACTGCAAATCAATAACATCGACCTTTACCCCCAAAATTGATTTAATCCAACTATCATTTTCCCACCCTCTGTTTAAAACCAACGAAATACACATTTTCAAAACACCCAAATTCGCTTGATCCATATAAGTTATAAAATCGTTCAGTTTTAAGTAAAACCATTTTCCATTATATATATATATATATATATATATATATATATATATATATATATATATATATATATAGATTTGGCAAGAAGACAGTACACTCACCTGGCTACCCGCTCCAAATAGTTTTTACAGAGTATCCTCTACCGATACTCCAGTGCCTACGAACCTAATAGTGACAGGGTCTAAATTAATATTTTATATAAAATCACCTAATCATGTAATGCAGACTCTAATTTTTGTTATTTTCCCGTCCCCACATTTTATTATGTAAAATTATTATTCGGTTAATTTTTCATTTAACAGTTCCTAAATTTATTATTCTGGTTACAAAATTTTTATGCTAGAATTTAATTTAACAAAACTAAAATAAACTTAACGGAAAAATGTTGCCCATTCCGAATCATTCATGGATCGCGAGACGGATTTTGAATTTGTTGGGGTCATTTGTGTAGTTTTTTCTTCTTCTTTTTCCCTTCTTCTTTCTTTTTCTTTTTCCGTTCTGTTTCATGTTTCTGTTTTGGCTTCCTGCCGTCCGGCCACATACACCCCCTCACACCCTTTACTGGTGGCGACACGCAAACAGCACCCACAACCCCGCCGTCCAACCAAACGATACACACACCCACAATCGCACAACACGCCGAATTACATACACACCCACACACGCTATCGAAATAGCACACACACACATACATGCCAGCGGCGAAACACACACACACACGCTGGTCTCACCTCCCACACTCACAACGACACACACACAGCCATACCATTGATGGCCGAACACACACACAGAGCAGCAACATACATATAGACGACAACGACACTGATCACCAACGACCATCGACGACGAACAAAATGCACATACACCCATAATATTTGAACGAACACACACACACGATTATTGTCGACCATCAACGACGAACAGAATGCACACACCCATACATTCCCACAATCGCCGACCCATCAGGATAGAACCCACACACGAACTCCGACGACGTCGACGACAAGGGCCAAAACATGCCCACCGGCCCTGTTTGGTTTTCAATGAAATCAACACACACTCACAATGCACACAGAATACACACTCGTCCAATCACATGCACACACTGAAACACACACTACTGATCAACGGTTGATCGATGACGACGATACCCACACACCGCCGGTGAATAGAACACACTCCGATTATCTTCCTCTCTCTTTAGATTTCTGAGTTTCTTTGTCTTAAGCTTTCCCGATCCTTCTAGCGTGAATGAATCCTATATATATATGCATGAATTAAGTAGATGGATGTTTGATCTCTTCACGCCACGTCGCCGGTTCTCTTCTTTCTTTGTCTTCGGCCCTCACTGCACACACACGCACGAATATATGTCTATATATATGAGTTTATATGAAGACCCATGTGCTTAAATACTCTTCCCTCCCCCCTAATTTCTTAAAATCTTCATTTTAGTTCAATTCAACATTTATGAGTTTCTAGAAGTATAATTTCACCCTTCACATTTTAAATTTTTAGATTTTAATTGACAATTTTACAAATTTGACCCATAAACTTTTAATTTGGTTTTTAATCAACTCAATTTTTTACCCCGAAATTTTTTTAAATGCTCTAAATTGAAAATAATGACGTACATACTAAAGTCCGGGTCTTACACCTATATTACTTTCTTGGTTACCACCATCGTCATTCTGTTCATCCCGATTAAATCTAGTTTCGATTCTTTTCAGATACATTGACCAGAACGTCAAACTTTCGTTAGCGATATAGGCTTCAACTATCGATCCTTTAGGACGTGCTTTGTTGGTAACGAAGCCTTTTAGAGTTTTGAGATATCTCTCAATTGGATACATCCATCGATAATGTATAAGTCCCTCAAGTTTTGCCTCAGCAGGAAGGTGGACAGCTAAGTGTACCATCACATCGAATAATGCAGGAATAAATATCATCTCCAATTTACAAAGGATGAGAACAATGTATTTTTCCAATTTATATATCACCTGAAGTCGCAGCGTCTTTGAACACAATTACCAAAAAAATTCTCCCAACTCAAATAGTGTCGTGCATACTTCTTTGTCTAAGTAACCTCGTATTCCAGCAAGAATAAGACGTTGCAACAATACATGACAATCGTGACTCTTCAATCCCAACACTTTACCATCAGCAATGCTCACACATCGTGAGTTATGCGCCGCATAACCGTCTGGGTATCGAACAGACTTCAAAAACTCGCAAAATCCCCGTCTCTCACTCTTAGACAAAGTGTAACATGCGGGAGGCTTCACATCGATATCTTTTCCTAGAGCTTTTGGTCTTGGAATTAACAATGACATCAAGATATTTGGCTCTTTCATGCACTTCCATGGTGGCAAATTATAAGGAATGAGTAGGATAAGCCACATACTATAAGAGTTACTCATGTTCCCAAATGGATTGAACCCATCCGTAGCCAAACCCAATCTCACATTGCGATGATCATTAGCAAATGCAGGAAATTTTCTATCCAAATTCTTCCAACCTTTGGCATCAATAGGATGCCTCAAAACACCATCATCAATGTGCTTCTCTTTATGCCACCTCATATCTTCGGCCGTTTTTCATGACATAAACAATCTTTGCAACCTGGGTTTCAATGGAAAGTAGCGTAGCACTTTATGCGGAATCTTCTTGCCCTTTCTGTAATTCTTTTTCCATCTACACTCACCACATACCGAACAATTATCATCATTTTCATTCTCTTTCCAGAACAAAGCACAATCATATTTGCAGGCGTGAATTGACAAATATCCCAATCCCAAATCTCGTAACATTTTTTGGCCCCATAGTGTGAAGAGGGGATTGTCTCACCTTCTAGCAAAGCATCCTTCAAAAAAAGAATAAATGAATTGATGGATTTGTTACTTCACTTGTTCATTACCTTTATGTGAAACAGCTTTACAACAAATGAAAGCGTTGAATACTTAGAACAATCAGGATATAGTTCATGTTTTGATTCTCTAAGCATCCTCTCAAATGCTATATTTTCACCATCATGCAAGTCCTCTTGATCTTCCCCTCCACCATCACCATCATCCATACTCACATCTATATGGTTTGTGCCTAGCATATCTTCCAACATCTCAGGAATTTAATCATCGCTCGTATGATCAACAATTGTCAAAGAAACCCTCTCCCTATGAAATATCCATTCTCTGTAACTTAATTGAAATCCGTACATAAGTATGTCATGCTCCACATTGTAGAATGTTTTGGACACAGAATTCAAACACTTTCGACAAGGACAACGTATCTTTTCGAATTATTGACAGCATTAGTTCATGTAAATTCTATAAAGGCTTCCACCCCCTTCATGTATTCTTCCCTAAATCTATATTTGACATCCATCCAACTCTTATCCATTTTCCTAATAGAACGTACAAAAAAAAAATTAACAATAAAAAAGAAATTGAAAAAAAAAATTAGTACTACAAGTAACTGCTAGCTAGAAAACAGTCGAGTATGACCACTCTCGCCATTCCTCATACAAACTCTAGTTTTTTTTAGTGTTCCTTTTTTTTTCTAATTATCTGTGCAGTGTCTTATTTTAAAAAACGAAAAAATTAGCTGAACGGATACTCAAAAAAAATGTTAAGTTCAGTGTTTAAGAATTAAATCAGTTCAATGTTTTTTTTTTTTTAAATGAACAAATACTCAAAATAAAAAATAAAAACAGAACATGAAAAACTGAACACAAAAAATCGAAAAATAGAGCACGGACATATGAATTGCACAATAAATCTATACAGTATTGTAAGTGCACTATACCAGAGAGAGAGAAAAAAAAAACATAAAGAAATGAACATAAAGAAAAATAAATAAATAAATAGAGCACGGACAGAGAATTGCACACTAAATCTACATAGTTTTGAAAGTCCACAGTAACAAAGAAAATGGGGAAAATCAAAGAAAAACAGAACATAAAAAATAAAAAATAAAAAACAGAGCACCAAAAACAGAAAAACGAAGTGTATTGTACCAAGAAAAAAATGTAACAAAGGAAGTGCAGTGCTTAAGTGCTACTGGAGTTCTCATCATTGTATTTACTAAGCAAAGGGATAAGGATTTAAACACTTAAAACATTTTAACTTCTTTTTTAACTTTGTTCAAATTATCTATTTGTACATAAATCCTAAACCAATTATCCAAATTAGATTCGGTTTCTTCCTACAAGTTTTAATGGGCACGGTGATGCTAACCCTCTTGTTTCGCACCAATCGGACCCCATTTGGATATTTTGGACACCCGACCCCATTTTAACTTCTTTAAGTATTCAAATTCTATATTTGCACATAAATCCAAAATCGTTTACACAAATTTGATTCGGTTTCCTCCTACAAGTCTTAATGGCCGTAGCAACGCTAACCCTTGAGTTGCGCACCAATCGGACCCCGTTTGGGCATTTTGGACACCCGACCTCATTTAAACTTCTTCAAGTGTTCAAATTCTATATTTGCACATAAATCCTAAACCGCTTATCCAAATTCGATTTGGTTTCCTCCTACAAGTCTTAATGGCCATAATGATATTAACCCTCGAGTTGCGCACCAATTGGACCCCGTTGGGACACTTGGACACCCGATCCTATTTTAACTTCTTTAAGTATTCAAATTCTATATTTTCACATAAATCCTAAACCACTTATCCAAATTCAATTCGGTTTCTTCCTACAAGTCTTAATGGCCGTGGTAACACTAACCCTCGAGTTTCGCACTAATCGGACCCCGTTTGGGCATTTTGGATACCCGACCCTATTTTAACTTCTTTTAGGTGTTCAAAATTATATATTTGCACATAAATCCTAAACCGCTTATCCAAATTCGATTTGGTTTCTTTGTACAAGTCTTAATGGATGTGGCACTGCTAACCCTCGAGTTGTGCACCAATGAGACCCCATTTTAACTTCTTAAGTGTTCAAATTCTATATTTGCATATAAATCCTAAACCGCTTATCCAAATTCGATTCGGTTTCTTCCTACAAGTCTTAATGGCCGTGGCAACGCTAACCCTCGAGTTGCGTACCAATTAAACCCTGTTTTGACATTTTGGACACCTGACCTCATTTTAACTTAAAGTGTTCAAATTCTATATTTGCACATAAATCCTAAACCACTTATCCAAATTCAATTCGGTTTCCTACTACAAGTCTTAATGGTCGTGGTGATGTTAACTCTTGAGTTTCGCGCCAATCGGTCGCATTTTGGGCGTTTCAGACACCCGACCCCATTTTAACTTCTTTTTTCAATTTCTATGTTTCACATAAATCAAAAACAGCTTATCCAAATTCGATTCTATTTCTTTCTACAAGTCTTAATATCCGGGGCAATGCTAACCCTCGAGTTTCGCACCAATCGGACCTTGTTTGGGCATTTTAGACACCCGACCGCATTGCATGTGTGTATTATTATTCATGTATGATGGATTTAACAATTAAGTAGTTAAGAATTAAACAATTAAATCATTAATCAGTTGTAAATAAAAAGATAAACAGGGCAGTGACTGAAATAAACAATTAAACAGGGCAGCAGTTGGAAAAAAAAAATAGTCTAAAGCTGAAGAAGAATAGTGTTGGAAAAACGAAATAATTGGCACGAGCTGGAAAAACGAAAAATCGATTCAGATATGTATCCATGGTTCAGAAACATATACATATACATATACAAGCTGGAAATAATTAGCACTAGCTGGAAATATATAGATTCCAAAGTATCATCTCAATCCATTCAAAAACAATCAAAATCGATCATGAGATAAATAGATCCAAATCTGTAAACAAGATTATTAACCAAAACACTTAAAGAGATCCACCTTATCATCACAATCTTTTGAACAGAAATGAACATGCAAGAGAAACTGAATTTGAAAAACTAATTAACAAAATTCAATCATACAGAAGACATGGAATCAGATTAAACAGACCTTCAGAAGATGGATATGCTAAGAGCCTCGAAATCAATCTCAATTAAATCCCTAAAGAAATCAATCTCAATTAAATCCCGAAAGAAACTGAATTTGAAAAACTAATTAACAAAATTCAATCATATAGAAGACATGTAATCAAATTAAACAGACCTTCAGAAGATGGATATGCTAAGAGCCTCGAAATCAATCTCAATTAAAGCCCTAAAGAAATCAATCCCAATTAAATCCCTAAAGAAACTGAATTTGAAAAACTAATTAACAAAATTCAATCATATAGAAGACATGGAATCAGATTAAACAGACCTTCAGAAGATGGATATGCTAAGAGCCTCGAAATCAATCTCAATTAAAGCCCTAAAGAAATCAATCTCAATTAAAGCCCTAAAGAAACTGAATTTGAAAAACTAATTAACAAAATTCAATCATATAGAAGACATGGAATCAGATTAAACAGACCTTCAAAAGATGGATATGCTAAGAGCCTCGAAATCAATCTCAATTAAAGCCCTAAGAAACAAACATATCTGAAGTGTTAATCTCTTTAATTTCTTTAATTTATAAACACAAATACCTCTATGTTCATTCTAATTTCTTTAATTTAGGGTACAGAATGGCAAAGATTGAAAAATCCCATTCTAATTGAGATAGAGTGAGAACGTGCGTACCTGTTCTAATTGAGATAAAAAGAGAACTGGTTGGACAACCATCAAGGGAAGAACTAGGGTTGGAGCAATGGAGCAGGTGGAGTGCGGCGAGAACACCAATTGCACTAGAGAATCAGAAATTAGGTTTTCGGAGATTAGAGAAGATGAGAGATACATACTCGAATAAGGAAAGGAGACGAATGAACAAGAAAACGGGAGCAGCAATTCTTGGCGCCAAGATTTTTCATTCTTCCAAGATCTTGAGCAGTGAACAAGGAAAGTAGCAGATCCTGAGCAGTGAAGAAGGAAAGCCGACGGTAGAGGCATTGGCGCAGGAAGATGTGAATTGGGCGTGAATGGGGATTCAATATTGTCTGTATATGGTATACTAGCATTTGAAATTTTATATATATATATATATATATATATATATATATATATATATATATATATATATATATATATATATATATATTAACATACTAACATTTTGATAATTAGTAAGGAATTATTTGGTGGCTATATATTATAAATCTTTTAGCCACAAAAAATAATTGTTGCTAATAATTAATTGTTTGTTGCTAAAATAAAGTTAAATAGTGGTAAAGTATTGGTGACTAATTTAGTGACGAATTTCATATTTCCTCACTAAAAATAACTTTGAGTGAGGAATTTTTTGTGTCGTGGCCAATAGTCATTGAGTTTTAGCGAGAAAAACAATTTCTCGCCAATACTTACCTTCTGCGACGAATTTTATTTTCATTGCTAAAGTTTGTCACCAATACTAATTTTTCTTTTAGTGATACTCAAGAGAGGTTGAATTCCTAATCGGAATTGGGAGTGCATAATTTAGGTTGTTGTGAGTCCCAAAGGAAATCAACACCTAAGTAATTTAGTTGGAAATTTAGAATTTTGTGAAATCAAGAGGTGATCAAGTTCTAGATTTACCAACTAGGTTTTTCATTTAATTGTGTTTTCCTTGTTAATGCTTCCAAAATATGCTCACATACGGTATTTTGGTTGAATTGAAAACTTGGGATTTGACACTCGAAAAAAGTAATCTCGGGTTCGGACTTAGGTTAAACACAACGTAAGCTTTAATAGTTTGGGAGATAGTTAGAGCTTACGTAATCTATAAGGTCGGGTATAACAAATGTTTTCACCTAAATACGGGATAGGGATATCAGTATTAAAGTGATTACATATTCTCTCACTTGACGCTCGGGAGAGGTAGTGAGAGAGCAATAGTACGAGGACCTTTATTATTGAATTAACGGAATTAGCAAATAATTACTTAATAGAAAAACATGGGAATAACGAGACGAAATCAAGCCTCTAGAGCATTTCTGCATAGAAAATCCATATTTTATTTTATTTTTGTATTTATATTTATTTTATTTTTATAAAAACCCAAAATTTGATCGCCTAAATAAAATTAAGTTACGATAATTGCGGTACTTAACGACAATTTAAACCAATCCCTATAAATATGACAACCCTTACTCTTCCCTATACTATTAAAACTTGACTCGTACATTTGCAGTATTGTAGCGACGAAATAATTTGCTACCATCTACCAAATTGGATTTTCATAGATGAGATGATAGTGGAACAGAACTATGTGAGAATCTGATGATTTTTGCTATCCCATTCTTCTAGACTTTCAGCAAATTTTTCAGTATCTTCGTTATCTTTCTTCTTGGGCTCAATAGTGTCTCCAGTCACATACGCCATAGTTTCCGACCACGTAGGAAGCTAGACATCTCTTAAGCCCATAATACATAATTTGATTTATCTAAAACAGTGGAGATAGCCCATGATAAGTCTGAGTTCACCATAGGTATGAAAAAATGGGGGTGAACTTATGCAGAAACTACACGAATATAAAAGGTAAGTATATCCTTTGAGTCTCGAATTTCAAAACGGAGGACAAAAACATAATCTGAACGTCCAAAAATCCTAGGAACCGGTCCAACTTTGTAGAAAACCAGAATAAAAGTACCTGAACCAGTCAGTGGAAATTTACCCCTGTGAACCGGTGATGTGGAAAGAACCAGCACTAGGTGGGAGTCAACAATGACATGGTAAAGTCAATGCTGGCATGGCGCAGACATGACAGTGACACGATAGTGAGTTGGCAGTTGTCGTGTCAACAGCAACAATGGGCTACATATGGTTTTACTCTCAACGGTGTATTGCCAACTTCAGGCGGCGCATGCAGGCATGTTCGTACTCCAATGAGGGTGGTTTTTGTGTGCCTTGGCTCGTCTTTTCAAGACGAATGTGGTAGTGTGATGGGTTTTAAAATCAGACTGATGGTGAGGCCTGAATTTGACAATAGATGCAGCGGTCTAGTAACGATTTGATGTGGTACGTGAGGGCACGTTGATGAATCGATGGCGGTGATATCGGTGTCATCGGACACGTTTTTGCAAATTGAGTCTTATGGTCACGGTGATTATGTTGTTTGTCGAATGATGAAATCTTAGGTTGTATGTAACAGCGTGGTGGAAGGCCATGAGGAAGAGAAGGAAAAAAAATAAGATTTCAAAAATTTAATAGGGACAATGTCAGAAAACATTGGTTCTTGATACTATGTTAAAATAATTGAAAGACGGAATGTAGAGAACGTCGAGCGATTATATTGTTATTTAACAAAGTACTATTGTAAAGATTTACAAAAGTGTATATAGATAGGTGACTAGGAAAAATCTTGTTAGAAGTAAAATTTAACTTAATCGACCAAAATTTAACTGATCCGGCGGACCACTTGTCCATCTTCAGGTTGTATATGGATCTACACACCGCCTCAATAGCAATGAGGTGCAAAGTATTTCCCCTCACCCTCACGGGGGCCGCAGGGGCTTGCTTCCGAACTTTGGCACCAGCTTTCATCTCCAATTTTCACAAGTTAGAGCTACTCTTTCTTTCGCGATTTGGATGATCGAGGCGTAGACCAAAAACCATAGCCCACATCCTCACACTCTAGCAATTACCCGAAGAGTCGCTGGGGGATTATGTGGAGAGGTTTTACAAGGAGATCATCGGGTCTGATGAGCTCAGTGACGTGGTCGCGATGAGCGTATTCATCGACGGCCTGAAGCATCGATGCCTCATGTATGACCTCTGTTCTAACCCAGCTCCTACTCTAGATGCTTCCCTAAAGAGAGGCACGAGGTTTCATAATGCTGATGAGCGGGAAGCAGCACAGAAGGATCGAGGAGGCAGTCAAAAGAAGAAAGGAAAGGCAGAAGAAGGGCCAAACAAACACCATGGATCCAAAAAACTGCAGGCAGAAGGAAGGCTGGGGCCGTTGCCCGAAGATCGGAGAATGTTCCCGCCCCAGGGGAACCGCCAACAGAACTACACGCCGCTCACGGTCTCGGTGGCCACCGTCTTAGCTGATAATGCAAGAAGGGATTTCTTTCCTCCTCCTCCTCCGCCCAGCGGAAAACCAATGGGGAAGTCTATGGACAAATACTGTGAGTTCCACAAAGACCAGGGACATTCCACCAAGAATTGTTTTCGACTTCGGGAAAAACTTGAGGCCCTCATTAGCAGAGGGTACCTAGGTCGCTATGTTCGAAGGAATGGACGAGCTCCCAAAACGGGGGAGCACAACTCCCACGAAGAACATAGGAGTCGCAGAAGAAGAAGGAACAGAAGTCACCCCCCTCCTAGGTCAGATGCAGGTAGGGGTGATGACGAGCACAGGATTGATGGAGAGATTAACATCATCCATGGAGGCTTAGGCCTTGGGAGGGAGACCCTCTCATCCAAGAAGTGGTACGAGCACAAAGCCAAAAGAAAAGTGAGTAAAGACGTCTTCGCGGTCAACACGGTTGACGCTGCAGAGCACAACGTTATTTCATTCAGTGAGGCAGACCTTAGGGACGTGGACGTGCCTCATAACGACACCCTCGTCATCGTGGCCATCATTCATCACTACAAAATGGGACGGATCCTGGTAGAAGGTGGTAGTTCCACCAATATTATCTTTAAGTGGGCGTTTGAGAAAATGAACGTGGACCCCAACGCGATAAAACCATCGACGGCCCCCCTAGTCAGTTTTGGAGGGGATGTTGTGAACGCTGCTGGGTGGGTCTCACTTTCCGTGACAGTCGGGGCCCATCCACGGACCTCCACTATTTGGACCAAATTTCTAATCGTGGACAGGCCATCGCCCTATAACGCAATCATGGGTCGACCCACGGTGGCTGCCATTAAAGTCGTCTGCTCCCCATACCACCAAGCGATGAAGTTCCCCACCGAGGGAGCTGTGGGAGTGGTGAGGGGTGATCAAAAATCCTCCCGGGCTTGTGCACGGAGGGCGTTGGAGAATAAGAAATAGCAATCACAGACAGAGCCAGGGCTCGAAGATTCTGAACTTATGGCTCTGGGTCGGGGGCCAGTGCCTATGCCCATCGATGATCTAAGGGATGAGGAGGCTGGTCCCCAACCTCATGAGGAACTAGAGGAGATTTCCATACACCTAAGCATCGAAGAACGAACTATCAGGATCGGTGCTAGTCTTCCGTCCGAACAGAGGGATGAACTCATCCAACTACTCCAACGCAATTACGACGTCTTTGCTTGGTCCCATAATGAGCTACCAGGTATTGATCCGAGCGTGGCGATGCACCGCCTCCATGCTGATCCACACCATCCTCTCGTGCGACAAAAATGGAAGAAATTTCATCCGGAACGCCAGAAGTTAATTGAAGCAGAGATGGATAAATTGATCAACTCTGGCGTCGTTGAAGAAGTCAAATTCCTGGACTGGTTGGCGAATGTGGTCCTGACTCCCAAGGCTGGAAACAAGTGGCGCCTCTGCGTTGATTTCAAAGATCTAAATAAAGCCTGCCCAAAAGACTTCTTCCCCTACCCTGGATTGATATCGTCATAGACGCCACAGCGGGGTATGAGCGCCTGAGTTTCCTCGATGCTTATACCGGGTACAATCAAATTCTACTATTCTTCCTGATAAGAGAAAAATGTCGTTCATCACTGATAGGGGTACATACTGTTACAAGGTAATGTCGTTTGGCTTGCGCAACGCCGGAGCCACTTATTAACGACTGGTGAACAAAATGTTCAAGGAAGAGATCGGACGGATGATAGAGGTTTACATTGATGACATGTTGCTCAAGAGCTCGAAAGCCCTTGACCACACCCAACATCTCCACGACTGCTTCGAGAAACTCTGGGTCCACCGCATGAAGCTCAACCCAAACAAGTGTACTTTTGGGGTTTCTGCAGGAAAGTTCCTGGGATACATGGTCTTCCAGTGCGACATCGATGCTAACCCCGATCAAATACATGCGATCCTATGAAAGGCCTCTCCTCGGAACAAAAAGGAGGTGCAGATGCTGACGGGGGGATTCGCTGCACTCAAGCGCTTCATATCTAGAGCATCGAAAAAGTGTCTGCCATTCTTCAAAGTGCTAAGGGGCAGCGGCAATTTTGGGTGGACCAACGAGTGTGAATCGACTTTCCAAGCGCTCAAGAGTTATCTGTCATCTGCTCCTCTACTCAGCACCCCGAATGAGGGGAAGACCCTTTACCTGTATATTGTCGCGTCTACAACGGCGGTGAGTGCTGCTCTTGTAAGGGATGACGTCGGGGCCCAGCACCCGGTCTTTTACTCTAGCAGGGTCCTCTCGGATGCCGAGACGAGGTACACTAAGTTTGAGAAACTGACTTATGCTCTACTGGTGGCTTCCCGGAAACTGAAACAGTATTTCCAAGCCCACGAGATCGTTGTCCTCACGGACCAGCCAATAAGGCAAATTTTACATTCACCAGACATCTCGGGGTGGTTAATGAAGTATAGCCTTGAGCTGGGTTAGTTTCACATCGAATATCGCCCTAGAACGGCCATTAAGGGCCAGGTTTTGGCAGATTTCATTGCTGAGCTCACATTTCCTGAGGACCCCGAGCCACCTACCGCTCAACCAGAAGCGAGAATGATGGAAAAAGGAGAAGTGCAGGGTGACTCTAGCCCAGATAACGGTCCAACGACGTAGAAGTTGTTCACCGATGGATCATCCAACACCAGTGGTTGTGGAGAGGGAATCGTGCTCATTGCCCCAAGAAATGAAGAAATAGAGTATGCCCTGAGATTGGGGTTTAGGGCAACTAATAACGAGGCGGAATACGAGGCTCTACTGGCCGGGCTCTGCATGGCCAGGGAATTCAATGTGACGGCGTTGTCCGTCTTTTGCAACTCTCAGCTGGTCGTCAACCAGGTCAATGGGGAATATCTGGCGAAAGACCCTAGTATGACTGCGTATCTTAAGAGGGTCAAAACCCTAATGGGAAAATTCGAAGAAATCAATGTATCCAAAATACCACAGGAGAAAAACCGACACGCCGATGCCTTGGCAAACCTTGTCTCAGCAGTAGCGTTAACCCTGAAGCGAAATGTGCCAGTTAAGTATCTGGATGCTCCGAGCAATACAGTTTCTGATCAGGTGGCTCCGATCTGTGAGCTTAATAACCATCCCACTTGGATGGACCCCATCCATAAATATCTGGAAGACAGAACGCTCCCCGACGACCGCAACGAAGCAAGAAGGATGCGATACAGGTCAGCAAGATATTGCATTCTGGATGGGGTCCTGTATCGACGTTCCTTCTCTGGACCATACTCATAGTGCCTGTGGCCGGAAGAGGTCGACTATGTGATGAGAGAGACCCATGAGGGAATCTGTGGCAATCACTTGGGGGGCAGGGCCTTAGCTGGCAAACTCCTCTGCCAAGGATATTTTTGGCCAAAAATGTTAGAAGACACGAGTGAGTTCATAAAAAAGTGCGACAAATGCCAACGTTTCGGTCCCCACCCTCATCTACCGCCAACGACCATGGTGCCCATGGCGAGTCCGTGGCCCTTTGCCCAGTGGGGAATTGACTTGTTGGGCCCTTTTCCACAGGCCACTGGTCAAAGGAAATTCCTCGTGGTTGCTATCGATTACTTCACCAAGTGGGTGGAAGCCGAACCCCTGGCCCGCATTACCAAGGAGAAAGTCCGGGACTTTGTCTGGAAATCCATGGTGTGCCAGTTCGGAATCCCAAGGGTAATCGTGTCCGACAACGGCACTCAATTTGACAACGATTTGTTTACTTCTTTTTGCTCCGGCCTGGGTATCCGAACACACTTTGCGTCTTCTAGTCATCCGCAAGCTAATGGACAGGTAGAGGTCACGAATCGGACGGTTCTACACGGTTTAAAGACTAGACTTGACAAAGCCAAAGGGAGGTGGGTGGAGGAATTTTACCCGGTCCTCTGGGCATACCACACCACTTCCCAAACCCCAACTGGAGAGATGCCGTTCACAATAACTTTTGGATCCAAATCCGTAATTCCTACGGAAATTGGATTGCCAACCTTCCAAACATCGCCTAATAGGCAGGACCAGCAGACGAACAACGCAATGCCGGCCCTTAACCTGGACCTTCTAGAAAAACGATGGGAGAACACTCGAGTACGCCAGGCAGCATACCAGCAACGAGCAGCTCGATACTATGATAGAAGGGTGCGACCACAGCATTTTGACGTCGGAGACCTAGTCCTCAGAAAGGTAACCCTAGCAACCAAGGAGCCAAATGCAGGAAAGTTGGCCCCCAGCTGAGAGGGACCTTATCGCGTGATAATAATTGCAAGGCCGGGTACCTATGAACTCGAAACTGAGGAAGGCGTTCCGCTGCGATACCCGTGGAACGTCGACCATCTTAAACAATACCACCATAGGACTGAGGTCATTTTATAATCGTTTCATCTGTATACCACCAAGTATCGAGTATTTTTATGATAATATAAAGACCTTATTACTTAAACGAGCCTTCTGGCGCACTAAGGTACTCCTACTACAGGCTAGGGGGCAGGGTGGTCGTAACCACGACAGTTAGTTACCAAAATGATTCCACAACATGTTTAAAGTTGTAAGCATTGAGAACTAAGGTCTGTAAAGACTTGGAACGCGTGCAGGAAGGTGGGATCGTGAAGGTGTAAGGGTCTGCAACCCTATCCCGAACACATAATTGGGAACAAATGCTTAAAAAAAAAAATTGTTTATTGTGTTGTATTTCACAAAATAAAAAAAAGGGCTTACATCGGTGGGGTTCTAGCCCGTATACAAAAAAAAAAAAAAAAAAAAAAAAAAAAAAAAAATGAGTACAAGAAGAGTTCAACAAAATCCAAAAAACAAAAAATCCTTCTAAGTCTTCAAAAAAGGCCGAAGTGAAGATCTATTCTTCCCCAGAAGCACCTTCGATGCCCACAACGTCGACGTTGATGTCTTCATCACCCTCGGCTTCCTCACCACCAGCACCGGCCTCACGAGCTGGAACCTCGGCAGCCCCCTCAACCGGCCGCTCCACCGCTAGCTCACCATACTGAGGAAATTCCATCCCAACACCCGAGCAGTCGAACTCTAGATGGTAGCGCTAGATGGTAGCGCTGAAGGAAGTGAATCGTGGCCTTGTGCCCATCATCCATGAATTCAGCAGCAAGCTCGTACTTTAGATTCTCAAATTCATCCCCGGATTTATAATCCTCAACGGCTTTCTGCTCTGCCCGACGGATGGCCTTTCCCCTCTGCTGCTCTTCTTTCTTCAGTCTCCTCTCCAGCTCCTCAACCCTCTTCTCCAGGTGTACCTTATGTCTCTCAAAGTCGTCCCGTTCTTTGGTCACGAGGACGTGCCTGGCTTGTAGGCCCTGATGGGCCTAGGCGGCAAGCTGAAGGTCGTCAGTCAAGCGGTTAACCTTTGTCTCGGCAGCATTCTTCTCGGATCTCAGCATGGCCTCCTCCATGGCACTCTCCGAGATCCGATCAAAAACCACAGACATTCGAAGCATGCACTGCATAGGAAATGGAATGTCATCACACTTAGAACAATTTAGCCACAAAATGCGAAGCGAAAAGTAAAATTGTGAGGAAGTGTTACCGAGACTTAATCACAGATGGCCTGGCGCATCAGGTTACCGGTGCTCTCCCCCTCCATCAGTTATTTATCATTGGGAGGCGTCATGCGACAGAGATAGCCCGGCATCACCTCCGGGCTCTTCAGTAGTGCACGATCAGCTGGTAGCCCGGTGTTCACCACCCCAAAGAAAGATCCATCCACTGTCAGCTCAGATGACGTCCCAGGAACAGACCTTGCTCTCGTCGAGGACTTATGCTTCTTGTGCTTCCCCTCGTGAGCTTTCCTCTTCCCCTTGTGAGAACGGCGAGGAGAAGAATCACCGCTCAAGGTTTGCATGGATTGCCGGGATCCCGACTTGGATTGGGGCGTGTCCCGGATAACCACGCCCGGCAGGGCGGGTAAGCGACTCCTGGCTGGCGTCCCGGGAAGCCGTGCGGGTTCCTTCTCTACTTTCTCTGCCTCGGTAGCTTCCTTCGCCTTCTTCTCCAGAAGCTTCTATACTGCCATTGCCTTATCTATAGCTGCAATATTCAATAAGATTTTTAGAAATTCTTCCGTCCAGGCCGGCAGCATCCGGTTCTATACAAGGATATCTGCGTGAATTAAGCGTAACACGCGTAAAATTACCAAGTATGGACAATTGACATAGCAGAAACTTCATTACCGTTGTCCGAGTCAAGAAAGAAATCGGGTGCGGTAGAGACGTCCGGCGGAGAAAACCAGAAGGCTAAAAATAGCTGAGAAGCAATCAGGGTGTTCACGTCCTTGAAGGTAGTCCTCAAGACCTTGTCTCTTTGCTCGGAAATTGCTCTGCTCGGCTCTGGTCTTTTCTTCTTGGACGTCTCCTTAGCTGCAGAAATTCACGAAAACAAGGGTATTAATGCATAGGCAATAAGTAAAGCCCAAAAAACCAAAAACTCCCCTTAAGGGGCCCCAGCCTTATCAACTTTTCCCCATTCCATTTGGAGGGGATACATTCCTTCTTCTTCCAGGCCGGATTGCCAACCGCTCCCTCCGATATAGAAGAACTGGGGCTTCCATCGATGAATGAAAGAGTCCAGGTCCTTCAGGAAAGTTGACCTGGACAAAATATAACACCACCCAGCGCCCCGAGAGATTGGCTTGAGGAAGAACAGAGCGCTAAAGAGCTCAATGCTCGGCTCGAGTCCCTCGGCCCGGAAGATGATATACGAAGCCACCAGGGCTCTCATACCGTTCGGAGCAATTTGTGACAGACACAAATAGTACTCCTCACAGATGGCCCTGATCCACCAGTAGAAGGGAAAACGAAGGCCCGCCTCCAGCTGTTTCCTATAGACTGTCATAAATCCAGGTGGTGGCATACAGGCCCGATCGTCAGGCCCAGGAACAAGTGTTATGACCTCCTCCGAGATAAAGAATTCGCTCCGGTAGGAGAGCACGGCTTCCTCGGTCATGGTTGTTTTGATTTTCCAACCCGAACTCGAGAGCGGAACTTTTATGAACAATTTCTCTGGCCCGGCGTTGCGCACCTCGTTTTCACGAAGTTACTTGGGAATGGAGACGCCGGTATGGATCTCCACCATTGTGAAGGGTTTGGGAGGGACCCCGACCCCAGCGTCAAGTGATGTAGATGCCCCACCACTCTCGTCGGGACGGCTCACCACGAATGCACGGTCTTCCAGGCATGACTGGATAGCACCGTTAGTTTCGTGGATCCTGCCCATAGCACTTGAGGAGGCGTCTCCCAGAGCAGGACGCCTCTCCACCCTAAATTGAGGGGAGCTGGAAGACGACCGGTCCGAGGAGTCGGACTCCGAGCCGTCAGCAGAGCCAGACGTCGAAAAAGAAGAGTAAGAAAGGGATCCCGACATTTTGTTCGGACACAAAAAAAAACAGAAAAAAATAAGTACCAATACCGGGGAGGAAGAATGGGCTCTGGATTTTACGCAAATGCCAAATGAAAAGTAGGGGCCACCATTTATAAAAGGACGGTGTGCCCAGACGAAAGGTCGCAAAGGCCAACGGCTGGGGATGCCTTGGTTTAAACGCCGCTGCCACGTGACACCCATCCAACGATGGTGTCATGGCCTGTCACACAATTCAGAAGAAGGGGGCACGTGTGGCTCATTTTGTCACGTGTGAGGGGGAAGGCTCTCAAACTTCCTACCCCCAAAAAATTCTAAGGCATGCCAATGGCCGAGCTCACGACCCTACAGGCTCTCAGCTCGGATAAAATCAAAAGGGGGGAAGGTTCTCAAACTTCCCACCCTCCAAAAAATTCTAAGGCATACCAATGGCCGAGCTCACGACCCTATGGGCTCTCAGCTCGGACAAAATCAAAAGGGGGAAGGCTCTCAAACTTCATTCCCTCAAAAAATTCTAAGGTATGCAAATGGCCGAGCTCACGACCCTATGGGCTCTCAGCTCGGACAAAATCAAAAGAAGGAAGGCTCTCAAACTTCCTACCCTCCAAAAAATTCTAAGTCATGCCAATGGCCGAGCTCACAACCCTACGGGCTCTTAGCTCCGAAAAAATCAAAAGGGGGAAGGCTCTCAAACTTCCCACCCTCCAAAAAATTCTAAGGCATGCCAATGGCCGAGCTCACGACCCTACGGGCTCTCAGCTCGGACAAAATCAAAAGGGGGAAGGCTCTCAAACCTCCCACCCTCCAAAAAAATCTAAGGCATGCCAATGACCGAGCTCACGACCCTACGAGCTCTCAGCTTGGACAAAATCAAAAGGGGGAAGACTCTCAAACTTCCCACCCTTCAAAAAATTCTAAGGCATGCCAATGGCCGAGCTCACGACCCTACGGGCTCTCAGCTCGGACAAAATCAAAAAAGGGAAGGCTCTCAAACTTCCCACCCTCCAAAAAATTCTAAGGCATGCAAATGGCCGAGCTCACGACCCTACGGGCTCTCAGCTCGACAAAATCAAAAGGGGGAAGGCTCTCAATCTTCCCACCCCCAAAAACTTCTAAGGCATGCAAAATGGCCGAGCTCACGACTCTACGGGCTCTCAGTTCAGACAAAACAATAGAGGGGGAAGACTCTCAAACTTCCCACTTTTCAAAAATTCTAAGGCATGCAAAATGGGCGAGCTCACGACCCTACGGGCTCTTAGCTTGGCCACTTTTAGAAAATGGGGGCTCTCCACCTTTTTACCTTTGAAAAATTCAAAGGCAGTGACAAGGGCCAACCTCACGACCTGACGGTCTCTCAACTCGGACAAAGTCCAAAGGGAGAAGGCTCTCAAACTTCTTACCTAAAAAAAAATCACATTTGGCCGACCTCACAACCCTACGGGCTCTCAGCTCGACCACTTTCAACAAAGGGAAGGCTCTCTCACTTTTCACCCCCGCAGCATTCTACGGCGTGGATAGTGGCCGCACTCATGACCTGACGGTCTCTCAGCTCCACCAACATTTAACCCATGAACGACTCCAAATTCTCACTTACCACCACCGCTTCCGACGCACTGCCGACCTGCCGAACAGAGGAAAATATCTTCTCATCAGCCCAGACTCTACTCTTTACCTTCTTTTTTACAGCCGTTTTTCCCCCCCAAGGGTCCGTGGTGTGCCACTTTCGCATTTTGACCCTGATATCCTTCTCTCCTACTACTTACCTACTCCTTCAAAATCCCGAGGCTGTCACGTTTCACTCCTGCCCTCGGGTCTTGGGGGGCAACTGATATAGGGGAATCTCGTAAGGTACATCACGGGGTTAAAAATTCACCCAATCATAGAAGAGCAGCCTGGATGAGAGCTAAAAAACCCTCAGTACCGAGCTGAGGTGTCCCCTAGCCGAACTGATGGTCGTCTCAGTAAAGAAATCAGGACCGGCAAGTTGAGGTCCGACCTTCAGAACTAACGGTCTGCGGCACCCTTTGCTCGCCACCTCAATACTCGGGAGTTCGCCAGGCCGTTGTAAGGCCCTGGCCCATGGGCCTCCAGTTATGGGCTCAAAAGCTAGCCCAGGCAATTAGAGGGCTAACCTGTCTGTTCATTGGTTGTCCAGCAGATTATGTTAATTAACCTGAGCTGGCCCCCCTAATTTCGCGGCACTAATCAGGTACTGAGGCCTATAAATACACCGGGGCACCCACTGCCCAATGGTATGTGACTACTACTGAACTCAATATATATTTTCAGCTCTCCACCCCAGAATACTTACTCTTACGCCGGAGGGACTTTACTGGGGAGAACCCCGGTGGGTCTTTGTGCAGGTGCTTGGAGCAGAAGAGTGGAGCTCAGCTCGGAGATCGTCACCACCCCTGAACTCAACCAGCTGCAGCACTAGTGGCCGTCTTGTGTCCCAGATATCCTCCCAGACCACACTGTTGACTAGTCACCACCTTTTGGCATCAACAGATACAAAACTAAAACTTTGAGGGGTAAATTGCAACAAATTAAATACTAAAAACCAAAGTATGATAACTTTAGGGGTGCAAACTGAAATTAAACCTTTTTATCCGACAAAAACAAAGTTATTCTCTCATATATATAGAGACTAGAGTACACAACGAAACAACGAAGGTAGACAAAAAGAGAGAGAAAATTAAGGATGGTGGCCGGAGGCAGTACGTCATCACCGGTACGGTCACTGGAGTACACTCCGACGTGGGTCGTTGCCACCATATGCTTCTTCTTCATCGCTCTCTCCACCGTTATTGAGCACTTCATTCATCTCCTCACCAACGTAAGACAGAATTGAAAATTTTGCATTAATGTCAGAATTTATATATGTGATCATAATATCAAAATATTATTTGTTTTAGTGGCTCAAAAGACATCGCAAGACTGCGCTTGGTGGTGCCGTTGACAGGCTCAAGTCCAGCGAGTATTCAAAATTCTTCTCCAACTACAATATATGTATATATTATTGGCTATTGGAACTCCCTATTTGAGAGCTAAATGGTCAAATCGTAACATATCCCTATTTTCAAGTTTAAGGACTTAATTGTATATATATTAAAAATATGGGGCTGAAAATTAATTTTTTTTGGCAGAGCTGATGCTACTAGGATTCATGTCTCTTCTGCTAGCAGTAACCCAAGAGCCTATTTCTAAAATATGCATACCCACCAAGGCGGCTCATACTATGCTTCCCTACCGCAAAGCCGCCGTTACTACGCCGGAGGAAACTCAACGCTATGTGGGTACCGCGGGAAAAGGCCCATTATTTATGGATAATTATTTATTATCTGCTAATAATTATATCAATTATTCATGGACGCCTACTAATCCATGTAGAAGGCTGGTTGATGATGATCAAGAAAATGAGACTACTTCCGCAACTGATTCCTGCTCTGAAGTATGTTTACTACGGGACAAATTACACGTTTTACCCCTTTATTTTTGCATATTCGTTTCTTTTCCATGCATTAATTATACGTGCTTTTCATTTTGGTCCCTGAATAATTAACTTTTCCACCTTCTATTTTTTATTTATTTATTATTTTATTTTATTTTTCTAGGGAAAGGTTTCTTGCCATTATAATTAACTTTTTAGTGACTCGAGATGGGATTCAACAGCTTCACAGATTTATTTTTGTGCTTGCCATTATGCAGATTGTTTATAGTGTCCTCACCATGGTTCTGGGGAGGGCCAAGGTATGACATTTTATATATATATATATATATATATATAATTGCTTTTACGGTAAGGTGTGTCTGGGCAAGATTATGCCCACCTCGACTAATCATATCACCGGATGATCTTAATAGCGCACTCTCCCACGTCGTTCTGGTATATTCATGATTAAATTCAAATTTTAATTTCTGAAATACTTTCCAAAAGAATTGAACCTTGATTGATAAGAATATGAGAAAACCTCTCTTTTTCAATCAGACTAACAACTCTTGGTGGGTTATAATATTTTATATTTAAACATCAATGATTCTCTCTAAAATGAATTTTTTTTTCCTTTTCTCTCAAAAATTTAATTTAGAATAATTGGTGAGAAACAGACACTATATCATATTTTTGTAAAGATTAATATTTATTTTTTTTTTATTTTTTTTTGGCGACATATAAAGATGAGGCGTTGGAACAGTTGGGAGAAAGAAACTCAAACAACTGAGTACCAAGTTGCAAATGGTATGTCCATATGATTAATTGTTTTGATATAGTGGTTCGAATTTGAAACTTTTTAAAATGATTTTGTTTCTTTGTAGTCAAATTTTTCATGTGAGTCGGAGATGGCATCTTTCTTATTATTTTTTATATTCAAAGTTTTAGTTACTTAGGGAGGAATATTAAATTCTTATCTCACATGCATTACTTAAAAATGTGCAAACTACTCCTTTCAATTCCAATGGTCTAATTTCATAAAACGTTAGCGTAAACTGTAAATATATGTTTTAACTAGTAAATTTAGTAGTAAAGATGACTTCAATCAGTAAATCTTTAAATTATAGTTCTATCACATTAATTAAATCAATAATTTTTTTGACTTTTAAACTAAACAAAATAATGATTTATGAAATATTCTCTCTAATTATTTTATATATTTATAGAATATTATTTTTTAAATGCACGTATTTTTTTATTTTTTTTTGGTTATAAAAATGGTTGTTAATAGAAAAAAATAACTTTACCAGAACTTGTTAGTGAGGGGATAATTTAAAGCCTAACGTCACCCCATTTGGTTAGTGTTCCCAACCAAACTCAACCCAACCCAACCTAAAAATTGTGGGTTTGATTTTTGGGAACGCGTTTGGCAAACACAAAACTCAATTCAACCCAACTCAAAAAATAGGAATTGATTCTCAAAATCCTAAAGAAATCAGAAACAAAAAAAAGTTGTTTCTTTTTTTGCACAAAAAACTCAACCCAAAGTTCTCAAATTCCGACTTCATCTGTCGGCCGACCACCACCACCAACCGCCGTCTGCCGCCGCCGCCGCCGTCCGGCGACCTTCGCTGCGGCCGGCTACCTCCGGCGATTGTTGCCGCCGCCGCCGGTCTTCCGGCCACCTCGCCGCTGCAGCCGGTCGTCCGGCCACCACTGCCGCCATCCGGCCGCCACCAAACAAAAAAAAAATAGTTTTAGGATAAAATCGTTACCAAACACATTTTGTTCTCAGCACAAAACAAAAATTGTCATTATCAAACGTAATTCTGTTCCCAAAATTCTCAACCCAATCCAATTCAACTCAACTCAATCTATTTCAGTTAGGTTCAAAAAAGTGGAAACACTAACCAAACGCCACCTAAGAGTCTTGAAGGTCAAGCCTGTCAGAATCTCTTTTATTAAATAATTTCCAATTTCTCAACATAAATTTTAATGCTTTTTATTTTTATTCAAAATCATCTATATTTCAAATTTAGTAGTTATAAATATTTCTGACTTTGAAGAATACCTGATTTCGCTTGTGTTCATTGGGGACTAATATGTTAAGGTTGCGTTTGGGTGAGAAATTTGACAAATTTAAGAAATTTGTAAAAAATGATATTTCAAAATTCAAAATTTTAAAATTCTATCATTTACAAATTTTTTATTTAGATAATTATTTTATCCAAATAATTTGATAGTGTAATTTTATAACTTTGTTGTTTGGATAAGTAAAATATTTATAAAAATAAAATTTAGAAATCCATTAAATTTTAGGGATTATTGTATATTTTTTTGACTAACTCTCTCTCTCTATGTCAACACCATCATCTCCTCCCTCTCTCTCTCTCTCTCCCCTCGTCAACACCATCATCTCCCCCCCCCCCCCCTCTCTCTCTCTCTCTCTCTCTCTCCATCATCACTATCATTACATCCAAAGAATTTTACAAATTTCTCCCAATAAATACCTAAACAAGGAATTTGTCAAAAATAAATTATCAAATATTTTGAACAAATCAAATCTCTCTTATAAATCCCTTACCCCCAATAAATACCCAAAGAAGGGATTTGTCAAAAATAAATTTTGAAATCTTTTGAACAAATTAAATCCCTTAACCAAACACAACCTAACTATTTTAATTTTTTTAATTGTTTTTAATTTAAGATATCTTAAACAATAAAATGATATATATTAGTTAAATAAAATAATTCGATGGAGTTCCCGCGTATTTTTGGGATGAGAAAATATGTTCCTATGATAAAATTTAAGTATATGTTACTAATGGATTTTCTTTTTATTGTTTTAAAAGATCCTAATAGATTCAGATTCGCAAGGCAAACAACATTTGGGAGGCGACATATGAATACTTGGACAGAAACATCACTTCAACTATGGATTGTAAGTTGCCTTCATCTATAAGCATTTTTATTTTTATTTTTAATTATTAGAATAATTAAATAATTTCTTATATTTTTTGCTTTCTTGGAGCAGAAATGTTTCTTCAGACAATTCTATAGTTCGATGGTAAAAATTGATTATCTCACACTTCGACATGGCTTCATTTCGGTAACAAATGACCTTTCAACTATCCTTTTAATTTGGTATTGTATTTTATTATTTTTCAATAAATAAATAGTATTATCTATTTAAATTCCAAGTTTTTTTAACAAAATAAATATAAATCTGATAACATAAACCTTTAACAAATGGCACCTTAATTTCTTATTTCCATTTTTTTTTTCTCATCCAATAATATAATTTTTTTTGGAAAATAATTTTCAGGCTCATTTGTCAACGAGGAATAGTAATTTTACTTTTAAAAAATATATAAAGCAATGTTTGGAGGAAGATTTCAAAATTATTGTCAACATCAAGTTCTTATTTTCTGGAAAGCCCAATGATAGAAGATTATTCTACAACTCTAAAACGTGTACTTCTTTTTCTTTAATTTTATAATTTTAAAATTTTTATTTTAATTCAACATTTTATTATATTAATGGCATGTTTGGTTGGACGGAATCGGGACTTAATGAAATCGTCATTCCACCCACGATTCTCATTCCGTTATTTGATTCTCCAATGGAATGACTTTTGTGATTCTATTGGTACGAAAACCAAATGAATGAGATTTCATTTAAAATGAGTTGGAATCAAGTCTAGCCCAATGAAATTAAAACTAACATCACAAAAAAATTCATAGTATGATCCAACTCAATTCAGAAATTAGATAATATAAATAAAAAATTGAGAACAGAAATTAAAATTTGAAAATAAAAATAGAAAATTGAGAACAGAAACTGAAAATTAAGAATAAAAATAAAAATTAAAGGACAAAACTTAAAATTGAGAACAAAAACTGAAAATTAAATAGAATAGTGAAATGTAATAAAATTTTATCATAACAGCACTATGATAAAAATTTTATTATATTTCACTATTCTATTCATTCTTTCGTTCCATACCAACTAAATAAGTAAATGAAATAGTAATCTTATTGATAATTCAATTTCATTTTTTCTCTCATTTCATTAATTCTTTCATTCTATTTCACTCTCATTCTATTCTCTTCCAATTAAATGAACCGAAAATGTATTTCAAAACGTAGGAGTTGAATTTAGAGTTTATTGTGTTCAGTTATAAATTAAAGTAAAAAATTTGAAGTATATCACAAATTACTTTTACTATTTTTAAATAGTAAAAATCACACTTTGAGATTTCGATTTATTGTTTCACAGTGACCCATTGAATAATAAACTTTTGTCAAATGTTAGTGGTCAAGTGACTTCTACAAAAAATGCCCATTTCACCCTTAAATTTTTAATCGCAAATAACCCTAGCTATATTTAAAGATGCGAATTTTTTTTTTTTTTTTTTTTTTCTTTCTAATATTTTATTTATTTATTTTACTCATATCGTAATTTTTATTCCTCAAATCGCTATACCACCCCACAAGCACCACAAAAAAAGTCCTATCTTTTCATTTTTTTTTTTTACACTTTCTTTCTTCTTTGAAAAACTGCTTTCTAAAAATACTCATCTTTTTTTTTCTCCTTCGATTCATTATTTTCTTACATTTTAAAATTTTATATTATAGTTTCACTTTTAAAAAATTGACCATTGTTTTTTTTTTTTTTAAATAAATAAATAAATAAGATCTAAAAAAAATAAAAAAATCATTCCCAACCCCAAATAGTTAAAAATCAAGAATCCGTTTTTTTTCATTTGATCTCTACGAGAGGACTGGTGTTTAGATCTATGAAAGGTTTATCATAAATATATAAAAAAAAAAAAAATATTAGGGGAACGAAAAGGAGGAGCTTTTATTATGAAATACCAGTTTTTTTTGTTTTTTTTTTTTTGCCGGGGTGGGGTGGGGAGGTAAAATAAATACATAAAAATGTTTTTCTGTTTGTTCTTCAATTCTTATTTTTTTTTATTTACCTTTTAATTTTTACGTATTTATTTTATAATTTTTAAACTTTTTTTTTTCTGTTATTCCAAAAAAAAATATACAACTGGAAAAACGGAAATGAAAAATATAAAATGATAAAAAGATAAAAATGATTAAATAAAAATAAATAAAAGGATTTGAAATATCTTCAATAAAAATAAAAAATAAAATTTAATTTTTTTTTTCTTTGCATTGAAAATATATCTCTATGTGATTAACCTTGATTAATTATAAAAAACGACTGAGTATAAAAAGATTGCTACAAAAAAAGTAAATAAGGAAACACATTTTTTTTTAAAAATAAATTACAATTTGATTTTTTTTTAAATAAAATAAAATAAAAAATATTTAGCTTTTCATTTTAGTTTTTTAGTTGATAATAATAAAAAAATATATAAATGAAATGAAATCGGAGGATAAAAAAATAAAATAAAAAATCTTATGTATAATATAATTGAAGTATAAAAGAGTATTTCTACATTAAAATTTTAAATTTCTGACAGAGGTAGTGATGGTTTTTGATAATATCTCGAACCTTAAGGGAGATAAATAATATTTGTTCAAAAAATAAAGATTAAACTCCCTAAACCCAGTCATCTTGACCAATACTAAAATATCCCCTGTCAGTTTAATAATACATGAGACACCACTTATCATATTTTATTAACAATTTAAGTTTTAAAACAATTTTTTTATTTTTTTTTGCTTTTTTGCTTTTTTTTTTTTTTTTTTCCAGTTTTTAATTTTTAGTTTTGAATTCTTAATTTCTAATTTTATGTTTGACTTTTTTTCCACTTTTCTACTTTTTGCGTTTTTATTTTTGATTTTATTTTCATATGAATACCATACAAAGAAATAAAAAATTAAAAAATAGAAAATGAGAGAGAGAGGGAAGGGGGAGGGAGAGAGGAAAAAGAAAGGGTAAATTGTCTTTTACCCCCTCTACTTTGACTAATTATCAATTTACCCTCCTCCACTTCAAGAAATTGTACTTCACCTACTTCTACTTGAACAAAGTGACAAACTAATTTTTTTCCGTTTCGATTAACGAAGAAGTATGCTAAAAATATATGGAGTTAAATTTTTTATCTAATTTTTAAAGGAAATAAACAAAATTTCCCATTTATTATAATTTTGATTTATTTATTTTATTATAAATATTGTTTTAAAAAAATTACATTAAAATTAAAATAAATGGACAATTTCAACTATTTCATAAAAAATAGATAGAAAATTTAATTAAATCCATTTTTAAGAATAAATTAATTTCAATGGAAAAAAGCTAGCTTCTCACTTTATTCGAAAATTGAAGCAGGGAAAAGGTAGTTTTTTGAAGTCGAGGGAAATAAAGTGATAATTAGGTAAAGTAGAGAGGGTAAAAGGCAATTTACTCAAAGAAAAATGAAATAAATAAATAAAAAATTATGTTGTAAATGTTTTTTTATCACTAAAAGAGTGTAGGAGATGTCTCGTGTAACCATACTAAAAAAATAAATAATATCTCAAGTATTATTATAATTACATAGGGTGTCCTTGATATTTATCGGAATAACAGGAGTGCCTCATGTTTAAACTCAATAATAAGAAGAAGATTGTTGAATCTACATGCCCGAAACAATTCGGAAGTGCTTCTAGTTCAAATGCAAATTCTTGTGTTTCTTGTTAAATCACATAAATTAGTTTTAGACCTACATAATATATGAGTCTAGAAAAAAAAATATTAATAGATATTTTTAATTTGAATACTTTGATTTATAATTTTGATTTTTTATCTACATATTTTTTAAAAGATAAATTTTTTTAGGGTGTTCACTTGAAGTTTATATAAATTTAGAGTATATGACATTTTAAATATTGTAATTGATTTTTCTTAACAATAAAATGGTAAAAATGTATATTTCTAAAAAATTAAGGATGATTAGTTCGTAAATGTCGATGATCAGAATATTAATAGTGAGAAAGTAGATTTTTACTATTGATTTGATAGGAATAGAGAGATGCCTTATTTTGAGCTGTGGTTCATTCTTAGTTTTAGGTTCTACTTTAGTATACAGACTATGATTAGAGAAAACCTTTGACTCAAAGACCAAACGCATGTTTACAAGTAATTTTGGACACAAAAAAAGTATAACACTTAATTTACACGAAATATTATCATACTCTATTTGCATTTACAGAAGAAATTATCTCCGTTTTTTTGTTAATTTATGGTTGTTTTTCTCTTGACAGCCCTATTATGTGGTTCATAGTTGTCATTTTCGTGCTACTGGATGTTCATGGTGAGTGCAGTTACTCATTCAAATTGCCCTTACTATTTCAACATTTTTTCTGTTTAAATGATTTCTATACTCACAACTATGTTTGAGCTCCACAGGTTGGAATGTATATCTATGGGTATCTTATGTCCCTTTGCTGGTAAGTGTTGTATATTATGTTCCATTGTAGTTTTTAGTCACGTTAAATTTCATGTTGTTCTCCTAAAATTTGGATGTAGTTTCACTTTGTCCATCGATATCAATTTGACCTAACTGACTCAATCCGGTCAATTTGTAGATAAGGTATAGGAGCAAAATGTAACTAAACTAAAAAATCAAGGGTGCCAATGTAATATATCATTTTTTAATTCCGTTGTTTTTCTCTCATTTACAAGTCACATAACTAAGTGTTACAATCAACTTTACTATTAGTCCATCTAAACAAATAGATACAAAAACAAAGTTCTTAGAGTAAATTGTGTAGATTAAATTATTAGAGGCAACGTGTGACTCCACCCAAAGTTTAGGGTGCAAAGTGAAAATTTAACCTAATTTTCAATTTAATATGATTTTCTATTTTTCTTGTTTATTGCTTATTTAGAATATTTTTTTTGCCCCTAGATGAAACCGCTTTTGTAGCTTGCAAGGGGTATGGTCAATTACAGTTTCAAAGTGTGGAGCCATAAGCCATTTGCAAAACTTGAAAATTTATACAAATTTTGTAGGACGAATTATTAGAATTAGATTAAGCACTTAAATAATTTAAAACTAAATAAATAAAGCAAAAAACTAGTACTTTGAAGAGGAGTCAAAATTCAAACAATCAAAAACAAGTTTGAAAAAGAGTTAACTAGGCATGTGAAAATAGAAAAACAAAATAACAAACTTACGAATTACCGACACGAAAAACATCAAGAAATTGATAGAGACTAGAATTGGACTCTATGACTTAAAAAATATTTGTATCCATTGCGTACTCAATTTGCTTAGAGGGTAGGCAATGTCAAGTCTAATACAATACGTTAGACTATCTTTTATTCGATTATATTCCAATTGAAAGATATTAGGACTAGTATTTTAGTCAAATGACTATTCACACTGATAATTGTTTTAACGAAACTAGTATTGTACTTATTGAATTTCTCAAGTATTTTCTCAAATTAATTAAATTGAGAAAAACTAGACCTTTATAATTTCTCAAAATTTTAATTCCTAAAATTACGTAAAAAAAATGCATAAGTCATTCATATAGAACTTACTTGTCAACATTTTCTCGATAGATTTAATAATGTTATTATTACTACCAATTATCATATCATGTACAAAGAGATATTAAATTACCTATTTAGATTCATTATTTTTAATGTAATCACATTTGTCACATTAATTAATTTTGAACTTTGACATAAGAACCTTATCAAATTTCAAATGACATTATTTTGGTGCCTTCTTTTAGTCCGTAGAAGGACTTAACAAATGTACATACTTTGTCTTCTTTGCCTGGAGAAACACCCTTCAGATTGTTCCATGTAGATTTCTTCATTTAATTCACCATTTAAGAAATTTTTCTTAACATTTTTTAATGTATCTCAAAATTATGTATAGCTTCTATGACTATTAGAATTTGGATGGATATTTTTCTTCTAACTAGTGAGTATATGTCAAAGTAATTCACACATTCTCCCTTTTTGTAACATTAAGCTACATGTCTAGTTTTGTATTTGTCAATTGATCCATCCAATTTTATCATCCTTTTGAAGATCTTTTTACTCCCAAGTCGTTTGGAACCTGATGAAGATCTACTAGTTCCCATTTAGGATTTTGCGAAATTGATTCAATTTCACTTGCTACATCTTCCTTCCAAAATGATGCTTCAACAGTTGACATTGCCTTCTCGAAGCTGTTAGGATAAATTTGGACAGTGTAGGTAAGAATCTCAAAACCATATGACTTTCCAATCTTAGCCCTCTTACTACGTCTAGGTTCACTCTCTTCCACTTATCTTTCATCTTGGATTTCAACAATCATAGTATCAAACTTTTTTTTTGAAGAACTCTACTCACGAGGAGTTTTGCAAGTAAATACATCTTCATAAAGAATACAATTCTGGATTCCATTATCGTATTCTCACGCATATCTTTAATCTCGGATTTCTGTACTAAAAATTGATATGCACTAGTATTATGAGCGTATGAGCTGAATATGAAAAATCAATTATTTTAAGTCCTATTTTAATCCATTAGGAATATGAACCATCACCTTAGTAAGACAACACCACAATTTAAAAATTTATAAGTAGGGGTCTTACTTTTTTACGTGTCATATGGAATCTTATCTAATATCTTATGTGGAAACTTGTTGAGAACATAATATTAAGAAATATACAAAAATGAATGTTTCATTTTGTATATTTTCCATTATGTCATTACCTTATTTACTATAATATTTATGTTGTTTCCTTAGTTTTGTATTTCCTTTAATTATCCTACCCTCCATTGTATAAATATTCAATATATCTATTAATAAAATATGACCTACAATATTCTCCTTCTATTATTCTTCTATATGGTATCAAGAGTTTAAAGATTAAAACCCTAGCCACCCTTAGAGAGAGAAATTTCCAGCCGCAACCAGATTTCATGGCCTTCGGCTGCGAACTCCGATGGCGGCTGCACAAGCAAACAAACAACCTTCTTCTCATTCTTCTTTGCTATAGCAACCACAACCAATCACAACACCTCCCGTACCCATTTCTCTATTCTATACAACCCACCAATCTATTTCCATTTTCCCATAGAAACCCATCTTCAAAGATGCCCATTTAGTAGCAGCTCACTGAAAACCAACCCCAATCCAATAAAGGACTATCAGCCGCTTGCAATTTCTTGTTTCTCAAACTTGACTTTTCTCATCTCTCTCTCTCTCCCTCTCTACAATTTTCAGCCTCAAAGATTTTGGACCAACGATTCTTACAGTAATTCTATCAACAAGCTGCATTGAAACAACAACCATGCCCACCCCCTACTCCCTCCCTCATTTCCGAAAACCCTCACTCCTGAAATCCTCAACAATGGAGATTTATGCAACATCGTAGATCAATCTCACATATATCCTCTCTCTCATCTAGCTTTTTCTCTCCAAACCCAAATCCCCACGCAGAAACCTCACCTTCGTTTGCCACCACTGCCATTGATAAAAAAAAAAAAAAAAAAAAAAAAGCTCCGACCTTCTCTCCATCTCTCTCTCTTTCTCTTCCTTTCTTAGAGAAAGAACCAAGAAAAAGAACCCACAGCCATGAAATTCGCCGCAAATCAAATTCGTTTCAAACCCACTGGCCGATCCGCGCTCCTGCGCACCCTTTATGCACTGCAGCGCGCATCCAAGACCAGACTTACTGGCCAAACCCCACTGGAGGACCCCCTAGTCCGGTGCAGTACGCCTCCCACCATCCTCTAAGTTCATACTCAAACCGACTTCTTCTCTCTCTTTATTTGTTACACGCGCTCCAACGTGCCCCCCAAAGTTCGGCCACTGTCTATTTCGTGATACAGCACAACCTCACCAGCTACAGCGCGCCTCCGACCAACAAGGTGTAGCAATTGGAAGGCCTCTGCAAGTCAGTGGTTCGTGTCTGCAACAAAACACTTGTTTGGAGGGATAATCATTGCTTGTTACGTGCTACAGCGTGCCACCGCTCGCTACAACAAGCCCCAGATGTTCCAGCGCTCTAACGAGCTTCCCAGTATCCAGACGCTGCCTAATCCGCGCTCCAGTGCCTCCTAGCGCAATCCAGCACCCCTCCAACATCCCCAGAGCCAATTGTGACCTCTAAAGATTGCGGTCCAAGATTAGTGCTTCGAATCAACCACCAACTTAATGGGACGTATCAACCATAATGCATCCTAGAGTCAACTACAATCTCGATAAGTTTTAGTCCAAGATTGATGTTCCAAATGGACCACCATCTTGAGGGAGCGTATTAGGAATATACAAAAGGAATTTCCTTTTGTATATTTTCCATTATGTCATTGCCTTATTTACTTTTGTATTTATGTTGTGTCCTTAGTTTTGTATTTCCTTTCATTATCCTACTCTCTATTTTATAAATACTCAATATCTCTATTAATAAAATATGACCTACAATATTTTCCTTCTATTATTCTTCTATACATAATTGGTGGTAGTGAAGCTTCCCCCTACATGTTCTAGGGTATACTAGAACTTATTTAACATAGCATTCATTAATTTTATTTAATGTTCGATTATTTCTCTTATCAACTCCATTGCACTTATGTGAATCCTTGTTTGATGATTAATTTCCTATTGACCACATAATTCAATAAATGACGATTCATATTCTACACTTCTATTACTTTAAAAATCTTACACTATGTTTGGTTGGAAATAATGGAATCATATTTCAATGGAATGGTGGATTTTGAGTGGATGTTTATTCAAATTTCATTTTCATTCCATCAGAATTTAATTCTATTATTTCCAACCAAACGTGCCATCAATACTTTTGCGAAGTTGATTTTCAATTTCATTTTTTGTAATGCCTAAACTTTTCTAGGATTTTATTTTCACTCCATGGAAGATAAAAACAACACTATTTAATACAATCATCAATAAAAGTAATAAAATATTTTTACTTTATTTAGTTTGCATAGATTTTAAATCATAGATATGAGTGTGAATTAAATCTAGAGGTTCGATACCCTTAAATCTAGAGTTGAACTCTATATCCTTAAAGAAGATTTGCATTCCCACAGGGTAATAATCATTGAATGGACATATGCCTCCCATGACACAACATTCTCAAGTTTTTCGTACTAGTATTTGAAACAAAACTGTTGGCTCAGTGATCTACCCAAGAGGGGAGGTAAATTGGGTAGTTATAAAAATTCAAACAAATTATCAACTTATAACACTTGAAAAATCAAATAATTAATTTTATCCTAAATTAATTATTATCTTTATAGCAACGGATAAGTGTTATAAGTTAGGTGCACACCCAAATAATAATAAATAAATAAAATAACAATGCAGCACATAAAGATGTATACTGATCCAGTCTTCCGAGCCCCACGGAGAGTCGCACCCACTAAATTACTAGGATTCTTTTAAATAGGTAGGAACCAAACCTTTACACAATATTCTTTTCGCAGGCTTAGAATCAACCTTTACAATTTTCTTTTCCTAAGCTCAAGAATTATCTTATTTTTTTACTAGACTCAAGATTAACCTAAATATATTCAGGAGGAATCACCACCAAATCATTTTCTAAGTTAAGGATCAAACTTAATTCTTTTATACCATAGGCTAAGAATCAAACATCACAATCACTCCAAGTATCCATTTTCTAGATAAGGATGGAACCTTTACAATTCACTCAAATTCAATTCTAATCAGGAAGAATTACGCCTATCTCTTTTTACAGGAAAAGAGTAACCTAATTTTTTTGTACTTAGGTAAAGATCAAATCTCAATCTCTTTACCGAAAGAGATTAAAACCCAACTACCTCTGATTAGATATTATCAATAATATTTAATTCGCACACAACTCACCAATTACACAAATTGATAAGTATTTTTTTCACTCGGAGCTTCTGTCACTCCAGATTAATTTAAACTCAATTAATGTCCTGATACTAGTGATAGAAAGTGATCATTTCAAAATCTGATTTTAATGGAAGCGGGTAGCACACAATTTAGCACATAATCAGATTTTTACAAAAAATTATTTCAAAATATTTTTCAAGTAATTTAAAGTTCAGAAAAACGATTTCAAAGATCAAAATTTCAAGTAACAAATAATAATATCAAATATCAATTAAGAGCAAAGTCTTGGAATGATCTCACCAGAATACCACCAAAATGAATGTAAATGAATCGCAGTGAAACTCTAGATCGGTGACAGCAACAACAAATTTTCCAAGAACAATTCTCAAGAAAAATCTCACAATATTCTCAATATGATTTCAGAATAATCACTCTCAGAAAACTCAAAAACTGAATAACTCTTGAAAATTGATTGATTGGGATCACTCATAAGTGAAAAACGCAGGTCTACTTATAAGAATTTAAAACAAACTCTCCAACGACTAGTTTCTATTTGTCATGACACTTAATTGCTCATATAGACCCTATATATTGATATGAATTAATCCTGATTCAATTTACTTAATTATAACTTTCAAAACATTCAGTTTAGTTCCTCAAATAATATCACATTCTCAAATCAATAGAATAGAAAGAATTAAATGTACTTAATTGAGAATCACATCAAATATGTATACCATATCTATATGGATACTTAAATAAGAATAATATTTCTATAAAATATTCAAATCCCCATAATCTCTCCAAGATATTAACAAAAAAAGGGCTAGTAACGACTACTTTTTTATTAAATCCAAATTCTCTAAACCTGCAACAGATCCATCGGTTGATCGACCAAAGTCCATAAGTCGACCGATCGATTCAGGTTGTAGCCAAGTAAAAAATACTCGCCCATCGGCCAACTGCTACTCCATGGTCTATCGACCGATCGATTCAGGATGCTCCCCAGGCCAATTTACAGCTATGGTCGGTCGACCAATACTCTATGGTCTATCGACCTAACAATTCAGAGAGTTCAACCATTGGCCACAGGTCAACCGATCGATTCAGAGACTGCACTATTTCCCAACTTCTTCTCATCGATTGACCGATCCTAGTGGAACTCTTCTTCCTTAATTAATTTTTAACTCAAATCTTCGACATTTTTGTCCCTTTAACTGACTACTTTTCTTAGTTAACTTAATTGACCTTTAAATCAATTTTAATCATTAGTCTTTCTTAAATTAATATTTCTTCTTCAATTTTACATAGGAGGAAATATATTTAACTATTTAGGATTCTAATAAAAACACACATAAACATAAATTCATTTTCGTGTCATGTGTGATCCTAATCGGGATACATTAGGAGTTAAAATTAACTTGAGTTGTTTTCTCTTAAATTTTTCAAAGTTTTCAGTCTCTTAATACTTGTCTTCTTGTCAATCTCTTGTATTCTTAACTATCTTCAATAATTTTTTCATGATAAAATCATCAATGAAAACTTTATCACTGAAACACTCAATAAATTCATTAATTCTACATAAAATATCAATATTTAATTGTCTATAAAAATTTTAGGATCAACAAAAACATTCCGGAGAAAAGAGTGCTTTCATTCTAACAAACACTATAGACTATATGTAATGTGCTTCGGGTGAGAGGAAGTGTAGCGAGATGCAGGATAAGGCCCTATTTATGGAAGAGAATGGATCCACCATTTCTGAAATGAAGGAAAGACACAAGTTTGGGAAACCTGTTGCACTAGTTGGAATTAAAAAACTAGTTTGTTTACATAGACGCTAGTTCTTTTACGAAAGCACTAGCACTAATTCGCGGTGAGAATGGCAAGGGTTCACGTAGGGGCTTCTCGGGTTAAATTAATTTATCGTAATTAAAATTCAATTAAAAATTAAATAATTTTTGCCCAATAATATAATACATTGATGGCCCAAGCCAATACCAAGACTTGGGCCAGCCCGCACACGTCATGTCAGGGCTCGGCTAAACAAACAGAGACAGTGCGCATGTGGTTAATAGAGGGCACCCATAAAGTATAGAAAAGTTCATGCCCAAAGGACTTGCTCTCTATTCCCAATTTGGACCTATATTACCCCCACAAGTGATGTTCATTCAAGTCTTTAACCGACCTCTTTGAGTACTGTAATAATTAAAATCTCATTCAAAATTTAATAATTTTTACATGTTATTATACTACATTAATCCAGAATTGAAGAGGAACGCATTAAAATTTTAACTCAATTTATTTATTTAATGGGTGTTACTTTAATTAATTATTAAAATCCCAAAAAGTTCTAATAATATTTGTTAAAAGAAAATGTTGCTTTTTCCTAAGCACACATTTAAGCTTTTACGATGTGTGGGCACCTTAATCCAAAATATGACTTTCATTGATTTTGGACTTTTGTTTTTTTGGCTTGTAGATTGTGCTAGTACTTGGAACCAAACTTGAAGTGATCGTCGCGAGAATGGCTCTCCAAGTTAAAAAACAAAACACCGTGACTGTGGGTGCGCCTCTTGTTCAACCCAACGATAATCTTTTCTGGTTCAAACGCCCGCGCGATTTGTATTGACTCTTCTACACTTGACTCTTTTTGTGGTAGTCATTCCTTCTACTAGTCTATTATATTAAACATTTTTAAAAAAAAATATATTCTCTTTCTTCTTTTTATAAACCAATATATTATTTTCCTATTTGTTTTAAGAATTTTTGAATTTTAGGGTTGACATTGGCAAATTTTGTACATTTTGTAGAATGCATTTGAACTCGCGTTCTTCATTTGGGTTATTGTAAGTTTTATTTATTTTTGATAGGAGAGAATTTTGAACACTAGAACTTCTACTAGGGAGAAGCATTAGATAATTGTTAGACTAGAAGTCTTAGGCTTGAGTTACTGTAAGTTATTATCATTATTTGCGTCTTTAAAAAAAATGTTAATTGCATGGTTGGTTCCTAATGGCATGTTTGGTTCGATGGAATCGAGAGCGGAATGAAATCGCATTTCACCCTCAATTCCTATTCCGTTGTTTGGTTCTCCAATAGAATCACTTTTGTGATTCCATTGGAATGAAATTAGATGGAATGAGATTCCATTTGAAATGGGGTGGAATGAGATTCCAACCCAATGAAATCAATATCTTAAATTACATGATAGCCCTTGTAATTAAATCTTTGAAAATTGAGAACAAAAACAGAAATTAGATAACATAAATTGAAATTAGATAACAGAAAGTTGGGAATAGAAATAGAAAATTGAGAACAAAAAATTGAGAACAGAACTAGAAAATTGAGAACAGAAACTGAAAATTGAGAATAGAAACAGAAAATTGAGAACATAAACCGAAAATTGAGAGCAAAAACAAAAAATTAGAGAACAGGAAATTGAGAACATAAACTAAAAATTGAGAACAAAAACATAAAATTAGATAATAGAATATTGAGAACAGAAACAAAAAATTGAGAACATAAATTGAAAATTGAGAATAAAAAATAGAAAATTAGAGAACGGAAAATTGAAAAGGAAACTGAAAATTGAGAACAAAAACAGAAAATAAAGAATAGAAACTAAAAATTGAGAACAAAAATAGAAATTAGAAAACAAAAATTTTAAATTGAGTTGAATAGTGAAATATAATAAAATGAGGAAAGAAATAGAATAGTGAAATATAATAAAATTTTACTATAACCAACCAAGAAGAGAATGAAATAATAATTTTATAAGGACAAAATAAAAATTTTACTATATTTCATTATTCCATTCTTTCTTTCATTCCATACCAACCAAACAAGATAATGGAATAATGATTCCATTCACAATTCCATTCCATTCCTTCTCTCATTCCATTACTTCTTCCATTCCATTCCACCCTCATTCCATTCCGTCCAACCAAACATGCCGTAAAAGTTTGGGCTCAATGAGAGCCTTGATGATAAAGTTTTTTCTTAAAAAATTGAAATTTAATTGAAAAGATTTTATATTTTGAGAAATATTTAAACTTTGTCTGACTAGCATCTGTTAGTTGATTTAAACACAAGTTAATCTCATTAACCAAATTAGAACGATATTTAGAACTTAAGGGACTTGATTGAGAAAAAAATAATAGAGACCAAATTGAAATTAACACGAAAAATTAGGTCCTGTTTGGTTAATGTTTTCGTTTCCTAATTTCTATTCTTGGTCCCAAAATTTTGGGATTAATTTGCAAAAATGCGTTTGGTAAACACGTTTTTGTTCCCAAATATTCCCAAAATTTTGGGAGTATTTCCTGAATTCCATAAGAATTTAAAAAATAAAAAAATGTTGATTCCTATTCACTCCCACAAAACCATTCTCAATCTGTGTTAGAAAAGTAAATGATGAGAACAACAACCACACGGTCACCATCACACCAATTAAGAAATATGTATATTTGTTGTCATAAATTTAAATAAATAAAAATGTTACAACCAAGCATATTTCTTAATTTATGTTCTCATAAATTAAAAGAAACAATTTCAACAAAATGGTTGCTATCAAATGTGTTTTTATTCTCAGAATATTCCAGAACAGAGACAAAATTCTTATGCCAGTTTATTGGAAATAAAAACAGAAAAGTAGAAACACAAACCAAACCTAAGGACCAACTTAACTACCAATAAAAAAGTGGCTTTAATTTATTATCTTTCGTTTTTCAAAATTCAAATTCAAAAATTATTGAATTGCAGATAGAGTTTGGGTGGAATTCTTGTTACCACGAGCATACTCTAATCATCGTCTCCAGAATTGTATTGGCGTAAGAAATCCATTGTCAATTTATTCATAAACAATTGTTTTAATATGTGCATATTTAGATAATTTTTATTATTCAGGGTGACAGTCCAAGTCCTTTGCAGCTATATAACTCTTCCTCTCTATGCTCTGGTGACGCAGGTATAATTCTATTTGTCTCGGTTCTACCCTCAAAACTTTGAATCTCTTCCAAGTCGACACTCTTGGGGAGCATTTTGAAAATGAAATTTTGAATTTAATCCTAAATACGCCAAACCGATGTAGGGAAGTGTACGTTTAAAATGGTTGAGTGAAGTGATTAGTATTTAGTTGTCGTAAGATGGTCCGAATAAACTTTACCAAAAAAAAAATTATCAATTTTTTGTTTTTATGGTTGATACAGATGGGATCAAAGTTCAAGAGCAAGGCACTGGAAGAGCAAATGGGAAGCATTATAAAGCAATGGCACGCTGAAGTGAGAGCGAAGAGAAAGAAGAAATTGGAGTACCAATTTGCGATCTCTCCTCGCACTTCTTTGTCGACAGAGTGGAGCCTGGGGGGGAGTCGTGTCGATTTATCTTCACATCCACAACCGTCCAGCTGTCACATTTCTGAAGGAGAAGAAATCACCGAAGAAACAGAAGCCATAGTCGAAGACAAAACCAAAAGAGAAAGTACTCAACAGTAAAGTATTTTAGATTCTGTGATTTTCTGAACGTATGTACGAAAAAAAAAATTGGAAGTCTATTACAATTTTTGGAAATCTTATTTGTATTATATTCTCTTTCTTCATGTTATTGGTTTGGCCGATTTGCACTTACCCCCTCGTGATATTTTTTTTGGCACTTACCCCCTATGGTCTTGGATTAAACTGCAATAGTTAAGGGCCCGTTTGGTTAGTGTTTCCAACCTAACTCAACCCAATTCAAAAATTCTGAGATTGATTTTCGAGAACGCGTTTGGTAAATACAAAACTCAATCCAACCCAACTCAACTCAAAAATGAGATTTGATTCTTAAAAAGTTAATAAAAAAAGAATAATTTTTTTTTTTTTTTTTTTTTTTTTTTTTTTTTTTTTTTTTTGGTGCCCAACTCAATCCAACCTAAAATAGGGACACGCTTGGCATTAAAAGAATTCTTAATGATGGAATTAATTCTGCATCTACCGTCTTTCTCTCTCGATTCATTTTTCCTCATCTCCTTCCCTGATTCATTTCTCCTCCTCTCCCTCTCAATATCAGAGCGTTGTTCTAAGCAGTAAGGTCGCCATTCATCGTCGTTGAAGCAAGGTTGTCGTCGTCGTCGTCGAAGCAAGGTCATCGTAGTCGCCGCAATCGTTAGCATCCGGTACATCTTTTTTTTTTTTTCTTTTGATTTCTTCAAATTTGCACTTGTTGGTTCTAGATCTATGGATTTTTGTCTTCAAATCCATAGATCTGAACATCAACATGCCTCCTAAGCTTGAAATTGGCCTCAATTTATTTTCTTTTCGGCTGAAATTTATGGGTTTCTTTTATTTGTTCTAAGTAGTGAAGGTCATCGTTCGTCATTGTCGAAGCAAGGTCGTCGTCGTCGTGAAGCAAGGTCGTCTTCGTCGTCGTCGAAGCAAGGTCGTCCACGTTCACCAATCGTTAGTGTTGTCGCTGCAATTGTTAGCATCTGGTATATCTTTTTCTTTTTTCTTTTGATTTCTTCAAATTTACACTTGTTGGCTCCAGATCTATGGATTTTTTTTCTTCAAATCCATAGATCTGAACATCAACATTTGTTCTTCATTTGCTTGTGGGTTTCTTTCGGTGGCGTTTGGTTCCTGTTCGCATGTTTATGTTTCTGTTCATCTTCCTACGTTGTTGTTCTTGTTTGCATATTTTGGTTTCTGTTCATGTTCCTATTTCTTCTTCGTTTGGTTGTGGGTTTCTTTCATTTGTTGTTCTTGGTCGCATGTTTATGTTTCTGTTTATGTTCCTATGTTGTTCCTGTTCGCATATTTCGGTTTCTATTCATGTTGTTGTTTCTGTTCACATAACCTGTTGATGTTTCTGTTCGCATAACTATTTAGGATTGGGGTCAGGGTTAAGAATGAGATCTAATATTATTCGGATTTTTTGGTTCAGATTTTCTACTTTGCTTTGAGTTGCTTCAAGATCAATTACCCCAATGTGAGTTGCTTTGAGTTGTTATTATCACAAAATTTGCTTGAGTTGTTTTGAGTTGCTATTATCACAAAATTTGCTTGAGTTGCAATTATTACAAAATTTGCTTCAGTTGCTTTGAGTTGCTCCTAGGATGAAGTTACTGTAAATAGTTGAACCATATCATAGAACATGTAGCTCAACCTATTAGCCATATCAATGCAGATGTCAAACACTGTTTATATTAGCGGCGATGATAATGTTGAAGAAGTAACTAACACTAAGGGAGCGGTTGATATGTGGAGTGAAAAAAGTGTAACTATTTTTGTTGAACTAATGGAAGCTGAGGTGATTAAGAACAATAGGACGACAACCACGTTCACCAAAGAGAGTTGGTCTTTCATAAAGCATGAAATGAATAAAAGAACTGGACATCAGTATCACATCCAACAACTTAAGAACAAGTTCAATAAGCTGAGATTGGTCTATAGGAATTTTAGTTCATTGCTGAAGGAGACGGGGGCAGGAATGACATACGATTCCACCACCGATAGGATATACGCATCCGACGATTAGTGGAGGCGTTTGGCCGTGGTATATTGTTTCTTCTGAATTTCTGAAATTGTCTTCCATGCTTGTTGGCTTATTAAACGATAAACAAATTCTTTTCTTTGTGAATGTGTAATAGGTGAACAAGAGTACGAAACAATTTTGGCTAAACGGTTGCCCCTTATACCCCAAGTTATGCCTTATTTTTGGAGATACCACTGCAACGGGAGAACATGCACATGCATCTACCCAACTTCCATCGTCGTCAGATGAAACTGACCCTGTTTATGGGCCAAAGCCTGACGAGGTAGGTGATGAAGATGTAGTGGAGGTAACCCGAAAAGTTCAAAGAAAAATAAGAAAGGAAAAAGAAAGTGTGCTCGTCAGAGTAGTGATGATGGATGGGAGTCCATAACGACAACTTTTCTTGAATCCACAAAAATGAGGAACGACATACTTTAAGGTATGGCGGTAAAATATTCTTCTAACACCGTGTCTTCAGCTAATAACATAGTACCAGTGATGGACCCAAATGACGAATAAATGAAGCAGGCCGTGAGAGCTCTCAATGTTCTCAATACTCCGGACTAGGAAAAGTTCTTAAATGCATTCGATACGATCCCCAACAACCTTGCATTCAGGGTTACTTTTATGGAACTGTCTGCGAAATGCAAATGGCATGGGTGATGAGAGGAAACAAATAAGGGCATTGTTTTTTTATTTAAGCCTCGTTCAATATGTTTTAAGACTATTATTTGGTTTCTGTGTGTAACACTATTTAGGTGATTATTTGCTTCTTATTTGTGTGTTATTGTTTATGTCTACGATGAAGACAAATGATTGTATTTCATTTTAAATAAGTGTTGAATTTTCAGTTAAAGTAGTGCAGTATTTGTGGTAAAGTAGTGCATTTTTAGTGCAGTATGCAATGCAGTATTTGTTGTATTTTTAGTGCAGTGTTTAGTACAGTTAAAGTAGTGTAGTATTTGTATTTGTGTGTACTGAAATAGTGCAGTATTTGTGGTAAAATAGTGTATTTTTAGTTTAGTATTTAGTGCAGTATTTGTTGCATTTTTAGTGCAATTAAAGTAGTGCAGTATTTATATTTGTGTGTACTGCAATAGTGCAGTATTTGAGGTAAAGTAGTGCATTTTTAGTGCAGTATTTAGTGCAATATTTGTTACATTTTTAGTGCAGTTAAAGTAGTGCAGTATTTGTATTTGTGTGTACTGAAATAGAGCAATATTTGTGGTAAAGTAATTCATTTTTAGTGCTGAAATTAGTGCAGTATTTGTTGCTTTTTTTTTTCTTTTTTTTTTTTGTGGGTGATTTTTTTTTTTTTTTTCTTTGTGGCTGATTTTTTTTTTTTTTAATCATTGTTTGTAAATTATAGGATGTATTTAGCTGAAATTGAAGATATATTTTATGATCATCAATTTTTTAATTTAGATTATCTTGCTCATTTAAGAACATTTAGAAAAAGGTGCCAACGAAAAGTGAAACAAGCTTGTAGAACATCCGTTTTGCAAAGATATATATATATGAAAGAAATTTTAGAAGGGCATAATGGACGTTGTTACGATACGTTCAGGATGCACCAAGCTACGTTTAAGATGCTTTGTGACGTTTTAATGTCTAAAGGTTATCTCGACCACTCTAGAAACGTTAGTGTGTAAGAGCAAGTAAGATTTTTTTTTGTATATCGTCTCACAAAATAACTCTACACGACTAACCACGGATCGTTTCCAACACTCTACGGAGACTATATCGCATTATTTTCGTCATGTGTTGAAGGCCGTATGTAAATTGGGTATTGAGTTGATTGCACCTCCGAATTTAAACGAATGCCCTCCGGAAATAAAAAACAATCCGAGGTTCTACCCTTATTTTAAGGTAAAGTGTTTATTTATTTTTTTATTTATTTTTAAATACGAAAAGAGTAATTACTTAAAATACATATATTTTAGAATTTTATTAATCCTTTGTTGGGGGCAATGGATGAAACTCATGTTGATGTATCAGTCCCATTAGAAGATCAAATTCCGTATCGGCGTCCTAAAACAAAGACAACTCAGAATGTCATGTGCGTATGTACGTTCAATATGATTTTTACTTACGTATATACTGGCTTGGAAGGAACGGCCAATGACTCTAGAGTGTTTTTCGAATGTGTCACTAACTTGGGAAATTCATTTCCGACACCTCCCCCAAGTATAAAGACACATACACACATACATATATAATGTTTTTATATGTAGATTTATGGGTCTTAGTTATTTATAAATATTGCACATGTAGGAAAGTATTATCTTGTGGATTCGGGTTACATGAATACACATGGTTTCTTGACACCATACAGGGGGGGAGAGGTATCACTTGCGAGATTTTAGAGGTAGACGTCCAACTAGAATAGAAGAAAAGTTCAATCAGTGCCACTCATCTCTTCGGAATGTTATAGAACGGTGTTTTGGTGTCCTTAAATCTAGATTCAAAATACTCAAGAAAATGCCTCCCTATAAATTGTGCGTGCAAAAGTATATTCCACTCACGTGTTGTACGATTCATAATTCTATAAGATTGCATGATTTAAATGATAACCCCTTCGAACAATGGAGTAGGGAGGGATATGCAGAAGATGAAGAGGGACAACGCCAACACTGCTCCAGTCAAGATCCGAACAAGCAATCAAAGTGTCACCGAAATGGGATTAAATAGGGATTTAATTGCTGAACGAATTTGGCATGATTCAAATCTGGTGTGTATAAATTAAATAAGTTTAAATATCTTCTTTATTTAAATTATAACAAATTTATCTATGAACTTTTAACACACACTTTTTTTTTTTTTTTTTTTGCAGCAATGATCCTAGCGGAAAGTTCTAGTTGAGCCATTTATGTTTTTGTGAAAGTTCTAGTTATAAATTTTTTTATGTAATTTTTGTCAAGTTACTGTTGTCTTGAAAGAAATTATTAGTAAAATCATGAGATAAATTGATTGATACTGCCTTCATCTCTGATTGTCTACCATTTCTTTCCTTAGTTTAATCCAAGTTATTTGTCTCTACTCTTGCGATTGCAACTTTATTTGTCAACTTTATAATCTTAGAGTGTTGGAAGTTAGGATATATATAATTATATATATTCCAACTTATGGAAGAATTGATATAATTATATATATCTCAACAAATTTAAAAAAGTTTTAAATTTTTAATTAAAATATAACCTTGTGAAATAATTGAGGAAACAATTCCATAATTATTTATTACCAAACGCAATTCTGTTCTCAGAAGGAAACAAAATTATGTGATACCAAATGCGATTCTATTCTCAGCAAAAAATAAAATTTTGTCATTACTAAACGCAATTCTGTACCTAGTTAGAAACAAGATTTTCAACTCAACCCAACCCAACTCATTCTAGTTGGGTTGAGAAAATTGAGAACACTAACCAAACGCCACCTAAGTTTTCCGTTAAATCTAATGGTCAACATCAAAAGACAACAAAAATCAGTTAAATATTGTTAAATGACATTTACACCCTTAAAAATTTTAATAGGTTTTATTTAATACTATTCTAAAACTTAAAGGGTTAATAATGTAATTATGTTTTGTGTTCTTCATCTTCTTCACCTCACGCTCTGTTCACCTTGCCACCCCCAAACCAAACTCCGTATTCACCGTCGAAGATTCCGTTAACGGAGAACAACCCCTCGATGTATTCATGGAGGGTTTCTTCCACGACGGGGTTTTCGAACATCGCCGATAGTGTTGCCACTGAAGGGCCGGCGATGGCGGCGAACATGTCCCTCCCCAGACGGCAGTCAAAATCGCAGAGCACAAATGGGTTCGTGTGTTTGGCACGATTGATTAGCTGAATCCATTGGTTTGGATTCATTTCGACGGCGCCGCTTCCCGATTGGCCGAAAAGCTTGATCGCTGAATTCGAAAGTCTCTTTAAATTCTTTCAGTACTTGAAGGTGGAACTCAGACTTGATAACAGAAAATGATTTGACTACTGATTGAAAATTAAATATTACTAAAAAACCTAATCAGATCATTTTCATCAGATGGTAAAGTTAATCTTGGTAAATAAGCAGTAAGATTTTTAATCTCTTTTATTTTATTTGAAAATTTGTACCAATCGAGACTATCGTTTAACGATATTTTCTTAAAATAAATTTCATCTTCTCTTAGGTGCTTACGGTTACTCAGGCGTTTGCTTCTCATGATATAACGATCACAATTCTCCGATACTAGCACTCGAAACCAAAGGATACGGCGAATGAAACAAGTGTTGAACTCTCTCTCAAGAATAAACTAACATAGACTCAAATATATGTGTAATGCACGATGTCCTAAGTTTTCATGACTAAATGATGATGCAAACTTCTCAATTTATAGAGTAAACAAATGACTAATTCTAACACGTCAAAAGTCTCACTTTAAAACCACTAAGAACACTTTAAAGCCACTAAGAATTAGTCACATATACCTCCTTATTTAAATGAGTTACAAATATGAAAAGATAAGACTCATTTCGTTCGACAAATTACTAGAATCAATTTAAAGAAAATTCTAGAAAGAAGTATCTCTAGCTTGGATCAATCCAAGTCGAAAAACAAACCCACGATCCAACTGGGTCCGCAATCTAAAAATGGATTATAAAAGTGGTTAAGTGTTTTTCCTGATCAATTTGGATTACTCATTTTACATACGTCAATCAATTTCATGGGACTACTTTGAATGACAATTTCTCATTCACATCATAACAATTTTTAACAAATCAAAAGTTCACATTCTTCTTCTCAAAAATCATTTTTGTTTAACAGGAAATAGGGTCCAACCTAGGGAAGTGTGGAGGCCCTTCGTTGGCACAGAGTGTAATACCTCAAAAAATTTATATTTTTAAAATATTATTTTATATAAGTTTAATATTTTTGGGATTGTTTTGTAAATTTATGGTATAAATATGATTTGATAATTTTTGAGATTAAATGTTAATTTTAGATTGACTTTCAAAAAGTGTTAGGACTATTATGTTACTTAAATTATACTTTTAAGAGTTTAGCATATAATTAATTTTTTTTTTAATTTTAAAATGGATATTTGTGTAAAAAAATAAATAAATAAAAGGTTCAAATTAGTTTTTTTCTTAAAGAAGGACGGTTATAATAATAATAATAATAATAATAATGAATAAATAAGCAAATTAGAAAATGAATGTCATGAGGAAGATAGGGGAGCCACAGATTAGGAATTAGGAATGAAACCATATTATTTTGGGTATTATATATATTGTTTGAACGTTTTTGAGTATTTCGGTTCAGATTTTGGTTTCGGATTTCAATATTTATTGTAGGGTCGATGAAAATGAATCTATACCATAAATCATTATAAGAGATTTGGACTTATCCTGCAATTCCTGTTTCATTAATTTGCGATTTAATCTTTGTTTTTTGAGTCACAATTTGCTATGTTGAAATATAGCAAATCTACTTTTTTTTTTCTTCGGTAATTTGCGATTTAAGTTATGTTGAAATATAGGAACAATAAATCTACTTTTTTATCTTTTTTTGTATTTTGAGAATAATTTTGTGGGTCCATTATTGAAATGTCTCGATTAAATTGTAATAATTGTATTTATTATTTACTGTGTTAAAATTGACTCGATAATTCGATAATTATAAATATCGCCATCATATTGTAAAAAATTTCAGATCTTTATAGAATGAAATATTGGTCATTTGGTTTTAGTATAAATTCTCCAAAGGGAGAAACCGTGTGGCAGCTCTGGGAAACTGGGTTATTACACGGAGAATGTTCCACGTGGCCGGATGATTAGAGGAGAGTACTTGGCACTTGGACCTGTCAGGTCGGTCCTCAACAAGTATAGGTGTGGTCGGAAGGGATGAAGATGGCTTGACCGGTCAGCGGTGCCTTTGTCAATAGTAATCAATGACACATGTCCTACTATCACGTGGTGATTTTTGATTGGGACAGATGGTTGTGTAAAAATACCCCCTCACCACTATTGAATTACCATATTAGTGTTTACATGATGTTTGTCAATAGTTTTTGAATTAATAACAATGTCAGTGTATGAGTTTTTTTAGTATTTGTTGTTTTATACCAGTTAGATACCTAATTTATTTTTCTAAATTAATTGCAGAAGCATTAACAAATAACAATGGTTTTATGGTATTGAATTGGATATTTTAGGGCGTAAATTAAAAGTTAAGGGCACAGGGGTTCAATCCTTTTGATGAGTATTTCATGAGTAAAATTCTTAATGCATCAGACCGATATGTATGAGAGAGTGCATCCTAAATATTGCCCTAAGAGGTGATTGGTCGAAGTACTCGTAAACTGATTCGAACATATCTTACCGTATAACTTCTTTTAAAAAAAAAAAAGACATTGGACACGCTGGTTGACTCCGATACATATTGTGTTGGTGGAAAAGTTGAAATTTCAAGATAAGTATTATGCAAATTCTGTTAAGCAAATTAAGTGTATATTAAATCAGAAATGTGACGTTAACATTAACGTAACAGAAAGTAAAAAGTAGCAGTGACATTAACATTAACATAACAGAAAGTAAAAAGTAGTAGTGACAAAATATATTAACGTTAACGTAACATCTTCAAAGAAGAACAGTGGTAGAATGTGTTAACATTAACGTAACAGAAACAATGTTTTAAATATTATATAAAAACTTACCCGGATGTTCAAACGACGAATTAAATTGAAGTAGATCAAGGATAGAGTTTGACTCTATGCCCTTAAAATAGATTCACGCCCCCACATTAGTGCTAATGGTCGAATGGACGTCTACTTCTTAGGGTACAACGGTCTTCAAGTTTTTGGTACAAGCACTTGAAACCAAAAATTTCAGCGAATTAGACTTGTACTTGAACTCTTACAAAACTCTAAATGTTCTGTGCTTTTGTGGTGATATGAAGTGATAATATTGTATATGAGATGAAATAAAATGAATGACAAGTCTCTTATTTATAGAAGACCAAAAGCCACCATTGAATGGATGCAACTTTGGAAAGACATCTGTTCGCGTCAACGTTAACACGAACCGTCACCAACTTTGGAAAGACACCTGTTCGCATTAACGTTAACGCGAACAGTCATCTAATGAACCTTCATGTCTATTCATTGGTGCTAATTCAAAATTAACGGGTAAGCAGTTAATTAACTGTTTAACTGCTACTGTTTTGGTACTTGTTTAAGTCCATATTAAGACTTAACAAGTCTACAAATTTTGTTCTCTCTGCCAGAAACAACAAACCCTTCTGGTTGTTCCATATAGATTTTCTCATCTAGTTCACCATTTAGAAACATGTCCTAATCTAGTATGCCAAACATCAATTGACTCAATCATATAAACAGAAGATGTATTTCTATTAGCTTTCAGAATCACAATCATTACATTCAATTTGAAGAGGCCTTCATTCATGTAGCCCCTTCCCACACACACTCCACTTTTAGTTATTACAACATTTTCAGACTCAAAGACCATGCTAATGCCTTTCTTACTCATCAAGGATCCGGAAACTAGATTCTTGCGGATGTCCAGCACATAAAGCACATAATTGAGAGTAAGTTCTTTTCTAGAAGTCATTTTTAGCACAATCCTTCCATGTCCTTCAACTTTAGAAGTCGAGGAGTTTCCCATATAGAGTTGTTCATTTTGATCCACTGGTTGATAGGTGGTGAACATTCTCTTATCTGAGCAGATTTGGCGTGTAGCCCCAGTGTCCATGTACCATTCTTTTGGGTTGCCATCTAGGTTGACTTCAAACACCACTGCTGAAAGATTCATTTTGGAAACATTCGAAGTAAGGTGCTCGACTTCAGTTATGTTAGCTTGATGTGTGGGCCTCTTTAGATTACGTTTCACTCAGCATTTATTTGCATAGTGTCTAGCTTTTCCACGCGAGAAACAATTCCCCTTGAATTTCTTTATTTTCTTTCCTTTGGGACTAAAGCTTTGACTCGTTCCAAGGTTATGAAACTTTTGTTTTTTTATTGGTCTTGTGAACCTCCATAATATTTGTCTTTGAGTTCATGGAATTATGACTACCAGGATTCTCAGCAAACTGATGTTCTTCTTCAATTCTAAGCCTCACAATCAGATCTTCAACATTTAATTCTTTGCATTTATGCTTGAGATAATTTTTGAAATCACTCTAGGTCGGTGGTAATTTCTCAATAATAGAAACTACTTGAAATGATTCACTCAATGATATTCCCTCAGTGAGAATGTCATGTATAATGACTTGAAGATCTTCGGCTTGATTGACAACAGATTTGGAATCCACCATTACATAATCAAGGCACTTTCCAACTACAAATTTCTTTGAGCTGTCGTCTTCTGTTTTATATTTTTTTATCCAATGATTCCCACAGTTCTTTAGCGGTTGAAATCCCTCCATATACTTTATACAGAGAGTTGCTGAGAGCATTGAAGATGTAGTTCTGACACCGATAGTTAGAATCTTTCCATGCTTCTACCACAGTCTTTGTCTGATCATTGGTATTCTCAGTCATAACTGGAGCATCTTCTTTGAGAAAACAAACCAATCTCAAAATTGCAAGGTAGAACATCATCTTTTGTTGCCACCTCTTAAAGTTGCTCCCATCAAACTTGTCAGGCTTTTTAGCCTTAGGCAATGGAGTAGGCATCGTAGTGATAATGGTCTAAGTAATAGGAGACATCACTTTTGACGTCTCAATTGGAGTAGTGTTTTCACTTGCCATCACAGAGTAGTATGTCTATAATTTTAACAAATGTATAATAAATACTTTAGAAAATTTAACAGGAAATATTTTACAACCAAAACACAGACTAAGGAATCAATTGTTTTACTAACCAAAAAACTGGAAGTTAACATTCACACAACAATCAGAAATTAAATCAGAATGTTAACATTCACACAACATATTCTGTATGTAAATGTTTACGAGACAGATTTAAAATATGAACATTTACTTAGGCCCCGTTTGGTAACTGTTTCCATTCCAGAAATTCTCATCCTATTTCCAAATTTTTGGAAATTCTATTTGGGAATAACATTTGGTAATTTTTGTTTCTGTTTCCATTTCATTTTCATTTAAGAATTGTGCCCACTTTTTTTCTTAAGAAATGAGAAACAAAAAAAAATTATTTCTCATTATTCCCATTTTATTCCCAAAACACACAGTCACTGTTCATCCGCCGACTGGCCACCGGCCACTGTCACCCACCCGCCGCCGCTGTCCGACCGTTGCCGGCGCCATTGCCGTCTGGCCGTCGCCAGCGATGGAGCCACCACCGTCCGGCCGGCGCCGGCGCCGGCACCACTGCCGTCCGGCCAAAACATAAAAAAAATAAAATAAAATTAGGATAAAATCGTTACCAAACACAATTCTCTTCCCAAAATAAAAAAAAAAATATTATCATTACCAAACGCGATTGTACTCCCAAGAAGAAAACAAAAAATTCCCATCTCATCCCATCCCATTCTCATCCCACTGCTGGAATGGACATAGAAACGGTTACCAAACGCCAACTTATTTGCACAATACCTAATTTCTTGTTCACACAACCAATATTACCAAAACAACAATTATTTCAGATAAAATTTAAATGATCAAAAAACAAATATTGTCTCAACAATATTCTAACTAAACAGTTAAGATAGTTAAATATCGTTTCAAGATCTAAGTAAAGAAGAATTTTCAAAATTTTAAAACAACACAAATTCAGAAAATTATTTATCTTAAAATTTCAGAATAAAAAATTGAATCTACTTTAAGATTGTTGGTGAAAATGCTGAAATTTCAAGATATATATTTAAATAACTATGGAATAAAATTAATAATTATCAAATAATATTAATGTAAATATTAATTATTCTTGTATGAGTATTAAAAACAAATCATGAAAATTTTGTGAAGCAATCTAAATGTATATTAAATAAAAAATGTGACGTTAACGTTAACGTAATAGAAAATAAAAAATAACAGTGACAAAATATATTAACGTTAACGTAACAGAAATAAAGAAATAATAATGATAGAATGTGTTAACGTTAACATAACAGAAATAAAGAAGAATAGTGATAGAATGTGTTAACGTTAATGTAAACGTAACATAAATAGTATTTTAAATTTTAAATAAAAACTTACCCGGATATTCAAATAATGAATTGATTTGAAGTAGATCGAGACTAGAGTTTAACTCTATACTTTTAAAGCAGATTCACGCCCCCATACTGATGCTAATGGTTGAATGGACATCTACCTCCCAAGGTACAACGATCTTCAGGTTTTTAGTACAAGCATTTGAAACCAAAAACTTCGGCGAACTAGACTTGTGCTTGAACTCTCACAAAACTCTAAATTTTCTGTACTTTTGTGATGATATGAAGTGATAATATTGTGTATGAGTTGAAATACTCTTATTTATAAAAGACCAAAAATCACCATTGAATGGATGCAACTTTGGAAAGACATCTGTTCGCGTTAACGTTAACGCGAACCGTCACCCACTTTGAAAAGACACTTGTTCGCGTTAACATTAACGCGAATAGTTATCTAATGAACCTTCATGTCTATTTATTGATGTTAATTCAAAATTAACGATTAAGTAGTTAATTAACTGCTTAACTGTCACTAATTAAATTTTAAACTATTCTAGCGAGTTAAGATTCGATCCGACCCGACCCGTCTTGACTCGCCTCCGGTCCAAACCAAATCCAAATATGGATCGATTTGTTCTAACCCAAACTCGACCCAATGCAATTTGAGCTTGAAGGTTTTAGTGTTAGTGGCTTGCCTTTGTTCTCAATTTATAAATTGATACAAACTTGAGTTTCTTCTCTACAACCAATGTGAGATAACTACACCTTACTATTCAAGTTCTCAATTTTCAAGCAGTATGGGATAACTCATCCCCTTCCAAGTAATATGAGATAATTCATTCATTTATATTTTCAATCAATCTCAAATGAGTTTATTTGAGAATGAAAATCTCATTCAAAATTTAATTATTTTTGGCATATAAATATACTATGTTGATCCTCAAATGGCGAGGAACGTAACGGAATAATAACCCGATTTATTTAATTAATGGATCTTATTTTAATTAATCAACTAAAATAGTAAAAAATTCTAACATATTGTGGATATTGAGAGGGGAAATATCCCGTCAATTATAAGCTATGACCACAAATTGATTAAATTTTTTGCAAATTTTTGTTACGAAAATTCTGAAAACAAAATGTTGTGCTTTTTGTGATTAGTACACCATCAAAGAAATTAAAAATCAAGTTTAATGAGGTACCTATAAAAATTAAAAAGATCTGCATATTTACTACTTAAGACTTGATTTACACTTTTAGAGGGCAACATAATTAATTTCATCTCTTTTGCGGGGTGGCTTGTCCTCATTTTTGCTATATATTGTCTCTATGTTGTCTAGAAAGATTAATTTAAAATACAGACAAAAAGGGAATAGAGTAACTCCATTTCAGTAATTATCTCAAGAGCCAAATGATATAATTATCTTTTTAACAAACCAAACTTAAATTAAGAGCCATCATCATAGTTTTTTTTACCTAATATATATCTCAAGAGCACTTCCAACCCAAATAGACATTTACATTAACTAAAATATTAATTTCTCTCATGAATAGTAATTTAATTAATTAATAAATATTTAGAATTATACTCCAACCATGTTAGAAAAATAAATTAATTATTAGTATTTCAATTTAAATTTGGTTAAGCAATAATTTATCTAGTGGGTTGGAGTAGATATAATTGATGTTGAATAGACAAATTGGTAGTTAAATGCTTCCATCAATTTTTTCTTAATCCCTCCACTTTAGATAGAAATGACTTTTGAAATGGCTATTAAGTAAAATAGTTAGAGTGATGGCACTTGGGTTGGAGCTTAAAATTTTAAATTTATTTAGGTTAAACAATAGTTACACCATTCTGCTCATGAGATGGCTAGTGGGTTGGAATTGTTCTCAAGAACTATTTCTACCTAAAATGGAGATTGGGTAAAAATTGGTGGTAACTTTTAATCGTCAGGTTGCCTATTCGATATCAATGTTATCTATTGCAATAAACTTTATACTTGATAAATGTTTGTTTAGCCAAAATTAAATAAAAAATATTAATAAATAATTTATTTGACTAGTATCGTTGGAGTATAACTCCTAATTTTTATTTGGTAAAATATTATTTATGAGATAAAATAGTATTTTAAGTAATCAAATTATTGGATTTTTATTATAAATTATTTTTATTGGCTTCGGATAATGATCACGTCTTTATTTTTATGTTGACGTAATTTAACAAGATTGTAACCAAGTAAAAAGGTGAGATTCAATTGAGACAATTAAAAAATTAAGGACCAATAGTATAGTGAATAATAAAAATATTAGGAGATTCTTGGGGGGACAAAGTAGTCATTTAGCATGTGGAAGATGTGGAATAAGGAGGCTCCCTGGCTCATGACCACATCTGCCACTGTCCAAGGACCCCACGCTTGCTTTTCACATTCATTTGCTTCCATTTATTTTTATTTTTCTAATTCCACCACTACCCCTCCCTCCCTTTCATCATAATATTTTTTTTTTTTTTTTTATATATATGTGAAATTTTCCACATGAGCAAAACACCTCTCTTTCTCTCTCTCTCTCTCTCTCTCTCTCTCTCTCTCTCTCTCTACCACATCCATGGCAGAAAACATTGCCATATGTCTTGTAGGAGCAATGGATCGCCTTTGGTTTCACCAAATCGTTCTTTTTCAAGAACCAAATTCTCCAGTGACGTCTATCATCAATAAACCACTCAAAAATACTCCGCCTTTCTCAGAATCACTTTCAACTAGTACTTCCGCTTCAACAAACAGCTCCCAGTCACTTCCAATTCCAGAGAATGATCAACTCTCTTCAGCTCCCAGCACTCCACAGGTAACCCCATCTAGACTCTCTTTCTCTCAAATAATTCACACTTGAGTTGAAGCATGAATATTTATTTTGACTTCTAATTTAATGAAGGAGAAACAGACGAATCCGGGGAAGAATATCAATATCATGACCACTACTAGTGCCGGAAATGGGTCGGTTTCATCCTCTCTGGAAACCGGAAAGGGATCAAGAAGCAGCCCCCGTTACTCCGGCTCAGTCCGGAGACTGAAAAAAACCATGAGCTGCAAGAGCTTAATGGAGCTGGAGCTGGAAGAAGTAAAAGGGTTCATGGATTTGGGTTTCGTTTTCGATAAAGAAGATTTATGCCCGAAAATCATGAGCTTCATCCCTGGCCTTCAGAGGCTAGGAAGCTGCAAAATCGAAGAAGAAAAGATCATCAAGAACGAAGAAGAAGATGATGATATTGAAGAAGGTGAGAAAAATAATGGGATGATGCGACCATATTTGTCGGAAGCGTGGCTAGTAAACAGACCAGATTCGCCGCTGTTGAATCTTAGGATTCCGAGGGTGTCGACGGCGGCAGAAATGAAGAAGCATCTGAGGTTTTGGGCTAAGGCGGTTGCGAATGTTGTTCGGCAAGAATCCTGATGAGGGAAGAGAGGGAAAGAGAGAGAGTCTACTGATCTTCGTAGTGTAGAATCTGTTCCGCCGACAACTTGCAACTGTAAAAAGAGTGAGCGAGTTATTACAAGGTGTCTAAGAAATGTAATGATAAATAAATGAATGAATGTAAAAATGTGGTCTTTTTACTTTGACATGCATGTCAATTAAATCCCTCTATTTTAGAATATTTGTTTTGTTTTTAATTGTTTGTATGTAGTCAATTTTTCTCATCTCTAACAGAAAAATCACACCATTTTATGGTTCTCCATTATGGAAAATTGTTACAAAAGGCCACATTAAAACGGTTTAAAAAAGAAAAGAATAATAAACTGAGACATTTTAAAGTTGATTTTTTCTTTTCGATACTAGTGTGAGAGTCTAAGAACCACATACACTTGTCTTAAATTAACCATACTCATGTTGGACGCACGAACACATGTGTTGGACACGACACTTCAGGGATACGTCCTAGACACATACGTATTCTCCACGTGTACTACAGAAGGAAAATATTTATAAATGTTGGAGGTGTATTTTGATGTATCGAAGACGTATTTTAATGTATCGGATGCGTATCAATGTCCTCTCACCCAAGTAATGATGTTCCTTAACTGTTGTTTATTCTGGTTGTTTTGTATGAAACATGATTGTTTGCTTTTGTTATTTTGTTGGCAAACTTGATGGAATGATGAATAATATTGTTAAGATTTATTTGAGTGTGTTTGCAAGTTCCTTGATGATAATTTAGAGAATTATGTAGCACCGTGTATGTTTTTTATTCATTTATATATTTATTGGTTTTATGCAATAATTTATTTGTGAAATTTATTGGTGTTGTAAATAACATAATTAATTATTAAAATTATATATAATAATAATAATAATAATAATAATAATAATAATAATAATAAAAACTAAAATTGGAAGTTCAAGCCTGTGAATGAACAAGAGCTCCAATGTCTAATCTCTCTCTTTTGGTTGCTCTTACCGTCTTCAAAGGATTTGATTGGTGGGATTTAATTATCGATTTTTATTTCTCAATTCTCTTATCTCAACCTTCAATTTGATTTTTAATTTAATTGAATTGATTATTAAATACTTAATTAATTAAAATCACATATTGGTGCTGTGAATTATGACTCCTCAACTTCTTCATACGTTCCCTTCCATCAATTTGTTAACGCCATACGTACATTCATTTTCTCATTCCTCAATTTCTTCCGCCTAATCTTGCTCACCATCATCCGTGATTGTTGTTGTAATGAAATCCTATCATCTATTTCGAAATTTCCTTACAATATATTCCGCCGACAACTTGCAACTGTGAAAAGAGTAAGTGAGTTATTACTTCTCACAACTTACAAGGTGTCTGAGAAATGTAATGATAAATAAATCAATGAACGTAAAAATGTTGTCTTTTTACTTTGACATGCATGTCAATTAAATCCCTATATTTTCCTCAACTCTAACAAAAAATAAAAAATAAAAAAATCACATGATTTGATCGTTCTCCCTAAGAAAAATTGTTGCTAAATACTATGTTAAAAAAGTTAAAAAAAGAAAAGAAAAGAAAAAAAAAATAAAAATAACTTAAACATTTCGAAGTTAATTTTTTTTTCTCAATACTAGTGTCATAGTCTAAGAACCACCAACACTTATCTTAGATTAACTGTATTCGTGTTGGACACACGAATGCATGTGCATGGACACGACACTGTAGGAATACGTAATGGACACGTATCCATCACGTGTCTTATAAAAGGAAAATATTTAGATGTGTTTGAAACGTATTTCGATGTATAGGAGGCGTATTCTGACGTATTGAATGCATATCCCACTCGAGTAATGCTTCGTAAGTGTTGTTTATTTTTATTGTTTTGTATGAAACATGATTGCTTAGTTTTATTATCTTCTTGTCAAACTTGATAGAATGATGAATAATATTGTTAAGTATTTAAGTGTTTTTGCGAGTTCTTGACGATGCTTGATTGATAATTTTAAAAAATATTTAGCATTAGTGTATGTTTATAATTCATTTATATATTATTTATGCAATAATTTATTTGTGAAAATTTAAAACTTACAATTGGAATTGAAAATGAATAAATGTAGATTTGTAGTTAATCTTTGATATTAATTTTAAAATTTAAATTAATTATCTTCAAACACTAGATTGGAATGGAGAATATTAATTTTTACTACAAGATAGCAAAATACATTGGATCTCTAATTTTTTTTTTTAATCATGAATTATTGCATGTCTTGTCTTACCATTGTATCAATTAATTTAAGATTTTCGAATCACAATTTAAAATATTTAATAATATTAGAATAATGGAGAGATAGAATATTGAGAGACAATGTAAGACGAATATATAGATATGTGTGAAAGTTACTATGTTATAGAGATGTACAAATGATTTATATATAGACAGTGATTAAGATTTTTAATTAAAATTTGATTTTACTAATGAGATTGAGGTTTAACTTAGTGGGCCAAGTCACACACACACACACACACACACACACACACATATATATATATATATTGCCAATAGCCAATAAGATTTGATTTGTATGGTCCCCAAACTCCTTTTCAAGTACACAATTAATCATAAAAATATTACACACACATACATCTATATAACAAATCAGGGTTAGGATATTCACAGTCGTCGGATGAGAGACAAAACTCTAGACATTTTTAGACTATCGGATCATCTTATCCTACCTATATAATAAAAATTAGTATCAGAACCTAATTAGGTTAAAAAAAAATTACCACAGCCTCCCTCTCGCGGCTCTTTCTCCCTCTCGCTTCTTACTTTCTACCTTCTTGTTTATAGGCCGCCATTGTCGCCACCACCACCATTGTCGTTCCATCGCCTCCATCGTCGGCTACAACAAACCTGGTTTGATCCTAATTAAGGTTGGTCTCCTCTCTATTTCATCGATCTTGCCTACTGCTTTACGATTTTTCTGTTTTTCTAATTTTTTAAACGCCATAACCCTCCATGGATTTTGGATCTCAGATTTACCCTTTTCAATTTTGATTTAGGGTTGTTCTAATTTTAGATTTGATCTCAGCTATCCCTGTCGCTCTATCCCTCTCCTCTTCGCATGCCGATGTCGCTACTCCACAACCACTGAACTCTCTCATCCTTTCTCTCATTCTGCAAATCATGCTTATTTTCACCTCACTCCCTCAGCCATCGCCTCACCATTGTCATCCCATCGCCTCCACATTTTAGGTAACCTTTATAAAGTTTTAGTATACATTTAGTTATCCAATTTGTGGTTTATCATATAAACGAAAATTTGGTTATTTTGTACTTCTTATTTTTGACCTTTTAACTTTATTTGGAATCCAATATGTGTTGGGCATGCTATCTATAAAAATGGAGAAGAGAATGGAAAGTTGATTTATATTATGTACCAAGTGAACAATTCCGTTCTCTATCGCTTGCCGACGCCATCACCCACTATCATAGCAAAATTGACCAACAACCGCCCCACGATAGTGCACAATCGAAACAGATTGGAACACGATCTGCTTCTAATTTAACCCAAATGGGGATGAAACAGTTCTCTTAATTAGCTTAAAATTTGTTTCCTCCAAATTAGGTTGATTTATAGTGGTTCTTAGTTTTGCTTCAAAACTCAATTTAATATCGCACGTTTTCAGTCAAAATTTATAATTTGAATTTTGATTTGGGTTAATATTTGTAGATTTTTTTTTAATTGGTATTTTTTTTAATTATTTATAATATGGGTATTTTGATTTAGTTTTAGTGACATACCAAAAGAAATAAGGGACAAATTATTTTAAGTTTAGTTTGACATTGTTTTTGTTGTGAGAAATTACTTTAAGATTAGTTTGCTATTTTTTTTTCTTTGGTTGTTGAATATCTACTCACGTCTTAATATTAAAAAGCATGAGAGAAACATGTTTGGTTAAGGGATTCCTAAGCATGTTCTATTTCTATGGATTTTAGTAAGGGTAATTTTAGTAACAATATATTTTTGTTTTTTTAAACTTTCAAAGATTTTTCCAAACAAAGTTGTGTTCTAATTATTGAATTTTTTTTCATATTATTTTTTCCGTGTAATTTTTCATGTATGATTTTATTTAGAGATGAAATAGAAAAGCAAATTTATGAAAAGCTCTATATAAATATACAAATAGTATGTATTTATAAAGAATGTATAATCTTCCTGTTTCTTATTGGGAATCAATAATATGGGTGAAATAATACTTATTTTCACATATGATTTACAGTATGATTTATTTATTACTTGCATATAATCTGTATTAGGTCTCCTTATTTTATATCGATATAAGTTTTAGTCTCAATTGTTAGTTATTAGTTATGTTCAAATGAAATATGTGCATAATGTTAGTCTTGATTGTTAGTTATTAATATTCAGATGAAATAGGTGATGAATGTTGTGTATACAGAGAAAATTGTGTTAATTCTTTATTTTATTTTTGTTATTTTACACCTGTACCTTCAGGCACGGGTAAATAATAATAATAATAATAATAATAATAATAATAATAATAATAATAATAATAATAATATATTATCATGTATTAGAGGTACACATATCTTGATTTTTAAAATTTACGATGTTTCATTTTACATTCATGCGCATATTCATATTGGTGTTGATAGTGCCCGGCTAGTTTGATAAGAATATTCTTCCTTCAACTTGTAAACCTATTCTTAACTCTTATCGCCCAACAATTGTATGGAGAAATAGTTAATTGGATCACATAAAGCATTGTTTGGGTTGAATTAAATTCAATTGACCTCTTAAAGCATCTTTATGCAAAATCTTTTTTTATATAATAATTGAAATTTTGGTCACAAAAAGAATGAAGGAGTTTTCGGAGATGATGAAGGGGTCCACCATTCTATTTTAGTTGGGGAAGAATAGCAACACCACATCTGGTACCAGCTAAGCATGCAAATGACATTTATCCCACGCTAGGTTTTCACACTTTGTTGTGGTCCCTTAATTCACACCATATGCCGTGCTACATATAAACCAAAATACTCCAATGTTTTCCATCCAATTGGTTCGATACTTCTATAATAGAAATAAGGGGATCCGACAGTCTAGTGAATATTTAATTTATCTATTTTGTAAACGGTCTAAAGTCTAACCTCTTCCTCCATCATACATATGTACCAAAAAGAGAGAGAAGGTTTTGGACACTTTTACCCCTGACGTTTGACATAATCTCACTTTAGTACCCTCCGTTTCAATTTGAATATATGACACCTTTAAGTTTCTTCATCATCTCACTATAGTCCACACCATTATTCTCATTATAAATTTTGACTAAAAACAGTCACCGCTATGCACCTGACTATTTTTAAAAGACTATGGACAATTATAGTCTTCTCCTTCCTTCTCATTCTTCTTCATTTTTTTTGCCAAGTACTAAAAAAATGCATATATAATATATTATTTTGCTTAGAAAATTTGTAAGGAAAAAAAGATTGAAAATATCCATAAAATCTCCTTAAAAATAATTAGGTGCACGGTAATTGACTATTTGTCATCCAAAATTGTAATAGAGTTACTTTGGCCAAAAGTGGAATGATTACAAAACTCCAGGGTGTTATGTGTTCAAATTGAAACCGTGGGGATCAAAATGAAATTAAAGAGGGTTTAGTCCAGCCACTTTTCTTGTGTTACAGTTTAGTCCCTGTTCTTTAGGGATGGTCATGGGCTTGAGGGCCCGCCCAGCCCGAACGGCCCGGCCCTATTTTTTTAGGGCTTGGGCTTAGAGTTTAAGCCCACGGGCCGGGCTAGGGCCTAGGTATTAGGGCCCGATCAAAATTAGGGCCGGGCTTGGGCAAGATTAAAAATTTTTAGGCCCGGCCCGGCCCGGCCCGAAGGATATTTAAAAAAATAAATAAAATATATATATATATATATATACACGTTACAATACAACCCTAATATTTGAAATATTAGTTTTATTTAAAAATTGTAATTTTAATATTTTTTGTTGGTTTAGTTTGTTTGGAATATTGGTTTACCTTTAAAAATTGTAATTTTAATATTTCTTATTGGTTTGGTGTTGAATTTTTTGTAGTTATTTTTGAAATTTTTTAAAAAAAAAAATAGGGCCGGGGGCCCGTGGGCTGGGCTTTGGGCTTAAAATTTTCTTATAGGGCCGGGCTTGGGCATAGAATTAAGGCCCGATCATCGGGCCGGGCCGGGCTAGGGCCCAACATTTTTTTGTAATACACTAGTCTAAGCCCGGCCCGAACCCGGCCCGGCCCGGCCCATGACCATTTCTACTGTTCTTCCGGTTCTTTTCAGAACACAAATGTATTCATTTCATTTAGGGAAAAATATAATTTAGACCCTTTAACTATTGACACATTTCTCAGTGGTCCCTCTAAATTTAAACATTTCATTTCAAACCCTTTACGTATCATAACGTTTCAAAATGGTCCATCCGTTAGACATTCTATTAAAACTAACAGAATTTTAGGGGTAAAATGGTATTTTCACTTTTTTTAATCATTTTTTTTTTTAAATCTCTCTCTCTTTTCCTCCCCTTCTCCTCTCTCTCTCTCCCGCTACCTCCCTCTCCCTCATTCCCTCTCCCCGCCACCTCTCTTTCCCTCTCCCTCCCACCCCACCCCCTGAAACAGGATGTGCCACCCTCTGCAACAGCGGGTGGTTCCACCCCCTGGCACCTCTTGTTTCAGGGGGTGAACTCACCCCCTCCCTGTTACAGGGGGTGAGTTCACCCCTGCAGCAGGGAGGGGGTGATTCCACCAGATGAAACAGGGGTTGAAAACACCCCCTGTTGCGGGGGGTGGGGTGGGGGAGAGAGAGGGGAAGGGGAGGAAAAGGGAGAGGGAGGTGGCGGGGAGAGGGAAGGAGGGAGAGGGAGGTGGCGGGTGAGAGAGAGGGGAAGGAGAGGAAGAGAGAGAGAGATTAATTTTTTTTTTAAATTAAAAATGATTAAAAAATTAAAAAAAAAGTGAAAAATACCATTTTACCCCTAAATTCCGTTAGCTTTAACTGATTTTCTAACAGAAGGACTATTTTGAAACGTTATGATACGTAGAGGGTTTGAAATGAAACGTTTAAACTTAGAGGGACCACTTAGAAATGTGTCAATAATTAAAAGGCCTAAATTGTACTTTTTCCTTTGTCCAATTTTGATTGACCGCCATTAAGATTTAACATTTAACATTTCGAGATACAAACCCACAATTATTTAACCAAGTGCAGCAAAATTTTCATAAGTTTATATGAGTGTTTGTGTGGTACACCATTACATCATATATAATTTTACCTTGTGGATGTCCAAAAAAACACATGATATTAATGCCTTGACTATTGTCTAATTTTCTTCCTATATTATATGAAACAAAGATCATGTTAGGACAAAGTGTGTACTTGAAAAGGAGTTTGGGGACCATACAAATGATATCTTAATGGCTATTGGCATCATTATTATTATTATTATTATTATTATTATTATTATTATTATATGTACATGAGACTTAGTTTACTAAGTTAAACATTAATCAAATCTTAATAAACAATCTTAATCACTCTCTATATATAGATCATTTGTACATATATTTGTAACATAGTAATTTTTAGACATATTAATACAATCGTTTCATATTCTCTTTTAATATTTTGTTTTTCAATTATTTTAATATTATAAAATATTTTAAATTGTGATTCAAAATCTTAAATTAGTTGAGACAATAGTAAGACAAAACATGCAATAATTCATGATTAAAAAAAAATAGAGATGCAATGTATTTTGCTATCTTGTAATAATAATTAATATTTTCCATCCCAATCTAGTGTTTGGAAATAATTAATTTAAATTTTAAAATTAAAATCAAAGACTAACTATAGATTTACATGTATTCATTTTTAATTCCAACGGTAAATTTCTAATTTTCAATTCCAAAGACCACAAGTGTAGATCTTTGTTGAGTGTCGCATAACTAATTTGAATGCACCATGCAACAAAATAAATGGTAATGAGTATTTTCACTCGCATCTAAAGAAAGACACAGATGAAAAAATAATTTACAAAAAGTAATCTAATAATATTTAAATTTAATAATCAAACTCATCCAAGATATTGTTAAAATAGGACGAACAAAACTTTTATATAATTAAAAAATAAAATATTATGTGTGTGTATATTGAAATTAATTGATCAACGAAAGTAAGACAACAAATAAGCTAAAATCGGAATCATTACTCGCCAGCTACAAACACGTTGTAGGCTAACGAGAAATGGTATATGTTCATTTTCTAGAATTCTAATAATTCAGAAAACACTCAACAATTATAATAATTCAAAAAATATATTAAAAATTGAGCATCCCAATCTATTTCTAAAAAATTGGGAGCATTTTTACTTTTTTTATTTTTTTTTATTTTTGTGGTCACGCTATCTTCCATGAGATGATTTCTTAATTGAAATACCCCACGAAATCTTAGTTCCAATCTTCAATTTTGACAACAAACAATTGAGATATGGACAAAAAAAATAATTAATGAGTTAATAAAACTACTAAATTAACTGTTTCATTAGATATAAAATCCTCAAATATTTTCATGAGGTCTTTATTTTACCTTCAAAACATATGAAAATAAATAAATAAACATTTATAAAAAAAGATTTGAAGAATAAATAAAAAAAATATTGAACACCCAAAAAAAAAAAAAAAAAAAAAAGGAACAAAAATACCCAAAAAGGAAAAAAAGGAAAAAAAAAGAGAACATAATCGCTCACACTATTTTATTTTCTTGTTGACGTTCCCACACTTTCAAGAACAACAAAAAAATAATGAAGAGAAAAAAAAAATCATTAAATCAAATATACTCCCGTTTCAATTCAGATGCAGCCATAGTGCCATTTTGTTGCCAACCATAACAAATTTTATTGCCATTGGGATCAAGATAACAAAACAAATTAGTTATTAAAGTAAGATAAGATAAAAGAGAAACGGGATGACACTATGACATAAAATGTTCATGTTTTTCTTCTAATTGAAAAAGAAATGATTCAAAAAAGCGAACAATACTACAATAAAATAATAATTACATGTTAAATTAATGTTAAATTAAGAGCAAATCTATAAAAAATACAAACAAATCTATGTAAATACATAAAAAAAAAACAAAAAATTGAAATTAAATTAAGAATGAACCTACACAAATCAGATGTGAAATGAACAATCTTGAACACATTCATATGAAAAATATAAACAACACTTACAAAATTTTAGAACAAACAATATCAATGAGTTCAGATCATTCATTATCAAAACAATTGTACCCAAAATTTAAGATTTAAAATTCCCAAAGAAAAAAAAAAAAAAAATTAAAATTTCAAATCAAAACTATTAGGGAAAAAAATAGAGAGAAAATAACATGGATAAAAAATGTAATTTGTAGATACCTAAAGATTTTTCGATTCTCTTTTGGTCATCTCCCAACGTTAAATTTCAAGTTTGGATCTAAAGCTGTAGATCTAAAATATCACAAAAATGAATTGAAAATTTTGGTTTTTCATTTTAAAAGCATTAAAAATCACATTTCAAATTCGTTCGAAGGGTTCTCTCTTTATACACATACGATTCTTCAAATCTTATACAAAAGGGTTTTACTCATTACAATTTCAACCAACCCATTCACATTTTTCTCATTGTTTATCACTTGGGTAAAATGAAAAATAACCACAAAAAATATATCCTATAAGATAGCTTAGGTATAAAATGAAGAGACAATTTAAACCATTAGATAACAAACACACAAACTACTTATACCTACATAGAGTTTACGATAAATTCTCTTTTTTGTTTCATCTACATGTTAAAAGGTCAAAAATACAAAAGAAACAGATTTAGACATTAAAAAGTACATGAAAAATCACAAACCGTGTCTTTGCTACCATCTTTACTTTATACCAAAACAAACCTCACTGAAAACTATAACAAAACATTAATGAAAATTCATTCTACATAACTACTTTAATGATTGTACCGATAGACAACACATAAAAGAAACGACATGCACAGTTTAACTAATCGTTCACTTTGGGAAAAAAAAGAAATTCGAAACAAAAAAAATAAAATAAAAAATAAAACAAAACAAAAATTATAAAGCATTTTTCGAATATGAGAAGAGAGTTAAGCCGTCATGGCTACAATATCAGCTATCATAAATGTTGTCCGTTGTATAAGACACTTCAATATACTGAGCAAATAAAACATTAACCTGTGAAAAAAACCCGAAAAGAAACAAGAACTAGAAAAAACCCAAAACATATAAAAAAACAGGGAAAACGAACATAATTAAAACCAAAAAAATAATGGAAAAAAAGTGAAACATACACATAAAGGGGAAAAAAGAACATAATAGAACAATAAATGGAAAAATAAAAAGAAACGGAATATAATGACTGTTGGCCTAAAGAGCTACCTAAGAGGGGAGTGAAATGGGTAGTTGCAAAATTTAAACAATTAAATCCTTAAATACAAATAATCAATTTTTCTAATAAATTATTATCTTGTTACGCAACAAAAATGTGTTTAATTGTAAATGCACACCCAAACACAATATAGAAAAATAATTAATGCAGAACACACGAATTTATCCTAGTTCAGCAAGCTACTCTTATATACGTCAAATCCCCCGAGGTCCACGGAGATCGCAATCCACTAAATTCCTTAATTCCTTTACCAAGTATGAACCAAACCTGTGCAATTCTCGATTCTTTTCATAAGCTCAGAATCTACCTTTACAAACTCTAATTCTTTTCACAGGCTAATAATCAACCTTTACAAATCCTGATTCTTTTCATAGGGTAAGAATTAACCTATCATTCTCTCACTTATCCTTTTCACAAGTTTAGGATGAACCTTTATAGTCACTCTTTAATTCAATTCCAGTAAGAATCAAAACGTAGTTCTTTTTAAGGGAAAATAAGAACCTAATCTTTTTGCAGGACAAAAATTAAACCCTAATATTTTTCATAGGAAAAGATCAAAACCCTAATACTTTTTACAGGAAAAATATTAAAACCCTTAATACCTTTACTAGACACTGTCCCAAAACTGTCTAATCTACTCAAACTCCCAAATGCAAAAGATTGCAAGTTTCTTCTTCCAAGGAGCTTCTACTACTTCAATACAAATATACTCGATTAATTGCTCGAATAAATACTACATGATAGTGAGACAAATTAAATTTGATCAAATAATAAGTGGGTAGCGCACAATAAGCACGTAATTAGATAATCAATAAAAAATCATTTAAACGATATTCAGGACTTTAAGTTCAAAAAACGATTCCTAACAATCCTTAACTCAAATGGCAAGCACTTTAGATCAAGAACTTTAAAAATAATCTCTCATAGAAATCTCAATAATATTTTTACTCTTAGAAAGATCAAAACTAATTGTTCTTGATATTTAGACTCAATCCTGAAGGTCTCTATAAATAAACCTAAAACTAGACCTTCAACGGCAAGTTTTCAAAAGATATGTTATTAAATGGCATCCCAAAATCCCAAATATCCCATATACTCAAAATAGGTATGTTCTATTTAAAATATTCTTGGAAAAAACTTATTTTGGTCCTTAAAACGTTTTCAATTTGAAATCCATCAAAATAGAAAGTATTAAGTCACTTTAATTCAAAGAATATTCAATTAAATGGACCAAATTAATAGGGATCACAAAATATGTCAAGTATATCTGAAATAGACCCAAATCCCTCAAAAGTCTCTCTTGGAATCATAAAAAATGAGATGATTTGACTAAGAAACCGAAACAACCAAATTATTGACTAAAATAGTCAGTTGACCGATCTCATGCCTTTGTCGACTACCCTGTGCCAAAGGCTGAAATTAACCATTGCCCTTAACTCTGTCAGTTGACCGACCATAATTGTCGGTCGACGAATAGGATTAATAGCCTATCCAAATTTTCTCAATTCAGCTACTGTTTCATTCGGTTAACCAACCAAACCTGTCGATTGACCAAATTAATTGGAGGCTTCACAACTTTATACTCTTTTGGGTCACTGTTTCAATTGGTTGACCGACTCTTTTTTATTGGTTGACCGAATCCCTTTATTGGTTAACCGATTGGATTAGAATGTCTCTATTTCAACTCCCAAAACACACTGTTTTGATAAGTTGATCGACCATTTTTGCTGGTTGACTGAATTGACCTGAAAACTTAACATTTTATGCTTTAAAACACTTTTTTCACTTAGGTCATTTATCAAAACTATTTCACATATGGAGCACATAAAAAATCTCATTTTGGGATCTTAAACTTATCACTTATTATTAAGACACCCATAAGATTAATTTATTTTTAAGTGTCGTGAGTGATCCTAATTCGGGTTACATTAAGAGTATATATGTAAATAGTTGTTTTCACCTAGTTTTCTTCAACATCTTCAAAACTCTTTACGATTGCATCATTTTCATCTTGCACGCTTTACATTTTTCTTCAACGATTCTTTTTCTTAATAAAAAACATGGAACTTTAAATCTGAAACACTCAACAAAACCATTAGTTCCATAAGACATCAACACTTAATTGTTCATCAAAATCTTAGATTCAACAATAACATTTAGGACATAAGAGATTAGTAAAATTAGGAAAAAAAAATCAAATGCAAAATGTCAGATATGCAAGAGAAATTGGTCGATTTTAAATAAGAAAAGAAAAAGAAAAAGAAGAAACAATAGATACAGAGAGAGTGAGATCTTACCAGAAATGGATCTATCTAGACAACTGATGATTGGGAAGGCAAGAATCATCCATAACTTGGTGATTGGTAGCGCGTAGATACGTCACTACTTTCACTGCAAGTGTACGGGTAAAGTTTTAGTATAGTTTGAAAAAGTAAGGGTTGTCGTATCCACAGGAATTGGTTGAGATTATTATCGAGTACCGCGATTGTCATAACCTAACTTTATTTAGGTAGTAAAAATTGGTTTATAATTAATAAATACTAATCTAGTTAACTAATTAAACTAATTATACTATATTACTAATATGAGATGTTTAGGGGAAAAAATTATCTAAGGATTAACTTCATTTACTTAAATGTATTTTGATTTCGTTTAGTTTACAATAACGGTGTTCATCCTATCCGACAATCTCTATATCGTAAACTCACTCACCACCTATCCCAAGTGTAATATGAGTGAATATGTGACTTCACGTTAACGAAGAAGTCCCCCTCAACATCTTAATGACACTAGGTCACATGAGTCTTACCCCAACGTCATGGATTGCACACTTTCTAACTCCCTCCTGGGTTATTAGATCGTCGCATTATATTTACCCTAATCTGAATTCGGGGTTACCTCTCCCGAGTGTCAAACCCCGATTTCTCAATATATCTAAACAAGCATATAACATGAAAAAATGGTAAACACAATCAAATAATGAAGAGCAACTGTTAAAGAAACACAATTAAAACAAACAACATTTTCATATAAATTATATTAATCCCTAGACAATTCATGTTTAGCTAGCAACTATTACTGTATATACAACGATAAACGAGCTAAACATGCTCAACTAATAAACCAAAGTTAAGAAATTAAAGAAATAAATGAAGGAACTTACTTGTATTCCGAAGATCAGCCACTAAAATCACTCCGAGATCGTTTCTCTTTCTTCGCTTTGTATTCTTCTCTTTCGAATTTGGTTGAGCACTCCCTAAAACACTCTCTAATCTATTATAATCATAAGAGCTCTCTCATGGCCCAAATTAGAGAAGAGGATGAAGGAAATAGGGAACAAAATATAAAAAAATATCTAAAAAATATCTAAAACTTGTATAGAGTGACTGCCGCGGCGGTGAGTATATCGGTAGTGGTCACCGCCACGACGATGGATACAGCGGTGGGAGTAGAGACATTCTGTTGTTTCACTACCGCAGTGGTGGATCTCACCGCTGCGGCGGTGGATTTGCATAGAGTTTAGGCCTTTCTCTATACTTTGACCGCCGCGGCGGTGGGCTGCAGGTTCTAAATTTTGCCCTTTTGTTTGTTTTCCCACCGTTCTTCCACTGTTCTTGATTCGATTTGATCGTTTATGGTCTAATTTCATCCCTTTTTACCCCACACATCTAATTTAGACAAAAACATATAAAACGTAATAAACATACTAAAAAACTAACAAATTCGGTTTGGAAATAGATAGGTAAATTACACCTATCAAATACCCCCAAACTTGGAATTTTACTAGTTCTCGAGCAAAACATCCATACAATACGAGAAAATACAACAACTAGTTATGAAATTAAAAACTAAAAACGAAAAACACTAAAAAAATTAATGTGCAAGTTTTGAATATCATCTACTAGCCAAACGATATTTCCCTTATCGGCCCCCAATCCTATCAAGTTCAAGAATAAAACACACCATGTGGTGTTCTATAATTTCAACATTCGATAATAGTAAGCGCCATTCTAGATCTTGTCAAAGTGTGTGTGATAAAACTCAATTGTACAACTATCTGTCGATCGGATTGGATTATCTACCAAATAAGCTCATGACTAAAACCAAAAAGGTATAAGGAATCTATAAGCCTGACTGGGTTCTATTCTCCACTAATGTAGTTTAAGCAATTCAAAAAGATCAGTAGGACTTGGTTCGGTTTTGGAAAATGGCCAATGGTATATCGGAAATAGAAAATAGGTTAACGTTGTTAACTTGACCATACCCGAGGTACATGCTTGGCACTCTCACACTCGAACCCCCATAGATAAATTTGAAACAACCATGAACATATATTTACTAATTTCGTACTCACTTGTTAAAAGAAATAAAAAATAAAACTATATATACATGTTTTTTTTAGATGAACCACACCCCCAAACTTATTCGATTATTACAATTTCACGGGTGTGGTTAAAACAAAAGAAAAAAAAATACAAATGAGTACTCGAATACCGAACCAATTTAAAAGTTCGCCCTAAACCCAACTGCTCACTTCAAGTCGCATAACCGAATGCTAACTTGATTCACTCAAATTCTGCCCTTCGGCTCAGCAATATAGGTTTGGAAAGAAGTTTTATTGGCCAGGGTATTAGTTAAATGTTCAAAATTGAAACAACTTTCCAGCTTCGACAGGGTAATGAGGGATAAATGATATTACATGGTAGGCTTAAAAGGCTCAAGCGATCAAATGAATGCCAAAATCATATCTCTCGAACTACCTCACCTAGAATTTCGCCTTGAATTTCCCCCAAATCAAGTTCTAGAATCCCTATTGTCAAGAATTTGGGTGACGGATAATCATTTTCAAATCAATTGGATAGTTATACATTGAGTTTACATGCTCATGCATTTAGGCTCTACAATAACTTTTACCAAAACGATACGTCAAGCACACAGAACACACATTAATGAGGTTTACACTTGACCTCAATAAACAATCAGGGGACAGACTCATCAGCGGGTAATGGCCCAAATGAAGTCAAAACTCAACACACAATAACAACTAACCTAAACAAACATGCACACAATAAAAACAAAATAACATAAACTGACAATACTAACACATACTAAACATACTACACATCACCACCGTACTTAAACAAGTAATGTCCACAACAACCCATCAGCGATTGTACGATGAGGATTTAACACGCTCGTGTATTGACTACTCACAAGTGCATGAGGTCCAATTTTAATATAGTGGATCTTTAAGATCGGATATCGTTCCCATTGGGACGGTGTGAATAATTGAGTACCGCAATTTGGATAGTTTTATATTATCCAGACGATTAAAGAATTATTTAAAATTAAACTAATTAAAACTAAGCTAAACTACAATTAATGGGTTAATCCTAACTAAGTTGATTACCTAGGGATTGATTTTGTTCACTTAATACATGTTTGATTTCATTTAGTTAACAATAACGGAGTTTAGGTATTCGACAATCTCGGTTCGTAAACTCCTTCGCCACCTTTCCCGAGTGTAAGACGGAAGAATATGCGACTTCGTGTTGACAAAGAAGTGCCCCTCAATGTCTTAACGACTCTAGGCCGCATGAGTCTTGCCCCAACATCATCGATTGCATACTTACTAATGCCCTCCCGGGTCGTTAGATCATAACGATGTGTTTAACCTAGTTCGAATCCGGAGTTACCTCTCTCGAGTGTTAAACCTTGTTTTCTCAAATCCAATCCTGATACCTTAACAAGCATATTAAGATCGTCATAAAATGATAAACACAATTGGAATTAAAAACAAACAACCATTAAATAAACATATATTCCATCAAACAAGTATTTACACAACTACATCGATCCCTAGCTAATATTTATCTAATCTAACATGATCTTGGCCATTGGAACATTAAACCAAGAGGGATTCATCATCATTTATAATAAAACATTAAATTACAAAGAGAGAAACAAAGAGAGAAAAATCAATTCTTAAAGTGGAGTGATCCACTGTCGCCAACGATCGATCCACCAATGTTTCATCTTCTACGGATGATGAATCTCTTCTTAAAGAATGCCAAGGATCACCTCCTAAGGTTAGGGGTGTCCAAGAGTGTCCATCCTTCTTTATGGAAGGAGGAGAATGGGTATTTATAGATACAAGGTTTCAAAATATCCAAAAATATCTTATTTATTGTATAGAGCTGATTGCCGCAGCGTGGTATCACGGCTGCGGTGGTGGGCTAGTCGGTTACTTCTCAGATATTTTACCGCCGCGATGGTGTCCTTGCGCTGTTGCGGTAGAACAGTCGGTTTACTCTCTGATCTTTCACCGCTGTGGCGGTGGGACTTTGTGATGAAAACCCCTTCTCTGCATTCTCACCGCTGTGGCGGTGGCTCTTGTGATCTTGAAACCTTATTTCTTCATCATTTCTTTACTATTTTTTTACCGTTTTCGCTCGTTTATCGCTTGTTTGTGTCCCTACACCTGAATTACATAAAAACTAACAAAAACACAATTAAATATAACTAATTCACTTGAAAACTACCAAATTTGGATTAGAAGTAGATAGGTATTTCACACTTATCAGTGATCCCAATGAAAGCATAAAACATGATATTGAAGATAGGGGTTTAGAACACGTACCTGGGAGGCAAGAGAATCTCGCCTCCGAATCAAGTTGGCTGTGAAGGATTTACCTTATTTTTAACTTGGGTTACCTCTCAAGAAGCGCTTGATTTAAGGTCTTCATCCTGACACAGAGAAGTTCTCGTCAAAGAGCAGCTTCCGCCCATAGTACATGTTATACAACACCATATACGGGTCTTAGTTTTGTACACCCTCAAGACTGGCGAGATATAGCTTTAATCGGCTCGGGATTTCAACTCGACTCAGCTCCGAATCATGTGTATGGGGAGCTTAAACGTACTGAGCTGGAAAAGAAGTAGAATAGGTGAGCCACATCGGATCCTCGTAGATGCGATCGTCTTGGATCGAGTGCGGCATCATCAATTGGAATTCAAACGGTGAAAACTCACAACAATTAATATGTGAATCTCCATCGCCAATCCACACTTGGGGTTCTCTCCTAATTAGCTTGATCGTCTTCAATCTCATCCAAGTGCCTTCCGCTTGCATTCGATTCCTCAGGGTGGCTTTCACATTCGTATGTGATTTGTTCGCTTCTCAATGCCACCACTTCGGACTCGGACTCAATGAAGCAAAAAAAGTTGACCGATTTGCGTTTGGAGAGACGTTACAGTCGCATCAATTTTAGTGCAAACTGTCTCAATGTTATCAAGACAATCCTCGTGCTCATTGATCTGGTCATTCGTCACCCACCAATACGCCTGAGTCTCCCAAATAAAATCAATAAATATTTCCTCCAGGGCGGGGAAAGACTCAACATATTGGTTCGAGGTGTCAATCCGTGGTGCCAAAGTGTTTGAACAATCCGCCAAGCTTTGGTGACTTGGTAAATAATTTCAACTTTGATAATTGAATGCCGCCAATTCCTCCAACAACCAAAGGGCTTCATCCGTAGTTAGTTCATAGAAAGAGGTGGGTACCGTTTCCTCATTCCACCCACGTTCTGGTTGCGACTTATAACTCATCGAGGAAATTCAGAAGTTGACACTCCCTTGGAAAACCATGATTGGGGAACCAAAAGAGCAGCTTCTTGTATCGATCCCAAACGCAATAAAATAGCTCGGAATCTCGTGAAACAAAATGCAACAATACTTGTTGATCTAACATCTTCAAGTACCCTGCATGAGAAATAAAAAACAAAACTACAAACAAAAAAAAATTATAAACACTAAAAAAAGCCTAAATTAAAATCAAGTTATTTACTCACAATATCAACAACAATCTAAAACACAATCCTCGGCAACGGCACCAAAAACTTGGTAGCCTGTAGATATGTCGCTACTTTCACCGCAAGTGTACGGGTCAAGTTTTAATATAGTTTGGAAGAGTAAGGGTTGTCGTATCCACATGGATTGATTAAGATTATTATCGAGTACCGCGATTGTCATAACCTAACTTTATTTAGGCGGTAAAAATTGGTTTATAATTAATAAAGACTAATCTAATTAACTAATTAAACTAATTATACTATACTATTAATATGAGATGTTTAGGGGAAAATATTATCTAGAGATTAACTTCATTTACTTAAATGTGTTTGATTTTGTTTAGTTTATAATAACAGTGTTCATCCTATCTGATAATCTCTGTATCGTAAACTCACTCACCACCTCTCCCGAGTGTAAGATGAGTGAATATGCGACTTCGCGTCAACGAAGAAGTCTCCCTCAACATCTTAATGACACTAGGTCACATGAGTCTTGCCCCAACGTCATGGATTGCATACTTTCTAACTCCCTCCTGGGTTATTAGATTGTCGCGTTGTGTTTACCCTAGTCTGAATTCGGGGTTACTTCTCTCGAGTGTCAAACCTCGATTTCTCAATATATCTAAATAAGCATATAACATGACAAAACAGTAAACACAATCGAATAATGAAGAACAACCATTAAAGAAACACAATTCAAACAAACAACATTTTCATTTAAATTATATTAATCCCTAGACGATCCATGCTCAACCAATAAACCAAAGTTAAGAAATTAAAGAAAGAAACGAAGGAACTTAGTCGTATTCCAATGATTCTCCGCTAAAATCTCTCCGGGATCATTTCTCTTTCTTCGCTTTGTGTTCTTCTCCTTCGGATTTGGTTGAGCACTCCCCAAAACACTATCTAATCTATTCTAATCCTAGGAGCTCTCTTATGGCCGAAATTAGAGGAGATGAGAAAGGAAATAGGGAACAAAATATATAAAAATATCTAAAAAAATATATAAAATCTGTGCAGAGTGATCACCGCGGAGGTGGGTATATCGGCAGTGGTCATCGCCGCGGCGGTGGATGCAGCGGAGGGAGCAAAGACATTCTGTTGTTTCACCACTGCAACGGTGGATCTTACTGCTAGGGCAGTGGATTTGCAGAGCGTTTATGCCCTTCTTTGTATTTTGACCACCACGACGGGGTTTCACCACCGCCGCGACATGCTGCAGATTCTGAATTTTGTCCTTTTGCTTGTTTTTCTACCATTCTTCCACCATTCTTGATCCGATTTGATCATTTTTCATCCATTTTCACCCCCACACACCTGATTTAGACAAAAACACATAAAAACGTATTAAAACATAATAAACATACTTGAAAACTAATAGGTTCGGTTTGAAAATAGATAGGTAAATTACACCTATCAGTGATGGTTCTGAACTTTCGATGACTTTGTAAGTAGAAACAATTTTGGGATCAATATCAGGCGAAAATCATTAATCCATAAATTAAAAATTGAAAATGAAAATTAAAGAATAGAGACTCAATAGGATGAGGTTTAACTTAGTTCAGCGAATGGGTGGTGATTCGATAATGGCGGTTCAATAGAGTATGGGGGTAACCTGGCAATTTCATTGAAAGTGGTGCTGGTTCAATTCAACATGGTGGCCATTCCATCAAGCGTGGTGGTCTCTAATAGAGTTTACCTGAGTTATTGTTGCCGGTGTGCAATAAATAAATAAATAGTCCATAATTCATCATGATACAACCAAACAGTTGTTTTGAAGATTTTGAACCATTAACTAAAATATGTCTATGATTCATTAATTGATAGGCTCTAGGGAATAGCTAAAGCCATACCCAATCGAAAAAGGATGTTATCGAAATGCATTCAAGTAATTTTATTTTATATTTGGATTTTTTTTTTTCAATATAAACACTCACCTCATTTAGATATCCAAAAACTCAACTTAATCAACATTGTCCTTGCATATCTTCTTATTTTCCTCCCAATCAAGCAAATATCACCTTATTTGAGGACAACTTTTGCAAAAAATAAATGAATAGAGAGGCACATCAAACAAATAATGATATATAAAACTCAATCAGAAATCGCTGGAAAAATACATAGAAAATACACGTTTATTATCAAATTGGTAGATAAAATCAAAGATCAATACTTGTTTTGTGTTGGAATTGAGAAGAAATTCTGCCCAAAAAGATTCCATTTGTTAGATTAAAATCGTTAATAAAATTAGAGGTTAATAACTGTTGGCCTAGTAAAATACCCAAGAGGGGAGGTGAATTGGGTAATTAAAAATATTAGAGAAAAAAATACTTTAATAACTTAAATAATTAATTTTAATCCTAAATTAATTATTATCTTTATATCACAGTGGAATTATAAAATCAACTCGGTGCAAACCAAATAATAAAAAAAATAAAAATAAAGATTGCAGCACACAAAAAATTTATACTAGTTCAACGAGCTACTCTTGGCTAATCCAGTCCTTCGAGCCCTACGGAGAATCACACCTAGTAAACCCAAGATTTATTTAAAGATAGGAACCAAACCCTCGCAAAAATTATTTTATAGGCTCAAAATCAACCTTTACAATTTTTTTTTCACATGCTAAGAAATAACTTCTATTTTTTACAAGCTCAAGAATAACCTAATTTTTTTTAACACAAAGGTTAAGGAATCGAAACCTCACAAAACACTCCAAATAACATTTTACCCGGTAAGGATTGAACCATTACAAAATCAACACAAAACAATTCAATTCAGGAAGAATTACTACCTCAATCTCTTTACAGGAAGAGACTGAAACCAATTACCCTTTGATTAAATATACCCAACAGTATTTAATCCGCCACTCAACTTACCAATTTAAAAATTGACAAGTGATTTTCCTAACTCAGAGATTTTATGACTCCAGATAAATTAAAACTCAATTAATATCCCAAAACTGATGATAGAAAAGTGAGAAACTCAAAATCTGATTTTAAACAAAAATGGGTAGCACGTAATTGAGTAACTAACAGATTAATTCAAGAAATTATTTTTAAAAAATATTTTTCAATAAAAAATCAGAAAATAATTTCTAAAGATTTAATTCCAAAAAATAATCAAGCAATACTATATGGAAAGTAATTGGAAAGATCTCACCCGGAATTCACTGAAAAATAATTAGAGCGATGTTACTTCAGATTCGGTAGCAGCAATGATTCACAACAAATGATTCTTAAGAATATCTCTTTGAAAAGCTCTCACAAAAACTCAGTATGATTTCTCCTAGAAAAGCTCAATATGATCTCTTGATCTGTTAATCTCTCTTAATGATATGAAAAGCGCAGGTTTTTATAAATGAGATTAAAAACAGCTATCTAACGGCTAGTTCCCATTTATCATGACACTTAATTGCTCTTTTAAACTCCTTATATCATTAAGACTTCATTTTGGTTCAATTTACTTAATTATAGCTTTTAAATTTCTCAATTAAGTCCCCCAAATGTTTCTCAATCACAATTAAATAGAATATAAATAATTATATGTACCAAATTGAGAAATATTCAAACTTAATGAACTAAATCAATAGGGATAACATAATATGTATAGCATATCTTAAATAAGATTAAATCCCTAAAATCTCTCTTGAATCCTAACAAAAAAACGGCTAGTAACAACTATTTTTAGATTGAAATCCGGAATTCCATAATATCTTGAAATAGACACACCAGTCAACCGACCAAGATCAACAGTCAACAGCTCGATTCAGGATGTAGCCAAGCCAAATATTCTCTGCCAACCGATCGACCTATTTGTCGACTTAGAGATTCAGAGAGTTCCATTTCTCTTCACAAATCGACCGCTCTGTCGACTTATGGAAACTGAATCACTTTTCTAAACTCATTTTTAATTCATTCTTATTAACGTTTTTGCCCCCTTAACCAATTTCTTTTCTTGGTTAGCTCCACTAAATACTTAAATTCAATATTTTTTTTTCAATTACACATAAGAGTAAATAATTTATCTAATTAGAATCCTATTAAAAACACAGATATTTATAAAAATCATTTTAAAATATTTTTGTGCCGTGTGTGATCCTAATTAGGATATTAAGAGTTGCAATTTTAACCTGAGTTGTTTTCCCTAGATTCTTCAAATTCTTCAACCTCTTAATCTTTCATCATCTTTATCGTCATATCTTCATCATTTGGAACTAATAAACTAATACATTTAATTAAACTGTTAGTTCCACAAAAAAATCAACCTTTAATTGTCTATCAAAATCTTGAGATTAAAAATCTCCCTCTTTTTGACGATGACAATTTACTTTGATGTTTTCTTCAAAACAACAATATAACCATATTCCCCCTGAATCTGAGGACAGGTTTTATAACTCATTTAAAGCATAGTAATGAAGATATTAAAAAATAATCAAGCACAAATATAAAAATAAACTCCCCTTAAGATATTTAATAAAATAATCAATAAAGCACAAATATAAAAATAAACTCCCCCTTAAGATATTCAATAAAATATCAACTAATTCTCCTTCTTTGTCATCTCAAAAAAAATATTTAGGGAGGGGGGAACACACAAACTTCTACTTTAAGCAAATATATAATTTACTTTGAAAGAATAATTCTAAAGTAATCAAATCAGAATATTGATAATACTTCTTTAAAAACACATTGAATCCATTCATAAAATCAACTTTATGTATTAAAATCATTTTTCAGCAAATACCATGTGGTTCATCATTAGGGATAGGAAATTTAACTAAGTAGATCAAGTCTAGTTAATCCATCAAAATTCATATACTAGAAATCAAGTTTCACCACAATCCTAAATTAGCTATTACAGACCAAAATAGTAAATGTGGAATTTGTTTGAATAACAAATTAAAAAAAAAAAAAGGTCTAATGAGGGCTTTGTCCAGAAAAGTGATAATAAAGTCCTGTCGGACTAGTAGCTGGCTATTGAGGATACAGAACTCCTGGCTGAACAATTAGTCCTGGAGTCATTTGCTGATGAAATTGCTTTGATGGTCCTACTCCAGATGGCCCTACTGCAGTTGGTCCTCCAAAGGAATATTGTGCTCCAAACATAGGATGTCCTGTAAAGTGTGGCTGAGCACTGTACTGTTTCTGATATCCGTGATGAGATAACTGTATAAACTAAAACATTTATTCCAAATTCCCTGTGATTTTTCTAAATCTAGCTTCTATGTTCATATTCATTTGAACCATTTTATTTTCTAGCCCAGTCATCCGATCATCCATTAAATCCGCATGTATCCTTAGATAATCAATTTGATCATGAAGAAAATGCATCTTCTGATCTATGCTCATTTCTTCTTCATTATCTTCTTCTTCACCCACAACCTGCATTCGCTGCCTTTTCTGATTCCTCTTCTTTACTCATCTATTTCTGCTGTACTCATATTCCATTAGTGAAACATTACCCACATTGATCCATCCGGGTGTGATTGTCATGAATATTTGCTTATCAGGATCAATTTCAACTCCAAAGTGATAAAACAACCTTTGGAGTGCATCAACATAGGATAGTACTATAGAGGGTTTCTGAAGATGATACTTCATGTGGTCCATCATGATATGAGTTAGATCCAATTTTATTCCTTCAACAATCTCATTCATCAAATAAAGATCAAAGTCATTACATTAACATGACTTTCCCCTCTAAGCACAACTGAATAGGTTAGCACCAAATGAAGGAATTGATGCTCAACAGATAATGATCCTGCTTTGTCTCCCTCTAAATCAAATTTCTCACCAATTGCCATTCTATTGAAATTTATCGAAAGCCAGTGAGGGGTATTGTACGGAACTATGTTTCCTCTAGGTATTTCGAAAATATCACATAATAACCCCCTATCAAACCAGATTTCTTTTTCCTTTAACATAGGATGAAATTTCAATATTATTGTAAGTGAGATTGTTGTAGAACATTCTTACCCTACACCGGAATCCACTCATTCCTCTGGGTGACAAAATCGACCCACCCCAAATTTCTAAAATATCTTTTAATATTAATATTTTTCTCTTTCAAACTATCAAAATCTATAGGTTTGCAACCTAAAACCTTTCGATTGACAAACCCCTCATTATATTTTTTTTCTCATCCACTTCCTTTCTTAAAAATACATTGTCAAATGTAGGCCTATTAGTATGATTCTTGATTCTAGGCATTTTTCACACAAACTTAAAATAACTCAACCAAAATATCTCAATAGATTAAGCCTAAATCAAGATGCAACCAAAACCCTAGAAATTAGAGAAAACCCATATTTATTTTTGTGAGTAATGAGCCTCCTACACTCAGATCCAAGCCTTAGACGTTAGATTCAACCAAAAAAAATCTTCTAATCCAAGCCCAAATGAACTGATTTCGTGAGGTTTATGCTTGAACGAACTTGGGAGAGTTAGGGTTTTAGAGAAAAAAGGTTTTTAGTTTCGGATGAAATGAAATAAACAAGTGAGGGTATTTATATCCTGTAATGGTTAGTCGACAACCATCTTAGAGGCGGTCAACAGATGAATGCAGCGCGTCTCTCGATATTCCAACCTGATACTGTCAGTCGACTCATGAGTCGACTGTTCATTCTGAGCTATTTAATTTTGTGTAGTTAAACCTAATTTGATCAACTTAGCTCAATTTTTACCTCTTATTTTGATCCGCATATATTTTATAAAAAATATTTAATTACTCACACATTTAAACACACACACACACACACACACACACACACACACACACATGTATCACAAACATCTAAATTTCAAAAATGAACAGGCTTAGTCTCTCTAACAAAATTAATAAACTTAAACTTAAAGAAGTAGTATGTATACCTTTGGTGGATTACTAATTTTTGACTTGATATCCTTTGACTCCACCAATGCTTGATTTTTCACCTTAATTTCTTTCTTCTTAGGAATAGCAATTCTTTAATCTGATTCAGTAAGAACTTCTTTGCCTTTATTTGGTGCTTCATGCTGCTTTCGTACAACTTTGTAAATGAGATTTTTCTTGTTCTGGTATCTTGCCGTTTGTTGTGGATAAGCATTGTCAACTCTCACATATTGAGCTTGTTGCTTCTGTACTCCTGTATTTGGCATGTGCTGATTTTTCTTATTAAATACATTAAACCTCAGTTCCCTCTTTGGCAGGGCATATTCATTGTACCTTCTTGTCTGTTCAAATCTCCTTTTTGGCACGTAGTATTCATTGTACCTTTGTCTAAATCTCGGATTTGTATCTGCACCATAATTTTCTCTTTTTGGTATCTAGTTATTTCTAGACTCAACAGGGTAACCATGTAATAAATAACAAGAGTTGTCATAATGACCAAATTTACCACAATAAAAACACTTAATACTGTTAGCACGCCTCTTCGAATAATCAGTGTTTCGTACATGAGCATAATATTGTTTGCGATTTTGAGAAGCAACTTTAATAACTATTGGTTTTTCAATAGATTTAGTACTCTCAACATCCTTGAATTTATCCATTGCTTCTTTAAGCTCCTTTTGAGTCTTCTCAAGTAATCGTTCATTGGTGCTAACGTTTACCTGTAGACCAAAATTCTTTTTATGCATAAATTCAAGATCATTCTTAAGAATTTGGCACTCATTTTCAACAGAATGGATTTTCACATGAGCTCTATAAAGCTCACACCTTGTATTGTCCAATTCAATACTCAAGGCCTCATTCAAGGTTTCAAGATTTTTTTCTTTTAAATTCATTTTGTTGAAGATTATAAAAATTATTTTTCAAAACCTCAGTCTCATCCTCAAGAGACTCAATTTTATCACACAACTTACTAATTTCAGATAAAGCATTTTTGAACTCAACAGTTTCAAAATATTTGTCCAAATTCTTTTTCTTAAGAGATTTAACAGTACTAAACTTCTTACTTTCAAGAGTTGCAATTTTTTGCTCTAGTTTAAAATTCTTTTTTGCAAAACACACGTAAGAGCAATAAGTGTCTCAATATCCTTATCTGCATTCTCATCATAGCAAATTATATTAGTCTCACGATCAGAACAATGACTATTAGAAGAAGTAGAATTACTAGTAGTATATATAATTTCAGAATCAGGACACTCCATGTGATCGTGTTTAGCTATACTGTGAAGTATATTGAGTTAAAACTAGCTCTAATGATAATTGTTGGCCCAGTGAAATACCCAAGAGAGGAGGGGTTAATTGGATAATTAAAAATATCAGAGAAAAAAATACTTAATAACTCAAATAATTAATTTTAATCATAAATTAATTATTATCTTTATATTACAGTGGAATTATAAAATCAACTAGGTGCACACCAAATAACAAAAATAAATAAAGTAAAGATTCCAACACACCAAAATTTTTTACTGGTTCACCAATTTACTCTTGGCTAATCTAGTTCTTCGAGCCCCACAGAGAATTGCACCCATTAAACTCAAGATTCCTTTAAAGGTAGGAACTAAACCCTCACAAAAATTCTTTTACAAGCTCAGAAATCAACCTTTACAAATTTTTATTTTCACAAGCTAAGGAATAACCTCTACTTTTTATAGGCTCAAGAATAATTTAATTCTTTTTAACACAAAGGCTAAAGAATCAAAACCTCACAAAATACTCCAAATATCCTTTTACCCTATAAGGATTAAACCGTTACAAAATTCACACAAAATAATTCAATTCAGGAAGAATTACTACCTCAATCTCTTTACAGGAAGAGACTGAAATCAGCTACTCTTTGATTAAATACAACAAACAGTATTTAATCTATTTAATCTGCCACTCAACTTACTAATTTAAAAATTGACAAGTGATTTTTCTCACTCAGAGCTTCTACCATCCCAGATAAATTAAAACTCAATTAATATCCCAAAACTGGTGATAGAAAAGTAAGAAACTCAAAATCTGATTTTAAACAAAAATGGATAGCAGGTAATCAGATTAATTCAAGAAATTATTTTTAAAAAATATTTTTGAATAAAAAATTAGAAAACAATTTCTAAAGATCTAATTCCAAAAAATAATCAAGCAATACTAAATGGAAAGTAATTTGGAAAGATCTTACCCGGAATCCGTCGAAAAAATAATTAGAGCGATGTTACTTTAGAGTCGGTAACAACAATTATTCACAGCAAATGGTTCTCAAGAATGTCTCTTAGAAAAGCTCTCACAAAAACTCAGTATGGTTTCTCTTAGAAAATCTCAATATGATCTCTTGATCTCTTAATCTCTCTTGATGATATGAAAAACGCAGGTCTTTATAAATGAGATTAAAAATAACTCTCTAACGGCTAGTTCCCATTTATCATGACACTTAATTGCTCTTTTAGACCCCTTATATCATTAAGACTTCATTCTGGTTCAATTCACTTAATTATAGCTTTTAAATTTCTTAATTAAGTCCCCCAAATATTTCTTAATCACAATTAAGTAGAATAAAACAATTATATGTACCAAATTGAGAAATATTTAAACTTAATGAACCAAATCAATAGGCATAACATAATATGTGTAGCATATATTAAGTAAGATTAAATCCCTAAAATCTCTCTTGAATCCTAACTAAAAAATGGCTAGTAATGGCTACTTTCAGATTGAAATCCGAAATTTCATAATATCCTGAAACAGACACACCAGTCGACTGACCAAGATCAGTAGTCGACAGCTCGATTCAGGATGTAGCCAAGCCAAAGATTTCGTGCCTACCCGTCCACCTATCTGTTGACTTAGAGAGTTTCATTTCTCTTCACAAGTCGATCGCTCTATCGACTTATACATACAGAGAGTTCATTCTTAAGTACAGGTCGACCTACTTGTCGACCGAGAGATATAGAGAGTTTTTCGTCTTTGTCCAGTTAGCTTACCTGTCGACTTATGGATACTGGATCACTTTCTAAACTCGTTTTTAGTTTATTCTTGTTGACATTTTTGCCCCCTTAACCAATTTCTTTTCTTAGTTAGCTACACTAAATACTTAAATTCAATTTTAATTATTTCTTTTTCAATTACACATTGGAGCAAATAATTTATCTAATTGGAATCCTATTAAATACATACGTATTTATAAAAATTATTTAAAAATCTTTTTGCGTCGTGTGTGATCCTAATTAGGATATTAAGAGTTGAAATTTTAACCTGAGTTGTTTTTCCTAGATTCTTCAAATTCTTCAACCTCTTAATTCTTCATCATTTTTATCATTATATTTTCATCATTTGAAACTAATAAACTGAAACACTTAATCAAACCATTAGTTCTAAAAAAAAACATCAACCTTTAATTGTCCATCAAAATCTTAGGATCAACAATACCAATTTCATGGTGGATTTGGGAATCGATTAACTGAAATTCCATTTCCTATTTTGCTATTGTTGTTCCTCTAACATTCTTCCAATTAAAGGGTTTGAACGTATCATGATTCAAAACTGTAAAACAAAGATAACATAATTCAATGTTATCATAAACATGGAAGAAACTTAAGAAATGAGAATCTAGGTAATTCAAACCCAAACATGGGAAATAAAATATAGGTTTATCCAAATAATGGATGTGATGATGGAAGAGAATGTGGGTGTTGGTTCTGATGGCAGTAGTTTGCCACGACAGTCTTGGGTAGGAGAGGGTTCAACACTCCAATGGTTATGGTGGTGGTAGTGAGGTGCTGGTTTAGAGTGATGTGGTGGTATGAGGGAGTGCATCTAGAGAGACTGAGAGAGATGGAGAGATGTTATTGAGAGAGGGGGTCGACAAATATGGTTGTGGTGGTGGTAGGGTGGCATCGTTCTACACGTCAATTGAGAGAGTGAGAGACAAAGAGAGATAAAATGTACTTGGGTGTGATGATGACGATGGAATTGATGATGTGGTGATGGTGATGGAAGAACGACTGCATGATGATGGTCATGGAATGACGATGGCGGAGGAAGAGAAGAGTAAAGAAGGGTCTGAAAATTACAGAATTGAGTAAGAGAGTTTGTCGGGAGGGTTTGGCCAGAGGGGAGCGGTGGTGAGAAAGTAAGGTTGAGATTGAGGAGCCTATTGTTAATTGATATAGGGAGAGTTAGAGTGGGAGAAATAAATGAAATATGAATAAAAAACCCTGTGCCACCGAACGTGCCTTGAACCTTTCATCTTTATGATTTAGAATCTTCTAGTCCTTAGGATGTTTGACAAGCTCTAAAGTATGATTCTTGTGAAGAGATTCAATCTCCCTATTGATGGATATGTTCCATTTTTTCTAATATTTGCACTCCTAATAGATTTGTGGTAGGTCGTTGGCTTTTGCATCTCAATACTTTTAGCTATACTTATTGCATTTACAACATAGTCATCATATCTCTGAGGTGGATTAATGTGCCTCCTCTTCATCATCTTGCTCTTCCTGCACATCTTCTTGCAATCTGTCTTTCAAGTTCTGTAAAGCTTTTATTTCAAGCTTCACTTGTCTACCGACACCGTAATCTATTTCAACATCTTGTCTCTTTTCCTTTATTTTCAATATAGCAGACTCATCAAAGGTCACATCCATGCTAATAAAACACTTGGGTGGTTTCAAAGAAGGGAACCACAACTTGTACTTTTTCACCTCATCTGCATGCCCTAGAAATTTGCACTTCTTTGCTCTCAGCTCAAATTTACCGTCATAAATATGAGCAGAAGCAGGAAAATCAAATACTTTTAACTCAGAGTATTTTGCAGGAGATCTGGACCGTACTTCTTCAGTATTCTTATAGTTAATTACTGTCAATGAAGAATAGGTAAATTAAGTAACAAACTATGTTAACAGCTTTATTCAAACTTCTTGGGTAAGCCTGCATTCGAAAGCATGCACCGAGCTTTCTCCAATAGAGCCCCATTCATACTTTCTGCAACCCCATTCTATTGTGGTGTATGTCAAACTGTGTGGTGTCTCACAATTCTTTCTTTCTTGCAGAACTCATTGAAATAATCTTCGCAGAATTCCAAGCCATTATTAGTTCTCAAGAATTGGATCTGTTTTTCAATCTGCTTCTCGATCATAGCCTTGCATTGTTTGAACTGATCAAAAACTTTATTCTTGTTCTTTAATATGTATATATAGACCTTTCAAGAGTAATCTTCAATAAAGATCAATGTGTATCATCAACTACCAATTGACGAAACTTGTGAGGGACCCCAAAGATCTAAATGGATATAATCCGGAGTACCTTTGGTTCTATGATCAATTGTTGATTCTAAGATTTTGATGGATAATTAAATGTTGATATTTTTGGTGGAACTAACGATTTTATTGAGTGTTTCAGTTTATTAGTTCCACTGATGAAAATGATCGTGAAGATATTGTGGCAATGCTAAAGATGATGGAAGATTAAGAGTTTGAAGAAATTGAAGAACCTAGGGAAAACAACTCAGGTTAAATTCTAACTCTTAATGTATCCCGGTTATGATCACACACGACACAAAATACTTTTCAAAATTATGTGTGTTTTTTATAGGATCCTAATTAGTTAAATTATTTGCTTCTATGTGTCATTGAAAAATAAATGAAGATAATTGATTAAAATTGAACTTAAGTATTTAGTGGAGCTAACTAAGAAAATAAATCATTTAAATGAGTGAAAACGTCGATAAAATTGGATTTAAATCGAATTCAGGAGAGGATTCCAGAATCTCTCAGTCGACAAGTAAGTCGACCGGTGATTAATGAATGAAGTTGTTGAATCTCTCGGTCAACAAGTAGGTCGACCTGAGCTTATAACAAGAAGTCTCTGAATCTCTAGGCCGACAGGTGAGTCGACCTGGGATCAGAGAATGAACTCTTTGAATCTTTAAGTCGACAGATAGGTCGACTTATGAAACTTTCTAAATCGTCCAGTCGACAGGTGATGGATGGGAAGTCGACCAATGGGTGAAGAGATTTTGGCTTGGCTATATCCTGAATTGGGCAGTCGACCGATAGGTCTTGGCCGGTCGATAGATGGAGCTGTTTTAGGATTTATGGAATTTCGAATTTTATTCAAAAAGTAGCCGTTACTAGCCGTTTTATGGTTAAGATATGTGAGATGTCTTAGGGATCTTATATGTTTTGAGTTATTTAATTATCCCTATAGATATGGTTCAAGTAGTTTTGATATTTCTCAATTTGGTACATATAATTCTTTCAATCTTATCTTATTGAGACTGTATAAAAATTTGAGGGACTTAATTGAATATTTTAAGAGATATTTTAATTGAGTTATACCAGGAATGAATCATTATGATATAGAGGGTCTATTGGTGTAATTAAGTGTCATGATTTATGGGAACTAACCGTTATAGGACTTATTTTAAGAGGCTTTAAATAGACCTACAGATTTAACATAAATTAAGAAGATATCAAGAGAATCCAAACTATTCTGAGTTATTTAGCTTTCGTGCTTTCTAAGAGGAATTATACTGAGTGAATTGTGAGATATTTTCTGAGAGTTGTTCTTGAGAAATATTTGCTGTGGATTATTGCGACTACCGATATGAAGTTTCACTGCTATTCTAATCATTAATTTTCTAGTGGAATCTTGATGAGATTTTTCCAAATTACTTACTATTATTTGTTGCTTGTTTATATTATTTATTATTTGGATTTTGATATTTGAAATTGTTTTCCAGATTTTTTATTGAAAATTATTTTTGAAACAATTTATTGAGAAAATCTGATTATGCGCTTAATTGCTTGCTACCCATATTTATTTATCAGATTTTAAAATTCTCACTTTTCTATCATTAGTATCGAGACATTAATTGAGTTTGAATTTATCTGGGGTATAGAAGTTCCGAGTGGGAAAATCACTTATCAATTGTTTGTAATTGGTGAGTTGAGTGTCAGATTAGATACTACTGGGAGTGTCTAATCAAGGGTAGCTGATTTCAATCTCTTATGGTAAAGAGATTGAGGTTTTGATCTTTGCCTAGAGTATAAAAAGATTAGGTGATAATTCTTCCTTGATTGAATTTGTGAGTGAATTGTAACGGTTCAATATTTACCGGGTAAAAGGATATTTGGAGCGTATTTATGTGAGGTTTAATTCTTGAGCCTAAAGTATAAAAAGAATTAAGTCATGATTCTCCCTGTAATAGAATTAGGTTAATCTTTCGCCTGATAAAAGAGGTTATTTTTTAGCTTGTGAAAAAGAATTGTAAATGTTGATTCTGAGCCTGTGAAAAGAATCGTTGTGAGGCTTTGGTTCCTACCTTTAAATAAATCTTGAGTTTGATGGGTGCGACACTCCATGGAGCTCAGGGGATTGGATTAACCAAGAGTAGCTTGGTGAACCATTATAAATTTCTGTGTGCTGTATTATTTATATTGTTTATATTTTGCTGTTTGAGTGTGCACTTAGTTGATAATACATAATCCGTTGTTATAAAAGATAATAATTATTTTTAGGATAAAATTAATTATTTGATTTTTGAAGTGTTATATTATGATATTTTTTAATACTATCCAATTCACCCCCCTCTTGGGTAGCTCATTGGTCCAACATCAGTCTTTCTAAATTTCTTCCTGTACTATTTTCTGAATACATAGTGCTAACAGAAATCCAATTTGTCAGTCTTTTGTCCATCCAACAAGCCTTGCTTGCTAAGCACCTCTAGAGCTCATTCCCTCATATGGCCTAATTGCATATGTCAAAACTTTGTAGTATCTTTCTCTAAATATCATGAAGGTGTAGTCACAATAGCACCTATCACAGTACTTCCTTGGAGTAAATAAAGACTTTTCTTCTTGATTATTTTCATCACGACAAGTGCACCTTTGGAAATTCTTACAATTCTACCTCCAGCTTTGTACTACCACCAATGGAGTTGGGTGTTCCCAAGCAAATCAAATTCTTCCTCAATACTGGAACGTGTCTAACATTTGAGAGCGTTCTCACAATGCCGTCAAACATTCTAATCTGGATAGTTCCTATTCCAACAAACTTGCAGGCTGTATTGTTTCCCATCAAGACTTTACTATCGTTGATTTGTTTGTAGGTAGTATACCAATCCTTCTTCGGACACGTATGATGAGAAACTTGAGTTTAGAATCCCCTTGTCTCAATAGATTCAAACTGTAAAATTAAGAGGATCTCCATCGAAAAAGGTTTCTTCCATAATACAACATCTCCATGTCTTGAGTCCATTTTCCTCTTTCTTTTCACTCTAGACAATCTTTCTTGATGTGCCCTTCCTTGTGACAACTATAATACTTGATTTTTTTAGGATTTTATTTTGACCTAGATTTTCCTTTGTTGCTTGAAGCATTTGTCGACGTTTTCTCTCTTGCGAATAAACCTTTGCTAAAGCTTCCATCTCTATTCGATAACCCTTTTTATTCAACTCCTTGGTGTTAAAGGTTGCTTTAATTTCCTCCATAGAGATCGTATCATTATCGCACGTCATTGTATCGATAAAGTGCTTATATGAGGATAGCAATGAACACAATAGAACAATTGCTTGATCTTCATCGTCCACCTTAACATCAATATTTTTTAAATCAACAATGATTTTATTGAATTCATCAAGGTGGTCGTAGAATGGTATACCTTCATTCATCCGCAGTGTGTATAATAGATATTAAGATACAAGCGTTTTGTCAGAGGCTTCGTTATGTACAAACTTTTCAGCTTTAGCCATAGTTCGGTAGCTGAAGTTTAATTTATAAACTCCTGCAGTACTCCGTCACTCAGATATAATAAAATTGCACAATATATTTTCTCTATCAAATCATCCTTGTCGGTGTTTGACATCAAGTCGGGTAAACACATTTTGCTTTTCAGTGCTCTATAAAGCTCCTGCTATACTAGAAAAACGTGCATGTTGATACACCATATGCTGAAATCATTATTGCCATCGAAATTTACACTTAAAAGTTTTCCTCCATTGAAAAATTTCATATCTATGTCCCCACTTTTCGAGGAGTCCAGTACAATGGCACCGACAAATAATACTGTATGAATAGTACTGACCTAGCTCTTAATACTAGCTTGTTGTGACAAATTACTAATTAGATGCTAAATCAGTAATAATTTTTACAAGAATAAAAATAAGCACACATAATTAAACACATGATATTTACGTGGTTCATCAATTTGTCTACACCCATGGGCTAGACCAAAACTTTTATTGATAGAGAACATAGTGTTACTATACAAGTTAGACACTCAAATTTATCCCAAACAACCTAAGCCCTTAAATCCTTGTACAACCTCTCTCAACTACATTTTCTCTTCACCCAAAGTACCTTACAAAAATTACAAGAAAGCTCTCTAACCTTTTTTCTCACTAAGAATACTTTCTATCAAGATAAGATGATTTTCTTTAGAAAAGGCTCCTCTTATTTAAGTGAAGGAAGTTGATTTCAACCACACAACTTTCTCCTAACCAAATTACTCTTATCTAACAACTTACAACTTCCACCTAACACAATTATGACAAAAAATCATAATTGCTAAGTGGTTGAGGCCACTCATATCAATTACTCACAAAAAGAGTATATGTTTACGGTCCTGTTTTACATACTTCACAATTTTAATGAAAATTATTTGAGGTTTAAGTATGGTTAGGCATAACAATGTATGCCTAGAGTGATATTTTTTATTCTCCGCCCCCATGTTTTGAGATGACAAAGGGGGAGAAGTTGATGTTTAATGAATTAGTTGATGTTTAGGGATTTGTTCGCCTAAGCATTGCATTGATTAGAGAGAGACGTTGTTAAGGGTTTATGTTGAATATCATTATGGTTTAGTGGGGCTTATATAGAATATCTTTATCATTGTTTACGTATGTTTTCATATCTATGCTTAAATGAGTTTAAACACCTGTCCTTGGATTTAGGGGGAGCGTGGTTACATTTTTTTATTGAAGAAAACATCAATATTAATTGTCATCATCAAAAAAGGGATATTGTTAAATCTAAAGTTTTGATGAACAATTAAATAAGGATGTTTTTGGTCGAACTAATGGTTTTATCAAGTGTTTTAGATTTATAGTTCCATGCATGTTATTAAGAAGAAGACCTCAAGAAGATAACATAAAAAGGGTGAAAGATGAACGTAATGAAGATGTGATGAGTTTTGAAGATCTTGAAGAAAAATAGGTGAAAACAACTCTCTACTTATATACTCTTAATGCAACTCGAACTAAGATCACAAATGACACTTTAAATGAGTTAATTATATGCGTGTCATGATAAGAAGTAATAAGTTCAAGATCCTAAAATGAGATATTGTATGTGCTTCTTATGTTAAATGAAATTAATAATTGACCTAATTGGAAAATATGTTTTAAAGTATAAAAAGATGAATTTTTGGGTCAATTTGGTCAACTGAGAAAAGCAATCGGTCAACCAAATCAAATAGTGAGTTTTGGAGTTAAAATATAGTGCTACTGATCCAGTCGGTCAACCAAATAAAATTGGTTGGTTAACCATTTGAAACAGTAGTTGAATTGGAGAAAGAAGTGAGCATACTGATCCAATCCATCAACTGAATGAAGAGGGTCGATCAACTATTTGAGTCAGTAGGTGAATTGAAGGGAAAATGGATCACTCTGATCCAATCGATCAACCAATTAGAAGGGATCGGTCAACCGCCCTACTTTAATCCAATTGTTCAATATGGAGTTGGACAGGTCGGTCAACCGACCTGTAAAAGTCTATCAGTCGACCGAGTCAGTTGAGATTTTGGGAGATTTGGTCTCATGGTAAAAAAAAACTATCCGTTTTTTCTGATTCCAAGAGAGCCATTTGGGGGATTTGAACCTAATGGATATATTATCAACCTATTATGTTATCCCTATTGATTTGATCCATATATTTTGAGATTCTCCTAATTTAAATGGTTTAATACTTCCTATCTCTATAGTTTTAAATTGAGAACAGTTTTATGGACTTATATGAGAGAATTGAAAGTTATTTTTAAGTGAAATACACCTAAAATGAAAGGTTATCATATATGGGGTCTAAGAGTATTATTAAGTGGCATATCTTTGTGAAACTAGCTGTTGGAAGGCTTGATAGACATGCGGGAATTGGGTTGAGTACATCAAGAACACTAGCTTTGAACTTTTATAAGAGTGATATTATCATAGAGATTTCTATGAGAGATAATATTCAAGTTCTTAATCTAAAGCACTTGCTGTTTGGCGTTACCGACTTGTGTTCTACTTGCGATATCATCATTATCTTCGATGTTTTCTGGGTGAGATCCATCAAAGCTTTATTACTAGCTTTAAAGTTATATTTATATTGATTTCTTGGTGATAGGTGTGATCCACCTACGTATTTTCAAACTGAATTAAGTTAGTTTTTGAGCGTTTATATAGTATTTTATTATGTTTTAATTAGTTTTCATACTCTTTGTATAAATCAGGTGTGTGGAGCAAAAAGATAGGATACTGGAGCGAAAACAATGAGATCGAACCAAAAGCGATCGAAGAACGGTGGAAAAACAAGCTCGGAGGTAAAATTGTGAAACAAGCCTACCGTTGCAGCGGTGAAGAAGCTGAGAAAGGCAAATGTTACTGATGGACCACTGCCTAGGCAGAGAATTCCACCGCCTAGGAAGAAATCCAACAGAGACTTTTCCACGTCCACCGCTGTCTTCATCGCCACAGCAGTCACCAAACCAACCTATCTCCGCCTAGGCGGAGAGCCTCTACACAGCCTTGATATTTATTTAAATATTTTGAGATATTTTATCTATAAATTCCATACCTTCTCCCCCTATCTTGGACCCCTAGCCATTTGGGCACCTTAAGCTATATTTAGGCTAGGGTTTAGGAGTTTTAGAGGTGAAACTTACATCCTAAAGTGGAGAAGACAGCGAATCGATTGTTGAGAGTTCTTAGCGGTTTATCTTTGGACGAGGCTAAGTTCTTCGGTTGTTTTTCTTTATTTCTTTATCTTAGGATCTTGTGAGTATGTTTAGCTTGTTATTTCATTGTAAATGCGGCTATGGCCTTAGCTAAACATGGATTGTATAGGGATTAACATATAATTTATAAATACGTTGTTTGGATGATTTTGGTGTTTCGTTTGTGATTGTTCTTTGTAGTTTGATTGTATTTATCGTATTGTTTGTTTATCATACTTAAATAGATAAATAGAGAATATGGGGTTGTGACAAACCCCGGATTCAGATTAGGGTAAACAAATGTCACGGTTCTATAACTCGGTCAAGGTTTGAATCGTGGACAATCGATGATATTGGGACAAGACTCACATGACCTAGGGTCGTTAAGACGTTGAGAGGTATTTTTTCATTGACTCGAAGTTGTGTTATATCCCTCGTCTTACAATCGGGAGAGGTAGCGAGTGAGTTTTAGAACGGAGATTGTCGATAGGGTAAATACAATGCACAATCCAATGACCCGGTTGGGAGTTGGATTGGGTGCAATCAATGATGCTGGGCAAGACTTACATCACCTAGGGTTGTTAAGATGTTGAGGGGGACTTCTTCATTGACTCAAAGTCATGTATTCCCCCGTCTTACACTTGGAAGAGGTGGCGGTGGAGTTTACGTACCGAGATTGTCAAATAGGTTGAATACCGTAAATGTGAGTAAATCGAGATCGAATACATATTTGTAAACACATTAATCCCTAGGCAATTCTTCACTCTAAAACATATTAGTATATTAGTGTAGTTAATTTAAGATATATTAGTATTAGTTTAATTAATTAAATACATTTGTTTTTCGCCTAGATAAAGTTAGGTCACGACAAACGCGGTATTCGATAGTAATGACACCAATCCCTGTGGATACGATAACCCAATCTTAACGATCATACTATACTAAAACTTAGACCTCGTATACTTGTGAGTGTAAGTAGTGGCGTTATTTCTATGCGCCACCACTTGGTTTAGGATTACTTACAAAATAGTTTTGAACTTAAAAGCTTGAAAATATTTTTAAACAATTTTTGTCTGTTTATCCAATTATGTGCTAAGTTTGTGCTACCCATTTTATTTATTAATCAGATTTTAATTGCCTCACATTCTATCTATCATATAGTAATTATTCACGACATTAATCGAGTATATTTATATTGAAGTGGTAGAGAATTTCCTTGTGGAAAAAAACTTACATATTTTTGTATTTGTGAGTTGGAACAGATTAGACACGTTTGGGACGGTGTCGAGTCAGGGTAGCTACATTTCGTTCTCTTTCATATGAAAAATATTAGAGTTTGATCTTTATCTAGCAAAAATGTTAGGTTATTCTTTTCTCTTGAAAATAATTAGGTTTTGAGTCGCCCTGTAATAGAAATGAGTGATTGTAAAGGTTTTTTCTTAAACCTAAGAAAATAATTAGTGTAAAAGTGTGAGGGAGTGTTAGGTTTGATATTTAGCCTGTTAAAAGGATTAGGTTTTGATTCTTTATGTAATAGAATTAGGTTAATCTTGAGTTTGGTAAAAGGATAAGCTTCTTCTTGAGCCTGTGTAACGGATAATTGTAAAGGTTAATTATGAGTCTGTGAAAAAAAAATCAAGATTGTAGGGGTTTGGTTCCACCTAGTAAAGGAATCATGGATTTAGTGGATTTCGAATCTTCGTGGAGCTCGGGGGACTAGATGTAGGTAAGAGTAGTTTGTCAAATTAAGATATATCGTTGTGTACTGCATTGATTATTTCATATATTGTTTTTTGGTTTGCATTTAGAAGTAAACACATTTCCGTTGCGTATAAAGATAATAATTGATTTGGGGAAATTAATTATTTGTGTTTAAGTATTTGAATTAATTGTTTAAATTTAGTAATTATCTAATTCACCCCTCCTCTTAGGTACCTCTTTGGGCCAACACGGGCTTTATTAAAATAAGCCCATTAAGGCATTATACATGTTCATGCAACAATGAACGAAAAAGTAAATATATATAAGAAGCAAGACTTCACATGCATGGCAGTAGCTTATGTGTGAAAAAAAGTAAAAAAGGTCACAAGGCAGCTTAAGGTCAGTAGCCGGCTGCTTAGATAGAGAAAAAGAAAGAGAAAAGAAAGAACGACTCTTCAACTTGACGATCCCACGGTAATTCAGATTCTGATTGGACTGAAACTTCAGGAGTTTTTTTTTTGGCATCAAATATTTCATTTCCATCGATCTTCATCTTCGATAACTCTCTTCAAATTGGTGATTTAGTATTCCTTTCTAAACCCGTGTTTGTTGTTTCTTATTGTATCCATCATTTTGGGTGATGTTTATATGGTGATCCAAGAGTTTTTCTCTTGAAGGTGTGAACCATTGTAATTCCATTATTTTGTGGTAGTGAAAGTTGAGATCAAACTTCGGTGCAGTGGTTTTTTCCCGCCTTGGGGTTTTCCATATAAAAATCGTTTCTCCCACTTTATTTGTTATTTATTTTTATCTTGGTTAATATTTTTGGGTATTAAAATCGGTTTTCAAATTTTAATCACATAAAGAGGGAAAATAAAATTTAAGTAATTATTGAATTTTTCCAACAAAGTGTTATCAAGAACTTCAGGTTATTAGGAAAAAATGTATTTGTGTGATTTAAAATGGAAGATAGTGGTGGGGCAATGGAAAAATTGACATCAACCAATTATACTATTTGGAAATCTAGAATGATAGATATTCTTTATTGCAAGGATTGGTATTTGCCTTTTGTACGACGTAGCATTTGTTACGCGCTCGTGTATTGACTACTCGCAAGTGCACGAGGTCCAGTTTTAATATAGTAGATCTTTAAGATTGGATATCGTTCTCAAAGGGATGGGTTAAATAATTGAATATTGCAATTTGCATAGTCTCATATTATATAGACGGTTCAAGAATTATTTTAAAATAAAACTAATTAAAACTAAGCTAAACTACAATTAGTGGGTTAATCCTAACTAAGTTGATTACCTAGAGATTGATTTCGTTCACTTAATACATGTTTGATTTCGTTTAGTTCACAATAACGGAGTTTAGGTATCTGACAATCTCGGTTCGTTAACTTACTCGTCACCTCTCTCAAGTGTAAGACGAGTGAATACGTGATTTCGCGTCAACGAAGAGATCATCCTCAACGTCTTAATGACGCTAGGTCACGTGAGTCTTGCTCCAACATCATCGATTTCACACTTACTAACGCCCTCCCGGGTTGTTAGATCGTAACAATGTGTTTACCTTAGTCCGAATCCAGGTTTACCTCTTCTGTGCGTCAAATCCCATTTTCTCAAATCCAACCCTAATACCTTAACAAGTATATTAAAGTTTTCATAAAATGATAAACACAATCGAAATTAAAAGCAAACAACCGTTAAAGAAACATATATTTCATCAAACTAGTATTTACATAACTAGATCGATCCCAAGCAACTATTATCTAATCTAACATGATCTTGTCCATTGGAACTACAAACCAAGTGGTATTCATCATCATTTACAATAAAACATTAAGTTACAAAGAGAGAAATAAAGAGAGAAAGATCAAATCTTAAAGTGGAGTGGTTTCCACTTTCGCCGAAGATCGATTTGCTAATGTTTCCTCTTCTCTGGATGATGATTCTCCTTTTTGATCTCTTCAAGATTGGCCAAGGATCAAGATCCTAAGGTTTGGGATGTCCAAGCATCCAAGAGCTTCAATGGAAATGGGGGAATGGGTATTTATAGGTGCAAGGTTTCAAAATATCTGAAAATATCTATTTTGCTGTACAGAGATCACCGCCTAGGCGGTGGGTATGTCGGTTAACATTCTGATCGCTCACCGCCTAGGCGGTGAGTAAGTCAGTTCAACCTTCACTGTAGCGGTAGAGATGAGCACTACGGCAGTAGAACAGCCCCAACTTCTACGTACTTTCACCACCTAGGCGGTGGGACTTGTGTATTTTCAGCATTTCTGTATTCTCACCGCCTCGGCGATGGCCTGACCGTTGCGGCGGTAGATCTTGTGATCTTGAAACCTTGTTTCTTCAACGTTTCTTTATCATTTTCCCACCGTTTTTGCTCATTTGTCTCTTATTTGCGTCCCTACACTTGAATTAACTAAAAACAAACTAAAATGCAATTAAATATTAATAAAACACTCGAAAACTACCAAATTCGATTTAGAAGTAGATATGTATTTTACAACTATCAAATACCCCCAAACTTGAAATTTTGTTAGTCCTCGAGTAAAACACTCTAACACTAAATTAAACTAAGTACACTAATTAACTAACAACTAATTTAAAAATGAAAAACTTTAACAAAGATGAAGTATACACATGCGAGTTGCAAATTCAATCGAAGAGACCAAGTTGGTCCTCCCTCAACATCCCTCAATCTGATCAAGTTCAAGAAATAATACACACCAAGTGGTGTTATAGAATTTCAACACTTAATATCAATAAAAACCATTCTAGATCCATTTGAAATGTGTGTGTGTGTGAGCTCAAATGTATAACTAACCAAACTCTAGATTGGATCATTCAGTAAACAAGCTCATGACTTAAACCTTAAAGGATTCAGGAAAACCATATGCTTGACTGCGCTCGACTATCCACTAATGTAGGTTCAGACATTCTTAGAGATCAATAGGGCTTGGTTTGGCTTTGGAGAACGACCAAGAGTATCACAGGAATAGAAAACAGAAAATCGTTAAGATTAAACAATACCCGAGGCACAAACGCTTGTCGATATCTCTCTCTCGTAACCCCTAAACTTTGAAAATACAATCCTGAACAAGAATTTAAGAACGCTATATTCACTTGTGAATGAAAATAAAACTATATTCACATAGTTTTTTTTTTTTTTTACCACATTGTCACACCCCCAAACTTATTCGAAGTTGTACAATTTTAGGGGCATGCAAAAAAAAATGACAAGTGAATACATTAATACTGAACCAATAACAATTCGTCTGAAACCCTAATCACTCACTTCAAGTCAACATTAGTCTATGCTACTTGATTTCACTCAATTTTGACTTTTAGGCTTTGCGACAATAGTTTGGAAAAATTTAATTGGATAGAGTATTGAAACGTGTTCAGAATTAAAAAGATTATCAGCTTCGACAGGGGAATGGGGGAATAAATTTTTCAGGTTAGCTTCAAAAGGTTCAAGCGATAAAAGTGAAGGCCTAAATCATGCCTCCAAAATTACCTTACCTAGGATTTTGCCTCAAGTCTACCCCAAATCAAGTTCTAGATTCCTCTTTTCTGTCATAAACTTATTACTGAATAATCAACGTTAATTCATTCAAATAATTATACACTGATTCCATGTGATCGTGCGATTTTAGGATCAAAATAATTTTTACCTAATCGACATGCTAAGCATACAAAACACACATGACTAGCATTATCCTCGACCTCGATATACGATTGAGAGATAATTTTCATCATCGGGAAACGGCCCTAGACAAATTCAACAACTCATCACGCATATACGACTTTATACATACACAATACTATATTAAATCTAAATACTAACATACATAAACTAAACTAAGCATTTAACATGTACAAACTTGAAAATTAAAATAAAGCTTAACTAAAAATTAAAGTTTTACATACAAAAAATATTTTCATCCTTCACATCTTTCTTTAACAACACAAAACGTGATGTACATTCAACCCAAACTTAAAAACAGGCAGTGCCTACACTGTCTAGGCAGCGAACCCAACAATAATTTATAGCAATGACAAGTAAAATTGGGTGCTGACATATACCTAGGGGCTAAGACGTAAAAATCTCACCCCTACTATTCGATGGGAGGGAATTTATCGCCACCACTATCATGTCGGAATGGAAATTGTGGCGGTTGCAAGAGGTGCGGCGGCACATGCGGCATAGGTGGATAAACACTCATGTCAATGCCGAAGCGCGTGCCAAAAAGACGTTGGATTTGATTTTGCGCACACACTAATCACAACATTTCAACAAAATATGAACAAAGTAGCATGCAATTTTGTTTCACACAATTTAACAATCCATAGAAACTTAGTTTATCACCAAAAATCAAGCCAAAATCCCGTAGTTATGAAGAAAATCCCAAAAATGGGGTTGAAATTAATTTTTGGTGGATGATTTAGAGTGAAAATCACAAATTTTGTAAATGAAAGGATGAATTTGGGGGTTGGAAATGGTTTGGGAGGATGAAAATAGAGAGATTTTGGAGTTTTAGAGGTGGTTGTGGTGTTTTTGTATAGCAGGATCGTTTTAATCAAACAAAGGCCTCACCGCCGCGGTGGTGGGAATCATCGCCGTAGTAGTGTGATTGCCTTTTTAAAACCAAAACCTTCTATCGTGTCACCGCCTAGGTGGTGGGAATCACTGCCTTGGCGGTGAAGCGCCTTTTTCAAAAACTTACATTCTGTTCTGTTACCGCCTCGGTGGTGAGGCATTTATGCTGAAAACTTGACATCCTGTATTTTTAGCTCCGCGACGGTGTGTCCAGCACTGTGGCGGTAAGCTTGCTGTTGGATTTTCATTTTGTTTTCTTTAAGTTTTCACACAACGGCTCCACACCATGCGTTTCAACTTCACTTGTTCAATGTTTTTAAGTGCATAACACGTCTTTGATTATCCTCACTCCCTAATTTACCTCTAAACACGCTCCAAGACCATTCCAGCCTCCAAAAAATAAATAATAGCAAAAATAGGGTAAAAATTGATACTCTCGGTTTTGGATCTAAAAATGTGACTTGCTTGATTTAACGTCCCTAGCTAGACTTGGTGGAGCATTTTTTACCAAAATCCCTCATAGACAAGGAATTTGGGATAGAATGCTCTGTTAGATCACATTCATGGCTTTGAGGTTGGATTCTTCTCTCTTTCCTTAACCTTTTCAACGTACGCTCAATCTCCAGATCAAGAGCCAAGAATTTCAACTCCTTCTTCGTTGCACGCACTGTTTGATCACAACAAATTAAACAAAAAAAAAATTAAAATAAAATAAAACAAAAGAATTGTCTTGATTAATATTCAACTACTTAGTCGCAATATTAATTCTACATATTCAACACCATCCCCGGCAACGGTGCCGAAAACTTGTACGACGTAGCATTTGTTACGCACTCGCGTATTAACTACTCACAAGTGCACGAGGTCCAATTTTAATATAGTGGATCTTTAAGATCGGATATCGTTCCCACAGGGACAGGTTGAATAATTGAATACCGCAATTTTCATAATTTTATATTATCCAGACGGTTTAAGAATTAGTTTAAAATAAAATTAATTAAAGCTAAGCTAAACTACAATTAGTGGGTTAATCCTAACTAAATTTATTTCCTAGGGATTGATTTCGTCCACTTAATACATTTTTGATTTCGTTTAGTTAACAATAACGGAGTTTAGGTATTCAACAATCTCGGTTAGTAAACTCACTCGCCACCTCTCCCGAGTGTAAAACGAGTGAATACGTGATTTCGCGTAAATGAAGAGATCCCCCTCAATGTCTTAACGATGCTAGTCCACATGAGTCTTGCCCCAACGTCATTGATTACACACTTACTAACGCCCTCCCGGGTCGTTAGATCGTAACGATGTGTTTATCCTAATCCGAATCCAGGGTTACCTCTTCCGAGTGTCAAATCCCATATTCTCAAATCCAAATCTAATACCTTAACAAGCATATTAAAGTTGTCATAAAATGATAAATACAATCGGAATTAAAAGTAAACAACTGTTAAAGAAACATATATTTAATCAAACTAGTATTTACACAACTACATCGATCCCTAGCTAATATTTATCTAATCTAACATGATCTTGGACATTGGAACTACAAACCAATAGGTATTCATCATCAATTACAAAAAACCATTAAGTTACAAAGAGAAAAACAAAGAGAGAAAGATCAAATCTTAAAGTGGAGAGGTTTCCACTTTCACTGAAGATCGATCCGCCAATGTTTCCTCTTCTCTGGATGATAATTATCCTCTTTTAACTCTTCAATATTGTCCAAGGATCAAGCTCCTAAGGTTGGAGACATCCAAACATCCAAGAGCTTCAATGGAAATGGGGGAATAGGTATTTATAGGTGTAAGGCTTGAAAATATCTGAAAATATCTATTTTGCTGTGCAGAGGTCACCGCCTAGGCGATGGGTATGTCAATTAACATTCTGATTGCTCACCGCCTCAGCGGTGAGTAAGTTTGTTCAACCTTCGCTGCAGCGGTGGAAATGAGCACTGCGGTGGTGGAACAGCTCCAACTTCTCTATACTTTCACTGCCTAGGCGGTGGGACTTGTGTATTTTTAGCATTTCCACATTCTCACCGCCACGGCAATGGCCTGACCGCTGTGGCGGTGGTACTTGTGATCTTAAAACCTTGTTTCTTTAACGTTTCTTCATCGTTTTTCCACCGTTTTCGCTCGTTTGTCTGTTGTTTGCGTCCCTACACCTGAATTAACTAAAAACAAACTAAAATTCAATTAAATATAAATAAAACACTCGAAAACTACCAAATTTGATTTAAAAGTAGATAGGTATTTTACACCTATCACCTTTAAAATGTGATATAGGTAAACCAAATGACAAAAGTAATGAACAATGGGAGATAATGTAAAGAAAAATAGTTGCTTAAATTCATCAATGGATTAATCAGAGTGTGTACCATGATGTTATTAATGAAATCAAAGTTGATGAATTGTGGGAAAAAAATGCAGTCCTTGTACGAGCGAAAAATTGGATTAAATAAGACTAAATTGATTAAGAAAATTGTTAGCTTTACCTATAGGAATGGGCTAAATATAGTTGATCGCGTGAGTAATTTTCAAGGCCTTATTAATCAGTTGATTATTATGAAACTTGTTTTGGAAGATGAAGTGTAAGCATTACTACTTCTTAGCACATTACCTGACAGTTAAAAAATGCTCAGAATATCACTTAGTAATTTGGCACTAGATGAAACGTTGATGATAGATATGGTTAATGACAGTGTCAATAATAAAGAGGTAGAGAGGAAAGAGTAGGGCTCCTCCTCAGAGGTGTAGGCAGTGGTTACTGAAAACCAAAAAAGACAGGGGAAAAGTGATAGGTTTAAAATACCTATTTATTTCCAAGCCGAATTTACCAGTTTTCGAGTGTTTTATTAATATTTTAATTATGTTTTAGTTATTTTTATATAATTCAGGTGTAGAGACGTAAACAATTGACAAACCGAGCGAAACGGTGGGAAAAAAGGTAAAGAAAAGATGAAAAAATTGAGGTTTCAAGACTAGCTGAAATTCGCCTTGGCGAAGAAACCATCGCCTAGTCAGAATTCCATCAGAAGGTTGGAGTGCTGAAGTGCTGAAATCCACCTAGGTGAAGAAACCACCGCCTAGGTACAATTCCATCAAAAAGTTGAGTGCTGAAATTTGCCTAGGCGAAGAAACCACCGCCTAGGCGGAATTCAGTCAGTGAGTTGAACTACAGCCATCCGCCTGGGCGAAGAAACTACTGCCTAAGCAAAAATCAATCAGAATGAAAGAAGTTATTCCTCTTCCTAGGCGAAGAAACCACCGCCTAGGCGAATTTCTAACCGACTTAACCTCTGCCTAGGCAAAGAAACTACCGCCTAGGCAAAATTCTCAAAATAGGGGAAAATATCTTTTTAGATATTTTTGAAACCTTAGGCCTATATATACCCCTTTCTCATGTCTAAAAGAGTTAGTTAAGCATCCCTAACCCTAATATAGAGTTCTTAAGCTATCTTTGAGAGATCAAGGAGAAGATTCATCATTTGGGCAAAGAGGAATCATTTGTGGAGCGATTAATAGCGATAGTTGACCGTTCCATTCTACGATTTGATCGTTCTTCTCTTGTTTTTATCTTTGTAATTACTTTTCCATATCTAATGATGTGGAATCACTCTTGTTTTGTATGGTATACGGCTAAGATCATGTAGTATTAGTTAAATGTTACTTAGGTGTTGTTAAAATCATGTCAATGCTAGTTTGAATGAATTAATGTTTCTTTAACGGACGTTTGTCTAAATCCGATTGAGTTTACCATTATTCTTGATATTATGTTGATAGGTGTAAAATACCTATCTACTTCTAAACTGGATTTGGTAGTTTTTGAGTGTTTTAGTTATATTTAATTGCTTTTTAATTTGTTTTTATGTAATTCAGGTGTAGGGATGCAAACAAGAGACAAACGAACGAAAACGGTGGGAAAACGATGAAGAAATGATGAAGAACAAGGTTTCAAGATTGCAAAATCTTGGCCTAGGCGGAAATTCCTCGGCCTAGGTGAAGTTGAGGCAGAAACTTTGGAGCACCTCCTCGGCCTAGGCGGAAATTCCTCGGCATAGGCGAAGTTGAGGCAGAAACTTTGGAGCAACTCCTCGGCCTAGGCAAAAATTCCTCGGCCTAAGTGAAGTTGCGGTAGAACCTTAACCGACATCACCTCCGCCTAGGCGAAATCCTCTGCACAGCAAACATATATTTTAGATATTTTGAAACCTTGCACCTATAAAACCATTTTTTTCCCTCATTTCCATTAATTCTCTTAGATGTTTTGAGAGCCCTTTTCACCTTAGATAGGATTAGATCATTTAGGAGTAGATTAGAGTAGTTTTAGGAAATGATCCTTGGCTAATTCTTGAAGAACTAAAAGAGGAAGTTCATCAATGGAGAAGAGGAAGCTCGGGAGGATCGTTCTTTGGCGAAAGTGGACTACTCCACTTTAAGATTTGGCTTTTCTTTCTTTGTTCCCATCTTTGTACTTAATGTTTATTATTAATGGTGATGATATCCTCTTGATTTAATATTGTAATGGCTAAGATCATGTTAGTTTAGTTAGATATTAGTTAGGGTTAGATATAATTCATGTAACTATCTCTTTGGTTGAATATAAGTTATTTCAATGGTTTGTTATCCAATCCCAATTGTGTTTACCGTTATTTCATGTTTATTATGCTTATTATGATAAACCGAGAATACGGAGTTTGACACTCGGGAGAGGTAACCCCGGATTCGAACTAAGGTTAAACACAATGCAACGATCCAATAACCCGAAAGAGAGTTGGAGAGTGTGCAATCCATGAGGTTGGGTCAAGACTCACGTGGCTATGTGTTCGGAAAGGCATTCGAGAGGGACTTTGGCGTTAATACAAAGTCTTGTATTCGCTCGCTTTTCACTCGGAAGAGGGAGCGAGTGAGTTATAGATACCGAGATTGTTGAATGTGATGATAACCGTTATTGATAACTAAACTAAGTCAAATAGGTATTAAGTGATTGAAATCGATCCCTAGTTAATTAGTGTAATTAGAATTAGTCCTTAGGAGTAGTTTTAATTAGTTTAATTTAAAATATTAATTGAATCATCAGGATAATATGAGACTACATAGATTGCGGTACTTAATTATTCACACTTTCCTTGTGGGAACGATATCCGATCTTCAAAGGTCCATTATATTAAAACTAAGACCTCGTATACTTGCGAGAGTAAGTAGCGGCGTAATTCACGCACTACCATATGCTTGTATTGATAAACCGAGAATACGGGGTTTGACAATCAGGAGAGGTAACCCCATATTCGGACTAGGGTAAATGCAACGTGACATTCTAACAACCCAGGAGGGCGTTAGAACGTATGCAATCCATGATGTTGGCTCAAGATTCACGTGACCTAGGGTCGTTAAGGCATTGAGGGGGACTTCTTCGTTGACACGAAGTCATGTAATCCCCCGTCTTACACTCGGGAGAGGTAGCAAAGGAGTTGTAGATACAGAGATTGTCGGAATAGATAAACACCATTATAGCTAACTAAATGAAGTCAAGTACGCATTATGTGACAGAAATCAATACCTAAGTAATTAGTGTAATTAGAACTAACCTAATAGTTGTCATTTATCTTAGTAGATTAAATAGAATACAACCAATTCTTGAAAAATCAGGATAATATGAGACTATATCAATCACAATATTCAATCAAATTACACGTCTTCCCAGTGGAACGATATCCGATCTCACGATCACTATATTAAAACTAGACCTCGTATACTTGCGAGTAGTCATATATGTGAAGGATAGTAGAATCCTTCGGCGTACAAGTTTTTGGCGCCGTTGCCGGGGACTACAGTGCTTTTAAATTTAGTTAATACTGTGACCAAGTAGTTGAATGTTAATCACGATAATTCTTTTGCTTTTAATTTCATTCAATTCATTGGTTTATTTGATTTATTTGTTTGAATTAAGTAGTTAATGAGGCATAGTAAACGAATACGTAAACAGAAAGAAGAACAATCTACTACTATGGCCGGTGGAGGTGAAAAAGTCCTGCAACCGCCGGAGTCGCAGGCATTCCAGCCTTCGGAACCAAAGCGCCCACAAAGAGTCCTTAGGGATTATTATCAACCATTGATACTGGATAATTATTCAGGCATCTGGAGGCAACCGATCTAGGCGAACAATTTCGAGTTGAAGCCTGCCTTGATCAACATGGTTCAACAAAATCAATATGGAGAGAATCTTCACGAGGATCCCAATGTCCATTTGGCCACTTTTATGGAGATATGTGACACTGTAAAGATAAATGGAGTTGTTGAGGATTATCCATTTGAGGTTATTTCCCTTCTCATTGTGTGATAGAGCACGGGGTTGGTTCCAATCTATCCAACCGAGAAGCATAAATACTTGGGAGGACCTTGCTCAAAGGTTCCTCACTAAGTTCTTTCTGCCTTCCAAGACTTCACAACTCCGAGGTGAGATTGCGCAGTTTTGCCAAAAAGATTTTGAGCCGTTATTTGAAGTGTGGGAGCGATTCAAGGATTTATTGCGAAGGTACCCTCAACACGGGTATCAGGATTGGTTTCAAACCCAATTGTTTTACAACGGGTTGGATGGACAAACCAGAACGATCGTTGATGCTGCCTTGGGAGGATCGTTGTTGTCTAAAACCCCGACCAAAGCTAATGCATTGTTTGAAGAAATGGAGGCCAATAATTACCAATGGCCGAATGAGAGGAACACGGGAAGATAGGTCTCTTCTATTCAAGAATCTGACCACATTACAACTTTATCGGCCCAAGTGTCCAAGCTCTCAGAACAATTGGTCGCCTTGTCTTCTAAAGGCGCTTTGTCAAGTCATGGAGAGGAGAATGTTTTAAGTTGTTCTCAAACCGGATTGGATAATGAGTTTGAGGAATATCACTTTATGAACAATCAAGCCTATACTTTCAGGCTCGCTACTAACATTCCAACTTATTACAATCCTGGACTTCGCAACCATGAGAACTTCTCTTATGTGAATAACCAGAACTCTTTGCGGCCACCTCCAAGATATGAAAACCAAGCTCTGGGATATCCGATGCATTCCAACCGTCAAATGCAACAACCACCGATGCATAATCCAAAATTAAATTTGGATGAAATATTGGGTTTGTTTATGAAGGAGACTTAGACTATGATGCGTGAGACGCATAACCGGCTGAACAAACATGAGACACGGTTTGACTCGATTGATACAATTTGTATAAACACCAATGCCACGGTGAAGTCTTTAGAGACTCAAATCGCGCAGCTTGCTAGATCCATCTAAGAGCAACAAAAGGGAAAGCTTCCAAGCAACACAAAAACCAACCCTAGAGAGTACAAGGTGATTAAGTTGAGGAGCGAAAGAGAAGTGGAGGTGAGCAAGCCAATGGAAAATGAGCCGGGAGTGAGTCATGAGTTTTATCATGATGAACCAAGAACAAATGTGGAGGAAGAAATTGAAGAGAAAATCGATGAAAGAAATGAGAAGCTGAATGAAGACAAAAAGAAAGACGTGAATGACGAGAATAACCAAGAGAAAGTTGAGGAGAAAAGAAGAGATGAAAGGCTGATGCCGGGACGAGTAACATTTTTAGAAAATCCACTAATTCTAGCTATGCCATTGCCATATCCTCAAAGATTCCAAAAGAGGAAGTTGGATTCACAATATGAAAAATTTCTTGAAATCTTCAAGAAAATTCATATCAACATTCCTTTTGCGGATGCATTGGAGCACATGCCCAACTATGGCAAGTTCTTGAAAGATATCATGACAAAGAAGAGAAAGTTGAAGGAGTACCAAACGGTAAAGCTAACGGAGGAATGTAGTGCAATACTACAAAGGAAGTTGCTTACCAAATTGAAGGATCCGAGTAGTTTCACAATTCCGTGTACTATTGGGAAATCTCATTTTGATAAGGCTCTTTGTGATCTTGAGGTTAGTATTAATTTGATGCCTCCTTCCGTTTATCGAAAGTTGGGACTCGAAAGTGCAAAGCTGACAACGATCTCCCTTCAAATGGCGGATCGTTCATTAACCTATCCTAAAGGTATCATTGAGGATGTGCTGGTGAAGATCGACAAATTCATATTTTCGGTGGCTGATGAAGAGATAAAGCTCAACATTTTTAAAACAATGAACTTCTAGGATGAACTTCCCAAATACAATCGAGTTGATGTTGTGGTCTCTTACGTGAGAGAATTCTTTCTTGCAAATGTGGATACTGATTCATTAGAGCATACTCTCATAAATTCCTTATTTATGGGAGATTTTGGTGAGGAAGGCTCTACCACAGAACTTGAAGTTGTGGGCTACGTACTAACTTTGGATGCTCAATCTAAAAACATAGAGGATCCTATTCATGTGGCGGAGATTGAAGAAGTTGTAAACTCTCTCGAGGAATCAAAGTCGCCTCACGGTGGATTAGTACTCAAGAAATTATCGGAGCATCTTCGATATATCTTTTTGGGAGAGAATTCCACCAATCTGGTTATAATTTCATCTTCTTTGATGAAAGAAGATGAGAGTAAGTTGCTGAGAATCTTGAAGCAGCATCGATCCTCTTTTGGTTGGTCTATATCGGATATCAAAGGAATTAGCCATTCGATTTGTATGCGTATGATTTTGATGGAGGATTCATTTAAACCCTTCATTGAACATCGAAGGAGGCTAAATCCGGCTATGAAAGAAGTGGTGAGAGTGGAGGTATTGAAGCTCTTGAATGCGAGAATTATATATACTATATTCGATAGCGAGTGGGTTAGCCCAGTACAAGTGGTGCCCAAGAAAGGAGGTATGACGATAGTAAAGAATGATAAGGATGATCTTATTCCCACACGGACTATCAAAGGATGGCGTATGTGCATTGATTATAGAAGATTGAATAAGGCGATGATGAATGATCATTTTTCTTTTCCTTTCATTGACCAAATGCTTGATCGATTAGCCAGATATGAGTACTATTGCTTTCTTGATGGCTATTTAGGTTATAATCAAATAGCCATTGCATCGTATGCTGTTCGGCCCTTGCAATGCACCGACAACTTTTCAACGGTATATGATAGCAATATTTTCGGATATGGTAGAAGAGAAAATAGAAATTTTTATGGATGACTTCTCAGTCTTTGGGTTCTCTTTTGATCACTGTCTATACAATTTAGCTCTTATTATTGACCGATGTGAGGAGAAGATTTTAGTTCTTAATTGGGAGAAGTTCCACTTTATGGTCAAAGAGGGGATCGTCTTAGGTCATCGAGTCTCTTCCAAGGGGCTTGAGGTGGACCGAGCAAAGATTGAAACAATTAAGAAGCTTCTGCCATCGATTAATGTGAAAGGAGTTTAAAGTTTCTTGGGGCATGCCGACTTTTACCGGTGCTTTATTAAGGACTTCTCGAAAGACGGTGAAGTCGTTATGTCACCTACTTGAGAAGGATACTTTATTTGAATTCAATGAGGCTGGCATGGAAGCTTTCAAGGCAATAAAGGAGAAGTTGTTCACGGCTCCTATAATGGTTGCTCCGGACTGGGAGGTGCCATTTGAGATTATGTGCGACGCGAGTGACTATGTCGTTGGCGTGGTGTTAGGCGAATGGAAGGAGACGATCTTCTGATCTATCTATTATGCAAGTAAGACATTGAATGATGCCTAGGAGAATTACACCACGACGGAGAAAGAAATGCTAGCTGTTGTTTTTGCTTGTGATATGTTCCGGTCATATATAATTGGATCAAAAGTGATCGTCTACACGGATCATGCGGCTATCCGGTACTTGTTTACAAAGAAAGACGCCAAGCCGAGATTGATAAGGTAGATTCTTTTATTGCAAGAGTTCGATGCTGAAATAAGGGATAAAAAGGGAAGTGAGAATGTTGTTGCCGACCATTTGTCAAGGTTGATTCAAGAAGACGTTGGTGATAAGTCTAGCATCACAGAGGTGTTTCTTGACGAACAACTATTCTCAGTTGAAAATGCACTTTCGTGGTTTGTAGACATTGTGAACATTCTTGCCTGTAATGTGTTACCACCATATTTGACAAGAGCCTAAAGGAAAAAATTCCTTTTCGATTCAAAGTATTATTTGTGGGACGAGCCTTTGCTATTTAAGAAATGTGCTAATCAGATGATCTGGAGATATGTTTCGGAAGAAGAGATGGCTAGTATTCTATATCATTACCATTCATCACCTTGTGGCAGCCATTTTGGTGCGACTCGGACCGCATCGAAAGTACTTCAATCAGGTTTTTATTGGCCTTCTTTGTTTGAAGATTCATACATGTTTGTAAAAACTTGTTATAGATGCCAAAGGGTGGGTAACATATCAAGAAGGTATGAATATCTATTGACGTTCATTCTTGAGCTTGAGTTATTTGATGTGTGGGGCATTGATTTCATGGGACCATTTTCACTGTTATTTAGCAAGGAGTATATTTTATTAGCGGTGGATTATATGTCCAAATGGGTTGAGGCCGTAGTGACGTCTACCAACGATGCCAAAGTGGTCTTAAAGTTTCTTCAATAAAACATCATGACACGGTTCAGACACCTCGAGCCTTAATCAGTGATGAGGGAACCTACTTCTGTAACAAAATGCTTAATGCTTTTTTGGCAAAATATGGTGTTAGGTATAAGGTGATGCTACCATACCACCCACAGATAAATGGCCAAGCTGAAGTTTCTAACCGAGAACTCAAGTTAATTTTGGAGAAAACGGTTCATACAAATCGCAAAGATTGGGTAGTGAAGCTTGATGATGCTTTATGGGCGTACCGCATGGCTTTTAAGACATCGATCGATATGTCTCCGTATTGATTGGTGTTCGGGAAGGCATGTCATTTGGCCGTTGAATTGGAGCACTGTGCATTTTAGGCGATTAAAAAACTCAACTTTGACCTAAAGGCTTCTGGTGCCCAACGTCTCCTCCAATTGAATGAAATAGAGGAATTCCGACATGAGGCTTATGAGAATGCCAAACTATACAAAGATAAAATGAAGAGGTGGCATGATAAAATGATAGTCAGGAGGGAGTTCAGTCCAGGTCAACAAGTTCCGTTGTTTAATTCAAGGCTGAGACTCTTTCTTGGAAAGTTGAATTCTCGGAGGTCTGGACCATTCTGGATCAAGCATATTTATCTATTCGGTGCTATCGAATTGGAAGGTGAAGACGGACGAACTTTCCGAGTAAACAGGGAGCGAATCAAGCACTACTTCAAAGATGAAGAACAAGTTGTGGAGAACATCTCCCTCGTTGAAGGCTAAAGTCGGAATTTATAAACGTCCAGCTAGGGACGTAAAACCAAGCAATATCTTTTGATATGTCATCGAGGGTAATGAACATTCCCAACTTTTGTATAAATTACTGTTTGGAGATCGTATTGATTTCAGAATATTTTTTGTGGTGAACTGATAAGGATAGATACTTAGGGTTGAATTGTATGCTAAAAATCATATGAGGAACAAAGTGGAAGTAAGTGGTGTAGATAAAAGTTGTGAAAACATGAAGAAATTCAGCCAAAATTCACACTGATGTAATTTCGCCTAGGCGGAGAAACCACTGCTTAGGCGGAAATAAGACAGTAGGCTGAGTTTTTACACTGGCATAAATTCGCCTAGGCGGAAAAACCACCGCCTAGGTGGATTAACGACAGAATCAAATGTTTTTACACTGTCATAAATTTGCCTAGGCAGAAAAAAACCACCACCTAGGCGGATTAGCGTCAGAACCCATTAGGTTTCACATTGACGAAACTTCGCTTAGGCGGAAAAACCTCCACCTAGACGAATTAATGTTAGATGGTCTTTTAACGAAAAAGGTGCTACTTCGCCTAGGCGGAAAAACCTCCGCCTAGGCGAATTCACGTCAGCCCCGTTTTAAAGATAAACCCTTCCTCTTCGGAAACGACATTCTCTCCTAAAATTTTCGAAAATATCTCAACTTCACCATTCCAAATCCTTTCCTCACTTTAAAATTCATCCAAAAATTGAGAAAAACTTGGATTTCCACCAAGAATCTTCATCCAAACGTCGAATTCTTTCCCCCATTTTCGAAAATCTAGGGTTTAAGGGGTGAACAGTGCGAAATCGACATCTTCAAGCGATTTGACCGAAATTTTTCAACAATTGTCAATGATCCTATTTTTCATTTAATTGTTGAAATTTTTGTTTGATTTGCATATTTATTTCAAAAATCCTTGGATTTGGATAGAATCCTAAACCCTTTAATCCCTAGTTTGGCCTTTTTCATGTTCTTAGGGTTTTAGGGCTGATTTTTGATGAAAAATATCATGTTTATGTGTAGATACACTATGGGAATAGTTTATTTTAGGCTACATTGCAAAATGTTTGTGATTTGGTTTTGATTGGTATGATATATTGCGAAATTTGTATTGATTTGGTTTTGGTTGGTATGTGGTTGTTATAATGGCAATGTGTGTTCGCTAAAAATGAGTTGATTTGTTGTGTTTTATTGTTATTGTTGTGGCTTGTGTTGTGATTGTGATTGATAGGAAAAATGGCGAAGAGTCATGCATCCAAACTGCCACGCACCGAAAAATCCTCGGCCGCCACGGATTACGACTCATCAAAATTCGTATCCAAACAAGCTGAAGCTCACTTCAGCAGACCCGGCATACGTCAACGGGGGTTCGGACCTTTGGAAGAACTCCCCGAAGAATTCAGAACTATCATACAAAGCCGAGGTTAGGAGCAATTCTGCGTTTCACCCCCACCAAGAGAGTTAGCCTTGGTATGAGAATTCTATGCGAATATTACCATGGCCACTGGCTATCAGACGATGGTTCGAAACTGGCCAATCCTATTCAGTGTAGACCACTTTAATTATCTGTTGGTTTTGAAGGGGCCGGAAGCCTCGCAGTATTTGTCTGAAGCTCCCACACTAACGATGAATGTTGTGATCCAGGCCCTGACTATGGGTAATACCCAATGGAAAGACACATGGCAGGGTTAGACCATCTTTAAGGCGAGGTTTTTGAAGCCAGTCCTAAAGATATGGCATCAATTCATCTGCGGGAATCTGCTTCCTACCTCCCATGTTTCAGATGTTTCCAAGGAGCGGGCTTTTATGCTATATGGCATCGATAAAGGGACCCCCATCAATGTCGGTTGGCACATCTACTCTTTGATACTTCATGCGAACAAAACGACGAAGAGTGGCCTTCATTTTCCCTCATTCCTAACCATTCTATTTATGCGTGCCGAAGTTCAATTCACAGAGACTAGCCCTTTACCACCTATTCATCCACTCGATCTTTCAATGATTAACTGATTGTGGAAAGGAGGACCATTAGACTTGGCTAAGTAGGCAGTTGAGGGAGAAGAGGGTCCTGACAAGGAAGAAGCAGGCCCTTCGAAGGCACTAACACCCACAACCCACCGCGACCAACTGAACCAGATTTCGCGTGATATCCGTGGTTTCCAATCCAACATGAGCCATCTTCAAAATAATTTATCTTGTATGGGGATTTTCTTGGATCACTACACTAGGTAGCATGATCAAAATCAAAGGGTTTTATTCGAGCATCTCAAAATCAACATGACGCTTTATACGCCCGTGCCGCATTTCGAGACTGATGAGCTGCAGCCACCATCTCCTTCCCAATGAACGATAGGAGGTTAGACTATTATGTCTTCCCTCCTAGGTATGTGTCCGCACCCAATTTTCAATACTTAGTTATCTATTCTGTTATTGGGTTCGCTGCCTAGGCAGTGAGGACACTGCCTCGTTCAAGTTTGGGGGTATTAAGCATGTAAGCATGTATTTCTGTTCTTTTTGGGATATGAAGGATGAATTTTGTTTTGTGATGTGAATGATGAAGGCCAAAAAAATTTGTGTACAAATTTTTTGTTTATAAGTGTATTAATGTTATTTTTTTTTTTTGTTGTGCATGTAGTATGTTAGTTTTTAGAATTAGAGTATATATGTTAATGAATGTAGTTGTATGTGCATGTTGAGTTTTTGAGTTCATTTGAACCATGTCCCGATGATGAAATTATCCCCAAATTGTATAATGAGGTCGGGGGTAATACCATTCGTATGTGTTTTGTGTGCTTAGCATGTCGATTAGGTAAAAATTATTTTGATCCTAAATCACACGATCTCATAGACTCATTGTATAATTAGTTGAACGATTTGACGCCGATTATTTAGTAATAAGTTCATGACAGAAATGAGGAATCTAGAACTTGATTGGGGGAGGCTTAAGGTGAAATTATAGGTGAGGTAATTCCGGAGGCATGATATAGGCCTTCATTTTTATTGCTTGAACCTTTTGAAACTAACCTAAAAATTTATTCTCTCGTTCCGCTGTCGAAGCCCATAAACTTTTCAATTCTGAACTTGTTTCTATACTTTAGCCAAGTAAATCTTTTAAAACCATTGTCGCTAAGGATAAAAGTAAAAATTGAGTGAAATCAAGTAGCATTAGTGTATGCTAACTTTAAGTGAGCGATCGGGGTTTCAGATTAAATGTTATTGGTTAAGTATAAGCGTATTCACTTGTCAGTCTGTTACTTCTATATGCACGCCCCTAAAATTGTACAAATTAACTAAGTTTGGGGGTGTAAAAAAAACAAAAACAACAACTATGTGAATATAGTTTTTGATTTTGTTTGTTGTGACAAGTGAATACAAGTTTACTTAATCTTGTTCAGGGTTGTATTTTCAAAGTTAGGGGGTTACGAGAGAGATTTAGCGACAAGCGTTTGTACCTCGGGTATTGTTAAATTATAACAAGTTTTTGTTTTCTATTCCTACGATACCCTTCGTCGTTCTCCAAAGCGAAGGCAAGCCCTATTGATCTCTATGAATGTCCGAACCAACATTAGTGGATAGTTGAGCCCAGTCAAGAATATGGCTTTCCTGAATCTTTTAAAAGTTTAAGTCATGACTTTATTTATTGAATAATCCAATCTGGTGTTTGATTAGTTATACATCTAAGGTCTCACACACACACATTTCAAATGGATTTGGAATGGTTTTAACTGATATTGAGTGTTCAAATTCTAGAACACCACGTGGTGTATGTTATTCCTTAACTTGATATGATTGCGGGTTGTTGAGGGAAGAACCACATGGTTTCTTTGATTGAATTTGAATCTCACAGGTGTTTACTTCTTATTTGTTAATGTTTATTTATTTTTAGTTTAGAAATTAACTAAATAGTGTAGTTAGTGTTATTTAGTGTCAGGGTGTTTTGCTCGAGAACTAGCAAAATTTCAAGTTTGGGGGTATTTGATAGGTTTAAAATACCTATCTATTTCCAAGCCGAATTTACCAGTTTTTGAGTGTTTTATTAATATTTTAATTGCATTTTAGTTGATTTATATAATTCAGATATAGGGACGTAAACAATTGACAAACCGAGCGAAATGATAGAAAAAAGGGTAAAGAAAAGATGAAAAAATTGAGGTTTCAAGACCAGCTGAAATTCGCTTAGGCGAAGAAACTACCGCCTAGGCGGAATTCAGTCAGTGAGTTAAACTGTAGCCATCCGCCTAGGTAAAGAAACTACCGCCTAGGCGAAAATCAGTCAAAATGAAAGAAGTTAGTACTCCGCCTGGGCAAAGAAACCACCGCCTAGGTGGATTTCTAATTGACTTAACCTTCGTCTAGGCGAAGAAACTACCGCCTAGGCGAAATTCTCAAAACAGGGAAAAATATCTTTTTAGATATTTTTGAAACCTTAGGCCTATATATACCCCTTTCCCACATCTGAAAGAGTTAGTTAAGCATCCCTAACCCTAATATAGAGTTCTTAAGCTATCTTTGAGAGATCAAGGAGGAGATTCATCATTTGGGCAAAGAGGAATCATTTGTGGAGCGATTAATAGAGACAGCAGACCATTCCATTCTCAGATTTGATAGTTCTTTTTTTTTTTTTTTTTTTATCTTTGTAATTACTTTTCCATATCTAATGATGTTGAATCACTCTTATTTTGTATGGTATATGGATAAGATCATGTAGTATTAGTTAAATGTTACTTAGGTGTTGTTCAAATCATGTAAATGCTAGTTTGAATGAATTAATGTTTCTTTAATGGATGTTTGTCTAAATCCAATTGAGTTTACCATTATTCTTAATATTATGCTTGTATTAATAAACCGAGAATATGGGATTTGACACTCGGGAGAGGTAACCTCGGATTCGGACTAGGGTAAACGCAACGTGACGTTCTAACGACCCTGGAGGGCGTTAGAACATATTCAATCCATAAAGTTGGCTCAAGACTCACGCGACCTAGGGTTGTTAAGGCGTTGTGGGGGACCTCTTCGTTGACACGAAGTCATGTAATCCCCCATCTTACACTCGGGAAATGTAGCGGAGGAATTGTAGATACAGAGATTGTCAGAATAGATAAACACCATTATAACTAATTAAATGAAGTCAAGTACGCATTATGTGAAAGAAATCAATACCTAATTAATTAGTGTAATTAGAACTAACCTAATAGTTGTTATTTATCTTAGTAGATTAAATAGAATACAACCACTTCTTGAAAAATTGGGATAATATGAGACTATGTCAATCACAATATTCATTCAATTACATGTCTTCCCAGTGGAACGATATCCGATCTCACGATCACTATATTAAAACTAGATCTCGTATACTTGCGAGTAGTCATATACGCGAAGGATAGTAGAATCCTTCGGCGTACAAAAAGCGAAAGCAAGAATCCTCATAATAATGGGTGGTTTGATAAATCAAGAGGTAGATCCAAAGGTAAAAATAACTTCAGGTGATTCCACTGCATTAAGTCAGGACATAGGATTTGAGATTTTAGATTCTTAAAAAATGAACAATTTAAATACCAAACTGACAAGGATAAAGAAGATGAAGAGACCAATGCAGTGGTTGTTTATAGCAATACTGTGACTCTTTATGAAGAAGGTTATGTTAGCCTTGTATGTCAGGATAACAATTGGGCGATTTATTTGGGTGCCTCATTTCATGTTACTTCTCGTGGTGATTTTTTCTCGTCTTACACTAGGGTGTCTTTAGCAACATAAAGATGGAGAATGATATTGCATCAAAGATCATTGGTAGAGAAGATATTTATCTAGAAACAAGTATCAGTTGGACAGTAATGTTAGCCTTGTATGTCAGGATAACAATTGGGCAATTTATTTGGGTGCCTCATTTCATGTTACTTCTAGTGGCGATTTTTTCTTGTCTTACACTAGGGTGACTTTAGCTACGTAAAGATGAAGAATGACGGTGCATCAAAGATCATTGGCAGATGAGATATTTATCTAGAAACAAGTATCAGGTTCGACTTGATACTTGAAGATGTCAGACACATTCCATATATTTGGCTCAATTTGATCTCCACCGGAAAGATAGATGACGATGGTTGTAGTAGTCATTTTGGTAAAGAAAAATGGAAACTCACTAGAGGTTTTTGGTATTGGTTAGAGGCAAAAAATTATGCAACTTGTATATGATGCACGAAATTGGCTAAAGGAGAGTTTAATGAAGTTGATTATTCTTCTTTGGAGTTATGGCATTGACAACTTGATCACCTAGATAAAAAAGACCTTCACATGTTGTCCATAAAATAAACCCTGACAGGTATAAAAGGTACATCTCTTAAAACTTGTGCATAATGTTTTGTTGGTAAACAACATAGAATTGCATTTAAGAACTTTGATCTATCTAGGAGGTATTCAAGCATTTTCAATCCAACGTTGAAAGAAAAACAGGAAGGCAACTCAGATGTGTGTGTGTAGATAATAATGGTGAATACAAAGGCCTGTTTGAGGAATACTGCAGGAAATATGGCATCGGGCTTGAGAAAAGTGTGCCTAAGACTCCTCAACATAATGGAGTTTCCAAGAGAATGAATCAAACTATATGTGAACAAATCAAGTGTATGTTTTCTCAAGCAAAGTTGACTTAATCATTTTGGGGGTAAGGCAATGAGGACTTTAGTTGACATGATTAATTTTTCGCCATTAGTTTCTTTGGATGAATATATCTCTGAAAGTGTGTGGACCGGAAAAAAATATCCTACAAGCATTTGAGGGTATTTGTTCATGTTCCAAAGGATAAGAGGTCCAAGCTTGATGACAAGACAAAACAATGTATTTTCGTGGGCCATGGGCATGAGGAATTTGGCTATAGATTATGGGATCCAGTTGATAAAAAAAAAATGATTCATAGTAGGGACGTGATTGTCCTTGAAGATTAGACTATCAAGGATGTTGAGAAAGATGTCAAATCGAAATCTTCCACCGAGTATCCAGTTAATATAGATCCAATTCCAACAGTCATAACAGATCCACGGGAAGAGCAGTTCCACGAGACTATCGATGAAGCACATATTGGTGATAAAATAGTATATGACCAGCCACCTCCACCTCCTCCAGTTGATGTTTAGTTGAGAGGTCCAACAAGGATCGAAGGACTTCTACAAAATGTTAGCTGATAGGTGTGAAAAACCCATCTATTTCCAATCCGAATTTGTTAGTTTTCGAATACGTTTATAGTTATTTTTATTACGTTCTAATTAGTTTTTATCATTTTGAATAAATCAAGCATATGGGGCAAAATAATAGGAAACTGGAGCTAAAACGATGAGATCGAACCAAAGCAGTTCGAAGTTACGGTAGATAAACAAGCTCGGAGGCTAAAAGATGAAATAGGCCCACTGCCTAGGCGTCCAGACCACCGCTTAGGCGGTGAAAAAGCTGAGAAGAGCAAAATATTACTGACAGACGACTGCCTAGGCAAAAATTCCATCGCCTAGTAAAAAATCCAGCAGAAGACGAATATAGGCTACTGACAGCTGCTCGCCTAGGCGAAGTTTTCTTCGCCTAAGCGGAAATCCAACAGAATGTTCTCCAAGTCCACCGCCTAGGTGATCAAACCGAACCGACCTAACTCTACCTAGGCGAAGAATCCACTGCCTAGGCAGATTTGTCCTGCACAGTCTTGAGATATGTTTAGATATTTTTGAGATATTTTGGCTATAAATACCCTCTCTCCTCCTCTTTGACCTGTCTCTCTCTTGCCCCTATGGATTTTTGAGCCCTTTACGCTATATATAAGGGTATAGTTAGGGATTTTAGAGGTGGAGCTCATATCCCGAAGTGGAAAAGACGGTGAATCGATCGTAGAGCGTTCTTAGCGGTTTATCTTAGGACGAGACTAAGTTCTTCGATTGTTTTTCCTTCTTTCGTTATCTTAGGATCATGTGAGCATGTTTAGCTTTTTATTTTATTGTATATGCGGCTATGGCCTCGAGTTAAATATGGATTGTAGTAGGGATTAACACTATATTTATAAATACGTTGTTCGGATGATTTCGGTGTTTCGTTTGTGAGTGTTGTACGCGCGAGGATTCATAACCATCGTCCTTGCGGTATTGACTACTCGTAAGTATACAAGGTCTAGTTTTAATATAATGGATCTTGTAAGATTTTATATCGTTCCACTGGGAATGATGTATAATTTGGTTGAGTATTGAGATTTAATAGTTTCATATTATCTCGACTAATCAAATTTTGTTTGTTTTCTATTTAATATACTAAGATAAATGACAATTATGAGGTTAGTTCTAATTACACTAATTACTTAGGTATTGATTTCTTTCACATAATGCATAATCGACGTCATTAAGTTAGCTATAATGGTTTTCTATCTATTCCGACAATCTCTGTATCGATAACTCTTCCGCTACATCTCCCGAGTGTAAGACGGGGGATTATACGACTTTGTGTCAATAAATAAGTTCCCTTCAACACCTTTATGACCCTAGGTCGCGTGAGTCTTTAGCCAACGTCATACATTGCATACGTTCTAACGCCCTCCCGGATCGTTAGAACGTCACGTTGTATTTACCCTAGTCCGAATCCGGGGTTACTTCTCCCGAGTGTCAAACCCCATATTCTCAATTTATCAATACAAGTATAATATCAAGAATAATGGTAAACACAATCGGATTTCGACAAACAACACATTAAAGTAACATTAATTCATTCAACTTAACAATTACATGATTTCAACAACACCTAAGTAACATTTAACTAATACTATAAGATCTTTGCCATATACCATACAAAATAAGAGGGATTCAACATTTTTAGATATGAAAAAGTGATTACAAAGATAAAAACAAGAGAGAAACGATCAAATCTGGAAGTGAAACGGTTCGCTGTCGCTAATGATCGATCCGCAAGTGATCCTTCTTTGTCCGAATGATGAACCTCATTCTTGATCTTCAAAATATAGGTTAAGAGCTCTCTACTAGGGTTAGGGTTCTTCAACAACAGGTTTCAAACGTGGGAAAGGGGTATAAATAGGCCTAGGGGTTCAAAAATATCTAAACAGATATTTTAGGCTGTTCTGCGAATTCCGCCTAAGCGGTAGAAATCTTCGCCTATGCGGAGTTTAAGTCGGTTAGAATTCTGCTTAGGCAATGGTTTCTTCGCCTAGGAAGAGGACTAACTTCTTGGTCCCCTTTCTTTCTAACAGAATTTCGCCTAGGCGGTAGCTACTTCGCCTAGGCGGATTTACAGCAGTTCAGTTCTTCCAGCAGTTTAGCACTTCCATCGTTCTGATGGATTTCTGCCTAGGTGGTGGAAACTTTGCCTAGGCGGATTTCAATACTTCAGCCCTTGCAACCTTCTGATGGATTTTCGCCTAGGCGGTGGAAACTTCGCCTAAGCGGATTTCAACTTTTCAGCATTTGCAACTTTCTGATGAATTTCTGCCTAGGCGGCGGATACTTCGCCTAGGCAGAATAGCGCTGTTCTTTGAAACCTCATTTTTTCATCTTTTTTGCTACCATTTTCTCCACCATTTCGCTCGGTTTGCCGATTGTTTACGTCCCTACTCCTGACTAATAAAAACAGCTAAAAAGATATTCAAACTTCAATAAAATAATCAAAAACTGGCAAATTCGGTTTAGAATTAGATAGGTATTTTACACCTATCAAGTACCCCCAAACTTGGAATTTTGCTAGTGCTCGAGTAAAACACCCTAATGCTAAATAACACTAACTACACTAATTAGCTAATTTCTAAACTACAAATAAGTAATCATTAACAAATAAGAAGTACACACCTGTAAGATTTAAGTTCAGTCAAAGACACCATACTATTCTTCCCTCAACAACCCGTAATCAGATTCAGTTAAGGAATAAGACACACCACTTGGTGTTCTAGAATTTCAACGCTCAATATCAGTTAAAATCATTTTAGATCCAATTAGAATGTGTGTGTGTGAGAACTCGGATATATAATTAATCAAACACCGGATTAGATTATTTAATGAATAAGGTCATGACTTAAACTTGTTAAAATATTCCGGAAAGCCATATGCTTGACTGGGATCAACTATCCACTAATGTAGGTTCAGATATTCGCCGAGATCAATAGGGCTTGGTTTAGCTTTGGAGAACGGCCAAGGGTATCGTAGAAATAGAAACTCGTTATAATTTTAACGATACCCGAGGTACAAACGCTTGTCACTAAATCTCTCTCATGACCCCTTTATCTTTGAAGATATTACCCTGAACAAGATTTAGTAAACTTGTATTCACTTGTCACAACAACCGAAATTAAACACTATATTCACATAGGTGTTTTTTTTTTTTTTTACAAACACACACCCCCAAACTTATTAAATTTTGTACAATTTTTGGGGCGGGTAGATACAACTAAAGGATTGACAAGTGAATACTCTTATACTTAACCAAAAACATTTAAGCTGAAACCCCGATTGCCCGCTTCAAGTTAGCATAATCTAATGCTACTTGTTTTCACTCAATTTTCATTTTTATTTCTAGAGACAATGGTTCTGAAAGATTTACTTGGTTAAAGTATAGAAACAAGTTCAGAAGTGAAAAATTTTTATGGCTTCGACAGGAGAACGAGGGAATAACTTTTCAGGTTAGTTTCAAACGGTTCAAGCTATAAAAATGAAGGCCTATATCATGCCTCCGGAATTACCTTACCTATAATTTCACCTCAAGCCTCCCCCAGTCAAGTTCTAGATTCCTCATTTCTGTCATGAACTTATTACTGAATAATCGGCGTCAAATCGTTCAAGTAGTTATACAATGAGTTTATGCGATCGTGCGATTTAGGATCAAAATAATTTTCACCTAATCGAAATTCTAAGCACACAAAACACACGTGAATGGAATTACCCCCGACCTCAATATGCAATTTAGGGGGTAATTTTCATCATTGAGACATAGTTCGGACGAACTCAAAAACTCAGCATGCACGTACAACTATATTCATTAACAAATCCACTCTAATTATACAAACTAACATTACTTATGCTAATGATCCTTACACATGCATAGCTAAACATTACAGATGCATAACAAAAAAAATTTCAAAATTTACAAAAATTTTAACATTAATATCAATATAAACAAAAATTTGTACACAAAAATAATTTTGTCCCTTTTACATCAAAAAATTTGTCATCTTTCATATCCCCCCAAAAAACAAAAAAAAAAAAAAAAACAAAAAAAAAACTACATGATTGCATTGCATATCATATACCCCCAAACTTGAATGAGGCAGTGTCTTTACTGCCTAAGCAGCGAACCCAATAGCAGAATAGAAAAATACGTATTGAAAACTAGGGCGGACACATACCTAGGAAGGAAGACATACAAGTCTAACCTCCTACCGTTCATTGTGGAGGAGATGGCAGTGGTGGCTCATTAGTCTCGGAAGGAGGCACGGGCGTATGACGCGCCATGTCGATTCCGAGATGTTCGAAAAAAACTCTTTGGTTTTGATCTTGTTGCCGGATGTAGGAATCCATGTAGTTCTCCATCCAAGCCAAATTAGCTTGAAGCTGGCTCATATCGGACTGGAGACTACCGACATCTAGTCAAAGTTGGATGAGCTGGCCGCGACAGGTTGTGGGCGTCGATGGCTCTGAAGGGCCGGCTTCTTCCTCTTCCTGACCCTCTTCTCCTTCTCTTTCACCTTGTCCACCTTTTAATAACCTGTTAATCATTGAAAGATCGAATGGCTTTATAGGTGGAAAGGGGCTTGTGGACGTGATACGAACTTCGGCTCGTTGAAAGAAAGCGGTGAGGAAAGAAGGAAAAGGAAGGCCACCCTTCTTCATCCTGGAAGTATAAATTATTGAAGAATAAATGTGTCAATCGACGTTGACGGACGTCCCTCTAACAATGTCATAGAGCATAAACGCTCGCTTCTTGGAAACATCGGACACATGGGTGATAGGGAGCAGATTGGCGCAGATAAATTGATGCCAAATCATTGGGATCGGTTTCAGAAATCGCGACTTGAAGATTACCTAACCCTTCCATGTGTTCTTGCACTGGGCGTTTCCCGTCGTCAGGGTCTGAATCATCGCACTTATTGTCGGTGTGGCGGCATCGGAAAAATCTCTAGAGGCTTCCAGCCCCGTCAATCCAAGCAACTCGTTGAAATGGTCTGCACTGAACAGAACTAGAATGTTCCAGACCCTTGTCTGAAATCCCGTGGCCTCCGTAATGTTCGCATAGAATTCTCGTACGAGGGCCAACTTCCCTGGTGGGGTAGAGCACAGAACTGTTCCCATCGTCTTTGTTGAATGACAGTCCTGAATTCTTCAGGGAGTTCATTCAAAGGTCCGAACCCCCTCTGGAGAATACCGGGACACTTACTTTCATGATCTTTGTAATGGTCCTTAGCCTGCTTTGAGACAAATTTGAGAGAGTTGTAATCCGAAGCAGCCAGAGGTTCTTCTGTTCGTGGTTGCTTGGTTGCATGGCGCTTTGCCATTTTCCCTGTAAATCACAATCACAACACCAACCACAATAATAAAAATAGAACACGCAATTCAAACCCTTGTCAGTGAACACATAATGTCCTATTTTATCAAACATATGCCAACTAAAACCAAACAATACAAATTTCACAAGATATCCCACCAACCATAACCAAATCACATTTTTGTTGCAATGTAGCATAAAATAAATGATTCACATTGTATATCAACACAAAAACATGATAGGGTTTACCATTAATCATTCCTCAATCCCAAATAGCATGAAAACCACAACTTTAGGTTTAAAGGGGTTTAGGGTTCTAACCAAATCCAATTATTTTTGAAATAAATGAGCAAATGAAGCAAATATTTCAACAACTAAATGAAAAATAGGATCATTGACACTTGTTGAAAATTTTTGATCAAATCACTGAAGGATGGCGATCTTGCACTGTTTCACCGTTCAAACCCTAATTTTCGAGAATGTGAAGAGAAATTCCACGTTTGGACGAAGATTCTTGGTGAAAATCCAAGTTTTTAGCAATATACGATGAATATTTAACGGGAGGAAGGGATTTGTGATGGTGAAGTTGAGAGGTTTCTTGAAATTTTTAGGAGGGAAGTGTCGTTTGCGAAGAGGACTGTTGCGTTTTAAAATAGGGCTCGCGTGAATTCGCCTAGGTGGTGGTTTTTCCACCTAGGTGAAGTAGCGCCTTTTAAAAAAAAAAAAACTTCTGGTGTTATTTCGCCTAGGCAGTGGTTTTTCCGCCTGGGCGAATTTACACCAGTGTGAAACCTCTTATTTCGTTGTAAATCCGCTTAGGCGGTGGGTTTTCCGCCTGGGCGAATTTACGCCAGTGTAGGAACTCAGCTTTTCTTCATTTTTCTGCCTAGGTGGTGGTTTTACCGCATGGGCGAAGTTATGGCAGTGTAGAAATTCAAACTTTTTCTTCCTATTTCCACCTAGGTGGTGGTTTTTCCGCCTGGGCAAATTTACGCCAGTATGTTTTCTCAGCCTTTTGTCCAATTTTCGCCTAGGCGGTGGTTTTTCTGCCTGGGCGAATTTATGCCAGTGAGGACTTTAGCTGGATTCCTTCAGGTTCTCACATTTTTGCTTTACACCTCTTACTTCCTCTTTGTTCATCAAACGAGTTTTAGCATGCAAATCAATCCTAAGTATCTAGCCTCATCAATTCACCACAAAAAATAGTATTACGAGATCAATACAATCTCCAAAAAGTAATTTATACAAAAGTTGGGAATGTTCGTTACCCTCGATGACATATCAAATTGTGTTGCTTGGTTTTACTTCCCTAGCATGGATGTTTATGAATTCTGACTCTATCCTTCAACAAGGGAGATGTTCTCCACAACTCGCTCTTCATCCTTGAAGTAGTGCTTGATCCGCTCCCCGTTGACTCAAAAAGTTTGTCCGTCTTCGCCTTCTTGCTCGATAGCACTAAATAGATAAATATGCTTGATCCAGAACGGTCCAAACCACCGGGACTTCAACTTTTCGGGAAAGAGTCTCAGCCTTGAGTTAAACAATAAAACTTGTTGGCCTGAACTGAACTCCCTCCGGACTATCATTTTATCATGCCACCTCTTCATTTTATCTTTATAAAGCTTGGCATTCTCATAAGCCTTGTGCCAGAATTCCTTCATTTCATTCAATTGGAGGAGACGTTGCGCACCAAAAGCTTTTATGTCAAAGTTGAGTTTCTTAATCGCCCAGAATGCACGGTGCTCCAATTCAACAAGCAAATGACACGCTTTCCCAAACACCAATCGATACGGAAACATGCTGATTAGTGTCTTAAAAGCCGTGCGATACGCCCATAAAGCATCGTCAAGCTTCACCGCCTAATCCTTGCGATTAGTATGAACCGTTTTCTCCAGAATTAGCTTGATTTCTCGATTTGAAACCTCAGCTTGGCCATTTGTCTGTGGGTAGTATGGTAGCGCCACCTTGTGTCTAACCCCATACTTTGCCAACAAAGCGCTTAGAATTTTGTTACAAAAGTGGGTTCCCTCATCACTGATTAAGGCTCGAGGTGTCCCAAACTGTGTCATGACATTTTGTTGAAGGAACTTCAAAACCACTTTGGCATCATTGGTAGGTGTTGCTACGGCCTCGACCCATTTAGACTCATAATCCACCGCTAACAGAATATACTCCTTGCCAAATGACGGCGGAAATGGCCCCATGAAATCTACGCCCCACACATCAAACAACTCAAGCTTAAGAATTGACGTCAGTGGTAATTCATACCTTCTCGATATGTTACCCACCCTTTGACATCTATCACAAGTTTTCACAAACGTATATGAATCTTTAAACAAAGAAGGCCAGTAAAAACCTGATTGAAATACTTTCGATGCTGTCCGAGTCGTACCAAAATGGCCCCCACAAGGTGATGAATGGCAATGGTAGAGAATACTAGCCATTTCTTTCTCTGGAACACATCTCCAGATCACCTAATCAGCACATTTCTTGAATAGAAATGGCTCGTCCCACAGATAATACTTTGCATCAAAAATAAATTTCTTCCTTTGGGCTCCTATCAATTCAGGGGGTAACACATTACATGCAAGATAATTCACAATGTCCACATACCAATGAAGTGCATTTTTCACTGAAAATAGCTATTCGTCAAGGAACACTTTCGTGATGCTAGACTCCTCACTAATGTCTTCTTGAATCAACCTCGACAAATGGTAGGCAACGACGTTCTCACTCCCTTTTTTATCCCTTATTTCAGCATCAAACTCTTGCAATAGAAAAATCCACCTTATCAATCTCGGCTTGGTATCTTTCTTTGCAAATAAGTACCAGATAGCCGCGTGATCCGTGTAGACGATCACTTTTGACCCAATGATATAAGACCGGAACTTATCACAAGCAAAGACCACCGCTAGCATTTCTTTCTTAGTTGTGGTGTGATTCTCCTGGGCATCATTCAATGTCTTACTTGCATAATAGATTGAGCAGAAGATCTTCTCCTTCCGTTGGCCTAACACCGCGCCAACGGCATAGTCACTTGCATTGTACATTATCTCAAATGGCAACTCCCAGTCCAGAGCGACCATTATTGGAGCCGTGATCAACTTTTCCTTTATCGCCTTAAAAGCCTCCATGCAAGCCTCATTGAATTCAAATGAGGTATCCTTCTCAAGATGGTGACATAACGGCTTCACCGTCTTCGAGAAGTCCTTAATAAAGTGCCGGTAAAAGCCGGCATGTCCCAAGAAACTTCAAACTCCTTTCACCTTAATCAGTGGTGGAAGCTTCTCAATCGTTTCAATCTTTGCTCGGTCCACCTCAAGCCCCTTGGAAGAGACTCGATAACCCAAGACGATCTTCTCTTTAACCATAAAGTGGCACTTCTCCCAATTTAGAACCAAATTCTTCTCCTCACATCGGTCAAGAACAAGCGCCAGATTGTAGAGACAGTGATCAAAAGACGACCCAAAGACTGATAAGTCATCCATAAAGATTTCTATTTTCTCCTCCACCATATCAGAAAATATCGCCATCATACACCGTTGAAAGGTTTCCAGTGCATTGCAAAGGCCAAACGACATACGTCGATAAGCAAACGTTCCATACGGGCATGTGAAAGTAGTCTTCTCTTGGTCCTCCGATGCAATGGCTATTTGATTGTAACCTGAATAGCCATTAATAAAGCAATAGTACTTATATCTGGCTAATCGATCTAGCACTTGGTCAATGAAAGGAAGAGAAAAATGATCCTTCCTCGTCGCCTTATTCAATCTTCTATAATCAATACATACACGCCATCCCGTGATGGTCCATGTAGGAATAAGGTCGTCCTTCTCATTCTTCACCACCGTCATACCTCTTTTATTCGACACCACCTGCACTAGGTTAACCCACTCACTATCGGATATAGCATATATAATTCTCGGATTCAAGAGCTTCAAGACCTCCACTCTCACCACTTCCTTCATAGCCGAATTTAGTCGTCGTTGATGTTCAATTGAGGGTTTGAACTCATCCTCCATCAAAATCTGATGCATGCAAACCGAGGGGATAATTCTTTTGATATCCGAAATAGACCAATCAAAAGCGGATCGGTGCCTCTTCAAGATTCTCAGCAACTTACTCTCCTCTTCATCCATAAATGTTGATAAAATTATAACCGGATCGGTCGAATTCTTTCCCAAAAAGATATACCGAAGGTGTTTCGGTATTTGCTTGAGTAATAATCCACCGTGAGGCGGATTTGATTCCTCGGGAGAGTTTTCAACTTCTTCAATCTTTGCCACATGAATAGGATCTTCTACGTCTTTAGATTGAGCATCCAAAGTTAGCACGTAGTCCACAACCTCAAGTTCTGTGGTAGAGCCTTCCTCACCAAGATCCCCCATAGATAAGGAATTTGTGAGTGTATGCTCTAACGAATCCATCTCCATATTTGCAAGAAAGAACTCCCTCACACAAGAGTCCACAACGTCAACTCGATTGCAATTGAGAGGTTCATCCGAAAAGTTCATAGTTCTAAAAATGTTGAAACTTATATTTTCATCATTAACTCTTAACGTCAGATTTTCGTTATGCACATCAATCAAGGCCTTTCCCATTGCACGGAAAGGTCTTCCTAGGATGATCGGGATTTCTCTATCTTTTTCCATTTCAAGCACAATGAAATCCACTGGAAATATGAATTTTTCTACTATCACTAGCACATCCTCAATGATACCTTTTGGATAGGTTAACGAACGATCCTCCATCCGAAGAGAGATCGTTGTCTGCTTTGCACTCCCAAGTCCTAACGTTCGATAAACGGAAGAAGGCATCAAATTAATACTCGCCCCAAGATCATAAAACGCCTTATCAAAATAAGATTTCCTGATAGTACACAGAATTGTGAAACTACCGGGATCTTTTAATTTGGTAGGTAACTTTCTTTGTAGTATTGCACTACACTCCTCTGTTAGTTTTACTGTTTCGTAATCCTCCAACTTCTTCTTCTTCGTCATGATGTCCTTTAGGAACTTGCCATAGTTAGGCATTTGTTCCAATGCATCCGCAAAAGGTATGTTGATGTGGATTTTCTTGAAAATTTCAAGAAATTTCTCAAATTGGGCATCCAACTTCCTCTTTTGGAATCTTTGAGGATATGACAATGGGGTTACTAGAATCGGTGGATTCTCTGAAAATGTTACTCGCCTCGGTATCACCCTTTCATCTCTTCTTCTCTCCTCGACTTTCTCTTGTTTTTATCCCTTTTCAAGTCTTCACTCGGCTTCTCCTTTCCTTCATCGATTTTTGCTTTAATTTTCTCCTCCGCACTTGTTCTTGGTTCATCATGAGGAAACTCACAACTCACTCCCGGCTCGATTTCCATAGGCCTGCTCACTTCCACGTTTCTTCCGCTCCTCAACTTAATCGCCTTGCATTCCCGAGGGTTGGTTTCCATGTTGCTTGGAAACTTTCCCTTTTGTTGCTCTTGAATGTCCCTAGCAAGCTGTGCGATTTGAGTCTCTAAAGCCTTCACCGTGACATTAGTGTTTGTACAAGTGGTATCGATCGAGTCCAGGTGTGTTTCATGTTTGTTCAGCCGATTATGCGTCTTACACATCATAGTCTGAGTCTCCTTCACAAATGAACCCAAAACTTCATCCAAATTTAACTTCGGATTATGCATTGGTGGTTGTTTCATTTAACGATTGGATTGCATAGGATATCCCGAAGCTTGATTTCCATAACCCAGAAGTAGCCGCAAAGCGTTCTGATTGTTCGCATATGAGAAGTTCTCATGGTTACGAAGTCCAAGATTGTAATGAGTCAGAATGTTGGTAGCGGGCCTGAAAGTGTAGGCATGATTATTTAGAAAATGACATTCCTCGAACTTGTTATCCAATCCGGATTGAGAACAACTTGCTGCTATCTCTTCCCCTTGACTTAACAAAGCTCCTTTTGTCGACATGGCGACCAATTGATCCGAGAGCTTGGACACTTGGGCCGATAACGTGGAAATATGGTCAGATTCTTGGATAGAAGAGACCCGTCTTCCCATGTTCCTCTCATTCAGCCATTGATAATTGTTAGCCGCCATTTCTTCCAATAATGCATTTGCTTCGGTAGAGGTTTTAGACAACAATGATCCCCTTGAGGCTGCATCAACTATCGTTCTAGTCTGGCTATCCAACCCATTGTAAAATAATTGGGTTTGAAACCAATCTTGATACCCGTGTTGGGGGCACCTTCTCAATAGGTCCTTGAATCTCTCCCATGCCTCAAACAACGGCTCAAAATCTCTCTAGAGAAACTGTGCAATCTCGCCTCGAAGTTGAGAAGTCTTCGAAGCTGGAAAGAACTTAGTGACGAACCTTTGTGTAAGCTCCTCCCAAGTATTAATGCTCCCCGGTTGAATAGACTGAAACCAACCCCTTGCTCTATCTCATAAAGAAAACGGAAATAACCTCAACCTTATGACATCTTCGGCAACTCCATTTATCTTAACACAGATCTCGAGAAAGGTTTCCAAGTGGAAGTTGGGATCTTCATGAAGATTCTCGCCATATTGGTTTTGCTGAACCATATTAATTAAGGTGGGCTTCAATTCGAAGTTATTTGCCTGGATCGGCTGCCTCCGGATCCCCGAATAGTTATCTAGCATTAGTGGCCGATAATAGTCCCTAAGGACTTGTTGTGGCCTTTCCTGCTCCGGAGGCTGAAGTGCGTGCGGCTCCGGTGGTTGTGGAACATTTTCACGTCCCCTGGTCATAGCGGTAGCTTTTTCCTCTTTCTGTTTAGCTATACATTGACTACGCCGTATGCACTATTTAAGTTAAATAGATAAATCAAATAAATAAATGAATTGAATGAAATTTAAAAGTAAAAGAATTATCGTGATTAACATTCAACTACTTGATCACAATCGCAACTTAATTGAAAAACACCTTGCCAAGCCCTGGCAAACGGCGCCAAAAACTTGTACGCGCGAGGATTCACAACCATCTTCCTTGCGGTATTGACTACTCGCAAGTATACGAGGTCTAGTTTTAATATAATGGATCTTGTAAGATCGGATATCGTTCCACTGCGAATGACGTGTAATTCGGTTGAGTATTGAGATTTAAATAGTTTCACATTATCTCAACTAATCAAATTTTATTTGTTTTCTATTTAATATACTAAGATAAACGACAACTATGAGGTTAGTTCTAATTACACTAATTACTTAGGTATTGATTTTTTTTCATATAATGCATAATCGATACCATTAAGTTAGCTATAATGGTTTTCTATCTATTCCGACAATATCTATATCGATAACTCTTCCGCTACCTCTCCCGAGTGTAAGACGGGGGATTACACGACTTTGTGTCAACAAAGAAGTCCCCTTCAAGGCCTTTACGACCCTAGGTCGCATGAGTCTTTAGCCAACGTCATAGATTGCATACGTTCTAACGCCCTCCCGGGTCGTTAAAACGTCACGTTGTATTTACCCTAGTCCGAATCCGGGGTTACTTATCCTGAGTGTCAAACCCCATATTCTCGATTTATTAATACAAGCATAATATCAAGAATAATGGTAAACATAATCGGATTTAGACAAACAACACATTAAAGTAACATTAATTCATTCAACTTAACAATTACATGATTTCAACTACACCTAAATAACATTATATTAATACTATAAGATCTTAGTCATATACCATACAAAATAAGAGGGATTCAACATTCTTAGATATGAAAAAATGATTACAAAGATAAAAACAAGAGAGAAACGATCAAATCTGGAAGTGAAACGGTTCACTGTCGCTAATGATCGATCCGCAAGTGATCCTTCTTTGTCCGAATGATGAACCTCCTTCTTGATCTTCAAAATATAGATTAATAGCTCTCAACTAGGGTTAGGGTTCTTCAACAACAGGTTTCAGACGTGGGAAAGGGGTATAAATAGGCCTAGGGGTTCAAAAATATCTAAACAAATATTTTGGGCTATTCTACGAATTCCGCCTAAGCGGTAGAATCTTCGCCTAGGCAGAGTTTAAGTCGGTTAGAATTCCGCCTAGGCGGAGAACTAACTTCTTGGTGCCCTTTCTTTCTGATGGAATTCCACCTAGGTAGTAGTTACTTTGCCTAGGCAGATTTACAACAGTTAAACTCTTCTAGCAGTTCAGCACTTCTAGCATTCTGATGGATTTTCACCTAGGCGGTGGAAACTTCACCTAGGCGAATTTCAATACTTCAGCCCTTACAAACTTCTAACGGATTTCCGCCTAGGTGGTGGAAACTTCGCCTAAGCGGATTTCAACTTTTCAGCATTTGCAACTTTCTGATGAATTTCTGCCTAGGCGGTGGATACTTCGCCTAGGCAGAGAATTGCACTGTTCTTTGAAACCTCATTTTTTCATCTTTTTTGCTACCATTTTCTCCACCATTTCTCTTGGTTTGCCAATTGTTTACGTCCCTACTCCTGACTAATAAAAACAGCTAAAAAGATATTCAAATTTCAATAAAATACTCGAAAACTGGCAAATTTGGTTTAGAATTAGATAGGTATTTTACACCTATCAAGTGTTCTTCATAGTTTGATTGTATTTATTGTATTTTTTGTTTATTATGCTTAGAATGGTAAATGGAGAATACGGGGTTTTGATAAACCCTGGATTCGAATTAGGGTAAACAAACGCCACGATTTTATAACCTGGTCGGGGTTTGAATCGTGGACAATCGATGATGTGGGGCAAGACACATGCTACCTAGGGTCGTTAAGACATTGAGAGGGACTTCTTAGTTGACTCAAAGTTGCGTTATATCCCTCGTCTTACACTCGGGAGAGGTGGTGAAAGAGTTTTAGAACGGAGATTGTCGATAGGGTAAATACAACGCGAGGATCCAATATCCCGGGAGGGAGTTGGATTGTATGCAATCAATGACGTTGGGCGAGACTCACGTGACCTAGGGTCATTAAGACGTTGAGGGGGACTTCTTTGTTGGCTCGAAATCATGTATTCTCCCATTTTACACTCGGGAGAGGTGGCAGTGGAGTTTATGTACCGAGGTTGTCAAATAGGTCGAACACCGTAAACGTAAGTAAATCGAGATCGAACACGTATTTGTAAACACATTAATCCCTAGGCAATTATTCACCCTAAAACATATTAGCATATTAGTGTAGTTAATTTAGGTTATATTAGTAGTAGTTTAATTAATTCATTACATTTGTTTTCGCCTAGATAAAGTTAGGGCACAACAAACGCGGTATTCGATAGTAACGACACCAATTCCTGTGGATACGATAACCCGATCTTAATGATCACACTATACTAAAACTTAGACCTCGTATACTTGCGAGTGTAAGTAGCGGTGTATTTTACTCCCTACCAAGTTTTTGGCGCCGTTGCCGGGGATTGTTTTGATGTTATTGTCGGAGAAACACGGTAACGGCTCTGGACTTAAGTTTTAGATAGGAGAAGAAAGTGTTTCGTATTGTCGAGGATTGGTGAAGTTTTTATTATTGATATTGTGTGTAAATGACTTAATTTTACTTTAGGCATTTCTTTGTATATAATTTTTGTTTGTAGTTTTGTTTTTGTTTCTTATGCACGGTACTTGGCGATGTTAGATCGATGAGTATTAATGCATCTCTTTTGATGGGATTCCAAATTGTTTTATGTTGCTTGGCCAAGCACATAAGCCGGTGAGGCATTTCGTTGAGAGATTGAGCCATCCAAAGCAAAACCTCGCCAATCTTGAGGGTGTTCTGAAAATGTCGGGCCAAGAACATTAAACCACGCACTTCTTGGGAGGCATCCCAAGCAATTCTTTTTGATCCATCCCATCCATCTTGAATCGGAGGCGAGATCCTCTCGCCTCCCAGTTAAGTGTTCTAAATACCCTTCATCAACATGCTTTAATTCCATATGTTGAAGAATGATGATTGGGTTCGCTAAGGACGTTGTCCACTTTGAGTTTGGCGGTGATGTATAGTAGTAGTAGTATGCTAGTTTAGGTGTTATTGTTTGTATGTATTGCATGTGTGTTTAGGTTTGAATGTGTTTATGTTTTTGTGTGTTGTTGTTATATGTTGAGTTTTGTGTTCATCTGGGCCATTACCCGATGATGAGATTACCCCTGGTTATTTTTGAAGTCAAGAGTAATACCCATGCATGTGTGATTCTGTGTGCTTGACTATGCTTTTTGGTAAAAATTATTGTAGATCTTAATTTGCACGGGCACATAGACTCAATGTATTTTTATTCAATTGATTTGAGGATGATTATCGATTAACCAAATTCATGACACATTAAAGATTCTAGAACTTGATTGAGGGGAAGTTTGAGGCGAAATCCTAGGCGAGGTAGTTTAGGAGACATGATTTAGGCATTATCTTTGTCGCTTGAGCCTTTTTAAGCCTACCTTGTTACTTGTTTATCCTTCGTTACCCTGTCGAAGCCTAAATGCAAATTCAATTCATGACACATAAACTAATACCATGGCCAGTTGATCTTTTTCCAAACCTAAATCACTGAATTTAAAGGCACATTTGAGTGAATCAAGTTAGCAATTATAAATGCTTCTTGATGTGAGCAGTTGGGTTTAGGGAGAACTTTTAATTGGTTCGATATTTGAGTACTCACTTGTCATTTTTTATTTGTATTTCACACACCCCTTCAATTGTAACAATCAAATAAGTTTGGGGGTATGTTCGTTGAAAAGAAAAGAAAAAAAATAGAAAAGAATAAAAAATAAAAAATAAATAAAAAATCAAATGTGAATACGGTTTTTATTTCCGTTTCTTTTGACAAGTGAGTACGTTGGTCTTAAATGCATGTTCGGGATTGTTTCCAATCTTTTCTACGGGGGTTCGAGAGTGAATGTGCCAAGCGGTGAGCCTTGGGTAATGTTAATCCATTTTCTATTCCAAATTACCCTTGGCCAAATATACCAAAACCAAACCAAGTCCTAATGATCTTCATAAGCTACTAAACCTACATTCGTGGAGAGTGGACCCCAATCAGGCCTATGAAAATCTTAGTCCTTTACGGTCTAAGTCATGAATTTTGTTGGGGGATAATCCGATCGTTGTATAGTTATATTATTGAGTCTCAAACTAACACGTTTACAGGATCTAGAATAGCGTTCACCATTGTTGCATGTCGAAAATCTAGAACATCACATGATGTGTGTTACCGCCTGAAATCGATACTACTGGCGGTTGTTGAGGGAAAAATAAATAGGTCGTTAGAAGAATTTAAAACTCGCATGTTGTTATGTTTAGATTGTTTTTAGGTTGTTTGTTATTTATTTCAGTTTGTGTATTTTTCATTTTAGTATGTGTGTTTGGCTCGAGGACTAGCTAAATTCTGAGTTTTGGGGTATTGATAGGTGTGAAAAACCTTTCTATTTTCAATCTGAATTTGTTAGTTTTTGAATACGTTTATAGTTATTTTTATTATGTTTTAATTAGTTTTTATCTTTTTGTATAAATCAGGTGTGTGAGGAAAAATGATAGGAAACTGGAGTTAAAACGATGAGATCAAACCAAAGCGGTTCGAAATTACGGTGGGTAAACAAGCTCGGAGGCTAAAAGATTAAATAGGCCCACCGCCTAGGCATCCAGACCACCGCCTAGGCGGTGAAGAAGCTGAGAAGAGCAAAATGTTACTGACGGATGACCGCCTAGGTGAAAATTCCATTGCCTAGGCGAAAATCTAGCAGAAGATGAAGATGGGTTGCTGACAGCTGCTCGCCTAGGCGAAGTTTTCTTCGCCTAGGTGAAAATTCAACAGAATGTTCTCCCAGTCCACTGCCTACTTCACCGCCTAGGCGATCAGACTGAACCGACCTAACTCCACCTAGGCAAAGAATCCACCGCCTAAGCGGATTTTCCCTGCACAGTCTTGAGATATTTTTAGATATTTTTGAGATATTTTGTCTATAAATACCCATCTCCTCCCCTTTGGCCGGTCTCTCTCTTTACCCCATAGATTTTTTATCCCCTTAGGCTATATCTAAGGGTATAGTTAGGGATTTTAGAGGTGGAGCTCACATCCCGAAGTGGAGAAGACGGCGAATCGATCGTAGAGCATTCTTAGCGGTTTATCTTCGGACGAGGCTAAGTTCTTTGATTGTTTTTCCTTATTTTTTTATCTTAGGATCATGTGAGCATGTTTAGCTCATTATTTTATTGTATATGCGGCTATAGCCTCGAGTTAAATATGGATTGTTGTAGGGATTAACACTATATTTATAAATACATTGTTTGGATTATTTCAGTGTTTTGTTTGTGAGTGTTCTTCGTAGTTTGATTCTATTTATCATATTGTTTATTTATTATGCTTAGAATGGTAAATGAAGAATAAGGGATTTTGACAAACCCCGGATTCGGATTAGGGTAAATAAACGCCACGATTTTATAACCCGGTTGGGGTTCGAATCGTGGACAATTGATGACATGGGGCAAGACACACGCTACCTAGGGTCGTTAAGATGTTGAGGGGGACTTCTTTGTTGACTCAAAGTTGCATTATATCCCTCGTCTTATACTCAGAAGAGGTAGCGATGGAGTTTTATAATGGAGATTGTCGATAGGGTAAATACAACATGACGATCCAATAACCCGGGAGGGAGTTGGATTGTGTGCAATCAATGACGCTGGGTGAGACTCACGTGACCTAGGGTCGTTAAGACGTTGAGGGGGACTTCTTCGTTGGTTTAAAGTCATGTATTCTCCCATCTTACACTCGGGAGAGGTGGCAGTGGAGTTTACGTACCGAGGTTGTCAAATAGGTCGAACACCGTAAACGTAAGTAAATCGAGATCGAACACGTATTTGTAAACACGTTAATCCCTAGGCAATTATTCACCCTAAAACATATTAGCATATTAGTGTAGTTAATTTAGGTTATATTAGTAGTAGTTTAATTAATTCATTACATTTGTTTTCGCCCAGATAAAGTTAGGTCACGACAAACGCAGTATTCGATAGTAACGACACCAATTCCTGTGGATACGATAACCCGATCTTAACGATCACACTATACTCAAACGTAGACCTCGTATACTTACGAGTGTAAGTAGCGGCGTATTTTATGCCCTACCATTAGCCTAATGAGTATATGTTGCTTATAGATGGGAAAGATCCAAAAAGTTATGAAGAAGCTGTTTGGAGTGAAAATAGAAACGAGTGGAGTAAAGCCATGGAAGAAGAGATGAATTATTTGTATGAGAACTACACTTACGAATTGGTACAATTTCCTAAAGGCAAGAGATATTTAATGAATAAATGGGTTTACAATTTGAAAATTGAAGACAATAACTCACATCCGTGGTAGCATTGGATTCACGATGTGTTGGATATGAAGTTGCTACACACAAATGAGAATGGTTTAGATGTGATGACAAAAATTCTTCTAGGACAGAAGCTTGAGAGTTGCAGAGAGGGAGAGCAGGTCTCCTGTATTTACTCACATGAATTGGTAGGGGATATTTGTTAGGTAGGTCAAACCTATGTGGGAGTGGACCTAGTCCAAAGTCCAATTGGAATTAACTTAAGTGACGAAAAAAAATGAAGACCCAATTAGATTTTTTTAACAGAAAGAAAAAATTAGCCTCAATAATGAATAAGAAAAATTAAATAAAGCCTAAAATAGGCTTTATTAAAATAAGCCCATTAGGGCATTATACATGTTTATGCGGCACTGAACTAAAAAGTGAATATATACAAGAAACAAGACTTTACATGCATAGCAGTAGATTATGTGTGAAAACAAGTAAAAAAGGTCACAAGGCAACTTAAGGTCAGTAGTCAAATGCTTAGAGAGAGAAAAAAAATGAAGATAAGAGAAAGAAAAGTTATTCAACTTGACGATCAGACAATGAATCGTATTCCGATTGGGCTAACATTTCAAGAGTTTGTTCTCGGCATCAAGTATTTTGTTTCCATTAGTCTTGATCTTCGGTGACCCTCTTCTATATGGTAATTCAATATTCATTTACAAACTCGTATTTGTCATTTTTTGTTATATCCATCGTTTTCGGTGATATTTATGTAGTGATCCAAAAGTTTTTCTCTTGAGGATGTAAATGATTATAATCCCATTATTTCGTGATGGTGGATGTTGAGATCGAACTTTGGTCTTGTGATTTTTCCCTGCCTTGGGATTTTCCATATAAAAATCGTTTCTCCCACTTTATTTGTTACAAGTGGTATAAGAGCGGGTGGCGAAACTGCTAATATACAAATGAATAATGAAAGCCTCGAAGAAAAAACTTATTATTTATAATAGGACAAATAAGGAGATTGAAGAATGGAGTAATAAAATGCTTAAAATAAAGATAACAGATTTTTATGAAGAAATTTCTTGTGAAAACAATGATAAAGAACTAAATAGCGCTGGATTACCAAAAATACGTGATGTTTATATGCCTACTACCTCTGTTGTAGGATATCATTCAATAAACTGGTTAAAATAAAATCTAAAAGAAACTTACAAATTCATTCGATTAGTTTATTATGCACTAAGTGAATCGAATCTAATACAAGAAATAAAACTAAAAATAAAATGGACTGTTTTAAATGAATTAAATGATCATTTTCTAAAATAAATCTGTGTCAGAAAAAGAAAATTGTTTATACTTTTGATGATAGTTCTTCATATATTTACGAGTATGATAGCTCAGGCTACTGTTCTGATTAAAAAATTTATCAATGTCAATTGAAAAATTTGATGAAAATATTAAGCTACCAAAAGGACTAGCAATTATAACCAATAATCAAGAAAAAAATTATGGATGCTATAAACAATAATAAAATTTTGATTCAAAACTTAAAACCTAAAAACATAGGAATTAGAGAATTTCCCATGCCTTCCTATAAGAGAGCTTATGTGTTAAATACTAAAGAAAATGAAATTGCTTCTTTGAATAGTGACGATGATATAGAAATACTAGAAGAATTAAGTGTTCTTATGAATACAGAAACTGGTACTAGTGGTGTTAGACAGCCTGCTCAACCAATGGCCTCTGGTCAAAGTACTCAAACAACTTCACCTGCTGAACAAGCGACAACCAGTACTAATGTGTCTACTTCTCCAAGAAGTCCTGTTGGTAATTTTTTAAGAGATCCTTCCAATTTTACTACACCCTATGTCCCTGAAACATTCTCTAAAAATGTTAATACAAACACTATTTTTAGAGATTCCAGGGGAGGAATTGATGATGCTAGAATAGAAATGACTAAACGAAAACTCAATGAGCCAAAAACTGAAAATATCTCAGAAAGTGGTATATTTCTGAATATAGACCATTATATGGGAAATACTAATTCTCTTGAAAAATGTATTTCAAAATAGGTAAAATCCTTATATAAAATTGCTATATTTAGAAATGTTTTAGGAAACGAAGAAATCACATCTGATGCCTTTTCTAGATGGATCCCCATGACCCTCTTAGGAAATGTTGGAAATTGGTGGATGAATCTTTCAATATATGCTAAAAATAAAATAAGAACAGGAATTTTAACAACGACAACAGAAGTTAGCTGTGAAGATAAGGATGTCAGCAAAATCATAGGAAGATTCGAAGATGCTGTTAGAAAAGAATTTGTAGGACAATTCTGGGATAAAACCGCTAAAGAAATCCAAAAGAAAACAAGAGTCAATGCTATAAATCATCTGGTGAATATGAGCATTTGCAACATGTGCTATTTTGAAGCATATACTAATGAATTTTCAAAACATTATTATAAAGCTGACATTAATGAAGCAGAAAAGCAAGTATATCATGATATGTATTTTACTAAACTACCCTCTCAATATGCTAAAGAATTGATAATAGGATATAAAGTATAACAAGCTGGCAAGCTGAAGATACTTTAGGTGCTATAATAGAATATGCTCAAAGACAAATAGGAGTTTGGTGTACTGGTGCTAAAAATGCGGAGTTATACAGAAAAGATCACCAACTTGGTCTATGTTGCGATAATCAATCAAAAGCTCCAAAGCAATTTGTATGTGCTGATATATTCCCTAAAAAAGCTAAAAAATTGTTTAAGAAAAAGTATAAATTTAAAAAGACATTTAAAAGAAATTTTAAACCAAGAAATCCGTTTAAAACAAAAAGATTCTTTAGGAAAAAAAGGCTTAATAAAAAACCTCGACCAGAAATTAAAACTGCTTAAGAAAAAACAGCTAAAACATGTAAATGTTGGGCTTGCAACGAAATAGGCCATTATGCTAACGAATGTCCTAATATAAAAAATAGAGGAAATGCTAAAATAAAAATGATCTTAGAACAAGATGAATTTGATATTAGTGAAACAAATGATATTTTTGATATTGAAACTGAAGAAGAATTTTTCTATCTTGAAGAAACTAGTGATGAATCAGGAAGCAAGTGCGAGTACTAGTTTCGATTTCTATATTGAATCTGCTAAAAAGAAAGGTGATTACAAAGCAGAAGCTATTATTAATCGGAAGATGCTTAAAGGAATTAGAACTTTTGGAAATAATGAGTCATTTCGAAAAAGTTTTTTGGATAAATTTAACAGGAAAAATATTTGCTATTACGGAGAATACCAATTTGAAGTTGTTCTTAACACTGAAGAATCTAGAGGAAAATTAAATATCCCGTTGATCAGTGGAAATATGATTAATAGACAATTAGAAAAACTGGGAAAAGATAAAGAGAAAATCGATTATATACATGTTGGAGGAATACAAATTATTTTTATGGCCTGTTTTAGAGAAGGAATTAACTTTCCTATAAAAGTTGTTGTTCTTGATAACAGAATACATGATAGACTGATCCCTTGCTAGGTCTTGTTTATGGAAATCTTAGTCAAGGAATCTTGGGTATAAAAGTCTATCCGAAATATGTTGTTAGTATACAAGAGCCAAGGATAAATGAAGTATTTAGCCTTGCTCATGAATGTGCTAGAAAGAATTTTATGGAAGATGGAAGATTTCCTTATTCTATAACATATCATGTTGGCTATTTCTTAAGTAATATTCACCATAGCGATAAATTTATGAAACATGAATTTATCGAAATCAATAAAGTATTTGAACCTTTTACTAATATTTATAAACCTGATTCGGTTCAAGAAATTGATATGCCTACTGATTGGAAACTAGATATAAATAAAAATCCAGAACTTGATATTTCTAGACCATCTAATGTTAATAACTATGGAAAAATTAAAAGAATTTCTTCTTTAAAAATAACAGGAGGAGAAATAGGAGAATGTTCTATAGATAGACGACTAATAGAAAAGAAAATTGATGTTCCGATTTATAGAATAGAAATTAAGTATTTTGATGGAAATGGAATAAAGAAAGTAAAAGCTTTAATTGATACTGGTGCGTCTGTTAGTCATATATTTCCTAATAAGATATCTGATGAAATACCTCGAAAAATGCTTGATGAGAATTATATCTATAAAGACCTTAATGGATTTAAACATACAATCACATAGACTGGTGATATTCCCTTGATAATTGGAAATAAAGAATTAATGTTTCCTATACACCTTGATAAAGATGAAAAGATAGAATTGCTACTAGGAAACAACTTTCTCGATTACTGTTTTCCTTATAATATTACTTATAATACAATTATGCTCACCATAGCAGATGAACAAATATATATACCAAGTATAATATGAGAAGCCTTATCTTCTTTAAAATAGGAATTGTTATAGATAATAATGTTATCTATCTACCATGTCTTTTAAACACTGGTGCTGATATTTGTTTGATGAACAAAATATTTGTTTGATGAACAAACATGTGTTACCATATAAAAGGTGGAAAAAGACTAAAAAACTAACTATTAAAGTCAAAGGATTTAAAGGAAAACCTTTAGACTTAAATATTATTGCTAAAAATTATGTTATATTATTTGGCGATAGATATATTAAAATTCCAGTAATATATCAACAAAACACGATGTAAGTACCAATGCTGCTAGGAAATAATTTCCTAAACTTTTTCAAGAAAATGTGTTTCACTCAAAAAATTGGTGAATTTTTAACACCTTGCTCACATTGGATTATATTACCTCGTCTACCTGTCATAAACATCGTTTATACGCGAAAACGTGGTGATATTTACCTCCTCGCACATAATATTTTTGAAAAACTTGCTAATAATTTTGGAAAAAATCCGAATGCATTATGGGATATTGATAAAACATATGCCAATATAGAATTAATCAATCCTACTGATATTATAAGAGTAAGAACCATGAGATATTCTGAAGATGATATTAAAGAATTTGATACACAAATCCAAGAGCTGCTTAATCTAAAATTGGTTCAAGAAAGTAAAAGTCCTCACTCGAGTTCTGCTTTTATGGTAAGAAATCATTCAGAAATAAAACGTAGTAAATCCAGAATGGTAATTAATTGCAAAAAACTTAATGAAAAGACTATGATGAATATTTCCTGCCCCATAAAGAAAGCCTGATCAATAGGATCAAAGGTGAAAAGGTATTCTCAAAATTTGATTGCAAAAGTGGATTTTGGCAAATTAAATTGACTAAAGAATCTGTTCCATTAACTTCTTTTAGTACACCAAATGGTCATTATGAATGGCTAGTAATACCATTTGGATTAAAAAATGCCCCGCAAATATTCCAACGAATGATGGATAAAGTATTCAGTAAGTTATCTAATTTCTGTATTGTCTATGTTGATGATGTGCTTATATTTTCTGATAATGAAAAAGATCATCTGAAACATCTTGATGTTTTTGCAGATCGATGTAAAGAACGAGGTATTTTGTTATCTAAAAAGAAAGCTGAAATAGGAAAACAAAAAATAGAATTTTTAGGATTAATTATTGATGCTACTAGAATTGAGATGCAGCCATATATATGTGAAAAATAACTGCTTTCCCTAATACTCTAGAAGATAAAAAATAGGTTCAAAGGTTTTTAGGAGTCTTAAACTACGTTGAAACATTTATTGAAGGATTATCTAAACATAGGCAACCCTTCTAGAGATTACTTAAAAATTGTGCTAAATTTGAGTGGACTAAAAAACTTTCTAATAAGATAAGAGAAATTAAAAGTCTTACTACTTATTTACCAAAATTAACTCTACCTTCTGATGAAGATGATTTAATTTTGGAGACTGATACTTCAAATGCCTATTGGGGTACTATACTAAAAACTGCTACTGGAAAGATCTGTAGATATGCTAGTGGAACGTTTACAGAAACTCAACAACATTACCATAGTAATCTTAAAGAATTACTTGCTCTTAAAAAGGGAATAGAAAATTTAGATATTTTCTCATTCCAAAAAAGTTTACAGTGATAACTGATAATACTCAGGTTAAAGGATTTATATTTAACAAATTGCCAACAAGTCCTGAATATAATAAAATGAACAGATGGCAAACGTTTTTCCAACATTATAATTTTGATGTTATTCATCGAAGTGGTAAACAAAATATTCTTGTTGACTTCTTATTCAGGGAATGACATGGAAGCTGAAAATGATTCAATTAAGATTCCTTTAAGTGCTATTGAATCCATTGAGAAATACTGTTCGCAAGGACATTATTTCTTAAGTGTTTTTGAAGAGCTGATCCATATGTATAAGATCAGAAGTGCTAAAAGAAAAGAAGGAACGGACGGCCAAGACTCCAGTGTTAAAAATGATGATTGCTCATCCAATGTTTCAAAAAGTAATGCTGAAACTCAGAAAAGTCAGATCATTGATGATCTGCAAAGTGCTACTCTTATCCGCTCACCCAATCAGTATGTTGATCAAATGATTAAATCAAAGGAAACCCTTATGGTTCCTAGCCCCCCTGTTCAAAAATTTGTTCCATTCATAAAACCTCCTCAAAATTCTGTTGTTCCAGAAAAGAAATTTGTTGAAATAGTTGCTTCTTCTTCAAAAGCTAAAAGCAGTATGCTCAGGTGTTTAAATGAGAACTTCTATCAAGAATATGTGAAAAATCTCAAACTTGATTATAAAATCCGAATTGATGAAGACTCTACTATTTACCCTTTTCATGAAGGAAAATACCCTAGAATGGCCTGCTTGCCTGAAACTCCTAATGATCAAATATTCCATTATGGATATCTAGATTTTATAATTTCTGACCCAAAAACCAGTACTGAAAAAGGAATGCCAAAGAGGGTACAAGAACCCATTAAAAGCTTCCGCGAGCAAAGAAACCAGAAAACCGTGTTAATAAAATGTTTTAGTGCTACTCCTGAAAAAGGATATGATTCCTATCATATCATAAAACTATCCAAAAATCGTGTCAATTTAATCCCTGAATATAACCCGAACCAAATTTTCAAAGAGGTACCAGAACTCTTGGAAAGTGATAAACTAGTACATTTCATTACTACAAGACGAGCCTTGGGATTTTATGTCCTTGAGAAAAAATTAAAAAAGTTCATCGAATGGGATAAAGGGTATGTTTACCCCATGAGTACTGATAACCTGCTAATCTTAAATACTGAATGTAGTTAATTTTATGGTGCTGCAAAGGCCTTCGCTACAAAGTGGTTAGAAATTATACGAATGGTAAATTTTGCTGCTAGCGAAACAGTCAAGAAATTAACTTGTCAAATGCTTAAACATACTGAGGGAACTTGTGCTTATTGTAAAGAAACCATTGAGAAAAATATCACCTAGGCAGATATTTCATGCGAAAGTGATGAAGAAGTCCTAGTGCTATGAAGCATCACTGCGCACGTCACGATGTAAAGACTCGTGACCGGTGTTGAAGCTGTTTGAAGCTTTGTGCTAAGAAAATTCTGATCAAATAAAGGAGGGACCCAAATGCCAGCCACCCACTACTATTCAATCACAAGAGGAGTTACAGTGCTTGTCCAATTGCGCCGGCGCTACTATTCCAACACTGTTCATCTTTTTGAAAAAATTGTATTTCATTGTTTACTTTTTGAAAAATTGCATCCGCTTTTGATCAAGGTTGTAATAAACCTTATCACTTGTTTCCTATTTTTTGAAATGTAATTTGAGATCCGTGCCTATATAAACGGACCTGAACCTTTGAGTTTAGCAGAGTAGAAAAACCTATCTGTTAATCTCTTGTAAAGATGTTTGTGTAAACTCCTCTCTAGAGGAACGTTTGTAATAGAATTATGGAATAAAATATCTAAGTCTTTAAAATATGTGTTATGCTTTCCCTAGCATATTTACCTTATATCATATGTGAGAGTTATACCCTGTTTTCCATAAGAACCTGGAAGCGATTTAGGCTTAGTATTGTATCTGAAGTCCTGCAACCTGGTTTGCTACCGTTTGTGTATGTAAGGCATTTTGGGCATTTTGGATTTGCACTAGAATATTGAAGCGGCCTTTAGAGGCTACTATCGTTGGTTCTAAAAGAAGACATAGTGGACCTTTTACAGGTATAAGGTAAATTTTTGGTAAGGAAATGATATACATATCACAAGGCTTAATATTTTATGACATGATTTTTACAAACAAGTACTCTGTCTTTCTTAATAAAAAAAAAAAAAAAAAAAAAACCCTTTTATAAACAACCCTTATCATGAACGAACAAGAATTCGTTAGAAGATTTATACTAGTGTTTGAAGCTGTTGATTTAGGAAAACTTGAAAGTGTTTATAAATTTCATGATGAAATTGATGCATTACAAACTGCTTATATGACAATTCTAGCTGAAATACCTATAATTGGAATTAATCATAATATGAGTACTGTTGAATTATGGGAATATGAAAATGAAAGAATAAGTAACGGAAGAAAAACTGAGACTCTAGACATGATAAGAAGACATCTGCTAAATATAATAAAAACTGAATATTCTGAAAATGATACCATACATGCTGCCTATGCTGCTTATAGAAATAGGAGACAAAATAGAACGATATCTAATCAAAAAAATGAATGATCAAGTTTTTCTTGATAAATTTATGCTTGCTTTTGACGAATTAATTATTGGAACAAAAGATAATGTTTATGAGTTTTATGACCAAATAAATTATGATATAAAAGGAATGGAAAGAATAATGGATCTAAACTATGCCTATTCTGAAATTCATTCAATCAATGATGCTTTTGTAGATATTAGACTAAGCAATATGCGAAAAATTAATTTGCTATTTGAAATCCGCCTTTACTTAAAAAATATAATCGCTGGAGATTTTGGAGATTATTATCCTAACGAAGATCTTCATATTAAAAAAGAATTGTTTGTTGAATTTTCTTCTCTTGGTTATTCCGTTGTCGGCTCCTCTGACCCGCCAATAAAATCTAAGTGATTGACGAATTTTTCCAACAAATAGTACATTTTTTAATATCAAATCCATCTTTTTCCCCTGAAAAGACCAAATCTCGTAGAATTAAAATAGAATCGTAGCCATCCTGAAATTGCCAAAACAAAAAACGGACTTCCTCGAAAGGCAATGGGTGTGCCAGTGTCTCCACTAGCATAGCATTGCCACAAATAGTGGTGTACAACAGCGATGATATTGCCATTGCCGACGCTCTGTACAACTCCCACTAGTATCGTGGTTTTTTCCGTGACGATGTTTCAAAAGAAAAAGTAAAATAGCAACTCAATCATGTAGGCCCCGTTTGGTAACCATTTCCATCCCATTCCATTCCCAGATTTTTGGGAATTCTGTTTGGGAATAGCGTTTGGTAATTTTTGTTTCCGTTTCCATTTCATTCCCATTTGAGAATTGTGTCCACTTTTTTCTTAAGAAATGAGAAACAAAAAAAAGTTGTTTCTCATTATTCCCATCCCATTCCCAAAATCCATGGTCACTATTCACCTACCGGCCGACCACCGCCCGCTGCCGCCGACCACCGTCCGTCGCCGGTCATCTCCGGCGACCGTCGCCGGTCACCGTCCGGCCGGAAATTTTTCGGCCACTTCTGGCAGTCGCCGACGACGGCGCCATTGTCTTCCGGCCGCCAGCGCTGGCACCACCGTCGTCCGGTCATCGCCAGCGGGGGGCACCCCCGTCTCCAATGCCGGATAACCGTCGGCGGCCGTTGCCGGAGCGCCGGCCGGGCGTCGCCGGAGCACCTCCGGCGGCCGGCGCCGGCGCCACCGCCGTCAGGCCAAAACAGAAAAGAAAAAAAAAAAAAAAAAGATTTTAGGATAAAATCGTTACCAAATACAATTCCCTTCCCAAATAAAAAAAAATTTATCGTTACCAAACGCGATTCTACTCCCAAAAAGAAAACAAAATTCCCATCCCATCCCATCCCATTCCCATCCCACTGCTGGAATGGAAACAAAAACGGTTACCAAACGCCACCGTAGTTAGTCTTCCAATAAAATATTATTTATTCTTTTGGTAAACAATAATATGGTTTTAGTTTAAGGAGAAAATAAAAAAATAGTTTGAAGATAGTTTTATATTTATCGAGAACTGTTGAAAAATCCTTATTTATGAACGAGAATCCTCGAAATAAGTCGACCAGAATTCTTATAATACCATTCCCTCCCCCGACTACTATATAAGAATCGGCCCTAAGGTGACTCCTAATCCCACAACAAACCTCAATGCAACACTTGCATAGATCTCTCTCTTACCATTCTCTGTTTCTTCTTCTTCTTCGGCTTCTTCTTCTTCAAACGTTGGAGGCGAAGTGCGAGTGCTACTAGATCTTTCCAACTTACATTCAATGGGTTCCCGCATAAAACCTTGTTTCCTTCGAATGAACTCTCTGGAAATGTCTGTATCTGGTTACCTCGAGGAATCAAACTGACCAGCTGATTGTTCGACAGGTTCAAGAATAAAAGGAACATTAGAGTTGCAAGATGATCCGGGATTTCTCCGCCAAGCTTGTTAAATGACAAGTCCAATGATCCAAGTTGCTTCAGACTTTCGATTGACGAAGGGATTGAGCCTGTGACGGAATTGGGAGCCAAGTTGAGAAGATACAGAGATTTTAGCTCACCAACTGTTTGTGGTACATCCCCTTTGAGCTCATTGCTTGATATATCAATGGAAATGAAGAGGCTGAGAATTTTCACTAGCTTCTACTCCTGTCCTTTAAGGGTAAGCGTCTCACTGTTCTAATAGTACAAATTTGATCTAGATCTAAAACCTAATTGATCAAGCCGCGTTTGTGTGTGATTTTTGTCTTCTAGAATTGCCCTGAAGTTCAAGAATGTTTGGGGGTGCCAGAACACTACCAAATTTGTTGGAAAGCAGGTCGATGTTCTAAAGATTCGGCCAGCCGTAATTAGCTCCACTTAAGTAGGTAATGTCTCCGTGAAAATTGTTGGAATAAAGGACAAGAACACGCAAATTTTTTGAAGTTTGCTTCATCCAGGAAAGATATCGTTTATTTTATTGTTGCGAAGATTTAAAACCTGTAGCTTCGTGCAATTGTCCAAAGATGGGGAATCTTCTCTTCTAAAAGATTCCAACTTGGATCTAGAGTCTCTAATCCAAAGTTGGGTACACACACCTAGGGAATGTCCCCTCCAAGGCTGTATCTTCCTAGATTCAGCACCCAAGTGATACAACCCTGCCTATTGGCGGTAAAATATTACGTTGTCACTTTTACCGCAAATGTAGGGGTCAAATTTTAGTATAAATAGGAAGTAGTAGGGGTTATTGTATCCACAGGGATTGGTTGAGATTATTATCGAGTATTGCGATTGTCATAACCTAACTTTATCTAGGCGACATAAATTGAGTTTATAATTAATTAATAGTAATACTAAGTTAATAAATCTAACTATACTAATATTATATTGAGATATTTAGAGAAACGATTACCTAGGGATTAACTTCGTTTACAAAAACGTGTTTGATCTCGTTTAGTTTACAATAACGACGTTCATCCTATCCGACAATTATTGTATCGTAAACTCACTCGTCACCTCTCCCGAGTATAAGACGAGTGAATATGCGACTTCATGTCAACGAACAAGTCCTCCTCAACGTCTTAACGACACTAGGTCATATTAGTCTTGCCCCAACGTCATTGATTGCACATTTTCTAACTCCCTCTCGGGTTATTAGATCGTCGCGTTATGTTTACCCTTATTCGAATTCAGGGTAACCTCTCCCGAGTGTCAAACCCTATATTCTCTAATCATCTAAACAAGCATAATATCAAAGAATAACGGTAAACACAATCGAAATAGCGAAGAACAACCATTAATGAAACACAACTCAAACAAATAACTATTTCATAAAATATATTAATCTCTAGACAAAATTCGTTCAACTCATGGCTATAACCATTTATACAATGAAAACTGAGCTAAACATGCTCAACAACCTACCAAAGTTAAGAAAATAAAGAAAGAAACTGAAGAACTTAGCCTTAGTCCGAAGATTTGCCGCTAAAACCGTTCAACAATCGTTTCTCCTACTTCGCAACGTGTTCTTCTCCTTCGGAATTGGTTGAGCACTCCCCAAAACACTATCAAAATATCATAACCCTAAAGAGTCTGTAATGAGCTCTTTGTGAGCCGAAATAGAGAATAGAGGAATATATAGGGGCTCAAAATATCTAAATAAATATCTAATCTGTGTGCAGAGTGACCACCGCTGCGGTGAGTATATCGACTGGGTCACAGCCTCGGTGGTAGACACGCCAGTGGGATCAAAGACCTCTCTGTTGTTTCACCACCGCGGTGGTGGATCTCACCACTGCAGCGGTGGATTTTCGGCAAGTTTAAGGCCTTCTCTGAATTTTGACCGCTATGGTAGTGGTCTGGACGCCTCGGCGGTAGGTTGCATTTCTGAATTTTGCCCTGATGCTTGTTTTCCCATCGTTCTTGATCCGATTTGATTGTTTATGATCCATTTTCATGCATTTTCACCCCCACACACCTGATTTATACCAAAAAGAATTAAAACGTATTAAATCGTAATAAAACGAAATAAACATACTCGAAAACTAACAAGTTCGATTTGGAAATAGATAGGTAAATTACACCTATCAAATACCCTAAAACTTAGAATTTTACTAATTTTCGAGTAAAACACCCACACAATACAAGAAATTATAACAACTAATTAAGAAATTATAAACTAAAAATGAAAAATACTAAGAACAATAATATGCAAGTTTTAAATATCATCTACCGGCCAAACGATTTTTCCCTCATCGGCCCCCAATCCTATCAAGTTCAAGAATAAATCATACCATGTGGTGTTCTAGAATTTTAACATTCGATGATAGTAAACACCATTCTAGATCCTATCAAAGTCTGTGTGTTAAAACTCAATTATACAATTATCCGTTGGTTAGATGGGATTATCCCTCCAAAAAGTTCATGACCAAAACCATTTAGGTATAAAAAATCCATAAGCTTGACCTGGGTTCTACTCTCCACTAATGTAGGCTCGAAGGTTCAAAAAGATCAATAGGTCTTGGTTCGGTTTAGGAATATGGCCAAGGGTATATCGGAAATACACAACAGGTTAGCGAAGTTAACTTGACGTTACCCGAGGCACAACGCTTGGCACTCTCACACTCGAAACCCCACAAATAAAATTGAAACAACCTTAAACAATACATTTAAGAAAGACGTACTCACTTGTCAAAACAAACAGAAATTTTACTATATGTACATATGTTTTTTTTTTACCTTACCACACCCCCAAACTTATTCTATTATTACAATTTCACGGGTGTGGTGAAAACGAAAAAAAAAAAAAAAAAAAAAACAACAACAAGAAGTGAGTACTCAAATACTGAACCAATTAAAAGTTCGCCCTAAACCCAACCACTCACTTCAAATAGCATTTGCAACTGCTAACTTGATTTACTCAAATTGTGCCTTCGACTCAACGATACAAGTTTGGAAAGAAGTTTTATCGGCCAATGTATTTGTTAAGTGTTTAGAATTGAAACGGATATTTGGCTTTGACAAGATAACGAGGGATAATGATACTACATGGTAGGCTTAAAAGGCTCAAGCGATAAAAACGAATGCCTAAATCATATCTCCCGAATTACCTTGCCTAAGATTTCGCCTCGAATTTCCTCCAAATCAAGTTCTAAAATCCTTATTGTCATGAGTTTGAGTGACATATAATCGTTTTTAAATCAAATAGACAGTTATACATTGAGTTTACATGCTCGTGCATTTAGGATCTACAATAACTTTTACTAAAACGATATGTCAAGCACTGTACGACGAGGTTTCTACGCTCGCGTATTGGCTACTCGCAAATATACGAGGTCTAGTTTTAATATAGTGGATCTTTAAGATCAGATATCGTTCCACAGGGACGGTGTGAATAATTGAATACCGCAATTTGTATAGTTTTATATTATCCAGACGGTTTAAGAAATATTTTAAAATTAAACTAATTAAAACTGAGTCAAACTACAATTAGTGGGTTAATCCTAACCAAGTTGATTATACCTAGGGATTGATTTCGTTCACTTAATACATGTTTGATTTCATTTAGTTAACAATAACGGAGTTTAGGTATCCGACAATCTCGGTTCATAAACTCCACCGTCACTTCTCCCAAGTGTAAGATGGGGGAATATGAGACTTTGTGTCAATGAAGAAGTACAATACGTTCTATCGTTTCACTGCCATTGTGGTAAGTTCACTGCCTCGGCAGTGAAGCGCCTTTTTTAAAAACTTTGCAACCTAAAGTTTTACTGTTGCAACGGTAAAACGTTTTTGCTGAAAACTTGACATCCTGCATTTTTAACGCCGCAACGGTGCGTCCAGCGCTATGATAGTGAGCCTGCTGCTGGATTTTCATTTTTTTCTTCAAGTTTTCACACATAGACTTCACACCATGCGTTTTCACTTCGTTTTTTCAACAATTTTAAGTGCGAAACACATCTCTGAGTATCCTCACTCCTTAATTTACCTCCAAACATGCTCCGAGACCATTTTGACCTCAAAAAAAAAAAAAAAAAAAACAAATAGCAAAAATCAGGTAAAATTTGATACCCTCAGTTTTCGATAAAAAAAAGTGACTTGCTTGATTTACCGTCCCTATCTGGACTTGGTTGAGCATTTTTCACCGAAATCCCTCATAGACAAGGAATTAGGATTAGAATGCTCCGTTGGATCATGATTTATGGTATTGAAGTTGGCTTCTTCTCTCTATCCTTATCCTTTTCAATGTACGCTCGATCTCGGGAACAAGAGTCAAGAATTCCAAACTTCTTCTACGTTGCATGCACTGCTTGATCAAAACTGACGAAACAAATGAATAAAATAATTAAAAATAAAATAAAACAAAAGAATTGTCTGGATTAATATTCAACTACTTAGTCGCAATATCAATTCTACGCATTCAGCACCATTTCCGGCAACAGCGCTTAAAACTTGTACGACAAGGTTTTTATGCTCGCATATTGGCTACTCGCAAGTATACGAGATCTAGTTTTAATATAGTAGATCTTTAAGATCGAATATCGTTCCATAGGGACAGTGTGAATAATTGAATACCGCAATTTGCGTAGTCTTATATTATCCAGATGGTTCAAGAAATATTTTAAAATTAAACTTATTAAAACTAAGTTAAACTACAATTAATGGGTTAATCCTAACTAAGTTGATTACCTAGGGATTGATTTCGTTCACTTAATACATGTTTGATTTCATTTAGTTAATAATAACGGAGTTTAGGTATCCGACAATCTCGGTTCGTAAACTCCATCGCCACCTCTCCCGAGTCTAAAACGGGAGAATAGGCGACTTTGTGTTAACGAAGAAGTCCCCCTCAACATATTAACGACTCTAGGTCACGTGAGTTTTGCGCCAACGTCATCGATTGCACACTCACTAATGCCCTCCCGGGTCGTTAGATCGTAACGATGTGTTTACCCCAGTCCAAATCCAAGATTACCTCTTCCGAGTGTCAAACCGTATATTCTCAAATCCAACCCTAATACCTTAACAAGCATACTAAGATTGTCGTAAATGATAAACACAATTGGAATTAAAAATAAACAACCGTTAAATAAACATATATTCCATCAAACAAGTATTTACACAACTACATTGATCCCTAGCTAATATTTATCTAATCTAACATGATCTTGGCCATTAAAACATTAAACCAAGTGGGATCAAAGGTTTCATTGGTGCTAGGATCCACAAATATTTGAAAATATCTTAAAAGATCTTAATTTTGTGTAGAGTTCACCACCGTGACGGTGCGATTTACCGCTGCTGCGGTAGGTATGTCGGCTAGTTTCTAAACTCTCTGATCTTTCACCACCGCGGCGGTGGGACTTTGTTCAAAAACAACCTTTTCTGCATTTTCACCGCCGCAGCAATGAGATTAATCGCTACGGCAATAGATCTTGTGCTCTTGAAACCTTGTTCTTTCATCGTTTCTTCACCGTTTTTCTACCGTTTCGCTTGTTTCTCGCTCATTTACGTCCTTACACCTGAATTACATAAAAACTAATGAAAACAAAATTATATATTACTAATTTACTCGAAAACTATCAAATTTGGTTTAGAAGTAGATAGGTATTTTACACCTATCAAACACACAAAATACACATGAATGAGATTTAAGCTCGACCTCAATAAACAACCAGGGGACAGACTCATCATCGGGTAATGGCCCAGATGAAGCCAAAACTCAGCACACAATAACAACTAACCTAAACAAGCATACACACAATAAAAACAAAACAATATAAACTAATAATACTAAAATACTACATATCACTTCCGAACTTAAAACAAGCAGTGCCCAAAATGACCCATCAGCGATCCCAATGACAGCATATAGCATGATAATGAAGACGAGAATTTAGAACACGTAGCTCGCCTCTGAATCAAGCCGGCTGTGACCGATTTAATTTATTTTTTACTTGGGTTGTCTCCCAAGAAGCGCTTGGTTTATTGTCCTTAGCCTGACACGGAAAACGACTCGTTAAAGAGCGGCTTCTGCCCGTAGTACATGTTGTACAACACCACATATGAGTCTTGGTTCAGTACGCCCTCAAGCTTAGCGAGATTTGACTCTGATCGGCCCGAACTTTTAACAACAATCCTCACCGGCTCATGCACTTGGTGGACATAAAAAGACGTTGCTAATGGCGGTGAAGGATAAGTGAACCACATCGTATCCTCGTAGATGTGATCGTCTGGGATCGATAGTGGCATCATAATGTGGATCTCTAATGGTGACGAATCACAATCTTCGATCCATGCTTGGGTTCCCGTCTCATTCAAGTAATCACATTTGAACTCTCCCAAACTCCTTTCGCTCGTTTTCGACTCCTCACAGTGGCTTTCAAAACATGTAGCGTTTGTATCTCCCAGTACCATCGCGTCTGACTCAGCCTCAATCAAGCAGATAAGATAACTGATTTGCGTCTGCAAAGACGTTATGGTCGCATTGATTTCAGTGCAAATCGTCTCAATGTTATCAAGACGATCTTTATACTCATTGATCCGGTCATTCGTCTTCCTCAAGAATCTCTGAGTTCTCCCCATAACTGTAGCGAACACATCTTCTAATGTAGGGAAAGACTCCACATCTTGAACTGGAGTGTTAATCCATGGCGCCGTAGTATTGAAACAATCCCCCAAGTTTTGGTGACTTGGTGAATAATTCCAACTCTGATAATGAACTCGGCCATGACTTCCAACAACCGATAGGCTTCGTCCACGATTAATTAGTCAAAAGAGATGGTACCGTTTCTTTCTTCAACCCAATTTCTGGTAGCAATTAGTAACCCATCGAGGAAGTTCAGTAGTTGACACTCTCTCGGGAAACGATGGTTCAGAAACTGGAATAGCAAATCCTTGTATCGATTCCAAGCACTATAAAACGACTCAAAATCCCGTTGAAAGAATTACATCAATACTTGTCGATCTAACATCTCCAAGTACCCTACATAAGAAATAAAAAGCAAAATTACAAACAAAAAAGATTATAAACACTAAAAAATACCTAAATTAAAATCAAGTTATTTACTCACAATATTAACAATAATCTAAAACACAATCTCTGGCAATGGCGACAAAAACTTGGCGGCGGAATATTACGTTGCCACTTTCACCGCAAGTGTATGGGTCAAGTTTTAGTATAGATGGAAAGGAGTAGAGGTTATCATATCTACAAGGATTGGTTGAGATTATTATCGAGTACCGCGATTGTGATAACCTAACTTTATCTAGGCGACATAAATTGAGTTTATAATTAATTAATACTAATACTAAGTTAATAAATCTAACTATACTAATATTATATTGAGATGTTTAGGGAAACGATTGTCTAGGGATTAACTTTATTTACAAAAACGTGTTTGATCTCTTTTTGTTTACAATAACGGTATCCATCCTATCTGACAATCTATGTATTGTAAACTCACTCGCTACCTCTCCCGTGTGTAAGACGAGTGAATATGCTATTTCGCGTCAACGAAGAAGTCTCTCTCAACATCTTAACGACACTAGGTGACATTAGTATTGCCCCAACGTCATTGATTGCACACTTTCTAACTCTCTTCCGTGTTATGAGATCGTCGCGTTGTGTTTACCTTAGTCCAAATTTGGGATTACCTCTCCCAAGTGTCAAACCCCGTATTCTCTAATTATCTAAACAAACATAATATCAAAGAATAACGGTAAACACAATCAAAATAGCGAAGAACAACCATTAACGAAACACAACTCAAACAAACAACGATTTCATAAAATATATTAATCTCTAGATAAAATACGTTTAGCTCATGGTCATAACCATTTATACAATGAAAACCGAGCTAAACATGCTCAACAACCTACCAAATTTAAGAAAATAAAGAGAGAAACTGAAGAACTTAGCCGTAGTCCGAAGATTTGCTGCTAAAACCGTTCAACGATCGCTTCTCCTACTTCGCAACGTGTTCTTCTCCTTCGGAATTGGTTGAGCACTCCCCAAAACACCCTCAAAATATCCTAACCCTAAGGAATCTCTAATGAGCTCTTTGTTGGCCGAAATAGAGGAGAGAGGAATATATAGAGGCTCAAAATATCTAAATAAATATCTAATCTATATGCAGAGTGACTGCCGCAGCGGCGGGTTTTACAGTCGCGGCGGTGAGTATGTTGGCTGGGTCACAACCTCGGCAGTAGACACGACGGTGGGATTAGAGACCTCTCTGTTGTTTCACCACTGCGACGGTGGATCTCACCGCTGCGGCGATGAGTTTTCAGCAAGTTTAAGGCCTTCTCTGCATATTGACCACCGCGACGGTGGGCTGCAATTTTTAATTTTGCCCTTATGCTTGTTTTCCCACCATTCTTCTACCGTTGTTGATCCGATTTGATCGTTTATGATCTATTTTCATGCATTTTCATCCCACACACCTGATTTATACCAAAAAGAATTAAAACGTATTAAAACGAAATAAACATACTCGAAAACTAACAAGTTCGGTTTGGAAATAGATAGATAAATTACACCTATCACCTATACATCATCATCATCCCACAGCTCCCGTTCATATTATTGGAACCTTCTAATCTATTTGATTTGTTAGTTTGTTATATGGTTATGATGGGTTGTTAGTTGTTAATTGAGTTATATGTTGTTAGTTTAGTTACCAAGAGGCTATAAATACTATAGCTCTTGTATTCATGAGGGAAGAATGATAAATTAATAGATCTTCTTCTTTTAAATCTTATTCTTCTTCCCCTTAATTCTATACTCTCTTCTTACCACTCTCTCTTTATCTCTTTTCATTTTCTTCCGGAGCTAACACTTGCTCGAAGAGTACTATTTGGTATTCTAACTTCTTGATTTTGTAGTTAGGGCGTTCCAAGCTCACGAGAGTTGCTCGTCTTGATTCGGCAGGTTTTTCATTTGTCTTTAGAAAATCATATTCATCTTCATTTATTGCACTCTCAACATAAACAACTTCTCCAACAAGTTAGAAAATACTCAGCCGAACTAAGTAAAAATAATGAGAGCTTCTCTCTCTAAACCCTAGGATAAATCGATGGCAGCTATCGGAGTTTCTTCACCATCGCCACCGGATCTCCCAAGAGTTCAAAATCCCATTCTTTTTTTCTCTTAATCAACAAATTTCCTCCCATATTCCTTTCTCTCAGAAATCCTTCGCCAATCTCTTCCAAGCAAAGGCGCCCATCATCCCATGAAAGTCGATTATATCCTACCATGGTGAACCAACGATTTTCTTTTTCGATGATGAAGTGGCTAAGCTAGCCTCTCCCTTTCAGTTTGCCGTAATGGGTGAATTTGATAATGGTCATCCCTCCTTTGATGCTATCAATAAAATGTTGTTGCCCTAAATCTTGTTGCTGGTTTCGAAGTGGGTTTTCTCGACCAAAAGCATTATTCAACTCAAATCGGAGGAATATTTCCAACGTCTTTGGATTAAAGAGCACTTGTATGTCCATCAATTTCCTCTTTATATTTTCAAATGGTCGCCCGAGTTTCGAGCTAACATCGAATCTCCAATGGTACCGGTTTGGGTGTCATTCGATTTTCTTGCCATTCATTTCCATAATAAGGAATCCTTATTTTCTTTGGCCTCAGCAATTGGAACCCGTCTCAAAATTGATTCAGCCACTGCTAATCTCTCGAAACCTAAAATGGCGAGGGTATGTGTGGAAATTGATTCTAGACGACCTCTCCTCAAACGACTTTGGATACGTTGTGGCTCTCAAGGATTCTTGCAATCCATTTCATATGAATCTCAGCCCACCTATTGCATCCACTACTCAAAACAAGGGCACCTAGAATCGAATTGCAAAATAAAAAATCCTTCAGCTCTTTCCTTGGTTGAACAACCTACTTCCAAATCTCAAACTAAAATCACTGATAAAACTGTTTCCCTTGGTCTAAACTTAGATTTGGTCAAAATTCCTCCCTCAAACCCCTCCAAAGATGGTGATGATTCTGATGCTAATGATTCGGATTTTATTATCCCTAACACTCATCCAGTTCCTCCCTAAAATCCTCATCTACCTGATTCAGTTGTTCCTCCTTCTCAAGTTCCCTCAATTGATATCCTTATTTATGATCAGGACATCTCAAATTCTATTCCAATTCAGACTGATTCAGCCCTTTCTCCCTCTCAAGTCCCCTCATTTGATGCCCTTATTTGTGATCGGGACATCTCTAATCCTGTTCAAATTTACCGTTCATCCATTTCTAATATGGAGCCTATTGATCCTGGTGAGCATCTGACTGCCCTTTCAAAACTGGCAGCCTTAGCTCCACCTTTCCACCCAGCCCCAAATTCCAATTCCTTTATTCTTATAAAGGTTGTTTCCAACACTTCCCTTCCCAGTTAACCATTATTCCACTCTAATCTTTCTCTATACCATCCCAGTATTGTCATTCCCAAAAATTCCCCTTCCTCTCCTAATTCCAATTCTTGCAGTGAGAATTTCCTCAAATTCATTCCCAAAAAGAGTGGTGAATCAAGAAGAGCAAGGGTGATTACTCGTTTAATGAAGCATAACCTCTCTGTCCCCTAATCTTTTATGTTTTTTCTCTCCAATTTTGGATGTTTAGCTTGATGGAGTGTGAATTGGTTTGTTGCTGCATATTCTATCTATTCCAGTGGTTAGTGAAGCTCAAGTTGTGGGCTGATATATTTGGTTGGCTTTTTTTGTGGAATTGTTGCAGTTTGTGTACAGTTAGGGCTTTCTTTTCAGTTATGGCAGATTCTGGCTGGGAGGTTCTTTGTGTAGGCAGACTGCTCTCCCTTTGTTATTGGATTGGAGGTGGTTTGTTGTTTTTGGTTGCTTGGTAGAATGCATGATTGTCTAGGCAGTTCAATTGTTTTAGCAGTTTTTGTTTTGCTGCCCTTTTGGTTTGGATTGTATTCATATCCTTTATATTGCTTGAGGGTTTTTAAATCCCTTTTAATATAATTTTTCTCTTTAAAAAAAAAAAAAAAAAAAAAACCCTTCTTCAACAAGTTCTTCATGAAAATCATTTGCCTTGTTGGGAATATCAAGAACTCTTGCACCTTCACCTTCAATTAAGCTTCTACCTTTCCTGTTCGTAGCACCAAAAGATGATAGAGTGCTACCAATCCCAAATATAGATTGAGTGGAGGGACCAAATGCAATAAAAGAACCAGAAACACTTCAAATTCCAGTTACTTTAGTGGCAAAAGAATCAACACCTGCCTTGCTAGAACGTAAATTCTCCAAACGAGAATCCACCGCTGCCCTGTACTGCTGCGACATCTGCTGGATAGTAATGGTCTGACCCCCAGGAGGACTCAGAATTTGGGATCGTAGAACCTCAGTTTGAGCCTAGATAACAATGGTTTGCTCTTCGATTTGAGATTGGAGCAATTTTAGAATCGCGAGCACCTTGGATTTTGCCATGGCTAGATCAATGAAAGCACCAATGATATGCCTAAAGAAAGAAAAACACTCTTCAAGCGAGTGCCAACTCTAATTACAATAAGAGGAAAAAGAAATAAGTGAAGAAATCAAACGGAGAAGAAGATTTAGAGGAAGAATATCTATCAATTTCTCATTCTACCCTCATGAACACAAGAGCTATAGTATTTATAGCCTTTTGGTAACTAAACTAACAACATAGCAACTCAATTAACAACTAACAATAACAACTAACAACCCATCATAATCATATAACAAACTAACAAATCAAATATACTAGAAGGTTCTGAGAACATGAATGGGAGCCATGAGATGAAGATGATGTATGGGCAGGGTTGTATCACCAAGTGTCTTAATCTTTTCAGTTAAGCATGTTAGTTTGACTCCATTCAAGTTGTTATTAGACAAAACAAGAACTTCAAGTTGCCTTGCATTGCATATCAAATGAGGAATTATTCCAAAGAGTTTGTTGTTTGAAATAGAGAAGAAAGAGGTTAAGGAAATGTTGTTGCCAATATCATAACGGATGGAGGAGAAATTGTTGTTGGAATAATCGATATAGAAAGTTGATCCTAGAGGTGTTGGGATTTCCCCGTTCAACAGATTGGAATGTAGGTCTAGGAAATCATGAACGAGAAAAGTTTAAGGTTCTTGTAGATTCGTAAAGAAATTCTCAGAAAGATTGACAAAACGCAAGAATCCATCGCCTAATTCCCAAATCCAGTTTGGTATTTCCCCACTGATTTTGTTTTTTGAAATATCTAAAGTTATCAGTCTTGTTTGGTTCTTCGGATCCAGAAGTTGTTGCAAATTGCACGAGGCTAATTTTAACGAGATAAATTGGGGAATAGATGAAGCTTTTCCAATAATCGAGATATTGTTGTTATGAGAAAGATCTAGATATGTCAGATTCTCGAGTTTTCCTAATTTGCAAAGCTCAAGTGTTCTATTGAAGTTGTTTGAAAGAAGCGATAGACCCAAGAGTCCCCGTAGTTCAAAGAAAAACTGAGGTATTGGTCCTTCTAGATTATTTCCATTCAAATCAATCTCCATCAATTGATGAGAAGACACGTCTTGAACTTCGTCAATTTATCCAGACAATTGATTGTTGGAAGGTCGTAGTGTTTCGAACAATGCAAAGAAAATAATGACTTGGGAATTTTTCTGCTCAGAGAATTGTTACTCAAGTCGAGAAACACAAGATTTTTGGAGGCCAAACTAAAGGATGAAATTGAACCAATAAACCCATTAGAGTAGATTTGGAAAGACGAAAGTTGAGTGAGGTTTTCAATGGACCTTGGAATTGGTCCACAAAAATTGCAACCACCCAGGTCTATGTTGGATAACACTCTATGGTTAACAACCGAATTTGGTAAATTTCCTGAGAACTTTGTATGACCAAGCACTAGATTCTGAAGAGATCCGTTTTCAGGAAACTCTGGTAAAAAGCCCTCAAGTAATTCATTGTCTGATAAGTCCAATGTCTGTAGAGTTGGAACCTGGAAGATCTTTTCTAGGAATTTTCCGTACAACCCACAGGAACTTAGACTCAACACCATCAAATTTGAGAAACTCGAGAAGAATTATGGAACTGCACAAGAGAAGTTGGTGTTGTCGAGGCAAATCACTGAGAGAGAGTGAAGGCTTGTGAGTGATGGATCGGGAGGGCTGGAAAGAGCAAAGCTTGACGAGCTCAAGACTTGTAAATTAGGCAGCGAAGAGGAGACGATATGGCACCAATTATACCTATTTGCTGAAATGCTTACACCGTCGAGACAGAGTTCTCTAAGCTCCGTGAGGTTTTGAACCTACAGTGCCAAATTTGGGGTTTCTAGTCCAAATGGGCCGCGAGAAGAGAGATCCAAGGAAACCAACTCCGTCAAGCGTGAAAATTCACTCGGGATTTGCCCAGTAAAGGTGGAGCCCGACAAATTCAGATAAGTCAGGCTGTTGAGTTGCCCAAATTTGGAGGGAATATCAGTTGCAAAATAGTTGTAAGCCAAATTAAAGCTCTGCAGAAATAGAAGAGAAAAAATGCAACTCGAATCATTGAAACCTCCCCAGATTGATCCACTGCTGAGGTCAAGGCCTATAACGTGACCATGTAGTCAACGCCACCCCATAAGCAGCAGTCGAAGTGATTATTCCAATTCAACGACTTGGTTGAACACATTGAATCGAATTCAAGGTTGTCTTTGAAATTGAGCAACAATGATTTCTAGTCATTGAGACATTGACCAGAAACCACCAGGATAAGTATTTCAATGCTGAAGAAGAAGGATATCAAAGAAATCAACAAAAACATTAGATTTTTCATACTGACCAAGATTTGATTAAGATCTAAAGTACAGTCAATTTAATTATTGGGTTTAAATATCTGCCAGCCTTGCAAGCTGGTCTATATTTCTAGGAATAATTACCGGCTAATCCTAACTTTGACGTGAAACTACCAATAAAACTCATCTCTTTTCTTGCACCGAAAACTCCCATGCCGACGATTTCTTGTACCGATTAGTTCTTTTTTCAAAAATGGCCAGCAACGAGATTATCGAAATGCCCTTCCCATGATTTCGGGCGAGCACCGCCTTGCCGCTATCACTGTCAAGATCCGACACACTCCCGTCGTCGCCATCCAGATCCGATGCCTTTCTCATCATCGCCGACACCTTCCCCCATCATCGTCGTCCAGATCCGGCTTCACCACCTTCGTAATTCAAATCCAAACATTTCAATAGATGCCGTCACTTTATTTATGCCTTGTTTCAATCTGGTGGGATTTTATTTATTTTTAGAGAGAGAGAGTAATGGTGAAGTGGGGATTAAAGTCTTTAAAGTTCTTTTTTTACTATCTACACATTGCACCATGTAATGTTACATGTAACATACTCCTGAAATATAGTGAGAGAAATGTGGGTATGTGATAGTGTGGGTTTATGGTAGTGAAAGAAATTGGAAATCGCATTAATATTACATGTAACATCCTCTGAAATATAGATGCTACATATGTGTTTGGAGTTTCTTTTTTACTATCTACACATTGCACTCTACAATGTTACATGTAACATTCCCTTGAAATATAGTGAGAGTAATATGGGTATATAATAATATGGGTCTGTGTTAGTGAGAGAAATTGGAAATTGCATTAATGTTACGTGTAACATCCTCTGAAATATAGATGTTACATATGTGTTAGTGAGAGAAATTGAAAATCGCATGAATATTACATGTAATATTCTCTAAAATATAGATGTTGTATGTAATATTTACAAAAAAATATGTTTTGCATGTAATATCACTGAAAATAATTATCGATATAAATGTTACATGTAACATCTATTGAATTTTATTTTTATTTTTTTTAATTTCGGTAGTATTAGACAGTGTTACATTGTTAAATTATATTGCATGTAACATCCACGCATAATACGATCTATACGTCTAAAAAATATGATTAACATGTAAAAAAGACGATATTTTACTTGATTAATATAGTATAAAAATATTAATTTTACGATAAGAGCAAATAATATAATATAAAAAAAGTGCTCTCAGGTGTTGCAGTGCATGTGAGAGCAAATAATATAATATAAAAAAAACTTTAAATTATAGTTTACACCCTAAAGTGTTTGAAACTATGAAATTGGGACGACAAGACTGAAAATTAAAACATTAAGGAGTAATGTGCAAAACGTACAAGAAATAGTGTGTGATTACACCCTAACTGTACTGGTGTGCAATATGATTTAAAGACTTCTATAATTTATAATAAAGTTGAGTGGGTATACACTAACTAATAGATTTATGCACATGCATTTTATGAAAACGTCACCGATGAGCAAAGATTAAGGTGTATATATATATATATATGTATGAATAATTCAAAGACAAAGAGAATATGAGACGATTGAATTGATATTTGTGAAAGATATAATATTATAAATATACACAATGGGTCTATATATAGACAGTGACAAAAGTTTGATTTTTCTAGTGAGAACAGAGTTTAACCTAATGAGTTTAGTCTTATAGGTTAGACAAAAATAATTTTTAGACTATTTTAAATCTAACCATTTATATGTGATTTAATCATTGGTTGATATATTTTCATGTATCAATTCGTTATTTTTTTTAAGAAGATGAACGTAAAATATTGGTTTGGCAAAAATTATTAAGTTGTCAACGAGATATTATCTTTCAACGTACTCCCACGAAATTGATTGAAGTATATAAAATGATAATCCAACATTAGTTAATGAAAAACACTTAAACCACACTTATAATCCATGTTTGGATCGTGGTTGCTCGGTCGAGTCATGGGTCGTGAGTTTGGACTTAGACTTGAGTTGATCTAAGTGGAAGAATTCTTTCTACAATTTTCTTTAAATTAATTCTAACAATTTTCTGAATCAAACAATACTTGTCTTTTCATATTTGCAACTCATTTTTAATAAGGAGTTACATGTGATTAAATCTTAGCGTCTTTAAGTAAGATCTTTAAGGGGGGGGGGGGGGTGTTACTCATATATTTACTCTGTTGGTCCAATGAGCTACGCAATAGGGGAGGTGAATTGGGTAGTTATAAAAAATTAAACAAATAAATCTTTTAACACTTAATTATCAAATAATCAATTTGTCCTAAATCAATTATTATCTTCGTTATGCAGCGGATAAGTGTTTAATTCTATATGCACACTTAAACACAATATAATAAAAATAAAAAATACAGCATACCAAGATATATCTTGGTTCAACAAGTTAGCCTTGCCTAATCTAGTCCCCCAAACTCCACAGACATTCGCAACCTCTAAACCTTTGATTCTTTTATCATGTAAGGACCAAACCCTTACAACGATTCTTTTATCAAGTTTAGAATTAACCTTTACAATTTTCTTTTTCTCAGGTTATGGAAGAACCTTATCTTTTTACCAGACTAAAGACTAACTTAATTCTATTACAGGAAGAATTAAAACATAATCCTTTTACAGACTAAAGGTCAAACCTAATCTTTTTAACATGCTAAAGATCAAACCTCACAACTCTCACAAGTATTATTTTTACAGGTAAGGATGGAACCTTCACAACTCACTCAATTCAATTCAGGGAGAATCAATACCTAATTCTTTTCAAGGGAAAATAATAACCTAACCTTTTTATACTTAGGAAAAAGATCAAACTCTAATATTTTTCACATGAAAATATTAAAACCTAACTACCCTGACTAGACACCTGCCCAACCGTGTCTAATCCACTCAAATTCACAAATACAGAAAAATATGAGTTTCTTCCCACAAGGAGCTTCTACCACCTCAATATAGATATACTCGATAAATATCCCAAAATTTACTACATGATAGATACAATGTGAGGCAAATTAATATCTTATTAATAAATAATGTGGGTAGCACAAATTAAAACATGTAATTAGATAATCACACAAAATCGTTTTAAAAAGATTTTCAAGTTTTTAATTTTGAAAATAATTTTCTAATAATCTTAATACCAAGAAAATAATAATAATATGAAATCAAAATTAAGAATAATAGCTTAAAAAGATCTCACTAGAAAAACAATAAAGAATGAAAACAAAATTGCAAGATAGCACAAGTCGGTGACGCCAAATCAATCAGCGCTTTAGATCAAGAACTTAGCACAAAATCTCTCTCGAAAAATCTCAGCAGAATAATATCTCTTAGAAAAGCTTAGGAAGTGATGTTTTTTATGTAATTCATCTCAATCCCGCAAGTCTAAATATATAGACCAATATCAAGCTCTCCAACGATCACTTTTCAGAAGTTATGCCTCTAAAAGACACTCTCAAACCCCATATAATAATCTTATTCAATTCTGGGATAATACAATTAAAAATATCTTTTAAAACTCTCAAATAAGTCCGTGAAATATTTCTTAATTAATAATTATGAAGATAGGAAGTATTTAACTACTTAAATTGAGAAAATCTTAAATTATGTGGACCAAATCAATAGGGATGTATATTTAATAAGATTAGATCTCCCAACTCTCTCCCTTGAAATCATAAAAAACTGCTAGTTTTTTATCAAAAGACCAAGTTCCTCAAAATCTCAATCGAAATAGTCAATTAATCGATCCCTAGCAGTTAGCTGACCGATTGATACAACATTGAAACAAGGCCAAAAAACAATTCCAGTCGGTTGACCGACATCCTTCTGGTCGGTTGACCGATTGGTACAAAGAATTTTATCTGCCAAAATACAATCCAATCGGTTGACTGATCGATTCAGAGACTTTCTCTGCTAAACTTAAGATCCAATCGGTTGACTGTTTACCTTGGTTCGGTTAAGCGATCGATGTAGGGACTAGACATTTTTGTCCAAAAACTTCATAGATTCAAACGGTTGACTGATCCCTTTTGATCAGTTGATCGATTGATGCTGGATGGTTATTTTCTTCACCATTTCAGCTCCGAAACATACTGTTTGATTCAGTTAACCAATTTCTTTTCTCGGTTAACTGAATTGACTCTAAGATTCAATTTTTTTTTCTTTAATCCTTATTTTTAATTAGGTTAATTTCTATTTTCAATTTCACATAAGGAGCATGGTAACGCGTGAATACTTCGCTACTTTCACCATAAGTGTACGGGTCAAGTTTTAGTATAGTTTGTAAGAGTTAGGGTTGTCGTATCCACAGGGATTGGATTAGACGGTCGTTGAGTACCACGATTATCATAACCTAACTTTATTTAGGCGATAAAAAATAGATTTTTATAATAATTTATACTAAACAAATTAACTAATTAAACTAATTATACTATATTGAGACGTTTAGGGGAATGGATTATTTAGGGATTAACTTCATTTACTTAAACGTATTTGATTTTGTTTAGTTAACAATAACGGTATTCGACCTATCCGAAAATCTTAATATCGTAAACTCATTCACTCCCTATCCCGAGTGTAAAGTGAATGAATATGTGACCTCGTGTTAACGCGGAAATTCCCCTCTAGCTTTTTTTAGAACACATAGTCACATGAGTCTTGTCCCAACGTCATGGATTGCACACTTTCTAACTCCCTCCCGGGTTATTAGATTGTCGCGTTGTGTTTAAACTCTAGTCCGAATTCGGGGTTACCTCTCTCGAGTATCAAACCCCAATTTCTCAATATATCTAAACCAGCATATAATGGCAATACAAGAACGATAAACACAATCGAATAGCGACGAACAACCGTTAAAGAAACACAATTCAAACAAACAACATTTTCATAAACTATATTAATCCCATAGATAATCCAAGTTTAGCTCATGGCAATAACCGTTTATACAACAAGAAACGAGCTAAACATGCTCAAACAATAAACCAAAGTTAAGAAATGAAAAGAGAAACGAAAGAAACTAGCTGTTGTCCGAAGATTTAATGCTAAAACCGCTTCAAGATCACTTCTCCTTATTCGCTTTGTGTTCTTCTCCTTCGGGTTTGGATAAGCTCTCCCAAAAAACACTCTCAAATCTATCTAATCCTCTAAAGAGGTCTAATGGCCGAAAGAAGGAAAGAAGGCAAGGATATGGGCTCAAAAATATCTAAAAATATCTAAAAAAAAAAAAACTACTTTACAGGTGCAAGGGTTACCACTGTAGCGGTCGGTATGTCGGTAGTGGTCACCGCTGCAGCGGTGGGCTCCAGTTGGAGGATTTGCTCTTTTTACTCGTTCTTCCACCGTCGTTCCACCGATTTGATCGTTTATGGACCGTTTTTATCCCTTTTCACCGCAAACACCTAATTTATACGATAACACATAAAAACGTATTAAAACATATTAAAACGCTATAACAATACTTGAAAACTACCAAAACCGGCTTGGGAATAAATAGATAAATTACACCTATCAAATATCCCAAACTTAGAATTTTGTTAGTCCTCGAGTAAAACACTCACACAATAAAAGTAACTACAACAACTAATTATGAAATTTAAATACTAAAAATGAAAAACACGAAAAAAAACAATGATGTGCAAGTTTTCAATTTCATCTAACCGGCCAAACGGTTTTTCCTCATCGGCCTCCAATCCTATCAAGTTCAAGAATAAAACACACCATGTGGTGTTCTAGAATTTCAACATTCAATAATAGTAAACGTCATTTTAGATCATGTTAAAGTGTGTGTGCAAAAGCTCAATTATACAAATATCCACCGATTGGATTAAATTATCCACCAATAAAGTTCATGACTAAAACAAATAAGGTATAGAAAATTCATAAATCTGACAAGATTCCATTCTCCACTAATGTAGGCTCAGAAATTCAAAAAGATCAATAAGATTTGGTTCGGTTTGGAACATTTGTCCAAGGGTATATCAGGATTAGAAAACAGGTTAACGTTATTAACTTAACAATACTCGAGGCACATGCTTGGCACTTAATCACTCTTGAACCCCCAAATATCAAGTCGAAACAACCCTGAACATACATTTAAGAACTTTGTACTCACTTGTCAAAAGAAACGAAAATAAAACGATATTTACATATATCTTCTTCTTTTTTTAAACCATACCCCCAAACTTATTCGATTATTACAATTTCACGGGTGTAGTTTAAACGAAAGAAAAATGACAAGTTAGTACTCGAATACCGAACCAATGAAAAGTTCACCCTAAACCCAACCGCTCACTTCAAGTAGCATACGAATGCTAACTTGATTCACTCAAATTGTGCCTTCGGCTCAGCGATATAAGTTTGGAAATAAGTTTTATCGGGCAGGGTGTTTGCTATGTATTCAAAATTGAAACGGTTTTTTCGGCTTCAACAGGGTAACAAGGGATAAACATATAACATGGTAGGCTTAAAAGGCTCAAGCAATCAAAATGAATGCCTAAATCATAACTCCTGAACTCTTTACCTAGGATTTCACCTCAAATTTCCCCTCAATCAGGTTCTAAAATCCCTATTGTCATGAACTTGGCTAACGGATAATCGTTTTCAAATCGATTGGATAGTTATACATTGAGTTTATGTGCTCGTTCAATTAGGATCCACAATAACTTTTACTAAAACGAGACATCAAGCACACAGAACACACATGAATGAGCATTATGCTCGATCTCAATAAACAATTAGGAGTCATAGGTGTAAATTACCTATCTATTTCCAATCCGAATGTTGTTAGTTTTCGAGTATGTTTAGTACGTTTTAATATGTTTTTATGTGTTTTTGTCTAAATCAGGTGTTTGAGGTGAAAAGGTATGTAAACGGATAAAAAACAATCAAATCGGATTAAGAAATGTGGAAAAAGGGCGAAAATGTGCAAAGCCGGTATAGGTGCTGTAACTTCAAGGCTATTTTGGACTACTATGAAATCTGATTTTGGAAACACTCAAAACATGGAAGTTTTAGATCTTGTTCTTATATTTGTATAGGTTTTTGAATCACCTCAATCGGAGTTCAGATGAAAAAGTTACAGTCAAAACAAAATGCAAACTTGCAGTTTTTTGGCCTAGGAGGAAAATTCTACTGCCTAGGCGAAAATCCGACAGAAAGTTAACAGACCTAACTTCGCCTAGGCAAAATCCTCTGCGCAGAATAGATATTTTGGAGATATTTTTTGGGCTATTTAAGCCCTTCTCTCCTCCCCTCTTCTCTCCTCTTCAGCCCCTAAGGCTTTAGGCTATATTTTAGGGTTAGTTTGAGAGGTTTTTGAGGGAGAGCTCTCAACCCGAGTTGGAAGATGAAGAGGGAAACGATCGTTCGATGGTATTCTAGCGCCAATTCTTTGAATATAGGCTAAGTCACTCATTTCTTCTATTTGTTTTCTTCATTTTGGTAGTTGTTTAGCTTGTTTTACATTGTATAAACAGTTAGGGTCATGAGTTAAACATGGATTGTAATAGGGATTGACGTATTATTTATGAAAATGTAGTTTTGGTTGAATTTGTGTTTCATTTATAGTTGTTCCTTATAATTTTGATTGTTTTGCGGTGTTTTCTATGATTATATTCTAGTTTAGATATATTGAGAATATGGAGTTTGACACTCGGGAGAGGTAATCCCGGATTTGGACTAGGGTTAACACAACACGACAATCTAACGACCCGGGAGGGCGTTAGAAAATGTGCAATCGATGACGTTGGGGCGAGACTCACGTGACCTAGAGTCGTTAAGATGTTGAGGGCGACTTCAGCGTTGACACGAAGTCACGTATTCCCCCGTCTTACACTCAGAAGATATGGTGAGGGAGTTTACAAACCGAGATTATCGGATACGTCGAACGTCGTTAATGTTAACTAAAACAAAATCAAACGCATTTAAGTAAATAAAGTTAATCCCTAGGTAATCTACTCCCCTAAACAATCTCAAATTAGTATTTATAGTACAGTTAACTTAATTAGTATTTTAGTTTAGTATTAGTAATTAATTAAATTCCATTTTTAGCACTTAAATAAAATTATATTATGACAATCGTGATACTCGATAGTAATCTCAACCAATCCATGTGGATACTATACCCGACCAAAAGGTTCACTATACTAAAACTTGATCCGTACGACTGCAGTGAAAGTGGTAGCGCATTATTTGCGGCCACCAAGTTTTTGGCGCCGTTACCGGGGATTGTCTTGTTGATTGCTATCAATATTGGGAGTAAATAACTCGATTTTAATCTAGTCATTTCTTTTGTATATAATTTTCGTTTTTTGTTTTGTTTTTGTTTTCCCACAGGATGCTTGAAGATGTTATATCGACAGGTAGTTCTGCGGTTCGATCATTGAAAATCTAGTCAGTCTTGAGGGCATGTGTCGGGCCGAGGACATTAACCAAGTGCTTCTTGGGATGCAACCCAGGGTCACATATAAGTTATATACATCTCCATCAATTTGAGTTAGAGGCGAGATCCTATCGCCTCCCAGGTACGTGTTCTAAACCCTTGTCTTCAATATCATGCTATATACTATCATTGGGATCGCTGACGGCTTGTTTGGACACCACCTGTATTGAGTTGGTGGTGATGTGTAGTATGTTTTAGTATGTGTATATGTTTTTTAGCATGTTTTACTGTTTTTATTTGTGTGCATGCTTGTTTAGGATTAGTTTGTTTAGTTTAGTTGTTGTTTTGTGCTGAGTTTTGACATCATCTGGGCCTTTACCTGATAATGACTCTGTCCTCTGATTGTTTTAAGGTCGAGCATAACGCTCATTCATGTGTGTTCTGTGTGCTTAACGTATCGTTTAGTAAAAGTTATTGTAGACCCTAATTGCACGAGCATGTAAACTCAATATAGCACTATCTTATTGATTTGAAACTAATTATCCGTCAATCAATTTCATGACAATAAGGATTCTAGAACCTGATTTGGGAGAAATTCAAGGCGAAATCCTAGGCGAGGTTGTTTAGAAGATATGATTTAGGCAGTCATTTGATCGCTTGAGCCTTTTGAAGCCTGCCATGCAATATCATTATCCCTCGTTACCTTGTCGAAGTCTAATAGTCGTTTCAATTTTGAACACTTAACCAATACCACGTGACCGATTAAACTTCTTTCCAAACCTAAATCTCTAAACCAAAGGCACAATTTGAGAGAATCAAGTTAGCATTCATTATGCTACTTGAAATGAGCGGTTGAGTTTTGGGCGAACTATTAATTGGTTCGGTATTCTAGTACTCACTTGTCATTTTTTTGTTCATAATTCACACACCCCTTAAATTGTACAAATCAAATAAGTTTGGGGGTGTATTTGTTAAAAAAAAATAAAAAAAAAATATCAAGTGTACATACGGTTTTTATTTTCTGTTTCTTTTTTACAAGTGAGTACAAAGTTCTTAAAATTATGTTCTGGGTTGTTTCAGTTATATCTATGGGGTTTCGAGAGTGAGAGAGTCCCAAGCGATGTGCCTTGGGTAACGTCAAGTTAACGACGTTAATCCGTTTTCTTTTTCAAATTTACCCTTGGCCATTTGTCCTAAACCGAACCAAGACCTATTGATCTTTTTGAACTTCTGAACCTACATTAGTGGATAATAGATCCCGGGTCAAGCCTATGGATTCCTTATACCTTCGTGGTTTTTTTCTGTCATGCGCTTATATGGAGAATAATCCAATCCGATTAACGGACGGTTATACATTTGAGTTTTTAAACACACATACACACTTTAGCAGGATCTATAACGACATTTACTATTATAAATGTTAAAATTCTAGAACATTACATGATGTGTTTTATGCCTGAACTTGATAGGATTGGGGGCCGATGAGGGATATTTCGTTTGGCCGGTAGATGATACTCAAAACTTGCACATATTTGTTTATCGTGTTTTTTATTTTTCATTTTTAGTTGTTATATTTTCTTTTATTGCATGGGTGTTTTGCTCGAGGACTAACAAAATTCCGAGCTTGGGGGTATTTGATAGGTGTAAATTACCTATCTATTTCCAATCCGAATGTTGTTAGTTTTCGAGTATGTTTAGTATGTTTTAATATATTTTTTGTGTTTTTGTCTAAATCAGGTGTTTGAGGTGAAAAGGTATGTAAACGGATCAAAAACGATCAAATCGGATCAAGAACGGTGGAAAAAGGGCGAAAATGTGCAAAGCCGGTATAGGTGCTGTAACTTCAAGGCTATTTTGGACTATTATGAAATCCGATTTTGGAAACACTCAAAACATGGAAGTTGTGGATCTTTTTCTTATATGTTCATAGGTTTTTGAATCACCTCAATCGAAGTTCGGATGAAGAAGTTACAGTTAAAACAAAATGCAAACCTACAGGTTTTCGGCCTAGGTGGAAAATTCTACCACCTAGGCGAAAATCCGGCAGAAAGTTAACTGACCTAACTTCGCCTAGGCAAAGTTTTCTTCGCCTAAGAGAAATCCCCTATGCATAATAGATATTTTGGAGATATTTTTTGGCCTATTTAAGCCATTCTCTCCTCCTCTCTTCTCTCCTCTTCAGCCCCTAAGGCTTTAGGCTATATTTTAGGGTTAGTTTGAGAGGTTTTTGAGGGAGAGATCTATACGCACGAGGATTCACAACCATCGTCCTCGCGGTAATGACTACTCGCAAGTATACAATGTCTAGTTTTAATATAATGGATCTTGTAAGATCGGATATCGTTCCACTGGGAATGACGTGTAATTCGGTTGAGTATTGTGATTTAAATAGTTTCATATTATCTTAAATAATCATAATTTGTTTGTTTTCTATTTAATATACTAAAATAAATGACAACTATTAGGTTAGTTCTAATTACACTAATTACTTAGGTATTGATTTCTTTCACATAATGCATAATCGAAGTCATTAAGTTAGCTATAATGGTTTTCTATCTATTCCGACAATCTCTGTATCGATAACTCCTCCGCTAACTCTCCCGAGTGTAAGACGGGGGATTACACGACTACGTGTCAATGAAGAAATCCCCTTCAACGCCTTTACGACCATAGGTCGCATGAGTCTTTAGCCAACGTCATAGATTTCATATGTTCTAACGCCCTCCCGGGTCGTTAGAACGTCACGTTGTATTTACCCTAGTCCGAATCCGGGGTTACCTCTCCCGAGTGTCAAACCCCATATTCTCGGTTTATCAATACAAGCATAATATCAAGAATAATGGTAAACACAATCGGATTTAGACAAATAACACATTAAAGTAACATTAATTCATTCAACTTAACTATTACATGATTTCAATAACACCTAAGTAACATTTAACTAATACTACAAGATCTTAGCCATATACCATACAAAATAAGAGGGGTTCAACATTCTTAGATATTAAAAAAGTGATTACAAAGATAAAATAAGAGAGAAACGATCAAATCTGAAAGTGAAATGGTTCACTGTCGCTAATCATCGATCCGTAAGTGATCCTTCTTTGTCCGAATAATGAATCTCCTTCTTGATCTTCAAAATATATCTTAAGAACTCTCTACTAGGGTTAGGGTTCATCAACTCCCTTTTTCAGACGTGGGAAAAGGGTATAAATAGGCCTAGGGGTTCAAAAATATCTAAACAGATATTTTAGCCTATTCTGCGAATTTCGCCTAGGCGGTAGAATCTTCGCCTAGGCAGAGTTTAAGTCAGTTAGAATTAAGCCTAGGCGATGGTTTATTTGCCTAGGCGAAGGACTAATTTCTTATCTTCTTTCATTCTGACGGAATTCCGCCTAGGCGGTGGAAACTTCGCCTAGGCGGATTTTCAGCAGTTCAGCTCTTCCAGCAGTTCATCACTTCCAGAGTTCTGACGGATTTCCGCCTAGGCGGTAGAAACTTCGCCTAAGCGGATTTCAATACTTCAGCCTTTGCAATCTTCTGATGGATTTCCGCCTAGGTGGTGGAAACTTCGCCTAGGCAGATTTCAACTTCTCAGTACTATCAACCTTCTGACGGATTTTTGCCTAGGCGGTGGAAACTTCACCTAGGCGGATTTCAACTTTTCAGCATTTGTAACTTTCTGATGAATTTCTACCTAGGCGGTGGAAACTTCGCCTAGGCGGAATTGCGTTGTTCTTTGAAACCTCTTTTTTTCATCTTTTTGGCTACCCTTTTCTCCATCATTTCACTCAGTTTGCCGATTGTTTACATCCCTACACTTGACTAATAAAAACAACTAAAAATATATTCAAACTTCAATAAAATACTTGAAAACTGGCAAAATCGGTTTAGAATTAGATAGGTATTTTACACCTATCAAGCTCTCAACCCAAGGGGAATATGAAGAGGGAAACGATCGTTCAACGGTTCTAGCGCCAATTATTCGGATATAGGCTAAGTCACTCGTTTCTTCTCTTTGTTTTCTTCATTTTGGTAGTTGTTGAGCATGTTTAGCTCGTTTTACATTGTATAAACGGTTAGGGCCATGAGTTAAACATGGATTGTAATAAGGATTAACGTATTATTTATGAAAATGTAGTTTTGGTTGAATTTGTGCTTCGTTTATGGTTGTTCCTTATAATTTCAATTGTGTTGTCATGTTTTCTATGATTATATGATAGTTTAGATATATTGAGAATATGGGGTTTGACACTCGAGAGAAGTAACCCCGGATTCAGACTAGGGTTAACACAACACGACAATCTAACGACCCGGGAGGGCGTTAGAAAGTGTGCAATCGATGACGTTGGGGCGAGACTCACGTGACCTAGAGTCGTTAAGACGTTGAGGGGGACTTCGGCATTGACACGAAGTCACGTATTCCCCCGTCTTACACTCGGAAGAGGTGGCGAGGGAGTTTACGAACCAAGATTGTCGGATACGCCGAACGCCGTTAATGTTAACTAAAACAAAATCAAACGTATTTAAGTAAATAAAATTAATCCCTAGACAATCTACTCCCCTAAACAATCTCAAATTAGTATTTATAGTATAGTTAACTTAATTAGTATTTTAGTTTAGTATTAGTAATTAATTAAATTCCATTTTTAGCGCCTCGATAAAATTAGATTATGATAATTGCGATACTCGATAGTAATCTCAACCAATCCCTATGGATACGATACCCGACTGAAAGGTCCACTATATTAAAACTTAATCCGTATGCTTGCGGTGAAAGTGACAACGCATTATTTCCGGCCACCAAGGAGACAGACTCATCATCGGGTAATGGCCCAGATGAAGTACAAAACTCAGTACAAAACTCAGCACATAACAAGAACAACTAACCTAAACAAACATGCATACAATAAAAACAATACAACATAACTAACAATATAATTACATACTAAACATCACCCCCGAACTTAAAACGGGCAAAATGTCCACAACGACCCATTAGCGATCCCAATGAAAGTATATAGCATGATAATGAAGACGGGGGTTTAGAACACGTACCTGGGAGGCGAGCCTTCGAATCAATTCGGCAGTGACAGATCTAATTTATTTTAGAACCTTGGGTTGCCTCCCAAGAAGCATTTGATTTAAGGTCTTCGGCTTGACACGGCGAAGGGCTCATCAAAGAGTGGCTTACGCCCATAGTAAGTGTCTTACAGTACTACACATGGGTCTTGATTTTGTACGCCCTCAAGACTGGCGAGATTTGGCTCTGTAAGGCTCGAGCTTTCAACTTGACTCTGCTCCAAATTTTGTGCTTAGGAAGCTTGAATGTACTGAGCTAGAAACAGGGTAGGATAGATGAGCCACATCGGATCCTCATAAATGTGATCGTCTAGGATCGGGGGAAGCATCACCAACTAGAATTCAAACAATGAAAAATCACCACTATTAACATGTGATTATTCATCGCCAATCCACACTTGGGTTTTCTCCTCATTAGCCTGATCATATTCGATCTCACCCTAGTACCTTCCGTTTCTATTCGGTTCCTCACGGTGGCTTTCATATGATATGGCTTGTGTGTCTCCTAGTGCCACTGCATCTGACTCGGCCTCAACATAGCAGATAAGCTAATCGATTTGAGTCTGAAGAGATGTTTGATCGCATCAATTTTGGCGTAGACCGTCTCAATATTATCAAGACGATCCTCGTGCTCGTTGAGTCGATCATGTGTTTCTCAATAAAACATTTGAGTCTCCCTAATAATTATGGTGAACACATCTTCTAAGGTAGGAGAAGACTCTATATGCTGGTCCAGGATGTCAATCCATGGTGCCGAAGTGTTGGAACAATCCCCCAAGCTTTGGTAACTTGGTGAATAATTCCAACTTTGATAATCAAAACCCGCCAATTCTTCCAACGACCAAAGGGCTTCGTCCGCGGTTAAATCGTAGAAAGAGGTGGTATCATTTCCTCCTTCCAACCACGTTCTAGTTATGGCTTGTAACCCATCGAGAAAATTTTGTAATTAACACTCCCTCGGGAAACCATAATTTGAAAACCGATTGAGCAACTCCTTGTATCGATCCCAAGCACAATAAAACGGCTTGAAATCTCATTGCAAGAAGTGCAACAATACTTATTGATCTAGCATATTCAAGTGCCCTACATGAGAAATAAAAAATAAAACTACAAACAAAAATTATAAACAAAATACATGCCTAAATTAAAATCAAGTTACTTACTCACAATATCAACAACAATATAAAACACAATCCCCGGCAACACCACCAAAAACTTTATAGCGCGTGAATATGTCTCTACTTTCACCGTAAGTGTACGTGTCAAGTTTTAGTGTAGTTTGGAAGAGTTAGGGTTGTCGTATCCACAGGGATTGCATTAGACGGTCGTTGAGTACCGCAGTTATTATAACCTAACTTTATTTGAGAGATAAAAAATAGGTTTTTATAATAATTTATACTAAACTAATTATACTATATTGAGATGTTTAGGGGAATGGATTATCTAGAGATTAGCTTCATTTACTTAAACGTGTTTGGTTTTGTTTAGTTAACAATAACGGTATTCGACCTATCCAATAATCTCACTATCGTAAACTCATTCAATTCCTCTCCCAACTGTAAAGTGAATGAATATGTGACTTCGCATTAACGCCGAAGTCCCCCTCTAATAGTCTTGCCCCAACATCATGGATTGCACATTTCTAACTCCTTTCCAGGTTATTAGATCGTCACGCTGTGTTTAAACCCTGGTCCGAATTCGGGATTACCTCTCTCGAGTGTCAAACTCCGATTTCTCAATATATCTAAGCAAACATATAATGGAAATACAAGAACGGTAAACACAATCGAATAGCGAAGAATTACCGTTAAAAAAACACAATTCAAACAAACAACATTTTCATAAATTATATTAATCTCATAGATAATACAAGTTTAGCCCATGGCCATAACCGTTTATACAACAAGAAACGAGCTAAATATGCTCAAACAATAAACCAAAGTTAAGAAATGAAGAGAAAAACGAAAGAAACTAGCCGTTGTCCGAAGATTTGACGCTAAAATCGCTTCGAGATCGCTTCTCCTTCTTCACTCTTTTTTCTTCTCCTTCGGGTTTGGATGAGCTCTTCCCAAAAACACTCTCAAAACTATCTAATCCTCTAAGGAGGTCTAATGGCCAAAGGAAAGAGAGGAGGCAAGGATATGGACTAAAAATATCTACAAATATCTTTAAAAAAAAAAAAAAAAAAAAACTACTTACAGTTGCAGTAGTCACCGCTGCAGCGGAGGCTTGATCATTGCAGCGGTGGTTCATCAGTGAACATCCTGCTGTTTCACCGCTGCAGTAGTGGACTGGCCGCTACATCGTTGAACTTTCTGCACTCCTAGTAGTTTCACTGCTGCAGCGGTGGCCTGACCGCTGTAGCAGTTGGTTGCAGTTGCAAGATTTTCTCTTTTTACTCGTTCTTCCACCACCATTCCACCGATTTGATCATTTATGGACCATTTTCATCTCTTTTCACCCCCAAACACCTGATTTATACAAAAACACATAAATGTATTAAAATATATTAAAACGCTATAAAAATACTCGAAAACTACCACACCCGGCTTGAGAATAAATAGATAAATTACACCTATCAGAGCACATGTTAAATCAATAATTAGGATCCTAAATTCTATAATATCAATGCACAAAAATATAACTCATTAAATAGTATCGTGTGTGATCCTAATTCGGGTTACATTAAGAGTATAAAAGTATAGAGTTGTTTTCACATAATTTATTCAAGGTCTTCACAACTCTTCATTTCTTTAATGCGTCCATCTTTGCACCCTTAACATTTTTTTCATAATGTCTTCAACACAATCAATAATATGGAACTCTTTTCTGAAATACTCAACAAACACATTAGTTTTACAAACAATATCAACATTTAATTGTATATCAAAACCTAGGGATCAACATACTCTATAATTAAAGAAGTTTGCATTATCATTTAGGCATGAAACTTATTATATCTTGCCCTACACATACACTTTTGTTCATCAGATCCTTTGATTTCGAGTGCTAATATCGGAGGATTGTGATCGTTGTATCCCGAGAAGCAAACGCCTGAGTAGCCGTAAACACCTGACCAAAGATGAAAATTACTTTAAAAAATATCGTTAAACGATAGTATCAATCGGTATAAATTTTTGAGGCTGTAATAAAAAAAGGATTATAAGTATAATTTTATTTATTTACTGATTTCATGTAATTTAATGTATTATTAAATAACATAATTTTGTAATGTTTGTTAATGTTCTAGAATATTCACTGTTGTAAATTTTATGTTTTGAAATATTTACTGTCGCATATATGGGTTTTTGGAATATTTGTTTTTAATTGTTTTATGTTCTATAATATTTACTATAAGTTTCATTCAGATTTTACTAAGAGTTAAATTTTTATTATTTATGATATATATATTTGGAAATCCTTATTGAAAATAAAATATTAATTGGAAGTTAATTATATTAATTAAAATTGATATTTTCACCATCATTTTCAACAATTTTAAACCATTTTTTTCTTGGTATTATTACTACTCGACACATGTCAAGATGGTGGTATAGATTTCTTGATAAATGTATTTTATATACATGGTAAATATTTTATGTTGAAATTTAAATATGAACATTTTATGTTTGTGTGATGCATTTATAATAAACTACTTATGCTTATGTGATGCATTTATTATTATTATTGCTGTTGTTGTTGTTGTTGGCCCAGAGATTGATCTAAGAGGAGGTGAATTGGATCTATAAAAAAAATTGTAAAATCTTTCTATTAAAATATCATATCAAACTTGTTAGTTCTTATGATTGTATATGCAGTAGAATAATCAATTAAAATAATCAATTTAAAGAGTAAGGGATAGAGACAATCAAACCATAAGACACAAGAGATTTATAATAGTTTAGCAAAACCTTTTTGCCTAGTTTACTCCTCGCTGCCGACAGAGAGTTCTACTTCACTAATCCTTAATCTTCTTACGAGTGAAGATTAAACCGTTTACAATCTTCTTACGGGTGAAAATCAAACTGATTACAACCTTTCAATCTTCTTACAGGTGAAGAGCAACATTTCACAATCTTCTTACGGGTGAAGATCAAATCGTTCCACGTGATCATCTTTTTGGTGAGATTGGTTTGTCACCACCAAAGGAACCTCCTTTGGTCTTCTTCAACTTCTTCACAAGTTGATCTTTTATGAAGTGATGTTAAGGATCTTCTTTGCTTGTATGTTTAGATGAAGTACAATCTCTCAATACAACACTCAAAATGGTTTTGTAATCTAACTTACAAAACCGACCTTAGAACTCTAAACACTCTTTATAAAGATTACAACACTTTGACTCACTAGTGTTTAGTGTTTTTCACAAATATCACTCAAAAAAAATATATATGAACTTTAAGTATAAGAATAATCACACAAAAAGTGTAAGAATAAGAATCAAAGAGATGAAGTAAAGGAATATCACTTTGTAGTATAATTCTTTGAAGCTATTTGGTGTGATTGATCTTTATAGCTTACTTGATTGATTCACTTGGTTGATTCTTCCAGCAATTTTTCTCCTTTATATATGTAGAGAAATGTAGGGAAGATATCACAATTGGAGAGTTGAGAGCATGTGACCATTGGAACTCCTCTTCAAATTTTCAAGACAAAGGCTCCTCTCCATTTCAAAATTCTACAGATTTGTTAATGGTCAATAACCTTTTACATCCTCATAAATGTTAGATGTGTCTAATTAATTCCAAAGGACCTATTGTCCATATCATCTTTGAGGTAGTGGAAAAATATAACTTTGATGTTCATATATTCAATGCATATAATTGAGTATGGTTGGCAATTAAAACATATAGACAAATCATGATGGAGATATTCAAAGTTCGGTGTGAATCATTAAAAGTAAGGCTCATCCAATTTGAATTATGATCAAGAAAATAAATGAATGTGGTTGGCATGGGACAAAATAGTATAGACTATACCTTAGCCTACCCTACCATGAAGTGTGAATGCATTAAATGCTTCCAACCCCTTGCACATGTTTGGTCAAGATAATGTATTTCATGTGTATAATAATTAGATCACGAATTTATACATTAAATACATGATGTATAATCACTTTTATATATGAATATAATGTATTTGATCATCTAGAAGAATTTCAAACAAGTTCCAACACTTAAACACATTTATTATGTCAAAAACAAATTTTTCAAAGTCTTTTAGGTAAAATATCAATTAAACTTTCATATAATGTTATGCATATCAATCAAGCATATATATATATATATATATATATATATACATTAATACAATGTATTTGATCATCTAGAAGAATTTCAAACAAGTTCCAACACTTAAACACATTTCTCATGTCAAAAACAAAATTTTCAAAGTCTTTTAGGCAAAATATAAATTAAACTTTCACATAATATTATGCATACAAATCAAGCATATATATATATATATACACATGAATACAATGTATTTGATCATCTAGAAGAATTTCAAACAAGTTCCAACACTTAAACACATTTCTCATGTCAAAAACAAAATTTTCAAAGTCTTTTAGACAAAATGTCAATTAAACTTTCATATAATATTATACATACTAATCAATACAATGTATTTGATCATCTAGAAGAATTTCAAACAAATTCCAACACTTAAACACATTTCTCATGTCAAAAACAAAATTTTCAAAGTCTTTTAGACAAAATGTCAATTAAACTTTCATATAATATTATACATACTAATCAATACAATGTATTTGATCATCTAGAAGAATTTCAAACAAGTTCCAACACTTAAACACATTTCTCATGTCAAAAACAAAATTTTCAAAGTCTTTTAGGCATAATGTCAATTAAACTTTCATATAATGTTATGCATACTAATCAAGCATATATATATATATCATGTAGACACGTCATATAAACATATCAAAACATGAATTAAGCAATAAGAATAAGATTTGATATGGAAAACGGAATTTGAGTTTATGACCAAAAAGGTGTAAAATGTGTTCTTAAACCTTTCAAATGGTTTTAATCCAATTAATTCAATCCAATGATGATTTGATCAAATTGAAAACATTCAAGACTTATCAAGAACAAGTTAAGATCGATCAAAGATTAGACCGAAAACAGAGTAGATGAGAGAAAATATACTGTCCAAAAGTACAAACTGCTAATTTTGGAAATCAATGATAGATCTAAATCATTCCTAATAGATATATAATTAAAGGTTATTGAGTTAGCTTTCTATAGTAAAACGAATCACCTCATTTGAACTCCAAATAAGTGAAATATGATCATTTAAGTGAATAGACGTTAGTGCAGATTTTTCTACGAGAAGCTTCTGACCAAAGATAGTCGACTACGTTGCCAAAATCTAGTCGACTACTTATGTTGCAACTTCAATGCAAGTGTCGTTTTCATCCGTTCTTAGTTTTTAACCTCGGTTCATGATCATTTACTATTCAAAACACTTTTAGAACATTATTTCAATGATATTTGAAGTGTTTCCATATTGAGATCATGCAATGTACCATATAATCACATTGAATTTAAGTTTAAGCAATTTAAGCATATTTGTGATCAAATTGTGAATTTCTCATATATGAATGTATTGATCAAATTGATGACACATATTATAATATATAAATATATTGGACATGTTAGAATCAAGATATCACAATTGTATACATATATTGATCATATTATTACTGTAGACATATATTGATCATGTGATGTATGCAATGTGTCTTGAACACATCATATCATAATATTAACATAAGTTGAGCATATTAGATTAAGTATGTCATGTTGTTATTGTATAATAACTATGTTTAGCATATTATATCAAGCAATATATGCAATGTATCTTTTGATCACATTGAAAACAAGTTTTCTCAATTTAAGCATATTGTAATCAAGATGTGAATTTGATAAATAATCATATGTTGGACAACCCAATCATATGTATCATGATATAATCAAATAGTGATCATGTTCAAATTATAATATCATGAATGTGTACACTCTCGGTGTGTGCGTACATCCTAATGAGCCAAAATATATAATCTCTTCAAGAGTAACATGCTATAGACTTAATCTTATAAACTTAATTTAAGTCTTATGCTATTCGTATTGAGATTATACTTACATTTCACACTTAAGATTCCGTAATGGTTAGCACACACAATATATAATTGAATCTTAATACTTGCACTGAGATATCACATTGCCTAGTACACTCAATGTATGATTCAATCAAAACATGTTGGAACATATAATTTGTGTCTAATATTAATAATGTGACATCATCGTATCACTAATATTGATATCATCACAACACATATTGTGACATAATCAAAATACATATATTGACATCATCAAAACACATATAGCAACAATTATTATTATTAAATATCTAAATTTGAAGAACATATTGTAGATGTTTAACATATCTATTGCGCGATTATATTTTAATAATTTCTGAAATATTAATTATTGTTTTATTTATAGATTGAGATGATTAATGTGAATCAAAGTTCAACACCAAATGATTATTGGTTGGAGTATCAAATAAAGTAATCACTCATCTTTTCATAAGAAGAAAAGAAAAGGTTTTAGTTGAACTAATTTTGAGAAATGACAAAAAGAGAAAAAAGAAGAAGAGTAAGATTTCATTTTTTAAACAATATTAGAACTTGCTAAAAATCTTATGTCAGGATGTTCTACATAGATTGTAACTGTAATAGATGCTTGAAATTGTATAGAGTTTGAGTACAAGTTTTTTTATTTTGATAAGACTAAATAATATATTTTTATGTATTGTATAGATTTATAATCAAAATAGAGTTGTGATTTTGTTGTAAAATAAATATAGAACAAAAATGAGAATAAACATTATGGTGTTGAAAGGAGTCCAAAGCCAACAAAGTGAAATGTTGAAAAATGACGAAAAACGAAATTTTATGTGATTTAAATTGTAGTCTTGGGAAAAATAAAATTTTGAATAAAATAAATAAATAAATATGACTATTACATTTGAGTCAAGTTTGGACATCGTGCTAAAAAATGCACGAGGGTTGTGACAAAAAAAATCTTATAAGCCAATCTATTGGGTTAATTTGATAGAGGTAGATAACCGTTATGACAAAGTTAAAGAGATGTATCTTCCAATTTAATAGAGCCACATATATGTGATATGTCTAGAAGAATGAAGTTTTTCGTTTTTTAAATATATTATGTAATATAATAGTAATAGTAAAAATAATAATAAAAGGAGTATTTTATTTCATTTTATTATTGAATCTTTGGATGTTCGGTATGCTAAATTAAGACATTTGTTCATTAATTAACTTGAGCTAAAAGAAGAGATAAAAAAATTGTGAGATTTAAGTGTTTTGCAAAAAGTGACTAAATAATATATTATAATGGAAATAACCTGTTAATCAAAAGAAGTACAATAAAATAATTTCAAAGCATAAATGTGAGACTTGAGTGTGACATCACATTGACAAAAACTTCTTTTCATTTAACTGAAAGAAATAAGAAATCTTCAAATTGATTTGTGCAAATTAGATGAGGAAAACTATTTGGGAATATGTATTCCATAAATATATTTTAAATACTTCTATTGATGATTCAAGAACTTATTAGGGAATATGTATTCCTTAAATATATTTTAGAAATGTATAAGGCCAATCTACAAATACTTAAAATGTGGGGGTGTCTTAATAAATTTTTTTTTTTTTTTTAAATGAGAATATGTATAAAAACACAATTACTAAATCATGAAATACAACATTCTTGTACATATATATTTTACTTAAAAGTAACAAAGTTAAGTTATTTTAAATGAACAAATAATACTACATCTAGTAGTATCAAAGACTAAGTGTCTTATGAGTTGATGATGCCAAAAATGTGTAATACTCCAAAAATTTATATTTTGAAAAATATTTTTGAAAATGATCTTTTAAATTTGTGATGTATATGTATTTGATAATTTTTGGAGTTAAATATTAAATTTATATTTTTAAAAATATTATTTGAGTATAATATTTTTGGATTATGTTTGTATATTATGAAAATTTAGAATAAATACTTGATAATTTTGGGGATATAAATATAATTGTTAGGTTTAATATGAATTATTTTATAATTATGGGAGTTAAGTGTAATTTTTAATCCTTAATTCTTAAGAAATTGGTTTGTGGCCAAGGAAAAAAAAAAAAAGTGAAAATTTGCTAACCACATATGTAGGTGAAATTGCAAAGGTGACACGTGCATAAGGAAAGAAATTAGTCATTATGTTATTCTATTTATTTCATGTCTTGAGGAAAGCATGGGATCATTAATATTAATATTACATATAGGGTAATACATGAGATGTGTATGGCGAAAAAAAAAAAAAAAAAAAACAAGGTAAGGAAGAATAACAGAAGAAGAAACGGTGACGAGAGAAATATAATTTCCGACTATAATTTTTATATTCAGGTAGAATTTCTAACTCTTTTAATATGTGTATTTATTTTTTCTATTGTGTGATGTATGTTATTGTGGTTGTTGAATTTTAACTGTTAAATTTTATAAAATAATTATGAGTATGAGAAAATTTTATGAAAATTTGGCCAATGTGATTTATTTGTCACGTTAATTAAATGTATGTATTAGAGGGGTTGAAGTTCTACTGAGCGTTGGTTCACAATCCTACAGTTTTGATTGCAAGGTCGATGAGAACGAAACAACGACAAGAATTTCAGTTGAATTTCTAATTATTTTGTAATATTGAATTTATTATGTACCGGCATAAAAAATTGAATCAATTAATTCGATATTTGTAATTGTCTCTATTATTTGATAAATTTCTTGGATTAATTCAGAATAAATTGATTATTTGATTGTATTTAAATTGTAATTATTATATTTATTAGTTACTGTTGTAAAATCGACAATTAAAATTATTGCCAGAGTTTGTAAAATTTATCTAATTATATAGAATAAAAATATTGGTGGTTCTGTTTCAATTAAATTCTCCAATAGGATAAACCAAGTGACAACCCTGGGAAACCGGGCTGTTGCAAAATGGCTCATCGAACACTTACTCTATGATCCAGAATAATGAAAGTCTCCCAGCTTAACTATTTTTCCCTCATCTTAGGTTCTTGCAAAACAATGCAGCACAATTGGGCTAGCCAACGTTGCACCTCCGATTTGAGAATCAATTGAGGATTTCTCAGTAGAATTTGACAGCGTGGTAACTAGAAAAAGTGTGCATACCTGATTAAACCATCGTTCTTGTATTTATAAGTGTGTTAAGACTTGTTTGACAAGTCTTCCCTAATTCTCGGCCCGTCGCCATAGGTGGCGACAATCGTGGAGCCATGGGTTAAGGGGTCGTTACTTGGGTAGGTAACAACCCTTTCCTTATCAAGTAGGCATGGTGTTGTTCTAGGTCTTGTCGGGTTTTCCCTTATTAGGAGTAAATTGAGCCTAGAGGAAAAAAAAATATATATATATATATATATATATATATATAAGTAACATCAAATAATTTGTGATTTTATAGCAATAAACAAAGTTTGTCAACTTGTTCAATATCTATGAATTATAACAAGTATAAATGTAATGACGTGTAATTTGATATTGTGATGTTGTCAATTAATTCATGTAAAAGTCGACAATAAATACGACTAAAAAAAAACACTACTAAGTCAAGTTGTACCAATATTTTTTTATGATTCATATGTCATTACATGGGGTAAAAAACATGACGTTATTGAGATTTTCTAAAAAACATGAATTTGGAGGTCCATATTAAAGCTTATAAAAAATTAAAATAGTTGTCCAATCACACCTCCATCAGACAGCTCACGCGCCCTCACATGCGGCACAAAACCTCCACCAAGCCATCCACGTGCCAATGATCACAATTTCCACCTACATGTACCAACACGTGTTACACCATGTTAGCACCAACTACCTGCCATGTCAACTTTCAGAACCACGCCACAAACCACATCATCTGACACATTAGTCATAGATTTACCTAATCTTTTGCCAGGTCAGCGCTACATGATCACTTGATCTTGTATCATATTAGGAGGTTCCAACTTAAAACAATATGTTTTTAAGTAGAGTAACTCTTTTGGCTTATATAGTGATTTGGGCACTCTCATTTGATAGATGTGGGACAAAAATCAAATCTATATAATAAATCAGCTCTCTTATAAATAGGGTCTTTGAATCAAGAAACAAACATCTAGACATTTTCGAACCATCGGATGAGTTTTATCTCATACACCATATGCTTTAGGGTTTAGAGCTGCACCTATCCTTGGAGAACAACCTTATATCGTCCATTTTGAGCTTCAAATTTAACATTGTCCATTTATCCATCTCGGATTCGACCTTACGCGATCATTGTTCATCTTCTCCACAGTTTCTTCTTCTGCCCTATCCTGTGCCCTAATCCTTGAAAATCAGTCATGTCCAAATGGAATCTCTCCATCTCGCATCTATAAGACCCTCACATCAGACGATCTCCTCACAAAAATCGTTTCTTGCTTTGGACGATCAACTGCTAAGGCCACTTTCTGATTTCATATTGCTAAGGTCAGTCTTATTTTTGTTTGTATTTTGTTGAATGTTTGAAAGCTCCGTCAACGTTAAGCTTGAAACAATCCAATTGAGGGGGAGACCACCCACAAATGATAGGAATCCTATGAGACACCTCTCTACCAGAACACCCCATGAACTTTAAAGAATTCAAGGCAAACTAGAGTCTTTATGAGATCTCTTAACCAATTCAAGACCCGTTAAATAATTTGAGAGCTCAACATCACCCGAGCTTTATGATAGGTGTAAATTACCTATATATTTCCAAACCAAAATTGTTAGTTTTCGAGTACGTTGTTGTTAAGTTTTAATATATTTTTATTTTTTTGTATTAAAACAAGTATGTAGGGTGAAATGGTATGAAATCGTAGCATAAACGATCAAATCGTATCGTGAACGGTCAAAAAATAAGCAATGAGGCAATATTGTGAAAGAAGCCCACCGCCGCGGCGTCCAGACCTCCGCCACGGCGATGAAGATGCAGAGAGACCCTATTCTTGATGAATACCTAGTGCCGCGGCGGTAAAACATCAGGATGGTCCTTAATCTACCGTCTTCTCCACCGCCTAGGCGAACAGTGACCTCTACACAGTTTAGATATTTTTTTTAGATATTTTCCCTATAAATATCCTCTCCTCTAATCTCCTCTTCCTCCTCTCCAGCCATTACAGCCCTTAGGGCTTAGTTTAGAATATAGAGAGAGTACGGGGAGTGCTCGAATATCTGAAGGAGAAGATCAACACGCGGAGAAGGAGTTATTATCGGTGGACGGTTTTAGCGGCTAATCTTCGGATATTTTCTATGTTCATCCGTTTTTCCTTTTATTTCTTATTTTCTATGTTTGTTTGAGCATGTTTAACTTTGTTTCAATTGTATAAACGGTTATGGCCATAGGCTAAACGTGGATTGTAATAGGGATTAACGTATTATTTATGAAAATATAGTTTTGGTTGAATTTGTGTTTTGTTTATAGTTTTTCCTTATAATTTCGATTCTGTTTCCGTGTTTCAATGATTATATGCTAATTTAGATATATTGAGAATATGGGGTTTGACACTTGGGAGAGGTAACCTCGAATTCGGACTAGGGTAAACACAACACGACAATCTAAAGACCCGGACAAGCGTTAGAAAATATGCAATCGATGATGTTGGGGTGAGACTCACATGACCTAGAGTCGTTAAGATGTTGAGGAGGACTTCGGCTTTGTCACAAAGTCATGTATTCTCCCGTCTTACACTCGGGAGAGGTGGTGAGAAGTTTACGAACCGAGATTTCAGGATACGCCGAATGCCATTAATGTTAACTAAAACGAAACCAAACGCATTTAAGTAAATAAAGTTAATCCCTAGGCAATCTACTCTCCTAAACAATCTTAATATAGTATTTATAGTATAGTTAACTTAATTAATATTTTAGTTTAGTATTAGTAGTATAAATTATATTCCATTTTTATCACCTAGATAAAATTAGGTTATGATAATCGCGGTACTTGATAGTAATCTCAATCAATCTCTGGGGATATAATACCCGACCAAAAGGTTCATTATACTAAAACTTGATCCATACGCTTGCAGTGAAAGTGGCAGCGCTTAAACTGCAGTTATACAAGTTTTTGGCACCGTTGCCTGGGATCGGTTGTTGTCATATTCAGTTTCTGGCAACGTCCACCAAGATTTTGGCGACGTTGCTGGGAATTGTTCGGTTTTCAAATTCAATTTTCGGCGATCGCCACCATGTTTTTGGTAACGATTGCCAGGGATTGGTTTGATTGAGTTATTGTGAATATTGTGAGTAAATAACTTGATTTTAATTTAGGCATTTTTTAGTGTTTATAATTTTTCTTTGTAGTTGTTTTTGTTTTTCTGCAGGGTGCTTAAAGATATTAGATTGACAGGTACTCTTTCGTTTCTTGCATTGTAAAATCTCGCCAATCTTGGGGGCATGTGTCGGGCCAAGGACATTAAACCACGCACTTCTTGGGAGGCAACCCAAGGTCACAATTAAATTACATCTATCTCCGTCGACTTGAAATGGAGGCGAGATCCTCTCGCCTCCCAGGTACGTGTTCTAAACCCTCGTCTTCAATATCATGCTATATACTGTCATTGGGATCGCTGACAGGTCGTTTTGGGCAATGCCTGTGTTAAGTTGGTGGTGACGTGTAGTACGTTTTAGTATATGTTTATGTTATTAGTTAAGTTTTACTGTTTTTATCATGCGCATGCTTGTTTAGGATTAGTTTGTTTAGTTTAGCTATTGTTTTGTGCTGAGTTTTGACGTCATCTGGGCCTTTACCCGATGTTGAGTCTGTCCCCTGGTTGTTTTGAGGTCGTGCGTAACGCTCATTCATGTGTGTTCTGTGTGCTTAACGTATCGTCTTAGTAAAAGTTATTGTAGATCCTAAATGCACGAGCACGTAAACTCAATATAGCACTATCTAATTAATTTGAAACCAATTATCCTTCACTCAATTTCATGACAATAGGGAGTCTAGAACTTGATTTGGGGGAAATTCAAGGCGAAATTCTAGGCAAGGTTGTGTAGGAGATATGATTTAAGCATTCATTTGATCGCTTGAGCCTTTTGAAGCCTACCATGCAATATCGTTATCCCTCGTTACCATGTCGAAACCAAAATACCAATTCAATTTTTGAACATTTATCAAATACCCTAGCCGATTGAACTTTTTCCAAACCTTTATCGCTAAACCGAAGGCACAACGTGAGTGAATCAAGTTAGCATTTCGCTACTTGATATGAGCGATTGGGTTTAGGGCGAACTTCTAAATTGGTTCAGTATTCGAGTACTCGCTTATGATATGTCGTTCATATTTTTTGCACACTCCTAAAATTGTAGAAATTCGAATGAGTTTGGGAGTGTGTAACTTAATCCTTTTTGCATACTCCTAAAATTTAAATATTCGAACGTGTTTGGGGGTGTATTATGTGAAAAAACAAATTATGTTTCTTTTTGACATGACAAGTGAGTACGACATTCTTAAACATATATTCGGGGTTGTTTCAATTATATCTATGGGGTTTCGAGAGTGAGAAATAGTCAAGCATGTGCCTCAAGTATCGTCACGTTAATGACGATTAACCTATTTTGTATTTCCAATATACTCGTGGCCATTATTTCAAAATCGATCCAAGCCCTATTGATCTTTTTGAACCTCCAAGCCTACATTAGTGGATAATAGATCCCGGGTCAGGCGTATGGATTCCCTATACCTTAAAGATTTTAGTCATGAACTATATTGAGGAATAATCTCATCTAATCAATGGATAATAGTATATTTGAGTTTAATATCACACACTTAAACTAGAATGACGCTTACTATTTTTTAACGTTGAAATTCTAGAACACCACATGGTGTGATTTATACTTGAACTTGATAGGATTGGGGGCCGATGAGGGAAAATCTTTCGGCCGGTAGATGATAATAAAAACTTCCACATTTTTTATTTTTATTTTTTGTTTTTAGTGTTTTTCATTTTTAGTTTTCAATTTCGTAATTAGATTTAATATTTTCTTGTATTGTATGGGTGTTTTGCTCGGGTACTAGCAAAATTTCGAGTTTGGGAGTATTTGATAGGTGTAAATTACCTATATATTTTCAAACCAAAATTGTTAGTTTTCAAGTACGTTTAGTATGTTTTTATTAAGTTTTAATATTTTTTTTATTCTTTTTGTATTAAAACAGGCGTGTGGGGTAAAAAAGTATGAAATCGGAGCATAAATGATCAAATCGTATCGAGAACGGTCGGAGAACGGTGGAAAAATTAGCAAGGAGGCAATATTGTGAAAAAAGCCCACCACCGTGGTGTCCAGACATATGCCGCGGCAGTGAAGATGCAAAGAGACCCCATTCTTGCTGAACCCAGCGCCGCGGTGGTGAAACATCATGATGGTCCTTAATCCACTGCCTTCTCCACTGCCTAGGTGAACACTGAACCAACATACCCTTCGCCGCGGCGATAACCTCTGCACAATTTAGATATTTTTCCTATAAATATCCTCTCATCTCATTTACTCTTGTTCCTCTCCGGCCATTACAGCCCTTAGGGCTTAGTTTAGAATATAGAAAGAGTATGGGGAGTGCTCAAACATATCCAAAGGAGAAAATCAACACGCGGAGAAGGAGAATCGATCGATGGACAGTTTTAGCAGCTAATTTTCGGATATCGGTTAAGTTCATCCGTTTTCCTTTTATTTCTTATCTTCTATGTTTGCTTGAGCATGTTTAGTTTTGTTTCAATTCTATAAACGACTATGGCCATAGGCTAAACGTGGATTCTAATAGGGATTAACATATTATTTATGAAAATGTATTTGTGTTTCGTTTATGGTTGATTCTTATAATTTTGATTGTGTTTCTATGTTTCTATGATTATATGCTAATTAAGATATATTGAGAATACGAGGTTTGACACTCGGGAGAGGTAACCCTGGATTCGGACTAGGGTAAACACAACACGACAATCTAATAACCTGGGAGGGCGTTAAAAAGTGTGCAATCGATGACATTAGGGCAAGACTCACGTGACCTAGAGAAGTTAAGACATTGAGGGGGATTTCGGCGTTAACAAGAAGTCATATATTCCCCCGTCTTACACTCGGGAGAGGTGACGAGGGAGTTTACAAACCGAGATTGTCAGATATGCCGAACGCCGTTAACGTTAACTAAAACGAAACCAAACGCATTTAAGTAAATAAAGTTAATCCCTAGGCAATCTACTCCCCTAAACAATCTCAATATAGTATTTATTGTATAGTTAACTTAATTAGTATTTTAGTTTAGTATTAAAAGTATAAATTATATTCTATTTTTATCGCCTAGATAAAATTTGATTATGATAATCGCGGTACTCGATAGTAATCTTAACCAATCCCTACGGATATGATACCCGACCGGAAGGTCCATTATACTAAAACTTGATCCGTACGCTTGTGGTGAAAATTGCAGCGCTTAAATTGCGGCCACCACTTTATGAACAACCCTATTTCTACTCTTCCAGATTTCCCAGAAAATAATATGAGGGACCATGCAACCTAGAATCTTGAAAACTAAATTCCCTCTCAAACAGGACCACCAATACTTAGCATAAACTAAGCCCGATTGAGGAAAGCAATCCACTCTGAACAAAGCCTTGAAATGATGCCGCACCAAGCTAGCAACCTCACTTGTACAAAATAAATGAGTTGCCCCTTCAATTTGTCTAGAAGAATAGTATCGGCAAGTAGACAGTAGGGGAATACCCATATTAATAATATTCGCATCCACAACCACAACATCTTTAAATAATTTCTAATTAAAAATGTTAATTTTTAATGGAATTTTTAAAGACCACAGAGTCTGAAAATGGGGCTATACAGGCGCTTGAGAAGCCAACTTTGTCTAAGTAGATTTAATTGAGAAAGAACCATCCATGTTAGGCAACCAAGCAATTCAGTTGTCTTCTGAAGTCAAAAGCGGACATATATCTTCTAAAAAAGAAATTTCTTCCTCATACAATTCCAAATTTCTCCACGTTTTCCAGGTCACAACCTCATGCAGACTCATGTCCTCAAAGTTAGCATCAAACAAATCTCCAAGGATACCCCATCCCCAGTCCTCATACCAAAAAGAAATATGATGTCCATCTCTAACTGGGACATAGAACAAAAGAGCTCCTTATTCTTCAAAATATCTTTCCACGCTAAAGAAGAATTGCTACACAACTGCTACATCCCAATGGGGCGAAATTTAGTACATCTCCCATGCATGTAATCACACCATAGAGACTTACCCAAGACCAAATTCCAAATCTTCTTAAAAGTAAACGTCTGTTTCATGTCATGTAATCTACATAATCCAAGACCACCAGCTTCTGTAAGATGAAAGATATTCTTCCACGACACCCAATGGTGTTTCCTAATATTCTGCGACGAGCCCCAAAAAAAATGGGACATAAGCCCTTTGATTTTATCCAGAAGTTGTAATGGAATATTAGCTGCAGCAATAATGTGAAGAGGCATGAAGCTTATGACACGCTTTATAAGAGTGAGTTTCCCACCCAAGGATAAAATATTAGCCTTCCAACCAAGAAGCAATTTTTGGACAAATTGCTCTCTTTTCATTGAACTAGTTAAGGCTTTATATCTAACCTTATGACTAGACCCACATTATATATCACACTACGTAGAGAGAGAAACTCAAAGATCCACTTCTTGCATGCATGCAAGACTCACAATCTAACCACACACTACTTAGAGAGAGAAATACATGACCCACAACCTAACAACACTAGGTATACATGCAAGAACCACTAACACACTACTAGATTGTGAAAGTACAATAACCACACTACTTTAGAGAGTGAGACTGCGAGACCCACTTACCACAGTAGTAGAGACAGAAACTAAATACCATGTTTGGTAATCATTTTCATCCAAAAAAATCCTATTCTATTCCTTCATTTTTTAAATTTCTGTTTAGGCATATCATCTAGGAATGGACCGTTTAGTACTAAAATATAAAAAAAATTACCAAATACTTTCATCATTTTTTTTTTTTTGTACCAATAAGTCTTTTTGTCTTTTATAACCAAAATACCCCTCACATGGATATTGAATGTAACATCAAAATTATTATTATTATTATTATTATTTTGTTTGTTTTTTTATTTTTTATTTTTTTTTACCAAAATACCCTTCATGTGGATGTTGAATGTAACATTTGGTGTTGAATGTAACATCAATTGTTTGTTTGTTTGTTTTTTTTTTTTTTTTTTTTTTTAAATGCTATTTTTTTCTGACCAAAATGCCCCTCATGTGGATGTTGAATGTCCCTCATGTGGATATTAAATGTAACATTAACTGTTTTTTGTTTTTTTTTTTAATATTATTTTTTTCTAACTAAAATAGCCCTCATGTGAATGTTGAATGTAACATGAACTGTGGATTTTTTTTTTTTAAATGTTATTTTTTTCTGACCAAAATGCCCCTCATGTGGATGTTGAATGTCCCTCATGTGGATGTTGAATGTAACATCAACTGCTTTTTTTTTTTTTTTAATGTTATTTTTTTCTAACCAAAATACCCCTTATGTGGATGTTGAATGTAACATCCATTATTCTCTTATTTTTGTATGCAGAGTAAAATACATATGATATTACATTGAACACCTGTAAATGTTGAATATAACATCAATTGTTCTCTTATTTTACATTACGTTTAGTAACGATTTTATCCTAAAATTAAGATTTTTTTTTTTTTAAGTAACGATTTTATCCTAAAATTAAGATTTTTTTTTTTTTTTTGGAACATATAAAAGTGATAAAAAGTAATAAAGTTTGGAGTAAAGCTGTAATTTATGGTGGCGGCGACCGGCGACCGGCGGCGGCGGCGGCGACGGCGACCGGCAGCAGCAGGCGGCTAACAGCGGTGGTACACCAATTTGACGATCTTTCTTCTCAATGTGAAACTCATGAGAGGACATTTCAGTAAACTCAATACTCACCATTTTTTAAAATGGGACTAATTGGTGCAAGGAAATGTGTTGATGGGACTAATTGGTGCAAGAAAAACGTGTTGACGGGACTAATCGGTGTAAAGAAAAATCGATGGGAGTAGATGATAAATAAATTTTTTTTTTTAGGATTAATAGGTAATTTCCCTTTAATAAAACTGTCTCTATTCCCATTTTTATCCCAAAATTAAGAATAATTTCAATTTGTCCTTAAGAAGTGAAACAGAAAGTATTTGTTTCTTCTCATCCCTATTTCATTTCCAAACAAAAATAGGACACGCTGGGAATTTTGAAAATGTTTAATGAGATCTGCATATCAAAACCTCTTACCTTCACATGTTTTTTGTTTTTTTCTTCTATTTCTTACTGTCAGTCTTTGCTCTCTCTCTCTCACACAACACTCCCGAGATGAAGATGAAGATGAAGCCTGAAGACATAGATGAACACGCTAGGGTTTCTTCTCTCCGTCGCTCTCTAGCTTCTGTCTTCTCTCCATCGATGAGCAGGTAATAGTGGGTCTTTCTCTCGTTTCTTCTGTCCTTCACCATTGCAAGAAACCCTAAACTCCTCTCGCTAATCCCTTCAACAAACAAGAAATCGAGGCGACCGACGGCGCCGATCGAACCCATCTCCGATTCTCCAGCGAATTTAACGGTTACGATGTCTTCAGCAATGTTCCCAGATGAGGTCATTACGGCAACGGTGTTCTCGGAGACAAGACTATATGGGTTGCTCTGTTTCTCGCTCTGAGCCATCGGACAAAAAGGATTGGTCTGTGCCATCAAGCATTCGAGAGAGTTACAGGGGATGAAACGGCGGGAGGAAGAGAGAGATCCAGCAGAACAGTCCCACCAGAGAGACGGACCACCCAGATCGACGGCGACCTTGAGGGGAAGAACCAGCAAAGACCGCATATGAATCTGGGTCAAATTGGGTCAAATTAGGGTTTAGGATTTTGATTTTGATTGTGGTACGGTTAATTTTTTATTTCTAGGATAATATCGTTACCAAATACGATTGTTCTCCTAAGAAAAAAAAACAGATTTCTCGTCTCATCCACTGCATGGACTCCAAACGGTTAGCCCTAAAAAAGCCACATAAAGTGACACAAATCATAATAAATAAAAATCCCTTGTGTTTTGAAATGGGTAATCAGAGAAACTCTATTTTTGAAAGCTTTGTTGTAGATATCCAAGAATCACTTTAGTGTCTCTCTCTCTCTCCCATCCCATCTTTTTTTCAATGGGTTATTAGTTTAATTTCGCAATTAATTTGAGGCGAATTTGGGTTGGAGGGGCTGGTGGCGGTTGAGAGGCTAATGGCGGTGGATTGGGTTGGAGGGCTGGTGGCGGTGGATTGGGTTGGGGGGACTGGTGGTGGTGGATTGGGTTGGAGGACCGGCAGTGATGACGGCAGCGACAGGAGGTGGTGGTGGATGGTTGTGTCGTTGGGATCTTCGTTCTTTTAAGTGTAGGCACATCCGCAATTCGGGTTCGGCTCAGTTTTATACAAAACCAAAATCGTAAAACACATATAAAAGCAAAACCAAAACCGTCATTTTTTTTAAATGGTTTTAAAACTAAATCATTTAATTTTATCCAAAACCAAAATTAAAACTGTGAAAACGCGAAATCGTTTATGATTTTAAAATTTTATAAAAAAACAAAATCAAAACCAAAACTGAAAAACTGCAAACCATTATTTCTTATATATGAAAAAAAAAAAAAAAAAAAAAAAAAAAAAACATAACTAAAATATAATAACAGTCTCCAAATCTTTCTCGTATAATTAATTTTTAATCCTACAAAATCAATTGATTGATTCTAAAGAGAAAATATGAAAAGTGAGATTTGAGAACCCTACCTATAACCATATATTTATACTAGGATTAATGGGTAAAAATGTCAACCTATAAATAAATAATAGGGATTAAACTGTAATTTTTTTATTTATTTATGTGTATGTGTATATATATCGGTTACACGGTTATACGGTTTGGCTTACGGTTTGGTCATGTTGTTCGGTTACGCGGTTATTATCCCAAAATCAAAACCAAAATCGATTCGATTGCTAAATTTAAAACCAGAACCAAGACCAAAACCATTTAGTCGGTTTCAACCCGAACCATTCGATTCAGTTTCTGTCGATTACCTGTCGGTTTGGTTTTTATGGGCATCCCTATTTAAGCACGTTGGAAGATAGAGAAAGAGAGAAATAAAATAAATGAAGATGCAGTGAAATGAAATTGGAGAAGACAATGCAGAAATGAATAAAAAAAAAAAAAAAAACTTACCCGTAAAGTTTGGATAGTTTTTAAAGTGACCCATTGAATGAATTTTAATAAAATAACGAAAGGATTTATACCACTCACCTCTCCTATCATTTTGCACTAAACCAGATACTTCTTATGTCATTTTATAAATACCAGTCAACTCCCTTGTCATTTTGGTCAATAACCACTTACCTCTATTATAACATAAATATTCTTTTGCTAATTTAAAAAATTATATTTTTATTTTTATAAAAATTCATTAACACCCCCTTATTTTTAAATTTATATTTTTTACTCTTAGTTTTTTAAATAATTATATTTAGCTCTCACCCTACCGCACCATCTCACCGCCACCGTCTACCGCCACTGCCCACTACCCTAACTTATTGAATGACATTTATACCCTTAAAATATTTTATTACAGGATATTTTAACACAATTAGAAACTTAAAGAGCTATAAGTGTAATTTCTATTTTTTCTTGGATACCTCTCTTTAAGAAAACTATAGTTTCTCGTCGCGCTCTCTCTAAGTGTATTTACTAAAAATAACTCAATAGGCCAATTAAAAATATCATCTAAAGTTTGAGGGTTAAAAATGCTTTTTTCTCTTCTTCAGTCTGCTTCACCAAGCAGTCAACCACCCCACGCCGGCCTCCGTCAACCTTGTCGGCCAACCAAGCGGAGCAGCTACTTCAATTTGAAGAGCCTGCTTCTTTGTTCCGCCCTTGTATGTCCCCGACGATGGTGGACTGAGTGTGGCAGTCTGTTTAGATCTAGAATTCTTCGTCTCCTTAATCGGCTATTCCGTGAGCCTAGAACTAGAAGCGATAGCCTTAGCATTTCAGTCGACATGCGAGATTTCACAGGCGGAGGGTAAGTGTAAAACACAAGTTGTAGAACGTACGTCATGAATAACCGCACTAGAGAATTTTAGGGTAAATAAATTATTAAATTACGAAAAAGAAAATATAACAAGAATATTAGGGGCAAGGATTATAATTTTAGATTTAAAAAAAAAAAAAAAAAAAAAAAAAAAAGGGAAAAAAATAATAATAATAATAATAATAATAAATATATAAATTAAATAAAATAATATATACATATACTAAAACAAAAAATTCTACAGAAAACAAGGGAGGAGAGTGTAATTTTTTTTTCATCCCTTGTGCACCAACACCCGGCACACCGACGGTAGTCCACCGGCCAAGGAACAACGATCGAGGGGCAACGTGGCAGGCTCAAATCTGTCTAAAACCACTAGTCTCATGCATTAAATCACCCCTTTCGTGTGTTGATGGGAGAAATCCGGGAGAAAGGGAAGGAAAAATCTGGAAAAAAATCTAGAGAGAGAGAGAGAGAGAGAAGGGAAGCGTCGGGCCTCCGTGATCGACGTGCCGCCGGCGAGAAGGCAGAGCGGGTGTTCCTGTGGCCACTGCTGTGAGAACGATTGTGTGGAATTTCCGGCGGTTTGCTCGGCGGCCGGGGGAAGAGGGGAATTCGTCAACGGCGTGACCGATTGCCGTTCGGTTCCATCATTCGGTAAGTCTTTATGTGCATCCTGTTTCTATGTTTTTCCGGTAGGTGATCGACCATAGGTTGCCGGTCGACGGCGGTTAAGTAGGCAGGGGAGTCACGGGTCGTTAGGTGGGTAGACATATAGGGTCGTCGGCGGCACTGTTGGGTCGCCGACGGAGTGTGGGTGTGCGTAAGGGGACTATGTGTGCAGGTCTGTTCAGATCGCCGGCGACAACTGTAGGCGATAATGATGGCCGGAGCTGCTGCGACGTCATGTTGACGAAACCGTGTGTGTGTGGGTATGCATGACGGGTGGTCTGGCCGTTTGCCGTAGGTGCCGGGGCTGCGGGTGTGTGGGCCGTCCACTGTTCGTGGGTGGTGAGCCGCCGGCGAAGGAGGTTGATGAGGGATGGGGGGTGTCGTCGGCGGCAGGAACAGGGGAGGAGGACCTGAGCAGGAAACAAAAAAAAAAAAAAAAAATAAAGTACGAAGAAGAAGAGAGAAGGAAAAGAAAAAAGAAAAAAAAAAAGAAAACCAATTACACTAACAACCCCACCAGAAAAATCAAAAACCCAATTAAGGACCGGTGAGTGATTCGGAATAAATAGTGATATCGTGGACTAATGCTTTAAATCACGAATTACTATTCCCACCTAGTTAAATTGTTAGCACTAAATTATATACTCGTTACGATAATTTCGTAATCACTAATCTTAGTAATATCGTACGGTTAATATGGACACCGGAAATAGGTATAAATAACAATTTGGTATAATTAACTTGGAGAATGAGAAATAAGGGAATACTGGTCTACATTGTATGTTAAGTTATTTTAAAATATTAATTTAGACCCTATCATTACTAGGTTCGCAGACGTCAGCATCTCAGTAGGCTTTGGACAGTGTAAATACGGTAGCACAAGAAGGAAGGTGAGTGTACTGTCTTCTTGTCAAACTATTTTTCTACGAATGTATATGATGAAATATGTGAATATTTAAACTGTATGAATTTGTGAATGATATGGATCACGCACGATTTGAACAGGGTGGTAAACTGAATTTCGATAGTTTTCGAAAAGGTGCTGAAAATGAATTTCTGCTGGATTTGGTAAAATTAGACAGCGTTTTTTTTTTTAAAAAAAAAGAGAATAGGAAACACCTATTTTTCTAAAAATGCCTGGTTTTCTAAAAATAAATGGTGAAAAAGTGGAACTGATAAAATCAGACGTTTTCTTAAAAAAAAGATATATAAAGTATGATTTTTGAATCTAGAAGCCGGTTTGAGAATAAATGGTAGACGTGGTGGTTTGACGATTTTGAGTAAATAATATTTTTCTTTGAGTTACGATTCGATGATATTGTATCAAAATTTTGACGATGTCATGGCTGTTCTCCCCGAAAGGGGTGTGGTTTCTCCCCGAAAGGGGTATGGATTATATTTCTCCCCGAAAGGGGTGTGGATTGTATTTCTCCCCGAAAAGGGGTGTGGATATTTCGTGGGAAGGCATTCCTATGAATGTTACGGTACCGTTGCAACTCCCGATCGTGAGGTTAAAACGATCACAATGGTTAGCCAGTGTGCGTGTGTGGTGGTTTGGAATGTGGTATTTATTCGTACTGGATGATTTGTTATTTTACGATAATGGTCAGTAGAGTATTTACAATGGGTAATTCTGGAAAAGAATCTATAAATAATTATTTTAGTTCCGCCATATACATCTAGATGTTTGTGTTAAAATGTTTTCTTTTTATGATATATTATTATTATATGTAAATGTTTTACTAAAAGAAGGCAGTACACTCGCAGGCGAAGTAGCTAGGAGTCGGTCCCCTGCTGGCACTGGATAGAATCTATTGGCAGTTTAGCAGACTGGGGGGTATTTTGAGAGGTGCAGTCGGAGGCGAACCTAGTCAGAGGTTCATTGTCGTTTTTTTTTTTTTTTTTTCCTCTTGCTGTATTTAGAATCTAGGGACGGGTGTGTCCCTAGTGGAAGCAACCGTTTTTGTGTCTGTACAAAATTTAAAAGAAAAGTGAAGAAGTAATGTTGAGTGCTTCCTGGCGCTTTTTGATACCTTTATGATGACGGGTGACGTCGTGTCAACGTCACGCTGGCCACATGGATGACTGACGCCCGGGGTGGGGTGTGACAGTAAGACTCCGATCCTAACTCAGAATCGGATTCTTTTTTCTATATTTCTCTCTCTTCTCTTTTATCTCTCTCCATTTCTCTCTTTCTATTCACTCATCTACTTTCTCTCTCTATCACAAACACAATCTGCACTCAGATCTGGAAGACGAAGCAACAGATTTGGATCGGAATTGCAGAAGATAAAATGGATGAGAAGCTAATTATCCATTTTTAGTCTTTTTTTGGCTTAGATTTTTTTCTTTTCTAGCAAAAACCAGCGGTTTTTTCAAATAATTTGGCAAAGGAAAAGCCAACATCAATGGAGGTAAAATTGAATCCATTGAAATGCTTCCGTTGTTGCGCAGAAGCAAAACGATGACATGTTTTGTCACCCAATTGTTCATCCCTCATCGTCTCCCTCGTCTGGTTATTCGAGTTTCAGTGTGAGGTTTGATTTTTGCGGAGCGAGAGATATGGCGAGGAAGCTGACGGTGTTTGCTCCGGCAGATAACGTAATGGTAGAATATGCCAACTATTTTTCCGATTATCCGTCTCTCTTTCTCATGCATGTTCTCCCTTGCAAAATCACTTGGACTGACATGTTCGGCATCCAAAACGGAACAGTGTTGGCAAGGATTCTGGAGCCGTAGGGGAGGGAACAAAGACTCTTTAAGTGGAGAGCGAGTGGAGACAAACTATGGTTTTCTTAGAGAGAGGAGAGAGAGTAGTATAGAAAATACACTTATAACCCTTTAAGTTTCTAATTGTGTTAAAATTGCCTATAATAAAATATTTTAAGGGTATAAATGTCATTTAACAAGTTAGGGTGGTGGGCAGTGGTGGTAGATGGTGGTGGTGAGAGGGTGTGGTAGAATGAGAGGTAAATATAATTATTTCAAAAATTATAAGTTTAAAAATAAAGGGTTGTTAATGAATTTTTATAAAAATAAAAATATAATTTTTTAAAATAGGAAAAAGATATTTATGTGATAATAGAAGTAAGTGGTCATTGACTAAAATGACAAGGGGGTTGACTGGTATTTGTAAAATGACATGAGAGATATTTGGTTTTGTACTAAATGACAGGGGAGGTGAGTGATATAAACCCAATAACGAAATTACCATTAATTTTAAAGTGAAATGATACAATTACCCTTGATTCTATTAAATTTTTAATAGTTACACTTTAGTATGAAGTACATGGACAAAGTATTGATGAAAATAACACAAGGAATAAAATACAACAAGACCTAATCACAAATCAGCAAAGAGTAATTAATCCTAAATTTAAATATGTCATGGCTCGTGAACTGTGAAAAATTTAGAGTTCAACTCCTGTCTCCAACATATATGTATAAAAAAAAAATATATTAACTATTTACACAAAGTACCCAACACTTTCAAAAATACGTTTTTAATCTTAAACTGGGAATTGGAGTGCACATTCACGTCCAAGCAATATATGATCTTGTCTTTTAATGCAAAATCAAAATAAAACTTCACTCACCCCAAGTTGTGTATGTACGTTTATCTATAAGATGTGTATGCACGTTTATCTATAATAAGTTCATATATATATATATATATATATATACCTTAATCTTCGCTCATCGGTGACGTTTGCATAAATGCATGTGCATAAGTCTATTAATTAGTATACCTACTCGGCTTTATTATTAATCATAAAAGGCTAAATCATTTTGCGAGCTTTTTACACTTTGCACTCCTGAAGGTTGACCCCAATTCCACATTGGTCCCTATGATTTCTATTTCAACACATAACACCCTAAAATATTTTAATCGTGGCAATTAAGGACAATTCAAACGGTTGGAAAATCGGGGCAACCATAGCATCACCGTGGAAATTTTTATTCATTTTCCCTTTTCTTTTGCTTCTTCTTCTTTCTCGTTTCTACACCACCTCCTCCAGCCACTAGCCCACCACCTCCTCCATCTCTAGCCCTTTCTCGAGAAGAACAACAAAGCACAAAAGTGCTCTCGATTCGGTGATGCTACTGCAAATGGATGAATTTCCCTTCCCGAGACACCAAAAAGCTCTTGTTGCCATTGCTTTCATGTGAGCTTTTGTATTTGGATCTTCCATTTCCCTCCCTTTGATGCTTGTCCGGAGAGGCTATGGCTATGCTGGTGGGGATTTTGATGATTCAATTTTTTATTTATTATTTTTTTTTTTTTTTTGCAGTTGGTCCGAATTTGATCCGAATACACGCCATTGGATTGTCATTGAGCTTTCATAGCCATGGTGTTCGTCACCATCGTGTGCATTTTATCGAGTTCTCGATTTCCCTATGGACGTGGGATTTGGTGAAGCTTTCCGTCATCATCGTTCACCTTATTGCCATTGTTGGAGTTCGAACTGTTACTGGCCATAACCACTGCATGGTTCGAAGTGGCTTTACTAGCGATGGCGTATTTGTTGTGTTCCTGAACCGTTTCAAATGTAAGATGGATGGTAGGCAATGGAATAACATTGTGCTACACCGATTGATCATGACATTTCGGGTAATGAGCGACAAGCTCCGACACCGCCCAAGCCACTACCTCCTGCACCTTCATTAGACCTTCTTTGACGATCTTCACGAACATGGCGTAGACGTTGGCGACTTACAATTTTTGCACATTACTCCTTAATGTTTTAATTTTCAGTATAGTCGTCCCAATTTCATAGTTTCAACCATTGCTGTGGTTGAAATAGGGAGCAAAATACAATAATAATCAAACATTAGGGGTGTAAAGCATGATTTAAACTTTGTTATATTCTATTATTTGCTCCTCGCATGCATTGCAGCACCTGAGGGTCTCCGCCTCTGGTGACAAAATAGGTTATTTTTGGTAAATCAAGCGAATTAGACACATAACTAAAACTTTGGGAACAATAAGCAACCGTACCTAAACCTAAGGGGTGGAAAGTGCAATGTAGGTAGCTATTACATAAAATGTGACACGTTGTGAAACAGTTGAAATTAATCTAATGAAAATTGAAGCAAAGATTACGCGATTTTGTTGATTCTCTGTTTCACATGTGAATGTCAATTATTAATAGGGCAGTCCAGGTTGCAAGGCTGTCAGACAATAAACAAATGCCAAAACATTCAACATAAATATAGACCCAATAATGAAATTGACTGTACTTTAGATCTTAATCAAATCTTGATCAGCAGTCAGTATGAAAAATCCAATGTTTTTGTTGATATCCTTCTTCTTCAGCATTGATATTCTTACCTTAGTGGTGTCTGGTCAATGTCTCCATGATCAGAAATCATTGTTGCTAAGTTTCAAAGACAGCCTTGAATTTGATTCAACGCTTTCAACCAAGTTGTTGAATTGGAATCAAAATACCGACTCCGATTGCTGCTTATGGAGTGGCGTCGACTGTGACAGCGCCAGTCATGTTATAGGCCTTGACCTCAGCAGCGGATCAATCACGGGAGGTCTCAACGATTGGAGTAGCATTTTTGCTCCTCGGTTTCTGCAGAGTCTTAATTTGGCTAACAATTATTTTGCAACTGATATTCTCTCCAAATTCGGGCAATTCAACAGCTTGACTTATCTGAATTTATTGGGCTCGGCCTTTACTTGGCAAATTCCAAGTGAATTTTCACGTTTGACGAAGTTGGTTTCCTTGGATATCTCTTCTATCGGCCCATTTCAACTGGAAGCCCCAAATCTGGCTCTGCTGGTTCGGAACCTCATAGAGCTTAGAGAACTCTATCTCGATGGTGTAAACATTTCAGCAAATGGGTACGATTGGTGCCGCACCCTCTCCTCTTCTCTACCTAATTTACAAATCTTGAGCTTGTCAAACTCTCATCTTTCCGGCCCTCTCGATCCATCACTCACAAGCCTTCGTTCTCTCTCAGTGATTCGCCTCGACGATAACAACTTCTCCTCTGCAGTTCCAGAATTCTTCTTGAGTTTCTCAAATTTGACGGTGTTGAGTCTGAGTTCCAGTGGGTTGAAGGGAAAATTTCCAGAAAAGATCTTCCAGGTACCGACCCTACAGACAATAGACTTGTCACAGAATGAATTACTCGAGGGGTTTTTACCGGAGTTTCCTAAAAACGGATCTCTTCAGAATCTAGTGCTTTTTCAGACAAAGGTTTCAGGAAATTTACCAAATTCGGTTGCTAACCATAGGATGCTATCCAGCATAGACCTGGGAGGTTGCAATTTTGGCGGACAAATTCCAATTTCCATTGAAAAACTCAATCAACTTTCTTCTTTCGATATCCACTCGAATGGGTTTACTAGTTTAATTCCGTCCTTTAGTTTGGCCTCCCAGAATCTTGTGTTTATCGACTTGAGTATCAATTCTCTGAGCAGAAAAATTCCCAAGTCATTGTTTTCTCTGCCATCGCTTGAAACGCTACGACTTTCCGACAATAAATTGTCTGGCCAAATTGACGAAGCTCAAGACGATTGACGGAGATTGTTTTGAGTGGAAACAATCTAGAAGGGCCAATACCTCATTTTTTCTTGAACTACGGGGACTCTTGACTCTGTTGCTTCCTTCAAACAACTTCAATGGCACTCTTGAGCTTAGAAAATTAGGAAAACTTGAGAATCTGACAGATCTTGATCTCTCTCGCTGCAACAATTTCTCAGTCATTGGAAAAGGTTCCTCCTCTCTTCCCCAATTTATCTCGTTAAGATTAGCATCCTGCAATTTGCGACAACTTCCGGATCTGAAGAACCAAACAAGACTGATGACTTTAGATCTTTCAGACAACAAAATCAGCGGGGAAATACCAAACTGGATTTGGGAATTAGGCGACAGACTCCTGCGTTTCGTCAATCTTTCTCACAATCTATTTATGAATCTACAACCACCTTATACTTCCCACCCTACGTCAATTATTCCAACAACAATTTCTCCTCCATTCCTTATGATATCAGCAACAAACTCTCTTCTGCCTTTTTCTTCTCTGCTTCAGACAATAAACTCTCTGGAATAATTCCTCCTTCTGTATGCAATGCAAGTCGCCTTGAAGTCCTTGATTTGTCTAATAACAGCTTGCAAGGAGTCATACCAACATGCTTAACCGAAAAGATCGAGACACTTGGGGGGTGCTCAACCTACGAAGAAACAGACTTGGCAGGGACATTCCCCGGGTGTTTGCTCCCAACTGTGGATTAGAGACTCTGGATCTAAGTTGGAATCTTTTAGAAGGGAAGATTCCTCAATCGTTGGACAATTGCACGAAGTCAGAGGTTTTAAATCTTGCAACAATAAGATAAACGATACCTTTCCTTGCTGGATGAAGAACACTTCCAACAATTTGCGTGTTCTTGTTCTTCGTTCCAACAATTTTCATGGAGACATTACCTGCTTAGGTCGTGCTAATTACGGCTGGCCGAATCTTCAGATCATCAACCTAGCTTCCAATAAATTCAGCGGTGTCCTGGCAACCCAAACATTCTTGAACTTCAGGGCAATTGTAGAAGACAAGAATCAAACACAAGCACAGCTTGATCAATCGGGTTTTAGATCAGGATGGGTCAATCTGATTTACTATCAAAACAATGTGACGCTTACCCTTAAAGGACAGGAGCAGGGGCTCGTGAAAATCCTCACCATCTTCACTTCCATTGATATATCAAGCAATGAACTCAAAGGGGAAATACCACAAACAGTTGGTGAGCTGAAATCTCGGTATCTTCTCAACTTGTCTCACAATGCCCTCACAGGCTCAATCCCTTCGTCAATCGGAAGTCTGAAGCAACTTGAATCGTTGGACTTGTCATTTAACAAGCTTGGCGGAGGAATTCCAGATCAGCTTGCAAGTCTAACGTTCCTTTCATTCTTGAACCTGTCGAACAATCAGCTGGTCGGTATGATTCCTCGAGGTAACCAGATACAGACATTTCCAGAGGGTTCATTCGAAGGAAACAAGGGTTTATGCGGGTTCCCACTGAATGCAAGCTGCAAAGATCCTGCAGCGCCCACACTGTCACCTCCAACCAACATTTGAAGAAGAAGAAGATATGTATTATTCTAAGAGAGAGATCTACACAAGTGTTGCAATGGGGTTTGTTATGGGATTAGGAGTCATCTTGGGGCCGATTCTATGTAGCAAACGGGGAAGGGAGTGGTATCATAAGAATTCTGATCGACTTGTTTCGAGGATTCTCCATCGTAAATAAGGATTTTTCAACAGCTCCTCGATGAATGTAAAACTATTTTCTGTTTCTTCCTTAGGAGCATCTCCAACATCGAGCTAGCCAAAGCAATAGCTAAGGTCTAGTTTGGTAACCGTTTCTATTCTAGAAATTTTCACCCCATTCCTAAATTTTTGAGAATTTTGTTTGGGAATAGCGTTTGGTAATTTTTGTTTCCATTTCCATTTCATTCCCATTTGAGAATTATGTCTATTTTTTATTCAGAAATGAGAAAAAAAAAAAATTATTTCTCATTATTCCCATTTCATTCTCAAAACACATAGTCACTGTTCATCCGCCGGTCGACCACCGTCCGTCACCATCTGCCGACCACAGTCCACCGGCGGCGGCGGCGGCCATCTCCGGCGACCGTCGCCGGTCACCGTCCGGCCAAAAACTTCCCGGCTACCGGTCACCGCTGTTCGACCGTCGCCGTCCTCGACGCCGGAGCCATCGCCGTCCGGCCGTCGCCGGCGCCAGAGCCACTGTCGTCTGGCGGCGCCGGTGCCATTGCCGTCTGGCCAAAACAGAAGGAAAAAAAAAAAAATTAGGATAAAATCGTTACCAAACACAATTCTCTTCCTAAAACTAAAAAAAAATTATCGTTATCAAACGCAATTCTACTCCCAAGAAGAAAATAAAATTTTCATTCCATCCCATCCCATTCTCATCCCACTGCTGGAATGGAAACAGAAGCGGTTACCAAACGCCACCTAATTTACTCAACTGCCACTTTAACTAGCTAAAAAAAAAAAAAAATGCAACTTCAATAAAATAGTCATTTGAATAATCAAAATGGCTAGAACCTTGAACAACAAGTACCATATTTGGCTAGATTCTTTCAATAACCAAAATGAATTTCGCGTGGAAATATTAATGGAAGACTAACAATTAAAACCAAATAGGTGTCCCTTTTCTTTTTTTTTTAAATATATGTGCAGCTCAATTTCAAAATAATTGCAAGTGTCATTTAATCATATGCATCAACCAAAGACGAATGCCAAATTTTGTTAGAATCCGACATCGCTTGTACCTGATCCTACCTAGCGCAATCCTCTTTTTACAAGGCGTAATTTGGGAGTGAGTTAGAGTTATTGACATACTACATAGTATTAGAATCAGAACTTTTATCTAATATTGAGGATATTGAATCCCAAATCAATGTTGGAGCCCTTGTAAATACCTTATTTTGTCCCGCCAGCACATGTATTTCATTCTAAATGCAAAAATAAATAAAAAAGTACATAAAATATAAAGAAATAAAACATTTGCCGAGCCGAGTTTTCATAAATTTTTAAAAATTCCCAATTTAAGATGGATAATCCGATTCGAAGTTTTGAGAATTAATTCAAATTCATAGACTTATGATTGGAAACTTCAAGGACTTAATTGAAAATTTTAAAAAATAAAATAAAACCAATGGGTTTTAAATTACTCTTTCAAAAATTCAATTAAGTCAATGGTGTCAAGCGATTTAAATCATAGTTTAGCGTTTTGAGAATCGATCAATTGAAGAAGTTATGTGATGGAATTAAAAATTTGAAATATTAATTTGTGCCTTCAGGTTCAAAATTAAACTTTGGGAAATTTAATTAACTCCACACCAATCTTAATGAAATTTTTACAATCCCCAATGACTCCTGAATAAACCAACTGAAACAATTCTTCAAATTTTTACGAGGGGCTGATTGGAATTTCAAAAATCTTGAAATTGACATACCAATTGGGACTTTAATTTTTCAATTAAATATTTAAGAATAGTATTAATTCAGGAAAAATTCAAATTGGATATCCAATTGAGGTTCAGAAAAATTTTGGGATCAAAATAAAATTTTTACAAAAGTTAATTTTGGGGCTCAATTGATCAAATTGGTTTCAAGAATATATCTTGTTTGAATTTTAATTTTCAAGAGTCAATTTTGAAAAATCAATTGAAATCAAACCAATTTAGAAAATTTAACTTTTACCCTGAAGTTTTGATATTTTCAAAAATTCGTGAAATCGGTTGTGGGCAAATGTCAATTTTTTTTTTTGATAAAATTAGATGTTCTAGGATTCCATTTTTATGTTTTCTATCATCAATTGAGAAACAAAAAAATAGGATTTAATTAGAATTTTTTAAAATGCATTTAGTAGAAATTTGGCTTATTTCCTACTAATTTTTTAGATGGCAAGGGTTGGATCCCATTTGGAATGCAAGGAAGTATTTGAGAGTATTTTTAGGCACTCACAAAGTGGGAGACACCTCTTGGGGGATACAAAAAATATCACTTCCTAGGTGGTAAAAAATATCACTTTCTAGCCAAAATTGAGAGGATAGTAGTCTTTTGGTTGACAAGCCCCTAGCCTATAAATACCCCCTCCATTTTTTGTATGGGAGAGGGGGAGGGAGAAAGAGAAGGAAAAAAAAAAAACCCCAATCTTGGTGAGAGGGAGAAGGTAAAAAAAGAGGAGAAGAGAGAGAAAACCAATCTTGGAGAGGAAGATAAAGAAAAAAAGGAAGAAAAAAAAAAACCCAATCTTGAAGAAGAGAAAAAACAAAGATATTTTTTGTTAAATAATCTTTATTTAAGAGATAGTGTATAAAAAAATCCCATCAAAAAGTTATCTTAGCATTTGAACCATCAAGTATAATTAATTTAGTTTTGATTCTCTACCCTAAAAAAAAATTATAAATAGACAAATCCTTTACTCTTATATAAATGAGAGTTTGAATCACTATTCCTTTTACAAGGTAGTTCTACAAAAATATCCTTAGCTCACATGTATATTTTCCACAAAGCCACTCAAGCTCTCCTTTATCCACAAGCACACTTCTACTATACAAAATCAATAAAAAAAGAAAAAAAAAAAAAAAAAACCATTGACACTTCTCTGACGGAATCCTTAGCTAACATATATATTTTCCACAAAGCCACTCAACCTCTCCTTTATCCACAAGCACTTTCACTATACATAAGCAATAAAAAAAGGAAAAAAAAACCATTGACACTTCTCTGACGGAATGGACTACACAGTAAAGCATGGGCTTGGATGGATAAAGCATGGGCTACACAGTAAAGCATAGACTACACAATTTGACACTTCTTCATCTGTGCAGAAACAGTAAACATAAGGAATTTTTTTTTTTATCAAAACTGAACTGCTTGGGGTATTCCTAATGGAGGCTCACGACTCTGGCCGATTGGAGCGGACAGTCAGGTATGGACTTGGATGGGTATGGTCTTCCTCCATATATTTGATCTTCCAGTTCGATTTCGCCGTTGCAACAACCGTGACCAGGTATTTTGTACAGAAAACCAAAACCCTTCTTCTATACGCATTTCTCTCTTAAGACACAAGATCACTTTCCTAATCCTATCTATTCTGATTTATCTTCACAAAATCATCACCTAAACCTATTATTTCCATCTCAGTTATCATGGCCTTTGTAGAAGTGAAGTACATCGCCTTACCGCGTACGGCCGGAGATCACACCCATGCGTCGTCTCTTGTTCTATATATGAAGTTGGCAGGTTCAAATCTCACATTCTCCTTCCTATCATGCTACATCACCATTTCCGTTCGGTAAGAGCCCTAATTTTTTCTAAATTTCTGTTTTTGTTCAATAAATCAATCTAATCTTTTTCCCCTTCAATTTCTCCTACTTCTCTTGCATTTGCCAATTGGCCTCTAATTGTTTCTATTTTTGATTTAGAACATATGAACTTCAATTTCGCCTCCCACGTTCGACCGACATAGCTGCCAGGTTCTTCTCTCATCTTACTTCATTATATAGATAAATGCATATAATTTGTTTTTGTGCAGATAGTTAGACCTAGAATTAGCTTATATGGTGGTATAATGTATTTGTTTAAACTTTTGTCTGATATTTAGAATTAACGCTATAATCGTCTCGTGCAATGTTCTTTTTATTTTATTTTATTTTTTATATTTTTGGGTATCAAGTAGAAGTAATATAAATTGATAGCCATAGAAAGCAACAATGGAGGACTCATTACGTTTTTGTAGCTTCCTCCTTGATGACAATTAGGCATTTTGGATGACATGCTCTCCAAATCATTCTGGTAAATGAATGCAAGAATAGTTAATAGATGGGCATAATTAGCCACTAGAAACAACTAAAACAAACATTTGAACTGCTGTTTGACAAGTGTTTTTTTTTCCCCTTGGTCTGTGTGTGTGAATGGTGTTGTTGTTTCCAGAGATTTGGGAACAAAAAAGGCAAAAATGGAAAAAAAAAACAAACAAACAAAAACTGTGATGTTCCCAGAGTTTTAGAACAAATTTCTGGGATCAGAACAGAAACAGATTCTTTGTTTCTGGTTTTTGTTTGTGTTTCAAGTTTCTTGAAATAAAAACAAAAACACTAATTAAAAGCCTTTTGATTAGTGTTTTGATTTTTTTTTCCCCTCTCTGTTAAGAAAAAACTAAATTGGGATCAGAAAAAATAAAAATAAAAAATCCATTTGTTTAGTGTTTTTGTTCTCAGTTTTTGGTCTTGCACCCATATTTTTAGATCAAATATTGGGGAACCGAAAAGAATTGCTCCCAAATTACCCTCTCCGTTCCAACATTTTTGGGAATAGAAACAATGATTTCTAAACGGATACACTATAGAAATGCTACTTCTATTTCCGTTTGGTTCCATAATTTTGGACCAAATTCAGGCAACCTTACAGAATTTGGTGACAATAATCCCCCCAAATGTATGAAAGTAGAAAAAAAATAGGCTATACCTACTATGTAAGTACAAAAATAAAATCTATACCTATTAAAAGTATCAATTAATATAAAGTTTGTTCTAAATAGAGTGAAAAATATTATCTATTATTTTAAAATTGTCTCTTAAAACTACTTTAAATAATTTTAAATTAAATATCGATATTTATGTCTGTCGGTACATATTTGTTTTACTTACGTTTATATTTTATATAAAATATATTTTACATTTTAATTAGAGATTCTGTGTGTTGTTTCATTTGAATTTCTGGGATGCTTTGTGAAATTAGAATTCTTTGTTTGCATAATTTGTTTTATTCAATACTTTGTTCATTTTTTTTGTCACTTAATTGAAATTGTTAGTTTGGTCCATGAATGATTGATAGTTAATGAACTGACACGTCAAAGAATTGTGTAAATAAACTCTTATATATTCATAAGAACTTAATTTTATATGCCCCATGTGTTGAAGCCTGCATTCTGTCTTACGCTTCATGCTTAGCCCTTGGGAGATCCATATGCTTTAGTGCACCCTTGAGTAACAATGGTCCTAATTGTGTCACCTATGTTGCTGCTTCCCTACTCTATGCATAATATTTTGATTTATTGCTTTACCAACAAGTGCATGCATCATAATGTCTACATTTCTTTTATATGATTTAATGTATTATAAATTAAAATATATATTTTTATCCATTAAAGAGTTGATTTAACAATTATATAACTAGAGATTTGGGAAATATGATGATGATTAGTAACTAATGAATGTAAACAACACTTTCTGAGTTTTATGGGACATCGAGTATAAGTAATGGTTTTGAGTGAGAAAGTACTTTTGATTTATTTTAGATTAAATTAAGTTGGTGTGATTGTTTTGGGTGATAAAGATTCTTTTCTTGAGTTGGGTTTACCATGCAATATTGGAATTAAAGGAGGAAAAATCTTAACTGTTCAAATAAAAAGGTATTTTCAACACTTGTTCTACTGAGACCCGAGTACATTTTGGGGTGGGAGGGAAAGACCTTCCTGATATGTTATGTAGATCGTCATGCAGTTGAGGGCTTTCATTGCTTATTGAACACAATTTGGAATAACTAAAGTCGGTTGTTAGTTTTGATTGCATTGTATAAGATATTGTTTATTTCATTTTATTTTTGTTGGTCTAGCCTAGCCTATTCGACCCCCTCTAGGATGAGTACGGAATCTTATAATTTTATGACTTGACCATTCGCCGAATATAATGAGTTGATAGGAAAATGCCTTGAATATATATGGCTTTTAGAGGCCTTGAGTAATTGTTGGACATGCGAACATGATTTCTTTTACCCGTACCATCTTTCAGTCTTTTCCGAGCACTTCACATTACTCTATTCCAGTGTTTTGACCAACTAAATATGGGGGATTTATTATTGAGAATGTGACATTTAGACAAATAGTAATGTAGAATTTACCTGCGTCTTCATTGTTGATGCATAGCTCTCTAGCACTATCTTTTTGTATTAGTTCATGTCTACTTCGTTAACTTTGATTGTGAATAACTTTTTTGTTCATTGGATTGCTTTTCTAGGAATGGCGCCAAGTCATTGCTCACCCACTTAATTATATATTGTGTGTGTATGTGTGAATGTTGTGCATGTATATGGACCTTTTGGTCTTTTAGGTGTTCATTTTTATCCGAAATATGTTGAATCTCTTTAATTTTAGTGTTCAGTAAGTTGATATTCTTTGTTTGGTCAGATGGAATTTGAGACACGGTTAAATTTCTTTAAATTTTGCCTACTGAGTTTCTTCCTCTTCAATTCCTTTTATTTATCTACCCTTGCCAACAACTCTATTTTTCTCTAATTTTGATTTAGGAGTATATGTGAATTTCAGTTCTGCTTCTTACATCCGCTTAGCAATATTCCAGGTAATTTACCCACTTAATTAAATATATGTGTGTGCAGAACATAATGTTTGTATTCAAGTTAATTTCAATTTTTTAGTTAACTATAACCTTCTCATTTCATTACGTTAAGCGTTAACATTGTGAACTTCAGTTAAGGACACATTCAAAAATTTCATAATGAAAATGACCAAATAAGCCATATAATCATAGCAAAGCCAAATTAATTTCAATCCCAGTTAAATAACACCATTGATAATTTCATTTGTTGTAATAAAAAAGATAAATGCTTGATAATGATAATCCCACCAAATGTAAGAAAATATAAAAATAAAATCCATAGGTACTATGTAAGTACAAAAAAAAAAAATCTATAACTATTAAAAGTATCAAAATTAATAGAAATTTTGTTCTAAATGGAGTAATAAATTATGATCTATTATTTTCAATTTGTGTCTTAAAACTACTTAAAATAATTTTAAAATAAATATTGGTCTTTTTGTTTGCGATTACATATTTGTTTTAGTTATTTTTATATTTTATATTTGTATTAAACAATTTGATTTTTTTAATACCAAATATGTGTACTTTTAAGTATGCAATACAAAAATGGGCGACTATTTTTTTAAAATTCTTAAATGCCATTTATAATAGTAGTAAGCCAAAGAAGCCATATAATAGTAATACAGTCAAATTAATTTCACTCCCAATAACACTAATGATATTTTTTATATGTCATAAAAAAAATAAAAAAAAATATATATGCCAACCTAGATTGCCTTATGATTAAACCTAGCCATTTAATTTTCTTTATAGTTGTAAAGGAAGCAATATCAAAAATAATTTCTTAGACGAAATATTTTGGGATCAAAATTGCACACTATTAAAGAAAACTATTAACATATAAATTGAAGCTTGGAACACAATAATCTGAAATTTTAATCTCCACATCAAATATAAGACCTGAATTTTCTTCGCATAATTAGCCACATGGACATATTGTCCATTAATTAAATCTAAAATAAAAGCATATATTTGCTAAACATGGCTGATTATATTGATATCAATAAACAACATATAGGAGGCCCTTCAATTTGATACCTTTTTTTTTTTTTTTTTAATTTCCAATTTTTTTTTTTTATTAATATTATGTCAAATAAAAAATCTCATCTTTGGCTCAATAATTATCTTCTTTCGGGCTCTTTTTTTCTTTTTTTTTTTTTAAAAAAAAAATAAAAATAAAAGAAAAGAAAAAGAATTAAGAGTATTCTAAAAAGTATTTAATATTAAGAGACACAATATTAATTTCACTTATGACTTCTAATTTTTAAATGCGGACCTGCTAAAGAACACAAACATTGAATAATAATTCCGACCATTTCATGCTTCTTGATTACACCTTTGCGCCTAAGCATTTCCGGTGAAACTTACATAATCACAAGTAAATAGCTCTAACTTATAATCAATTATACTCCAAAACTATTCTCATTTGCAACTCTTCTTTGAGCGTTCTAAATTGCCACAACAGCCTCAAAAAAATTAACCATATCAATCTATTATAGCGAAAAGCTTTATGAGCACGCACAAAACCTCAAAGCCAGTGGTTCGAGTACATTGAAGTCTTTTCGTAATATGCCCTGTTTTAGGGGACTATTTGGTAAATATATATTATAAGAGTTTACGGTTCGGGTGCATTGGGTATGGGTAGATCGTCAGCCGAGCCGAAGTGTTTCTACATTTGGACGGGTCGGGTTCAAAATCAAGGAAAAAAACTACTCATAACTGACTAGCCCGCCATTGGGTCGGGTGGGTAGGGCTTGCCTGATCGGCTCTTCAAGTAACATTTACATCCCTAATTGCTAGACATATAAATTCAACTTGAACTATATTTATGTTTTTTTTTCCTTATCATCATTTAATCTAGGGCACAATGTTTGTATTCAGTTAATTTCAATTTTTTAGCTAACTATAGCCTTCTCATTTCATTACATGAAGTGTTGAGATTGTAATTTTTAGTAAATGACACGTTTAAAAATTTCAAAATGCAGATGACCAAATAAGCCATATAATAGTAGTAGCGCCAAATTAATTTCAACCCCAGTTAAGTAACGCTATCGATAATTTTCATTTGTTGTAATAAAAAAGATAAATGATTATTGATGATAATCCCACCAAATGTATGCAAGTACACAAATAAAATCTATAGCTATTAAAAGTGTCAATTAATATAAAATTTGTACTAAATGGAGTAACAAATTATCATCTACTATTTTCAAACTATGTCTTAAAACTACTTAAAATTATTTTAAAATAAATATCAGTGTTTTTGTCTGCAGTTACATATTTGTTTTAGTTATTTTTATATCTTATTTTTGTATTAAAATTCTTTTAAAATGGGTGAGTATTTTATATTTGTATTATAATTATGCAATACAAAAATGGGTGACTATTTTTTTAAAATTCTTAAGTGCCATTTAAAATAGTAGTAAGCTAAATAAGCCATATAATTGTAGTAAAGTCAAATTAATTTTAATTCAAGTTAAGCCACACTATTGATATTTTTTATATGTAATAATAAAAAAAAAGAATTGACGATGATAATCCCAATAAATGTATGAAAGTAGAAAAAAAATTATAACTACTATGTAAGTGTAAAAATAAAATCTGTAACTATTAAAAGTATCAATTAATATAAAATTTGTTCTAAATAGACTGAAAAATATCATCTATTATTTTCAAATTGTCTCTTAAAACTACTTTAAATAATTTTAAATTAAATATCGGTATTTATGTCTGTCATTGTATATATATTTTACTTATTTTTTTTAAAATTCTTAAGTGCCATTTAGAATAGTAGTTAACTAAATAAGCCATATAATTGTAGTAAAATCAAATTAATTTTATGTCTAGTTAAGTCACACTATTGATATTTTTTATATGTTATAATAAAAATAAAAAATAAAAAAAATGACCACGATAATGCCAACAAATGTATGAAAGTAGAAAAAAAAAAAACTATAACTACTATGTAAGTACAAAAAATAAAATCTGTAACTATTTAAAGTATCAATTAATATAAAATTTGTTCTAAATAGAGCAAAAAATATCATCTGTTATTTTAAATCTGTCACTCAAAACTACTTTAAATAATTTTAAATTAAATATCGGAATTTATGTCTGTCGTTACATATTTATTTTACTTATGTTTGTATTTTATATTTCTATTAAACAATTTGAGAATTTTTTGAACCAAAAAATAATTCTTTTAAGTGTGCAATACAAAAAAAGGGTGACTATTTTTTTAATATTCTTAAGTGCCATTTATAAATGTACTTCGTGTATAAAATTATTATACAAATAAAATGTCTACGTTTACATGTATATTATTGCTATAAAATATACAAAAATATTAAATGCCTTTCTTTTAAAAAAAATTGGTTTCAAATTTATTATGAATTAATTTACAATTTTACTTATGCATATGAACAGTAAACAAAAAAAATACTAACTTTGATAATATAGATAATAGCTTAATTGTCACATACATACACATGTATATAATAAATATACATAAAATAGGTAAAAAGTTGACTTTTAATTCTCACAAATTTTTAAGACAAATATGTAATTTTGCGTATGAAAATGAATAGTAAAGCAAACCTTGATGTAGATAATAGTAGATAAAATATTATTTTTTAAAAGATTACCGGTGTAATAAGATTGCGATAGACAGATGCATTGATTTTTTCTTTTAAAATAATAATAACAAAAAAAGGATTTTGGTCTTTGATTTTGAAACTTTTGCACAACTTCATAATTTCATTTAAGAAATGAATTGTAACAAGAATTACCTTATATGAACTATAAAGATAAAAAAATAAATTTGAAATTTTATTTATATGGACGAAATTTCAAATTTTATTTATACAGATGAATATTAAAAAAATTGATTTTCATGGTAGTCATTAACAATAAAATTGCTTCATTTAGGGATAGATATAAGGGGAAGAAAAGTGAAAACTTAGATACTTACTTTTCAAATATTTGGAGGACAAATAGGTAATTTTTACATATGCAAATTGGTAGTGAATAATGTCAATTACGTAGACAAATGAATTATAACCAACTTCAATGTTATGTTTTCTTGCTTAACCACTTCAAACAATTAGAAACATATTTTTTTACCAGTCATTTATAAAGATATTGCGCTAAGAAAAATGAATATTAACAGTCAAATATCTTAGAACATGTAATTATGCAAACAAATTTATTTTATGTTAGACATAACTACATTGGAGTTATGTGATTTCCATAACAATGCATGCATACATACTTTTAATTTTTTTTATCTTTAATTTAATGCTCATTTTCCCGGCAGTTACTTCAATTGTTATAATATATGTGACCTTCTTGTCCATTCTGTTACTTAACATCTTCAATTTATGTCATTTTCTCTCCCACGTAATGATAATGAGTGCTTTGTGTTATGACTAGGAAATACTAAAATGCACAAAGTTTTTACTTTCTCTTAATTTTATTTTAGAATTATAAATTATTCTTTGTAATAAGCAGGAATTGATCATTAGAATGCCTATACTAACATTCTATATGTCACAATTTTCCTACCAGCTTTTTCTTTTGCCTAGCATGTTGTAAATCCAAACACATTTGCCTACAACTTGATAAAGATGAAAAGAGCACGCCAAATGTCTTAGGACAAAGCTAGGATGATGTGTTATAAAATAGGTATTGTCACTGTTTTCCTAACACCTAACACAACTCGCTTCAAAAAAATTCATTACATATCTCCTTGGAAATAGATGAAACAGTGAACGCTAATCCTGTTCGTCGAAAACGAAGTAGAAATGCCAATTTGAATGAATATGGGTCACCTTCATTCGTTGTACCAGTCCATCCAAATTCCCAAGACAATTCACTGATGTATGAACATGCGTCGGGTGTAGTTGCATCATTGTGTACAACAAGCACACAACAGACGACTCATCTCCCAAGAGAACAAATGTTAGAGCCATTTTTCTTCTCCCTATTATCTATTGCTATTTTATATAGTAAGGTGACAAATGCATCATTAATCACAAAAAATATGCATTTGAAAAATACTATTTTCTCCCTGACCTCACCTCTATCATGTTTTTTTTTTCCCCCTTTCTCGTTTTTGTTCCAACTCTTTAGGGACCATATTCAAATTCGGCCCCCTTTTACTGTACAAGCCTCTCCATAGGATAAAGGTAATTAGTTGCAAGACTATTGAGCATCCTTAATACCCACCCATACCTCATAACCTTTTGTTGTATTATTGATATCCAACAAATTGAATTATCTTAATTATGTCATTTCAAGGTAAAAGAAAATACAGTCAGACTGTTCCACTATTTGAAGTTGTACCTTCAGAGCCTTCTCAATTGCAACCTATTTCGGCATGCTCTTTTTGCAACGCTGTCCGATTCTAGTATGAGCCGATCATATTTTGTTGTTCGAATGGGGAAATTGCTCTTGCCTCAAACAATACGCCCCCTTTCATGTGGGAATTGCTAACTTCGAACTCTATCCAATCCAGTGAATTTCGCACATATATTCGCACCTACAACAACACATTTGCCTTCACGTCATTCGGTGTGAAGTACGATAAGGACCTTTGCAAGAGAAGCAATGGTATTTACACTTTCAAAGCACAAGGTCAGGTCTACCATCACATCAATTCATTACTTCCTGCTAATGGAAACCCAACTTATTTGCAATTATACATCTACGATACAGACCATGAAATCCAAAATAGAATGCAATTATCTGATCGTCTAAATTTTGATATCTTGAATATCTTAATGTCAACCTTAAGTAAAAATCCTTACACGATCTTCTTTAGGACCTTAAGGGATTTACCAAACCTTATTGACCATGAAATTGTAATACGTGCTAACCCCAGCTTGTATCAACGTGTATACAATGCTTCTTTTGCATCACAAGTTGCAGCAATATGGGTAGAAAGTGATGAGGCTACTAATTGTGGGGATTGCGACATCATTGTATATAGTAAACCGGGCTATAGCCATAGAGTACAATACTACTTTGGGTGCTATGATCCTTTGCAATACCCTATTTTATTTCCTTTAGGAGAGAGCGGTTGGCATGCAGGAATCAAGAAGAATATCACTGATAAATCTAGGTGTATTGCTATGTCAGCAACATCTCCAATTGATCTAAAATCGGTTTCCTCAGCATCCGAATTAATTGAAAAAGAAACTCAAGGTTCGCCTATATATCTTATTACGTATACCTTCGTACATGTATTTTTTTTTTTGCCTTCGTTTTGTCTCTAACCAATTTGTAATTCTTTCAGTCCTTCAAAGTGGGCGAAAAAAAATGTGGTTGTATTTCATGCCGCGAATATTACTGTTACAAAATACAAATAAGGCCATTTGAAAACTCCCTTCTTCTACACTCGGGCCATTTGTTCCAATAATATGCATATTAAACTTGAAACTTCTTGGTTGGACTTTTTTCGTCTTAACCAAAAACATATTAGAGCAGAATTGTACCAAGGAATAGTTAATAGTATACTAAGTGGCGAAACACGCGGTGCCAACGTTGGGAAACGTATTGTTCTACTGTCGTCGTTCATAGGTGGCCCCAGAGATATGCGAAAACGCTATGCTAATGCTATGTCTTTAGTACAACGCTACGGAAAACCAGACCTCTTTTTAACCATGATGTGCAATCCATCTTGGTCTAAAATTAAACAACTCCTTTATGGGGAAGAAGCTCAAAATCGTCCAGATTTACTTGCAAGAGTGTTTAGAGCTAAAGTTGAAGAACTGAAAAAGGATTTGTTTAAGAAGCAAATTTTTGGCCCCATCACCGGATATGTCTATGTCATCGAATTTCAGAAACATGGCCTGCCTTATGTACATTTTCTTCTCATCCTAAAAGGAGAAGCAAAGATTAAAAATCCAGAAATATTTGACAAGTACGTTTGTGCTGAAATACTAGATAAAGATATTAATCCCCATTTATATCATGCTGTGTGGAAACATATGATGCACGGACCATGTGGTACACTTAATCCTAAAAATGTTTGCATGAAAAAAGATGGAACTTGTAAAAATCATTATCCTAAAGTCTTTAATGATATTACTACCCAGACTAAAGACTCATTTCCAATTTATAGGCGTCGAAAAAATGGAAGGACAATAAAAGTGCGCAAACACATCCTTGATAATCATTGGGTTGTCCCTTATAATCCTTATTTGCTTGCTAAATATGATTGCCATATTAATGTAGAAATTTGCTCTACGATAAAAGCGATCAAGTACTTGTACAAATATATTTACAAGGGTCATGATCGAATAGCATTTCAAGTAGTAGCAACTGCTGACACAATCCTCGATGAGATTGATTTGTACCAATCTGCCAGATGGGTATCAGCTCTGGAGGCTATGTGGAGAATTTACAAATTTCTGATGAACGAAATCTTTCCTGATGTTATAAATTTACAGCTTCACCTAGAGGACCAACAACAATTGGTATTTCCTCCCTCAACTAATTTGTTAAATCTTGTTAGCTTTGCTCCTTTAACAAAGACAATGCTCACTGAATTCTTTCACATGAATGCAATTGATGCTAATGCACAAAATTACTTATATCTTGAATTTCCTGAGCATTATGTTTGGAATAAAAAGGACAAAATATGGACCCCACGGAAGCAAGGTTTTTCCATTGGTCATATCGTTACAGTCAACCCTACTAAAGGAGACAGATATTATTTACGCTTGTTATTAAACCATATAAAGGGTCCAACTTCTTTTGAAGCATTGAAAATTGTTGATGGAATTCGAGCAAATTCGTTTAGGGAAGCTTGTTTGCTACGTGGTTTGTTGCATGCTGATAATGGCCTACAATTATGCTTACGAGAGTCATCGTTATATCAAATGCCTGCTGCATTGAGGTGCCTTTTTGCTACCATCCTTATCTATTGTAACCCTGTAAATGCACGTGCTCTTTGGCTTGAATTTGAAGAACATTTATGTGAGGACTATTTGCGCCTTCCTGGAATGAGCGCTTATGCTAGCCACAAAAAAACACTTCAAATAATAGGGTCGCAACTCGAATCAATGGGCAAGAATATCAATGATTACTTTATTATTGAAGAAAATGTTACTAACGAAGATGTACGAAGGGGCTCTAAAGAAATTGATGAGGAAATGAGTATTAAAGTTTCACAATTCGACCTTCAATGTGTTGATGAACTCAATAGTGAACAAGAAGCCGCTTTTAATTCAGTTGTTCATTATGCCCTTTCTAACAAAGCATGCGCTTTCTTCGTTGATGGGCTAGGGGGCACTGGGAAAACATTTTTGTATCGTGCATTGCTTGCTTTCATAAGATCCGAGGGTTACATTGCTCTCGCTACTGCAAGTTCAGGAGTAGCTGCATCTATATTACCAGGTGGTCGTACTGCACATTCAAGATTTAAAATTCCACTTAATGTGGATGAAGACACTGCATGCCATGTTAGCAAACAAAGAGGATTGGCAAATTTGATCCAACAAGCCAAACTTATCATATGGGACGAAGCACCAATGGTAAAAAGACAAGCAATAGAGGCATTCGAGCGTATGTTACGTGATGTTTGTACCTCAGATATTCTATTTGGTGGAAAAGTTGTCATATTTGGTGGTGATTTTAGACAAGTTTTGCCTGTACTGCCTCGTTCAACTATTGAGCAAACCATTGATTCGAGTTTAGTTAAATCACATTTGTGGAATACAGTTGAAAAAATAAAATTAACTCAAAATATGCGTGCAAGATTAGACCCAGAGTTTTCTAATTTTTTATTGCGAGTCGGTGATGGAAAAGAGAAGACTATTATCGATGATAATATAAAAATTCCTTCTTCGATGTTGTTAAATGATAATATTCATAGCCCTTTAAATTGACTTATTGATGCAACATTTCCAAATTTATTTGACTATGTTAACAATGTTGATGCCTTCATTAATCGTGCAATTTTAGCCCCCAAAAATGACATGGTTGACGACATTAATTCTTTCCTAATAGATCAATTTTCAGGAACTTCGAAAGAGTATATTAGTTATGATGAACCTTTAGACATTTCAAATCATAGATTCCAAGATGATTTTATCAATACACTAAACCCTACTAGATTCCCACCGCATATATTACGCCTTAAACCAAATTGCCCTGTTATTCTCCTACGTAACATAGATCCATCCAAAGGAATGTGTAACGGCACCCGTTTGGTATGTAAAAAATTCTACCCGAATATGATAGATGCTGAAATAGCTGTCGGAATACATAAAGGTTACCAAGTTTTTCTTCCAAGAATTTCACTACTACCTCCAGAAAACGAAAGCGGAGTGTATCCATTTAAGAGGACACAATTTCCTATTCGCCTAAGTTTTGCAATGACTATTAACAAAGCACAAGGTCAAACATTGGACTTCGTTGGCATTTATTTACCACAACCCGTTTTCTCTTATGGTCAATTGTATGTCGCTTTATCCTGGGCTCAAACTTCCAGAAGTGTCAAAATTCTCATCGACTCAAATACATTTCCTGAAATTAACACTGCTTGTACAAGGAACGTGGTGTACCAAGAAATCTTGCAACTTGTATAACATGCTTAACGGTATAATGCCATAACATGTGAAATCACAACAAAATTTACATATGATGTTTTACTTATTTAATTTTTTTTTAACTAGCATACTAATGATTCATTATCTTGCATGCATACATGATGATAAATCATGCGCTTAGGTAACTTGAACCCCATCCATAAATGGTCATAATTCAAAGTTAAAATGCAATTTTATTTTCTCGATTTGTATTAATGAAATGACCAGTTCAATAAGATTTGTTATTATTTTTCTTAGTCTTAGATATTTTATTTTTCGTATCTTTTACGTTGTCTACATATTGAAGCCTATAATAGCATTTTTTTTATATGCATATTGTTTCATCAACTAGAATTACTTGTAATGTTGTTGTTTTCTTTACCTTCATTTTTAACCTACATTTTCTATGGAACACTTTTATTTAACACAATTGCAACCAAATGTAGTTACAATCATTATTCTATTGTTTGCATGCATAGGTTTAATTTATATATATATATATATATATATATATCATCACTTTAACGATTGCATTTTAATTCTCTTGTTGACATTCGCAAATTTAATTTAACTATGCAAAATTCAAAAGAGGTCTAACCCTTTCGGATTTTGTTAGTTTATAGGGGGTAAGTAATGCAATTTATGGATGTTTGACGTGCATGCATGCATGCAAAGATTACCAATGAGTTGTGATGTTATTTTGAACTTTATTGAGTACGTTAATGATGAGGGTATCGCTCTTGTTCACTTTGAGCGTCGGCCTATGGTATTGCCCATTCACCGTGACACTGGTGTTGCTTGAACCTATGACCACCAATCCTTTAAATTTAGAAACTTAGTGAAGAAATGTCAGAACCAAAAGAGGAAAAGAGAAAGCAGCATACAACAAAATCTTGTTCTTTTTGCTTGCTAAGCTCTTTCTTGTACCCTTTTTTTTTTTGGGTTTTAAGAAAGTACAAGTGTAGGATCTTCTTTTTATAGGACAAGCTCATGAATAAAGGGTTTTTAAAGGTCTGTTTGGGGTTGGAAGATTAGGTTTAGATTGAAGATGATGGTATACATAGTTCAAGTCTAAGGTAGTTTGGTGCACCACAGACCCTTGCCCTTCATGTTTGTTTTCATTAATAACTTGTTTTCAAAATCTACTCTCTAGACATGAATTTCAACGAAGTATGAATATCCCTTAGAGGTTCCATTAATTAAGTCATTAGTCAATCACGATGAGGTATTGAAAAAGCAAATTTTAATTGAGGAAATCACATGCTTAATGTTTGGATTGAATGATAATTGACAAGTCTTGACTACTTTAAAATATATTTCTATGTGAAAAATTACTCTATGCTTGTTTGGTAAACTTTAAAAAAAAAAAAATTGGTTAATTTTGAAAAGTTTATTCGAGATTTAACCATTGAAAAGTGAAATTCTGATTTGTAAGCTATGTAATATGTTCATTTGAAATGATGTGATTTGTATGGCAGCCTACAGTAATTTATCAAAATAAAGCCTAAATGCGGGAGTAAAAAAACTATTGTATGCTTGACAGGGTAGGGTAAATATCTTAGTGTTCATTAAATTCGAGAGTTTCTTGTAATTTCCAAAAATACCAAAAAAACTTTAGACATTTCCTATCTTTTTCAGTTTCTTTATTTAAGACGCCTTCTATTACATTCAAGATTCTATTACAATTGGTTCAGAAAAACATCTTTCGAAGTCGCAAAGTAAATATTTTTGGTTGTTTAGTCGTGTTTTTTATTTTGCTACTTTCTTTTATATATATATATATATATATATATATTGTGTGTATATTACACCCATACTTCTTCTCATTATCGATTTTTATTTCTCATGTTATATATATATATATATTGTGTGTATATTACACCCATACTTCTTCTCATTATCGATTTTTATTTCTCATGTTTATTTTTACCTCTCCTTCATTTTTCTTCTCACTTAACAGGTTCAAAAATGCTTAGAGAAGTAAATTCGATAAAAGAAATTACATCACAAACTAGGCAGCCTTGGACTGTGAAAGTTGTCGTTGCTGAAAAAACGTATCCAAGACAACCGATTTCTAGCCCCAAAAAATACCAAAGGATAATACTTGCTGACTTAGAGGTTTGGATACTATGACTTCAACTTATTGTTGGATATTTAATCATGTGAAAAAGTTTAATTATTAAAATTTTGCTAAATATGTACTCCAACAATTTAAATATTGTAGTTCATAATATAATCATTTAGGCGCGTACCCTTGTTTCCATTCATTTGCATTGGTTTTATGTTAATATAAACCCTAAACTAAAGAATGATTACTAATATAAATTGCTAGGAATTGAAGTAACTTATTTTTCAAAACAAATGCCTTACGAGGAGCAATTATAAGATGAAGGTAAGATGCATAAATTCATAAGTAAATAATGTGAATTGCTTTAAGAAAGGTAACTTATATTTAAAAAAATAGCAAAAACACAAAAAATTAAGTCAAGTACATTTATGAATACCTTTTTGGCTTTTTCCCATTTTTTTATTTCTTACAAACAAACTATGGTCCAGAAAACTTATGTGCACGTTCCCTTACACGATCTCTTTGTAGGTTTTGTCACTCTCTACGTAACTATTAAAATCTATATAGTAAAATTGTTAAATGGAAGAAAGGGAGTGGTGGTGAGCTGCTTTTTCGGATTGGTGGCCTGATTAGTTGGGGGTCGTAGTGGAGATTTTTGTTTTTTTCCTTTCTAATCATTTGAAGAGGTCATTGGGTTCATTAAAAATTAAGTCAAGTACATTTATGAATACCTTTTTGGCTTTTTCCCATTTTTTTATTTCTTACAAACAAACTATGGTCCAGAAAACTTATGTGCACGTTCCCTTACACGATTTCTTTGTAGGTTTTGTCACTCTCTATGTAACTATTAAAATCTATATAGTAAAATTGTTAAATGGAAGAAAAGGAGTGGTGGTGAGCTGCTTTTTCGGATTGGTGGCCTGATTAGTTGGGGGTCGTAGTGGAGATTTTTGTTTTTTTCCTTTCTAATCATTTGAAGAGGTCATTGGGTTCATTAAAAATTAAGTCAAGTACATTTATGAATACCTTTTTGGCTTTTTCCCATTTTTTTATTTCTTACAAACAAACTATGGTCCAGAAAACTTATGTGCACGTTCCCTTACACGATTTCTTTGTAGGTTTTGTCACTCTCTACGTAACTATTAAAATCTATATAGTAAAATTGTTAAATGGAAGAAAGGGAGTGGTGGTGAGCTGCTTTTTCGGATTGGTGGCCTGATTAGTTGGGGGTCGTAGTGGAGATTTTTGTTTTTTTTCCTTTCTAATCATTTGAAGAGGTCATTGGGTTCATTGTATTCAGTGACACGTTGGCTTCCACAACATAAGAAGGGAGGTGGTTGTTTGGATGTTTGTGCTGTTGGTTGATCATTTTGGGTTAGATTTTTCTTTGTAGTTGATTGGCCTTTACTTTGGCAGAAACTGCAGTATAGTTGGTTGGGTTTCCCTTACATGCCAAGTGGTGTTGTCTTAACAATCACTTTCGAAATTGAGTGAATGTTATATATTAAAGGTATGGGAGCAAGCGATGATTAAACCTCTTCAAATGAATGCCTTTTTATTTTATTTTATTTTTTTGGCAATAGAATTAAGACTGATTTTGAAAATCTCACAAACATAGCTTTCATTATGTCTTTTCACATCAAGATTATTAACTTACATCGTTTTTCCTTTCATCTTAAACCTTCTTGTTAGGGAACACGAGTTCAGGCCACTATCTTTGGAAATGACATCAAGCTACTTCAAAACACTCTTGTTGAACTTGAAACGTACAATATCTCAAATGCCATTGTACAATTTGTTTCCCCCGAACACCGTCTTGTCGCACATGATTTTCAGTGGATAATCAACTCTCGGACAGTCATTGAACATGTTCCTAAAAGTATTCCACCCATTATAAGTCCTCCATTCCATTTCACTTCATTTATTGAAATTTTAGAGTGCAAGAACGAGGATAAGGAAGTTGGTATGTGCATTTTATCCATCTTTTATTGTAAAAAGAAAAATACACACCTTATTTATTTATGTTACTATAAGTGTTGTAAAAAAAAATTCATTTATTTTTTATGTAACTATATTTTCGTTTATTATACAGATATCATTGCTCTTATCTTGCATACTTTTTTGGCCAAAACTCAACCCACCAGAAATGGCCCTTCTAGGGTGCAAGAGTTCCTCCTCATCACTGAATCGTAAGATCCATAGTTTTTTTTAATTCATAGTTTTTATTAACTATACTTATTTTTGAAGGTTATAGTAAATTGTTTTTACTTTGAATTATAGGAACAAGCCTCTAATTCTGACAATGTGGAACCAATTAACTGAAAATGAGGGGATGGCCATCAAGCGGATGATTGAGACGAAACCTATAATTATTTCTATGCGCCTTCGTACCTCTACCTATCATGGTTTGCCTTCCACCCCTAATAGAGTGATTGATTTTGCCAACCATTTGTTACTTATATCTTGGTGTGTGTTTAAGGTACTTCATTATCTACACGATCTTCAAGCACATTTATCATTAATCCAAACATTCCGGAAGCTGATCAGTCGCGCACATGGTATATTATTTCATCCATCATACTATTATTATCTTTTAGTTAAATTTAACATTTTAGTAGTGTTCACTTTTCAAACTTTATTTACATGTCTTCTTATCATTCTATATACTTGATTCACAATGTTAAATTTTTTTATCCATTAATTAACACTTAAATTTCTTTTATCTTTTTTCCAAGGATGAACCAGAATATCTCTTCAATAAAGTGTCATATTGCACTTGCAACTGATCCAAAAGCCAACAACTTCCAAGATGAACCTCACGAGCGTCGTATAGTTCTACTTGCAACTTTACCTGGAATTCCTGATAATGTCTCTCTCTTATAATTTTGTATCTCAAAATTTTTATTCCATATGTATCTCATTAATTTGACATTTTTCCTAAACATAATTTTGTTTTTGTAGCACTCTGTTTGGGTTAAATGTCGATTGTTTCTTGTTAACCTGGAGAAGCCCTTGTGGTACATGGGATGTATCCATTGTCACCGAGCAACTACTGCCTTGTATGATCAAGTATTTACCTATTTCCATTGTCAAAAAGAGAACACACGTGGTAGCCCCAGGTAATATCGAAATTTTTTTTGTCATTAAAGCTACTTTTGTCTAGCCTACATTTGGTTACATTTTTTGTTTAAGGTTATTGTTTCGTACCAAAAAATAGGTACAAAAAAAAGACCAACTTTGTCACTTTTCGTAATTTTGTTCCCTAGAAAAAAAAATGTGGTAACATAAATGCCAATTTGGTAACAAAAAACAATAAAACAAATGAAACATTTTGTTTCTATTATAAATAAACGAAAACAAAGAAACCAGAAACTTTATAACATATCTATGTCAAACTCCCACGATTATTTCTGACTTTCATTTCTGATTCTATATTTTGGATAATAAAATCAAAGTAAGACGACAAACAATGAACAAATTCCACCTATATTTTTTACTTATGATCGTCAAATGTTGAACATTAAAATGCAGGTGCCGTATTGATGTTGAAGTTCGCGATGAAAGCGGAACCATAATTGGTTCTTTATTTGGACCTAATGCTGAGAGCTTCCTTGGTTGCACCGCTAAAGAACTCATGGAAAATACTACGAAGGTCAGATATTTTCTTAGTCTATTTTTTTTTTTAAGAAATTACTCTTTACTAAAAATTTAAATTATCTTTGTGTTTTTACTTAGCTTATAATTGATCTAATTATGCTTTGTTTAATTTTAAATTGATAATCTGTATATCATTCTTGTGAATTTTTCTCTTAACGACTTTGAAATTTTTTATGTCTATCAAATATTGTTTTGGACCATCGGTTTTCTTACAACTTTCTAATTCTGCTTGAGTCGCATAATAACCTAGAAACATAACACTTAGAAATGCACAAAACTTAGATAATAGTGATTCAACATGCATTTTCACCATCTACCGCTAATGCTCTTATAAACTCAACTTGGTCTCCAAACACAAAGTTATACAACAAAAAACATAGTGGAGTCATGAGAACAATTGAGTCATGTGTCCAAGGCCTTCTAAACAAATTTCAGCAACGAAAATTAAAAAAGAAAATAAAAAAATACCGTTTCAAGTTAGTTACATTGAATTGGTGGGTGCACTTAATTTTATTCTTTCGAACTTCACAACAAAAACAAAAAAATAGAACAAATAAATAAATACATATAATTCTTTTTATGCAAAAAAAATAAACATGTTTTATTTATTTTATGTTTAGCAACGAAGAAAAACTAAATTCAAAATTTTGCTGCTATTTACAAACTTTGTTGTTCTTTTTGTTTTGGTCGGAAAATCCAACCGACCTTTGTCGCATTGTAAAGACTTCAATAGAAATTGACCACTTGGTATGTGTTTGCCCGTACCGATACCAAGTTCGTGGAGAACTGAAACACCTTTATAATTTATCCTCTATATCTCTTGCCCATGAACAACCAACACAGTGTATGGAAAAAAATGCACCTAAAGCTTCCGTTGGAGAAACAAGCAATCAGGGTTTAATAATGCCACCTGCAAATATCAATGTCATCTCTGCTTCCACCACAACCAGTTCGAATGTCAACTTGTTTGGAGAAGAAGCATTCGTTGATGATGCTTGATTCTTCAATCTAATAATTTTGACTTCTCGTCTTTTGATTTTTTGTGGAGGGGGTGAGTGAATGAAACTGCAATCCTTACATCAATCTCATGTTTTGAATACATTCTAGCCTTGTATATATGCAAGGGCATGTATCGTGAACAATTTCGTACTCGCATGCCTTGTTTATGGAAATATGCTTAGTCTTTTAATCATATCTTGCACATGTTTATTATTAGTAGACATTATAATTTCAGTTAAACTAATTTTTTTTTTTTTTTTTTTTTTTTTTTTTTTTTTTTTTTTGTTTTTTTCACCGTTCGATACATAACATAATACTTGTATTCAGCTTAATTTCAAAATTTTAAGGCAACTATAACCATGACATCTCTTTACACAAAGTGCCTTCTATTAATTGTTTTAAACAAGTTTCAACATTTAAAATAATAAGTAATTTTCTTATATCATATTTCTTCATTGTTTTTTATTCATTAAATAGTGCCAAAAGTTGTAAATATGTCAAACAAAACAGGTAATAGAGCATGTGCCTCGCACGTGCTCTTCACCTAGTATTTATATATAACAAACAAACCCCCATTAAACGTTCAATCTCTCTCTCCCTCTATCCTCTCTCTCTCTCTCTCGCGCGCGCGCTCTCTAAACCTTAACCTCTCAATCTCAAGAACTAGAGAGAGAATCAAACGACTTTAGCAGACGCCGACATTACCAAACGCCCCACTTCTATCATCTTTCTTTCTTTCTAAACCCTTACCTCTATCTCTCTCTCTAAACCTAACATCAGATGCGGCGGTGGCTGGAAACGAATGTCGGCTAGAAATCCAGATCTGAGTCGTCATTCGTGACCACCATCTGAGTCATTGTCTTCTCATTTGTTCGTCGTCGATCATCCGGAAGCCCAGATCTGAAATCGACCGCGTTGTTCTCCGTCTTCATCAGCTGTTCATCGTCGGTTATCTAGCGAGTCCTTGTATTGGCGGCATCATGACCCACAAGAATGAGACACCGAAGTTTAAGACCTTATGTGCAATTTCATTAATTTTCTCTGTATCCACCGAATTCCTAGTGAACTCCGAGGAATTCTCAGTGAACATCGACGAATTCTCAGTAAACAAGAACAAGCCTCAAATCATCCCTGTCTTAAACTCTGACGAATTCTCAGTGAACTCCGACAAATTCTCAATGAACACTCGTTTTCACTCCTGGACTCTGGGCCAACCAACTCTTGTTACCAAACACTCCTTCAAGGAATGTGACATTGTCTGCCCTTTTCTTTCTTCAAAATTTTCCCTTTTTTTGCAGTAGTTTATTCCAAGTAATTTCAAAAACATTCATAGCATAGGTTTGTGGGTTCCAGATCCGAAATTGGCGGCTTTTTGGAGGGCGACGATGCCAGAGGATCGGAAAAATCATTCTGACATCGGTTTAGAAGGGGGGCATATGTAATCCAGATCTCAAATTTTAATTTATGCTTATACAAAAATAGTTTTAGATTTTTTTTAAAAAAATTGTGAGAAAATTGAAATTCAGTGTGTAATCCAGATCTGAAATTTCAAATGTCTTTGTGATTAGGTTCAACTTTTTTCTTGTTTGATCTGTTGTTTTTTTGTGAAAATTCATATTTGGATTTTCATATCTCATATCTGGATTTCATTCTTGGTTAAATTGTATGAATGTTAACATGTATGTTTTTCTACATTCGAACGTGACATGTAAACATCGACGCAAATGTATAAACTGAGTTGTTGAGTTAACATTTTGAGTGAACGATTGTGTTAGAATTTTTTTGAGTGACCATTAATGCAGTATATTGAGTGAATTTGAATTTGAGTTAACTAAAATAGTTTTTTAACTTTGATCTGTTGTTTTTTGTGAAAATTTTGATCTGGATTTTCAGATTTGATAATTTTACTATGTGAATAAAAATTCAGATCTGAATTTTGTTATTGGTTAAATTGTGTGAATGTTAACGTGTATGTTTTTTTATATTCAAACATGATACGTAAACGTTGACACAAATGTGTAAACTGAGTTCACTGAGTTAACATTTTGAGTGAACAATTGTTTTGAATTTTTTTGAGTGAACAATCATGTAGTATATTGATTGAATATGAATGTAAGTTAACTAAAATAGTATTTTGAAATATTGAGTAAACATTCACACAAAATGTTTAAATATAAATTGAGCGATTTGAAATATTGAACAAACAATCACATAGAATATTCGAATAAAAATTGGAATATTGAGTGAATATTATGTCAACATTAACATAGTGAAATGTGTTTTACTTTAATTAACGTTTAAGCACAACATGGATATGAGATTAAATTTAATACGGTTGAAATATGTTTTACTTGAACGTTTATACACGATTAAAAGGTATTTGTTCGTGACATGTATTGCATAGTTACACATAGTTAAAACGTTTATGCACAGTTAAAAGGTATAGGGGAAGATGTATTGCTTGAATATTTACGCATAAAATAGAAATGAGGTTAAACCTAACATTTTTAAAAGTTTGGAAAGTGTATTTCAAAAGATGTATTGCTTGAACATTTACACAGAATAAAAAAGTATCTTAATTAAACATTTAAGCGTTGGAAAAATTTATTACTTAAAAGTTTATGTATTATTAAAATGTGAGATTCAAAATTGTAGTTGTAATATAGACAAGGTGTATTACTTGAATTTTTATGTTGATGTTAATGTCTTTTGCCTGCACTAAATAAGATTTACGTTAACATTTACGTATCATTTTAAAGTGGAAAATAAAAATAAAAATATATGATTACATCTTCGTGTAGATTTTTTTCTGCAGGTTATTTTGATTTTTTTTTTTTCTAAATTTTTCTATTTGTTTTATACTTGTGAGAAGAGATTTTGTAATGATAATGTTTTTGTTGTAAATATGGGAAATTCATTACTTTTGTTTGGTTGCAAGAGATAAAATGGTAGAATCTATAAAAATGAATGAACAGTTAGGGGGAGTATTAGGGTCTTTTTTCTAAAAACTCTATCAGGACGAAAAACTGAAATAATTGGGTCAAATGTCTCTTTTCCAATTTCACTATCTTTGAAGGATTATATAATCAATTATCCCCCTCCAAAAAAAAAAAATGAAGAGAAAAAAAAAAAAAAAAACAATCTTAAAGAGGAAAAAAAAGGAGGAGAAAAAAAAACCAATCTTGAAATGGTAGAGACAGGTATAGGAAGTGAAGGGTTGTCGTATCTACAGGGATTGGATTAAATTGTTGCTAAGTACTGCAATTGTCGTAATTGAACTTTATTTAGGCGTTCCAATTTTTGTTTTTCGTAAAAAAATTATAAAACTAAACTAAACTAATTAAACTAAAATACTAAGAATAATGTCTATGAGAATAAATTATCTAGGGATTAAGTTTGTTCACTTAAACGTGTTTGATTTAGTCTAGTTTACATTAACGGTCATCGATCTATCTGAAAATCTAGGTGTCTAAAACTCGCTCACTACCTCTTCCGAGTGTAAAGTGAATGAATATGCAATTCGTGTCAACACCGATATCGTTATCTAGCGTTTAAACGATTACACGAGTCTCACCCCAACCTCATGGATTGTACACTTTCTAATAATCCCCCGAAACATTAGAACGTCGCGTTGTGTTTAAACCTTCATCCGAATCTGGGTGCCAAACCCCATATTCTCAAATCAACCAAAATATCATAACAAGCATATAATAGAAGTAAAAGAACGGTAAACACAATTGAAATAGAATGAACAACTGATAACGAAACAACGATTTAATCAAACAACATATATATGATCTACATCAATCCCTATATAATATATGTTTAGCTCGTGGTTATAACCAAATATTCAACTAAAAACAATATATACATGATCAATCAACCAACAAGAACTTATAATGAAAGAGAGAAATAAGGGAGAATAGCCGTTATCTGAAGAATGAATGTTTCCACATTCGTAAAATCTGCTCCAATCTTGTTCATTCTTCTCCAAATGTGTTCTCCTCTTCTTGGTTTTGATCCTTAGCTCTAAAAAATGTCCAAAAAACATTCTTTGTTGGAGTGGAAATGCAAAATATCTCAAAATATCAATGTCAGTTGGTGGCGGGTTGCTGCAGCGATGGGAACCATCGCTGCAGTGATGGGAAGGTAGAAACTTACTGCCGGATCACCGTTGCAGCGATGGAAACGTTCGTTGCAGCGATGCTCAAGGCAGTGCCGACACCAGATTTTTATTTTGGCCGTATCTTTCTCATTCGAACTCCGATTGAGGTGATTCAAAAATATATGAAAGATAAGATGTAGAGATACAACTTCCATGTTTTGATTTTTTCCAAAATTGGATTGAATCGTGTTAAAAAATGGCCTTGAAGTTATTGCACATGAACCGATTTTGTATCTTTTCACCCATGTATTTATAAACCTATAAAACAACACAAAAACAAATTAAACTAACCAAAATACATGAAAACACACAAATATTTGAACCTAAAAATACTTGATTTGTTGGTATATAAATTACTCATCAAATACCCCCAAACTCAAACGTCTGCTTGTCCTTAAGCAAAAACACACAAACAAGAAAAAAAACTACCACAACGAATTTAAGAATACAAATACTAAAGACGAAAGGCTCAAATGACTTAAAAGTAATAATGTGTGAGTTTTGAATTCAAATTAATCGACCAAATTTTTTTTCCTCAACGACCCCCAATCATATCGAGTTTAAGAATAAAACGCACCATGTGATGTTCTAGAATTTCAACATTCAATATCAGTAAACGCTATTCTAGATCCATGCAAATGTGTGTGCAAAAACTCAATTATACAACCATCCAAAGACCGGATTGGATTATCCACCAACAAAGTTCATGACTTAACATCGATAAGGTACAGGATTTTCATTTGCCAAATTGGGTTCCACTATCCATTAATGTAGGCTTAGCAATTCAAAAAAAATCAAAATGACTTGGTTCGGTTTGTTATCAATTGGCTAAGGGTATATCGGGAATATAAAATAGGTAAACGTCATTAACTCAACGATACCCAAGGCACAACGCTTGGCCCTCAATCACACTCATACCCACAAAGACAAATCCGAAACAACCCCGAACTTACTTTTAAAACGTAGTACTCACTTGTCTAAACAAACAAAAACAAAACCATATTTATATTTTTTTTAACCACACCCCCAAATTTATTTGCTTTACACAATTTCACGGGTGTAGTAATATGATAGAAAAATAACAAGCGAGTACTCGAATACTGAACCAATCAAAAGTTCGCCCAAAACCCATCTGCTCACTTCAAGTAGCATTTACAAATGCTCACTTGATTTTGACTCAAATTGTACCTTAGGTTTAGCGACATAGACTTATAAAAAGTTTTATTGGCCAAGATATTTGTTACGTGTTCAGAATTAAAACGACTTATAGGTTTTGACAGGGTAACGAGGGGTAAAACATATAGCATGGAAGACTTCAACGGCTCAAGCGATCAAAATGAATACCTAAATCATGTCTCTTGAATTACCTCGCCTAGGATTTCGCCTCAAATTTCCCCCAATCAAGTTCTAGAATCCCTAAAATTGTCATGAACTTGCCACTGAATAATCGATGTCAAATTGATTGAATAACTATACATTGAGTCTACGTGATCGTACAATTTAGGATCTAAAATGACTTTTACCAAATCGAAATGCCAAGCACATAGAACACACATGAATGAGCATTACCCTTGACTTCGAAAAACAACTAAGGAATAATATCATTATCGGGTAATGGCCCAGAAGAACTACAAAACTCAACACACAAAAACAATAACTACAAACATAAACACACTTATACCTATACTAAACAAACATACATGAAAACAATTTTACTTAAACTACACAACATGTAACAACTATACATGCATGAAACTAAACAACAATTTAACTTAAACTAAACAACATTTAACAACTATTTAACTTAACTACTTAACCAACAAAAAGTCATTAAACAATAAACACATACTAAACATCAACATACCCCCCAAACTTAGATTGGTTAGTGTCCATAGTGACCCAACATCAAACTCAACAAATGGCATATAGCATGGAGACAAAGGGGTTTTTGAACACATACTTGGGAGGCGAGACAATCTCGTCTCTGAGTATGGTCGGCGATGATGGATTGATTTATTTAAAAACTTGGGTTGCCTCCCAAGAAGTGCTTGGTTTAATATCCTTGGCTTGACACGAAGAAGGGCTCGTCAAAGAGCGATTTTCGCCCATAGTATGTGTCATATAACACAATATACAGGTCTTAATTTAGAATGCCCTCAAGCTTGGCGAGATTTAGCAATGATCAACGCGTGCTCTCAACGTGACTCGAATCTGTCTCATGTGCTTGGGAAGCTTGAATGAATAGAGTTAAATGTGGTGGTGGCAACACCAATTGGATTTCAAGAGGATAGAACTCAAATTCATCTTCTGATTTGTCATCGACAAACAATTCTTGAGCCTCGTCCTCTTTCGAATCAGCTTCATAATGCACCTCCAAAGTCCTCCTACTTGCATTCGGGTCCTCATAGTGGCTTTCACGGATGGATGTGGCTTTTGTGTCTCTTAGTGCCTCCACTTCTGACTCGGCCTCAATAAAGCAAATAAGCTGACCAATTTGCATCACGAGAGACTTTACGGTCATATTAATTTCACTATAGGTCATCTCAATATTGTCAATACAATCCTCATGCTCATTGAGACGGTCATTCATTTCCCTCCAGAAAGCCTGAGTCTCCCTCATAAATTCAGCGAACATCTCTTTCAGGGTGGGAGAAGACTCCAAATGTTGGTCCGGGGTGTCAATCCATGGATTCGAAATGGTGGAACTATCACCCAAGCTTTGGTAACTTGTTGCATAATTCCAATACTGAAAATCACACTCCGCTATGTCTTTTAACAACCAATAGGCATCGTCTGCGGTTAGGTTGTAAAAAGAGGTGGTATCATTTCTTCTTTCTACCAAAGTTCTGGTTGCGGTTTGTAACCCATTGAGGAAGTTCAGTAGTTGATACTCCATCAGGAAACTATGATTGGGGAACCGAAATAGCAACTCGTTGTATCGTTCCCAAGTATGATAGAACGACTCGGAATCCCATTGAGAAAAACTCAAGATGACTTGTTGATGAGACATCTTCAAGTACCTCGCAAGACAAACAAAGCTAAAAACAAAAATTTAAAAATAAAATAAATACCAAAATTAAAATCAAGTTACTTTTTCGCAATATTAACAAGAATCTAAAAACGAATCCCTAGCAACGGCGCCAAAACTTGTTGGCGATATTTTAATCGCTTTGAATTACTCGCAAGTGCACGAGGTAATGTTTTAATAGTATAGGAAGTGAGGGATTGTTGTATTCACGGGAATTAGATTAAATTGTTGCTAAGTACCGCAATTGTCATAACCGAACTTTATTTAGGCATTCTAATTTTTGGTTTTTGTAAAAAAAATATAAAACTAAACTAAACTAATTAAACTAAAATACTAAGAATAACGTCTATGGGAATAAATTATCTAGGGATTAAGTTCGTTCACTTAAACATGTATGATTTAGTCTAGTTTACATTAACGGTCATTAATCTATCCGACAATTTAGGTGTCTAAAATTCACTCACTACCTCTCCCGAGTGTAAATTGAATGAATATACAATTCGTGTCAATACCGATATCCCTATCTAGCATCTAAACAATTACATGAGTCTCGCCCTAACCTAACGAATTGCACATTTTCTAATAATCTCCCAAAACATTAGAATGTCACGTTAGGTTTAAACCCTAGTTCGAATCCGGGGTTACCTCTCCCGTGTATCAAATTTCGTATTCTCAAATCAACCAAAATATCATAACAAACATATAATGGAAGTAAAAGAATGGTAAACACAATCAAATAGGGATGAACAACAGATAACAAAACAACGATTTAATCAAACAATATATACATGATCTACATCAATCCCTAGATAATATATGTTTAGCTCATGGCCATAACCAAATATTCAACTAAAAACAATATATACATGATCAATCAATCAACAAGAACTTAGAATGAAAGAGAGAAACAAGGCAAAATAGCCGTTATCTAAAGAATGGATGGTTCCACGTCCGTAAAATTCGCTTCGATCTTGTTCCCTCTTCTCCAAATGTGTTCTCCTCCTCTTGGTTTTGATCTTTAGCTCTCAAAAATGTCCCAAAAATGTTATTTGTTGGAGTGGGAATGCAAAATATCTAAAAAATATCTCAAAATATCAATGTTAGTTGGTGCTGGGTCGCTATAGCGATGGGAAGGCAAAAACTTACTACCGGATCACCGCTGTAGCGACGGAAACCATAGCTGCAGCAATGGAAAAGTTCGTTGCAGCGATGCTCAAGGTAGTGCGAACACCAGATTCTTCTTTTAGCTGTATCGTTCTCATCCAAACTCCAATTGAGGTGAATCAAAAACCTCTGGAAAGCTAATATGTAAATCTACAACTTCTATGTTTTGAGATTTTCCGAAAACGGATTGAATCTTGGTAAACAATGGTCTTGAAGTTATTGTACCTGAACCAATTTTGCATTTTTTTCACCCATTTATTCATAAACCTATAAAACAACACAAAAAAAGTTTAAACTAACAAAAATGCATGAAAACACACAAATATTTGAATCTAAAAATACTTAATTTATTGGTAAATAAACCACTCATCACCTAACCCTAACAAGCCTTTTGCCCTGCCGTTTTTCCCGTTACATTTGTTGACTGCTACAGATCTCACCACCTCTCCAAAAGTATCTCTCATCACATCAACATCATTATCTAGAAGAAATGAGTACAATGCCATCAAAACTACCACCGATGGAGATCTAACACGCTGAAAAATGATAGCAGTAATACCACTACCCACCGTCACTATTTTTGAGCTCTACCACAACAACTAGGGCTACAAAACCATTAAACACCTTACCAATCTTGTTTGGTTGAAAGAAATGGACGAATAACTTCAGACCCTAGCCAAAACTCACACCTAGGATCTTGTTGACCTTCTCCCCGGAAAAACTCTTATTGGATGTAAGTGGGTATTTAACATCAAAACACTTTCTGATGGTTTCGTTGAATGTTATAAAGACCAACTTATTTCCATGTGATTTGCTTAGGAATATGGCATTGACTACGAAGATACATTTGCTCTAGTGGCGAGGCTCACATATGTCCGTACTCTTCTTGCCGTTGCCACCATCCGAAAATGGACTCTTTTTCAAATGGATGTCAAAAATGCATTTCTCAATGACGATCTTGTTGAGAAAGTTTATATGTATACCCTTCTTAGCCTAGCCACTCCTCGACATAAAGTTTGTCGTCTCCGTTGTGCTTTATATGGTTTGAAACAAGCTCTACGTGTCTGGTTCGTAAAATTCAGCACTATCATTCATCAATTTGGGTTCACATCCAGTGCTAATGATTCGACCTTGTTTGTTTGTCACATTGATAATGGAATTATCCTTCTTTTATTATACGTGGATGACATGATTATTACTAAGTATGATTTACGTGGTATCTCTAAACTAAAAAAAGTTTCTTAGAGGACAATTTGAGATGAAATATCTTGGCATGATCACCTATTTTCATGGCCTCAAAGTCTCATCCAGTTCAGATGGATATTTTCTCTCTCACACCAAATATGTCTCTGACCTCTTATCCAAGGCTAGTACCACTGACTCTAGTACTGTCGCTACTCATCTGGAACTGAATATCAGACTCGCTCCACCAGATGGTTCATCTCTTTTGGATGCTACCCTATATCACAACTGGTTGGAAGTATGGTATACCTCACTGTCACTAGCCTAGACATTGCCTATACCGTTAATCTAGTCAGTCAACTCTTGTCCGTTCCTTGAACTACCCATTACTCGTCTGTTCTTTGCATCTTTCAGTATATCAAGGGTACCTTATTTCGTGGAATTATTTTCTTAGCCCAGTTTGCTCCCATCTTACAGACTTATTTTGATGCCGATTGGGCTAGAGATCCCACCGACAGACGTTCAACCATTGGTTATTGTTTATTATTAGACAACTCTTTCATTTCTTGGCATAGTAAGAAATAAACTATGGTAGCTCACTCCAACACTAAAGCTAAATACCGTGTCATTGCCAATGCAACACATGAACTACTTTGACTTAGATGGATCCTCGCTGACATGGGAGTCTCCTCTCCTATTACTACTGTTCTACATTGTGACAATAGGAGTACTATTCAGGTCACCCACAATGATGTCTTTCACAAGCGTACAAAACACATCAAAATTGATTGCCACTTCATCCGTCACTACATTCTCTAGAATACTGTTCGTCTTAAATCTGTCAGTTTAGCTAATCACACAACAAATATGTTTACCAAGGCTCATTCACCCGGATGCTTTCACACTCTAATTTTCAAACTCAAGTTCACGTATCATTTACTACCTTGAGTTTAAGAGGGGGATGTTAATATATGTATATAAGTTTGGCCCATTAGGTTAAAACCCTAACCCTAGGGTTTCCCAAGTCCCCTATAAATATTGTACTATTTATTATTATATTGTTTTCTTAATATCAATATATCACTTCATATTTCTCCCAATATTTCGTCACTCAATTATCTTAACAGATTTGACAAATTGAAAAGAAGATCTCCATACCACTAGTATGTTGGTTTAGGGGGAGATCGTTCCCTAAGATATGTAGTTTCGTTGAAATTGGCATAAGTTCTAAAAGAGGTTAATATATATATATATATATATATATATATATATATATATATATATATATATATATATATATATATATATATATATATATAAATGAATTCTTGTGGCATTCATTTATTCTAATTTCCATGAACTTGAGGGGATGTCCACGGACAAATTGAAATAAGTAAAACTTCCATTCAAGATGAGAGCATATCACGTTTTTGTATTTAAATTTGCATATTTATTAAATTAACCTAATTCACTTAAATTAATTTGTCTATTTCAAGGAAAAAATTTCATTTATGGGTTAACAAAATACCTTCCCCCTGGAATCATCCTTGTCAAATCATTGATATTTGTTAAGAAGTCATACTAGAAGAATATTTAAAAAAAAAAAAAAAAAAAAACTTGTCCCACTTTATTTCAAAAACACCAAAAAGAATTTTACTTAAAAATATTTCAAACTAATAAAACATTTAGATTTAATCTTAATTAGACTTAATTGAATAAGGTACCATTTTCGGACGGACGTCTTGGAATTTCTAACACGTTCTGAGCATAATTAACCCTTGAACTCTTTTAAAATGAATATCTAATCGGATCGTATCTTTTGAGGTCAAAGTTTTAAAAATTCAATGACCGAACTCACCATTTAAACTCAATGATAGGTGGAAAACTCTTTATTTAAAAAAAAAAGAAAAAGAATTGACTTAAGCTCTTTTATGAGAAATTCAACGCTTTAAGGAACCCATTTTCTTTCTTGTTTCCAAAAATGCTTCTTTCTTTATTTTATTTCTCATCACTTATTTTTTCAAAAATTTAGGGTGCGTCACCCCTGATATCCGTTTGTAGTAGTTTGTCAAAGTCCACCCTGCGAGTAAGGGCATCTTTAAGCCTCATATTGATGTTGATGCCCTTGATATCCGTTCGCAGTTATCTAGCAAAGTACACCCTGCGCGTGAGGGGGCATGTTGAATCCCACATCGCTTGTGTTACCTAATCCTGAACTATAGGACAATCCTCATCTTACAAGGTGTCTTTTGAGAGTAAGTTAGCTCCATTTGATTTCAACAAATTTGTCATTGATAATGAAACTAATAAGAGATTTCAATTTGGGAAATAAGTAGGTGTGAAGAAATTAACTTTGAAGAAGAAAGGAGAAATTAGTAAAAGATGAAACCAAGGTTTCCCAACTTCTCTTTTGATCAAATTTCTGAAAGGTGAAATTGCAGTATAACACAAGTCATCAAACAATTAATGGAGCCATTACACTCTGACGTATTTGCTACAAATTCCAACAATATTAAACAAATTGTTTGTATCCTAGCATCAACTTTTACAACATTAAAATAGATTTAGAAAATGATTCATCTTTACACAACCAATATATATAAAAATAATAATAATATAATTTGTTTTTTTTTTTTTTAAATTATTGTTTAAACCCATGTAGGGGTTTTTATAGAAAATAAACAATGTTAGGAGTTTTATTCTAAGCAAATCTTTTCATAAATAATGTTTAATCTTTCATTCAATTGACTGCAAGGATCAAACAACACCGCCTCTGTGAAAATTGTAGAAGTTATCAATGGAAATATTGGTAAAGATAAAGTTATTTTCCAGTAAGTTTTTGGATTTTTCATTTTATGTATGCAATTATTGAGTTTCATATTCCTTCTCTTGTTCCCAATTTTCTAGATACAGAAGATGACCGCGAAAAATTTCAAAGTTGTATAAAGTTGTAAGTTAGTCTTATAATCATTTGTTAAATTTCGTTAGTGGTTTTGCATAGCATGGAACAAATCTTTTTTTGTTTTTTTTGGTTCTATGTACATCATCGATTTTTTCAAATTTTTATATGAATTTCCATGTTCGAGTGATACAAGTGTTTTATACTGTTAATGGTACAATATTTTTTCTGGTTGTTTTAATTCAATAATATGAACAATAAACATCAAAATGTTTGTTGGGCATGGTTGAATGGGTTGGTATTATTATCAATGAATGAATAACTCCCACATTCACTGACGTTGATTATGTCATTTTTAAAACAGTGTTTTTGAACCTAATATTTTGATGAACAATTAAACATTGATATTTTATGAAACTAATATTTTTATTGAGTGGTTTCAAATTCAAGTTTGATAGGTTGAAATGAGAAAAAGAATGGGTCGAAAAGAATAATTGTTGAAATTAATGAAATTCAAGATGGGTGCAAGATGAAGGCAATGAAGATTTTCAGAGTATTAAACAAAATTAAGTGAAAACAACTCAATACCTTTATGTTTTAATGCTACCCAAATTAGGATCACGCACGATACTTGGAAATGAATAAATCTTATGTGTGTCTTAGTAAGAAGTGATAAATTTAAGGTCCTAAAATGGATTTTGTAAGGTTTTAAGTCATAACAACATTTTTTTTTTTATTAAAGGTCTAATTGAAAATATGGTTTTTACACTTAAAATGATGTGTTTTCGAGTCAATTCTATCAACTGACAAAATGGGTCAGCCAACTAACCAAAATTGTAGCTTAAGAAAGATAAATAGGTGACCTACTGGCCAATTTGGTCCATCAAATGATAGGATCCGTCGACTAACCATTCTTGTAGCGGAAAATGGAAAAATATTGAAACTCTACTAAATGGATCGCTCAACCAACTGAGCGGTCCATCAATCAACTGTAGGCTTGGCAATGGTCACAATATTGACTGTTAGAGAAAGCGATTGACTGAAGCTAGGCTTGGCCAATCGATTGTCTGCAGTCAAAATTTTGTCTGTCTCGGTTTTGGAGTCAAATTTCCTTGTTTTTAATGATTTGAAAAGATTTTTTAAGGGATTTGAATATTTTACTTATATATATATATATATATATATATATATATATATCATATATTATTTATTTCTTATTTATTTTGTCTATATATTTAATTATTCTTTTAATTGAATTGATAAAACTACTTCCTATCCTTGAAGATTTTCAATAGAAAATGTTTAGGGACCAGATCGAGCTATTCTAAAAGTATTTTTAAATAAAACATACTTATTTTGAAAGTATATGATATATGGGGTATCAAAAGGTTATTTAAAGTGTTGGAATTTTAAAACTAGTCGTTGGAAGTCTTGTTAAAGGTCACTATATAGAGACCTACGTTTTTCAAATTGATTAATAAAGAACATTTGGATTTTTGCTATTATAAGAGAGATTTTCTATGCTGAAATTTATAAAACAGATTATTGAAAGAGTTCTTGATCGATGTGCTAAAAGTTTTGGTCACCGATTTGTGTTCGTCACTGAGTTATCGTAATCGCTTTCAATGAATTTTGGTGAGATATTTCCAAACTAATTAATTTATTTTCTTAGATTATTTGTTTAATTCTTGGATTAAGTATTTTGAAAACAATCGTTTTTAAATCTAATATCGTGAAAATCTTTTAAAATAATTTTTATTTGAGAAATCTAATTATTTGCTATTTGTGCGTTAAATTATTTAAACCATATTTGTGCCTCATAATAGAATCTATCACACAATATTTTGAGACTTTAATTGAGCATAATTGTATTGAGGTGGTAGAAACTTCTTTTGGGAAGAAACTTGTAATTTTTTTATATTTGCGAGTTTGAGTGGATTAGACATATTTGGGATGATGTCTAATCCGAGTAGTTAGATTTTAATCTTTAGCCTGTAGATAAGATTAGGATTTAATGATTACTCAAGAAAGGATTAAGGTTTAATCTTTAATCTACAAAAAAGATTAGGTTAATTTTTAACTTTTTAAAATATTAGGTTTTGTTTCTTTTTGTAATATAATTAAAGTGAGAGAAGGTTCTTCCTAAAACTATGAAAATGATAAGTGTAGTAGTGTGAGAGTGATAGGTTGATTTTGAGACTATGAAAAAAAATTCAATGTTGTAAATGTTGATTCTGAGTTTGCGAAAAGAATAAGGATTATGAGGGTTTAGTTCCTAACTGGGAAAGTAATCAAATTGTTAGTGGATCAGGGGACTGGACGTAGGTAAAAGTAGCTTTCCTAACTAGGATAAATCATTGTCTGCTGCATTTTTATTTTTCTGATTATTTTGGTGTGCACTAAGTTAAACACATTTTTGCTACTTAGCAAGATAATAATCAATTAGATAAATTGATAACTTATTTTTTGAATTTATTGTGCAAATTTTTGTCACTACCCAATTTATCCTCCTTCTTGGATAGATCTTTGGTTAACAATTAGTACCAGAACTGGTTTTAGCTCGATTGACTTTACATCCTAGCTAAACACGATCATGTGGAGTTCACTGAGGATAATGTTGTCTGTGAATCTCATATTTCCCCTGATGTTTTATGTGAGCCTACTATTTGTACTAATGATCCATGTGAAATTCCTATATGTCCCAATGTTTTAAATGAATCTACCAAATATTCTGATAATCAAGGGCCTGTCAGTGAAAATTATAAAGATAGTGATAATGAGGATAATGATAAGGTTATTGAGGAGTTAATTACTCTTACATAAATTTTTGAAAAAGAAAATTTGAAACTTGGGCAAAAAATTGCTATTCTTGAAAATAAAAAGTTCAGCACCACTAAATCTCTTAGAAAACAGAATTTAGAAAAATATTTTGAAACAATTGAATTTTTAAATGCCCTATCTAAAATTGGTAAGTTACTTGAGAGAGTTGATTCTCTTAAAGGAAAATACACTTTTAAGAATTAGTGTTTCAAACTATCAGCATGATGATTTTAAAAGAAAAATATTAAAACTTTAAACGAAGCTTTAAGTGTTGAATTGAAAAATTCAAGATGTGAACTTAATTTTAAGACTTCAATCGTAGCATGTACATAAGTTTAGTTGCATTTTAGAGTAACTGGGAAAATTCGAGGTGAAATTGAGTCAATAAAAATTCAAATTAAAAATATAGGGGTCAATTCGCAAATTTAGAAACATTAAATCCAAACTTTGGGGGGGTAAATTGACATTTAACTTTTAATTGAAACTTAAAGGGGTGAAATTGCAAATCTTAGAAATTTTTAAAAGTTGAAATTGATTAAAATTAAGATTTAAAGGAAGTTGGGGGAGGAAAGAGTAATTAATTAAAAAGTTTATTATATATATATATATGTGTTTGTGTGTGTGTGATCGGACGAGAAAACCGCCGGCAGGGGATTAGGAAGAGCAGTGACGTGGCACGTTTGGATGAATTGAACCCACTAATTACATGTAATATATATATATATATATATATATATATATATATATATATATATATATATTCATGCATCTGTAATGATAAAAAAAAAATCTTATCAAATCTGGAAATCAGAGAGAGAAGAAAATAGAGAAAGAAGAGAGAGAGAGGAGCAGGCGGGTTCGGCACCAGCGGGGTGTGGCGGCGACGTCGTTGAGGGTGTGGATTTCTGTGGTGGTCGTGAGCATGTGTATGATCGGAGAGGGCGGTGTGATCGTCTGGAAGTGGTGTTCCGGCGTGGGTGTGTCCGTCGATTCAACCATTGTCGTCATGTGTGTGTGTGTATTCTATTCAGTTTGTCCGGTTGGGTGTGGGGGTGATCAGTGTGTGTGTATTTTTGGTTCTATTTGCCTGTTTTGGTTCCGCCGATGTGTGTGTAACGTCGACGGCTGCTTGTGTGTGGGTGTTACTGTGTGAGCGTGGTCGGCCATCGGACGTGGGCCGATTGTGTGGGGCTGTGTGTGTGAAAGTCGATGGGGGTGTGGGTCGGTCATCGGTGAGCCTTGTGGGTGTGTCGTCGTCAAATTTCGGAGGACAAAGACGATCGGACAAACCCATCCGAAACATAACAGAGGAGAGAGAGGGATGGTTGGGAACTGAAAAAAAAAAAAAAAAAAAAGAATTGCACAAACCACCCCACTGAAAATCAAAAACCCATCTGGCGGTCGCTAAACGATTTGGAAATAAGTGAAATTTCAATCGATTATTAATTTTTATTAAATTAAATTTTATTTAGCGTTACAAATCCTAAAATCGTAACAATTTCCTAACGATTAATTAATTTTAATTACGTGGTACATAAAATAGTAACGATTCGGAATATAGGGTCTGCATTGCATGATTCATATGTTTTAGATAAAATATTAATTTAGGCTTTGTCACTATTAGGTACGCAGGCACCGGTGTCCTGATAGAGTATGGTCAGTGAAGGTTTTGGAGAGAGGATAACGAGGTGAGTGTACTGTCTTCTTGCCAAACTATTTTTCTATGTATATATATGATGAAATATGTGTTTACTTAAACTGTATGAACTTATAAATTATATGGATCGAGCATGATTTGGGTGAGTTGGTAAACTGGATTTTCGGAAGATTTCGATGGTTTTCGAAATGAAGTTGAAAATGATTTTTTGTTGGATTTGGTGAAATCAGACGGTGTTTTTAAAAGAGAATAGAAAATATCTGTTTTTCTAAAAATGCCTGGTTTTCTAGAAATGAAGGGTGAAAAAGTGGTTTTGATAAAATAAGATGTTTTCTTTAAAAGAAAGTGTGACATATGATTTTTGGATTTAAAAGTTGGTTTTGAGGAAAAGAGATAGACGTGGCGATTTGACGATGTTGAGTAGATGATATTTATTGAGTTGTAATTCGATGATGCTATATTTGATTTGACGATGCCATAGTATTTATCCATTTCGGCGGAGTGATGTTATCCGCTTCGACGGAGTGATATTTATCTACTTCGGCAGAGTGATGTTAGACGTTTATACTGCGCAGTGATTATCCGCTTCGGCGGAGTGATAGGTGTTCATAAGAAGGCATGTCCTACGGATGGTACGGTACCGTTGCAAACTCTCGATCGTGAGGTTAAAACGATCACTAGGGCTGGCCAGTGTGTGTGTTTGAGATGTGTGCTTGAGATGTGGTGTTTTGCGTATATTGGTTGATTTGATATTTATTATTATGGTGATTGGTATTATTTTACTAGATAGGTTAGGATGGAACTTATATTTATTACTTATTTTCACTGCTTATATTATGGAGAATTTTACTAGTTACGTGCTATTTCTATACTCACGCTTGGTCCATTCAGATGTTGTAGAATGATTTATTATTACAAAATATTTTTACTAAGAAGGCAATACACTCGCAGGTAAAATAGTTAGGAGTCGGTCGGTCCCCTACTGACGCTAAATAGAGTTATGCGGGTTACGTAAATGAGTCATTTGAGGAAAATTTTGGAGACGAGATATCATAAATGAAATCTAAATGAGGTTGAGGGGATTTGTTTGATTGTATTTATATTTCGGGACGGTGTATCCCTATCAGAGGGGACTATTATATGTGTTGTATAGACTTACAATTTTGTTATTGACGTATTGAGGTTGGCTAGTCAGTTGGGCGGTGTCATGTCTACGTCACGCCGGCCCTACATGACGGGTGTCCGGGGTGGAGTATGATATTAATATAGCTCGTTTAAAAATTCATTCTGTTGAAAATGATTGTCGAATTTTTAAAAATGTTCTTGAAATTCTGCATAAGAAGAATTTTGGTCTTTAGGTGAATGTTAGTTCATTGGAACAGTCACTTGAAAAGTCTCAAAAGAAGTTTAATGAGATAGTGGTTAAATTCAAGGTTAGAGAAAACTAAAGTAATTGAAAAATCAATAGTCCCTAAAGCATTTCCTCAATATCATCATCAATATTGTGCTCTTGTACATAAAATTGATTATTCTAAGAAATCTGCTAAATCAGTTAGATGTCATTATTATGGAGAAAGGTTGGTCATTTTGAGAAATGGTGTTACCTAGTGCATGGTTACCCAGTTGGATTCAGAAATAACTGGATACTTAGAAAACAAAACTTTCATGTAGGTGTGAATGATGGATTTGTCAGATCTAGAACGACAAGTAGAGATTATATGCAAAAGAGAAATTCCAGATTCACTGAACCAAAAACGATGAATCAAAATGATAGGCAAAGATTCAATGAGAATTTCATAATGCAACAAACTCAATTTGGGAGGTCAATTGATGATTATTCTCAAAGAAAAGCACAAAATCAATATTAAAAAAAAAAAGAAGAAAAAGAAAAAAGAAACAACAACAACTTATAAAGTTGTGGTTGATCATAACAAGACAAAGCAATCCAAAGCATCATATAAAGGTCATGAGATCGTTACAAAAATTATTCTGAAGAAAGCCGTTTCATATAAGGAAGACATTATAAAGGTGAATCAGTTAAAGGATAAATTAGTTGATTCAAAGAAGGTCAAGATCGGAATTGAAAATCAATCAAAGGTACATATACTAACTTCTCCCAAGGATGAACCATGTATGTCAATTTTTTTTAAAAGTATAAATATGTTAATTTTTTTAGGGAGATCAATGCTTCACATTTTTCTAATTAATTTATTTACTTGATGTGTGTGTGAAAATTAATATTAAAAAATATTTTATTAAATAAATATTTAAGTGGAATAATTTTTTTAAATAATTATTTATGTAGATCAAAATGAGAAATAAATGAAAATTAAGCAAACGAAAGGACATGCCTACTAGTATGATCGGTTGATCGACCGATATTGTCGATCAATTGACCAAAGGTAGACAACGTCAACCTTTTCTATTAGGAAACAGATTGGTCAATCGACCCTTAGGGTAGTCAACTGACCACTTCGGGATTTATACCCCTTGGAGCCCCTCTTACTTGTTTAGTCCAAAAATTCTCTCTCTCTCTCTCTGAGTTATCTTGTAGATCTAAAACCACCTCATCCAAGACATTTAGGGTTCCTTATATTTGGGTTATATTAAAGGATTTCAAGCAAGAATCTCTCCATTTTAAGACAGTCTTGGGTAGTTCATCGACATGTAAGACTTTTCCTCTCTCTCTCTCTTAAGGTTTCAATTACAGTATTGATATAGGGTTGATATTATCTTGTTTTGGCACTATAATATCTTTGTGGGGATATTGTTGAGTTGGAAAATGGGTATTAAGCAAAAAATCAAAAAACAAATGTCCTAAGAAACCCGATTTCAATACTATACTTTTCTTGACCAAGGAAGATGAAGAAAAGTATAACAAAGAAAAGGTGAATCGTGAAGTTATGGGCTTTAAGCCGGTGGATTTCGTTAATTTGAGGAACAATCTTGTCAATGTTGAGGCTATAATTAATAGGTTGGGATGGAAAAAAATTCTTTCGCAAAATAATCCATGGATGTCGCATTGAGTCAATATATTTTATAATAATCTATCTGTTGGCGATAACAAAATATGCTCTTATGTTAATGGAGTGGATATTGGTTTATCGATTGAAAAGGTTTCTATTATTTTGGAGATCAAACGAGGGAACGTTTTTCCTTACAACAACACTCTTTGGCTCTTGGACAATTTTAATGCGAATTAAGTGCGTAGAAATTTAAATTTAGTCAGGACTAAGGCGGGAGCATTGAGTCTTGAGAATCAAATTCTCCACTTAATAATTACTTATCCATTGTTCCTAGGAGAGGAAGTCATGCTACGGGTTCCGACTTTTATCTATAATTGATGAATGCTATTCTAGAAGGAAACATAGGCTGATTTAGCTCGTGTCATGTTTGAACACATGTAGTATTAGATGAGTGTATCATCTAGAGTTTTACCTTATGGTGATGCTCTTTAGAGGATTTTTTTAGAATTGTGGTATTGATCATGATGAGGGAGATGTGACTTATATTATACCTAGTTAACCTTGGTTAAACGCACATAGCATAATTTTAATGGGATATGAGCTTGTTGAAAACAGATGGGCGAAGAAAAAATGAGAAAAAGAAGAGAATATTTGAGGAAGAAGAGGAAGAAGTAAGTCTTAGAAGTTTGAATCGAGAAATGGATCGGCTTCAAAATCAATTTAATAATTTTTAACAATATACTAAAGTGGTTGATTAGAGGATGAATGGGATGTCCGACAAGTTGAGGGGACTTAGAACTGATATGGGTAGACTATCAGTCTCGATGGATGCTGGGTTCGGAAGAATATTGAACAACATAGAACAAATGTATGTAATGATGCAAAACTTGCAGCAATTTGGAGGACAACAGTCGTTTGGAGGACATGCGCCAACAGAAATGCTTGATCTATCCAGTTAGTATTACGAGCCGATGCCTCCCAGTTTTAGTGGACAACCGGGAGGATACTCTCAACAGCCTTCTTCCAGTAGTTTTCTCGGTCCATCATGAGTCATGGTCCATACTAATTTTTCCCTACTCTCTTTATTTTGTGTGTAATGGTATTCGGACAAGTTTCATTACATAGTATGGTCTGCAATATTTAACTTAGGATATGGGGTGATTTCTAGACCTATATAGGCTTGATGGATATTGGCCTATAATTTTGGATTGCATTCTATGCTTAGTCGTTTATTTCCTCATAATGGTCCACATGAATATTATTATATGTGCTAACTTGAAAATCTTAAAATATTTTGTTGAAAAAGGTTTTTTTTTTTTTTTTTTTTTGAATTAAAACTTTGATAAGTTCAGATTTTTAGAAAATTGATGTTTTACATTAAGAAGGTGTGCTTTATTGAGAAATATATTTTTCAAATGATTGTTATAAGAGTAAAAATATTTTATTTTCATTAATATTTCTATGAATATTTTCTTTGAAATAAGTAATGATTTTTGAGAATATTTTTCTGAGTCGGAAATAAATGTCTTTTATCTTTATCCCTACTTTTTGAGATGACAAAGAGAGAGAAGTTGTATGATATTTTGAGTATTTCTTCGCGTAAGCATTGCAATCATATAGGAGGAGAAATTTTATGCATTGCAATCATATAAGGGGAGAAATTTTATGCTATATTGAAAATTGTTTCGAAATGTTTGTGTTTCTCATTAACAGAGCTTAAACGAGTTGAAAAAACCTGTCCTCAGATTTAGGGGGCTCTTGGTCATATTAGTTTTTAGAAAACATCAAAGTTAATTGTCATCATAAAAAAAGAGGAGATTATTGAACCTAATATTTTGATGGACAACTGATAAGTAATTTAATTATCAACAAATTAAGTACTTTTAGATTCAAATATTTGTTTGTTTTTAATCACTTTTGTTGTTTTAATGTGTTTTTGTATTATTTGGTAGGTTTTTGAATAAATGGGTGAAAAGAGGCAAAGTTGGTACAAGTATAGTAACTTCAAGGCCAATTTGGACCATGATGAAGTTTTATTTTGGAAACCCTCAAAACATGAACGTTGTAGATATTTTTATTATATTTCCATATGTTTTTGAATTACCTCAATCGAAATTCGGATGAAAAAGTTACAGCCAAAATACCAACGGGTGTCACCGCCGCGGTAGCAGTGAAACAGCAGAGAGTTGCTAAACTCTCTGCATTTTCACCGCCTAGGTGGTCACCCTGCACCCGTAAAGTGTTTTTTAGATATTTTAGGATATTTTTGGCCCTATATCCTTCCTCCCCTCTCCATTTTCTATAAGAACATTGAGGAAAGCCAGTAGGGAATATTTTTGAGTGTTTTGGAGGGAGAGCTCACAATCCGAAGGAGGAGACGTTGAAGAAGGAAGCGATCATTCTATGATGTAATCTTCGGATATAGGCTAAGTCTTTCGTTTCTTCTTTTATTTCTTTAACTTTAGTAGTTGTGAGCATGTTTAGCTCGTTCTTTATTGTAAATACGGTTATGGCCATTAGCTAAACGTGGATTGTTTAGGGATTAACAATATATTTATAAATATGTGATTCATTTAATTTCGGTGTTTCGTTTATATTTGTTCTTCGAAGTTTGATTGTGTTTGCCGTGTTTCTATGCATATATGCTAGTTTAGATATATTGAGAATACGGGATTGACACTCGGGAGAGGTAACCCTGAATTCAGACTAGGGTTTAAACACAACGCGATGATCTAACGACCTGGGAGGGCACTACAAAGTGTGCAATCCATGACGTTGAGGCGAGACGCATGTCATTATGTGTTAGAAAAGGCGTTCGAGGGGGACTTCGGCGACAACGCGAAATCACATATTCGCTCGCTTTATACTCGGGAGAGGGAGCGAGCGAGTTTATGATACAGAGATTGTCAAATAGGTCGAACAACTTAAACGTAAGTCACACGAGATTGAACACGTATTTGTAAACAAAGTTAAGCCCTAGACAATTCTTTTTCCGAAAAGATCTCATTTTATTAGTATAGATTAAATTAGGTTATATTAGTTTAGTTTATATTAATTTTACACATTCTTTTTCACCTAGATAAAATTAGGTTATGATAATTGCCGTATTTGATAATGATAACAACCAATCCCTATGGATACGATACTCCTACTCTCCCCATCTATACTAAAACTTGACCTCGTACACTTACGAGTGAAAGTAGCGACGTATTTACGCGCTACCAACAACTAAACGTTGATGTTTCATGGAACTAATATTTTTATTGAATGGCTTCATATTTAAGTTCCATTGGTTGAAATAAGAAAAGAAAATGGGTCAAAAAGAATAATTGTTGAAGAATTAATAGAATTTAAGACGCATGTAAGATGAAGGCAATGAAATTTTTCAAAGTATTGAAGACATTGAAGATAATTAGGTGAAAACAACTAAGTACCATTATGTTCTTAATGCAACCCAAATTAAGATCACACATGACACTTGAAAATGAATAAATGTTATGTGTGTTCTAATAAGAAGTGATAAGTTTAAGATCGTAAAATGGTTTTTGTAAGGTGTTAATTCATAAAAATATTTTTGGTTAAAGGTTTAATTGAAAAAATAGTTTTAACAGTTAAAATGATGTATTTTCGGGTCAATTTGGTCAACCGATGAAAGAGGTCGATTGACTAACCAAAACAATAGCTTAAGGAAGCTAAATGGGTGACCTACTGATCAATTCGGTCAACCGACGGATATGGTTGATCGACTAACCATTCCAATAGTAGAAAATGGAAAAAAATGGAAAACATATTAGATAGATTGGTCAACTGACTAAGTGGTCAGTCAACCAACTGTAGGCTTAGCAACAATCACAATATTGACCGTTGGAGGAGTAGGTCAACCAAAGTTAGGCTTGGTCAACCGATGGTCCGCAATCAAAATTTTGATTATCTCGGTTTTTTAGTCAAATATCATTGTTTTTAACTATTTTAAAAGAGTTTGTTAATGGATTTGAGTGTTTTACTTATATACATCATAATATTATTTATTTTGTATTTGTTTTGTCCATATTTTTTTTTTATCATTATTTTAATTGAATTGATAAAACTACTTTATATCCTTAAGAATTTTGAATTGAAAAGGTTTTGGGGTCCAAATCGAGTTTTTCTAAAAAGTATTTTTAAATGAAACATACTTATTTTGAAAATATACAATATATGGGATATCAAAGGGTCATTTAAAGTCTTGGAATTTGAAAATTAGTCGTTGGAGGTCTAGTTAAAGGTCTACATATAGGGACCTGAGTTTTTCAAATTGATTAATAAAGAACATTTAGATTTTGGCAATGATAAGAAAGATTTTCTAGGCTGAAATTTATAAGAGAGATTATTGAAAGAGTTCTTGATCGATGCGATAAAAGTTTTGGTCATTAGTTTGTGTTCGTCACTGAGTTATCATAATCACTTTCAACGAATTCCGGTGAGATCTTTCCAAGATAATTAATTTGCTTTCTTAGATTATTTATTTAATTACTTGGATTAAGCATTTTGGAAAAAAAAAATTTAAATCTAATTACGTGAAAATCTTCTAAAATGGTTTTTATTTGAGAAATCTAATTATTTTCTATTTGTGCTTTAAATCGTTTAAATCAAATTTGTGACTCGCAATATAACCTATCGCGTATTATTTTGGGACATTAATTGAGCATAATTGTATTAAAGTGGTAGAAACTCCTCCTGGGAAAGAAATTGTAATTTTGTATTTGTGAGTTTACGTGGATTAAACATATTTGGGACGAAGTCTAATCTGGGTAGTTAGGTTTTGATCTTTAGCCTGTAAAAAAAATTAGAGTTTAATCTTTAGCCAGAGAAAAGGATTAGGGTTTAATCTTTAGACTGCGAAAAAGATTAAGTTAATCTTTAGCCTTTTAAAAGATTAGGTTTTCATTCTTCTTGTAATAGAATTAGATTGAGAAAATGTACTTCCTAAGCCTATGGAAAGGATAAGTATAATAGTGTGAGAGTATGATAGGTTGATTTTGAGCCTGTGAAAAGAATTAGTGTTGTAAAGGTTGATTCTGAGTCTGCGAAAAGAATCAGGAATGTAAGGATTTGGTTCCTAGTTGGGAAAAATATCAAAGTGTTAGTGGATTGCGAAATCCCTATGGAGGTTGGGGGACTGGACATAGATAAGAGTAGCTTGCCGAGCCAGGATAAATTTGTGCACTACAATGTTATTTTTCTAATTATTTGGGTGTGTACTTAGTTAAACACATTTTCGTTACTTAACAATATAATAATCAATTAGAAAAATTGATAACTTGTGTTTAAATTTATTGATTAAATTTTGTCATTACCCAATTCACCTCCTCTTGGGTAAATCTTTGGGCTAACAGTGTGAATTTACAATTCTATACAATGTCACATACAGTAAATATGTATCCATTCACACAAGTTTTGGTATAAATCATGTTAATATAATGTATATGTACAACAACAATTGACATCAGAATGTAAACTTGGTATTTTTAGTGGCCTGACAATTGTTGGTTAAAAAAATTTCCTCATTCACTGACATTGGATATGCTATTTTTTAGACATTGTTAACGTTCGCATTTCTGTACAATATTACTAACTGTAAATCTGCAGACATTCACACATTTAGTTCATATAATACGAGTTAATATAATATATTTGGACAACAATTATCGATATTGCAATGTTAAATGGGTATGTTCTGAGTGGGATGATATTTAACCAATGATTATTCATTCCCACACATCACTGACCTGAATGTGATATTTTTTGCGTAATGTGAAGATTCACATTTTTGCACAATAGTATATTAATAAATGTTTGTAGATTTCAATCAGTTATATGACATAATTCAAGTTAATATCATGTATTTGAGCAGATGTTGTTGCTTAGCTTTAGTTGATGTACAACAAGTTGGACATGAATGTTTAGTCATGACTTATGAATTATTTTTATCCTTAATGTGAATGCTCACGTAAAATAGAGTAACAAACATTTAATTATATACAGGGATTATATATATGAATGTACGAACATTCCATTTTATGCATATCTGGAGAAGGAAAAAATGGTTGCTCGTCTAGTTTTGATGTGCAAGTTTGATGGGTACTCAACAAGTATAAGAGTTAACAATGACTTCACTTTTGATATATTAATTCAAAAGTTAATAACAATGTGGGAAGTGTTATGTGTTGATTATGTTGAGTTGTATTATTCCATCCTTGGACGTGATATAGGTTTAATTTCATGTCAAGATTATTTAGAAGTTATCATTTATGTGCGTTGAAGCTGGAATATGTGGAGTAGATGTTAAGGTTTGTGGAAGCGATAGTAGGTTAGGTGGTGGTAATAATATGATGATTGAACATAGGACTGGACACGAGAATAAGATTGACATAAATAGAAGATGATCTATTGGGTGTTTTTTTCCCATTACAACAAAAAATGTTATCATCATAAAATTGGAACGACAGAATTAAAGACGCTGGTCAAATTTTCAAAAGCGAAATTCTAGAATTTAGGGAAACACATAGAAAACATACTATTCAAATAGGATTTAATTTTAAATATAAAAAGAATGACAAAAAGAAGGTCGTTGCAAAATGAGCCTTCAAGGAAGAAAGGAATTGTAAATAGAGGGTTCATGGGAGATTAGATGAAACAATTTTTTTTCTTTTGATACATGGGATTTGGAGAACAATCATTCGTGTAGGGTTGCATTTAGGACAAACAAGAACACAAAAAATGAACTTAAATGCGGTAAAATCTTATTTAATTGATATAGTTCAAAACATTCCGGCTACTTGTCCAATTGATCTTGTTCACTTATTTAAGAATAGGCAAAGACTTGATATCCCATACCATATTGCATGGAATAGGTTGAAGAAGGCACATGATGATCTGTAAATTAACTACAAATCATCTTACGACCAACTACAATGGTATTTGGATGCTTCTATGCATATAAATCCTGGTAGTCATCTTGTACTTCCTTACGATAAGGACACGAGTCATTTTAAACGATTGCTTGTTGCATTTAATGTTAATATACATAGTTTTAATAGTTGTCGACAGATGCTATGGGATATCCTTGGGATGTAAGTCCAAATATAAATTGTATATTGAGGGGCTTAAGATTGGCTAGTTTCTCTCCAAGCTTAAAGGCCATCTGTTAGCCCCTAACAACGCTAGAGGACCAAACAACACTGACTTAGTGCACTTTGCTACCGGACACAGTGCATACGGCATGGATGGGGTCGTTGGGAAGGAAGGCACTAACTTGGAGCACGTCGGTGGGTAGTGGCATTGTGGCATAATACCAACAAGTGTTGGGCAGTGAGAAAGATCTCGGTGCGGCATCGAGGCAAGGTGACACAACATAGGCGCAACGCTATGTTGTAAATAGTGTTATGTGCGCAACATGACAGACTGTTGGGAAGGGCGGTGCATTTTAATGCGGAAAATGCATACGTCATTGGGAAGTTGTTGGGGGCAATAATGCAACGAGACAGAACGTGAGGAAAACAATGCGTTCTGGCCATGCAGGCGGCATGGAAAGACGTTAGCGAACGTCGGCATGACTATGGAATAAGATAGCAACGAGATAGGGTGTTGGTACGGTGCAAAAACGCTGGAATGAAGTTGAGTTCATGGTGAGCTAATAGACTGGTAATTACCAGACATGTGCAAGACATGTGGATGCTGTCTGGACAGTTTTTAGTAGCGATTTAGTTAGTTTTCAGACAGGAAAACTAATTCATGTGGGCTAGACACGTGTCGGACAAGTGTCGGTTGTCTGTCTAGGTAATTAGGGCAATCAACTGCTGATTTCAACTATAAATAGTCATGTTTTGGGTCTATTTTTGGTTAGTGAATGTATTGCTGCGAAATTCAGACTGTTGTTGTAATCGATTCCTTATAACCTGAGTTATATAATACAAGGTTGGGTTTTCCCGTAAACGTTGTTGTGTCATTGGATATGTGCGTTTCTGGTTCTGTGTTTTAGTGTATATTCATTGTATAATGTTGCAGGAACGTGTATGTTTTACATATGATCGATGGATTTTCGTTGCGTGACATGATATTCACGGGGATGCTAGTTGTCGTTGCAATTAGGTCATTACTCGATTATAATTTTTGCGGTAAAAATTTGACCGTGTGACACCATCTGTGATGGATTATAAGTCAGACTATAATCCCTTCTAATAAAAGCATCGTTTTTTTGGATGTTCTCAAGAGTTACATGCTTCAAGTAGAAGGTCTAGAACAAATTGGCAAATGGTGTTTTCACAAGTAATGATTTGTGTTGCTCTTTTAGATTACAATCTTTCACTGATTCAAACATTTGTTTTGTGTTATAGTGCTACAAAAATGACTTGGAGTGACTTTGACCCCAATGTTTTTTCTTCGCTTTTGTTTACGACAATATGCAATATATATCACATTAACATTGGGCATTGTGAATGTTCACATTATTCATTTTCATGAACAATGTGAGTAGTCAAAACATTCATTTGTAGTCAGTGTTGTAAATGCCCAAGCAACAAAAGAATATTGTGAATGTTCACAAATAAAGAATACATTCAGTTATATATTCATATTTTAACAATGTTTGTCTTATATATTGACATACCCAAAATATAGTCTATTGAATGCTTAACAAGCAAAAAAGTGTTACCATGAATGTTAATATTCACACTATAAATTAGAGTCGCGGAAAATTAAGCTTTGAATGTTCCACGTTAATAATTTGTATTTGTTTGTGAGGAAAGATACAGATGCGAACTTTCACATTTCAACACACTAAAATTACTAGTTATACACCGTGCCTAAAGGCACGAATGTAATTCGTTTAAATACAATTTTAAATTTGTATTATAAATTTAAAACACCAATTATTAATGTAAACACGTAAAATACAACGTTTTTTCTATTTGTATAACTCTCAAATGGCTTCATAATTCATCAACTGCATTAAAAAATAAAACAAAAATCAATCCCTAGGTACCATGCAATACGAAAAATAAAATGAAAGGCCATATTGTTTAAAACCTTAAAATTGAAAAGAATATCCAGTAAACCATAATCCATCAAGATTCATAGAAGTAATCACCTGAAAATGAAATTTTATTAGCAAGCATTCCTATTCTCTTTCTTTTTCTATACATGCACCAAATTTTTAATCAAAATCAGTTGTTGCATGGACTGCAAATTCCAAAGTGCATTCTCAAAAGAAGGGCATGAGTATGATTCAAGCAAACGATGTTCGCAAGCCATAAAATAAATAGGATTTTAAACTTCTATATGACAACAATATTTCTTAAAATCCTTTCACATGCCATTCAATGTAATTAGATCCTAAATAAGACAAAAGAAAATCATTTGAGGAGTCATGCAGTTCTCTGCAACCTCCATCATCCCGAACCTTCAATCCCAAGCTTTATTTCACTTGCATTGTCCATTCCCATCCATAAAGGCAAGCACGATTCAATACAGATTGAAAGTAAATGTCACCCAAAAATTCTACAATCAAAGTTAACAAAATATAGGTACGTGGTACACATGTATAAAGATCGTTTTAGTTTCAGAATAGAAGTTTGGGATTATCCCATTAGTTATTTGACGGGTTTTTGGCTTGCAATCTGAATGTTCTATTATAGTTATATCAAGTTCAGAAAATTATATTATCGTCATTCAATGATGATTAGTTGGGCTTCCAAAGAATGGATAAAACAATAAATAATATACTTGTCACTCTACCGAAGAGAGTTTTAGTAGAATGTGATAAATGCTTTGTGCACTCAACGGGATCCATTTGAGAGAAAACATCAAAATAAGACCATATGCCCAAATATAATAGAACACAATATACAGGGAAAATGTTTTTGAATAAAAACATATAGGGAAAGAGAAAGAACTAAAAAGATTTTCTAGGACCAACCACTCAAACAACTAATTTAAAGAATCAAGACAGTAATACCTGTGAGTTGGATTTCCGAATCAATACTTCATGTATTAAGGGATGATGTTGTTCTAAACTCAAGGAAGGAGTTAAACACGCATACCACTTTGATATTGATAAACTAAGGTAAACTAAAAGACCAAATGATAAAAATTCCAAATAGGTGCATCTAGAAACTGTACCGCACAGTCTACAAAACGTATTTTCCATCGCAATAGCCCATGTTCCCAGCCTCCTCTCTCGTCGAACCCTACCACAGATATTAAAAGAAACAAACAAAACCTACACGCGTAGTTGGCGTCGCACAAAAATGGACCACCCATGGATACATTTGGGAAGGTTATGGATATCAATACAATCTTTCACAATCAATCAAGAGTCGCTCACTTACTTCTTAAAATATAATATTAACCAAAGGAATTGTTTTGGTTGATTTTTTTTCAAAAAGAAAACGTTAAAAATAAAATGTTGAACTACTGCATTATCTAAACACACACTTAGTCAAATTATATGTCCAAATACTTTACTCAAACACCCCCTAAAAGTTGTACCAACAATAAGACATGAATAAGCAAATCAAACTCCGAACCACTCATTGTCCTTGAGCCTTAGAAACTTCTAAAAACCACTTATTCGCGGATCGATGTTCTAACAGGGACGATATCAGCAATGGCAGATGTAATAATATGGATGGCGCAGTAGATCGACAACAACCCCCCTATTAACAACGGTTTGGGAGAAGAGGCGGAATCCCCAGAATCTCAAGAGCCACCATCACAAGGAGAATGGGCTGTCCAGGGAGATGCCAGCGATCACCCAGCAGAAAGAAGAGTGTTTAGCCGGATTAAGACCGTTGATTCTCATTAGCAACCCAGAAACAGAGAGGAGAGAGATCTACGACTGGATGAACTAGAAACGTTGCTGAAAGGAATTGAGATGTCGTTCACCTCTGACATATTAGAGGTGCCACTCTCAGATAAGTTCAACCCGATGAAATTCAAAAAATACGATGGAAAGATAAACCCAGTTGACTATATTCACCAATTCAGACATGTCATAGTGCCTTATGGAGCGGGTAACTCTGCGCTATGTAGAGAATTTGCTACCACTTTAAAAGAATCTGCATTGGAATGGTTGCACAAGCTGCCACCTAACTCTATCTTATCATTCACGAACTTCGGGACACAATTCATCAGTCTCTTCATAACTTTCCAATGGTTGATGAAGGGATCCAATTACCTGCTAGCTCTACAACAAGAAAATGGAGAGTCCTTACTCCAGTACATGAACCGCTTCAACAAAGAACTAACGTACATTGAGTAATGCGACACAAACCTCATAATAAACGTGTTTACTTCGGGTTGCGTCATAGCTGATTCCAAGACTCCCTTACCAAGCACAATCCAAAAGGCATGACCGAATTGATGGAAAGGGCCAAACCCTACATGAAACTGGAAGATGTCAGATTCACGAGAGAATGAAGGGTATCATCCAAAGATAACCTAATCAAAGCAAGAAAGATAATAGCAAAACAAAGGTTAGCAGTTTAGATAGGCAGAAAGGTCGTCCAAGGAGCTCAGGATCGAGACCGAAAGCTCGTTAGAAAGCAAACCTCCCAAGACTACAGATTCTGATTTGCAGAATTCTACATGAAATCCATTCATCTGAGGTAGTTCAATGGCCACTAAATATCCATACAAAGTCCAATACGAAAAGCAAGCAAAGTACTATGACTTCCACAAGGATCATAGCCATGACACAGATGATTGTTGGGATCTCAAAAAAGAGATAAAACAGTTGATTGACATGGGTCAGTTGCATAGATATTTGCGAGAACAGACAAGGGATAGAAAGATATCCAAGAGTGAGAGTCGTCACAAAAACCGCGATAAGGAGCGAAAAGACGATGGCCCCAACATCAATCATGAAGTCATTTACATGATAAACACTATTGGACTTGCCACTGGAGAAACTAACTACGAGCGGAAGAGGAAAATCCGAGAAGCAGCGTTGGAGCATAGTTATGGGAAAGCAATGTTAGTGACTACAAAGCCAAGACCAGTCGTTACGTTCACTAACAAAGATTGTAAGGGAATCGTGCATTAGCACTAAGACGCCCTGGTGATAATACTTTGGATCTCTAGTTTTGAAGTAAGAAGAATCTTGATTGATACGCGTAGTTATGCCAATATCATTTTTCTAAACACGTTGAAACATATCCCCATATAATGCAATATTTGGACGACCAGGGCTTCATACAATAGGAGTCGTAGCTATAATGGTAGGATTCAATGGTGACCTCAACTCTCCCCAAGGGAAGATCACCTCATCAGTCACGGTGAATAAGGAAGATGTTGGCCCAGTGGAATACCCAAGGGAGGGGGGGTGAATTGGGTAATTAAAAAATTATCAGAGAAATAATAACACTTCAAAAATCAAATAATTAATTTTATCTTAAAATTAATTATTATCTTTATAGTAGCGGATAAGTGTAATAAGCTCTAGATGCACTCCCAAACAACACAAGATAAAATAAGAAAATAAGCAATGCAATACACACCAATATATTCTGGTTCACCAAGTTACTCTTGGCTAATCTAGTCCTTCAAGCCCCACGAAGACTCGCACCCACTAAACTCAAGATTCCTTTATAGGTAGAAACCAAAGCCTCATAATGATTCTTTTCGCAGGTTCAAAAATAACCTCTACAAATTCTTTTTCACAGGTATAGGAATAACCTCTACTTTTTACAAGCTCAAGAACAACCTAATTCTATTACAGGGAGAATCACAACCTAATTCTTTTATACCTTAGGCTCAAGAATCAAAACCTCACAAAAACACTCCAACTATCATTTTCTCAAGTAAGTATGGAACATTTACAAAATTCACTCAAAATCAATTTTATCTAGGAAGAATTATTACATCAATCTCTTTACAGTAAGAGATTGAAAACCGACTACCCTTTGATTAAATATCCCCAACAGTATTTAATCCGTCATACTACTCACCAATACAAATTGATAAGTAGATTAATTCACTCGAAGCTTCTACCACCTCAGATAAATTAAAACTCGATTAATATCTCAAATCTAGTGATAGAAAAGTGTGAGATTGAAAATCTAATTTTAAACAAAAGATGGGTAGCAAATAATTGAGCATATAATCAGATTCAAGAAATTGTTTATAAAATATTTTCTTCAATAAAAATCAAAAACAATTTCTAAAGACCAATTTCCAAAAATTAAACAAACAATGCACAATAGAAAGTAGTTGAAAAGATCTCACCCGGAATCCACAGAAAAAATAAATAGAGCGATGTTACTTCAGATCCGGTAGCAGCAAAGATTAATAGCCAATGATTCTCAAGATCGTCTCTTAGAATAGCTCTCACAAAATCTCAAAATCATATATCTTATAACAGCTCAATATGATCTCAACTCTTTAAGCTCTCTTAATATATTTTAATGATATATGAAAAACGTAGGTCTATATATATGAGAAATAAATCAGCTCTCTAACGGCTAGTTCCCATGTATCATGACACTTAAATGCTCTCTTAGACCCCATATATTATTATCGATGCTTTTTGGTTCAATTCACTTAATTATAACTTTTAAATATCTCAATTAAGTCCCCTAAATATTTCTCAGTCTCAATTAAATATAATAGAAACAATTTTATGTACCAAAATTGAGAAACAATCAAACTTAATGAACCAAATCAATAGGAATTAAATAATAGATGAGACATATCTTAAATATCATAAAAACCCTAAAATCTCTCACAAATCCCAAAACAATTTGGCTACTTTTAGATATGAAATCGAAATCCTCAATATCCTAAAACTGCGTCATCCGTCAACCGACTAGTCGACCGCTCGATTCAAGATGTAGCCAAGCCAAAGATTCTGCGTCTATCGGTCGACCTATCTGTTGACTTGGAGATTCAAAGAGTTCTATTTCTCTGCATCGGTCGACTTACCTGTCGAATGATCAATTCAACAAGTTTATCTTATACGCTTCGGTCGACTTATCAATCGACTCCTCATTAGTGAACACTTTTCTCCAATTCGTTTTTAATACATTCTCATCTACGTTTTCGCCCCTTTAACTAATTTCTTTTCTCAATTAGCTCCACTAAATTTCTCAAATTCCATTTTAACCATTTTCAAATATTAATTTTCAATAACATAAAGAAGCAAATAATTTCACTTTATCAAAACACACATAAACGATAAAAACTTTTTGTGCCTTGTGTGCTCCTAATTGGGATATTTAGAGTTGAAATTCACCTGAATTATTTTTCCTAATTTCTTCAAACTCTTAATTATTCATCATCTTTGTCATCATCATTTAGCATCCATTCATAATTTTTCATCATATCTTTATTATTGGAACTTAATTAATTGAAACACTCAATTAAACTGTTAGTTTCAACAAAACATCAACACTTAATTGTTAATCAAAATCTTAGGATCAACAATCTCTCCATTTTCGATGATGACAATTAACTTTAATGTTTTCTTCAAAACAATAATATAACCACACTCCCCCTGAATCCGAGGACGAGTTTTATAACTCTTTGAAGCATAATAATGAAGATATTATAAAACATAATAAAATAAAGCATAAATTTAAAAATAAACTCCCCCTTAATAAAATATTAAGTAAAACTCCCCCTTAATAAAACATCAACTAATTCTCCCCCTTTGTCATCTTCAAAAACAAAATTTAGGGAAGGAGGAATACAACAAATCATTCTACTTTAGGTAAACACATAATATACTTGAAAGAGTAAATCTAAAGTAATTAAATCCAAATATATATATATATATATATATATATGTAACTTTTTTAAAAGCACATTGAATCAACTTATAAATTCAACTTTAAAAAATCAAAACTCATTTTAGCAAATCAACTTTTAGGCACAAAACATCAACACTATGTGGATCATTATTATAGATAAATATCAAGTCTACTTGTTGATCCTAAGATTTTGATGAACAATTAAGTATTGATGTTTTAGTGGAACTAATATTTGATCAAGTGTTTCAGTGATTTAAAGTTCCACTAATGAATATGTCAAATTGAATGGATGCTAAATGAAGATATCAAGATGATGAAGAAGTACTAAGAGTTTGAAGAAATTAGAAAAAACAACCTAAGTAAATATTAACTCTTAATATCCCCTTTAGGAACACACACATAGCACAAAGTGAATTTTATCTTTTCTGTGTGTTTTTAATAAGTATGATTATTTGCTCCTATATGAATTGAAAAGAAATATTTTTGAATGACTAAAATAGAATATAAGAATATTAGTGGAGCTTATTTAAAGATAAAAATAGATAAAGAGGTGAAATCATAAAAGAAAGTGAGTTAAAAACGAGATTAGAGAAGAGATTCAGAAGGAGACAGTCGACTGAGGAGTCGACCGGAGAAAGAAGCTAAAACATCCTGAATCAAAGAGTCGACCGATAGGTCGACCAGTGAAAACAATTGAACTCTCTGAATCTACAAGTCGACCGAGCGGTCGACTTGTGAAAGCATGACAAACTCTCTGAATCGAAGAGTCGACTGAGCGGTCGACCAATGAACTGCATGGGCTACTTCAAGTATCTTTCAGTCAACTGGGCAGTCGACTGAACGCGTAGTTTCAAGATACTGTTTGATCCGAGTTTAAATCCAAAAGTAGCCATTTTTTGTTAGGATTTGAGAGATATTTTGAGGAAATTCTTTATATTTAAGATATGGTTCATATACTAATTAAATCTTTTCAATATGGTTCATTAAATATTAATATTTCTCAATTTGGTAATTAAAATGGATTCTATACTTATTTAATTTAATTGAGAAATACTTTAGGGGTTTAATTGAGTGTTTTGAAAGTTGTTATTAAGTGAAATTGAACCTAAATGAAGTCCTTATGTTATAAGGGGTCTCTAAAAGTTTTTAATTGTCATGACACTTGTTAACTAGCCGTTAGAAATCTGATTACAAGTTCCTTTAAATAGACCTGCGAATTTTATTAGAAAGGCTAATAATTCTAAGAGAGTTAATCATTCTAAGAGAGTTAATTATTTTACATCATTTTGAGAGAGTTTTTATAAGAGTTAATATTTTTCAATATTGTGAGCTTTTCTAAGAGTGATTATGTGAATCAATTGTGATATATTCTTGTTGATACCGGATTTGAAGTTATAATGTTCTAATCATTATTTCTATGGATTTCGGGTGAGATCTTTCCATATTGTTTGTTGTTTATTATTTTATATTTTGGAAATTGATCTTAGAAATTATTTTTGATTTGTGAAGAAAATGTTCTTTCAAACAATTTCTTGAATCTGATTACGTGCTCCAATTTGCTACTCATATTCTTGTTAAAATCATATTTCTGTATCTCACATATTTCTATCACTAGTTAGGATATTAATTGAGTTTTTATTTATCTGGGGTGGTAGAAGCTCCGAGTGAGATTTACTACTTATCAATTTGTGTAGTGGTGAGTCATGACGAGTTAAATATCATTGGGGATATTTAATCAAGGGTAGTTGGATTTCAGTCTCTTCCTATAAAGAGATTGGTGTATTAATTCTTCTTGCATAGAATTAGTGTGAGTGATTCGTAAAGGTTCCATCCTTATCTAGTAAAAGGATCGTTGGAGTGTTTGTGAGAGGTTTTGATTCTTGAGTCTTAGTGTTAAAAAGAATTAGGTTATTCTTTAGCCTGTAAAAAGTAGAGGTTCTTCCTTAGCCTGAGAAAAGAAAATTGTAAAGGTTGATTCTGAGCTTGTAAGAGAATTGGTGTGCGGGTTTGGTTCCTACCATGAAATGAATCTTGGTTTTAGTGGGTGCGACCTCTATGGAGCTCGGGGGACTGGATTAGCCAAGAGTAGCTTGGTGAACCAGTATAAATCTTTTGTGTGCTGTATTATTATTTTTGTTATTTTTGTTGTTCGGGTATGCACTAGATTTATTATAATTCCGTTGTGGTATAAAAATAATAATTAATTTAGGTATAAAATTAATTATTTTATTTATTCAAGTATATTTTGATAATATTTTTAACCAATTCACCCCTCTGTTGGGTATTCTACTGGGCCAACAATTGGCATCAGAGTTGGTTTAGCTCAAATTTATTTTGCTAACAAAGATCACATGGCACACATAGTAGGCACATTAGCTGAGGGACAGTCTATGCACCGACCACCATTGTTTGCAGGTGAAAGTTACTCGTTTTGGAAATACAGGATGATAGCCTTTCTTCAGGCTGCAAATTACGACGTGTGGCTAACAATCGAGAATGGTCCATTTATTCCAATGGAAAACGGAGTTGAGAAGAAAAAGGAACAACTTACTGCTTCCGATAAGCAGAAACTCTCTATTAATTCTCAAGCTATCAATATTCTCTTTTGTTCTTTAGATGCTAATGAGTATTCTAGAGTTTCATGTTATAAATATGCAAAGGAGATATGGGATAAGTTACAAGTTACCCACGAAGGGACAAGTCAAGTGAAACAGTCAAAAATCAATACACTTATGAGAAAATTCGAGCTGTCCTGGATAGAGGAGAATGAATCGATTCATGAGATGTACACTCGCTTCAACAACATATGTAACAGTGTCAATCAACTCGGAAAGACATACTCCATGGAGGATAGAGTACGAAAGGTCCTAAGGTCCTTGACGAAAATATGGGAGTCAAAGGTGACGGCAATCGAGGAAACCAAGAATCTTGGCAAATACGACATCGATGATCTAATTGGTAATTTGATTACTCATGAATCGGTGATCAAAGATTATGAGGATGATGCCGAAAATAGCAAGAGGAAATCATTGGCACTAAAAGTTCAAAAAATTGGGTATTCTACTGGGCCAACACTACTCAATTCATCAAAATTCATACCAAAAACATCATTCTTAACATGCAGTCTCCTACTATATAAGTGTAAACAAACTAATTCATTTTAAGGAAAAAAATATAATCTTTGAAGCACTAAGACATGAAACATCTCTCAATAATAGTTTATGAAGCTATCAATATAGTGTATACTTATTTCATAAAAATTTCAGCTCCATTTTTCAACAATAATCATTAACACTCAAGAACATGAATCATATCTCAATCAATAACATGCATATTAAAAAATAAAGATCAATAAAAAACTTAGCTCAAATCAACTTATTTGTATAAAAGTAAATAGCATGAATGATAGCACATTATACAAATAATCCTAATAAAAAACATATGCAACAAATAATTAGCATTATTTAGTAAGATCACAAATAGTCGATTAATCCTCTAAATCACATAACATGTTTTAAAATTAACACATGATCACAACTTGATATAAGCACAGAAAAACATGTTAATACCCCCTAACTAAATGTCATTGTCATAATCACCATAGAATATTTCTAAGACAACAGGATAACGACTCATTTAGAATAGAAAGAACAAGATGTAAAACAAGAATCATTTCTAACAATAGCCACATAATTATCACTAGCTTGTGATGAAAGATGAGACGATGAAGCATATCCACTTTACCTAGAAAAATCATTTTTAGAATCTCTTGAAATAGTCTTAAGGTCGGATTTTGATTTTTCAAAATTTTTCTTAAGTAAATCAATTTTTGAATCAAGATCTGACCTTTGCATAGAAATCATCTCAATATTATTTTTAAAACTTTGTTTTCATTTTTCAGAGAATCCATTTTAGAGAGCAAATTATTAATTTAAAAAATAACGTCTAAAAACTCTTTTGTACCACAATAATCATCCAAATACATTTTATATTTTTGGACACTTTTTCCACCATTTTCAAAATAAGCGATTTTTATTTTTAAACTCAAGCTCTCTTTAGCAAGAAGTAGTGTGAGTGACAATAATTTTTCCATAACAATATAGAAATTTTCATTATCATTATCTCCATCACTACCACACGAATCACAAGAATCATAAACCACATTGTCATATAAGGATCTATCATCATCAAGAGAAGATACACAAAAAATATTATCCATGGTATGTGCACATGACCGGTTTAGCTAGGATACTAAGCCTAATGAGCTAAAACTAGCTCTGATGCTAATTGCTAACCCAGTGGAATACCCAAGACGGGGGGTGAATTGGATAATTAAAAAATTATCAGAGAAATAATAACACTTCAAAAATCAAACAATTAATTTTATAATAAAATTAATTATTATCTTTATAGCAACGGATAAGTGTAATAAGTTCGAGGTGCACACCCAAATAACACAAGATAAAATAAGGAAATAAGTAATGCAGTACACACCGATATATCCTGATTCACCAATCTACTCTTGGCTAATCCAATTCTCTGAGCCCCATGAAGATTCGCACTCTCTAAACTCAAGATTCCTTTACTGTTAGGAATCAAACCCTCACAATGATTTTTTTCGTAGGTTCAGAATCAACCTTTACAAATTCATTTTCACAGGCTTAAGAATAACCTCTACTTTTTACAGGCTCAAGAATAACCTAATTCTATTATAGAGAGAATCACAACCTAATTCTTTAATATCTTAGGCTCAAGAATCAAAACCTCACAAAAATACTCCAATTATCGTTTTACCAGGTAAGGATGGAACCTTTAAAAAATTCACTCAAAATCAATTCTATCTAGGAAGAATTATGTAAAACCAAAGTTGTAGAACGTACGTCATAAATAGTTGCATTATAGAACATTAGAGAATTTTAGGGTAAAAATTTTATTGATTAAAACTCAAATCAAAAGTTGGGGGTCAAATTGGGAATTTAGAAACACAAAAATTTAAACTTGAGATTTGAATTGACAATTAGAAATCAAAAGTAAAAATGTTAAGGGCAAAATTATAATTTTGAAACTTTTTAAAATTGAAATTCAGTGAAATAAAGATTCTAAAGAAATTGGAGGGAGGAAAGTGTAATTTAACTTTTTTATATATATATAAACTCATACGACCAACGGACGATCCACCGGCCAGAGGAGGGGGCGATCGAGGGGCGACGTGGTGAGCTGAGGATCAGTTTAATCACTAAAATCATGCAATAAAAACCCTCCCTCAGGCAAAGAAGTGAAGAAATCGAAGAAAAAACTCAAGATATTCTAGAGAGAGAGAGAGAACTGGAGCAGAGGGGTCGTCGATTTTTCTTGAATCGGCGTTCCTCCGGCAGCGTGGTCGTGGCTGGTAGGGGTGTGCGTGGTCGTGTGGACATTGTAGACAGTTCCAGGTAGAGAGAGAGGTTGGTTCGGCCGGTGGCGTGGTTCGTCAACGGAGTGGCAGTGCACGTTTTTAGCGTCGTCGGTGAGCGGGAGTTGCGGATTGACGTCCAACCATCGACGATCATCGGGCTAGTGAGTATTTATGTGTATTTCCTCTAATTAATTGATAGGTGTGTGCATGCATGAGCGTGACGAGCTGGGTCGATAAATTTCTGGCGGTGTGGGGGTGCTTGGTTTTCTTCTTCCGACAGCATGTGGGTTTGTGTGTGTGTGTGTTCTAATTTTTCCAGTTAGTGTGTGCGAGTGTGTGAAATGTGTGTCGCGTCAACAAGAACCCAGTAAAGGAAAAAAAAAATCGAGACGGAGAGAGAGAGAGAGGGCGATCAACAGCGGTAGCGGTGGTGTGAGTTGGTTGAGGCTGCGGTGTGCCGCTGTGTGTATAGGTCGCCGTCGGCAAGGGTCGTTGGTCTCGTGGCGTGCCGTTGGTATTGGCATACAAGTGTAGTTGCATGCATGGGGGTGTGTGTATGTGTCGCAACGTGCGTGGGTGTATGAACAGCTACTTGATGGGTGTGCGGGTGAGCTGGTGAGATGGCCGGGGGTGGTGTCTGAGGGACGTCGTGGGTGGTGCAAGGTTGACAGGAGAATCGGCAAAGAGAGAGAGGCCACCAGCGGCCGGCAACCGTAGAGAGAGAGAGAGGCCGACTGTCGGTCTGGAGAAGAACCAAAAACAGAGAAAAAAGGGGGGGGGGGATTGCACAACTAACCCCAACAAAATAAAAAAAAATTCAAATTCAAATTCAAATCCTTTTCGCGACCCGTGAACGATTCGGAATGGATATCGTTTTTCGTTAAATTTGTTCTAGTTTTGTTAAATTCAATCTTAGCCTAAAAATCTTTGTAACCAGAGTAATAAATTTGGGGTCGTTCATATTACAAGATTTCTTATGTAATAAATAACAGAACGAAATTATTAGAATAATAACAAATCTCATAGATAAAATATGAGGAATGGAAAAATATGGAACTTAGGGCTTTCATTACATGACTAGGTGATTTTACATAAAATATTAATTTAGGCCCTATCATTTCTAGGTTCGCAGACGCCAACACCTCGGTAAACTTTGGACGGTGAGGTTTTTGTAGCACCAGAAACGAGGTGAGTGTACTGTCTTTTTGCCAAATTATTTGTATATATAGCTATGATGGAAAATGGTTGTTTTTAAATTAGAGGCTTTTGAAAATTATGCGGTGATTTGACGATGTTGATTACACGATATTAATGAATGATGTGATTCGCTTCGGCAGAGTGATGTTATCCGTTTTGGCAGAGTGATGCTAGATGTTTATACTGCACAGTGATTATCCGCTTCGGCAGAGTGATGGGTGTTCGTAGGAAGGCATATCCTATGGATGGTACGGTACCGTTGCAACTCCCGATCGTGAGGTTAAAACGATCACTATGGCTAGCCAGTGTGTGTTGTGGTGGAATGGTAGTTTGGGATGTGATGTTTTGTTTATATTGGGTGATTTATTATTTATTTCGGTGATTGGTATGGTATTTATACTAGATGGTTTTTTTTTAAAAATAGAACTTATATATACTATTCCCTTTTTACTGCATATATTATGCTTATGCTGGATCCATGTGTAAATGTAGTTTTATCTAGAAGGTATTATTATTAAATAAGAATGATTTTATTAAGAAGGCAGTACACTCGCAGGTGAAATGGCTAGGAGTCGGTCCCCTACTGGCATGGGGTAGAGTCCGTCGATGGTATAGCAAGGGAAAATTTCGAGAAGTGCTGCCTGAGGCGAACCTAGGAGAGGTTCATTGTGTTTTTTTCTTTTGTTGTTATTAAAAAAATATTCAGGGCCGAGTGTGTCTCTAGTAAAGGGAATATGTTTATGACCTGATTTTGGATGATTGTATAATTATGGATACATATTGTCGCTTTCTAGTTGGTTTGTCGCTTAGGTGATGTCGTGTCGACGTCATTCTGACCCCACAGATGACAGGTGTCTGGGGTAGGGTGCGACAAATTACTACCTCAATCTCTTTACAGGATGAGACTGAAAACCGACTATCCTTTTATTAAATACCTCCAACAGTATTTAATCCGTCACACTACTCACCAATACAAATTAATAAGCATATTATCTCACTTGGAGCTTCTACCACCCCAGATAAATTAAAACTCGATTAATATTACAAATCTAGTGATAGAAAAGTATGAGATTGAAAATCTAATTTTAAACAAAATATGGGTAGCAAATAATTGAGCACATAATCAGAATCAAGAAATTGTTCATTAAATATTTTTTTTTAATAAAAATTAGAAACAATTTCTAAAGATCAATTTCCAAAAATTAAACAAGCAATGAACAACATAAAGTAATTGGAAAGATATCACCCAAAATCCACAAAATAAATAAATAGAGTGATGTTACTTCAGATCCGGTAGAAGCAAAGATTAATAACCAATGATTCTCAAGATCATTGGTAGCGCGTGGAATACACCGCGACTTACTCTCGCAAGTATACAAGGTCTAAGTTTTAATATAATGGATCTTTGAAGATCGGATATTGTTCTCACAGAGAAAAGTGTGAATAATTGAATATCGCAATTTACGTAGTCTCATGTTATCCTGACGATTAAAGAAATGCTTTAAAATTAAACTAAGCTAAACTACAATTAGTGGGTTAATCCTAACTAAGTTGATTAACTAGGGATTGATTTCATTCACTTAATACATGTTTGATTTCGTTTTGTTAACAATAACGGAGTTTAGGTATTTGATAATCTCAGTTCGTAAACTCCTCCGCCACCTTTTCTGAGTGTAAGACGGGGGAATACGTGACTTCGTGTCAACGAAGAGGTCCCCCTCAATGTCTTAACGACTCTAAGTTGCATGAGTCTTGACCCAACGTCATTGATTGCACACTAACTAACGCCCTCCCGAGTTGTTAGATCGTAACGACGTGTTTACCCTAATCAGAATCCAGGGTTACCTCTCCCGAGTGTCAAACCCTAGATTCTCAAATCCAACCCTTATACGATTACAAGCATACTAAGATCGTCATCAAATGATAAACACAATCGGATTTAAAAGCAACAACCGTTAAAGAAACATATATTAAACCAAACGAGTATTTACATGAATTACATCTAACCCTAACTAATCTCTAATTAAACTAACATGATCTTAGCCATTACAACATTAAATCAAGAGGATATCATCAATATCAATAATAAACATTAAGTACAAATATGGAAACAAGGGAAGAAAAATCAAATCTCAAAGTGGAGTAGTCTACTTTCGCCAAAGAACAATCTTCCCGAGCTTTCTCTTCTCTATTGATGAACTTCCTCTTTTAGCTCTTCAAGAATTGGCCAAGAACACTTCCTAAAACTAATCTAATCTACTTCCTAAATTATCTAATCCTAACTAAGGTGAAAGGACCTCTCAAAACATGCTTGGGTGTCTCAAAACATGATTGGTGGTCTTTACAATTGGGGGAGAAATGGGTTAAAAAGTAAGGTTTGGGAAATATCTTCAAAATATCTAAAAACATATATTTCTGCACAGAGTGTCACCGCCTAGGCGATGGTTCACTTCTTAGGTAGTGGTTGAGTCGATTAAGGTTCTGTCGGATTTTCGCCTAGGCGGTGGCTGCTGGCACAACATTTTGATGTTTTCTCGCCTAGGCGGTGGTTCAGCACTTTAGCACTCCAACTTTCTACCTTTTTTTTGCCTAGGCGGTGGTCTTCATGCACCGAAACCCAGTTCTTCACGTTTTATTCACCGTTTCTCCACCGTTTTCGCTTGTTTATCGCTCGTTAATGTCCCTTCACCTGTTTCACACTAAAACAAACTAAAACACAATTAAATATAACTAATACGCCTGAAAACTAACAAATTTGATTTCGAAATAGATAGGTATTTTACACCTATCAATACCTCCAAACATAGAATTTTGTTAGTCCTCGATCAAAACACTAACACTAAACTAAACTAACTAATGAACTAACCAACTAAAAATGAAAAACTTAAACACAAAAGAAGTACATGCATGTAAATATAAAGTTCAATCCAAAGGACCAATTTGTTCCTCCCTCAACATCCCTAAATCTGATCAAGTTCGGGAAGTAACCCACACCAAGTGGTGTTCTAGAATTTCAACGATCAATATCAATAAAAACCATTATATATCCATTTGAAGTGTGTGTATGAGAACTCAAATGTGTAACTATTCAAATATCGGATTGGATTATTCAATCGTTAAGCTCATAACTTAAACCGTTGAAGGATTCAGGAAAACCATACGCTTGATTGGGGTCTACTATCCACTAATGTGGGCTCGGATATTCACAGGGATCAATAGGGTTTGGTTTGGTTTTGGAGAATGACCACGAGTATCACTGGAATTGAAAATAGATAATCGTTTTAATTGAACGATACCCGAGGTAAAATCACTTGTCGCTATCCTCTTTTATAGCCCCACACATTTAAAGTACAACTCTGAATAAGAATTAAAGATCCTTGTATTCACTTGTCGAAAGAAAAGAAAATGAAAACTATATTCACATTTTGTAATTTATTTATTTTTTTGTTAAACAAGATATTCCTAAATTAATTCGAATTATTACAGTTTTAGGAGAGTGCAAAAGGAAGTTAGAGAAACACACCCCCAAACTTATTCAAATTTATAAAATTTTAGGAATATGTAAAAGAAAGAAATGATAGAAAACCCCCCCAAACTTATTTTAGGAACGTGCAAAAAGAAATACGAAAGTGACAAGTGAATACACTAATACCGAATCAATAAAAATTTATCATAAACCCCGCTCACTTGATTTCACTCAATTTTGAAAATTAGGCTTAGCGACATTGGGTTAGGAAAAATATAAATGAAACGAGTATTTGAACGTTTTCAGAATTGATTACGTTATCAGCTTCGACAGGGGAAATAAGGAATGAAAATTTTCAAGTTAGCTACAACAGTTCAAGCGAAAAAATGACAGCCTAAATCACGTCTCCGAAATTACCTTACCTAGGATTCCGCCTCAAGTTTCCCCCAAATCAAGTTCTAGTTTCCTCATTTTCTACATGAGATTAATATTGAATAATCAACGTCTAATTGTTCAGATTATTATATATTGAGTTCAAATGTCGTGCGATTTTAGGATCGAGATAATTTTTACCCAATCGACATGTTAAGCACACAAAACACACAAGGAAGGCATTACCCCCGACCTCAATATGCAATTAGGGGATAATTCTCATCATCGGGACTTGACCCAAATGAACTCAACATCTAAACATGCAAACACAACTTCATACATACACAATTCTAAACTAAATCTAATACTAACATACATAAATTAATCTAACACTACTCATGCATAAACAAAATTTAAACTAAACTAAACTAAAAAATTAAAAACTAAAACGTTCATTAAAATAATAAAATACATACATAAACATAATTTTGTACATAAATTTTTTTGCATTATGTTAAAAAAATAATAATGGTTCATCATTTTCTACAAAAAAATCAAAATGGATGAACATCCACTAAACTAACATCCATTCCATCCCAATACATGCTTGAACAAAAGTAGTGTTCCACTATCAGTGAACCCAATAAACATATAGCATTAATGCAAACAAAATGGGTTGAACACATACCTAGGGAATAAGACTTATTCCCTACTGTTCACCTAGCGAGGAGTCATCACCGTCATCTCGTTGCAAAGGAGAGTGTGGTTTCTGTAGCAGATGTGGCGGCACGGATGGCATCGGAGGGTAATCGCGCATCTCAAGGCCAACGCCTTTGCAAATTATCCGTTGGACTTGATCTTGCTGCCTTGAATATTGGTCTAGGAAAGAACTGATCTCGTATTGGTTTTGGAGGATGATCTGAAGCTTATTATATACTCTCTCCTGGGAGTTTTTATTTCGGACTTCGGAAGGTCCTTCTGTCTCGTTGGTTGGCTCTTCTTCTTCTTCAGGCTCGGGCTCAGCTGCCTCTTGCGCCACAGGTTTTCCCTAGATATCGTCACTCCAGCTAGTTGAAAAATGTGGGTTAAAAGTGACGGAAATGGGAGCCCACCCTTTATCGATTTCACAGCATGCATGATCAATGAGTAGATCATGAATCCAAAGTTGATTGCTTTTCCAGTTTGAATTTTGTAGATAAAAAAGGCCCTGTCCTTTGAGACGTCTGAAAGATGTGATGTCGGTAGGAGGCTTCCACAAATGAAATGGTACCAGATTTTTGGAATTGGATTTAGGTATTTCACCGAGAAGGTAGCGATATTCGGTCCCTGGTGTTTCCACTTGACTTTGCCGGATGTGATCTTTTTAATGACCCTATTCAAAGTTAGTTCTTGGCTTTCAGTGGACCTCGGTGCCGATAGTCCAAAGAGATCATTGATAAAATCAGGATTGAAGATGATCGGCCGATTTCGAACTCTTGCTTGGTAGTCTACGACCTCCATAGCGTTAGCGTAAAATTCCTTGACCAAAGCTACCTCTCCCGGGGGTGGCGATTTACAGAATTGCTCTCATTGGCGACTTCAAATTTCTTGTTGAAATTCTACCGGGAGATCCTCTATCGGACCAAAACCACCACGTTGGCGTATGCATGTTCGAAAGGTTCCGTGGTCTTTGAAATGCTCCTCCGCTTGTTTTGACACAAAATGGTTGGCATCATAGTCAACTTCGGTCTGCACCCTGGATTGCGACCTCGACCCTTCTCCTCTCTCCCTCTTCTTAGCTACCCTCTTTGGCATTTCCTAACAATCACAATCACAAAAAACCAATACAACCTCATCATATATGAACAATTGAAAAAATTAAACCTCCCAAATCACTTTGTCAAGCACACATACATCTCAAAACAAACACCCATTTGAACTTTTCAACCAAATTTCACAAATGTGACATACTATCTTAGTTCACATACTTAACCAATCTATTTAAACATGCTCACCACCAAGAATCAAACCAAAAACCCAAAGAACTTTGAAATCGCGAAAATAGGGTTAATGGGTTTTGGGCAAAACTTCAAAATCCAATGATTTTTTTTAACATAATCATGAAAACCAACCAATAATTTCAACAACTAGACTAAATATAAGGTAAAAGAAACTTACTTGTTGAGAATTTACAGTCCAATCGAAAGAGAATAAAAAAAAACGCATTGTTCATGCAAAAACCCTAAAATTTCGGAAGTAGGGGTGGAGATCCGATTCTTGGTGGTTGATTCGTGATGGAAATGACTAATTTTGGTAATGGAAGGATGATTTTTGAGTATTATAATGGTTTGGAAGTGTGGTTTTAGAGTGAAGGTGGAGGTTTTGGGGGAAGGAGCCTTGTGATTTCAATTTTGAACGAACGGGGTTGTTTTAACTGTAGAAGGTCCACCGCTTAGGCGGTGGTTCTCTTTTTAAAAAAAAAAAAACCTTTTTTACGTTTATTCGCCTAGGCGGTAGTTTCTACGCCTAGGTAAAGTTACGTCAGTGTGAAAAACATTGGGTTCTGACGTTAATCCTCCTAGGCGTGGTTTTTTCACCTAGGCGAATTTACGCCAGTGTAAAAACTCAGCCAACTGCACTATTTCTGCCTAGGCAGTGGTTTCTCTACCTAGGCGAAGTTACACCAGTGTGAAATTTTGATGGATTTCTTCATGTTTTCACAACTTTTCTCTACGCCACTTACTTCCACTTCGTTCCTTAAATGGTTTTTAGCACAAAACAAAACCCTAAATATCCAAACTCCTAAATTCACTTTAGAACACGTTCTGAAGCCATGCTAGCTTCCAAAAAGAATAAATAATAAAATAAATGGTAGCAAAAATCGGGTAATTTGATACCCTGAGTTTCATTTCAAAAAAAAATTCACTTGAGTTACCGTCCCCAGCTAGACTTTCGTGTGACTAAGCATTTTTCACCAAAATTCCCCATAAACAAGGTATTTGGGCTCAAATGCTTAGTTGGATCAAGATCATGGCTTGAAGTCGGCTTCTCCTCTCAGTTCTGATCATTTTCAATGTAAGCTCGATCTCGGGATTGAGAATTAAGAATTCCAATATTCTTCATCGTTTCTCGCACGGCTTGATCACATTAACACAATAAAACAAAAATTAAAACTAAAAACAAAACAAAATAAATGTCAGGATTAACAATCAACCACTTAGTCGCAATATCAACTTAAAATTCACACAAATCCTCAACAACGGCACCAAAAACTTGGTAGTGCGTGGAATACACCGCTACTTACTCTCGCAAGTATACGAGGTCTAAGTTTTAATATAATGGATCTTTGAAGATCGGATATCATTCTCACAGAGAAAAGTGTGAATAATTGAATACCGCAATTTACGTAGTCTCGTGTTATCTTGACAATTAAAGAAATGATTTAAAATTAAACTAAGTTAAACTACAATTAGTGGGTTAATCCTAACTAAGTTGATTAACTAGAGATTGATTTCGTTCACTTAATACATGTTAGATTTCGTTTAGTTAACAATAACGGAGTTTAGGTATCCGACAATCTCGGTTCGTAAACTCCTCCGCCACCTCTTTCGAGTGTAAGACGGGGGAATATGAAACTTCATGTCAATGAAGAGGTCCCCCTCAATGTCTTAATGACTCTAGGCCACGTGAGTCTTGACCCAACGTCATCAATTGCACACTAACTAACGCCCTCCCGAGTCATTAGATCGTAACGATGTGTTTACCCTAGTCCGAATCCAAGGTTACCTCTCGCAAGTGTCAAACCCTAGATTCTCAAATCCAACCCTAATACCATTACAAACATACTAAGATCATCATCAAATGATAAACACAATTGGATTTAAAAGCAACAACCGTTAAAGAAACATATATTAAACCAAACGAGTATTTACATGAATTACATCTAACCCTAACTAATCTCTAATTAAACTAACATGATCTTAGCCATTACAATATTAAATCAAGAGGATATCATCAATATCAATAATAAACATTAAGTACAAAGATGGAAACAAGGGAAGAAAAATCAAATCTCAAAGTGGAGTAATCTACTTTCGCCAAAGAACAATCCTCCCGAGCTTTCTCTTATCTATTGATGAACTTCCTCTTTTAGCTCTTCAAGAATTGGCCAAGAACACTTCCTAAAACTAATCTAATCTACTTCCTAAATTATCTAATCCTAACTAAGGTGAAATGAGCTCTCAAAACATGCTTGGGTGTCTCAAAACATGATTGGTAGTCCTTACAATTGGGGGAGAAAGGGGTTAAAAAGCAAGGTTTGGGAAATATCTTCAAAATATCTAAAAATAGATATTTTTACGTAGAGTGTCATCGCCTAGGTGGTGGTTGAGTCGGTTAAGCTTTTGTCGGATCTTCGCCTAGGCGGTGGTTTCTCCGCTTAGGCGGTGGCTGCTAGCACAACATTCTGATATTTTCTCGTCTAGGCGGTGGTTTTCCCACCTAAGCGGTGGTTCAGCACTTCAGCACTCCAACTTTCTGTCTCTTTTTCGCCTAGGCGGTGGTCTTTATGCACCGAAACCCAGATCTTCACGTTTTGTTCACCGTTTCTCCACCGTTTTCGCTTGTTTATCACTCGTTAACGTCCCTTCACCTGTTTTACACTAAAATAAACTAAAACGCAATTAAATATAACTAATACGCTTGAAAACTAACAAATTTGGTTTCGAAATAGATAGGTATTTTACACCTATCAATCGTCTGTTAGAATAACTCTTACAAAATCTTAGAATGATATCTTTTATAACATCTCAATATGATTTCAACTCTTTAAGCTCTCTTAATCTATATTAACGATATATGAAAAATGCAGGTCTATATATATGGGAAATAAATAAACTCTCTAACGGCTAGTTCCTATGTATCATGACACTTAAATGCTCTCTTAGACCCCGTATATCATTATGGCTGCTTTTTGGTTCAATTCACTTAATTATAACTTTTAAATCTCTCAATTAAATCCCCCAAATATTTCTCCATCTCAATTAAATATAATAGAAATAATTTTATGTACCAAATTGAGAAATAATCAAACTTAATGAACCAAATCAATAAGAATTAAATAATAGATGAAACATATCTTAAATATCATAAAATCTCTAAAAGATCTCACAAATCCCAACCAAAAATGGCTACTTTTAGATATGAAATCGGAATCCTCAATATCCTGAAATTGCGCCATCCATCGACTGACCAGTTGACCGCTTGATTCAGGATGTAGCCAAACCAAAGATTCTGCGTCTATCGGTTGACCTATCTATTGATTTGGAGATTTAAAGAGTTCTATTTCTCTGCATCGGTCGACTTACCTGTTGACTGATCAATTCAATAAATTTGTCTTATACGCTTTGGTCGACTTATCAGTCGACTCCTCATTACTGAACACTTTTCTCCAATTTATTTTTAATACATTCTCATTTATGTTTTTGCCCCTTTAACTAATTTCTTTTCTCAATTAGCTCCACTAACTTTCTCAAATTCCATTTTAACCATTTTCAAATATTACTTTTTAATAACACAAAGGAGCAAATAATTTCACCTTATCAAAACACACATAAACAATAAAAACGTTTTGCGCCGTGTGTGTTCCTAATTGAGATATTAAGAGTTGAAATTCACCTTGTTGGCCCAGTAGAATACCTAAGAGTGGGGGTTAATTGGGTAATTAAAAAATACTATCAGAATAAAACTTGAATAAATCAAATAATTAATTTTATGCCTAAATTAATTATTATCTTTATATCACAGCGAAATAAGTCAATTAACTAGGTGTACACATAACAAGTAAAAATAACAAAGTAATAATGCAGCACACCAAGATATATCCTGATTCACTAAGCTACTCTTGGCTAATCTAGTCTTCCGAGTCCCACGGAGATTCGCACCCTTAATTCTCAAGATCTCTTTAAAGGTAGGAACCAATCCCGCACACCGATTCTTTTATAGGCTCAGAATCAACCTTTACAATTTTCTTTTTCCAAGCTTAGGAATAACCTCTACGTTTTATAGGCTCAAGAATAAGCTATCTTTTCACAGGCTAAAGATTAACCTAATTCTTTTTTTCACTACAGCTCAAGAATCAAAACCTCACACAACACTCCAAGTATCTTTTTCACAGGTAAGGATGGAATCTTTACAATTCACGCACAACGCAATTCTTATTTAGGAAGAATCACTACCTCAATCTCTTTACAGGAAGAGACTGAAACTCGGCTTCCCTTGATTAAATATCCTCAACAAAATATTTAACCCGTCACACTACTCACCAATACAAAATGATAAGTAGAAAATCTCACTCGGAACTTTTACCACCCAAGATAAATAATAACTCAATTAATATCCCAACTAGTGATAGAAAAACATGAGATACAAAATATCTGATTTTATCAAGATATGGGTAACAAATTGAAGAACGTAATAAGATTCAAGAAATTGTTTGTAAAAATATTTTCTTCAAAAATCAGAAACAATTTCTAAAATCAATTTCCAAACAATAATCAAATAATGTAATGTAAGAATATAATTGTAAATAATATAACTTCAGATCCGGTAGCAACACAAATTAATAGCAGTTGATCTTCAAGATCATCTCTCAGAAAAGCTCACAGTATTTCAGATGGATAACTCTTATAAAAGCTCACAATATGATATAATATAATTTCTCTCTTGTTTACTGCTTAATTACTAATAAAATTCGCAGGTCTATTTAAAGGCACATGTAATTAGCCTTCTAACGGCTAGTTTACAAGTGTCATGACAATAAAATACTCTTATAAACCCTTTATAACATAGGGACTTCATTTAGGTTCAATTTCACTTAAAAATAACTTTCAAATCTTTCAATTAAATCCCCAAAGTATTTCTCAATCTCAATTAATAAGCATAGAAACTATTTTAAGTACCAAATTGAGAAACACTAATATTTAATGTACCAAATCAATAGGATTTAATTAATATATAAACCATATCTTAATTATCACTAAATCCCTTAAATCTCTCTCAAATACTAACAAAAAATGGCTACCTTTAGATATTATATCGGATCAAACATTTTCCTGAAATAGAGCCACCTGTCGACTGCCTAGTCAACTAGGAGATTCAGTATGTAGCCCATACACTTGATCGGTCGACTAGCAGATTCAAAAAGTGTCCCAAGCTTCCAAAGGTCGACCACTCTATCGACTCACAGATTCAGAGAGTTTATTAAGCTTCTATCAATCAACCGCTCTGTCGACTCGCAAATTCAGAAAGTTCATCTTCTTTCTCTGGTCGACTCCTCAATTGACTGCCCCCTCCTGAATCTCTTCTCTGATCTCGTTTTTAACTTAATTTCTTTTACAATTTTGCCCCTTTATTCATATTTATATTCAAATAAACTCCACTAATACTCTTATATTCTATTTTAGTCATTCAAAAATATTTCTTTAAAATTCACATAGGAGCAAATAGATATACTCAACCAAAACACACATAAAAGATAAAATTCATTTTGTGTCGTCTGTGTATTCCTAAATGAGATATTAAGAGTTTATATTTACCTAGGTTGTTTTTCCTAATGTCTTCAAACTCTTAATACTTCTTCATCATCTTAATATCTTCATTTAGCATCCATTCACTTTGACATCTTCATTATTGGAACTTTAAATCACTGAAACACTTGTTCAAATATTAGTTCCACCAAAACATCAATACTTAATTGTTCATCAAAATCTTGGGATCAACACATTTGAGTTGTTTTCCTTAATTTCTTCAAACTCTTAATTCTTCATCATCTTTGTCATCTTCATTTAGCATTCATTCATAATTTTTCATCGCATCTTTATTACTGGAACTTAATTAACTAAAACACTCAATTAAACCGTTAGTTCCACGAAAACATCAACACATAATTGTTCATCAAAATCTTAGGATCAACAAAAAAGAATAGGTTCACCAAAGCCATAGATTTTATGGTAATGTACTCCATATCCCCATATAATGCAATATTGGGATGACTAGGGCTTCATGCAATAGGAGTCGTGGCATCTATGTTCCACCAATGCATCAAATGTGCAAAATATGGCGCAATAACAATTATATGTGGAGACCAGGTGGCATCCAGGTAGTGATTTGCAATAGCTATGAAGGGGAGAAAAAAGACCTAATAGCAACTAAAGCCAGATCAGAAAGAAGCTCCACCTAATAGCTTAGCTCAGGAGATAGATGACTTCAAAGAGTAGCCTAGTGTTCTCCAACCCGTTGGGCAAGTTCGAGAAATAACCTTCGAGGAAGGAATAAAGAAGCTAATGATAGGCATATCTCTAAGCCAGACCGAGAAAGAAAAAATCAAGAGATTACTAGGAAAAAGCCTAGACATTTTTGCTTGGGCTCCAAAAGATTTGGAGGGGATCAACCCTGATGTGGCGATCCACCGACTTGACATCTCCAAGTCTTACTCACCAGTCAGGCAAAAGAAAAGGATATTCATCCTAGAGAAAAAAAAAAGTTATTGAATCTGAGGTATAGAAGTCATTCGGAATAGGGCACATAAGGGGAGGTAATATACCCGAAATAGTTAGCCAACCCTGTGCTCGTCAAAAGGAATAATGGAAAGTAGAGAATGTGCGTAGACTTCACTGACCACAGCCAAGTATTCCCAAAATACTGTTATCCGATGCCAAGGATAGATCAAATGGTAGATGCAGCGACAGGGTATAAACTGCTAACCATGTTGGATGCCTATTCAGGTTATAACTAAATCCAGATGGACAAGAATGATGAAGAAAAAATGGTGTTCATCACTCCAAGAGGTAAATAATGTTACAAAGTAATGCCTTTTTGTTTAAGAAATGTAGGGGCAACTTATCAGCGACTGGTGAACTGCATGTTCTAAGAAAAAATTGGAACAACCATAGAAGTCTACATAGATGATAAAAGTGCCAAGAAGTAGGATCACCTGACACATCTGGAAGAAGTTTTTGTCATACTACGAAAGTTCAATATGAAGTTGAATCTAAATAAATGCGCATTTGGAGTAATATCAGGTAAGTTCTTAAGTTTCGTGGTAAACCATTCAGGGATCATAGTGGACTTAGGACAAATAGAAGTCGTTCGAAACACAAAAACCCCCACAACCATAAGGGAAGTTCACGTACTGACGGAAAGATCGGCGACTCGAAACAGATTCATCTCCAAATTCAATGATAGATGTTCTCCCTTATTTAAGATCTTAAGAGAGAGTAAAAACTTTCAATAGGATGAGGATAGTAAACGGGTTTTGCAATCCATAAAAGACTACTAGGTCTTAGTCGAAACGCTAGACAAGGTAACCCCAAGAGATGAGCTCTACTTATAATTGGCAGTGACTATAGTTGCTTTCAGTGCTGCGTTGGTAAAAGAATTTCCAGGAGGGCAGAGGCCTATGTTTTACGTAAGTAAATCATTGGTTCTAGCTGAGACTCGCTATACCGAACTGGAAAAATTTCTTTAGCTTTGGTAACTTCATCTCGAAAGTTGAGCCTTTACTTTCAGGCATATGTGATCAACGTGTTGACTTTGTACCCTCTCAAAGCAGTAATACATCGACTAGGGGCTTCAGGATGACTAATAAAATTGGAGATAGAGGTTGGTGAGTTCTTCATTAAGTACAAGCCCAGAACAGTGACAAAGGACAAGCTCTAGCAGACTTCATTGCTGAGCTGACTCCCATAGGAGAAGCGGTGACAGAAGACGGTGAATGCTCTGATCAATCGACTGGACTGTAGAAGTTATGGGTTGACAGTGCTTCGAACGTGAAAGGGTGTGGCGTAGGCATAGTGTTGGAAACAAACGAAGGAGACCAACTCAGATTTTGAACTTCCAAAGACGAGACAGAATAGGAAGCAGAAGTACTTGGACTAATCCTTGCAAAAGGGTTAGGAGCTCATAATTTGGAAGTAATATCGGACTCACAACTGGTAGTAAACTAGATAAACACAGTGTACTAAGTTAATGAAAAAAGATTACACATTTACATAGAGAATGTAAAAGAGCTAACAACAGCACTCCAAAATTGCATATTCAAAGCCCTTCCAAGAACTGAAAATGAGAAAGCCAATGTACTCTCTGTGTTGTCATCATCTTTTGGACTAGACCAGCGGTCTAAAATGGTGGAATTCCTTGAACAACCCACTATAACAGCACCAACCAACCTTTACGCTTGCATAGGCGAACTCGACAGGGAAGAAGACTTGAGAACTCCTTTAGTTTGATACCTAATGGAAGGAACACTACCAGTTGACAAGGAGTCAGCTCTAAAGATCCGGTATAAGGTGTCAAGGAATGCTATGACCGGAGATAAACTATATACGAGGTCTTTTACACAACCATTATTATTCTATTTAGGACAAAAGGAAGTCACTTACGTCCTACAAGAGATTTATGAGGGAGTTTGTGGAAATCATCAAGAAGGGAAAACCTTGGAATACAAGGTGTTGATCCTAAGATTTTGATGAACAGTTAAGTATTGATGTTTTTGGTGGAACTAATGTTTTAATTGAGTGTTTCAATGATTTAAAGTTCCAGTGATAAAGATGTTAAATTAAATGGATGCGAAATGATGAAGTTGAATATATTGAAGATCAAATTAAATAGATGTTAAAGTTGAAGATTTAAGAGTTTGAAAAAATTAAGGCAACCCAGGTAAATTTCAACTCTTAATATCCCATTTAGGAACACACACGGCACAAAATGTTTTTATTATTTATGTGTGTTTTGATAAGATGAATTTATTTGCTCCTATGTCTGTTTGGAAAGAAATATTTATAAATGATTAAAATGGAATTTGAAAAAGTTAGTGGAGCTAATTGAGATAAATTTGTTTTCTCCTATGTGTATTTAAAAAGAAATATTTATAGATGGTTAAAATGGAATTGAGAAAGTTAGTGGAGCTAATTGAGATTCTTCAACCTCTTAATCCTTCATTATCTTTCTCATCAAATCTGCGAGTCGACTGAGCAATCGACCGATGAACTACGATGGCTACTCCCTGAATTGTCCAGTCGACTGGGCAGTCGACTGAGTGCCTTGTTTCAAGATAATGTTTGAATCCGAAATCATATCTAAAGGCAGACGTTTTTGGTTAAGATTTGAGAGAAATTTAAGGGATTTGGTGATATTTAAGATATGGTTCATATATTAATTAAATCCTATTGATTTGGTACATTAAATATTAATGTTTCTCAATTTGGAACTTGAAATAGTTTCTATTCTTATAAATTGAGATTGAGAAATACTTTGAAGATTTAATTGAAAGATTTGAAAGTTGTTTTTAAGTGAAATTGAACCTAAATGAAGTCATTATGATATAAGGGGTCTATAAGAGTATTTTATTATCATGATACTTGTAAACTAGCCGTTAGGAGGCTGATTATATGTGCCTTTATATAGGCCTACAAATTTCATTAGTAATTAAGCAGTAAACAAGAGAGAAATTATTTCATATCATATTGTGAGCTTTTATAAGAGTTATTCATCTGAAATATTGTGAGCTTTTCTGAGAGACGATCTTGAAGATCAACTGCTATTAATTTGTGCTGCTACCGGATCTGAAGTTATATTGTTTTATCTATTCTTTCTGTGAATTCTAGGTGAGATATTTCCAATTATATTCTTGCATTACATTATTTGATTATTATTTGGAAATTGACCTTAGAAATTATTTCTGATTTTCGAAGAAAATATTTTTACAAACAATTTCTTGGATCTGATTACATGCTTCAATTTGCTACCCATATCTTGTTAAAATCAGATATTTTGTATCTCACATTTTTCTATCACTAGTTGGGATATTAATTGATTTATTATTTATCTAGGGTGGTAGAAGCTCCGAGTGAGATTTCCTACTTATCATTTTGTATTGGTGAGTAGTGTGATGGGTTAAATATCGTTGGGGATATTTAATCAAGGGTAGTCGGGTTTTGGTCTCTTCTTATAAAGAAATTGAGGTAGTGATTCTTCCTGGATAAGAATTGCGTTGTGAGTGAATTGTAAAGGTTCCATCCTTATCTGTGAAAATGATACTTGGAGTGTTGTGTGAGGTTTTGATTCTTGATCCGTGGTGATAAAAAGAATTAGGTTAATCTTTAGCTTGTGAAAATATAGGTTATTCTTGAGCCTATAAAAAGTAGAGGTTATTCTTGAGCTTGGAAAAAGGAAATTGTAAAGGTTGATTCTGAGCCTATAAAAGAATCGGTGTGCAGGTTTGGTTTCTACCTTTAAAGGGATATTGAGAATTAGGGGTGTGGATCTCTGTGGGGCTCGGAGGACTAGACTAGCCAAGAGTAACTTGGTGAACCAGGATATATCTTGGTGTGCTGCATTATTACTTTGTTATTTTTGTTGTTTGTGTGTGCACCTAGTTAATTGATTTATTCCGCTATGATATAAAGATAATAATTAATTCAGGTATAAAATTAATTATTTAATTTATTCAAGTTTTATTCTGATAGTATTTTTTAATTACCCAATTCACCCCCCCTCTTGGGTATTCTACTGGGCCAACACAAGGCACTCACAGTCGGTTACTATTAGCCAACAATGCGTAGTGATGCATAGGAATATGTCAAAAAATACGACAAGTGCCAGATGTTCTCAAATGACATCAAAGTTTCAGCCCAAGAGCAAACACCGTTCCTCCGCCCATGGCCTTTTGCTCAGTGGGGAATGAATGTCCTAGGGCCATTCGTTCCAGTACCAGAGAACAAGAAATACTTGCTAGTGGTAATCTATTACTTCACAAAGTGGGTAGAGACTTAAGGATTTCTGGCAGTAGGCGATAACGAAGTAAAAAACTTCTTTTGGAAAAAAGTGATCTGTCGTTTTGGCATTCCGGCGATACTAATATCAGATAATAGAACCCTATTCACTGGAGGCAAGGTTGCATAGATGTATAATGAACTAAAGATTCAGTACCGAACGTCAAGCCCAGCATACCCCCCAAGAAAATGGACAAGCTAACTTAATACATCAGTCCATCAAATAAGCACTCAAGAAATGGTTGGATGATACTAAAGGCATATGGGTGGAAGAACTGTAAGAATATTGTGGTCTTATAGAACAATGCCAAGAACAACCATAGGAGAAACACTATACTCTATGACGTATGGAACTGAAGTTGTAGTTCCAGTAGAAATTGGGTTTCCCTCAAGGCATGATAGCATGGTCAATCTTGTGGAAAATGAATATACTATATGTCAAGAGTTGGACCACCTAAAAGAGAAAGGAGATAAGGCAACATTAAGAATGGTGGCACATAAGTCAAGGGTAGCAAGAATGTTCAACCATGCAGTACGTCCAAGACATTTTACAATAGGAGAACTTGTACTCTGAACAGTAATGCCATACCACACAGAGGCACGCTTGGGAAAACTAGCCCCTAACTGGAAAGGACCCTACCGTGTAACCAAGATAAATAGGTCGGGACCTTATTGGTTAGAAGATTCAGATGGAGTAGCAATCCCAAGGTCATAGAACATCTCACACTTATGAAAGTATTTTATTTAAGGTGTTTTGTCATTTTAAATTTCATGTTTCTATTAAAACTTTGGTGCTCTTTCTTTCCATTCCTTATGAGACATTCATTGAATAAGTAAATAAATAAAGTCTTTTTGAAAAGCTATTGGTTTGCAGTAAATGATTATTTGATCAATTTCTGATGACAAACAACTATCAAAATCTATTCACCAAATAAACACTTAGTGAAAAATCTCCAAATGTAAATTTGCATAACAAGAGCAGATCAGCTCGGTAACGAAACATTTAGTGATAAAAATACTAAGTGTAAAATTATAAGTGAGTTGAACAAATCACCCCACCAGAGAAACGTTTAGTGTAAAAACACTAAAGGTAAACGTATTAAGTGAGCTGAGAAGATCAACTCACCAACGAAAAATTTGGTGATAAAAACATTAAGTGTAAAATAATACGCGAGCTGAATAGATCAGATCACCAGTGAAACATTTAGTGATAAAAACACTAAATGTAAAATGATAAGTGAGCTGGGCAGATCAGCTCACCAAAGAAACTTTTAGTGTAAAAACACTAAAGGTAAAAGAATTAAGTGAACTGAGAAGATCAGCTCACAAACAAAATATTTAGTGATAAAAACACTAACTGTAAAATGATAAGTGAGCTGAACAAATCATGTCACCAAAGAAATATTTAGTAATAAAAACACTAATTGTAAAATGATAGGTGAGCTGAGTAGATCAGCTCACCAATAAAACATTTAGTGATAAAAACACTACTTGTGAAATGATAGGTTAGTTGAACAGATCAGCTCACCAACGAAACATTTATTAATAAAAACAATAAGTGTAAAACAATAAATAAGCTGAGTAGATCAGCTCACTAAGAAATGTTTAGTATAAAAACAATAAAGGTAAAATTATTATATAATCAGAGGAGATCAGCTTACCAACGAAACATTTAGTGATAAAAAAACTAAGTGTAAAATGATAAGTGAGCTAAGTAGATCAGCTCACTAAAGAAACTTTTAGTGTAAAAACACTAAAGGTAAAAGTATTAAGTGAGCTGAGAAGATCAGCTCACCAACAAAACATTTAGTGATAAAAGCACTAAGTGTAAAAATATTTGTGAGCTGAGCAGATCAGCTCACCAAATAAACATATAGTGATAAAAACACTAAGTGTAAATGATAAGTGAGTTAAGCATATCAACTCACCAACGAAACATTTAGTGATAAAAACACTAAGTGTAAAATGATAAGTGAGCTAAGCAGATCAGCTCACCTACAAAATATTTAGTGATAAAAACACTAAGTGTAAAATGATAAGTGAGCTGAGCAAATCAACTCATCAAAGAAACCTTTAATGCAAGAACACTAAAGATAAAAGGTATTAAGCGAGCTGAGGAGATCAGCTCACCAACGAGACATTTAGTGATAAAAACACTAAGCGTAAAATGATAAGTAGATCAGCTCACCAATAAAATATTTGGAAATAAAACACAAAGTATAAAATGATAAGTGCACTTAGCATATCAGCTAACTAAAAACAATTTGTGTAAAAACACTAAAGGTAAAAGTATTTAGTGAGCTGAGGAGATCAGTTCACCAAAGAAACTTCTAGTGTAAGAACACTAAGTGTAAAAATATTAAATGAACTGCGTAGATCAGTTTACGAAAGAAACACTAAGTGAAAAATCACCAAGTATACATTAGCACGACGAGTTGAGCAGATTAACTCAGGAAGAAACACTTCGTGGTAAAAATCACCAAGGAATAGAAGACGCTATAGGCTTCTTTAAGAGTATCGAGATGTGGGTGCTTTGCTGAGAGGGTCTTCGCCATCATCATGAACTCACGGAAGCGTTGGCCCATCTCAATCTCCTTTTTCTTTTCATTTTGAATAACATCAAAGAAGAAAGACGTGGATGGCATCGACATGACTTCTGCAGAAGATGGCCAAGAAAATAAAGAAAGAAAAAGAGAAGGCACTGTGAAATCTCAAACAGAGGAAAATAAAGTATTGGTTGGGTAAAACCTTAATGCATAGTAAAAGTGAATGGTCGAGCATATGTATTAATGACAAATAACTGATGTGAAGTAATGAAAGATGTACGGTAATTATGAAATCATTTTTCCAATATTAATAGGGGCAACTGTTTAAAGAAATCATAATTACAAAAGTATCATCATTGCAAATATAGTAGGCATTAAACATTAAATAGACGAACGTTAAATCGGGGCATCAAACGCTGGTCCCCAACATCTAGTTGGTCAGTAACTTAGAGTCCAACAAGAGTAGAGACTAGATTACTGGGCAGAGCTTAAATTTGGTCAACTGAAGGCTGAGCTGCTAAAGGTAGAATTGGAGCTTGATCCACTGAATGAAGAATTGGATCAACGATAAGCTGCCTAGAGGAACTTGAGACTGAGGTAGCAATAGATACCTTAGCAGCAGACATAGAAGTCTTCGTAAGAGGCATTTCCAAGTCAACAAATGGCACCTCACCCCCTACAGTGGCACCATCCCCCTCTTCCACCTCATCCTCTAGCTCTCTCTCTCTAAAAATGAAAGGTCAAGCTCTAGATGTTCTATCGCCACCAAGCTCTGGAAAAACTTGAAAACCAGCTGGATGCTCTTCTTCAAGGTATCGAACTTCTCCCAAAGCTGAGAAATCTTCTCTATATTCTCACTCGTCATCTACTCCATCTCTGCAGACAACTCTTCCATCACCTTCTACTGATTGGTAGACCTAACCTCCAATGTTGGAGACCTGATCTTTTCTGTGTTCAACTTAGTGGAGATCAGGCTATTCTCATCTTCTGAATGCTGGATGGAATTTTCTTTTGTCTAGATATCAACCTTCAGCGAGTTAACTTTACACCTTGTTGAGTTGAGTTCTTCCCTTAGCGAAGAACTCTCGGCAAGAAACCTGGGGTTCTCACTAATCAGTAGTTAGTTACTCTTCTGCAGAGTCTCTCTGTAAGACCCCAATCGTAGCAGGTACGTCATTTCAGTGGTATGGTAAAGTAATAGTGAAAATTCGGGGTAAAACTAGGACCATTAAAAAATTCAAATAAAAAGTCGAGGGGTCAAATTGAAAATAAAGAAATAGTAAATCCCAATTTTGGGGAGGTAACTTGACATTTAAAATTTAAATGAAACTTTCAGGGGTGAAATTGAAAATCTTAGGAACTTCTAAAAGTTGGAAAGGATTAAAATCAGGGTTTAAAGAAAATTGGGGGGAGGAAAGAGCAATTAAGGGAAAATGTTTTTTTTTATTATTTATACACACCCACACGCCGACGGTCGGACAAAAACGCATGGCCGACAAGGAATCCGAAGCCACTAATTACATGCACCGGTGGTTGTGATCAAAAACCGAATCCCATGATCAAGAAAGAAAAAATGGGAAAGGAAGGAGAAACATGGAAGAGAGAAGGTGGGTATCGGTTCGGGTAGGTGTTCCGGTCGACGTCACGGGTGTTCCGTCTTCGTGAAGGTGGGGCGTGATCAGAGCACGGTCGGTCGCCGGCAAGTCCCAAAACAGAAAACAGAAAACGAAGTTAGGGAGAGGGAGTCGTCGGTGACGTTGTCGTCCGGCGGTAGGTTAGAGAGAGAAAGCTTGCCGGCGACGAAAACGCAAAACGGAAAATTGAAACGCAGCATGGTTAGGTGTTCGGGTTCTTCGTATGAGTGTGTGTCGGTCGTGTGGCGTGTGCATGGCGGTATGGGGTGTCGCCGGAGTTGTCGCCGGAGTTGGTTAGTTGAGAAAAAGGTTCAGCCGGTAGAGAGTTCATCCGGTTGGAGAGGTGGGTGTTCGGTCGGTCCGTCCAGTTCGTCGGCGGAGTGGTAAAACGTGTGTGGATGTATGTGATTGCCGGAGGGGACTTCGTCGACGGTGAGCCGCCGATCGGTGAGTTAGAGAGAGAGAGGGTGCCGTTCGGTGCTGTTCTGAGGTCCGGTGGTGAGCATGACCGTGCGTGGGTTTTGTTCTGAGGTCCCGTGGTGTATGTGTGTGTGTGTCCGGCGGTACAGATGTCCGGCTGGTGGGACGGGGAGGTGTCCGACGGCAAGAACTTGTCGTCGGCAGCGTGACGGGGAAAGGCAGAACAGTAGCGCAAACAGAAACGGGAAAAAAAAAAAAAAAAAAAAAAAAAAAAGAAAGAAGGAAGAAGAAAAAAGGGAAATTACACGAACCACCCCACTGAAAATTCAAAACCCCTCTCGTGGTCTCCAAACGATTCGGAAACAGGTAAAATTTCAATCGACTAATAATTCTCGTTAAATTAAATATTATTTAGCATTACAAATCCCAAATATTGTAACAATTTCCTAACGATTAATTAATTTTAATTACGTGGTACATAGAATAGTAACAATTCGGAATATAAGGCCGGCATTGCATGATTAGGATATTTTAGATAAGATATTAATTTAGACTCTGCCACTATTAGGTTCACAGGCACTGGCGTCCAGATAGAGTGCGGGCAGTGTCAGTTGTGCAAAACGGAGATCGAGGTGAGTGTACTGTCTTCTTGCCTAACTATTTTTCTATGTATATATCTGATAAAATATGTGATTATTTAAACGGTATAAATTTATAGACGATATGGACCAAGCAGGATTTGAGCGAACTGATAAACTGAATTTTCGGGAAATTCCAATGGTTTTCGAAAAGAAGTATACTAAATGATTTTTGTTGGATTTAAAAGATGGTTTTAATAGAAAGAGAGGTGGTTGTGTGAATTGACGATGTTGATTAGACGATAGCATTACGTTGTGATTTGATGATGATGTTATTGGTTAGACGATGGCATAGTATTTATCCGCTTCGGCGGAGTGATGTATATCTGCTTCGGCAGAGTGATGTTAGACGTTTATACTGCGCAGTGATTATCCGCTTCGGCGGAGTGATGGGTGTTCGTAGGAAGGCATATCCTACGGATGGTACGGTACCGTTGCAAACTCCCGATCGTGAGGTTAAAACGATCACTAGGGCTGGCCAGTGTGTGTGTGTGTTGGAGGTGTGTGTTGAGATTGGTGTTTGAGATGTGGTGTGTTACGTATATTGATTGATTTGTCATTATTTATTATGATGATTGGTATGATTTTGTACTAAGATGAATCTGGCTAGAACTTATCTATAGCGCCTATTTTCATTGCTTAAATACCTGTGTTTGATCCATACTAAATTGTGGAAATATTTGGAACGTATTAATATTTTAAAAATGTTTTACTAAGAAGGCAGTACACTCGCAGGTACAATGGCTAGGAGTCGGTCCCCTACTGGCACTAGGTAGAGCTGCGTGATGGAGTCATAGAGGTGTGTTGGAGAGAAGCTGTCCAAGACGAACCTGTTAAAAGGTTCCTAGATGAATACTGTTTAAAAGATATAAATTTGGGAAGGGTGTGTCCCCCATTTAAATGTTTGTATTATTTTGGTGGGACCATAATGTCGTTAATTTGGTAATTTTGAGTATTGGTGATGTCAGAGTTGTAGTCACGCCAGTCTCGGGATGACGGGTTCCGGGACGGGTCGTGACAATTTTGGTATCAGAGCCTAGGTTATAGGTTCTGTAGACTTGTCAGGAGATGTGTCAGCAGAAGGTTATGAGGTAGGAGGACGTGCCAGTCGTCTAGTCAGTAGGGGACATGAGATAGGATGTTAATAGGCGAGCTTGGTATAAGGGTGTTAGGGTTTTATTTCATAAAGTTACGCATTAGCATGGTGCGTGAGGGGTTGTCTTTTTGGCAAGCAACGATACGATCACATGGTGATATTGCTAGGAGAGATGTCTTTCACGGGGTAAGAAGGCTAAGTTAGACAAACTACAAATTACGTCGTTATCAATATATTAGATGATATGGTAGAACACACCTAAGTCGAAAAAGGAATAATATTCAAATGAAGTAAATCGTGTTCTAGACAATCTGAAAGGAAATGGTAATATTATTGGACGACAATTTAAATTGGTAGTACTTTTTACATTGATTAATAGACGAAATGACAGCAAAGTAATAGGAAATGATATATAAGAAGTAGCCGAGGATGGTGGATCTAGGAAGAATAATAGGTGCGTGTAAATATAATCCATTCGAATGAGTAATATAGAGTTGCGGGTGGAATCAATTTGTGATGAATAAACGTATGTATTATTGGGAAAGCATATCCAGTACCTCAGTTAGTTGATAGTAGGTTTGGGAGGTTGGAAAAGTGATACAGAAAGAATATCACAAGTCAGTACGTAGATGTTGTTCAAACAAGCTTTGGCAGTGGATATGGTAATAGCTAGGGATCTTTCCTATGTAGTTACGAGAATGGCCTGGGTGCTTGTAGGCGTGATTGGTATTGGTGATTACTATTAAATAAGTTTCATAATGATAAGGAGGGGAACGTTCGGCACATAAGTTGGTTAAGTATACTGGTGTTAATGAATGTGGGAAATTGAGATTTGAAATTATAATCTTGGGACTTTAAAGGCAATTGCTAAGGAATAGGAAAAAAAAAATTGAGTGAATTAACGATTGATTGCATTTAGTTGAATCTAAATAATTTTTGGGGGTGTGTAATTGTTGGATATTGGGAATTGGAGTAAGTTTGTTAGCAGTTTAGGAAGTCTTAATAGAAAAAGGAAGGCGTCACAATAAATTAGAATATCAACTCATGATTTATGTAGACCTGGCGTGTGTTTCTATAAAGATTCGATATTGGTAATGTGAAAAGTCAGAATCGATAGGTTGTTAAATGGGTTGCAACAAATAGGGTATCAGATTTTTGAGAAGAATATTGAAATTAAAAACTAGAGATTGTGACGCGGTAACAACGGTGATCCGGTCGAAGATAGAAAAGAGCAAGTTGAACATCTCCAAAGTGTGTTACTAAGGCGGTGGCTAGTGTGGTAAATATGACTAGTGCTTTTAAGACATAGCATTTAAGTGATGCCAAAGGGAGTCGAGTCGAAGTGGTAGATTGACGGGATATGGAAAAAGCTGAGAACATATGGCTGGAATTCGAAACGTTTTGGAACTAGTAGGAATCGCATTCGTTCTAACGGCTACTAATGTATGGGTCAAGTTAAGATCCTTGTAAGTCTATTAGGCAATTGGTCGAATGACCACCCTAATTGAGCTTATAAATATAAGTTGATATTGATGAAAAAAACAAAAAAAAAAAAAAAACAGAAGTTAGATGTCCAATTGGAAACGATTAGAGTGGAAGGGAATGAAGATAGTCACGGTGCTGACTATACTAAATAGTTCAGATCAAACGTTAGTGAGTTGATTTCTTATATTAATTTATGGATTAAGTTGAGACCCTTGTAAGTTTAGTAGGCGGCAGGTCGAATAGTAAAGCTGTTCGGTATTAACGTTTACCATAGTATGGACATGTAAGGGTAGGATGTTCAGTTAAAAAGGTTTAGCGATGCAGTGAAAATTGACCGTGGAGCTGATTAGCGTGTCTGGGAGAATGAGGAAATTTGGGAATTTAAAAAAAAAAGTGTAAGGTTGATAAATGTCAATTTACAGGCAATACCTTAAAAGAGGTGCGTGGAATAAGATATGCAATACCCCAGTCATATTAACTATACTGTAATGGCATACGCATGATTAATAGATTGAGAATGAAAATGGGAATAGTTGCTTACTCAAAAAGGAACTAAATCTAAGGTAGAGGCATTGAATAAAATTTATTAAAGACTATAATTGCACCATCCATTAATTTTCAGGAAAGACCAAAGTCGGAGCCAATGTTTTAAGTCGGAAATTGGTAAGTTCGGTTGTGTACATTCGGGTTGTTCACACTAAATTATGTGTTGAGTGACCTTGTGATTATAGTGGGCAGTTGGTCAGATGGCAATGTTATTTGACACTCTGATTTTGGGAAATCGACATTGATCAAATGTGTTGTAGAAGCATAGAGGTCCAGTTAAGAAAGATTAGAGGTAAAATAGGAAATGGTCGTAGAGTTGACGATCGTGTCAGAAATAATGATGAAGTCTTGATGGTTAAAAATAGACTGTGTATTTCTAATGATACTTATTGACGAAGGAACCTTAAAGAAGTACGTTGTCCAATATACACAATGCACCCCGATGATAACCAACTGTATCGAGATTGCTGGAGCATTATGGGTAATTTAGGGGAGAATGCAAAATCGCTGAATTTGGTGTTAGGTGACGTGTAAGTTAGCAAAAATTAAGGTCGAACATTAATATCCAAGGAGGGTCATTGTAGCCTTTACCTATTTCAGAATGGAAAGGTGAGTCTTAATTCGTATGTTAAGTGTGCATTGATGGGATTGTTCGGTTACATGAGGCATTGGTTCAATATAAGTATCGAATGAAGCTAGAATAAAATGCCGATGTGACTTATTCGTTTGATAATTGATAGTTGCTCTTGAATAATTGAATTGTTAATGAGTGAGTGTTACCGCTGTACTATAATTGAAAGATAATTTTATCAAAACAAATTAAGTCACTGTTGTATGAACAGTCCGTAGAAGAATTTGAAATGCAGTATTGAATAGTGATATCTTAAGATGTGAGTTTTATATGTAATAAATACCATCGTATAATCGACATGTTGTAAACATAGAAAGTCGGGTAGCTAATTCCAGATAATATTTCTCTATTGGAAAAACTGTAGTACTAGGAGCGGATACTTATTTTGACGTTCTGGATGAATTTCCATACTCCTTAGGGTGCCAAATTGGAAGTTGGTACCTCGTCTTAATTGTGGAAAAACGGTCAATCGAGAAGTACGATTCAGATAGTAGAAGATATATTGAATAGTTACATTTTGGGGATCTTCGAGTAGCAAGGAGGATTAGGTGGCGCTAATAGAATGTGTTTAAATAATAAATACCTTTTTGATGACCAAGGAAGCATCGTGTAAAATGCTATATGAAAAGAATACAGGACTCCAATCAAATCGACCAAACTGAGATAGAATAACGGAATTAGATGTATTGAACCCTTACTAACTTTGGGCGGAGCCAGCTTGTGGGAGATCACTGAAATTTCATAAAGGTATAATAATTTACAGTCAGTAACTATTGACTTTTGTGATGTATCGAATTGTTGTACTTGAAACATATCTATGTTCTTCAATTCATATATATACATGGATATATGTTTGAAGCATGTTAGGCAGGGCGAAACAAACTTGAAGCACGTGACCATGTCAGGGACTTGATAAAATGTGGAGGCATGAAAGGAAATTTTATAGATTATTTGTTTGAAATATTTGAGTTATAGTTATGTGGGTTGGAGATATTTAGGTATTATGAAAGATATCGATATGAGTATCAGAGAATTGAGGTAGGTATCGGGGTTAATGATAGTTGAGTTATTGGTGTTTATGAGATGGGTGACGATTATAGTTAGGTAAGGTACGGAATGGAAAATATTATTACAAAGGACGACTAGAAAATATCGAATGAAATAGATAAGTGCTGGTTAGGACTGAATGAAGTAGAAATATTTTCAACAAATAGTATTGTTACTGATCTTGATATTATTAGAGTAGCGCAGTGGAAGCAGTTAGGAACATGAGATTCTTCGACACTGGGTGATTTGTGTCAGGTATAACCGACCAAGTACACCTTGTTGGTTGGATTATTATGATATGATGAAAAAGTTGGTGGTTATAAATTTTGAACTATTTGTGATATTAAGACTATTTATAGGAAACAGTTGTTCTAGAATCACATGAGACAAGTATAACTATGTGATGCGACTTCGATATAGTAGTAGCTTGGCGGAAATTAACGAAGTGTAGGAAGGAAGGGAAGTTAGGTCCAAGGTACATCGGACCATATGGAATGTTAGATCAGGTGGGCACGACAGCATATGAACTTATGTTACCGCCAAAATTATCTCGATTACATAACAACCTCAGTAAATCGATATTCTGGAAATATGTGCCATACTCTTCTAACGAATTGATCAGGTGTGCGAAGGAACACGATTATGTTAGTCAAGGTATTATGGCACAATCATGCAGTGGAAGATACGACATAAGAACGAAAAGATGAGATGAGGAACAGATACCCGCATTTAATCGATTAAGGTAATAAAATTTCGGGACGAAATTTCTATTAGGAGGGAAGAGTTGTAAGACCCCAATCGTAGCAGGTACGTCATTTCAGTGGTATGGTAAAGTAATAGTGAAAATTCGGGGTGAAACTAGGACCATTAAAAAATTCAAATAAAAAGTCGAGGGGTCAAATTGAAAATAAAGAAATAGTAAATCCCAATTTTGGGGAGGTAACTTGACATTTAACATTTAAATGAAACTTTCAGGGGTGAAATTGAAAATCTTAGGAACTTCTAAAAGTTGGAAAGGATTAAAATCAGGGTTTAAAGAAAATTGGGGGGAGGAAAGAGCAATTAAGGGAAAATGTTTTTTTTTATTATTTATACACACCCACACGCCGACGGTCGGACAAAAACGCATGGCCGACAAGGAATCCGAAGCCACTAATTACATGCACCGGTGGTTGTGATCAAAAACCGAATCCCATGATCAAGAAAGAAAAAATGGGAAAGGAATGAGAAACATGGAAGAGAGAAGGTGGGTATCGGTTCGGGTAGGTGTTCCGGTCGACGTCACGGGTGTTCTGTCTTCGTGAAGGTGGGGCGTGATCGGAGCACGGTCGGTCGCCGGCGAGTCCCAAAACAGAAAACAGAAAACGAAGTCAGGGAGAGGGAGTCGTCGGTGACGTTGTCGTCCGGCGGTAGGTTAGAGAGAGAAAGCTTGCCGGCGATGAAAACGCAAAACGGAAAATTGAAACGCAGCATGGGTAGGTGTTCGGGTTCTTCGTATGAGTGTGTGTCGGTCGTGTGGCGTGTGCATGGCGGTATGGGGTGTCGCCGGAGTTGTCGCCGGAGTTGGTTAGTTGAGAAAAAGGTTCAGCCAGTAGAGAGTTCATCCGGTTGGAGAGGTGGGTGTTCGGTCGGTCCGTCCAGTTCGTCGGCGGAGTGGTAAAACGTGTGTGGATGTATGTGATTGCCGGAGGGGACTTCGTCGACGGTGAGCCGCCGATCGGTGAGTTAGAGAGAGAGAGAGGGTGCCGTTCGGTGCTGTTCTGAGGTCCGGTGGTGAGCATGACCGTGCGTGGGTTCTGTTCTGAGGTCCCGTGGTGTATGTGTGTGTGTGTCCGGCGGTACAGATGTCCGGCTGGTGGGACGGCGAGGTGTCCGACGGCAAGAACTCGTCGTCGGCAGCGTGACGGGGAAAGGCAGAACAGTAGCGCAAACAGAAACGGGAAAAAAAAAAAAAAAAAAAAAAAAAAAAAAGAAAGAAGGAAGAAGAAAAAAGGGAAATTACACGAACCACCCCACTGAAAATTCAAAACCCCTCTCGTGGTCTCCAAACGATTCGGAAACAGGTAAAATTTCAATCGACTAATAATTCTCGTTAAATTAAATATTATTTAGCATTACAAATCCCAAATATTGTAACAATTTCCTAACGATTAATTAATTTTAATTACGTGGTACATAGAATAGTAACAATTCGGAATATAAGGCCGGCATTGCATGATTAGGATATTTTAGATAAGATATTAATTTAGACTCTGCCACTATTAGGTTCACAGGCACTGACGTCCAGATAGAGTGCGGGCAGTGTCAGTTGTGCAAAACGGAGATCGAGGTGAGTGTACTGTCTTCTTGCCTAACTATTTTTCTATGTATATATCTGATAAAATATGTGATTATTTAAACGGTATAAATTTATAGACGATATGGACCAAGCAGGATTTGAGCGAACTGATAAACTGAATTTTCGGGAAATTCCAATGGTTTTCGAAAAGAAGTATACTAAATGATTTTTGTTGGATTTAAAAGACGGTTTTAATAGAAAGAGAGGTGGTTGTGTGAATTGACGATGTTGATTAGACGATAGCATTACGTTGTGATTTGATGATGATGTTATTGGTTAGACGATGGCATAGTATTTATCCGCTTCGGCGGAGTGATGTTATCCGCTTCGGCGGAGTGATGTATATCTGCTTCGGCAGAGTGATGTTAGACGTTTATACTGCGCAGTGATTATCCGCTTCGGCGGAGTGATGGGTGTTCGTAGGAAGGCATATCCTACGGACGGTACGGTACTGTTGCAAACTCCCGATCGTGAGGTTAAAACGATCACTAGGGCTGGCCAGTGTGTGTGTGTGTTGGAGGTGTGTGTTGAGATTGGTGTTTGAGATGTGGTGTGTTACGTATATTGATTGATTTGTCATTATTTATTATGATGATTGGTATGATTTTGTACTAAGATGAATCTGGCTAGAACTTATCTATAGCGCCTATTTCCATTGCTTAAATACCTGTGTTTGATCCATACTAAATTGTGGAAATATTTGGAACGTATTAATATTTTAAAAATGTTTTACTAAGAAGGCAGTACACTCGCAGGTACAATGGCTAGGAGTCGATCCCCTACTGGCACTAGGTAGAGCTGCGTGATGGAGTCATAGAGGTGTGTTGGAGAGAAGTTGTCCAAGACGAACCTGTTAAAAGGTTCCTAGATGAATACTGTTTAAAAGATATAAATTTGGGAAGGGTGTGTCCCCCATTTAAATGTTTGTATTATTTTGGTGGGAACATAATGTCGTTAATTTGGTAATTTTGAGTATTGGTGATGTCAGAGTTGTAGTCACGCCAGTCTCGGGATGACGGGTTCCGGGACGGGTTGTGACACTCTCATTAAGCATTGGTAATGTTCAGAGCCTCAAATTTCTCCCTAGATGACCTTGTTACTTCCAAGTTAGTCTCAAGAGAAACCTTTTGCTCTTGAAGAATGTGAAGGTCCTCCTCCAGCTGGCTTGACTCTGTCAGATAAAGCATAAGCTAAGTATCCAACTCAGTTATATCATCTAAGCTCCCCTCCAGTGCAGAAGATAAGTGGATGCTCTGCAAAACAGTTTTGGTTTTGATCTAAAATCCATAAACCAATTTTAAACAATTTACACATTGTTGGCCCAGTGGAATACCCAAGATGGAGGGTGAATTGGGTAATTAAAAAATTATCAGAATAATAACTTCAATAAATCAAATAATTAATTTTAATCTTAAATTAATTATTATCTTTATATCACAGCGGAATTATCAAATCAACTAAGTGCACACCAAACAACAATAATAAAATAAATATTGCAGCACACCAGAAATTTATATTGGTTCACCAAGCTACTCCTAGCTAATCCAATCCTCCGAGCCCCATGGAGAGTTGCACCCACTAATACTCAAGATCCCTTTAAAGGTAGGAACCAAACCTTCACAACGATTCTTTTACAAGCTCAAAATCAACCTTTACAAAATCTTTTTCACATGATAAGGAAAAACCTTTACTATTTACAAGTTAAAGAATAACTTAATTCTTTTTAACACAAAGGCAAAAGAATCAAAACCTCACCAACACTCCAAATATCCTTTTACCCAGTAAGGATTGAACCGTTATAAAATTCACATAAATCAATTCTATCCAGGAAGAATTACTACCTCAATCTCATTACAAGAAAAGACTGAAACTGGCTACCCTTTGATTAAATACCCCCAACAGTATTTAATCCATCACACTACGCACCAATACATATTGATAAGAAAATTATCTCACTAAGAACTTCTACCATCTCAGATAAATTAAAACTCGATTAATATCCCAAAACTAGTAATAGAAATATGTGAGATAGTCAAAATCTGTTTTTTAACAAAAGATGGGTAGCACGTAATTTAGCACGTAATCAGATTCAAGAAATTGTTTATAAAATATTTTCTTCAATAAAAATCAGAAATAATTTCTAAAGATCAATTTCCAAAAATTAAACAAGCAATGCAAAATAGAAAGTAATTGGAAAAATCTCACTCGGAATCCACTAAAAAATAATTAGAACGTAGTTACTTCATATTCGATAGCAGCAATGATTAATAGCCAATGATTCTCAAGATTGTCTCTTAGAATAACTCTCACAAAATCTCAGTATGATATCTCTTAGAAAAGCTCAAGTATGATCTCTTGATTTCTTAATCTCTCAGCCACTCTTAATGATATGAAAAACGCAGGTCTATATATATGAGATATAAATCACCTCTCTAATGGCTAGTTCTCATATGTCATGACACTTAAATGCTCTCTTAGACCCATTATATCATTATGACTTCATTTTGGTTTAATTCACTTAATTATTGCTTTTAAATCTCTCAATTAAGTCCCTCAAATATTTCTCAATCTCAATTAAATAGAATAGAAACAATTTTATGTACCAAATTGAGAAACATTAAAACTTAAAGAACCAAATCAATAGGAATTAAATAATAGGTGTAGCATATCTTAAATATCATAAAATCTCTAAAATCTCTCACAAATCCCAACCAAAAACGGCTACTTTTAGATATGAATTCAGAATCCTCAATATCCTGAAACTGTACCATCAATCAACTGACCAGTCGACTGCTCAATTCAGGATGTAGCCAAGCCAAAGATTCTATGCCTATCGGTCGACCTATCTGTCGACTTAGAGATTCATAGAGTTTCATTTCCTTCACCGGTCGACCTACCTGTCGACTTAGAGATACAAAGAGTTTCATTTCTCTTGACCGGTCAACTTACCTGCCAACTTAGAGATTCAGAGAGTTTGCCTGCTTTATCCGGTCGACTTACCAGTCGACTGAGGGATAGAAAGAGTTTTCGTTATACGCTTTGGTCGACTTACCAGTCGACTTAAGGATAATCTCTTTCCTAAACTCGTTTTCAACACATTCGCATTTACGTTTTCGCCCCTTTAACCATTTTCTTTTCTTAATTAGGTTCACTAAATACTTAACTCCAATTTTAATCAATTATAAATATTTATTTTTTAATTACACATAGGAGCAAATAATTTAACTAATTAGGATTCTATTAAAAACACACATATCAAAAAATCGTTTTATGTTTTGTGTTCCCTAAGTTTTCCCTGGGTTCTTCAAATTCTTCAACCTCTTAATCCTTCATCATCTTTATCATCAAATTTTCATCAATTTGAACTAATAAACTAAAACACTTAAACAAACCATTAGTCCCACAAAAACTATCAACATTTAATTGTCCATTAATCTTTCTTTGTTTCTAATTACCATACCAGATTCATCCTTTTTATTTCTAAAAACCCATTTAGTACTAATAACTGGATGAAAATCCGGTCTCGGAACAAGACACCAAACTTTGTTCTGCTCAAATTGAACTAACTCATCTTGTATTGCGAAAATCTAAGATTCATCAATTAACGCCTCATTTATATTTTTAGGCTTAATTTGAGATAAGAAAGCAAGATTAATTATATCCCTAAGAGAAGAACGAGGACTTACACCTTTTTTCGAAATTACCGATGATTTCTTTAATCGAATGTCCTGGTACTATCTCTATAACTCTTGGTAAAGTCGAATATTTTTCCTTAGGTTTCTCCTCTTGTTGGGACACCTCAGGTACATTATCACCTTGGTTTTGATTATTTAAAATACCCACATCGTCATCATCCAAAACCTTTCTCAACAAGAATGGATCAGCTTCCTTAAAAACAACATGCATTGTTTCTTCTACTACTAATGTACATTCATTATAAACTCTATAAGTCTTACTGTTAGGACCATATCCAAGAAAAATTCCATAATCAGATTTAGCATCAAATTTACCAAGATTATCATTGTCATTCAAGATAAGACACTTACATCCAAAAAACTTTAAAATAAGAAATCTTAGGAGTTGTACCATTCCAGATTTCATATAAGGTTTTGTTAAACCCTCTACGAATTGATACTCGATTTACTACATGACGAGCTATACTTATTGCTTCGGGTCAGAAGTAGGTTGGCAAGTGATTTTCACTAAGCATTGTTCTGGTCATCTCTTGAATCGTCTTGTTCTTCCTTTCTACTATACCATTTTGTTGCGGTGATCTTGGTGCAGAGAAGTTATGAGCATAACCATGCTCATCACAATAACTTACCACATCATCATTCTTAAACTCTCTTCCTTTTTCACTACAAATGTTAATAATAAAGCATTGTTTTTCATTTTGAACACATTTACAAAATTTAGCAAGAGTAGAAGCAACCTCACTTTTCTTAGCAAGAAAATATACCCAGGTAAGTCTGGAATAATCATCAACTATAACAAATGCATAAAACTTACCACCAAAACTAGTAACAGAGTTAGGCCCAAACAAATCAAGATGCATTAATTCAAGACATCTAGATGTGGACGTGTACATCTTTTTCTTAAATGATGATCTAACCTACTTGCCTAATTGACATGCTTCACATACTTTATCTTTCACAAATTTCAAATCAGGTAGGCCACGTATAAGACTCTTCTTAGATAAGTTAGAAATTAACTCCATACTACCATGCTCAAGTCTTCTATGCCATAAACAAACATTTTTAGATAAAGCATTCAAACAAGATAAATTTTGAGAATTAAAATCATCAAATGAGCAAGTATAAACATTCTCAAAACGTGATGCAACTAGCAAGATACTACTATCATGATTATTCTTAATAATGCACCTATCATGATCAAATATAACATTATACCTCTTATCACATAGTTGACTAATACTAAACAAATTATGTTTAAGTCAACTAGTGACACATCTTTAATTATAGTAGTATCATTACCGATATTACCTATACCGATAATGTCACACCCTACCCCGGACACCTGTCACCGTGGGGCCGAAGTGACGTCGACTCGACCTTATCTTAAACGTCAAACCCACTAGTAAACGACAAGGTGCATATAAAAATATACGACCACAAATTCTAACCAAATACAACATCCCTAACTGGGGACACACCCGTCCCTGAATTATAATGGCAACAAAAGTATAACAACAATTAAGCCCTTACAAGTTCGCCTCAGACAGCTCCTCTAAAAAATACTTCCATACCACACCATCGCCGGACTCTACCTAGTGCCAGTAAGGGACCGACTCCTAGCTGTTGTACCTGCGAGTGTACTGCCTTCTTAGTACAACATTTTTTTTTTAAAATACTAATACATTCTAAATATTATCACAATTAAATATGGATCAAGCATTAGTATATAAACCCCACATAGCTGGTAAAATCTTCAGTATAGAAGTAGTGAAAATAAAGCAATATAGATAAGTTCCATCCAAATTCATTTAGTATAGAATTATACCAATCACCATAATAAATAATAAATCAAACACACATCTCAAACCACCACAACACACACTGATTAGCCATAGTGATCGTTTTAACCGCACGATCGGGAGTTTGCAACGGTACCGTACCATCCGTAGGATATGCCTTCCTACGAACACCCATCACTCCGCCGAAGTGGATAATCACTACGCAGTATAAACGTCTAACATCACTCTGCCGAAGCAGATAAACATCACTCCGCCGAAACGGATAACATCACTCCGCCGAAGCGGATAACCTCACTCTGCCGAAACAGATAAATACTATGGCATCGTCTAATCAATAACATCGTCAAATCAATACCATCATTCTGCCGAAGTAGATAATCATCACTCTGCCGAAGCAGATAAATACTATAACATCATCAAATCAATAACATTTTTATCAAATCACAAATCAATAACATCGCCTAATCAACATCGTCAAATCTCAAATATCACCCTCTATTTCCAAAACGGATTTTTTAATCCAGAATCATATTTCTCATTTTACTTGAAAAAATGTCTAATTTCACCAAAACTACTTTTCTACCTTTCATTTTTAGAAAACCCGGTATTTTCTACTCTCTTTTAAAAACCACCAAAATTTTGCGAAAAACCCATTTTTAACTTCCTTTCGAAACCAACACAATTCATCGAAAATCCATTTTTCTCAACTCACCCAGAAACCTGCTTGATCCATATCATTCATAAAATCGTCCTGTTTTAAGTCACATATTTCATCATATATATAAAAATAGATTTTTGCAAAAAGACAGTACACTCACCTGATTATCCATTTTTGAATACTTTAACCGCCTATTCTCTACCGGTACTCCAATGCCTGCGAACCTAATAGTGATAGGGACTAAATTAATATTTTTATGTAAAAATAACCTAACCATAAAATGCAGGCCTTAATTTTCGTGATCTTTTATTCCCCGTATTTTATTATGAAATATTACTATTCAACTAATGTTACTTCGTTATGGTTTATTACATCAAATTTATTCATGTGAGCGGTCTCACTATTTCCTATCGCTATTTCTATTTAAACCATTAAATACATATATTAAAGAAGTTCAAAATTCTACCTTTCCCGGATTTCCCGATGGCCGCGAGATTGGATTTTTATTTCTATTGGGGGGGTTTGTGAAATTTTCTCTTCTTTTTCGTTTCTTTTTTCTTTTTCTTTTTTTTTCCTCTTTTCCCGCTTCTTCTTCTCCCTCTTTTGTTCGCTATTCTGCTGCCGCCGACGACGACAAACCTCCGATCACGCCATCTCCATTTACCGCCTCTGTCGGTCCGCCATCCCCAATCAATCACACACAAACCCACCCCCAAACGCCAAACACACGTATTCACCGTCCCTATCGTCTGATTCGCAACACACACACGACACCCACAACACACACACAGACTGTCCGATGACGGTACATACCCACACTCGTCGGAGGAGCACACACACACACAGTCAAGACTGTAGAACAACTACACACACACACCACTGGACCTCAGAACAAGACACACCCACAATCACGCTCACCCCACGAAGTCGACGGCACCCTCTCTCTCTCTACTCTCCACTCCGGCGACGACCACCTATAACAACTATAAACACACAGAAAACACGCCCACACACCCCTGATCACATACCCACAACTAAACACTCACATACACACCCGTAATTCATACTCCCACTCACCGACGACGACACCGTGACGATCGACGATCATCCCCACCGTCTGCGCACATACACATACACCAACAATACTGAAGAATACACACACACATACCCACACACAACAGGCGCGCACACACACGCATGCCCTACTCTCTCTCTCTCTCTCTAAACCATACTCTGGCCAATTCCGGCAATGACGATGATGATCAAACACACACCACCGTCACCTCTGTCGACGAAACTGACTGACCGAATTCACCACATACACCCACACTGCATCACACACACACACGACGAATGTGTGACAACCCCACGCCACCGGACGATCGACGGCCCACCGGCTCTCCCATCGTCGAACGTTCTCTCTCTCTCCTTTCTCTTTCTCCATTTTCGATTTTTCTTTCTCCTTCTCCCGCGTGTGTGCAAGTGTGTATATATATGTGTGAGAGATCGGCCACGTATCCTCTCCGAGCTCCATGTGATTACATGTTGCATTTATATATATGTATATGTACATGTATGTGTTTGAACCGTAGGAAAAAAACATATTAGTGTAATTACACTCATTCCCCCTCTATTTTGTTAAGTTTTGAATTAAACCCAAATTAATATCTAATATTTTAAAAATTATAAATTGACCCCTAAAATATTTAAATCCAATAATAAATTACGCCATCTACACCGTTATTTATTTATTTTTATTTTATTTTATTTTATTTTTATTTTTTTGAAACTTTTTAAAATACTACTTTAAAAATTAGGGTTTTACAACCCTTCCCCCCTAAAAGGAATTTCGTCCCTAAATTTATCAACCAATAGGAATTAATAACTTAATCAAATTATTTATACATTAGACGTGCATCACAAAGTTACATTTGTCACACTTCATTCTAGACTAGTTGGTTTTTTATGTAGGGTCCCATAATCTAACATCACCCTTAATTCGTAACCGACATTTTTTGTCAAATCATTTCCACATTCATTGCAATATTTTCATTTGCAATCTTGGTTGCGGACGGGGTGCACCTTGGTTGGTAATACCCATTCCAAACAACCAGTTTGCGACAATATCTTCATTCACATTTATACCAACAATACTCACAACTAACCTCATAAGAAATAGATGGCTCAAACCCCACGTGAAATGGGTCGAGCGACTAACAATCATTGATTACAGTATTTACATCAGAACTTTCAATAATCCCATAAGCGTTTTATACTTAGTATCATCATCCCATGTTAACTAATAAATCTTCCGCAAGATGTCCTTACGTCAAAACCACATAGATACCACCCAACCACATCAACCCGTTTTAAAATATGTTGAACGGGTCATCTATAAAAATTTCTTTCATGCCTTCACATTTAATCAAGTCCCTAGCAAAGCCGCGTGCTTCAATTATGTTCCAGTCTACCTACTCACGCTTCAACATATGTAAATATGGATCAAAGTACCTAACTACATCCCAACTACAAAATTTGAAGACATCACAAAAGCCATTTGCGATAATTCAAATTATCTTTCCCGCATGAGATCTCAGTGACCCTACATGCCAACTTCGTCTAATAATTAGTAGAAGATCAATACATCTAATTGAGTTCTGTTCTTTTTTTTTTTTTTTTTCCAACTCCGTGTCCTATATAAAAAAAAAAAGTAACCACACCAAGTTGTCTCCAATTCTCGAAAAAATTTCGTTTTCCTATCTCAATTCAGTCTATTTGACTGAAGTCATACATCCTTTTTATACAACGCTTTATTCGGTATCACCTTGATCCCTGAAAAGGTATCTATGAGTTTAAACACATTCTATTAGCGCCACGTGATCCTCATCGCTACCAGAAATTCCCAAATGCAACTCCTCAACATATCCTTTAATATCTGAATCACACCTCTCGATTGACCGTTAATCTACAAATAAAAAGAGTTACGAACTCTCAACTTGACACCCAAAGCAATATGGAAACTCGACTAGAACGTCAAAATAATTATCAAATTTTGGTACTACAGTTTCTACAATAGAGAAATATTACCTAGAATTAGCTACCCAACTTTCTATATTTACAACTTGTCGATTTTACGACGGTATTTATTACATATAAAACTCACATTTTAAGATATCACCATTCAATACTGCATTTCGAATTCATCCGCGGACTGTTCATACAGCAGTGACTTAATTTGCTTTGATAAAAATTATCTTCCAATTACATTACGGTGACAACACTTACTCATTAACAATTCAATTTATCAAAATACAGTCAATCATTTTATCCAAGAGCAACTATCAATTTATCGGATGAATAAGTCACACCGGCATCTTATCCCAACTTCATTCGACACTTATATTGAACCGGTACCTCATGCAACTGAACAATCCCGTCAATGTACACTTAACATACGAATCAAGACTCACCTTTCCATTTTGGAATAGGTAAAGGCTACAATGACCCTCCTGGATATTAATACTCGACCTTAATTTTCGCTGACATACAAGTCACCTAACAACAAATTCTGCGATTTTTCATTTTCCTCCAAACTACCGATAATGCTCCTTCAATCTTGATACAGTTTGATATCACTGGGGTACGTTGTGTATGTTAGAAGACGTATTGCTTTAAGGTCTCTTTCGTCAAATGGGCATCATTAGGAACACACAGTCTATTTTCAATTATCAAGACTTCATCATTATTTCTGACACGATCGTCAGCTCTACGACCATTTCTCACTTTATCTCTAATATTTCTCAACTGGACATCCAACCTCTATGCTTTTACAACACAGTTTATCAATGTCGATTTCCAAAATCAGAGTATCAAACAATGTTGCCATCTAACCAATCGCCCATTACACTCACAAGGTCACTCAATGCATAATTTAGTATGAACAACCTGAATGTACACAACCCAACTTACCAATTTCCGACTTAAAGCATTGGTTCCGACTTTGGTCTTTCCTGAAAAATAATGGATGGTGCAATTGTAGTCTTTAATAAATTTTTATTCAATGCCTCTACCTCAGATTTAGTTCCTTTTTGAGTAAACAACTATTCTTAACTCTGGTGGTTGGTGCATATCCCACAAATCACGTCATACAGGTAAAATCACTGGAACGTCAAAACAACTACAATCACTGCCATTTCCAAAAATTTCGAGCTCCGAGTACACTTTTCGGCCTTTCTCAATATAGCTTCAGCTTCCTTTGGATTCACGCGAATGCTATTTCTCAAGATCACATGTCCCAAATTTACCACTCGATCCTACCAACCTCACATTTACGGCACTTGGCATACCATTGCTTTTCTCGCATCATCAGCAACACAATTTGGAGATGTTCTACAAGCTCTTCTCTACTCTCAACCGGATTACCATTTCCCCCACGTCACAGTCCCTGACCTCCAGCTGGTAATATCCTACTCAAAATCTAACACCCTGATCTTTCGTAGTTGATTAAAGTAACCATCAATTTAATCGATGAGTTACTAACACTGGGTCTACATGGAGAGAAACACCAGGTCTGAGTTAATCGTAAGTTAACAGTCTAATTTTTTGTAACGACCCGGTTTCCCGGAGCCGTCACATAGCTTCTCCTATAATGACTTCCTACACCTAAAACTAACTCACTCGAATTCCCCATACTCAATAAGTTGTAATTACGAACTAAGTGCAATCACTCTTCTACTTCAAATTTACCACCTTTAAAGTTCCAAGGTTAAAATTAAAATTCCAATTCCCCATATTTTATCAACACTATTATATTTAGCCAACTTATTGAGTCGAATGTTCAATTCATTAAACTTATGGAGCCTATTTTACAACGGCTATGATTATTATTCATGCTTACTGACACCCCGACAATTCCTTTCCCTAGCTATTACAATATCCACCGCCTAAACTAGCCCTGACTGGTGCCCAACACCTGCGTAAAATATTTTGATATCCTTTCTTTAACACCTTCCTAATCTCCTGAGCCAACTATCAAATTGACTAAAGTAATAATTATATCTTTTCCCAAAATACAAACTTTGATTCATCCCAGATTGGAAAAGTAACTTCGTTTTGAAACAATCCACCGACAACTCTATATTACTCATACGAGACAAACTATATTTATGCGCACCTACTATCATCACAAGCCCACAATTCTCGGCTACTTTCTATAGATCAATCTCTATTACTTTTGTTATGCTTACTAGTTTCACAAACTGTTGCTCTGTCTGCCCATCAAATTAGAACGTACCATTTTTTTAATTTTTTATTTATTTTTTTTATTTTATTTTTTTTAATATTGTCATAGTTTTCTCACATCCTTATTTTTAACTAATACGAACTCACCCTTTGTTTTCATAATCTAACTTAAATGTGTTCTGCAATACTATCGAGTATTTTAACAACTAACATATTAAGTGCTACTAATAGTTCTCAACATCAAGGAATACGCATATGGTTGTTTCTCAAAGTGCTCCCACAATCGCGATCCACCCATTACCACTACCATCAACATAGCATCCCTTGAATCCATCGTTTGGCAATATCACCATTTTGTTGCATCACTACTCTATAACAGGACAACCAACCATGCATGACGCCAATGCACCAACTAATGAAATGAAATAACTAACACTCACCTATCGACACCCTATCTCATGTCCCCTACTGACTAGACGACTGGCACGTCCTCCTATCTCATGGTTTTCTACTGATACACCCACCGACAAGTCTACAGAACCTATAACCTAGGCTCTGATACCAAAATTGTCACACCCCACCCCGGACACCTGTCACCGTGGGGCCGGCGTTACGTCGACCCGACCTTATCTTAAACGTCAAACCCACTAGTAAATGACAAGGTGCATCCAAAAATATACGACCACAAATTCTGACCATATACAACATCCCTAACTGGGGACACACCCGTCCCTGAATTTTAATGGCAACAAAAGTATAACAACAATGAATCCCTTACAGGTTCGCCTCAGACAGCTCCTCTCAAAAATACTTCCATACCACACCATCGCCAGACTCTACCTAGTGCCAGTAGGGGACCGACTCCTAGCTGTTGTACCTGCGAGTGTACTGCCTTCTTAGTAAAATATTTTTTTTTAAAATAATAATACATTCTAAATATTACCACAATTAAATATGGATCAAGCATCAGTATAGAAGTAGTGAAAATAAAGCGATATAGATAAGTTCCATCCAAATTCATTTAGTATATAATTATACCAGTCACCATAATAAATAATAAATCACCCAATATAAGTAAAACACCACATCTCAAACACACATCTCAAACCACCACAACACACACTGATTAGCCATAGTGATCGTTTTAACCGCACGATCGGGAGTTTACAACGGTACCGTACGTTCCGTAGGATATGCCTTCCTACGAACACCCATCACTCCGCCGAAGTGGATAATCACTGCACAGTATAAACGTCTAACATCACTCTGCCGAAGCAGATAAACATCACTCCGCCGAAACGGATAACATCACTCCGCCGAAGCGGATAACCTCACTCTGCCGAAACAGATAAATACTATGGCATCGTCTAATCAATAACATCGTCAAATCAATACCATTATTCTGTCGAAGAAGATAATCATCACTCTGCCGAAGCAGATAAATACTATAACATCATCAAATCAATAACGTCATCATCAAATCACAAATCAATAACATCGCCTAATCAACATCGTCAAATCTCAAATATCACCCTCTATTTCCAAAACGGATTTTTTAATCCAGAATCATATTTCTCATTTTACTTGGAAAAATGTCTAATTTCACCAAAACTACTTTTCTACCCTTCATTTTTAGAAAACCCGGTATTTTCTACTCTCTTTTAAAAACCACCAAAATTTTGCGAAAAACCCATTTTTAACTTCCTTTCGAAACCAACACAATTCATCGAAAATCCATTTTTCTCAACTCACCCAGAAACCTGCTTGATCCATATCATTCATAAAATCGTCCTGTTTTAAGTCACATATTTCATCATATATATAAAAATAGATTTTTGCAAAAAAACAGTACACTCACCTGATTATCCGTTTTTGAATACTTTAACCGCCTATTCTCTACCGGTACTCCAATGCCTGCGAACCTAATAGTGATAGGGACTAAATTAATATTTTTATGTAAAAATAACCTAACCATAAAATGCAGGCCCTAATTTTCGTGATCTTTTATTCCCCGTATTTTATTATGAAATATTACTATTCAACTAATGTTACTTCGTTACGGTTTATTACATCAAATTTATTCATGTGAGCGGTCTCATTATTTCCTATCGCTATTTCTATTTAAACCATTAAATACATATATTAAAGAAGTTCAAAATTCTACCTTTCCCGGATTTCCCGATGGCCGCGAGATTGGATTTTTATTTCTATTGGGGGGGTTTGTGAAATTTTCTCTTCTTTTTCGTTTTTTTTTTCTTTTTTTTTTTTTTCCTCCTTTCCCGCTTCTTCTTCTCCCTCTTCTGTTCGCTGTTCTGCTGCCACTGACGACGACAAACCTCCTATCATGCCATCTCCATTTACCGCCTCTGTCGGTCCGCCATCCCCAATCAATTACACACAAACCCACCCCCAAACGCCAAACACACGCATTCACCGTCGGTATCGTCTGATTCGCAACACACACACGGCACCCACAACACACACACAGACTGTCCGACGACGGTACATACCCACACTCGTTAGAGGAGCACACACACACACAGTCAAGACTGCAGAACAACTACACAAACACACCACCGGACCTCAGAACAAGACACATCTACAATCACGCTCACCCCGCGAAGTCGACGGCACCCTCTCTCTCTACTCTCCACTCCGACGACGACTACCTATAACAACTATAAACACACAGAAAACACGCCCACACACCCCTGATCACGTACCTACAACTAAACACTCACATACACACCCAGAATTCATACTCCTACTCACCGGCGACGACACCGTGACGATCGTCGATCATCCCCACCGTCTGCACACACACATATACACCAACAATACTGAAGAATGCACACACACATACCCACACACAGCAGGCGCGCACACACACGCATGCCCTGCTCTCTCTCTCTCTCTAAACCATACTCTGGCCAATTCCGGCGACGACGATAATGATCAAACACATACTACCGCCACCTCTGTCGACGAAACTCACTGACCGAATTCATCACATATACCTACACCGCATCACACACACACACGACGAACATGTGACAACCCCACACCACCGAACGATCGACGACCCACCAGCTCTCCCATCGTCGGACATTCTCTCTCTCTCCTTTCTCTTTCTCCGTTTTCAATTTCTCTTCCTTCTTTTCCCACGTGTGTGCATGTGTGTTGATAGGTGTGAAAACCTATCTATTTTTAAATTGGATTTGTTAGTTTTCAAGCATTTTAGTTATATTTAATTGTGTTTTAGTGTGTTTTAGTGTAGAACAGGTGAAACGACGTCGAAGGGCGAGAAACAAGTGAAAACGGTGGAGAAACGGTGAACAAAATGTGCAAAATAGGGTTTTAGTGATTGAAGATCATCGCCTAGGCGGAGGTTCCACCGCTTAGGCGGAAAAAAGGCAGAATATTGGAGTACTAAAGGGCTTAACCATCGCCTAGGTGAGAAAATGACAGATTGTTATGCCAGCATGCACTGCCTAAGCGGAAAAACCACTGCTTAGGCAAAGTTACCGACAGAAGTTAACCGAATTAAGTCCACCGCCTAAGCGGTGAACCGCTTCTTAGGCGGTGACACTCTGTACAGAAATATCTATTTTCAGAAATTTTAAAGATATTTTCCAAATCCCTCCTTTTAACCCCTTTCTCCCCCAAACCTCAAAGAGGGTTAGACGTGAGAGAAGGCTCCGGTTGACATCTTGAGAGCTCTCCTTCCATATTAGTTAGATTAGATTAGTTAGGAGGTAGATTATATTAGTTGTAAAGAGTGTTCTTGGCCAATCCTTGAAGAGCTAGAAGAGGAAGTTTATCAACGGAGAAGAGGAAGCTCGGGAGGACTGTTCTTTGGCGAAAGTGGATCACTCCACTTTGAGAATTGGCTTTTCTTCCCTTGTTTCCATCTTTGTATTTAATGTTTATTGTTGATGATGATGATCTCCTTTTGATTTAATGTTGTATTGGCTAAGAAAATGTTAGTGTAATTTAGAGATTAGTTAGGGAAAGATGTAGTTGTGTAAATACTCGTTTGGTTTAATATACGTTTCTTTAACGGTTGTTGTTTTAAGTCCGATTGTGTTTATCATTTGATGACGATCTTAATATGCTTGTAACGGTATTAGAGTTGGATTTGAGAATCTAGGGTTTGACACTCGGGAGACGTAACCCTGGATTTGGACTAGAGTAAATACATCGTTACAACCTAACAACCCGGGAGCGCGTTAGTTAGTGTGCAATCGATGACGTTGGGTCAAGACTCACGCGGCCTAGAGTCATTAAGACATTGAGGAGGACCTTTTCGTCGACACGAAGTGGCGTATTCTCTCGTCTTACACTCGGAAGAGGTGGCGGAAGAGTTTACAAACCGAGATTATCGAATACCTAAACTCCATTATTGTTAACTAAATAAAATCAAACGTGTATTAAGTGAACGATATCAATCCCTAATTAATCAACCTAGTTAGAATTAACCGACTAATTGTAGTTTAGCTTAGTTTAATTTCAATTCACGTCTTCCGTCGTCAGGATAACACACTACGTCAATTACGGTATTCAATTCAATTATTCACACTTTTCTCTGTGGGAACGATATCTGATCTTCAAAGATCCACTATATTAAAACTTTAGACCTCGTATACTTGCGAGCGTAAGTAGGCGTGCACAAATTTCGCCCCTACCATGTGTACATATATATATGTGTGAGAGATCGGCCACGTATCCTCTCCGTGGTCCATGTGATTACACGTTGCATTTATATATATGTATATGTACATGTGTGTGTGTGAACCGTAGGAAAAAACCATATTAGTGTAATTACACTCATCCCCCCTCTATTTTGTTAAGTTTTGAATTAAACCCAAATTAATATCTAATATTTTAAAAATTATAAATTGACCCCTAAAATATTTAAATCAAATAATAAATTATGCCATCTACACCGTTATTTATTTATTTTTATTTTATTTTATTATTATTAGTTTTTTTTTAAAAACTTTTTAAAATACGACTTTAAAAATCAGGGTCTTACAGATAATTTTACCCTTTGCGTTGTCTCCAAAAGTCACATAACCTCCATCTTTAGATGTCAAAGATGTAAATTTTCATTTGTCTCCCGTCATATGTTGAGAACAACCACTATCCAGGAACTATTTGTCCTTGCTTATTGAAGCTTTTAGAATAACCTGCAAGGAGCACCTCAAATAGTTCCTAAGTTTTACCCAGCCTAAGTTGGTCTGATCTTGTTAGTCGGGACAAATTTAGTTCCTTTTGGAACCCAAACTTGTCTACAATTAGATATTTTTGCAAAACATCTACGAATAGTATGCCCCACAACATTATATTTAAAAAATCTAACAAGATCCTTAGTTTCAGAAAAGAATTTATGAAAATATTTTTGTTTAAGATTTTTCTGAAATCCAATATTGGCTTTATCAAAAACTCTACGTGAACTTCCCAAAAGCATTTTCAAGTTCTTTTCACCACCGGTGAATTTGAGAACAATTGATTGCAAATCCACCAATTTGGATTTCAATTCATTATTTTTAAATTCGTAGTCCACCACTTGCTTGTTTAATGTGTTAATTGTACTTTGAATGGCATTTATTTTAGAAGACTGATTTTTATAATCGTGTGAAAGTTCTTGATAAACATCAAATAATTCATCAAAATCTAAAGGACAAGAACTTGAACATTCAGTTACCTTACCACCAGTGACCATTAATGCAAATATGGACGTACCTTCACTATCTGATTTTTCCGAGCTACTTGAATCAATATCATCCCAAGTAGCCTTCATCAATATCTTCTTACTCTTCTTTGCTTTCTTCTTTTATTTTTCTTTATCCTTCTTCGATTCGGGACAAGCATTTTGAAATTGACCTGTCTTGTGATAGTTGTAATATTCCACTTTAGTCATGTTGAGGTTTCTTCTCCCACAGAATGTGCGCCAAGTCATTCTTCTAAAATTCTTTGTGAGAAGCGCTACATCTTTCTCTTCCTCACTGTCAAGACTTTCATCATAATTGTCATCTTCTTCTTCAATTTTCTGAGCTTTTAGCGTCAAGGATTTCCTCTTGCTATTTCTAGTATCATCCTCATATATTTTAAATACCGATTCAAGAGTCATCAAGTTGCCTATGAGATCATCAATTTCGTATTTGCCAAGATCTTTGGCTTCCTCAATTTCCGTTACCATTGTTAGCCACACATCGTAATTTGTAGCTTAAAGGAAGGCTATCATCCTGTCTTTCCAGAACAAGTAACTTTCACCTGCAAACAAAGGTGGTTGGTGCATAGACTGCCCCTCAGCTAGTGTGCTTATTATGTGCGCTATGTGATCTTTGTTAGCTAAAAATATCGAGCTAAACTAGCTCTGATGCCAATTGTTGGCCTAGTGGAATACCCAAGAAGGGGGGTGAATTGGGTAATTAAAAAATTATCAAAATAATAACTTCAATAAATCAAATAATTAATTTTAATTCTAAATTAATTATTATCTTTATATCACAGCGGAATTTTTAAATCAATTTAGTGCACACCAAACAACAATAATAAAATAAATATTGTAGCACACCAGAAATTGATATCGTTTAACCAAGCTACTCTTAGCTAATCTAGTCCTCCGAGCCCTACGAAGAGTCACACCCACTAATAGTCAAGATCCTTTTAAAGGTAGGAACCAAACCCTCACAACGATTCTTTTAAAGGCTCAAAATCAACCTTTACAAAAACCTTTACACAAGTTAAGGAATAACCTCTACTTTTCACAGATTAAAGAACAACATAATTCTTTTTAACACAAAGGCAAACGTATCAAAACCTCACCAGAAATATTCTTTTACCCGGTAAGGATTGAACCGTTACAAAATTCACAAATAAATTCTATATAGGAAGAATTACTACCTCAATCTCTTTACTGGAAGAGGCTGAAACTGGCTACCATTTGATTACATACCCCCAACAGTATTTTATCTGTCACACTACTCACCAATACAAATTGATAAGCAAATTATCCCACTCATAGCTTCTACCACCCAAAATAAGTTAAAACTCGATTAATTTCTCAAAACTAGTGATAGAAATATATGAGATAGTCAAAATCTGATTTTTAACAAGAGATGGGTAACACATAATTTAGCACGTAATCAGATTCAAGAAATTGTTTATAAAATATTTTCTTCAATAAAAATCAGAAATTAATATCTCAAAACTAGTGATAGAAATATATGAGATAGTCAAAATCTGATTTTTAACAAAAGATGGGTAACACATAATTTAGCACGTAATCAGATTTAAGAAATTGTTTATAAAATATTTTCTTCAATAAAAATCAGAAATAATTTCTAAAGATCAATTTTCAAAAATTAAACAAGCAATGTAAAATAGAAAGTAATTGGAAAAATCTCACCCGAAATCCACTGAAAAATAATTAGAACGTAGTTACTTTAGATTTGGTAGCAACAATGATTAATAGCCAATGATTCTCAAGATTGTTTCTTAGAATAGCTCTCACCAAATCACAGTATGATATCTCTTAGAAAAGCTCAAATATGATCTCTTGATTTTTTAATCTCTCTTAGCTACTCTTAATGATATGAAAAACGCAGGTCAATATATATGAGATATAAATCACCTCTCTAACGGCTAGTTCCTATATGTCATGACACTTAAATGCTCTCTTAGACCCCTTATATCATTATGACTTCATTTTGGTTCAATTCACTTAATTATAACTTTTAAATCTCTCAATTAAGTCCCCCAAATATTTCTCAATCTCAATTAAATAGAATAGAAATAATTTTATATGCCAAATTGAGAAACATTAAAACTTAATGAACCAAATCAATAGGAATTAAATAATAGGTGTAGCATATCTTAAATATCATAAAATCCCTAAAATCTCTCACAAATCCCAACAAAAAATGGCGACTTTTATATATGAATTTGGAATCCTCAATATCCTGAAACTGCGCCATCAGTCGACCGACCAGTTAACTGCTCGATTCAGGATATAGCCAAGCCAAAGATTCTATGCCCATCGGTCGACCTATCTGTCGACTTAGAGATTCAGAGAGTTCTATTTCCTTCATCGGTCGACCTACCTGTCGACTTAGAGATACAGAGAGTTCTATTTCTCTTGACCAATTAACTTACCTGTTGACTTAAAGATTCAAAGAGTTTGCCTGCTTGTCTGGTCGACTTACCAGTCGACTGAGAGATACAGAGAGTTTGTCTTTTACACTTCGATCGACTTACTAGTCAGGTTAAGGATACTGAATCTCTTTTCTAAAATCATTTTTAACACATTCTCATTTACTTTTTTGCCCCTTTAACTATTTTCTTTTCTTAATTAGCTCCACTAAATACTTAACTCCAATTTTAATCAATTATAAGTATTTTTTTTAATTACACATAGGAGCAAATAATTTAACAAATTAGGATCCTATTAAAAATACACATATCAAAAAATCTTTTTGTGTCGTGTATGATCCTAATTGGGATATTAAGAGTTGAAATTTAAACCTTAGTTGTTTTCTCTAGGTTCTTCAAATTCTTCAACCTCTTAATCATTCATTATATTTATCATCAAATCTTCATCAATTGGAACTAATAAACTAAAACACTTAAAAAACCATTAGTCCCACAAAAAATATCAACATTTAATTGTCCATCAAAATCTTAGGATCAACACACATGCTAAAGAGTATAAGATTACCTGAAGAGTGCGCAAATGAGAGTTTGGAAGAGCTTTGCACGACGGCAACTCCCAATCTTGGCCCGACTCCTATCCCAAGATTGCTCAAACAAAGTCCAGATGACATTATTGAAAATCTCTTAGTGAGTTGGGATTGAAGTGCTTGCCTCTTTAAACAGATAACACATTTGCTCATGAGATATACCACAACTGCTCGAAGAAGCAGACGTACCCTAACTAGATGTTGTGAAAGTAGGAGGAGGTGGAAGAATGTTGGTTGTATAAAACTCTGGGGCATGAATTATGGGATCCTAGTTGCACGGGTAATGAGCTCCAACCCCTGAATTTCAGTGGGAACTGGAACTTGCATTTTGGGAACGGTATAGAAATTACCCCATGACGTTGCCTGCTTAGGTATTGAGAGTCATCAGAGTTTGACAATATAGAAAAGATGAGTTGAGCTTCTAGATATCGAGGAGCTACTAGACGAGCTGCAGCTGGTTAAGGAGCTGGTTACCCAGATAGCCGAGAGATCTTCTTGGGTGTTCTCTTTCTTTTTCCCGAAGCCAAATTATGCATATATCTGACTTTTGATGTGTCCATATTTGGAAGATAAAATGCTTCAGTACGACTGGAAGGCTTCTCAGCAGAGAAAAACTCCCAATTACCCTTGAAGAAGAGTTATTACCTCGGCCAACCTTCTTTCACCGCAGTAGGAAGGTCGATAAGAAAAAAGTACTTCTTGATGGCTGAATAATGGTATCTCCTAGTATTTTGAAGAAATTTGAAGGAACAGACACTCCTAATCATTCTTATAGTAAGGAGAACGTTATTCACCTAAGAAATAGCTAAGGCTCCCATGATCTCGTGGAATCTGTTAGGTTCTAATTAGGCTGGAGTGATCTCTAATTAACGAAAGAGTTTACGAATAAAAGGGGTAAGGGAAAATATAAGTCCATATTCTAACATACACACAAAGAGGCATATTTCATCCTCCTTAGCGCTATAAGGACGTTGGTTCCCAAATGGAACCCTAATTAAAATTGACGAAGGGATATTGTATTTTTCTCAGAATAACTCAAGAAATTCCTCCATAAAGGTACTAGCACCATGATTTTCCCAGTTAACTAGGGAATCGGTGGATGGACAAGCTTTAGGAGACGTCGTCTACTCTGAAAAAGGAGTTGATGACGAACCAACCTCAGCTGGACTGTTTGATGGACTCAACGTCATAATTCAAGATAAAATAACAAAAATTAAAAATAGAGCACAAACAATTACACAATCAGGAAATTTGATGAAGTCAAGAACTTACGTGAATTGTAAGGTGATCTTTCGTCTCATTTCTTTAAATCGTCACGAAAGTCAGGAAGATAAATGATATGGGAAATATTTCCTCCCACGATTAATAGAGGCTTAAAATCCTTGATGGGTCAAATCAAGTTAATAATCCGACCCAAAACAAATTACTCGATGATCACTCTAGGCAGAACACACTAACCCACCGGGAATGAGGTCAGCTCATAAAAAGCAACTTGACACATGAATAGAAGAAGGCTCGATAGAGAGACCTAATTGGGAATAAGTAAAGCCTGCAGTGGAAGGACAATTGAAGATAAGCCCAAAAATCCCATGATCCCACGCATGAAGAGAATCGCAACAGACTTACCGTTTATGGTAAGATCACTAGTAAATCTTATGCAAATACGAGAGGATCATGGAGGGGGAGACTTCACTAACAAAATGGTTAATAAGTCCATTTATAGGGAATGTATCAACATGTTATTTTTACCCTCAAGTATTTCATCTCTCACTCAAAAACAAACTAACTTATTCTTACGCCGGAGCTTCTTTGGCCAATACCAAACCGATGTCCCTTAGAGGTTGTAAAGGTCTTTGGCACGTGGTATATATTTTGCACATGCTAAGGATTTTTGACAACATCAAAAAGCACTACTTGAAATAAGTCCTATAAAAAATTTCCTTACAAAAAATAGGGAACATTTTTGGAGCTCATGTTTTTATGATCATTATCTCTCAATTCCATCAAATCAAAAGAATAAAGAGTAAATGAAAATTTTGTATTAAGAAATAAACAAAAAGTAAAGAAAAAGGCAAAAGGAACAGCATGTAAAGAGAAGCCCACTTAGAGAAAACTAAAACGCCTCGCCTACATGTTTCATCATCTTCACAACCTCCAGAACCTGAAGTATAATCGTAAATCCAACATAATAATTACTAATTAGATCAACCTACTTTAACAAATTAGAATATGAATATCTACACAATCCCCTATAGAATTAGAACAAATCAAAATATGTATGTTTACTTGAACAAATCAAAATTTGGACAAATTAATATACCTTCAATTAAATACTATTGAATCAAATGTTTTAAAAGACAATTAAGTGTTAATATTTTTATGGGACTAATGTTTTTACTAAGTGTGTTGATCCTAAGATTTTGATGAACAATTAAGTGTTGATGTTTTGGTAGAACTAATGGTTTGTTAAGTATTTCAGTTAATTAAGTTCTAGTGATGAAGATACGTTGACAAATTATGAATGGATGCAAATGATGATGTCAAAGATGATGAAGAATTAAGAGTTTGAAGAAATTAGGGAAAATAACTCAGGTGAATTTCAACTCTTAATATACAAATTAGGAACACACACGACACAAAAAGTTTTTATTATTTATGTGTATTTTGATAAGATGAAATTATTTGTTCCTATGTGTATTTAAAAATGAATATTTATAATTGACTAAAATGGAATTTAAGAAATTAGTGGAGCTCATTTAGAAAATAAAATGGTTAAAGGGGCAAAAACATAAAAGAGAATGAGTTAAAAACGAGTTCAGAAAAGAGATCCATCATATATAAGTCAACTAGTGAGTCGACCGGAAGCAGCATGAATTCTCTGTATCTTTGAGTCAATAGGTAGGTCGACCGGCCAAGAGAAGATGAACTCTCTGTATCTCGAAGTCGACAAGTAGGTCGACCGGTGAAGGTAAATCAAACTCTTTGAATTTCCAAGTCGACAGATAGGTCGACCGATGAACGCAAAAACTTTGATCCTGAATCTAGCAGTCGACTGAGGGTGCTGTTTCAGGATTTTGTTCATTCTGAAATCATATCTAAAAGTAGCCATTTTTTGTTGGTATTTGAGAGAGATTTAAGGGATTTATTGATATTTAAGATATGCTTCATCTATTATTTAAATCATATTAAGTTGGTTCATTAAGTTTTAATATTTCTCAATTTGGTACATGAAATTATTTTTATTCTATTCTAATTGAGATTGAGAAATATTTGGGGGACCTAATTAGAAGTTTTAAAAGCTATAATTAATTGAATTGAACCAAAATGAAGTCATAACGATATAAGGGGTCTAAGAGAGCATTTAAGTGTCATGATACATGGGAACTAGCCGTTAGAGAGCTGATTTATTTCTCATATATATAAACCTACAAATTTTATATATCATTAAGAAGTGGAACATTAATCAAGAGAAGTGAGCTTAAATAGATAAGATCATATTGTACTGTTCTAAGAGTTATCTTTCTGAGATTTTGTGAGAGCTATTCTAAGAGACGATCTTGAGAATCATTGATAGTAATCTTTACTGCTACCAAATCTGAAGTATCATCGCTCTATTTATTTTTTCTATGGATTCCGAGTGAGATCTTTCCAATTACTTTCCATTTGTGCATTGCTTGTTTAATTGTTGAAAATTGATCTTTAGAAGTTGTTTCTGATTTTTATTTAAGAAATTATTTTATAAACATTTTCTTGAATCTGATTGCATGCTCAATTATTTGCTACCCATATTTTGCTTAAAATCAGATTTTCGATCTCACACTTTTCTATCACTAGATTCGAGATATTAATCGAGTTATAATTTATCTGGGGTGGTAGAAACTATGAGTGAGATAATCTGCTTATCAATTTGTATTGGTGAGTAGTGTGATAAATTAAATACTATTGGGGGTATTTAATCAAAGGGTAACCAGTTTTCGGTCTCTTCCTGTAAAGAGATTGAGGTACTAATGCTTCTTGGATAGAATTGTGTTTGAGTGAATTTTGTAGCGGTTCAATCCTTACTGAGTAAAAGGATATTTGGAGTGTTGGTAAGGTTTTGATTCTTGAGCCTAAGGTATAAAAAGAAATAGGTTGTGATTCTCCCTGTAATAGAATTAGGTTATTCTTGTGCCTGTAAAAAATAGAGGTTATTCCTAAGCCTGTGAAAAGGAATTTGTAAAGGTTAATTCTAAACCTGAGAAAAGAATCATTGTGAGGGTTTGGTTCCTACCTGTAAAGGAATCTTGAGTTTAGTGGGTGCGAATCTCTGTGGGGCTCGGAGGACTGGATTAGCCAAGAGTAACTTGGTGAACCAGGGTATATCGGTGTTTATTAGCATTGCTTATTTCCTTGATTTTATCTTTTGTTGTTTGGGTGTGCACCTAGAGCTTATTACACTTATCCGCTGCTATAAAGATAATAATTAATTTTAGGATAAAATTAATTGTTTGATTTTTGAAGTGTTATTATTTCTCTGATAATTTTTTAATTACCCAATTCACCCTCCACCCTCTTGGGTATTCCACTGGGCCAACAAAGTGGTTTTAGATTTACAGTTCCATATAATTAAGAAAATGAATCGTAGAAGAAGAATCGTCAAGGAAAATGTAATGGGTGCAAAATGAAAATGATGAAAACATGAAGAGTTTTGAAGACATTTACAACTAGGTGAAAACAACGTTTTACTTATATACTATTAATGCAACCCAAATTAGGATCACGTACGACATTTTAAAATGAATTAATCTTATGTGTGTTGTGATTAATTTAAGAGTTTAAAATGTGTTCTTCAATGTGCTGAATATGTGAAATTGTTTTGTTTAAGGATCTAATTGAAAAATTAGTTTTAAGGCTTAAAATGATAATTTTTTGTGTAAATTCAATCAACCAGTAAAGAGATCGGTTGAGTAACCAAAACAGTGTGTTTTGGAAATCAAATAGGTGACCTACTTATCCATTTGGTCAACCAGCATGATGGGTCGGTTAACTGATGCAAATAGTAGCTCAAATAGGATGGTGGATGGACCTTCTGGTCCAATTGTTCAACCGACAATACCTTCACAACTATCAACAAAGTGACCGTTGTGAGGAGTCGGTCAACCGACAGCGAAGGGCCGGTCAACTGACGTGGTCAATTAAAATCATTGATTGATGTTGTTCTAGTCAATATTATCCGTGTTTTATGATTCCAATGTATGTTTTTAAGGGGATTTGAATTATTTTTGTTAACTACTATGAGATATATGATCCCTAATTATTTGGTCCATGTATTTTAATATTATTTTGATTAAAGTGGTTTAATTCTTTCTAGTTTAATGGATTTCGATTTAAAAATGTTTTCAAGACCAAAATGATATTTTTCAAGAATATTTCTAAATAAAAAAGATCTATTTTGAGCATATTTAATATATATGGGATCTTGGGACGTCATTTTTAATAATGACATTTGAAAACTAGTTGTTAGAGGTCTAGTTCTAGGTCTATTTATAGAGACCTGTGGGATTTGAAATAGATACATCAAGAACAATCAGATTTGTGCTTTCTAAGAGAGTTTTTGTCTCTAAAAATTATAAGTGAGATTATTCATTGAGTTCTTGATCTAAAGTGCTCATTGTTTGCGTCACCGGTTTGCGTTTCTTATTGCGAAATTGTTCTTGGTTTCGGTAAATCCCAATTAGATCCTTCTAAGCTTTATTTTCTACTTTCTTAGATTATTATTAATTTACTTTTTTGCTAAGGTGTTTTAGAAAAATCATTTTCGAACTTAATTCACGAATAATATTTTAAACGATTTTTTTACTGATTATTTGATTACGTGCTACTTGTGTACCACTTGTTAATTTTTCTAATCATATTTATTTGTCTCACAATGTACCTATTACAAAGTTATTATTCGGGACATTAATCGAGTATATTTGTATTGAGGTGGTAAAAACCCCATGTGAAAATATACTTACTATTTTTTGTCTTTGCAAGTTTGAGCAGATTAGACACGTTTGGGTCGATGTTAGTCAGGAAAATTATGGTTTCGATCTTTTTCCTGTGCAAAAAATTAGGGTTTGATCTTTATCCTGCAAAAATGTTAGGTTACTCTTTTCCCTTGAAAAGATTAGATTTTAATTCTCCTGTAATTGAATTAAAGTGTGATTGTAAAGGTTCGTGCTAAACTTGTGTAAAGACATACACAAATATTTTGAAACTACTGAATTTTTAAATGTTCTATCTGAAATTGGTAAATTGCTTGAAAAGTAGATTCTTTTGAGGAAGAAAATGCAGTTTTCAAAAAAATTATTTCAAATTTTCAACATATTGATTTTAAAAAGAAAAATCTTTAAACTTTAAATGAATATTTAAACATTGAGTTGGATAATGCAAGATATGAACTTGATAGAGCTCATTCAAAAATTCACTCAGTTGAAAATTATTGTCGAATTCTGAAAAATGATCTTGAATTTATGCACAAAAAGTATTTTGGTCTTTAGGTGAATGTTAGTTCTTTGGAACGGTCAATTGAAAAGACTCAAAAGGAGCTTAATAAGTGTAGACACGGCATTTTGACCGTCCCACAAAAATATTTTTATTCTTTTTTTTTGTTTTGTTTTATTTTCAAAAAAAGAAAATAGAAAATGAAGAAGAAAAAAAAAGGAAAAATCGAAATAAAGAAAAGGGGTGAAAATTAGAAAAAAAAAGGGGGGGGGAGTAAACAAAAATAAAGAGAGAGAGAGCGATTAAAGGAATGAGAGAGGAAGAGAAAATTAAGAGAGAGAGAGAGAGAGAGAGAATAAAAGGGGCATGGGGCCATTAATTCAGTCGAGAGAGAGACCATTGGTGGGAGAGAGAAGAGAAATGGAGGAAAGAGAGAGACCATTGGAGAGAGAGAAGAGAAAGGGAGGAAAGAGAGAGACTATTGGAGGGAGAGAGAATAGAGAGGGAAGAAATAGAGGGAAATAAGAGAAGAGAGATAGAGAGAGAGGAGGAAGAGGAGTGTGCCCCCACTTTTAGGCTAAGATAGAGAGAACCAAGAGGAATATATATATATATATATAGAGAGAGAGAGAGAGAAAAAAAAAAGGGTGGGGCCTCCTATTCAATTAATAGAGAGAAAAAGAGAGTGAGAAATGAAAGAGATCAAGAGAGTGAGAGAGAGAGAGAGGAAGTGTGAAAATAGAGCCCACCACACATGGTCAAATAGTTAAAATGGGGCAGCGAACACGTGGCAACCTCTTAGGTTGTCACGCGTCCGCTTCAATATGAAAATATCTATCCTAACGGCTTTTTATGTTTTGTGATCGAATTATGGTTAGGATTTGGCGGCCAAAGCTAGTTGTTTTTTAGGATTTTTCATTCCACATTTTTCCAAATAAATAAGAACCCCCCCCCCCCCCCCCCTCCCTCCCCCCCACCGTTGAAGCACTCCAAAAAATTCAGAGAGAACCCTCCTAGAGATCGAATCGCAACGAAAGTCCGTTTAGGAAGCAATCTTTGAGAGAATAAAAACTGTACGTTGGGGACCCTTACTAGGGCAGGTATATTTCTTATCCCTTCATTCTTTTAACTGCTTTTTTTTTTTTTTCACAATTTAAATTCCTGCAAGTTTAGTTTCCAATAGAATCATCCGATGATTCGATAAACACGCTAGAACGAGATTTTCCTTTTAGGCTTAGCATTCGAGCGTAAGATGAGGATATTTTATTATTATTATTATTATTATTATTATTATTATTATTATTATTATTATTATTATTATTATATTTTACTAGTTTATTTATTTTTTATTTAAGTTGTTGCCATACCTAAATTTTTTAAAATAAAATAAAATAATAATAAATTGTTTTGTAAAAATTAATTATCACAATTCTTAGGGTGAATTAAATGATGCGATATATTGAAGGAAAGATTTCTTTACCGATGATTTGATTTCCCAAACAAAATAAAATTTAGAAATAATCGGTTTGGTAAATTGTTTTCTTCGGTAAGTCACTTCGTTGGATTTTACTTCAGTTTTGGTGAAATTAATTTTAACAAAACACATTTTTCGTGATATTTCCTTGATTCTTATTATCATAGAATTTAAGGGAATGTCAAATTGGAATTTCTTTAAATTAATTGGGCAAATTAAGAAAGGAGGTATTTTTGTGACATTACATTTATTGAAATAATATAATATTTCATGTTGTTTCACATGTTGACTTTTGCATCACTTAGAAAATATTTAGATTGATTTGTCAATTTAATTTAAATAATTTCATCATAAACATACATAAAACTACTCCTCGAGGACTATCCTTATCGAATCCTTAATATTCGATAAGAGGTCATACCGGGAGAACATTCCAAAAAAAATACTAAAACTTTGTATTACCTTATTTTTTAAAATACCAAAAATATTTTCGAAGAATGAAAGGATTTCAAAATAGAATAAAACATTCGAACTTAAATTAATTAGATTTAATTGAACATAAGGTATCATTTTCAGACAGGCATCTTGGGGTGCCTAACACCTTCCCCGAGCGTAATCGACCCCAACCTATTTAAATCTTTAGTTTGACCGTGTTTTAGAGTCATTTTTTTAATTAGGCCTTTTAAATTGTTTTCTAAAAATTCGGTGACTTGGCACACCATTTAAATCCAACGTTAGGTGGCGACTCCTTGTTTTAAAATGGCCTAAGTACTTTTTTGAGAAAATCGACATTTTAAGAGCCCTTTCTCATTTATGCTATTAATATTTCATATTTATTTTCCTTTCAAAAAATCAGGGTGCATCAGCTGACGATTCCACTGGGGATAGTTAGACGGTTAAGCTTAATATCTCTAAATAAGTCCAACTAATCCAAGTTCAAATATTATATTCTATTTTGTTATCTTTTCTTTCAATTTTGTAAATAGGTTGTGATGTAATGGATCGATGATATCTTACGGAGTCTTAAAAACCAAATAAGTTCAAAGTTTCTAGTACCGATGAAATTAAGTAACAAAAGAATTTCTATGAATATTATTTGTTTGATCGGTTATCATCGAAATTGAAAATTTCAAACTCCAATGGTTTTAAGGCTACCTAATATCCTTGTGGACTTATAAATGGGATTTGTTTTAAGGGAAGATAGGACAAGACAGGAAAATTAGTCCCAAAAAAGTAATTCTAGTTCCACCATCCAAAATCCAATCTTCACTTACAGTCGGTCTCAGAATCATTCCAAGATGGTATCGGAAGGCAATCATGAATCTCCCCGCGTGGCCAAGATTGCTCGAATGGAAGAAACTATCATTATGCTAATGGAAAAGATCAATGAACTAAGCCAGCGACCTCAAGGGATGCTTGTTCCCTCGTGCAGTAGAACTCCCATAACTAAATCGTCGAATAAAAATCTTCTAAGTTCCGAGACAAAGAATTCATTATCGAATCCAAACCAAGTTGGCTAGAACTTCTTGGTGTCAGTCTACTATAGACCTTAGATGGGCCCTCACCCCTTCGCCTATAGAGCTCCGGTATATCCCCGTCAGGGGCATATCTATCAGGCCTCACTCGAATGCCTAACCCCCTCTACACTGCAGATCCTCATCTACCTAGAGAGAGTCGTTACTTCACCCAACGATCTGAATGTCAATCAACCAGCCTTGGTCATTGAAACCAAAACCAGAGAAGAATATAATGGATCCCCTCAAGCCTGGGTTCTAAAAATAGAAAAAATGGTAGAAGAACTGAAAAATAAGGAGTCATCCAGAAAAGAAGCGTACAAGAAGCTGTTAAAACCACCTCGGGTGGAGTACCCGAAAAACTTCGTAGTTCCAGAGTTCATGAAGTATGACGATACAGAACTCTCAGAATGGCATGTCAGCATCTACAAGGAGGAGTTGGGAGTTCATGCTTGGAACAAAGACGTTTTCCTAAAGATGTTCAGGAGATTGTTGAAATGACCAACTCTAAGCTGGTACATGACCCTAGACCTATTGTAGATTAAAATGTTGGAGTATCTGGTAGAGGCCTTATATTAGTAGTTTGTGTACAATAAAGATGTCGTGTCGGACCACAATACTCTCTACCAGATATTGAAAAAGAAGGATGAAAGCTTCCGGAGGTAAACTGACCGCTGCAGGGAGCATGTTGCCAAAGTTTCCGCTAGGCTAAGAGAGGAGGCTCTGTTAGAGATATTCAAGTTAATTCAAGCGCTTCCATTCTATCGAGATCTCTCAAGTATAACAGTGGTTTTCTTCGACGATGCGATCAAGCAAGCCAAGATGACGAAGAAATGAATAAGGAGCGAAAAGATTGAAGGGGCCCCGCCCAATCAGATAAAAAGGTCAGCTCTGCCAAAGAAAAAAGAAGATGAGGTAGTTGTCATCGTTTCTCCCCAAGAAACCCTTCACCAAAACAACCCCCAAGCCTCTTATCCCCAAAATTACCCGAACCAAAATAACCAATATCGTAACTACCTCTCTTAAAATTTCCAAAACCAATATTACCCCCATAACCAGCCATATTCCCAATGTCGTCCTTACTACTACCAGAACGTACCTCTCCCTTACAAAAACCACACTCCCCAATACTATCATCAAGCCTGCCAAACACCCACTTTCCATACGCCCTCTTATCAGCCAAACAAAAACTCCCTACCTCAAATTCTTAACCACACGCTAAAGATAAGAACCCAATACTACCCAGGCTATCCACCTCGCGATATTGGGAAAACTTTCGAAACAATGAAAAAGAACCACTAGACCATTCGGACTCAATCACTAAGCTTTACTAAAACTGTTTTATAGGGCATGCTAACGCCTCTTCCATCCTACGAGCCTAAGTTAAGGAGTAAAGCGACTACTTCAAATAATGCCTATGAGTACCATTCTAGAATTAGGAGTGTGGATCCTAAGATTTTAATGAACAATTAAATATTAATATTTTTGGTGGAACTAACGATTTTATTGAGTGTTTCAGTACTAAAGTTTCATTGATGATTTATCATGAAAAATTGAGCAAAGAGAGTTATGGATGCTAAAGAGACTGACAAAGACAATGGGCATTAAGAGACTGAAGATTTTGAAGAATTTAGAGAAAAACAACTCAATTCAGTTTTTACTCTTAATTTATCCTGATCAATATCATACACGATACAAAAAAAAATTAAATTTATGTGTGTTTTGATAAAATCTTAGTTAGTAAAATTATCTGCTCCTATGTGTAATTGAAAGAGAAATATTGATAATTGATTAAAATTGAATTTAAGTATTAGCAGAGCTAACAGAGAAAAGAAATCGATTAAAGGGGCGAAAACATTGATGAGAATTCAAAACGAATTAAGGAGAAGATTTTAGCATTGGTAAGTCGATAGGTAAGTAGACCGATGCATAGAATATGAAGTCTCTAAATCTCTAGATCGATAGATAGGTTGACTTATGAAACTCTCTGTATCATCTAGTCGACAGGTGGTGGATGGGCGGTCGATCGATAGGCGAAGGAATTTTGGCTAGGCTAGTATCCTGAATCAAGCGATCGACTTATGGGCGTTGGTCGGTCGACTGATGAGTTTGTTTCAGGTTTAGAGGATTTCGAGGATTCTGATCAAATAGTAGTCATTACTAGTTGTTTATGGTTGATATATGAGAGAGAAAATTTAGGGATATGATAGTATTAAAGATATGTCATTGATATTTTGTCATCCCTATAGATATAGTTCATATATTTTGGTTATTTCTCAAATTGGTTCATATAATTCTTTTGATCCTATCGATTTGAGTTTGAGAAATATTTGAGGGACTAATTAGAATGTTTTGAAAGCTATAATTAATTTAAATATACCTAAAATGAAAGATAGTGACATATGGGGTCTATAGGCGCTTTTTAGATTCTCATCATTTAAGAACTAACTGTTGGAGGGCTTGTTTCAGTTCCCTATATATAAACCTGCAGATTTCACATAAAATATATATCATATCAAGAACTATTCAGTTTATAAGATTTTATAAGAGTAATTATTCTGATGTTATTTTGAGAGATCAAATTGTGAGATCAATTATTGAGAAGTTCTTGAGTTAAAGCGCTGATTGTGTAAGCGACACCGAGTTGAGCTGTCTAGCGTTCCAATCTATAATTCTTCGGTGTTATCCGGGTGAGATCTTTCCAAGCTATTAATCTTTACTGCATATTTATTTTTCTATATTTGCTTGGTTGATAAGATCTTGATGAAATCGTTTTCTTAATTTTAAATCGCATAAAAATATTTTAAAACGATTTTTGGAGAAAATTTGATTACATACTTATTTGTGTGTTATTCATATTTATCATAATCAGATTTTTGGTGAAAGTGTTCTAAGCATATTCTTAATTGAGTCTATTCCAATAATTGTTTGCTTGGTCAATTGATTGTTTAAGAAATCGTTTTTGAACTTTAAAAGCATAAAAATTCTTTTAAAACGATTTGTGAGATAATCTGATTACGTGCTCAATTTTATGCTACCCACATTATTTTTATAATAAGATTTTTGTTTCGTCACTTAATTTTATCACTAGTAATTATCGGGACATTAATCGAGTTAAAATTGATTTGAGGTGGTAGAAACTCCGAGTGGGAAGAACTTATCAATTTCTTGTAATTGGTGATTTGTGTATGGATTAGGTACTATTGGGAGTATCTAATCAGGGGTAGCTTGGTTTCAATCTTTTCCGATTAAGAAATTGAGGTGTTAATTCTTTCTTGATTGAATTTGTGAGTAATTTTGTAAAGGTTCCATCCTTAGCTAGGAAAATGATAGTTGGAGTATTTCTATGAGGTTTTGATTCTTTAGCCTAAGGTATAAAAAGAATTAGGTTATTCTTGAGCCTATAAAAAGTAGAGGTTATTCATGAGCTTGGGAAAAAGAATTTGTAAAGGTTGATTATGAGTCTATGAAAAAAAATCTTTGTGAGGGTTTAGTTCCTACCTTTAAAGGAATCTTGAGTTTAGTGGGTGCAAATCTTAGTGGAACTCGAAGGACTGGATTAGCCAAGAGTAGCTTGGTAAACCAGGATATATTGGTGTGTACTGCATTGTTTTTTTTTTTTATTTTATTTTGTGTTGTTTGAGTGTGCACCTAGAGCTTATTACACTTATCCGCTCCTATAAAGATAATAATTAATTTTAGGATAAAATTAATTGTTTGATTTTTGAAGTGTTATTATTCTGATAATTTTTTAATACTACCCAATTCACCCCCCCCTCTTGGGTAGCTCACTGTGCCAATAAGGAGACATACGACTAAGCAGTGATTCAATCTAAAAGACAAGATCCGAGAGTTCATACACATTCCCTAACAAAAAAATTGAGGTCATTATGCCAAATTGCCAGCTGAATCCGCTGCCTAAGCATGCACCTTCAGGAAATGGTGAAGTCGATCTTTACCAAAACGTTGGCAAAGATGGGAGCGAGTCGTGTGCTCGAGGCTCGAGTTGGAAAATCTAAAAGTTGCAAAACTGGGATCTTTGTTCACTTTTAATTTGCTAAGTGTTTTTTTATAAAATTGGAACATTTTCGCGTACTCACATTTCCATCTCATTAGTCTTTTGGATGGAAAAGGATTTGTTCTGTATGGATTTTTGAATTTCAATAAATGTGATATTGTTTTATCCAAGTTATGGTCTAATATTTGAATCTTACTCTTTCAAGTACCCAAAATTTTCTATATATGTTGTATGTGATGTGACTGAATGAGGATGTGAAGATATAATTTCAATACCGATCTAACCCATAATCTAACGGGAATAAAAATAAAGGAATATTTTGTTCAGCTAAACGATAATGAGATCCAAAAGGCCTTTGACCAAATTCGATAGCAATTCCAGAGTACCAAAGGATTCAAAAGTAAAGATTGGCATCAATTGCCCTAATGATACTTTGATATAATGCTGTAAGCTGATCAAAACGATGGTGAGATCCAAAAGGTCTTTGATCAAATCTGACAGCAACTCCAGAGTACCAGAGGATTCAAAAGTCAAGATTGGCATCCATTGCCCTAATGATATTGTAATATTATTGTTTCAAGCTGATCAAGCTGTCTTCGACATTCTTTTATTGATTTGATAAAACCAGATATAAACATCTTGGATAGCCTACTGTCAGACTCAATGGCGAAAAGTGAACACAATCATTCTAGGCCAGTGATTCCAATGAAGAAGCTCACAAATGTTGCAAAAAAATCTCAATTCACAAAAAAGACCAAGTTCATTTCTAATCTCGGCTGCTCCCGAACAATTGTAAGTTCAATTATCTATTTTTTTAAAGAAAGAGAGATAAAACCAAAAAAAAAAAAAAAAAAAAGGGAGGGTAACAGAGTAGGAAACACAAGTGCAAATGTGGAAAATATTTAAAAAGAAAAGAAGGGGGATAGATTGGTTCACTCAAGGTTTCCGCTCTGGGCCAATTTGTGGGCAAACAGTGTTTTTTTGAATTAGAACTTGATGGATAAGAATGGAATTAGAATTTGTGAAAAAGAAAATTGGGCGTGGTCTAGAAATGCATGGGAACCATATTCTCTGCAATCCGACTCAAAATCTCACAGAAAATCTTATTGGGCATTAAAAGTACCTGTTTTAGTATTTTTTGACATTTTGCAAATTTTGTTTTACTAAATCAGTTCCGCAAGACTAGAGAACACACAGAGCATGTAGGAGTATTACAACCCAAAGAGACCTTGATGAAGCATGTTGGCCCTCCCCTGAGTTAGAAAGTTAAGTCTTTGAATTCATATAAATAAGTCTCATCATTGAATCATCTCAAGGCATGTTGGGCCCCTACCCTGAGTTGGAAAAATAAAGTTTATGAATTCAAATAAAGGAATCTCATCGAATCACCCCGAGAAAGTTAAGCGCTGCTAGCCGAGTGACTATGACAAAAAATGGGGGAATGGAATTGCAAGTCATCAAATGTGATAAAGTTTTCAGACTAAGATTTTATTTTGGAAGTGTTTTCTTGTCCACTTATAGGGATATCAAAAAGGCCGGGAGCATGGATTGCCTTATTACTAGGTCTTCTAACCTTCTTGCCAACTTGAATTGAAAATTCTAGTTACTGAAAATTTAGAAGCTCTAAATAAGCATCCAGATTTTTATTTTTTATTTTTTTTTTGCCCTAAAAGGGGCGTCTAGTGTGCTACACTAAACCTGATCCTCAGCGTAATGTTACGGTACGTAGGCAACCTATAAATGTTCGGTCATCTGAGAATCAGTCCCAACTGTAGGCTGGGACACATTTTATATCTTTAATCTCTCATTTTTTACTAACCACGGAATGGGGCATATTTTATACTTCTGGACTTTCTTAGCTATGGCACATTTTATATCTTTGATCTCTCATTTTTTTTACCAACCACAGAATGGGTCATATTTTATACTTCTGGACTTTCTTTTGTCCCCCCAGCTAAGAGGGTTGGGGAATGAGTGTCATTTTTATCACTCTAAATGATTCTTTAAATGAACATGTGTTCGTCCTTAATATCGTTATGAGTTATTTTCTATCACTCTAAACGATCCTCTAAACAGACATTTGTTCATCATGAATGTTGTCATGAGTCATTTTTTCATTACTCTAAACGATCTTTTAAATGGACACTTATTCGTCATGAGTATAGTGAGTAGTTATTTTTTTTCATTACTCTAAACGGATACTTGTTTGTCATGAGTATTGTCATGAGCCATTTTTTGTCACTCTAAATGATCCTCTAAATTGACACTTGTTTGTTATGAGTATCGTCATGAGTCATTTTTCGTCACTCTAAACGATCCTCTAAATGGACACTTGTTTGTCATGAGTATCATCATGAGTCATTTTGTCATTACTCTAAACAATCAGAGAGTATCATCATGAGTCATTTTGTCATTAGTCTAAACGATCTTCTAAACGAACATATGTTCGTCATGAGTATCGTCATGAGTCATTTTTCATTTTTTTATTGGTTCCGTCGAAAAAGTGCTTTAAAAAATCCAAAAAATGAGATAATCAAAATAGCGTGATCTCATATCTTGGTCAAGTAAAACTCACATGACAAAGAGAAACAGCTGTAGACATAGCATTTTGATCGTCCCACAAAAATATTTTCCTGTTTTATTTTTATTTTGTTTTACTATCAGAAAATAGAAAATGAAGAAAAATAAAAAAGAAAGAAAAATTGAAATAAAGAAAAGTGGTGAAAACTAGAAAAAAAAAATGATAGGAGATAGAGAATAAGCGAGAGAGAGAATAAAAAAGGGATGAGGCCATTAATTCAGTCGGGAGAAAGAGAAAGGGAGATGAGAGAGAGACTGTTGGAAAGAGAGACTGTTGGAAAGAGAAAGGGAGAAGAGAGAAAGAGACCATTGGAGGGAGAGAAATAAGAGAGAAAAGAGAGAGAGAGAGAGAGAGAGAGAGAGAGAGAGAGAGAGAGAGAGAGAGAGATAAGATGAGTGGAGTGGGCCCCTACATTTAGGTCAAGAGAGAGAGAAAATCAAGAGAAATAGAGAGAAAAGAAAAGAGAGAAAGAAAGAGAGATGGGTGGGCCCCTCCGTTCAATTAAGAGAGAAAGGAAGTCTAAAAATGGGGCCCACCACACATGGTCAAATAGTCAAAATGGGGCAGTAGACACGTGGCAGCTTCTTAGGTTGCCACGCGTCTGCACAAGTACGAAAATATCTATCCTAACTGCTTTTTTTATTTTGTGATCAAATTAGGGTTAGGATTTAGTGGGCAGGGCTATTTTTTTTAGGATTTTTCATTCCATATTTTTTTTGTTTATAAATAAGACTCTCTCCCTCACAGTTGAGGCACTCCAAAAATTTCAAAGAGAAACCCTCTTAGGGAGCGATTCTCAACGAAAGTCCATTCGGGATTCGATTCTCCATATTTTTTATTTTCTTATTTAAGTTGTTGTTGTTGGCCTAGTAGAATACCCAAGAGAGGGGGTAAATTGGGTAATTAAAAAATTATCAGAATAAAATTCAATAAATCAAATAATTAAATTTAATCATAAATTAATTATTATATTTATATCACAGCGGAATAATATAATCAATTAAGTGCACACTCAAACAACAAAAATTAGCAAAGTAAATATCGTAGCACACAAAGGATTTATACTGGTTCACCAAGACACTCTTAGCTAATCCAGTCCCCCGAGCTCCACGGAGGTAGTACCCACTAAAACCAAGATCCCTTTAAAGGTAGAAACCAAACTCTTATACCGATTCTTTTACAAGCTCAGAATCAACTTTTACAATATCATTTTCCCAAGCTAAGGAATAGCATCTACTTTTTACAGGTTAGAGAATAACCTAATTCTTTTTAACACTAAAGCTCAAGAATCAAAATCTCACAAAACACTCCAACTATACTTTTCCCAAGTAAGGATGAAACCTTTACCAATCACTCAAATAGCAATTCTATCCAGGAAGAATCACTACCTCAATCTCCTTACAAGAAGAGACTGAAACCCAGCTACCCTTGATTAAATAACCCCAACAATATTTAACCCGTCACACTATTCGCCAATATAAAATGATAAGCAAAAAATCTCACTCGGAGCTTCTACCACCCCAGATAAATAATAACTCAATTAATATCCCAAGTTTAGTGATAGAAAAACATGAGATAGAAAAATCCAATTTTAACAAGATATGGGTAGCAAATTGGAGCACGTAATCACATTTAAGAAATTGTTTGTAAAAATATTTTCTTCAAAAATCAAAAATAATTTCTAAGAATTAATTTCCAAACAATAATCAAATAATGCAATGAAAGAATATAATTGAAAATATCTCACCCAAAATCCACGGAAAGAATGATGAGAACAATGTAACTTCAAATCCAATAGCAGCAAAGATTAATAGTAATTGACCTTCAAGATCGCCTCTCAGAAAATCTCACAATATTTCAGTATGATGATTCTTATAAAAGCTCAAGAATAATCTTAACCTTTTTGCTCTCTCAATAATGATTGATTAATAATATAAGAAATTCGCAGATCAATATATAGGATTATGAAATCAGTCTTCTAACGGCAAGTTTACGTGTGTCAAGACAATTAATAGTACATATAGACCCCTTATATCATACTGACTTCATTTAGGTTCAATTCACTTAAAAGCAGTTTTCAAATCTCTCAATTAAACCCCCAAATATTTCTCAATCTCCATAAATAAGAATATAATCAATTTTAAGTACCAAATTGAGAAATATTAATTCAATTAACCATACTAATAGGATTTAATTAATATGTGAACCATATCTTAAATATAGAAAATATTCCCGAAATATCTCTCAAATCCCAACAAAAAATGGCTACTTTTAGATATAATCTCGGATAAAATAGTATCCTGAAATAGCGCATTCGGTCGACTGACCACTCAACAAGTAGATTCAGGTTGTAGCCAAGGTGTTCATCGGTTGACCTGCATGTCAACCTGTAGATTCAGAGAGTTTGTTTTTCCTTCACCAGTTGACCTGTCGATCGACTTGTAGATTCAAATAATTCAACCCTCTTGGCCGGTCGACCTGTCGGTCGACTTAAAGATACAGGATCTTTCAGTTGTTTAGTCCAGTCGACTTATCAGTCGACTGATGTCTTCTAGATCTCTTCTCTGAACACATTTTTAACTTATTTTATTTTACGTTTTTGCCTCTTTAACCATTTTCTCATCTAAATTAGCTCTACTAATATTCTTATATTCCATTTTAGTCATTTAAAATTATTCATTTTCAAATCACATAGGAGCAAATAATTTCACTTAATCAAAACACACATAAATAATAAAATACATTTTGTCTCATGTGTGTGTTCGTAATTGGGATATTAAGAGTTAATATTCACCTGGGTTATTTTATCTAATTTCTTCAAACTCTTAATTCTTCAATATCTTCAACATTATCGTTTAGCATCCATTTAATTTGCATCTTCATTACTGGAACTATAAATCATTGAAACACTCAACTAAAACATTAGTTCCACCAAAACATCAATGCTTAATTGTTCATCAAAATCTTAGGATTAACAGTTGTTATACCTAATTTTTTTTAAATAATAATAAATTATCTTGTAAGAATTAATTCTCACAAGTCTTAGGGTGAATTCAACGATACGATATATTGAAGGAAAGATTTCTTTACCGAAGATTTGATTTCCTAAATAAAATAAAATTTAGAAACAATCGGTTTAGTAAATCGTTTTCTTCGGTAAATCATTTCGTTGGATTTTACCTAAGTTTTAGTGGAATTAAATATGACAAAACATAGTTTTCATGATATTTCCTTAATTCTCAATTTCATAGAATTAAAGGAAAGTAGGCATTTTTGTGACATTACATTTATTGAAAATAATATAATATTTCATGTCGTTTTGCATGTTAACTTTTGCATCACTCAGAAAATATTTAGATTTATTTGTCTATTTCAATTAAAGAATTTCATTGGAAATATATAGTAAACTACCCCCCGGGGACCATTCTTTTCGAATCCTTAATATTCGGTAAAAGGTCATATTGGGGAAACATTCCAAAAAAAATACCAAAAATTCGTCTCACCTTATTTTTAAAAATACCAAAAATATTTCATAAGAAGGAAATGATTTCAAAATAAAATAAAACGTTCGGACTTAAATTAATTAGATTTAATTGGACATAAGGTATCATTTTCGAACGGGTGTCTTGGGGAGCCTAACACATTCCCCGAGCGTAACAGACCCCGAGCTCTTTAAATGAATCTTTGGTTTGACCTTGTTTTGGAGTCAATTTTTAATTAGGCTTTTTAAATTGTTTTCTAAAAATTTAGTGACGTAGCACACTATTTAAACCCAATGTTAGGTGGCGACTCCTTGTTTTAAAATGGCCTAAGTATTTTTTTGAGAAAACCAGCGCTTTAAAAACCCCTTCTCATTTACGTTATTAATATTTCATATTTATCTTTCTTTCGAAAAATCAGGGTGCGGCAATGAGGTTTGGGATAAATTCAAGGATTTTAAGAAAATAAAGATCATTGAAAAATCAATAGTCACTAAAGTAGTTCCTCAATTTCATAATCGATATCGTTCTCCCATACAGAAAAATGATTGTCCTAAGAAATGTGCTAAAAATGTTAGACGCTACTATTGTGCAATGTTTGGTCACTTTGAGAAAAGGTGCTACCTGATACCTGGTTATCCTGTTGGACCCAAAAATAACCGGATACCGAGGAAAGAAAAATTTTATACAGGTATGAATAGTAAATTTGTTCAAACAAGAACAACCAATGGACGTTATATGGCATAGAGGAATTCCAGATTCATTGAGCCAAAAAAATTAATCAAAATGATATGCAAAGGATCAATGGGAATTTCATAAAGTAGAAAGTTCAATATAGGTGATCAATTGACGCTTATCCTTAAAGAACAGTAAAGAATCAATACCAGAAAAAAGATGACATATAAGATTGATCATAACGAGACAAAATAACCCAGAGCGTCTTATAAAGGCAAAGAGATCACCACTAAAACAATTAAGAAGAAAACCATCGTGTATAAGTAAGACATTACAAATGTGAATCAAGCAAAAGAAAAATTGGCTAATTCAAATTAGGACAAGTTAGAAATTGAAAAGCAATCAAAGGTATACATACTAATTGCTCCCAAGGGTAAATCAAGTATGTCAATTTTTTTGAATTTTAAATATGTTAATTTTGTTAGGGAGGCCAATGCTTCGCATTTTTTAAATTAGTTTATTTGTTTTAAGAGAGAGAGAGAGAGAGAGTGTGTGTGTGTGTGTGTGTGTGTGTGAGAAAACAAATATTAACTATATTTTAATGAATTGAAATATTTAAGTAGTGTAAAAGGTTTTTTGAACTAATTATTTATGTGGATCAAAATAAAGAATAAATGTGGTTTAAACCAACAGTGGCAAAGACTGGCAGGGTTGTCTCTAAACTGGTCGATCAACCCACTAGTAATGGTATGGGATTTATATCCCAAAGACCCATTTTTCTTCCCCCATTTTGATTTTTCCCATTATCTCTCTAGAAACCTCCTTAGATCTAAAAAGTCTTCTACAAAAAGCACTAAGGGCTCTTTATATTTGGCTTGGATTTAAAGATTTTGTTCGAGGATCTACCATTATCTACATATCTTGGGTGTTCCTTCAACAAGTAAGATTGATTCTCTCTCTCTCTCTCTCTCTCTCTCTCTCTCCCCTTTAGGGTTTCATGAGATCTTGTTCGTCTCTTGATTTTGGGGTTAAAAACTTGTTGATTGACATTTACTCAAGAGACAAATGGTGAAACATAGAGCATCTAAGCCAAGTTCTTCTAGACCTGATTTTAAAGATAGTTTGTTCACATCTAAAAAGGTAGAAGAAAAATACAATAATGACATGATAAATCAAAAAGTAATTTGTTCAAAGCCCTTGGATTTTACGAATTTGAAGAAAAAACATATCAATGTTGAGGAAATTTTTAAGAGATTGGGTTGGAAGAATTTTCTTTCCCAAGAAACTATTTGGATGTCACATTGGGTTAAGATGTTCTACAATAATTAGATTTTTGGTAAGGGAAAACTATAATCTTTTGTTAATGGAGTTACTATCAAATTGGACATTGGTGATATTGGGAAAATTTTGAAGGTCAAAAGAGGAGATATCTTTCCATATAATAATTCTCTTTGGCTAATTAGTAATTTCAATGCGAATGAAGCCCATGAGAATTTTAGTTTGGACAGAAGTAAGACAGGATGGTTAGGTCTTGAGGATTGAATTCTTCATTCTACAATCAACTTTTCCATTGTTCCTCGGGGAGGAAGTCATGCTATTGTTATGGACTTTGATATTTATTTAATGAACATTATTGTAAAGGGTTAATATGTTGATCTCATACACCTTATGTTGGAATATATGAAATAGCAATTAACCATTAAATCGAGAGTATTACCATATGGTGATGCAATTCAAATGATTCTTACATATTATGGAATTTAGATGAAGGCAGAAGATGGGGCATATGTGATGCCTAAGCCTACATGGTTGAATACGAAGAGTATATTTTTAATGGGATATGAGCATGTCGAAAATAGTGGATTAATAAAATAGGAAAATAAAAAGAAAGAATGGTAGAAGAAGAAGAAGAAGAAGAAGAAGAAGAAGAGTTAAGCTTAGATTAGAAAGTTGATCGACTTCAGAGTCAATTTGATAATTTTCAATAATATATTAAAGTGCTTGATTTAAGATTAGCTAGAATGACTAATGAGATGAAAAGCATGAGGATTTCAATGGAAACTGGATTTGGCAGAATGGATTAAATAATCACGATAATGCAGAACCAGTAGTAGTTCGGGAGGCTACAACAACAATATGGAAGACAATCACAATTTGGAGAACAACCGATATACGATGAGGTTTTTACACACTCGCGTATTGACTACTCGCAAGTATGCAAGGTCAAGTTTTAATATAGTGGATCTTTAAGATCGGATATCATTCCACAGGGACGGTGTGAATAATTGAATATCACGATTTGCATAATCTTATATTATCTTGACGGTTCAAGAATTATTTTAAAATTAAACTAATTAAAATTAAGTTAAACTAAAATTAGTGGGTTAATCCTAACTAAGTTGATTACCTAGGGATTGATTTCATTCACTTAATACATGTTTGATTTCATTTAGTTGTAATAACAGTATTTTATCCTATCCGACAATCTCGATATCTAAAACACATTCACTCCATCTCTCGAGTGTTTAGTGAATCAATGCATGATTTCGCGTTGATGTCGAATTCCTCTCGAACGTCTTTTTGAACACATAGTCACGTGAGTCTTAACCCAACCTCATGGATTGCACACTCTCCAACTCTCTCCCGGGTTATTGGATCGTCGCATGTGTTTACCCTACTCCGAATTCGGGATTATCTCTCCCGAGTGTCAAACCCCGTATTCTCAAATCCAACCCTAATACCTTAACAAACATATTAAGATCGTAAACAAATGATAAACACAATCGGATTTAAATAAACAACCGTTAAAGAAACATATATTAAATCAAACAAGTATTTACACAACTACATTGATCCCTAGCTAATATTTATCTAATCTATCATGATCTTGGCCATTGAAACATTAAACTAAGAGGGATTCATCATCATTCACAATAAAACATTAAATTACAAAGAGATAAACAAATAGAGAAAGGTCAAATCTTAAAGTGGAGTAATCCACTGTCGCTAAAGATCGATCCAAAATTATTTCCTCTTCTCCGGATGATGAATCTCCTCTTTGAGCTCTTCAAGATTGGCCAAGAACTAAGTCCTAAGGGTTAGGGACGTCCAAGTCTTCTCAATGAAAGTGGAAGAAATGGTTTTATAGGTGCAAGGTTTTAAAAATATTTAAAAATATCTTCTTTGATGTGTAGAGCTCACCGCTGCGGCGGTGAGTGAGTCGATTCATTACATTGCTAAGGTGGCGGCAGACCATAGCGGCAGTGAAGCCTTATCTACACATCCTGCATCTCCACCGTCGTGGCGGTGGGACTTTGTTCAAAACAGCCTATTCTACATTCTCACCGCCATAGCGGTAGCTTGACAGCTACAGCAGTGGATCTTGTGCTCTTGAAACCTTGTTCTTTCATCATTTCTTCACCGTTTTCCCACCGTTTTGCCTGTTTATAGCTCATTAACGTCCCTACACTTGATTTACATAAAAACTAACAAAAATGCAATTAAATATTACTAATACACTCGAAAACTAACAAATTCAATTTAGAAGTAGATAGGTATTTTGCACCTATCAACCAACATATGGAGGGTAGTAGCCTTTTGGAGGCCATGTGGGGACAAAATCGTCCACTTCATACTACCAGCCAATGCCTCCCATCTCCAACGGGCAACCAGGAGGATATTATCGACAGCCGCCTTCTACCAGCTCTCCCGCTCCATATGACCCATTTATGGGTCAAGGACCCCATTAGACTTATTGCATCTCTATATTTGTATTATGTACTGGTATTCAAACATGTTCCATTTTGTATTGTACTGGTGTTCAAACATGTTTCCATTTAGTATCTTAGTGTGTAATAGTTAATTTAGCATTTGTGATGCTTTCTAGAACTACATAAGCTTGAGTAGTATTGGCCTATAATCGTGGATTCCTATTCCTATTTGGATGAATGACTATTTATGTTTTATCATTTAATTCTTATAATGATCCACGTGAATTTGGTATATGTCTTAAAATCTTAAAATGAGATTTTGTGAAGAAAAAAAACATCGAACTTCTATTATCGAATTCAACCTTTTAAAGTTGATTTGTTTAAGAAGGTGTGTTTTTATGAAGTTGATTTATTTTAAGAAAGAAAATATTTGAAAGTGTATGAAACATCTTCATTTCCGTCCCTACTTTTTGAGATGACAAATGGGGAGAAGTTGATATTTAGAGCATTTGTTTGCCTAAGCATTGCATTTATAAAGGGGGAGAAATCTTTTGGAAATTATATTGGAGAAATTTAATTTTTTAGGTTTTTCACTTATGGCGATTAAATGAGTTTAAATACTCGTCCTCGGATTTAGAGGGAGTGTGGTTATATTATATTTGTGAGAAAACATCAAATTTAATTGTCGTCATCAAAAGGAGGGGGATTGTTGAATCGAATGTTTTGATGGACAATTAAGTATTGACGTTTTTATGGGACTAATGTTTTTATTAAGCGGTTTCAGATTTATCGTTCCATGAAAAAAATTAATAAAATGAATCGTAGAAAAAGAATCGTCAAAGAAAATTTAACGGTTTTTAAAATGAAAATGATAAAGATGTGAAGAGTTTTGAAAACATTAAAGACAATTAGGTAAAAACAAATTTTTACTTATATAATCTTAATGAAACCCTAATTAGGATCACGCACGACACTTTAAAATGAATTAATCTCAAGTGTGTTGTGATTAATTTAGGAGTTCAAAATGTGTTTTTCAATGTGCTAAATATGTGAAATGGTTTTGGTTAAGGACCTAATTGAAAAAATAGTTTTAATGCTTAAAATGATAAGTTTTCGAGTCACTTCGGTCAACTAACAAAAGGAATCGATCGACTAACCAAAACATTGTGTTTTATAAATAACATGGGTGGCCTACTGGTCCATACGGTTAACTGACAAGATGGGACGATCAACCAATGCGAATAGTAGCTGAAATGGGATGGTGGATGGACCTTTCAGTCCAATCAGCCAACTGACCAGACCAGCACAACAGTTAACAAAGTGACCGTTGTGAGGAGTCGGTTAACTGACAGCAAAGGGTCAGTCTACTGACAAAGTCAATCAAAATCTTTTGACTAATGTTGTTTTGGTCAATCCTATCTATTTTTTATGATTCCAGCATATGTTTTTAGGGGGATTTGAATTATTTCGTTAACTGCTATGATATATGTGATCCCTAATTATTTGGTCCATTTATTTTAATATTCTCTTGATTAAAGTGGTTTAATTTTTGCTATTTCGATGGATTTCAATTTAAAAAGGTTTTAAGGACCAAAATGATATTTTCCAAGAATATTTCTAAATTAAAAAGATCTATTTTGAACATATTTAATATATGGGCTCTTGAGATGTCATTTTTAGTAATCAAAACTAGCCGTTGGAGTTCTAATTCTAGGCCTATTTATAGAGACCTGCGGGATTTGAAATAGATACATGAAGAAAAATTAGATTTATGCTTTCTAAGAGAGTTTTTGTTGCTAAAACTTATAAGTGAGATTATTCATTGAGTTCTTGATCTAAAGTGCTCGTTGTTTGCATCACCGGTTTCTGTTTCTTATTGCAAAATTATTCTTGCTTTCGATGAATCCCAGTAAGATCCTTCCAAACGTAATTTTTTGCTTTCTTAGATTATTATTAATTTACTTGTTTTAGAAAAATCATTTTTGAACATAATTCACGAAAAGTCTTTTAAACGATTTTTTTATTGATTATTTGATTATGTGCCACTTGTGTGCTACCCATTAATTTTTATAATTAGATTTATTTGCCTCACATAGTTATATGTCGAGACATTAATTGAGTATATTTGTATTGAGGTGGTAAAAGCTCCTTGTGGGAAAAAACTTTTTATTTTTTATATTTGTGAGTTTGAGCAAATTAGACACGTTTGAGTCGGTGTCTAGTAAGGGTAATTAGGGTTTCAGTATTTTTTCTGTGAAAAAAAATAGGGTTTGATATTTGTCTTAAAAAAATATTAAGTTATTCTTTTACCTTGAAAATATTAGGTTTTAATTCTTACAAGAATTGAATTAAGTTTGATTGTAAAGATTCGCCCTAGACTTGTGAAAAGTGATATAGTGATAGGTTGATTCTTTGCTTGTAAAAGAATCTGGTGTGTAAAGGTTGATTCTGAGTTGGTGAAAAGAATTGATCTTGTAAGGGTTTGGTTCCTACCTGGAAAAGGAATCAGGGTGTACTGGATTGCAAATCTCCGTGGAGCTCAGGGCACTAGTCATAGGTGAGACTAGCTTGCCAAGCAAGGATAAATCGTTGTGTGTTGCACTGTTTATTTCTTTTTTTATTATTTGGGTGTGCATTTAGATTAAACAAATTTTCGCTGTTAATCAAGATAATAATCAATTTAGAATTATTGAGATTTTGTGTATAAGTTTTTAATTCTTTAAATTTTTAACAATCTAATTCACCACTTCTTGGGTAGCTTAGTGCAATCTATGTGATTGTGTTTAGTTAGAATGCTAAGTGTAATCAAGCGAAAACCAACTCTAATACTAATTGTTGGGCCAAAGAACTACCCAAGAAGTGGTGAATTTGAAACTTAGGCAGAAAATTGCTATTATTGAGAATAAAAAATTTAGTACCACTAAATCTCTTTGAAAAAAAAGAGATTTAGACAAATATTTTGAAACTACTAAATTTTTAGATTTTATATCTAAATTTGGTAAGTTGCTTGAAAATTTTGATTCCCTTGAGGAAGAAAATGTGGTTTTGAAAAATAATATTTCAGATTTTCAACATAACAATTTTAAAGAGAAAAATCTTTAAACTTTAAATGAAACTTTGAACATTGAATTGGATAATGCAAGATGTGAACTTGATAGAACTCGTTTGAAAATTCACTCAGTTAAAAATGATTGTCGAATTCTGAAAAAATGATCTTGAATTTATGCATAAAAGACATTTTGGTCTTCAGGTGAATGTTAGTTCTTTGGAATGGTCATTTGAAAAGACTCGAAAGGAGCTTAATGAGGTTATGGATAAATTCAAGGATTTTGAGAAAACAAAGATTGTTGATAAACCAATAGTCACTAAAGCCGTTCCTCAATATCATCATCAATATCATGCTCCCATATGGAAAAATGATTATCCTAAGAAACGTGCTAAAAATGCTAAATGCTACTATTGTAGAAAGTTTGGTCACTTTGAGAAAAGGTTTTACCTATTGCATGGTTACCCTGTCGGATCCAAAAATAACTGGATACCTATGAAAGAAAATTTTTATATAGGTATAAATAGTGGATTTGCTCAAACAAGAACAACCAATGGACATTATGGCAATTAGGAATTCCAGATTCATTGAGCCAAAAAGAATGAATCAAAATGATATGCAAAGGATCAATAGGAATTTCAAAAATCAGCAAGATCAATATAGGTGATCAATTGACACTTATCCTCAAAGAACGGCAAAGAATCAATATCAAAAAAAGATGATATATAAGTTGGTGGTGGATTATAACAAGACAAAACAACCTAGAGCATCTTATAAAGGCAAAGACACAACTGAAACAATTCAGAAGAAAACTGTCGTGGATAACGAAGACATTATAAAGGTGAATCAAGCAAAAAAAAAAAAATTAGCTGAGTCAAAGGAGGACAAGTTCAAAATTGAAAAATAATTAAAGGCATACACACTAACTGCTCCCAAAGATGAACTAGGTATGTCAAATATTTTAATATTAAATAAGTTTCCGCTACTAATCAAGATAATAATCAATTTAGGATAATTGAGATTTTGTGTTTAAAGTGTTTAATTGTTCAAATTTTTTAACAACCCAATTCAAACCCCCCCCCCCCCCCCCCCCCCCCTCTTGAGTAGCTCTTTGGGCCAACAAATACCTAGATTATAGTCCTTGTGAAATGTCAAAGGTGCTAGGTAGGTAGGTGATGTTACTACAGTAAGAAGGATTGAGCCCTTATTGAATGATGAGCCCTAGAAAATAAAGTAAATGATGAAGCTCAAAATACCCAAAAAAAAAAAAAAAAAAATTTGAATGATGAAGTTCAACATACTTGAAATTCCTAAAATTTTGGAGAAATAAATATTCATTTGGGCCCTTATTATTTATGTCATAGCTAGAATCCTCCAATCACCAAGAATAGAAACTACATGTTCTCGTTGCCGTTGGATTTGAACAAATCTGAAATTGGATTGAGACTGGCCTTTTGGTCTAATGGTAGAAACGATAAAACTCAAATCGAAGCTCTCATGTGTAGAGAAATTTGGTCGTGAATGGTGGAGTTGATGAAACGCAGATAGTTATGAAGTTTGATAAATGGTTCCATTATGTTGATAGAGAGAGTGAACATGGGAGGTGGAGTAGGCAACGAAACGGTGATGGAGGTGAGTACGGAGATCTGTGCAGTTGGTAGGGAAGTATTGATTTGTGGGAGGTAGAGATCATAAGAGATATGTCTAAAGCAAAACTAATGGGTAGGAGGAAAAAACAAGAGGTGGTGGGGTTTAAGAAGAGGACCTCACACACTTAATCGTTGAATTTAACTGTCTGAGCTATATTCATCTCCTGCAATGACAGAGAAACGACTACATGAAATGTTCGCCTAGATCCTAGTCATTCATTTCATGAAATTCGATCTGGACAGCTAAAATGAATAAAGTTTACACACCCCGAATTTTGAAAAAAGATTAGAAGAAAGCGAGAAAAGAGGAAAACACGGTTTGGTTTCCTCTCAAAATCCTTAAAATCCGTTCATATTTAGAAAACACAGTTTCAGAAAATTTTCTAGGCCCCAACTTTTAAAATGTTCCTTGGGTTGGGATTTATTTGAAAAATGGGGTCACCACCTAGCATTGAGTTAAATGGTGTGTTGAGGTCACCGAGATTTTATTTTTATTTTTTTTATTTTTTTTTGTAAATCATTTTATTTTAGAAATAACCCAAGTTTTTACTCAAAAATATTTAGTTTTTACAAGAGGTTTCTTTTAAATCATGGGTCGATTATGGTCGGCGAAGATTAACGTTAGGCATCCCAAGATACCTGTCCGAAAACGATACCTAACTTTAAATAGATCTTTACGTTTCAACAAGTTCAAATAATTTTCTTCAATTTTGGTTAACACACTAATTCCCATATTTTGATGTTTTTTGTCTTTTTTATGTATTTTTATGTAAAAAAGTAAGAAAAAATTATTTATAGGAAGCAGCAAAAGATAAAACACATTGAAAATACATAACAAATGTCCCCATTTTAGACCACCTATTGATTATGAAAGAAATGATAAGTTTGGTCCCGGGGGATTTTATTTGGAAATTTAATCTAACAAAACTAGTTTATTTATTTTTAAAGAGAAGAAAAATAGTAAAACATTTAAAAACATATTTTTTATAGGAATGTGGAAAACCATTTTTTAAATATAACAAAAAGTTATATAAAAAACATGTATTTAAAACGAAGTATATAACACATTTATTTCTGAAAATATTTTACAAAGATAAACGTTTATTTTATTTTTTTTTAGAGTAAAATACAAAGTGTTTTCATGCTTGAAAGACTCTTATATGAAGAAAAAAAAAAGACTCATTTTTTATATTTTTTTTATTTCTTTTTTATTTAGGAAAGGTAAGAATAATACATGACACAAATGGTAAGGTGAATGTGCACATTTGATTTTGACAAAAACACTCCAACCGAACTTACTTGCTTAGGCAAGTTTAATGTTAAGATTTATTTTTATTTATCCAAAAGAAAATAAAATATAGAATATATTGTCAGCCCTACTAGAAACTAAGAAAGAAATATTTTTGAAGAAGGTGCACATTTATCCCCGAATGACTAGAGATCCCCTCCTCCCTTTATTCTAACTTTTAGCCACAAGGGTCTAGACATAATAATATATAAAGGGTGTCAATCCATGATTTGAGACGTTAGGCCAGTTCATGATCTTGGCTTATATTTATATAAGGGTGCCAGTCCACAAACCTGAGACGTAGGGTCAGATTGTGATCTAGGTCAGCGTGGAAAGGTGCAGAGCGAGAAAAATAAATGTTAGTTGTTAGTAGTCCTTCATTGGTGGTTTATTTTAAGTTCATTGAGTTCAGTTTTATGTGTTCTTGACAAAGGCCAAATATGCTATGCATATACCACAATGTTCTTGTAATTCTTGAAACAAAACAAGTTATATACAATATATACATGAACTAAGACACTAAGAACAACCAAACAAAAAAATAATATTAAACAAATAAAACTGATAGAGTTTAAGAAAAACTTACCAAACTTAGGGGAGTAATCGTTTCCTAAGTGTTTTTTCCTTCTTGTCCTTCTTTAATATGTTTTCTCTTTTGCTTGGTTGTTCTTGAAGAACTTTTTGAACTCTTGTTAGAAGAGTATCAAGGATATCTTTTAGGATCTTTTTTGGAAGAATTTATGTGTGTTTATGAGGTAAAAAGCATAAGAAATCAAAGGACCCGAGAGAGAAATTTGAGCCTAGAGAGAGAAATCTTCTACAAGAGGTTGCTTCCAAATGAAAATAGGTTGCATTTTATAGGAAAAGCCATGCCTGCACATTGGGGAGTGTGCAGGCATTCATTTGGCTATTTAATGTCAGTTATGTCCATTTAATGCCATTTATGGCTAGAATGCTTAGGCAATAATCAAGATTCACCTAGGCACATATAGGTAATCATGAGGATTTTGTCATGATGATCAAAATCTTGCCAAATATTTGATATTAAAGCCTTATTTAATGTCCCATTTGATACCATTTAATGCCAAATTAAATGCTACATTAATGGCCATTAAGGCTTTGTCATGATGGAGGCTAGGTAAATTAAGTTAGTAGGCACTAATCACCCTAGGTAACTTGGTTTCATCATGAGATTTTTGTTAAATAATCTTGCCAAAAGAGTTCCTCCTAAATATCATTTAATGTATTCATTAAGGACATCATTTAATGACATTTAATGTCATTGAATGTTTAGCCATGATGAAGGTTAGTTTAGACTAGAGTTAGGCACTAATTACCCATGGAATGATGATATTTTATCATCATAGGATGGTTCATGCACCAAGTCTGTCAAAGCTCACCCCGGACTCCAGTCACCATGGGGCTGGCATGACATCACCTAACTGACTGGACAATCACACTATATCAATATATAACCAAATTATCTATCCAACATATACATATATTTCAACTGATAGAGACACACTGTCCCAAATATAAAAACAACCAAACTAATTCCATGAACCTCACTTAGACTCAACTCTGACACCTTGCCTCGCAATTTTCCTCAAATGACTCCATCGCATGACCCGCATAACTCTATTTAGCGCCAGTAGGGGACCAATCGACTCCTAGTTATTTCACCTGCGAGTGTACTGCCTTCTTAGTAAAAATATTTTTTTTTTACATAATAACACTTTCTAAATATTACATCATTTAAATATGGATCAAGCGTAAGTATAGAAACAACACGTACTAGTAAAACTCTACCCAATGTAAGCAGGAAAAATAAGGTAATAAATATAAGTTCCATTCCAATCCATCTAGTAAAAATAATACCAATCACCATAATAAATAATAAATAACCCAATATAAGTAAAACATCACATCTCAAACACACATCTCAAAACATCACTCCACCATAACACACATCGGCTAGCCATAGTGATCGTTTTAACCTCACGATCGGGAGTTGCAACGATACCGTAACATTCGTAGGAATGCCTTCCTATGAAATATCCACACTCCTTTTCGGGGAGAAATATAATCCACACCTTTTGCGGGGAGAAACATCTATATCTCATGGGAAGAATCCATACCCCTTACGGGGAGAAATATAATCCACACCCCTTTCGGGGAGAAACCACCATGGCATCGTCAAAATCAAATACGGCATCATCGAATCACAACTCAATAAATATCGTCAAATCACCACGTCTACCTTTTTTTTCTCAAAGCCAACTTTTAAATTCAGAAATCATATTTCACACTTTCTTTTAAAGAAAACGTTCGATTTTATCAAAATCACTTTTTCACCCTTTATTTTTAGGAAACCACACATTTTTAGAAAAATAGATGTTTTCTATTCTCTTTTTAAAAATATCATCTAATTTTACCAAATCCAACAAAAATTCATCTTCAATTTCTCTTTGAAAACTATCGAAATCTTCCAAAAATCCAGTTTATCAACCTACCCAAATCCTGCTTGATCCATATCATTTATAAATTCATACAGTTTAAATACTCACATATTTCATCATATATACTCATAGAAAAATAGTTTGGTAAGAAGACAGTATACTCACCTTGATTCCCGCGCTGAAAAATTATTACCGTTCAAATCCTATTGGGACGCTGGCGCCTGCAAACCTAATAGTGATAGGGTCTAAATTAATATTTTATTTTAAATAACCCAACATGCAATGTAAACCCTAAATTTCATAATTCCCTATTTTTCAGATTTTATTATGAAAAATTATCATTTTATCCGCTTCGTTACACTGATATTCACCGCACCCATTTATTTAGATTAACGATTAACAAAATATCAATATGGTTTTGAAATTCCTTCCATGATTATGAAATTTTTAATACTAAAAATTTAATTTACCAAAAATAATACTTGATTAAAATTTTACCTGGTTCTGAAACCCCCACCAGCCACGAATTGGTTTTTGATTCTACTGGGGTGGTTCATGTATTTATTTTTTTATTTTTTTTTTGTCCTTTTTCTTCCCCTTTTCCTTCTTTCCTCTGCTCCTTTCTTTTCTGCTTACAGTACCATTCCCATTCCCTTCCGTTATAATGCCACCGGCCACCCCTCTCTCTCTCTACTATTACCACCCACTGGAGGCTTCTCACGCCTCGCCATCCTCACCGTCGGCCCTACTCCATCCCCCACTACCGATCACCAACCACCACCGGCCACCCTATCACCAAACGCACCTACCCACAAAAACTACAGCCACCACCGTGGACGGCCAAACTCTTACTGCCCCCCCCTCCCCACACCCACACGGTCACACACGACGTTCGGAACACACACATACAGCAACCATAATACTCACTATCACACGCACAGCAAACACACACACGCACGCACAACTTTCTCTCTATAACTCACCGCCGGCGACAGCGGCAACCACCCCGACACCCTCATCTGACCAAACGGAACACGCCCACAACCTGATCTCATACCCACATGCAACCCACATGCACAACCATATACATAAACACACAATCGGTACTAAAAAAAAAAAAAACAGAGCATATATACACACAACGTCGGAACGGAACAGCGCACACCCACCTCCAGCTGCATGACGGTCTGAACAACGGATAAACTACACACATACACGAATCTGACCGAATAGAGGGCCACCACCCACGCCGGACTGCACCCCATCGCCGGCGAACTCACCATCCCGAACCTTCTCCTCTCCCTCTCGATTTTTTTTTTTTTCCCAATTTCTTCTTTTGAGGTGCTCTCCTACTGAATTTCACGCATATACATATATATATATATGCATGATAATAGTGGATATGTTTTGTTCCCTTCACACCACGTCGCCACTTTCCGCTTCCCTTTGTCTCCGGCCGAATTTCACGGCACCGCCCATAATTTGGTTATGTATATATATATATATATAAAATAATAATAAATAAATTTAGGGTGAAATTATAATTTCTGAAACTTGTAAAAAAAAACAAAAATTAGACAAAAATTATATATATATATATATATATATATATTCTCTTTTGTCAATTTGAATCTCAAGTTTAAATTTAATGTTTTTAAATTTCCAATTTTTGTCCCTAAACTTTTGATTTGAATTTTTAATTAACAAAAATTTTCTCCGAATTTTTCCAATGCTCTAAAATGTAATTAAAATGACGTGCATGCTAAACCGGGGTCTTACAAAGTCTTTCATAAGATTGCTTCATTTAATGTTACATTTAATGATTCATTTAATGCTAAACGAAAGACACAGATGTTAATGTTCATATATTCTCACACACTAAGTTTCATATCCAATGTGAATGATCGCACAAGATATATGCATGAATAATGAAATTTATGTGAATTCACTTTTAAAGAGATATTCATGCAAACATCTGTGAACCTAAGGGATAGTCAATCAAAAACAACAATACATGAAGCTATCTCATGAAGTGTAAATGTTCACACTTTAAACATATTTCAATGAGATTGTTCACACATGCCACGCATACAAATAACGAAATCTAGCAAATGGAAGTACAAAAAATCGATAGAAAAAACGATTTTGTCAAAGATTAATCATGCACTTGATTTTTATCAATCAAAACGACAAAGATAAGGAAAGAATCAAATTAAATCATAAAGATTAAGCTTTTAATATTAATAGAAAAAGTAAACAAACTATGATAGTTGGATGCCAACATCATCTTATGGACTATTATTTTGACATTTGTTCGAATATGTTCCTTGATCCTCTTTGATTTTGCCATCAAATGAGAAAACACGTATCATGATTTCCTCGACTTTTTGGGTTAGGGTTCGGCTTTCAGAGACAGATAAGTAAGAAAAATAAGGCGCAATATGGAAATTTAATAGCGTGTGGGTATAGTGGGGATAATGGGTTTTTAAATTTTTTTGGGAAATATAATGGCCTACCTAAAATTGCCAAATATGACTAAAGTGTGAACATTCATAAATTTTAATTTTTTTTCAAAAATATACAATATGAATATCAAAATGAACAGCATGAATTGTAAATTAAAGGGGCACTTACCAAGCAATCCTCAAAAGATATCAAAACTACCAATTAAACTCGTAATTTTTTCTATGAACCGAGCAGTCCTTATAACATTTTTGTGACTAAAATACCCCTATTTAATGCACTATTTCATAACATCATGTAATTATCTCTCCCTAATGCGAAACTAATTTAAGTAACATGCGATCATAAAAAGTGGAACAACAAAATTTTTACACATCAATTATGTGCAAATAATTCTCTTGAAAATGAGATATCAATCATATTTTTTGGAACTATTTATCGTAATGAGTATGAATGTTACATGTAACATTTATTATGTCACACCCTACCCCGGGCACCCGTCACCCGAGACCGGGCGTGACATTGACATGATGTTACCTGCCCAATCAACTCAATACATACAGATACACATAAATACACGCGCTACTATAAAAGTTATCATTATTATTATTTTTCTCAAAATACTTGAACCTTCTACGGTTTACATCTGACCGGCTCACCTCCAAAATGACCCTACCACCAGACTCTACCTAGTGTCAATAGTGGACCGACTCCTAGCCGCTGTACTTGAAACCAAAAATTTTATCGGTGTACTGTATTCATAATAAAAATATTTAATTTAATGGATCAAATAAAATTGATAAATACTACCTTTCAAAATATAATATTTTATAATCACATACCCGGTTGAAAATCCAATTCCACTACCACCAATAAAATATAATAACATAAAACTAAGCGTATATCGTGTACCATACTGAAACCAATTTCCAAACTGTCACCCATACTAAAACCAATTTCCAAACTGTCACCCATGTAATGAAATTATATATTTAACACACCCAACTATTTTAAGTAAATCAGTTCAGGCAGCTTGTCACAAAAAAAAAAAAAAAAAAAAAAAAAAAAAAAAAAAAAAAAAAACCCACACTCATCTCCTACTAGCCATAGGATCATTTTTACCTCACGATCGGGAGTTGCAACGGTACCATACCACCCGCAGGTTTTGCACTCCTGACGGGTCAATCAACCACCTACAGGACTAATCTTCCTGACAGGTCATAACATAATCAACCACCTGCAGGACTAATCCTCTTGACAGGTCATAACATAATCAACCACCTACCGGACTAACCCTCCGGACAGGTTATAATATAATCAACCACCTGCCGGACTAACCCTTAGAACATATTATAATATAACCAACCACCTATCGGACTAACCCTCTGGATGGGTCATAATATAATCAACCACCTGCCAGACTAACCCTCCGAACAGGTCATAATATCAACAACTACCAGCAGAACTAACCCTCCGGACAGGTCAAAACCATCCCACAGAACATGCCCTCCTAACGGGATAAAAACTATGGCGTAGTCAGACACACACAAAATTTTCCATTTTTCCCGTTTCCATTTTCACAAAATCCACATTTAAAACCCACTTAATCCATATAAGTCACAAAATCGTTCATTTTCAAATCAACACATTTTTTCCAATAAACGTATTTCTCCATAATTTATACAAAAATAAGATTTTATAAACTTATATAGAAGACAGTACACTCACCTCGTTTTCCGTACTACAAAAATACCGACGTTCAAAATCTACTGGGACACTGGCGCTTGCGAACCGAATAACGATAGGGCCTAAATTAATATTTTATTTAAAACAACCCTAATATGCAATGCATGACCCTAAATTACAAAATTCCCCATTCCCCAAATTTGATTATGTAAAATTACTATTTACCCCAATTCATGACATTAAGATTTACTGTATAATATTTCTAAAATTAATAGTTGTAAACATTACTATTGTCATGATTATTAATTTTAACAGTTACAAAAATTTTAACGCTAAAAATTCAATTTTTAACAAAATTAGAAATCAGTCAAAATTTTACCTTTTTTACGAATTGTTGAAATTCATTATTTTCTGCCCAGGTCTTCACCGCCGCAGCGACGGTCCCACCATTGTGGCGGTGCTACTGCAGTTCTGCTCATAAGACCTCACCGCCGTGGCGACGGTCGTCTTCTTCCCGTTTCTGGTTTCTGCTTCCATTTCCAGACCAATCGCTTCTGTCTCTCTCCTCACTAGCTTCAGCGTTTTCACTCACCGCCCCTTCCTCACGATTAGGGTACACACTCACTCCTACACGCTAGAACACTCTCATACATACACAACGTTGGAACGAACACACACATACGATCACCGTCGACCATTGACGACGAATAGACGCACACATACCCAGTCGACAAACAAAACACACACACTCACGGCTACACACATACACCAGCTGAACAGAGCAGAACACACACACATACACACACGGATGAACAACCACACACATACAGTCGCTCACCCCCACATCGGTGACTGAACAACGATGATCCCATACCCTCACACACTGTCAATCATCCACACACACACATACCAGCGACGAGGAAAACACATACACATGCACACGCCGGAGAACCCTCAACGAACAGAACCCACCACCGCCATGATCACGAACGGCACCAACAACACCCACCAGACCGACCAAACCCCTCCGATCCTCTCTCTCTCTCTTCTCTGTTTTCTCCTTTCTTCTTTTGAGGTTGAAGATCATAATTGTGCGAACTTATATGCATGAACATAGTGATTCCTCTTAATCCCAAACACTACCACGTCAATCCCCATTCCTCACAGTTGCATGAACACACACACACACACACACACACACACACACACACACATATATATATATATATATATATATATATTCCAAATTACCCTAACTTCCCCTCAATTTTCTTTAGGTTATCATTTTAACCCAATTCAAAATTTCATTTTTCTTAAAATTATATATTCAACCCCAAAAAATTTTCAAATTAAAAATAACACATACCACCCCGTTGTTTTCTAAATGTTTTTAAAATGAAACTAAAAGTATGTACGTGCTAAAATTAGGGGCTTACATATTATTTAAACCATATTATATGTAACATGTACTTACGATCGTCTAGTTTCAAAATGTTAGTGTGTTGAATGTTATATCGTAACAAATTGTTGAATCGTATTTCATGTAAATGTTACATGTAACATCTTATAATTCGTATCACACCAATGTTAAATATAACATTTAGTATTTGACATTAATCTTCTTCTTCTTCTTCTTTTTATTTTGAGCTCTAAATTAAGATACATGTGGATGTTATATTTAACATTAACTGTGATGTTATTTTGTGTACCCCTTGATTGTTTAATATAATATCCAATGTAATAGAAAACTAAAAAATCTAGAAGTATCATGTTGTATGTAATATGAATGTGAAAACTAAAGTTAATGAAAAAAATAGTGAATTTCATATCGTTTTGAAGATCTTATTTAGGCGAATCTGAATATATAATAAGATTGTGAACAAAATGTGAACAACAATAGTTATTTTAGATTTAATAAAATGATTTTGTTGAATATGAAAACTCTCAATCCCTACTATCTTGCAAGGAAATCAAATAAAAGGATTTTGTTGAATATGGAAACTTCCAATCCCCGTAGATCTAGTGAGGTTAAATCTGTCAATGGAAAATATGTTGCATTGAATTTAGGAACTGCACCATTCATATAAAATGTGTTCTAGGAGTTCTTGGTTTATTATTAAAAATCAGTGGAATTATTTGGTGATTTGGTGTTTAATTTGGGTCCTCTCAGTAATTTTCCCTAAATTAAAATGGTTTATTTTTTTTAACATTTTTATAATATTGAAAACATTCAAAATATTGAGTTTTTCATAGATAGGTTGTCCCATGTTGTTCCACTTTCCATAACTGTTCAGCGGTTGTGGAGTTTTTCAAAATGGCATGGTTGGTAAATTAATAGACAATCATAGTTAATTGATTAACGTAAATAGAGTACTATATACTAATTAGAGGTTTATGTTATTTTGGGGGATAATGACATTTGCGGTCCCTGACAAATGGCTCTAGTACTCAATTGATCCCTCGTATTTGGATATAGACATATTTGGTCCTTCACATTTTATTTTTGTTCCAATTTAACCCTTATGTTAGGTCCACGTTAATGATCAACTTGAAAGTAAGGGTATTTTAGTCATTTCATGTTAAGAAAAATGGTAATTTCATATTTTTACTTTAACTAATTTAATGGGGTCTATTTGAATATTTAGCTAAACATAAAGGGTTAAAAATCAATTCTCTGCAACTCTCTGCAACTCTCTCTCTCTATCTCTCTCTCTCTCTGCAATCTCTCTTTCTCTCTCTCCCCGCCACCATTTTTGTCCACCATACTGAACCACCATGTCACCACCACTATGCCAGCCACCCTCAACTACCCATTATCTCTCTCTCTCTCTCTCCTCTCTCTCTCTCTCTCTTGTGGGTGGGTCGCCGAAGATGCAGGGGTCGAGTGGGGGTGGGGAGACGATGTGGGCGGGTTGGTTGCTGGAGATAGAGCAAGGGTGGGAGTGAGTCGCCTGAGATGTGGAGAGGTTGGAGTGGGTCACTAGAGATACGGCAACCCCTTTATGCAGAGGAGGAACAATGTAAAGCAGGGTCAGTGTATCGCCCTTGTTAGCCACATGGTTCAGCGCCCACATCATGGCGTGCTTCAAGTGAGAGTTCTGATCCACTACCACCACCACCATCACCCTCTTCCTCATCACCACCATCCCGCACCCGCCTTCATCACCATCGTTTCCATCTTACAGTCCCAACCCTTTTATCTGCCTCCAGCACCCCATCGATTTGAACCCACCAAAGTTATTATCCCCGCCGCTGTACCTGGTGGCTCCAGCCCACCTCTTGGATGTCAATTTCCAGGCTTCTTTGCCGCTCAGCTGCCTCAAGAATAAATCCAAGCATGGGAGGAGAGAGAGGAAAGAGTAGATCAAAGAAAATAGATAGCTTGTGATTTTGGTGGTGGCAGCAGGCTGCTATTGGTAGTCTCCGGATAAGTAGCAAGCGAAGAAGGTAGAGGTCGAGGTGGTGGATGGTGGCAAACAGGAAGAGGGCCGAAGGAAGAAGAATAGTTTTCAAAATACACATTTGACCCTTAAGTTTTAGATGGAAAATAAAATGATCCAGATTAAAAAATTTAAAGGATATAAATGTAATTTAACAGTAATTAATATAAAACTTAACAGAATGGTCAAATTGGAACGAAAATAAAATGTGAAGGATCAAATGTATCTATATCCAGATACGAGAGGTCAATTGAGTGGTGGAGCCATTTGTCAAGAACAAAAAAAAAAATCATTGTACTTTTTTTTTTTTTTTGGGAAGATTACATAATAAAAATCCCTAAAAAACCACTTTTCCCTAACTAATATTTGTAGAATCCTTTGTATTGTTGTGTTTAAAGGTTAAAGTCAACCCTATTAATTGATATTTACCTCATATTATATCGAAATTATTTATACTTTTAGTTGCATTTATCCCCTCTAAATGTACTTAGTCGTTAAGGTGGCGTTTGGTTAGTGTTTTCACTTTTCTCAACTCAACTGGGATGGGTTGAGTTGGGTTGAGTTGAGTTGGGTTGAGAATTTTGTTTCCTTTTGAGAACAGAATTGCGTTTGGTAACGACAATTTTTATTTTGTGCTGAAAACAGAATCATGTTTGGTAACGGTTTTATCATAAAACTATTTTTATTTTTATTTTGAGATTTTTTTTTGTTTTGGCGTCGGCGGATGCGGAGGTGGTCAGCGACGGTCGCCGGCCGGCAGCGGCCGGTCACCGGAGGTGGCCGACGACAGCGGACGGTCGCCAGAAGTGGCCGACGACGGTCGCCAGACGGCGGCTGGCGGCGGTGGAGGTGGCCGGCAGCAGCGGATGGTGGTGGGCGGCCAGCGGATAAAGACGGAAGTTGAGAACTTTGGGTTGAGTGTTTTTGGTACAAAAAAAAAAATTGTTTCTGGTTTCTTTAGAATTTTGAGAATCAATTCTTATTTTTTGGGTTGGATTGGGTTGAGTTTTGTGTTTGCCAAACGCGTTCCCAAAAATCAAACCCAAAATTTTTTGGTTAGGTTGGGTTGGAATGGAATGGAAACACTAACCAAACGGTAAGGTGGCGTTTGGTAACCGTTTCTGTTTCCATTCCAGCAGTGGGATGAGAATGGGATGGGATGGGATAAGAATTTTGTTTTCTTCTTGAGAGTAGAATCGCGTTTGGTAACGATAATTTTTTTTTTTTGTTTTGGGAAGGGAATGTGTTTGGTAACGATTTTATCCTAAAATCTTTTTTTTTTTTTCTTTCTGTTTTTTGGCCAGACGGCGGTGGCGCCGTCACCGGCCGGCGACGACCGGACGATGGTGACGCCGGCCGGAGACGACCGGACGGCGGTGGAGCCGGCACCGGCGACGCCGGCCGGAAGGCAATGGCACCGTCGCCGGCGACTGCGGATGGGTGACAGTGGCCGGCGACTAGAAGTGGCCGGAAAATTTCCAGCCGAACGGTGATCGGCGACAGTCGCCGGAGATGACCGGCGGTGGACGGTGGTCGGCCGGCGGATGAACAGTGACCATGTGTTTTGGGTATGGAATGGGAATAATGAGAAATAATTTTTTTTTGTTACTCATTTCTTAAAAAAAAAAAAGTGGGCACAATTCTCAAATGGGAATGAAATGGAAACGGAAACAAAAATTACCAAACGCTATTCCCAAACAGAATTCCCAAAAATCTAGGAATGGAATGAGAATTTTTAGAATGAAAATGGTTACCAAACGGGCCTAAATTACCATTTTCTTGTTCCACTTTTTTCAGGGGTGTGTGGTGGTGGTGGGTCTATTCCACTATAGAAATCTTGCTTTATTCTTCTTTCTTTTGACAAGAGCCAAATGATTTATTGTTAATATTCTCTTGTAAAATTTTAAATATGTTATGCTACCTGTGTCCCAAATTAGTAAACTAATGGGAAAAATCCAGGCTTATACGAGAGTTCAAAGATTTCAAATATTTTTGGATGAAAACCTGTGGGATTACATATAGTATCAGCATCTACTAGGCCTATTACCGTGTGAGTGCGGGAATTGTGTTTGGGACCCGTCACAAGGCGTTAACTCATGGATTTAATACTCGATCCTAGCAAGGGAACTAGGGCATAATTGGGGGTGATTATAACAAACTGTATCCCACGTCAGTAATGCAATGGGGAAAACTTTGGGCTTGTATTGCAGACACGATAGGATAATATACAATATCTCAAAAATATATAGGGTGTAAAATATAAATAAACTAAAGGACATAAAATACAAAGAGCACTCACACCTAGGGGTGTGCGACGATCGGATTACGACGGTTTGGGCTAAAACCGCAGACTAAATCGTTACTATACGGTTTGCACTACTTTAAACCGTTGACCGCCCACTAGTGTGCGGGTTGGGGCATATTGAAATGTGCAGTTTGACGACTTCAAACCGTAAACCGCCCAATAGTATGTGGTTTGAGATTAGTTATGGTTTGGGTTAATAAATATTGCTAAAAGACAAACAAATCATCACATTACTAAAACTTGTAAAAAATATAATCATAAAATTACAATAACAAAAAAATAGAAAAAAAAATTACAAACGTAAAAAATAACATCTAAAAATGCAAACTTACTATTACAATCCAAATAATAATTAACTAAACAACTAAATATAGCTACCGAAACAAGAATTAAAAAAATGAAATACAAAGACAAACTTAACCACGTGGTCTGCATCATCAACAAATAGTAATAGTGTTTGATCGTCTACTTGTTGAACTTGAAGCCGATTAATCGAGAACTTGTCAAAAATTAAATCAAATAATTAGTAAATCTCATCTCAATATTATGAACAATAAAAAATTAAATTATATAAAATAAAAAACTTAAATAATACAAACCTGGTTCGATATCTTTTTCAAATTCCTCGACCTCATCCATTATATTGCGAAGAGATATTGGCACTGAAGATAACAACCAATTTTGTGCACAAACAAGACGCTCAATCATTTGAGGGAACAATGAACTACGAAAGGGATCCAGTATTCGTCCCCCCGTACTAAATGCAGACTCTGACGCCACAGTTGACACAGGAACAGCCAATACATCACGAGCAACCAAAGCCAACACTTTATATCTACTACAGTTAACCTTCTACCAATCCAAAATATCAAAGTTTTCATCCTTAGTCCTTTCAGGTAATTCGCTTAAATATTTTTCTACCTTAGACCCACCCCCCATATTTATTTTTCCTTCTATAAAACTCTCAAATTGGGAAGCAATCAACATATGTGGATTTTCATCCATAATATCTAAGTTCATAATTGACGTAGAAGTCACATCCCCACTCCCACTCTCATTTGGGCCATTCCCACCCCTAGTTTCAATATGCGTACTCATTGACTCCATAGAAGAATATCATTCATACAATCGATTTATAGAAAACTTCACATTGTCAATCAATAAATTTGCAATGTCAGTAGTATACATATTCAAAAAACAAAATTGGAGATATAAAAGCTTCTTCCTTGGATCTAACAAAACAGCTACATACAAAATAACATTAATCTTGTCCCCATTTTTTCAGTACTTGTCAAATTTTGATTTCATATTTATCACCATTTTAGCCACCCCATTATCTTGAACCAAAATCAAACGATCAATTGCACTTCGAATTATAAAAATCTCATCGAAAAATGAGTTCGAAATAACATACAAAGTACCAGAAAAACGTTTCGTTGCCTCGTAAAACAGTTTCAAAAATTTAACAAACGCACGACATCTTACCCAATCTTCATCATTCGGAGGAGATCCAGTTATATCACTCATGTCTTTTTCAAGAAAATAAGTACGAAATCTAGGATCCTCAACGTCTAATCTTTCAAATACCTTTTCAAACTTTTCAAGCAGAATCTAACACTTTGTAGGTGGAATTCCACCTTGTTGGCACATCAAGATACAAAAGACTCTTAGACTCAATTTTCAACATATTAACGCATTTCAAGAAAGATTGAAATCGACTAGGCGAAGATTTTACATATCTTACTGCTCCACGAACCCTTTGAATAGAATCATCTAAGTCTTTTAACCCTTCCACAACTATCAAATTTAAGATGTGAGCACAACATCTCATATGTAAAAGCTCATGACCTAAAATTGTGCCTTTCCAATTTTTTGTCACATTTTGTAAAAATTTAATGGTAAAATTATTTGAACTAGCATTATCCACCGTTTAAGTGAAAAACCCCTGAATTCCCCATTCAAGCAAACATTGCTCAATCTTCTTACCAATAGTCTTCCCTTTATGATCGTTAACAATGCAAAAATTCAATATTCTTTTTTCAAGTTTCCAATCATCATTTATGAAATGACATGTCAAACACATATAATTTAAATTCTGAAAGGACGTCCATGTGTCTGTAGTCAAACATATCCTACGACCTTTCAAAAGTTTTCTCAAGTTTTCTCTTTCTACATCAAAATTCTTCATTATATCACGAGCAATTGTGTATCGAGAAATATTTAGCCATTTCAGTTGCAAAGCAATACAAAACCTCCTAAATCCATAATTTTCCACAAATCTAAATAGCAATTCATCAATTATGATCATCTCTGCAAGAGCCTTTCTAGCGTCTTCTGGATTAAAACTTAATGTAACAAGTTGACCACCCTCTTCTCCAATTTTTTTAGGTTTAAAACCCAATGTTGCTTGCCCCTTAAGTTGTTCTTTATACGGATATTTAGGACAACTATGCAAATGATTTCTTAAAGTATTTGTACCATGACGTTTTGAATTAGCACGATAATTTTTTTTATAATATAAACATAATGCTTTCGGTCCACCCTCTATTTCAAATTCTTCAAAATGCTCCCACACATCAGATTTTTTTTCTTTTACATACCGTACTTTTAGGGGGAAGTTGTCTAGTAGAAGCAGTATTCCCATTTGGATTGTTCACTTTCACTTCATTCGTTATCGTAGTATCCATCACTAAAAGAATATATAAACCACGATAAGTAAAATAACGAATAAATATAGAATAACAAATAAATATAGTCTTACATGTTTCATACTTTAACGTTCTAATTACCAATTCAATAGTTTTCTCATAACATTAATATTTAATTAAAGAATTGTTCATGTAAATCCCACTTTGAACTATTTAATTAACATGAACACCACAAGTCCAACAGAAACATGAATAAGGTTCAGAACCATGAAACAGAAACACGAAACAGAAACGTGAAACAAATTCTATATATTCAGAAACAGAAACATGAAACAAAGATAGGTTCAAAAACAAAAACATGAAACACGAAATAGAAAAGATGTTTTGGACATTCCCACTCTGAACTATTTAATTAACGTGAACACCACAAGTCCAAGGAGAAACATGAAGAAGGTTCAGAACCATGAAACAAAAACGTGAAATAGAAACACGAAACAGAAACATGAAACAGAAACACGAAACAGAAACATGAAATTGAAACATGAAACTAATAGGAATTGACTAAAACTCTTGTTATTGTGAGCGGTCACCATGGAAAGCTTCACATTGAAGGTCTCAGGCTAATAATCGACGAGTGGATTAGAGAATAATATAGGTTCAGAAACGAAAACACGAAACACGAAACAGAAAAGATGTTTTGGACATTCCTGAGGTAATTAATTACCTTAAACCTTGTCTTTTTATCATTAAATTACCTTAGACAACATTGTTTTATGACAATTTTTCGATGTTCTGATAGGAATTGACTAAAATTCCAACTGTTATTGTGAGCAGTCACCATGAAAAGCTTCACATTGAAGGTTCAGAAACGAAAACACGAAACAAAGATAGCTTCAGAAACGAAAACATGAAACACGAAACAGAAACATGGAAAAAAACATAGGTTCAGAAAATTATACATACCTATGCAGAATCGGAATCGAAATCGCCAAATCGGAATCGGAATCAAAATCGCCAAATCGGAGTAAACTGTGTACAGGATTTGAAGTCCAAATCGGAGTAAATCAGGCTATGCTTTCCGTCTTTAAAATCAAAATCGAAATTGGAAATCGAACTCAAAATCGCTTTCGTCTTCGTCTTCACCATTGTATTATATAGATGGAGAAATTGAAAGTTGCAAAACATATTTTCCATAATCGAATTAGGAAATCAAAAACTTTTGGAAAGTATTACACAACGAGATCTTCAATTTGGGGATGAAAAAGGAAAAGAGGCGATCGTTGTAGTAGCCCTAGCTGTCGACGGTGGAATGAGACAAACAGAAGTCTGAAAGGGGGTCTAGATCAAGGCCTAAACAACATCGTTTAGGCCTGTTTTCGGGCGAGCGGGTCAACCCGCCAAACAGACACTCCAAACCCGCAAGCCGACCCGAACAGTGGCGGGCTGGGGCAGTGCAGCCCGCGCAATGCGCGGGTCTGTTCGGGCTGGTCAAAATTCGGGCAATTTTTGGACGGTTTGGGTTAGTTTAGCGGGTTAATCTGCCCGCTGCATATCCCTACTCACACCCCTTCACATCTAAATATCAAAGATACCCCCTTTTAAGATGAGATTGACTATATTACCCTTAATTAATTTTTTTATTTTTTATTTTATTTTATTTTATTATTAATTATATACATTAATTATTGTAATGATTTTTTTTATCCCTAAAATATATGATTTCTAAATTTTAAAAAATAATTATTTCTATTATGTGTATTGTGCCTTATCCGCCAATTGCTTCCTCTACAGATTAATTTTCTACATTTCTTTTTTTTTTTTTCAATTTTAATAGTTATTTTTCTATAATTTCTATTTTCTTGCATTTGTGTATATTTTTATCCATTTCTATATTTACTATTTTTATGTAATTATTAATTTGTGAATTTTTTTGGTATTCTAAATGATACAAATAATAATAAAAATTTAAACTATTGATAAAAATTAATAATACATTGATGTATCCTAACTGTACTCATATCCTTATTTTTCAAAATTTATTGTATAATTGTATCGAACACGACTCGCATGTTTGTGGTTGTGTTTAAAAGTTAAAAGTCAACCCTTGTTTTGTTTTTATTCATTCTGGCAAGAGCCAAATAATCTAAATATTTTTGAAATTCTATTGTAGAAATTTATGTAGAGAGTTTATACTTGAATATTTATGTAGAGAGTTTATACTTGAAATATCCCATGTTATTCGATAAATATCGATATTATTCATGTCATTTTCATAATATCTGAGCTATCTCTTCTCTTTTTAGTTTCATTACTCAAAACACCCTTCATCACAGTTTATTGAGAAAAATATCTTAGTAACATAATATTTTTTTTTGTTGTTTATTTCATATTTTTTAATTTTTGTTTCTACTCTCTCTCTCTATCTTATTTTTTATTTTTTATTTTTTTGACTTATTTCCTTCTATTCTGTATATTTTATTTCATTTGTATTAATTTTTTTTATTTTTTATGATATTTGTAGAAAATAAAAACAAAAATCAGAAATGTAAAAAAAATAGGATTTGAAAAATAAAGAATTTAAATTGGAAAGAAAAAATAAAACAAAAGGCAAAAAAAATATTATTTTTTCTTTTTTAATTTTTAAAATTTAAAATTCTCTTTTTGTTTTATTTTATATTTTTTCTTTTCTAATTTTTTACTTTTGATTTTTTTTTTTTTTCTTTAAATACCATATATAAAAAACATAAAGAAAAAAAAAAAAAAAAAGAAGAAGAGATAAAGAGTGATAAAGAGTAAAAATATAAAATAAAAACAAAAACAAGAATAAAAGAACAAGAAAAAAAATGTTACAACAATATTTTTATCAATAAAATATGATTATATAATGAAAATGATAGAGATGTGATAGAGTAAGTCGTGTAAAAACTTTTTTATTTGCATGATACGAACCAATAGTATGAAATCAAAACATTTCTATTACGGCCGAGAGAGAGATCATTACCTAGCCACGAACGACTTTGTTGTGGATGAGAAGTGACGGAATCAATGCTTATATGACTTATAATGCTTCCACAAGGATTAGATAAATAGGGGGGGTGACAAAGATCCCACATTTAAAGGTCAAAAATATTTTCCTTAAAACACTATGTCTTGGTCCAAAAAATAATTTCCCCCCCAGCCCCACCCCCCTTAGAGCTTCCATCAGTTCCCCATTTGTTGCATCATAGACCACCTACAGCGGCCGGTGGAGGGCGGCCTAAGATTTCATCATTTTTTTGTAAATTGCATATATCACCCCTCAGGTGTATCTTATATCTTCACTTTTGTTTGTCAATTATGATTTCTCATAATATACTCCTGTGAATTAAGTTACACTAACGGCTCGTTTGGTTGAACAGAATCGGAGTGGAATGAAATTACCATTTCACCCTCGATTTCGATTCTCTTGTTTGATTCTGCAATGTAACTATTGAAATGAAAATCAATGGAATTGAATTTCATAATTCATGGGCTAAAATCAGTCCAGCCCATTAGAATAAAAAAAAAAATCTACGAAAAACCTTTTTCAACCCATTCCATTCAGCCCAACTCCCGATCAGCCCATTTCAATCGTTTCTCAACCATCACCTCTTTTTGTTTCTCAACCATCGTCGCCTTCATTCCCTTCGTTTCTCAGTCATCGTTGCGTTACCTTTGTTTCTCGGTCGTCACCGCGTTACCTTTGTTTCTCGACCGTCAACGCACCGCGTTCATCTCAAAGCTTCGTTTAAGCTCAACCATTGCCAATCGATCCAATTTTAAAGCCTTAATCGCTTAAGCTTTGTTGCCTTCATCGTTTAAGCTTCGTTGTTCATCTTCAGATCAATCCAGCTTTCTAGTCCCATCGATCCAAGTGAATTGATAATTTCTGATTCTATTATGATAATTTTCGATTATGCTAAGATCCAAGATGATTTCCATATTTGTGATTCATCCATTGGTGTTTATCCGATTCTGTTTGTGATTCATTCAATATAAACGTCGTACCCCATACAAATTACAAACCCAAAATTCGAACAAATATATCCAATTGTGTTCATCTGATTCTGTTTATGATAATATAATTCTGTTTTGATTCATATTAATCCATATTTCTTATCTTCTTAATTTTCATCACTTCAACAATTTGATGCTTGTTATGGGTTGGTCACTGATGAGTGATTTATAATTTCTTTAGTTTATTTTTAATTAAGGATTAATCACAAATAATTTTGTTTTGCAGCATTATGTTTTGTTAATTTACAATGTTCCCTGAAATTTACAATGTTTCCATAATTGCAGTAATAGCCAACAGAAATTTAGCAGCTAATTTACATGCATTGGTTATACGCAATGCATCTTGCTAATTGGTTTCTACAAATTTTGATAATTAATGTCATGCGCAAACGACGACAACATATTACTTTATCAAGATGAAGATATATTCAAAATTGATATGTAAAAGTGTATTATGAGATTTTTGTTATTCCGTTTCTGCTCTCATTTCATAACAATCAAATAAGATAATGAAATAGTGATTTAATTGGCAAATTCATTTCTTTCTTTCTCTCATTCTATTATTTTTTTCATTCTATTCCACTATGATTCTATTTCATCTAAATGTTTCATATGATTATTTATAAGGTTATACAATTAAACTATAATTAACAACTGAAGGGAAAAAAAAGATACAAATGTCATAATTAAAGGGGTAAATTTGATAATACCTATAATTAGGTACTAATGAGAAAATTGTCGGTATATTTAAAGGGTGAAAATAAATTTTTTACATGCATATTGTATTTCAAATGAATCCCAACTCTTTTTGTTATCTTGGAGTTATATTAATGGGTTTAAATAATTTAACCACCTCATTTTATTTTAAACAGATACTTCACTTGTCATTTTACAAATAACAATCAACTTCTCTATCGACCAATTTTTTTGTGTTAAAATATATAAATGCCCTTTTGTTATTTATTTTTTTAAAAAAAAAAAAAATTAATTTTTATAAAAATTCATTAAGACTCTACCCCACCCTCTCACCGCCATCGCTGGAGAGAAAGAGAGAGAGGGAGAGGGGGGGGGAGAGAGAGAGAAGAAGATGTTTTTTATTTATTTATTTATTTTATTTTGTTATTTTGTTTAGTAAAAGAGTTAAAAAGTATATATTTTTTAAAATAGGGATGTTATTGTAAAAAATAAAAAATAAATAAAATAAATATATATATATATATATATATATATATATATATATATAACAAATTTAAAAGGTTATTTTATTTTATTTTATTTTATTTTTTAATTATTTAATCATTTTAAAATAGTTAAGAGCAAAATTGTTATTACAATAAAAATTTTATTAATTTTTTATCCAAAAAGGAGATAAGTGGTATTTGACCAAAAAAAACAAGTGTTAGGAAAAAATAATATCTATGACATTAAACACAGTATATCTAAAATTTCATAAATGTCTGATAAAGTGATAGTTAAGATTATATTTTACAGTAAAACCAAAAAGACATGAAGAAACAAATATTTGAGATATTTATTAATTTCATGTCCGTTGGACTCATCTCTAAATAATCAATCACATATTTTTTGGGGAAGAAAATACCCATCAAAATTTAAAGCAACTACAAGATTGAGCATTAAAGGCATTTAATTGGGTTTTCCCATTTTACTGTTTTTTATGTTATGTTAATAGTGGCTTTCTTGGGGACCACAGGCGTGAGGAGAAATAGCCGAAAGGTCAAAGAGAGTGGCCGAGTGGGTCTTAGCATTTTCCATAACCTTATACACTTTTATTATTATTATTGTTAATTTATTTATTATATAAAGGGGGAGGAGACTGGAGAAAGACATGACATATCAAAAAACGAAGGAAGTGAAAGCCAAGAGAGATGGCCAACAAACGTCTCGTCTTTCTGTTATTATCGTTACTCTTGCACTTCTATTCGGGTACTACCACTCCATTATTTTTTTGTTTTTATCCAATTATATATATACCATTCTCCATTTCAATTAAATTTTTATATTTAACCAACGTTTTTATGCATTTTTTTTCAAACAAAAAATTCAAGATAATTAAAATAGGAATTCTTGGTAAACACTTAAATTTTTTGTTCATGTAATCTATGTGTTACAGTAATTTTTTAAAAAATCTAAAATTATTATAATATATAAAAGTCACTGTAATTTTTTCATATATTTACGTGGTGCATTGACTTTGAATTTTTCAAAAAATTACTGATTGAATAATGAGTTACAAAATTGAAAAGGTATAACTATGATTTAAATCACTTTGTTTTTTAAAGTAAAATATAGTTTTTATTTTTGTTTTTATATTATAAAGGTCCATTGACAAGGATTTTTTTTTTTTTTGGCAAATTTTTTATTACTATTAATTTACACTTTGTTTACGACCAACTTCTTCTACATAGTATTTATCATGATAGATTGAATCACCCCTGCGGCTGCCACCCCACACTTTTATATACAATTACAGTTTGCACCCCAAAACTTTTCTTTACAATATATTTAACTAAAATAGCAGTAATTATAATTGAAGTTTAATTATGGATTTTAGGCAAAAGTGATCTCCAGTTGAATTACTACTCCGAGAGTTGCCCAAGAGCCGAAGAGATCATAACCCAGAAAGTGGCCGAGCTTGCCAGGAGGGATTACAGTACCTCTATTTCATGGCTCAGGAATATTTTTCATGACTGCATGGTTAAGGTTGTCTTTCACCTAACTTTTCCATAATTTACACACATCACCCATTTTCAACTTAAACTTTATTGATAAATTTCACATATATATCCCCAAAACTTGGATCAAAATTTAAACATATCACCCCTCAAAAGATATTAACATCTTTTTCAACTTAATATTTTGATAAATTTCACATATATATCCCTAAAATTTGGCCCAAAATTTACACATATGCCCCCTAAATCCTCAAAAGAGTATTAATTTTGTTTTCCAACTTTAAATTTGCATTAAAATTATGTGATCCAGGGCCATTAAATATAATAATTAATTCTCTGTATCCCCACCCCCAATGTTTTGAAAAAAAATACTTTTCCTATATATTTGTTATTTAAAAAAAAAAAAAAAAAAAAAAAAAAAGGAACATGTAGTTTAACAAATGAAAATATTTTTATAAACCTCTATAGGCCCTTAATATTACCTGAAAAATTTTGAAAAATAATATTTTAGATAATAATATGCTATTCTCTTTTAAAAAAAAAAAAAAAATTATATGTTGCCTTTCAAATGATTTTTAAATCTTTTGAAGCCTCCCATATAATTCAGATTATATAATAATATAAAATTGTAAGAGGAAAATTATAACGTGAATAGCATAGGGAACAAAGTGTAATTTATTTTGTTGTGGTGTGTAATTAATGTAGTCGTGCGACGCATCACTGTTGCTGGACTCGACGAAGAACTTAGTTTCGGAGAAGGTGTCGACGAGAAGTGTGGGTCTGAGGAATTTTAAGGCAATTCAGACAATCAAGCAGGCCGTGGAGACTGAATGTCCGATGACTGTTTCTTGCGCTGATATTGTTGCTCTCTCTGCTAGGGATGCTGTTGCCTTGGTAACAAACAATTTCATTTTTTTTTTTATATTTGAAAATAATTTTGTTGGACGTGCTTCCGAAAACAACAGAAATATAATTTTTGGTTAACTACCCTTTGCCCTCTATGATTTGACTGAATTACATTTTACAAACCTATAGTATTTTCATCATCACTTACTGCCTATGGTTCAGTCTAAAGTGTAATACTTATTTTTTCTATTAAATTTAACAATCAAACCTCAAAAAAAAAAAATCAAATTTATTATTAATTAATATTTATACCCGGAGTCGGGTCGAGTCAGATTAGATAATAATTTTTTGCCTTTTCCCAAGTCAGAATTCCATTCAGGTCGAGTATAAGAACAAATTTGTCATTTTATGCAACTATATTAAATATTTAATAGTTTCACTTAAATTTGAATCACAAGAGCATAAGTGATGATGAACAAATTATAGGGATATAAAATGAAATTCGATCAAATTATTGGAGGGTAAAATATAATTAACCCTAGAATTTTTTTATGACCTCTCAAAAAAACAATTAGGGATGGCAAAAAAAATTGAGCTGACGAACCGAACTGAACCGATTGGTCCAATTTTGAAATCAATTAAATGCTTTGGTTGTGATTTCAGTTTTGAAATTAGTAACCGAAGCAGTTTTTATTTTTGGTTTTGGGATAGTAATCTCGAAAACTGAATTACGAAACCTCGAAAATGATATTTTAGATATATTTTTATGATATATATATACTCTATCTTTTTATACATTTACAATTTAATCCCTAATATATCTATGTTTCTTTATTTGCTTTAGAGACTTTGATTTGTATTATTGTGACGACTATTTATTATTATATTTTAATTATGGCTAGAAACGTTTATGGTAATAATTAATAGATTTGTGGTTTGGTTTGGTTTTTTGTAATTTATGTTTTATATTTTAATTATATTTTTCTTTATACATAAAAAACAACGGCCCGCGGTTTGCGGTTTTGATTTTGTTTTTTTGTAAGATTGAAAAAATCTTAAATGATTTCGTGGTTTTGATTTTATTTTTGAATAAATTTAAATAGTTTGGTTTTAAAAACGTTTAGAAAAATGGTAGTTTTGATTTGGTATATGTTTAACAATTTTTGTTTTGGTTTTATATGAAATCGGAGCGAAACTGAATCATTGACATCCTTAAAAATAATAGAGATGGAAACATTAAACAAATGGAGTTTAAGGTTTTTTTTGTTTGTAATTAGTGAAGGTGCGCGTAAAATGATGCAGATGTAATGAAATAAATTGATTTTTAATTTGAACGACGTTATACGTGTGTGTGTGTGTGTGTGTAGATGGGAGGGCCAAAAGTCGAAATGAAAACAGGGAGAAGAGATAGCAATGTGAGTTATGAGGATGAAGTGGAGAGCTTCATCCCGAACCACAACGATTCCATCTCTTCGGTTCTTTCCCGCTTTCAATCCCTTGGTCTTGATGTCGAAGGAACCGTTGCTCTCTTGGGTAACTAAATTTCACTTTTACACCACCCCGCCCCCCCCCCCCCCCCCCCCCCCCCACCCTTTAACTACTCTATGATAAATTGCAATTTTCACCCTTTAATTACATTATTTTTCCATTTAGGTGCATCAACTTCTAATCTTTAATTATTGGTATACATAACAATTGAAACTTAAGTATCACATGCCATTTATTAATATTGATCTTTATTAATTCAATTTATGAATTTGCTATAATTTATTAACTCAAGCTTAATTTAACTACATAAATAGTGTAGTAGTCATTTCACTACACAATAAAGCCAAAATATAAATTTCGATATATTATCAAAAATCACACATAATTTTTGTCCTATTTAATTAATTTTGAGTTTTTACATTAATACATTTTTCTCTCTTTTTTAAAATCTAATTTCATTCATGTCTTATCATAATTATAAAATAAACACGAAAGTTATTTGGAAAGTAAATAAATATTTTTCAAAATTTTATTTTTAATAAATTTTCATTTTGGAGTTAATATTCTATTTAGGATAATCTTTTTATACACTATCAACTTCTACCATTTTATTTACAAGGTACATTTAGTGGTAGATTTTTATTGAAAAATATATTTAAATTATTTTTTAAAATATTCATTTTTTCCGATCTATTTTCTTTTGTTTTACTTTATTTTATTTATTTTTATATATTTCAATATTTACATTTTTAGTTTGTTTTTTATAATTGTAATTTTATTTTAAGAATAATAAGAAAAGGAAAGAGAAAATGTTAAAAATTGTAAAATAAGTACATGAAATATATAAGAAAAAAACAAGAATAGAAGAACAAAAAAAATATTTTTCTAAGTAACAGTTATTTTTTAAAATATACATACATATATATATGATAAATACGTAAAAAAATAGAAAAACAAACCGAAAATGGATAGCCTTTTTTTTCATGGAAAAAAAATTGTAAGAACAAAATGAAAACAAAAAGAATAGATGAAAAAAAAAATAGTAATTTTTATTTATTAAATTTTTATGTAAAAATTATGAGACAAATACAGAAAAACTAAAAGTGAAAGAAAACAAAAAGGGATACAAGAAAAAGAAAAGAGGAGTTTTTTTTTTACTTGAAATAAAACTATTTTGGGAAAAAAGTTGAAAGATACTTGCATAAAACTTGTAAGAAAAAAAAAATAGAACAGCTAAAGGAAAAAGAGAGATTTTTTTTTTTTAAAAAAAATTAAAATACAAATATTTAAAAAATTGTAAGAAAAAGACAAAAAAAAGATTAGAACAAAACAAGAAAAAGAGGTCTTTCTTAGATAGTATTTTTTTTAATATATATATATATATATATGTATATAGAGAGAGAGAGCACTTAAAAAAATTATGAGATAAATACACAATACTGTAAGGCGAAAAAAAAAAAAAAAAAAAAAAAGCAATAATAGAAGAAAAAGAGGTCTTTCTTAGATAGTATTTTTTTTTTTAATATACATATATATATATATAGAGAGAGAGAGAGAGAGAGAGAGAGAGAGGGAGAGAGAGAACTTAAAAATAATTATGAGATAAATACAAAATATTGTAAAAAAAAAAAAAAAAAAGCAGCAATAATAGAATAAAAAGAAAAGGATTTTTTTTTTTCCTTTCAAAAGAGCAAAAGGTGGTTTGTGAGTAATGATAATTATTTAGGGTTATGAAAGTAATGAAAATAAACACTAGACTAACATTAAGTTAGTACGATAAAACAATTAAGTACTTAAAACTGATTATATTAAGTACTTAATTAATTAAGTTTGTTTTATAAATATAATTAGTATCACTTAATTAATTAAGTTAACTTAAAAATTAAGTCAAAATGTGAGTAAAAAATTAAGTCAAGACCTCTTTACTTATTTCATTTTGCTTAATGCATTCCATTATTTTTAACTTAAAAAAAAATTTGTTTTAACTATTTTGCCCTTAATTCCCTATGAGGATTTAATTAGAATTAGGATTAATGAGAATTGAATTAATTTTGGATTATTTTATGATTTTAATTTTATTTTATATTTAAATTATTGTTATAATTTAATTTAAGCAACCAAACGACATAAAAAAAATACATAATATTTACATATTTTTGGGTTAATTTTTACTTTTAATTTTAATATAATTTTTTAAAAAAAATGGCACCCTGATTTTGTTCTCAATTTTTTTATTTTTTTTTCACATTATATTGATTCAAATGTAGTTATGTAAATTAAACAATTTTCAGCATACAAATTTTGTACTTATCAAACAAATAAAAAAAAATCAGCACTTAAATTTTCAGCATAATTTTATCAAACAATCTTCTTAAATTTTCAGCACTTAAATTTTCAGCACTTAAAAATTAAGTTGTTATCAAACAAGCCCTTAGTCAATAGGATAATCTAATATAAAAATTCAAGTGGTTCTTACTATTTCAAAATATAATCTATATGGATGATACCATATCTATTAGACGAGGTTAATGATTTCTGACCTAAAATGAATTATTAAATTAATTGATCAATAATTCACTAAAATAAAATTTTAGTTGATACATTCATGTACTATAATATTTTTTTAAAAAAAATTAAATTTATTGTCAAAAAATCAAAAATTTATAATATATATTATAATAATTTTAAATTTAAAAAATCTTCATAAATTAATCCACGAAGTCTGATTATGGACTATTTTAATGTGTGCAGGAGCTCACTCGGTGGGTCGAGTCCACTGCGTCAACCTTGTGAACAGACTCTACCCCACCGTGGACACCACCTTGGACCCCCAACACGCCATGTACCTGAAGCGCCGGTGTCCTTCGCCGGTAACGGACATGAAAAAGGTAGAGTACGCCCGCAACGACCTCGAAACGCCGACCACCCTCGACAATCTTTACTACAAGCATCTCCTAAGCAACAAGGGTCTACTTTTGGTCGATCAGCAATTGACCTCCAATCCATCGACGGCGCCGTTCGTCCAGAGAATGGCAGCCGACAACGACTACTTCCATAAACAGTTCGGCCGGGCGCTGCTGATACTGTCGGAGAACAATCCACTAGTTGGTGATGAGGGAGAGATTCGAAAAGATTGTCGCTACGTGAATGCAAGATCCCGTTGTTCAAATCTAGCGCCTGATTTCCATTTTTAACCGATAAATGATAGGATTTAAGAAATATATCTGATCCCTTTTTGTTCTTATTTTTCAGATCATATAAGCTTAGGCCTTGTGTACCTTAATGTTTCTAGATTTTAAGAAAGTTGTCTCTCTTTGATTAACTCAGAGTACATTGTAAGTGTTAATGTAATATATATGGGTTTGACCCACTTGACCTATTAAGGCAAAATCCTAATCCTAAGGTTTTCTACTTCTCTTATAAATAGTTGTGCATATCATTGTATTCTGTGTATCATTTTCACAAAACTAATATATTGTTCATGTTTTCCACTTCTCAATTATCTTAACATGATATCAGAGTCAAGATTATGAGTCTCTCATTCCCCCGTAGGCAAATTATCCATGCAAGTCGAGGGTTGCACATGTCTCATCATTCTTTCATAGTCAAATCTTTAGTGTAAACTAGGGATTGCACTTAAGGATGAGTGTTAGATTCCTATCTCACATCGACAATCGAGGTTTGGGTACTCTAAAGTTTCTATCGTCATTTTCTCTATTCTCTCGAGGTTTTCCATCGCTACTATAGGCCTTATCACCGCTCCGGTATCAATAACCACCACACTATCGTTTTCGTCTTGCAGAGGCGAACACAACGCCACCAAATCACTGCCACTGGAGCATCCACACGCCCTCATGTACCTCCCAAAGCCAGCAATACCACGAAATCTCGCCGTCTCGGATTTTGGGTTCTACCGCCTTAACCAAGGCTCCAAATCCATCACATAATATACCATCAGAACCATCTTGATGAGTCGATTCCAACGACGTAAAGATCATTATCATTCGGTCACTCACCCAATCAGCGCCTAGTTAGCTGGCACCTCAATTGCCACGTCAGTACCACGTCAACTTGTTGACCGCCATGTCAATGCCAGTCAACCAAGCCTCTGCCACGTCACAGGTTTTTCTAAGGTAACTTCCTTTGACCAATTTGGGCCTTTTTAAACTGATTTTCTAAGAAGTTGGCTAGATTCATAGATTTTTTTACTTTCTAATTTTGTTTCCCGCCTCTATTTTGTGATTTGAGGCTCATAAAACATACTTCCTTTTATATTTGTGTGATTTCTACACCGGTTCACCTCCCTCTTTGCACCTATGGCTAACTCAGACTTTCCTCGAGTTATCACTACTATTATGGATTAATCTAATTATGTCGTGCGGGCTCAAGAAATGTCTAGTTTCCTCAGTGGATATAAATTGTGTCGTTTTGTGACTAGAGATATTACTGAACGTAAGAAGAAGGACAACGAAGATGCTGCAAAATACATTAACCGTCTAGAGAATTGGGATAGCAAAAAATCACCAGATTCTTACATGGATCTATGCCACTATCATTTCAGATATCAAACTTCAATTTGGTATACTCCATACAGCTAAAGAATCTTGGGATCTTCTCTAGCACCGCTACACCAAGGCAAACATTTCAAATCGGTATCGCCTTCTTTCCACCTTTCATAGCATGCGCCAAGAATCTGCGTAAACCTTCAATAGTTTCCTATCTCAGATTACTGCCATGTGGAATCAGTTGGCTATCACTAAGCCAACCTGGGAATGCACAAAAGACGCTGTCGTTTATAGAAAGTACCAAACTAAAACACACATTATGCAATTACTGATAGGCTTAAGGGAAGAATTTGAGCTTATACGAGCTTCAATCCTACACCGGGGCGTGATACCTTCCCTAAACGATGTCCTTTCTAATTTACTCAGTGAGGAAACATGTCTTGCGACATTACAAGGATCACATACAGATCTTGCCGTTGCAGCACTAGTTGCTCCTAATGCACCAATTGCTTTTGCCACATCAGCTGCCAAGGCCAATCCATCCCAGAAACTCTTATACTGCATGTGTTATCATTCACAAGGACATGAATTTCTCATATATCCTTCTTGTTTGTGTAAGATCTGCAGAGAATGGAGCCACTATCATATCAATTACCCTAAACTTCTATTTGGAAATTAGTCAAATAGGGACTAATATCGCTCTCGAGGCTCTCGCAATCAATCTTATTCCAAGCTAAAAAATATTGTTGTTTTAATCACTGATGTTACACCAATTTCATCAAGCTCTCCACCTAATTAGAGTGATTTCTGCACCGCACTTGCCGAGACTGTAACTAAAACTGGTAACAATATAGCCATGTCAACTACACCAGATACATCTTGATGGTATTTTGATTTTGCCTGTTACAATAACATGACATCTGATACCTTTATCTTTTCCTCTAAAATCCATGATGAGCATGCACATACTATTCACACAACCAATAGTCAAATATGTTGGTCGACTATACTGGACATGTTGACAGTTCTCATTTTTCTCTCCCTGATACATATTTGGTCCATAATCTTACGCTTAACCTTATTTTTGTTGTACAACTATGTGCTTTTGGACTTGATTTGCATTTTTCTTCTACTGGTTGTCGTGTGCAAGAACCTCAGATAGGAAAATTCCTTGGAACCGACCATAAAGTTGGACGCATCTTTGAGCTCACTCACCTCCAAGTCTCATCCTCATCCTCATCATCACCAAACCAATCAGCCGCATCTATTCCAGCACTCTCACCCGTGGAATTGTAACATTCTCGGTTAGGTTACACTTCATCCAGTCATCTTCGTTCTCTTATTTTTAGTGGTCAGTTAGGTTCATTTCAGTATGAGTCTTTTCATTGTATTTATTATCAACTTGCAAAATAATCAGCTATACATTTTAATAAGAGTTAGTCTATTTTCCTTGCACCTTTTAATTTAGTACATTCTGATGTTTGGGGGCCTTTTCCTCATGCAAAAATGGATAGTACTCACTATTTTGTTATGTTTATGGATGACTATTCTCGATATACATGGTTTTTTCTTATGAAAAGTAAATCTGAACTGTTTCAAATATATTCTGATTTCTCTTCTATGGTTCAAACTCAATTCTTTAAGAATATCAAAATATTTTGCTCATATAATGCAATGGAATACAAAGACCGTGTTTTTCTGAACTTACCTTACAAAAATTGGCATGCTCCCCCATCACTCGTGTCCTAGAACTTCCCAACAAAATGGACGAGCCGAACGCAAACATAGACACATTCTTGACACCGTTTGTGCTCTATTCGTTTCTTCATCATGTCCTAAGCATTTCTAGGGTGATGTTACCTTAATCACAGTGTACACAATCAATCGTGTCCCCTCCACTATAATCCAGAATCAGTCCCCATTCAAGCACCTTTTCGGTAAACCTCCTGATTACTCTGAAGTCAGAGTCTTTGGTTGCGCTTATTTTATTTTTCTCAAACCATATAAACACAACAAACTGGAACCAATGGCTCACCTATGCTGCTTCATTGGATATGGTATTGATTATAAGAGTATCATTGTTGAGATCCCATTTTTAAAACTCTTTGTATCTCTCATCATGTCATTTTTTGGAAACATCATTCCTTACAGTCATTTGAAATGTCAACCATCACTAGCTCTAGATTCTTTACTAATTCATCGATTGAGTTATGTCTTGAGGATCTAGTTTCAGGTATTGTTGAGTCCATCTTAGAATCATCAGTTAATCTCACCTCTTCAATTTCAGAACCGCCAGCTGACCCCACTCGAATTCAATCGGTCGTGCCCAAGGATATTCCTATATTTGATGAGTCTGCACCGACTCCCTCTGAGAGCCATTCTTTAGATCACTCTCACATATCTACTAGGGTAACTCATCGCCCCTCTTATCTCACTGATTATCATTGTTTTTTTTACTATATTTCATTTGCATGAGCCTAAATCCTATAAGAAGGCTAGTACTAATCTCCTTTGGTAGAAAGTAATGGACGAAGAACCTCAGGCCCTAGCCAAAACTCATACCTGGGATATTGTTGATCTACCCCTGGAAAAACTCATATTGAATGCAAATGGGTGTTTAAGATCATGACTCTTTTTTATGGTTCTGTTGAACAATATGAAGCCCGACTTGTTGTTAAAGGATTTGCTCAAGAATGTGTCATGGACTATGAAGAGACATTTGCTTCAGTGGCGAGGATCACATATGTCCGTACACTTCATGATATTTCTGCCATTAGAAAATGGACTCTCTTTCAAATGGATATCAAAAATGCATATCTCAATGGAGATATTCTTGAGAAAGACTATATGCATATTGTTGGCCCAGTAAGCTACTCAATTTCTAGCCTATGCCCATTGGTTGACCGATCCTTTTTGGTCGGTTGACCGATCAATGCTGGAACATTTTTTCCTTAACTAACTTCAACTCCAATTTTCAATGTTTTAGACCCTTTAATCAATTTCTTTTCTCGGTTAACTTAATTGACACTATAAATCAATTTTAAACACTAATCTTTCTTAGGTCAATTTTTCTTTTTCAATTTCACATTAAAGCAAATATATGAACTAATTAGAATCCTAATAAAAAGCACACTAAAATATAAATAATTTAATTTGTATCCTGTGTGATCCTAATCGGGATATATTAACAGTAAAAATGAATTTGAGTTGTTTACACCTAGATTCTTCAGAATCTTCAATCTCTTAATATTCATTTCTTTGCATCCTTAGCTATTACTTCATGATAATATCATCAATGGAACTTTTAAACTGAAACACTCAATAAACTCATTAGTTCCACCAAAAACATCAACACTTAATTTTCCATCAAAACCTTAGGATCAACACATACCCTTCCCGGCCTAGCTGCCCCTCTAAATAAAGTTTGTCGCCTTTGTCGTGCCCTATATAGTTTGAAACAAGCTCCATGTGTCTGGTTTGCCAAATTCAACACTACCATTCATCAGTTTGGGTTCACACCTAGTGCTCATGATTTGGCTCTGTTTATTCGTCATACTGCTAACGGTATTATCTTTCTTTTATTGTACGTGAATGACATGGTTATTATTGGAGATAATCTACGAGGTATTTCTAAACTCAAAAAGTTTCTTAGTGGACAATTTGACATAAAAGATCTTGACGTGCTCACTTATTTTCTTGGCCTCGAAGTCTCAACTGATTCAGATTGATATTTTCTCTCTTCAGCAAAATATGCCTCGGATCTCCTTTCCAAGGTTGGGATCACTGACTCAACCACTGTTATTACTCCTCTCAAGCCGAACATTAGACTTACTCCAATCGATAGTTCACATCTTCCGAACGCCACTCTATATCACTAATAGGTTGGAAGTATGGTATACCTCACTGTCACTCACCTTGACATTGCCTATGTTGTTCATTAAGTCAACCAGTTCTTGTTCGCTCCTCGGACTACTCATTAGTCGGTTGTTCTTTGCATCCTTCGGTATGTCATGGGTACTTTATTTCATGGACTTCATTTTTCAGCTCAGTCTTCTCCCATCTTTTAAGCTTATTCTAATGTTGATTGGGCTAGAGACCCCACCAACAGACGTTCAATCACTGGTTACTATTTTTTCTTAGGTAACTCTCTCATTTCTTAGCGTAGTAAGAAACAAACTATGATTGCTCGTTCCAGCACTGAAGCTAAATATCGTGTCATAACTGATGTAACTCAAGAACTTTTCTAGCTTCGATGGTTGCTCGCTGACATGGACATCTCTTCTCCTACTGCCACTACCCTACACTGTGACAATAGGAGTGTCATTCAAATAGTCCACAATAATGTCTTCCATGAGCGTACAAAACACATAGAGACTGATTTTCACTTCATCCATCATCACATTTTCCAAAATACGATTTGTCTACAATCCGTCAATTCAGCCAATCAGGCAACAGAGAAAAAATAGAAGAGAACGGAGAAATGATAGAATGTCTGAGTAGAAATGGGATGGTTGTCTCTTCGTATGAAATAAAAAGAGAAATGGCCGTTATTCTTATACTCCCACGTTTTTCTTTTCTTTTTTTTTTTTTTTAATTTAATTAAGGTATTAAGAGGGTATAATATAGATTGACGATTATACCCCTGAAAAATGTCTTGTGCAGGTCACGTGCAAGCATTTTCGTCCACTTTGGAAGGAATTTCTGATAGAATGACTTAATAAAAATGTGCTTATACCTAGACGATTTAAAATGAAATGCTAAAATAGAGAGAGATCATTTAGAAATGTGTCAATACCTAAAGGGTTTAAAATGTATTTTTTCCTAAATCAAAATCCCCTAAAAAAATCACAAAACACAAATCAATCTTATATTTCTATTGTGGAATATCTAATTAAAAAATAATGAAAAAATAATTATAATTTAACTTACCTAAATCTCATGAATCTCATTGACATCATTTACCACCTTTCAAAGTCAAATTGGAACAGATGCTTGAAGCCAATTTTGAGAACATATAAGGGCTTCTTACATCAATAGAGACAAAGAATTATGAAACAGATCAAGCCCACATCCTCTAGTGCTAAATGTTGATTCTGAAGCAACTGTAGAAATTGATACTGCCAACACATCACTAGCTAATCGAGATAACACCTAAAACCTACTAATACTCTTCCACCAACTTAAAATATCAAATTTCTCATCACTTACCCCTTCAGGATTTTCGACTAGGTGTTTCTTGACCTTATTTTTACACCCCCAATAACTGTTTCCCCTCTAAAAATTTTGAAAACGAGAAATAATTAATTTATGTGGATAATTGATATCCATATTCATCTTCTTTGAACTCCCACCAAGGCCACTACCACCGAAAATAGTCTAAACATGTGACAATTCACAAGAAACATAATAATCATATAAACGATTCAATGCATTTTTCACTTTCCCAATTTACTCATTCGCAAATACTTTATTATACATGTGATAGAAACAAAATTGAATATATGACACTTTTTTCCTTGGATCCATAAATGAAAATTTATCTCATCACCACTCCCCCAATATTTGCCAACTTTTGCTTTCATACCAAATGCCATTTTAGATATATATATATATTTATTTATTTGTTTTGAATTAATTTGCTTATTTTTCTATGAATAACAACTATTTCATCAAATAACATATTCGAAGTAACATAAAGGGTACCCAAAAAAATGATTTGAAGCCGTATAACATAGTTTCAGAAACTTCACAAAACAATGACAATTATCCCAGTCTTCACTAATTGGAGGGCTTCCACTACTCTCAACAATATATTTACTTAAAAAATTATCACGATATTTTGAATCTTCATCCTCTAATCTATCAAAATCCTTTTTAAATTTCGTAGTACTCTCCAACATCTTATATGTAGAATTCCAATGAGTTGGAACATATTCAATTTTAAGTAGTTTCACACACTTTTTAAAAGTTTGAAATCTATTTGGAGATGACTTTGAATATCTAACGACTTCTTGAATCTTAACTATCGCTTCATGAAGTTCTTTCAACCCATTACATACAATCAAGTTCAAGATATGAGCACGATAACGAATATGTAAAAATTCATGCCCCAACACAGTTCTTTTCTGTTGAATCTGAAATTTTGATGAGTAATTAAGTATTGATGTTTTTCATGGAACTAATAATTTTATTGAGTGTTTTATATTTATAGTTCCAAGTGTTTTATTAAGAAGAAGATTTATTGAACAAAACATAAAGGATGCAAGATGGACATGATGAAACGTGAAGAGTTTTGAAGACGCTAAAGAAAACTAAATGAAAATAATTTTTTACTTATATACTCTTAATGCAACCCTAATCAGGATCATACATGACACTTAAATTGAGTTAATTCTATGTGTATCATAATAAGAAGTGATAAGTTTAAGATCCTAAAATGAGATATTTTATGTGCTCCTCACGTGAAATGGTTTTGATAAATGACCTAATTGAAAAATGTGTTTTAAAGTATAAAATGTTGTGTTGGCAAAAGGGGTCGGTTGACTTATCAAAACAGTGAGTTTGGGAGTAGAAGTGGAGTCCTACTAATCCAATCAGTCAACCAAAAAAAGTAATCGGTCAATCGTTTGAAATAGTAGCTAAAATAGGTAAGAATGTGAGCACACTAATTGAGTCACTCAACCAAAAGATAAGTGTCAGTCAATTGAATGAGTCAGCGAATGAAATGGAGAAAATTGGAAGCCCGTTGATTAAGCCGGTCAACCAACTGGGTATAAGGCCAACGACTATTTCAGCCTTATCACAAGGCGATTGACTGAATGGTAGTGGTCGATCAACTGACTATCTCAGTCAATATTTTAATTGATTTGGTTTCTTTGGTAAAAAAAAAAACTATCCGTGTTTTATGATTCCAGGAGATGGATTTTAGGGATTTGAGTGATATTCAAATATGGTAGACTTATTATGTGATTCCTATTGATTTGGTCCATATAGTTTGAGATTATCTTAATTTAAATGATTTAATACTTTTTATTCTTATGGTTTCAAATTGGAAAAAAAATTTATGGACCTAAATAAGTGTTTAAATGAATATTTTTAAATTAAACAAACCTAAATTAATAGGATATGTTATTTGGGGTCTTAGAGTGTCATTTTATGACATATTTGAAAAATTAGTCATTGGAGGATTAGTTCTAGGTTTATTTAATAACCTGTGGGAATGAGAGAAAACACATTAACGACATCCATTTTAAGATTTTATAAGAGTGAGATTTTTGCTGAGCTTTCTATGAGAAATTCTATTCAAATTCTTAATCTAAAGCGCTTACTGTTTGGCGTCACGGATTTGAGTTCTAATTGCGATATTATCATTATCTTCGGTGTTTCTCGGTGAGATCCATTCAAGTTTTATTATTTGCTATCTAAAGTCATATTTATATTGATTACTTGGTTTAGAATTGTTAGAAAATCGTTTTGAACTTAAAAACTTGAAAATCTTTTAAACGGTTTTTTACTTGATTATCTAATTACGTACTTAATGTGATCTACCCATTTATTTATTTAATCAGACTTTATTTGCCTCCAATTGTATCTATCACATAATAACTATTCATTCCATTAATTAGGTATATCTGTATTGAGGTGGTAGAAGCTCCTTGTGAAAATAAACTTATATTTTTCTATATTTGTGACTTTGAGAAGATTAGACATATTCGGGATAATGTCTAGTCAAGGTAGCTGAGTTTCAATCCTTTTTTTTTTTTGTGAAAAAAATTAGGGTTTGATATTGTACGCGCTCGGATTCAATTACTTTGTTTCCTCCTCGCGGTAGTTGGACTACTCGCAAGTATATGAGGTCTAGTTTTAATATAATGGATCTTTTAGGATCGGATATCGTTCCACTGAGAATGGCCGGTAATTCAAGTGAGTATTGCGATTTCAATAGTTTCATATTATCTCGACTAATCAAATTTTGCTTGTTTTCTAATTACTATACTAAGATAAATGACAACTATAAAGTTAGTTTTAATTACACTAATTACTTAGGTATAAATTTCTTTCATATAATGCATAACCAATTTCATTTAGTTAGCTATAACGGTTTCTATCTAATCCGACAACCTCTGTATCAAAAACTCCTCCGCTACCTCTCCCGAGTGTAAAACGAGGGATTACACGACTTCGTGTTAACGAAGAAGTCCCCTTCAACGCCTAAACGACCCTAAGTCGCGTGAGTTTTGAGCCAACGTCATGGGTTGCATACATTCTAACGCTCTCCCGGGTCGTTAAAACGTCATGTTGTATTTACCCTAGTCTGAATCCGGGGTTACCTCTCCCGAGTGTCAAACCCCGCATTCTCGGTTTATCAATACAAGCATAATAACAAGAATAACGATAAACACAATCGGATTTAGACAAATTACTCGTTAAAGTAACATAAATTTACTCAATTAAACGGTTACATGATTTTGACTAAACCTAAGTAACATTTAACTACTACTACAAGATCTTAGCCATATACCATACAAAATAAGAGGGATTCAACATTCTTAGATATGAAAAAGTGATTACAAAGAATAAAACAAGATAGAAACGATCAAATCTGGAAGTGAAACGGTTCACTGTCACTAATGATCGGTCCGCAAGTTATCCTTCTTTATTCGAATGATGAACCTCCTTCTTGATCTTCCAAATATAGCTTAAGAGCTCTTTTCTAGGGTTAGGGTTCTTCAACAACAAGTTTCAGACGTGGCCAAGGGGTATTTATTGGCTTAGGGGTTCAAAAATATCTAAACAGATATTTTGACCTGTTCTGCGATTTCTGCCTAAGCGGTAGAAATTCCGCTTAGGCGAAGTTTAAGTCGGTTAGAATTCTGCCTAAGCGGTAGAATCTTCGCTTAGGCGGAGGACTAACTTCTGGGATCCTTATCTCTCTGACGGAATTCCACCTAAGCGGTAGCTACTTCGCCTAGGCGGATTTACAGCAGTGCAGCTCTATCCAGCAGTTCAGTACTTCCAGCGTTCTGGTGGATTTCCGCCTAGGCGGTGGAAACTTCGCCTAGGCGGATTCAATACTTCAGCCCTTGCAACCTTCTGATGGATTTCCGCCTAGGCGGTGTAAACTTCGCCTAGGCGGATTTCAAATCTTCAACATTGCAACTTTCTGATGAATGTCCGCCTAGGCGGTGGAAACTTCGCCTAGGCGGATTTACTCTGTTATTTGAAACCTCCTTTTCTCATTTTTTTGGCTACCCCTTTCGCACCATTTTGTTCGGTTTGCCAATTGTTTACGTCCCTGCTCCTGACTAATAAAAACAACTAAAATGGTATTCAAACTTCAATAAAATACTCAAAAACAGGCAAATTCGGTTTAGAATTAGATAGGTATTTTACACCTATCAAATACCCCTAAACTTGAAATTTTTCTAGTCCTCGAGCAAAACACCCTAATGCTAAATAACACTAACTACAATAATTAGCTACATCCTAAATTACAGATACGTAATCATTAACAAATAAGACGTACACGCCTGTGAGATTTAAGTTTAGTCAAAGAAACCATGATATTCTTCCCTCAACAACCCGTAATCAAATCCTATTAAGGAATAACACACATCACGTGGTGTTCCAGAATTTCAACACCCAATATCAGTTCAAATCATTTTAGATCCTATTGAAATGTGTGTGAGAGAGAACTCGGATATATAACAAATCAAACGCCAGATTGGATTTTTCAATGAATAAGATCATGACTTAAACTTGTTAAAACATTAAGAGAACCATATACTTGACTAGGCTCAACTATCCACTAATGTAGGTTCGGACATTCACCAAGATCAATAGAGCTTGGTCAGGCTTTGAAGAACGGCCAAGGGTATCGTAGGATTAGAAACTCATTATAATTTTAACGATACCCGAGGTACAAACGTTTGTCGCTAAATCTCTCTCATGACTCCCTTATCTTTGAAGATATTACCCTGAACAGGATTTAGTAAACTTGTATTCACTTGTCAAACTATCGAATTTAAACACTATATTCACATAGTTTTTTTTGTTTTTTTTTTTTTAAAAAAAAGAAAATGTACACAACCAAACTTATTCAATTTTGTCCAATTTTAGGGGTGTTTAGATACAACTGAAAGCTTGACAAGTGAATACTCTTATACTTAACCAAAAATACTGAAACCCCGATTGCCCACTTCAAGTTAGCATAATCTAATGCTACTTGTTTTCACTCAATTTTTCACTTTTATTCCTAGCGACAATGGTTCTGAAAAATTTACCTGGTTAAGGTATAGAAACAAGTTCAGAAAAAAAAAATTATGGCTTCGACAGGAGAATGAGGGAATAACTTTTCAGGTTAGTTTCAAACGGTTCAAGCGATAAAAATGAAGGCCTATATTATGCCTCCTGAATTACCTTACCTATAATATCGCCTCAAGCCTCCCCCAGTCAAGTTCTAGATTCCTCATTTTTGTCATGAACTTAATACTGAATAATCGGCGTCCAATCGTTCAATTGATTATACAACGAGTTTATGTAATCGTGCGATTTAGGATCAAAATAATTTTTACCTAATTGACATGCTAAGCACACAAAACACACGTGAATGGTATTACCCCCAACCTTAAAACACAATTTAGGGAGTAATTTTCATCATCAGGACATAGTTCGGACGAACTCAAAAAAACTCAGCATGCTTGTACAACTCAATTCATTAACAATTATACTCTAATTCTACAAACTGATATTACCTATGCTAATTATCCTTACACATGCATAGCTAAACATTACACATGTATAACAAAAAGAATTTCAAAATTTACAAAAATTTTAACATTAATAAATAAATTTGTACACCAAAAAGAATTTTTGTTCCCCTTTACATCAAAAAATTTTCATCCTTCTTATCCCCTCAAGAAAAACAAAAACTACATGAGTTTTCAGGCATTACTCCCTCAAACTTGAATAAGGCAGTGTCCCCACTGCCTAAGCAGCGAACCCAATAGCAGAATAAAAAAAATATGTATTGAAACTAGGGCGGACACATACCTAGGAGGGAAGACATAGAAGTCTAACCTCCTACCGTTCATTGTGGTGGACATGGCGGTGACGGCTCATCCGGCTTGGAAGACGGCACGGGCGTATAACGCGCTATGTCGATTCCAAGATGCTCAAATATAACACGTTGGTTTTGATCTTACTGCCGGATGTATGACTCCATGTAGTTCTCCATTCGAGCCAAATTAGCTTGAAGCTGGCTCACATCGGACTGGAGACTCCGGACATCTCTTGAGATTTGGGTGATCTGGCCTCGGCTGGTTGTAGGCGTTGGTGGTTCGGAAGGACTGGCTTCTTCCTCTTCTTGACCCTCATCTCCTTCTCCTCGTCCGCCTTTCCATAACCTGTTAATCATTGCTAGATCAAGTGGCTTCACAGGTGGAAATGGGCTTGTGGACGTGATCCGAACTCCGGCTCGTTGAAAGAGCGCGGTGAGAAATGAGGAAAAAGGGAGGCCACCCCTTTTTTGTCCCGGCAGTATGAAGTATGGAAGAATAAATGTGCCAGTCGACGTTTATGGGGGTCCCTCTATCGATGTCGTAGAGCATGAAAGCTCTCTCCTTGGACACGTCAGACACATGGGTCGTCGGGAGCAGATTGGCGCAGATAAATAAAAACCAAATCTTTGGGATTGGGTTCAGAAATCGCGACTTGACGATTGCTTGGCCCTGCTATGTGTTGGTCCATTGTGCGTTGCCTGTCGTCAAGGCCTGAATGACCGAACTTATGGTTGGTGAGGCGGCATCGTCTAAATCTCTTGAAGCTTCAGGCCCCGTCAACCCTAGAAATTCATTAAAATGATAGGCACTGAATAGGATGGGAATGTTTCGGACCCGTGTTTGAACTCCTGTGGCCTCTGCGATATTGGCATAAAATTCTCGAACAAGGGCCAACTCTCCTGTGGGAGGTGGAGCACAAAACTGTTGCCATCATCTTTGCACGATAACAGTTCTGAATTCTTCAGGAAGGTCATTCAAAGGCCCAAATCCTCTTTGACGGATGCCTGGCCGCTTACTCTCATGCTCTTTATACCGATCCTCCGCTTGCTTAGAAACAAATTTAAGGGAATTGAAGTCCGACGCAGACGGAAGTTCGTCTGTTCTTGGATGCTTGGCAGCCCGACGTTTTGCCATTTTTCCTGAATATTAGAATCACAACACCAACCACAATAATAACAATAGAATATGCAATTCAAACCATAGTCAGTGAACCAACCATACCCTATTTTATCAATCATATGCCAATCAAAACCACATGATACAAATCTCAATACACATCCTACCAACCATAACCAAATCACATTTTTGTCGTAATGTGGCGCAAACTACATGATTCACATTGTATATCAACACAAAAATATGAGAGGGTTTATCATTTAGCATTCCTCAATCCCATTTAGCATGAAAATCGCAATTTAGGGTTTAAAGGGGTTTAGGGTTCAAATCAAATCCAATGTTTTGTTGAAATAAATGAGCAAATGAAGCAAATAATTCAACAATTAAATGAAAAATAGGATCATTGACACTTACTTGTTGAAAAATTTGATTAAAACAGTGGATAATGGTGATTTGGCACTATTCACACTTCGAACCCTAATTTTTCGAAAATGGACAGAGAAATTCCTCGTTTGGCCGAAGATTCTTGATGAAGATCTAAGTTTTTAGTACTATAGAATGAATCTTTAAAGGGGGGAAGGAATTTGAGATGGTGAAATTGAGAGGTTTCTTGAAATTTTTAGGAGGGAAATGTCGTTTGCGAAGTGGACTGTGCGTTTTAAAAACAGAGTTCGCGTAAATTTGCCTAGGCGGTGGTTTTACCGCCTAGGCGGATTAGCGCATTTTCTTTTTTAAAAACTTTCTGGTGTAAATCCGCTTAGGCGGTGGATTTTCCACCGGGGCGAGTTTACACCAGTGTGAAACCCTGATTTGGTTGTAAATCCGCTTAGGCGATGGGTTTTCCGTCGAGGCGAGTTTACACCAGTGTGAAGGTTCAGCTTTTCTTCAATTCTCCGCCTAGGCGGTGGTTTTACCGCCTGGGCAAAAATTCGGCAGTGTAAAAATACTGACTTTTTCTGTCCAATTATCGCCTAAGCGGTGGTTTTACCGCTTGGGCGAAATTACGCCAGAGTGTTTTCTCATCCTTTTTGTCCAATGTTCACCTAGGCAGTGGGTTTACCGCTTAGGCGAATTTTAACCAGTGTGGACCTAAGCTGGATTCCTTCAAGTTTTCACATTGTTTCTCTACACCTCTTATTTCCTCTTCAATCCTCAAATTAATTTTAGCATGCAAATCAATCCTAAGCATCTAACCTCATCAATTCACCACAAAAAATTAATATAACGAGATCAATACGATCTCCAAAAAGGTATTTATACAAAAGTTGGGAATATTCGTTACCCTCGATGTCACGTCAAAAAAATGTTGCTTGGTTTTACGTCCCTAGCATGGACGTTTCAAGAATTCCAGTTTTATCCTTCAACGAGGGAGATGTTCTCCACAACTCGCTCTTCATTTTTGAAGTAATGCTTGATCCGCTCCCCGTTGACTCGGAAAGTACGTCTGTCTTCGGCTTCTAGCTCGATGGCTCCAAATGGATAGATATGTTTGATCCGGAACGGTCCAGACCACCGAGACTTCAACTTTCCAAGAAAGAGCCTCAGCCTTGAATTAAACAATAGGACTTGTTAGCCCGGACTGAACTCCCTTCGGACTATCATTTTGTCATGCCACCTCTTCGTTTTATCTTTGTAGAGCTTGGCATTCTCATAAGCCTCGTGCCGGAATTCCTCCATTTCATTTAATTGGAGGAGACGTTGCGCACCAGAAGCTTTTATGTCAAAATTGAGTTTCTTAATCGCCCAGAATGCACGGTGCTCCAATTCAACAGGCAAATGGCAAGCTTTCCCAAACACCAATCAATACGGAGACATGCCAATCGGTGTTTTAAAAGCCGTGCGATACGCCCATAAAGCATCATCAAGCTTCACCGCCCAATCCTTGCGATTTGTATGAATCATCTTTTCCAGAATGAGCTCGATCTCACGGTTTGAAACTTCGGCTTGGCCATTTGTCTGTGGGTGGTATGGTAGCGCCACCTCGTGCCTCACTCCATACTTTGCCAACAAGGCATTGAGTATTTTGTTACAAAAGTGGGTCCCCTCATCACTGATTAAGGCTCGAGGTGTCCCGAACCGTGTCATGACATTATGTTGAAGGAACTTTAACACCACTTTGGCATCATTAGTAGGTGTTTCCACGGCCTCGACCCATTTGGACACATAATCCACCGCTAGAAGAATATACTCCTTCCCAAATGAGGGCGAAAATGGCCCCATGAAATCCAATCCCCCACACGTCAAACAACTCAAGCTTAAGAATTGACGTCAGTGGCAATTCATGCCTCCTTGATATGTTACCTACCCTTTGACATCAATCACAGGTTTTTACAAACGTATATGAATTTTTAAACAAAGAGGGCCAGTAAAAACCTGATTTCAATACTTTTGATGATGTTCGAGTCGCACCGAAATGGCCGCCACAAGGTGATAAATGGCAATGGTAGAGAATACTAGCCATTTCTTCTTCTGGAACACATCTCCGGATCACCTGATCAGCATATTTCTTGAATAGCAATGGCTCATCCCACAGATAATACTTAGCATCAAAAAGAAATTTCTTCCTTTGGGCTCCCATCAACTCAGGTGGTAACACGCCACATGCAAGATAATTAACAATGTCAGCATACCACGGAAGTGCATTTTCTACTTCAAAGAGTTGTTCGTCAGGGAACACTTCCATGATATTAGACTCGTCACCAACGTCATCTTGGATCAACCTCGACAAATGGTCGGACACAACGTTCTCACTCCCCTTTTTGTCCCTTATCTCGGCATCAAACTCTTGTAATAAGAGAATCCACCTAATCAACCTTGGCTTGGCATCTTTCTTGGCAAATAAGTACCGGATAGCCGCGTGATCTGTGTAGACGATCACTTTTGACCCAATGATGTATGAACGGAACTTATCACAAGCAAATACCACCGCTAGCATTTCTTTCTCCGTTGTGGTGTAATTCTCCTGGGCGTCATTCAATGTTTTGCTTGCATAATAGATCGAGCGGAAGATCTTCTCCTTCCGTTGGCCTAACACCGCGCCAACGGCATAGTCACTCGCATCGCACATTATCTCAAATGGCATTTCTCAATCCGGAGCGACCATTATTGGAGCCGTGATCAACTTCTCATTTAACGCCTTAAACGCCTCCATGCAAGCTTCATTGAATTCAAACGAAGTATCCTTCTCAAGAAGGTGACATAACGGCTTCACCGTCTTCGAGAAGTCCTTAATAAAGTACTGGTAAAAGCTGGCATGCCCCAAGAAACTTCGAACTCCTTTCACATTTATTGGTGGCGGAAGCTTCTCAATCATTTCTATCTTTGCTCGATCCACCTCAAGCCCCTTGGCAGAGACTCGATGACCTAAGACGATCCCTTCTTTAACCATAAAGTGGCACTTCTCCCAATTTAGAACCAAATTCTTCTCTTCACATCGGTCAAGAACAAGTGCCAGATTGTAGAAACAGTGATCAAAGGACGATCCAAAGACTGAGAAGTCATCCATAAAGATTTCCATTTTCTCCTCCACCATATCAGAAAATATCACCATCATACACCGTTGGAAAGTTGTCGATGCATTGCAAAGGCCAAACGGCATACGTCGATATGCAAACGTTCCATAAGGGCATGTGAAAGTCGTTTTCTCTTGGTCCTCCGGTGCAATGGCTATTTGATTATAACCGGAATAGCCATCAAGAAAGCAGTAGTACTCATAATCGGCTAAACGATCTAGCATTTGATCAATGAAATGAAGAGGAAAATGATCTTTCCTCGTTACCTTATTTAATCTCCTTTAATCAATACATACACGCCACCCTGTGATAGTCCGTGTCGGGATAAGGTCATCCTTCTCATTCTTTACTACCGTCATGCCTCCTTTCTTTGGCACCACTTGCACCGGGCTCACCCACTCACTGTCGGATATGGCGTATATAATCCCCGCATTCAAGAGCTTCAACACCTCCGCTTTTACCACTTCTTTCATAGATGGATTTAGCCGCCGTTGATGTTCAATGGAGGGTTTGAACGTATCCTCCATCAAAATCTTAGGCATACACACCGACGGACTAATTCCCTTAATATCTGAAATAGACCAAGCAAAAGCGGACCGGTGCCTCTTCAAGATTCTTAGCAACTTACTCTCCTTTTCTTCCGTTAGAGTTGATGAAATTATAACCGGATCGGTCAAATTCTCTCCCAAAAAGATATACCGAAAGTGTTCTGGTAATTGCTTGAGTAATAATCCACCGCGAGGCGGATTTGATTTCTCGGAAGAGTCTTCAACTTGTTCAATCTCCGCCACATGAATAGGACAATCTACGTCTTTCGGCTCAGCATCTAAAGCTAGCACGTATTCCACAACATCAAAGTCCGTGGTAGAGCCTTCGTCACCAAGATCCCCCATAGATAAGGAATTTGTGAGAGTGTGCTCTAAGGAATCCATATCCATGTTTGCAAGAAAGAACTCCCGCACGCAAGAGTCCACAACATCAACTCGATTGCAATTGGGAGATTCATCCGGAAAGTTCATAGTGTTAAAAATGTTGAACCTTATTTCTTCATCATTCACTCTTAAGGTCAAATTGCCATTATGCACATCTATTAAGGCCTTTCCCATTGCAAGGAAAGGTCTTCCAAGGATGATCGGGATCTCTCGGTCTTCTTCCATCTCAAGTACCACGAAATCCACCGGGAAAATAAATTTGTCCACTTTCACCAACACATCCTCAATGATCCCCTTAGGATAGGTTAGAGAACGATCCGCCATTTGAAGAGATATAGTCGTCGGCTTTGCACTTCCGAGTCCTAACTTTCGATAAATAGAAGAAGGCATCAAATTGATACTTGCCCCTAGATCACAAAGTGCCTTATCAAAATGGGATTTTCCAATAGTACACGGGATTGTGAAACTACCCGGATCCTTCAATTTAGTAGGCAGCTTCCTCTATAGTATTGCACTACACTCTTCAATTAGCTTCACCGTTTCATAATCCTCCAATTTCTGCTTCTTTGTCATGATATCCTTCAAGAACTTGTCATAGTTGGGCATTTATTCCAATGCATCCGCAAAGGGTATGTTGATGTGGATTTTCTTGAAGATTTCAAGAAATTTTTCGAATTGAACATCCAACTTCCTCTTTTGGAACCTTTGAGGATATGGCAATGGTGTAACTAGAATCGGCGGATTCTCTAAAAATGTTACTCTTCCCGGTATCACCCTTTCATCTCTTCTTCTCTCCTCAACTTTCTCCTTGCTATTACTCCCAATAACGTCTTCTTCACTCAGCTTCTCCTTTCCTTCATCAACCTTTTCCTCAACTTCCTCTTCCGCACTAGTTCTTCGTTCATCATCCAAAAACTCACGACTCACTCCCGGCTCGGTTTCCATAGGCCTTCTCACTTCTACGTCTCTGCCGCTCCTCAACTTAATCTTCTTGCATTCACGAGGGTTGGTTTCCGTATTGCTTGGAAACTTTCCCTTTTGTTGTTCTTGAATTTCCCTAGCAAGCTGCGCGATTTGAGTCTCAAGAGACTTCACCGTGGCATCAGTGTTCGTACAAGTGGTATCAATAGAATCCAGCCTTGTTTCATGTTTATTCAGGCGATTATGCGTCTCACGCATCATAGTCTGCGTCTCCTTCATAAATGACCCCAGAACCTCATCCAAATTTAACTTCGGATTGTGCATTGGTGGTTGTTGCATTTGTCAATTTGCTTGCATTGGATATCCCGAAGATTGAATTCCATACCCCGGAGGTGGCCGCAAAGTGTTCTGATTATTCTCATATGAAAAGTTCTCATGATTACGAAGTCCGGGATTGTAGTGAGTTGGAATGTTGGTAGCCGGCCTAAAAGTGTAAGCACGGTTGTTTAGAAAATGGCATTCCTCAAACTCGTTATCCAATCCAGACTGAAAACTACTTGCCGCTATCTCATCCCCTTGATTCGACAAAGCACCTTTTGTAGACAAGGCGACTAATTGGTCCGAGAGCTTGGACACTTGGGCCGATAACGTCGAAATATGGTTCGATTCTTGGATAGAAGCGACCCGTCTTCCTGTGTTCCTCTCATTCGGCCATTGATAGTTATTAGCCGCCATCTCCTCCAATAATACATTTGCTTCGATTGGGGTTTTGGATAACAATGATCCCCCTGAGGCTGCATCGACTATAGTTCTTGTCTGGCTGTCCAACCTGTTATAGAATAATTGGGTTTGAAACCAATCCTGATAACCATGTTGTGGGCACCTTCTCAATAAGTCTTTAAACCTCTCCCACACCTCAAATAATAGCTTGAAATCTCTCTGACGAAACTGCGCAATTTCGCCTCGGAGTTGAGAAGTCTTCGAGGGTGGAAAGAACTTAGTGAGGAACCTTTGCACAAGGTCCTCCCAAGTGTTAATGCTCCCAAGCTGAATTGATTGAAACCATCCCCTTGCTCAGTCTCGTAAAGAGAATGGAAATAACCTCAGCCTTATCACATCTTCGGCGACTCCGTTGATCTTTACGGTGTCATAGATTTCCAGAAAAGTAGCCAAGTATACATTGGGATCTTCGTGAAGGTTCCCACCATATTGGTTTTACTGAACCATGTTGATTAAGGTGGGTTTCAACTCGAAGTTATTAGCTTGGATCAGCTGCCTCCGGATTCCTGAATAATTATCCAACATAAGGGGCCGATAATAGTCCCAAAGGACTCGTTGTGGCCTCTCATGCTCCAGAGGCTGGAGTGCTTGCGGCTCTGATGGTTGCGGAATATTCTCATGTCCACCGGCCATTGCTGTAGTTTTTTCTTCTTTTTGCTTAGCAATACGTTTACTCCGCCGCATGCACTGCTCAAATTCAATTGATAAATAAAATAAATAAATGAATTGAATAAAATTTAAAAGCAAAAGAATTATCGTGATTAACATTCAACTACTTAATCACAATATCAACTTTATTGAAAAACACATTGCCGATCCCCGGCAACGGCACCAAAAACTTGTACGCGCTCAGATTCAACTACTGTGTTTCCTCCTCGCGGTAATTGGACTACTCGCAAGTGTATGAGGTCTAGTTTTAATATAATGGATCTTTTAGGATCGGATATCGTTCCACTGGGAATAGGCGGTAATTCAAGTGAGTATTACGATTTCAATAGTTTCATATTATCTCGACTAATCAAATTTTGTTTGTTTTCTAATTACTATACTAAGATAAATGACAACTATAAAGTTAGTTTTAATTACACTAATTACTTAGGTATAAATCTCTTTCATATAATGCATAACCAATTTCATTTAGTTAGCTATAACGGTTTCTATCTAATCTGACAACCTCTGTATCAAAAACTCCTCCGCTACCTCTCCCGAGTGTAAAACGAGGGATTACACGACTTCTTGTCAACGAAGAAGTCCCCTTCAACGCCTAAACGACCCTAAGTCGCGTGAGTTTTGAGCCAACGTCATGGGTTGCATACGTTCTAACGCCCTCCCGGGTCGTTAAAACGTCACGTTGTATTTACCCTAGTCTGAATCCGGGGTTACCTCTCCCGAGTGTCAAACCCCGCATTCTCGGTTTATCAATACAAGCATAATAACAAGAATAACGATAAACACAATCGGATTTAGACAAATTACTCGTTAAAGTAACATAAATTTACTCAATTAAACGGTTACATGATTTTGACTAAACCTAAGTAACATTTAACTACTACTACAAGATCTTAGCCATATACCATACAAAATAAGAGGGATTCAACATTCTTAGATATGAAAAAGTGATTACAAAGAATAAACACAAGATAGAAACGATCAAATCTGGAAGTGAAACGGTTCACTGTCACTAATGATCGGTCCGCAAGTTATCCTTCTTTATTCGAATGATGAACCTCCTTCTTGATCTTCCAAATATAGCTTAAGAGCTCTTTTCTAGGGTTAGGGTTCTTCAACAACAAGTTTCAGACGTGGCCAAGGGGTATTTATAGGCTTAGGGGTTCAAAAATATCTAAACAGATATTTTGACCTGTTCTGCGATTTCTGCCTAAGCGGTAGAAATTCCGCTTAGGCGAAGTTTAAGTCGGTTAGAATTCTGCCTAAGCGGTAGAATCTTCGCTTAGGCGGAGGACTAACTTCTGGGATCCTTATCTCTCTGACGGAATTCCACCTAAGCGGTAGCTACTTCGCCTAGGCGGATTTACAGCAGTACAGCTCTATCCAGCAGTTCAGTACTTCCAGCGTTCTGGTGGATTTCCGCCTAAGCGGTGGAAACTTCGCCTAGGCGGATTCAATACTTCAGCCCTTGCAACCTTCTGATGGATTTCCGCCTAGGCGGTGTAAACTTCGCCTAGGCGGATTTCAAATCTTCAACATTGCAACTTTCTGATGAATGTCCGCCTAGGCGGTGGAAACTTCGCCTAGGCGGATTTACTCTGTTATTTGAAACCTCTTTTTCTCATTTTTTTGGCTACCCCTTTCGCACCATTTTGTTCGGTTTGCCAATTGTTTACGTCCCTGCTCCTGACTAATAAAAACAACTAAAATGGTATTCAAACTTCAATAAAATACTCAAAAACAGGCAAATTCGGTTTAGAATTAGATAGGTATTTTACACCTATCAGATATTTATCTTGTTAAAAAAAATTAGATTATTCATTTCCCTTGAAATGAACTAGGTTTTGATTCAGTCTATAATTAAATTAAAGTGTGAATTGCAAATTTTCATCCTAACCCTGTGAACAGGATAAGTGAGAGAGTATTAGATTTATTCTTAGCCTATGAAAATAATCAAGGTATTATAAAGGTTGATTCTGAGCATGTGAAAAGAATTTAGAATTGTGAGGGTTTAATTCCTACCTAGTAAAGGAATCAAGGGATTTAGTGGATTGTGAATTTCCATAGAGCTCGGGGGACTAGACGTAGGTAAGAGTAGTTTGTTGAATCAGGATAAATTCTTATGTGTTGTATTGTTTTTTTTTTTTTTTTTTTTCCATATATTGTGTTTAAGTGTGCATTTAATATTAAACACATTTCTGTTACATAAGACACATGTAATTCAAATTTTGTATATAAGTCTAAGTATCAGTGGTTAAGCATATTCTATGACCACGCAAGGCTTTCTTCAAATTCTCTCTCTCCTTATTATATATCTTAACAACATCTCTAGCAACTATAGTACGAGATGGAATATTTTGAAATTTAGGTTGCAAAATATTACAAAACCTTTTAAACCCATAATTCTCAACAAACCTAAACGGAAATTCATCGAAAATAACCATTTCAACAAGATCATTTCTAGTGGCATCCATGGAAAAACTCTTCGCTACAAGACTAACCCCATCTTATCTATCATTTTTTTATTTGAGTAATTAATTGGGTTTTTCCCATAGGCAAGTCTCTATACAGATACTTAGGACAATTTACAATATGAGCTTTCAAATTACTTGTCCCATGTTATTTTGGATCTGTTTGTTGTTTTTCACAATACTTACAAATTGCTACTTGATTTTAATCCTCAATTACTTTCTAAAAATAGTCCCTAACCTTAGAAATTTTCCTACCACTACGTTTGTTTTCACATTTTTAGGCAAAGGTGTCAATTTATCAATAGTAGGAGCAGGAGTTGAAACATTACCTTGATTCATAGGAACATTATCTTGTTCTTCTATAGGAGTGGAAGATCCCTCAACGAAAGCATTATTGGAGGGTTCCACAACCTATCACAAATCAAAGTGAAGTAATAAATACATTTTCTTAAAAATCGCAATATAATTTATACAGATTTATATACTTTTTCTTAATTTTAATTTATAAAAATTTAAATATCTAAATCACAAATGTAATTTATCCAAATTTATACAGATTTATACATTGAATTGCAAAACAGATTTACACACTAAATCATAGAACAAATTTATACACTGAATCAGAGAACAGATAAATTAAAGGGGCAGTTACCAAGATGTTCTCATATGAAGACAAAACTACCAAATATACCTTTTTTAAAAACATGTTACAAAATAGTCCTTTTACCTTTTTGTGACAATTTTACCCCTCGTGTTATATTCAACACGAATGTCATGTTATATTCAACACAATCTCAAATCGTGTTATATTCAACACTATCTCAGATCGTGTTACATTCAATACAATTTCGTGTTGAATATAACACAAGATCGTGTTACATTTCAAATTTTTCAATCAAATTGATAATACATCTATCCTATATTCGTGTTACATTCAACACAATCTCGTGTTGAATATAACACAAGGTCGTGTTACATACCAATGTTTTCATTCAAATTGATAATTCATTAATCCTACATTCATATGCTTGATTTTTATCTATACAAACCAAATCAATTCAACCAAATGAACCCTAAAATTCCATTTAAATCAACCAAATCAATCCAAACAATTCAATCCAACACAATTGAAACAAATCAATACAAATCCTAAAAAATACCATTTTAATCAACCAAATCAATTCAAAATCGCGATCCAAATTCAAACTTACTTGACTTCCTCTGCCATTCCTCATTCCACCAGCAGCAAGAATCAGATAAAATAGAAGAAAATCGTGAATCGAAGCTTCGTCTCTTCCACAGTCTCATAACAATCATTGAATTGAATCGATTTCCCACTAAATTACGAAGAAATTCAACATTTCAGCCCTCGAATTTCCCCCTATCGCCATTTCATTGCATTTCGATCGTCTTCAGCTCATTCTAGGGTTTCGATCTAACACCAATGCAACAACAATTGCTCGTCATTGTCCATGTATATTAGCCGGAACGAGGTCCGATCTGGCCACCTCCAGCCGTCGCGCCACCATATCTCTGTCCACTATCACCATCGTTGTTAAACCCTCGCCAACTATCTTCCTCACCGTTGAACCTCTTCATCGTTGTATCAGGTGAGAACTTGGGAGTGAAAATGGAAGGGGGGAAAAAATAAGGGAAGGGCAAAATTCCATTCAAACAAACCAAATCATTTGTTAACGAACCCTAAATGCCATTCAAACAAACCAAATCATTTGTTAACGAACCCTAAATCGAAAGCCCTAATTCCGATTTCTGAAATTGGAATGAAACATAGGAGAGAGAGAGAGAGAGAGAGAGAGAGAGAGAGTGATCTTACCTCCTCCAGCTAGTCGGCGATTGAGATGATAGAAAACAGAGAGCGATGGAGAGCCACTACTCGTCGGAGATGGAGAGTCACTGCCCGTGGAGGCTGGAGACAACAACGATTATGACTGAAGGCTGGAGACTACGACGAGGCTAGTGGAGACAGCGAGAAGAGAACACGACGACGATGGAGATGGAGATGGAGATGACGATGGCGGTAGAAAAGAGACAATGGCAAAGAAGAAGACGCAAGAAGAAGAAGAGAAGAGGAAAATGATCTTGAGAGAGAGAGAGAAACTCGGAGCAAGACAACATTATGAGGGTGATGAACATACAGGGAAGTGAAAAAGGGTAAAATCGTCACTTTATAATATTTAGGAGTATTTGGTGCAATCCAGCGTTTTTAATGGGACTATTTGGTGCCAAAAAAAAAAAAATTATGGACTATCTTGTAGATTTGTTGATTTAATAAGACTATTTGGTATTTTTCCCTAAATTAAAATTAAAATGGAGAACACTAAATAGATTTATTTAGATTTAAATCTGTATACTTTATATAGATTTATTTTACTAGATTGTAGTGTAATCCACTAATCCAGTATAAACTTTAAAATAAATCGCATTGAAATTGATTCAATTATCGATTCAAATTATTCAATCGAGTGTAATATAAAATAAATATGTATAATCTAAAATATAGTCTAAAATAACTCAAACATAAATCCCGAATTAATTATCAATCCAAATAAAAATAAAAAATAAAAAACATGACATGCAGTATCAAATGATTCAAATCTGTTTATTTTAAGAAATTAAACAGAAACATAAATCTGTTTTTTAGCAATCCAGATTTAAAGAACAAAAAATTATTCGAATTCCTAATCATATATTAGATATGTTCCAAAAAACAGAACTAAAAACCTATTTGATTTTAGAAATATTTGTAAATTCTGATTTAAGAATGATTCATAGTGATATTGATTCATAAAAATTAGTTCTCAATCTCCAAGCCGAAATAGGGTTCGATTTCGAGATCGAACAAAATCACATGAACCTCTTCAAACTAGACGAACGAAGACGACGAAATCGGACGAAATTGAACGACTTCGCAAACTCGAAACAAAAACACGGAGAACCTCTTCAAACCAGACGACGAACCAGGCGAACGAACAAAGAACAAAGAAGAAGAAAAACCAAATGATTGAAATCGTTGAAGAAGAAGAACCAGACGCAAGAACACGAAAAAAAAAAAAGAGAAAGAAAAGAGCCTACCAAAGATTGAAGGGAGGTCTCATTAACAATTGCAATAATTCCCTCCGTTTCCTTTTTGGCAAATGAGAATGGGATGGGCACAAATGAGAAGAATTTTTTTTTTCTCAGGCCTTAAGAAAAAATAGACACAATTCTTATTTTAGAATGGGATGAGAATGGAAACAAAAAAATGAGAATAGTTACCAAATGTTATACCCAATAAAAATCTAGAATGGGAAAGGAATAAGATGAGATCGAATGGTAGTGGTTACCAAACGGGGCCTTGGAACGTTACCATTGTTTATTTTCGATAACCGGGCGAAGATAAGATAAATAATAAATAAATAAAACGAAAACTCTTTACTCTTGACCTTAAACAAGCTCTTAAGCCGTAACGTTTGCGAGTATTCCTCTGACGAACTATCTACGAAATCACGCAGCTACAACCTCATTTTCTTCTCTAAACCCAACCCACGCGGACGAGGTATCAGAGATCGACGATCACGTTCCTACGTCGTTCGATCATAAGGTACTCTTTCTGCCTCTATTGTTTTTTTAGGTTGTTGCGTTGCTCGATTTGATTTAAATTTGATTTTTGGATGCTATGATCTAGGCATCTAGGTTTTGAAATAGCGTTCATCAATAGTTCGATGCATGGGTTGTTGTTTTCTTCAGATCTGATTTTGGTTCGTTTGGAATGTACAATCTGTTTCTTTAATCGCCTGCGATATAGAGTCGAGTTTTAATTTGTTAATATCTAAATCGATGCCACATTCTGAAACACGGTTTTGATTTGTGATTCTTTTTTGAGAAAATCAGAATTTTTTTATGCTGCATAAGACAATTACGTTGTGAAAGAGAAATAAATGCGATTTTAAATATTATTTTGCTATCCGATTGATGATGAATTAACTAGGAAGGATCCGATCTACTAATTAAAAGTCTGATTGCCTTACCCATTGGTTTTCCTTGAATTATGTGTTTCCCTTTGTTGAACCTTGAATTATTTAAATAGATAATCCGAAACTAACAATAAATTGTATGTTACAAACAAGCGTTAAGCAACTCTACAGGAATTGGATACACTGCTTTTTTAGTCGTTGAGAAACAGAAAACATTTGCTTGGATTCCCTTAATATGCTTATACTAAAACTTAGTGTTGATTTCTCAGCACATGCGATGTACAAAGAGAACATAAAATTTAAAAATAATTAATTTTTGGTTGTAAGTTGAATAGTTTTTTGGAAAGTAATTTATAATTATTTGAGAGAAGATCTGAAATTAACTATGGACTAGAATATGTTTGCATGTAAAACAATATATATATATATATATATATATATATATATATATATATATATATATATATATATATATATATAAAAGAATTTGTTGCTTATATATAGAGGAGAGTTTTGTGTAATGGTCCAAATAGAAGTATCATTCTTTGTTACCTATTGTGACTATAATTCTTCTTTATATACATACTAGTGTATGCTGTGCCTAAAGGCACTAATTCAATATTCATTCAAAAAATTAAAATATTTCACCACTAAAGAGACCTTAACCAATTTTACGTAATTTAAATCTCATAGAATCAATACATATGTATTTCTTCATGTATTTAAGGAACAGACAAATAATCCAATACAATGGATAATCTTTATCCCTTCAGGGGGCCTCCAAACTGCAAACATAAGAAACATCAACACGACCTAAAATTGCACCCCGCAGTCGCAACATTCAAGCCTCGTTTATTAATAATCATGTTGTCCGCTCAATACCCCAAATTGACTTAAAGACCAGCCATTTCCCTATTGTGCATGTAATTGTTGAGCCTTATGTCACTTTGCAGAGGGTAAACAATTGCTTTACTAATAGTCTGAACATCAAAACCAAAAGAAGTCAATTTGGCATCCCTATGCTTTAATGTACTTGCTAATTGCTATGTCCATTGCCGTCGCTAAAGGCGGCATAGATCGGTAGAGAATGCCAAAGTATACATAACCGACAAACTGCCATCAAAGAACAGTGAACTATAAGCTTAAGCCATCAAATTCTAGATTTTCGAAAAGTACAGTTTTGTTTTGGGTCTTAGTTTAGAAATGGAGGCACATTTCAAATTTGCAGCATCAATAAAAATAAAATGATATTGAATTTACAATTTTTCTCCCATCCCATGTTTAATTCGAATTTCAAAAAATTATATACACATGCAGATATTGTTTTAGTTTCAAAATGGAAGTTTGGGATTATCCCCTTAATAATTTGAGGGACTTTTGGCTTGCAATCTAAAGCGTTCTCCAAATATGGTTCTCTTAAATTTACTGAACTATTCTAAAGTTGTAAATCAAAAGGCTCCTTAGTCACTGATGTTTAGCCGGGCTTGTAAAGAATGGATGCTGTAACTAAACCCAGGCCTCTCAAAAACTTAACTTTGCCAATGCCAAAAAGACTTTAGAGAGAGTTGGATAAATGCTTCTTGAACTCAATAGGATATTTTTGAGAGAAAACCTCAATATAACAATCATATGACCAAATATACTTGAACATAATATATGGGGGAAACATATACAAATAAGAATATAAAGGAAAATGATAGACCATTAATCAAGCATACTTATGTGAGACAAAGGAATAAAGCATAGAAGCTTCCATTTTCAGTTAGGAAGTTGAGTTGTTAGGCTGTTAGTTGTTAGAATAACAGAATAGATTGTTAGCTGTTAGTTGTTAGGCTGTTAGATGTTAGTTGTTCAGCTGCAAGTTGCTGTTATTAGGGTTATAAATAGCAGAGAGGAAGAAGGAAGGAGGACCGAAAATCTGAGATAGAAATTGGGAGAAACCAGGTTCTCGAATCCCTGGCTATTTGTTCATTTCCTTTACTGTTTTCCTTTCAATCAAAGCTGATTTGTATCTCATTATATTGGTGAATACAATTACAGTTCATTTCCTTACACCAATTCTGCTAAATTTCCTATTTGTATACATTTGTTCTATCAGAAAACATATCGAACACAAAAAGAGCAAACCATGATTTTCTAGGGGTGACCTCACAAAGCACTGGTTTACGGAATCGAGACAATTGTACCTGTGAGCGGGATTATCATAAACAATACTTCATTTATTTGGGGACAAATGATTTATTAATCCTTGATACAGTTTAAATAAAAAGCAAACAACCAATATGATGTTCAAAATTCATGAAGGAATTCAACGTTCCTATCACTTAGATCTAAAAATAGAAGTTAAATTGAAAGACCAATCAATAAAAATACAAATGGGTGTATACAGAAACCATACCACACAATCTGAATCTTGTTGAATCCTTGCTAGTTCATTCCTCTTGTGTGACCCGGCAACCAACCCAATGTTCACCTCCATTTCCAGAGGATTAATTCGAATTGATTTTTCAAAAAAAAAAAATCACTTATTTTACAGGTCCAATTAAATTTCACTAATACAGATCTTGAAGAAAGAGGAAAAATTTTACTCAAAACATTTTCAATGGCAATCAAATTGCACCAAACAATAGAGATTGAAGTCCATAATTCTTATAATTACCTATATAAATCTACTGAAGCAACATAGAATTGGTAACTTGATATCGTGAAAATTTAGTGAGAAGAAAAAATACATTTGAAATTATTGGTACTTACTCTTTTGCTCAGATTCAGCGTATTTGAGAGACGCACTGGTTGGCGGTGGTTGGATGGTGGGACATTTGGGGGTGGGGTAACAATTGTAAAAAAACTAAAGGGTAGAAAATGCAACGGAAAAAACCCCTCACTCCCCTTATATATCCCTTTAAGATGGGATTGACTCCTTAACTTTTGTCTAATTTTAATATGAAATGTATAGAACTTTTTTTTTATTGTAGCGACTTTTTTTATCCTTAATATAAATAATTTCTAATTTAAAAAAAAATATATTTGTTAAAGTATATTATGCCTTTCTGTTTGCCTGTCTCCATAGATTACTCTTCTATGACTCTTTATTATTTGCGATTTAATTGTTAATTTTTTCCTTTGAATCCACATTGGCAAATTGAACCTTTCTTTGCTCGTTTAAGGGGAGTCATCAAAGTCGCTCATCATACAACGGTCTTGTTTGTGTGTGTTTGGCGTAACAAAGGAACTGCAACAGATGCATTTTTTACACTTCTAGCATTTTATTATTTGTTAAATTAAAGAATTCCCTATTTAAAATTGTTAAATTACTTGCAATGTTTTTAAACTGGACCAAAAATTGAATCAGAAAAGTCATACGGTCATGGGTCATTGAACCGGTGGGTGAGTGGGATTGAACCATGGTATCATAATTATGTCATTAAAAAACTGAAATAATTTTAAAAAATAAAACATATAGAAACAATTTAAAAATAAGAAAAACATAAACATGTTCAAAAAAAAAAAAAATAGATAAAATAAATATAAAATATAACTAACCAAATAAAACACTTAACATTAAACAAACATCACCTCTTCTATATCGATGTCAATGTTTAAGAAGATAACAATCCCAAATCAATTCTAGGAAAACATTGCAAAATAAATGACATGACCATAAAAATCATAAGCAAGACAATATACAATCCAAAATTCCTCAATAGATCAACAAATTATGACAAAAACCTAGTTGTATTATGGGTTTATAACCAGAAATAACACACAATGAATGAACAAGGAACATAACAAACAATTAGCAACTTTGCATAAAAAATGTAAGCATTTCTATCATCAAGAAAATCGGGTTTGCTTAAGTACGATATCTTGAGCAATTTCTATCATTAACCACCTTGAAAATAAAATGTAAGCAATTTCTAAAATAAACTTGTGTAAGAAGCATACGTTGAAAGAACATCAAAATCATCTAACAAGCCATAGGTTTGGCCACACGGCCTTTGAGTTTCTCAATAAATTCCTCGCACTTCCAATTTTTCCATAAGGTTGAGGGAAATGTGGGTGGAGTCTGAGGGGGTGACGACAAGGTGAAGGAGGTTTAGATTTCAGGAGGGAGGCAGTTGCAAGATGAATACAAAACTGGAGAGTGGGAGGCAGCCGTGAGATGAACAGAAAACGAGAGGTAGATTTAGATTTTAGGGTTTGGGGGGAATTTATATATATGGGGATGTTTTAAAAAAAAAATGGTTGATTGCCCTTAAACCGCTCTGGTATGCCTATTCACCTGTTGGAGCAGGCAGTTCAGGCGGGTTCGGCGGTTTTCACCTCAAAACAGATTTCGACGGTTGACCAGACCAGAACTTGGACTAGTTGACGGTTCAACTAGTCGACTCAGCTAGTGCGGTCCAGTCTAGTTCTTAAAACATTGATTATGTGTTTGCATTTTTATTTGTTTATGTATTTATTGTTTTTATGCAATAATTGATTTGTGAAATTTGTTGGTGCTCTAAATGATATGAACAATGATAAAAAAATTTAAAAAATATATAAAAAATAATAAAATATTTCCGTATCTTAGCTGTAGCCATATCCTTTTTTTTTTGGAATTTATTGTATCCTCGTGTTGTGTCCGTGTCCGTGTCGTCAACCCATATGCTTTTGAGAAACATAAATCTACATGATTCCAAATTGGAAAGGTAAAGAATATAGAGGATCCCGCCTCTTCTTCTTTGCCTTGTGGAGAAAAGAGGTGGAAAAACAATGTGAAGATTTCAAATATATGATTTTTTGAGGTGGAAGATTTTAATGCACTTGCCTCTTACAGATTTTCTATTTTATCTTATGGGAAACTACCCCTTCTGTTTATTGTTTTTGTTCCCTGATTTCTGTTTATGTCAAAAAAATATGGGAACGAAAAAAAATGTTTCTGATCCATGTTTTTTTGAACAAATTTCTGTGAACTGAACAGAATTGTTATCAGATGTCTGTTTTTCTCAGAACATAAACAAAAACATAGTTTGATCTTCTGAAAGATTTTTTTTTTTTTTTTTCTTTTTTCGCATTAGCTACATCATCTTTTGCCATATGATGACTTTTGGGTTTTTATTATTTCAATTAAATTTGTGTTGGTGATGGAAATATAACTAGATGGCCTTTTCTCGGTTTGACTTGTTGAGTCCACAGTCGTAATTATTTTTATGGATAAACAGAAAAACATGGTCGAGGATAGTGAAGTGAAAGGGTTCAACCCTGGATTGATCGTATTGCTTGTTGTCGGGGGGTTACTCTTGACATTTCTGGTGGGAAATTATTTAATGTATATGCACGCTCAGAAGACACTTCCACCGAAGAAAAAGAAGCCTGTTTCAAAGAAGAAGATGAAGAAAGAGAGACTGAAGCAAGGGGTTTCGGCACCAGGAGAATAGGTATTTTTCGGATGTTGTTCGCTCTTGTTTTTTCCAGGTTGAGGCACCTTTTTTTTTTTTTTTTTTTCCAAAAAAAAGTTCACCCCTTGTGCTTGGTAGTTATTCTGTTTCTTTAACTCTTGTTCTATAACTTTTGAGAGTTTTTATTGGTAGAATTGAGATCGGCATCAAGAAACTTTTGCTTCAGTTTAGTTTGACTAGGTGGTAAAAATGCTGTTTTCTTCACGAAAATGCTCCCATTCACGTCTTTTCTTCGGGTCACTTTTTGCTTGTGTGTGTGAGAGAGAGAGAGAGAGAGAATTTGATCCAAGGATGGTTATGAAGTTGGTCTGAATGTTTCATGGCGTTTGGGTGCAGCAGTTGTTTCCATTGGCACTATCAAAAATATCCTGCAACTAACTTGGAAAACCAACATCTAAAAGTAGTTTCTCAATGATCGTTGCTATTTGTTTCACTTGATTTTGAATATGTCTAGGTTGCGATCTTTTTTATTTTTTATTTTTTTTGGTATGTGCATTACTCAGCTTAATAATTATTTTGGAGGGAAAATGACTTAATGGTATTATTAGGAATACAAATCTATCAAATTATTCCACAATTTTTCAATTGAATCAATTAGTTCTCAATTTCTGTGATATTGAATAATCCCAAATTCAAATTTGAAATTAGACAAGGACGAAATTGTCTTTCTGCAATTCACTCATTAATCTATATTTATGGAATGTATTTATAGGATTAGAAACAATTATCAAGTTAAAATTAAACCACATTTGTCTTCTTAAAATAACTATAATTTTTTTTTTGATATGTCGTTTGCTTGATTCGATTAACTAATTATGATCTAGGAGTTATTGGCTTTAAAACATCACCAATTTGTATATATTTTGATATATAATTTATCGTGTTGAATTCAGCACAATGATGAATTTTGTATTGAATATAATATAAATGTAAAATTTCAATAAAAAATAATGAACTAGATATCATTTTGAAATCTTATTTAGATGAATCTGAATATATAATTAGATAATGAAAAAAATATCATGTCAAATTCAACACGATGTGAAAAATTACGAAGATTCTGAAATAGTATATTGAATGTAACATGAAATGTGAAAATTTGATGAAAAATGGCGTGATATCATTGATTTCAAAGCAATAGACATTTAAAATATCATATTAAATTTAAAATGAAATTGAAAAATTAAAAATTTTAAAAGTATCATTTTGAATGTAATGAGAATTTAAAATTTTAATAAAAAAAAAATGATAAATGTGATATCATTTTAAAGATTATATTCAGACAAATCTAAATCAATAAATAAAAAAATGTTGAATTCAAAACAAGGTGAAAAAATACAAAAGTTTAAAAGTAACATGTTGAATATAACACAAAATTGAAAATTTTAAAAATATCATGTTATATATAACACGAATTTGAAAGTATCTGGAAGCATCATGTTGAATGTAACACGAATCTGAAATTTTGATTAAAAAATGAATGTAATATTATTTTTAAGATCTTATTCCGATAAATTTAAATATATAATTAGGTCATGAGAATAAATCCTGTTGAATTCAACACGACGTAAAACACTACAAAAATTTCAAAGTAACTTGTTGAATATAACACGAAATTAAAAAATTAAAAATTCTAGAAATATCATGTTGAATGTAACACGAATTTAAAAATTAATAAAAAACATGATGTACGTAATATAATTTTAATGATTTTTTTCAAAAGAATCTAAATATATAATTAGATAGTGAGAAAAATATATAAAACAATAGTTATTTTGATTTTAATAAGATATATTTGAATTCCTATTGTTTAGAAAATTATATATCATATAGTTGTAGTTATAAGTGGTTGTAAGAGCCAATTTGAATGGATAATTACAAAAGATTATTTGATAACCCACTAAAAAAATTTATTTGGTAGTTTTAACCTCTTATTTGGACCATCATAAAAAATAAATAAATAAATTATCGAATTTCAGAGGCATTATTAATATATATTTAAATAACCAGAGAAGAGTGAAATTCAAGACTTCAACATCATAAAATTATAACCCTTTTATTCGGCACACTGTTTATCAATTCACATATACAGACAGAAACAAACACACCAAATTTAGGTATCATGACACTGCATCATCAGTCAAATTACGAAATTAAAAGAAAACTTCAAAATAAGCTGACAATAACAGAAACGATACTAATAACAAATTATATTATAGCATGGTTTTGGCGACCAAACAGAGGTCCAGTCTTAACGACCCATCGCTTGGCCGCCAGGTGGAATCATGACAATGACTGGTTGGGCATTGAAACCGGGATGAGGGAGTCTCCGACGGAGCTCACGACCTTCCTGACAAAGGGCGCATGCATGGCAGAAAACGTGGGTACCGAAGTCGCAGGCCGACTCGCACTGCTCCCTTTGCACTTCATCCTCCACACAGCTTCCACAGCATCCACAAGATCGGGAGAGCGCCTCACAACTGCCCTGTTTTTTACCCAACAAAAATCATCATTAGAAATACTACAAATAATTTACTTTCAAAAATAAATCGAGGGCAGCTTGGCTCCGTTTGATTACTGTTTCTCTTCCCTGATTTCTGTTTCAGCTCCCAAAATTTTGGGATTAATAATTTACATAAACATACGTGTTTGGTAAACACGTTTCTGTTCCTAAAATTTTGAGAGTAATTTAAAATTATTTTCTGAATTTCTTAAAAATCTGAGAACCAAAAAAGTTTCTTATTCACTCCCACAAAACTATTGTCACTACCATCTCACTAGCCGCCACCATCAACCTACCACCATACATTTAGGGTACGTTTGGTTGGATAAAAGAAAAAGAAAAGGATAATATTGTAAAAGGTAAATTATTTTTCCTAGTGTTATTTAGTTAGGAAAGAAAAATGAAAGAAGAAGAAAAAATTCACTTTGATGTAATTTACTATTTCAATCTTGTATATTATAAAAATAAATTAAAAATTTTACTATCAAAGGTATAATTGTAATTTTACTCATACTCTCTCGCTTTCCTTCATTTTCTTATTAGATTTGTGTGAAAAAAATGCTTTGAAAATCAATTTTCCTTCTTTTTTTTCTTTTTCCTCTCATTTTCCATCCACACCAAATAAGTTTTTTTTTTTTTTTTCCCCTTCCTATTTTCCTTTTTATTTTCTTTTCCATCATTTTCCACCCAAGCAAACGCACCCTTAAAGAGAAGAAGAAAAAAAAAAAGAAAAAAAAGAACAAATAGTGCAACCAAACATGTTTTTGTTTCTTTTCTCATAATTTAAAAGAAATAATTTCATGACAATGGTCCTTACCAAACATTTTTCTATTTTTGGAATACTCCAAAATGGAAACTGAATTCCCATCCCATTCTAGTCTATTGGAGGAAGAAAAAGGCAACAAAAAAATAGAAACACTAACCAAATGCCACCTTAGTTTCTGCTCCCAAAATTCTTGTTCCCAAATTTTGAAATTTAAGAACATAAAGGTTTGGTTAACATGTTTCTGTTCCCAAAATATTTTCAAAAACTTTAGATTACTCCCAAAATTCTTGGGATTTTGAGAAACCCAAAAAAAAAAAAAAAAAAAAAAAAAATAGTACTTTTTTTCCTTCTCAACTTATTCTCACTTTAACTTATTCTCACTTTAAGGGACAAGGTTAGTAGTTTTGAAATTCTTAAAAACCTTGTTAGCATCAAATATAGAGAAATTATATTTTTTTCATTTTTTTTTTCATTGTCAATTTAGGTCAAGAAAAACACAAAAAAAAGTACTTCCTATAATTACCTTATTTACTTGTCATTTATCTTATAGATGTTTTTAGTTTGCTACAATTTGTGAACATTGACTGCTTAATCATGGAAATCTATTCTAAAAACAAAAAACAAAATATTAGAACTAATGTTGTAAATAAATGTGCTTCTTTGGTTTTGTTCTCATCATTATGAAACAATTTAGGAACAATTGTCATTACCAATGCACTTCTGTTTCCAAAATTATTTAAAATGGAAATATAATTTTCATGTTATTTTTTTTGGTAGTAGAAACATAAAAACAGAAATATTAACCAAAAAAAATGGACAGATAGGATCGAAAAAATGTTTCTGCTCCATTTCCATATGTTTAGAATAAATTTATGGGAACACACAGAATCGTTCCATAATTTCTGTTGTTAATTCAAAATAACGAAACAGGAATATGGGAATAGAAACACTCAACAAATGTCACCTAGTATTCCAACTAAAAGGAGTTATACTATACGAGTGGATGAAGAAGTGGCAGGTAGCATGAAATATATGCCTCTATTGTAAAATAAGACATTATGGTATGGGACTTCTTCAGAATCAAATATACATCATCACCGGAGATTATTTTCCTTCACTCATTTCATTAACATCGATCTTAATTCCTATTTAAATTCACGCAATTCTTATGTGAGTCCCTCAAAGATCGGAGTGATTTGCATGAAGATTGTTAAACTTAAACCATGTAAAAGTAAGTTCTAGTGATTTCCATGAAGAATGTTAAACTTAAACCATGTAAAAGTAAGTTCAATTCTTCCATTTTCTACCATGATAATGAATAGAAATGACAAGGAAATGAAAGAATATGAACTCACCTCTAAGTTGAACTTCCTGCGAATAGCTGTACGACTAGGATAAGAAAACCAGGGAGCCAGGCAATTTGATCCAAATATGGAATTGCCAATCAGATAAAAACCAGTGTAAGGCAAGCAGTGATTTGCAAAAGTCCCGGGACCCGATGCGAGCCTCTCAACATTGCTTCCATATAGTACACAAGGAGCCACACTTCCCAGAAGGCCTATCAAACGCCATTACTTTGAATAAATCCGTAATTCAATATTGAAGACCAAAAGAAATGCAGAAAAACAATATTTCCTTAGGCATTGTTTGGTAACGCCTCTTTAAGTAACTTTTTGCTACCAGGCAAATAAGAACAAAAATAAATAAATGTAGTGTTCTGTGTTGCAGTGGAAAACGTTATTTAATAAAATAAATAAATAAATTAAAAAAAAAATAGTTCAAAACATGATTTTAAGTACTTTTTTAAACGAAAAATAGTTTTTGTTTGTTTCTCCCTTTTTACATTAAGAGTGATGGACAAGGGCGTTTCTACCAAAATTTTCTCAACCATCCATGAAATTATTTTCAATTAAGTTATCTTCATAGGGATAAATAACACTAAGCTGTTATCTGTACGCTATCTCACAATTTTTATTTTTTGCCTTTACGTTTAGGGTCCATCTGGATTGGGAAAAATGGAGAGAAGAGGAGAGGAGAAAATTATTAGTTTTCTCTTTATTTCTCTTGTTTGGTGATTTAAAGAGCAAAGCGATGCAAAGCAGAGAAGAGAATAGAAAATATATTTGTAAATTTATAAGAGAAAATGTCTTTATAAAGTTATAGTTTTCTCTCCAATGGGGAGATTTAGAGAGAAATGGAGAGAAAATGTAGACGATGACCATACGATCCTTAACCTCTTCATTTTCTTTTTATAAAATAGGACATAGAGTCCTTTACTAATAATTGTACTTTCTATTCTTTTCTTTTAATTTAATTACCAAACAAGATGGAGAGTAAAGATAAAATCCTCTTCTCCTCCTCTCCATTTCTCTCAATACAAGCGGACCCTAAAAGTACTTTTTTGTCAAATTATTATTCTTTTACACTTAAAAAGGCGTTACCAAATGATATCTTCTATATCTTCTATTTTGTAAAGAAATGACAAGTTACAATGAAACCTTAAGATTTAACAACAATAAAAAAAAAAAAAAAAAATGAATAATAACAAAACGATAAAGAGGCACATGCATAAGAGAGTATCAAGTTGCATTTTTTAGTACAAAAATAGCCTGAAGGAAAAGGCAAATACAGGACATTAAGTGAACTTCAATGCAAAACCATTTATTTTTAAACAAGTGATTTCTAAAAGAAGCTTCAGCAAACAAAAACGCACTACCAGTTACAGCAAATCCAGAAGTAGAGAGCAAGAAGATTGGTTCATAGACAAAATTGTTTGTGAAATCGAGATCTCCTACAAAAATTAACCTGTATAATAAGCATACTAATTCTTAGCAAATAGACCATTATAGTACCCTCGCATTTCAATGAACTCGCTGTTAGGTCCAGTAGGATATACGTTAGTTAGTTTAGTTCATCTCTCCTACAGTTTATCCATAGCAATTGGGGTATAGTTGGTTCACTTCTGCAGCGGACAAACTTCAACTTACAGCTCCATTAGTTTGCAATCAGTTGGGTATTTGGTTCTAGGGTATCAACCCTTTATTCCCACATTCACTTTTGTTTTTTTAACACTTTTGGTTTTATTCTTGGATTTGGCTTGATACAAATATGTCTTCTGTTGATATCACGAAACCTACCACCAAGATGCTTAATGGGACAAATTACCTCATTTGGTCCTCTTTGAAAAGCAAGGACTTCGGCAGATTATTTTTGGAGAAGAGCAAAAACCCACTGATTCTTCTAAACTTGATGGCTGGCACCCAAAAATACTAAAAAAATAAAAAAAAAAAAAAAAAAAAAATCAGATCATCACTTGGCTTCACAAATGTCGTATCCGTTCTACCAATAGTGGCAAAGTGGGATGGGATACTCTGCAATGCTCTTATCTCTAGACCGACTTTCCTAAATCACTATCAGTTGGAGTTAAAACTTCCGAAAATTGGACTACTTCCCTCTCAGTCTATTTCCGATTGTGGAATCCGTTGGCTCTTACTAAATCATCCTGGACTACTACTCACCTTGATTATCAGGTGCCTCGGGGGAAACTTGTCCCGTTCAGTTTCTAATGGCTTTGACTGCAGATTTAGCATCTTGACGAAGTAGTACATCACATCGGAAACCTCATCCATCTGTTATTTATATTCTTCCAGAATTGATCGCCGAACAGAGACTACGTGGTACTCATGTCTCGTCGGCCTCTGCACTCGAACGAGTGGTTACTTCCAAGTCCAATTGATCCCATAGTTGCATGAAGGGGGGTGGAGTGGGGAATCATCGAAGTCTAAGAGATTCACATGTTTGGAGCGCTTAAGAAGCATGTAACTTTTTTTAGATAAATATATAATATATTTACTAGTGTGCCAATTTTTATTTGAAAATATATAGTTTTACAATACAATATTCTTAAAAAGTTTTATTTCATGTTTTTCTATATTAAAAGAAATTTTTGGCCAAAATTATGGGAAAAAAAATATTTTGAGGTTTTGTTGTGAGAGGGGCGTAGTTCTAACATAATAGGAGTGAGTTTGGTGCAAGATTCTTACTAAGAAGCGCGAAATCGATAGTCTGACACAGGAGTGTGGCCATTTTATAAGGATCCCACAGCTAAGATTCATTCTACTCTTCTACAAGCAAAAGGCCCTTTTGCAATTATTATCACAAGAAACACCATTGGAAGAAGATTGTCTTCGTCTGAAGGGCGTCACTACAAGGGATCCTTCCCGCAATATTGGTGTTGTTGTAGAGGCTTTACCTTCTATGTCATCTATTTACCGAGAACCTTCAGGAGATGATCACACAGGTAATTTCCAAACTGCGTAACTCTCTTCTTGCTCCTTCTATGCTGCTTCTACTTCTCTTGCTTCAGGTAAAACTCGCGATCCTGTATGGTTTTTAGATATGGGAGCATCCAATCGTATGACTTCTTTATCTTGGATCTTTTCCTACTTATTTCCTAGTCCGCATCATCTCCTTATTCATCTGGCTGATAATACACATTTTGATGTCACCCATGTTGGTATTGTCAATAGTTCTGGTTTATCTTTTCACAATATATTGCTTGTATCTATACTTTTTGTGAACCTTATTTGTATTAGCCAATTTTGTGTAAGAAAGATATTACGTTAAAACTAATTTGGGTTGTACAGTGCAAGAATATCAGATAGGAAACATATGTGGCACCGGGTGTTGGTTGGGTCATCTCTACCAAATTTAATCTCTCCCATCTTTCTCCATGGAGCATCTCTTTCTATTAGGCATGACCGTTTAGGACATTCAAGTTTTTCTAGATTACCGTACTTTCTAATGGCTATTTAGGAACTTTTCTTTAATTCATCCATTTCATTGTGAAAAAATGTGTTTTAGGGAAACAATACGTTCATTAATTCGTACTGATATATGGGTCGTGCTTTGTTCCTATATTAAGTATTGCCAAATATTATGTCTTATTCATTGATGATTGTCTCACTTTACAGTCAATTATGTCATTCAATCTAATTTTGTTGTTTACCAAACATATTATGATTTTACTCAAAATGATTCAGACTCATTTTCCTAAGCGGATTAAATATTTCATTTTGACAATGGTGGGAGTTTAGATCTCAATCCTTTTAAGTCATGGAGCTTTACCTTAACTCTCATGTTCTGACACTACTCAACAAAATGGGATTCTGGATGGAAGCATCAGCATCTTATTGCGACTACTCATGCTATGATTCTTTCTTCCCGTTTACCATAATCCTTTTGGGAGAAGTAGTCCTCACTATGAATCATCTTATTAATTGCACTCCTATAGCTTTGTTACATAATAAAACACTCTATGAGTTGCTCTTTGGCTCTCCACCTTCCTATGATTATCTTAAGAAATTTGGTTCTACATGTTTTGTTCTCCTCACATCTGCTAAAAGATCAATTTGCTTTTAATCGTTCTTGCATGGGTGTCTTTGCATGCTATGGAGTTGAACAAAAGCAGTATTGATATTATGATCCCTATTCCAGTCATATTAGCATCTGTCAGATTGCTATATTTTGGGAACATCTCCATTATATGGATATTCCAAAGATAACACACCAACCAGTACTGCATCTCTTGATTCTTTTGTCGACACTTCTTCTACTAATATTATACTAACTTCATCTTCTTATAATATTCCTTCTCCAACTTATGCAGACCAACTTGTGCATCCAACATCTACTCTCTCTCCTTTCGACATTCATGCACCTTCTAATCCAAGGGATCCCATTCATACTTGTGTTTCTCTGTCTTATTTATCTGACTACCATTATTATGCCACATGACATCTATTCTCTCTCTCCATAAAAAATCGAATTATAGAGAAGAGAGTTCACATCCTGAATGGTCTTAAGCCATGCGAGAAGAATTGAAAACATCAGAGAATACTCATGCTTGGAAACTAACTTGCTTATCTCCAGGAAAGTCTCATGTTGGTTGCAGGTGGATTTATAAATTGACGACTAATGTTTAATGGTTCGATTGAGTTCTACAAAGCACGACTTGTAGCCAAAGAGTTCACTCAAGAGTGTGGCCTTGACTATGAGAAGACCTTTGCTCCTGTTGCACGGTGGCTACCATTCTTACTCTTCTTTTTATTGCCTCTATTCGTCAATGGTCTAAAACAGGCTCCCATAGCTTAGTTCGACAAGGTCCACACAACTATTGTTTCTTTTGGTTAAGATCTTCTCATCGTTGTCTTTTTAGTTCTCTATGTTGATGATATCAATACTCACTGGTAATGATTTTTAGTGTATTGTTGCTATCAAAAAAAAATTTGGTCTCAGGCCTTTAAGATGAATGACCCTGGCATCCTTAGCTCCTTTGTCGGCATTGAAATTGGACTCATAGGTAGGGATATTTTATCATAGCATATACATGCATCTGAGATCCTCTGCATTCTTGTCTCTTAGATATGAAGGTTGTTGATACTCCGCTGGCTATCGATGTGAAAACTTCGTCCTACTAATGATGTTGTTTCCAAACTGTATATCGTCAGCTGGTGGCATGTTGGCCTATCTTACAATCACTCGTCCTGATATTGCTCCTGTAGTCTGTGTTGTTTCTCCTTTATGTTTGATCTGCACAGTAGACACTACTTTGTCGTCCTTAACATTGTTTTGCACATTTGTGGGACTCTCAATTGTGGCTTGTTTCTCTCATCATCTTCCTCCTTGTCCCCTTTGCATATTGAAATGTTGATTGGACCGGTGATGTGACGATTTGCAAGTCCACCACAAGTTTTCTTACTTTTCTTGGTGATTTTCTCTTGAAAAAGTAAAAAGCAAATGGTCGTATCCCGCTCCAGTGTTGAATTTCGAGTATAGGGCATTAGCCGACAGTGCTATATAAATTGTTTGCCTCTTACGTCTTCGTTCGGATCCTACTCCTCTTCATTGTAATAATAAGATTGGCATTTCCATAATAACATTTTTCATGGGCACATAAAGCAAATTTAGCTTTGTAGAAACCCAATGGACCTAACTCACTCTTAAAAGACGCCTTGAGAAAGAAAGATTGCCCTACGCTTTATATTGTTTAGGATTTCCTGTACGGTTTAGGGTTTTCTATATGGTTTCTTAAATTCAATTATAAATAGAGGGAGAGGCTAACACAATTGTGTAAGCCTTCTCATTCTTTTCATATTCTTTTGTTACTTTAACATGGTACCAAGAGCAGGTTATGGAACATTAATCTCATAGATCTGTTCAACCATTTTTTTCTTTCCCACTTTCAATTTCCCTCCCCATCTCCCTATCCATACGGGAAAAAAAAAAAAAAAAAAAGTCAAAACCTTAACTAGCCGTCGATCCAAAAACCCTAACCAGCTGCCATCATCGTCGATCTGAAACCCTAACCAGTCGCCATCGCCGTTGTTCAGTGCTCTGAAACCCTAACCAGCCACCATTGTCGTCGCCACCCCCACCTCTCCCAGCCGCCGCAACCCTAGCACGCCGTTCGCCGACCATCCACGGTGCTTCGCCGGCCGTTGCTTGACTTGGTTCGTGACTCCCAGCCGTCGTTTCACCGATCTGATTTGCCACAACCACTATTCAAACCTCGCCAACCATCACCGGCACTTCGTCGAGGTTCGTCGACCCTCGCCAGACCTTCGCCGGCCGTCGATCGCTCTGGCTAGAGACTCACGGCCTTCAGGACTTCACTGGATGAACGTGATATGCAGTCTTCCTGCCTTATCTCAAACACAATAACATTGAGGAGCTGTAACATTGGTTACCACAAGGGTTCTTGCTCATGAGAATGTCCGTCTTTTTGTGAGTATTGTTTTGATTCTTATGTTCTTCATTTAAGCCCTACATTTGTTTGTGTTGTTGGTTTGTTTCCCTTGTGCGAGTTGTTTGTTAGTTGTTGTATTGACGGGTACACATGTCAATGACTACACCCCAACCGTTAACGACTCGTAAGTTGAACGGAACCAATTATTTAATTTCGTCTAAGGCTGTGAAAATAGCCCTTACTGGATAAGGGAAACACCGTCATCTCACGGAAACCTCCCCCCCCCCCCCCCCCCCCCCCCGGGGGCAGAAAATGATAAAAAGTATGAGAAATGGATTCAAGCTGATAAGCAGATTATAGCGTCGTTGTGGAATTCGATAGAGCCTCAAGTTGTTGATCTCTGTACTCATCTAGATACGTGCAAAGCCATATGGGAGTATTTTTGTGTGTTATATTCTAGTAATCTCACCCAAATGTATAATTTATCGGTAGAGTACTTCTAACTTCAGCAAGGCACGCAATCCGTTACAGATTATTTTGCCACATTCAACAGCCTCTATGGTGGTCGTGGTGGTTTCTCTCGTGGTGGCTGTGGTGGTGGCCCTCGGAGTGGATGTAGTGGTCGTGGTTCACATCGACAGTGCTCCTTTTGTGGAAAGGAGAATCATACTCGAGAAACATGTTGGGATTTAATTGGGCGTCCACCCAAATTTGCTAATGCAGTGACATCTGATCCAAATACTCCTACTATTCCAGAATGTCAGGCGGCCAAGGACAACTCTGATGATGAATATGCTCAATTCCTTCAGTATAAGGCATCCCAGCAGGCATCTCTTCCCATTGCTTCTTTAGCTCAACGACGTACTTCTACTGTTTGTCTTTCCATTCGCCCTTCCCCTCCCACACCCTGGGTCATAGATTCTGTTGTCACTGATCACATGTCAGGTACATCTTCCATCTTTTCACATATTCACTCATCTTCTTCGTTGTCTCCTGTTACAGTTGCTGATGGTTCTACTGTCCCTATCCGCGGCATTGGCACAGTAGAACCCTCACCCTCCTTATCTCTATCATCTGTCTTGTATATTTCTTCGTTTTCTTTAAATTTGTTGTCAGTTAGTAAGTTTACTAAACATCTTAATTGTTCTGTATCATTTTTTCTTGATTTTGTCATTCTCCAGGATTTGAGGACGCGGAAGACGATTGGTACCGGGCGTGAGGAAAATGACATTTATTACTTTGATGACCATGACGAGAGTCATGCTATCCCACCTATTGCCTACCTTGTTGTTGCCTCCGCTCACCAGATCCATTGTAGCCTTGGTCATCCCTGCCTTGACAACCTCAAGTTACTTGTTCCTAATTTTAGTCGTTTGTCTTCGTTAGAGTGTGAGTCTTGTCAATTGGGTAAGCATCATCGTATTTCATTTGCTTCTCTAGCTCATGTTCAAACATCGAATCCATTTAGTTTAGTTCATTCAGATGTTTAGGGTCTTTCTTGTGTTACTTCTACATTAGATTTTCATTATTTTGTGACATTTGTGGATGATTTTTCCAGAGTTACTTGGCTTTATTTAATGAAAGATAGTTCAGACTTATTCTCTAATTTTCGTGCGTTTTGTGCAGAAATTAAAACTCAATTTAATATACAGTGCGTATTTTTTGAAGTGATAATGCTCGAGAATACTTTTTTCAGCCACTTACTTCTTTTATGTCACACTCTGGTATCTTGCATCAGTCTTCTTGTCCTCACACACAGCAGCAAAATGGAGTTGTTGAGTGTAAGAATCGACATCTCCTAGAAATGGCTCGTACTCTTCTTTTTTAGAAGAACGTTCCCAAACACTTCAGGGGCAATGCGGTTCTTACAGCTTGCTTCTTAATCAACAGGATGTCGTCCTCTACCCTCAATGGCAAGGTTCCCCATTCCATTCTTTTTCCTCATTCTCCCTTGTTTAGTTTACCTCCACGAATATTTGGGTGTATTTGTTTTGTTCATCAATTGACTCATGGCAGGGACAAGTTAGATCCCCGTGTTTTAAAATGTATCTTCCTCAGCTATTCTTGCACCCAAAAGGGTTATCATTATTATAGTCCATCATTACTTCGCTCGTTTGTGTGTGCGGATGTTACATTCTTTGAATCTATCCCTTACTTTTCTACCCCATCTTCTCGAGCTAATCTGGATGTTATACTCCTTTTGCCACATGTCCCAAACCCTACACTACCTTCCTCTACCCCAGATCCTATCTCACTTAGTCGTCCTCCACCTCCTTTGCACGTATACTCTTGTCGTCAAAAGGTCGCCTTCACTAACGCGCCCATCGCCTCTATGTCCTCAGATTCTTCTCCAGTTGACCCATCCATGTCTAATCTGGACATGCCCATTGCTATTCCTAAATTTGTTTCAGAGGCCCTCACTAACCCTGGTTGGGCAAAAGCAATGGAAGAAGAAATGTTTGCTTTACAACAGAATGGCACCTGGGATCTCGTCTCGCTTCCGCCTAACAAAACAATAGTTGGATGTAAATAGGTGTACACTGTCAAAGTTTATCCGGATGGCACCATTGATCGACTCAAGGCTCGCTTAGTTGCCAAAGGCTATACTCAGGTATATGGTCTTGATTACTCTGAAACCTTTTCACCCGTTGCCAAGCTTACTTCAGTTCGCTTGTTCATCTCTCTGACTGCTACTTTTCATTGGCTATTACATCAGCTCAACATCAAGAATATTTTCTTAAATGGCGATCTAACTGAGGAAGTCTATATGAAGCAACCTCCTGGGTTTGTTGCTCAGGGGGAGTCTGGTTTGGTATGTCGCTTAAAGAAATCTATTTATGGCCTCAAGCAGTCTCCTCGAGCATGATTTGGAAGATTTAGTGAAGTGGTCACTAAATTTGGTCTTCGGCGTTGTAGAGTCGATCATTCCGTCTTATACAGGCAAGTAAAGTCGGGAGATTATTATTGATTGTGTATGTAGAGGACATCGTGATTACCGTGGATGACCGCTCTAGTATTCAAGAACTCAAAAAGTTTTTGCATAGTAAATTTCAAACTAAAGATTTGGGTCACTTAAAGTATTTCTTGGGAATTGAAGTTGCTCGATCAAGTCAAGGTATGTACTTATCTCAGAGAAAATATGTCCTTGACCTATTGAGCGAAGCTGGAATGTTGAGAGCTAAACCGATTGACTCGCCTATGGATCCAAACACCAAATTGTTGCCAGATCAGGGTCTACCACTGACAAATTCAGCGCAATATAGACGGTTAGTTGGAAAGTTGAACTACCTGACAGTTACCGGGCCAAATATCTCCTTTGTTGTTAGTGTAATCAGTCAGTTCTTAGATCGTCCAATGACTTGTCACTGGGATGCAGTGATCCGTATTCTCCGATATCTGAAATGTGCTCCTGGCTGTGGTTTGCTATGTCAAAATTTCGGTCATACTCAAATAAAGGGCTACACAGATGCAGACAGGGTCGAATCACCCTTGGATAGGAAGTCTACTACTGGATATTGTGTGTTTGTTGGTGGTAACCTCGTCTCTTGGAAGAGTAAAAAGCAGACGGTAGTGGCGCGGTCTAGTGCAGAATCGGAATACAGGGCAATGGGTCATACCACTTGTGAGTTAACCTGGTTAAAACATTTGTTAGAAGAACTCGGATTTGAACACTTTTCACCGATAGACCTGATATGTGACAATCAAGCAGCGTTTCACATTGCATCCAACTCAGTCTTTCATGAGAGAACAAAACACATTGAAGTTGATTGTCACTTTGTTCAAGAAAAATTGTTGCAGAAACAGATTGAGACTAAACATATAAATTCAGTTGATCAGTTAGCTGATATATTTACTAAACCATTAGGGGGTTTAAGGATAAAATACATTTGTAACAAGCTAGGAGCATACGATATATATGCTCCAGCTTGAGGGGGAATGCTAAAGGGTATTTATGTTTTTTCTATATTATTTAAGGTTTCCTGTACGGTTTAGGGTTTGTTGTATGGTTTCTTAAATTCAATTATAAATAGAGGGAGAGACTAACACAATTGTGTAAGCCTTCTCATTCTTTTCATATTCTCTTGTTACTTTAACATATATATAGCTCAGGATCAGGTAACACAAGCAATGTGAGATTCAACATATCCTTTCACAAGTAGGATGAACTTTGTCAAACTACTGCGGACAGATATCGCGGGCCCAACATCAATATGGGATTCAATATGTCCCCTCACGTGCAAGGTGAACTTTGACAAACCACTACAAACGGATAACGGGGGCCCAACATTGATGTGGGTTTTAACACGCTCATTATCAAACAAAAGGCCTGGTATTAAAGCTAGGTTTGGCAGGTCACGTTTGTTTGTCCCTCACTTTTTGAATGTTTACCTTGTCTTTTCTATTATTTGATTGCATCACCTGCAAAGCGGGTTTACACGTGAGGGTGGGTGATAAAATCCCACATCAAATCTGTGAGGCTTCCCAAAGTAGTCTTATATTAAAGGAGTTACTTCACTTGATAATATATGGTTTTAAGATGGAACCTCATAACAAGCTTGACTGTCATCTCGTACCGCATCATCACAAGGATGTCACTATTGATGTCTTTGAACTTTGTACTAACTACTGAACCAACTTTCTATCTTGTTTACCAAGTCTCATACGTTTCCGCAGTTTCTTTTTCTGTACTCCAACTTTGGTCAATTTTTACCAGTTGCTCAAGTTTGAGGGTATGGATTCAGGGGTGGATCAAGAAATTTCTTATAGTGGGGCATCTTTTTAAAATAAAAGATCTAATACTCTAATAGTAATATAAGATATTTAGTACAAAAATATGGTTTCACACATTTAAAATTAGGCTTGAAAATTTTGTATGTTGAAACCTTTGGAGGATGGATTCTCAATCAATCTTAATAAAAATACCTTTTTCAATATATACTATTAGACTATCGCTAATGATCTTAGGTTCCACTTAGTTACTCAATCTATTCTTTATAAACTTTATGGCAGTAAATACTCTTTGTACTGTGGCAGTGACAACAGATCAGCAACACAATCTACCTATTTCAATATGCTCCATATGGTACAATAAAAAAATAATTAAGTAGATAAATAGTAATTTATCATATATATAAAATAACTTTTTAAGTAAGAGAACTTACTTGGATTTGAAGGCTTTAATTAAGAATAAGTAGAACTTATTTTTTACTTTTGGTATTGAAATAAGAAAATTTGAAAACAACATTTAAAGAATTAGTGGTTGCTCTTACTGCTTCTGAAAACAAGACTATTTTTAACTTCAATGCTTGCCCCAAACATATAAAGAAAGAGATAAAAAAATATATAGATAGAAAGTCTAATATGGGACAATGGTTTTGGGGAATCATGAGCCAAGGTTAGTAAGCAAGTTTCCATAAATTTTCCAGTGGGCTTAGGTGGCATCATGGGCTAGCAAGTTGAGTTTTTTTCTTTTCTTTGTAGTGACCCAAGTGGGGGGCCACTTGGCAAGTTTAAAAGGTGACTCAAGCCTTCAAACTATATAAAAAAAAAAAAACAAGGAAAAAAAATCCAATGGGGGCCACTGCCCTCACTGGGCCTATTGTGGATCCTCCAGTGTATCCATTAGTTCGTTTAGTTTATATCTAATAGAGTTTTTCTCCATAGAAATTAGGATATATCATATACTTGAAGTCCTACTTCAGAGGTATTCCTCTTGCATAAATTCACTGGCGGATCCACAGTAGGCCCAGTGGGGATAATGGCCCCACTAGATTTTTTTTTTTCTTTTATTTTTTTTTTTACATAGTTGGAAGGCTTGAGTCTCCTTTTATAAACTTGCTAGGTGCCCCCAATTGGGCTAATACAAAGACAGGAAAAAATCTCAGCTTGCTAGCCCATGATGCCACCTAAGCCTAGTAGAAAATTTATGTGAACCTGCGTACTAGCCTTGGCACATGATTCCCCCAAACCATTGTCCCACATTAGGTTTTTTTTTCTATATTTGTTTTTATCTTTCTTTATATGTTTGGTCGAAGCATTCAAGTTAAAAAGTAGTCTTGTTTTCAAGAGCAGCAAGAGCAACCCCTAATTCTAAAAAACAAAAATACAATTTTTTTTCCAAATTTTCTTATTTCAACACCAAAAGCAAAAAAATAAGTAAAAACTTATTCTTAATTGAAACCTTCTGATAGGCCCCCAGTGAGATTTACTTATTCCAAGCGCAAAGGGTAGTTGGGCAGTTAGGGCAATGGAATCTGTGCAATGGGGCAATCGGTTGGAATAGCAATATTATTTAGATTTGTTGTATTTTCTGTAGCAAGTTTGTTGGGAATATTTTCTGTTAGTAGGTTGTTAGGCGTTGGAAGGATAGCTCCTTTTAAAGAGAGAGAAGAGAAGAGAGTGGGTATGAGATTATTATTGTGAAGTGAGCATTGCTCTTGAGGAGAGTCCAAGTCTCTCAAATACTTGGAGAGAGTTTATCCCTTTACCATTTCCATTTCAGTATTTCTTCAATAAAATTCTCATTCAATTCTATTGCCATTTCAATTAATTGGTTTGAGCTTATCAATTGGTATCAAGAGCACGTACCTGGGGTAGCTGTGCGAGCCTGAACCAGTTCATCATCATCTTCACCATCGATTACTGATGGCAGCCAAAAATATTGCTCAAAAAATCGATGCAATGGAGGAGGACCAGAAGCAAATTCAACAAGAAGTAGGAACGATGAAAAAGGAGATGCAAAATTTGAAGGAGGAGATGCTGAAAATGAGGGAGGATACGAGGAAAAGTCTGGAACAGCTGCTTAAGTACCATGAGGCTTCTGCTCGACAACTTTTGTCTTCGTTGTCGAGCAAGATGACGGAGGTTAGGAGATGACGGAGGTTAGGGGGTGTGGACCGACGGTGGGAGGCTCACAAGCAAATCAAAATCAAGGTAACCCTAAGTTTCCCAGTTCGATTGTCCATTTTCCTGATTCGACGAATCAAGCCTTTGAGTCACGCTCTGATTTTCATTGTCGGAAATTAGAGATGCCATCGTTTGATGGTACCAATCCAGATGGTTGGATCTTAAAAGCCGAACGCTACTTCACTCTCCAACGATTCACAAACGACGAGAGGATTGAAGCAGCGGTCATCAGTTTCGAAGGAGACGCCCTATTGTGGTACCAGTGGGAAACCAAGTGTCGATCCATTGCGTCATGGGAGGAATTGAAGTTGCAACTGCTGAAGCAATTTCGATTATCTCAAATGGGGTCGCTACACGAACAGTGGCTGGCCTTGGAGCAAACCAGCGACATTCAGGAGTATCGCCGGCGGTTTATAGAGCTGTCGGCCCCTTTACATGACGTCTCCGATGAGATGGCGTTGGGGCATTTCATCAGTAGATTGCAACCGCAAATCAGGGCTGAGGTAAGGCTCTTGGGTCCAAACACACTGGGCCAGGCCATGGAGTTAGCCCAAAGAGTGGAGGAGAAATTTTTTGTGGCCCAACATAATAAGTCTAATACTTCCAAAAACTAGGCTAATCCAATGCAGGCTGCTGCTCCAACAGGAACATTTCGGCCCAGTAGCTATTACAGGCCCAATAATATGGGTCGGCCCACTGCTCCCGCTGGGGAATTTCGTTCATCAGCAGCTGGTGGCACTACCGGAGCGAAACCATATGGAGAAGTACGAAGATTAACGAATTCTGAGTTACAGAAAAAATGAGAAAGGGGATTGTGTTATTTGTGTGACGATAAATGGTCGCCTGGGCATAAATGCAAAACCAAAGAATTGAGTATTTTGGTTACCCAAGAATCGGAAGATGACTTGGAGGACACAGACGAGCAGCTGGAACACGAGGGGCCATTGTTGGAAAATGCCGAATTGTCTCCAATTGCGGAAGTATCACTAAATTCGGTGGCTGGCCTTACTTCACCAAAAACTATGAAAGTGGAAGGTCTAATTGGAGGACAACGAGTGGTGACCCTAGTGGATAGCGGGGCCACACATAATTTTATATCCATAGCTTTGGTTGAGAAATTGAAGTTACCTATTACGGCCACGGAAGCTTATGGAGTGACCGTTGGTATGGGAGAAGCCATTAAAGGGGAAGGCGTGTGTAAGGGCGTTCACTTGCAACTTCAAGGAATCGATACTGTGGAAGAATTTCTGCCCCTGGGATTGGGAAGTTCTGATGTTATTTTGGGAATTCAATGGCTGGAAACGCTGGGCATGACGTATACAAATTGGAAGACACAAGTGATGAAATTCCGATTAGGTGACGATACAGTCACATTGCGAGGAGATCCTTCTCTAGGAAAAACCTTGGTGTCTTTAAAGGCCATGATGTGAACATTGAAACATGAAGGGTCGGGCATTTTAGTAGAATTGAATCCTATCTCTATGGGAGCAGAGGGTGTATCAGACACGCCGACTTTTGTGCAGCCCGTCCTATCCAAATACGATCAAGTTTTTTGTCCGCCAACGGGGTTACCACCAATACGAGGACGAGAACACTCTATTATTCTTAAGGATGACACATCTCCAATCAGTGTAAGACCTTATAGATACCCACAGGCCCAGAAGGATGAGATCGAGAGGCTTATTAAGGAGATGTTGACTACTGGTATTATCCAAGTGAGTACTAGCCCATTCTCCAGTCTGGTACTGTTGGTCAAGAAAAAATATGGGAGCTGGAGGTTCTGTGTGGATTATAGGGCTTAAAATAAAGCCACTATACCTGATAAATTTTCGATCCCAGTCATTGATGAGTTATTAGATGAACTTCATGGGGCTCGAATTTTCTCCAAGTTTGATCTGAAGTCTGGTTATCATCAGATTCGAGTCAAGGATGCCGATGTGCCAAAGACCGCTTTCCGGACACACGAAGGACACTACGAGTTTCTGGTGATGCCTTTCGGTCTTACAAATGCACCGGCCACTTTCCAATCCTTGATGAACGAGGTATTTCGACCCTACCTTTGGAAATTTGTATTGGTGTTTTTCGATGACATTTTAGTTTATAGCCCGACGGAGGAATTACATGTGGAGCATGTGGCCAAGGTGTTGGAGTTGCTGCAGCTCAATAGTCTATATACCAATCACAAGAAATGTGAGTTTGGCAAGACTCAACTTGCTCATTTAGGGCACCTAATATCAGGAGATGGGGTGGCAGTTGACCCATCCAAGGTTCAGGCGATGCTATTGTGGCCCACACCTAATACCATTAAGGAGCTTCGTGGATTTTTGGGGCTAACAGGGTACTACAGAAAATTCGTTTCGGGCTATGGGAAAATAGCTCTTCCACTGACTGAACAACTTAAAAAAGATAAAGTTTGGGTGGAGTGTGGAGGCAGAAGCGGCTTTTCAAAATCTGAAGCGCACTATGACTCAAGTACCCGTGCTAGCTATACCCGATTTTACTCAACCGTTTATTATTGAGACGGACGCGTCTGGATTTGGCTTGGGGGCGGTGCTACTTCAAGGGCAGCGTCCAATAGCTTATTATAGTCATACTCTAGGATCTCGGGCACGCCTAAAGTCTATCTACGAGAAGGAGCTAATGGCGATTGCGTTCACAGTATTGAAGTGGTAGCCTTACCTTTTGGGTCGCAAGTTCATAGTTAGAACCGACCAACAAAGTCTCAAATTTTTGTTGGAGCAACGGTTAGTGGGCACTGAGTACCAAAAGTGGATCACTAAGTTGATGAGCTATGATTTTGTTATCCAGTACAAACCGGGGGCTAGTAACAGGGTGGCAGACGCTCTTTCTCGCATTTCGGACCGCATTTCTTGCAACCAGCTCGCCGTCCCTCAGTGGCAGCATTGGGATAGCTTACGGGCGGAATTGGAGGCCAATGCCTTCTAACAAAAGTTACGTACAAATATCACCACGCGCGTGGTTCTACATATAGGATTTTCCGTTGAAAATGGGGTATTGTATTACAAAAACAGGTTAGTTATTCCCCAGAAATCTCAATTAATGCCGGTCATCATTGCTAAGTTTCATGGATCGCCAATGGGAGGTCATTCGGGCGAAACAAAAACCTATCAACGCATTGCAGCGGAGGTGTACTGGTTGGGCATGAAAAAAGATATCATTAAGTACGTACAGGAATGCGAAGTGTGGCATGAAAAAAGATATCATTAAGTACGTACAGGAATGCGAAGTGTGCCAACGCAACAAACACATGGCAACTTCACCGGCAGGACTCTTACAACCCATTCCTCTTCCGGCACAAGTATGGGATTAATTGACGATGGATTTTATAGAAGGGTTACCTCGCTCGGATGGCTGGGACACCATCTTGGTCGTGGTTGATCGATTGAGCAAGTATGCTCATCCCTTCACTGCTACTTCCGTGGCTGGCATTTTTATGAAATAGGTGGTCAGGTTACATGGAGTCCCAAAATCAATCATATCAGATCATGACAAGATTTTCATGAGCCAATTTTGGCAAGAATTGTTCAGATTGCAGGGTACTAAATTGAAAAGGAGTACTGCTTACCATCCTCAAACAGATGGACAGTCGGAGGTAGTCAACAGGTGCTTGGAGACATACCTCCGTTGTTTTGTGCCCGAGAAACCCCGCTACTGGTTTCGATGGTTGGCATGGGCCGAATATTGGTACAACACATCTGTCCATTCCGCCACTCGTTGCACTCCTTTCCGGGCCCTATATGAAAAGGGGTCCACTCCAGTGTCTGCGGTCGACAAACTGTTGGAGGATAGGGATGCTATTTTGGATGACTTGAGGATGCACTTGCTCCGTGCACAACAGCGGATGAAGGTGCGCGCTGATGAGAAACGAAGCGATGAGGAGTTTTCTGTGGGGGACTTAGTTTTCCTCAAGTTGTGTCCTTATTGGCAGCGTTCGCTTGCTCAGCGTCAGAACGAGAAGCTTGTTGCTCGCTATTATGGGCCCTTCCAAATCCTTCAGCGTATTGGGCAAGTGGCCTATAAGTTGGAGCTTCCGTCGTCGGCCAACTTACATCCTGTTTTTCATGTCTCTCAGCTGCGGCGTGCTAAGGGGGTTTCCAACTCTTCCCCTATTATTCTGCCACAGCTATCACCGGACTTGGAGTTAGTTGTCATTCCTGAAACGCTGCTTGGAGTACGGCCCAAACGACATGGCAGTCCGGGGGAACTGGAAGTACTACTACAATGGAAATCGTTACCTTCTTTTGAAGCCACTTGGGAAGATTATCATTCCATTTTGCGACAGTTTCCGAATTTTCACCTTGAGAACAAGGTGAAGGTTTGGGCGGCGGGTAATGATAGGCCCCCAGTGAGATTTACTTATTCCAGACGCAAAGGGTAGTTGGGCAGTTAGGGCAATGGAATCTGTGCAATGGGGCAATCGGTTGGAATGGGAATATTATTTAGATTTGTAGTATTTTCTGTAGCAAGTTTGTTGGGAATATTTTTTGTTAGTAGGTTGTTAGGCGTTGGAAGGATAGCTCCTTTTAAGGAGAGAGAAGAGAAGAGAGTGGGTATGAGATTATTATTGTGAAGTGAGCATTGCTCTTGAGGAGAGTCCAAGTCTCTCAAATACTTGGAGAGAGTTTATCCCTTTACCTTTTCCATTTCAGTATTTCTTCAATAAAATTCCCATTCAATTCTATTGTCATTTCAATTAATTGGTTTGAGCTTATCACCTTCAAATCCAAATAAGTTTTCTCACTTAAAAGTTATTTTATATATTTAATAAATTATTATTTATGTACTTAATTACTTTTTTATTGTACCTTATAAAGTCTTATTGATATTGGTAGATTGTGTTGATGATTTGTCATCACTGTCACAGTACAAAAAGAGTATTTACTAACATAAAGTTTGAAAGATTAGATTGTATTTACTAACATAAAGTTTGAAAGATTAGATTGAGTAACAGAGTGGAAGATCAAGTGATTAGTGGTATTTTAATAGTGTATGTTAAAAAACTGTATTTTAAGTAAGATTGATTGAGAATTCATCATCCAAAGGTTTTAATGTACAAAATTGTCAAGCCCAATTTTAAATATGTGAAATCAATTTTTTGTACTAAATACTTGTATTACTATTTGTTGAAATATGATATTTATGTATATGTTATTTTTTATATCTTGATTGTAGGGTATTATAAGCCCATTTATTCTGGTGATATACATCATAATTTAGCTTGCTCCTGCAGCTACATAATTAGGGATATAGAATCCATTTTGAATATACCAATACAATACAATATATTCTTCTTCTATTTTCCTATATCCTTTTTGATATCGAAAGCTAAAAAAAAATTCCCACCCAAAATCACCACCAGCCACCGCTACCATTATCTCCCAAAACCTAAGCCGCCGCCGCCGAACCAACTGAACCCTAACTAGCCGCTGCCCAAATGCTTGAAACCTTAATCAGCCACCACCTCCAAGCTCGAAACCCTAACCAGCCGCCACCCCTAGCCAGCCGCCACTGTTATCACCTGCTGCGAGCTCGCGAACCCTTCACACAAGCTTGAAACCCTAATTAGCGAATTCGCCATCTAACCACCATCACTTGTGAACTACCAACCGCCGTTGCTAGGGGTGGGCAACGGACAAGTTAGGGCGGTTTGGGCTAAAACTACGAACTAAACCAATACTATACGGGTTGGGCTAGTTTCAACCATAGACCAGCCTGTAATTTGCGGGTTGGGACGGATTAGAGTGCGCGGGTTGACTCGTTTAAACAATGAGTTGCCCAATAGTGTGCGTGTTGGACCTATTTTTGGGTTGGACTAATGAAAACTGTGGGTTGCCTAATTATTTTTGGGTTGGACCTTAAAATATAATAAATATTCCTTAAAAAAATTATAAATTACTAAAACTTGCAGAAAAATTGTCACAAAACTACAATAACACAAAAAGAAGAAAAAAACTACAATGTAATGTCAAAAAAAAGAAAATTACAAATGAAAATAATAAAATATAAACCTACGAACTTAGTAAACACTATGCAGGCAACAAGTGACCAGCGGACCAAACCAGTGTTACGCGGGTTGGGCTAGTTTGAACCGTGGACAGCCCAATAATGCGCGGGTTACTATGGGCGATTAGCGTTTCGGTGCGGGTGTTGCGGTTTGGGCGGATTTGACGGGTTGACCTAACCCGCTGCACACCCCTAGCCGTTGCCATGCATTATTGTGACCTCGCGAACCTCGCAACCAGCAAACTCCCGAAATCAGACCCTCGTGCACCTCGCGACCAATAAACTCGCGAACATCGCCGCCGCAGCCACCATTCCTTGCTGCGACCTCGCGACCAGCAAACTGCCAAAACCAGACCCTCGTGTACCATCTTGTGCAAACCAATTGTGATTATTGTGCTCAGTTTACCACCGCCTGACATCAGGCAATCGTCTAGCTGCAGACGTTCCTCGTCAATAGAAGTAAATCTTAGTTGCTTGTCACTGTTGATGTTCCAGATGTCTTAAATACACAGTCGTCTTTTCTATTTATTAAATGGTTAGGTAATTGCGTCTCTGGTTACCTTTCTCGTATTACACCTTCTTTTTCCAGAGTCCAATCAGTATCCCATAGCATTTGTCCGCTTATTTCATTGCTACGATCTCATCTCATCTGCATCAATGGCATCTAGAAAAGAAAGTAACGTCTCATCTCAGACTGTTCATGCCCCCCAGTTACCCACCTGCTCAAATTCTACCCGAGCGACTGGGGCCACCGTCCAACGTATTACCACCATCTTACTCAATGGAGTGAATTTTCCTGTCTAGTCTCGCTCTCTCCGTCTCTACCTTAGTGGAAGATCGGATGGCTCAACAGCAGTAAGCCAAGGCCAGATATCAACAATCCCAAATTTGCTCAGTAGGATGTTGATAACTGTACCATCCTCGAGTGGATTTTCAATTCTATGGACGAACGAATCTATAATATGTTCATGTTCCACGAGACTGTCAGAGGTTTATGGTCTGCTCTTACGAAAATATATGCCCACTCTCGCAACGAATCACGAATCTTCGAGCTCTACCATGAGATTTCTTATGCCTCCCAAGCATCCTTAGAACTTTCAGTTGCAGATTACTTCAGTTACCTTCAATCTCGATGAGAGGAACTTGTGCAATATAAACCTCTGAGTGAATTCTCTGAGAATGTTGTTGAGATCGAAGCCAAACGCTAGGATTGTCGTCACACATACTATTTCTTGATAGATTTAAATTCGGAGTACGAGAATCTACACACTCAGATTTTAAACACATCACCGATGCCAGATCTATATTGTGCATTCTCTACTGTTGATAACGATTCAAAACGCCAACTCCTTCTCCCCCCTGAAGTCGCTCATTCTTTCCCTGACCAGATGGCTTTTCCGGCCCTCTCCAGTCCTCAGTCATCAGGCACGCGATCATACTATTAGCACTACCGAAATCTTGGTCATCACATTGATTGTTGTTATAATCTTCATCCTGAATTGAAACCTTGAAACCTAGGAGGGAGGAAAGGAAAAGGAGCACCACGTACTGGTGTTATTACTAGTATTGTTCTCGGTCCGGCAGATCCCCCACCAACTCCCCTGGATCTTTCGCACGTCCAGGCCCAACTTGCCCAGTTTCAGGCTCAATTAACCACTTTGACATCGTCTTCCGGCCCCACAATTGCTCTTGTCTTGGGTACTCCTACTACACTTCACGGTAAGTCTGATCGCCCTACTTGGATTCTGGACTCCGAGACTAACAATCACATGACTGGTGAGTTTTCTAACTTTACCTCTCTTGTTTCACCTATCAACCAATTTGTGTGCATTGCAAATGGTACTTTAATCCCTATTCGTTGTCAGGAAAATGTTTACTTGTCTCCCGATATCATTCTTCACTCTGTTTACTATATTCCTAAATTTGCCTATAATCTTCTATCGATTAATTGTCTTGCTAAAAATCATAACTACACCGTTATTTTAATACCTAACCGTTGCTTCTTGCAAGACTGACTACGAGGAAGATTTTTGGCAAGGGATTTGAACGTGATGGTCTCTACTACTTCGAAAGTCCCCCACCTCCAGTCGTCCCACCTTTTTACCTTTTAGTATGCAAGCTTATGTATTACCTGTTTTTTATTCCCCTATTTGTTCGTTCAAAAATTTAAACTTGTGGCATACCTGTCTGGGATATGCAAATTTTCATTATTTATGTTAGTTGTTTTCGTTTATTAATAAAGCTTGCACAGATTTTAAATTTCAATGTATGGTTTGTGAACCATCTAAAAACACACGGACCTCTTACATTCCTCGCATGCACCGTGCCTCCCAAGCATTTGATCTTATCCAGTCTGATATTTGGGGACCCTCTTCCATTACAATCATTTCCAAACACTGTTACTATGTCACATTCATAGATGATTATAGTCGATGTACTTGGGTTTATTTGATGAAGCACAAATCAAAGGTTTACACTCACTTTACCCACTTTCTTCAAATGATAAAAACCTAATATAAAACTGTTGTGTGCAATATCAAGTCCAATAATGGGCGGAAATAATTATCCGATAAATTTCAGGCTGAGCTTAATAAGCAAGGCATCCTTCAGCAACTTACTTATCCCTACACCCCTGAACAAAATGGTGTGACAGAACGTAAGAATCATTACATCATGTCTTTAGTCATTTATCTTTTGCAAGGAATGAATGTTCCCAAATCTTCTTGGCACACGGCAGTTCTTACTGTTGCCTATCTCATTAATCGCACACCGAGCCATGTCCTTACAGGCAAAACGACCCTTCATGTACTGCAATCCATTAGCATCCTTTTTCCTATTTTTCCCTATGTCTTTGGCTGTGCGTGTTTTGTACAGAATCGGAGCCCTACTCGCACTAAGTTAGATGATAAATCTATTCGGTGTGTTTTCCTCAGCTATTCTTTCATGTCGCAAAGATATAGGTGCTACGATCCAGTTACTCACCATACTTACCACTCTCTCGATGTTACGTTCCTCGAAACTATAACTTATTTTTCTGGTACTATACCTTCTCCACCTATTGAGGCAACCACTACCGAGGACCAAACCCCACTTTCGCGCCCTATTCGTGCATTAGATACACCTTCCCCGTCCACATCACACCCACCACCTAACTCCCTACCCGCCCCCTTATGGGTTTAGTCTCATCGTCCACGTGTCTCACATCCGCTACTGACATCTTCTTCGAACTCAAATATCTCTCCATCTCCCACTATCTATGACCTTGTTCCCCCTCTTTACTCGACTCGGGAACGTCATCCACCATCTCGCTACTTGCTTTCATGTTCTTCTAATCATCTGATTTTCAAGTATTTGTCTTTTTAAGATCTCCTGGATCAATATAAATCCTTCCTTGGACAAATTAATTCAGTTGTCATTCCTCACTCCGTTCATGAGACCCTCCAGAATCCAAAGTAGGTCGCCGCTATGCAAGCAGAGATGGATGCCCCACAGCGGAATTAGACATGGGAATTGGTTGACTTGCCGAGTAATGAACAGCCGGTTGGTTGTAAGTGGGTCATCGGTGTCAAATATCTGAACTGATGGATTGATTAATTGATAAAAAGCACGACTTGTTGCTAAGGGCTACACATAGATCTCGGGGAAAGACTTTGTTGCCACTTTTACCCCGATTGCTAAGTTGACTACTATTCGGCTCCTTGTTTCATTGGTTATATCCTGTTATTGTCTTCTGCACCAGTTGGATGTCAAGAATGCCTTCTTTAATAGTGACCTGACTGAGACTATTTATGCAGAGCTTTCATTGGGATTTTGGACTCAGGGGGAGTATTCAGGCAAAGTCTGTTAACTCCGAAAATCCTTTTATGGACTAAAGCAGTCTTCTCGTGCATTGTTCAGTCAATTCAGCGAACTCATCCTCACTATAGGGTTTACCCAATCTCACTCAGATCATACATGTTTCATCCGTCGCCAGCACCAGGGACAGTGCATCATTATCTCAATTTACGTGGATGACATTATTATCATAAGAGATGACAAGCCTGGCATTACGTAGGTAAAGAAGGATCTCGGAAAGATTTTTTACATCAAGGATTTGGTTCCTCTCCGTTACTTTCTTAGTATTGAGGTTGTTGGGTCTCGGCAAGGTATTTTTCTATCCCAACGAAAATACGCCCTTGATCTTCTTCAGGACATTGGGATGCTTGGATATAGACCCGCTTTTACTCCAATGGATCCGAACCTTAAGTTAATAGCAAACTCGGGAGGATTATTACTAGATCCATTAGTATATTAGCGACTTGTGGGTTCCCTTATCTATCTGACTAATACAATGCCAAATCGTACATATGTTGTCAGTGTTATGAGCCAGTTTATACACTCACCACGTACGCCACACCTAAATGTTGTCTACCATATCCTTCGGTACCTCAAAACATGCCCCGGTCTTAGGCCTCTTTTACATGATAGGGACAAAAAAGGGACTCTCCTGCTTTACAGATGCTGACTATGCAGGATCGAAGGACGATAAACGTTCAACCTCTGGCCTGTGCACCTCTCATGGGAGACACCTAATCTCATGGAAGAGTAAGAAGCAATCTGTCGTCTCCCAATTTTCTGTTGAAGCTTAGTATCGCACCATGGCACAAGGAACGTATGAATTCCTTTGGCTTTGTTCCCTTTTGACCAAGTTGGGACTTCTCATGAGAAACCCATCTAAGCTATTCTGTGACAACAAATCCGCCATAATACTATCCTTGGACTCAAACCTCAATGAAATGACGAAACACATCGAGGTGGATATCTATTTCATTCGTGAGAAAGTTCGATCAGGAATCATCACACCTACCTTTGTCCCATCTTCCGAAAAGGCAGTTGATATTTTCACCAAGTTCACAAGATCATCTCTTCTTCAGTCAGCTATTGACAAATTTGGACTCATCAATATTTTCACCCCAGTTTGAGGGGATTGTTCAAATACGATATTATGTATTTGTTATTTTTGGTATCTTGATTGTAGGGCATTATTAACCCATTTATTCCAGTGATATATTTTCTAATTTAGTTTGCTCCTGCGGCTATATAATTAAGGATATAGAATCTATTCTGAATATACCAATACAATACAATATATTCTTTTTCTCTTTCCCTATATCTTTTTCTATTAGTATATTAAAAAAAAAAATGATGCCCCCATTGAATGAAATTTATGGATCCGCCCCGCATAAATTGTGCATTATTATTAAGAATAAGAATATCTTCCACCAAATCTAACACTCTCTTATTGAGAAGTGAGAACTAAATAAATTACATATCCGAAATGATAAGTTTCTCTACCTTATTGATTTGGTTTTAGCAAATTAAATTAGCATAATCAACGAAGAACTATAAATTTCGTAACCCCAATAAGCTTTCGAGAAATGAAAACACATCTCAATCAAATTTAAACTCTAGCATCAGTATCATAAAAATCACAATTCTGATAACAACGGGGAAAAACTCACAAACTTCGAGATCACTGCTGCAGAACTCATCGTTCCGGCCGAGACAAGCAAAGAGGCTCGAGTCCCACTGCTCCCTAGCTATGGGCTCGCCCACCGCGGTCACGTGGTTCAGCGGCAACCCGTCGGCGGTCCATCCATAGGGAGCTCCGCCGGCCATATCCGGTGGAGATTTCTTCGTGTTCTGCTCCGGATCTAGCAAGGGAGCGGGTTTGGTGGGTTTCTTCTCATCGTTGACCTCTGTCGCCGGTTGCTTCGGCAAGAGGGGTAACGAGTCCTCTGAACTAGCCATTGATTGGATTGGCAAAAAAAAAAACAATTCGGAATCAAGAAAATGGAGAACCGGGGAATGGAGAAGCGAGATCTGAGAGGTGAAGAAAAGCTCGAGATATCAGATATACGGTTGTTGAGGAACAAGAAGAAGAAAGAGTCAACCGCGACTCTTGTTAAATGCCGATGCCATTAATTTAATTTGATTTATTAAGAATATAATCAATTTAAAAACTTATATATTTGTTTTTTTGGTAAGGATAAATCAAAAACTTAAATTTTTTATTTTAAAAAGTCATCCTCTTCTTTTTTCCTTTTTCTTTTAATTATTGTTATGGGCACAAAAATCCCTTTTCTACGCGGTGTGGTTTTCCCATATTCCAGAAGTAGTTTCTATCGATGTGAGCTGGATGTAAGGCTTTAATTAAAGCAAATGCTATTGGCAAGACTAAAATTATTGTATTAAATACAACTATATATCACGACACTTATCAAAACACAAATAAATTTACGTTTTATACTGATAGAACAAATTAACTCAATCGCCTTATAAAATTAGAGTTAAATTGTAGTAGTATCTTTAGGTATGGATAAATATTAATAAATTTTAAAAATTAATTAAATAAATTAATTCTTTGTATATTATAAAATAAAATTATTCAGTTGTTCTTTTATATTTCATATTAATTTAATCTCCAATTTTTTATAATTTTTTTTTTTTTTTGTGTGATATATTTTTAATTTTAATTTTATAATTTTTTATTAAATATTATTCTAATTTTTTAATTTTTGGTTTTTATTTTGTCTTTTTTTACCCTTTTTTTATTTTCATTTTCAGTTTTTTTTTCATTGTTTATTTTATGTTTTATGTTTTATACTTTTAATTTTAATTTTGATTTTCTATTTTTACTTTTGTTTTTTATTTTTGATTCTTTGTTGTTTTGGTTTTTATTTACCATTTTGTGTTTTATTTAATGATGTTACTAAGAAATGATTGCACAGTAAATTTGTAATTAATACCTATAATCCTTTGCTCCTCTCTCTTAGGATGTCTATACAAATTCGTAACACTTGGGTGGTCCTAGCGTGAGAGTAAGTATCCTTTAAGAAAATATAAGTTGATTATGAATCCAAAATTGCTTTGTCTTACCTCACACTAGCCTAGGTTTATCTGGTCCTTTATACGGAGGGAAGGAGGAGAGAGAGTCTACAATTATGTTTTCATTATCAGTGTAATCATGATTTTGTTATCCTTGCACCCTCTTGGAGTGCGTAGAATCCCATAGGAGATATATATATCAGCGTGATTTCCTTTGACGAACTTTTCGCTCGGCTCACTCTTTTGACCCAACCCATGCATAGATCAAGATTTAGGGTACTCGTGGGTTTATTCTAGACGTTCTACTCTCTCTCAGGGATTAGGCCCATTAGCCATGTGGCTTTGGGCCTTTTTGACCCACAGAGACCCTAGACCCATTCAAGGATCCTTGTGTAACTACCTGGTTTCCCAGGGCTGCCACGCGGTTTTTACCCTTAGAAAATTATTACTAAAATCGAATAATTAATATTTCATTTTATATAAATCTGACAAAATTTACAAACTACGACAATAATTACAATTATCGAATTATCGCGTCAATTTTATAATTATAAATAAAAATACAACTATTACAAATTAAATAGAAATCCAAATAAAATTCCTGGCTTAGTTTTATTTTCACCGGTTCCGCAATCAAAACTGTAGGGTTGTGAGACAAAGCTAAGTAGAATTTCAACCCCTTTAATACGTGTATCAAATCAATCTCAAATAAACATATAAACATGCATCTCACATAATTTTCACAGGTACTCATAAATATTTCATGAAAAACTACAATTATAACAATAATAACACAATCCAAAGAGATTAAATACATATATTGAAGAGTTAGAAATTTTTCCTGAAATCCGAACCAAACATTTTTCTCGCTAAAAACTTCCTAAATGCTAATCATGTAACCTTTACTTGAATTAGAATTGTTATAATATGGTGCTCTATCCCCACCTCACTGTTTCAGCATATATACATATTGAATTATTATTATTATTATTATTATTAATAATAATAATAACAATAAATATATAAACACACACATGTGGCACACACTTCATATATATATATATATATTAATAAATCAGGAAGGTGTTTGCTGACTAGGACATTTCGACGGTCCGGATTGGATCTCACAGAATGGATGGTTGGGATTTATGTGGATATATAAAATAACTGCTCTCTTGATAACATGATAGACATTTGCTGGTTAGTTGGCAACTCAAGTGGTTGATTAGTGTTATGTCTGGGATTTGAATCCAACCCCTTTTGTTTTTTTCACCTTTTTTTTGGCGTTCATAAACCCTTTCATTTACAAATGGCAGACCTAACTCCCACCTCCACAGCCGGCTGTTCCACTCCATGATCCTTGCATTGTCCTTAACTCTCACAATCCTTGTCGTCAACGTCACCTACCACGTTTCTCTGTTCGCCGATCATCATTCCCACGTTTATCGACTATAGCCTCTCCCTTTTTCACCAAATGGAACCGATTCTCATCATCTTTTGTATTTAAGAACCGAAGGGTTTCTTCCAATAGAGGAACACCATCGGCGGCATTACTAAATCCAACACTCATATCCCATGGTCCTCTAGATCTCCAAGGTTTGTTCCCTTCCTCAATCTTAGGGTTGTGGTTCCTATTTGGTGATTTTTGTGACTCAAATGCTTCGATTGATTCATGCACAGGTGACTTCAATCTAGCCAGGAAATTTCTCTCTCTTCTCCATCGTCCGCGACCCAGGTAACCCTCTATTCCAATTTCTTAAGGTTTGTTTGTCTTGATTGAAGATGTTGTGTAACTAAATATGGTTAGTGATTCATGGTGTTTGTCTTTGTTTTTGGTTCTTAGAAAATCTGGGAACATTAAAAAAAAATTGAGAACAAAAACCAAAAAAAAAAAAAAAAAAGTTTTATTTTGGAATTTAGGAGCAATTTTGTTGTGTTTCCGGAAATTTTGTTCCAACAATCTGAGAACAAAATATATATATAAAAAAAAATCTTCATTTTTCATCGAGAATTTACTGATATTTTTGGTGAAATCAAAGAATTCAAAACAAGAACAATTTTGCAGGCAGTAAGGATTTGAACAGTCTGTCGCAGATAGAGATGCACGAGCTCATATCTGCGCTACTGCGAACAGCCGATGCCGGCTTCCGCTTTACCACCGTTGACGTTGTTGCCATCGAACAAAATCAAGCCTCAAAGTGGACTGCGCAGCCCGGCGAGTCCAGAGAAGAACATTCCAGCCGATATTACTCGAAGCTTCTCGATAAGAAAATCAAACCGATTAGATGGTTTTAGGCGGGGAAGATTCATTCGGCCTCTGCCGTCGCCCCATTGGGAATCTCAGATTCCATAACCATGCAGTTCCTTTGACAGATTTTGAGTGTAAGAATGCATTGGATTTGAGAATTCAGTTAATCTCAATTTTTTTATTACAAATATTTGTTGTTGATGGAGATTAGGTTGACATTAATGAAATATGATACAGGTTTTTTACGTTGGTAATTGGATTGGATTGAGTTATTAAACGTTAGAAGAGAGAGAGATAATGGGGATAATGGTTAATCCTCATTTTGGAGGGAAAATTATGAATTTCCAACTAAAATTTTGAAAAATCAACTGATCCCAGTTCAAATTAGTTGCAAAGAAAGCAAGGCGAAACATCAATTTTGAAATTTGAGGCAAACATAATGGCTTCGCAGGTTGCTTCATACCCATAACCTATGAGACTGAAAAGAATCCTTTACAACAGTTTCACACCATTTTGTTTCTTTGCCTTTGTTTCTCCGTCTTTGCGTCTCCGCTTACAGCCTAGCCATATCCATCACCCTTTTTTTCTATAAATTTTGTCTTGAGTTTTTCTATTTTACCTTTTAACATAGATTTTTGATAAATTGCACGTTTAACCATTAAAGCATGGAATGTGTGTTCAAGTAATCTCTATACTTTCAAAAGCACCATACTTCAAATTTCTGTATTTTTTCAATTTGGTCCAATAAAATAGGTTATTACATTTGAATGGAAAAGACCACATGTAATTTTTTAATTCTCAATGTTAATCTCTAAATTTGACCATATAAGTTATACGAACTATTGACTTACTTTTTGGATTTTCTTCTAAAAAACAAGTCAACTGAAAAACGTGCCAAATGAAACTCATTTTTAAAAAAAATCGAAGTTAATGGGACATCAAAATATTATACGACTATGAAAGTTCAATTACATAAATAGATTTTTCAGCAATTACATATATAGAATTTTTTAGATTGAAATATATATGCTATTATATCAATGAACAAATTTTAACGACAAATTGACTAAGATTGGTGCTTAATGTTCCAATTTCATTACTTAAAAAATCTAATAATAATCCGTGCCTTTAGGCACGGGACATCGCTAGTGTATATATATATACACTTGGTTGCGTTTGGTTTCCTTTCTAAGGAAGGAAACCATTTCAATCATTTGTTTATTTATTTATTTACATAATACCCCATCTTAAAATAAAAAAAATATTAATTATATCTCAAAACTCTTAAAAATATATTTTAAATAACACAATAATCCCAAAACTTTTAAAAGTCAATTTAAAATTAAAATTCAATCCCCAAAAATTATCAAATATTATTTATACCATAAATTTACAAAACAAACCCAAAAATATTAAACTTATATAAAATAATATTTTCCAAACTATAAATTTTTGGGGTATTACAATCTACCCCCCTTAAATAAATTTTATCCTCGAAAATTTCGTTCAAAACAATAATAATTCAAAATCGCATCGCACAGTCAAATTTGTCACATCAATTCTAACACATTTTTTTTTCTATGTAGGGTCTCATAATCGAAAATCACCATCAATCTATATCTCACAAAATTCCTACTACATGTAGCCACTTTTGTATTTGCGGTGACCTATATTTTATTCAATGCAACTCAACATGGTGCACTTTGGTCGGTAACACCTAACACATATAACTAATTGTCATAAAATTTTATGTTTCTAAACATTTCTGCTGCGTACTCTGTTAAAAGTAGAAATAAATATATCTATATATTTATAACCAACAAATATCTTTTTAAAATATCACGGTAGTCTTACTTGGATTAGGTCTATCTCAATTCCAATAGGTCTACGACCTCAATAATTTTTCCCACTTGGCTTTACTTTTCAAGTCCATCGCCATATCTCATAACTAACATTTATCAATTCCATCTAACATTTAAACCAACATGTTCGCAACCAGCATCATAGATAGTAGATAGGTCAATTCCTTGTGGACTGTTGATAGGTGTGATCTACCTACATATTTTCAAACCGGTTTTGTTAGTTTTAGAGTAGTTTTTATATTTATTTTATTATGTTTTAATTAATTTTTATACTTTTTGTATAAATTAGGTGTGTAGGGAGAAAAGATAAGAAATTGGAGTAAAAACGATGAAATCGAACCAAAAACGGTCGAAGAACGGTGGAAAAACGAGCAAGACAGCAATATTCTGAAAGAAGTCCACAGCCGCGACGGTGAAAATGTAGAGAAATGACCTATTCTTACTGGACACTCACCGCCCAGGCGGTGAAACAGCAGAATGTCATGCTAATCTACTGCCTTCTTCACCATCGCGACGATCAACCAACTGACCTACTCACCGCCGCCGCGCTGAATCCCACCGCCGTGACGATGGCCTTTGTACAGCTTAGATATTTTTATTAGATATTTTGAGATATTTTGCCTATATATATCCCCTCTTCTCCTCTCATCTTGCTTTCTCCGGCCATTAGAGCCCCTTGGGCTATACTCAGGGTTGGATTTAGGAGTTTTAGAGGGAGAGCTCATATCCCGAAGTGGAGGAAGACGGCGGAGAAATCGTTGAACGATTCTTAGCGACAAATCTTTGGACGAGGCTAAGTTCTTTGGTTTCTTCCCTTATTTCTTTAACTTAGGATTGTGGGCATGTTTAGCTCGTTCTTATTTGTAAATGCAGTTATGGCTGCTAGTTAAACATTGATTGTATAGGGATTAACAATATATTTATAAATATGTGTTTCTTATAATTTCGATGTTGCGTTTATGTTTGTTCTTCTTAATTTGATTGTGTTTATCGTATTATTTGTTTATTATGCTTAGATAGATACATAGAGAATACGGGGTTTGACAAACCCTGGATTTGGATTAGGGTAAACAAACGCCACAATCCAATAACTTGGTCGGGAGTTGGATTGTGGATAATCGATGATGTTGGGGCAAGACTCATGTGACCTAGGGTCGTTAAGATATTGAGGGGGACTTCTTCGTTGACTCGAAATCATGTATTCCCTTGTCTTACACTTGCAAGAAGTGGCGGTGGAGTTTTAGAACTGAGATTGTCGATAGGGTAAACATAACGCGATGATCCAATGACCCGGTCGGGAGTTGGATTGTGTGCAGTCGATGATGTTGGGGCGAGACTCACGTGACCTAAGGTCGTTAAGATGTTGAGGGGGACTTATTCATTAACATGAAGTCACATTATATCCCTCGTCTTACACTCGGGAGAAGTGGCAGGAGAGTTTACGAACTGAGATTGTCAAATAGGTTGAACACCGTAAACGTAAGTCAATCGAGATCGAACGCGTATTTGTAAACCATGTTAATCCCTAGACAATTATTTCCCCTAAAACATATTAGTATATTAGTATAGATAATTTAGGTTATATTAGTTTAGTTTAATTAATTATTTACATTTTTGGTCGCTTAGATAAAGTTAGGTAATGACAATTATGGTACTCGATAATAACGACACCAATCATTGTGAATACGATACCCGAGCTTTCAATATCAAATTATACTAAAACTTTGACCTCGTATGTCACACCCCATCCAGACACCCGTCATGTGGGACTAGCGTGATGTAGACATGACATCGCCTAACTGACTAGCCAACCACAATTCGTCAATAAACAAAATTGTAAATCTATACAACATATAATAATCTCATCTGTTAGGGATACACCGTCCTGAATATAAAAACAATCAAACAAATCCCCTAAACCCTACTTAGATTTCATCTCTGATATCTCCTCTCAAATGACTCATTTGCGTGACCCGCATAACTCTATCTAGCGCCAATAGGGGACCAACTGACTCCTAGCTATTTCACCTACGAGTGTACTGCCTTCTTAGTAAAAATATTTTATAATAATAGTTTAATCTACAACATCTAAATGGATCAAGCATAAGTATATAAACATCCCATAACTCGTAAAAATCTTTATAATATAAGTAGTTAAAATAAAGCAATATATATAGAAGTTCCATTCAAATCCATCCAGTATAAAATCATACCAATCACCATAATAAATTACCCAATATAAGTAGAAAACCACATCTCAAAACACCACACCACCGCAACACACACTGGTTAGCCATAGTGATCGTTTTAACCTTACGATCGGGAGTTGCAACAGTACCGTAACATCCGTAGGATATGCCTTCCTACGAAATATCCACACCCCTTTGGGGGAGAAATATAATCCACACCCCTTACGGGGAGAACTATCCACATCCTATGGGAAGAAATCCACACCCTTTCCGGGGAGAAATAATCCACACCCCTTACGGGGAGAATCCACACCCCTTACAGGGGGAAAACTATGGCATCATCCAAATCAACAATATCGTCAAAATCCACACCCTTTATGGGAGAATATAAACCACACCCCTTTCGAGGAGAATTTCCAAAATCACATTTATTCAAACCACACCCCTGACGGGGAGAATTTTCAAACCACACCCCTTTCGGGAAGAATTTCAAATCACGTTTTTCTCTCTCTTTTTAAAAGTACCACCCATTTAGTAAAAACCATTTTTCCATATTTGGTTTTAGAAAACCAAGTATTATTAGAAAATCAGATATTTTTCCACTCTCTTTTAATCCACCAAAACCAACGAATCATTTTTCAACTTTATTTTAAAACCAACATAATTTATCGAAAATCCATTTTTCCCAACTCACCCAAAACCTGCTTGATCCATATCATTTATAAAATCATACTGTTCAAGTAAAATCATTTGACACACAAATTTATATAAATAAAAATATTTTGACAAGAAGACAGTACACTCACCTCAATATCTATTTTGCAAAACTGACACTGACCACACTCTATCTGGACGCCGGTGCCTGTGAACCTAATGGTGACATGGCCTAAATTAATATCTTATTTAAAATATCCTAATCATGCAATGCAGACCCTATATTCCAAATTGTTACTATTTTATGTACCACGTTATTAAAATTAATTAATCATTACAAAATTATTACGATTTCAGGAATTGTAACGCTAAATAAAATTTAATTTAATGAAAATTAATAATCGATTGAAATTTCACTTGTTTTCGAATCGTTTGGCGGCCACGAGATGAGTTTTGGATTTTTCTGGGGGGTGGTTTCTGCAAATTCTCCATTTTTTTTTTCTTTCTTATTTTCTTCATCTGTTTGTGTTTACTGTTTCTGTTTCGGTTCAAATACCGCCGACCACCTCATCTTTCTCTCTACTATTACCGTCCACCAGAGGCCTCCCACGCCTCGCCACTCTCAACGCCGGCCCTACTCCATCCCCAAACGTCTCTACCCACTTGACACATACACACCCAACCATGACGACCCACACATACACCATCGGTCCAAACTCATGTCGCCACCGCCTCCGTCGTTTACCCCAGCTGATCACATACCCACACACAATTGCCCAAACAGAAACAGAACACACGTACACATCACTGCCACCACCGCGGACAGAGGAACCCCCACACACACGACGATCGTCGCTACTACCGTCACTCACAGTCAGAGGAACTCCGATGAATGGAACCACCACCTCCAACGATCACAGCCGCTTTGACAACCCACTGAACCGACACCACGATCCTCTCTCTCTCTCTCTCCATCTTTTGCCTCACCAACTCTAGTAACTACGTCCACTTTACCTCACCTACAAAACCCATACCAAACGACCATCGTCGGACCAATTGGACGATGACACAACACCCCCACACAGTAGACACACACACACATGCATTACTCTCTCTCTCTCTCAATCCTACTGTCACTCATCGCTGGAGTTTGTCTGGCAACACCCAACTGAACAGCAATAACACACCCAAACAACCTCCACTCTTATTCCCACTTTATTCTCTCTCTATTCCTCACTTATCGTCGACCCAAAATTTACGGATCGACTCACCACACACAACATACACAACAACACACACCCATATACCCGTATAATCACCGGCCGAACGGAACACCCATACATACTTGGACCCTTTCACCTGATGAACAGACCACACACAACCACCCAACCGACCAAAAATAGAGCATACACACACTCACCGGAGTGACGACCACACCGACGAATAGACGACGCCTCTTCTCTGCCAGAGCTCCTTTGCCGATTCTCTCTCTCTCTACTTTCTCTTTCTCTCTCTTCGGTTCTGGATCCTTTGTCGATCTATCTCCTGATTTCTCTCTCTCTATATATATATATGTGTGTGTGATGGTTTTAGAAACCGGCCATGTGGCCATCTCTTTACCACCGTTCGTTTCTCTCTTTATCTATATATATAATATGTATAATATATAAAGTATAATTATACTTTCCCCCATTCTTTTTAGTTAGGATATTAATTAAACCCATATTCTACTTTTAATGCATTTGAAAATTACAATTCGACCCTTAAAATTTTAAATCACACAATTAATATCTCAATCCACCCCGATATTTTTAAAATATTTTAAAATATGACTAAAATTGTTCGTATACAAAAATTGGGGTCTTACATCGTACACTTGCGAGTAGTCAATATGCAAGCGTGTAATAAACGCTATGCCGTACAAGTTTTTGGCACCATTGTTGGGGATTGGTTGTTTGTCAAATACAATTTTCGATGATCGCCACCAAGTTTTTGGTAACGATTATCGGAGATTGTTTTGTTTGTTATTATTGATATTGTAAGTAAATGACTTGATTTTACTTTAGGCATTTCTTTTGTATATAATTTTTGTTTGTAGTTTTGTTTTTGTTTCTTATGCAGGGTACTTGGCGATGTTAGATCGACAGATATTGATGCATTCTTTTCGATGGGATTCCAAGCCATTTTATTGTGCGTGGCCACGCACATAAGCCGGTGAGGCGTTTCGTTGAAAGATCGAGCCGAACAAAGTAAAACCTTGCCAAGCTTGAGGGCGTTCTGAAAATATCGGGCCGAGGACATTAAACCACGCGCTTCTTGAGAGGCAACCCAAGGTCAAATAAATTAAATCCGTCACAACCGAATTTATTCGGAGGCGAGATTCTCTCACCTCCCAGGTACGTGTTCTAAATCCCCTTCGTCAGTATGCTTTAATTTTATATATTGAGAATGATGATTGGGCCACTGAGAACATTGTCCATTTTAAGTTCGGAAGTGATGTGTAGTATATTATGTTAAATGTGTTATTGTTTTTCCGTGTGCATGTGTGTTTAGGTTAGAATGTGTTTATGTTTTTGTATTGTTGTTTGCATGTTGAGTTTTGCATTCATCTGGGCTGTTACCTGATGATGAGATTACCCCTAGTTGTTTTCAAGGTCAAGGATAATACCCATGCTTGTGTGTTTTGTGTGCTTGATAATGTTTTTTGGTAAAAATTATTGTAGATCCTAATTTGCACGAGCATATAGACTCAATGTATTTCTATTCAATTGATTTGAGGCAAATTATCGATTAACCAAACTCATGACAAATTAAGGATTCTAGAACCTGATTGCGGGAAAGCTTGAGGCGAAATCCTAGGCAAAGTAGTTCAGGAGACGTGATTTAGGCATTCGTTTTGTTGCTTGAGCCTTTTTAAGCCTACCTTGTAACATGATTATCCCTCGTTACCCTGTCGAAGCCTAAAATGACATTTCAATTTTGAATACATAAACAAATACCCTGTCCAGTTGATCTTTTTCCAAACCTATATCGCTGAATTTAAAGGCACATTTGAGTGAATTAAGTTAGCATTCATATATGCTACTTGATGTGAGCGGTTCGATTTAGGGCGAACTTCATATTGGTTCGGTATTCGAGTACTCACTTGTCATTTTTTTTTTCGTTTTAACCACACCCATGAAATCATACTAATCAAATAAGTTTGAGGGTGTGGTTACTTAAAAAAAAATGTTTATTTTGACAAGTAAGTACGTCAGTCATAAATGTTTGTTCGGGATTGTTTCAAATCTTTCTATGGGGGTTCAAGAGTGAATGTACCAAGCGTTGAGCCTTAGGTAACGTTAAGTTAACAACGTTAACCCATTTTCTATTCCAAATTACCCTTGGCCAAATATTCCATAATCGAACTAAGTCATTTTGATCTTTTTGAACTTCCAAGCCCACATTAGTGGAGAGTGGACCCCAATCAGGCATATGGGAATCCTAATCCGATACGGTCTAAGTCATGAATTTTGTTGGGGGATAATCCAATCCAGTCGTTGTATAGTTATATTTTTGAGTCTCGCACTAACACGTTTATAGGATCTAGAATGGCATTCACCATTATTGCATGTCGAAATTCTAGAACCACATGATGTGTTTTACCACCTGAACTCGAAATATGACTAGCGGGTGTTGAGAGAAAACATGACTTGGTCATTAGAAGAATGTAAAACTCACATGTCGTTATATTTAGATTGTTTTTAGGATGTTTTTTATTTCATTTAGTTGTGTTTTTCATTTTCGTGTGTGTGTTTTGCTTGAGGATTAGCAAAATTCTAAGTTTGGGGGTATTTGATAGGTGTGACCTACCTACATATTTCCAAACCAATTTTGTTAGTTTTAAAGTAGTTTTATATTTATTTTATTATGTTTTAATTACTTGTTATAATTTTTATATAAATCAGGTGTGGGGGTGAAAATATACGAAACTGGAGCGAAAACGATGAGATCGAACAAAAAACAGTCGAAGAACGGTGGAAAAATGAGCAAGGCGGCAATATTCTGAAAGAAGCCCACCGGCGCGACATCTAGACCTCCATCGCGGTGGTAAAAATACAGAGAAATGACCTATTCTTGTTGGACACTCACCGCCTAGGCGGTGGCCTCTGCACAGCTTAGATATTTTTATTAGATATTTTGATATATTTTGCCTATATATATCCCATTTTCTCCTCTCCTCTTGCTCTCTTCGGCCATTAGAGCCCCTTGGGCTATACTTAGGGTTTTATTTAGGAGTTTTAGAGGGAGATCTCACATCCCAAACTGGAGGAAGATGGCAGAGCAATCGTTGAACGGTTCTTAGCGACAAATCTTTGGATAAGGCTAAGTTCTTCGATTTTTTCCCTTATTTTTTTAACTTAGGATTGTGGGCATGTTTGTCTCGTTCTTATTTATAAATGTGGTTATGTCCACTAGTTAAACATGGATTGTATAGGGATTAACAAAATATTTATAAATATGTGTTTCGTATTATTTCGGTGTTGCGTTTATGTTTGTTCTTCGTAGTTTGATTATGTTTATCATATTGTTTGTTTATTATGCTTAGATAGATACATGGAGAATACGGGGTTTCATAAACCTTGGATTCGGATTAGGGTAAACAAACACCACGATCCAATAACTCGGTCGAGAGTTGGATTGTGGACGGTTGATGATGTTGGGGTAAGACTCACGTGACCTAGGGTTGTTAAGACGTTGAGGGGGACTTCTTCGTTGACTCGAAGTCATGTAGTCCCCCGTCTTACACTCAAGAGAGGTGGTGGTGGAGTTTTAGAACTGAGATTGTCAATAGGGTAAACATAACGCGATGATCTAATGACCCGGTCGGGAGTTGGATTGTGTGCAATCAATGACGTTGGGGCAAGACTCACGTGACCTAAGGTCATTAAGGCGTTGAGGGAAACTTTTTTGTTAACATGAAGTCGCGTTATATCCCTCATCTTACACTCAGGAGAGATGGAAGAGGAGTTTACGAATTGAGATTGTCAAATAGGTCGAACACCATAAACGTAAGTCAATCGAGATCGAACGTGTATTTGTAAACCACGTTAATCCCTAGACAATTCTTTCCCTTAAAATATATTAGTATATTAGTATAGATAATTTAGGTTATATTAGTTTAGTTTAATTAATTATTTACATTTTTGGTCGCCTAGATAAGTTAGGTCATGACAATTACGATACTCGATCATAACGACACCAATCTCTGTGGATACGATTCCTGATCTTTCAAGATCACATTATACTAAAATTTTGACCTCGTACACTTACGAGTAGTCAATACGCGAGAGCGTAACAGTCGCTACGCCGTACAACTGTCCCGTAAGACTAGAAATAATCAATTCTAATATCCACATCAAATTCTAAACTTTTTCATAAATATCATCACAATCCAAATTTTAAATAATAGAATTTTCTGAAATATGTCTGAAAACACATAAATATATCCCAAACCCTCAAATACGTCTTAACTGTATAAATACATCTCAAAACACATAAATACGTTTCAATCTAATTAAATATATCTCAAAACACGTAAATTTATATCAACCACATAAATATGCTTCAAATCACATAAATACAATTCAAATTATAAAATCAAATACGTCTCAAATATATAAATGGGTCTTAATCACATGATTATGTCTCAAACATAGAAATACGTTTCAAACATATAAAGGATATTTCGTCTCAAAAGTTCAATACTCACATAACATGACGAATTCAATACTCAAGCAAAACATGTATATAAAAATACTATATAAAGTCCACCAAAAATCTCAACAATATCCCCACACTCTGACTCTACCAATTGTTAGTAGTAGATTAATATCTATTTGAATATTTTTTTATCAGTGTACTGTCTTTATAATATAAAAATATTTTATGGATCAAGTATTTTTTTATCAAAATCCATTTTCCAAAACAGAATATAATCACACTGGGTAGTATCCAAATCCTAATAAAATATACCCACTCACTTAGCAATATTAAAATCCCGACAAAAATATAACCACCCACTTGTCAATATCAAAATTCCAACAAAATATCATCATAATAGAACAATTGAATTTAAATCGACTGGTCAACTCAAATTTATATAATAAAATATCATATTTTCTTACTAGTCATATGATCGTTTTACCTTACGATCGGGAGTTATCATATCAACTATCTACAGGACTTGCCCTCCTGCCAAGTTACTACACAACATCCTGCAAAACATGTCTTCCTATAAGGACCAACAGCATTTCGTAGGACATGCCCCCCTGAAGAGACAACTATGTCATAATAGGATAATAAAAACCAATCTCCACACTTAAAAATTTACTTGATCCATTTAACATCATAAAACAATTCATTTTCATCAACATTTTTTTTCTTCAATTTAATACGATAGTATAATTTGATAATTTACATAGAAGACAGTAAATACCTTTAAACCGATCTTTTGAATTCAACGACATATCTTATGGTCCACTTACTAATACGACATTTACCAAGTAAGCTAGCCGTTAAGGTGTTACACGTTCAAATTGAAACTGTAGGGACCAAAGTGAGATTTTGGTCAAACTTTGAGGATACAAAGTATCAAAACCAAAACGACAATATCAAATACACTATATATTCTTACAGGTATCACGTTTCCTATATATTCTTATAGGTATCACGTTTCTAGAACAACTCCAAAGAACAAAATTAACAAGTCTGCAATAAAGAATGACAAACTCCCTTAAATCTATTTCAATTTTTTTTTTAAACTTTAATAGAAAATGAGTGCAATTATAAGTTTTGCCTTCAACCAATACTTCATTTATCACATATGGTTTCAGGATAGAACATAAGTGAACTTAGCGCTAAGGTTATCAATTCATAGTGGAAGGTAGTGCAAAGGTTATGCAAAGATATTTAGCTAAGAAAAAGAAAACATCTATATAGAACTTTGGTTAAATAGTAAATATCTATTTGATTAAAAAAATGATAGAAGAGATAAAACATTCTTTGTTAGGAATGTGAAGTTTTGGTGCGTTTAACTTTGGTTCACCTACATCGTGTAAAATAAATAAATTATTTAGGTATCTCCAAAAAATGAAATAAATAATTGTAGCTACAAATATAAGACAAGCATAATATTTATTTTTTTTCTTTTTTCTTTTTTTCCATTAGAAGAAACACAAATGATGTTCGCGATACATTGACTACGAAAACTATCCATCTTCTTTGGAACAATGTTATTCATTATTATCTCATATATATTAATATATGCTAATGACGAACCTATATTAACTTTAAATCACGTCCAACTGTCACAGAAATCAATTAATTATCTTAATTGGTCAGATATCAATTATTATTAGTTTATTTAATTTTTTGAATTAATGAATTATACGATTTTTTTTTTGTTTTTTTTTAAGTATTACTTCACTTATTATGAGTAATAGGTACCATAACTCAAGCCTAGAGTGGTTGCAAACCCACTCTAATACTACTTTGTAACGACCCGATTTCCTAGGGCCTTCACACAATTTCTCTCCTTGGAGAATTAATACTAAAATCGAATAATTAATATTTCATTTTATATAAATCGGACAAAATTTACAAACTATGAGAATAATTACAATTATCGAATTATTGCATGGATTTTACAATTGTAAATAATGAATACAACTATTACAAATTAAATAGAAATTCAAATAAAATTTATGGCGTAGTTTCATTCTCATCGGCCCTGCAATTAAAACTGTAGGGTTGTGAGCCAACGCTTAGTAGAATGTTAACCCTTTTAATACATATATCAAATCAATCCCAAATAAACATATAAACGTATATCTCACATAATTTTCACATAATACGTACTCATAAATATTTTACGAAAAACTATAATTATAACAGTAATAACATAAATCATACAATCCAATGAGAGATTAAATATATATATATTAAAAGAGTTAGAAATTCTACATGAAATCCGAGACGAAATCCGAACTGGACATTTTTCTTGCTAAAAACTTCCTAAATGCTAATCATGTAACCTTTACTTAAATTAGAATTGTTATATGGTGCTCCATCCCCACATCACTGTTTCGGCATATATACATATAGAATTATTGTTATTATTATATATATACACACACGTGGCACACACTTCACACACATATATATACTTGGTTGCATTTAGTTTCCTTCCTAAGAAAGGAAACTATTTCAACCATTTGTTTATTTATTTATTTATTTATACAATGTCCCCTCTTAAAATAAAAATAATATTAATTATATCCCAAAACTCTTAAAAAAAATATTTTAAATAACACAATAGTCCCAAAACTTTTAAAAGTCAATTTAAAATTAACATTCAATCCCCAAAAATTATCAAAAATTATTTATACCATATATTTACAAAACAAACCCAAAAATATTAAACTTATATAAAATAATATTTCCCAAAATATAAATTTTCGGGGTATTACACCTTGGATCTTTTTGCTGCACAACCCATGACCATATCCACACTATTAGTAGCCCCCCACTCCAAGATTTCAAGACCTAGGATGTTTTTTACACAAGCTAAAGGCAACACCTGTCCCAAGCCTCATATCACCACCATACTGCCATCCTTCTTGCTTTTAAGTCCTTTTTCAATTCCGACCCCAAAGGTGAGCCATCTTACTTCTGAGTTCACTCTACTTCTCTAGAGGGCAAATGGATAAACTAACGATAAGGGTTTTAGGTTCTCCGGCATCATCTACCTCGACAAGGGGTACGCACATCGGTCATTCCTTAATTGGTAACCCCTCTCGCACGGGAGGTGTACGGCGAGGATTTAATCGCTCACATATTGACTACTCACAAGTGCACAAGGTCTAGTTTTAGTATATTGATCGTGAGATCAGATATCGTTCCACTGGGGACGTGTAACTTAATTGAATACCGTAATTTTCATAGTCTTATATTATCTCAATTTTTCAAGAATTGTTTGTATTTTAATTACAACTAAGATAAATGACAACTATTAGGTTAGTTATAACTATATTAATTACCTAGGTATTGATTTCTTTCACGTAATACATATTTGACTTCGTTTAGTTAGCTATAATGGTGTTTATCTATTCTGACAATCTCTGTATCTACAACTCCTCTGTTACCTCTCCCGAGTGTAAGACGGGGGATTACATGACTTCGTATCAATGAAGAAGTCCCCCTCAATGCCTTAATGACCCTAGGTCGCGTGAGTCTTGAGCCAACGTTATGGATTGCACATGTTCTAACGCCCTCCCGGGTCATTAGAACGTCACGTTGCGTTTACCCTAATTCGAATCCGGGGTTACCTCTCCCGAGTGTCAAACCCTATATTCTCGGTTTATCACAATAAGAATAATATCAAGAATAACAGTAAACACAATCAGATTTAGACAAACATCCATTAAAGTAACGTATATTAAATAAAACTAGCATTATATGCCTTACAATCAACACCTAAGTAATATTTATCTACTACTACATGATCTTAGACATACAACATACAAAACAAGAGTGATTCAACATGATTAGATATTGAAAAGTAATTACAAAGATAAAAACAAGAGAAGAATGATCAAATCTGAGAGTGAAACAGTCTACTGTCGCTTAAGATCGCTCCACAAATGTTTCGTCCTTGTCCAAATGATGAACCTCCTCCTTGATCTCTCAAGAATGGCTAAAGAACACTATATTAGGGTTAGGAACCTTCAACAACCTTTTTCAGACGTGGGAGAGTTGTATTTATAGGCCTAAGGTTTCAAAAATATCTAAAAATATCTTTTCTTCTGAGCAGAGCAAACCGCCACGGCGGTGAATAAGTTAGTTTAACTTTTACCGTGGTAGTAAAATAGTTCCAAAACTCTCTGATCTTTTACCGCCGCCGCGGCGGGGCTTTGCTCAATTTTTAACACTCTCTGCATTCTCACCGCTGCGGCAGTGGCTCTTGTGATCTTGAAATTTATTTCTTCATAATTTCTTTATATTTTCTCACCGTTTTCGCTCGTTTATCGCTTGTTTTAGTCCCTACACCTGAATTACATAAAAACTAACAAAAGCACAATTAAATATAACTAATTCACTCAAAAACTATCAAATCCGGCTTAGAAGTATATAGGTATTTTCTACCTATCAAATACCCCTAAACTTATAACTTTGCTAGTCCTCGAGCAAAACACTAATACTAAACTAAACAAACTAACTAAACATGAAAAACTTGAAACACAAAAGAATTAAATGCATGTAAGTATAAAGTTCAATCGAAAGGACCAATTTGTTCCTTCCTCAATATACCTAAATCTGATCAAGTTCAGGAAATAACCCACACCAAGTGGTGTTCTAGAATTTCAAAATTCAATATCAATAAAAACTAATCTAGATCCATTGAATGTGTGTGTGTAAGAACTCAAATGCATAATTACGCATATACCAGATTGGATTATTCAATTGTTAAGTTCATAACGTATACCGTTTAAGGATTTAGGAAAATCATACGCTTGATTGGGGTCTACTATCCACTAATATAGGCTCGGATATTCACAGAGATCAATAGGGCTTGGTTTGGCTTTGGAGAACGACCACGGGTATCATTGGAATTGAAAATAGAAAATCGGTTTAATTGATCGATACCCGAGGTAAAATCGCTTATCGCTATCCTTTCTCATAACCCCACACTTTAGAGTACAACTCTGAATAAGAAACGAAGATCGTGTGTATTCACTTGTCAAAAGAAAAGAAAATGAAAATACTATTCACATAGTTATTGTTTTTTTTTTCATTAACACATTCCTAAATTAATTTGAGTAATAACCGTTTTAGGAGTGTGCAAAAAAAAGTTAGAGAAACACACTCCCAAACTTATTCGAATTTATAATATTTTAGGAATATGCAAAAAGAAATGGAAGAAACACAACCCCAAACTTATTTTAGGAGCATGTGAAAAGAAATACTAAAGTGACAAGTGAATATACTAATACCGAGTCAATAAAAATTCAACCGAAACCCCACCGCTCACTTGATTTTACTCAATTTGAAAATTAGGCTTAGCGACATTGGTTTAGGAAAAATTTAAACGAAAAGAGTATTTAAACGTTTTTAGAATTGATTACGTTATTAGCTTCGATAGGGAAAATAAAGGATGAAATTTTTCAGGTTAGCTACAACGGTTCAAGCAAACAAATTACGGCCTAAATCACGTCTCCGGAATTACCTTACCTAGTATTTCGCCTCAAGTTTCCCCCAAATCAAGTTCTGGATTCCTCATTTTTGTCATGAACTTCATATTGAATAATCGGCGTCTAATTGCTTAGATTATTATACATTGAGTCTGAATGTCGTGCGATTTTAGGATTGAGATAATTTTTACCCAATCGACATGTTAAGCATACAAAACACACATGGAAGGCATTACTCTCAACCTCAATATGCAATAAGAGGATAATTCTCATCATCGGGACTTGGCCCAAATGAACTCAACAACTAAACATGCAAATACTACTTCATACATATACAATTCTAAACTAAATCTAATACTAACATACATACTAATCTAAAAACTACACATGCAAAAACAAGGATTAAACTAAACTAGAAATTAAAAACTAAAACATTAATTAAAACAATAAAATACATACATAAACAAAATTCTGTACATAATTTTTTTTTGCATTTTGTTAAAAAATAATGGTTCATCATTCTTCTACAAAAACAAAAAAAAATGGATGAACACCCCCAAACTTAAACATGGCAGTGTCCATACTGTCTAGCAGCGAACCCAATAACTGAATATGGCATGTAAAAATAGAAAACTAGGTTCGGACATATACCTAGGAGATAAGACAGATGAGTCTTACCTCCTACTATTCACCTGGGGAATGATCATCACCACCACTTTCATGCCGAAAAAGAAACTGTGGTGGTTGAAAAAGGTGCGGTGGCACCTGCGGCATAGTAAACAATGTGTGCATTTCGATGCCGAGGCCCTCGCAAATAAGCCAATTTACTTGATCTTAATAGCGTCCCAAACGATCCTGGTATGTCCATAGCTCGTGTTTCCCTATCTGAAGATTTCGGATCTCTTCATAAACACGATACCCGTCGAACTCGGCCCGCCTGGGTACCTCGGGAGCTGGAGCCTCAAAAGGCCCTGCGTCGTCTCTCGCTTGTGCTTTTTCTTCTTCTGCTCTTCTCGAAGTTTGGCCTTGAGCTATCCCATTCGATATCCTTGCAATAATGGCTGCATCGAGGGCATTGATAGGGTCCAATGGGCTATCCCCCTAGATCACCACCTTCGAGCGCCTGAATAACTCCGTGAGTAGGTTTAGAAATGGGAGCCTCATTTGGTTGTCCCCACAGTATGCAGAATTGAAGAATGTATATGAAATCCGATGTCAATTGGTTTACCCTTCAGAATAGAATGTAAAACAATGGCCCACTCATTTGATACATCCGACAGGTGAGAGGTCGGGATCAGGCTACCACAGATGAAGTGGTGCCAGCCTTGTGATGGTCCATATGACATTGCCCGTAGTCAGGTCCCAGATCATGTCTCTCATACTTGGTCGGTACCCAGAATAAGGCTATTCAAAAGGCGGCAGATGTCCCAATCCCAATATCTCATTGAATTTTTCAGGAGTGAAAAGAATAATTTTTCCCTGGACCCTTGTCTGGTTATGTTGAGCTCCAATGAGGTTGGTGTAGAACTCCCGGACCGCGAAAACCTCATCGAAGGAAGGCAATTTGCAAAAAGACTCCCATTCTCGGCTTTGAATGACATTGTCGAATTCCTCCGGTAGACTCTCGATTGGTTTGAATCCACTTTACTTTATGCATGGCCTTTTGAACTCATGCTTAGGGAAGTGCTCCTGGGCCGCTTTTGAAACGAAGCGAGATGAATCGAAGTCAGGAGCTGACCCTGAACCTTTACCGCATGCCCTTTTCGTCATAACCTTTTTCGGCATGGTTCCTAGTAATAACATTCACAAATGAGAACAACCCAATCATATACGCACAATGAAAACAAACTCTTGAATTAACACTATCAAGAACAAGGTCCAATTTCAACCCATGCATGCATACGTTTATCAATTAAATGAAGAAAAACATATAAATACTCACCTTCCCGATGATCGTTGATGGTCAAACGACGATCCGTAACTCCGCTCACCGGCAACGCTAAAACGTGGACTCTCTCTCCGTCGACGGACCACGCCACCGGCCGAACCAAGCCCTCTCTCTTCCTGGAATTGTTTGTGATGCTCACACGGCCACGCTGCCAGAGGAACATTGGTTCAAGAAAAACCGACGACCTCCTTCCGCTCCGGTTCTCTCTCTCTCTAAAATTTCCGAAGTTTCCTTCCTCCGATTTTTTCCATCATTTTTCGCATGTAGGAGGGTTTTAATGCATGAAATTAGTGGGTGAATGAATTCTGAGCTTGCCACGTCGTCCCTCGATCTCCTCTCCTTGGCCGGTGGATCGCCGTTCGGCTACCGTGTGGGTGTCGGCACTTATAAAAAAAAAAGTACAAATTACACTTTCCTCCCCTCATCTTCTTTAGGATTTCTATTTTGATAAGTTTAAGTTTTAAAAGTTCCGAAATTATGATTTTGCCCCTAATATTTTTATTTCCGATTTCTAATTGCCAATTTGAATCTTAAATTTAAATTTTTGCGTTTCCCAAATTCCCACTTTGACCCCCAACTTTTGATTTGAGTTTTTATCAATAAAATTTTTACCCTAAAATTTTCTAACGTTTTGTAATGTGACTATTTATGACGTACGTCTTGTAACTTAGGTTTTACAATCTCTGTATTTACAATTCCTCCGCTACCTCTCCCGAGTGTAAAACGGGGGATTACATGACTTCGTATCAATGAAGAAGTCCTCCTCAATGCCTTAATGACCCTAGGTCGCGTGAGTCTTGAGCCAACGTCATGGATTGTACACGTTCTAACGCCCTCCCAGGTCGTTAGAACGTCACGTTGCGTTTACCCTAGTCCGAATCTGGGGTTACCTTTCCCGAGTGTCAAACCCCATATTCTCGGTTTATCACAACAAGCATAATATCAAGAATAATGGTAAACACAATCAGATTTAGACAAACATCCATTAAAGTAATGTATATTAAATCAAACTAGCATTACATGCCTTACAATCAACACCTAAGTAATATTTATCTACTACTACTACATGATCCTAGCCATACAACTTACAAAACAAGAATGATTCAACATGATTAGATATGGAAAAGTAATTACAAAGATAAAAACAAGGGAAGAACGATCAAATCTGAGAGTAAAACGGTCCATTGTCGCTAAAGATCGCTCAACAAATGTTTCGTCCTCGTCCAAATGATGAACCTCCTTCTTGATCTCTCAAGAATGGATAAAGGACACTATAGTAAGATTAGGAACCTTCAAAAACCTTTTTCAGATGTGGGAGAGTGGTATTTATAGGCTTAAGGTTTCAAAAATATCTAAAAATATCTTTTCTTCTGTGCAGAGTTGACCGCCACAATATTGGGAATCACCACCGTGGCGGTGAGTAAGTCAGTTTAACTTTCACTGTGGCAGTGGACTTCTCGCCACGGCGGTAGAATAGTTCCAAAACTCTCTGATCTTTTACCGCAGCGATAGTAGATCTTGCGCCGCAGCGGCAGGGCTTTGCTAAATTTTTAGCACTCTTTGCATTCTCACCACCACGGCGATGGCTTCTTCGCCGCGACGGTGGCTCTTGTGATCTTGACATTTTGTTTCTTCATCATTTCTTTACTATTTTTCCACCATTTTCACTCGTTTATCACTTGTTTTAGTCCCTACACCTGAATTGCATAAATACTAACAAAAACACAATTACATATAACTAATTCACTCAAAAACTATCAAATCCGGCTTAGACGTAGATATGCATTTTCTACCTATCAGGAGGTGAATAACACTGACCTTACCTTAGACTCCATTGTATCTCATTATTCTCCTAATGCGCTGAATTTTTGTCAATCGATGCTCATGCCACGTGACATGGTGTCCATGAGAAGAGCGGACTTACACATAGTAAATAAATTTGTAGTCTCCTATACCGTGCATCGTTTTCACGAGGTGACCTTCTTATGCTTACGAGACGATAAGAAGGCTAAGCTGAGAAGGTATACAAAGGTTCGCGCAAGCGATATAGAAACACAAATTCGTCATGTGCAAAAAGAGCTTCTAGACTTGCGTGCTGCCAGCGTAGGTAAAACTCAATTTTTTAAGCAATGAGAGAGCAAGCGAGCAGAACTTCGAGTGATCTGAGAGGAGTTATGACTAGTATGACTCACCCTTGGACAAATTCAAGCCAAGCTTACTCGTTTGGAAGGAATATACTCGTCGCCAACTGCGATTTAATCTCCAAGGGGCTCCCAGGCACCTTATCAAATTTGGTTGCCTGTAGATAGGTCGACATGTAATCATTCCTCAACCGGCAATAGTTCAAATGAAGGTAATAAACTTTCCTTATCTCATCGGGTTAGGGAACGAAGGCTCTTACCTCTCCACGAGTAATCATTCGGTGGAGCTGGGTGACTCTATGAGAAGATATATCGTTATAAAGAGTACTCACCACCATGGTCTTACGGAGATTCGGACAGGAAGACTCATCCTACCTACTCTCAACAGATTAATTACTTCTATCAACTGACGACACCCCTATATCAAGGCCACCTTTTGTGCCATCATCCCCGCTATAAATACTTTAGGCTTTTGGGCTTCCTTCCTTACTCCTAAAAACTTTTCACTTCAAGATTTTCTCCCTATTCTTTCAAAATCTCAAAAATGTTAGGTGTTAACCTACAGAGTTTTGAGGAAGCATGATATATCTTTGCCCTATAGAAGGCCAAGGTCGAGGAAGCATACAATATCATCCATCCCCTTGCCACCACCGGTAGAGGAGATCATTGCCATGAGCACTCTTTGATCGGTGATTACTATTATGGACGACCAATTCCTTCACATCAAAGTGAGAAAACTGGAGCAAAAGCAGGAGCTGACGACCGTTCAACTGGATTGTTCGGATGAGAAGGCCAGTCTCTTGGGGAAGATCAACGACTTGGAGACCACAATAAAGGACCACCACAAATAAATATGCATACTAACTGGGTGTCTTGAGGTAAGGGTGGAGAATCTAGAGCTTGACATACAGGGAATGTGGAACAATATCAAGCAACTTGAGAGTACTGCAAAACATATCATGAACACGGCGTGTCGAGACCTTACCCGTATCTATTGCTCGATCATTAACCAGTTACGAATCATGTCTCCCTCTGGTGGCCCTCAACTCTCCATGGCGCCTTTTGATGCTGACGAAGGACCTTTACAAGGGACCTATCCCTCATCCTCTAAAGATGTCTTTTCCAGTTCTAGCTCCGGAAGTAGAAGAAATGGGAATCAGTCCAACGGTAACTAAGACTGAAGAGAAAGACATGAGGAATCAAGCTAGGAGAAGATGACAAAAATAGAAAAGAGAGAGAAGAAAGAAAGATGAGAGAGAAGAGATGAGAGCCCCTCTTTCGATATTTTTGTTATTTTTTTTTTTTTTTGGTGGCATGCAATTCTTCCCTTTTATTAAGGAAACTTATATTTGAACATATTAACCATGTTTTGCTCTTCATGGGTGACTGTTTCCAAAAACTTTACCAATATTTTGTTATGTTTCACACATCTTTTGTATCACCATGTATATTCCAAGCTCCCCTGCCCCCAGCCCTTTTGTGGGAATAGAAGCATTTCAACATAGATGAAGGGTTTATCCATAACGCGATTTGACATTTGTCTTTCTAGTGAACTGTTGTTAACTCGACTAATGTGATGCTTCTTGAACAAGCTTTCTTTGATAGGCACATGTCGATGGCACGCACTTCAGCCCCCCAAACTGCCTATTTAACTTCTGACGGAAGAGACCCTAGACCCTTCACTATGTTTCTGCGTCTAGTGTTTTTTCTCTTTCCTTAGACAAATTTCAAAATCGTGTTCTTTCCCATCCTTGGAGTTTATTGTAACGATGGCATAAACTGGAGACTCAAAGCTTCGATGTCTTCACAACAGATTCGACATCTCTTCCATGATACAAATTACCATGGTCGAGGTGGACACATACATTAGAACTCTTCCAGAGGATCATATTATCATTCATCCCTGGTTTATCACCAAATACAAACTCCAACTTTCGTTGCCTTGTGTCGTCCAAGAGATCCTCTTATTCTACAACCTTTCCTTGTACTATTGTTCTCCCAATACCATTCGAGTTATGATGGGAGTAGTTAACCCTAGATGTTTTGATGGACAAATTAACGCTCATATTTTATGAAACTAATGTTTTTATTGAATAACTTCATATTGGAGTTCCAGTTGAGCAAATGAGAAAAAAATAATTTTCAAGATGATATAATTTGAAAGATTGAGATGGTTGTAATGAAGATATTGAAGATTTTTTTAGCAAAAAAAATTATTTTTGTATTTCTAGGTAAAAATACCTCAAATATTTTTATGTTCTTAATGCACTCGATTGAGATAATGCACGACACTTAAAAAGTAATTTGAAACATGGTTAGAAGTGACAAATTTAATTGCCCAAATTATTTTTTTCTAAAAAATTGATGAAATAAATGTTTGGAAAAGTCAAAAATGTAAACTTTCGGCCTGAACGGTCTACCGCAAGGTAGAATGGTCGACCAAATGAATTGGGATGTGTGTTTTGGAATTTGAAGCTGACCAAGCCTAAAACGGTCGACCGACTAGTTAACAACGGCTAAAAATTGAGTCGTTAAAGGTCTAACTAGTTAACTGATGAAGTCAAACTCAAAATTTTGATCTAAACATTTTAAAAAATCTTTAGGTCATTTTTAAAGGATTTAAATGTTGGAAAAATATATTTTAATGTGTTTGGACTGATTTTCATGAATATACCATGTATTTTTAAAATTTATGATTTAGTCCGTATATTATCAGATTTTTGTGACATTTATCGGGAAAATTACTTTCTATCTTTAAAGGATTTAAATTAAAATCTTTTTAGGACTAAATTAAAAGTTTTAAAAGGGTATTTCTAGGTCTAATATTTTAGATTTAAATGGTTTGATATATGGGGTGTATATATAGTATTTATGGGTATATCTTTGAAAATATAGTTGTCATAGGAATTGTTTAAATCCTATGTGTGTGTGTGTGTATATATATATATATATATATAGACACACACACACACTTGCATTTTTGAATTAAAATATCAAGAACAAGACACTTAATTCAACTTTTTGAAAAGAGAGTTACTTTGCTAAAATATAGTTTTTGGAGATGAAGAAGTTTTTATCAAAGCTATAATCATTTTAACCATGGTTTTTGCGCTACACTATTGTCTCTACATATTTTTAAAAAAACTCTAATGAGATCTCTCTAATTATTTAACATGCTCAATATTCTATGATGTACGTAATATATATCTTTGTCTGAACTCGAAGGAATTTGTTTGGTTAAAATCATTTTTTATTTTGAATATATTGAAAAATTCTATAAAATAATTTTTGTTTGATAATCTGATTTACATAATCTCTATGATTTAATTGATTATAATCATATTTATATTCTCACATAATTATATCATTTAGTATATCAGGACATTAATTGAGTATATTCTGAGCCTAGAAAATTAATTAGGTTAATCCTAAACTTGTGAAAAGGATTGTAAGTGTAAGACCCGACTTTTGTACATGCATATCTTTATTTGCATTTTAAAAAATAATAGGGTCCATTGTATCATTTAAATTTTATTTTAAACTTTTTAAGGGTTACTATGATATTTAAAAAATTTAGTTTTAAGAAATTTAGGGGGGCAAGTGTTATTTTTTTAAAGTATTAATTGTAACAATTGGGCTTCCATTGATATTTAAAGATTAAGTTGGGGGGGGGGGGGGGTGTTTGTAAATCTATTTGATTAGTTACCAAAGTCTTGATAAGAAATTGACACATGGCAACACTTGGCAAAAGGAGGAAATAAGTCTTCATAATCAAGGCAATGAACAACCGATTCTCTCTTTATGTTGATAGAAATTTGCTCATATCCATTTCTTCACTTTTCAAACTCTCTCTCTCTCCTCTTTTGGAATATTCACCAACTTGGACTTGAGGTAACTTTTTTATTTATTTTTTATTTTTTATTATTATTGGTTTGATCCTTTCCACTTGTTTGATTCTCAAATAAGCATGCATGTATGTATAAAAACTCCAGTTCTAAAATAAACAATTAAATTTATATATTACAAACACAAACAAACAGTAAAACTTGAAGAACTTCATATGGGTATATATATATACATGTTGGAAAAAAATATTGGGTTTAATTTTATTTTACAAAGAATTTAATTTAAAGTAAAATATTATTAATTTGGTTAGAAAGATATTCTTAGTATTAGAACTAGTAGATTTTATTAATAGTTAGTTAATGTTTCTCTGCAAACTAAACTATTAATTGATAAATTTTATAATTATAGTAATAGTATTTTCGTTTGTACAGTTAATATTGGCTTAAGAAAATTGAGAATGAGAAAATTGCATTTTAGTGTCACACCCTACCCCGGACACCCGTCATGTGGGACTGGCGTGACGTAGACATGACACCGCCCAACTGACTAGCCAACCTTAATACGTCAATAAACAATATTGTAAATCTATACAACACATATAATAATCTCATCTGATAGGGATACACCGTCCCGAATATAAAAACAAACAACCAAATCCCCTGAACCTCACTTAGATTCTATCTCTGATATCTCGTCTCAAAGACTTCTTTGCGTGACCCGCATAACTCTATATAGCGCTAGTAGGGGATCAACCGACTCCTAACTATTTCACCTGCGAGTGTACTATCTTCTTAGTAAAAATATTTTTTTTATAATAATAAAACTCATTTTACAATATCTAAATGGGATCAAGCGGAAGTATATAAATACAACATAACTCGTAAAATCTGCAATATAAAAGCAGGGGAAGTAAAGCGACATAATTAAGTTTCATTCAAGTCTAACTAATATAAAAATCATACCAATCACCATGATAATAAATATCAATTAACCAATATACGTAAAACACCACATCTCAAGCACACATCTCAAATACACTTTTTAAGCACACAACTCAAACACACACACTGGCCAGCCCTAGCGATCGTTTTAACCTCACGATCGGGAGTTTGCAACGGTACCGTACCATCCGTAGGATATGCCTTCCTACGAACACCCATCACTCCGCCGAAGCGGATAATCACTGCGCAGTATAAACGTCTAACATCACTCTGCCGAAGCGGATAAATACTATGACATCGTCAAATCAAATACAACATCATCGAATCACAACTTAATAAATATCGTCTACTCAACATTGTCAAATCACCACATCTATCTTGTTTCCTCAAAACCAACTTTTAAATCCCAAAAACAAAATCATATTTCACACTTCCTTTTAAAGAAAACATCTGATTTTATCAAAATCACTTTTCCACCCTTTATTTTTAGAAAATCAGGCATTTTTAGAAAAACAGATGTTTTCTATTTTCTTTTAAAAACACCGTCTGATTTCACCAAACCCAACAAAAATTTATTTTCAACTTCTTTTCGAAAACCATCGAAATCTTCCGAAAATCCAGTTTACTAACTCACCCAAATCCTACTTGATCCATATCATTTATAAATTCGTACAGTTTAAGTAGACACATAATTCATCATATATATATACATAGAAAAATAGTTTGGCAAGAAGAAAGTGCACTCACCTCGATATCCGTTTTGCAAAACTGACACTGATCACACTTTATCTGAACGTCGGTGCCTGCGAACCTAATAGTGACAGAACCTAAATTAATATCTTATCTAAAACATTCTAATCATGCAATGCAAACCCTATATTCCGAATCGTTACTATTTTATGTACCACGTAATTAAAATTAATTAATCGTTACAAAATTATTACGATTTTAGGATTTGTAACGCTAAATAAAATTTAATTTAACGAAAATTAATAATCGATCGAAATTTCACCTGTCTCCGAATCGTTTGATAACTACGAGATGGGTTTTGAATTTTCTTGGGGTGGTTTCTGCAAATTCTTTATTTTTTTTTCTTTTTTCGTTCCCCCCATTTTCTTCATTCTTTTTAGCACTGTTTCGGTTTCTACTCCCACCGACCTCTCCCTCTCTCTCCTCACCAACCTCCAGTAGCGTCCCTCCATCGATGACGACCCCCACGCTGTCGGAACTCACCCATCGACCAAACAACCTACATACCGCCGGCAGCCTACAACTGATCACGCACATATACACCCACTGTTGAACGGAACACAGACACGTCGACCGAACGACGACGGCGATCCCACACATACCCACACGACGAACTCGACGGCTCACACACATACACCGAAACATACACACTTCAATGTCCCCGTCCATGCACACACACCATCTAGCCACATGACACACACATACACACAATCGTCCGATGGTCTACACATGCAACCGGCGACGACATGCACACACACATGCACCAGCGATCGACAAAATGCACTGCTGACACACCAACCAGCAAACATAACACAGAACATGCACATACACTATGGATCATCCCCCCCATACAATCACCAGCGACGGAATGAAACAGAGACGATCGCATGCTTACAACGTTGACGGCCAAAAAATGCACACACACACACACACACACACACACACACACACACACACACACTGTCACAGCCGGAACAGCCGAACGACACACCCACATCCACCCACACAATCGTCGGATGAACACCCCCCTCACCAGCTATACACCGTCGACCAAACGCCCCCACAAACGAAACCCGGCTTCTTTCTCTCTCTTCTCGATTTTTTTTTTGGTTTTTTGAGATTTCCCTGATCACCACTTCGACGGATGCATTTATATGCATGAACTTGGTGGTTCATCTTGATCCCACGCCCTGCCACGTCGTTGCTCTTTCTTCCCCTATTTTCGATTTGGTCGATCACTCCCATGGTATATGCGTGTACACACACACACACACACACACACACACACACACATATATATATATATATTAATCTTTATTTTAATTACTCTTTTCTCCCCCTAATTTCCTTTAGATTATCATTTTAACCTAATTCAAGATATAATTTTTCTTAAAATTATAAATTCACCCCTAAAATTTTAATTTTATAAATAAATGACAAATTGAATCCCAAAGTGTAGAATAAATGTTTTCAAATTTGTAAATCGACCCCTAAATTTTTAATTTGGATATTAAATAACACATTTCTACCCCGTATTTTCTAAATGCTCTAAGATGCAACTATAATTATGTATGTGCTAAAGTTAGGGTCTTACATTTAGTGTCACGCATTTCCCGTATTTCATATTATATTTATTTAGTTAAATTCTTAGTTTAGGCCATGTTGTTGTTAGGTTCACAGACGAGATCGACCCCGTCAGGGTTACAATAGTGGTGGGTAAAAGCAGCACAATTATCGAGGTTAGTGTATTGTCTTCTAGGTAAATTATCAAATTATATTTTCATATTAGATCGATAAAAAGAAATGATTTATTTAAAATTGACTGTTTTATAACGTTGGATGAATCAAATAAAAATGTTGAATATAGGAACTGATTTTTATTATTATACCTATATGCCATAGTGTGATCCCAACAGAAAGGCATGTCTTATGGGATGTTGTTGTATTATGACCTGACAGGAGAGCAAGTCGTACATGTGGTTGTTATAGTTGTTGTTGTAGATGATGATGATGATTATCATCCTGATACGGTGGTTTATGCCACATGTTGGCTCCTACCATTGGAGATATTAAATGACCCTGACATTGTTGGCAACCTTAGATTACATAGTTATACAGATTATGGTATCGTTATATCTCTCGATCATGAGGTGAAACGATCCTATGACTAGTAGAAAAGTATATTTCTGATATTTTATTATATAGAAGTGATTTGATGGGTTGATTTATATTCAGTTATTATTCGTTGATGATATTTGAGAAATTTAATATTGTTATGTAGTTATATTCTGATTTGAAAAATATCTATGTGAGTATATTTTGTTGAAAAGTGAATTATGTTAAATGCACTTGGTTCATAAATTATTTTTATATTATGAAGACAATATACCGATAAAACATTTTATCTTAGGTGTCGCAGCTAGAGACGGACCTACTACTGGAGCTAGATAGAGTTAGAGGAGGTAGTGAGTCTTGTTTGGAGGCTGTCAAGACAATTGTTGGGAGTGAGTGGATAAAATATTTTTGTAATCTTGTTACAAAATAGACGGCTTTGTATAAAAGCTAAAATTTTAAATTGAAAAAATATATATTATTATTAATTTTATTAGAGTGGCGCAGTAGAAGCGTGGTGGTAGAATGGTTTGTCTTCTGGCTCTATTTCTCCTTAGGAGGAATCTAGTGGCGGCCCTAGGAAACCAGGTCGTTACAGTAAGAGTTTGGTTTTTACTTAGGAAATGGATCAAGTTTAGTGGATTGTGAAATCCCTACGAGGCTCAAAGGATTGGACCTATACAAGGATAGCTTACTGAACTAGAATAAATATGTGTGTTCAATTTCTCTATCCTTACTTGTATGGTTGTGCACGTAGATAAATATATTTTTGCTTAAACTCAAGATAAAAAATGGTTAGGAAAATTGATAATTAATTGGTAAATTATTTGTTTAAAATTTTAAACTACCTAATTCACCCCATCTCTTAGGTAGATTTGTAGGCCAACAAGAGTAGTCGAGTTGAATAGGAAATTCAGGCTATCGCTCGACTGCGGTGAGGTACATCATCACCACAATTTATGAGACAAGAAGTAGTTTAAGGGATACTTATTTCACCTTGACCCCCTTCCCCTCTTCCAAATTTAAGGTATAACCACGTTAGATAAGGGATGGAACAAGGAAGCCATTATCCTTTCTGGCGACTGGGAGTTCTAAGCAAGAGAGTTAAAGCCTAGTCTTAGGGCCCCACGAGTTCACGTCGTACTCATTGGAGATTACAATTGTCTCCCTTCAGAAATGGAGTTTAGTCGGTCAGAGTTGGAGAATTCCCTCTTCATTAAGGAGGTTGAACGAAGCTTTGACAGACTGTTCTTTTGTATAGTTTTCACTTCGTCAAGCATAATGGTAGCACATAGGCGTGAGGTACTCAGCTCGGATATTTCTAATCCCATGGGTGATGAGGCTCTATTGAGTTCTCTAACCCAACAATAGTGGGGACATATGGCACTCTCAAAGGCCAAGTTCACGAGGCAGTGCCCACCGCTGCCTGCACATCATTTGAAGGCCCCCCTTGCGGGCAAACAAGTTTTTCCAAAGGTTGTCGGAATGATAGCAATGGTAGTGCCTTGCGTACCAGTGATAGAATCAGCGTAACAATGTCTTCCAAAGTTGTTATGGTATTAGCGCATCCCTTATTGGAGGACGATGAGACTGAAATTGAGGCCTTATTCATTTAAGCAAATATTCAGGGAAATGATGCTTTTCCTTTCTCTTGTGTGCACCCATAATAAGGAGTTCCCATTGTTCCTCAGGCTTCATAAGAATTTCTAAGGCTGTCGTCTTTGAAGGCAATTCCCTAGGGTGAGTAGAGATACTTCCCTCGCAAGAAATCCTCTACTCCCATTGTCAACCTCTAGTAGTCCGAGACAAACCGCAGAAGTGGCCACGAAGGGAAGTCCCCTTGGAGCGAGCTCACGGACTCACAGCACGACCCATGGTGGGCCTATATGTTTAGACTACCTGGTTTTAGGTGCATGACTCCCTTCTGACTACTGAAGACTCCGCAGTAGGAAATCCTTTTGTTGCTCTCTCCATGATAAAATGGGTTGTTCTCCCACAGGATCGGTAGATGCGTTTTGGAAAAGAGGATAAGGATCTTGACAAACTAATGGAAAAGAGTCACGCCTTGATCACTGACATGTTGAGAGAGTCCCTCTTTCTCCGATAGAACAATCTTCACAATGAGGAAGTCTTGAGCAACCAAGTCGCTAAGTTGAAGGCAGTGGTCGCCTCTAACCTAGCCTATGTTGATGTTCTTTGAAGCTAGCTAAAGGTTGAACAAGGGGGAATGAAACAAACTGAATTAGAGCTTAACGCCAGTGCAGAAGACTTAACCGACCAATCAAAAGGCTTGATGGTCAAAGTAGAGGACTTAACCGCTCGGCTACGTGAGTTAGAGAAGGCAAGTGCTAAGCTTCAAGTCAAGGTAAATAGCTTTCGTAGTGAATTGACAAGTGGTTGTGACATCGTTCGCAATATGCTCTTCGCACATTTCCTCCATCAGATGAGGTTGACGAAGAAATGTGACATCGCGGAGGGTGACTTGGCAGTTTTTTTGCGAGCGCCAATGTTCTCCACTAAATTTTACATCTCCGTTGGTTTTTTAAATGACTCCTTGACTAAATATCAACACCTTTATGATGATTCCATACCCGACACTGCTTATCAAGATGGATCTTCTTCTAGAATTCTTGAAGTCCCGAGAGGTGACCCCCTTGAGAAGGTCCTCCCTCGAAGGATAACTAGATTGATTATTATTATCATGTATTTTTTTTCATCGGAATGTAACTTTGTCGTTTTAATCGAGCGTGAATATTTTCATAATGAACTTACTCATTTTCTTTATCTGTATCGTTTTAGCCATTTGACGTGTGGCCGTTTTCTATTACATCACATGCACCTGCATTTTCTAGTGCTATATCTTCCAGGTAGCAGAGTATATACCTCAAGAGATATCCATATCTACTTATCAGAATTGAAAATGATGCTCGTCATATCTAGCCTCACATGGGCACGAGGCATTAAATGCCACTTGTCCCCTTTACACAATGAATTCCCATAAAAAGGTAAGGCGAGATGATACTTCATTCCTTACCTTATATTAGTCGCTCATTTCTCTTCTTGTCTCATTCATTCTTCATCATTTTCCACTTATCCGGTTTACATAAAAAGATGAATATAGGAGATGGTTCTTCTCGCGTGAATCTTTATGATGAAACATAAACTATAGACCTTTCTCAGGACTATGACGAGCTTAATTCCAAATTGATCCATTCGAATTCTGAATTAGCCGAGGCTCTGAAGTCGCCGGTTATGTACCAGCACAAGATTCTTCTTTGTGAACACACGAGGCTGCTTGGAGTAATATCAGAGGCAAGTAGTGAGAAACTAGCCTCACAAATGAATCTTTTAGAGCGAGAGGATCAGATTTGGAAGATCCTTTGAGTCCTGCTGCTGGACTCGTCAAGTCTTATCTGCAACGTCGTGTGAAATGCTGGCGTCTCCCCTGTCTTTTCCTTGGTTTTCCTGCATCAAAATTTTCCAAAATTTTAGTGAATAGACCTTCCCAATGGTTTTGAGATGGCCCGGGGAATTCTTAGCAGACACCTCCACAAGCAGTTCGGGCAAGCAGGACTGCTAGCTCGTCCGATACTAGGAGAAGGCACAACAGGATTTGATTTCGAGAAGGCAAGCCGATGGCGGTGATGTAGAAGGAAGAGAATATATATATATATATATATATATATATTACTGTTGTAAGGGTTTTCCTGATGTGTGGGGATCATTACCCTTCTTTAACTGAATGAAATATAATTTCATTATTGTTGAATTTTCTTATTCCTTAATATTTTCTTTGGATTGGCATTAATTTATTTTCTGGCCATAGGTTTTTAAGTCAACCAAGGTGTTTATATTATCTTCTTGTTTAGGTGAAGCAAGTCACTAGCCTACGTTATGGCCTAGAGCATTTTTTTTAATATCCCTTTTTCGATCAGTTGTGCGTGTTTTCCCAACCCTGATTTTTGTTTTTTAATTTAATCCAGTTTTTTCTATTACCTTCTCATTTAAGTGAAGCTGGATCACTGATCTTACAGCCCGTTAAAAACAATACAATCGTAAGCTTTATTAGGAAAAGTTGTATAGGGGAACGCCACAAACATTTTTCATTATACTTTTTTATGGATTATAATTTTTATGCAAAGTATTTCTTTAGATGTTTAGAATTCCACAATTCAGGTAGCTTTTTTTCCTTACACCGTTTCAAGGTCATAGGTTCCTGGTCTGGTGGCCCTGATTATTCTATAGTGACCCTTCCTTAACACTAGGTCTCCTAATTGAAATGCTCTTAGCGAGACACATTTCTTATGATAACAAGCTACCCTTTGTTGATAGGCTGCCCTCTTGATTTGTGACTGGTCTCGCCTTTCCTCCAAAAGATCCAGATTGAGCCTTAACTTGTCTTCGTTGCTTTATTCCTTATAACTCACGACCCTTGGTCTTGGAACTTGCAACTCCATTATAATAACCGACTCCGAGCCAAAGGTCAAAGCATAAAGTGTCTTCCCCCGTCGGTATCTACTTTGTGGTATGCTAGGCCCAAAGGACACTCGGGAGATCTTCTACCCACGTACCTTTGGATTTGTCAATTTGCGTCTTTATCATGTGGAGGATGGTGCGGTAAGTGACTTCCACTTGTCCATTCGCTTGAGGATGACTAGGTGAAGAGATGTTATTTTGAATTACCAACCTAGAGTAAAACGTTTTGAACAAATTATTATCAAATTTCTTCTCGTTGTCGATAATGCCTCGGGATATCATAGTGACAAACAATGTTCTTCCACTCAAAAGTGAATATCTTCTCTTTATTGATAGGAGCCAGAGGTTTTGCCCCCACCGATTTGGTGAAGTAGTTAATCACCACCAACAGGAATTCATGTGACCTGTTCCTATAGGGAATGGCCCTACATTGTTTATTCCCCCACTGGGAAAAAGGCCAAGGGCTACTCATTGGGGTCATTTCCGTTGGGAGTAGTTGTGGATGCGGGCCAAATCTCCGACATTTCTCACAAGCTTGGGCATAGGTCCGAGCGTCATTTCCTGAGGTTGACCAGCAATACCCATTCTTGATTACTTTCAACACCAAGGATCACCAGCCCATGTGGTTCTCACACATGCCCTCATGGATTTCTCCCAAGACACATTGGGCTTCCTTGGGGAACAAGCATTAAGAGTTAGGTCCATAGAATGGAATTTTTGTACAGTGTTTCTCCAGCCACCACCAACCACGTCGGCCATCACCAACCAACCACGTCGCATCACTACCACACCGAATCCCAACCACAACCCATATCATCTTCTTCCCTCATCTTCTTTCTCTATCATATATATATACAAAAAAAAAAAGATCTGAGGATGGATTTGTTAGATGTATCCTCAGATCTAATAGATCCAAGTGAATCCAACACACACACACACACACACATATATCTACAAGTTATATCCCATGCCGGATATAATTCATTGGTAAAAAATTTGGGAACGAAATGTAAATATTTATTTCAATTTCCGTTGTGGAAAATACAAAAACAAAACAAAGACAAAAACACTAACCAAACACCAACTACAAATATCTTTTGAGTAATAAATGAGAATAATAAATCAGCCCTTACTCTCAATTGTTGGATTAGTAAAAAATGGAAAGTTTTCCTCCACCCTGATTACAAATATCTTTTTAGTTCTAAAGTCTCCAAATTTTCACCATAAACAACCAAAAAACAATGTTTTCATTGGTGCTACATTGGCAGTAACGCGCACCATGGCAAGAGCGTACAAAAATTCGCTTACAAACATATAATGACATCTCATCTAAGCTCTATATATAGTTAATAAACAATTGTTCTCAGTCAAATAAGAATACTCATATCCCCAAAAAATAAGATTACTTTAGAGAAAATCAATTTCTTTTCCCTACTTTTGTTGATTCTATTTCTATCCCAAGTTTTTTGGGGAAAAAAAACAAAAAATTGAGAACATAAACCGTAGTAATGTAAGAGCATACATATAAATTACCACAAATAAAGCAAGATGAATTTTAGAATAGTAGTAAAGCAAATCCCTTTTTTCAAATTCCTTCCTTACAAACTTCACCCAAACAAATTTTTTCTCGGCAAGTAGAGTAGACATATCGTTGTTGTTCTTTGAAATAAGTTTCTCATCTTCACATTTAATCCTCCTCAATTCATTTTCCAATTCCTTAGAACACTGCTTGCAACTTTGATTATTGCAAATTTAGAATATTTTCTACAAATTGATTAGAAAGTTAGATCCCTTTTCAAGAAAGAAACTAGGAAGGTAGAGTTTGGTTGTAAGGAATTTAGGCCTTAGAATTGAAATTAGAAATGAACGTATGTAAATTTGTAAAATTGTAAATATACAATTCCAATTTTGTGCTTCCAAACACTAACAAAAAGAAAAGACAAAGTATCAACATTAATGCAAGCATACATTTGGATTGACTTTTTTATGATTTTGCTTCAGTAAGTTATACATTTTTTATTATAATTCTCACAATTACATATCAAAATTTGGGAAATTGCTTCAGTTTTTCATTTCTGAAATTTAGGATGTAAAAAGGGTTCCAGAAACATTAAGGAATAAAAAATGCAAATGGAAATAAAATCCAAGTATTTGTAATTTAAAAAACTATCTAAACAAAAGTACAGAAGAACCCACTTCTAACGTGGGTTTTATATTTGAAATTGGAAAACAAATCACCGAAAAAAAATAATCGAAGAAATAACGAATCGAAGAAACAATTGTTATTTACCATCATAAGTCGATAATTAAAGTCATGGTTGCAGGAGCAAGTATATGAAGGCAAAGCTCATTAGTTGTACTGCCATTGTTAATAGATTATCAAGAAAAAAAAAATAGAACAATTAGTAAAATTGGAGAAAAAAGTTAAAACCAATCAAACATGTATCATGTACACAATAACCTCAATGAAGAAATCCAAGCATACAGTAACATTTGAATGGTTCAATCTAGTAACTTGTTATATTTCCTTTCATTTCTTATGAATTACCCGCATCAAATAAGAACAGCTTTTGGCCGTTATTTAATTCCCATGTCCACAATCCCATGTCTCTAGATTCAATTATCCCACATATTTATTTCATTCAAATCCTATTAGATTTATTAATTAAATCATTTCGAAGGACAGAGAATGAACTGCCAAAACTACTTAAACAATAACATCCATGGAAAGTGCCAAAGCTAGGGGTAGATGCATAGAAAATTGTACTTGCATACATAAGGAAATATTTACCTCTCCCGTAACATAGAAAATAATGTTTAGATAGTTCTTCTCCATCCAATACCGCAGGTCTCCGATCTAAAAAGACTGAATCTCATATGAGCTAGGCGTGGTCAGCGTAGTCACATATTGATGCTACAATTGCTGCTGCATCTGCGTTTTCATAGCCTGATGCTGCTGAGGATCTAAAAAATTACCCGTTTGAGGTGACATTGGTGGCAATGGTTTCTAAATCTGAATAATTTTAGAGAGCTATAAAAAGATTGAGATAGGAGCATACCTGAGAGTTAATGCTCATGTAATAACGGAAAGTGGTGGTAAGCAGTAGGTTTCGGTGATGGTACTCATTTTTATATTCATAAGAAGAAAAGAAAAAAACTAAGGCTGGCAAAACCGAACATAATGTTGAGAAGCAAGTTAGTTAATTCCATAAAGCTCAAAATCAAATCTCTAGAAGCAGGTATCTAACTGTTGGCAAGAAGTACATAAGTTGGTGTTTGTTTAGCATTTCTATACCCAAAAATCTTTTAACAAAAACAGAAACCCAAGAAATCTTTCGTTTTTCTACCCAAAATTTTGTTATATAAATATGAGAACACGATAGAAATATATTTTCGTTAAACTAATTTCAAATTTTGTTCCTAATTTTATGCAAACGAAAACGGAAGTCTCTGAACAGAAATACCAAACAAACCGCATAATATGTCGCAGTAAAATATTTTAGTTTAAAAAAATAATAAAGACAGATAGCCAATTTAGGTGGCATTTGTGTAACACTTCTACTCCCAAAAATCTTAGAACAAAAATAGAAACCCAAGAACACTTTCATTTTTCTCCCTAATAATTTGTTGTATAAATTTGAGACAAACAAGAAACATTTTTTTAACGAATAAATTTCTAATTTGTTTACAATTTTTGCGAACAGAAACAGAAACACTAAACAATCAATATGTCATATTACAACAGTCAAAATCTAACCCTACTTCCAACCAAAATCACAACAATCAATCTATCTAAAATAAATCTAAGAGATCTAAGATTGTGAGACATTTAACAATGCAAAATGTGGCACGCGCAAATTCAGGCAGGAAAATCAATTTAACAATGCTCAAATTATTTTACAACAAATTTTAGATCTGGAAAATCATTTGTAATGGTGAGAGAGAGAGAGAGAGAGAGAGAGAGAGAGAGAGACCTATGGCAAGAGAAGGACAATGAAATCAAGGCTCGCGTTTTCTTTGTTGTGATAACTACTTGCATGGAGAAAAAAATACCCATCCCATAAATCAAAACATTAATAAAAACCTGAGAATTTGGGGGCTAACCAGAATCCAAAAATAGTTCAAATCATTGTAGATCTACAACATTCTTTATTATATCTAAATAAATCAAGTTCAAATATAGAGAAATTGAACTTAAATTTTACCAAATCGACCTCCGATTTGTGTTTTAAGGGAGACGACTGGAGGCGTTCACTGAAATCGGTAAATAAAGAAATAGGAATAAAATCTCACCTGTTGCTCTCGAACGATGGAGAAGTGAGATTAAGATTTTGATATATAGGAAGAGAGTTTAGGGTTTTTATTTAAAACATTGTGAAATTAAATCGATTGATCGAGAGAAAGATAATACCTGCCGACGGTGAGTGATAGCAAAATCGTGAGAGGGGATTGATTGGTACCGGCGGTGAGTGATAGCAAAATCGTGGGAGGGGATTGATTGGATGAACGTTGGAGGTGGGATTAAACTATGATCGTGGGAGGAGATTGATCGGCAAAGGTTGGAGTGTAAGAAGGAATGACAAAACGTGACTGTGGGTTTGAACAATTGCAGATGAAGTTGTGAATGTAGGAGGTGAGACTGTGGCGGTGAACTGGTATTAGTTTCTATAGCTAGAAATGTAAGTATATGAGAGGAAAAAGGGAAAAAATTAAGAGTGGGAGGGAATGATTAAACCTCTGATCTTTTGCACATTTACCTCATGAAGTACCATCTAATCTCGGCCGTTGACTATGAAAAATCCAATCCTAACCGTTAAAATATATACAATCTCGATTTATTAATATATCTATATAATAAATTAGCTCATTTACATTCATAGCCGTCCGATGTCTCTGGATATTCGTAATCGTTGGAGGTCTTTTGATATATACAACATCTATATACAACATATCTATATAATATATCTATCTATAATAATATACAATATTCAACACTTACCATCAATCATACTTTTTAACACTTACCATTGTCTACAGTGTCATGTCCTTGCCTGCCTTTGCATTCATGGACTCCGAGTCTTCTTCTCCACTGAACCACCGCTGCTAGAGAAATTAGGTTCGTCTCTTTCTCTTCCTCCCTCGCGCTCCCTCTCCACTTCCGACGATAGCCATCACCGTCCACTCCCTCTCAACCTCCTCCGCCATCCCCTCGCCACCGCCACTACCACCTCCGCTCCATTTCGCCGCGATGTCATCGCCTCGCCATCCACGCCGTCATCCTTCCTCACGATTTCTTCTTTCTCCCTCGCGATGATTTCTCTCTTCCTCTAGATGATGACGGTGACTTAGCTCTCGACTCCTCCAATCGCTCACGGTCCTCGCTCCCGATGTCGCAGATTCCCTAGTAAGCCTCTTTTTCTCTCTCTCAACCACCACGATTCACAGCTCTTGATTCGATTTTGCAGTAGTTCAAACTAAAAATCTTTGTTTTGAAATTCATTGGTTTGAATTTGATTTTTTTAAGGGTTTCTGAAATTAGGGTCTCTTTCTCTCTTGATTTTGGGTTTCGAAACCCTTAAAATTGAAGCTCTCTCTCTATCTTGGTCGTGCTGCCTGTAAGAAATCACCACCATCGTCGCAATCAGGTCACCTTCATCAATGGCATACGCTCCTATCTTGTAGAAAATTCCAGGTTCGTCTTTCTCTCTCTCATTCTCCGTCTCTGCTTTTCGTTTTTCAGTTTGTTCGATTTTCAAAACCCTCACTCGATTTGAGTTGATCTGAGTTGGGACATCGATTGTGGAGTTGATCTGAGTAGGGACACTGATGGTGGCGTTGGTTTCAAAAACCCTCATTCGATTGGGTACCTCCGCCTCCCGCCTCGCACTCTCGACGACCGTCAATCACCGCAAATCAATTTTTTTCTCCCTCTCGCACCAACATTCCGATTTCCCTCAGCAAACGCCGCTGTTTTCAGGTACGATCTCTCTCTTCTCTCTCACTCTCCTTTCACACATTCCAAGTACACTCCTTCAGTCCTTCTCCATTTGTTCACGCAGGTTCTTCAGCTGCTCTGTTTGATTCTGCTGCTCTAGATTTTTCATTCCTTTACTCCACCAGTTTGTTGCTGCTACTCCAGAATCCAGCCAGTTCGTTGCTCTACTCCAGTTCGTTGTTGATCAAAACCTCAGGTATGTGCTCTATTCGTTCCTGCTGTTATTGTTTATTTAAACCAAATTTAGTTCCTTTCAGTGAATAAGCGAGACATAAATGGCATTCACAAATGGAATTATGAAAGACATTCCCAGGTATGTGCTCTATTCGTTGCTGCTGTTATTGTTTAGGGAAGAATTGGGAATGGCATTATGATGTCGCATTTGATACTGCTAAAGCCTGTCTTTTTTGGGCTTCTGCTGATGCTGCTGAAAGCAGCAGGCCTTTGGAGCTTGCAACAATTAGGTGTCATTCTTTTTAATTTTGATCTACGTAAATGTGATGTTTTATCCCTTAATTTATATGAGGTTCTCTTACAAATCACAGTGATTGAGTGTTTATTCTTGAATTTTCATTTGATTGCATAAGGGGATTGAGGCATATAGATATAGAGGCACAGGCTATTGCCAGATATAGAGAGATTTCTTCGTTTGATTTTTTGACATGTAGTTTGCGATTTTGGCGATTTTGGCTTACGATTTCAATTTTGCAATTTCTTCGATATGTAGTTTATCTCTTTGCTACCAATTTTCTGTTTTGATTATCTCTTGGTTTACAATTGCAGATTTCACCAATTATCTAGGGTTGCTGTTTCTGTTGTTGTTTTTCTCAGGTAATTTTTTAATGAATTGGTGGTTTTGTTCAATTAGATATCGATTTGAGCTGAAATAATCGTTATATGTTTGTTTCTATATCCAGATTCGTGAAAATCCAGATTCGTGAAAAATGGCGGATGAATTTGAAGAGGAGGTTGAGCAGACGGTTTCAATCCAAGAGTATCTCAAGGAAGTTGAGGAGCAGGACCTGGGGAGTAAGTAAATGCACTAGGAATACTTTTGCTTATTTTTCCTATTTTGTTTCAGTATTTCTATTTTTGTTCCCTACTTTCTGTGCATCCCAAATATATGTTTTTATATTTGTATATTATTGGGCCAATTCTTAGGAAAAAAGTAACACTTTCAACCCCCCATTATTTATCCTCCTTCATTCCTTCTTACAATTAAATTGCTCATATTTATTTAATGTTTTTTCTTTCTAAATAGGTATGTGTATTTGGGTCTCTTTGATACTGAAATTGAAGCAGCCAGGTGATTGATTTTTTTTATTTTTTTTCATGGGTTTTGTCAAAAGTATTGGGGATTTAATTATAATTAGTATATTTTTTTAAGGCTTATGACAAAGCTGCTATTAAATGTAATGTGAGGGAAGCTGTTACCAATTTTGATCCCACCATTTACAAAAATGAGCTTGATTCTGGTAAATACTAAACTTCATCAAAATTGCAATTCAGTCATTTTTTTCAGAAAATCATGATACAATCCTTCTAAATCTCCCAGAAAATTTGAATATTGCAACGGATCATAACCTCGATTTGAGCTTGGGAGGTTCAATCTCGAATCAAAGTATTCGAGGAGGATTGAGCGATGGATACAACACGATTGATACAAATTCAGGATCAATGCAATTCGAAATTGATTGGCGAAACCAAGGGTTTAGGCCAAAGGTACAAATCAGATTAGTGAGTGATTCTGTTCCTATTTCTGTTCCTGTTCCCTGTTTCTGTTCCATATTTCTGTTTGTGTTCCATGTTTCTGTTTCTGTTCCTGCTCCCTATTTCTGATTCTGTTTTTGTTTGTGAAAAAAGTTACACAATTTGATACTCTGTTACTGTTTCTGTTTTCTTTACCCCCCAAAAAAATGTTTCTGTTTTCTGTTCCCAAAAAACTGTTTTTGTTTCTGTTTTCTGCACCCAAAGAAAATTTGGGTTTATAAATTGATGTTCTGTTTCTGTTTCGGTTTTCTGTACCTAAAGAACTGTTTTTTTTTTTTTTTTTTTTTTTCAAAAATAAAATAAAAATATGGCTTTGTTTTCATTTCGCCAAAAAAATAGAACTTCTCTTCAGCATTGGTTCGTATGAAAATTCTATGGTTTATTGTTTGGTCATGATATTAGACATGATTCTCATATATTTTAAATGGATAAATTCCCAATTCTCCAGGTATTTGCCCAAAATACTGTTTCTGAGTTTTCTGTTTTTGTTTCTGTTCACGATTTTCAGAATAAAGAATTAATACGTTGTGAGAATTACTTTGGTTTTTTGAACTATAAAATTTTCCAATTCTCCAGGTATGTTCTCAAAATACTGTTCTGAATTTCTGTTTCTGTTTTTGTTTCTGAGTTTTCTGTTTCGGTTTCTGAATTTGTACAATAATTATTTCATATCACAATTTGTAGCAAAAATACTAACTTGATTTGGTGTGAAATTGTTTAATTCCCAATCGACACAATTCCTACGAAAACAGCTATTGATTTCAGACGAAATACTACTCTCCAGGTATTTTTCCTGTTCGCTGGAAAATGAATGAACCCTATTAAAAATCTGTTTCTGTTTCTGAGTTTTCTGTTTCTGTTTCTAAATTTGTACAATACTATTAAAGAGTAGTGACTTATCTAAAATATTTAAGGTAAGTTTGATGCATTCACATATTTTTGCAGCCTGTGAAAATAGTTGACGAGGATTCTGCCGGGAAGGAGTCTGAAGAGGGCGCCGGTAGTGGGGTGTAGCATAACGTGGTGGACGTTGGAGGGGTAGCTGATGATGGAGGAGACTACGTCGGATTGGGAGGAGACGGACGACGGAGAAGTAGCCTAGAGAGCTCCCTTAGAAATGAGATATTTGACTTTGGATTGGGTTCAGGTGAAGACGGTGAGTGTGTAGCCTGCGTTGATGAGGTAAAGAATAAATAATTGGAACTTTCTAATTTATGATCCTATTTTTTATTAGATTATTATCTTTCATTTTATTTTCTGATTGTAGAAGATAATTGTTTGCCGTTACATGAGACGAAACTGAAATACAAAATCTGCATCTCTCTCAACGTCATCATCCCTAAAATTGATAAAATTATCAAAACTCTTGAGGTATAATCAGTTTTTCTACTTCTTTTAATTAGATTTCTGTTTCTGTTCCAAAATAACAGGGAGACACCGTTGTTGTAGAGCTAAACGGATCAAAACAATTTATATGGTTTTCTTCAATTGGACGATTGTTATTTTGTTTAATTGTGACTGAATTTGATTAACTTCATGCTCAATTTTGTTAAAATTTCAGGATTACATTGTAAAATTTCAAGATTGCATCATTTGCCAATGCATTAATATATCTCTTGAAAAAATCTGGTACTGTGCTAGAATTTTTTACTTCATGAAATGCATACAAGTTATGTATACATCTTTATATCTTGCTATTTCAAGAGTAGTGAAGTGATGGTTAATGGAGTTGTTTTTCAGCATACTAGAGAGTGTTATTTCAATGATACAAATGCGTGAGGTATGCTTATCTGTATGAAAATAGAAAATATCCTTGAGTTTATATATTTTTTTTTCTTCAGTATTTTTATATTAGAGAACCGTTTGTAGATTTTATGTATGTGCGAATTTCATTATATTTCGTAAATTTGTGATTTTTTATGTCAAGGATTTTTTCATGTAAATATACTAATCTAAATGTGAGATTTGTTGTATTTTATAAATTAGTGATCTTTCGTGTTATTTTCTAAGTATTGAATTATATATTTTTTATTTATTTTGAGTTTGTTTTAATCCGTGCCTTCAGGCACGGGTTATCCGCTAGTATATATATATATATATATTTATATATCTCTATGTGTGTGTGTGTATGTGTGTGGTGGGATGGGTATATATGTGTGTGTGTGTGTGTGTGTGTGCGCGTGCGTGTGTGGGTGTTTAATTACTCTTTGTTCTCCTGTGGTTAGGCCTAATTGTACTTTGCCCCTACATTATTTCTGTCATTGCCACCTGTGCTGGTGGACTATAGTGTAACGGTTAACATTTAATAGAATCAAGGCTAATTATGTCATTTTACTTTGAAATTAAGGGTAATTTCATCATTTTCTTTTAAATAATTTAAGGGGATCTATTTAAACTTTTTTTCCAAAACTACAAGAATCAAAATGTATTTTTTATAACCTTCAATCTCCCAACCGTTTCCCATCTGTTCTACCCTTTCCCAATTTCCCAACTTTTCCCCTTCCTTGCTACCACCATCACCAGCCATCATGAATCTCTCTCCAGTAATAGGTGAATTTTTCTAGCCAAATTTTCTAGCTAGGATTCAATTTTTGTTTGTGGTTTCTCATCTTCTCTCTCTCTCTCTCCATCTATGGCCTGCTCTCTTTATATTTATAGCATATGCGTATATACACGAGACCTAATCACATGAGACAAAACGTAATTAACCCATATATATATATATATATATATATATATATAGAGAGAGAGAGAGAGAGAGAGAGAGAAATAAATATAAAGGAGATGAGACAAGAGAAAGAAAGAGAGATAACATGTTGGTGGTGGTAGGGTTGTGGTGGTGCGGTCAGTGGGTTTGTTCGTCGAGGAGAAGGGTGGAGGTTGTGTTTTGCGGAGTGCAAGAGAAGCGAAGAGAGAGAAAAAAATGAAAAGGGAAAAAAAATAAACTTTGAATTAGTTGGAGTCAATACTATTGAATTAGTTAGAGAGAAATGACAAAATTACCCTTATTTTGAAGTAAAATAATGCCACTACCCTTATTTCTGTTAAATTTTTAACTGTTGTACTTAAATCTTAAGCATAGGGGGTGCAAGTGCTGACGAAAATAACATGGGGGTGCAAAGTACAATTTGGTCTAACCACAAGGGTACAAAGTGTAATTAACATTTTTCCCTTTTATTCATGAATTCGGCCAAGAGAAACACAATAAAATACTCATATAATTAATTTATTTAATCTTGTAGATGTATTTTTATCTTACTATAATTTGTGAAAATTGATTGCCTAAAAGAAATATTTAAGTATATCATTTGCATTTAAAGTATCATTATCATGGTCATGTATGGCTCTTTTTCTCTCTAAAGAAACACTCCCTAAGAACAATCTTGAGAAATCCTCAGAGGAAGAGTATAGCATAGAACGTGGAACCAAAAAAGTCAAAAGTAACCTTTAAGATGAGCTACTCTCCATAGAAATGGAAGTGGAGAGCTCTTAGGGTGGTAAGATGAACAAGGTAGAAGAGAACAAGGAGGTTGCGGATAGCCCAATAGCCCCAATAGACAAGGATGAAGAAAATATAAGCCTGTAAATTAACACTGTAAAATTGTTCAAAGAGTCCTCAATGGACAAAAAATTCAAAGAAAATAAATTGCAGTTTTGTTTCATGCTAAAGATGATGACATTGAGATGTTGGAAGAGGGACTGACAAAATAAGAAATTGATAGGGCTCTAGAGACTTTGCTTCCAAAAATCTTAATTCCCGATTATATCCTACAAATGATAAGGGAAAAGTGAAAAGACACTTTGATCATCTGGTTGCTAGGGAAGCGAATAAGGTATAAAACGCTACATGAAAAGGCAAAAAATATTTGGAAAACCCATGGTGAGTTTGAAATAATTGATTTAAACTTTACCTTTTAATCGCTCAAACATAATAGCCTTAAATGGTACCTCGATGATGATGTAGTACGGGTTTAAGTATGGTATCGAACCATAGGGTTTGGTCTTGTAACTTAATTTCTAAGTATTTTTCTTTCTTTAACGAAAATAAGATTTGGTTTTTTTATTTGGGGTTTTAATACAAGAAAATCAATATTAGATCTAAACGATGAAAATAGAGAATCGAGTTAGGAATTGTGGGTATAAACCATCCAAATAAATAATCAAATTTCAAGAATATTATTGTATGATCATTAGATTTAGATCATAGGTGCTAGATCTAATATGTTAGCCTAAGCGACTTCAATCATAGGATCCTCAGATAAATGTGATTTTGACGATAACACCATATTTGATGTTTTTTAATGAACTAAAAATGATTTTGAGTATAGATTATCCGAGCATCACCGAAAACATATCACGGAAGTAAATTCAAGTCGAAAGGTATGATTTAAACTAAAATAATTTTTTATTTCGACAATATTTGCGAGATATTGAACTCGAAACTCTATAGGACGTACACACACATACACACGCACCCCGTATGTGAACTAAATTGTGATATACTAATTTTGACATGTCCAATATGCTTAAATATCATAATGCGAAGTATGTGTTTGATTGTTACATGGTAAAATGAAAAGATCACCTATTGATAATAATATGTGAAATTAGAAATTTACGTTCTTAACATGATTATAAGGTACATTATGTTTTTAGATCATCTAAACATCATGAATAAACTTGCTACATGTTTTAAAAGTTTTTAGAATGATAAACGGTGATAAACCGAGACCAAAAATCGAAAATGGGCGAAAACGAAAATGCCACAGGAATTGCAGCATAAGTAGTTGACTATTTATGCTGGAAGTAGTCGACTACTTCTGGGCATAATGTTTTCTCTCTCATTTTCTGTTTTTAGATTCTCGTTTTGGTATCGTATGCTTGTTCTAACTGTTGTATGATGATTCCTATACTTTATAATGATTATCTAATATATTATTATCATTTAATTTGATCAAAACCATGTTAAATTGAAGAGAATTTGATCAAAACAATTTGAAAAACTTGAGAACACAATTTGCAGAATTTTGTTATGAACTCAAATTTGGATTTGCATATCAAATTTTGTTCAGAACATTCAAATTATGTTATGGTATGTTAGTTTAACATGTCTACATGATATATGCTTGATCAATTGACATGTTTATCATTTTATCTATAATTAATTGACAAAATGGATAAAAGAGTATGAAAATTATGTTTTCTTCATGTTAAATGTATTCTAAGTGTTCAAACTCTTGAAATACTTATATGTGCTTAAATGAATTGTATACATGTATAATATACATTATACATATAGTATATGAATGCTTAAATAAATAATGATGTATGTATAGAAGTATAGAACATGTATTTGTTAAGACAAATTAAGTGGGAACACCTTTTATTAAATAAAGGATTACTTTATTTGTCGGGTTGGCTAAATTAATGCTCAACCATTTTATTAATTGCTCACCTACTTCATCTTCAATTTAATGAGTTTGTCTTGAGATAAATCCAAACTACTTTCTCTACACATTTATTGAGTTGTGCATCCACCTTAATGTGTTCACACCTTTATTCATGAAATGAAGGAAATATGTCTATATTCAAATTTCGAATACATGTGATTAATTACAAATATATTATTGTATTCTTTGTATCCATGATTTGTGCAAATTGTTGAGATTGTGGTTCAATTAATTATTGTGAAAAATCAATTGGTATCAAGATAATCCTATAGTTAATGGAGATGAGCCTCATTTGTGTCTTGATAATTTGAAGATAAGTACTCCAACGATCACTTTGCTCTCAACTTTTCAATTAAGATATCTTCCATTCATTCATTACATCTATAAAATGAGGAAGATTGCTGAAAGTCAAATATAAGAGAAGAGACTAAGTGAAAGACTCACCAAGTATCAATCATTTAAATTGTGCTAGAAAAATCAAAGAGATACTACCAAAAACATCCAAGCAAAAATCTGTTCAACAACACTTCTATTATTTCTTGATTCATTTTTGAGTGTTTGTTGTAATTGCTTCACATACATAGATTCTTGAGTTCTATATTTTGTGAGTGTTAAAACTCCATTTTGTGAGATAATGAGAAAATTGATTGTAAATCTTGAGTAAGGGTTTCGCTCAAGAGGAGAGATTTGTGAGTGAAACATATTTACTCTAGATTGTAAAGTCTTGAGATACATACTTCACAAGTGGCAATGATAGATGGTTAGGTCTTCACCCGTAAGAAGATCAAAGATAGTGAAATCCTCGAAGGAGCTCGGGGGAGTGGACTAGGTAAAAGGTGTTTGCCGAACCATGATAAATACCGATGTCAATATCTCTAACTCTACTATTTACTTTTCTACTTTTATTTGTGTTTGTGATTATTACTTTTGTTTAAATATCCACTGTGTACTTCACACAATCACATAAACACTTAGTTTATTTTGAGTCAAATTAATTAATGAAATATTTGCTAAAACCCAATTTACTCTTCCTCTTGGGTAATTCTTGGGCCATCAATTGGTATCAAAGCTACACTTGCTTAATAGGCTTAAAATCTTAGAAAATCGATCATGAAATTTCGTTATAACTACCCTTCCCGAAGGTCAATCCATACATAGACCTCCGTTGTTTAATGGTAATAATTAAATATTCTAAAATGCAAGTAAAAATATGCACATGCAAAAAACAAATGGTGTCTTATAATCCTTCATCTCTAAAAGAAATTTCGTCCCGAAATTTAATTATCTCAAATGAATAAATGTGGATACTTGTTCCTCATCTCATTTTCTTTTTCCTGCGTTGCTTCTTTTATTGAATGGCTGCGCTATAACACTTTCACCAATGGAAATGTTTTTGTTTGCAGCACTTGATTTTTACGACTTAAAATCTGCATCGGCTCCACAATGTATGACAAATCCTCCTTTAATTTAATTGGCTGATAAGTTAACACATGCGAAGGGTTTGACACATATTTTTTGAGCATTGATACATGAAAGACACCGTGCGATCTAGACAACTCTGGTGGTATAGCTAGTCGATAGGCTAATGTAACGAGCCTTTCTAGAATCTCGTACGGTCCAATATACCTCGGACTCAGTTTTTCCTTCTTCCCAAATCTCATGATCCCTTTCCACGGAGATATTCGTAAAAATACAAAATCACTTACTTCAAACTCCAACCCACGTCTACGCTTGTCGGCATAGCTCTTTTGCCGACTCTGGGCAATCTTGAATTTTTCCTGTATCACTTTCATTTTTTTCGCCGTCATTTGAGCTATGTTAGGCATCAATAATTTTTGCTCTGCAACTTCAGTCTAACAGATCGGAGTTCTGCATCTTCTACCATACAACACTTTATACGGTGCTATTTCAATTGACGAATGATATTTATTGTTATAGGCAAATTCTATCAATGTTAAATGATCATCCCAGCTATCAAGAAATTCTAGAACGCAACCTCTCAACATATTCTCTAGTGTTTGAATTGTACGCTTTAATTGACCGTCAGTCTGAGGACAAAAAGCTGTACTAAATTTTAACTTGGTACCTAGAGCAGCTTGAAGAATCGGCTAAAATTTTAGCGTAAATTTTGGAAAGGTAAACCGACGCACCATGCAATCTGACAATCACGCCAATATACAGTTTTGCATATTTGTCTATGGAGTACGTAGTTTTTACAGCAAAAAAATGCACAAACTTTGTAAGTCAATCAACAATCACCCAAATGGGATTGTGTCTCTTTTGAGTACGGGGAATTATGTGTTCCCACTTCCATTCTGGGATGGACAAAGGCTGCAATAATCCTCCTAGACGTTGGTGCTCGATCTTAACATGCTGACAAACAAGACACTTAACACCAAATTTTACAATTTTTCGTTTCATTCCATTCCACCAGTAGTGTTTTCGTAAGTCCCGATATATTTTGGTACTACCTGGATGTATTGCATATGTTGAGCTGTGCGCTTCCTCTAAGATATCTTTATTCAAATCGACATTATTAGGCACACACAATCTATTTTAAAAAATCAAGGCTTTATCATTATCTCTAACGCGATAGTCAGCTCTCTGCCCATTCTTCACTTCATCCCTGATATTCCCCAATTAGACATCTGACTTCTGTGCTTTTATAATATGGTCAATTAACGTTGGTCTCAAAGTCAAAGTTTTTAGTAATGATGCAGTTTGACCCATTGGCAACTGGGCTTTTATAGATCTCAATTCGACATATAGGTTAAATGCTTTTGGGAGTTATTTTGCATAGTATGAAATTTATAGTACAAATATAAGTTTAATATTTTTAGGGTTATTTTGTATATTATGAAAATTTTAGGGTATTAGTGAATATTATTATATTTTTAAAGGTATTAAAATGTAATTTATGATAAAATGATAAATAGCATCTCATTATTACTTGTCTCGGGGGGGGGGGGGGGGGGGGGTTGTTTGCATGAAAATGGTTAGGAAACAATATATATTGGTGTTTGTGTTGGGTAATTGATAAGGGTAAGGAGAGATGTGACCAAATAGGCACGAAAATTAAGAAATGACAAGTATGAGAATAAAATAAAAATAAACATAAAGAGTTATATATATATATATAGTTTAGAGTTAGGGAAGAGAGGACAATCAGGAAGAAAAAGAAAGGAAAGAAGAAAATAGGAAGAAAAAGAAGGAAGATAGAGGAAGAACCTGAAGAAGAAAAGAATAAATGGTAGAAGTATATTTTCATCTCAGCAATTATTAATTTATAATTTCAAAGTAGATTTTTTAACTTATTTTAATATGTATTTAATCTCTATATTGTGTGATTTATGTTATTATTATTGTTGAATTATTATTGTTAATTTTCATGAAATAATTATGATTATGTGAAAACTATGTGTGATACATGCCTATGAGTTTATTTGTATATTGATTGAATAACGTATTGGAGGGGTTGAAATTTTACTAAACTTTAATTCACAACCCTATAATATTTGTTGCAGGGTTGGTGAAAATGAAGTTGTGCCTTCAATTATAATTAGATTTGGATTAAATTTTATAATATTAATATTTATTGTTATTATTATAAAATTGACTTGAGTAATTGATAAATATAATTGTCGATATAGTTCGTAAAATTTTTCAGATTTTTTTATAATAAAATATTAGTTATTTAGTTTTAATATTAATTTTTTTTTGGAGAAACCGTTTGGCGACCCGGGCAAACGAGTAGTCATAGGAAAATTCGCATGAACTCCTGTCAAAATCGATTTGAATAGGCCCCTAATTACAAGTTATGAAGTCAAGGGAAAAACTTATAGGTTCAAGTATAAGAGCCTCAATGACTTGTGCTACAGTTGTGGAAGAGTTACCCACTTAATAGAGCTTTGTCCTTATACAAAGAAACCAGACATTGGAAAGACAAAATCGTTGAATGCTTCTTCGTCGGCGTCGGAGCAAACCAAGACAAAGAAGAATGACAAAGGAAAATGACCGTTGGACAACGGAGAGAAGAGTTGCTGGAGAAAGGACACTCTGATTAACCAAGTACAAGTGAGTCAACTTAGATGGAACGGGTGACTCAATAAAAGCCCATATACAAATCGTTTTTAATATTTGTATTATGAGGAAGGCCCAAGTTTGTCCAGAGAGATAAAGGCTGATTGGAGTCGGGAGTAGACAAACCTAGCCCAAACAACTGCCTAAACCAAAGTTACAACCCCACGAAATCAGGCAGAGCAACACTCGATTGGAACCTAAACAAGTATCAAATGTTCTTAAAACTAAGAGCTCGGATAAAGAGCATGAACAAGACTTGAATCTCAAGAATGGGAAAACCGAAGTAGCATCAGCAATGGGAATTAAGATATTGAACGAACTTGGCAGCCCCTCTGGTTCTGAGATGGAGGCCAATCCTTATTCCACATCCACATCCTCCTAGCTTCATACCACACCTCCGTCTGTCTTTCTCCTCCTACTATTCCTCACTTGCCCCATTTTTAACCCTTTAAATAAACCCCCTGCTAAAGAAATAAGTCTTAGAATTAGCTATGGCAAGCCCAACTCGAAGTCTTGTACTAAAAAAATCCATTTTCCATGTCCTGAGAACAAGTGAACGAGTTTCTAATTATGGTAGAGACCTTCTGGGTTCTGGGGGAACCTTTGGGGAGGATAGTGGGATTAGAGTTTGAGAAAATGAAGACCGGTGTTGGGATTGCAATACTAAAAAAACCATCCAAGTCAACCTAATAAAAGATCGATGAAGATTACGTCCAGGAACTAGAGGGGTGCTAGAAACGGCAAATTTAGAACTACTTTCAGAGATCCAGTGATGTTTCACCATCCTGATCTTGTTGAGTTAATAGAAACTAATCTGGACTTCGCGTCTATGGGATTTTCTTAAGAAATTTGGGATCCACCTCCTCTGTGAAGGTGGATCCTTGAGACAAAGTGGGTGGAATATATATATGATTTGGAATGTTAACAAAGTGTAATATTCGAAAATTTATATTTTTAAAAATATTATTTTATATAAATTTAATATTTTTGGGATTGTTTTACAAATTTACTGTATAAATAATATCTGATAATTTTTTAAAATTAAATGTTAATTTTAAGTTGATTTTTTAAAAATTTTAGCACTATTGTGTTATTTAAAATATATTTTTAAAAATTTTAGCATATAATTAATATTTTTTTATTTTAAGAGAGATTTAAATATAAATAATAATAATAAAATATATAAGTTAAATTGTGTTATCTTCATATTAAGAAGACAACACAATTTTTCGATTTAATGCAGACACGTATTGTATTATATTATAATATTATTATTAAACCTACTTGCTAAGAAACTAATAAGTCATATTATATAATCTTATGTCATTTATAACCCATAAGAATTTCTATGCCATTGACCCGTTTGCGTATATATAAATATATATAACGAAAAGTTACAACTTTTATATGTTTTGATGTGAGAAAAATAATCCGGCTCAGATTTCTGGTCTTGGATTTCAAGTAGAATTTCTAAATATTTTAATATATGTATTTAATTTCCATATCGTGATAGGTGGTATCGGAGCTGAATTTTTAGTAATATTAATTTATTTATAAATGACAAAATATTCGTGGTAGAATTCTCTATAGGAGAAATCAAGTGACAATTTTAAGAAACTGGGTCGTTGCACAAAATGTTTGTCTAAAACTGGGTGACGAAGGATCATGCTATTCATGCTACAAGTATTAAACCAAATTTTGAATAGTGAATCTTTTCTACGGTTTATGTTAGTCCCTACCCGAAAGACGGAAAATATCTCTAGAAGGATCTAAAAAAACTTATCCCTAAATAACAACAAATCTTGACTTATCGTTGGGAAACTTTAATGACATTGCTTCCTCTGAAGGAAAAAATGGGTACAAGTAGTTCGGTTGATCTCTCCAGGATGAGAAATTTCAACGACAATTGAAAGGACTGTAGATTGAATGACTTAAGAGCCATTGGAATCCAAATGTCTTAGACTGGTACGAACAAAAATGTCATGAAGGTGCACAAGCACCTGGATAGGGCTTTGGTAAATGATGATTGGTGTTGGGACTTCCCTGATGCCATAATTGAGAACCTCCATCGTACGAATTCTGATTGTTCTCTTGTTCTTATTTATATAATTGGAATCAACAATAGAATTAGGACAAAACCTCTTTTAGATTTGAAGTCATGTACTTGAATCATCTGAACTTTACGGAAACCCTAAAACATAACTTGAATAAAAGTAAGGATAACATAATTTATAAATTAAAAACCTTGGTAGGGGATCCAAGACATCGGAACAAAGATGTTTTTTGAAACATATTTAGGAAGAAACACTTTATTCTAGCCAGACGTAAAGGTATTTTGTCACACCCCACCCCGGCACCCATCACCCAAGGCTGAGTGTGACGTCAACCTGACGTCACCTGACCCATCGACGCATATCCAACCATACGTCCATACGTACCTACTCGCGCTACTGTAAAATTTTCTTCTTTATTTCCAAAACTATATATATAATTACTCGTTCCAAAATTTTGAGAATATATCGGTTCCAAATATTCACAACCGAAAACACGAAAATACCTGAATCTTCCATAGTTCACATCCGACTGGCTCCTCTCCAGAATGACATTACCTCCAGACTCTATTTAGTGCCAGTAGTGGACCAACTCCTAGCCACGGTACCTGCGCCCCAAAATTTCTTATCGGTGTACTGTCTTCATAATAAAAACATTACATGGATCAAGTATAAATAATAAACATCATACTTCGAAATATAAAATAAGGAATCACATACCCGGTTTCATTTCCACCAATGAAATGAAATGATATACTAATAATATATACCGCACTCCACATACGAAAACAACTTCCCTCTGTCCACATTGTAAAGAAATAATGTATATAAAAATACCAAATAAAAATATAATATACCCACATAGCATACGGAATTCCAATTTCCCCTGTCACAATTGATATAAACCAATACCTACATATATATATATATATATATATATATATATATATATATATATATATATATATATATATATATATATATCTATAACCAATGAAATCCATAATTTCACAAACACCAAAAATTGCTTGATCCATATAAATTACAAATTCGTCCAGTTTTAGGTAAACACATTTTCCCATCTTACATATGAAAATAGATTTTGTAATTTACTAAAAGACAGTACACTCATTTGGCTATCCCCTCTAATCAACTTTTACTGACTACCCTCTACCGATACTCCGGTGCCTGCGAACCTAATAGTGATAGAGCCTAAATTAATAATCTATTTAAAATAACCTAATCATGCAATGCAGACCCTAAGTTTCACAACTTTCCCGTCCCCACATTTTACTATGAAAAATTATCATTCAGCTAGGTTTCGCTTTGTTAAAATACAAACGCTCCCAAAATTTATTATTCCGATTACGAAATTTTTATTCTAGTAGTTAAATTTAACAAACATAAAATTTAACGAAAAACGTTACCTATTCTGAAACAGTTGTCGATTTCCTTTTTCCTTGAAAAAAATTTAGTTTCTACTCCAGTACTCACCGCCTCGGCGAAGGATCCACCGTCGTGGCGAACAAGCTTCTTATCTTCTATGTTTTGTTTACTGACGTGCCACCGCCTAGGCCAAGGACTCACTGCATAGGCGAACAGTCTCCCTTTTTTTTTTTTTTTTTTTTGCATTCTAATGCTCCACCGCCTAGGCGAAGCTCGTCACTGCCTAGGCGAACGATCGTCTTCCCCGGATTCGGGTTTGGGTAAACAAACGCCACAATTCTATAACTCGGTCGGAGTTTAAATTGTGGACAATCGATAACGTTGGGGGCAAGACTCACGCAACCTAAGGTCGTTAAGACGTTGATGGGGACTTCTTCGTTGACACGAAATCGCGTCATATCCCTCGTCTTACACTTAGGAGATGTGGTGAGGGATAGAACAGAGATTGTCGATAGGGTAAATACAATGCACAATCTAATGACTCGGTCGGGAGTTGGATTGTGTGCAATCAATGACGCTGGGCGAAACTCACGTGACCTAGGGTCATTAAGACGTTGAGGGGGATTTATTCGTTGACTCGAAATCATATATTCCCCCGTCTTACACTCGGGAGAGGTAGCGGTAGAGTTTACGTACCGAGGTTGTCAAATAGGTCGAACACCGTAAACGTGAGTAAATCGAGATCGAACACGTATTTGTAAACACGTTAATCCCTAGGCAATTCTTTACCCTAAAACATATTAGTATATTAATGTAGTTAATTTAGGTTATATTAGTATTAGTTTAATTAATTAAATACATTTGTTTTCCGCCTAGATAAAGTTAGGTCACGACAAATGCGGTATTCGATAGTAACGACACCAATCCCTGTGGATACGATAACCTGATCTTAACGATCACACTATACTAAAACTTAGACCTCGTATACTTGCGAGTATAAGTAGCGGCGTATTTCTACGGCTCTACCACTGGGGTAATGATTACATCTCCCAAAATACAAACTTTGATTTATCTAAAATTCGGAAGGTAACTTCTTTTTGGAACAATCCACCGACAACTCCGTATTACCCATACGAAACGAACCATATTTATGCGCACTAACTATCAACACGGTTCATTGTTCTCGGCTGTCTTCTACACATCATTCTTTATTAATTTTTCTCCCTTTTATATTGCTTGTCAACCTAAAACATATTGCCAATTATTGCCAATAACATCTTTTCTAGATTAGTCTACAAACAAACATTCTATCTTATTCCACTAATACATACGCCCCCTTCAAAAAAGATACAAAGTTCCCTTAATATTGCCTAAGAGACAGTTTTTATACATATCTTGGATATTGTTTAATAATCCAACTTAAGTGTGCTCTGTTACATTACCTATTGTTTTAACAACTAAAATATGAGGTGCTACCGGTAGTGAATCCCAACGTCAAGTAATACAAATATGATTACTTATCAGTTACAATTTATTAGTTAAAACCACTAGCATCTCCATAATCGTGGTCCATCTATTACCACTACCAACAACACCACCCAACTACTAACTAGCAATATCACAACTTTGTCGAACCCACTAATTGCCAAGAAGATAAAAAACAATGCACGATGCCAATGCACTATCTAATGTAATGAAATAACTATCACTCACGTGCTGAACTCACCTATCGACACCCTATCTCATGGTCTATCACTAGCTCGACACCACCTATCGACACCCTACCTCATGATCCACCACTGGCTCGACGACTGACATGTCTACAGAACCTATAGCCTAGGCTTTGATACCACAAATGTCATATCTCACCCCGGCACCCATTACCTGAGGCCGGGCGTGACATCAACCTAACGTCACTTGACCCATCGACGCATATCCAACCATACGTCCATACGTACCTACTCACGCTACTGTAAAATTTTCTTCTTTCTTTCCAAAACTATATTATAATTACTCGTTCCAAAATTTTGGGAATATACCGGTCCCAAATATTTACAACCGAAAACATGAAAATACCTGAACTTTCCATGGTTCACATCCGACCGGCTCCCCTGCATAACGACACTATCTCTGGACTCTACCTAGTGCCAGTAGTGGACCAACCCTTAGCTGCGGTACCTGCACCCCAAAATTTCTTATCGGTGTATTGTCTTCATAATAAAAACATTACATGGATCAAGTATAAATAATAAATATCATGCTTCAAAATATAAACTAACGAAATCACATACCCAGTTCCATTTCCACCAATGAAATGACATGATATACTAATAATATATACTGCACTCCACATATGGAAACAACTCCCCTCTGTCCACATTATAAAGAAATAATGTATATAAAAACACCAAATAAAAATATAACATACCCACATACCATACGGAATTCCAGTTTCTCCTGTCACAATTGATATAAACCAATACCTATATATATATATATATATAACCAATGAAATTCATAATTTCACAAACACCAAAAATTGCTTGATCCATATAAATTACAAATTCGTCCAGTTTTAGATAAACACATTTTCCCATCATATATATGAAAATAGATTTTGTAATTTACTAGAAGACAGTACACTCACCTGACTATCCGCTTCGATCAACTTTTACTGACTACCCTCTATCAATATTCCGGCGCTTGCGAACCTAATAGTAACAGGGTCTATATTAATAATCTATTTAAAATAACCTAATCATGCAATGCAGACCCTAAGTTTCACAACTTTCCCGTCCCTATATTTTACTATGAAAAATTATTATTCGGCTAGGTTTTGCTTTGTTTAAATACAAACGCTCCCAAAATTTATTATTCCGATTACGAAATTTTTATGCTAGTAGTTAAATTAACATACATAAAATTTAATGGACAACGTTACTCATTCCGAAACGGATGTCGATTTCCTTTTTCCTTAAAAAAAAATTAGTTTCTGCTCCAGCACTCATCGCCTCGGCGAAGGATCCACCGCCGTGGCGAATAAGCTTCTTTTCTTCTTTATTTTGTTTACTGACGTGCCACCGCCTAGGCCGAGGACTCACCGCCTAGGCGAACACTCTTCATTTTCTATTTTATTTTGCGTTATGATATTCCACCCCCTAGGCGAACGATCGTCTTCCCCGATCAGCTCCTGCTTTGATCAGAACAACCCCCTTCTCTCTTTTTTCTTCACTAACTCCAGCGGCTCTTTCACCACCCCTTACTAACGACCAACACACACATACACAACAATACACACACCTTCACACACTATCACCAAAATTCCCACTCATTTACACATAGAAAATATCAGAGAATACACACACACACACACACACACACACACACACACACACACACCTGTTTGAACACACACACACACACACAAACATACACACACACACGGAGGAAGTGGTTGAGCAACGACACACACAAACATATAGGTAGTGACGACATTAATCACCGACGACTATTGACGATGAATAACATGCACACACGCCCAAACACACACACACGTCCGATCTTATGCGCACAACGAAATACACACACACCTTCACCTGCACGTCGGTTCAAAACAAAGGAACACACCCACCGTTGATCAAAACAGCGACGAACACTCCCTCACCCTCCGACGACTAACAAAACAGAGCACACACAACCACATGCAACGATCATATATACATGATGAACATACACCAACTGATAACGCCTCACCTACACCTACTAGAGGAACACACTATCGGCCTTTCTTCGATTCTCTCTCTTTCTCTCTAGATTTTTTTTTTCTGATTTCTCTCATTCCTTTCCAAGATTTTTTATCCCAATTTTTCAATGGATCATTTAATTTTATAAATTTTCTTCAATTATAATTTCACCCCTAAAACTTAAATTTTATAACTTGAATGACAATTTGAATCCCAAGCTTAGAATAAATGTTTTCTAAATTTGCAATTTGACCCCTAAACTTTTTATTTGGATATAAATTAACACAATTTTACCCCTTATTTTTCCAATTGCTCTAAAATGCAACTACAATGATGTACGTGCTAAAATTCGGGTCTTACATATTCAATCTGCCCAAGAAAAAAACTTATTTGATGACCTAAACTACCTTGTGAAAAAAACTTTGAAAAGAATATAATCTCATATTGAAACATGATTAGATGCTTTGGTATCAAAATTCTAGGGTTCAATGGCTAAGTATGAGTAATAAAAATGCAAAATGAATTGACATTGCTACTACTCAAAGATATAGGGAAAACATGGTAACTATGTTAAAGAACTCTTGGAACGATTAGATAAGAGACCCTATTGACTTAAAATTTTATGTTAGATCCTACTTCATCAATCTATTCTAGAAAGAAAATGACCATTCTCTTTTTCTAGCCCTCAATATAACCCGTCCTGAGATTAATCGAGAAGATCACGTGAGTCTGGATAAAATCCATTATGTAGTTGGAATTAAAGAGACTTTAAATTACATGAAAGATCTTAAAGTCACGGGGCCTGATGGCCCCCAAGTTGTTTACTTTAATAAGAATTGGGATATTATTGCTGAAGACTTGTGTAATTTTGTTAAAAATTGCTTCCAAAATATAAATATGCATGTGATAGATAAATAACTATACTCCAATAACTTTAATTCCTAAGATGGAAGGCCCAGACTAGATAAGCCAATTTAGACCTATTAGTTTTTGTAACATCACATATAAAGTTGTTACCAAGATCCTGGTGGCTATACTTAGACCCTTGCTTAAATAAATAATAGGACCCCTATAAAGTAGTTTTGTGCTAGGAATAATGACATTGGACAATATTATTATAACCCAGCAAGTGATACATAGCCTAAAGAAAACTAAATTAAATATGGTGGCATAGTGTTAAAAATTGATTTAGAAAAAACATGTAATAGGATAAGCTGGGATTTTCTCGAAAAAACTTTGATTAAAACTTCCCTGACAATTGGATTAAGTTGACTATGAGTTATGTTAAAAACTCCTTCAAAATCCTTTGGAATGGAGAGCCCTTGGAGGAATTTAATTCCTCTAATGGCCTCAAGCGAGGAGACTCTTTGTCCCTCTACCTTTTTTGTGTTGTGCATAGAGAGATTATTTTACCTAATTTTGGATAATGCTCTAATAGAAAAATAGAAAGGGATAAAACTTAGTAAAACTGGACCTATTTTACCTATTCATTCTTTGCAAATGACCTCATTTTGTTCTTCAAAGTTGGAGAAAAATGTTGCGATGAAATTATGAACAATTTTGCTAATTGCTCGGGACAAAAATTAATCTAAAAAAAAACCCAGAACTTTTTGTGTCCCCCAATATTAGTAAAATAGAAGCCAAAAACATTAGTCATAAACTGAGAATTCATGTAACTAAAGAAATGGGATTGCATTTATAAGCGAATATTGTGCATGGTAGGAACACTAAGAGGTACTATAATCATGTAATTGAGAAAGTTTAAAAGCGCCTATCCTTCTGGAAATCCAATTTCCTTTCTCTTATTGGTAGGTCCTTCCTTATTAAATTTGCTACATCTACTATCCCAAATTATTCGATGTAAACTTCCATCTTGCCAAGCAAAACCTGTGATGATATTGAAAAACTGAACCTAAAATTTATTTTGGGGTAGGTGGAAGATAAAAGGAAATACCATCTTATTAACTGGGACACGATCTGTAAATTGAAAGATAAAAGAGACTTATCAGAAAAACTAGGATCCTTAATGATGCCTACATGATGCAATTAGGTTGGAATATATTGAATAGTAATGAAAGTTTATGCATTAAAATTCTTAAATCTAAATGCGACCTGAATAATAGTCCTAATTCATGGAATTACAAGATGAAAGGATCCCATTTATGGAAAGGCATTCAAAATTCCTAAAAACTTCTCGAAAAACATTAAATAGAAAGTGAGACATGGAGTTAAAATTAACATATGGAATGACTAGTGGTGTAGAAGAGCCCCCTGGGGGATGATATTCTTCAAAGTAATTGGCACCTTAAAGTTGCAGGTGTAATTGATGATTATGGAAACTAGTTCATGCTTCCAATTCTCTATCTAATCGATAACGATATCAAAGAGGAAATCCTGAAAATAAATCTCTCTTATTTTTTCAAGAAGACAAGGCGAGTTGGACCTTAGTGTCGTCGAAAATCTTCTCCATTAAATCCGCTTATGATAATGATAACAATGATGAGAACAATATTAATAAGATGAAATGGAACTGGATTTGGAAATTGAAAGTGCCTAAAAACTTCAAATTCTTTATCTAGCTTATATATCATAGGTGATTAATATCAAACAGTTTAAGAGCGAGGTGGTCTAATGATGTATTGGGTATTGCCAGAGATGTAATGTTGCCAAGGAAAGTACCGATCATATATTGATGACCTATAGGAAGGCAAAGAATATATGGTTTTTTTTTTTTAACCCCAGTTTAGCTTAGACACCTCCATGACACGAATCTCCTTAGTTGGATTAAAAATCACCTGAAAGGGATATCTTCTAGCCTTTCTACTATGTACATTTTTGTTGCAATTCTTTGGGAGATTTGGAAAGACAGAAACAAGAAAGTCATTGAAAAAAATCACCTAAGATCCATATGTTGTGTCTTGCAAAATTTCTCAACTTTAGAAGGATCTGATGGATGTTTTCTGTAACGACCCGGTTACCCAAGGCCGCCACCAGGTTTCTCCTATAGAGAATTTTACTCCATATATTTTACCATTTATAAATAAATTAGAATTACTAATAATTCCTCTCTGATACCAAGATACAACTGTAACGACCTTATTACCCAGGGCCATCATTAGATTTCTTCTATAGAGAATTAAATCTAAAACCCAATGATCAATATTTCATTTTATAAAAATTCGACAAATTTTATAACTACGGTGATAATTATATTTATCGAAATTTTGAGAAATAACAAATATTTTTATTGCAAAAATAATTTAATTTCTAATTTCAAGTTATAACGTATAAATCTAATATTATTATTACAAAAAATAACTTATAAATCTAATATGATTATTAGATTAATACCAAATCCAACTCCAAATCCGAATTAGACATGAGCTCGTGTATACATATGACTAAAAATAAATAAAATCTAAATTCATTTATAATTATCGATTTATCGAGTCGTTTGTTTTTTACAAAATTGATTAATAAATACAACTATTACAAATTAGATAGAAATTCAAATAACATTTTTGCACTTATATTATAAAATAAGTGATACTAAATATTTTGATAATAAAATATAAAATATTTAGTGGGATTTATATTTATGTTAATCCCACTATTGAGGACATTAGTGGCCTATCTAATGAATATCAATAAAGTGTCTAATCAAGCCTAATATATTTAACAATCAATATCTAATCAAGCCTAAACTATATTCACTGTAGTAAATTTAATTGTGAAAGTGTATATATATAATGCAATTTTATAACAATAAATAATAAATACAAATATTACAAATTGAAATTCAAATAAAATTTCTATTGCCGTTTCGTTCTCACCGGCCCTACAATAAAAAATGTGGGGTTGTGAACTAACGCTCAGTAGAATTTCAATCCCTCTAATACGTGCATTTAATTAATACAACAAATAAAACACATTGACATGATTTTCATATAATTTTCACATAATCATAATTATTTCATAAAATTTAACAGTTAAAATTTAACAACAATAATAACATAAATCACACAGTAGGTAAATTAAATACATATATTAAAAGAGTTAGAAATTCTACCTGAAATCCGAAGTCGAAATTTAAACCAAAATCAATACTGCAACTGAGGAGTCGGGAAATTACTATTTCAGTAGTTTGTTTGTTTTGTTTTTCTTTTGTTTTTGTTTGTTCCGCCAAAGTTACAGCCCAAAAACATAACATATATTTGCATGTATCTAATATATATATAGGGAGAGCGACTGATCATCAATCCATAAGCATTATTATTATTATTATTATTATTACACGTGTAAGTGTAAGGTTTATATATATTTTATATATACAAGGTCACAATTGTTTCCTTCTATATGAAGGAAACGATTGTGATCATTAGTTTATTTATTAATTTATTTATTTACATATTGTCTCCCTTAAAATAAAAAAAATATTAATTATACTCCAAAACTCTTGAAAGTATATTTCAAATAACACGAAACAATTTCCAAAAATATTAAAAATAACATTTTAAAAAAATTTAAATTTTTGGAGTATTACAATCTACCCCCCTTAAATAACTTTCGTCCTCGAAATTTCATTCAAAACAATAATAATTTAGAATCTCACTGTACTAGTCACTCTCGGTTAAACAATAATAATCGAAGGTCACCACCACGCTCCCGCTGTGCTATTCTGATAAAAATTAGCAATAATGTCTATATACAACCAATAAATATACTTTTAAAATATCACGGTAGTCTCACTTGGATTGAGTCTATCTCAATTACAACAGGTCTACGATCTCAATAATTTTTTCACTTGGCATGACTTTTCAAGTCCACTGTCATATCCCATAACCAGCATTTTTTTTCTTCAATTTCATCAAACATTTAAGCCAACATATCACAACAACCACCTTAATCTGTAGATAGCCTAATTCCTTGTGGACTGCCTCGTGCGACTAAAAATAATCATATCCAATATCCACATTAAAATTTCAATAATATCGTAAATTTTTTAATAAATATCAATACAATCCAAACTTCTAATAATAAAATTTTCACAATACGTCTAAAACACATAAACGCTTCTAAAGTACATAAATACGTTTCAAAATACCAAAATACGTTAAAATCATGTAAATACCTCTCAAAACATACAAATACAACCAAACCACATAAATACGTATCAAAATACATAAACACGTCTCAACCACATAAATATGTATCGAAACTCATGAATACATATGAATCATATAAATACTTGTCAACCCCATAAATATCTCGAAATACATAAATATATCCCAAACCATATATCTGGAAACACGTAAATCTATCTTAAACACATAAATATGTCTCACTTACACAAATACATTTCAAACACCTAAATACGTATCAAACTATAAAAATCAAATACATCTCAAATCACATAATTACATTTTCAAAGCCACGTAACATAACGAGTTCAGTACTGAATTCAATACTCACGTAAACTATATAAACAAAAAAAATATTACATAAAGCCCCCAATTGCATTTCTACAACACCAATTAAGCTAAGAAATTTTAATTAATATTTCCAAGTAACAATTGACTCTCACTAGTCTCACAATGACCCCACACTTCGGCTCCACCTAACACTAGTTGCGGACCAATATATATTTGAATTCTTTATTGGTGTACTATCTTCATAATACAAAAATTATTTTATGGATCAAGTGTTTTTATCAAAATCGACTTTCCAACAAAATATAGTCACACTGGGTAGTATCCAAACCCCATAAAAAATATCATCGTAACAAAACAACCGAATTTAAATCAATTGGTCAACTCACCTGTATATAATAAAATAACATACTTTTTTGCCAATTATATGATCGTTTACCTCACGATCAGGAGTTGTAACAGTACTGTAACCTGTACAACTGTGCCATCTAAGGTGGCTATCAGCATCAAGGTCATTTAATATCTCCAATTGTAGGAGCAACCACCCTGCAGGACTTGTCTGACAGGTAACAACATATATCCACATCTCGCAGAACATGCCCTCCTGATGAGAAGACAACTATGGCATAGTCGGATAATAAAAACCATTTTCCACATTTAAGAATTTACTTGATCCGCGTAACGTTATAAAATAATCCATTTTAATAAACCTTTTCCCCCCCCTCACATTTTAGTACGAAAATATAATTTTACAATTAACATAGAAGACAATGCACACACTATCTTCATAATATAAAAAGAATTTATGGACCAAGTATATTTATCAAATACTATTTTTTCAGAATATAATATAAATATAACCGTACATTGAGCCAAAATAAAATTCTACTACTACCATCACAATAAACTGATGCTTTTAAAATAACTAATCAAATTATTTTGATATATAATAAAATACCGCACACATATTTTTCTACTAGCTATAGCATCAATTCACCTCATGATTGGGAGTTACGACAGTACCGTAACCTGTACAACTGTGCCATCTAAGGTAGTTATCAGTGCCAGGGCCATTCGATATCTCTAATGGTAATAGTCAACATGATGGTATAAAATACCATATTAACAATATAATCAACTTCTTGCAGGACTTGCTCTCCTAACAGGTCTCAACATATCAACAATATAATCAACCACCTGCAGGACTTGCCCCCTTGACAGGTCACAACAATAACGTCCTATAGAACATGCCTTCATGTAAGAATCAATCACATCTCGCAGAACATGCCCTCCTGACGAGACGATTATGGTATAGCAGAATAATAAAAATAATTTTTTCACCTTTAAAATGTTTCTTGATCCATTTAATATCATAAAACCGTCCATTTTCATCAACATTTTTTCCCACAATTTAATACAAAAATATAATTTCACGATTTATATAGAATATAATAACCACCTTTTTAAACCGATCCCTATGGTCCACGACTAACACGACACTAACCTAGTCTCACTTTACTTACTATAGGTAAGTTGTATTAATCAAATTCCCCCTAAGATGCTAATATGTTCAAATTGAAACTGTAGCGACCAAAGTGAAATAATGGTAACAACACATGGGTGAAAAGTTTCAAACCACCAAAAACATAACGGAGACGTCAATGCACACAAATATGGACCCAACCCTAACCCTTGAAAATATGTATAAGCACTGTAATACATCCTGTATTCATATAGGCTTAATATATCATACCACAATTATTTCATTAATGGAGACAAAGTAAACAAAACAAATTTATTTATTTATTATTATTTTTTTGTTAAACAAACAAAATGCGTTTAATATATGGTAGTGACTTATATTGTATTATCAAATCAATAACTCATTGTATTATGTGACAGAGGACCGGCTTATAGAAGCGTTTATAGTAGAAAATGTGTCCATGTTTGCATCATATCATTCAGTGGTAAAGGTCCCCATATGTGTTTGTCACAAATGTTAAATTTGTGATAAAATATTGATACCACTTGATAACTCATTGTATTATCAATGAGTTAGAAGGGAATCTGTCATTGATATATAAATTTTTCAACAATGGCTTGCTTTCTTGAACAAATAAATAAGAAAAATTCCCAAATTTGTTTTCCCGAATTGATGAGTTATACCAATTTTTTTATTTTTGAGTATTACTTCACCTATTATAAGTAATGGGTACCATAACCCAAACCTAGGGTGGTTTGCAAATCCGTTCTAATACCAACTGTAATGATCCGGTTACCCAGGGCCACCACTAGGTTTCTCCTATAGAGAATTTTACCCCATATATTTTACCATTTATAAATAAATTAGAATTACTAATAATTTCGCTCTGATACCAAGATACCAACTGTAATGACCCGGTTACTCAGGGCCACCATTATATTTCTCCTATAGAGAATTAAATTTAAAACCCAATGACCAATATTTCATTTCATAAAAATTCGAAAATGTTTATAGCTACGGTGATAATTATATTTATCGAAATTTAACAAAATAACAAATATTTTTATTGCAAAAATAACTTAATTTCTAATTTCAAGTTATAACGTATAAATCTAATATTATTATTACAAAAAACAACTTATAAATCTAATATGATTATTAAATTTATACCAAATCCAACTCCAATTCCGAATTAGACAAGAGCTTGTGTATACATATGACTAAAAATAAATAAAATCTAAATTCATTTATAATTATCGATTTATCGATCATTTTTTTATTTTTACAAAAGTCATTAATAAATACAACTATTACAAATTAGACAAAAATTTGAATAATATTTTTGCACTTATATTATAAAATAAGTGATACTAAATATTTTGATAATAAAATATAAAATATTTAGTGGGATTTATATTTACGTTAATCCCACTATTGAGGACATTAGTGGCTTATCTAATTAATATCAATAAAGTGTCTAATCAAGCCTAATATATTTAACAATCAATATCTAATCAAGTTTAAACTATATTCACAGTAGTAAATTTAACTGTGAACATGTATATATTGCAATTTTATAACAGTAAATAATAAATACAAATATTACAAATTGAAATTTAAATAAAATTTCTATCTCCGTTTTGTTCTCACCGGCCTTGCAATCAAAACTGTGGGATTGTAAGCTAACGCTTAGTAGAATTTCAATCCCTCTAATACGTGCATTTAATTAATACAACATATAAAACACATTGACATGATTTTAACATAATTTTCATATAATAATAATTATTTCATAAAATTTAACAACAATAATAACATAAATCACACAGTAGGTAAATTAAATTCATATATTAAAATAGTTAAAAATTTTACCTGAAATTTGAAACCGAAATCTAAAATAAAATCAATACCGCAACTAAGGAGTCGGGGAGTTAATATTTCAGCATTTTGTTTGTTTGTTTTTTTTTTTTTTTTTTTCTCGCTAAAGTTATAGACCAAAACATAACATATATATGCATGTATCTAATATATATATAGGGAGAGCGGTTGATCATCAATCCATAAGCATTATTATTATTATTATTGTTGTTGTTGGCACAGTAGAATACCCAAGAGGGGGGGTGAATTGGATAATTAAAAATTTATCTGAATAAAACTTTAATAAATCAAATAATTAATTTTAATTCTAAATTAATTATTATTTTTATATTACAGTGGAATTAAATAATCAACTAAGTGCACACCAAATAACAAAAATAAACAAAGTAAATATTGCAGCACAACAAGATATATCTTGGTTCACCAAGCTACTTTTGACTAGTCTAGTCCTTCGAGCCCCACAGAGATTTGCACCCACTAATACTCAAGATCCCTTTAAAGGTAAAAACCAAATTCTCACATCGATTTTTTTATAGGCTCAGAATCAACCGTTATAATATCCTTTTCCCAAGCTAAGGAAAAACTTCTACTTTTTACAGGTTAAAGAATAACCTAATTCTTTTTAACACTAAGGCCAAAGAATCAAAACCTCACCAATCACTCTAAATATCCTTTTACCCGGTAAGGATTGAACCGTTACAAATTTCACTCAAAAGCACAATTCTATCTACGAAGAATCACTACCTCAATCTCTTTACAAGAAGAGACTAAAAACCAGCTACCCCTGATTAAATACCTCAACAGTATTTAACTTGTCACACTACTCACTGATTCAATTTGATAAGCAGAAAATCTCACTCGGAGCTTCTACCACCCCAGATAAATAATAACTCGATTAATATCCCAAATCTAGTGATAGAAAAATGTGAGATTGAAAATCTGATTTTAAACAAGATATAAGTAGCAAATAATTGAGCACGTAATCAGATTCAAGAAATTATTTATAAACATTTTCTTTAACAAAAATCAGAAACAATTTCTAAGATCAATTTCCGAAAGATAAACAAGTAATGCAATAATAGAAAATAATTGAAAATATCTCACCCGGAATTCACAAAAAGAATAAATAGAATGATGTAACTTCAGATCCGGTAGCAGCAAAGATTAACAACAAATATTTATAGCCTCTTAGAATAGCTCACACAATATTTCAAAATGACGACTCTTAGAACAACACAATATGATGTTTTTCTCTTTAGACTCACTTCTCTTGATTCTGATTCACTGCTTAATGGTATATGAAAAACGCAGATATATATATATATATATGGGATATAAATTGGCTCTCTAACGGCTAATTCCCATGTATCGTGATAATTAAATGCTCTCTTAGACTCCATATATCATTATGACTTCATTTTGGTTCAATACACTTAATAATAGCTTTTAAAACTTTCAATTAAACCCCCCCAAAATATTTCTCAATCTCAATTAATTAGAATATAATCAATATTATGTACCAAATTAAGAAATATTAAAAATTAATGAACCAAATCAATAGGATTTAAACATTAGGTGAAACATATCTTAAATATAATAATATCCCTGAAATCTCTCTCAAATCCTAACAAAAAACGACTACTTTTGGATATAATCTTGGAATAAACAGAATCCTGAAACAGCGCGTCCGGTCTACTGGTCAGTTGACTGCCCAATTCAGGATATAGCCAAGCTATTGTTGCTGCGTTCATCGGTCAACCTACCTGTCGACTTGGAGATTCAAAGAGTTCAGTTTACCTTCACCGGTCGACCTACCTATCGACTTAGAGATACAGAGAGTTCAACGTCTCTTCACCGGTCGACCTATCTATTGACTTAGAAATACAAGTTGTTTATGGTGCTTGGTCCAATCGACTTGTATATGATGGATCTCTTCTCTGAACTCGTTTTTAACTTATTATTTTTTATGTTTTTGTTCCTTTAACCATTTTCTTTTCTAAATTAACTCCACTAACTTCTTAAATTCCATTTTAGTCAATTGAAAATATTTCTTTTCAAATCACATATAGGAGCAAATAATTTCATCTTATCAAAACACACATAAATAATTTTTTTTTTTTGTGTCGTGTGTGTGTTCCTAATTGGGATATTAAGAGTTGAAATTCACCTGAGCTTTTTTTCCTAATTTCTTCAAACTCTTAATTTTTCATCATCTTCGACATTATCATTTAGCATCCATTTAATTTGCATCTTCATCACTAGAACTGAAATAACTTAAACACTCAATTAAACTGTTAGTTCCACCAAAACATCAATACTTAATTATTCATCAAAATCTTAGGATCAACAATTATGTCTTACATGTGTAAGTGTAAAGTTTATATATATACAAGGTCACAATTGTTTCCTTCTATATGAAGGAAACGATTGTGATAATTAGTTTATTTATTTACATAATGTCCTCTTTAAAATAAAGAAAATATTAATTATACCTCAAAACTCTTGAAAGTATATTTTAAATAACACAAAACAATTCCCAAAAATATTAAAAATAATATTTTTCAAAAATTTAAATTTTGGGGTATTACACTTTTTGTCCCAAAGAATCTACCCAAGGTTTAATTGATATCCCATTTTCTAATTGGATCTCATCATGTGCAAGTTTTTTCAAGTTAAACATCGACGAATGTGCCAAGGGGAACTCGGGACAAGGAGGTTTTGGAGGCCTGTTGTGAGATCATCTTGGGGTATGGCAATTTGGATTTTGTGGATTCCGACCTTGTTGAAATAGTTTGGAGGCAAAAATTAGAGGTACACATAAAGGAATCTCAATGACAACAAATGAAAGATATCCGCAAGTTATTATTGAGATAGATGTAGTGGAGTTAGGTAAACTCTTCATGGAGGACTGCCCCCTAACCATAACTTTAAAGTATGGATTGACAATTGCAAGAGGATGATGAAAGGTAATAACTTCAAGATCCAATTAGCGCCAAGGGAGTGTTTTCTATATCCCATTTTTAGGTTTTTCAATTTGAGAGTATGTTTGGTTGGGTGGAAGAATGGATGGGAAAATGAAAAAAAAAAATGGGGTGGAAAAAAAAAAGATTTTTGTGTTTGGTAAAAGGAGAAAATAAAAAAGAAAAAAAAAATGGAGTTAAAATAATCCATTCCTGCCACTTTTTTTCCTCCCCAATATGGGCTAAAAATGAGGGGATGGTGGGAAAATGTACCAAAATTACCATCATACCGCTTTGTTTTATGGTTGAATTCTTATTTTATATTGTAATATGTAATAAGGGTAAAATAGTAAATTAAAGTAGTGCATATTACTTTTTTCTTTTATTTGTTTATTTAATACACATAAAATATTATATTCGTTTCTTTTGTATCCCTCTAACCAAACAACCTAAGGAAAATGATTTTTCTGTACAAATGATAAAGAAATTTTCTTTATTTATCTTTTTCTTTTCTTTTTCCATCCTTTCAACCAAACATACCCAGAGAGAAATTTTAAATGGTGGGTTAAAGAAAATTCTTCCCCCAAGTGATTTTAGTTAAGGTCATCTTGGCAAAAAACCTGTATTTTTCATTTGCATAACAAACTCACTACATAATAAGAAATTTATTTTCATTTGCTTTAAAATAGGAAACAGAAAATTTTTGTTACTCTTTAAATTTTCTTCACAAGAAGAAGCGAAAAAAAAAAAAAAAAACTTTTTCCTTTCCTCAAAATTTTCTAGAAAAGAAAAAAAAAATGTTTTTTTATTTTTTACTTTAATAATAGTTCTTCTTCATAAAAAAGAATTTTTTTCCTCCAATTTTTTTTCCTTCGTAAGAACAAAAAAGTGTTTGATTTTTCTTCTTCAAAAAAAGAAAGACTTTTAAAAGTCATTTTTAGAAGTCCTTTTCTTCAAAATGTATTTTCTAAAATGTTTTCCTTAATTTTTTTTTTTTAAAAAAAAAGATGTTTTTCTTCATAATATATATATATATATATATATATTCTTTACTTTTAAATAAACTACTTCGTAATATAAATTATTTGTTTTTTAAAATAATACTTTTTCATAATATGAAACATAAAAATTTCTCGCTTTACATGTTTACGTAATTTTTTTTTTTTTTTTCATAAATAAGAAAACCAAAAACTTGTTCTTTCTTTCTTTCAAACAAGTTTTTTTCATAAAATAAACCAATCTTTTTTTCTTTTCTTTTTTTTTTTAAAAATTACTTTCCTCGTGAAAAGAAAAATATTTTCTCATATAGTATCTTTATTTTATTTACAAAAATATTTTCTTCAGAAAAGGAAACCTAACTGTTTTCATTCTAAAACATTTTTTTTAGAAACCTAACTTCTTAAAAAATTGTGTTTTGCTCGACATCTTGTTTTTTCTTCAAAATATTTTCTTCATAAAGGAAAACAAAAATATTTTATTTTTACAATTAGTTTGTTTTTGAAATTATTTTATTCATAAAAGGAAACAACTTTTTTCTAAGTAAAGTTTCTTCATAAAGAGATAATTTTTTTTTTAATTTTTTTTTTCTTTTTCATGCGTAAGTCTTGCCAAAATAACCTATGCTAAAATCAACCCCCTTCCCGAGGGCCAAACTTGTTGATTCACCCATAATTGGTTGGTGGTTTGAAAGGGGGACATTTGTATGTTATTTGATTGCCTTTATTTGTTTAAAAAAACTTTACTTCTTTGCATAAATAAAATAGGTAGGGGAAAAAGATCATGTTAACCAACCAAACAAAAATCACGTGGACTTAGTTTAATTTAAAATGTTTAGACATTAGGTACCATTTTCGAATGTGTGACTTGAGGTGTCTAACAACTTCCAGAGTATAACTGACCTTCGAACTTTAATCTGGTTTAGACCTAATTTTTTAAGTCAAATTTGGGCCATTTAAAAATATATAAAATGACTTATTTTTCTACAAAAATCCAGTGACTTAACACATCTTTTAAAATTCAATACTAGGTGGCGACTCTATTTTTTAATAAAATTCGGTCCAAATAAAAATGTTTTCAAAACTGACACCTAAAAAAGCCCCTGAACTATTTTTTAAAAAAGGATATTAAAAAATAAAGTTAATCCGAAAGCATTTTAAAAATGACAAGTTTGTTTTAAAAATGAACGGGATTAAAACACATTAGAACGCTTTGTTTGTGTGTTTTTTTGGTAGTGCATCAACTGGTAGGAGTTGAAATTGAGTAGTTTGCTTGTTGGTTTTAAGCTTTGAAACCCTGTAGGATTACAAAAGAGGTTGACAATAGGAGCTAGGCTGCATGGTTCATCTGCCAGGATTGGCTTTGAAACTCGCTTTACTTGGATCACCAACCAACGATAGATGTTCCCTCGGGACGTCGAAGGTTTGAAGATCTGGGAACCAAACCTTTCTAGGATGCGCTAGAAGAAATGCAATGAACCCCATATAGTAAGCCTAGGATAGATTGCTACCAAGACCTTTTCTTAGGACACCAAAAAGGATTGGAGAGATATGCTTATATATTATTGCTTTATTTAGCCTGAAACTATACAAAAGAAAATCTCTAGGACTAGTAGAGCATGTAATAGCTAACCTAGGAATTTATGTTTTCTCTCAAGATCTCGATCAAGGTCAAGATCCTTTCCGAATGACCACAAACATATCATAAGGAGAAAAATGGAAAGTCTTGAATTGTTTAGACCATAATTTATTGGGCTAAGAGATATCGTGTTGCATGGGTTCAGGATGTTGTTTAGTTTGAAGTTGATATATAATGACAAAAGAATCGAAATGAGATTTCTATTTAGCGTAAGAAGAATGTCATTGAGTTTGTAATTAAGAAATACTTGCCATTTTTTGGGGAAGTAATATCGAAATTCGATATGGTTCTAATTTATAAAAGCTTAGGATAAATAGAAAATCTCATATCTTCCCTAGTCATGATAAAAAATCAAACGCTTTTTGTGAATAATGATACTAACACGATTTTTGGCTATATAAGGAAAAATTGCTCTTATAGAAAGACTCATGTCTCTCATTCTTCAATCTGTACTCGTGCCCAAACTCGACAGCCAGTCCTAATGGAAGATATCGAGGAAATATCGTAAGGGCCCACTGAGATAACACAAGTCAAAGAGGACATGGTTTTGTTAAAAGGAGCCGTTGGCCATATAACTGAATTGCTACATCAATTCTAATAGTCTCAGCCTAATTCAATAGCCTCTATTCAAACCTCTGAGAAAGTTAAGCCAGTAACATTGCAACAACTCTCCAGTTCTCAAGGACCTAGCCCGGTAGTTGGAGAATAATATATCCATGCATCATGACCACAAATAACCCTAGTAAACCCGAATTTGAGCACCGTGTCCTCAAGTCCTATTACCACGAGCCCTGTTGTCCCAGAAGTAGCCGAGCTCATTGAAAAGGAAGTAAAAGAGAAATTTGAGAAAATTTCATTACCAATCGAGAAATTACAACAAATGGAAAATGAGTTAAAAGAGGTAGATAAAGGAGAATCAACGATCAACCCCAGATACATAGGGTTGTCTTCGATTCCTTAGGTGAAATTTATGGAAAATTTTATAATGTTGAGCCTTACCAAGTACAATGAATCTGAATGCCTGGATCGGCACATTCAAGGGTACAAGAACGAGATGGGTGCTAACAAGGCATTGGTCGTCCGACTCTTCCAGCAGTCTTTGGAGGGACCAACAACCCGATGGTATAAAACACTAGAACAAGATAATTTGAGGCCTTTCCTTGACGTTGTCAAGATTTTCTGTGATAAGTAAGGATATAATCAAGAAATATGACCCGAAAAGATATATCTCGAAACGTTAGCTAAGAAACGTAGAGAGACTTTTGAGAATTCGCCGTTCAATGGAAGGATAGGGTCCTACAAGTAGTGCCACTAATGAAAGAATAACAAATGGTACAAATATTTGTACAAGATTAGTTGCATATGTACTACGTGCATCTTCGTAATACCCAGAATGGATCATTCTATAATTTGATACTTCAAGGAGACTACGTAGAAGAAAGAATCAAAACCAACAGAATCCAAAAGGTGTCTGATAATGAGACGAAGAAGTTCGCTCCCCTAAGAAAGAAGGATCTTGAGGTGGTGATTATTGTTCATAATCAAAAGATCCCGTAGAGCATTCGGACCCAAACACTCATCAACAATCAAATCATTATAGCTACAAAACTCTTCCTATCCAGAACCAAGGGTTACCTCGGTTCGCGCCATTTCAGGCTCCAGCATACACCCCCTATCCATATCATACTCTCTACAAAGATTTACCACTACCTCCTCTAGCTCCTTTCAACCTCAATCAAAACCTCTAGGGGATTAACCGTCCAATCAAAGAAACAAGACAATTTACCCCTTCGCCAATACCAATATTCGAATTCTCGAGTGTATAAAAAAAAATATGCTTGATCTAATTCTCCTCAATCTCCAAAATCCTCAAAGCTCGCGTTTTCATCCCAACCAAATCTGTGCATACCACTTTGAAGTACCTGGTCATCACACTGATAATTGCTATAATCTGGAGCACTGAATAGAGAATCTCATTTAGGTTAAAATGATATTCTTATCGAAAAATAGAGAACCCGCCTGACCTAACTGTCAACAAAACCCTCTGCCAAAGCATGAAGATCCAGTCCCGATTGTCAACATGATTGGTTAAAATTGGGGAATTACTCCGTTACTCCGACAACATTAGAAAAATCTGGAAAACTAATCTGAAACTGCCCAAGGTAATTTGGGTAGAGTTTAGAAATTACCCAAAAGAATACTAGGTAGACTTATCACACCCTTTATGGGAAATAGATGACCGTTCGACGGAGGATTGGTTTCGAAAAGGACATGACACATCAAGGGTTTAACAAAGTAAAAGAGTATGTAATCGATGTCGACATGGAAAAAGTAGAGGATAAAGAAATGATACCCCAAGATCATGAAGAGTTTGATCGCATGTGGGAAATGATAAACGTGCTGATAAAAAATATTATATAAATTGTAGACATGTTCAACAAAGTGTTGAGTATATATTATTTACCTAAGGAGGTGCACTCGAGTTATCCATTACCACTCCCACCTAAGAAAGCATTCGACAAAAGAATAGAACTCAACTACCGAATATCACCAAGAAGGTCCTCAAATGATTTATGGAGGAATAACGCTGATGCCCTGACTAAAGTAAACTATAGTAGCATTGGCATGCGACCGAGCGTCTAGGTCAAAAAGGACTATTAGATTGACCTAGTTAATTGTTGATTCATGCAAATAGACCCCAAAAAATATGGTGTTCTAAAATCTCCATCTTCACCGTATAGCCGTAAGCTGCCTAAAAGGTGATAACAATTTGGCTTGGGAAAGAATTGGTGTTCGAAACACTAAAGCAAGAATCAGTCAAAATCCTAAAGGAGATATCTTGGAATTATACCACCGCCATCAAAATTGAGGTATAAAGATCAAGTAAAAGAAGTCGTGGGAGTCACCTAGAGTGAAAGAGTCTTCTATGAACCAGATCTCTTGAAGGTACCCAACGTAAAACCCCGGGTGCCCTTAAGAAGTCGATTACCGAGTAAGAGGTACATTAAATTCTGAAGGCAGTGAAGAATACTGAGTACCTAATCATTGAACAACTAATCAAGGCACCCGCGTAGATCTCCATGTTGTCCCTACTAATGACTTTAGAAACCCATTGAAATGCACTACTAAAAGTACTTAACAAAGTGTATGTACCGAGCTCCATATTAAAGGATAATTTTACTAATATAGTAGAGAACATCCTCAGCACCAACCTTGTGACATTTAGCTGCGATGAGATACCCTCTAATTGGAATGGGCACATCATGTCTAAAGTCCTTGTAAATAATGGTTCAACACTAAACATATGCCCATTGAGTGGGCTCAAGAATGTGGGGATTGAAGAGAACCACATCAGTGCCACTACTGTCATTATCTGAGCCTTTGATAGTGAATAAATAGAATCTATGGGGGAGATTATGTTACTAATCACCATAGGGATGATAACATTTCAAATAGACCTACATGTACTAGACATACTAGTCGCCTACAACCTACTTCTCGGCCAATCCTGGATACACTCAGTTAGAGCAGTACTATCGTCATTTCATCAAAATATGAAATTCATGTTGAAGGACAATATCATAACCATCCATGCCAAAAATGACCACGCCATCTACCGATTTGTGGCCACTCCAATGGTTTTAGCAAAATAATTTGAACAAGCAGCTTCACTTTAGGCTTTTGACATTGCTAATGCCACGATTGTCCATGACGGAAAACCTCTACTGATACCCAAACTATCAGCTGCCACAAACATGTTGGCTAACAACTTGTATATCATGGGTTTCGACCTAAAAAAAGGTCTTAGAATGAGCGGGACATGAGCGAAAGTTCTATTCAAGACCAAAGAAAAGAGAGATACCCTTGGATTAGGATACTCAATGAATGGAAATAGAAAATGTGGACATCAAACTAGCAAAGATTACGAAACTTCAGAAAATGAGACTAGACATTAGCCTAAAGATCAAAGAAGAAGTTATGAAGCAGTTTGAGGAATACTTCATAGAAGTCTGAACCTATTGCGAATGGAGCAACATAGTGCCAATCCATAGGATGACGTCCCACTACCTAACATCTATATCATCCAGGACAATATCACCAGATATAGAATCTCATCTTTTGTAGATAGGTTCAATGGATACAATCAAATCTTGATCGACGAAGAAGATAAGCACAAGACCACTTTCATCATGCCATGAGGCATATATTTTGTTACATAGTTATGCCTTTCAGACTAAAAAATGTTGGAGAAACTTACTAGATAGCCATGGCAATGTTTTTCCACGACATGATCCATAAAGAAATTAAAGTCTATGTAGACGATATGATCTTGAAATCCAGAGAAAATGAAGATCACCTGGAGCATTTCAAGAAGATGTTTGATCATCTTCGAAAATTTCAGCTAAAGCTTAACCTGGCTAAATGTGCATTTGGTGTAGTATCAGGCAAATTGTTAGGTTACATGGTGAACCCTCGAGGTAACAAAATTGACCCTAGGAAGACCAAATCCATAATCAAAATTCCAAGATGGAAAGGAGATATATGGTTTCTTTGGGAAGGTAAACTATATAGCCCAATTCATTTCACAATTAACAGCAACTTGCAAACCAATATTCAAGCTACTAAGAAAAGAGTCTAGTGGGAAATGGAATGAGGAATGCTAGGCCACCTTTGATAAAGTCAAGGCCTACTTGATGAATCCCCTACTCCTAGTATCGACCTAACAAGGGTGTCCTTTGTTGCTATACCTCATCGTCCTCAAAATCTCTATGGGGGAAATGCTGGGTTAGCATGATAGCTCGAGAAAGAAAGAACAAGCCATATACTATGTCAGTAAGAGGTTTACTCTATACAAATAAAAATATTCAATGCTACAAAAGACCTGTTGTACGATAACTTGGAATGCTCAAAGGCAACATCACTACTTGTTGTGTTTCACTACTCATCTAATCGCTCGAAAGGACCTACTTAAGTACATATTCGAAAAGTGAACACTCACTGAAAAAAATCTTTAAGTGGAAGATGTTGCTCACCAAGTTCGACATCATATATGCAACTTCTAAGAAAGTTAAAGGATAAGTAATTGCCGATTAGCTCGTCGATAATCCAATAGCTGACAATGAATCAATGGAAACTAACTTTCCTGACAAACCTGTAACACTTTTCATCACCAATGATGAAAGAAAGATATGGGAAATGTATTTTGACGGAGTTAGCGACTCAAAAGGAGATGAAATCGGGGTTGTCCTGATTTTTCCCGTAGGACAACATTTTTCGATCGCAGCTAAGTTAAAGTTAGCTAACACAAACAACACCGCTAAGTATGAAGCATGCATTTTGGGACTGGAATTAGCTATCTGTCAGAAGATAAATAAATTGATGGTATATGGAGACTTAAAACTGATTATAAACTAGATCATGGATAAGTATTCGACCAATGATACTAAGTTGGTATGATACAATAATCAACTAATTGATCTTTGTAAAAAGTTTTTGAAGATTGAGGTCGAGCATGTACTAAGGTTGAAGAACAATTTTGCTAACGCCCTCGCAACATTAGCATCCATCATATTTATAATCAAGGAAGACAATGAAGAAATCCCTATAACAATAAGAGTTTGTCACCAATCATCCCATTGTAACCAAGTTTAAGTCGAGTAAGAAATATAACCCTGGTACCCGAATATCCCGATGTTTCTAAAAGATCAGGAATACCCTGAAGGAGCTGATTGCCTAAACCAGAAAACTTTACAAAGACTAACATGTTAGTTCTTCCTAAGTGGCAACATGTTGTGTAAAAGATCATCTGATCTAGGTCTTTTACGGTGTGTAGGTGCTCTAGAGGCAATACAGTTGATGAAATAAGTACATAGTAGAGTCTGCAGACCATACATGAGTGGGTTCATGCTAGATAAGAAAATTCTTCGAACCGCTCATTTCTAGATAACAATGGAAAGTGATTGCATATATTTCATGTGAAAATTTCATGAATTCTAGATTCATGGGGATCAAATCCACTTGTCGCTGACATAACTACATTGTTTGGAAGCTCCATGGCCCTTTTCGATATGGGGAATGGATGCCATTGGTCCAATTACACCAGTAGTGCCGAGTAGACACAGTCTATACCAGTGGCCATTGACTACTTCGTCAAGTGGGTGGAGGCCATCTTGCTCACTCACGTCACCCAAAAAACTATAACCCAAATCATCAAGGAGAACATTTTATCGTGATATTGAGTATCGCAAGTCCTTATAATAGACAATGTCCAAAACCTCGAAAGAGGAATGATGAAGATCTTTGCTCCCAATTTAAAGTCAAGCACAAGATTCTTGTACCCTATCGCCTAAACATGAATGGATCAGTGTGATAGGTTGAAAATACCTATCTACTTCTAAGCCGAACTTGTTAGTTTTTGAGTGTTATTATAGTATTTTAATACGTTTTAATATGATTTTAGTCTTTGTATATTAAAACAGCTGAATGGGGTGAAAAGGGATGAAAACGGATCAAGAACAATCAAATCGGATCAAGAACGGTGGAAAAACGGTGGGAAAACAAGCATAGAGGCAAAATTATGAAAAGTAGTCCACCGTCGCGGCATTCAGATCACCATCGCGACGGTCAATATGCAGAGAGGGGCCTAAAACTGCTGGAAGCCCACCGTCGAGGCGGTGAAACAACAACAAGGTCTCTGATCCCACCGCCGAGGCTGTGGCTTAATCGACATACCCACTACTGCGGCGGTGACTTTGCACACACTTTAGATATTTATTTAAATATTTTTGAGCTCTATATCTTCCTCCTCTCCTCTATTTCGTCGAGAAGAAAGCTCCTAGGGTTAGAATAGGGTTGAGAGGTTTTTGGGGAATGCTCCACCAAATCCGAAGGAGAATATTACAAGGCGAAGAAGGAGAAGCGATCTCGGAACGGTTTTAGCTCCAAATCTTCGAACTACGGCTAGTTTCTCTCGTTTATTTCTTTATTTCTTAACTTTGAATTATGGTTTAATCATGTTTAGCTTGTTTATCATTGTATATATGGTTATGGCCATTAGCTAAACGGATATTGTCCAGGGATTACTATAATTTATGAATATGTGATTTTGAAATCGGTGTTTCGTTAATAGTTGTTCTTTGTTATTTGATTGTGTTTGTCATTTCTCCTTATTTATTATGATTGTTATGATATATTGAAAATACAGAGTTTGACACTTGGGAGAGGTAACCCCGGATTCGGACTAAGGTTTAAACACAACGCAACAATCTAATAACCCGAGAGGGAGTTAGAGAGTGTGCAATCAATGACGTTGTGACAAGACTCATGTGACTATATGTTTTAAAAAATACTAGAGGGGGATTTTGGCATTAACGCAAAGTCACATATTCATTTACTTGTCACTCAGGAGAGAGAGTGAATGAGTTTACAATGCAGAGATTGTCAGATAAGTCGAACATCGTTAACGTAAACTAAAAGAGATCAAACACGTATTTGTAAACGAAGTTAATCCCTACATAATCCATTCCCTTAAATGTCTCAAAATAGTAATATAGTTTAATTAGATAAATTAGTATTTTAGTATTAGTATATTATTAATTATAAGCTTCATTTTCTATCGTCTAGATAAAATTAGGTTATGATAATTATGGTATTCGACAATATTCTCAACCAATCCCTGTGGAAACGATAACCCTTACTCTTCCCATTCTACTAAAACTTGATCCGTACACTTGCGGTAAAAGTGGTGACGTAATATTCCGCCCCCATAGTGGAAGCCGTAAATAAAAACATCAAGAAGATCCTAAGGAAGATGATTGACAATCACAAGGAATAGGATGAGATGCTCCCATTCGCTTAAATGGCATATCGAATATCAATCTGAACATCAACCAAAGCCACTCTGTATTCTCTTGTATCCAGGACAGAGGATATGATTCCGACAGAGGTAGAAATCCCATATTTGAGAATATTGATGGAAACCGATGTGGATGAAACTGAATGGGTAAAACAAAGGCTTGCTTAATTGTGGCTAATAGATGAAAAGATACTTACCGCTATCTATCACGGGTAGTGTCATCATTAGAGAATGGATAAGAAATTGTGTGATCCGAGGTGGCGAAAAAAACTCGATAGGGCGCTGCGAGCAAGAACGTAAGGATTGTAGCAAGATACAAAATCACCGACCCAGTGAAAACTTGAAAGGGCGCAAATGTGAAAAAATATGGAACCTGTTCTTAGCAAAAATGATATTTGATCCAAAATCATGAAAAAATTGGTTTTCAATTGATCCAACTGAACACATACAAAATATCCAAACTTTACGGGACTTGAAATCCTTACACACTAGAAAGAAATTATATCTACAAATGTACATGTATATATTTGGGTTAATTACACTTTGCACCCTTATGTTTAGACTGAATTGCACTTTACACCCTGTGGTTAGACCAAATTTCACTTTGTATACCCGTGGTATTTTTTCACCATTTACACCCCATGTACTTAAGACTTAAGTAGAATTAAGGGTGTTTCGTCATTTCACTTAAAATAAGTGTAATTTCGTCATTTTTCCAAATATTTAAGTGAGCTCTATTTGAAATTTTTGTCGAAACTTAAATGGTTAAAATATTTTTAAACTTAACTTTTCTAACCCCCCTTGTTTCGTATCTTTACCTCCCCACCTCTATCCCCTCTCTACTCTGGCGATGGCGAATTGAGTAAACATTGCCGCCAGTATTCCCCTACCCAACTCCACCACCTCCCTACTCCCTGGTCCTTCTTCCTTTCTCCATTTTTTCCCTCTATTCTCTCATCTTCTCATCATCTCTCTCTCTTTTTAATATACTACACACACACACACACACACACACACACATATGGATTCGGATCTGTATATAGGGATAACAAAAAAAATCAAACCGATGGGTAACCGAGAGAAACCAAACCAAATGGTCTAGTTTTGAAGCCGACTAAATGGTTTGGTTGTGGTTTTGGTTTTAAAATTAACTACCAAAATTATTTTGGTTTTGGTTTTAGGATAGTAACTGCAAAACCGAACCACAAAATCGAACTGCAAAACTAATATTTTAGATATATTTGTATGACATATATACTATCATTTATATATATATATATATATATATATATATATATATATATATATATATATATATATATTTATAGTTTAATCCCTAATATATATATATGTATATATATTTATCATAGCAATTATGATTACAATCGTTTATTTTAATTATCGTTGTATTTTAATTATGCTTAGAAATATTAATTGTAACAATTAATTGTTTATGTGGTTTGGCGTTGTTTTTTGGAATTTATGTTTTATATTTTAGTTATTTTTTGTTTATATATAAAAAACAACGATCTACGGTTTCGTGGTTTCAATTTTGGTTTTTAATAAAATTGAAAATTCTTAAATGGTTTTGTGGTTTCGAGGTTTTGGTTTTGTATAAATTTAAATAGTTTATTTTTAAAACCGTTTAAAAAAATAGGCGGTTTTGGTTTGGTATATGTCTAACAATTTTGGTTTTGGTTTTATATGAAATCTAACCGAAACTGAATCATTGATATCCCGATCTGTACATAAGTAGGATCTACAGATCCAAAGCCTTATATACAACGAAAAAATAGAATCGAAGAGGGAGAGGGGGAGAAAGAGATAGAGACTTTGCTGGGGAGAGAAAGAGAAATAAACGTTTCCAGAAATGAACTAGTCATTGTCGCTATCGTCCAAGCCAGAGGAAGAAGATGAAAATATGAAAAAAAATATATATATAATGGCCCTTACATTTTTTAATAGTATAAAAACAGTCCCTATTAAAATATTTGAAGGGTATAAATGTCATTTAACATTAATTAACAGCTTTTCTTTGACTTTCAAGCTCTAAGCATTAAAGTTAACAGAAAATTTAACCATTATAATTAAATCTTAAGCACATAGGTGTAGGTGCAAAGTGCAATTCAATCTAACCACAGGGATAGAAAATAAAATTCGATCAAACTACATGAGTGAAAAGTGTAATTAACTCTAGAACTTTGTCCAAACGCACAGATTTTAAATAAGTCCAATGATACTTACTAAATTAGTCTTGTTCGCACACTACAAATAATAAAAAAAAATATAGCAAATTATATATTTTTGTCCTCCTATTTGCAGCGTTTTTTTTTTTTATTATGTAGCTTTCCATTATTTTTTTTCATTGTTGCCCTCCATTTTGCACCTACTTTTTATGTGGCCTTTTGTTAAATATTGGGATTAAGTTGGACGGATTTTGGTCATGTGAGTTGCACATGCCGTCCTTTAGGGGTAAAATGTAATTTTAATTAAATTTTTTTCTTTTTTTTCTTCTTCTTACTTCTTCTCTTCTCCCCGCAATCATGCTGATTTACATGTATTTCAGTCGACCGTGCTTTAGGCATAGGTATCCCATGGAACTGACAATATATCTCATTCATTTTGATTAACATTAAAAGTTAGTTTAATCCATGATATCTAACAGAAAAATATAATAAAATTAGATAAAATATCCAAAATTCCCTTTATTATTAAATACTTGAGATTGTCATTTTACCATATATATATACGAAAAAGAATAAATTGACTTAACTATAGGGCTTATTTCCAATAATAGGATCTCCTTCCACCAAGTAATAATAATTAAAAAAATAAAAATCATCTAAATTATTTTCAACTCGATGTCTCTTACTTTGTCTTAGCTTTCAGCTCTAGAAGAAGATTTGATTCTACCTCGACAGGAGGAATACTGTTAGTAGATAAGTATGTCTTCAGTTGGTGTGGAATCTCTAATCACTAATTGGTTAGGAATTATAGTTCATAAGAAAATACATCTTGAAGGAATGTTGGATCTCTTTATTCAACTAATAAATTGAAAAGATACCACTAATTTGAGACTCTATGATGATTTTTTTTTGTATTACTGTCATGTTCGGAACCTCGATATCTGTTGTCTTACATCTTATTTTATTTATCTTTGGCTTAGTATAGACATGTTTTCTAAACAGTCTCACACTTTAATATTCTCAAATTTGATTTTCTATTATCCAAAATTTCATAAGGAGTTTTGTCATTATCCTTTGTCATAATGTCATTTAGTATGACACATGCAGTGAGAACAACTTTTACCCATAATTTTTCAAGTAAAACCAAACTTATCAATATTGAATTCATCATATCTATCAAAGTTATATTTTTTATTTCTTTAATTCCATTTTATAATTGAGGTGAATATGGTGGAATAAGTTCATGTATGATACCACATTCTTTAAGAAAAGTCTTAAGATCGCCCAAAATATACTTACCTCCAATATCAGACCTAAGTTTGTTATCCGATTAAGTTGAGTTTCTACTCTATTCTTATATATTATAGACTTATTTAACACCTTGTCTTCTGTCTTCAAATATAAATGTAACAAAATCTCGAACAACCATCAATGAAGGTGAGAAAATATTTATTTCTTGACCTAGTTGGTGGTTTATTCTAATTACATACATCACTATGTATAAACTCTAAGAGTTGTATTTCTATTAACACTTCTAAAAGGCTTTTCTAGAATATTTGGCTTGAACACAAACCTCATAGTTTTTATACTCCAGATGATATTTAGGAATAAGTTCATGATTTATCTGTATCTTGACCTTCTTCATATTTATATGTCCTAATATACTAGGTCATACATCAAAAAATTCAACATTCAAAATGGGAGGAAAAAAAATATAATCTTTCACAAAATACATGCAATTTAAATAAACCATCATACACATAACCTTTCCCAACAAAAATATTATTTTTAGTTATAACAACCTTACTAGATTCCATATCAATTATAACCTTGTTGGACTAAAGTTGACACACTAACTAATTTGTTCTAACATCAGGAACATGTCCCATTCCGGTCACACTCAGAGTCTTCCCAGATGTCATCTTTAAATTAATAAATCATCTACCTCATACTTGTTGTGCGACAACAATATTTCCTAGGACTACACTTCCTACACTTTATTTTAGATTTTTTTTTTTAAAATACGCCATTCGAAATAAATATGTTTATTAGCTCCAGAGTCTAACTACCAATCTCTATCCTTATAAGTAAAATTGATACTAGAATTGTTATACTTAAAGAAAGGTTTGCAAAGATTTTCTATAATCTACAAGTATATTGATTTGGGCTCCTGGACCATGTTGATTGTTATTTTGATTGAGTTAATCCTTTTAAGGCTCAATCTTCTTGTGGAAGTAATCTCTTGTGTTGTGGTTAACTCGATTGTAAATAAAATGGTAAACCTTCTTTTTATCTAAGCCTTGTGATATAGTAGTAGGATTAAGGCGGTTTCGTTATTGGTTTTGGAAATGTTAGACCAAGAATGTGACAATTTATCTGTAAAGCATGAAACCTTAAAATCTCCATTAAGAACAATACCATTCTTTTTTTCTCTTAAATATTCTTTAAACACATGGATTTGGCCTCCTATGGACTTGTTGTCTAATATTTTATAATTATTGAATGTGGAGTTATCAAATCTCTTGATTCCAGCATTGTCAATACCATACTCAATTTTTAAAATATTATAATTTTTTTTACCAAAAGAGGTTGAGTTTTGATAAACATCATAAAGATGATTGAACAAAGCATTAATCATTCTATTAAGACAATGTCAATTGCTTTATTCAACTGCAATGAGTAAGAAGAATAAGATATTTCTTGAGTAAATGATGAATATACTTTAAAATATATTTTTAAGAGTTTTGAAATATAATTAATATTTTCTTTATTTTAAGAGGAGACATTGTGTAAATAAATACATAGATAAATAAATAAACGGTGAAATTAGTTTCCTTCTTAAGGAAGAAAACTAATTTCCACCATATATATATATATATATATGAATACAAAGGTTGCCATGTGTAAAGTTAATAATAATAATAATAATAATAATAATAATAATAATAATAATAATAATAATAATAATAATAATGGATAAATAAGGAAAATTAGAGAATGATTCTCATTAGCAAGATTTGGAGAATGAAACCCAAATGGTTATATATATATATATATATATATATTAGAATGTTTTGAGTATTTTGGTTCGAATTTCGGCTTTGGATTTCAGAGAATTTATAATTCTTTTAATATTTATATTTAATCTCTCTCTTTATTATGCGATGTATGCTGAAGTTGTTGTTAAATTTTAACTGTTAGTTTTCATGAAATATTTAGGATTATTATGTAAAAACTATATGGGAAACATGTTTATGTGTTTAATTGTGGATTGATTGAATGCACGTAGTAAAGGGGTTAAAAATTCTACTGAGTCTTGGCTCAAAATCCCACAATTTTGATTGCAGGGCCGATGTGAATGAAATTACGTCAAGAATTTTATTTAATTTTTTTTTAATTTGTAATAATTGTATTTATTATTTACTGTGGTAAAATTGACTCAATAATTATAATTATCGCCGTATGTTTGTAAAAATCTCTCGAATTTTACCAAATGAAATATTGGTCATTTGGTTTTAGTATTAATTCTCCAAAGAGAGAAACTCCGTGGCGGCCCTGAGAAATCGGGTCGTTACAAATCATCTATGGATAATATTTGGCTTAGTACATAAAGATTATGATAAAATATGGCATGTCTCATTTCATTTAATAAAATTGTATACATACAATCTCTAATCAAAAGTCAAATGTCTAGATAAGGTAACTAATTAATCTAATTGATTTCCTACAATTAATCTAATTAATTATATATATACAAAATTCAAATGTCTAGATAAGGTAACTAGTTAATCTAATTTATTTCCTACAATTAATCTAATGAATTACTTTATCATGCCCCGCAAGATGAAGCATCGTAGGTGATTCCAATCTTGTTAGCCAATTATTGGAAGCGTGAGCGGGAAAGAGGTTTGGTGAGCGCATCAACTAGTTGATCAGCAGAGGAAACATGAGCAACTCGAAGGGAACCCCTTGGCAACTAAACGTGCTTTGTACCTGTCAACTAAACCATCAGATAAACGTTTAGTTCGAAAAATCCACTTGGAACCAACGACATTTTGGGACGGATGGGATGGAACAAGGTCCCATATCTCGTTTCGAACAAGATCATTATACTCGTCAGACATGGGATGACACCATTTGGGATCTTTGATGGCCTGGGTCACTGTAGAAGGTTCAAGGTCTAGGTTGGTGGAAAGTTATGCAGTGAGATTGAGTTTTTGGATATTATTTTTGGATCGAATAACTATACATTGATGTGGAGGAGGAATAGGTGTCGAGTCTAGGGGGTGTGGTGATTGGGTTACGGGTGAGCTGGGTTCAGAGGGTGGGGTTTGGGGTTGTTGCTGGGTGTCGCGGTATGGTGAAGGTGGAGCCACGACGCTGAGTCTCGAGTTTGGTGGTAGATAGCCATTTTGAGATGGGTGAATGATTGCGGTGGTTATAGTTGTGGTGTCTTGAGTAGAATCTGTAACGACCCAGTTTCCTAGGGCCGCCTTGCAGTTTCTCCCTTTGGAGAATTAACACTAACTAATATTTCATTATTATAAAAATCTAAGAAATTTTATAAACTACGGCGATAATTATACTCAATTCATCGAGTTAATTTTACAATAGTAAATAATAAATATAATTAGTACAAATTAAATAGAAATTCAAATAAAATTCCTGGTGCAATTTCATTTTCACTGGCCCTGCAATCAAAACTGTGAGGTTGTAAGCCAGGACTCAGTAGAATTTTTAACCCAGTTACTACGTGCATTCGGTCAATCCACAAATAACACATAAACATATTTTCCACATAGTTTTCACATAGTAATCTTAAATATTTCATGAAAACTAACAGTTAAAATTTAAAAACAACTTAAGCATAAATCGCATAATCAAGAGAGAGATAGAAATATTAAATACAAATATTAAAATATTTAGAAATTCTACCGAAAATTCGAAATCGAAATTCGAGCCGGATTGCCCATCCATAATATTGTCTGAACTTAATATAGGCATACAAATAGAACTAATGTGATAATCATTCTCATTATTATTATATATACTTTACACGTGTAATCCCTTCCATCCTATATATATATATATATATATTTTGGCATTTGGTTTGCTTCTTTATGAAAGAAACCATTTCAACCATTTGATTATTTATTTATTTATTTACACAAATATCCCTCTTAATTTTTATTTATTTTTTAATTATACCTCAAAACTCTTAAAAATATATTTTAAATAACACAGTAGTCCCAAAACTTTTAAAAGTTAATGAAAAATTAACATTTAACTCCAAAAAATTATCAAATATTTATTTATACCATAAATTTTCATAATCTACAAAAGAACCCAAAAATATTAAAAACAACATTTCCAAAAATATAGATTTTGGGGTTTACAAAATCCGCCTGAGGGACAGGCTTGAGAGTGACAGATGGTGTGATGGTGGCCGAAGATGATGACTCGGAAGGGAACCAGACGTAGGACATGGTAGAAGAAGTATGAGAAAGATTGGGTTGAATGTTTTTTAAGGGCATAATCGACTCGATGAATTTAATATAATGAGATGTGTAGAGACAAGAGGTTACGGGATCAAGATAAAGATAGACACTCTAAGTGGAGGAGTAACCAAGGAAGACACAAGGGGTAGAACGGGAAGATAGTTTGTGAGATGAATATGGACGCAACCAAGGATAGCATAGACAACCAAAACTTCGAAGTTTGGAGTAGTTGGGAGGTGTGCCAAAGAGCTTTGCATAGGGTGATAGAAGTTGGAATGTGGGAGTGAGTAGACGATTAATGAGATAAACAGCAGTGCAGAATACATATGACCAGTATGACGAAAGCATGGAAGCATGTGAGAGAAGTAGTAAGTCTGTTTCAACAATATGACGATGACGACGTTCATAATACCCATTGTGTTCAGGAGTATGTAGAGGTAAGGTTAAGTGAGATATCCCACTAAAATTGAGGTATGATGAAAGTGCTTGATATTCCCCCCCATTATCAGAATAAACGTGATGATTTTTCGATTGAAGTAATTTTCTGCCAGTGATTTAAAGAGAACAAAAAGGTCATATACATCATATTTTCTTTTAAGTGGATAAAGCTATATGCATTTTGTAAAATGATAAAAAAAAAAAAACGTAATATTTGAAATCATCAATGGAACGCATGGGAGAGGTCTATACATTATAAAATATTACTTCAAGTGGAGAATTTGAAGTAAGAGTGGAAATGGATAAAGGTAACTTGTAACTTTTATTGCATTGACACGCGTTACAATTGAAATTCAGTGATGACGGACTTGTGACTTCTAATTGAAAAGCAGAGATAATATGCCTAACAATTGACCGCGATGGGTAACCTAAGCGATGATACCACTCGGACGAATTGGTCTTGACACTGGAGAAAACTACCAATAGAGAGGACTTGATAAAACTGACCGGCCATTCATATACACCATCTTTAGTCTGACCTTGTAAAAGTATTGCCCCTTGCGAAGATCCTTCACAAGAAAAGAAAAGGGTAAGAATTCGATGGATGTATTATTAGATTTACAAAATTGAGAAATAGAAATAAGATTTTTATGCATGGTAGGAACACAAAGCACATTATGAACTGAGAAAGTATGTGAGGGAGTGTGAAGAGATGTAAAACCAGTATGCGTAATAAGAAGATCCGTGCCATCGCCAATCACAACGTCGCCAGCCCTTGAATAAGGAACATGAGTTGAGAGATTACTCAGGTCATGGTAATATGGTATAACGCGCATGATAGGTGGAATTTATCCATTTATTTTCAAACCGAATTTGGTAGTTTTTTAGTATTATTATAGTGTTTTAATTTATTTTAATTAGTTTTAATTTATTTTTATATAAATCAGGTGTTTGAGACGAAAATGAGCTAAAACGATTGAAAATCAAGCTAATTGGTGGAACGGCGGTGGAAGAACGATGAAAAAATGAGTAAAAAGACCAAATTCAGAAATACAGACCCACCGCTGTAGCGGTGAAACAACAGAGAGGTCTGAAAACCTCTATCTGTTTAGCACTGCAGCGATGAAAGAGCAGAAAGTCTTCTGCTTTACCACCGCTACAGCGATCAAGCCACCAATGCAGCGGTGAGCCTACCGACATCACCACTGCTGCAATGGTGAGCCCAGCACCTATAAAGTGTATTTTTAGATATTTTGTTCCCATTATTTCATCCTTCTTCCTCCATTTTCGACCATAGAATCGGATAAAGACATTTTAGGGGAGATTTTGGTGGGCTCAATACAACCAAAGGAGAATATCACATTTCCAAGAAGAGGGAACGATCTTGGAGCGGTTTTAGCTTCGATTCTTCGGATAACGGCTAGTCCATTTCATTTCTCTCTTTATTTATTAACTTTGATAGTTTGTTTGAGTATGTTTAACTCATTTGTTATTGTATATATGGTTATGACTATTAGCTAAACATAGATTATCTATGGGATTAATATAGTTTATGAAAATATTTTTTGTTTGAATTGTGTTTCGTTATTCGATTGTGTTTACCATTCTTTAATTTTCTTTATATGCTTGTTATGATATACTGAGAAATCAGGGTTTGACAATTGGGAGAGGTAACCCCGGATTCAGACTAGGGTTTAAACACAACACGACGATCTAATGAGCTGGGAGGGCATTAGAAAGTGTGTAATCCATGACGTTGGGGCGAGGCTCATGTGACCAAGTCTCGTATAGGTACTCGAAGGAGATTTCGGTGTTGACACGAAGTCACATATTCATTCACTTTACACTCGGGAGAGGGAGTGAGTGAGTTTACGATACCGAGATTGTCGGATAGGTTGAATACCATTAATATAAATTAGATGAAATCAAACACATTTACGTAAACAAAGTTAATCCCTAGATAATTCATTCCCCTAAACGTCTCATATTAGTATTATAGTATAATTAGTTTAATTAGTTAATTAGATTAGTATTTTATATTTATAAACAAAAATCAATTTTTTATCACCTAAATAAAGTTAGGTTATGAAAATTATGGTACTCAACGATAATCTAAACCAATTCCTATGGATACGACAACCCTTACTCTTCCCACTATAATAAAACTTGACCCGTACACTTGGGTGAAAGTAGAGACGTAATATTCCGCCATCAAGTTTTTGGTGCCGTTGCCGGAGATTGGTTTTTAGATTGTTGTTGATATTATGAGTAAATAATTTGATTTTAATTTAGGTATTTATTTTGTTTATAATTTATTTCTTTGTAGATTTGTTTCTCTTGCAATGTACTTGAAGATGTCAGATCAACAAGTGCTTTTGTATTTCTTTAAATAAGATTCTGAGCTGTTTTATTATGCTTGGGGATCGATACAAGGATTTGTTACTCTGGTTCCCCAATCATCGTTTCTTGAGGGAGTGTCAATTACTGAACTTCCTCGACGGGTTATTTGCTGCAACCGGAACGTGGGTGAAAATAGAAAACGGTACCACCTCTTTCGACCAACTAATCGCAGATGAAACCTATTGGTTATTGGAAGACATGGCGGAGTTTGATTTTCAGTGTTGGAATTATTCAACAAGCTACCAAAGGTTGGGGAATAGTTTCACTATTTCGGAGCCATGGATTAATACCCCAAACCAATATATTGAGTCTTTTCTCTCTCTGGAAGAAATGTTTGCTGAATTTATGGGGGAGAGCTAGGCATTTTGGAGGGAAATGAATGATCGGCTTAATGAGCATAAGGTTCGTCTTGACACTATTGAGATAACCTACGCTAAAATTGATGAGACCGTCAAGTCTATTGAGACTCAAATCGGTCATCTTCTTTGCTTCATTAAGGCCGAGTCCGAAGCGGAGGAACTGAGAGATGAACAAGCCATATTTATTTGTGAAAGCCACCGGGAGGAACCGGATACAAGCGGAAGGAGCTTGGGTGAGTTCAATGATGATTATTTGAATAAGACGGGAACCCAAGAATGGATCGATTATTGTGATTCTTCACCATTGGAGATCCACATTGTGATGCCATCACCGATCCAAGACGATCACATCTACGAGGATTCGATGTGGCTCACATGTCCTTTGCCGTCATTTGTAATGTTCTTTCATGCCCACCAAGTACATGAGCCGGTGAAGAGTTATGTTGAAAGCTCGAGCTGATCAGAGCCAAATCTTGCCAAGCTTGAGAGAGTTCAAAACCAATACCCATATGTGGTGTTATAAGACACTTACTATGGGAGGAAGCCGCTCTTTGACGAGCGCTTCTCCATGTCAAGCCAAGGATATTAAACCAAGAGCTTCTTCGAAAGCGACCTAAGCTTCAAAATAAGTTAGATTATCACCACCGACTTCATTCAGCGGTGAGCTTGTCTCGCCTCCCAGGTACATGTTCTAAACCCACTTCGTCATTATAATCAATGCTAAATGTTGAGATTGATGATTGGGTCATTGTGGACACTGACTATTTTAAGTTTGGGGGTGATGTTTAGTATTTTAGTATGTTTAATTGTTCATTAGTTGTGCTAGTTTAGTTTAATTGTTTGCATGTTTGTTTAGTTTGTGTAGTGTGTTTATGTTTGTAGTTGTTTTTGAGTGCTGAGTTTTGTATTTATCTGGGCCATTACCCGAGGACGAATCTATCCCTTAGTTGTTTATCGAGGTCAAGTGTAATGCTCATTAAAGTGTGTTCTATGTGCTTGACAACTCGTTTTAGTAAAAGTTATTATGGATCCTACTTGCATGAGCACGTAAACTCAATGTATAACTATGCAATTGATTTGTCGTCGATTATCCGTTAGCCATGTTTATGACAATAGGGATTCTAGAACCTGATTTGGGGGAAATTTAAGGCGAAATCCTAGGCGAGGTAGTTCAGGAGATATGATTTAGGCATTCATTTTGATCGCTTGAGCCTTTTAAGCTTACCTTGTTATATGTTTATCCCTCGTTACCCTGTCGAAGCCGAAAAGCCGTTTCAATTCTGAACACGTAACTAATACCCTGGCCAATTAAATTCTTTCCAAACCATTATCGCTAAACCTAAGGCACAAATTTGAGTGAAATCAAATTAGCTTTTATTTATGCTACTTGAAGTGAGCGATTGGGTTTTAGGCAAACTATTGATTGGTTCGGTATTTGAGTAATCACATGTCATTTTTCTATCGTATTTCCACACCCGTGAAATTGTATGAATCGAATAAGTTTGGGGGTGTGTTTGATAAAAAAAAGAAAAAAAAAAGAGAGAAAATCATGTGTATATACGATTTTATTTTTCTTTATTTTGACAAGTGAGTACTAAGTTTTAAACAGCTAATTCGGGATTGTTTTGAGTTTATCTTTGGGGTTACGAGTCTGAGTGAGCCAAGCATGTGCCTCGGGTATCGTTAAGTTAATAACGTTAACTTATTTTCTATTCCTGATATACCTTTTGTAATACCTCGAAAATTTAGAATCTTGAAAATATTATTTTATATAAAAGTTTAATATTTTTTTGGGACTGTTTTGCGAATTTATGATATAAATAATATTTGATAATTTTTTTAGAGTTAAATGTTTATTTTAAATTGATTTTAGAAGTTTTGGACTATTGGGTTATTTAAAATATATTTTTAAGAATTTTGAGATATAATTAATATTTTTTTTTTATTATTTTAAGGGGGAGACATTTTGTAAATAATTAAATAAATAAATAGTTAAGTGATCAACATTGTTTCCTTCACGCAGAAAGAAACAAAAATTGACCATCAAATTATGTGAGTATCACGCGTGTAATAGGAACTATATAATAAAATAATAATAATAATAATAATAATAATAATAATAATAATAATAATAATAATAACAAAATCAATAATAGAAAACTAATGATCACTAAAACAGTTCGGCTATATATATAGGAGACAATATGATAGATATAAGGAGGTTAGCTACAATATTATTGGTAATGGTTTTTGGAGTGACAAAAATATTTTGGTTGCGTATTATTGTCAACTTCGAATTTCAGGTAGAATTTCTAACTCTTTTAATACATGTATTTAATTTTTCTATTGTGTGATTTATTGTTGTTATTGTTGTGGAATTTTAACTGTTAAATTTTGATGAAATAATTATAACTATGTGAAAATCATGCCAATGTGTTTTGTTTGTCGTGATAATGAAATGCACGTATTAGAGAGATTGGAGTTCTACGGAGCGTTGGCTCACAACCCCACAGTTTTGGTTACAGGGTCGGTGAGGACGAATCGACGACGGAAATTACATTAGAATTTCTACTTGTAATAATGGTAATTAATATTTACCGTTGTAAAAATTGACTCGATAAATTGAATATAATTATTGTCATTATTTTTAAACCGATAAGTATAATTGTCGCTGTAATTGTATAATAAATTACAAATTTAAACGTTAGTATTGAGTTGACTGGCGTCAAGAATTTATTTGGGTATTTAAAAATAATGAAGTGAGAGGAATTTCAGCTGAATTTCAAATTAATTTGTAATAGTTGAATTTATTATTTACCAGTGTAAAAATTGAATCAATTAATTCGATATTTGTGATTATCGTCATTATTTGATAAATTTCTCGGATTAATTCAGGATACATTATTCGTTATTCGGTTGTATTTAAATTGTAATTATTATATTTATTAGTTACCGTTGTGAAATTGACAAATAAAATTATTGTCGTTGTTTGTAAAATTTATCCCATTGTATAGAATAAAAATATTGGTGATTCAATTTTAGTTGAATCCTTCAATAGGGAGAAATCGTGTGGCGGCCCTGGAAAATCGGGTCGTCACAGGTGGTATCAGAGCGAGTTTGCGAACGCCCGGCACTTGGGTTATGGTACCCATTATTCATAATTAATTATCCAATATTAAAAAAAAAATTGTTATTTCAAAAAAATAAAAATAAAAAATTGCATAATTTCTTAATTCATAAAAAATAAAAAAAATACATGTTGCAGTTTTAAAGTTTGCATGAGGTGTAAAAAAAAAAAATACTATATGTTTTTGGGTGGTCTGACACTTTGCACCCAGTTGTTACCATTATTCTATTTTGCTCCCTATAGTTGCAATTGGAATACATAATATGCTTTATTTTGATTTTTGAGGATAAAAATAGCATGGTTTATAAGATGTTTTATATCGTTTTAATGGTTAAAAAAAATAAATTAAATTTTTTTTGCAGATATATAGGAATTGGAAACAATGAAATATTACTTGGGAAATTCTATCTTTGGCCCCAAATTATGGTATGGTTGTTTATGTGAACCTTTTGGTTAGCCTAATTGCACAGATTGATCTCTATAGTTTCAATTTGTACCTTTGGTTTCAATTTGGTTGTTTATGACCATTTTGTATTTTTGGACACTTTGGACACTCGAAGTTTGACTAAAATCTCACATTGGTCTCTACAATTTCAATTTGAACATATTAACATTTAAGGTGACGCTTAATTAATGTGACTTACCGATAGTAAGTAAAGTGAGGTCTGGTCTTACCGATAGTAAGTAAAGTGAGGTTTGGAAAAAAAAATAAAGATTACGAATGATTGATAAATTGCCTCATGAACAAGCTACAATTTATTTTACTTGATGGGCCTAATAATGGATAGCCTTATTAAATTGTTATGATAAATTTTTGGTAATAGATTCTGCAGACTCGGGGAGTAGTGGGTTAATAATAGACCATAGGATTTATTGTTGAATTAGAAATATTAATTTAAAGGTATTTACTGTCTTTTATATAAATTATCAAATTATATTTTCGTATTAAATTGTGGAAAAAAAAGTATTGATGGAAATAGAACGTTTTACGATGATTAGTAGCTCAAGTAAAATTTTAAAGGTGAAAAATAATTTTATTATCCTACTATGCCATAGTTGTCTTCTCGTCAGAAGGGCCTATCCTGCGAAATGTGGATATATGTTATTATCTGTCAGGAAAGTCCAATAGGGTGGATATATTATATATATTATTACATATCAGGCAAGTCCTGCAGTGTGGATATATTATATATATTATATCTCTATTGTTACCTGTCGGGCAAGTCCTATATGGTGAATATAAAATATATATTATTATTATGTTGTTACCTGTCAAGCAAGTCTTGCAGAGTAGATATCTCGTATATGTTGTTACCTATTAGGCAAGTCCTATAGGGTGGATATGATAATTCCCGATCGTGAGGTAAAACGATCATATGCTTGGCAAGGAAGTATGTTATTTTGTTATATACAAATAAGTTAACTAGTTGATCTAAATTTGATTGTTCTGTTACGATGATATTTTGTCGAGGTTTGGATATTGCCCAGTATGGCTATATTTTATTAGAAAGTGGATTTTGATAAAAAAAATATTTGATCCATAAAATACTTTTATACTACGAAGACAGTACACCGATAAAAATAATTCAGATAGATATTGGTCCATTACTAACGATTAGTAGAGGTGGAGCGTGAGGTCATTATGAAACTATCGGGAGTCAATTATTATTTTGAAATGTTAATTTGAATTTTTGAGCTTAATTGATGTTGTAGAAATGCTAGTTGGGGCTTTCTGTAATATTTTTCACGTAAATATTGAATTCAGTATTGAACTCGTTATGTTACGTGATTTTAGAAACATAATGATGTATTTTGAGATGTATTTACGAGATTGACATGTATTTATGTGTTTTGATACATATTTATATGGTTAAGACGTGTTTATATATTTTGACACGTATTTTTTTTATTTTGATACGTATTGATGTGGTTGATACATATTTATGGGTTTTCAGATATATTTATATGATTGAAACGTATTCAGATGTTTGGTGATATGCTTATGTAGTTGGGAAGTATTTATATGTTTTTAGACGTATTGCAAAAAAAAATATTATTTGAAGTTGGATTGTGGTAGTATTTATAAAACGTTTATGAGATTATTGAAATTTTGATGTGGATATTGGGATTGATGGTTTTTAGTCTCACGGACCAGTCCACGTGGAGTTTAGGTTATCTGTTACTTATGATGTTGGTTGTGAACTTGTTGGTTGAAATGCTGGGTGGAAATTGATAAGTGTTGGTTACGAGATATGGCAGTGGACTTGAAAAGTCATGCCGAGTGGGAAACATTATTGAGGTCATAGACCTGTTGGAATTGAGATAATCCAATCCAGTGAGACTACGTACCGTGATATTTTAAAGATATATTGATTTTATTACTATTTTTATCAGAGTAGTGCAACGGGAGCATTTAAAAACATAAGATTTTTTGGTAATTGATTGTCTGTGCTAGGTGTTACCAACCAGAGTGCACCATGTCTGTAGGTTGTTGGATATAGTTTAGGCCACTGCAAATTAGAATGTTGCGATGAGTGGAATGAATTTTAATGAATGTGAATTATGGGTGACTTTTGGTTATTGGATCCTACATAGAGAACAATTGTTCTAAAATTAAGTATAACTAACATGACCATGCGATGCGATTATGAAGTATTATTGTTTTGAACGAAATTTCGAGGACGAAATTTATTTAAGGTGTGTAAATTGTAATACCACGAAAATTTAGATTCTTGAAAATATTATTTTATATAAAAGTTTAATATTTTTTTGGGATTGTTTTGCAAATTTATGATATAAATAATATTTGATAACTTTTTTAGAGTTAAATGTTTATTTTAAATTAATTTTAGAAGTTTTGGGACTATTGGGTTATTTAAAATATATTTTTAAGAATTTTGGGATATAATTATTTTTTTATTTTTTTTTATTTTAAGAGGGAGACATTGTGTAAATAATTAAATAAATAAATAGTTAAGTGATCAACATTATTTCCTTCGCGCAGAAGGAAACAAAAATTGACCATCAAATTATGTGAGTATCACACGTGTAGTAGGAACTATATAATAATAATAATAATAATAATAATAATAAAAAAAAAAAAAAAAAATCAATAATAGAAAACTAATGATCACTGAAACAGTTCGGCTATATATATAGGAGGCAATATGATAGATATAAGGAGGTTAGCTACAGTATTAATGGTAATGGTTTTTGGAGTGGAAAAAATAGTTTTGGTTGTGGATTATTGTCGACTTTGAATTTTAGGTAGAATTTCTAACTCTTTTAATACATGTATTTAATTTTTCTATTGCGTGATTTATTGTTGTTATTGTTGTGGAATTTTAGCTGTTAAATTTTGATGAAATAATTATGAATATGTGAAAATCATGTCAAGGTATTTTATTTTTTGTGATAATGAAATGCACGTATTAGAGGGGTTGGAGTTCTACGGAGCGTTGGCTCACAACCCTACAGTTTTGGTTACAGGGCCGGTAAGGACGAATCGATGCCAAACATTACATTAGAATTTTTATTTGTAATAATGGTAGTTAATATTTACCGTTGTAAAAATTGACTCGATAAATTGAACATAATTATTGTCGTCATTTTTAAATCGATAATTATAATTGTCGCATTAGTTGTAAAATTTCTCCGATTTATAGTGGATATTCAGTTTTTGTATTAAGGGTTGGAGAGAACTGAACGACGATAATTATAAGTGTCAATAATATTGAGAAACCACCCTGTAGCGGAATAATTATACCTATAATTCTCATAAAGTTTTCATAACTGTCGACATATGTAATAATATTATAATAATATTATTTTACAATTGGAACATGTTATGTCTAATTCATAATATTATTATGAATTACAATATAAAATATTGTAATATCATTAATATTGTGTAGGGATTATCAATATTATTAATAATATTATAACATTATTTTCCCTGAAATTGTGTAAATATAATTATTGTCGTCGTACTGTAAAATTTAAAATATTTTCATAAGTTAAATTATTAAACTCTTGTCGCCGTCGCATTATAAATTTACCAGATTTTATAGAACTAAAATTTGTTCAATCGGTCTTAATGTAAATTCTCCAAGGGGAGAAACCGTGTGGCGGCCCTAGGAAACTAGGTTGTTACACCCTTAGCCATTTTCCAAAAATCAAACCAAGTCCTATTGATCTTTTTGAATTTTCGAGCTTACATTAGTGGAGAATGGAACCATGTCAGACATATGGATTTCCTATACCTTACTAGTTTTAGTCATGAGCTTTATTGGTGGATAATCCAATCCGATCGGTGGATATTTGTATAATTGAGTTTTTGCACACACACTTTGACAGGATCTAAAATAGCATTTACTATTATCGAATGTTGAAATTCTAGAACACCACATAGTATGTTTTACTCTTGAAATCGATCCATTTGGGGGTCGATGAGGGAAAAACGTTTGGCCGGTTAGATGAAATTCAAAACTTACACGTTATTGTTTTTTAGTTTGTTTGTGTGTGTGTGTTTTTTTTTTTTTTTTCCCAAGTATTTAAATTTGGTAATTAGTTGTGGTAGTTTCATTTATTGTGTGGTTGTTTTGCTCAAGGACTAGAAAAATTCTAAGTTTGAAGGTATTTGATAGGTGAAATTTATCTATTTATTTTCAACCGAATTTGGTAGTTTTCGAGTTTTTTTATAGTGTTTTAATTTGTTTTAATTAGTTTTTATTTGTTTTTGTATAAGTCAGGTGTTTGGGATGAAAATGAGGTAAAAAGGTTGAAAATCAAGCTAATCAGTGGAACGGCGGTGGAAGAACAGTGGAAAAATGAATAAAAAGGCCAAATTTAGAAATGCAGACCCACCGTTGTAGCGATGAAACAAGAGAGAGGTTAGAAAACCTCTGCCTATCCACCGCTATAGCGGTGAAATAGCATAAAGTCTTTAGCTTTACCACCACTGTAGCGATCAAGCCACTATTGTAGCAGTGAGCTTGCCGACATCACCATCGCTGTAGCGGTGAACCCTGCACCTATAAAGTATTTTTTTAGATATTTTTTTCCCATTATTTAATCATTTTTCTTCCATTTTCGACCATAAAACCGGATAGAGACATTTTAGGGGAGATTTTGGTGGGCTTAACACAACCAAAGGAGAAGATCACATTTCCAAGAATAGAGAACAATCTTGGAGCAGTTTTAGCGTCGATTCTTCGAATAACGGCTAGTCTCTTTCATTTCTCTCTTTATTTCTTAACTTTGGTAGTTTGTTTGAGCATGTTTAGCTAATTTGTTATTGTATATGTAGTTATGACCATTAGCTAAACATGGATTATCTGTGGGATTAATATAGTTTATGAAAATATTGTTTGTTTGAATTGTGTTTCGTTATTCGATTGTGTTTACCGCTCTTTAATTTTGTTTATATGCTTGTTATCATATACTGAGAAATCGGGATTTGACACTCAGGAGAGGTAACCCTAGATTCAGACTAAGGTTTAAACACAACGCGACGATCTAATGACCCAGGAAGGTATTAGAAAGTGTGCAATCCATGACGTTAGGGCGAGACTTATGTGACCAAGTGTCGTATAGGTGTTGACACGAAGTCACATATTCATTCACATTACCCTCGGGAGAGGGAGTGAGTGAGTTTACAATACCGAGATTGTCAGATAGGTCGAATACTGTTAATATAAATTAGACAAAATTAAACACATTTAAGTAAATGAAGTTAATCCCTAGAAAATCCATTCCCCTAAATGTCTCATATTAGTATTATAGTATAATTAGTTTAATCAGTTAATTAAATTAGTATTTTATATTTATAAACAAAAACCTCTTTTTTATTGCCTAAATAAAGTTAGGTTATGACAATTACGGTACTCGACGATAATCTAAACCAATCCATGTGGATACAACAACCTTTACTCTTCTCACTCTATTAAAACTTAACCCATACACTTGCGGTGAAAATAGCGACGTAATATTCCGCTACCAGCACCCACTATCAAGAAGCCAATTAGAGCCTTGGGGTTTATTATTTATGGAAAAATTAGCACGTGCTTTCCATGGAGTCGAAAGTCGAGGTTGTCATTGACAAGATGCTCGCGGCTGTGGATTGGACTGTAGATTTGTTGGTGTCAAGCGAAATAGATGACACTTCTGAACCATGTGTCCTTGAGTAATACACCCTTAATACTTTCCAAGATATGTCCAAGGAGGGGGACGATCAGTCCGCATATTGGAGTGGGGTGGTGTGTGTTCTCACGACCGTTGATTCCCCGATGTATTCAGTTGAGTTTTGGCCCGAGTTGAAGTGGGATTTGCTAAGGCCAGAAGATGAGTTGTATTGGAGAGTTGAGATTGGAGAGACAACTCTTTGTTAATCAGCTTCTCATGGAGTTCATCAAATGATATTGTGGTATCTCGTGCATTGATAACATTAGTAATGAGTTTATAGTCATTATCAAGTCCATCAAGAATTTTCTCAATGATGTCTTCGTCGTCCATAAGCTTGCCAAGGATGGAAAGTTCTTCAGTCCGAGTCTTGATGAATTGCATATATTCTGAGATTGTTTGAGACCTTTTGGTTGCATGCTTGATTTATTCCTTGATCTGGTTTATGTGACCACGAGAAGGCTTTGCATATGTGTTGGCGAGAATTGCCCATGCCTCACAAGTTGTTTTGCATTGAGTGATGAGAGGAATGATATTTTGAGAGATAGAACCCACTATTACTCCAAAAATTAATTTGTCTTGACAAAGCCATGTTAGATATTCTTGATTGGGAGTGGCAACTTCATTGACGGTGATCGTGGCAGGTGGTGCCAAGATGGATCTGTCAATAAATTGTTGTAGATCATAGCTAATAAGAATGACTTCAATTTACAGTTTCCAAGAGGGATAATTGGTAGATGTGAGTTTCACAGAGTTGTGTATATTGATAATGGTAAGGGGTTTGGTGGGTTCATGAGTGTTGGTTAAGAGAACTTGATTGTTTGCATTGGTCATGGCTGGAAAAGAAGAGTTTTTGTTTTTGGGGGGGTTGGGCTCGAAAAATTCAGAAGCTCAAGTAAGGGTGTTTCTCAATTGGTTCGCTCTAGTATGGGGATTATTCAATTGATGGGGAGAAGAGAAATAGTGCGAACAGTGGCGATGAAGCAAGGCAGAGTCTGAACAATGGCAGCGAGGGGAAATTAGGCCAAACGAGGTCAGAGGAGGGTCGTCGGTGGTAGACCAACAGTGACGAAGGTCTAAACAATGACGACGGTTGACCTGTGGCTGGATCTGGAGTGCAGCATGGGGATTGCAACAGTAATGGCGGATCTGGATCTGGTTTAAATTCTGGATCTGGTTTAGACGGGGGATCTACGACTGATTTGAGATAGTCGGTGTGAGGCAGGGATTCGATGGTTAGGGCTTTTGGATCTGGTTTTGATTTAAGCACATATAGGGTTTTTTTTTTTTTTTTTTTTTGTATAGATGATGAAGGGAAAAAAAAAAAAACAAGGATAGGAAAGGAGAGAGGCTGCAGCCGGTTGAGCTAAGAAGGAGAGAGAGGATGCTCACAGCTAAGGCGTAAGTTTAGGGTTTTGTGAGGAAAAAAAAGAGTGGTTTAGGAACAAAAGCACTGTATACCATAAAGATTATGATAAAATATGGTATGTCTAATTTCATACAATAAAATTGTGTATTTACAATCTCTAATCAAAAGTTAAATGTCTAGATAAGGTAACTAATTAATCTACTTGATTTCCTACAATTAATCTAATTAATTATATATATACAAAAGTCAAATGTCTGAATAAAGTAACTAATTAATTTAATTGATTTCCTACAATTAATCTAATGAATATCTTTATCAGTATGGAGAGCCAATAACGAATTGTTTTTTTGCCATCTACAGAAAAATTGGCCACCAAGGCCCTGTTTGGTTAGTGTTCCCAACCCAACTCAATCCAACCCAACCCAAAATTTTTAAGATTGATGTTTAGGAATGTGTTTGGCAAACACAAAACAAAACCCAACCCAACTCAAAATATGAGAATTGATTCTCAAAATCCTAATAAAATGAAGGGAAAAAAAAACTGGTTTTTTTGTGCCCAACTCAACCCATCCAACTTTAGGGACACGCTCGTCATTTTTTTAAATGTTAATAAGACCCATGTTCGAACTCCATCCCACTCATTTTCGAAATCCTTCATTTTTTTGACATTTCTATTGTCATTCATCGTTCTCCTCCTACCCATGCCATAGGACGTTGTTCGAAATCGTTCCTCCTCCTCGCCATCGTCTTCGCCATCTCCGGCCTTTTCTATCAACGTCTTCTCATTCACCATTGTCGTCTTCTCCAGGTAAAGCTTCTCTCTTTCTCTCTCCCCCCGTTTCCCTCTCTTCCCAAATCGAAAAACCCTATATCTGCCCATATCCATAGATTTTATGTATTTTTCGTGGTGGCCTTCTCGGGGATTCCCCTGTCACTGTATATGCCGCCAATCTGATGCCTCAACCTCTTCGTGGAGTCTCTCGAGCAGCTCCTCCAGCAGACCACCGTCCACACCAACCGTGTCTGCCCTCGCTTGCGCACTGCTTTCTCCAGAATCTTCGCCCTTGCTTTTTACTCCCAAAGATAGATTATTTCGAATTTCGGCTCCCAAACTAAATTGTTTGAATTTCAAACTCTAGAAAAGCAAAAGAATAGTTGATTTGCTGGTATTTTCCTCTGTATTGATTAATGTCAATTTGCCTTTCAAAGCTGGTATTTTTTTGTGGATTTAGGAATTGAAAAACTATTTTTGTGGATTTGGGAATTGATCAATACAGGGTTTGCTACATTGATGTTTTTTTGTGTGGAGATTCTACATGTGTTTAATGTTGTTTTCAGTTCTAAAAATGCTTGTTCCCATGGTTGTCTTGCTTCATTTTCTTCATTCGCTTTTTTTTCCCTCTGATTTTTGTTCTGCTGATATTTCTGCTGTTTTTTTTATTTTTTTCTGATTTTTCTGCTGATTTCTCCCCCTGTTCGAAGAGTGGAAGAATTCTTGGATGCCTATGTTGTCCAAAAAATAGTCATCCTCTCTTTATTTATATAGTACATAAAAAATAGGAGTCAAGCATTAAATAACTAAACATAATAAGTGACAATAATTGCAACATGTTCACAAAAATAAATTACTTTTTTGGTTATAAAAATAAATAAAAATAAAGAATTCAATAGAGTTTTTGTAAATATTTATAATTTATTGCTTCATAATTACAATGTCACACAAAATATTACGGTAGCAATCCCCACTATCGAAAAAAAATATCACACACCAGAAAATATATATAAAACACTATCTATTGATTACAATATAGGACTCTTTAGTTACTCCCTACACAAACATTTACTTGTGCAAACAAAATAAACTCAACTCCGACAAATAGGACAAAAACAAATACTCCATTACATGAACTTCTTCATCCATGAATTTTCTTCCTCTGCAAAAAAAATAAAAAAATAAAAAAAGTAAATAATAACTTCTATGAAAGTATTAGAAGTACTAATTAAAATAACAAAAATGGGAAAAATAATCTCTTTACACTCACTCCTCCATTAATTTGTCCTCTCAAAGCTTCGGATTTTGTGTTAGGCACGAACTTGGATTGATGAATATTATTGTGTTTTCCACGAGATCGATTAGGCGGAGGAATGTAAGAATGCGTCTCTGGACCTCTGTAATCAATATCGTATATCCCGGTATTTCTATCTGATATTCTCTTTATACCTAACAGAAAACCAAGGAGATGATATTTTGTTAAGTTCACCAAGTTAGAGAGAGAGAGAGAGAGAGAGAGAGTAGAGAGAGAGAGAGAGTACAAACCTCTTGAAGAACAAGGCAATGCAAGGAGGAGGATGACAAGAAAGAACGCAGTGATGCTAGGTTTGAGCTCCATGGCTTTCAAAAGCTACTCCTTTAATGGTGTTTGGAGAGAGAGAGAGAGAGAGAGAGAGTATGAAGTAGTGATTGAGGGTGGTGGACGAAGGAGCATAACACTCACTACTTAATTTGGGGGAATTGAAACAGTCGGCATCCACACAGCAAAGGGTTGCGAGGTCAAGATGTGGATGTGTTGGGTTGGAACATTTATGCAGTCTACCCATACCTACATTTTCAGCTAATATTTTTCCTTCTTCCTTTTTATTTTTATTAATTTATTTTAGTTACGCTAGATTTCTAATACAGTGCATATAATAGTTTTTTTTTTTTCTTTTTTCTTTTTTGTTTTTTTGAGTAATGCTAGATTTCTAAATGGTTTAAATACACTTTGCACTCCAATATTAGACCAAAATGTACTTTTTATACTTGTGATATTATCCTTTGACTGTTAAAATTAACAGAATACTTAACTGCTACAATTAAGCCTAAATTACAAAGGTGTAAGTGTAGACAAAAATATTACAGGGGTACAAAGTATAATTTGGTCTAACCAAGTATGAAATTAGTCACCTAGCTACATTCATACAACATGTTTAGTACACGTGATTCAACAAGGTATTAGAATAGTAATGAGAATGACTATTCAATTTTTACGTTTAATATATAGGATTAAATTTTATTTCCATCACCAGGAATTTTTCTAATCTCATAAAATATGAGATTAACCAATTCCTAGATAAAGTTGGTATATATTAGTTAAGCCTAATTATATGGGATTAAGTTTTATTTCTTAATTCGCAAACCAAACACTAATCAAATATCAAATATTGAAATTGGAATGAAATGTAATTAAATTTAATTAAATTACTATTTTACCTTTTGAAAATTTAATTAAATTACTATTTTATCCTTTAAATTTCTAACACATGTATCTCTTATTTAGTTTTTTACACATTTCTCTGTCTCATTCTTTCTCCCTATACCATCTTTTCTAGCTAGAATTCAAACGCCAGCGTCTAATTCTCTCTCTCTCTATCTAACTAACCCCCCCAACCCTAGAAGGTACCACCACATCGCCGGTAACATCACTGCCATCCCCCAGCCCTTGTCCACCAACTCCCTCTTCTTCTTCTTCGTTCTCTTTTTTTTTTTTTGAAGTTAAAAGTAGTAAAATAAATAAATAAATACTTAATATATATTCACCACTTAATGAATTCAATACTTATAATAATTTTTTTTTTTTTATTTTGTGAAAAAAAATGGTTCAAACAGACAAAACAGAACACACAAACAAACAGGCTTAATGCCTTACAAAGGCTAGACTGATCAAATTCGCTGAAATAGTAGGTTGCATGTCCCTGGGATCTAAACGAAGGGAGTTTCCTCATTGGTTCCCTTCTTAGCAAGAAAATCTACACATTTATTGATCTCGAAGCGCGTGTTGCATGGATCCTTCAACAGTCCTCAAGAGAGCTTTGCAGTCTTTAACTAGGGCCTTAATACTTATAATTTCAGCACTTATAAAATTTCAACACTTAAATTTTAGTATTATCAACAAGCCTGCTTTGAGTCTCTGTTTGATTTGCAGTCCCAAAATAAAACTTATAAATATAGTTTTCGAAAAATCTGTTTGGACAATTTCATAAAATTATTTTCAAAATTAATGAAAAATAAAATAGTTTCCGGAAACATTTTCAGCAATTAAATGTATTGTATTGTATTGTGAACCAAGTAGACCCTTACTTTTTTTTTTTTCCTCTTACTTTATTCCTTCTAATTTTTTTTTATTTCCTTTTTGCTCCCCCTAATCTGCATGTTATGGACAGTGTCATGTGTGTATTATTGGAAGTGTCCCCAAACCATAGGGACATACCATTTAAGAACCCCTGGGGTCCTGCTCTTCTGCTCTCTCTTTTTGTTTGATTGTTTCTGTCATTAACCTCTTGGAATTTATAATTTCATAATTTTTTTAATTTATTTTTTATTTTTTATATTTTTTTGGGTGTGATTTATGATGGGGGCTTATGATCTATGAATGATGAAGATCATTGTTCAGCTTTTTCTGGGGGGACTCTTCCATTATTAACTCTGTTGAGGCATAGCGGTGCAGCTGGAAAATTAATGCAGTTGAAACAGGGAATTCAATGAGATGTCTAAATTAAACAAACTATGAATTGTAAAATAGAAAAAAAAAAAAAAAAAAAAAAAATACTCCACAAATTACCTAAAAAAAATCCATTTGATTAAAAAAATAAAAATTATTCAAAAATACAAATGATTGTTTAAAACGAATATATATTTAATAATCACGAAATAATGTTTGAACATCATAAAATAAAACCACCGGAGATCATCCCTATTTTTTTGGTTAAAATTTTGTTTATATATATATATTTTTTTTGAAAAGAGAATCTTTTAAACTAAAAAGGCCAAGTAGCCAATTCCATTCTATTGTCCCATGAGATATTTTTGGACTAAGGATGACAACGGTTTGGTTTTGAACCTGTTTTACTATAAACCAAAACCGTTATGCATATATCAAACTCAAAAGTAGGGTGTTCAAAATCCATCCAACCCGTTGACCTGCCCCGAACCCAAAAAAATTGCCCTAAACCTACCTGTGTAGTGAACTGGCCTACAGCGGTTCATTGCGTGAGAAAACCAAACCAGCCGGTTCAGGAGACGGGTCCGTGGTTTCTTTTGCGGGTTCACTCGAATCAACCTGCTGAGGAACGAAACAATGTCCTTTTGTGAAATCCTAGGAATACCTCTTAAATCTTCGACTTATCATATCTTCATTCTTCAATCCTCCACTAACCACTCCACCGCCTTCCTTCCATCCAATTTCGGCTCCTTCCTCCAATTTCCAAATCCGATCTACGAGTTTTTAGAGATTTCTTAACCTAATTTCAATATTTGTAAGATTTGAATCCTACAAATATGGATTGCTTTCTCCTTTGAGTTCCAATTCAAGCCCTAGTTCACTGCCTTCCAACCTGACGACGATGATGAACCTGAGTTTGCTATACCAGATCAACGACGACAGTTTGTCTACTATACCAGATCGACGACGACAAGCCCTAGTTCACTCATCGTTCTACCAGTTCCTAATTTACACTGCACCAGTTCCAGATCTGCACGACGACGCCTTTCCAGCTTCCAACTGTGTGCTTTCATTTAATTACTCACTTAAGTTTATGCTTCCGCATATTTCCTTGTTAATTTCAGACTTTCATTTATTTTAAATTATTTGGTTCATTGGTATTGATGGTGATGATTGTGATGTTGTGATAATTTTGTTTTGTTTTTTAATTTTAAATTTCTGAGTTTATTATTTTAGAGATATTAAATATTTATGATTGTCGGCTTTACATAATTTAAAACCAAAAAAAAAACTCTGATATGGGAAAACTCCTGCTTATAATTGACATAGGTGTAGAGCCTTAAATGGGCTAGATCGGGTCAGAAATCCGATCTTAAACAGAAAGGCCCAATAGGTTATCTGGGCCGAAGAATAAAGAGTCCAATGGGGCAGGGCCTTCGGCAGTCTTCTGTGCAAGATAAATGGCCTCACAAAGAGGCCCATTAATGGGCAGATCAGAGCCCACGGTGTGGAGGTCCAAAGAGTAACGGTCAACCCATCGTGATTGCCTTCCCTACACTTGGAGAGCATTATAAATCGGAATAACTATAATGACCCATGATTAATAGGGAACATTACAGAAATCTCTCCTGAAATAAATAAGATAATGGTAATCTTCCAAGCCGTTAGGAGCATATCACGTAACAGACAGGCTCTCCAATGAAATGGCGAAATATCTCCAAGACTATATAAGGGGTAGGTATCACTAATATATTTTCATGGTTCGATTTGTGTATTAATTCATTCCATTACCAGATTAACTTATTCTCACGTCGAAGGTTCTTTGACCGATACCACACCGGTGTCCTCCTTGAGAACTCATGGTTTTGTAGGTATCAAAAGGAAGGTAAAGAGGTTTTTAGCACATACGAGGCTGTTACACGTGCTGGGAATTTCTAGTAACATCATTTGGCGTTGTCTGTGGGAAATGCTAAAGTAAAAAGCTTTCTGTCACAACTATGAGACAACTAAGAACAAGAGGAGCAATGCTGAGTCAGAGTAATGACTTGCCGCAACCATCAAATAATGAAGTACCAGTGGAAACACATGAGGAGGTTCGAGCTGATGCTCCGTGGTAGCGTGGGAAAAACACGCCGCTACTTACACTCGCAAGTATATGAGGTCTAAGTTTTAGTATAGTGTGATCGTTAAGATCGGGTTATCGTATCCATAGGGATTGTTGTCGTTACTATCGAATACCGCGTTTGTCGTGACCTAATTTTATCTAGGCGAAAAACAAATGTATTTAATTAATTAAACTAATACTAATATATCCTAAATTAACTACACTAATATGTTAATATGTTTTAGGGTGAAGAATTGCATAGGGATTAACGTGTTTACAAATATTTGTTCGATTTCGATTTACTCGCGTTTACGTTGTTCGATCTATTTGACAACCTGGGTACGTAAACTCCACTGCCACCTCTTCCGAGTGTAAGACGGAAGAATACATGACTTCGAATCAATGGAAACATCCCCCTCAACGTCTTAACGACCCTAGGTCACGTGAGTCTCGCCCAGCTTCATTGATTGCACACAATCCAACTCCTTCCCGGGTTATTGGATCTTCGCGTTGTATTTACCCTATCGACAATCTCCGTTCTAAAACTCCCTCGCCACCTCTTTTGAGTGTAAGACGAGGAATATAACGCAACTTCGAGTCAATGAAGAGGTCTCCCTCAACGTCTTAACGACCCTAGGTAGCGTGTGTCTTGCCCTACGTCATCGATTGCCCACGATTCAAACCCCGACCGGGTTATAGAATCGTGGCGTTTGTTTACCCTAATCCAAATCCGGGGTTTTGTCACAACCCCGTATTCTCTATTTATCAATTCAAGAATAATAAACAAATAATACGATAAATACAATCAAACTATGAAGAACAATCACAAACGAAACACCGAAATCATCCAAACAACGTATTTATAAATTATAGGTTAATCCCTACTACAATCCATATTTAACTTAGGGCCACAGCCACATATACAATGAAATTACGAGTTAAATATGCTCACATGCTCCTAAGATAAATAAATAAGGAAAAACGATCTAAGAACTTAGCCTCGTCCGAAGATAAACCGCTAAGAACGCTCAACGATCGATTCACCGTCTTCTCCACTTCGGGATGCGAGCTCCACCACTAAAATTCCTAACCCTTGGCTTAACTATAGCCTAAGGGGCTCAAAAATACAAGAGAGAGGAGAGAGAGAGACCAGCCAAGGGGGGGAGAGGGGATATTTATAGCAAAAATATCCTAAAAATATCTCAAGACTGTGCATGGCAAATCCGCCTAGGCGGTGGAAATTGCGCCTAGGCGGAGTTAGGTCGGTTAAGTCTGATCGCCTGGGCGGTGAAATAGGCGGTGGACTGGAGAACATTCAGTTGGATTTTCGCCTAGGCGGTAGAAATTCTGCCTAGGCGAGCGGCTGTCAATAGCCCTTCTTCGTCCTCTGCTAGATTTTTGCCTAAGCGGTATAATTTTCGCTCAGGCGGTCGTCCGTCAGTAACGTTTTGTTCTTCTCTGCATTTTCACCGCTTAGGTAGTGGTCTGGACGCCTAAGCGGTGGGCCTGGACACCGTAACTTCGAACCGCTTTGGTTCGATCTCATCATTTTAGCTCTAGTTTCCTATCTTTTTAACCCACTGCTTAGGCGTCTAGACCACCGCCTAAGCGGTGAAAATGCAGAGAACAACAAAATGTTACTGACGGACGACCGCCTGAGCGGAAATTATACCGCTTAGGCGAAAATCCAGTAGAGGACGAAGAAGGGCTACTGACAGCCGCTCGCCTAGGCGGAATTTCTACCGCCTAGGCAAAAATCCAACAGAATGTTCTCCAGTCCACTGCCTACTTCACCGCCCAGGCAATCAGACTTAACCGACCTAACTCCACCTAGGTGCAATTTTCACCGCCTACGCGAATTTGCCCTACACAGTCTTGAGATATTTTTAGGATATTTTTGCTATAAATATCCCATCTCCTACCCCTTGGCCGGTCTCTCTCTCCTCTCTCTTGCATTTTTTAGCCCCTTAGGCTATAGTTAAGCCAAGGGTTAGGAATTTTAGTGGTGGAGCTCGCATCCCGAAGTGGAGAAGATGGTGAATTGATCGTTGAGCGTTCTTAGCGGTTTATCTTCAGACGAGGCTAAGTTCTTCGATCGTTTTTCCATATTTCTTTATCTTAGGAGCATGTGAGCATATTTAGATTGTAATTTCATTGTATATGCGGCTATGGCCCTGAGTTAAATATGGATTGTAGTAGGGATTAACCTATAATTTATAAATACGTTGTTTGGATGATTTCGATTTTTTGTTTGTGATTGTTCTTCGTAGTTTGATTATATTTATCTTATTGCATGTTTATTATACTTGAATTGATAAATGGAGAATACGGTGTTGTGACAAAACCCCGGATTTGGATTAGGGTAAACAAATGCCACGATTCTATAACCCGGTCGGGGTTTGAATCGTGGACAATCGATGACGTAGGGAAAGACACACGCTACCTAGGGTTGTTAAGATGTTGAGGGGGACCTCTTCGTTGACTCAAAGTTGCGTTATATCCCTCGTCTTACACTCGAAAGAGGTGGCGAGGGAGTTTTAGAACAGAGATTGTCGATAGGGTAAATACAACGCGACGATCCAATAACCCAGAAGGGAGTTGGATTATGTGCAATCAATGACGCTGGGCGAGACTCACGTGACCTAGGGTCGTTAAGACGTTGAGGGGGACTTCTCCGTTGACTCGAAATCATGTATTCTCCCGTCTTACACTCGAAAGAGGTGGCGGTGGAGTTTACGTACCAAGGTTATCAAATAGGTCGAACAACGTAAACGCGAGTAAATCGAAATCGAACAAATATTTGTAAACACGTTAATCCCTATGCAATTCTTCACCCTAAAACATATTAACATATTAGTGTAGTTAATTTAGGATATATTAGTATTAGTTTAATTAATTAAATACATTTGTTTTTCGCCTAGATAAAATTAGGTCACGACAAACGCGGTATTCGATAGTAACGACAACAATCCCTGTGGATACGATAACCCGATCTTAACGATCACACTATACTAAAACTTAGACCTCGTATACTTGCGAGTGTAAGTAGCGGCGTGTTTTTCCCGCGCTACCAAGTTTTTGGCACCGTTGCTGGGAATTGTTTTGATGTTATTGTCGAAAAAACGCAGTAACGGCTCCGGACTTAAGTTTTAGATAGGAGAAGCAAGTGTTTCGTATTGCCGGGATTAGCGATGTCATTCATTGTCGATATTGTGTGAAAATGACCTAATTTTACATTAGGCATTTCTTTGTATATAATTTTTGTTTGTAGTTTTGTTTTGGTTTCTTATGCAGGGTACGTGCCGATGTTAGATCGACGGGTATTGATGCATCCCTTTCAACGGGATTCTAAGCCGTTTATTATGCTTGGCCAAGCACATAAGCCGGTGAGGAGTTTCATTGAGAGATTGAGCCATTCAAAGCAAATCTCGCCAATCTTGAGGGCGTTCTGAAAATGTCGGGCCGAGGACATTAAACCACGGCTTCTTGGGAGGCAACCCAAGGTCAAATAAGTTAAATCCATCACATCCGACTTGATTCGGAGGCGAGATCCTCTTGCCTCCCAGGTAAGTGTTCTAAACACCCTTCGTCAGCATGCTTTAATTTCATATATGTTGAGAATGATGATTGGGTTCACTGAGGACACTGTCCACTTTGAGTTTGGGGGTGATGTGTAGTATGTAGTATGTTAGTTTATGTGTTACTGTTTTTCCGTATTGCATGTGTGTTTAGGTTAGAATGTGTTTATGTTTTTGTGTGTTGTTGTTATATGTTGAGTTTGCATTCATCTGGGCCGTCACCCGATAATGAAAATTACCCCTAGTTGTTTTCGAAGTTAAGGGTAATACCTATGCATGTGTGATTCTGTGTGCTTGACTATGATTTTTGGTAAAAATTATTGTAGATCCTAATTTGCACGGGCACATAGACTCAATGCATAGTCATTCAATTGATTTGAGGACGATTATCGATTAACCAAATTCATGACACATTAAGGGTTCTAGAACTTGATTGAGGGGAAGCTTGAGGCGAAATCCTAGGAAAGGTAGTTCAGGAGACGTGATTTAGGCATTCTCTTTGTTGCTTGAGCCTTTTGAAGCCTACCTTGTTACATGTTTATCCCTCGTCACCTTGTCGAAGCCTAAATGCAAATTCAATTCAGAACATATAAACCAATACCATGGACAATTGAATTCCTTCCAGTCCTTTATCGCTAAACCAAAGGCACATTTCAGTGAATCAAGTTAGCCGTTGCAAAGGCTTCTTGATGTCAGCGGTTGGGATTAGGGCGAACTTCAAATTGGTTCGGTATTTGAGTACTCACTTGTCGTTTTTCATTTGTATTTCACACACCCCTTCAATTGTAACAATCATATAAGTTTGGGGGTGTGTTCGTTGAAAAAAAAAAGAAAAAAAAAGAATCAAATGTAAATACGGTTTTTATTTCCGTTTCTTTTTGACAAGTGAGTACGTCGGTCTAAATGCATGTTCAAGATTGTTTCCAATCTTTCTATGGGGATTCGAGAGTGAATGTTCCAAGCGTTGAGCCTTGGGTAACGTTAAGTTAACAACGTTAACCCGTTTTTCTATTCCGAAATACCCTTGGCCAAATTAACCTTAACCGAACCAAGTCCTAATGATCTTCATGAACTACTAAACCTACATTAGTGGAGAGTGGACCCCAATCTAGCTTATGGTAATCCTTAACTCATGAATTTCTTTGGTGGATGATCCAATCCGATCGTTGTATAGTTATATTATTGAGTCTCGCACTAACACGTTTAAAGGATCTAGAATAGCGTTCACCATTATTGCATGTTGAAAATCTAGAACATTACATGCTGTGTGTTACCGCCTAAACTCGAAATAACTAGTGGTTGTTGAGGGAAAAATAAATAGGCCATTAGAAGAAGTCAAAACTCGCATGTTGTTATGTTTAGATTGTTTTTAGGTTGTTTGTTGTTTATTTCCGTTTGTGTATTTTTCATTTTAGTGTGTATGTTTGGCTCGAGGACTAACCAAATTTTGAGTTTGGGGGTATTGATAGGTGTGAAAAACCTATCTATTTCCAATCTGAATTGGTTAGTTTTCGAATATGTTTATAGTTATTTTTATTATATTTTAATTAGTATTTATACTTTTTGTATAACTCAGGTGTGTGGGTAAAAAAGATAGGAAACTGGAGCTAAACTGATGAGATCGAACCAAAGCGGTTCGAAGTTACGGTGGATAAACAAGCTCGGAGGCTAAAAGATCCAGACCACCGCCTAAGCGGTGAAAATGCAGAGAAGAACAAAATGTTACTGACGGACGATCGCCTGAGCGAAAATTATACTGCTTAGGCGAAAATCCAACAGAGGACGAAGAAGGGCTACTAACAGCCGCTCGCCTAGGCGAAATTTCTACCGCCTAGGCGAAAATCCAACAGAATGTTCTCTAGTCCACCGCCTACTTCACCGCCCAGGCGATCAGACTTAACCGACCTAACTCCGCCTAGGCGCAATTTCCACCGCCTAGGCGGATTTGCCCTGCACAGTCTTGAGATATTTTTAGGATATTTTTGCTATAAATATCCCCTCACCTCCCCCTTGGCCGGTCTCTCTCTCCTCTCTCTTGCATTTTTGAGCCCCGTAGGCTATAGTTAAGCCAAGGGTTAGGAATTTTGGTGGTGGAGCTCGCATCCCGAAGTGGAGAAGACAGTGAGTCGATCGTTGAGCGTTCTTAGCAGTTTATCTTCGGACGAGGCTAAGTTCTTCGATCGTTTTTCCTTATTTCTTTATCTTAGGAGCATGTGAGCATATTTATCTCATAATTTCATTGTATATGCGGCTATAGCCCTGAGTTAAATATGGATTGTAGTAGGGATTAACCTATAATTTATAAATACGTTGTTTGGATAATTTCGGTGTTTCGTTTGTGATTGTTCTTCGTAGTTTGATTGTATTTATCGTATTGTTTGTTTATTATGCTTGGATTGATAAATAGAGAATACAGGATTTTGACAAAATCCCGGATTTGGATTAGGGTAAACAAACGCCACGATTCTATAACCCGGTCGGGGTTTGAATCATGGACAATCGATGACGTAGGGCAAGACACACGCTACCTAGGGTCGTTAAGACGTTGAGGGGGACCTCTTCATTGACTCAAAGTTGCGTTATATCCCTCGTCTTACACTCGGAAAAGGTGGCGAGGGAGTTTTAGAACGGAGATTGTCGATAGGGTAAATACAACGCGACGATCCAATAACCCGGGAGGGAGTTGGATTATGTGCAATCAATGACACTGGGCGAGACTCACGTGACCTAGGGTCGTTAAGACGTTGAGGAGGACTTCTCCGTTGAATCGAAGTCATGTATTCTCCCGTCTTACACTCGGAAGAGGTGGCGGTGGAGTTTACGTACCGAGGTTGTCAAATAGGTCGAACAACGTAAACGCGAGTAAATCGAAATCGAACACGTGTTTGTAAACACGTTAATCCCTATGCAATTCTTCACCCTAAAACATATTAACATATTAGTGTAGTTAATTTAGGATATATTAGTATTAGTTTAATTAATTAAATACATTTGTTTTTCGCCTAGATAAAATTAGATCACGACAAACGCGGTATTCGATAGTAACGACAACAATCCCTGTGGATATGATAACTCGATCTTAACGATCACACTATATTAAAACTTAGACCTCGTATACTTGTGAGTGTAAGTAGCGGCGTGTTACTGATGGACGACCGCCTGAGCGGTGAAAATGTAGAGAAGAACAAAATATTACTGACGGACGACCGCCTGAGCAGAAATTATATCGCTTAGGCGAAAATCCAGCAGAGGACGAAGAAGGGCTACTGACAGCCGCTTGCCTAGGCGAAATTTCTACCGCCTAGGCAAAAATCCAACAGAATGTTCTCCAGTCCATCGCCTACTTCATCGCCCAGGCAATCAGACTTATCCGACCTAACTCCACCTAGGCGCAATTTCCACCGCCTAGGCGGATTTGCCCTGCACAGTCTTGAGATATTTTTAGGATATTTTTGATATAAATATCCCCTCACCTCCCCATTGGCCGGTCTCTCTCTCCTCTCTCTTGCATTTTTGAGCCCCATAGGCTATAGTTAAGCCAAGGGTTAGGAATTTTAGGGGTGGAGCTCGCATCCTGAAGTGGAGAAGATGGTGAATCGATCATTGAGCGTTCTTAGCGGTTTATCTTCCAACAAGGCTAAGTTCTTCGATCATTTTTCCTTATTTCTTTATCTTAGGAGCATGTGAGCATATTTAGCTCGTAATTTCATTGTATATGCGGCTATGACCCTGAGTTAAATATGGATTGTAGTAGAGATTAACCTATAATTTATAAATACGTTGTTTGGATGATTTCAGTGTTTTGTTTGTGATTGTTCTTCGTAGTTTGATTATATTTATCGTATTGTTTGTTTATTATGCTTGGATTGATAAATGGAGAATACGGGATTTTGACAAAATCCCGGATTCGGATTAGGGTGAACAAACGCCACGATTCTATAACCCAGTCGGGGTTTGAATCGTGGACAATCAATGACGTAGGGCAAGACACACGCTACTTAGGGTCGTTAAGACGTTGAGGGGGACCTCTTCATTGACTTGAAGTTGCATTATATACCTCGTCTTACACTCGGAAGAGGTGGCGAGGGAGTTTTAGAACGGAGATTGTCGATAGGGTAAATACAACGCGACGATCCAATAACCCGGGAGGGAGTTGGATTGTGTGCAATCAATGACGCTGGGCGAGACTCACATGACCTTGGGTCGTTAAGACGTTGAGGGGGACTTCTCCGTTGACTCGAAGTCATGTATTCTCCCGTCTTACACTCGAAAGAGGTGGCGGTGGAGTTTACGTACCGAGGTTGTCAAATAGGTCGAACAACGTAAACGCAAGTAAATCGAAATCGAACACGTGTTTGTAAACACGTTAATCCCTATGCAATTCTTCACCCTAAAACATATTAACATATTAGTGTAGTTAATTGAGGATATATTAGTATTAGTTTAATTAATTAAATTCATGTGTTTTTCGCCTAGATAAAATTAGGTCACGACAAATGCGGTATTCGATAGTAACAACAACAATCCCTGTGGATACAATAACCCGATCTTAACGATCACACTATACTAAAACTTAGACCTCGTATACTTGCGAGTGTAAGTAGCGACGTGTTTTTCCCGCGCTACCAAGTTTTTGGCGTCGTTGCCAGGGATCGAACCCGGGTCACCCGCGTGACAGGCGGGAATACTAAAACATATTAACATATTACTACCAAGTTATTTTAGGAAATTGCGCCTAGGCAGAGTTAGGTCGGTTAAGTCTGATCGCCTGGGCGGTGAAGTAGGCGGTGGACTGGAGAACATTTTGTTGGATTTTCGCCTAGGCAGTAGAAATTCCACCTAGGCGAGCGGCTGTCAGTAGCTCTTATTCGTCCTCTGCTGGATTTTCGCCTAAGCGGTATAATTTCCGCTCAGGTGGTCGTCCGTCAGTAACATTTTGTTCTTCTCTGCATTTTCATCGCTTAGGCGGTGGTCTGGATGCCAAAGTGGTGGGCCTGTTTCATCTTTTAGCCTCCGAGCTTGTTTATCCACCATAACTTCGAACCGCTTTGGTTCGATCTCATCATTTTAGCTCCAGCTTCCTATCTTTTTGACCCACACACCTGAGTTATACAAAAAGTATAAATTCTTATTAAAATATAATAAAAATAACTATAAACATATTCATAAACTAACCAATTTCGGATTGGAAATAGATAGGTTTTTCACACCTATCACTCCGCCGGAAGTGCTGAGCACAAATGCGAAGATCGATGCTCCCACTGAGAAAATAGTTGAGATGGTGGATACAATCGAATATATGGCAGCAATAATTGCCAATAGTAGATCGCACTCCCCATCTACCAACAATGATGTAAGAGAAAAAGCGGAGTCTTTAGGATACGTTGATTGCAATCCCAAGGGGAGTGTGTTGTATAGGGAAATACAAGCTATCAGCATTGCGAAAGGAGGATGCATAGCCGAACTGAGACTATTGACTCTCATCAATAGATCATAAGCAAGGTGGAGAAGGATCAGCCTTTAGATGAGCTAGATACGCTGCTAAAAGGTACTGAAATGTCTTTCTCTTCCGATATCCTGGCTAAACCATTGTCTGGGAAGTTTAATCCCATGAAGTTCGAGAAGTACGATGGGAAAGCAGATTTGGTAGACCACATCTGCCAATTCAAGCACATCATGAACCTATATGGGTCAAGTGACTCGACATTTTTTAAAGCTTTTGCCATGACCTTAAAGAGTTCTGCCCTTAAGTAGCTGCATACGCTCCCAATAAACTCCATCACGTCATTCAATCAATTTAGAAAGATGTTTATCAACCGCTTCATAACCTATCAAAGGTTGATAAAGGGTCCTGATTATTTGCTGACATTGCGTCAAGAAAAAGAGGGGGATTCTACGACTCTACATGAGCTGCTTCAACGAGAAATTGACATGTATTGAGGGTTGTGACACTAACCTCGTTATTAATACATTTATGTCAGAGTTACACCCAGGTTGAGTTTAAGACTCTCTCACGAAGAAAAATCCTCAGAGCATGGCGGAGTTGATGAATAAGGTTAAGCCCTACATGAAGCTGGAGGACGTTAAGCTCGCAAGAGATGGTAGGGGATCTTCCAAGGATCACCCTAGAAAAATCGAGAATGACCACAACAAGGCCAAAACTAGTAGTTTAGACAGGCAAAAAGATTGGTCGCGCAGCTCAGGATCTAAACCAGAAGCTCGGTAAGAGCCAAACTTACCTAGTCTTTGAATACTGACCTCAAGAATCTTGCATGAGATACGTGCATCTGAGGTAATTTAATGGCCTCCCAGGTAGGCTACTAAGTCCAACAGGAAAAACAAATCAAAGTACTGTGATTTCTATAGGGACCATGGTCACGATACGAATGATTGTTGAGAGCTCAAAAAGGAGATCAAACAGCTGGCTGACATGGGTCAACTACGTGACTACCTTCAAGAACGCTTAAAGGATAAAAAGTGGCCTAGGAGCGAAGGCCGTCATGAATAAAATCGTGATAAAAACGCAAAGAGGATCTCCCCAATGAGAATCGTAAAGTGATCTTCATGATAAACTCTGTTGGGCTAGTAATCGGAGAATCCAACCATGAACAAAAAAAGAAAGTATATGAAGCAGCATGTAGCACTATTATGGAGAAGCAATGGCAGTAACCACAAATCCGAGACCAATCATCACTTTCTCAGATAAGGATTGTAAAGGGATCGTTCATCCTCATGAGAATGCTCTAGTCATTACTCTTTGGATATCCAATTTCTAGGTAAGACGAATTCTGGTTGATAATAGTAGTTCTGCCAATATCATCTTTGTGGATACCCTGAAGCAGATGGGAGTGCCCAGTTCGGATGTTAGTTCCACCCAGATAGTTATGGTGGGATGCAACAACGACTCAGCTCGCTATAAGGGAAGATCACTTTATTCGTCTCTACGAATAAGGAGAGACGAGAGTACACCAAAGCCACGAAGTTCATGTTGATGGACTCTTCATTTCTTTATAATGCAATACTAGGAAATCCATGGTTGCATGCGATGGGCGCTATGTCATCAACGTACCACCAATATGTCAAGTATGAAAATGGTGGCTCTATAGCGGTGATACTAGGTGCCCAGGTGGCATTAAGGCAATGTTTCACAGTAGCTATGAAGGGCAAGAATAAGCCTTTGTAGCAATTAAAGCATGAGCATGAAGCAGCTCCGTCAGAAAGCTTGGCCAATGAAATCGATGATTTCAGGGAACACGCCAGTGTAATTCAACTTGCCGGGCAAGTACGGGAGATCACCTTCAATCAGGGTGCTCAAAAGCTGATGATAGGAGAATCATTAAGCTAGAATGAGACCGAAGAGATCTGCAGGCTGCTCTAAGAAAATTTAGATGTCTTTGCTTGGACTCTAGAGGACATGAAGGGTATTAGCCCTGACGTTGCGATCCAACACCTTGATATGTCCAGATCTTATCCTCCAGTTAGGCAGAAAATGAAAACTTTCAGCCCTGGGAAGGAACAAGTGATTGAAGCTGAGGTAAAGAGACTATTCTCTATTGGCTATACAAGGGAAGTGATGTATCTGAAGTGGCTAGCAAGCCCAGTCCTCGTCAAGAAGAAGAACGGAAAGTGAAGAATGTGCATGGACTTCACTGACCTCAATCAAGCATACCCAAAAGACTACTATCCAATGTCGTGGATAGACCATACGGTAGATGCAGCAGCAGGGCATCAATAGGGCATCAACAGCTAACTATGATAGATACTTTTGTAGGTTATAATCAAATCTGCATAGATTAGCAAGACGAGGAAGGGACAACATTCATCACACCAAGAGCCACTTACTGCTATGAAGTAATGCCGTTTGGTTTAAGAAATGTAGGATCCACGTATCAACAGTTAGTGAACCGCATTTTTCAAGATCAGATCGGAGCAACCATGGAGGTTTACATAGATGATATGCTGGTCAAAAGCTCCAGAACAATGACTATCTTGGCCACTTGGCAGAAGGTGTTTCCGTTCTAAGGAAGTACAATATAAAGCTAAATCCAGAAAAATGCACTTTTGGAGTTGCATCTAGAAAATTTTTGGGCTTTGTGGTAAACTAGACTAGTATCATGGTGGACTCTGGTCAAATAGAAGCTATCAAAAACATGAAATCCCTTGCGACAATAAGAAAATTCCAAGTACTAATAGGAAGGTTGGCTGCACTAAATAGATTAATCTTTAAATTTACTAACAGATGTGCTCATTTCTTTAAGGTTTTGAGGGGAAGTAAAACCTTTCAGTGGGATGATGACAGTGAACGAGCGCTCCAATCCATAAAAAATTACTTGGGCTCAGTTGAGACGTTAGCTAAAATCCAAGGGAAGAACTCTATCTTTACCTGGCGGTAAAACCTGTAGATGTCAGTGCTGCGCTGGTAAAAGATTACACAGGAGGGCAGAGGCCGATTTACTAGATCAACAAGTCATTAGTCCTAGCAAAAACTCACTATACTAAGTTAGAAAATCTTGCGCAGGCCCTAGTGACCACAACATGAAAGCTCAAACCATATTTCTAGGCATACGTGATTAACGTGCTAACCTCATACCCGCTCCGAGTGGTAATGCACAGGCCAGAGGCATTAGGATGTTTCATGAAGTGGATTATAGAATTTTGTGAGCTTTTCATCAAATACAAGCCTATGACAACAATCAAGGGACAGGCCTTGGCAGACTTCATTGCCGAACTGACCCCTTCAGCTGAAGCTGCTACGCAAAATGGAGAGTGCAAGGATCAACCAGCTGCACCATAGAATCTTTGGGTTGACGGTGTTTCAAATATGAAGGGGTGTGGGGTGGGCATAGTATTGTAAACATCTAAATGAGATCAGCTTGAAAAAACAATACAACTTGGCAGACAAGATATTTAAACTACTTAAGCAGAATTTCAGAAGAAATCAAATTGTTAAGAGAATGACAGGGAAAAATTAATTGGGTTATTGAAGCGCCTCGGTATAGCAGAGGGCAACCCCACTTCACCATAGGAGAACTCCCAATTACAAGAGAAGAAAAACTATCATTGTTGTTAGTCCCTTACATGAACTAGAAGGTCGATACGAAAAGAAAACTTCTTGGAGAAAATAATAGTGATATATCCTAAAATTGGTGAGGAATTTGAGATATCTTATGCTCCTAATTGTATCGACGAAGAGAGATGTTTCATTTGTTTCAGCCAGTGCAATGGCTCCCATAATTTGGTGAAAACCATTTGGGGTTAACTGGGCAGGGGAGATTTCTAATTGACGAAAGAGGTTACGGAGAAGTGGAGAAAAGGGAAGAGTGAGTCTATACTCAAAAATCCACGAAAGAGGTATATTTCATCCTCCTTACAATTGAAGAGACGCTCATCCCCGGATGGAACCCTAATTGATACCGATGGAGGAATGTCGTATTGTTCCTTAAATGGCGCAAGCCATTCCTGTGGAAACTTGCTTGCACCATGATCCCTCTTATTTTCTAAGGGGTTTGAGGGCTAAGTAGCCTAACTCATCTTCATCCGTTCCACGATGGGATTTGACGATGAACTAGTGGTAGCGGAATATTACGTCGCTAACTTACACCACAAGTATACGGGTCAAGTTTTAGTATAGGTTGAGAGAGTAGGGGTATCGTGTTCATAGGGATTGATTGAGATTATTATCGAGTACCGTGATTATCATAACCTAATTTTATCTAGGCGCTAAAAAAGTATTTATAATTAATAAAAACTAATACTAAAATACTAATTTATCTAACTATACTATAAATATTATATTGAGATTGTTTCAAGAGAGTAGATTGTCTAGGGATTAACTTCGTTTACAAATACGTGTTTGATCTATTTTTAGTTTACGTTAACGGCGTTCGGCGTATCCGACAATCTCAGTTCGTAAACTCACTCGCCACCTCTCCCGAGTGTAAGACGAGTGAATATGCGACTTCGTGTCAACGAATAAGCCTCCCTCAATGTCTTAATGACACTAGGTCACATGCGTCTCGTCCCAACGTCATTGATTGCATACTTTCAAACTCCCTCCTGAGTTATTGGATTGTCGCATTGTGTTTAACCTAATCCGAATCCGGGGTTACCTCTCCTGAGTGTCAAACCCCGTATTCTCAATATATCTATATAAGCATATAATCATGACAAACCGATAATCACAATCAAAATAACGAAGAACAACCGCTAACGAAACACAAACTCAATCAAACAATATATTCATAAATTTATATTAATCCCTAAACAATCCATGTTTAGCCAATGACCATAACTATATATATAATGTAAAATGAGCTAAACATGCTCAACAACTACCGAAAGTAAGAAAATAAAGAAAAGAAACGAAAGACTTAGCCGATATCCGAAGATTTGGCACTAAAACCGTTGAACGATTGCTTCATTTTTCTTTTTCTTCTTCGGGTTGTGAGCTCTCCCTCAAAAATCTCTCAACCTCACCCTAAATATATTCTAAGGGCCTTAGGGGGTGTTAAAATATGAAGAGATGAGGAGAGGAAGGAATTTATAGGGCTCAAAATATCAAATAATATCTAAATCTGGTGCAGAGGGACCACCGCGGTGGTGGGGTTCACCGCCTCGGCGGTAGGCATGTCAGCATAGTCTTCGCCACAACAGTAGAGGAGGCAGTGAGATTAGGAATCTCTCTGCAGTTTACCACAGCGGTGGTGGATATCACCACTGCGGTGGTGAGTTTACAGCATGAAAATGTGTTTCTCTGCATATTCACCACCGTGGTGATGGTCTGGATGCCGCGGCGGTGGGCTGCTTTTTAAAATATTGCCTCTATGCTTGTTTTCCCAACGTTCTTCCACCGTTCTTGATCCGATATGATTGTTTATGATCCGTTATCATTCTTTTTTACCCTACACACTTGATTTATACGAAAAAGAATAAAAATATATTAAAACATATAAAAAGAACTATAAAAATACTCTAAAACTAATAAAACCAATTTGGGAATAAATTGATAAATCACACCTATCAAATACCCCTAAACTTGGAATTTTGCTAGTCCTTGAGCAAAACACTCACACTAAAATGAAAAATACAACTAAATTAAATAATATTAACAACCTAAACACAAGCAATCTAAACATAACGATATGCAAGTTTTGAGTTCTTCTATCGACCAAGTCATTTTTACCTCAACAACCTCCAGTCATATCGAGTTCAGGCAGTAAAATACACCATGTGGTATTCTAGAATTTTGACATTCAATGATGGTGAACGCCATTCTAGATCCTTTCAACGTGTTTGTGCGAGACTTAATAATATAGCTATCCAAGACTGAATTGGATTATCCACCAATGAAACTCACGACTTAGACCATAAAGGGCTAGGATATCCATATGCCTGATTGGGGTCTACTCTCTACTAATGTAAGATTGAAAGTTCAAAAAGATCAGAAGGACTTGGTTTGGTTTTGGAATATTTAGCCAAGGGTATGTTGGAATAGAAAATGGGTTAACGTTGTTAACTTAACGTTACCTTAGGCTCAACACTTGGCACATTCACTCTCCAAACCCCCATAGATAAATTGTAAACAATCCCGAACAAATATTTAAGACCGACATACTCACTTGTCAAAAAGAAACAGAAATAAACTATATTTACATAGTGTTTTTTTTTTCCGACAAATCACACCTCCAAATTTATTCGATTATTATGATTTCACGAGTGTGGTTAAAACAAAAGAAAAATCGACAAGTGAGTACTCGAATACCAAACCAATCAGAAGTTCGCCCTAAACCCAACTGCTCACATCAAGCAGCATATACAAATGCTAACTTGATTCACTCAAATTGTGCCTTTTAATTCAGCGATATAGGTTTGAAAAAAGATCAACTGGCCAGGGTATTTTCTTATGTGTTCAGAATTGAATTGGAATTTAGCTTTTGACAAGGTAACGAGGGATAAACATTTTTCAAGGTAAGCTTCAAAGGTTAAAATGACAAAATGAATGCCTAAATTGCGTCTCCTGAACTACCTCGCCTAGGATTTCGCCTCAAGCTTCCTCTCAATTAGGTTTTAGAATCCTTAATTTGTCATGAGTTTGGCTAATCGATAATCGACCTCAAATAAATTGAATAGAAATGCATTGACTCTATGTGCTCATGCAAATTAAGATCTACAATAACTTTCACCAAAACGCATTGTCAAACACACAAAACACACATGCATGGGTATTACCCTTGACCTCGAAAACAACCAGGGGATAATATCACTATCGGGTAACGGCCCAGATGAACACAAAACTCAGCATGCACACAACAACAACACTAAAGCATTCTACACTAAACAAACATGCAATAAGGTAAAACAGTAAAACATACTAATATCCTACACATCACCGCCAAACTTAAAATGGACAATATCATCAGTGACCCAATCATCAATCTCAACATTTGAAATTAAAGCATGCTGACGAAGGGGGTTTAGAACATGCACCTGGGAGGCGAGAGAATCTCGCCTCCGAATTAAGTCGGTTGTAACGGATTTAACTTATTTTTTACATTGGGTTGCCTCCCAAAAAGTGTGTGGTTTATTGTCCTCAGCCCGACATGGAGAACGGCTTATCAAAGAGTGATTTTCGCCCATAGTAAGTGTCGTACAACACTACGTATGGGTCTTGGTTCATTACACCCTCAAGACTAGCGAGATTTGGTATTGTTTGGTCCGAGCTTTCAACAGGATGCTCCACCGGCTCATGTAATTGGTAGGCATGGAAGAACGGTACTAATGGTGGCAAAGGACAAGTGAATCACATCGAATCCTCGTAGATGTGATCGTTTGGGATCGATGGTAGCACCACATTTTAGATCTCCAATAGTGACGAATCACAATTGCCGACCCATGCTTGGGTTCCCGTCTCATTCGGATAGGCATAATTGAACTCTTCCAGGCTCATTTCGCTCGTTTCTGGCTCCTCACGGTGGCTTTCAATGAATGTGGTATTTGTGTCTCTAAGTTCCACCGTGTCTAACTCGGCCTCAATAAAGCAGATTAGATAACCAATTTACGTATGAAGAGATATTACAGTCACATCTATTTCAGCACAGATCATCTCGATATTATCAAGATGATCCTCGTGCTCATTTACCCGATCATTCATCTCCCTCCAAAACGCTTGAGTCTCCCCAATAAATTCAGCTAATATCTCTTCCAGGGGGAAGACTCCACATCTTAGACCGAGGTGTCAATTCATGGCTCCAAAATAGTGGAATTATCCCCCAAGTTTTGGTAGCTTGTTGAATAATTCCAACACTGAAAATCATACTCGACCATGTCTTCCAATACCTGATAGGCTTCGTCCACAGTTAGTTGGTCGAAAGAGGTGGTACCGTTTCCTCCTTCAGCCCATATTCTGGTTGTGGCTAGTAACCCATCGAGGAAGTTCAGTAATTGACACTCTCTCAAGAAACGATGGTTCGAAAACCAGAATAGTAATTCCTTGTAACGATCCCAAGCACTATAAAACGGCTCGGAATCCCATTGAAAGAAATACAAAAGCACTTGTTGATCTAACATCGTCAAGCACCCTGCAGGAAAACAAAAACAAAAACTAGAAAGAAAAACTTATACATAAAAGAAATGCCTAAAATAAAATCAGGTCATTTACTCACAATATCAACAATAATAAAAAACACATTCGCCAGCAAGGGTGTCAAAAACTTGATAGCGAAATATTACGTTGCTAACTTACATCGCAAGTATAAATGTCAAATTTTAGTATAGGTTGGGAGAGTAGGGGTATCGTGTTCACAGGGATTGGTTTAGATTATTATCGAGCACCGTGATTATTATAACTTAATTTTATCTAGGCGCTAAAAATGTATTTATAATTAATAAAAACTAATACTAAAATACTAATTTATCTAACTATACTATAAATATTATATTGAGATTGTTTTAAGAGAGTAGATTGTCTAGGGATTAACTTCGTTTACAAATACGTGTTTAATCTTCTTTTAGTTTACGTTAACGGCATTCGACTTATCCGACAATCTCGGTTCGTAAACTCACTCGCCACCTCTCCCAAGTATAAGATGAGTGAATATGCGATTTCACATCAATGAATAAGTCTCTCTCAATGTCTTAATGATGCTAGGTCACATACGTCTCACCCCAACGTCATTGGTTACACACTTTTCAACTCTCTCCCGGGTTATTGGATCGTCGCGTTGAGTTTAACCTAATCCGAATCCGGGGTTACCTCTCCCGAATGTCAAACCCCATATTCTCTACATATCATTACAAACATACAAACAATATAAGAATCACAAACACAATCAAACATCGAAGAACAACCACTAACAAAACATAAACTCAAACAAATAATTTTTTTATAAATATTATCAATCCCTAAGACAATCCATGTTTAGTTAAAGGCCATAACTGTATATACAATGTAAAATGAGCTAAACATGCTCAACAACTTCCTAAGATTAAGAAAATAAAGAAAAAAATGAAAGACTTAGCCGATATCCAAAGATTTAGCGCTAAAACCGTTGAACGGTCGCTTTCTTCTTCTTCTTCTTCTTCTTCTTCTTCTTCTTCTTCTTCAGGTTGTGAGATCTCTCTCAAAAACCTCTCAACCTTACCCTAAATATATTCTAAGGGCCTTAGGGAGTGTTAAAATCGGAAGAGAAGAGGAGAGGAAGGGATTTATAGGGCTCAAAATATTAAAAAATATCTAAATCTGGTACAGAGGGACCACCGTGGCGATGGGGTTCACCACCTTGGTGGTGGGCATGTGGGCACAGTCTTCGTCGCAGAAGTGGAGGAGGCGATGAGATCAGGAACCTCTCTGTAGTTTCAGTGTCGCGGCGGTGGATATCATCATTGTGGCGGTAAGTTTACAACATGAAAAGGCACCTCTCTGCATATTTACCACCGCGGCGGTGGTCTGAACGCCGCTGCGGTGGGCTGTTTTTCATAATATTGTCTTCATGCTTATTTTCCCACCGTTTTTTATCCGATATGATCGTTTATGATCCGTTATCATCCCTTTTTGCCCCACACACCTGATTTATACCAAAAAGAATAAAAACATATAAAAACATATAAAAAGAACTATAAAAATACTCTAAAACTAACAAAATCGATTTGAGAATAAATAGATAAATCACACCTATTAACCAGCCTCAACAAGATTGTTCAATTAACTTAATGACATCTTATAACAGAGCAAGCAGTAATCGAAAACAGAGAATATGAAGAAAAAGTTACGCAACCAAAGGATTAGGAGAATATGAGAATTTACACGAAATAGAAGTGATCTTTAGTCTCTCTTCTCTTGAATCGTCATGAAAGTTAGGAGGGCAAATGATATGGGAAAACTTACGCTTATAACTGACATAGGCGTAGAGCCTTATGTGGGCCGGATCAGGTCAGAAATTCGATCCAAAATAAAGAGACCCAATAGGTTATCTAAGACGAAGAATAATGAGTCCAATGGGGTAGGGTCTTTTGCAGTCTTGTGTAAAAGACAAATGGCCTCACAAAGAAGCCCATTACTGGATAGGTGAGAGCCCACTGTGTGGAGGTCTAAAGAGTAACGGTCAGCCCGTCGTGATTGTCTCTACTACACTTAAAGAGCATTATAAATCGGATTGATTGTAATGGCCCATGATTAATAGGAACATTACAAAAATATCTCATAAAATAAATGAGATATTAGTAATATTCCAATCCATTAGGAGCGTATCACGTAACGGGCGGCCTCTCCAAAGAAACGGCGAAATATCTCCAAGCCTGTATAAGGGGTAGGTATCACTAATATCTTTCATGGTTCAATCGGTGTATTAATTTCTTCCATTACCAGATTAACTTATTCTTACACCGAAGGTTCTTTAGCTGACACCACACCGGTGTCTCCCTTGAGAACTCATGGTTTTGCAAGTATCTAAAAGAAGGTGAAGGGGTTTTTAGCACGTGTGAAGCTGTTATGCGTGTTGGGAATTTTTGGTAACATCAAAACCGTTTTTTTCTCATGTAATCTATGTATTTTTTGGGCTCAAAACAATCTAAGTCATCAACTGGACCTGGCCCAAAATAGCCTATTGGGCTTTTCTTCCAAACCCGAACTAGCCTGCAATCTGACCTGTGGCTACATAGGCGGATTCTCAACTAGACCCAACCTAAACACTTTCAACTTCGTCCCAAAATTGTTGCAACCCAATCTACTCTGATCGGCCCACGAAATCTCCCTAAATCAGATCGACCCCACTCACATTCACCCTTACTTAAAAACAAAACCGTCAATTTTTTATAAAATGGATTTAAAATCGAACTGTTTAATTTTATTCAAAACCAAAACCTCGAAACCGCAAACCCGTTAAGGTTTTTTCATTTTATCAAAAGCAAAAATCAAAACTGGAAACCCATTAAGGTTTTTAATTTTATATAAAGCCAAAACTGAAGCCACATAATGGTGAACCATTGTGTTTTTATAAACAAAAACATAACTAAAATATAAAGTATAAATTATAGACAACAAAATCAAACCACAAAATTATTGATTGTTACAATAAAAGTCTCAACCATAATTAAAATATAATACATAAAATTCACAAAAACAAAAAAATAAAATGATAAATAATTCTATAATACATATTGATAGGTGAAATTTATTTATCTATTTCCAAACCGAATTTGGTAGTTTTCGAGTATTCTTGTTATGTTTTAATTCTTTTTTTTTTTTTTTGTTCAAAGTAGGGGTTAGGAGCGAAAAACAGTAAAAAAACGAGCAAATCGGTAGGAAATCGTGAAAAAAATGATCAAGAGGATCAAAAGAAAGAGCATCAGCTTCATCGCTGCAGCGGTGAAACAATCGAGAGATCAAAAACTTTCTGATCATTCACTGCTGTAGCGATGACAGAGCAAAATGCCATTAACTTTCCACTGTTGCATCGGTCAATCCCACTGCTGTAGCGGTGAGCCTGCCGACATCCCCATTGTTGTAGCGGTGCTTTTGTCCATTGCAGCGGTGAAGCCCCTAACTATAAAGTGTTTTAGGATATTTTCTAGATATTTGTTTGTTCTTTTCTTGTTCCAAGGTCGATCCCACATTTTAGAGAATACTTTGGGAGTGTTTCTTGAAAGCTCTCAACCAACCAAAGAGGAGGAACACAATTGGAGAAGAGGAAATAAGATCGGAGCGGTTTTTATAGACGTCACCTTCAGATAACGGTTGTTCTCCCTTGTTTCTCTCTTTATTGTTAAATCGTTTTTGGTTGTTTGATCATGTATATATGGATTATTATTGAATATATGGTTATAGTCAAGAGCTAAACGTTCATTATCTATGAGATTAATGTAGTTTACTAATATACGTTGTTTGCTTGAATCTGTGTTTCGTTAACAGTTTTTCTTTCCTATTCGATTGTGTTTGCCGTTTTTTCACTTCATTTATATGCTTGTTAAGATATATTAATTTAGTTTATATTAAAAACAAAAACCCTATTTTTATCGCCTAAATAAAATTCGGTTATGATAATTGTGATACTTAGCGACAATTTAATCCAATCTTTGTGGATACGATAATCCTTCTAATTCACTATTCTATAAAACTTGACCCCGTACATTTGCGGTGAAAGTAGCGACGTAATATTCCGCTACCAAGTTTTTGGCGTCGTTGCTGGAGATTGATTTTTAGATTGTTTTTGATATTGTGTGTAAGTAACTTGATTTTAATTTAGGCATTTATTTTATTTATAATTTTTGTTTGTAGCTTTGTTTTGATTTGCAAGGTACTTGAAGACGTTAGATCAACAAGTACTGTTGCATTTCTTTCAACGAGATTCCGATCCGTTTTATTGTGCTTGGGATCGATATAAGGAGTTGTTATTCCAGTTCCCAAACTATCGTTTCCCAAGGGAGTGTCAACTACTGAACTTTCTCGATGGGTTACTAGTCGCAACGAGAAATTGGGTTGAAGGAGAAAACGATACCACCTCTTTCAACCAACTAACCGCAGACAAAGCCTATTGGGTACTGAAAGACATGGCGGAGCTTGATTTTTAGAGTTGGAATTATTCAACAAGCTACCAAAGCTTGGGGGATAGTAGCTTGGGGGATAGTTCTACCATTTCAGCACCATGGATTGATACCCCGAACCAACAGGAGGAGTCTTCCCCCACCTTGGAGGAAATGTTCGCTGAATTTATGGGGGGAGACTCAGGCTTTCTGGAGGGAAACAAATGACCGACTCAACGAGCATGAGGGTTGTCTTGATAATATTGAGATGACCTGCACTAAAATGGATGCAACCGTAACGTCTCTTCAGACGCAAATCGGTCAGCTTATCTGCTTTATTGAGATCGAGTCAAAAGTAATGGCACTGAGAGACACACAAGCCACATTCATTGAAAACCACCAGGAGGAACCGAATACGAGCGGGAGGAGCTTGGGAGCATTCAATGATGATTATTCGAATGAGATGGAAACCCAAGCATGGATCGACGATTGTGATTCTTCACCATTTGAGATCTACCATATGATGCCACCACCAATCGAAGATGATCACATCTACGAAGATCCGATGTGGCTTACTTGTCCTTTGTCGCCTTTCGCACCGTTCTTTCATGCCCACCAAGCACATGAGCCGGAGACAAGTCACGTTGAGAGCTCGGGCCAAACAATGCCAAATCTTGCCAATCTTGAGAGTATTCTGAACCAAGACCCATACGTAGTGTTGTATGACACACACTATGGGTGAAAGTCACTCTTTGACTAGACATTTTCTATATCAAGCCGAGGACATTAAACCAAGCGCTTCTTGGGAGGCAACAATCAATCCCACCACTGCAACGGTGAGCCTGCCGACATACCCACCGCTGTAGTGGTGAAGCCCCTAACTGTAAAGTGTTTTAGAATATTTTTTAGATATTTGTTTGTTCTTTTTTTGTTCCAAAGCCAATCCCACATTTTAGAGAACACTTTAGGAGTGTTTCTTGAAAGCTCTCAACCAACCAAAGATGAGGAACACAATTGGAGAAGAGAAAATAAGATCGAAACGGTTTTTACGGACGCCACCTTTAGATAATGGCTATTCCCCCTTGTTCATTTCTTTATTCTTAAATCGTTTTTGGTTGTTTGATCATGTATATATGGATTATTGTTGAATATACGGTTATGGCCAAGAGCTAAACGTTGATTATCTATGAGATTGATGTAGTTTACTAATATACGTTGTTTGCTTTAATCCATTTTTCGTTAACAGTTGTTCTTGCCTATTCGATTGCGTTTACCATTTTTTTCACTTCATTTATATATTTGTTATGATATATTGAGAAATCAGGGTTTGACACTCGGGAGAGATAACCCAAAATTTGGACTAGGATTTAAACACAACGCGATGATCTAATGACCTGGGAGAGTATTAGAAAATGTGCAATTCGTGAGGTTGGGGCGAGACTCATGTGACCAAGTCTCGTATAAACGCTCGAGGGGGACTTCGGCGTTGACGCGAAATTGCATATTCATTCACTTTATACTCGGGAAAGGTAGTGAGTGAGTTTTCGATACCTAGATTGTCGGATAGATTTGAATACTGTTAATGTAAACTAGATTGGATCAAACACATATAAGTAAACGAAGTTAATCCCTATATAATCTATTCCCATATAGTATACTTAGTATTATAGTTTAATTAGTTTAGTTTAATTTAGTTTATATTAAAAACAAAAACCTTATTTTTATCGCCTAAATAAAATTCGGTTATGATAATCGCGGTACTTAGTGACAATTTAATTCAATCTCTATAGATATGACAACCCTTCTCATTCACTAAACTATAAAACTTAACCCCTACATTTACGGTGAAAGTAGCGACATAATATTCCACTACCACATATTCGCACACTAGGACTATCGGAGGCTAAAGAAAGGATGATAAAACCCTAAAATTAATCTTATAACATACACACACATATATATATATATACACATACAATATGGATCAAAATGTAAAAAATAAAAATAAAATAAAATAAAAAATAAAGGTAATACATATAATAAAAATAGAAGAAAAATACCAGAAATGTGTTTCGGTTACGCGGTTTGATTTCACAGTCACCATCCAAAATCAAAACCGTAACTAAAACCATTTAATCGGTTTCAAAATCGAACCATTTAGTTTAGTTTGGTTTGGTTATCCACTGGTTCGGATTCTATTGTCATCCCTACCTTAGAATTGGCCAATTGGAACTTTAGGTTGTAATATATTACAATTCAAACTTGAAAGTGCCGAGTGCAATAAAGTACAAATTTAAGGGGTCAAAAGTGTGATTCATAAGATTCTTTGGGTGGGAGTGGGTGGGTGGTGGTTTCTGTTACTATATATAGACCAGAAAGCCCATAAGGATGCCTTAAATGAGTGTGCCCACTTAGAGGCCCAACAGCATCCCCACAGCTATTTCAGGGCTGGATCCACACATTGATTTTAGCCTTCTCTCTTATCTGTCCTGATTAGGACCCTAAACCATTTGCTTCTTCCTTTTTTCAATATTACTAAAAAATAATAATAAAATCATGACTCCATATTTATTAGGGTATTCATGTGTTTTGGACCGGCACGGGCCTAAAATTTCTGAGGTCGGAATGCAGCTAGTGCCTTCGAGTCTAATCCAAAAATTACACTGTATTTTCAGGTGGCGTTTGGTATGCGAGATTTGAGACACGATTGAAATGATCATTTTATTCATATGTCTGGTACATGAGATTAAATCTCATTCTTATTACCAAGAATTCTCTAATCCCACAAAACATAGGAGTAACCAATACCAAGAAAAATTTGGTATTAGTTAATCTTAATTACACGATATTATATTTTAATCATTTATTGACCAAAAAATTAGACCAAATACTAACCAAATATTTGAATTGGAATAAAATTTAATGAAATTAACTATTATACCGTTTGAAAATTTAATTAAATTACTATTTTACCTTTTGATGTCATTACAATACCACATATAATTTCTTTGGTCACTAAATATAAGAATGGTAATAACCATTCTATTCCATTACCATCCTAATTCTATTCCTATTAATATTTCATTCCAGCGTACCGAATACAACGTCAAATTTTAAATTGGGTGTCAGATTAATATCTTTAATTTAATTTTCACATACAAAAAATGGTTGATTATACTTTGTTCCTTGTGGTTTGATTGAATTATTTTTTATATTCCTACGATATTTTTGTTACCCTTACACTCTACGTAGTTCTGATTTAAATATAACTGTTAAATATTTAACACAGTGGTGTAAACGGACAAATTTATCCTGATATTCAACCTGGCCTAACCCGACCTAAGAATATAAATGCTAATTAATATTAAATAATTTTTTAATTTTAATTTTTTAAAATTTAATTATTAATTTTAACAAAAAATATTATCCTTATATTTTAGTCTAAACGACTGGGAGAGTAAATGATTACGGAAATAGTATTTTATGTAAAATACAAGTTCATCGAACCCATAGGGAGAGGCGTAAATAGCACCGACGTCTAAAACAACCCAAGTTGCCCAATAGTTGCAAGTGCTTGTCGGAGGTAAATAATGAATAGGGATGAGATGGCATTTTAGTAATTTCGCTTGAAAAAGTTTTGTTTTTTTTTTTTTTTTTTTTTTTTTTTTTTTTTTGAAGAATTGAGAGCAATTTGGGCTTGTCCATGCACTTTTTATGGACCTCGATTTGGGGGGGCCGAAAATGATTTTGGGCTCTTTCCCCCTCTCAATTTCAGATTTGTGGTTAATCTTAAACAGGTCACTTGACCTTAATTTTCTCCATATAATCCAATAGATGTTAGGTCTCATTTTTGAGGAGATTGTGTCTCCTTTTCTTGTAAACAAAGATTCGGCTTTTTTCATAAATACTCTAAAAATTAAATTTTGAATTTAATACTAAATGCATCAAATCGATATGCGGGAGTGTGCTCCTTAAGATCGTTTAGAAAAATGATTAGTTAAGGTACACGTAAATTAATCCAAAAACATGACCTAAAAAAAAAATGAAGAATAACACCAAATTTGAGTCTAACTTAGGTTGTGACACATTGAAATATTAAAACTAAAAATAAACTCCTCCAAATATTTAAAATTTTACATTTATTTTGTTCATTCTAATGGCACAGGTTCAATTCTATGCTCCTCAAGGGATAATAACTTTTTTTCGCCGCTTATAAATGGGAGTAATATTTAATTGGACCTCACTATTTAGAGTTCAACACATTTGGTCCCCCATAATTGAAATTGAGTTCAATTTGACCAAATTGGTAGTAGTGTTAGCCAATTTGAATGAAAATAAGTCAAGTGCTAAGCACCTGACCTTAGAACCAGGTGTATATGCATCATTTTGGTATGATCATCTTTCTCAACCGAACAACATCAACCAAAAAGAGAAAAATAAGAGGAAAAAATTTCATCCCAACCCAACAACATCAGACCTATAAAAAAATGAAAATCTATTGCAACATATCCATCACCATAGATCCGTCTTAAAAAGATCCATTGTGGTGACGGATCCCCGAGGGGGGGGATGCTGCCGGTAGGGGAGTGATGGTGAAGTGTCCCACCTTCATTGCCAGCGGTGGTGGTGGCCGTGTAAGGAAAGAGAAGAAGGAATATGACAAAAAATACAGTATGAACATTTATGTTTAGAAAAAAATTTCAAATAGACTCCATAAATTAGTTGGAACCAAATTTGAACCCTAAATTTTTGGTCTTTAGCAGTTTGATCCTAAAAATTTTGGTCATATATTATTTTGCACCTTTTTGTTTAATTATCTCAAAACTTTTATAAAAGGTAATATAGTTTTTAACATTAACATATTAGAGTTAAATTTGGAAATAAACTTTTAATTTTGTAACCAAAAAATTCTAAATATTAAGTCTTATTTTATTTATTTTTTAAATATAAAAATAAAAATGTGAATTTTTAGATGTTGAAAAATGAAACATAGGGGTGCAAAGTGTAATTAACCCTTATAGGCCGAAGAGAGGGAACTGACATTGGACGCAAAATGACCAAAACACCCTTACACTAACATTTGACTAGCAGATTTCCAATTTGGGTCAAATTAAATCCATTTTGATTATGAGGCACCAAATGTGTCGAATATGAAATAGTGAGGGTCAATTAAACACCGATTCCATTTATGATGGGCCAAAAAAGCCATTATTCCCTCAAATTATTTAAACACCAACTGTATTAAATAGTTGAATCGCTGTACCCTTTGTTAATTTTCATTAATTGCTTAAAGCAAATATCATTAATTGCTTAAAATTAATCGAAAACTGTAAACCCATGGTTGTCATATGGTACATAACGACAAGGAAATTTTGTTTATATTGTTTGTTTTTTGGTTGCAATTATTGCTTGATATTGATTTTTGAAATTTGTAGACTTAATTTTGAAGATGGTGACGATTCTAAAAAAAATCTTAGTTTAGTTTCGTCATTTAAAATTATTATTGCTCGACTCGCAAAAGTTAATTTAGTTATTTCATTTCATAATATTTGATCAGTTAATATTTTGGATGTGAAAACTGGAAAATGTAAATTAAAATAAAACGAAAAACAATGAGACAAAAGGAAAAAAACGATACAATAAAACTTGCATTATCTTTTTTATTAATTCACAGAAAGATTTTTGGACCAAATATGAACCCAAATTTCGAAATTAAAAGGTTAGGGAGACATGAATTGATTGATAAAGTGATGATTTTTGCTTTTTGACAAAGACGCCATATAGAAGTCAATTGTTCATGATATATTTTTTTGAGAAAATTTCATTTTACACCCTCTAAAATTTTGATTTGGTGTCACTTTATCTGTTATGGTTTTAATTTACAAATTCGTGTGTTTTTTCCGACGTTCTCAATACAATTGAAAGAAAAGAGTTGTCATGTCATTGATTTAAAAAACCATATACTACACCCATTTATATCTAAAAAAAAAAAAAAAAAAACCAATTATAATATTTAAATTTTCATATACTTCTCCTCTAATTTATATAAATTTCAAGTAAACTTTTAAAAAAATTATCCTTTTAAAAACTTCTATTTTTTTCTTTTAGATCAAGAATTATAATTATAATATTAAATTATTTAAATTAAAAATATATATTAATATTTTTTTTAGACCCGTATATTATACAGATTTAAAATAAATAATGTTATAAAAATTCAAGAACGAATCGAAATAAAAATCAAATGAATTCCATTCATGTTTGATATCTAATCATCTTCCAGAGTTCCTCAATCAACCAAATCAAATCTCAGAAATTCTGACTAAAAAAATTTTGGTGAACTTTAATAAATCATGTAATGCATTATTATTAAATACATTGGATTTGTCACATTCAATTGGACCTGAAGCCAAGTGTAAAACCACATCACTTTTGTTTGTCCAAATTGATATTATAATTAAAATTATACCCACCCAAATTAGCATACATATAATATTGAGTGATTTTCTCCCTCCCTTATCAACATGGTGATAATTGATTCATCGGGAGATAAAATTCCATTTGCTGATGTTGTCAAAAATTTCTAACACGTGCAAAAAATCTTTCACATGCTAAAGACATCCACAACCTGTAAAACTGATAACCTGCAAAACCGATTAACTCAAAGGAGACATCGATGTGGTATCGACTAAAGAACCTACGGCGTGAGAATAAGTCAGTCTGCTTTAGGGTATTAGGCAAAAGACCGAATGTAATTATTAATGTGATACCTTCACTTATTTATAGACTTTGTAGTTCACAACCGTTTGGTATAGATGACCTAGTCTTTGATGACTTGGTCTTCACCCACCATCTGATGATGACCCACTTCTTCCTATCTAGGTGGAATCATGGGTTAGTGAGTTGAATTGATCTTTGATGACTTAGGTGTCCTTTGGTTAGTGTTCCCATTTTTCTCAACCCAACTGGGATGGGTTGGATTGGGTTGTGTTGAGTTGAGAATTTTGTTTCTTACTAAGAACAGAATTGAATTTGGTAACGTTAATTTTTTCTTATTTTTTTTATTTTTTTTTTTGTACTGGAAATAAAATCGCGTTTGACAACGATATTAATCTAAAATTATTTCCTCACAATTGTTTTTTTTTTTTTTTTTTTGTCTTCATCTTCACCAAATAGCATTGCCTCCATTGATCGAATTCCACAGAGATTTTCATGAACGAACAACGGAATCGAAATCAATTTTGTCAATGAGCAACGAAATCGAAATCGATTTCGTGAATGAATAACGATCAACGATTTTGATTTGAGATTCAATCTATTTTGATTTGAGATTCGATCAATTTCCATTTCCATTTCCATTTCCATTTGAGAATGAACCAAAGCAATGAACGATTTTTATTTGAGATTCGATTGAATGAACACTAAATCAGTAACGAATGAACCAAACCCTAAAGAATGAACGAAATCGAAACATGTTCGATTTCAGTAATGAACGAAATCGAAACCCTAAATCGCAAGAACGATAATATCGACGAGTTCGGCGAAGACGATGGTGAAGATGGTGATAACGATTATGAGGAAGAATGAGCGACAACGACGATGATTGCGAGGAGGAGAAATGAGCGGCGAAGACAATTGAGAGGAGGAGGACTCACAAGTCACAACAATGAAAATGATAAAGAAAAGAAAAAGCAAATGAGGCTAACAAAAATAGAACACTGGAACTCAATAATAATTGAAGTAATTCCCAGTGTGTCCTTTTTCATGGGTTTAGTTTTTTGGGTGCAAACTTTTTTTTTTTTTTTTTGTTTCTCATTTCCTTAGAATTTTGAGAATCAATTCTCATTTTTTGGGTTGGGTTAGGTTTAGTTTCGTGTTTGTCAAATGCGTTCCCAAAAATCAATTTCATAATTTTTTGATTGGGTTGGAAACACTAACCAAACGGGGCCTTAGTCTTCTCCCACTCTGTTGCTATTTAGTTAGGGGTGTATCTTTGACTAAGTTACATTTTTTGGACCCACTTGATGGATCCATGTATGGATCTCCGGTTTGGACCAACGTCCTTGACCTAAATCTTTTTGAGTTTTGGGCCTCTTTATTGTACTTACCCAGGATGACCTGTGGACTTATTATGATGAGCTTCTTCCGCGCTATGTGTTGGGCCGCCCATAGTGGGTTTTTTCCTAGCTTGATTTGATCAACCATATCTTTTCTGTTCTTGGGCTAAAAATGTTGGCCCAATTTATTTATCAAGCTCTTTTTTGAAAGCTGAATATAGAAGTGGGAATTTCTCCCGCATCATTTGCCCCTCTAACCTGAGTGTTGATTTCAAGAAGTGAGATGTAAGGTCATCTTCTCTTCGTACACTTAGTTATTACTCCGAACTGATTTGTCAGTTGAATCTTACACTTACGCTTGGTGATTCTTATCACTACAAGTGTTTCATTTTGAACTAATTTGTCAGTTCGTTCTTACACTTACACTTGGTGATTTTTATTACTATAAGTGTTTCATTTCAAACTGATTGGTCAGTTCGTTCTACACTTTACACTTGATGATTTTTGTCACTAAGTGTTTCTTTGATGAACTAATATGTGCAGCTCGTTTTACACTTTGTGATTTTTATCACTAAGTGCTTCTTCAACAAAATGATTTTTGCAACTTGTCTTATACTTTACACTTGGTGATTTTATCACTAAGTATTTTTGTTGGCCCAATGAGCTACTCAAGAGGGGGGGTGAATTGGGTAGTATTAAAAATTATCAGAATATAACACTTTAAAAATCAAATAATTAATTTTATCCTAAAATTAATTATTATCTTTTATAGCAGTAGATATATGTTATCAACTAGGTGCACACCCAAATAACAAAATATAAACAATATAAATAATGCAGCATACAGAAATTTATACTGGTTTACCAAACTACTTTTGCCTAATCCAATCCTCCAAGTTCCGTGGAGAGTCGCACCCACTAAACTCTAGATCCCTTTAAAAGTAGAAATCAAACCGTCACAAATATTCTTTTCACAAGATCAAAATCAACTTTTACAATTCCTTTTCACAAACTAAGGAATAACCTTTATTTTTTTACTAGGCAGAAGATTAACCTAATTTTATTACAGGGAGAATCACAACCTAATTCTTTTTATATCTTAGGCTCAAGAATTAAACCTTACACAAACACGCTCCAAATATCCTTTACCCAGTAAGGATTGAACCATTACAATTCACTCACAATTCTATAAAAGAAGAATTAAAACCTAATCTTTTTATACTCTAGGTAAAGATCAAAACATCATTCTCTTTACTGGAAGAGATTAAAACCAACTACCCTTGATTAGACACTCCCAGTAGTATCTAATCCGACACTCAACTCACCAATTACAAACAATTGATAAGTGATTTTCTCACTCGGAACTTCTACCACCCCAAATAAATTCAAACTCAATTAATGTCCCGATACTAGTGATATAAAAGTGAGAATTTCAAAATTTAATTTCAAATAAAAATGGGTAGCAAGCAATTAAGCACGTAATCAGATTTTCTCAAGAAATTGTTTCAAAAATAATTTTTAATAAACAAATTCGGAAAATAATTTCAAAAATCAAATTCTAAATAATAAATAACATAATCAAACAACAATTAATAGTAAGTAATTTGGAAAGATCTCACTAGGATTCCACCGAAAGAATAATGATTATAAAAACAATGACACTTCAGATCGGTAGTAACTATAATTCACAACAAATATTTCTCAAGAACAAATCTTAAAAAAGAACTCACAATACACTAAGTATGATTACTCTTAGAAGGCACGAGAGTTGAATAACTCAAAATGATTGGGATTATCTTGATTTCAGATTCTATTTAGAAGACAAAAACGCAAGTATATTAATAAAGGAATAAAATAAGCCCTCCAATAGTTAGTTCCCATAAATCATGACGTTTAATTACACCAATAGATCCTCTATATCATAATAATTCATTCCTGGTATAATTCATTTAAAATATCTCTTAAAATATTCAATTAAATCCCTCAAACTTTTACTCAATCTCAATTAGATAAAATTGAAACAATTTTATGTACCAAATTGAGAAATATCAAAACTACTTTAACCATATCTATAGAGATATTTAAATATTAATTAAACAGCTTAAAATATATCAGATCCCAAAGATATATCGCATATCTTAATCATAAACGGCTAGTAACGGCTACTGTTTGATCAAAATCCTTGAAATCTTCTAAACCTAAAACAGATCCATCTGTTGACCGACCAAGGCCCATCTGTCGACCGCCCGATTCAGGATGTAGCCCAAGCCAAAAACTCTTTGCCCATCGGTCGACCGCCCATATTCATCTGTCGATTGGATGATTCAGAGAGTTTTACAAGTTAACATATTTATCAACTTAAAGATCCAAAGAGTTCCGATTTTGGCCATAGGTTGACCTATCTATCGACCGATCGATTCAGAGAGTTCATTTTTAAAGCATAAGTCAACTTACCTATCGACAGAACAATTTAGGGAGTTTGCCTCATAAACACAGGTCGACTTACCTACTAACTGGTCGTTTCTAGAACACCTCTCTCAATTCAATTTTAATTCATTATTTTTACATTTTCACCCTTTTAATTGATTTCTTTTCTCAGTTGGCTCCACTAAAATCTTAAATTTAATTTTAATCAATTATCTTTATTTCTTTTTCAATTACACATAGGAGCAAATAATTTAATTAATTAGGATCCTATAAAAACACACATAATTGTGAAAAACATTTTGTGACGTGTGTGATCCTAACTGGGATACATTAAGAGTTTAAATTTAACCTGAATTATTTTCTCTAGGTTCTTCAATCTCTTCAAACTCTTAATCTTCCATAATCTTTGTCATCATCTTTAACATTGTCACAATATCTTCATGATCATTTTCATCACTGGAACTAATAAACTGAAACACTCAATAAAATCATTAGTTCCACAAAAAATATCAACATTTAATTGTTCATTAAAATCTTAGGATCAGCAAGCTCCCTCTAAATCCGAGGATGAGTTCTATAACTCATTAAAGCAAAGTAATGAAGATAATCAAAAGATTTTCAACAAAGTATAAATTTTAATATATAATAAACTTCCCCTTAAGATATTCAACAAGATAATTCAAGCTCCCCTTGAGACATTCCAATTATAGCAATTATAGCTATTACCGATCTGATACCAATTATAGCTACTACCGATCTGAAGTGTCATTTCTTTTCTAATCATTATTCTTTCGGTGGATTCCTAGTGAGATCTTTCAAAATTACTTACTATTAGTTGTTGTTTGATTCTATTATTTATTATTTGGAATTTGATCTTTGAAATTGTTTTCCAAATTTTTTTATTGAAAATTATTTTTGAAACAATTTCTTGAGAAAGTCTGATTATGTGTTTAATTGTTTGCTACCTATCTTTATTTGAAATTATATTTTGAAATTCTCACTTTTCTATCACTAGTATCGGGACATTAATTGAGTTTGAATTTATCTGGGGTGGTAGAAGCTCCGAGTGGGAAAATCACTTATCAATTGTTTGTAATTTGTGAGTTAAGTATTGGATTAGATACTACTGGGAGTGTCTAATCAAGGGTAACTGGTTTCAATATCTTCTGGTAAAGAGATTGAGGTTTTGATCTTTGCCTAGAGTATAAAAAGATTAGATTTTAATTCTTCCTTTATAGAATTGTGAGTGAATTGTAATCCTTACTGGGTAAAAGAATATTTGGAGCGTGTTTGTGTGAGGTTTAATTCTTGAGCCTAATGTATAAAAAGAATTAGGTCGTGATTCTCCCTATAATAGAATTAGGTTAATCTTCGGCCTGGTAAAAAGATACTTATTCCTTAGCCTGTGAAAAGAAATTGTAAATCTTGATTCTGAGCCTGTGAAAATAATCTTTGTGAGGGGTTGGTTCCTACCTTTAAAAGAATTTTGAGTTTAATGGGTATCAAAAATTTGGTGGTGCGTAAATAACGCACGCTACTCTTAGCGCAAGTGTACAGGTTAAGTTTTAGTATAGATAGGGAGAGTATGGGTATCATGTCCACAGGGATTAGTTGAGATTATTATCGAGTACCGTGATTATCATAACCTAATTTTATCTAGGTAGTAAAAATGTGTTTATAATTAATTAAAACTAATACTAAGTTAATTAATCTAATTATACTAATATTATATTGAGATGTTTAGGGAAAAGATTTCCTAGGGATTAATTTTTTTTACAAAAACGTGTTTGGTCTCATTTAGTTTAGAACAACGGCGTTCGACCTATCCGACAATCTCTGTATCGTAAACTCACTTGCCACTTCTCCCGAGTGTAAGACGAGTGAATATGTGATTTCGCGTTAACGAAGAAGTCTCCCTCAACGTCTTAACGACACTATGTCACATGAGTCTTGCCCCAACATCATTGATTGCACACTTTCCAACTCCCTCCCGGATTGTTGGATTGTCAAGTTGTGTTTAACCTAGTCCGAATTTGGGGTTACCTCTCCTGCGTGTCAAACCTCGTATTCTCAATATATCCATCTAAGCATAATAAAAATAACAATACGGCAAACACAATCAAATAGCGAAGAACAATCATAAACAAAACACAAACTCAAACAAACAATATTTTCATAAATATTATTAATCCCTAGACAAAATCCGTTTAGCTCATGGCCATAATTATTTATACAAGGAAAAATGAGCTAAACATGCTCAACAACCTATCAGAGTTAAGAAAATAAAGAAGAAACGAAAGAAACTTAGCCGTAGTCCGAAGATTTGTCGCTAAAAATGCTACGAGATCGCTTCTCCTTCTTCGCAATGTGTTTTTCTCCTTCGGAATTGGTTGAACACTCCCCAAAACTCTCTCTAAAATATCTTAACCCTAAATGAGCTCTAATGGCTAAATGGAAGAGGAGGGAGAAGAAATAGGGAGTAAAAATATCTAAATAAATATATAATTCTGGTGCAGCGTGACCGCCGCGGTAGTGGTCTTGTCGGTTAAGTCACGACCTCAGCGGTGGAATCAGGGACCTTATTGTTGTTTTACCGCCTCGGCGGTGGACTTCCAACAGTTTTAGGCTCCTCTCTGTATATTCACCGCCGCGACGGTGGTCTGGACGCCATGGCGGTGGGCTACTTTTCAGAATATTGCCTTCATGCTTGTTTTCCCACCGTTCTTGAATCGATTTGATCGTTTATGCTCCGTATTCATCCCTTTTCACCCCCATACACCTGATTTATAACAAAAAGCATAAAAACATATTAAAACATAATAATACGTAATAAACATACTAAAAAACTAATAAGTTCGGTTTGGAAATAGATAGGTAAATTACACCTATCAAATACCCTCAAACTTGAAATTTTGCTAGTCCTCGAGCAAAACACCCACACAATACGAAAAAAAATACAACAACTACTTACGAAATTGAAAACTAAAAAAGAAAAACAATAGAAACAAAAATGTGCAAGTTTTGATTATCATCTAATGGCCAAACAAATTTTCCCACATCAGCCCCCAATCGTATCAAGTTCAAGCATAAATCAGACCATGTGGTGTTCTAGAATTTCAATGTTCAATAATAGTAAGCGCCATTCTAGATTTCGTCAGAGTGTGTATGTTAAAACTCAAATATACAACTATCCGTTGATTAGATGGGATTATCCCTCAATAAAATTCGTGACTTAAATCATTAAGGTATAGGAAATCTATACGCCTGACCCGGGTTCTATTCTCCACTAATGTAGGTTCAGAGGTCCAAAAAGATCATTAGGACTTGGTTCGATTTTGGAAAAATGGCCAGGGGTATATCGGAATTAGAAAACAAGTTAACGTTGTTAACTTGACGATACCCGAGGCATATGCTTGACACTCTCACACTCGAAACACCACAGATAAAATTGTAATAACCCTGAATAGGTATTAAGAATGTCATAATCACTTGTCAAATTAAACTAGAATAAAACTATATTAACATAGTATTTTTTTTTTCCCAAACAAACATACCCCCAAACTTATTTGATTTGTATAATTTAAGGGGTGTGTGAAATATGAACGAAAAACAAGTGAGTACTCGAATACCGAACCAATTAATAGCTCGCCCAAAATCCAACCCCTCACATCATGTAGCATAATGAATGCTAACTTGATTCACTCATATTGTGCCTTTGGTTTAGCGATATAGGTTTGGAAAAAATTGAATCGACTATGGTATTAGTTAAGTGTTCAGAATTGAAACAGCTATTGGCTTCGATAGGGTAACAAGGGATAAACATATATCAAGGTAAGCTTAAAAATCTCAAGCGATAAAAACAAATGCCTAAATCATATCTCCTGAACTATCTCGCCTAGGATTTCACCTTGAATTTCTCCCAGATCAAGTTCTAAAATCCCTATTGTTATTAATTTGGGTAAAGGATAATCATTTTCAAATCAATTAGATAGTGCTATATTGAGTTTACGTGCTCATGTATTTAGGATCTACAATAACTTTTACTAAAATGATACGTCAAGCACATAGAACACACATGAATGAGCTTTACGCTCGACCTCAATAAATAATCAGGGGACAGACTCATCATCAGGTAATGGCCCAGAGGAAGTCAAAACTCAGCACATAACAATAACTATCATAAATAAACATGCACATGATAAAAACAGTAAAACATAAACAACAACTAAAACATATACTAAAACATACTCCGAATTAAGTCGGCTGTGACGGATTTAACTTATTTTTTACCTTGGGTTGCCTCCCAAGAAGCGCTTAGTTTATGGTCGTTAGTCTGACACGCTGAAGTGCTCGTCAAAGAGAGACTTTCACCTGTAGTACGTGTCAAATAACACCACGTACGGGTCTTGGTTTAATATGCCCTTAAGACTGGCAAGATTTTGCATTATATGGCTCGGGCTTTCAACTCGATTCAACACTATCTCGTGTGCTTGGGGAACTTGAACATACTAAGATGGAAATGGGGTAGGGTAGGTGAGCCATATTGGATCCTCATAAATTCGATCGTCTTGTCTCGGGGGTGGCGTCACCAACTGGAATTGAAACGGTGAAAACTTACAACGATAAATATGTGAATCTTCATCGCCAATCCATACTTGAGGTATTGCATCTTCATGATCGTCTTTGATCTCACCCAAGTACCTCCCTCTTGTCTCTGGTTCCTCCTTGTGGCTTTCATAATTGGATTCGGCTTGTTCGCCTCTCAGTGTCACCGTCTCTGTTTCAGCCTCAACAAAGCAGATAAGCTGACCGATTTGCATCTGAAGAGATGTTACAATCGCATCAATCTCGGCGTAGACCGTCTCGATATTGTTAAGACGATCTCCATGCTCGTTGAGTCAATCATGCATCTCCCTCAATAATCTCTGAGTCTCCCCCATAACAGTAGTGAACATGTCTTCCAAGGTAGGGGAAGACTCTTCATCTTGATCCAAAATGTCAATCCATGGCACCGTAGTGTTGAAATTTTCCCCCAAGATTTGGTGACTTGGTGAATAATTCCAACTCTGATTATCATAGGCTTCTATTTTCTTCAACAACCAAATGGCTTCGTCCATAGTTAGGTCATAGAAAGAGGAGGTATTATTTTCTTTTTCCACCCAATTTTTGGTTGCGGCTTCTAACCCGTCGAGGAAATTCAGGAATTGACATTCCCTCAGGAACCCGTGGTTCGGAAACCAAAGTAGTAGCTCATTGTAACGATCCCTAGCGCAATAAAACGGCTCGAAATCTTGTTGAAAGAATTGCATCAATACTTGTCGATCTAGAATCTCCAAGTACCTTGCAAGAGAAATAAAAACAAAACTACAAAACAAAAGAAATGCCTAAAGTAAAATCGGGTCATTTACTCACAATGTCTATAATAATCTAAAAACCATTACCTGGCAATGGCGCAAAAAACTTGGTTGCGCGTAATTAATGCACTCCACTCTCACCGCAAGTGTACAAGTCAAGTTTTAGTATAGATGGGGAGAGTAGGGGTATCGTGTCCACAAGAATTGGTTGAGATTATTATCGAGTACCGCGATTATCATAACCTAATTTTTTCTAGGCGGTAAAAATGTGTTTATAATTAATTAATACTAATTCTAAGTTAATTAATCTAATTATACTAATATTATATTGAGATATTTAGGGAAAATATTACCTAGGGATTAACTTTGTTTACAACCTTGCTCTAGCCACTTTCAACCAACAAGTCGTCACCTTGCTTTGGCCACTTTCGAATGTTGACAACCTTAGCTTTGAAACCTCCCGCCTGTGAAAAAGGGTTAATCGCAACCTATTGCCTACAAGCTAATTCCCTAAATATATATATATATATATATAGAGAGAGAGAGAGAGAGAGATGTATATGTATCTATGTACAAGAAACTAACAAAAGAAATTATTATTATTTTTATTATTATTATTATTATGTCTTTCTTTTGTGTTATATTACTCTTCATGTTTGTTTATTTCCATTGTCACATGTTTCGTTGTAATTAGTCTATCTCCCATTACAATTTCGTGGTTTGTTCGTTTCTCTTTGTTTAGATTTTAGTTATGTCTTCGACGGTACTTCCAGTATTGACCACTTGTAAGTTGAATGGGATTAATTATCACCAATGATCCGAGGTCGTCAAAGTGGTCCTTACCGAATTAGGAAAGTATCATCATCTCATTGGCTCTCCTCCTTTAGAGGATACAGAAAAGCTTGACAAGTAGACCCAATCAGATGCTTAGATTTTGTCTCAATTATGGAACTCTATCGAGACTCAGGTTGCATATATGTGTATCCACGTGAGGACTTGTAAAAAGCTATGGGAGCGTGTTCGATTGTTATTTGCGAATAATCTTTCTCTGATATATGATGTGTCAACCGAGATACCGTCACTGAGTACTTTGCCACGGTTAAGAGACTTCACTAGAAGTTCCATTGTAATATTCAAATACGATAACTTAACGAGAATAACTCCCTAGGGGAATTTTATTTTTATGATTTTTAATGTTGGGTTACTTTGGCAAAGCTAAAAAAAAAATATTTATTTTATTTTCTTAATGAAAAAAAAAAGTAAAAGTAAAATACTTGATCAAAATAATTTTTTGGGAACCTTATTTATGATTTTTTATTGGGTTAATTACACTTTACCTCCTGTGGTTTGACCCATTTGCACTTTACCCCCTGTGGTCTTGGGCCTAAATGCAAATCTAACACTTTCTGTCAAAGTTGACAAATGTGCAGCTCACGCGCCAGCTACGCGGATGGACATGTTTTTTAAGTTTTTTCCCTCCAAAATATTGATTTTTTGTTCCCATTTTACCCTCCTTGTTTCTCTATATAATATTTAATATCTTGAGGGGTTATTGTGTATTTTGTTTCTTCCTCCTTGAAATATTTTTAAATGAAATTGAATTTAATTTCAATTAAATTCAATTGAAATATTTTTAAAAATTGAAATTAGAAATATTTTCAATTGAATTGAAGTCAATTGAAATATATTTACTTGAATTCAAGTAAACTTCAATTCCATTAAAAATATTTTTAATTTCATTTTTTAAAAATATTTTAATTGAATTCAAGTAAAAATATTTTCAATTGACTTCAATTCAATTGAAAATATTTTTAATTTCAATTTTAAAAATATTTCAATTGAATTTACTTCGATTGAATTCAAGTAAAAATATTTTCAATTGAAAATATTTTTAATTTCAATTTTAAAAATATTTCAATTGATTTCAATTCAATTAAAAATATTTTTAATTTCAATTTTTAAAAATATTTCAATTGAATTTAATTTCAATTGAATTCAAGTAAAAATATTTTTAATTTAATTGAATTGAATTCAATTGAAATTAAATTCAATTTCATTTAAAAATATTTCAATTGAATTGTAACTTTTTTTATATAAAAGTTTCTTTATAAAAAAACGAAATAAAAAAAAAAAAAAAAAAAGAGAGAGAGTAAAAACTAAAAAAAAAAATGTCTTATTTTTATTAAACACCTTCGATGTCTCTAATTTTAACCGTTAAATTAGGGGTAATATTTTGAAATTAAGGGTAATTTAGTTAGTTTGTTATAATTAATTCACAAAGATCTATTTGCAAAAATTTTTAAAATTAAAAAGGTCAAAATGTGTGCTAAAAAAATGTGTTTTCTCTCTCTCTCTCTCTTCTCTCTACTCTCTCTCTCTCTCTAAAACCCACCACCACCACCAGGAAAGTGCTTTTGCTTTGATGGGTCTTCTTGGAGCAAACATTATGCCTCACAATTTGTATCTCCATTCTTCTATAATTCAGGTCTCTCTCTACTCTCTCTCTCTAGATTTTGTATGGATCTTCTTGGAGCAAACACCAACGCCGTGAATCGTCCTATTCAGGCAGCCACTCGAATTCCTCCACTGTCACTGATTTGAACCGTAGCAATAGAAAGCCCCCCAAGGAGTCACCGGTCTAGATCTCAACCTCCCTTCACCCCCAGAATTCCCCTGAGCAACCGGAGATCCTTTTTTTTTTTTTTTTGTTCAAACTTTTAACATAATTTTTTCAATAGTAAACTGAAAGAGCTGCCAGTGATCTTTCTCTCGATCAATCACTACCGATTATAAAAACTATAGCCGGTCTTTTTTGTAATAGTTCGAAATCGATTTTTTTCCCGCTATTGTTCGCGATCTGGCTATAATTTCTCGTGAATGAAATCATGTATTTTTCTCCATTAAATCAAGAAATCGTTGTTCTCTCTCTCTCGAAAAAGAGAAAACAGAAGAAAAAAATGTTCCAGATTTATGTTTCTATTCTCTCTCTCTGTTTTCTATCATTTTTGTTAATCCGTGATTCTAAACACAGATGAGATGCAAGAATCCGACACTCTGTTCAAAAAAAGGGACTACAGTCATAGTTAAAGACCTCAACAATAACAATAAAACGGAGCCATCGTCGATCGTGAGGATTTTACAAAAATCGCGAGAGGAGCATAGAGAAAGAGAAAGGGAGAGCCTTACCGACTCGATCCAAATTGTCGCTTCAGATCTGTATAGAGGAAATAGATCTGGAGCGAGAGAGAGAGTGTGAGTCATACCGACCAAAGCCAAACCTTCATCGTGGTCGTCGTCACCGTGACGGAGAGAGCGAAAACATCCAAATCCGACCGTCACCTAGAATCGCAGCTCAAATCCGACCGTCGTCGAGGGGAGATGCCTTGAAATCCAGCCACAACCATCGAGGAGACACCGGGGAGGCGGCATTGGCGGTAGCAGGGGAGGCAGCGGTGGCAGTGGGATGTTAGAGAGAGCATCTCTCTATTAAAAAAAAAAAGTAATAGAGCATAGGTTAAGTGAGTGGGAAGAATCTAAGGGTTAATTACACTTTAAATCCCAATAATTGTGAATAATTATGGAAGGGCAAAATCGATATTTCATATTTTTCGTCAACAGAGTTGGCGTTGCACGTAGGTCCACAAACCATAGGGAGGGATAAGTGGTGACGTTTAAACTACAGGGGGTAAAGTGCAAATGGGCCAAACCATAGGGGGTAAAGTGCAATTAACCCTTTTTTATTTTATTTTATATTCTTCAAAAGAAAACTTCTTTTTTTGAAGAAAATATTTGTATTTTGGAATCCTTGGTATGAAGAAATCTGTTCGTTTTCTTTTCAAAGAAGACTTTTTCTCTTTGGAGAAAACATTGGATGAGAAATGGAATGCAAGTTTTTGTTTGCCAATTTAACCCTTAACTAAAAAATCGTCTTGGCAAAGACCTCAACCCACGATTTAAAGTTTCACGTACGTTGGGAAACCTATAATGATGGTATGGGAAACTCTCCACTTTTTAGTTTTCTTTAATTAAGACTTTTTTTTTTTGTTTTGTTTTGATTTTTAGTTAAAACAGTAAATATATACGGAAAAATAAATTCTCAGAAATTTAACGCGCAGAAATGCGCAAAAACAGAAAAATAAAGTGCATGAATTTAAAGCGCAGAAAGGTACAGAACAAAAAAGTAAATGATAAGAAAGTAAATAACACAGAAAGCCGCAGAATAGTAAAGTAACTAAAGCGAAAAGGCACAAAACAATAAAGTAAATAACTAAAAATAAATGCAAGAAAGTAAACCGTTTTTTAAGTGTTCTCTTGGAAACGTTCTCTTAGGTTTTGTCACGTTTTTTAGTCCACCCTTTCAAGCGATTTAGGGGAAACAAGACAGTTTTTGGATGAAGTCAAGAAAGACTTACCTTGGTTTCAACATGAAAGTCCTTTTCTTTTCCTCCTCCTTTTTTCTCTTTTTTCTCATCTATCTATCTATTTTTCTTTCTTTCTTTCTTTTCTCTCTTTTTTTCTTTTGGTTGTTTTTTTTTTTTTAGATGGAATAGGGAAAAGATCAAACGTGTTTTCTTTGAGAATTTTAGACAGAGAGAGTGTGAGTGCTTGAATCGGTTTTTGCAAGGCCAAAATGCAAGAATTTTTATCTCTTAGAGGGGAGAACTGTCCTTTTATAGGTCATTCACTAGCCTATGCACCCTGAGGAGTTCGCATAAGGTATTTTCAAGTGGTCAGCCACTCTAGTGATGGGTTGCTGCCTCTTATTGTGTGAAAATGGCACTTCAGCCCCCTAAATTTGGAAGTGGACCTATTCCCGGAAGGTGAACACGAAGCAATTTGGGTGTTCTAGGCACCCATTCATTAATAAAATGCATTTTTTTTTTTTTTTTGCTTTTTCTTGAATTAGTTTTGAAAATCATAAAATTAAAATATCTAAAATATTATTGGAATATTCAATTTTGAAAAAATAAAATGGAATTGACCGTCAATTTATTGAAATCGGCGAAAACATAATTTTCAGGGTCAAAATAGAAATATCCATAAAATACACAATTTCTTGAAATTAAAGGTTGGAAGCCAAAATTAACCATATTAAAAGTGATATTCTTTTAAAAACCACTTCTAATTTAATTAATGTGGCACAAAAATAACTTTTAAAAATTTTAGTTTTGACCCTAAAACTTTTAAAATTTATTGGAATCCTCAGGGATTTTTTATTTTTTATTTTTTTTAGTTTTTCTTAATTTAAAATATTATGAAAAATTTAAAAATGAAATCTAAAGTTGAAATTCGACTCAATGCTTAAAGTTTCTCAAAATTTCACTTTCGACACGAATTTTTTTTATAATACGAAATCAGGCGGGGCAAAATGCAGTGACTACACCAGAAATAACATTTTATTTTAATTTATTGGCAAGATATAGTTATGCAACAACCCAAATACATTGGAATTGAATTAAGCATATGTTACACTATCTTTGCGGAACAACAAATTTGGGTCTATTTTATCCAATTGTATCTAAAATACAATTAGTTGGATATACAAATGTTGGGTATCTTTCAGATCCTTCAAATGCTCGATACAGGGTATCCATTTACTTGTGGTTGAATTGCTATATCTTGTTGATGTTGTTGTTATACAGCATAATCGAGAAAATATGGATTGTCTTCTATAAAAGATTTATCTACAATATTTTATGAAGATAATATTGCATGCATTTTATAGCTAAAAGGGGGTTATTACTAAAGAAGATAGAATAAAGCATATTTCGCTAAAATTCTTTTACTCATTAACTCCCAAAGAATGGTGATATTGGCGTTTAACATATAAAGTCAAATGATAATTTCACAAATTTGTTTACAAAAGCATTGCCAACAACAAATTCTAAAAGTTGGTTTATCAAATCAGGGATGCGACAACTTAAAATAACTTAATCATTCAAGTTGTTTAACATTTGGCAAAGACGTTACATAAAAATATTGTACTATTTTTTCATTGGCTATGTTTTTTTTCCCATTAGTTTTTTCTTAACAAAGATTTTAACGAGGCATATTCTGTGTAGTTAATATTGAAAGGAAAAGCGTTATATAAATATTGAATTTTAATTGAATGTTAAGATTAAATATGTGCATTTATGCATGCAATGCAAAGTAACTTGATGTAATTAATACTCGGCGTGCCTATTATATAATATAAATAATTGAAAAAAAGAACATGAATTTTCTCTCTATTTATTGCCCATTAACTTTTATTATGATTTAATTTTATAACTTATTGTTGTTTTCGAAAAAAGAAAAAAGAAAAATGAGCGATATACATCTAAGGACAATCAAAACAAATGAGATGATAAATTTGTCATTTTGTAATTAAAATTTACAAAAAATTGAAATGAATGGATAACAAAGGAAGATCTATGTTTTAAATTAGGGTAATTTTTTAAAATATTTTTACATCAAGTTTGGAATTGATTTTAGGAAAGTGATTGGACGGAATTAAATTATTAAAACAATTTGAGGCCTAAAAATTTAGACCTCCAGTTCTAAAGTAATTAAATTAAATTGTATTGATATATTTCCAAGTCTTATATTCATTTAAATTGATGATTTTTATAATTTATTATTTTTTTACACTTATAAATTAAAAATTAATCAACCCAAAAAAATTAAATAAAAAATTGCAAAAGTCAGACTTGTAAAATTGAAGTGCGGTAAACAAGACTTGTGGGGGTGCAAATATCATTTTCCATGTAATTAATAAATTCAACAGTGGCCATGAGGAGTCGCAGAGCACATGAACCCACAAAAAACAATTTCACTGTCTTCCCCATCTTTTCAGTGTACCACTTAATTTAATCCCTTTCTTAAAATTAATTAATAAATACAATACAGCCCATGAATTATATCATCGATTTTAATTAAGTCCATAACTTTCAAAAGTGTAAAAATAATAAAAAATTTAATTTTATTTCATTTAAGAAAGAAAAATTATTTTTTTCTTTTGTTTAAAAGTAAAAGTAGATAAAATATAAATTTTTAAAGTGCAAAGAGATAAAATTATAATTAGATAAAATAGGAGGAGGAAAACACAATTTACCAAATGAAAAAGGGTTACAAAATTTAGTTTGACCAAATCGTAAAAAACCCAAAATTCAGGGTAATATTATGTAATTTGGCCAAACAATATAAACACCAAAAATATAATGATTTGGCATCGAGATGCTTCCTCTTATACATCTCAGAAACTGAAAGGGAACAAGTATGAAATCAATGAATTCATAAGAAAATGGGAAAACACAGCTCTTTATTAAATATATATATAAATGGGAAAAAATTAAATAAAGTGAGTTTTTAAATTAAAATAATTAACCAGAATTATGAGGTAATCGAGGCTCAGCAAAACCCAATCTTCTTTGCCTCCATGAACTGCCTTCTGGATTAAGCCTCTCCCCTGTTCTCGCCGGTTCAGATTTGCATCTCGTAAGCAACAGGGGATGAATCGAGGACCCTCCGTCCGTCGATTTCACTTCGCCGGTAGTGATTTCTTCGCTCGTTCTTCCACTGATTGTACTGAAACTTCCCGACTTCTCCCCATTTTCTCCATTAATTCTCGATTCCGGCGTCGATTCTGCGCCATTTCTTCCTTCCCGCGAATTGTCTCCCTCCGGGACCCCCTCTGCTTCGCTCTCGGCGTCCCCTGTTTCTGACGTCGACGGAGGCGAACCCCAGAACCGGCTCGCCAGCGACGATGACCGGTACGGAGCAGATCTACATCTGGTCAGTAACAAAGCGTTCTTCGGCGGCGTAAAGGAAGGGTAAGCCTCTGCCGATTCTCGGACTTCATTTTCCTCTTCTTCGTCGCCGTCGTCCAAATTTTCTTTCTTCCTGTACGGGATGAAATCGTCGTCCGCTGTGTACGGACTCCTCCGATTCGATTCAGCCTTCGACGAATCGTCTCTGACATCGACTTTTCTGCAACATCCACATCGAAAAATCGACGCCCATTTGCTCCAACCGTTACAAAACGGTCTGGGCTTGTGGCACTTGGCGAAACGGTGGCAGAACAGGGCTTTCCGCACCCACCAACACCGGCCGCGACGTTTGTCCTGAGCTCCGCGACGGACGGTTCTTTCACTGGAGCTCTTGGAGGAACGGCGGACTCTGACTCGGACCTGACCGATGCAATTAACCTTGGGAGACGACGGCTCTTGGGTCTCGGGAACGGCGTTCTTTTTGCGGAAGAACATCGGACTCGAACGAGATCTTCCTCTGCTTCGGCTCCCAACATTGCTCCTCAGGAACCTCATCATCAATGGCGGCGGATACTTATCCGTCCTGCTCGGACTCGATATGGGTTTTGAAGAAACCTTCATCTTCTTCTTCTCTCTCCACTCTCTCTCTCTCTCTATATATATATATTTGTTGTGTATATATATCTGTAGTTGTTATACACACAATATATCTCTGTGATTTGAGGGCGGTTGCTTTGCCCTCGATTTTGGATAGAGAGGATATATGAAGGTCTCTCTCTCTCTCCGTTTGCCTCCCTCTCTATCTATATCCCTTCTTTTGTTTGCTTCTCCTTTGTGGGTTTCTATAGAGCTGAGTCTCGAGAGAAAATGAAAAATAAAAGATCATTATTTAATTTTCTCATCTTTATTTAATTAAGATTAATAAAATATATATAAAAAAGAGACAAATTAGTTATTTTACTTAAAACAACAAACTCTCCTATCATTTCTAAAATATTAGTTACTCCTTTTGATCCTTTTTTTTTTTTACAAAAAAAAAACATAAAAATCCTTCTTCCATTAAAAAAAAAAAAGATGGGGTTAATTTTTTTATTTGTGAAAAAAGAAAAGGGGAAAAAATAATTTTTAAAAATAAAAATTTTAATGTAAAAAAAATAAAGAAAAAAACTATATATATAAAAAAAAAAAAAAAAAAATTAAAGAGATATTTGTATATTTTAATATTTAATTATTTTTAAATTGTTAAAAGTAAAACTATTACTACAATAAAATTTTTAATGATTTTTAACCTACAAGGAACTAAATATTATTTTATAAAAATTATGAGGGAGATAATTAGTATTACAATGATAAGGGAAATTTATAATTTTCGGCAAAAAAAGCAAAGAAATTAATAAATATCCTTCATATATTTTAAATACCCAAGAGATGTTAGTTTGCTTGGCCAGGAAAGGTGTCCACTTTTCTTGTCAACTAACATTCAATTCTCTTATAGAACATTTTGTGAATTAAATCTTAAAGAGTGTTCAACACATATAGAATAAAAACTCATTTCGCTGTTTATTCTGCTTTCCCAACCTTTGTTGATTTAATCATGAATGCACCAGACCTAATGAGGTGATTAATTGAGGTAAGCGTAAGCTAGTTCGGACACATTTTACTGTAAAACCAATATATATATATATATATATATATATATTGACTTTAAGAAGAAGTCATGAATCGTGGTAGGTAAATAGATGTACCCATAAATTTATGGGGATTTTATTTTTTAGTCCTCTGTTAGAGCACACTTCACAATTTAGACCCTAGTACAATGTGAATTAAGTTTTCAGACCACCTCAATTCTTTAGGAAAAAATCCTTCTATTTTGCCCTTCCTTTTACAGTTTATTTACGCAACATGCCATTCTGATGATACAAACACTACAACATGAACAGGGCACTAAAAAAAAATCACCCAATACGTAATCCGCTTCTATATATTTGATTTCTGAATCAAATCATATAAAAATGTGATCAAATTAAAGAGCTTGCAATGGTATTTTTTTTTTCTGTTAACAGTAGCGGATTGCGTTAACGTTAACGCACGGTTAGCTGTCGGCCTGTTACTGCGTCCGTTCTAATTCCGATATGTCTTGTTACACGTTCCACTAGCTGCACGATCGTATACAAAAAAACCACCAAAACGCTCTCTATTCTCTCACACGCTATCTATCCTCTTCTCGCTTAAAAACTCTGAAACCCCAAAACCCTAAAACTAATAATCCAAAATCGCCCCATCGTCTTCAGATAATGGAGAATTTTGAACGTGCCCCCTCGTCTTCCACACAGAAACGAGCAACCCTCAGTCCCGACGGTATGTGAAACCCTAAAATCGATACAATGTTGTTAGGGGACGGCGTTTTAGAAATGAAAATCACGAAGCGAGACGATGATGTTCGTCTATTTTACCCGACTCCAACATGCTCTGTTCCCCTGTTTATGTTTTTTTTGAAATCGTACGTCGTGTTTTGTTTTGTTGTTTTGCGATGTTGACCCACATGTTGTTTTGCCTCTGAAAATAAGGATTTAAAAAAAATGTTTGCGTTAACGTTAACATTAATGTGAGTCATATGTTTAGATTTAGGTTTGTTTGTTTGTCTGGTACACCACTATGTACTTCGATTGCGTTAACGTTAACGCGTTGATATGATTGCGTTAATGTTAACGCAAACAAACATTTGTCTGTAAAAAGGGGGAGGGCCCTTTTGCGTTACTCGTCGGTATTTTTCTCAAATCTGGGACGACGTTCTGGTTTGTTGAGGAAAATGCGTATACGTTAACGCATTTATTGTGGTGTGTTAACGCTGAAGCAGAGTAGTTGCCTGTTTTTGTTACGTACCGAGTGATATGGATGACTACTTTAATGTTAACATTAATTTGAGGCTGTGTGTTTAGATTTAGGTTTGTTTGTTTGTCTGACTGATGCAGCACTATTTGCTGCGTCTTGCGTTAACGTTAACGCGTGGATGTAAACATAGACGTTTTGCCTGGGAAAAGGGTGGGGACCGTTTTGGTGCGAAATTTTGTTTTTTTGAAAGAAATGCGTTAACGTTAACGCATTTCTTGTTGTGCGTTAATGTTAACGCAAAATAGTACCCAGTTTATGTTACGTAATGAGGGATATGGATAACTGCTTTAATGTTAACGTGTGGCTTGTAATGTGCATTAATTGTGTTTCCCCCGTCGTTCTTGCAGTAAAACTCCTAAAGAAACCGAAAAAGGAAAGTTCGAGCTAGCGGACGTTCCTTTATCGCTCCAACCTTAAGCAGACCTATGAATTGCTGAGAGACTGCAAACTCAACGATCAGCATAAGGCACTGCTGGGCCGAACCCCCTTTGCAAAAATATTCGAGACATTATTTGAGCAGCGGGTGACGCTCGAAAACATCCACAAAAATGATGATCTCATTGAAATGATCATCCGATGCAACAACCCTGCACCCGGGAGGGGGGGGTTAGGATAGGGGGCAGGCTCATTCGGATAACCCCGCTTGACATCCAGCTGATATTCGGGATATCAACGGGCGAAGAACCCATTGTTTTGAGTCGTTACACAAAATCCGACTCCCCATTCATGTCCAGACTAACATTCGCATACCGTGGGTTTAGTGTTGCTTATTTGAGATCACAAGTGCAAGCGAATGTCGCCGCCACAGACAATGAAACAGTGCAGGATGTTGTCCGCATGGTTATTCTACACTTGATGACCACGTGCTTCTTTGTGACAACTGGGCAGTAGGTCCAGAAATCGTTGGTTCGCTATGTTAAACAATTGAAGACATGGCAAATTACAACTGGACAGCTGCGATGTTCACAGATCTCGAAACCAGCCTCAAGAAATCGTACATGGAACCCTGGGCGGTCACGAGGTGCGTGCTTGCTCTCCAGGTATACACATACCCATTGTGAAAATGTTTTTCAAATATTTACAAGCGTTGTTTGTGGACCCTGCTTGACATATTACAAATTTTACTTACAGTATTGGTTGTGCGAGCACACAACGTTGGTTGACCACACCGAGGGTAGGCAGCATAGTGTGCCGCGTTTGGAGCGGTGGTGCCTCACCACGTTTTCTTCCAACTTGGGAGGCATTCCCCTCGGTCTACTGCCAGCTGATAAGGTAAGCAAAAAAAATATGTTGTGATTTTAACGTTGATGCAGGTACGTGAAAAATGGTATGTGGTATTTTGCGTTATGGTTAACGCAATTAATTGTTGCGTTAACGTTAAAGCAAACTAAGTTATGTATGGTTAGATTGTTATTACGTTAGCGTTAACGTTAACGCACTTAGTAATTGCGTTAACATTAACGCAATTATATATGTATTAATGTTAAGCATATAAATATTTGCGTTAACGTTAATGCAAAAAATAATAAGTGCGTTAACGTTAACGCAATAACAAAAAAAACAAATGTTGTGGCTGGAATTGTTATTTGCGTTAGCATTAGCGAACTTATTTGTTGGTTTTTGTGCTTATGTTTAACGTTAACGCAAGCAATTTAATTTTAATGTAAACGCAATCGGTTAGTTGTTTTGGGTGTGTGTGTGTGTGTGTGTGTGGCTGGTTAACGTTAATGCTTGCACATATGCCAGGTGAAAGATCAGCCCGCTGATGAGACTTTAGCGGAGCTTCAAATGGGGATTGCTTTGAAAGAGGATAGTAATGATTCATTTAACGATAGCCCGGGCAATGAGGGCGGAGATACAGCTGCTGCTGCTGCTGCTGATGATGATGATGACTATGATGCAATGGTTGACGACATCATAGGGCGGTATCTCACACCCCTCATATATCATCCTTCTCCCGTCCCAACTCAAGCCGCAACCGATTTGGGTGATGATTCTGCCCCCGCTGAGAGTGCATTTTGCACACCTTCAGCGGGTGCCTTGGGGCCACCGTCTGTGTCCGTAGGTACAGTTGATGACATCCGCCGACAGATCAAAACACATGCAGGGTGAGTTAGCTGCGAATAAAATGGAAAAAGAGCAGACCATTGCAACGTTGCATAGGGTCATTGCTATCATAACTGTTGCCAACGTCGAGCAGAAAAAGGAGATTGATCAGCTGAAAGCATCGTCGTTGCAAGAAAAAGAAAGTTATGAGCGTTCTGTCTCTAATCTCTCTGCGAGATTAGCGAAATCAATTGGGGAAAAGAGAGACATCCTGACGGAAATGAGCGTGCACGACGTGACTCAGAAGTATAAAGAGCCCGCCGTCGATACATAAAAGGATGACCTTAGGCGGAGATGTGACGAGCTCGCCCGGGAGGTGGAAACACTTAAAAACACAATCGAAACGTTGAATCAGCAACATGCTGATGCTGCTGGTGAAATGAAGAAGAAATATAATGATCTTGCTCTTGACTTGAAAGCAGAACAAGAAATCAACAACCTACTGAGGCAAAAGAAGAAGGAGATAGCCAAATCAGACGTAAAAATGCATGTGGCGCTGAATAAACAACCAGACAAAATTGAACGCCCACATGCAAACGGGGGGTAGGGGTACCCCTACCACTCTCGCAGTCCGCGAACCTCAAGAACCTCAACCGCTCTCTATGGTCATGCCGACCGACACCCCCGATGCCCCGTCGCCAGTCCCTATGCCTACGTTGCATGAGGGGGCAACGCAAAAAGTTAGCTCCATGGTTGGTCGAGTAAAGAAAAAGGAGAGGCAACCGAGGAAACAAGGCAGTGATAAAGGGAAAGGGAAGCAGAAAGAGGGAGCTGACATAGTTAATGTCGATGAGCTCCACCCGGCAACAATGTATGAAGACAATGAAGTACTCCCAGCTCGTAATTCGACGACCGTTGGTGCGATGCTTGTTGACAACGATTGGGAGAAGTTGTCTGTGATTTCCAAAGAGGGGCCAGGGTAAAAAATAAAAAATTACTCAAAGTGCCTTTTTACTTTTGAAATTTCTTTTTCCATAAAATGTTTGCTGATCATCTGATATGTTGTTTTTGTCAATGTCCCAGTACATTCGTGTTTGGAGGTGGGAAACCCATGGCCACGGTTTCATGTGGCGACATCATTTGCATGATTATGGAGCGACGTGTGTCGGATAACGTATGAAACCGACTGCATAGTGTTTGTGATTGACTTGATTAACTGATTACATCAACTTGTTTCGTAAAAGATGTGCCTGTGTTAACAAGATTTGCGTTAACGTTAACTTGTCTGTCTTTCCCCCTACCTTTACTCACAGGTGATTGATTCGTATGGAGAGTGTTTGGAAGATCAAATTAGATTAATCAATCACGTGCGGCTGTCCACGTCAATCGTGCTGCTGCACAAAACGCGGTTCACGCTATCATGCATTTGGGTAAGACACTTTAGCACATGTTAGCTTTTTTTCCTTTTTCATCCAAACTTGCTAACACGTTAAAAAAAAAATCATAGAATGTTATAAGGGAGGATAACAATGTGCTGCTGAAAGATCTGTACTACACAATCTCCAGTGCATTCAGCAAAGAAGCACGTTATGTTGTGTTCCCGATGAACACTCACGGTCGACATGCGTCGACTAATCACTGGACTGTAATGGTGCTGGACATAAACGATAAAAAATGGACGTTCTACAATTCCATCTGGCCTAGGAAGAACACGACCGATCATTATTATAATGATGTGCTTACGGTGGTATGTGATTTAACATGTGACTACTTTGATTGTCTCTAACTACACGCTGTTTTGTTTGACTAACCTAAATTCTGAACAGAAAAGATTTGTGGAACGACATATCAACATGCAAATACGTCCAGATTGGGGTGACGCACGTATCGAACAATGTCTCGATTCGCCACAACAACGCGGGGCGTAAGTTCACCCGTCCGAAACATGTGTACTAAAAAGTCGTATGTATTTGCAAATATATCATTCTCATCTGTTTACCTTCCCCCCTCCCCCCCCCCCCAGGGTTTGCAGGACTGATTGTGGCGTTTTTGTTATGTACATCATGAAACAATATGCTGCAAATATGTCCATCGCGAAAAAACTGTCGGTGACGGATGTACGTGGTGTCCGGAGAGACGTGATACACGCTCTACTCAACCATCCGCACTACAGTTGGGTGCCCATGGTTGGCGCCGATGTTGAAACAACCCAACCAGATGACACAACAAAAAATCTCAGAAAATGTATATATCCCACTGATTTATTCATTTTTTGCGATTGGTGGTGCGTGTGTGGGGTTTGTAATTGTGTTAATTGTTAACGCAATTTGTAATTTTACATGTGCTGGCTGTGACCAAACGCGTTAATGTTAATGGGCTTAGTTAATGTTTAGATTTTGTTTAGTTTGTTGGTCTGGTTGAACAATTTTTACTAAAAAATGTGTTGCCGTTAACGCAAGTGACCTTAATTGCGTTGCTTTGTCTTTTATTGCTGGGTTTTAGTTGTGTTAACGTTAACACAAGTATGTTAAATTGCTGGTTTTGTTAATCAGTTAACTTCAATCCAATTTGTACTTGTTGCACGTTAACGTTAACTCAAAATTGAAATTGTTTTATTCTGGACTTTTAAAAACTGCGTTAACGTTAACTATATTGGTTAATGTTCAGATTTGGTTAGTTTGTTTGTCTGGTGGAACAATATTTATTAAAAAAATATGTTACCATTAACGAAATGACCTTAATTGCGTTGCCTTTGACTTTGATACTGGGTAGTATTTGCCGTAACGTTGACGCAATAAAGTTACATGTGATGGTTTCCTTACTGCGTTAACGTTAACGCAATTACTTAATTCCCTGCTGTAATTTTCGTTCACGTTAACGTTAACGTAGTTGTATCTTGCTAATGTTGGTTTGTAATGAAAAATGCGTTAACGTTTACGCGATTAGTTATTTTGAGTTTTTTTTTTTTTGTAAATGCGTTAACGTTTACGCGATTAATTCTATACAAAAGAATTATGAAAAGCGTTGAACATTAAAATGTGCAAATCGTAATTGCGTTTACGTTAACACAAAAAAAAGTTTGTGTGTGTTTATTACCTGTTTACGCAAAACAAAAACATCATGTGGAAAAAAACGAGGTTCCACCCCCCCTGACATTAAACACATAAATTGTTGCTGTGTCAAAACTACATAAAATGAAATATTTGATTACTCTGTGCTTTAAATTGAAGCAGTGCATGTCTTCCTGTTGTGGTGCTCATTCTTTTTGCATCTACCACATCTTATTTCTGGGATCTCACCCCTTGATGGGATGCGTTTCTTCCGCGGTCGACCAGGTTGTTTTTTTGTGATCGGCGGGATAATTACAGCTTCCGATGCATTCCATTCCGGTTTCTCGAACGTGGGTACACCATATATACCTTCCGAGTAGGTCATTCGGTAATATTCCACCAAGAAAAACGACTCAACGGATGAATGTATATTCTGGCCGCTTTTTTGTATCGCCGCACAAGCATGAACACACGGGAACCCATTTCCCTGCCACCCGGAACAGGAGCACTTTTTTTTATCCACATCAACCAGAACGAATGGGATCGAGTGCACTTCGTATACGCTGTTGCCGCACTCAACAACATTCCACGTCCGCCCGTCGCTTATCATCCGCGACAGCATTTTATCGCGTACTGGGCATAGGAAACCCGTCATCAGCAGTGATTCGGCGCGTCTGACTGACAACTGGTTCATTACCTTGCACCTAATCTTGTCGACCATTAATATGATCGGTAGGTGCCAGTAATCACGAATCCATGCGTTGAATGACTCCGCTAGGTTGGACGACATCTCCCCATATCTTTTGCCTTTGAAAAACATGTTGCAGAAGTTGTCTGGCGGCACATCCTCTAGGAAATTCTCTACTCGTACCATACCTTCTGTTCTTAATTCTTCCCTCAGCTGGTAGTATTTGTCAAGCGTCGTTGCATATGCCATCATCGAATATTTGTGCACGAGCTTCTCCTTCCACGCTTGTTTCAAACCCGCCAATTTGTCCCTCAGATTGTTCTTCAGGTGGTTCAAGCAATAAGAATGAAAACAATGCGGGAACATCTTCCGGACCCCTTCAAGAATGCCACTATGTCGATCAGAAATGAAGGTTAGCACACGTTCTTTCACGACAATTTTATCTAAATTGGTTATGAACCAATACCAGTTGTCATCGTTCTCCGCATCAACAACAGCGAATGCAACCGGGAAAAGACCTGTCCATTTACGAAAAACACAAAACAGATCAGCACGCTATGAATAAAAACATTGTATACACAGCCGTTTTTAATGCGTTAACGTTAACGCATTTAACGTTAACGTTGCAAAAAAAATCCATGTCTCATCCCCAAACATGATCAGCTTGTCTCATCAGAAACCCCCCTTCACACAAACTGTTCAAAAAAAAATGTAAAAAAAAAAAAGCGTTAATTGCATGTAATGTGTAAACGATAGGTGTAATTGCGTTTATGTAATAAGTAGTCAACCAATTTACCATTGTTTCCATCCTTTGCGCTGGCCGCCAACAAACATCCCTTGTATCTACCCCCCAGAAATGTCCCGTCTAGAAACAACATCGGCCTGCAGAATTTGAACCCGTGCACAGTCGCGTAGAACGATACAAACAGTTTCTTGAAATGCCCAGTTTCTTTGTCATAATCCAACGCCAGGTGGCTGCCTGGGTTCGTCTGACTGCATGCATCCAAGTACTAGCGCAATTGATCATAAGACGATTCGTGGTCCCCGTACAAATCATCCTGAGCTTTCTCCACGCCTTTCCATGCAATGTGATATGGGATCTCAATCCCATAGTCGTTCTTGAACGTGTGAACAACGTCAATTGGGCGAGTTGACGGGGTATTCCGAACTAAGTCTAAAAGACATGACTTTACAACGCTACAGTTCATCTTCTCATTCCTCGCTGTCCTATAAGAAGCACCGCAACTATGATTTCTCTGGAACTCCCAAATATAAAAAAACCCATTCCTTTCATCTAGCCTACCATGCACTCTCCATTTGCATTCTCTCTCCTCCTTGAGTGAACATTCAGCTGTCACCCTCTTCTTGTCGTTTTTTATGTACTGAAATGTGAAACCCATTTGTACAGCATATTTCCTTAGTGATTCTCTAAATTCCGGTATTCCACCCTTAAAAATCTGCCCGGCTTCTTTAAGACCTTCAGCCCAATGATCGGACAATAATGCCTTTTTATGCAATGGGCAGAAAACGGACAACAGGTCGTCCTCCCCGTCCATGCCATCCCGCCCTCCTGTCCCGTTGGATATTCAAATAACATCCTGTCCCGACTGCCACTTGGTCCACTACCGCTGTCGCACACCTTTATCTCCACCCCCACATATTCAAGCTTCATTGCTCGTGCAAGGCTAACCATTACCTCTACGTCGTCCTGACACGATATTAGGCACCTGTCATGTCCTGGTATGGAATAAAACATCTCGAACGAAACATCCCTCAACACGTCCCATCGCGACAACACATTTTGAATCAGCACCGCTTGCGTGAAATCATCATCCACCTTAACGCCCAACGAGTAACCATCAAACTTGCACATCAAAAATATGCGCGTAGCCATTGACCCCCCCAGTAAATCTGCAAGATCAAAACGGGTGCAACCCCATTTTGCAAGAAAAAAACAGTAGACAAACATTAATGGGCATCGGGGGGGATTTAGATTTCAGTATGCTTATTGGTCAGTAAGCGCGCTTACTACTAATTGCGTAAATGTTAACGCAATCAAAATTGACTGTAAAAACACAGGGGTTACATTAACGTTAACGCTGCGTTACTCTGGTCAAGATAAAACACTAATGTGCGTTCGCAAGTTTAGATTTCGTTATGCTTATTGTTCTAGTTGAGCGCTTATACTTATTGCGTAAACATTAACAAAAATGCGCTAATTGCGTTAACGTTAACACAATCAGTTCGTGGTTTTGACCATTGTGAAACGTCACCGTTGATGCATTGACTTAATGCGTTAACGTTAAATACATTACTTATTACGTTAACGTTAACGCAATCCATCACTACTGATTGCGTAAAAACTTTAATGCATTACTTAATGCGTTAACGTTAACGTTAACGCGAAAGTAGCAGCTTGTTAACACATGTGTTAAACGTTAACCCCTTTTTTTTGAATACAACCGAGTTCCTCTGTAGTTGATAGCATCTTACTTTTCGGGAAAAAACTGAAAAAACTGTGAGTTAACTAACTTTACCGTTTACAAGCATTACGTTAATGTTAACGCAAAAAAAAAAAGTTACAGTTAAAACATGTTAACGTTACTGCGTTTCGTTGCATACAACCCACAGAACCTCTGTATCTTGGAGCATCTTACTTTTAAGAAAAAAGCTGAAAAATTGTGAGTTATTTAACTTTACCATGTACACCTATTTCCTGACACTGTTTGCTTGTATCCACATTATTATTACGTCGTCATGCACATAATAACCACAAAGTACGTTAACGTTAACGCATTGCACATGTTATCTCATAGCGTACATTCCTCACAAAATGGGCGATCATTCATCGCCACCCCCCTCGAATATCCAACTTCGAAAAACGTTGTAACACCGACGAAAAACCCAAAAACGATATTTAAACACCCTGACTGTGTTTGTTATATTGACATTGTTATTACGTCGTGATGCACATAATACAAACCCATTACATTAACGTTAACGTGCTGCTCACGTTATCTCAAGAGCGTACATCCTTCACAAATGGGCGTTCGTTCGTCGCCAACCTCGAACATCCAACTTCGAAAAACGTTGTAACAACTCCGAAATACCCAAAAACGATATTAAAACACAACTATATAACTTTTCAGTGAATACAATCGAGTAACTGACCTGTTTCGCCTTTACACATAGTCCAAACGCCGTCTCGTGATATATTCGCCGTCGCCGCCGTTTCAAAACCTTCACCTCGTACCCGTTCTGCAACGCCTACAAATTTGAATCGAATGTTTTTGAAAATCCGCGCCTGTGTAATGGCTGTCGTACATGTATTTGAATCAGCAAAATGAAAAACTCTATTTTGTCGCTTACCATAACCGAATTGATTCGTCCACCTGGCTCGTCGGAGTGAACAGGGGTATTATCGTCCATCGCCGTTCACCTTGTCTTCGTCGGAGGACTGAAATCTAAACCCATCGTACGGGGAGGTCTGAGCCCTAAATGGTCTTGTGAAAAGGTTTTTACTCTAAGAGAACTCTCTATAAGGGACTATTAAATAAAAAATTCTAAATTTATTCACCTCTAATTTAAAAATAATTAACTAATTCTCAGGGATATATAATTATACAAAGTAAAATGAAATATTAGAAAATATGATGGAATTAAAATTTAAAGTATAGCATAAAATTTAATGTGTTGGGTTGAGTGATAATTATACGAAATAAAATAAACTATAGAGGATAATATGATGGAATTAAAATTTAATAATAACGTGTTTTATTATACAGATGGTATATGCATTTTAATAATTCCAATTGTATTTTAATTTTAATAATATAAAAAAAATAAAATAATGTAATTACATATTTTGGAGTGCACATAGGAGTGATCTAATTTATTTATTATAATATTTATATCAAAGAAAAACAATATGGTCATAAAATAAAATAATTATCTAGGGTATTTTATAATGGATCTCAAGGTCCATTACTAATTTGTTCTTATACTCGTGTAACCATTTAAATTTAGAGAAAATTTAATTGACATATGGTAATTGTTTGTTATACAGTATTATTTACATTATGTTACTATTAATATTGTTGTTGTACAACAACATTTGTATCTCCCTATTTATTATATTATTGTTGATGTAGTGAGAAAATATGGATTTGAGTTTATCTTAAATAAAAAATATATTGGTGTTGTTTTTTTTCAATATGAGCTTACAAGTAATAGACCATTTTAATTTTAATACTAAAAGTGGGGTTTCTCTAATTTTTCTTTTTATAAATCTACTTTTAAAATGAAATAATTTTAAAGAACCCTCTAAATAAAACAATGTCTATAAATTCTATTTTGAAAAGAAAAAAAAAAAAAGTTTGTACCAACTCCTCTTAACATTTTATAATAACAAAATTACCCATCAAAATACAACACACCGGTCACCACGTTACTTTCATCGTTGTCATAACTTGCCTCTACTTCCTTCGCCGCCACCAAATTTGGTTTCGTCGTCTTCATCAGTAACCGCCGTCACTTTTATTTCTTTCGCGGCCATTAGCTTCAATTTTTGCCGTTGCCATTTTTGATTCGTCGCCTGTTTCGTGAACATCGTATCTGATTTTATTTTTTTTTTACCACCATTTGTTTTTGTTGTTTCCATCCGTGAATGCCAAAACTCAAGTATATCTAGACCAGATCTAACTAGTTCTATCCTAAAACATGTCATCGTTGTCGCCGCCGCCACCACCAACACGTGCTTCCTTCACCGTTATCACATCTATTTCATCACATCCATCCATCGTTGCCACCACCACGCTCACTTTCATCGCGCCGCCACCACCACGGAAGCAGCGATGTACTGATTTTTCATTTTAAGACATTTTATTACTATTTTAAATTATGTGCTTGATATTTATTTTAATCTTAATTTTTTAACTTTTTTTCTCTCTTTTGGAAGCAATGTTACCCTCCATGAATTTCTGACTTTGGGGATATCAAAGCAGGGAAATTTTGGAATGAAGGCATGAGTTGAATTTGATTAATCGAAATATGGTTGTTGTTTTTTTCGACCTTTGGGAGCGGTAAAAAAATTCCTTTAAAATATAAATATTATTTAAAATTTTAAATAATTTTTGATTGATGTGCTCACTTATTATTTTTTTTTTTTAAGTACTTTCCACTTAAAACCCTCAAATGTCTATTCACAAGAACCACCAATACAATAAAATCTTACAAAAAAAAAAAAAAAAGAAAGAAAAGAATTAGAGAGAAAAAGTTGTGGAGAGAATTTTTCGAAAAAGGAAAAATTGTAAATTTATTTTAGAGATAAAAAAAAAATCTCATTTTTTTTTTTTTTTTTTTTAAAGTTATGTCCCATTTGATAGCGTAATTAAGTACTTAAAAGTACTTATCAAATTAAGTGTATTTGATAATAAAATTAAACAATCACTTAAAAAATTATTCAAAATTTGAAGTGATGTGCGATTTGCTTAATTTTTTTAATTTTTATCACTTAATACCATAAAATATCTAATCATCACAACCAAAAATATATACCAATACTGTAAAATATCTCAAAAAACAGCTATATATAAAAAAAAATTATAGATAGAGAAATATTAAATTGAAAAAAAAAAATAGAGAGAGAATATTTTAGGAAAAAAAGTTGTAAGAATTATTGTAGGAATAAAAATTTGTACAAAAATAATTTCTTGGAGTTAAAAGTATTAAAAAATTGAATACTTAATATATTCGATATTTAATAAATTCAACACTTATAAATAATTTCACAACTTAAAATTTAAGCGGTTATCAAACATGACCTTAGTATTAAAAATATATATACTGAATATATGTAGCACTTATAACTTATAATTTCGACATCTAAAATTTAGCACTTTAAGTTTCAACACTTAATTTTCAATGTTATTAATCATGCCTTGATTAAATTATTGAGTAATAGAGGTTATGAAAATTTCTCTCTTTTTTGTCATAGTAAAATCTTTTGTGTAAGGTGAGGATTGCACATTTTTTATCATTCTCTCATAATCGAATACTTCGTGCAAACTGGAGATTACATTTGAAGACGGATGTTAGATTCTTATCCTATATTAATCACTTGAGAGTGTGCAAATCACTATATAATTCAAATGAGTTTTAAGTTGAAATTTGCTCTTCATTTAAATAAAAAAAATTATTTTTTATATAATTATTTTAAAAGAAAACATATATTTTGAATCAATGATATTTCAATTTGGAGGGTGTAGGGTTGTGTTTGGCCACCGCATCTTGTTTTCTTTTAATTAATTTAAGGAAGGCGAAGTATGTCAAAGGATGAGTTATTTACGATTGGATAGAAGAGTGATGCTGTTAATGTGGGGGCATCACTTCCTAACCTACCACTCTCTTGATTCAATTGGTATCTTGTTTTTCCTAATGCTCAATCAATGTTCTTTTAGACTTCCCACTTCTTGTAATGGAGGAGGTAGCCAGCCCACTTCCATCACAAGGCCCTCCTTCTTTGTTTCTTTCTTTATTTATTCTCAAAAGATGAGGAATAAAACTCTATTTCATTTTTGTTAACAATTATGAACACAATTCCAAGATTTTATAATCCAATGGAGATGTATTATTTTTTTTTTTTTTAAAGGTGTAGAATTCAATCTCCTCCCATAATATATAAACCCAAAAAGAAATTATGAGCACAGAATAAAAGCACTTAACAAATATCACCTAGGAATTTCCTAATGTTTTTATTTGTTTTAATAAAAACTAACAATACTATGAGCGTTCCAATTTCTTTTTATAATGTTCTAAAATAATTGTTCAGTTTTTCTCTCTAGAAGTATATTTTATCGTTAAATGAATCTTCTTCTGAATCAATTGTTCAAAAGTTTCAACATTCTCATACATTTTTTAATAAGGTCAATATAATAAAATGAAGAACTTGACTCCACTCCAAATAGCCAGAACTAATCACCCATTTGAGCCCAAGGATTTTTGTAACTTGAGGATCTTCGAATGCAGTTGACAAATGCCTGAAATGTTGAATAATTTATACTTGAGACGAGACACCCTTTGTGATTTCGACTAATATTAAGGTTCACCTTATCAATTTCATAATACCTCATATATCTCTCATCACATTTTGTTGACAAAAATATTCTTATAACATATTTTTTATTTTTATTGTCTATTCTCTACTCTCTCTTGTTTTCTATTTTTTATTTTGTTCACTATTTTTTATTTTATCTTTTATCTTCTTTATATATATATATATTGTGTTTATAGAAAATAAAAAATAAAAAAACTGGAAACCAAAAAATATAACTAAAACAAAAAGAAAGAGAAAATTTTGAAAAAAAATAAAAATTATTTTATTTATTTTATTTTATTTTCTAAATTATTACTTTTGATATTTTTTTAATTTTCTACGACTACTATACGAAAAAATAAAACAAATGAAATAAAAATTACATAATAAAATTAGAAAATATAAAATAAGAGAGAAAGAGTAGGAAAAAAAAGAAAATTAAAATAGATAATAAAAAATAATATGTTTTGAAGGTATTTTTGTCAATAAAATGTAATGGAGTATATCTTGGATAACAAAACTGAAAAAGAAAATGGGTGTCTCAGATATCATGAAAATGACAGTGACTGTCTTTAGTATTTGTGGAAATGACAGGAATATCTTGAATTTAAAGTCAATAAAGTAATGGAGCTGATAATATAATTAGTTAACCAGGAATAACCATCATCATATATCTTGTTTTGTAATTAATCCCTTTTAATTTTAGGAGTAATTAATGATTAGTTGTGAACATTCACAGATCCTATATATTCAGATGAAGAAAAAAAATGGGTCCATAAACCAAGAAATTATGTGGATTTGATTCTAAAAAGTTGAATTTCAAAGTGTTGGACAAAATACACATCAGTTTAAAGTAAAAAAGAGGAGGTGTAGTTACAATTTTTAATACTACGTATTACATTGAGTAATAGTTACAAATACATCTGTTTAGTTGAGAAGGAAACTCATTAGCGCGAAATAGTTAATAAGCAAAGCAACTGGAGTATCCTGTGTATGGTCCCATTTGTGTCATTGTTACATTAATTTTGTTGTTGTTACAGTCTAGAATGTTGTTACTAATACTATTAGTGTATTCAAACTATTATTACAATTTTAGAATATTGTTACTAGTCATTCTACTGAATATTTTTACATGTGCAAAATTATTACATTCAAACTATCGTTGTTACAATTATATACACATGAGCAAAATTTTATTTAGTGCAGGTGATACACTATTTTGTTCAAGCAAAGGAAGAGAACTGTTTCTGCAAAGAAAATTGAATTTCTCTCCCAAAAATAGAGAAAAAATATTTCTGAAAATGATGACAAGTTGCTTCTAATCATGAAATGTATTTTTCAGCTAAAAGGTTGAAAAAATTATGTTCAAAATGTTGACATTTAGGTGTTGCTCGTGTAAGATGTTTTAAAATCGTTGAATGACAAAAACAGGAATGGTAATTATTAGGTTTGATTAACTAATCAAGCATTTGAATCTCAATAATAATGCAAATAGATAGAAATGATAACTACGAATAGTAGAAGTGGCACAACATATGGTGCCAAAATTTAAGTTGGGATCGTTTCTTCAACTTCGATTACACAGGAGGTTTAAAAATATTATCATTTAAGATACAGAATTAAAAATTAAGGGTTTATACCAAAGACATCCCCTTTCTTTTAGTTTTATATCAGAAACCTCCTCTGTCATTTGACAAATACCATTCAATCTCATTTTTGTGTGAAAAGACCCTTATACCCTTTGTTTTTTTCAAATTTTATACAATAAAAAGTTTCTAAATAAAATTACCGATTTACCCTTTGCATTCACATTTGATTTTTCCAGAAAAGTAGTTCCCTGTTCCTATCATTTTTCATTTTCTTCCAAGTTCCACCGTTAGTCGTATGTCTGTTGCTCGTGAGAGAGTGAGAGAAAGAGAGATCGCCGGAGGCGTTGAAGCTCATTGGAGGTTGCTTGGTTTCGTCGTCGTCGTCGTCAAAATCGAAGAGTGGAAACATTGTCGGGGTCGTCGGAGGAAGATCGTTGTTCAATCGTCGAAGAAGAAGCCGTTTGATCGTCGAAGGGTGAAGCTTTCGAAGAATTTCATCTTCAAATCTCTAATTAATCGGTAGTTATTTCTCCGAAATCCAAAAACCCTTTTTTTTTCCAAGCCGACGATCCGAAACCTCAGTTTCCTCGAGATGTGGAGGCCGTACTTTCAACCCTACCATCTGATCATCATCCAGAACGGTGACCCGTCCAAGACCATCAACGTCCCCGAAGGCTTCGATTACGAACTCTATAATCGCAACGACATCAATCAGATTCTTGGCCCCAGGGCCTCCTACGTTTCATTCAAGGATTCCGCTTGTCCCTGCTTCGATTACATGGTTTCGAAGAAGAAGCACATCTTCACCATTGACGACGATTGCTTTGTGAGTATCAAATCCACTTTTCTACTTTGGGAATATACATATATATATCTGTATTTGTATGCCATTATTTTGTTTGTGGTTGATTTTTTAATTTAAAATGTTGAATTTCACCTGAGACTTCTTTGTGGGTATAATGGTATTCCGGTTTGGTTTGGGGGTATAGTGGTATTCTGGTATGGTTTTCACCTGAAACAATATTTTTACTGTTGTGTTTGGCCTTTGTTTGGCTAAGAAGATGATATGAGTGTTGAATATGCATCATCTAAAGCTCTTTTAGATAATGAAAATGTGAGATTGGCGATGATGAATTGATTTCGGCAATGAAGACGACAGCAGAGAGCTCTTTCCATGGAGGTTTTCAAGGAGACGGGGGTCTACAACACCGATTTCATTCGGTGGTTGCCGGAGAGGCCACAAACGAATACGAAGTTGATTTCATTCGGTGGTTTTCTTCTTTCCCGATACACTAGGCGCAACATAATCCACCTCTCCAGCAGTAGATGCGGTCTACCTGTTCTCTTCTAGCTGCTTCCGCCGCCATAGTCAGCGTTTCCATGACGACGATGATACAGCAAAAGCTGGTGATGATGTGTAATAGTACTTGAGGGGAAAAATGCAGAAAACATGAGAAAAAGGGATAAGATAGGTATATTTGTCAAATAACTTAAATTAAGAAAGGGTATTCATGTAATTTAATTGAAGTCAAACTATTTTGAGGGTAATATTGTCAATAATAATGTTACGTCAGCATTTTTTATTGTTAGGAGAGGTTTCTGGTTTAAATTGTAAAATTATAGGGGGTGTTTGGTATTTGTCAAATGATAGGGGAAGTTTTTGGTATAAGGCTAAAAGACATGGGAGGTCTTATGTATAAACCCTAAAAATTAATTAAGCTAGATACAAGATGGATTTTCCCTAAAATAAAATTGAGCATGATTTTTCGGCATCTAAAGCCTAGTATTTTCAAGTTTATCCCCACCCTCTTTTTTTATATTATGAAAATCCCAATTCAGAAAATATATTATATTTTAATAATAAACATTAATCACCACATAAAATATTCATTATTCCGTCACAACCACAGTAAATATTCTTATCACCATCACCACCAAAACAAATATTCATTATTATCACTGCCACCGCCACATCAAATATTTATTATTATCAAAGCCAACACCACCACAAACATTCATTATCATCGCCGCTACCACCCCAAAATAAATAAATAAATAAAATAAAATCACAATTATTACCACCACCACATCAAACATTTACTACCATCACCGCCAACACAATAGTAAATATTCGTTATCATCACCACCACCACCACAATCAACTGTCACCGCTACCAACACGATAAATAATCACCACCACCGCTTCAACAAATATTTGTTATCACCACCGTTACCACCGCAATAAACATTCTTATCACCGCCGTCACCACAACAAATATTAGTTATCACCACTATTACCACGATAGAAAATATTCGCTATCACCACCACCACAACAAATAATAATTTAAAAAAAAAATTAATAGCAAATATCTAAATTATACAATTAAAAATATCAAAAAAAAACAAATTATTTCGATATAGACCAAAAATATCTGAAAATTTGCCATCACGGCCCAGATCTGGCAACGCGGGCCAGATCTATTCACGATTTGGGCCGTCAAAGAGAGAGAGAGAGAGGCGGTGTTGTTGGTGGAGGTGGTGGTGTTCACTACCATTAGTGGAGGCGTAGATCCAAAATTGTGAGAGAGCGATAGTGAGATAGGAATGTGAAAATTAATTAGATGAAAAAATAATTGGCAAAATTTTTGTTTTTATTAAGGGTAATTTTGGCATTTTAATTTTAATAATTGGATTTTTTTTTTTTTCAAAAAGTGTTTTGTTAAAATTAAAATTGGCCATGTGCCCATTTTAATTTTCTTGTTAAAATTGGACTAACTCCAAATATTCCTAAAATTTATTCAATCATGAACTAAGATTTGTGCAAAATCAAATAAGATAATATTTTAAAAACCAAGAGTATTTATTCTGAAAAAAAATAAAGTTACCACTGTTATATTCATGATTATTAAACAAAAGTTTTTGTTTGTTATATTTATTTTCAAGTAAAATTATTTCTTTTTTAGGGCAAACATAGCCAAATAAAAATACAAATTCTCAAATCGCAGTTAAAATTTAAAATCTTTTTAAACCGAGTAAGCAAAAGTATTTTGAGCCATATATTTCATATTTTCATTTATTTTTTACTTGAAGTTTAAGGATGAAAATGAAAATAACAATAATTGATGAGTGTAAAAGTAGTCACCCGCACACAACCAATAAAAGATCGCTACGTGTCAACAACTCTCCAAAAGTGCCCATTCCTATCAAAGATAAAGTGTGAAGATTGTGTCGGGCAGGGGCATATCTTAGCCCATGCTGGCCATCTCAAGACCCCGCCAGCAGTATCCTCTGGAAATGGGGGGTGAAGCCATCGTCGGGATGGTGAACCTCTCCCCATCTAGGCATGATACTCCGCGCCGGCACCGCCCATCTTGAAAATCAACTCCACAAGCTCCTCAACAAAACATCCCCCTTCCTGTCTTCGGATATCCAGGAAGAGCAAGGGATGGAACTCCTCATACTGTGGGCTGCAGGAAGGGTCCTTCTTGGTCATGGGTCAGGCCACTTCTCCACTTGCTGATATTCGCCACCATGGGCCTTAGCAAAAGGGCCAGAAAGCCCAAGCCCACAGACTTAAGCTCTCCACTCACCCTCTCATTGGCCACGCGCCGAGATAGGAGGCTAAACCCTGCTTAGGCCCTTAATCCTCCAGAAACTAATCAATTCACTGCTTATATAAAGGAGGGCATACCAATACCCAAAGACGCACCAAATTTGCTCAGCTTTCTCACTGTAGTATATTTAAATTTTCCCCTGAGCACTGATTCTCACGCCGGAGGGGATACGCTGGGTCCATCCTAACAAGTCCTTTGGGCAGGTGACAGGTGGAGCTCATCCTATCTCAGACCTATCCCTTCTCGGATCAGAAGACTCCCAAGTTTCCTCACCGCTAGGGATCCATCCCGGACCTCTCCAACTCCGCCCCATCCCAGGGTGGATGGATTGATCTCAAACCTCTCCATCTCCACTCCAACAGAGAAGAAGACCTTCAGCCAATAGTGACAAGACCATAACGTTGGAGTCGGCTAAAATCCGACATCAACAACAACAATAATAAGGAAAATTTGCCCAAAAGTCCTATTCTATAAAAATACCACTTTATGGAGTCCTGTAACAGTGATTTTTTTACACATGCAATGGTTCTTAGAAAGTTATTTTTGAAATCTTGGGACCTCTCAAAAAGTCTCCCTAATAATAATAGTCTTTGTATTTATATTTATATAAAGGAAAATTACCGGTGATACCTCTGTCCTTGATGCGACGGTAATCCTCTATCTTTTAACAAATACCACAGAAACCTCTTATATTTTTTAATCGAAATAGTTAACCTTTCAAATCATAGTTGTTGTAAACATTCAAATTTTAATTTTACCCTTACAATATAAAATTTATTTTTTAAATTACTAAAATATCATTTATCTTATGTTTAAAATGACAAAAATATCCTTCATTGATTTTATTTTCTTTTTATTTTTTCTTTCTTTTCTCCCTTCTTCATCCCCCCTCCACCATCTTCTCCGGCGACCGCCATTGACCATTTTCTTTTTCTTTTTCTTCTTCTCATCCTCTCTATCTCTCTTCTTTTCTTCACCGGCTTTGCGCAGATCCGACAAGAAGAAGAAGAGATAAAAAGGAGGAGAAAAAGAAGAAAAAGAACAAGAGAAGAAGAAGAACAAGAAGGTGCAAGCGGCAGCCCCAGTGGCAAGTTCAGGAGGTGTGGTGGTGGCGTTAATGGCATAGGTGAGTTTGAGAGAGAGAGAGAGAGAAAAAAAAAAAAAAAACTTAATTATATATTAGGGTAAAATAGTAATTGTCTTTATTTTATTTTTTAATATTAAAATATAAGAACAAATAGGTAATTAACAATTACGTTTCTCCGGCCAAAAAATTCCGTTGTATTTAACAAAAGAGAAGACAAATTGTAATTTCTCTTTAAATATATATTCTTGTCACCCTTTTAATTTTTGGGAAAATTTTCTTTGATATAACTCACTAAAAAAAATATGTTCTTTTTTCGAATTTTTTTGCAATAAATCAGTTATTCCGAATGATAAAATAAAAATCTCTTTTTATTAAGTTTTTATTTTTCTCTCTATTTTACACTACAAAATACCAATAAGATAATCACTTTTTTTTTTTACCCTTCATGAATTACCACCTTTGATCTTCCCAATCCCGTGCATGGGAAAGGGACCACCACGTCCAGGACACAGAGCCTTTAGGGACCATTTTGGCAATTAATCAGACAAAATCAACACCTTATAATGACTGAGCTGGAGAAAAAATTACTGCTTCTTAGGTGGTAAATAAATAAGTTTTTACCTTTTGACATTCTTAATTAGGATGACAAGGTTAAGTTTTGGGTCGATTTTACTAAAAAAAAAAAAAAACAAAACCAAATTGTTAAATAAATACCAAATCCAAAATTGAACCATGAACCGTTTGATGGGGGGTAAATTTGTTGGTAAAGCCCACACGTGCTTGAAGTTTCCTCCAACTTCCCCAAATGTACAAAGTGGGTTGGGCTAAGGGATCCAAGTACCCTCAACTCGGCTATTTGCAAAGTGGAAGGCCCAAAACCGTCCCGGAGGCCAAGGTTCCTCCTAAATGATCAAGTGCAGAGAATGGGCCAGACTGAGGGCTCAGGGCACCCTCGGTCAGGAGGCCGAGATGAGGGATCCGAGCACTCTCATCTCGGATTACCCTCCAGTGGGAAGTCTCCAATCGATATAGTGATGAACGGGCCGAGATGAGGAATCTGGGTACCCTGATGTCGAATTGCCCTCCAAGTGAACCCCTGTGTCTGCTATGAAGACTGAAGATCCGAGATAGGGGATCCGAGCACCCTCCGCTTGGATCGCCACCAAAATGGACCGTCAAATCCGCCATGAGGATCTCCTATTCGAGAAGAGGGATCCAAGCACCCAAATCCGTAGTGAAGAACGAAGAAGCCGAGATGGGTGATCCAAGCACCCAAATCCATCGTGAAGAATGAAGAAGCCGAGATGGGTGATCCAATTATCTCGGACCATCCCCCAATTGGACCACTAAATCCGAGATGAAGACTGAAGTGTCGAAAAGAGGGATCCGAGCACCTTCATCTTGGATCCTCTTTAAAGTGGGCACTCAAGACTGGCATCGAAGCTGCATGGTTGAGCTGAGGAATCCGAGCACCCTTAGCTCGGATTGCCTCCCATTTGGTCCCCCAAGGCCGCCCTGAGGATCAACGAGCTGAGCTGAGGGACCCGAGCACCCTCACCTCGGATTGCTATCCTATTGAGGCCCCCAAGGGCGTTCTGGCGTCCTCTCCACTTTCAGATCAGCTAAAGTTGCCAAAAGGAGGCCTCTCGTCTCCATTTCAAGTTGGGCAAGCCCATGGATTTCTACGTGTGGGCCCAAAAGCCCAATCTAAATGCTTAAGACCCTAATCTACAAGCTTATTGGTTGCTCGTTGAATTAAGCTAATTAACCGGGCTGAGGCCCCTGATTTTGCAACGCTAATCAAGTCCTCCGCCCTATATATACTTATTGGCATCCACTGCCACAAGGTAATGCTTCTATTTCACTTTAGAGCACTTAGCTTTTTTCCGGATACTTACTCTCACGCCGGAGGGGCCTCACCAGGCATAACCCCGGTAGGCCTTTATGCAGGTCTCAGAGTGCATACTTGGAGCTCAGCTTGAAAATCATAATAGAGTTCGGAGAGAAGCTCAGCTTAGGGTCCGAAGGAGATCTCAGCTCGGAGCCCAGTAAGGAGCTTAGTTTAGATTATAAGGATTTCGTAAAGCTTTGGAAGTTCACCGAGCTCGAGCTCGGATCTCTCAATGCATCACCTCTACATCAACAACAAATTCACACATGTAATCTGTCCAGACCATATTGAGGGTGTTTACTAGATTTTGATACCAACATTGTTGATTTTATAGTAAACAGTTTTAAAACTTAATCGTATGATTTTATGCAAAACTAAAACCAAAACTACGAAATAGCGAAATTGTTAAATTTTTAATTTTATATAAAATTAAAATAGAAACCAAAACTACGAAATAATGAACCATTGTCTTTTATATATATAAAAATATAACTAAAATATAAAACATAAATTATAAATAACAAAATCAAACCACAAAATTATTAATTATTATAATAAACGTCTCAACCATAATTAAAATACAATATATAAATTCACATGTACTAAAAAAAAAAGGATAAATAATCCTATAACATATATCCACACACAAGGATTGCTAAGTGAAGAAGAAAAAAATGCAAAACTCCTAAAATTAACCCTATAACATATATATATACACACAGTAAGAATCAAAATGTAAATAAATAAAAAAAATTAAGATAATATGTATAATAAAAATAAATCTAAAATATTGGTTACACGATTATTCTCTCAAAATCAAAATTAAAACCATTTCTAAATTAAAATCATAACCAAAATCATTTAATTGGTTTTAAAATCGAACCGTTCAATTCAGTTTGATTCGATTAACTGTTGATTCAGGTTCAATTGTCATATTCTTAATCCTTAATTAACTTATAATATCAGGAAAAAAAAAATGAAAAGAGAAAACAGTAAGAATTCAATGTATCGAACGAAAAGAGAAGAGAAGAGCGAAAAGGTCAACATGGGATTCAGAATGGGTTTTCTGGTACGCCACCAGCACCAAGGCAGGCAGACAAAGGCTGTCTTAAGTCAATCAGGAATCTCTCCAATGAAATAAGAGTCAAACGCTCAAGACACTAATAAATAAATATTCAAGACTCACACGCATATAAAACTACAATTTGCACCCCCCAGTAATGGACTTTGTTTCATTTTGCACCTTCAAATATTAATTGCATCGCTTTGCACCATAAAGTTTCACAATTGTGATTGAATCTTGTAATCAAATTCAATCATTTTTTTTTTCTTTTTAGCTGGAGTTGAGCAAATCACATGAGGGGATCAACGGCAAAACACATATTGAACTCCAACAAAAGAACTAGTTAGACCTGGTCGAAAAGTCTAAGTAAACACAAATGTGAAATTTTGGGTAGAAATTGCAATAAAATCTCTAATAGAGTACAAAGTAATAATAATAGATGTATATATCATGAAGGGGGGGGGGGGGGGGGGGGGGGGCGTTTAAATGACATGTACTATTTAATTGAAGGGAGACAAGTGTATAGGAGAAGAAAAGACAATGTGCATGAGGGGTACTTGTCAATTTTTAATGATATGACCCACAGAGATTTCAGAATCCTATGATAGCCCCCACTTTTTCACTAACCTTATCCTTCAAAATCCATTTGCCCTTTTCATCCCAAAAAGTAATTTCATTGACCCTGCTCCCATTTCTTCCTCCGCCTGGGCTGTTTCGCTTTCTCCATCTGCAATGTTAAAAAAATTAAATCAAACCCATTTGGGGAAAATGAAAATTAAAAGAAACCCAGAAAAGAAAATGAAAATTTGAGGGGGGGAAAAAAGTCATGCCTAAGGTGGTTCCTAGGGAAAATTCGGTGAGGCGCCTAATGCATTCCTTGAGTGCTTGAAGTTGAGCTTCTTTTTCATGGAGTTTGGAATTCGAACGCTGCAATTCGGACTCTAACTCCACGATTTGGGTTTCTTGCTGTTCGATGAGCAAGTGGGACAGTTTCTGATCAAGTTCGGCTGGTAATACACCGTTGAATTCATAAGAATTCAAATTTGGAACATCCGGTTTGCCAATTTCTTTGGCTGAAACTTCAGCCTGTCGAAGAACACACAAGTTTTCTGATCAACAGAAGAAGAATATGCAATCTGCAGATGGTAGAAATAATACAAGACATAAACAAATACTGAAATTGGAATCAACTGTTTATCTAATACCACAATCAGCATTAACATTTCCTTTAATTCCTTGAATTTCACAAACATAGATTTTGATTAATTATAAAAAAAAATTATTTATTTACAAACATTTGTTATTGAATATTGAATAAAACTTGTTGAGTACAAACCAGTGTTGTAAAAGACAGAGGTATTGGGTAGAGCGTTTTAACCTATATGGGGCGGGCCGTAAACCCTGCGGCATGGGCTATAAATCCTATGATACATAAATTTTTAATATTTTAAAAATATTATATATAATTAAAAAAATAAAAAATAAATAAAAAGGATATATATGAGAGATAAATATAGATAAAATAATAAGATGACAAAAACTAAGAATCATAAATAGTAATTTAATTAAAACTCTATTTTCCATATAAGGCCAACCTATTTAGGAATACTATTAAATATTATTTTTTATTTTGTTATATATTTTCTAACAAGTAATAAATCTTACTTAAATTTTGGTCTCGAACCCGAATTTCCCCTGCATTAATTTAAAAGAAAATAAATATTTGAGAAAACAACTGCTTTATTTGCAAATAAAACATTAAAAAATCTACATGACTTAACCCTAGTTCTCCTATTTTAGCCACCATGAACTTTTGTTTTCTCATCTAAATGATAAACTCTGTTATCACAAATCTCGGTTGCATCTCCAACCTATAAGGTCTGGCACCGACGAAGAAATGAAGACGACGATGAGCACACCAAACAGGTGCAAAATCAACTATTCTTAATAAAGCTTCTCACCTATTATTTATTCTATTATCTAGAATAGAAGCTTTGATCGGGAAATTAATACCTTTTTTGAACAACAATTTGTATCCCTCCTATATGTATATAATCAATTTTTTCTTTATCTTTTTCAAATTTTTCCAACTGTCTTTCTATCACAGCACGATTTATTAAGGAAATATTTATTTTTCCCTCTGGAATCTTCTGTATTAAGAGCAACTTCAAATTGACAAGTTCCATAGTGATATATATTTCTTCTATTAAATTTTTCAATAAAGTTCTTTTGAAATAGTTCATTATTTTTAAAGGAAAATCCTCATTTCAAAACTTTCTTGAATAGTTTTTGATCAATTAGAGCTTCTGCTCTATAATCACCTTTTTCTTTCTCAAAGTCTACGAAGAAATCAATATTCGTATTCACTTCCTGATTCACCGCTTGTTTCAAGATAGAAAAATTCTTCTTCCGAATCTGAAATATATTCAATTTCACTTTGATCAAGAAACATCTTAATTTTAGAGTTGTTTTTATTTTTGATATTAAGACACTTGTTTGCATAATGCCCTATCTCATTGCATGCCCAACACTTACACGTTTTAGCAGTCATTTCTTGAGCCGTTCTTACATGATTAGATTTATTAGCAATTTTATCAAAATCTCTGTCTTTTGAAAAATATTTTAGAAGGATGGATAAAGTGTTTGGTAAGATACCTGAATTCTGCCTAGTTTATGTTGATGACATACTTATATTTTCTGATAATGAAAAAGATCAACTAAAGCATCTTATGATTTTTGTAGATTTATGCAAGAAGTTGGAATCCTGTTTTCTAGAAAAAAGGCTAAAATCGAGAAACACAAAATAGAATTTTTAGGATTAATAATTGATGCTTGAAGATAACCTTTTTTCCTAATGTTCTTGAAGATAAGAAACAAGTGCAAAGATTTTTAGGTGTTCTTAATTATGCTGAAATATTTATTGAAGGATTAGCTAAACTCAGACAACCATTTCTAAGACTATTAAGAAAATGTGTTAATTTTATTTAGACTGAGGAACTCTCTAATAAAATTAAAGAAATTAAAAGTCTAACTGCTCATTTATCCAGATTGACATTGCCAATAGATGAAGATGATCCGATTCGAATTCCTATTGGAGTGCTATTCTTAAAACAACTATTGGGAAAATTTGTAGATATGCTAGTGGTACATTTATAGAAACCCAGCAAAAGTATCATAGTAATCTAAAAGAACTACTTGCTATTAAAAAGAGAATTAAAAAATTCAGACATTTTCTTATTCCTAAAAAATTTATTGTCAAAATTGATAACACACAAGTTAAAGGATTTATCTTTAATAAACTTCCTACGAGCCCTAAATATAATAAAATGAAACGTTTTTTCAACACAATAATTTTGAAGTAGTACATAAAGAAGGAAAAGATAATGTACTTGCTAATTTCTTATCCAAGGAAGGCCGTGGCAATTGATAAACAATCATATCAGATATCAGGTAAAGAGATCGAAGTGCTTATGAATTACTGTTCAAAGGGGAAAGAATTCCTCAGTGTTGTTGAAAAAATACTTGATCAAATTAAGAACAAGACTGCTAATATGGATACTGCTAAATTAAATATTGTTACTGAGCCTTCAAATGCTCAAAAAATCCAGATCGTCACTGATACCAGAGTGGAGCGGGGGGTCAGAGTAGCCAACAACAGAGAATTCGCTGAACAAATTTCGTTTAATACGATTACCATCATAATTTGGATCATCTTTGCCATAATAATCAACGATTAAATTTCTTAAATAATGACGGATTGCAAACAACAAATCAAGTTTTCTCATATTACGTCTTCTTTTATCTTCATAAGCCATATTAATAATTAGATCCATGGAGTATGCATAGGGTTTATCTATCAAATTCAACATACAATTTATAATAGAATTTATTTCATCATAAAATTTATAAACATCTTCTTCAGTTCCTATATCGATTTCCCCAAACATAGGTATAAAAACACGTAAAAATCTTTGTTCATTCATGGGTTCTGAAATCTAGTGTAAGAGAGTACTCGTTTGTCAAACCATTTTATAAAATATCGAGGTTCGTAATGAGTTTACCATCATTTACCAAAATTTACCTTATACCTTTGAAGGGTCCACCACGTCTTCTCTTTCAACCAACGACTATATCTTTCCAGAAACGCTTCAGTCCTCAAGTGTCAACCAAAAACGCCCAAAACACCTTACACACCAACGGCTAACAGGACAACAAGGCTCCAGACATAAGACTAAGCTTTAGTCGCTCCAAGTCTTCGTAGAAAACTAGGTTTTGAAACTTAAAAGGTGATATGGGTAGATTTGCTAAGAAAATCGTAACACTCACTTGAGAAACTAAAATATTTTATTCCATGGTTATTGACAAACTTTCCTCAAAGAGGTATTACACACATATTTCTAGAGAGTTGAAGGGGAGTAGGAAAACAAACAAAGGATTCCCGGATAATCCTAGAACACACACTAGATCCATTTATATAGCCACGAACCTCAAATTATATTTGAAAAGAGAAAAATAAAAGATATGGTTTCGGAATTCAAATTACATTTCAAAAAGGAAAAGTAAAAAATAAGATTCCCAAAATATCATTTTCGGTCCTCATCAGCTTGTATTAGCAGGGAATTCTGGGCCACTGGTGTCACATCTTTGATGACGCACGCAGTGACGTTTTATAGCATTAGGAAAACATGCTTTTCATCGTCACTTTCGCATGACTGATCAACCAACCCTTCTTCTCAGTACCTTGATAGTATTGACAGCTGTTTGGAGGATGTTTTAGCAATTTACAGACCAATTGTTTTACGTCCTCACTAGCAGCAAACTCATTTGTTCTTATCTTTTTTAGCAGATTATTCAACGCTTTGTTTACCAGTTCCACAAAATTCACGGCATTCAAAGGTTAAGATTAACAATCCTTCAATTGACATGGGATAAACATAACCTCGATCTCATTCTAAGAACTCTTTTAATTTTTTCTCAAGTATGAAGAATCCCAACCTTCTCCTGGTATTAACAAATTTTTTTATGCCTTCATCGGTTTCAAGTAGGGGATACTCTTGCCTGTTGATCCTAAGATTTTGGTGAACAATTATGCATTGATGTTTTGGTGGAACTAACGTTTTAGTTGAGTGTTTCAGTGATTTATAGTTCCAGTAATGAAGATGCAAATTAAATGGATGCTAAACGATAATGTTGAAGAATTAAGAGTTTGAAGAAATTAGGGAAAACAATTCAGGTGAATCCTAACCCTTAATATCCCAATTAAGAACACACACATGACACAAAATGTATTTTATTATTTATGTGTGTTTTGACTAAGTGAAATTATTTGCTCCTATGTGATTTGAAAAGAAATAATTTTAAATGACTAAAATAGAATATAAGAAAATTAATGGAGCTAATTTAGATGAGAAAATGGTTAAAGGAGCGAAAATGTAAAAGAAAATAAATTAAAAACGTATTCAAAGAAGAGATCCAAAAAACATCAATCGACTGATAAGTCAACCGGACCAAACAGTTGAAAGATCCTGTATCTCTAAGTCGACCGACAGGTCGACTGGCCAAGAGGGCTAAACTCTCTGAATCTACAAGTCGACCGACAGGTCAACCAGTGAAGGAAAAACAAACTCTCTGAATCTACAGGTCGACAGGCAGGTCGACTGATGAACGCCTTGGCTACAACCTGAATCTACCTGTCGACTGGTCGGTCAACCGGATGCACTATTACATGATACTGTTTTATCCGAAATTATATTCAAAAGTAGCCGTTTTTAGTTGGGATTTGAGAGATATTTCGGGGATATTTTCTATATTTAAGATATGGTTCACATATTAATTAAATCATATTAATATGGTTAATTGAATATTAATATTTCTCAATTTGGTACTTAAAAGTGATTCTATTCTTATTTATAGAGATTGAGAAATATTTGAGAGGTTTAATTGAGATATTTGAAAGTTATTTTTAAGTAAATTGAACCTAAATGAAGTCATTATAATAAGGGATCTTTATGTGTTATTAATTGTCATGACACATGTAAACTAGGCATTAGAAACCTGATTTCATAATCCTATATATTGACTTGCGAATTTCTTATATTATTAATCAATCATTATTGAGAGAACAAAAATGTTAAGATCATTCTTGAGCTTTTACAAGAGTCATCATACTGAAATATTGTGAGCTTTTCTAAGAGACGATCTTGAAGATCAATTGCTATTAATCATTGCTGCTACCGGATTTGAAGTTACATTATTCTAATCATTCTTTATGTGGATTCTGGGTGAGATCTTTTCAATTATATTCTTTCATTATATTATTTGATTATTGTTTAGAAATTAATCTTAGAAATTGTTTCTAATTTTTGAATAAAATATTTTTTACAAATAATTTTTTGAATCTGATTACGTACTCCAATTTGCTACTCATATCTTATTAAAATCAGATTTTTCTATCTTACATTTTTCTATCACTAGACTTGAGATATTAATTGAGTTATTATTTATCTGGGGTGGTAGAAACTTCGAATAAGATTTCCTGCTTATCATTTTGTAAAGGTAGCTGGGTTTCAGTCTCTCCCTGTAAGGAGATTGTGGCAGTGATTCTTCCTAAATAGAATTGCGATTTGAGTGATTTGTAAATATTTCATCCTTACCTGGGAAAATGATAGTTTGAGTGTTTTGTGAGGTTTTGATTCTTGAGCCTTAGTGTTAAAAAGAATTTGGTTATTCTTTAGCCTGTAGAAAGTAGAAGTTCTTCCTTAGCCTGGGAAAAGAATATTGTAAAGATTGATTCTGAGTTTGTAAAAGAATCGGTGTAAGGGTTTAATTCCTACCTTTAAAGGGATCTTGGTTTTAGTAGGTACGACCTCCATAGAACTCGGGGGACTGCATTAGTCAAGAGTAGCTTGGTGAACCAGTATAAATCCTTTGTGTGCTGCTATATTTACTTTGCTAATTTTTTGTTGTTTGAGTGTGCACTTAGTTGATTATATTATTCCGCTATAATATAAAGATAATAATTAATTTAGGATTAAATTTAATTATTTAATTTATTGAATTTTATTCTGATAATTTTTTAATTACCCAATTCACCCTCTCTCTTAGGTATTCTACTGGACCAACAATTAGAATCAGAGCTGGTTTAGCTCGAGCTAATAAAGATCATATGGATTGTCCTGATTCTGAAATTATGTGTACTACTGTTAACTCTGTCTTTCCTAATAGTCATTGTTCTGATCATGAGTCTGATATTATTTGCAATTATTAGAAGGGAAAAGTGCAATTTTGACCCTCTAACTATTGACACATTTCTAAGTGGCCCCTCTAAGTTTCGGCATTTCATTTCAAATTCTCTATGTACCGAAACGTCTTTAATTGGTCCTTCTGTTAGAGATTCTGCTAAAACTAACAGAATCTTAGGGGTTCTCTCTTCCTCTCTCTCTCTCTCTCTCATTCTCTCTCCCCGCCACCTCCCTCTCCCTCTCCCTCCTTCCCTCTCCCTCTCTTTTCCTCCCTATCACCCCTATAACATGGGGCGATTTCACCCCTTGTTTTGGGCGTAAACCACCCCTTGCAACAGAGGGTGCCACCCCCTGTGACGGGGGTGAGTTCTAGCCCCAAAATAGAGGGTGATAATAACAGAAGAAAGAGGGGTCGACCAAAACCATAAATGAGCAGATAAGTACGTCTCGATTTCGCTTTTCTTCACTTGCATTCATCCATTGTCCATGGCCGCACATAGAAGAGAAGGATGAAAACACGATTTATATTCAAAAATAGATATAAAGATCACTATCAAGTCATACTATATTGTAACGTTGTATCTTTTTTCTCTTGTTAATTGCTTTCATGTTTAAATTGTAAAATAATGCAGACCTTCTCCCCATTTTCCTCTCCAAGTCTTATTTCTGCTTCTTGCTTTTGTGAATTGTTTTTGAAAAATGAAAGAATAGGGCTTTTTGGTATACGTATACTGAATGAGCATCTCAATTTTCACACACACACACACACTACAGATCATAGAACAAAACAAAGAAAATCTGAAAAATTACACTAGAAAATAATGTTGTTGTTGTCTACATCAAATTTGGTAAGAAGAACATCTCTATAATCTAAATTTTTATGTATCATAAGAAGAAGTATGAGGCAAAAGAATTTTGAATTCTTGATGCTTACTTAAATATCCTGCAAAAATCTTTACACCATATTCAACATCACAAAAATAGAATTGATGTGTCAATAAATAAAAACATCAATCCTTGTCTTGCCCACCAAAAGACTAACGAAACTCATCGTGGTACTCATCATCTTCATCGTCGTCGTTAAAAATAGCACTATAGTTTTGGGGGTGGAATGGTGAGTTCCACCCCCTGCAACAGGGGGTGGAATCACCCCCTGTTTCAAGGGGTGTTTTCACCCCCTGTTTTGGGGGTAGAACTCACCCCTGTAATAGGGGGTGGCACCGTGTGTTGCAGGGGGTGATTTCCACCCCCTGTTACGGGGGTGACGGGGAGGAAGGAAAAGGGAAAGAGGGAGAGGGAGAGGGAGGTGGCGGGGAGAGGGAGAGAGAGGTGGCGGGGAGAAAAAAGCAGGGAGAGGGAAGTGGCGGGGAGAGAGGAGAGAGAGATAAATCAATATATATATATATATATATATATATATATTATTAAAAATTATTAAAGTCGTTTCGATACGTAAAGAGTTTGAAATGAAACGCCGAAACTTAGAGGGGTCATTTAGAAATGTATCAATAGTTAGATGGTCAAAATTATACTTTTCCCTTATAAGTATGCAGATAAAGCTATTAAGACGCTTATTGCTCTTACTTATGTTTTTGGAAAAGAGAATTTTAAACTAGAGCAAAAGATTGCAACTCTTGAAAATAAAAAGTTTAGTACTATCAAATCTTTCAAGAAAAAGAATTTGGACAAATATTTTGAAACTATTGAGTTTAAAAACTTTATCTGAAATCAGTAAGTTATATGATAAAATTGAGTTTCTTGAGGATGAGACTGAGGTTTTAAAAAATAATCTTTATGATCTTCAACAGAATGAATTTTAAAAAACAAATCTTGAAACTTTGAATGAGGGCTTGAGTATTGAATTAGACAATACAAGGTGTGAGCTTAATATAACTCGTTTGAAAATCCATTCTGTTGAAAATAAGTGCCAAATTCTTAAAAATGATCTTGAATTTATGCATAAAAATAATTTTGGTCTACAGGTAAACGTTAGTACCAATAAACGGTTATTTGAGAAGACTCAAAAGGAACTCAGAGAAACAATGGATAAATTCAAGGATGTTGAGAGTACTAAATGTTTTGAAAAACCAATAGTTACTAAAACGGCTTCTCAAAATCGCAGAAAATATTATGCTCCGGTAAGAAACACTGACTATTCGAAAAGGCAGACTAACAGTATTAAGTGTTTCTATTGTAGTAAATTTGGTCATTATGAAAACTCTTGTTATTTATTACATGGTTACCCTGTCGGATCCATAAATAACTGGATACCAAAAGGTGAAAATTTTGGTGCAAGTACAAATCAGAGATTCAGACAAAAGTACAATGAATACCACGTGCCGACAATGAGACTTGAACAGACAAGAAGGTACAATGAATATGTCATGCCAAAGAGAGAATCAAGGTTCAATGAACCTAATAAGAAGAATCAGCATGTGCCAAATACAAGAGTACGGAAGCAACAAGCTCAATATGTGAGAGTTGACAAAACTATCCACAACAAACAGCAAGATATCAGCACAAGAAAAGATTCATTTACAAAGTTGTGCCAAAGCATTATGAAGTACCAAATAAAGGCAAAGAAGTTCTTACTGAATCAGCTCAAAGAATTATTATTCCTAAGAAGGAAGAAATAAAGTTGAAAAATCAAGCATTGGTGGAATCAAAGGAAGCAAAATCAGAAATTAGTAATCCACCTATGGTACACACACCACTTGCTCCTAAAGATGATCCAAGTATGTCGAAATTTTTAAAGTTTAAGTTTATTAATTTTGTTAGGGAAACTGAGCCTGTTCATTTTGAAATTTAGATGTTTGCAATGTGTGTGTGTGTGTGTGTGTATGTGTTTAAGTGTGAGTAAATATTAAAAAAAATAATAATAATAATAAATATATATGTGGATCAAAATAACAAAATAAGAGGTAAAAATTGAGCTAAGAGGATCAAATTAGGTATAAATGCACAAAATCGAGCAAAACAGAAGTAAGCAGTCTACTTATGAGTCGACCGATGGTTTCAGGTTGGAATACCGAGAGTCAGTCTGAGTTCATCAGTCGACTGAGCAATGACCGATCGTGTTGGGATATAAATACTCAGACTTCTTTATTTCATTTCATCCGAACCCTAAAACCCTCTGTCTTAAAACCCTTCATCTCTCAAGTTCGTCCAAGCCTAAATCTCATGAAATCAGTCCGTTTCGGCTCAGATCTGAATATTTTTTGGTTGAATCAACAAGACTAAGGCTCAGATTTGTGTGGTGGAGGTGTTCTCTCTTGCAAAACAAGTTGGTCCTCTCCCATTCTAGGGTTTCGACTGTTTTTGCTATTTGGCCTTAGTTTGTTTGGCTATTTTCGGATTGGTTGGTTGATTAGCCTTGGTTTATTGAGATATTCTAGTTGGTTGCTTTAGATTGTGTAAAAAATGCCTGGAATCAAGAATCGTGCAAATAGGCCTAAGTTTGACAATGTTTTCTTTCGAAGTGAAGAGGATGAAAAAAAGATACAATGATGAATTTGTTAATCGTAGGGTGTTAGGCTGCAAACCCACTGATTCTGTTGAGTTAAAAGAGAAAAACATTGATATCGAATCATATTTTAGGAATTTGGGATGGGTTGAATTTGTCAATCAAAAGGATGAGTGGATGCCGGTGTAGGTACGGATATTTTATAGTAATATGACCTACAATAATCATCAAATTAAATCTTTTGTTAAAGAAAAAGTGATTCGTTTTGATGCGGGATTATTAAGTCACATTTTGAAAATACCTAGAGGAGATGCATTTCCATACAATACCCCTTACTAGCTTTCGATAAATTTCAATAGAAGAGTAATTGCTGAAAATTTTGATTTAGAAGGAGACAAAGCAGGTTCGTTGTCCATTGAGCATCGATTTCTTCATTTGGTGCTAACCTATTCGGTTGTGCCTAAAGGGAAAAGTCATGCTAATGTGAATGACTTTGATTTATACTTGATGAATGAGATTGTGGAAGGGAGCAAGTTGAACTTAGCCCATATCATGATGGAGCATATGAAGTATCATGTTCAGAAACCTTCGGAAATACTACCCTATACGGATGCACTCCAGATGATATTTGATCACTTTGGAATAATGACTGATCCTGATGAGAAGATGTTTTTGACAACCACACCAGGATGGATCAATGTTCAAAATGCTTCGTTGATGGGGCATGAGTTCAGAGGAAATATATGGGTGAAGAAAAACTCTCAGAAAAGACAGAGAGTGCAGGCTGCGGATGAGGAAGAAGAAGATGAAGGAGAGATAAGCATGAATCAGAAGATGGACTTTCTTTATGATCAGATAGATGATTTGAGAATACATGCGGATTTGATGAATGAGAGGATGACTGGGCTAGAAAATAAAGTGGTCCAGATGAATATGAACATAGAAGTTGGGTTCGGAAAAATCACAGGAAATCTGGAACAAATGTTTAAGTATATGCAGTCATCTCATCATGGGTACCAGCAACAGTATAATGCTCAGCCACATTTTGCCGGCCATCCTATGTATGGAGCACAACAGTCCTTTGGAGGACCTACTGCAGCCGGATCATCAGGAGCAGGACCATCTGGAGCTGGGCCATTTGGAGTAGTTCCGTCAACGCCATTTCATCAACAGATGACTCCAGGACCAATCATTCAGCCAAGTGTCACATATCCGCAACAGCCAGCCACTAGTCCGACGGGACTTTACTATCACTTCTCTGGACAGAGCCCTCATTAGATTTCTTTTTTGTGATGTTATTCAGACAAGATCCACAGTTACTTTTATTTTTGGGTCTGTAATAGTTAATCTAGGTTATTTGGATTACCTTAACTGCTAGTGTTTAGATTTTGATGAATTACCGAGATTTGATCTAATTAGTTAGATTTATTATCTCTAATGATGATCCACATCGTATTCGTTAAAAATGGTGTTAATGTTTTGTGCTTAAAAGTTATTTATTCAAATGAGTTTTATTTCTTAAAATTGATTCCATAAGTTTTTATAAGATGCTTCCCTAGAGTGAGTTACATGTGTGATCCCCCCTCCCTAAATTTTGTTTTTGAAGATGACAAAACGGGGAGAAAGTAGTGATATTTTATTAAGGGGGAGTATTTTTAAAATTGTGCTTTATTGAGTATTTTTTAATTTGTGCATTATTGATTATATTTATAAAATCTTCATTACTATGCTTTAACAAGTTAAAAAACCCGTCCTCGGATTTAAGGGGAGTGTGGTTATATTTTTATTTTTAAGAAAACATCAAAGTTATTTGTCATCATAAAAAAGAGGGAGATTATTGATCCTAAAATTTTGATGAACAATTAAGCATTGATATTTCGGTAGAACTAACGTTTTAGTTGAGTGTTTCAGTGATTTATAATTCCAGTAATGAAGATGCAAATTAAATGGATGCTAAACGATGATATTGAAGAATTAAGAGTTTGAAGAAATTAGGGAAAACAACCCAAGCGAATCTTAACTCTTAATATCTCAATTAGGAACACACACATGGCACGGAATGTATTTTGTTATTTATGAGTGTTTTGATGAAGTGAAATTATTTGCTCTTGTGTGATTTGAAAAGAAATAATTTTAAATGACTAAAATGGAATATAAGAATATTAATGGAGTTAATTTAGATGAGAAAATGGTTAAATGGACGAAAACGTAAAATAAAATAAGTTAAAAATGTGTTTAGAAAAGAGATTCAGAAGACATCAGTCGACTGATAAGTCGACCGAACCAAGCAGCTAAAAGATCCTGTATCTCTAAGTCGACCGATAGGTCGACCGACCAAGAGGGCTAAACTCTCTGAATCTACAAGTCGACCAACAGGTCGACCAGTGAAGGAAAAATAAACTCTATGAATCTACAGGTCGACCGATGAACGCCTTGGCTACAACCTGAATCTACCTATCGACTGGTCGGTCGACCGGATACGCTATTTCAGGATGTTGTTTTATCCGAGATTATATCCAAAAGTAGCTGTTTTTTGTTGGGATTTAAGAGATATTTCGAGGATATTTTCTATATTTAAGATATGGTTCACATATTAATTAAATCCTATTAATATGGTTCATTGAATATTAATATTTCTCAATTTGGTACTTAAAAGTGATTATATTCTTATTTATAGAGATTGAGAAATATTTGAGAGGTTTAATTGAGATATTTGAAAGTTATTTTTAAGTGAATTGAACCTAAATGAAGTCATTATGATATAAGGGATATATATGTACTATTAATTGTCATGACACATGTAAACTAACTGTTAGAAGATTGATTTCATAATCCTATATATTGACCTACAAATTTCTTATATTATTAATCAATCATTATTGGGAGAGCAAAAATGTTAAGATCATTCTTGAGCTTTTATAAGAGTCATCATACTGAAATATTGTGAGTTTTTCTGAGAGACGATTTTGAAGATCAATTGCTATTAATCTTTGTTGCTACCGAATTTGAAATTACATTGTTCTAATCATTCTTTCTGTGGATTCCGGGTGAGATCTTTTCAATTATATTTTTTCATTGTATTATTTGATTATTGTTTGAAAATTAATCTGAGAAATTGTTTCTAATTTTTTAGGAATATATTTTTTACAAACAATTTCTTAAATCTGATTACGTGCTCCAATTTACTATCTATATCTTGTTAAAATCAGATTTTTCTATCTTACATTTTTCTATCACTAGACTTAGGAAATTAATTGAGTTATTATCTATCACTAGACTTAGGATATTTTTCTATCACTAGACTTAGGATATTAATTGGCTTGGCTACATCCTGAATCGATCGGTCGACAGTTGATCTTGGTCGGTCGACTTATAGGACTGTTTTAGGATATTATGAAATTCTGAATTTTATTCTAAAAGTAATCGTTACTAGCCGTTTTTAGGTTAGGATTCACGAGAGATATTAGGAATTTAATATTATTTGAGATATGCAACACATATTATGATATCCCTAAAAATATGATTCATTAAGCTTGAATATTTTCCAATTTGGTACATGTAATACTTTCTATCATATTTAATTGTGATTGAGAAATATTTGGGGGACTTAATTGAGAAGTTTAAAAGCTATAATTAAGTAATTTGAATCAGGATGAAGTCCTAATGATATAAGGGGTCTATAAGAGCAATTAAGTGTCATAACAAGTGGGAACTAGCCGTTAGAGAGCTTATTTCAATCACATTTATATAGACCTACGTTTTAGAGAGAAAGATCAAGAGTATTATACGGAGATTTTTTAAGAGAAATCATATTGAAAATTGTGAGAGTTTTTCTAAGAGTTATTCTTGAAAATTATTTACTGTGAATCATTGTTGCTACCGAATCTAAAGTGGCATTGCTATAATCTTTCTTTCTGTAGATTTCAGGTGAGATCTTTCCAAATTACTCTCTATTTAGTATTGCTTGATTATTTTTTGGAATTTGATCTTTAGAAATTGTTTTCTAATTTTTTATTGAAAAATATTTTTTAAACAATTTCTTGAATCAATCTGATTACGTGCTCAATTATGTGGTACCCATTTTTGTTTAAAATCAGATTTTGAATATCTCACTTTTCTATCACTAGTTTTAGGATATTAATTGAGTTCTAATTTATCTGGGCTGGTAGAACCTCTGAGTGAGAAAAATCACTTGTCGATTTTTAATTGGTGAGTTGAGTGACGGATTGAATACTGTTGAAAGTATTTAATCTAAGGATAGTTGGTTTCAGTCTCTTCCTATAAAGAGATTGAGGTAGTAATTCTTCCTAAATTGAATTGTTTTGTGAGAATTTTGTAACGGTTCAATCCTTACCGGGTAAAAAGATATTTGGAGTGTTTGAGAGGTTTTGATTCTTTAGCCTTATTTTAAAAAGAATTAAGTTATTCTTGAACCTGTAAAAAGTAGAGGTTATTCTTAAGTCTGTGAAAAAGAATTTGTAAAGGTTGATTCTGAGTTTGTAAAAGAATTTTTGTGAGGGTTTGGTTCTTACCTTTAAAGGGATCTCGAGTTTAGTGGGTGCAATTGTCCGTGGGGCTCGGAGGACTGGATTAGCCAAGAGTAACTTAGTGAACCAGTATAAATTTCTGGTGTGCTACTATCTTTATATTATTTATTTTTGTTGTTTAGTGTGCACCTAGTTGATTTTATATTTCCACTGTGATATAAAGATAATAATTAATTTAGAGTTAAAATTAATTATTTGGATTATTAAAGTATTTTATTTATTTTTTGATAATTTTTATCTACCCAATTTACCCCCCCCCCCCCCCTTTTAGGTAATTCACTGAGTCAACACATAACAATATGATAACTGTCAAATCCTTTTTCTAGGGCAGTAGACCAACATTTGACAATAACAGTTTTAACACTTCTTTGAGTTCTAAAGCTTTTGAGGGCTTCTTGCACCCTCTTTGGAAGTCCTTTTTTCAGCAAGAGTTTCCAGCATGCAGGCCATTCGTGGGTATCTTCCCTCATGCATAGGAAAGAGATATTAGGGTCAATTGGATCAACACGAATTTCATAAGCGAGTTTAAGATTTTTCTGATATTCAGTATAGAAATCTTCAACAATGATTTTCATCATTACTTCACGAATTTTAGAAGATAAGGATGAAGCAACTTCAAAGAATTTCTTCTCAGGAGTGACAGGCATAGAAGGAGGAAATGGAGGTTTAATGAAATGAACAAAGTTTGGAATAACAGGAGTAGAAAAAGAGTTAGGAGTCGTAAGAATCTCCTTAACTTTTATCATCTGATCAATGTACTGGTTAGGAGAACAAATTAATTTAGCACTTTACAGATCTGTGACAATTTGGCTTTTCTGAGCATTTGAAGGCTCAATAACAATATTTAATTTAGCAGTATCCATATTAGCCATCTTGTTCTTAATTTGATCAAGCATTTTTTCAACAGCACTGAGGAATTCCTCCCCTTTGAATAGTAATTCATAAGCACTTCGATCTCTTCTCTTGAGATCTGATATGATTGTTTATCAGCTGTCATGGCCTTCCCTAGATAAGAAATCAGCAAGTACATTATCTTTTCCTGCTTTATGTACTACTTCAAAATTATAGTGTTGAAAAAACATTTGCCATCCATTTATTTTATTATATTCAGGGCTCGTAGAAAGTTTATTAAAGATAAATCATTTAACTTGTGTATTATCAGTTTTGACAATAAATTTTTTAGGAATAAGAAAATATCTGAATTTTTCAATTACCTTTTTAATAGCAAGTAGTTCTTTTAGATTACTATGATATTTTTGTTGGGTTTCTATAAATGTACCACTAATATATCTACAAATTTTTCCAATAGTTGTTTTAAGAATAGCACCCCAATAACCCTAATAGGAATTCGAAGCATCAACTTCTAGAATTAGATCATCTTCGTCTGTTGGCAATGTCAATCTGGGTACATGGGCAGTTAGGCTTTTAATTTCTTTAATTTTATTAGAGAGTTCCTCAATCCAAATAAAATTAACACATTTTCTTAATAGTCTTTGAAAGGGTTCTCTGTGTTTACCTAATCTTTCAATAAATGTTTCAGCATAATTACGAACACCTAAAAAATTTTGCACTTGTTTCTTATCTTCAAGAACATTAGGAAAAGAGGTTATTTTTTTGCAAATATGGGATTGCATTTCTATTCCAATAGTATCAATTATTAATCCTAAAAATTCTATTTTTTGTTTCCCGATTTCAGCTTTTTTTCTAGAAAGCAGGATTCTATACTTCTTGCATAAATCTGCAAAAATCATAAGATGCTTTAGATAATCTTTTTCATTATCAAAAAATATAAGTATGTCATCAACATAAACTAGGCAAAATTCAGGTATTTTACAAAACACTTCATCCATCATTCTCTGAAATATCTACGGAGCATTCTTTAATCCAAAGGGCTAACCATTTATAATGTCCAGAGGGAGCATTAAAAGCAGTTAATGGTACAGATTCTTTTGTCAATTTTATTTGCCAAAAGCCACTTTTACAGTCAAATTTCGAAAATACCTTTTTACCCATAGTTCTATTAACAAGACTTCCTTTATGCGGTAAAAAGTATCCATCAAACCTCGTTTTTTCATTAATCTTTTTATAATTAACCACTATTCTAGCTTTTCCTCGCTTAATTTCTGAATGATTTCTAACCAAAAAAGCAGGACTTGAATGAGGACTCTTACTTTCTTAAATTACTTTGAGATCAAGCAATTCTTGGATTTGTGTAGCAAAATCTTTAATATCTTCATAAGAGTATCTCATTGGTCTTACTCTAATTATATTGGTGGGATCAAGTAGTTCAATATGAGTATAAGTTTTATCAATGTCCCAAAGAGCAGTTGGATTTTCTCCAAAATTATTAGCAAATTTTTCAAAAATTTATGTAGCTAAGTAAATATCACCACATTTTCGCATATAAACGATGTTTACGGTATTTAACGCGGTATTTTTATCCAGTGTAAACAAGGTGTTAAAAATTTAAACAAGGTGTTAAATTTCTTAAAGAAATTAAGGAACTTGTTTCCAAGTAGCATTGGTATTCCCATGGTATTCTGCTGATATATTATTTGAATTTTAATGTATCGATCTCCAATTAATAGCACAATATCTTCGGCAATAATATTTAAATTATGGGTCTTTCCTTCAAAACCTCTAGCTTCGATGGTCGACTTAACACTTTTCTTCCACATCTTATATGGTAACACTTTTTTATTCATTAAACAAAGATCAACATCTGTATCAATTAGACATGGTCTATAGATAATTTGATCTTCAATGTTAATTCCTACTTCAAATAAAATAGGATTTCTCATATATGCCTTGGAACAATTATCTGTTCATCCTCAATTGTAAGTACAAGCTTGTTATAAGCAATTGTATACGGGTAACAATAATTAAGAAAATTATTACCAAGTAACAATTCCGTTTTTTCATCTTTATCAATATGTACTAGATAAGTTATTTTCTTATTTTCAATTATCATAAAAATATCAGCAGTTTGTGTAATAGTATATTTGAATCCATTAAGATCTTTATATAAGTAAGGTTCATCAAGTTTTTTCCTAAGTATTTCAGGTGATAGCATATCAGGAGAAACATGACTTACAGAAGCACCAGTATCAATTAGAACATTTATATTATTATATTCCTTTCCATTATAATATTTTATTTTAATTTTATATGTAGGGACGTTTATTTCTTTGATAATTATCCGTTTATCATTATCATCATTGGTCATTTTATTAGAACTTTCTCCAATTTCACCATCAGTTATTCTTAATAAAGAAAAGCTCTTAACACTCAATGGTCTTTTAAAAGTTAGGTCTCTTATCGGCTTTTCATTAATATCAAGTTTCCAATCAGCAGGTAAGTCTATTTCGTCAATAGTTTCTGGAGAATAAATATTAGCAATTGGTTCGAACACTTTATCAATTTCAATAAAATTATGATTTATAAATTTATCACTATGATGACTATTACTCAAAAAGTAACAAACATAATATGTTATTGTATAGAGAAATCTTCCATTTTTTTATAAAATCTTTCTTAGTACATTCATGAGCAAGACTAAAGATTTCATTTATCCTTGGTTCTTTTATACTAACAGCATATTTAGGAAAAAAAATTATTCCTAAAATTCCTTGATTTAAATTTCCATGAACTATTCCTAATAAAGCTTCTGACCTATTATTTAATCTACTACTTCGGCAACCCTCTACCTCCACCCGTTTTTTATTCCTCTGTGTTCTTTCCAAAATTTAAACTTGTGGCATGCCTATCTGGGATATGCAAATTTTTAGTATTTGTATTGGTTGTTTCCATCTATTAATAAAATTTACAAGGACTTTAAATTTCAATGTGTGGTTTGTGAATTGTCTAAACACACGCGTACCTCTTATATTCCTCGAATGCACCGTGCCTCCCAAGCATTTGATCTTATCCATTCTGACATTTGGGGACACTCTGTTTACTATGTTTCTAAATTTACATATAATCTTCTGTCAGTTAGTCGTCTTACTAAAAATCTTAACTACGTCGTTGTTTTCTTACATGATCGTTACTTCTTGCAGGACCTAACTATGAGGAAGATTTTTGGCAGGAGATATGAATGCAATGGCCTCTACTACTTCGGCAGCCCTCTACCTCCACCCGTTCCACCTTTTAGTATGCAAACCTCTACATTACTTATTTTTTATTCCTCTATGTGTTTTTTCAAAAATTTAAACTTGTGGCATGCCCGTCTGGGACATGCAAATTTTTAGTATTTGTGTTGGTTGTTTTCGTCTATTAATAAAGCTTGCAAGGACTTTAAATTTCAATGTGTAGTTTATGAATTGTCTAAACACACACGTACCTCTTACATTCCTCGCATGCACCATGCCTCCCAAGTATTTGATCTTATCCATTCTGACATTTGGGGACCATCTCTTGTTACAACCATATCTAAACACCACTACTATGTCACCTTTATAGATGATTATAGACGGTGCACTTGGGTTTATTTGATGAAGCACAAATCAGATGTTTACACTCACTTCACCCACTTTCTTCAAATGATAAAAACTCAATATAAAATCGTGTGCAATATCAGGTCAAATAATGGTCGGGAATACTGATCTGATGAATTTCGGGCTGAGCTTAATTAGCAAGGCATCCTTCAACAACTTACCTGCCTCTACACCCCTGAGCAAAATGCTGTGGCAAAACGTAAAAACCGTCATCTCATGTCTATAGTCCGTTGTCTTTTAAGAGGAATGAATGTTCCCAAATCTTTTTGGCACACGACAGTTCTTACTGTTGCCTATCTCATTAATCGCACATCGAGCCATGTCCTTACAGACCAAACCCCCTTCATATAATGCAACCCACTATCATCTTTTTCCCTATCTTACTCCGTGTCTTGGCTGTACGTGTTCTGTCCATAATCGGAGCCCTACTCGCACTAAGTTAGATGATAAATCTATTCGGTGTGTTTTCCTCGACTATTCTTCCATGTTGAAAGGATGTAGGTGCTACGATCCAGTTACCCACCGTACTTACCACTTTCTTGATGTTACATTCCTCGAGACTATACCCTACTTTTCCGGTATTGTACCTAGGTGCTACGATCCAGTTACCCACCGTACTTACCACTTTCTTGATGTTACATTCCTCGAGACTGTACCCTACTTTTTCGGTATTGTACCTTCTCCACCTATTGAGGCAGCCACTACCAAGGATCATACCCCACTTCCGCGTCCTATCCCTGTCTTAGATATATATCTTTCCCGCCCACATTACACCCACTACTTGACCCCTCACTCGCCCCCTTACGAGTCTACTCTCGCCATCCACGTGTCTCACATCCCTTGCCGACATCTTCTCCGGACTCAGGTATATCTCACTCTCCCATTATCTCTTACCTTGTTCCCCGTTGTTACCCAACTCGGGAACGTCGCCCACCATCCCACTATCTTCTTTCATGTTCTACTAATCATCCGATTTCTAAGTATTTGTCTTTTCAGGATCTCTCGGATCAATATATATCATTCATTGGACAAATTGATTCGGTTGTCATTCCTCGTTCCATTCATGAGGCCCTCCAAAATCCAAAATGGGTTGCAGCTATGCAAGTAGAGATAGATGCCCTACAACGGAATCAGACATGGGACTTGGTTAACTTGCCGATTAGTGAACGACCGGTTGGTTGTAAGTGGGTCTTCAGTGTCAAATATTTGGCTGATGGATCAATTGATCGGTACAAAGCAAGACTTGTTGCTAAGGGCTACACACAAATCCTGGGCAAAGACTTTGGTGCCACCTTTACCTCGTTTGCTAAGTTGACTATTGTCTAGCTCCTTGTTTCATTGGTTGCATCACAATCTTGGCCTCTGCACCAGTTGGATGTCAAGAATGCATTCCTTAATGGTGACCTGCCTGAGATTATCTATATGGAGCCTCTACGGGGATTTCGGACTCAGGGGGAGTATTCGGGCAAAGTCTGTCGATTCCGAAAATCCTTCTATGGACTCAAGCAGTCTTCTCGTGCATGGTTCAACCGATTTAACAAAGCCATCCTTACCATGGGATTTACCCAGTGTCACTCAAATCATACTTTCTTAATCCGTCGCCAATATCAGGTACAGTGCATCATTATCTCAATCTCTGTGGGTGACATTATTATCATAGGAGAAAACGCACCTGGCATTCAACAGGTAAAGAAGGATCTCGGACAGACTTTTGATATCAAGGATTTGGGCCATCTCCGCTACTTTCTCGGTTTTAAGGTTGCTTGGTCTCAAAAAGGTATCTCTCTATCCCAGCGAAAATACGTTTTTGATCTTCTTCAGGACACTAGGATGCTTGGATGTAGACCCGCCTCCACTCCCATGGATCCAAATCTTAAGTTAACAGCAGACTCGAGAGAATTAGTATTAGATCCGTCAGTATATCAGTGACTTGTGCCGCCTTATCTATTTAACTAATACAATATCAGATCTTACGTATGTTGTCAGTATTGTAAGCCAGTTTATGCACTCACCACGTACATCACACCTGGATATTATCTACCATATCCTTTGGTACCTCAAAACATGCCCCGATCTTGGTCTCTTTTATATGACAGGGGCACAGGAGGGAATCTCCTGCTTTATAGACGCTAACTATGCAGGATCGAAGAACGATAGATGTTCGACCTCTGGCATTTGCACCTTTAACGGAAGACACCTAATCTCGTGGAAGAGTAAGAAGCAATCTATCGTCTCCCGATCTTCTGCTGAAGCGAAGTATCGCGCTATGGCTCAAGGAACGTGTGAATTCCTTTGGCTTCGTTCCTTTTTGACTGAGCTAGGACTTCCCGTAGGAAACTCATCTAAGTTGTTCTGTGACAACAAGTCTACCATAATATTATCCTCAGATTCAGTCCTTCATGATAGGACAAAACACATCGAGGTGGATATCCATTTCATTCGTAAGAAAATCTGATCAGGAATCATCATACTTGCCTTCATTCCATCTTTAGAACAAGCTGCTGATATGTTCACGAAATCCACAAGACCATCTCTTCTTCAATCAGCTATTGGCAAGTTATGACTCATCAATATTTTCGTCCCAACTTGAGGGGGAGTGTTGAAATACGTTATTTATATATTTTGTTATTTATGGTATCTTGATTGTAAGGCATTATTAGCTCATTATTCGGGTGATATATTTCCTAATTTAGCCTGCTCCTGCGGCTATATAATTGGAGATATAGAACCTATTCTGAATATATGAATATATACAAAATATTCTTCTTCTCTTACCTATATCCTTTTTTTACAACATTGGTACCAACAAATTGAAATTTTTGTTTTTCTAATTCTTTTATTCAATTACTTGTTATTTATTGATGAATTTCGAAGGACTCGATGGTTTGACAAATATTAGTAGTCCTAAGAAAATAATTATGGAATGCCTTGATTATGCTAGCCAATCTTAATAAATCTGCTAGCCAAAAAACAAGGGAAGAAAAGGTTATTTAAATGAATCCTTATGAGTTTCTAATCTAATTTTTTTCAGGAAGCTTTCTCTATAACAGGTTAAGAAAATGAAACTGCATCTAAGCATAGTATCTAGGTAGTAGCTGAAAGAAAATGATAATCTAGAACAAAAAAACCTATGTTCCTAGCTGGGGAACCCCACAAATGTCCATCTCAAAAATAGATAAATCAAAGGAAGAAAAAAAGGCTCACCTTACAAGTTTCTGATATCCTTCCTTCAATGCCAGAAGCAGCTTCCTTGGTGCACCATGGAAGCTTTTGCAGCTCACACTCGAATTCTGCTTCGAGCTCATCCATTTCCACCATTTCTGCCTGCAGCTCTTCTGTAAGATTACTGCTTCCACATTGAGCTTCATCAGTTCCAGTTAAATTAGAAGCTAAAAAGTTAATTTTATTTGGATTCTCAATAACTTCAGTTTTAGAACATGAGAGATGCCTATCAGACAATGTCTTCCTCCTCAAAAGTTCGGTTTTCAATTCTTGAACAACTTTGGCTGTCTCGTCCATCGCCATGTTCAGCCTTTTGATTTCAGCCTTCCCGGCAGACAACATGTACATCATTCCAAATCCAAGTCCCCAGCCAAACGACGACTTGCCTAAAAAGAAAATTTGAGAGACGAGCAATTTCAGAAAAGATGAAATCCCAAAAAAAAAAAAAAAAAAAATGTTTCCAAAGAAAATTGTTATCAAAATAGGAACCGTAGATCTAGAAAAGCAATTGATATGCAAAATTGTGGAAAAACCAAAAAGAAATGATTGGACCGTGCGAGTAAAAGTATGCCAGAAAAGTGTACACAAGTATTTTTCCTCTCAAACACCAAGGCTCTGTTTGATTCAGTTTTTTAAAACTGTTTTCAAAAATTTTGGATAAGTGTTTGAAAATTGTGAGTAGTTTGGTTCAGTTTTGAAAAAGTTATAAAAAATATCTATTTATAATGTGTTAAATTAAAAGTAAAAGTGACATTAGAAATATGATGTTGGAAAAAACAAATAATAATGATGTTTGCTGAGTGCATGTGATAAAGAAAACTTATAGAGAAATAAAAAACAAAGATGTAAAGAAAAAAAAAATTAAAATTAAAGTTATAAAATAGTAAAAATATAATTTTAAAAGTAGGTAATGTGATATATTGAATTGTGAAAATTATTTTGTAGACGTGTTTTTAAGTTATGTAGTTAAAAGAGAAATTGTAGTATTTTGAGTTTTTGAAGACAAAGAATATTGTCCAAAAAACAAAACAAACAGAACCTAAGCAATGTCAAGGGTAGCTAAGAGATGTATACCTTAGATTTAGTAAAAACCACTTAAGATAAAAAGGCGGCCTCCAGGTTTGACATATGATTTTGACAAGTATGCAGATCACTCGCAATTTGACTAATCAATTTATCCTGGACTGGCAAAAAAAATCTAAAGCATTTGATTGCTTGTATCTAGGACTGTTGAATTCCCCATCACTTGTGTTACTTGATTCTAAGCTATATATAGAGCCGACAATCCTCCTCTCTCAAGGCATCTTTTGAGAGTGAGTTATTCTCCATGGGGTTCCTAACAGATATTAGAAGCCCAATATTGCACGTCCAACATAAGACAAAAAACCTGGTTCTGATACCATATAGAAACCCAATGGATTCAAGGACAAAATTAAGATGAAAAGAAGACATGGTCATTTTTTGTCGGTGGTTGGGTGATTGGTATTACTTGGTACATCTTTTTATGCATTATCATCACTAATATGATGGTTCATGGGTACATAAAACAAGTCCACTTGTCCAAAATGCTAAAAGGCGTGGCATGAGATATAAGTTAACAGTCATATTTTGTGATTGCACGTGAGGGTGAAGAAAAATGATGGCTAGATGCTCAATCCAATTCCATGCAATGAAATTAGAATGCCATTGTTATTTAAGGAGTGAGGTACACTAAGGCACAAAGACTCTCACGGCGGCAAGGTGTGGGCTTCATTAAAGCGAGTTGCACATTTTAAATATGTATTTTCTGTTGTTAAAGACTCATGATACATTTGAATTTCGTTGCAATCAAAGATTTATTGTACTTTCAACATTGGAAGTCTAGTGCAATATTGGGCGTTCAATCTAAGTCCAAGTCTCGAACAAAATTAAAAGAAACAATTGATAACTCAACTCCAAAAACAGGGGTTGTTTGTAAAAAACAAAAACAACCGGGGCTGTTTGTGCATTTGTAAAAAAACACGGACTGTATGTGTGCATGTGAAAAGAACAGGAGCTGTTTGGTGCGATAAACAGGGGCAGTTTTGTTGAAAATAACAGAGATGAAGGGGGGGGGGGAGGAGAAGAGGTAGCAGTGATAAGAAGAAGATGTAGCAGTCATTTAATGAGATTCGATCTCATGTTTCTCACCACATAAACCAAACAAAATCAGGTTACAAAATAATCAATCATAATCATAATAATATTAATAAATAAAAAGAAAAAAAAAAGAGTAACTTGAAAGAAGCACGCATCGGACAGTGCATCGCTGCCAGGGCATGAGCTTCATTGAAGCCGCCTCCCTTCACAGTGATGAGGCGCATGAGTTGCGGCTGGCTGAGCCTCAGGTGTGCCTTCTACAACAGTGTAACGCACTGTCCAAACCACGTTTTTCCTCTTGTTGGTCTCCTCTATCCTCAGTTTCAGATTTAATGGATCATTTTTAACCATTTTTTAAAATCAGATTTGAGATGATTTAAAGATGCTCTTTGTCAAAAACTTCTTGGTGGACACTTCGAGCAAATGCCAAAAGTCAGGACGGTTAACAACCTATCACCTCCCAGACTCTCACTTAGTGGTCAAAATGGATGATACTTTCCAAAAAAAGCATTCAAACTGAACTATTTTTCAGATTTCAAACCAAAGGCCCTTAAAATTTATGACTACGTTATCACTAACCATTACCGTGCTGTTGAGGAACAGTTGTAATGGATAGTTTACAACTCGTTCAAAACTCATTCTTTTAGAAGCTTGGCTGGTTAGAACTTGCGAATAACTAAACTAAAATAAAATAATACCAAAAAATTAGAAGTTTGCCACAAAATAATAGCAACGACCATCGAAGTTTCTAATATTACTAGAATCCAACAAGTAAAAAGAATTGATATGTGGTTTCTTTTAAGAAATATACTTGAAACATTCAATCATTTGGTGTTAAACTTAGAAAGTATGAAAGAATATGTGTCTAAATTAATTTCTGAATGAGTACAAGAACCTCTTTAATAAGGAGAGGAATAACGGTAAAAAATGAAGAAAATAAATCTAAATATTGAGAGCTGCCTATCTTTCCTAATTTACAGCATTGACTATCTATATTTACGTAAAACACAAATCCTAGAATATTTCTAGGATCACGGCTGAATCAAGGCCAAATCCCTAATTGACCAAATTTCCAACACTCCCCCTCCAGCTGGTTTGTAGATGTCTTCCATTGCCAACTTGCCAATTAGTTTATCAAATTGCTTCTTGTGTAGTCCCTTAGTTAGAACATCAGCAAGTTGTTCGGTTGTTGGAAGGTATGGCATGCATATTATTCCAGCATCAAGCTTCATCTTGATGAAATGTTTGTTCACTTCTAAATGTTTTGTACGATCATGTAGCACTAGGTTACGAGCTATAGAGATAGTCGCCTTGTTGTCACAATAGACTTTTATAGGTGCTAAATGACAAAATTTCAGCTCTTCAAGTATCCCTTTGATCCACATTACCTCACAAATTCCATAGGCACCCTTTGAACTCTGCTTTTGCACTACTTCTAGCCACCACATTTTGTTTTTTGCTTCGCCAAGTAACTAGGTTTCTCCCAACAAAAGAACAACAGCCTGAAGTAGATCTCCTATCGGTAACACTTCATGCCCAGTCTGCATCAGTGTAGACTTCAACTTGCAGGTGACCATGTTTCTTGAATAGTAAGCCTTTGCCAAGAGTCCCTTTCACATATCTTAAGATTTTGTACACCGCCTCGAAATGCTTTGACCCTGGTGCGTGCATAAACTAACTTACCATGCTAACTGCAAAAGCAATATCAGGTCGCGTATGAGACAAGTAAATTAATCTGCCTACAAGTCTATGATATTGTTCCCTATCCTTCACTTCTTCAGTTTTGGCAACATATAACTTCAAATTAGGTTCAATGGGAGTCTTGCCCACCCTGCAGCCTAGTAAACCTGTTTCGTCAAGTAGGTTAAGTACATATTTTCTCCGATTGACAAAAATACCTTCTTTGGATCTTGCAAACTCCATTCCAAGGAAGTATTTTAGGATTCTTAGGTCCTTAATTTGGAACTCTTTTGCAAGTCTCTTCTTGAGGGCCGCCAATTCTGTCTCATCATTACCAGTTAAAATGATGTGATCGACATAAACAATCAAAATTCTTTACCATCTTTTGAGTGTTTATAAAATTTAGTGTGATCTACCTGACTCTGAAGGAAGCCATAATTGGTAAACTGCCTTCCCAAAGAGTTCAAACCATGCTCTTGGTGACTGTTTAAGTCCGTACAAGGACTTCTTCAACCTACATACTTTGTCACTCCCAAGTTTATTTTCGAATCCCAGTCGCAAGCTCATGAAAATTCTGATCAGTCTGTAGTACTTCTCCCCCTGCGCGAGAAATCCATTCACTTGGCACCAAAGGACCCGAATCTCTTAAGTGACCATTATCAGAAACATGTAGTTCTTGTGTAGGGCAAATTATGTCGGGAAGTGGGACAAAAACATCCCAAAAATTGTCTTCAATTTCATGTTTCTCCCCCTGAAGAGGATTTTGGGAAAAATAGGGTTGTTTTTCAAAAAAAGAAACATCCATACTTACATGGAATTTTTTTGTTTGGGGGTCATAACACTTAGATCATTTTTTGTGTGAAGCATAACCCAAAAAAACACATTTTACAGCCCATGGGTCAAGTTTTGAATGAAATTGACTTGGTATATGAACATATACAATACATCCAAAAACCTTGACAGGTAGGTCCAAATGTAACCTAGTTTTGGGAAAATATTCTGTTAGGCACTCAAGTGGTGTTTTGTATTTTAATAATTTAGTGAGCATCCTGTTTATCAAATAGGATACCGTCAAAACAGCTTCACCCCATAAATATTTTGGGATATGCATAGAAAACATTATGGCACATGCTACATCGAGTAAATGTTTGTTTTTACATTCAACAATGCCATTTTGTTGAGGGGTATCCCTACAAGTAAATTGGTCGTGAATGCTTTTTTCTTTTAAAAAATCACCCAAGTGCTCATTGAAATACTCTGTTCCATTGTCAGAGTGTAAAATACCAATTTTTGGTTTGAAATTGATTTGCAATCATAATGTAAAAATTTTTGAATAAGTTTTCCACTTCTGATTTTTGGTTCATCAAATAAACCAAACACAAACGTGTATGATCGTCAATAAATGTAACAAACCATCTTTTTTCAAGAAAAAGTAGAAATTTTAGGACCCCAAACATCAATTATATAAAAAGGTTTGGAACCTTGGTCGGGTTTTGGTAAATATGTAGAACGATGATTTTTTGCCAAAATGCAACTTTCACATTGAAAAGAAGAATAATCCATTCCTTTAAATAATTCTGGAAATAAATGTTTCAGATAGGCAAAACTAGGATGTCCTAGCCTAAGATGCCATAGCATAATTTTGTCTCAAACAGAAATTGAACTAGTAGTACTAAAGCCCTGAGCTTTTTTATTACTAATAGAGATTTCATCAAAGTAGTAAAGACCTCCAATCATCTTAGCACGCCCAATCATCGTCCCCGAAATCTAGTCCTGAAATTCACAATGTGATTCAAAAAAAGTAATACGACAATTAGAATCTTTGGATAGTTTACTAATAGACAAAAGATTGCAGGCTAATTTAGGAACATGAAGAACAGAATTGAGATTAATTTTCTCGGTCAGTTGAATAAGTCATTTTCCTACAATAGGTGAAAAACTATCATCGGCAATTCTAATTTTTTTCATTGCCAAAGCACGGAGAATAGATATTAAATAAATAAGAAAAACTAGTCATATGATCAGAGGCTTCGGAATCTATAATCCATGGAGAGCAATTTAGACAAGAAAGGGCTTTATGCTTTGTGCCTGTTTGTGCCAAGTAAACACTAAGAATACTAGATGAGGAATTGGACTGAATCAGCTTCAAGAGTTGATTAATTTGCTCTTTGTTGAAGGGACATGAGTCAACCTCATTGGCAGTAGGGACTCAATGGTTGCTCTTCTCTCCTTGTTTACTGTTTTTCCAATTAGCAGGTTTGCCATGAATTTTCCAGCAAGTCTCACGAGTGTGGCGTGGCTTGTTGCAATAGTCACACCAGACCTGTGGCTTCTCATTGTCCCTGCGTTGGTAATTTGCAGCCTTGTAGGCAGTAGCATCAGTAATCAAGGCAGAGTTTTCAATTAACTCGCTAGTGGTCTTTTTTCCGAGCATGACGCTCCCTCAGCTTTCTTCCCTCCTAACTTCAGCGAAAACTTCACTAATAGATGGGAGAGGAGGTCTGCCAATGATCCTTCCCCGCACTTCATCAAACTCGACGTTGAGACCAACAAGAAACTTGTAAATACGGTTGTCTTCTACCATTTGCGGTGGTTGCAATCATCAGTAGACTTCCACTCGTATGTGTTAAAAAGGTCAAGGTCTTGCCACAATCTCTTCAGCGAATTGAAGTATTTGGTGACGAAGTCATCACCTTGCCAAACTTTTCCCAATTTCAGAGTCACCTCAAAAACCCGAGATTGATTACCCAGGTCAGAGTACATCTGATTTACATTATCCCACAATTCCTTTGCAGTAGGATAGCACATATAATTGGAACTGATATCTTCATCCATGGAATTTAGCAGCCATGTCATAACCATGGAGTTTTCAGCATCCCAAATGGTATACAATGGATCATTTGCTGCAAGAGCTTTCTTGTCCCTGGTGATGTAGCCAATTTTTCCTCGCCTACGGATATACATCTGAATAGATTGAGACCAGCGAAGGAAATTATCACCATTTAAAAGAATAGTGGTGATTTGGATAGAGTGGGTACTGGAATGATTTGTATGGTTCTCTGAAGTTTTTATTTGGATGGCAACAGCAGGATTTGGGGTGGTTTCAGACGTAACCTCAAACATGGCTTAACAAGTTTGGGGTAGCAAAATGAAAAAACAGTAGATTTAGGGTTTCAGACATGTTCAAAGAAACTTTGCTTTGATACCAACTTAGAAAGTATGAAAGAATATGTTTTAGTTAATTTATGAATGAGTACAAGAACCTCTTTAATAAGAAGAGGAATAACAGTAAGAAAGGAAGAAAATAAATCTAAAAATTGACAGCTGCCTATCTCCTAATTTACAGCATTGACTATCTATATTTACATAAAGCACAAATCCTAGCATATTTCTAGGATCACGGCTGAATCAAGGCCAAATCCGTAATTGACCAAATTTCCAGCAAGATTTAACTAATAATTATTTTTCTATATAACAAAAGTTTTAAAATTAAGTAGCTTTAACTCGAATAAATTTGGCAAGATTTTCCAATATCACCATCATCTCTATAATAGTATGAATTCTCGTACTACACTTCCAATAAACCCAATAGTTGCTCCTCCAAAAACATACTATGTATGAACAATATTGACCAAGTTTAGGCAATATTGAAACTTGGCGATCCCAACAACTTTTGTCAACATATCTGAAGGGTTGTCGGCTATCCCAATCTTTGTAAGAAAAATAACACATGCATCCATAATTTCTCGAATAAAGTGGAGATTGATGATTGGTGGCTCTTTTTCAAAATGTAGGTCATTGTCTTGTGACAAAAGGAGGGGAATTTTTCTTTATCTTCCTTTTTGTCAATTTCACTAGCTTTCGTTAATTCCACTCAGGCATCCTTTTGCAGAGATTTTCTCTAATTTGTGGTTGTTGCAAATCAAATAAAATCTTCGAAATTCTCTCATTCCTCTGCCTATAAAATGGCAGAGATGCAACTCAGAAAATGAAGAGTGAAATCCTTTAATTAAAAGAAAATATTTATCATATAAAATTGAGAGGATAGCCAAAATTGAGAGAATTTTTTTCAAACCTGGTACATACCAAACATTGGTCAAATCCCTTGTGGTTCCGTCATGTAATTTTAATCGGATCATGCCAACTCTTTTCTTTTCACACGTATTCCCATAAGAACTATTCCAATACTAGCGAGACCCAAACACTGAAATAATCCCTATCATGACACATATAATAGGAGCATGTGGAGTCAAGAATCCACTCCTCTAAGCCAACACCAACATCAGTAGCCAGAGCAAAATTTGAATTATCATCTTCAATTTGGACCACGTTTGCATTTGTATTGCCCATGTTTTTCAACTTGGGACAATCATTCTTCCAGTGACCTTTCTCACAGCAAAACACATTCATCCTTTTACAGAATTTTCCTGCCATTTGATGAAACTCCTCTCGACTTGGAACAAGAGTTATTTCTACCTTTGTTGTGCTTTTTGTTTTGCGATCTACCCCTCGTCATCAAAACTTCAGATGTATCATTTTGGGCAATCTTGTCATGTTTACGAACTTTAGTATTCGTCAACGCCTCTGATACATCCTTGAAAAGTGTTTGTATGAAACCAGTAATGAATTCAACAACACGAGCTTTATCCTCATCTTTGATCTATTCATTCAATTTCAATAGATCGGCAATCAATTTGTTGAAGTCATTCAAATGGTCCATCATTGATGTACTTTCTTGGTATTGAAATTAGAAAAGCTTTCGCCTTAGATACAATCAATTCTCAATACTCTTCGTCATGTACTTGTCTTCAAGTTTTTACCATAATTTATCCGCTATCGTCTCTCTCATTACAAAGTATTTGACATTCTTTGCAAGACAAAGACGAATAGAACCACATGCCATTTTATTGATCTTCAACCATTCGACTTTTTCCATAAAATCTGGATTTTTCCCAAGGTCATATCGAAACCCTGTTGAACCGTCATATCCATTGTCTCACATTGCCATATGCCAAAACTGTATGTTCCATCAAATTTGCGATGTGATATGTGAGTTGGAAGAGGTTGAAGGAGATTCAATCTCCTCCTTTTCGATTCAATCTCTGCCATAATCTCAAGCTTTCGACCGGAGCTCTGACGTCGCTTTTTATGTGGAAGCATGTCAAGTGGACAAATTAAAACAAATATTATGGGAGATAAAAAGAAAACACACTCAAAAATAATAACACAAGATTTAACAAGGTTCGACAATTTTGCCTACGTGCCTGAGAGCAACTATGAAACTAACAAGGCCTTAAACAACTTAAGACATTTGTACAAAAAATCTCACAATTATAGCTATCCTCTCAATATTAGATGATGAATATTTCCTTTTAATAGAGGGAATCCACTCTTCTTTACCTGAGTTGCATCTCTGCCTTTTTATAGGCAAAGGAAAGAGAGAAATCTGAAAATTTTATTTAATTTTCAACAGCCGCAAATCATAGAAAATCTCTATAAAACGCCGCCTCAGTGGAATCAATGAAAGCTGGCAAAATTGACAAAAGGAACATAAAGAAAATTTGTCTTCCTTTTGTCAAAAGGCAATGGCCCACTTATTGAAAAAGAGCCACCAACCATCCGTTGGTTGCAGATGACATCGTACTAATTAATAAAACTAGAAGAGGTCTTAAAATTCAAATTGGAACGCTACAAAGAAGCCTTATAACCTAGGGGATTAAAGATGAATAGAACTAAGACAAAAGTCACGGAATATGGATTGCAAGTTTGTTAGGAAAACAAGCATTGCTAGTTTGTTAATGAGATCCTATTTTCGAATTCTGTAAGGCACATTTGACATTTTCTTTTTTCTTCCTTATTCTCATCACCACCAATCCGATGACGCTTCGTCTCACCCACAACACAGCCCAACCACTCTACCGCCATCAAACACTGTCGCCATCAATCCCATGCTTCGTCCGCCATCAATCCTCTGCTTCGTCACCAACAAAACATCCATCAACCACCGCTGCCATCAATCCCCTGCTTCGTGGTCAACAACACCGCCCAACCCACTCCACCTCTATCAACCACCGCGCCATCAATCCTCTGCTTCATCTGCCATCAATCCTTTGCTTCGTTGCCAACAACACCGTGCAACAGTAGCCCACCAACATCAGTATTCAGCTTAGATCTGTTGTTTTTGCTCCGATATGTTTAGATCTGCAATCCTTTTCTCACGCGTCTCTTGCTTTTACTCCATTCGGTTTAGATCTGCAGAGATCTGTTTTTTGGTAAGTCTCTCTCTCTCCTTTCTCTCTCTCACACGCGCGTTCGCTGGGTTTAGTTTAGGGTTAGATGACAAGACGGTGGGTGTGGCCGTGATGGTGGCCGTCGCAATGTTGTTTCTTTATTCTATAAGGACGAAGCAAAGATGGTGTGGCGTGGCATGGTGGTGGCCATCGGTCAAGTATTTCTTGGTGTTCATCGAAGGAGATGAACACAGAACATAGAAAAGACAAAAAACAAAAATCGATTTTCTGGTATAAAGGATTGAAGAAAAGGGTATAAAAAATAAAAAAATAAAAAGGTATAAAAATTGAAAAATATATTACTAAGAAAAAGTTTTGTTGAAAAATGAAAACCGTTTTATTTGCAACCAAATGCATTTTTATTTTTATTTTTGTTCTGAGATATAATAAAATTATTTTAAGAATAATTATCGTTGCCAAACGCGATTTTGTTCTCAGAATTATCCAGAACAGAAACATAATTCTTATCCTATTTTTGGGAGACTGAAAGTAGAAACAGAAAAGCAAAACGTTAATCAAACGCTACATTAGACTCTTCTACAATTCAATGGAATAGAAAAATTAAGTAGAACATTACGCGTAGAATCAAGGCTAGAAGCATAAAATGAAAAAATGCAGTTAGAATGAGGTGGGAATAGCACTCATCTCATTGGAGATAAGGTAGAAAACTGTATAAGGTGGTTTGGACATATATATAGAAGACATGTGAACACACCCGTGCGAAAATATGTTTTAATTCACTTATAAAGTTTTACAAAGAGGAGAGATCGATATGATGACTTTAAACTTAACGAAGGGAATAAACCTCGAACGATTTATGTGGCATGAACAAATTCATGTACTCGATCCTACTTCGGTGAAACAAAGGCTTTGTCGTTGTTGTTGTTAGGCATTGTCGTTGTTGTTGTTGTCGTCATTATTATTCAAATAGAGGTGCATGTTGAATGCAGATGACATCGTACTAGTCATGAAACAAGAAGAGATTTCAAAATTAAGTTAAAAAGTTACAGGGAAGCATTAGAATTTAGAGGTTTAAAGATCAGTGGAACTAAGATGGACTAAATGCTTTGCAATTTTGTTAATACTCATAGAGATTATGATATAGTAAAAATTGGAAATTAAGAGTAGTCCCTTGGGTTGATCGTCGTAGTTTTAGGTTCTTCTATAATTCAAGGGAACGGAGAAATCAAGGAGGACATTACATATAGAATCGAGGTGGAATGGTTACAGTGAAAAAGTGTAATTTGAGTGATTTGTAATCATAGGATACCATTAAAATTGAAAGGAAAATTCCACAAAATTGTAATAAGATCGGCGATTCTCAATAGTTCAGAATATTGGGCGACAAACAAGAAATAGAAAATAGGTGTAGCGAAGATTAGGATGTTAAGGTATATGAGTCGTAAGCCAAAAATGGAAAAAATAAGGAATGGGATTACTAGGGAGAAGTTAGGAATAGCACCTGTTGGAGAAAAGATGAGAAAAAACTGTGTATTGCAGTTTGGACATGTACATAGAAGATATGTGAACACACCGGTGTAAAAATATGATTTATTTCAAGTGGAAAGTATTCCAAAAGGAGAAATAGATATGATGGCTTTGAACATGACCAAGGGGATAAACCTTGAATGATTTATGTAGTGCGAACATATTCATGTAGTCAACACAACTTAGGTGAAACAAAGAATTTGTTGTTGTTGTTGTGTTATTGTCATTGTTGTTGTTACAAATAGAGTAAAATAAATTTAAAATTTTAATTAATTAAAACGATTGTATGTTGCTTTTCTTCAAATCGACAATACTTAAATAGTTAAATTTGATTAAATCATAAGTAAATGGAGAAGAATACAAATCAATTCATTAAAAATAAGATAATTCATAAAATAGGATAAACCATGATACAGACATCCTTGATCGAATAAGGCCGAGGAAACATCACCACCATGTTGTTAATAGCATAAGGTCTTCTCGATGGTGTGGGGCATATTTGGACGCGCCACATGGCAGGTCTCCACCGTTCCACATAACCACGTCCCCCTCGCCTTGTGCGAGTGAGGTAGTTCGGAAAACCACTCCCGGTAATTGAGTCTTGTGCGGGTATCCATACATACGGAAGACACGATCGTCGATTCACTCTCTTTCCTTAATCTGTGAGCTACCAAGTCTAGGCACCAACACTCGTATCACAAGAAAATATTGTCTTTTGCTTTACACTATTGTAAAATTGTTTTAACTATCCGTCCAAACAGAGTTCAGCTCACGAAAACTAAAGCCGGAAACTTTATTTTTCAAAACATAGTACTCAAATTGAGGTTGTAGGCTCACCTTAAAAGCAGGCACTTTGAGCAATGCCAAAGGTCAGGTCTATTTCCAACTATCACCTTCAATACGCAATGCCAAAGGTTAGGTCTATTTCCAACTATCACCTTCAATACTCTCAGGGGCAAAATGGGTGTTTTTTCTTCTTTTGAAAACAGTATACTTGCCTAAAACAATTGTTGTGAATCATTTGCTTCTCCACTGCTCTGAGATAATTGAGTTTCGGCTTTTCCAGTGTCTTAGTTTCATGTCCATATAGTCTTAGTCGCTCCTATATGAATAATGGAATAATCAAGCGGAAAAGATAGGAATAGATATATCAGGAAGCAAATTTACATTTGGAAACACAAAAGCAGACCACTTATTGCCAACGTACCAAGTAGTTCATGATTTACAGAGGCTTGGTTCATTTACAATTCATTCAAACCCATTCTTTTAGAAACTTGATTTCTTAGAACTTGAGAACTCAAATTATACCAAAAATGCTCATAGTTCTACTTTTTCCGACATAATATATACGACCATCAAAGTTTCTAATATTAGTGGAATCCAGTAAGTATAAACATTTGACTATTGGTTCTGTTAAGAAATTCATGACATATTCAATCACAGTGTGTTAAGATTAACAGATCGTAATTACTTTTCTATGTAATAAAATTATCAAGATTCAATTGCTTTAACTCAAATAAGCTTGGGCTTGTAAATCAAACCTAAACAACAGGAATTCAGTTTGAACTTGAAAATTAGATTAAAATAAACAAACAGAACTCAAACAGCCAATAGTCAGGTAGACTAGGCAGACCTAATAGTAGTACTATAAATGGATGGCTTGAACAAAAGGAAAACATAACAATTATGGAACACGCTGTTCAGTTTACTGCATAAACATACCAGTTGAAACCAGTAGATATTGATTTGAAATTTTAGAAAGAACAAATGAGGGAAATGCTAACCTTTGGAAACGCAGTTAGCACATGCATTTTGCCCAGTTCGTCTCTTCTTCAAGCAAACAACTCTCTTCCCAATCTTCCTCTGATCCACCCAAAACCCTCGAACCCCATTTACAGACCCACATTTCTTCCCAACTTTTCCATCATTGCCCTCCACATTTCCCCTAATTCCTCGAGACCCGCACACTGATTTCTTCCTCAAATTCTTCGAACCCACCCGAGACCCGGTTTCCCCTTTAGTACCCGACGGACTGGAAAACCTAAAGATCGATCCATCACCGGAAATCGAACTCTCTGCCACATTTTCGATATTCTTCCCGCCGTCAAATGGCGTAATCGTAACTTGCCCATGAGCAGAGTCATCATCGGGGCAGTGTTGTTGAGCGTTGTCTGAATGATCGGATTTCGAGTCAGTTTATTCGGAAGGGAAAGAGGGTTCGGCTGCATTATTGGGATTGATCAGACGTTTCACCAGGAATCCAGATCCTGTTGCTGCTGCAGCTGCTAGCATAACCTGCCACATTGGTGATATGATCTGCAACAAATAGGGTTGTTCTTGTTCGCACGGAGAGAGATAGAGAAATACTTTGAAACCATAAGCTCTATTTCATCTACAGCTCTACACCTACCATTTCAATCTCCAAAGTCCATAGGGGAGAGAGAGAGTGGAAGGGGGAGCTGTAACAGACTGATGGCGACAGCCTCTCTACTCTCTAGTAGTGTAAAGTAGTGCAGAAGTTGGAGGGATTCAACAATGTCTTCGTCTGTGCAGTTCCGCATTCGCGTGCTTCCCGCTTCTAACAATTTTTTGGGAGGGATTTCAGGATTTCAAAATCTTTTTTAACAAATCCCTTATTTTATTTGGGTTTTAGGAGGAAGAAATTTGTGAATTCTTCTTTTAGGATGAAAAGAGGATTAAAAGTTCCCTTTAAAAAATGTGGAATTTGACAAATTCTCTCTTCCCATCGTTCGCTCCTAACTATCGTTGAAACCCACCTTTGTCAGTCGTCGTCTTCTTTGTTCAGCGTCGTCTGGTATTTCGTCATCGTCTAGGGTTTCGTCGTCGTCGTCACCGAAACCCCCCAAAACCCAATCGCAATCGCAATCGCAATCGTTTGATTTTCAATCTTCTTAGTCGCGTCTTCTCGTTTGATTGGTTTTCGATCTTCTTAGTCGCAATCGTTCTTAGGGTTCGTTTGACGACGAACGGCAAACGACGAGAACGGCGAACGACGGCGATCTCTCCCAAATGGATTGCGAGGAATTTGTTCACAATCGCAATCTTTCCCAAATCGAAGAACATCCTATTTCGAATTTGTTCTTTGTTTTGATTTGTTCTTGGATGGGTATAGTTTTTGTTCTCAATTTGCTATGGTTTTTGTTCTTGGATGGGTATGGTTTTTGTTCTCAATTTTGTTTTGTTCTTGGACGAGTATGGTTTTGTTCTGAATGTTGTCTAATTTACCCAAACAATGAGATTTGTAAATGACGGGATTTGAAAATCCTGAATTTCGAAATCTCATCATTTTATAAATCCCTTACCCAAACGCAACCTTAGAAAGTCTTTTGATTTTGACAGTATTTCTTTATCAAATCAATTTGTGTTTTACTTCAAAGGGATAATGACGTTATTGGTCCCTAACAAATGATTCGGTTGCTCAATTGGCCCATCGCATTTGGAAGTCGATATATTTGGTCCGTCACATTTTGATTTTTCGTTCTATTGGTCCCTCAGTTAAGTTTTCTATTAATTACTATTAAATTACATTTATACCCTTAAAAAAAATTTATTGGGATTATTTTATTTTTTATCTAAAACTTAAAGGTCAAATGTATGTTTTAGACACTTTTCGTCATCTTTTTCCTCAACCCGATTTTCTCATTTCATTTAAAGGTAAAAAAAAAAAAAAAACTATTAATTCGATCCGCCATGTTTATTTATGTTGGAACTTATGAATTTTGAATTGTTTTTATTAATAAAAGACAAGTGTCAAAAAGTCTTCTCTCTATTCCCTCTATCCCACATCGCTTGGGAAAAAGAGTGAGGATGAGTATAATAAGGGATGTGTGGAATACTTGGAGTGTGCCCCAAGGGGTACCCACATTTTGTGGAGGAGAGATGAGCTACATCCCTACTGGTTTACCACGCACGCGCGAGCCATCGCCATCCGGCCGGCCGTGCCGAGCCGAGCCGAGTCACGCGTGTAATGAGGTGGCACTTATCTAATTTTTAAAAAAGAAATTATTATTTTATTAAAAGGAACCTGAACAGTTTTTGACTTGGTATTAGCTGACTCCACGATTTCCTCACTAATTCATTAAATTTCTCCGCGAATATCGAACAATTTCCAATGGTTTTGATTCGGGTTTTTGGCTCTATAAATTTAGACGTTTTCCATCTGTTTTAGATTACGAGAAGAAAAAAAATCAGCAACTAAACTCTGCTATTTCAAAAAAGAAAAAAAAAAAAAGAAAAAAAAAACTATTCTTCATAATTGATATCAGTTTTTTTTTTCGATCAGTTTCTTCCGATCAATTTGTTCTCAAACAGTTTGCTTTTATTCGATTCTTCTCATAAGTTCCCAACGATCAGTCTATTCGTTCTTCTTTTCGATTTCCGAGCAGTTTGTTCGTTTATACGAACAGGGGGGGGGTGTTTGTTTTTAGGCCTTCTGCAGTGCATAGAAGGTTCTAGACAGAGGTGAATCTGGGTTGTTTTATCCTGGGGACGACGGGGTTTATATACTGCTTGCACGATTCTTGGGCAGAGTCACGAAACATCTTAAAGAGAGCGACTTAGTCCGCGACTCAACCCAAGCAAACTCGATAAACTTTTTCTTTATTAATTTTCTGCAGCAACAATTTTAAGACGTTTATTTTCTGTCGATTATCTACTACGATGTCTACTAATCACGAGTTTAAACAAGTTACTGTTGATCTCAACAAACCCTTTCGTTTCGAAGGGTTTCATTTCAAAAGATGGAGACAGAAGATGTTATTTTTTCTAACTATCGAAAAAGTAGCATATGTCTGTACTACTGAAAAACCTGAATTACCGAAAGATCCTACCGATACGCAGATTCAGGAAGATAAGTCATGGGCTAAAAATAATTTCTGTTATAAGAATTTTATTCTTAATAGTTTGTCTGGTGATCTGTATGATTATTACTGTTCTAACAAAACTACCAAGGAAAATTGGGATGTTCTGTCGAAGAAATATGACACTGAGGAGGCTGGAACGAAGAAATATGCTATTAGTCGGTATCTGACATACCAAATGACCAATGACAAATCTGTGGAAGCTCAGTCTCATGAACTTCAGAAAATTGCTCATGAAATAATTGCTGAAGGTATGTCCCTAGATGAACAATTTCAAGTTGCTATTTTAATTGACAAATTACTCCCTTCTTGGAAAGATTTTAATAATACTCTCAGGCACAAAACAAAAGAGTTTTCATTAGAAAGTTTGATCACTCGTCTTCGGATTGAGGCGGAAGTCTGAAAACAAGATCAGAAAGATGAAATGCTCGTTGTGTCCAACAATGCTCACATAAAATCATCATCTGCAATTTTGAAACCCAAAAGAAAAAATATGAAGAATCAGAATCAGAACCGAAACCACAACAACCAGAACAAATATGCACATCAAAATCAGAATAAATTGAAACCCCCTTCAAGAAATACTTCTGAACAGTTTACTTATTTCAACTGTGGAAAGAAGGGCCATATGGCTCAGAACTGCCGGCAAAAACGTCGTCTTGCTCCGCAGGCGAATCTTACCAATGATCAACTTGTTGTTATGATTTTTGAAATCAACATAGTTGGTGGATCCGAAGGGTAGTGGGTAGACACGGGTGCTTCACGCTATGTCTGCAATGATCGTCACATGTTCAAATCTTATTCTGAAAGCGAAGATAAGAAAGTGCTGCTGGGTGATTCCCACTCCACTATTATTACTGGTTTTGGTGACGTGGAATTGAAGTTTACCTCTAGAAAGACAGTCATTTTTAAGGATATTCTACATACTCCAGAGATGAGAAAGAATTTGGTTTCGGACTATCTTCTTAACAAGGCGGGGTTCACTCAAACTATTGGGACTGATTTGTATACCTTAACCAAAAATAACATTTTTGTTGGGAAAGGTTATGCAACTGACGGAATGTTTAAACTGAATATTGATACTAATATAATTTCTTCTTCTGTTTATATGTTGTGTTCTTTTAATATTTGGCATGCTAGACTTTGTCACGTTAACAAACACATTATTAAAAATTTAAGCAACTTAGAACTAATTTCTAAATTGTCTTTACATGATTTTGAAAAATGTAAATTTTGTAATCAAGCCAAGATTACCAAAACTCCTCATAAATCAATAATTAGAGAATCTGAATCTCTTGAATTGATACATTATGATATTTGTAAGTTTGATGGTGTCTTGACTAGGAATGGTAAACGCTATTTTATTACATTTATAGATGATTGTTCTTATTATACTTATGTTTATCTCATGAAAAATAAAAGTGAAACATTTGATATGTTTAAATTGTTTGTGACTAAAATTGAAAATTAATGTAATAAGAAAATTAAGAGGTTACGTAGTGATAGAGGAACCGAATATAATTCTGATATGTTTATTAAATTTTATAATTCTCATGGGATTATTCATGAAAAAACTGCATCGTATTCTCCTAAAATGAATGGCAAGGCAGAAAGGAAAAATAGAACTTTTACTGAATCTGTAGTTGCTATTTTGCTTAACTCTGATGCTGCTTTTCACTAGTGGAGTGAGATTTTATTGGCTGTTTGTTATGTGCTTAATAGAGTTCCCAAATCTAATAGTAAAATTTCTCCATATGAAGTTTTCAAAAATAAAAAAATCAAATTTGTCTTATTTTAAAACTTGGGGTTGTTTGACATATGTTCGGATTCTTGATCCAAAAAGGAGAAAATTTGCAAGTAGAGCTTATGAATATGTTTTTATTGGTTATGCTGTGAATAGCAAAGCTTATAGATTTTATGACTTGCATGATCATGTTATTATTGAATCTAATGATACTGATTTTTATGAACATAGATTTTCGTTTAAATTGAAGAATAGTGAGGGCTCGACATCTAGTAATATGCCTATCATTAGAATTAACGAGCCTAATAAGGCATTATTTTTTGAACCTAGAAAAAGTAAACGGGCTCGGATTGCAAAGGATTATAGTTCGGATTTCTATGCATTTACTTTAGAGGAGGATCCACTCACCCTCCAAGAGGCATTGTCCTCCATAGATGTCAATTTGTGGCAAGAGGCTATAGATGATGAAATTGACTCTCTTGAGTCAAATAAAACTTGGCATTTAGTAGATTTACCTCCTGGTTGTAAAACGATAGGATGTAAATGGATTATTGAGAAGAAATTGAAACCCGATAGAACTATTGATAAATATAAGGCTCGTTTAGTAGCCAAAGGGTTTAGACAAAAAGAAAATGTGAATTTCTTTGATACTTTCTCACCTGTCTCTAGAATTACTTCTATTCGTGTGCTTTTGTCACTTGCTGCTATTTATGATCTTGTTGTGTACTAAATGGATGTTAAAACTGCTTTTTGGAATGGTGAATTAGAAAAAGATATATATATGAACCAACCTAAAGGATTTGTTATTCCTGGTTAAGAAAACAAAGTATGTAAATTAGATAAGTCTCTTTATAGTTTGAAACAAACACCTAAGTAATGGTATGAGAAATTTGATAATTTAGTTATTTCATATGGTTTTAAAGTAAATGAAAGTGACAAATGCATCTATTATAAATCTCAAACTAATGTTTGTACTATTATATGTCTTTATGTGGATGATTTGCTGATTTTTGGTTCGAATATTCATGTCGTGAAAAATGTGAAATCTATACTATATGCTAATTTTGACATGAAAGATCTTGGTGAAGCAAATGTAATCCTTGGTATTAAAATAACTAGGTCTAAATAATAAATTTCTTTGGATCAATCTCATTATATAGAGAAGATTATAAAGAAATACAATTACTTTGATTGTAAACCAACATGTACTCCATATGACCTTAGTGTGAAGTTGTTCAAGAACACCGGTGACAGTGTTAGACAATCTGAGTATGCGAGCATCATAGGCAATCTTCGATATGCTACTGATTGCACTAGGGCCGATATAACGTATGTTGTGAGATTACTATGCAAGCAGACCTAGTATTGAGCATTGCCATGTTATTGATAGGATTATGAGATACCTAAAAAAAACTATGAACCTTGGATTACATTATCAAAAGTTTTCCGCCGTTCTAGAAGGATATATAGCGATACTAATTGGAACACCATTTCAGATGACTCCAAGGCAACTAGCAGCTATATATTTAGCATAGCTGGTGGAGCTATTTCTTGGAAATCTAAGAAACATACTATTTTGGCTCAATCTACTATAGAATCTGAGATGATTGCACTAGCGTCAGTTAGCGAGGAAGCATAGTGGTTAAGGTGCTTGCTTTCTGATACTCCTTTATGAGAGAGATCGATTCCAGCTATCTTGATCCATTGCGATAGTACTGTGGCTATTGCAAAGATTCAGAACCGTTATTATAACAGAAAAATGCGACAAATACGTCGCAAACACAATACTATTAAGGAGTATATCTCTACAGGGGTTGTGAGAGTGGATCATGTACGGTTTGATGATAACTTAGTCAATCATTTGACAAAAGGATTAGCTCGTGAAAAGGTTTACAAAACCTCGAAAGGAATGAGACTCAAGGCCATAGATTGATGAGTCACTTATGAGGGAAACCCAACCTATAGACTGAAGATCCCAAGAAATAGGTTCAAAGGGTAATAACAACTCATGAAGTGATATGAAGAGAATATCGCTATATTAATAATTTTGAGTTTTATTCCTTACATGTGTTGATTGAAGCATGGTATCCTGAAGCGATAGAAGGTTGAGTTTTCATGAACTCTTAATGAGATCTGTACTCTATTTGGATTGGAGTATCTAGCTACATGAGTACTCTTGATAGACTCACCTATGTGAATGTGAAAGTGTGGCCGTTTTCTATGAAATTTTGGGCAAATTCTCTAAAGTATTCTCTATAATGGGATACAGGTGCATGGCCGTAAAGCACGGACTTTTGGACTACACCCTGATAAAGTTGTGTATGTGATGTTGTTAGAGATAGAGTTCAAAATTACGAGTTACTCTAGTATAATCTAAATCATCTTCACTATGTAAAGGTTCAAATCGACAGACACCTTTACTTATGCACAATCTTATATTATTTTATACTCTGCTCGATGAAAAATTATTTTTAAAAATTTAGGAGGGGGATTGTTGGAACTTATGAATTTTGAATTGTTTTTGTTAATAAAAGACAAGTATCAAAAAGTCTTTCCTCTATTCCTTCTATCCCACATCGCTTGGGAAAAAGGGTGAAGAGGAGTATAATAAGGGATGTGTGGAATACTTGGGGTGTGCCCCAAGGGGTACCCACATTTTGTAGAGGGAAGAAGAGCTACATCCCTACTGGTTTACCACACGCGCGCGTGCGCCGTCGCCGTCGTCCGTCCGTGCCGAGTCGAGTGATGATATTTTATTAAAAGGAACCTGAACAGTTTTTGACTTGGTATTAACTGACTCCACAATTTCCTCACTGATTCATTAAATTTCTCCGTGAATATCAAATCGTTTCCAACGGTTCTGATTTGGGTTTTTGGCTCTATAAATTCAGACGTTTTCCATCTGTTTTAGATTAAAAGAAAAAAAAAATCAGCAACTAAACTCTGATATTTCTGGAAAAAAATAAAAATAAAAATAAATCTGTTCTTCGTAATTGATATCAGTTTCTTTTTCGATCAGTTTCTTCCGATCAATATGTTCTCAAACAGTTTGCTTCGATTCGATTCTTCATCAGTTCCCAACGATCAGTCTGTTCATATACTTTTGATCAGCCTGTTCGTTTTTCTTTTCGATTTTCGAGCAGTTTGTTCGTTTATACGAACAGTGTGTGGGAGCGTTTGTTTTCAGGCCTTCTGCGGTACATAGAAAGTTCTAGACAAAAGTGATTCTGAACTGTTTTATTCTGGGGATGACGGGGCTTATATACTGCTTGCACGATTTTTGGACAGAGCCGCGAAACGTCTTAAAGAAAGCGACCTAGTTTGAAACTCAACCCAAACAAATTCGGTAAAATCATTATTTATTAATTTTGTGCGGCAACAATTTATCACAAGGTCCGTAGTAACGAGGAATTCAAGAGCTCGATTTCTTCTTTTAAAAAATGGCTCCATTGAGTGGAATCAACGGCTTCTTCTTCTTCTTCTTGAGCGAAGGGTGTCTCTCCAGGACCGCATCCCCTTCAAGTGGCACCTTGATTCGAGCAGACGACGGCGGATTCGCAAACGTCACGTATCTCTTCTTATCAAACTCCACCTTCTCCGATTTAATCTCAAACTCCGTCAATCGAACATCTTCGACATACTTCAGGTCTTCGATTTCGTTAATGTATTGTTTCTCCGATTCTCGTATCAGCTACAGCTGTCGGAGCTCTGTTTTTGTCTGGTCGAGCTCTTGCTGTAAGGAAGAGAGACAGGTGACCATTACGAGGCTCTCTTCTCGCGCCTTCTGGGGTTTGCTTGGTTTCCTCTAGCTCCGCCGTCAGCTTCGATGGCCGCTGCAATTCGTTCTGATTTTCTCCTTTTTGCATCTGGTTCAAAATCTCCAAATTACTAAATCAACAGATCCGCTGCAGAACGTGGCGAAGGTCGACGGGAGACGAAGATCGTGGAGATGCAGAGAAGGGGAGAGGGAAGAAGGAGGAGGTGAGGGTGAAGACAGATGTGAAGATTTTCGAGAATCAGAGGGAGGCAGAGGTGGCGGAGGCGAATTCGGAGCAGGCGAAGAAGAAGGCGGGCTCGGCGAGGGAGGCGCAGGTGGAGGCGGCGACGGCGGTGGTGCTGAGGGAGGCGGAGTTGCTGATGGATGTCAAGAGAAGGCCCGTGACGGAGAAATGCAGGGAAGATGATGTTGTGAAAAGAAGCAAAAATACACTTTTGCCCCTAAATTCAGAATAATTTACAAATAGATCCTATTAAATTAGTTTGAATAAAAAAACGAAATTATCCTTATTTTTAATTTGAAATGACTAAAATACCTTTATTTACATGTTGACCGTTAACGTTGATTTAACAGAATGACCAATTTGGAATAAAAATCAAATGTGAATGACCAAATGTGTCGATTTCCAAATGTGAAGGGTCAATTGAGCACTCAAACCATTTGTCAGAGACCAAAAAAGTCAATATCCCTACTTCAATACACCAAGTGGTTTTGAGTGTATCTACATTCAAATATAAAAAAGAATAATCTAAGCAATCCTAGTCATACAGTCCAATCAATTGCCGCGTGACACCAATATTCTAGCGAACTACTTTTAAAAAATCAAATTTCGAATTCCTATGTGATTTTGTGGTAGCAGATAGTCGGTCATTAGCGAAAATGCATGTTTTTGGTTAAAAGTTACAAGTTTTGTATCAAATTAATTTATATTTTACTTCAATGTGCTCAGGTGGTTTTAGACTGTATCTATTAGATATCAAAAAAGAATAATTCAAGTCCTAGTCATACATGTCCAATCAAGTGCCACATTACACCAATGTTCCATCCAACTACTTTTGAAAAGTTAAATTTCAAATTCCTAGTTTGTTTTGTAGTAGCCGATAGTCAGTCATCAACGAAATTGCATGTTTTTTTATTAAAAATTACAAGTTTAGATGACAGAGTTAAAAATTATTTTCACAAGAATTAGTTGAAAAGTTGCAAGTTAATTTAACAAATTTGCAAGTTCTTTTTAAAAAAATTGGAAGAAAAAAATGAATGGTGGCACCTATCTTTTAACTGGTGCCACCAGACTTATGTTTTGAACATTTCTTTTTTAGGGTTTTGGATATTTTTGAAAAATGAAATTAGGGACTATTCTTTAAATAATAAGTTATGTAATCTAACTTTACATGATGTGTCGTGATAATTTTACGATTTAGCTACATAAATTGTAAATTAACATGACCAATTACAATGTATAATAAAATATATCAGTTAATTATGATATATTTAGAAATATTACTAACTAAAAATTAAGTTATTCAATTGTAATTAAATTTATTACGTTTTTGATATCGAAATTCAATATGCAATTTGAAAATTGAAATGTTCAATTGGATGATTAAATAAGTAGAAAATAAATTGAATAAATATTCTTTATTATATGAAATTCTTTACTAGAAAAATATGTGAAAATAATTAGGGGGTTATTTTGACAGACTAGGCACTTCAATTTATTTATTATTCGAACATATAATTTATTTTATTTGAATTATTTTTGTTATTAATTGGGGAATGTGTGAAAAGGTTTAGTTTTTTGGCCATAGGGTATGTTTGAAACACTTTGGGGTATTCTATAAATAACATTACCTGATGTCTTGTTATAATATCACAATTCAATTACGTAGCTCATCAGTTGACACTGAATAAAATTTGAATATCACCGTAAATTAGCACATATTTAGAAACATTATGTGCCTCAACCTAAACTCTAAACCCTAAATCCTAAGTCCTAAACCCTAAACTCTAAACCAAAATAGATTATTTGTGCTAATTATGGTATGATTTGATGATTGAGAGATAATTTATAAATAAAAAATTAAGATTGTTGGATGTGACCCATGATAATTTGGCAAATGAATTATGTAACTTATCAATTAACACGATCAATTACAATATACATTAGTATATTTCGTAAATCAAGACTTATTAGAAATATTAGCGGATAATTTGTAAAAACTAAGTTATTCAATTAGTATTAAATAACATATATAATAAATTCAATAAATATTCTTTATTGAGTAAGGGTTATTTAAAAATTTTAGGGGTTAAATTAACAAAACAAAACTTATGTGGTTAATTTATATAAATAAAATATAGTAATAAAAATGTCACATAAGATAAAAGGTGTGGGTACTTAATATAATTACTTCACCCAAATGTAATGCAAGTTCAAACATTTTCCCCTACTCTAAAATCTCTCGCTCCTCTTTTCAACCTAGGATTAGAGTTCTATTTATTCTCGTAAGCAAATTCTGCCAAAACCTCCAAATACAAATTAATGTCTCATAAAACAAGAAGATTAGTGAAGAAATATAGGGTTGGCCCTGCAATCGAAGGTTCTACATATGTTGTAGTGTCAGAGATGACGACGACGGTGCCTACGGCTACTGCGACTACTCCATGTGCAACTGAAGTTGAGGTACAAACTTCTACCCTAGGACAACAAATAAAACGCGATTTCACGCAACATTTTGGTATAAATCGATTTGATATAATGTATATAGAGATCAATGACTGATATCGAATCACAAATTTGGTATTTTTAGTGGATTGATACATATTATCAGCTAAAATTCGTTGCATAATTAACAACGTTTGGATATGCCATCTTAAAAATAGTGTGAACATTCACATTTTTTAATCAATACAACTAGTTCGTATAATACGAGTCAAAATAATGCATGAGTGACAACAAAGATTGTTATCGGGGTGATGAATGGTTATTGTTTTTAATGGTATGATATTTTACCCAAGACTTATTTTTCCCACACATTGATGATTGTATGACATTTATAGTGCACTACAAACATTCACACATATATGTGAACATTTACATGTAAGCAAAACATCTTGTACTGTTACTCACTTATTTCATATCATTCGAGTTAAAATTGTGTATTTTGACGCTCATTTATATTCACGTAACACAAAGTAATGAATATTTAAACGTATGTATGGATAATATAGATGAATCGGTGAATATTCACATATTATGTTTTATTACTTATGCGTTATTTCTTAATACTGTTTTGAATATTCACATAACACAAAATAATAACATATTTAAACGTTTATATGGATAATATAGATGAATACTTGAGCATTCACCTATTATGTTTTTTATGCATACCAAAAAGAAATGGTTGCTTGACTTGTTCCGATGTGCAAGTTCAAGGGATTAAACATGCATTGATAGCTTGCTTCGACGTCATATATCCAAGCATTATCTATAATGTGAATGTTCACATTCTAACAGCCTGGATGTTCATATAGCTAAGCATCATCCTACAATGTAAATGTTCACCTTATAACATTCTAGATGTGAATGTTCACATATTCATATGACTACCAAAATTTTGATTCATTGAGAACATTCACGTTGGACATATGCATTGTGATTGTTCACATAATCAAAAAACAAAAATGATAATCAAAAAAGAAAATAAAGAATGATGTGAATGTCCACATATTGAAAACGTACTAATAAGAAATAATTGTCAATCAAAAACTAAAATTATGATGTGAATGTTCACGTTTAACATTTAGGAGGTTCATAGTTTAACACATATTTTTGAAAAACTAAACACTTTATTTCATAATTTATTGCAAACTTTCCTCTTGAGAGAGGTTTACATACACATTTCTTACAAGAGATTAACAGATAGGTTTTTCTACTCTGCTAAACTCAGAGGTTCAGGTCCGTTTATATAGGCACGGATCTCAAATTACATTCTAAAAACATAAAGCAAGGGATAAGGTTTAGTACAACCTTTATAAAAAGCGGATACAATTTTTCAAAAAGTAAATAGTGAAATACAATTTTTTCAAAAAGTAAACAGTGTTGGTATAGTAGCAGCACAACGTTGGAACAGTGGCGCCGACGCATTTGGACAAGCATAGTAATATCACTCGTGAATGAACAGTTATCGACATGTGGGTCATTTTCTTTGTCTGATCGGGATGATTTGGCACATGATTTCAAACACTTATCACGGGCATCTACATTGAGATGTTTTATAGTACTAACACCTCTTCATCACTTTCGCAAGAAATATCTGCCCAAGAGATCTTTTTCTTAATAGTTTCTTTGCAATAATCCCAAGTCCCTTTTGGGTGTTTGAGCATTTGACAAGTCAGCTTCTTAACCGTTGCACTGGCAGAGAATTTTACCATTTGTATCATTTCTAGCCATTTTATAGCGGAGGTCTTTGCAGCACCATAAAATTGGCTACACTCAGTAGTTAAAATTAGTAGGTTATCAGTACTCATAGGGTAAACATACCTTCTATCCCATTCGATAAACTTTTTTAGTTTTTTCTCTAGAACATAAAAACCTAAAGCTCTTCTTGTAGCAATAAAATGTTCAAGTTTATCATCCTCTAAAAGCTCTGGTGTTTCTTTCAAGACTTGGTTCGGGTTATATTCCGGGATCAGATTAGCACGATTTTTTGACAACTAGACAATATGATAGGCGTCATGTTCTTTCTCAAGGGCAGCACTGAAGCATTTTATTAACACAGTTTTTCTGGTTTCTTTGATCACCAAAACTTTTAATAGCTTCTTGCACCCTCTTTGGCATCTCTTTTTCAGCATTGGTCTTTGGATCGGAGATAATAAAATCTAGATATCCAAAATTGAATATTTTTTCTATTTGGTCAGCAGGGGTTTCGGGCAAACAGGCCATTCTAGGGTATCTTCCATCATGAAAAGGGTAGATAATAGAGTTTTCATTGACTTAGATTTGATAAGCAAGCTTGAGATTATTGATATATTTTTTATAGAAGTTTTCATTTAAACACTTGAGCATGCTGCTTTTGGCTTTTGAAGAAGAGGAAATTATTTCAACAAATTTCTTTTCCGGAACAATAGGATTTTGTGGAGGTTTAAAGAAATGAACAAATTTTTGAACAGGGGAGCTAGGAACCGTAAGGTTTTTTTTTTTTTTTTTTTTTTTTTTTTTTTTTTTTTTTTATCAACATACTGATTGGGTGAGCGGATAAGAGTAGCAATTTGTAGATCATTAATGATCTAACTTATCTGAGTTTTGGAATTCTCAGCATCAGTTTTTGGAGCACTGGATGAAAAATCATCATTTTTGACACTGGAGGCTTGGCCTTCTGTTTCTTTATTTTCTTTTAGCACTTCTGATCTTGTACATATGGACCAGTTCTTCAACAACACTCAAGAAATAATATCCTTGCGAACAGTATCTCTCAATTGATTCAATAGAACTTAAAAGGATCTCGATTGAGATCTTATTAGCCTCCATGACCTTCCCTGGATAAGAAGTCAGCAAGAATATTTTGTTTACCACTTCGATGAATAACATTAAAATTATAATGTTGGAAGAATGTTTTCCATCTGTTTATTTTATTATATTCAGGACTAGTTGGTAATTTATTAAATATGAATCCTTTAACCTGAGTATTATCCGTTATAACTGTAAACTTTTTTGGAATGAGGAAATATCTAAATTTTTCTATTCCCTTTTTTATAGCAAGTAATTATTTAAGATTACTATGATAACGTTGTTGTGTTTCAGTAAATGTTCCACTAGTATATCTACAAATTTTTCCAATAGCAGTTTTTAGAATAGCACCGCAGTAGGCATTTGAAGCATCAGTTTTCATAATTAAATCATCTTCATCAGAAGGTAGAGTTAACCTTGGTAAGTAAGCAGTAAGACTTTTATTTTCTTTTATCTATTTAGAAAGTTCTTCGATCCATTCAAATTTAACACATTTTTTAAGAAATCTTTGGAAGGGTTGGCTATGCTTAGCCAATCCTTCAATGAATGTTTCAGCGTAGTTTAATACTTCTAAAAATCTTTGAACTTTTTTTTTTGTCTTCTAGATTATCAGGAAAAGCTATAATTTTTTATAGATATGGGGTTGCATTTCAATTCTTGTAGCATCAATTATTAATCCCAAAAATTCTATTTTATGTTTTCCTATTTCAGCTTTCTTTGGATAACAAGATTCCTCGTTCCCTGCATTGGTTTGCAAAAACATTAAGATGTTCCAGATGATCCTTTTCATTTTCTGAGAATATAAGCACATCATCAACATAGACAATACAGAAATCGGACATTTTACCAAATACTTTGTCCATCTTTCGTTGGAATATTTGAGGAGCATTTTTTAATCCAAACGGCATTACTAGCCATTCATAATGGCCACTGGGTGTACTAAAAGCGGTTGATGAAACAGATTCCTTTGTTAATTTAATTTTCCAAAATCAACTTTTGCAGTCAAATTTTGAGAAAACCTTTTTACCCTTTGTTCTATTAATTAAGCTTTCTTTATGAGGTAGAAAATATCCATCAAACTTAGATTTTTCATTAAGTTTTTTATAGTTTACCACCATTCTAGTTTTACCACGTTTTATCTCTGAATGATTACTAACCATAAAGGCAGGACTCAAGTGAGTACTTTTGCTTTCTTGTATTAGTTTTAGATCTAGCAACTCTTGGATTTGTGTGTCAAATTCTTTAATATCGTCTTCGGAATATCGCATGGGTCTTACTCGTATTATATCAGTAGAGTTGATCAATTCTATGGTAGCATATGTTTTATCAATATCCCATAAAGCAATTGGATTTTTGTCAAAATTATTTGTGAGTTTTTCAAAAATACTATTTGCACAGAGATAAATATCATCACGTTTTTGCATATAAACGATGTTTATGTTGGAGAGGCGCGGTAGTCGTATCTAGTGTGAACAAGGTGTTAAAAATACAACAATTTTTTGAGTGAAGCAAGTTTTCTTGAAAAAGCTTAAGAAATTGTTTCCAAGCAACATTAATACGCCCATCGTATTTTGTTGATATATTATAGGTATCCTAATATAGCGATCGCCAAATAGTATCACAATGTTTGTAACAATGATATTTAAGTCTAAGGGTTTGCCTTCAAATCCTTTGGCTTTTATTGTTAATTTCTTAGTCCTTTTCCACATCTTATAAGGTAACATGTTTTTATTCATCAAACAAATATTGGCACCTGTGTCTAAGAGACATGATATATAAACGATATTATTTTTAATAACAATTCCAATTTTAAAGAATATAGGATTTCTCATATGATTCTTGGAGCATGTACTTCTTCATTTCCTATGGTAAGCATAATTTCATTATAAGTAATTTTATAAGGGTAGCAACAGTTAAGAAATTTATTTCCTAGTAGCAATTCCATTTTTTCATCTTTATCCAAATGTATAGAGAATAACAATTCTTTATTCCCAATTATTAAAGGAATATCAGCAGTATATGTTATCGTATGTTTAAATCCATTAAGATCTTTATAAACATAAATCTCTTTTAACATATTTTTAAGCATTTCGTCAGATATCTTATAGAGAGATATATGACTGACAGATGCACCAGTATCTATTAGGGCTTCAACTTTCTTTAGATTATTTCCATTAAAATGCTTTACTTTAATTTTATAAATCGGAACGTCAACTTTCCTTTCTATCATTCGTCTATCTATAGAACATTCTCCTATTTCTCCACCAGTTATCTTTAACGAAGAAATCCTTTTAATTTTGCCAAAGTTGTTAGTATCATCCCAATCAGGTAGTATTCTTCTAGTTTTTCCAGAGTTATTAACATTAGATAATCTAGCAATATTAAGATCAGGTTTTTTGTTAATGTTCAATTTCCAGTCAGCATGTAGATCAATTTCTTGTACTGATTCAGGTTTATAAATGTTAGCAAAAGGTTCAAATATTTTATCAATCTCGATAAACTCATGTTTCATGAATTTATCGCTATGATGGCTGTTACTTAAGAAGTAACCAACATTATATGTTATGGAATAAAGAAATCTTCTCTTTTTCATAAAATCCTTCTTAGCACATTCATGAGTAAGGCTAAATATTTTATTTATTCTTGGTTCATGTATGCTAACAGCGTATTTTGGATAGATTTTTATCCCTAGTATCCCTTGACTAAGGTTTCCATGAACAAAGCCTAATAAGGCATCAATTCTATCAAATATTCTATTATCTAGAATAACAACTTTTATGGGGAAATTAATTCTTTCTCTAAAACAGGCTTTAAAGACAATTTGCATTCCTCCAACATGTATATAACCGATTTTCTCTTTATCTTTTCCTAATTTTTCTAATTGTCTATTAATCATATTTCTACTTATTAATGGGATATTAATTTTTCCTTTTGATTCTTCAGTATTAAGAGCAGCTTCGAATTGACATTCTTCATAATAGCAAATATTTTTTCTATTAAATTTATCTGGAAATTTTTTTCGAAATAACTCATTATTTCCAAAAGTTCCAACTTTACTAAGCAATTTTTTTATTGATAATAGCTTCGGCCTTGTAATCAGCTTTATTTTCATTAGTATCGATAGAAAAGTCAAGATCAACACTCGTACTCGCTTCCTGATTCATCACTAGTTTCTTCGAGATAGAAAAATTCTTCTTCAGTTTCAATATCTGAAATATTATTTGTTTCACTGATATCTAACTCATCCTGTTCTAGGAACATTTTTATTTTAGCGTTTTGTTTATATTTTATATTAGGACATTTATTCACATAATGACCTATTTCTTTGCATGCCCAACATTTACAATCTTTGTTGCTTTTTCTTGAGCAGTTTTTATTCTTGGTCGAGATTTAGAGCTTTTACTAATTCTTTTCTTAAAAAATCTTTTTGATTTAAAATGAGTCTTTGGTTTAAAGTTCCTTTTGAACGTCTTTTTTAATTTATATTTATTTCTTTTAAATAGCCTTTTATTTTGTTTAGGAAATACATCAGCACATCCAAATTGTTTAGGAGCTTCAGATTGATTGTCACAACAAAGTCCTAATTGATGGTCTTTTCTATATAATTCAGCATTTTTAGCAGCAACACACCACATACCTATTTGTCTTTGGGCATATTCTATTCTTGTTCCTAAAGAGTCTTTCATTTGCCAGTTAGGTATGGACTTATAACTCATTATCAATTCTCCAGCATATTGAGCAGGTAATTTAGTAAAATACATATCCAAATAAACTTGTTGCTCATAGGTATTAAAATTAGCTTTATAATAATGTCTCGCGAATTTATTTGTGTATACTTCAAAATAGCACATATTACAAATTCTCATATTTATTATATGATTTATAGCATTTATTCTATTTTTTATTTTAACATTGTCAACATTTCTATCCCAGAATTGTCCTAAGAATTCTTTTCTAATAGCACTTTTAAATCTTCCAATAACTTTTACAGTATCACCGTCTTCACTAGCAGCATTAAGATTTGCAGTAACAACATCTGTTCTTATACTATTTTTAATAGCAATTCCTAAATTAGTCCACCAATTACCAACGTTTCCTAAGAAAGTCATAGGTATCCATTTTGAAAAAGAGTTTTCAATAATTTCTTCATGACCAAATACATTCCTGAATATAGCTATGGTGTAAAGAGATTTTACCCATTTAGTGATTACTTCTTCCACCATAGAAAAATTTCCCATATAGTTGTCTAGATTTAAATAAATTCCATTTTCAGAAATATTTTCTGTTTTGGGTAATTCAAATTTTTGTTTAAGCAATTCTCTATTGGCATGGTCAAAGTACTCAAACAACTCAGCCTACTCAGCCAGCTACAACCAATACTAGTACCCCCACCTCCTCAACGAAGAACAACAAGTGATTATCTTAACGACCCCTCGCTCTTTACTCCTCCCTCTGTTAACGAAACATTCCCTTAAAATGTAAAATACTTTACTTTAATTTTATAAATCAGAACGTCAACTTATCTCGTTGTATTTGAGCATATGCTGTTTCAATATTATGAGAAAGCTCTATTATGGGTTTTTCAGCGACAAAGATGAGATAAGCACGTTGTAAAGCCTCAATTTCTTCATGAAATTTGATAATATTTTCAGGTGTTCCTAATTCAATACTTTCAAAAGCAGATATGAATTTTTTCACAAACTCTTTCTTATTCATAGCGAGAGATTTCTGGTAGAAAATGGGTTTTTGCTATGAAAAGAAATAGTACCCATTTGCAAATATTATGATAAAAATATTTAGGTTTCGTGATATGTATACCATTTCCTTACCAAGCTTTACCTTATACCTGTAATGGGTCTACCACATCCACTTTTAGAACCAATGAACGTAGCCTCCAAAGGCCGCTTCAGTATTCCATTGTCAATCCAGAGTGCCCAAAAACGCCTAACACACGAACGGCAAACAGGGCTGAAGGACTCCAGACACAATACTTAAGCCTAAATCATTTCAGGCTTTAATAGAAAATAAGATAGGATTCTCACGGGTGATATGGGTAAATATGCTAGGGAAATCATAACACATATTTTTGAAACACTAAACACTTTATTTCATAATTTATTGCAAACTTTCCTCTTGAGAGAGGTTTACACACACATTTCTTACAAGAGATTAACATATAGGTTTTTCTACTCTGCTAAACTCAGAGGTTTAGGTCCGTTTATATAGGCACGGATCTCAAATTACATTCTAAAAACATAAAGCAAGGGATAAGGTTTAGTACAACCTTTATCAAAAGCAGATACAATTTTTCAAAAAGTAAATAGTGAAATACAATATTTTCAAAAAGTAAACAGTGTTGGTATAGTAGCAGCACAGTGTTGGAACAGTAGCGCCGACGCATTTGGACAAGCATAGTAACATCACTCGTGAATGAACAGTTACCGACATGTGGGTCATTTTCTTTGTCTGATCGGGATGATTTGGCACATGATTTCAAACACTTATCACGGGCATCTACATTGAGATGTTTTATAGTACTAACACCTCTTCATCACTTTCGCAAGAAATATCTGCCCAAGAGATCTTTTTCTCAATAGTTTCTTTGCAATAATCCCAAGTCCCTTTTGGGTGTTTGAGCATTTGACAAGTCAGCTTCTTAACCGTTGCACTGGCAGAGAATTTTACCATTTGTATCATTTCTAGCCATTTTGTAGCGGAGGTCTTTGCAGCACCATAAAATTGGTTACACTCAGTAGTTAAAATTAGCAGGTTATCAATACTCATAGGGTAAACATACCCTCTATCCCATTCGATAAACTTTTTTAGTTTTTTCTCTAGAACATAAAAACCTAAAGCTCTTTTTGTAGCAATAAAATGTTCAAGTTTATCATCCTCTAAGAGCTCTGGTGTTTCTTTCAAGACTTGGTTCGGGTTATATTCCGGGATCAGATTAGCATGATTTTTTGACAACTGGACAATATGATAGGTGTCATGTTCTTTCTTAATGGCAGCACTGAAGCATTTTATTAACACAGTTTTTCTGGTTTCTTTGATCACCAAAACTTTTAATAGCTTCTTGCACCCTCTTTGGCATCTCTTTTTCAGCATTGGTCTTTGGATCAGAGATAATAAAATCTAGATATCCAAAATTGAATATTTTTTCTGTTTGATCAGCAAGGGTTTCGGGCAAGTAGGCCATTCTAGGGTATCTTCCTTCATGAAAATGGTAGATAGTAGAGTTTTCATCGACTTGGATTTGATAAGCAAGCTTGAGATTATTGATATATGTTTTATAGAAGTTTTCATTTAAACACTTGAGCATGCTGCTTTTGGCTTTTGAAGAAGAGAAAATTATTTCAACAAATTTCTTTTCTGGAACAACATGATTTTGTGGAGGTTTAACGAAAGGAACAAATTTTTGAACAGGGGAGCTAGGAACCGTAAGGGTTTCCTTTTCTTTCATCATCTAATCAACATACTGATTGGGTGAGCGGATAAGAGTAGCACTTTGTAGATCATTAGTGATCTGACTTATCTGAGTTTTGGAATTCTCAGCATCAATTTTTGGAGCACTGGATGAACAATTATCCTTTTTGACACTGGAGGCTTGGCCTTCCGTTTCTTATTTTCTTTTAGCACTTCTGATCTTGTACATATGGATCAGTTCTTCAACAGCACTCAAGAAATAATGTCTTTGCAAACAGTATTTCTCAATTGATTTAATAGCACTTAAAGGGATCTCGATTGAGATCTTATAGCCTCCATGACCTTCCTTGGATAAGAAGTCAGCAAGAATATTTTATTTACTACTTCGATGAATAACATTAAAATTATAATGTTAGAAGAATGTTTTCCATCCGTTCATTTTATTATATTCAGGATTAGTTGGTAATTTATTAAATATGAATCCTTTAACCTGAGTGTTATCCGTTATAACTGTAAACTTTTTTGGAATGAGGAAGTATCTAATTTTTTTATTCTCTTTTTTATAGTAAGTAATTGTTTAAGATTACTATGATAATGTTGTTGTGTTTCAGTAAATGTTCCACTAGTATATTTATAAATTTTTCCAGTAGTAGTTTTTAGAATTGCACCCCAGTAGGCATTTGAAGCATCAATTTCCATATAAATAGCATTGGATTACCAAAATATCGTCTTGTATATATATCTGAAACATCTATTTTAGGATACCGTGTTATAAATTGGCTACAAGTTAAAATGGAAAATACTAAAAGATATACATGACCACTATTCTAATATTGCAAAAGAAGAAGCAAAAGATGAAGCTGAATCCTCAGAAAATTATGTTTTTGATGAACGGGATTTTGTGTTTAACGATTATGACTCTGCTCAAAACGATACTGACTAAAAATGTCTATCGAAAAAGTTAATGAATATACTGAATTACCTAAAGGTCTTGCGATTATTAAAAATAATCAAGAAAAAATAATGAATGCTGTTAATAATAATAAATTTTTGATAGAAAATGGGAATTGCATTTTTCCCCTTAATATAACCGTTTTTCCCATAGAAGAAGTTAATGAAAATGGAAAATGGGAATTGCAGTTAATGAAAAACACAGAAGAGATTTGCATTTTTTACAAAAACGCTGATCCCTTTTACATTTTATGTGGCCTTTGTAAATAAGTTTTTGAACGTTATTTTTCATATTTTTTTATTCATTAATTATTACGTAAAGAACTCCAACCATTGCATCCCCTTAATAGAGCGTTTTTGGTGTAAACACCCTTCCTACCGTCGATTTTTGCTGAAAATTGGTTCAAACCGATTTTCAGCATTGATATTTTTTTTTTTTGCCAAAAAGTTGTTTTCTCATTCTTAATGAAAAACCAATTTTCAGCTTTTAAACTTTGTTTCATTATTTTTGGAAAATCAGTTTCGCTAAAACGATTTTCACTTTTACAAAAATGAAAATCAATTTTGAAAAAAGTTTAAATCTGTTATAGTAATGTTAATATATGTATATGGGCATTGTCCTGCCAAGTTAGACCCTAATCCCACTAGGAAAATCAAAACATAATTCCACTAGGAAACCCAAAGTTCGTGTCTATATATATTGACCTTTTTATATCCTGTGACATATATATATTTTTTTTAATATTCCATCTCTCAATTATTATAATATGGTATCAAGAGTCAATTTTTCTTAGCTATATTCTTACTAAAATTCTACAACTTGTTTTCCTTTGTGAATCACCGCAACTATTGCCTTCGGAACGTTCTACCACTGCTTCACCATTGAACATTAAATCAGACACCACAATCAGAAGAACATTCCAGTGCCACTGTCAACTTTGTTGGCTTCTACAATCTATACTATTGCTCAAATATCCACACCCACCATACTATTCGAATCATTTTGTCGAGACGAAGCCAATAACAAGGCACACTGCATGTGCGTCCCAAAGTTTGTGTCCCTGCTCACAAGCCATCACATCCACGTCAACCCTATCAACTATCGAATCATCTTTCACATCAACACTAACTTATTCGACATCTACCACCAACCATCTATATTTCACCAATCCATCCATAAACTTCTTCCTTGATCATCCTAACACAAATATCACTGAGCCTTAAATAGATCCTCCAGCTACCCCTCTAACCTCTACTGACGTTCCTGTTTTGTTTACGGATCTTGATCATGACTCTTTGGAGCCTATCCCAATGACTTCAGATGTTGGACCAATTGAGCATATCCCAGAGAATCCCTCGTTGTTTTAGGAGGTTAACACAATATCCCCCATATTTTTGTGATTTTTATTATTTTTCTACCATACTTAATTGCATGAGCCTCAACTTCACAAGGAGGCCAATACTAACACTATTTGGCAGAAAGCAATGGATGAGGAACTTTACGCCTTAACCAAAACTCATACTTTGGATCTTGTTGACCTCAATCATTGAAAAACTCCTATTGGATGTAAGTGAGTGTTCAAAATCAAAACATTTTTTTTTTATGGATCTGTTGAACACTATAAAATGGGTCATTAGGTCATGTTTCGTGTCATGTCACGGTCTGATACAAATACGATAACACTTAACACGAACACGATAATATAAGTTATCATGTCATAAGAGGGGGTCATTAGCCCATTACAAAAAGAGAGGGTCATCCACCCAATGCAAGTCGACAAAAAGAATAAATAAAAAGTTTACAATCACCTAAGTGCTGGGGAAGCAACAACCAAAAGACCAGTCATCCTGGCCCTCGAAATGAGGAGTGTCCGAGAGGGGAGAAGAAATGTCGAGCTCACCCTCTTCGGGGGGCCCCCTCATCAGCGCCGTCCCCCTCAGCATCTTCCTGCCAGGCACCTTCGCCGTCCTCCGGCTCTGAGAACTCCATCTCCACACGGACGGGGGAGAAGTCAAGATACAAGCAGTGGATGGCTTTCATTGTGGCCTTGTTCCCAACTTCCAGGAAGTCGTTAGCCATATTTTCCCGAAGCTCCTCGTACATGGGACTCTCATTCCATTGTTCCACTGTTTCTGTTCTACCTTTCTCCCTGGCCTGGGCAGTAGTGGCCTGGGACTTGTGCTCCTGGTCTTTCATGTGCCGCTTATAGGAGGCTAATTCGGCCTCAAGTTTACCAATCTGTGACTTGAGATTTTGTTGATCAATCCGGAGTCTGGGATTTTCTACCCAAAGAGCGAACAGATCGACGTGGAGTCTAGCCTCTACCTTATCACTCTTTTTGAGGGAGGCTCGATGGGAATCTATCTCGTTAAGGAGTCCGTCCTAAAAAAATATCTAGTGTGCCAACCAGTGATACCAAAGGGCAGTCTGTCAAGAGAAGTAAGCTGGGTAGATAAGAACGTGTTCGAGAAACTCCAAATGATTTGTAAAGAATCTAAGGGCTGAGAAAAGGTAAAGTACTTACTCCAGTCAGGTCTCTATAGATGTCTTCAGCAAGTCGCTCAAGGCTGGTACTTGCGATTTTTTCATGTCAGCCGCAGGGGTTACCCTACTCAAGAACCCCAGTGTAAGCTCTAGGTTGTCCAGCAGGCGAGTGTTGACCTCCACTCTAGTATTCCCAACTCCGAAGAAATCAGGACGAGCCTCTAGGAGAATAGGGGCGGCTAGTGTTGGTTTTTAGGGATGCCAGCCCTTCTGTGTGCCTTGTTTGGTTGGCTCCCCAGTAGGGCACTTGCCTTTCTTTTGCTAAGTCACCCTGGTGTTCAGCCCATGTGCACTGGGATTGGACTCTCTGGTTTTTACCCTAGTGCAAGTCGGAGGCTAGAAAGGTGGGGCACTACCTTGGGATGTTTGTCTTTGCTCCATAATGGGGTTCTCTGTGGCCCCAACCTTTCTCTTGGCAACGATCTTCCTCAACAGAGCAACGTTGTCCATACCTGCTAAGAAATCATGACTCAGAATATCGGATATGACATAAAAAATAGACGATCAAAAAAGATTCTTACTATTCTCGGGCCTCGACGGAAGCTCGGCAAGGAGTAGAGACGGAGCTTAGTAAAAGTGAATATCGTATAGAGTCGAGCTCAACAACTCATTTACTTATTGAAGGGTGTCCTCAGGATCTTCTCTCTTAGCACAGTGATTTCAAGATACAACTTCTATGCCTTGTGTGACTTCTTACCCGGTTTCTCACTCTCTGTAAAAACGAGACAGGAACCCTGTAAGTGAAAAGTGTATGGGGCACCGTTCTCTCAACTACCCCCGAGATTTCCTTACCAATTCATCCCCAATGTCACTGAATGGGGATTGAGTGATCCTTTTCATCGGGGTCGAACTCCCAACTGTCACCACCAAGGTAGAAGTACCTTGGTTTCTACTTTGGCACACGAGCTTCTGTGTTAGTTAGGAATGCTGACCTGGAAGACATGTAGCACCACCTAGAGCTTGATGACAGATACTTGGCAGAGAAAAGACCACGAAAAAGCTCCAAGCTCGGTTCAACCCCCTCCAGCTTAAAGATAATGTAAGCTGTTATCACTATCTTCATGCTGCCCGGAGCCAGTGGTGACGGACACAGACCAAGCTCCTTGTAGACCGCTCAGACCCAAGGGTGAAGGGGAAAGTGAAGTCGGCCATCAGTTGGTGGAGAAACACTATACTGAAGCCTAGGGGTGGCTGGTATGCCCTTTGGTTAGCATAAGGCATCCTCGTCACGAAGGAACTTGGGAAGGTATACAAGCTATGAGCTTTTAACAAGTCCTTTTGGTTACGTTAGAGTAAAGGTCACTTTCACCACAAGTGTACGGGTCAAGTTTTAGTATAGATAGGAAGAAGTAGGGGTTGTCATATCCACAAGGATTGGTTGGGATTATTATCGAGTACCGCGATTGTCATAACCTAATTTTATCTAGGCGACATAAATTGATTTTATAATTAATTAATACTAATACTAAGTTAATTGATGTAATTATACTATAATACTAATATGAGATGTTTAGGGGAAAAAATTATCTAGCGATTAACTTTGTTTACGAAAACGTGTTTGGTCTCGTTTAGTTAACAATAACAACGTTCAACCTATCCGAAAATCTCTGTATCGTAAACTCACTCGCCACCTCTCCTGAGTACAATACGAGTGAATGTGTGACTTTGCGTCAGTGAATAAATCCCCCTTAACGTCTTAACGACACTAGGTCACATGAGTCTTGCCTCAACGTCATTGATTGCATACTTTCTAACTCCCTCTCGAGTTATTAGATCGTCGCATTATGTTTACCCTAGTCCGAATTCAGAGTTACCTCTCCCAAGTGTCAAACCCCAATTTCTCACTGTATCTAAACAAGCATATAAACATAACAAACCGATAAACACAATCGAAATAGCAAATAACAACCATTAATGAAACACAACTCAAACAAACAATGATTTCATAAATATTATTAATCCCTAGATAAAATCCATTTAACTCATGGCCATAACCATTTATACAATGAAAATCAAGCTAAACATGCTCAACAACCTACCGAAGTTAAGAAAATAAAGAAAGAAACGGAAAAACTTAGCCATAGTCTGAAGATTTACTGCTAAAATTGTTTAACGATCGCTTCTTCTTCTTCACAATGTGTTCTTCTCATTCGAATTTGGTTGAGCACACCCTAAAACACTCTCCAAATATCCTAACCCTAAGGAGTCTCTAATGAGATCTCTCTTGACCAGAAGAGAAAATGGAGGAATAAATAGGGAACCAAAATATCTAAATAAATATCTAAAAGGTGTGCTGAGTGACCGTCGCGGCGGTGAGTATATCGGCTGGGTCACGGCCTTGGAGGTGGACACGACGGTGGGATAAAAAACCTTTCTGTTGTTTTATTGCCGCGACGATGGATCTCACCACTGCGGCGGTGGGTTTTCAGCAAGTTTAGTGCCTTCTCTGCATATTAACGGCCACGGCGGTGGTCTGGATGCCGCGGCGGTTGGCTGCAATTCTAAATTTTGCCCTTATGCTTGTTTTCCCACCGTTTTTGATCCGATTTGATCATTTATGATCCCTTTTCATGCATTTTCACCCCCCCACACCTAATTTATACAAAAATACATAAAACGTATTAAAATGTAATAAAACATAATAAACGTACTCGAAAACTAATAGGTTCGGTTTGGAAATAGATATGTAAATTTTTAACTCTTGAAAAAATGTCGATCAGAGATGTTTCCTAAGCTTCGAAGTCTCCAGGACGCCCGTTCTAGCCAGGAATTGATATCCCGGACTGTCTTGTTTCCCTCGCCACACGGGGCTAAGGGCAACTGATAAGGGTATTTTTTTGGCACCCCTGAGTCAACACTTGGGACCCAGCTATATGGTCGTTCTCATAGTGACAGAGACACATTTTGAAATCCATAACACCCCGTTAGAGCATACACTGACCATGACTCCTTCGTGGAATCTTATTTATACCCAGGGTGGAGCGAGGAGCCCCGCAGGGACGTGCCACTCTGAGCTCTGTCTCTTGTCTTGGACAATTAATTTCAGGGACTCAGCCGTTCACCAGGATTGGCTTCCCCTTCCAGCTTGTTTCTTCTCCAAGACTCCATGGATTTTTACACTCCTCCACCAGTTTACCATCACAGGCATGGCAAAGGCCTTTGGGTTTCGCCAAATGGGCCCAAAAGTCCAAGCCCAACAGTTATCTCCTAAACGCTCTAGATTATCGGTTAAACATAGGGTTTCGACTAGTTAATCGTGTTTAGGCCTGACTAATCATCTCCAACTCCTATATATATCGGGGGCTATGCAAGCCCGATGGACGCTTTACATTACGCTCGAGTTCATTTGTTTACTTACTGCATTACTGTACCTTTTCTTTCTGAGCATTGATTACCACGCCGAATGTGTTTCACCGGAACAAATCCTGATCTGAGTCTTCTGTAGGTACACTCTCTAAAGAGCATGAATCTGGACATAGCAGGTCAGTCCTCTTAGAACTCATCACAACTCACGTGAAAATTTTTTAACTGACGATTCTACCTCAGCAAGAGAACCCACCTATCATTCGACTGAACCATGCTCGAGGTGTGTACCAGTTTTATACACCAACAAATGTGATAACTATTTAAGTTAGGATTAAATTTATTAAATAAAAAGGAGAAGAGAAATAAATGAGACAAAATTTTTATTCTCGATATATCAATCTAAGCATAATAAACAAATAATAAGATAAACACAATCAAAATAACGAAGAACAACCGCAAACGAAACACAAACTTAACAAAACAACATTTTCATAAGTATATTAATCCCTAAACAAAAACCTGTTTAGCTCATGGCCATAACTGGTTATACAATGAAAACTAAGCTAAACATACTCAAAGAACAATCCTAAGTTAAGAAATAAAGGAAGGAACAAAAGAAACTTAGCCTAGTCCGAAGATTTATCGCTAAAAACGTTTTGAGATCTCTCCTCCTTCTTGGCAACGTGATCTTCTCCTTAGGATTTGAATTGAATGAGCACTCCCAAAACCTCTCTCTAAAATATACTAAGTCCTATGGAGCTCTAATGGCCGGAGGTGAGGAGAGGAAGGGGTATTTATAGGGAAAATATCTAAAATAAATATCTAATTTGTGCAGAGGTGACTGTCGCGGCGGTGGGATTCATCGCCGCGGCGGTGAGTATGTCGGTTCAATGATCGCCTAGGCGGTGGCTTGATTCGCCTAGGCGATGGAATAGTGATCCAAGTCTCTGCATTCTGACCACCGCCTAGGCGGTAAAACTGCAGTGAGTTTAGGAATGGCTTTGTACTTTGATCACCGCGGCGGTGGTTTTGATCGCCGCAACGGTGGTTACAGGTTCTGAATTTTATTTTCTTTGTCCTTTTTCCACCGTTCTTCCACCGTCTTTGATTCGATGTGATTGTGTTTGATCTGTTTTCATACCTTTTCACCTCAAACACCTGATTTAGTAGAAAAAGAATAAAAACACATCAAAATATATTAAAATGTACTAAACATACTCGAAAACTAACAACGTTCGGATTGGAAATAGAAAGGTAATTTACACCTATCAGTAGGGAAGGCTCGCTTCGACGTGCTAGAGCCTAAACTGCTCCCCTGAGCTTTTCCCAAAGGAAAAATGATATTCAGAGTTAGAAATGTGAGAAAATATTTCAAAATGAAAGTACTGTGCAAAGAGATATCTCTGAGAGAATGCCCAAAGGACTTGAATACATTTGAATGAGGCCCTAGCTCTATATTTATAAAGAAATTGGTCCCGGATTGAGGAACACGTCGGTACCCGCGCCGGGCGCACATGGCGCGCTAGCTGGCCTCTTTGGGGGCCAGAACACGCTGGCTTGGGGCTGACATTAATGCTTGCCCCTCTTGGGGCCAGCAGGCCTTGGCCTTAGGCTAGTGCAAAGCTGGCTCAAGGCTAGTTACGCACTGGCCCCTGCTGGGCCAGTGCTTCTGGCTTGACAGCCGGCAAGGTTGACCGTCGCCTGTGGAGGCCGGCTTGACTCGACACCTTGTGCGCTCGTTATTTGCTTCCCCTCTTGGGCTCGTCTTTATTTTCTCAATGGTGAAGACATGTCTGTGATTAGGGCTTGTTCACGGTGAACGTGTGTTGCCCTAAAAATCGAAAAAATTTGGGATCGTCCTACTGTCCTACCTGACCTCAGACCACGACCGTATGGGGGCCTATTTCAAATTCTCTCTCCCAAAACAGTCAACTCTTGAAACATTGTTATCCTGAAAATTGAAAAAATTCGAGGTCGCTCTACCGTGCTACCTGACCCCAGACCCCGACCGTATGGAGGCTTATTTCAAATAAGCTCCTCATGAAAAAATTAACTCTTGGAAAAATTTGTACAATACGAACGTTTACACTGGATGTATGCATTAATAACAGAAAAAAAAAAACATAAAAATAATGACTTTGTTAAGCATTAAACATACATTTTATTTTTACCAAACAAAACCAAAAAGGCGAGGAACACTTTGACAAAGACCAAACATGTCTTGATAGCTTGATTCGGCATCACCTTGTAGACTATTAGTTTGGTTTTCACTTGAATTTGTTCGTTGATACTCCTTGGATTTCACCATCGAGTGAGAAGATGGATTTCGTGGTTACCTATGTGTTGTGGGTTAGGATTTCGGTTTTTAGAGACAAACAAGAAAGAAAAATGAGGCTCAATAGTCCTTTGTGAACATTCACAATTTTTTTTCCCAAAAAATACACAATATGCATGTCAAAATAAAGATTGTGAAAGGTAGATTTTAGTGGACTTTTTTATTACTATTTTTTGACACTAGGTATGTTCACAAATATTGAGTTTTTCAGAAATGGTTTATTCCTCAATTGTTTCCACTTTCCATAACTATTCAGCAGTTACAATTTTTTAAAACTGGATTTTTTCATAAATTGATGAACGAAGGTGGTTATTTGATTAATGTAAAAAGATGACTATTTACTAAAGTAGCTTTTAGGATTAAAACCTTAATTATAATAGATAGGGGTTCATTTTATAGCTTATACAACTTTGGAGGACTATATAATAAGAATTCTTTTTTTTTTTTTTTATTTTAAGAAATAATTAAAAAACGTCACCAAACGGCTGAATTATTTACCCTAATATTAGGATTTAATACCTGATAAATGTGAGTTTCAACTTTTTAATTAATTGAAAGTAAATCAGCTAAGGAAGAGCCTATTATATAAAAAATATTTTTTTTTTGATAATTTTTGACTAGTTGTGAACCCAATCTTAGATAAAGACATTTGAATATACCAATATATTCTCCTTGGTGAAAAATGAATATGCTATATGTATTTGTAAAAACAATCATTTAGAGTTAAATTAAAATTGTCTCTTAAACTATTCATTTGAATTTGTTGATTGATATACCTTGTGGTTTATCCCACATTGGTTAATGAAGAATATAAAGAGTTATTTATTAATACTCGGGTTAGTTCTTGAAGGTAAGACCCTTAGGCATTCAAGTGATATGGATAGAAAGTAGACTAATGATTATAAAATAAATAAAACCACATACCCGCACGCGTCGCTGCCGACCAACCGCACACCCGGTCAATCGATCGATTCAAGCTCAGGCTCATTCCAAGGCCTAGGCCTAGGCTTGTATTTGTGCTTGTTCTCGACGAATGCTTGGCTTGGACTTGCTTCTTTTTAGATAAAAGTTAATCCAAAAATCAGATTAATCCGCAAATAGAGCCTAACTATTTGGATTCTTAATTGTAGATAGTTACAAAATTTGAAGGGTTGTTCATGTGTAACTAGGAGGCATACATTTTGCTCCCTATAAAAGGTAAGACATTCTTCAACATATAACATCCAAATTTAAGCTTTGCATTCACGTTTTCTTCAAACTATTTTATCGTCAAACTATTTAGATTCGTACCTGTAAAGCGTTATATAATTTGAAGGTTGTTCAAGGGAGGCAGACATTCTGCTCCCTATAAAAGGCCAAACATTCTTCAGCATATAAGCATCAAAATTTAAGCTTTGCATTCACGTTTTCTTATGAGTTTCATTGCCAAACAATTGTCTCAATCTCCTTCTATGGTATTTTGGTTTTGTCTCTATTCTTGTAATATGGTAAGTGTCTCTAATAAATACTTTCTTGTTTATTTCATTCTACTTCGGTATTTTATCATTTCAATGTATTTTTAATTTTGATTCTGTAATTTTTATGTAATATGTTATTCTGGAATATTTTTGTAATGAGTGATCTATTTCAACTTTCGAATTTCTTCTATTTGAATAATTAATTACTTAATTAATTTTTGACTCATGTTTCCAACATAGATGACCTTGGTGCAATTGTTTTCTTCCAAAACAAACCTTAGCACAACCGTTAGAATTCTTTACCATATAATTGTTTTTTAAATAAATAATTTTTGAAAACTAATATATTTAAACTTATTTACAAAACACACATAAAACGCAGGTTGGAAATTTGTTTTTTAAAAAAATGCACCTTGAATTTGCATTTTTAAAATGAAAAAAAAAAAACAAAAACTGAAAACGCATAAAAAAACGTTTATACGGTTGTTTTAAAAAAAAAGTTTTTTTTTCTTAAAACGCAAATGTGTTTTGCATTTCTACAAGAAACGCAAATCACATTTGCGTTTTCTTTTTTTTTCAAAAAAAAAAAAAAAAAAACTTAATGGCCTTGCCTTGCGTTTTTTAGAAACGCAGTGTTTTCTTTAAAGGGAAAAAAAATCTCAACCGAAGCCTTGCCATGCGTTGCCATTAGAGATGAAAAAAATTGCACTATTATCCTTTAAGTTTTAGAATAGTGTTAACATAAATTCTATTGAAATATTTAAGGGTATACATGTCTTTTAACTCAAATTGACTGATTTAGCTTTATCGTTTTTTTTCCTCGTTAATCTAGCTAATATTCATTTTAATAAAAATAATTATTTTTCTTAAATTTGTGTTTATCATTTGATTATAAATAATTTTTTATTGTTATTTTATAATCAAATAAATTTTTTAAATACTAATTGGAATGAAAATTCCAGTATCATTCAGTCGACTGGGCAGTCGACTAAACGTGCAGTTTCAGGATATTGGTTGATCCGATTTTAAATCTAAAAGTAGCCGTTTTTGGTTAAGATTTGAGAGAGATTTAGGGGATATTCTTAACATTTGAGATATGGTTCATATACTAATTAAATCCTTTCAATATGGTTCATTAATAATTAAAGTTTTCTTAATTTGGTACTTAAAATGGATTCTATGCTTATTTGTTTTGATTGAGAAATACTTTGGGGATTTAATTGAGAGTTTTAAATGTTGTTATTAAGTGAAATTGAACCTAAATGAAGTCCTCATGTTATGAAGGGTCCGTAAGAGTATTTTATTGTCATGACACTTGTAAACTAGCCGTCAGGAAGCTGATTACATGTGCCCTTATATAGACCTGTAAATTTTCTAAGTGACCTAATTATTCTAATCATTCTAAGAGATAAAATCAGTCTATATCTTTTTGAGAGAGCGTTTATAAGAGTTATCATTCTTCGATACTGTGAGCTGTTCTAAGAGAGTGATTCTGATAATCAACTGCGATCAATTTGTGCTGATACCGGAATTGAAGCTACATTATTTTCATAATTAATTCTGTGGATTCCGGGTGAGATCTTTCTATATTGATTATTACTTGTTTATTATTGTATTTTGAAAATTGATCTTAGAAATTGTTTTTGACTTTTAAAGAAAATATTCTTTCAAACAATTTCTTGAATCTGATTATGTGCTCCAATTTGCTATCCATATATTGTTAAAATCAAATTTCTGCATCTCACATAATTCTATCACTAGTTGAGATATTAATTGAGTTTATATATATCTGGGGTGGTAGAAGCTCCGAGTGAGAGTTACTTATCAATTTTTTTATTGGTGAGTTGTGACGGGCTAAATATCATTGGGGATATTTAATGAAGGATAACAGGGTTTCAGTCTCTTCCTGTAAAAATATTGAGGTATTGATTCTTCCTGGATAAGAATTGCATGTTTTGTGTGTTATTTTGTATCGATTCAATCCTTACCGGGTAAAAGGATATTTGGAGTGTTTTGGTGAGGTTTTGATTCTTGAGCCTAAGTGTTAAAAAGAATTAGGTTATTCTTTAGCCTGTAAAAAAGTAGAGATTATTCCTTATCATTTGAAAAGAAAATTGTAAAGGTTGATTCTGAGCTTGTAAAAGAATCAGTGTGCGAGTTTGGTTTCCACCTTTAAAGGAATCTTGGTTTTAGTGGGGGCGACCTCCGTGGAGCTCGGGGGATTGGATTAGCCAAGAGTAGCTTAGTGAACCAGTATAAATCTTGTGTGTGCTGCTTTCTTAATTTATCTATTTTTATTGTTTGTGTGTGCACCTAGTTGATTGTTTAATTTCGCTGTGTTATAAAGATAATAATTAATTTAGGCATAAAATTAATTATTTAATTTATTGATTTTTATTCTGATTAGTTTTAATTACCCAATTCACCTCCCTTCTTGGGTATTCTACTGGGCCAATAGTGTGCGAATGATAATTATGAAAATATAGATGTATATATAGGCAATTTTTGGCACCTTCCTCATTTCCCGCCAGCCACTATCCCGCCAATTTTTATTTTTTTTTAAAAAAAGGGGACAACCTCAGTTCTTAATAAGCAACATGTATTGTTGAAATCAATCTTTATTTTGTTTTATTCCCAAAGATGATGAATAGAATTTACAAAGAAGATCACGATGAATGTTTTTGGATATATATTGGTTTTTTTTTTTTTTCTTACAATTGGATGAATCAATCTTTGTTTTTTACAATTGGTTGTTTTGCAGGGAAGTATTTGATGATTGTCAGTGGCCACATAACTGGTAAGCATGTCGCCACATTATGGGGGTTAATTAGAATGAGAACAGGTAACTGGTATTGTGGTTTTGTAAGGACAAAGTTGGTATGCGGTGACACTTTACCCAAGCATCAAAAAGATGCTTGCATACAAATTATTCGAGAAGGTCTTTTAATGCTGCATCAGACAATGTTCACAAACTGTGTAATTTACTGTGACTGTAAGGCTTCGGTTGAGGATGTGATAAACACTGGTAGGTTTGGACGACTAGTAAATGAGACACGTAGCATGGTGAAGTGCTTACCAAAAACGATGAACAACTTGGCAGTTAGTGTAAGACCTCAATCGTAGCGCGTACGTCATTTTAGTTGCATTTTAGAGTAATTGAAAAAAAATAAAAATTCGGGGGAATTTGAGTCAATTAAAAATTCAAATTAAAAAGTTTAGGGGTTAAATTAAAAATTTAGGAAAAACATTTTATCCAAAATTAGCATTTAACTTTTAAAATTGAAACTTAAAAGGGGTGAAATTTTAATTTTTAGAACTTTTAAAGAAGTTGATATTGGACTAAAAAAGAGGATTTTAAGAATAAGGGGGGAGAAAGAGTAATTAAACAAAAAGCTTTATTTTAATATATATATATATATAAACCCATTTAGTGCGTGTGTGCTGTGTGCCAGGGAGATCCGCCGGAGGTAGAGAAGAATCGGGAAATGGGAGACGTGGCATTTGTAGATAAACTCTTCAGCCCACTTGATACATGCATTACTCAATCTGAAGGGAGGAAATGAGAAGCACAAAAAGAGAGAAACAGAGAGAAAGCAGGGTTGGACAGCCGATGTTCATCGCCGGCGGTGGGTTAGAGAGAGAGAGCGCTCGTCGGCGACGAAAACTCAAAACAGAAAATAGAAATACAGTGTGGGTAGGTGTTCGTGTTCTTCATATAGGTATGTGTCGTCGTCAAATTTCACACACAGAGAGAGAGAGAGAGAGCTGGTCGCTCCGGTAGGTGTGGGATTGCCGTTCGTCTGGTGGTGCGTAATCATCACCGTCGTTCCGTAAAGTGTGTGTACGTGTTCTGTGTGGTTTGTTCAGCATCGCCGGTGTATGATTGTTCGGTCAGATAGGTGTGTCGGTGTGGTCACCGTCGTCGCTGGAATGGAGAGAAGAGAGAGAGGGTGTCGTCGACCGGTGGACGTCGTCGATTTCGTGGGTTGTTGTGCTCAGATAGTGGACGTATGTGTGCGGGTGTTCTTTAGTGATGACGGTGTGGGTGTATTCCTCCGGTGGTGTGTGTGTGTCGGTCGTGTGGGTGTGCGTATGGGTGTCGCCGGTGGGCATGGGCCGACGGTAATCGTGGGGCTGTGATCGGAGGTGTGGCATCGCCGGCGTGTGTTTTGTCAGGTATGTGTGTGTTGCTGCTACGGTGTGTGTGTGTGTGTGCAAAACGGTGTAGGGTGGCCGGTAGACGGTGGTAGGACGAGTGAGAGAGTTCGTCAGTGGAACGGAATCAGATGTAGGGAACAGGCACGAAAAAGAAAAGAAAAAGAAGAAAAAAGGGAAAAAAAAGATTTTTTTTTTTTGCACAAACCACCCTACTGGAAATCAAAAACCTATCTCGTGGTCGCCAAACGATTTGAAAACAGGTGAAATTTCAATCGATTATTAATTTTCGTTAAATTAAATTTTATTTAGCGTTACAAATTCTAAAATCGTAATAATTTCGTAACGATTAATTAATTTTAATTACGTGGTACATAAAATAGTAACGATTCGGAATATAGGGTTTGCATTGCATGATTCAGATAGTTTAGATAAGATATTAATTTAGACTTTATTACTATTAGGCTCCCAGGCACCGGTGTCCCAATAGAGTGTGGTGAATAAAGGTTTTGGAGAGCGGTTAACGAGGTGAGTGTACTGTCTTCTTACCAAACTATATATATATATATATATATATATATATATATATATGTATGTATGTATGATAAAATATTGGTTTACTTAAACTGTACAATTTTATAAATTATATGGATCAAGTAGGTATTTGGGTGAGTTGGTAAAATGAATTTTTGGGATATTGTGTTAGTTTCTAAAAGAGAGTGGAAAGTAACTGGTTTTCTAAGAATGTTTGGTTTTCTAAAAACTAAGGTGGGAGAAATGGTTTTTATTAAAATCGGAGGTATAAAGGTGGAAAAATGGGTTTTACTGAAATTGGTGGTACTTTTAAAAAGGAGAGTGGAAAAACGTGATTTTGGAAATTCTCCCCGAAAGGGGTGTGGCTTATATTCTCCCCATAAGGATGTGGATTTTTAATTATACTGATGATTTTGACGATGCCATAGTTGTTCTCCCCGAAAGGGGTGTGGATTTTATTTCTCCCCGTAAAGGGTGTGGATTCTTCCCATGGGATGTGGATAGTTCTCCTCGTAAGGGTTGTGGATTATATTTCTCCCCAAAAAGGGGTATGGATATTTCGTAGGAAGGCATTCCTACGAATGTTACGGTACCGTTGTAACTCTCGATCGTGAGGTTAAAACGATCACTATGGCTAGCCAGTGTGTGTTGTGGTGGAGTGGTGTTTGAGATGTGATGTTTTACTTATATTAGGTAATTTATTATTTATTATGGTGATTGATATTATTTTACTAGATGGGTTGGAATGGAACTTATATTTATTGCTTTATTTTCACTGCTTATATTATGGAGAATTTTACTAGTTACATGCTGTTTCTATACTCATGCTTGATCCATTTAGATGTTGTAGAATGAATTATTATTTTTTTTAAAAAAATATTTTTACTAAGAAGGCAGTACACTCGCAGGTAAAATAGCTAAGAGTCAGTTGGTCCCCTATTGGCGCTAGATAGAGTTATGCGGGTCACACAAATGAGTCATTTGAGGAAAATTTTGGAGACGAGATATCAGAAATAGAATCTAAGTGAGGTTCAGGGGATTTGTTTGATTGTATTTATATTCGGGATGGTGTATCCCTATCAGATGGGACTATTATATGTGTTGTATAGTTTTACAATTTTGTTATCGACGTATTGAGGTTGGCCAGTCAGTTGGGCGGTGTCATGTCTACGTCACGCTGGCCCCACATGACAGGTGTCCGGGGTGGGGTGTGACAGTTAGGATGGCTTCAAAGGGTTAGGACTATTTATTTGAATTTAATGAGTTTATAGAATTTCCTGATAGTCTATTCATGGAATATCTGACTACCCTTGAAGATATCCGAGCATAAAGGTTTGTTGATCCGTCTATCTAACGATACTCGGTTCCAAACTCGTATTTTATAGTAGTTGTGTTTGTAATGGATAATGTGGTTCTTTCTACGTATTATTACAATATTGTAAACATTTGGTATCGTATGTGTATTTTTGGAATTTAAATGAAGAGAAAACATATGTTGTTTGATAGAAGTAGCATTATTATAATTTAACATAAATACGATACATTAGACTTAAAAAGAAATACATAGTTAAACTGCAATTGACCAATGCAAAAACATTAAACATTAAACATTACTCTCATCATTAGACATTTCAATATCTGACTGATATTTAGGTTCTCTTGAGCATCGCATGTAAATACGAGCTTCGTCAATCAAACCTTCTTGTAGATGCTCACGTGCCATCATTTGAAACTCGTGTCAAAGAATTCTAATTTGCATTCGGTTATTTTCTTCGCGATAGCGATGCAACGCCATCTGAAGATCATGTGGTGTGTCTATTGGCATTGTTCTGGCTAATTGACGTACTATTGGTATATTGTATTGTCTACATCCAACGATAATAGTATCTGCTTGTTCACACGAAAAGTGTATTCCTCCCGCATCTTTGCAACCCAATGCGGAGAGTAACGAACTCTTCGATCTAAAGAGTATGAGAATTCGTCCTCCAAAATCCAGTGGCGTCCCATTGAACGATATAGATCTAATATCGTGTACATTTACAATCGATCGAAATCTATTTAAAGATTAATATAGTGCTATGTGTGTGTGTGTATATATATATATATATATATGTATGTATGTATATATATGTATGTATGTATGTATGTATGTGTATGTATGTATGTGTGTGTGTGTGTGTGTGTGTGTGTGTGTGTGTGTGTCTGCATTAATGATAAAAGATTATCTGAATGGTCAAATCCATCGTACTAAAGTTGAATTAATAGTCGATTAGTACTAATAACACTAAAAAACACCCACTGATTTGTTAAATCAAATCTGATAATGGTTGTATTGATGACAAAGGCTAGAAAAGGTTGAATTTTTTTTGGAAAAGACTAATGAAAATTGAAATGTTAATGACAAAAGCTGAAAAAGGCTGAAAAAAAGAAGAAGCTAGAAAAGGCTGAATCAAGATAAAAAAGACTGACGAAAGTTGAAATGTCAATGACAAAAGCTGAAAAAGGCAAAAAAAGAAGAAGAAGTTAAAAAAGGTTGAATCAAGCTGAAAAAGACTAACGGAAGTTGAAATGTCAATTACAACCTGAAAAGGCCTGAAAAAGACTGACGAAGCTTGGAAATCTCATGAAAAAGGCTGTTAAAAAGCTGAAAAATGTGTGGCCCAAAAAAGTCAATGGAAAGTGACTAAAAGGTGGAAAGGCTTATCTTTTATTCAATTGAAGTTTATGTAATTTGAAGTCTGGGGTCTATATAAGATTCCTTTATGTCATTGAAAAACATATAGAAATATTAATTTCACTCTATAACATTTGTGAAATGTCTTCAAACATTAATTAAAGTGAAGAATGGTCATATGGTATTTCAAGTGAGAAAAATTCATATGGTGTTTGGAGTTGGCCTGGACCTTGGGATCACAATAGACAGTGACTTTTACAACCATATTATGATGACTACTGGACCGATCAAGACTCCAGTCCGATCAAGTATTGTGTCGGCCTACGGTAAGAGTGAGAATATAGGGTAAGAGAGGCTAACAACCTTGTAAGTTCTTTAAGAGCTCTTAATGCACCTATTCCGCATCGTCGAAGTCTTCAGATACCTCACAGATGTCAAATTGATGACACAAGTGAGATAGAAGATGCTATTACATGATTTGCTTGAAGAATAATCGAATGTTATTGCAAATGAGTTGATATTATCTGCTCCAACTAGCTAATGAAATGGCCGCCGTAAGTAACAGAACACTCTCTCAAAATGAATAAAATAATGTGATGACGAACGACGATTACTTGTATAAGGGATACATATCGAACGAAAAATAAATATATTCAGCTACTTGTATGGTATTTGTTATGTGTTTTCATGTGACTATTTTTGTGATGTTACGTATTGTATTTGTTATGTATTGTATTTGTTATTTGTTATTTGTTTTCATGTCACTACTTTCGTTATGTTACGTACGGTACATTTTAGAAAGTTCTTGGTTTATCGTAGATCAACTACTTTCTAAAGAACTCCATAAGTTAATACACAATGTACATGTTAAATTAGATACATTTGTACAAATTATAATACATGTCATTGGGTTATATGTACCATACCCCCTACGTTTGATGTTTCTCCGTTGCCATCGTAGAGGAAGTGAAAATTCCTTCACCTCATCTGCCTGAAGATGATCGACTTGAGTAATGTGTCCCAAATCCATGGTAGATGGATGTGATGGTTTATCCACGATCAGCAATGAATGTTCGTCGTTTAGTGCCCAAGGGACCGGCGACACATGTCTTTGAATTCCTTTGGGTACTGATAGGTGTAATTTACCTATCAGTACCCAATGACCTGGTTGGGAGTTGGATTGTGTGCAATCAATGACACTAGGGCGAGACTCATATGATCTAGGGTCGTTAAGACGTTAAGGGAGACTTTTTCATTGACACGAAGTCACGTTATATCTCCCGTCTTACACTCGGGAGAGGTGGCGGGGGAGTTTACAAACTGAGATTGTCGGATAAGTCGAACGCTGTTAACGTAAACTAAATCGAGACCTAACACGTTTTTGTAAACAAAAGTTAATCTCTAGGCAATACTTTTCCTAAACATCTCATAATAGTATTAGTATAGTTAATTTAATTAGATTAATTAACTTAGTATTAGTATTATTAAAACGTAATAAAACATAATAAAGGTACTTGAAAACTAATAGGTTCGGTTTGAAAATAGATAGGTAAATTACACCTATTAAGAGTCGAAAACTAATTGGTACTGAGCTCGATGATGGATGCTCCATCATCGGGGTGACAAATGTGCTACCTAGTGACGGTCCGCAACTGACACCTAGGTCGGTGCCATACTCTAAAAAGAAATCGTCCATCCTATACGTAGATGGTCTGACACTGGCATCCTCTATTACTGCATCGCTACTCGGTAGACGTCATCATCCTGGTTCACGAAAAACTTGGAAGACGACTCCAACAGGGGATCTGCTATGCACTCCTGCCCCAGAGCAACGTCACTCAACATCTACTATGGCAGCTGCCGGTGCAAGGCCTGGGAACAAGTATTGTGCATTAAGTGTACAGCCTATTCAAAGTTTCCTGGTTGTCTTGTTTGCAATGCAAGGTCGCTCATACGCAGTAAGGTTGAAATATGTGGTTCCTGCAACACAAAGTTCATTGTACCAAAGTAAATGAACAATAATAGCTGATAAGTATAAATTACCTATCTATTTCCAAACTGAATATTACTAGTTTTCGAGTATATTTATTATATTTTTTATATGTTTTTATTCATTTTGTATTAAAACAGGTGTGTGGGGGTGAAAAGGTATGAAATCGGAGCATAAACGATCAAATCATATCGAGAACGGTTGGAGAACGGTGGAAAAACAAGCAAGGAGGCAATATTGTGAAAGAAGCATATCGCTGCGACGTCCAGACCTCCGTCGCAGCGGTGAAGATTTAGAGTGCATAAATTCTTGCTGCACGTCCATCGCCGCAGCGCTAAGATCCACCGCTGCGGCGGTGACAATGCAGGATGTCACCAAGTCCACCGCCTAGGCAAACCTTAAACCGACATATTCTACCAATTCACCGCCGTAGCAATCAGCTCTACACAGTCTTAAGATATTTATTTAGATATTTTGCCTATTTAAACCCTTTCTCTCCTCTACTCTTCCGGTGGAATCACCCCCCAACCTCTTAGGCTATATTTTAGGGTGAGTTTGAGAGATTTTTGAGGGAGAGCTCTCAACCTAAGGTGGAAGATGAAGGAGGAAGCGATCGATCGACGGTTCTAGCGCCAATTCTTCGGATATAGGCTAAGTCGCTTGTTTCTTCTCTTTATTTTTTTCATTTTGGTAGTTGTTGAGTATGTTTACGCCATTTTATATTGTATACATGGTTATGGCCATTGGCTAAACATAGGTTGTTTAGGGATTATTAATATAATTTATGAATATGTTGTTTAATTGAGTTTGTGTTTTGTTTGCGGATGTTCTTCATTATTTTGATTGTGTGTGCCGTATTGTTTGTTTATCATGTTATTAGAATTATGTTATGAGAATACGGGGTTTGCAAATCCCGGATTCAGACTAGAATAAACAAAAGCTACGACCCAATAATCCAGTTGGGGTTTGGATTGTGGATAATCGATGCCTTTGGGGCGAGACTCACGTGACCTAAAGTCGTTAAGATGTTGAGAGGGACTTCAACGTTGACACAAAGTCACGTATTCCCCCGTCTTACACTCGGGAGAGGTGGCGGGGGAATTTTAGAACTGAGATTGTTGATAGGGTAAATATAACGCGACGATCCAATAACTCGGGAGGGAGTTGGATTGTGCAATCAATGACGTTGGGGCGAGACTTACATGACCTAGGGTCGTTAAGATGTTGAGGGAGACTTCTTCGTTAACACTAAGTCGCGTATTCCCTCGTCTTATACTCGGGAAAGGTGGCGAGGAAAGTTTAGAATTGAGATTATTGGATAAGTCGAACACCGTTAACATAAACTAAAACGAGATTGCACACGTATTCGTAAACGAAACTAATCCCTAGACAATCTATTCTCTCAAAACTATCTCAATATTAATATTAGTATAGTTAAATTAGTATTTTAGTATTAGTATTAAATTATAAATTCTATTTTTGTCGCCTAGATAAAGTCTATTATAAATTCTATTTTTGTCGCCTAGATAAAGTCTGGTTATGACAATTGCGGTACTCGATAGTAATCTCAACCAATCCCTGTGGATACGATACTCGACCGAAAGATCAATTATACTAAAACTTGATCCATACGCTTGCGCTGAAAGTGGCATCACTTAAATTGTGGCCACCAATAGCAACACAGAATAACAAATATATGTTCTAATTAAATTATACCTTTTTCGTTAGAGGACCTCCTACTGCATGATAGCCGAAGTTCGGTCGGTAAGATGGGTTCACTATGAACTGTCTGGTGACTCCCTAGTACCAAGGCATGTAATCATCAAGGACGCCTGTACCAACCTGGAGGTTACTCAAATCAGGTGGTCGTCGACTATCCCCCACCTGTAAATGTGCCGCGTGCACTATCGACCAGTCTGTACTAAATTTTTCTCTTCGGCTATTCAAATACAATTCCTTATACGTGTCACTTAGCCGTAGAATTCCTTGGCGAAATCTAAACTGTCGTAGCATACAATGAGGGTAATGGTACTCTACGATTTCGTAGCAGATTAGGGGTACAAACACCATCCAAATGGCTTGGCCATCTCCACAATATGCTGGTAATTGCTCCAAGAGATCAATTGGATACGGCATCCAAATCACCTTGCAAACAACATAAAAATAAATTAATTAAATAATAAATAAATAAATAAATAAATATCAGTAACATCTTACATAAATCTATAACTGACCTTGTTATCCTATAGACGATCTAATTGATCACGATACACAATTAATACGTACATCGGCTTGCTATCCAGATTAAAAGATACTTTCCAACTGTATGCAAAAATAAAAATTAATTATTACTAAATGAAATTAAATATTTGAAATGCGTAGACATTAATTATATTATAACATACCAAGACCCCCAAAGGGTGCCTGGGAACCTCAAGTCCCTCATTTGTAGGTTACCCATTTAATCGTCACTCGTAGAAAGAGACACGTGGCATAGTCTCGGGAGCCGTTCCCATGCCCAATACTATAATAAGAAGAGGGGTTCGAACATCTTTTTTGTCTCCTTACGACATGCCTTGTATAGCTCTCGGTACAATACTGCCAGCGTGACACTGTCCCAACTATATGGATGTGACCCAGACAAATCGCGTAGCAGTGGTAAGTAGCCTAATTTTACCAAATTATTTGATTTATCTGGCATCAACACTATGCTGATCAATAGTACACTCGAGCATAACACTGCATAATGCGCTTGTCGATGTCATCGCATACATGATCGAAAGTGGATTGTAGCTATTTCAGTTTCAGGCAACCACACTTGATTGTGTCATCTGGGGGTGTATAGCCGAGGAGGTTCTGGTAAAGTTTCTACTAACATGAGATCGATAATGTATCCTCAGGCCCGGTAATTGGTCGTCCATTCACGGGTAGCCCAAATAATACTGCTACATCTTCCAGTGTCATTGTCATCTCGCCAGTCGGAAGATGAAACGTATGCGTCTCTTGACGCTATCTCTCGACTAGCGTGGTAATTAATGTTTGGTCTAACTGCTTATTCCTTAATCGAAAAGCTCCATACAGTTCGACGGGTACATGTTCCGTCCATTAACTTGGAAACCGTCCAATTTCGGAACAGTTAAGTCGAGAAAAATGCTGAAATATAAATTAAAAGACAATTAATTTAAAAAATACAAAATACAAAAAATAAATAATTTAATACACTGCTTAAATATTTTTTTAGTACAACCTGCACTCCACGTTCTTCCCAAACAACCACAGATCTGTGGTCTCTCTGCAAATAAAGCAACGACTGATCCACGGGACTAGGTTTAGCCATAACTGCAAGAATCTGAAAAGAAAAATTTGGGGTGTCTACAAATTGTGCAAAATTTAAATCTGAAACTAGTGTGAAAAATATTAATTCGAAACTAAAATTTCATGAACTAGTAATATACGAAATAAATATTATGTTTATCAACTAAACGAAAATATAATATAATACAACACAATACGAATGTTGTTATAGCTATAAACTAAATTAAAAATAAAAATTGTTGTTTCCATTATAATGAAACAAATTAATTATACTAATTAATTGAGAATACTCATTGGGGTCGCGATGGACATGTCCGCCTATCATGGCCAGTTTGAGAACACAACCCACATCGATTTTTCATTGTCCGCTGTGACACATCCATCTCGTTTCAAATGTGAGTGGATTTTGGCCGCCCGTGCTTCATAACTCGAAGTCTATTCTTGTTAGGAAGAATGATCGAAAAATTAACCACCAGCCAATAGTTATCGTGAACGAATATATACACTTTTACACATATATTATCTTTACATACATTTTTACAAATATATACACAACACACATATATACACAATTTTTACAAATATATACACATATATACACACAGCATACATATATACACATATATAAACACATACATTTCAAAAGCCAAAAAATAAATAAAAATTACCTATTAATGGAGGAGACGACGCCCACTGCGATGGAAAGGAGAAGAGGAGCGGCGGCCGACCAAAAACTTCCAAACCGAAATGGAAAGGAAAGGGGTGGGCCTAGGGTTTTATTCGTTGTTAAGACACAAGAAATTAAATAATGATTTTCTAGGTATAATATCTACAAATTTTCTTGTTATGCCCAACGTTGTTTGTAAACTTTAAGGTAGGTGAGAAGAAGAACTAAACAATAGTTTTATATTGGTAACGAGTTTTCTTCGGAATATGAAATGTGCAGATGGGTGTAAGTAGGATGTACAGTAAGTACAAATGAAAGGTGATATCATGCAAATATGGAACAATTTTAAAGCAACAGTAATTCTGTGATTTTTTTGGGTAGACAAATTAGATTTATATTATTTTACATCTACACACGTGAAAAACATACCATGAACGAATAGCTTTTGTTTCCTCAATCTCAATGCCATGGTCAATTATAATGGAACTTGTTGACCTCGTTGTCAATTATATTCCTAAAGAAAATTGTGTATAAATTGCTGACCTTACTTGGATTTATAGTTCATGGGAATAAAAAATTAAATAACTACAGTTGTAGGAGACAACTAAAATATTATTAATAAAAATTATACAATAAATTGATGAAAAAAAAAAATCATAAATAAAAATTACTAGTGATAAGATCTCTTGAATTTTAGCTTCAACTTCTTAAATTACATAGTCATAATTTTAAATATTAAACAGACATTTTATGATCCAATCAACGGATGTTTGACCGTCGAAATGCATTATGTTGCAGTCTTTTATATTTTGAATGTGATTTAGACCATTTTATTACATTTTTTAGCCAAAATCTTTTATTTATCCTATTAGGGAGTAAAAAATCTTTCATTTTTTAGCCACAAATTGATTTTATTTTTTTATTTTTTTTAATATACCCATAAATGTTTCCATACCCATACAAAATGTAAGACTAATCTCATTCGTAGTGCGTGACTGTTCCTTCTAACAAGTGTTTTTCCACAAGCTCAAATTCTTGATCTTGCAGAAATCACTCAACTATTTTAACTCAAACGAACCTTATCACTTGAATCATGCCTTGTTAGTTTTTGTTCCGCTTTTTAATCTCCCATTTTGGGATGCCAAATCTTTTAAGACAACTCATATTTATTAGGGTTGATTCCATTTTAACTTTCATTTTAAACACACTATTATTTAATTATGCATTTAAAATTTTAACTTTTTATTTGTATTCAAATTAATCATTAGCTTGGAATCATAGTTTATAATTGTATTTTAATTCATTTTTTTTTTATCTATTTTATTTTATTTTATAATTAGATAGAACAATAACGTATGTTAAATTCAACAGTAGTTGAATTAAAAAATATAAATTTTAATAAATTTAATAATGACTTTTGGTGTTGTTCAAAGTAACAAAACTAATTTTTTAAAAATCAATACCAAAATTTGTCATCGAATTTGACAAAAATAATTTTGATAAACACAAATACTTGTGGAACTTACAATTTTTGTCAAACCCAACATGCAGTTAAATTCAACACGTACTATGTGGTAGTTTTACAGCATCGTGTTGAATTCAACCGGCACAGTTTTAGGCCACTACCTGCAGAAAACCTCGTTTAGAGGCAAAGCACTTGTGAGAGGTTTTTCACCCACAGCCTGTTTTTCAAATACATTTCTAAGATGATTTAAAATCCTGAATAACAGAAGTTAGAACATTAAATTTGAGATATCTATTCTATGCTATTGGAACAGTTTTTCCAAACACGACCTTAACATCCCTGATATGCACCCCCTTGAAGATGATAATGAAGCCAAAATGATGGCTTGATTTTCATGAAACAAAGCATTTATTTGGTGAATCTTCTTCCAGATTTGGGCAAGGCATAATCTTGGATTGGATTGTTGGAGCAACAAGCCTGGCTGGAGCAACAAGCCAGGCAAGGCAACAAGAGAGATTTTTTATATGATGAGGAAAAGTGAATAGCATAAAGTGGAAAAAATAAGCAAGAACAAGCATAGAACTACTCTATTGTGGCGTTTGTTTAGTGGTTTTGTTCTCATTGAACATGGAACAGAAACAGAAATCTAAAGATAACTACGCTAACTGCTAAGTTACAGAAATTTCTTCTAAGAATTAGGAGTGCAACAGGAACTGTTTTTTTATTCCCATATTTTTGTCATAAAAAAGAAACAGAAACATTAATAAATGCTACCCAGTGCGCCCATTCATTAGTGTTTCAGTTTTAAACTTTTCTCAATTACCCGAAAACTCGGAAGAAAACATAAAAAAACAGAAACAAAAAAAAGTGATCATCTACTTTTACAAGATTTTTAGAACAGATTTCAGAGATCAGAACAGAAACAGATCTTTTTTTGCTTGTTTCCGATTTTCCATTCCAAGTAATCTGGGAACAGAAACAAAACAGAAAAAGAAACACCAGTGAGATGCCACCTATATGTACAAATTTCAGTGAGAGAGACAGAGAGGAAACCAATTCTTATCCAAATTAAAGACAAGTATATAAACGTATCCATGCTTTACAGTTTGCCTTATTTCAGTGACCCTGAGTCCGTAGTTTTTCCCACGATGTGAGTGGTGAGTACTGTCTCTCCCAGAGATGTTCATGTTGAATGTGTGGCATCAATTGGCGCTCCAAGCACAAGCCCGGAACGTAAAGGCATGCAATGCACGCTCTCCATTACTTTTCAAAAGCCAATTTTTTCTCAAAATAGTGTTTTTCAGGATAAATGCTTCGTGTCTCTGTGTCACGGTCTTAACTTGTCCAGTGCTTGTTCTTGCACATGGCCGCTTGTCCGTGACCTTTTTCATTTGTTTTTTAGACTAGTTTAGCTTAAATTATCTTAGTTTACTTTTATTTCTTTCATTCCTTGGTAGAAAGACACCATTATGACTTCTCGAGCATAATGATGTCTATTGTGGTCACTTGTATTTTTTTTACTTAAAAGTACTATGTGGGAGGACATACTCTTGAAGTCATTCAAGCCTTTCACACCTTGTAACCTTTGATATTAATATAATTGTTGTTGTTATTGTAATTGTATTCTTCTCTACATTGTCGGCATGTGTTGTTGTAGGGAAACTCGTTGCTATTGAAACCGCTTCCGCTATTTAAGATCCTCTGATCTTCAGGCTTGCTACTGGCGATCCCCTAGTTAGCGCCGCACGGTCCACTTTCTAACCTCAAAAAGGCTCGGCCCGTGACAGTTGGTATCAGAGCAACAGACCGATCCGTTGCCTGACCACGTTGGTGAATTACCATGTCGACGAAAGATTGTCTCGACGCGGTTGAACAAAGCGTTTCCCGCATTGAAGCTGCTCTAGCTCTTTGGCGAAGCCTCGATGTTAATGGGGTGGGGACATCTCAGAACCCTCAAATCGATCACTTGACCGAACGGATGGGCCTAGTTGCCGCGGCATCCACTAGCCATCATGCTCAGATGGGACAATTAGTCCTTGATCTCCAAAGCGAGTTGGACGACTTGAAGAACATTGTGTACTGAGCTCTTGCTAGAGACTCCATGCAACCTACTTCGAGGGTTTGCCTTCCCGAACCTCAATCCTATGGCGGTTCAAGAGACGCCAAGGAGCTTGAAAACTTCCTCTTTGATGTGGAGCAATACTTTCGGGGTATCGGGGTAACCTCCGAGGAAGAAAAGGTGACAACAGTTTCCATGTATCTTTGTGGTGATGCTAAATTATGGTGACGAACCAAATATGTAGACATTCTGGAGGGAAGTTGCACTATCAATACCTGGGAAGACCTTAAAGGTGAACTTAAGGTACAATTCCTTCCGGAAAATGTCGAGTACACGGTTCGACGACGACTGAGAGAGCTGAAACATATCGGACATGTCCGAGACTATGTCAAGAAGTTTATGGCTCTCATGCTGGATATTCGTACAATGTCCCAAGAGGATAAGTTGTTTTGGTTTTTAGATGGCTTGAAAGATTGGGTACGTCAGGAAATACAAAGACAACGTCCTGCTGATTTATCTGCTGCCGTTGCTGCTGCAGAAAGAGTAACTGATTACTCTCTTGAACCTATCACTAACCATGACAAGTGGAAAGACAAGAATGTCTCCCATTATGATGGAAGTGGAAGTCAATTATCTCGGGGAAGCCCACCAAGACGTTGGAGCAACCCTAACTCAAATTCTAATTCAAGGAGTTCGCGCCGAGGTCAGCACTCAAAATCTGGCCATTCGTTCAACAACTCAGGGGCATCACTGGGTTCGGCAAACCAGAAGCCTCACTGGGGCAGACAGACCCATAAAAATCCAACTCCTTGTTTTTTGTGCAACAAGAATCATGATATATCCTATTGTCCACATAAACATGCTTTGTCCGCGCTGCAAGCATCGATTCAGGAAGAAAAGGAACGTCGGGGAAAATATATTGTAGAGTAGGAGGAGGAAACTTCAGACGAGTCTGATGCTCATCAAATGGGTACAATTCGTTTGTTGAATGCCATGAAGCGACAGCCGGTTGCAAAGAAGAAGGTCATGAAGAAGAACCTCATGTTTGTGGACCTTCGAATTAATGGGCGGAATTCTAGTGCTTTAGTTGACACTGGTGCTACACACAATTTTATGTCCGATAAGGAAGCTAATCGGTTGGGTTTACGTGTTGAAAAGTATTCAGGGAGATTGAAGGCCATGAATTCTGAAGCGCGTTCTGTGTTTGGAGTCGCCAACACGGTACACACAAAGATTGCTTCGTGGGATGGGTTCCTCAACTTCACCATTGCTCCCATGGATGATTTTCAAGTGATATTGGGGATGGAATTCTTTATGGACACTAAGGCGGTCCCAATACCTTTTGCAGATTCGCTTTGTATGATGGGAGATCAATCGTGTGTCATTCTTATAACGTAATATTCAATTGAAGACAGATCCGTTTCGGCTCTGCAGCTTGAGATGGAGGAAGATCAAGACGACCTTCTAGTGCTTAGTGGGGGAGAAACTAACCCACAAGTGCCACCTTTGATTCTAGTAAAAGGGTTGTTTGACTATATTCGAATTGCTTCTCCAAGAGAAATTCCAGAGGAGTTTCCCCCTCATCCGGACGGGGAAACATTTACAGATATCAAGTTCCCATTGGGCCAGTCCGCTTTCATGTTAGCCAACAGTGCGAAGACCCACTTACTTTCGGTGGGACTACATCCAGAAAGACGGAAGTACTGACTTTGTGTGCCGAGGGTCGAAAATTCGGGGAACAAAGGTACAATAGTTGTAGTGGTGGATAAAGCATTGAGTTCTACAACCTGATATCCAGCACTTCAATTCCAATATTCCAAGGACACCGCCGCACAAGTTCTCAAGCATGATACTTAGTTGTGGAATGTTCCGAGGGGTATTGATTCGTGCTTCAATCTACATAAATGCTTTGATGTCAACTTGGGATCTAGTGAGATTGTCGCAGACCAGCCACTGTATCTTTATTCAGTGGATAAGCTCTACAAAACCAACATATCTGGAAGACAGCAGAAGACATTACAACCGTAGCCCAAATCAGAAGCATTATCAAAAGAAGTCTACGAGGACGTCGACAGCTCAAGTGGGGGAGAATGTCACGGTCTTAGCTTATCCAGTGCTTGTTCTCGCACATGGCCGCTTGTCCGTGACCCTTTTCATTTGTTTTCTAGACTAGTTTAACTTAAATTAACTTAGTTTAATTTATTTCTTTCATTTCTTGAAGAAAGACACCATTATGACTCATCGAGCATAATGATGTCTATTGTGGTCACTTGTATTTTTTTACTTAAAGTACTATGTGGGAGGACATGCTCTTGAAGTCATTCAAGCTTTTCACACCTTGTAACCTTTGATATTAATACAATTGTTGTTGTTATTGTAATTGTATTCTTCTCTACATTGTCGGCATGTGTTGTTGTAGGGAAACTCGTTACTATTGAAACCGCTTCCGCTATTTAAGATCCTCTGATCTTTAGGCTTGCTACTAGGCGATCCCCTAGTTAGCGCCGCACGGTCCACTTTCTAACCTCAAAAAGGCTCGGCCCGTGACACTTTGGGTGTTGGGGTTAGTGTCTTAAAACCAGCAAAACCATTTAGATGCCAAGGCCACTGGAGTTTTACCATCCGAACAGCTGATGCAGGCAACTGGACGGCCTAAGATGGGAGCTTGGATTTCGGGAGTTTTAACCAACAAGGGGATCTTTTCGAAACAGGCATTTTTCACTATAAATAAATGCCCCCCCCCCCCCCCCCCCCCCTTCCCCGGGTTTGTGTGGAGTTTATCAGAGAACTTGGCGCTTTTACATTGCTATATTCACTTGTTTTTCCAAAAGCTCTCAAATAAATCTTTCTCACCGTATCAGAAAAGCTATTGATTAAAGGATCTTTTTGTGAAAGCTGCTGTTAGCTCAAGAGGGGGGGTAATCTCGGTATTTTGATGATAATAATACACTGAGGTTATTGTCCTAAAAGTTATTATTTTTTGAGATATCTTGAGATAGGTAAAATGATTGAGAAGATATCGGATTATCAAGAACTATGCCTTTGAAAGCCAAGCAATGGAAGATCTCAAAGTTCTCTGAAGTGTCACATTGAAGCATTACATGATCGATGAAGATTAGACAAAGATAGACTTAAAGAATCATGAGGCTAATTGAAGATTTGAAAGATTCAACGAGTAATAGGACTCATGCAAGGTATTCATTCATAACTTACTTCAGTATTGGCACTAAAAATCTATTTCAAAAGTTAAGTGTTCAAAACGTTTTTCAAGATTGGTTTTGAAAAGTGCACTCACACGCTTGGAAATTGAATTCAAAACCTGGAAACATTTTCTTAAGTGTTATTCTATTGCCTGAAGGGTACTTTGGTCACTAGATATGATATATAAAAGTCCTCAAATATTCTACAAATTAAAATCATGATTCCGAGTGAAAATTGATCATGGTAGCCAACTACTACGCATAGTAGTCAATTACCTGCAGAGGGCTATTTTGGAGTAGCCGACTACAAAGGGGAGTAGTCAACTTCTACCAGGGTCTAAAGCATAGTATCGACTACCATGCAGAGCACTCAACTACTAGGTTGCAAATTTGACTTCTAATCTTTTTTTTTTTTCCACCCTTTTTCTTGTCTTGTTCAGCAAGAATAGACTTGGGCAAACCCCGGATATGATTTCTAATGAATATCTAATTAATTTAGGACATTTCTATTCAAGTCTAACGGCTACTTTCAAATTAGATCCCTTGCCTAGATTTAAAAATAACCGACCTCTATTGAGAGTAAATCACCTTGGTTGTATACTTATAATTTATTGCTATATCTTTTATTCTACTCTCTCTATACTTGCACATTTAGCTTCGTTCAAGAGTGTATTGATTTTGTTGCTTTGAGCACTACACTTGATTTTGAAATCTTCTTTTATACCCAGACTTCAAATCTTCGTTTATCGCTTTTGAAAAGTTTTCTACAACCGAATTCAACACCCGCCCCACTTGGGTAGTTCCTTGGGTGTCACCTCACCTCACCGCCATTGGTGAACTCTTGTTGAGCTGTGCTCAATCGCCCATTGGATATAGAAATCGAATTAAGACGATAAGTGAAGTACACTAAGCCATATCTAGAAAGAATACTACCGAAACAAGTCTAAAGTTGAGAAGGTTTGTGGGAGATGTCGTGGGACGTGGTCAAGCCGTGGAAGCTTCATGGCGTATCGAGTACAAGGCCAGTACGATATCAAGCAACACAAGACGTAAAAATCTCCGAGGGTGCAGTTAGTAGGGTAAGTCTCGTGAGCGAGCAGTGCAGGACGTAAAAATCTCTAAGCTAGTAGTAAGCAGAGTAAGTCACTGAGTGCCAGGTTGAGTCCTTGCAACTTTGCTATTATTCTGCTCCAGCGGAGTAGTTAGTGTGTCACGAGGCAACACTATGATTTTTTCCCACAAGGGTTTTCACGTAAAAATCTTTGTGTCACTACTTGTTACTTCTACACTTTATCTTTCTCGTGATGACAACTTAATCTTCACTTGCTCACACATTTAATTAATTGAGAATTAAAAAACAGAGAAATTGGATAATTGGTCTAACAGTAGAAAAAATGATTGCCAATTTACTCCCCCCCACCCCAAAAAAAAAAAGACTATTTCATAAAATTATTGATATTTAAAAAATCATATTAAGATAACTAGCTAAAAATGGTAGACATATAAAACTCAAGGTTCAAAATGAGAAATGCGGTGATATTGAAGGAGAAGATAAATCAGTGACAAACAAGATGATCTGCAAGAACCTACTTAAGTGGGGCAAAAACTTTGCTGTGGTGGTTGTAACTAGTGAAAAATCAAAATCAATTTTTACCCAATAAGTTTTTCATTTACCCCCTATATTTAGGGTTTATACAAAATTTACTTATATATTCCGGCAATGTCCTTAAATTAATTTGTAGAAACTAGATATGATACTTTTTGTTCTATTAACTCAATCAAGTACACCACTCAAGGTAAATGATTGAGTTAATAAATAATGTTTCACAGTATTTATTGGCAATATCTTTTCTTCTTTTTTTTTTTTTCTTTTTTTTCTTTTTTTTTTTTTTGTGTTGTTGAATTGGTAAGAAGGCTATCACGCAATACTTCGAAAACATGAAGCTTCATATCCAATTGTAAATGGTATTATTTAACGGTCCTTTTGTACATGCTTCACTTCTGGTTTAAAGGCTATTACTCTTGGGAAACAACATCTCATTCCTCAATTTTTCATAGGATGCCGAGGCTTCTTGGTTCTTTCTCGCTATCGAGGGTTCGACGCCTCTTGCGTCCTTTAATAATGTTTTGTTTCCCCCAAAATATTATTGAATATCAAAGTTTCTAAACTTTGTTTCTTCTACACATACTTCAGCAGAAATTTGGTAGAGGCATGAGTGGTGGTTTTGTTAAGGACTCAGTGTGTTACTTAGAAAATGGTCCACAAAAACTAGCAAAGTTTCCAGGTCCGCTTCAACTAATCACCTTCTAGGGCGATCTTAAGGACGCACCCTCCTACAAGACCATCCCCTCTAATCTCCACAAAATAACCATGACTAGAGTTAAGAGAATTTCCATCAATATTTGTTCTCTCTTTGAATAGAGTTAAATGTTTATATCTTAGAACAAATATAAAGATATTTTCTCCTCAAATATAGCAGATTTACAAAGCCAATTATATCATCAAACTCAAATATATAAAAGCAAAACCTTTAATTCAATACTGGCATAGCAAAACCATTAATTGCACACACACACACACACACACACACACACACACACATAATGGTGGAGAAATGTCAATCCACAAAGTAAGTATAAGCAATCAGAACATGCAAAATCGACTTTGATAAACAGACTCCTAATTGAAGAGGAAATCAAAGCAGTTTTATTACTAAATTGCTTTAACAGACTAATTATCAAAAAGCAACAATTTAACAGAGGAAATTCTTCAGAATCAACTTACACAATATCATTCTGAGCGCTTGTAAGACACATGCTTCCTAGCACTTCTTGCATTCTCGTACTCAAATTTCAAGACATTTGGTATGTGTGAAGTGTCCTTAATGTAAAAGAACCTACCAATTGCGCTCTCTTCCATTGCCGGAAAGTAAGCTCTGAGCACAGAATTGACAACCCAGAACCACACTCCCCCAAGAACAGTCCCAAGGGCAGCCCCGGCGAAGACCTGCGCAACGGTGTGGTACCCCAAATAAACCCGGGAATACACAGTGAGGAACGCCAATGGCCAAACCAGAATAGCCACGGTCAAGATCTGTTTCCTACACAGAATCCCGATTCTCCGGTAGGTCAGGAGGGAGAAATACACCGCGAAGAAGAACATGTACTGGGCGTGGCTGGACGGCCAGCCGTGGGAATCGCACATCTCGAGGAGCGCGCAGGTCTCGGGTCGGGCTTGCTGGACGAATGTCTTGATGAATTCGTTGACGACTTGGGAGATCAGCATGCCGATGGCGAAGAACATGCCCTGGAGCTCCCGGCGGAAGATAAAGTGAGAGACGAAGCCGCCGAGGCTGATGAATACGGGGACCAGAGACACCCATGCCAAGAAATGCCCCAATTGGTCGCCCTTTTGGTAACGGACGTGGGTTAGAGTCACAGCTTTCAGAGGAGGATTCGGCATGATTGTTGCAGAGCGAGAGATTTATATGTATACGTTGAGAGAATCGATGGAATGTGGTCGAAATTTGGAATTATGTGGCTACAAAGTGGATCAAATGATTGAGCACTGAATCAAACAGGACTGAAACTGTTGGATCAATGTGAAAATAAGTGAAGATCGACAGTGATCAGTTCTTAGGCGGAGGGCAATGGCAGAGGAGATGATATGGGAGAATCGTTACCCGTGATACGTTTCCGACCCTGTGAAGAAAGCATCCGTTGAATCCATGGAATGAGAAACGCGTGGGATTAGCGTTAAGCGCCTGTGATTTTTTGGAGAAAAATACACTAGATGCCCGTACACTTTTGCATTTATTTTAACAAGTTCTCATAATTTCAATTAATAGCAGTTGGCCCCCATCTATATCTAGGGGTGTGCAAAATATCCGATAGGCTCGACCAGTCCGAAAAACCCGACCGGCCCGGCCCGTAAAATTCGGGCATGAGATGTTTAACAGAAATCTGGTCGGTTGAACCCAATTCAATGCATAAAATTCGGATCGGATAGTGGTTCAAGTATTCTTCCACTTGCCAGACCCGACCTGACCGTATACCCTACTATAAATACCATTTCTCTAGGGTTTTCTACCTTCGCTTAATCGTATGTTCTTCCATCCGAGCCACAACCGCCTCTCTCGGCCATTTCCTATTCCTTCGTTGCTTCAAATTCTCATTCGATTTTTCAAATAATCTCTCTCGTAACTCACCAGAGGCTCTTACGACGGCGAAAATGTTGTGGCTTTGACGGTGAGATAGAGACGGCATGACAATGGCTTCGGCGGTGAGATGAAAACGTCGGCAACAATCCATGGATCAACGGTGAGTTCTTCTCAAGAATATGGTTTTACTGTTTCTAGTTCTTCTATTTGTTTCGATTTGGGTTTCTGTTCCATTTGATTACGATTTGTATTTCGTTTACCTGGTTCAATGTTTTGTTCTGGGACTTGTTTCTGTGCTTAAATCATCACCGGAACCCTAACCAGCCCGAAACGAACCCGCCCGAACCTGACTGGTGTCCGACGGACCCGACCTCTTTCGGATTACTCTTACCATTCGGTTGAAATCGAGTGAGATTTTTCTCACCCGAAACATATCGGGTTGGGTGTCTAGTTTCCCAAAATTTTCCCCCACCCGACCCGTGCACACCACTATATATATGTATAGCATATATAAAAGAGGCGGCGAGCTGCTTCGATTTCATAATTTACACTTCAATTTCGTCCTTTATTTGAGGTAATTTCGTTATTCTTTCTCAAATTTGGCCGTAATGGTAATTTTGCCCCATTTAAATGGCAAATTTGTAATTCGTTGTACTTTTTATCCTCATGTATGAATTCGTTGCCTTATCTGTATCTTCATTTGTAATTTCGAAGTTCACACATCTCACTTCATACCCTAATGTTTGTTTTTCGTCGTCCTTCTACACTGGTGTCGCCAGACGGGGCTCTGGAGCGTGATGAAGAGACAGAAATCCGACGCCGTTGCTGACCAAGAAGGAAGTAAGCTTGAGGCAAATGAAAAGGGAATTAGCTCAATTGCAAGAGTCCAGATAGGACCTAGCTACACCCGAATTCAAGTATACTTACTGAATTCATAATAATTTGGTTTATCTCTCATACTTCATCATGAATTTGTGATTTATTGATGTTAGGTGTGCTTATGATTTTGTTCTTACAATTCAGAAACAGGTACAAATATATAGATCTCATATCTGCTGGTTTTTAACAAGAATCCACCAGGCTTACTAGATTGATTAAGGATATGGATTGCTCTTATAATTAGCTATTTTTCCAGCATTGTTACGATTATCCTCAAATTTCTTGGCAAATGATTAATTAACTTTAACCAATAATCAATATTCCTTTTTCCAAAGTAATTTACTAAATTTGCTGGTGGCTTTATTTCAAATTAATATGTACTTAGACAAATGTCTGACCTGGTGATTAGGTATTTTATTTCAAAATGAAAGAATTTTTTTTTTTTTTTTAAAACTTAAATTTGCTCCCCAAGTGAGATAAGAATGTGCAATAGTTAAAGGTCATGAAAGAAAATCATAAATCTGCATTGGATTTTGAGTTGTCAAAACATGCAGAAAAGAGAGAAAAAACATAAGTTTGAGTGTTTCACATCAATAAGAAAGCCAATTTTGCAAAAAAGGAAGGAAAATATATCAAGTCTACTTTGTATGACACCCGGAGGCAACCACCCTTTAAAAAGCGTGCAATGACTTAGTAGGAGTGAACCAAGCCAAACTGAAAGGGCCTATGCCCTAGATCATAAGATTGAAAGAAAACTTTCTGCAGAAAGGTTACATGTTGGGATACCCAAAAAACAATGAGAAAGAGGATCATTGCATCCATATCTATGCCTTGCATTAATGATGCCTCTGCCCTTTTGCCCCAAAAAGTGTTAAAATGAGGACTACGAGTTAGAGGTTAGTACATCTGTATTTTATATTCTGTGCCAGAGTAGTTTCATATATTCTATAGTTTTATGATTGTTACTTGGAGGTTACCTAACATATTTCATGTATGCTATATAGTATTTAAACATTATGCAATGTAATATACATAAACTCCATTTAGTATAAACTTAGACCACCATGCAGAATATTTTTTTATATATTTATATTTATACCTTGCAAATTTCAATTATGCTTCCGGGTATAGTTATGTGATGAGTTTCTCATAGAAATTCATCATGGAGCTAGTGCCTTAACATTGGTGTAACTCAATAATGTTCTCACGCTTGTTGTTGTTGCTTTTTTACCTTGTACAGTAATGTCAAATTCTGGTAACATGCCACATGTTTTGATTTTAAACTTATATATTTATTTTTATACTTAAACTTTCAGGTTGAGCATGTAATTAGGGAAAAGAAAATGCTGCAGCTTTTCGGCTTAACTGTGAACTAATCGCTACATGCTTTTCAATCATCAAGTTTCACAAGTGTGTAAAACATTACATATGATAATGTCCCTTTCTTTTTTATAAACTAATTTGCATTTGTCATTTGCATTTTCATAATAATGCCTTGTTAGTTATTTGTAGTTTGACCTAAATTTGAATTGCTGAAGCATGTTAAAAAATTAAAATCATATTTGGTATTTGTTTTATTTAATTTCTTAATTTATAACAAACTGTAAAGACCAAAAAAAACATTGCACCTTAATAAAGATTTACGCAATTTTTCAAATCAACTCAAAGACATATGCACTGTGTGGTCCTTAATAAACAAACTCCTATAAGAACGTGTTTAATCTAACAGTATTTAGAAAATTGGCAACACAAGGATTACTCAGTCATTTGTGGCTAATATTTATAGTTTTTTTTCTCCTTTTCTGGAAGCAATATAACAGGGTACTTCTTAGCATAACATTGCATTACCCCTCCCAAACCAAGTAATATATACATTGTCATTTGTACTTGACAATTACAGTTTTTTTTTTTTCTGTACACTTTACATTTTGTTGATAGGTATCTTGTTACACAATAGGAAATATTTTTACCATATAAAGATGCTACTTAAAGGCATGGTGGTCTTCAAATCTAAGCAGCCAGAAGAAAAACTAGAAGAAAACATAATATCGTTATTTTCAATTTTATTTCCATTAACATTTTCACATTTTCAGTTGATAAAACAAGCATTTTCTCTGTAAAACACACATTTTCGTGTTCCTGCAAACTTGATTTCTTCATTGCTAAATTATGGCTTCCGGTGGGTACGTGCAATGCATGTGTCCTCCCCTAGTATTTTGAAAAAGAGTTTCAAAAAATTCTTTCATTTTCAGTCAAAATCAATAGCTTCATTACAATTTTGGATGGCAAATTGGCATCCATGGTACGCCCAACTATTTTTAAAAGGACATTAAAGGCATTTCCATCATCTTTCTTTGTTCTTTAAAATTTTGATATTAAAAAAACTTGGGTATATGTAGATATATTATGATATATCTATATTTTTTTATTTTTGCGTTATTTGTCCAGGAAAGCGAATGGGAGGGCGAAGTGGGGAGGTTGAAAATGACCATAAAATCCTTTAAAAACAATCACATGCGCGACAAATAGTTGTTTTCTGTTCGAAATTGTAGGGGATAATGACTTGCACTGTGGTTGGATAATTATAAAACTTTAAGTTGTTATATGTTCAATTTGAAACTATGGGGACCAACTTTTGATCAAACTTAAGGGCTAAATATTCATTATTCAATTTTAGTTTTAATTCTCTTTAAGAGATACTGTTGAACATTCAATTGGTATGCAATTGGCGAAATATGAGTATGCCAAAGAGGTTTGGGATCATCTATCAAGGTTGTACACACAGCCTAACTTTGCAAAATAATATCAATTGGACTCTGATATTCGAGCACTGAAGCAGAATGAAATGAGTATCCAGGAATTCTATTCCGCTATGACAGATCTTTGGGATCAATTAGCTCTCACAGAATCTACAAAATTACGAGCATGTACTCCGTACATTGCACGTAGAGAATAACAACGTTTGATTCAATTTTTGATGGTGTTATGTGATGATTTTGAGGGACTTCGTGGGACAATTTTGCACCGTAATCCACTTCCTTTTGTTGACTCAGTGGTTAGTGAATTATTGACCGAGGAGATACGCTTGAAGTCTCAATCAGATACAAGGGTTCTCTAATCACCCAGTCCATCTGTTCTAGCAGTCTCTTCTAAACCACCTCCTAATCATCAAAACAAGCCTTATTTGAGGCCTGCCTTTGATGAATATAGATTCTGTAAGCAAAAAGGTAATTGGAAGGCTCAATGCCCTAAACTGAGTAGAACACAGCAACAGCAGCAACAGCCGCCTTCCTAGTGGAAATCTGACAATCGTTTTCAAAAACGTCCTTACAAGCCTCTACAGCCTAATACTACAACAACTGTACCGTCATCATCAAATTCATTTAGTTTTGGATACCCAGCATCTTCTAATCCCACAATGGAGGCCCTTGCTGAATAATTTTAGAAGTTCCTTACCGCACAACCACATGCCATGTCCACTGCATCTTCAGTAGGTTTGTCGCCCTCTAGTTCTTTAGGTATGTCTTCCTCCATATGGGTTCTAGATTCTAGAGCCTCTCATCATATGTCACCTGATTTGCCATCATTTGTTTCTTTAAACCCTGCATTATCTGTATCTGTTATGACTGTTGATGGTACTTCGATGCCATTAGCATGCATTGGTTATGTTGTCAAGCCTCGATTATTTCTTTCAAGTGTTTATCATATTTCCAATCTTACATTGAATCTTGTTTCTACTATTCTTCGTATCCTTCGGTATCTTCGGGGTACCCTCTTTCAGAGTCTCTTACTTCCATCGATCTCGTCTTTGGAGCTACATGCCTATTCTGATGCTGATTGGGCTAGTGATCCCACAGATTGCAAGACTGTCACAGGTTTTTGTGTATTTTTGGGTAATTCTTTTATTTCATGGAAGAGCAAGAAGTAGGCCGTTGTTTCTAAATCTTCCACAGAAGCTGAGTATCGTGAGTTGGCATCCACTACCACTGAAATAGTTTGGTTGCGTTGGTTACTTGCAGATATGGGTGTTTCTCTTTCTCATCCCACTCTCATATATTGTGATAACAAGAGTGTTATTCAGATTGCTCACAATTCTGTCTTTCATGAACGGATCAAGCACATTGAGATCAATTATCATCTCACTCTTCATCATCTTCAACATGGGACTATTACTTTGCCTTTTGTGTTGTCATCCATGCAAATTGCCGACTTGTTCACCAAGTCGCATTTTATTTTGCGTTTTTGTTTTTTGGTTGGAAAATTCTCGATGCTACTCACAGCAACATTGTGAGTTTGAGAGGGGATATTAGAGTTAGCAGAGTTTATTATTATTATTATTATTATTTAGTAAGGATAGAATTATCTTTTACTTGTTTTCTAGGTTTTCCATCGTACGCCTATATAAGTCTGTCTTTCCTAGGTTTTCTATTGTATTCTTGTATTCTTAGTAAATCCTAGCCGTCGTTTCTCTTTTCTCTCTAGATTCTTTCATATTATTCATTGATCTTTATACCTCTAATGTATTTCTTTACCCAGTCTCGAACATCCATTGTTGAACCCTATTGAAAATAATCAAAATATACAAAACAATCCCAGGCATGTATTGCCTTGTTTAATAAACAGGGTTTCTTAAAGTCGGATATATTTGTATTAACAAAAACACAAAGTCAGTTTTATAAAAATTTAATCACATTTAAACTATATACGTTATTCGGTGTTTTAGTCTCAAAATCGGTTGATCCCGAGGCGTGATCTGAGTAGGCTCTTCCAAGGGCGGCTAGATCTGATTCCGAGAAAACAACAGGGTTGTTTATCTCATAAGCAACACAAATATCTCACCTCTAACAATATCCACACGAGAAACTCAATAAGGATAATATCTTTAGAATATAAACCTTAAACATTTTCTTTCTTTAATTGTACTTTGGTCCATAAACTTTTAAACAATTCAACATTACTACCTATTCCTTTCGAAGAATTATCCAAACTTCCATTTCTTATCGTCTGTGACCTCTTAGGTTCATATAAAAAACTGGATGGTGTAATTAATTATCTAATCAATTAAAATTAGAACAATTCTGATTTTTCCCTTTTAGGAAAAACAATTTCTCGAAGATATCTCCTCTAACTGTGAGTCACGTCTACCCACAAATAATAGCCATATCCAGTTGATCAGAATTTCACTAAGAGAACCCTCACAAGTACAATTTTTGTACTATACGATCTTTCTATCTTGTGCTTCTAAAATGACCAATAGGATATGGATAAAGTCAAAAATCCCATAGTCCAATCGTAGGTATATTGATTGATAATATAATCCCTTGTGACACCAATTGAAATCTCATGCCTATTGTCACACTACTTTAGATAGACTCTTGGGTGAATTGTATTAAATCTAATTATATAGGACATGTCTCTCTTTATTGAGAGTGACAGATCCTATCTTACATACTCGTATATTAATAATATATGTTTTACTATATGAAATTAATACCCTTGAAGTTTTGTGGCTAGAATATAACACTTAATATGATCAAAGTATAGCAACTTATACATGTAACACACAGTACCTCAAGTTAAAAGATCATAAGTATAATCATAACTTAGATATCCCATTTTGACTTTGAGCGAAGCTACCATGTGAGATATATTGGATAATCACGTTCAGGCCCTTGTCGCTTTCTAATAATCTCCCTTGTGGTTGTTCCAATAGCTTATACCAATGGTTGAAACTCACCATTCTCATAAGAGAAAACACTCCACAAGCTAACTCCTATTGTTAAATACATTTTTAACAATCTAATACCGACTAGGAACCATTTAGGATACAAGTTACCAAAATATATATGATCTCTCCTTTTAATCAAATTAAATAACTAAGTGATGTGTAGAATACGAGGTAGTCATCATGCCATGGTTACGGACTTCGATATCTTCTTTTTGTATTCCATTATGAATAAGTCTAAGATTGTTCTTCCATCTCTTATCAAAGAAAACATGTAGTGTAGTTAAATGTTGAATCTCGTGTATTAGCATATGATAATATTGCGTGTTGTATTTCTTAAAATTTCCAAGTTCTTATTGATGATGATTGTGGCACTTATGTCATGAGAAATACCTCTATACTACTTAAATATAATTAGTCTCATGGGGTATGAGTATGTGGAAAATCAATGTGTCGGAAAAGAAGATGCAGAGATACAAGATGGTGGAAATGCAGCGGAAGATTTAAATGGAATTCATCAAAGGTTTGATCAGTTTGATAATTTTCAACAATACACTGAAGTAGTAGATGGGAGACTTGATGGTTTGACAACACAGATGGCAAGAGTGTCGACTTTAGTGGATCAAATCCATGACATGCTTCGGAATCATCACTCTTACTAATCGCCTCCTGATTTTTTGGACCAGTAAGCTCGTATTGTCCTCCACCTTCTTCAGGTCCTTTTGGTACTCATTGACAGTTTCATGGTTCCAATATGTTTTACAATGATTGCCTAGATATATGTTTTTTGGTTTTTAATATTCAAGGACAATTCCCAAACAAATTAGTCTGTAATATTAAGTAAGCTTTGGATGATAATCTTGTGTTTTGGTAATTTTAAATCTAACTAATACTAGACTCATTAGTATTTCTCAAAGTGATCCATATAATTTTTTAATATCTCTTGTTTAATATAATTGTCTTGATTGTTTAAGTGATTAAGTTGAATTTTTTATTTAAACTTTTATCTAAATATTAAATTAGATATATTTGTTCTTGATGTAAACCTTCTTGAAAAATATGAAAAATTTATATGGTTTAAATCATTATTCTATTTTTCAAAGGAAATTTTAATCCCAAGATTTGATGATAGAAAAATATTTTAAGATTTTTACAAAACTCTTGGCAGAACAACAATTTTCAAAAATTATTTGGCATTTGGGAATGGCTAGGCACAATGATGTTTGCGTAGATTAAACGATGTTTTGATGCACCCTCTCCACTTTTTGAGATGACAAAAGGGAATAGAAAGTGACATTTTTTTATGTTTGTTTATTTTTTTTGCTTGAGATGACAAAGGGGGAAATATTTTATTTTGCATATCTAGAAAAGTTCTTAAATCTCATTGCATGATCCTGAAAAAAAATAAAAAATTCACTATGGTTTTTAATTAAACAAAATCCGCCCTCATATTTAGGGCTGTGTGGTTATATATATATATGTGAGAAAACATCAAGGTTAATTGTGATTTAAAAAAAGAGAGAGATCGTTGACCCTAGATGTTTTGATGAACCAATTAACATTGATGTTTTAAGGAACTAATATGGTTATTAAGTATTTCAAATATTAGTTTCGGTGCTTGAATGAGAAAATTTTATAAAGAAGAATGATAAAGATCAAGATGATTATAATAATGAAGATATTAAAGAATTTTTTAACAAGATTTGTTTTTACTAGGTCAGCAATTCAATTTTTAAGCTCTTAATGCAACCCGATTAGGATCACGCATGACACTTGAAAATTAACATGAAATATTTTTGAAATGGTTATAAGTGATAAATTTAAGAGAATAAATAATTTTTCGAAGTCCTTGATAAAAAATTTGTTTGAAGATAATAAGAAAAAAATATTTTTTCGGCCTGAACGGTCGACTGCCCAAGAGAATGGTCGACTAAAAGATTAAAGATGGTGTTTTTTAGGGTTTTAGGCTATCCGATTGACTGGTAGGTTGAACAGATGGTTCGGGGCCTAAAATGGTTGACTGCCCGATCGACTGACTTGTGTACAATGACTAGAATTCTAGACGTTGAGGGTCAACTGGTTAACTTATGGATGGGCTGATCGACCGACTGAGTATTTTTTCCAGAATATTTTTCAAAGATATTATATCCATTTTTTAAGCATTTGAACGTTCTAATATATTACTTTAATGGGTTTGGACTACATTGCAAAGATATATCTTATATTTTGAAAATATTTTGATATAACTTATACACTTCATGATTTGTGATTTATACCAGTCAAACTTCTTTTTATGCTTTTTGGGTTTTCACTTAATTTTTTTTTGGGACTAAATTGAGTGTTTTAAAAATTCTATCTTGGTCAAATAAAGCTTATTTAAATCTATTTAATATATGAGGTCTATATATGCTATTTTTGGGCATATCTTTCAAAATATAGTTGTTATAAGCATTGTTTAAAATACCTATATAGACTTGCGAATTATATATTTTCTATCATCAAGAATATTATATCAAATCATATATTTAAAAAGGGAGAGAATATTTTTCTGAAATATTTTTTAGAATAAAATTTTGAATAAATTCTTTATCATTCAAAAGGCTATATTTGCAAAAACTCTAGGTTTGAATCTACATTGCTATTCTATACATATTTTCAAAGAAATCCATGTGAGATATCTCTAGTAATTTTTGCTTTCTCAAATTGATTGTGCTTTACTTGATTCATATATATCTTGATAATTTGAGCTTGTCATTCTTATGATCGAAAATTATTTTTGTTGGCCCAGTGAGCTACCCAAGAGGGGGTGGATTGGGTAGTTATAAAACTTTGAACAATTTAAATCTTAAACACTTCATCTTACACTTGGGAGAGGTGGTGAGTGAGTTTACGATACAGAGATTGTCAGATACGTCGAAGGCTGTTATTGTAGACTAAACGAGACCAAACACGTTTTTACAAATGAAGTTAATCCCTATGCAATCGTTTCCCTAAATATCTCAATATAATATTAGTATAGTTAGATTAACTAACTTAGTATTAATATTTATTAATTATAAATTCAATTTAAGTCGCCTAGATAAAATTAGGTTATGACAATTGCGGTATTCAGTAATAATCTCAATTAATCCCTATGGATACAATAACCCTTACTTCTTCCCATTTATACTAAAACTTAACCCGTACACTTGCGGTAAAAGTGGCGACGTAATATTCCACTACCAAATATCTATAGGGATATCAAAATAAGTGTATTATATCCTAAATATATTCAAATCCCAAGAATATCTTAATCAGATATGCAAAAAACGGCTAGTATTGAATAGATCCTTAAAATTGTCGAAATCGCAACTAGACAGTAGGTTGACCGACCTCCAGATCATTGATTGACTAATCAATATAATGTGTAAACTAAGCTATCCCTTAAGGGCAATCGGTTGACCGATCAATATAAGATGCATTTTTAGGCCAAAATAGAGCCCTGGTCAGTTGACCGATCCATTTCAGTCGGTTGATTGATCGATACAGAGAGTTTTAGTTTGGCTAATCGGTTGACCGATCTTTTCTAGTCGATTTGATCGGTTGATTCAGAGAGTTTCACTTTTTTCGGCCTACACCAATCGATTGATCGATCCTGTTCCCTTTGATTGACTGATCGTTGCTGAAATCTCTTGTTTTCAACTTATTTCAACTCTAAACTTCAATATTTTAATTCCATTAACTGATTTTTTTTCTCGGTTGACACAGATGAACCCAATATTCAATTTTAAATACTAATCTCACTTAGAACATTTTTTATTTTTCAATTTCACATTGGAGCAAATAATTGAATTGTAAGACCCCAATTTTTTTATATACGAATAATTTAAGTCGTGTTTATAAATATTTTGAAAATATCGTGGTGGACTACGATATTAATTATGTGAATTAAAATTTTAGGGGCTAAATTGAAATTTTACATAAACATTTAAAACTTAAGAAGGGATCTAATTACTATCCTAACTAAAAATAAAGAGGGTCTAGTGCAAATTATATATATATATATATATATATATATATATATATATATATATATATATATATATATATATAGATATTTATACTTATAGGAGAAGGATCGAGAAGGTGAGAGAGAGATAGAGAGAGAGAGAGCCGGAGGAAGTGGGGATCGTCGAAGGTTTGGGTTCGGCCGTCGGTGGTGGGTTCTCGTGTTCGTCAGGTGTGTGTGTGGGCTGTTATGTCTCTGTGTGGGTGTGGTTAGTGTTCTGCCCAACTGTTCTGGTGTGTGTGAGTGTCGTCGTCGGTTAGTTGGTCGACGGTGAGTTAGTGAATTCTGTTGACGGTGGGGGTGAGGATCGTATGTGTTTCCTATTTTCTGTTATAGCAGGGTGTGGCTGCGTGTATATGTCCCGATGGTGATGGCGGTGCCTTGTTCGTTTGAGTGTGGGTGTGTTCTTCCGGTGGGGTGTCGCCAGCGGTGGGTTAGAGAGAGAGAACTCGCTAGTGGTATGAGTTTTGGTTGGTGGGGTGTGTGTGTGTCTGCTCATTTGTGGTGTATGCATGGAAACAGGGTGTGTATATGTGTGTGGTGAATTCGGTCAGAGTTGGGTCCGATGGTGGTGTGTCATAGGGGTGTGTGTGTCTCTAATGCTGCATGTGTGTGTGTTTGTTTTTTATGTGTGTGTTGTGTATGCTGTGGGAGTGTGGTTGTGAGGTTTGGGTGTGTTGTATTGTGTGGGTGTGAGCCGATGGTGAGAATAGAGGGAGAGAGGTGGCTGAGATCTCAAAACAAAGTAGGAGGAGGAAGACGATTACCGCCTAAGTGGTGGATTTTCGCTCAGGCGGTGAAACTGCAGTGTACAGTTGAGAGAAAGAGAGAAGCAGTCACTTGTTTCGCCTAGGCAGTGGGATATCGCTTAGGCGGTAGAGAGCAAAATAAAAAACACATGGAATTTTAGGGAGACCTACAATCGGTTCGGAACGGGTAACATTTTCTAATTTATTTTATGAATTCTAAATTTAGTTTCTAACCTTAGAATATCAAAATGAGAATAATAAACAATAAGATCGTTTATATGAATTAGGTATAAATCGTAAATTTTAACGACGCTAAACTAGTCGAATAACATCTTCATATATCAAAACGTGGGGAATGGGAAATTTATGAACGTAAGGCTTGCATTATACGATTAAGTTATTTTCTCTATAATATTAATTTAGGTCTTGTTTCAAATAGGTTCAAAATTGTCGAAAGTTCAGTAGCGGATATTTGATGGAGCTTTTGAGAGCAGAATATCAGGTGAGTGTACTGTCTTCTTGCCAAACTATTTTTTTTTTATATATATATATGGTTGTGTAAAATGGTTTTACTTGGACTGTATGATTTTATAAATGATATGGATCAAGCCAGTTATGGGTGAGTTGGTTAATTGGATTTCCATTAAATTGTTTGGGTTTTAAAAAGAAAAACTTTATAAATAAATCTGTTGGATTTGGTGGTTTTAATAAAAGGTAGGGAAAACATGCTTTTGAATTAAATCGGTTTTGAAAATGAGGTGGATGTTGGAAATTTGACGGTGTCATTGATTTGACGATGGTGATTTATCTGGTTGGGCAGAATGGTGATTTTGTTTGTAGCTTTACGATGACATTTTTGTTTTGACGATGTTGTTGGTTAGTCTGTCCGGAGGGTGGTCCGGCAGATGAGTATTGATTTGTGATCTGTTGATGATATTATTGAGTTGACTATGCCATATTTTATGTCCTGTCGAGAGGGTGGTCTGATAGGTGGCGATACATATTATGTCCTGTCCGAAGGGTGGTCCGACAGGTGGTGATTCATATTATGTGGTGATTTATATTATGGCTTCCGGAGACGTCCGGTAGGTGGTGATCTACGCAGTTAGGTTAGCTAGGAAGGCATATCCTACGGATGGTTACGGTACCGTTGCAACTTCCGATCGTGAGGTTAAAACGATCACTATGTCTTAGCCGGTGGGTATGGGATTGAGATGTGTGTTTGAGTTGTGGTGTTTTATATATATTGGGTGATTTATTATTGATTATGGTGATTGGTCTTATTTAATACTGGAGATTTTACCAACTCTGTGTGGTGTTTATATATTTATGCTTAATCCATTTAAATGTTGTGTTATTTAGAATGTATTATTATTATGTTAAAAATGGTTTTTACTAAGAAGGCAGTACACTCGCAGGTGAATATTTTAGGAGACGGTCCCCTAATGGTATTAGGTGGAGTCATCTGGGAATTTTTGAGTTGAGCTGTCAGAGGTGAACCATATGAAAGAAAAAGATTATGTTGTCTTGTATAATGAATTGTATAGTAATGTATGCACTTTTTAATGTATAAGAAGTAGAAATGTAATAGATGATGTCATGTTGTCGTCACGTCGGCCCTGGGATGACGGGTGTCCGGGGCGGGTCGTGACATGAATACTAATTAGGATACTAAACTTTATCAAACTAAACACACAGGAATATAATTAATCAATTTAGTGTCGTATGTGATCCTAATTCGGGATATATTAAGAGTAAAAGAATGTTTGAGTTGTTTTCACCTAATATCTTTGGAATCTTCAACATTCTTCATTTCTTCAACATCTATATTTTCATTCTGGATAATTTCTTCATGATTTGGAACTCTTATACTAAAACACTCAATAAACACATTAGTTCCACAAAAAACATCAACCCTTAATTGTCTATCAAAACCTCGGGATCAATAATTTTTTTAATATATTGAACATCTTTTAGAACAATTATGTCTAAAAATCGTATTGCGAAACTATCTATGCTTAATTGCTATAAATCAGATTTAGTATCTCACACATCTCTATCATTAGTCTATCGGGACATTAATTGAGCTTAATTTTGAATTGAGGTGGAAGATGTTCTTGTGAGAATATTTGTGAGTTTTAGCTTAAATCTAAACGTACTTGGTTTAAGTGATAATGGTTTAATAAAGTGGTCTTTCCTAATCAGGGTTAATCTTGCACTTGGGAAAAATATAGGGTTAATCTTGTGCTTAGGAAAAAGATAGGGAAAATCTTTAGTCTGGGAAAAAGACATGTTTGATTCTGAGATTGGAAAAAGAATTAGGTTAATGTTGCGCCTATTAAAAAGATTGTAAATGTTTGGTTCCTACCTAGGAAAAAGATCAAGAGTTAGTGGATTGCGAATTCCATACGGGAGCTCAAGGGAGAAGACATAGACAAGAGCAACTTGCCGACCCTCTATAAATATTTTCGTCAATTTATCTGTCCTTATCTATTTGGTTGTTTACTTAGTTAAACACGTTTCCGCTATATAATAAGATAACAACTGGTTAAGGAAATTAAAGTGGTTTGTGTTGATTATAAGATTTTGATGGACAATTAAATGTTGATGTTTTTGGTGGAACTAATGGTTTGTTTAAGTGTTTCAATTTATTAGTTTCGAATGATGAAGATTTGATGATAAAGATGATGAAGGAATTAAGACGTTGAAGAATTTGAAGAACCTAGGGAAAACAACTCAGGTTTAAATTTCAACTCTTAATATCTCAATTAGGATTACACATGACACAAAAAGATTTTTAAATAATTTTTTTTATAAATATGTGTGCTTTTAATAGGATCCTAATTAGTTAAATTATTTGTTCCTATGTATAATTGAAAAAAAAATATTTATAATTGATTAAAATTGGAGTTAAGTATTTAGTGGAGCTAATTAAGAAAAGAAAATGGTTAAAAGGGCAAAAACGTAAATGAGAATGTATTAAAAATGAGTTTAGAAAAGAGATCCAACATGCATAAGTCGACTGGTAAGTCTACCGGATTAAACATGTGAAACTCTCTGTATCTCTAAGTCGACAGGTAGGTCAACCGGTGAAGAGAAATAGAACTTTCTGAATCTCTAAGTCGACAGGTAGGTCGACTGATGAAGGAAAATGGAACTCTCTGAATCTCTAAGTCGACAGATAGGTTGACCGATGGGCACATAATCTTTTGGCTACATCCTGAATCGAGCGGTCGATTGATCGATTGACTGATGGTGCAGTTTCAGGATATTGAGGATTCCAAATTTATATCTAAAAGTAGCCATTTTTGGTTGGTATTTGTGAGAGATTTTATAGATTTTATGATATTTAAGATATGCTATACCTATTATTTAATTCCTATTGATTTGGTTAATTAAGTTTTAATGTTTCTCAATTTGGTACATAAAATTGTTTCTATTCTACTTAATTGAGATTGAGAAATATTTGGGAGACTTAATTGAGAGATTTAAGAGCTATAATTAAGTGAATGACATATGAGAACCAGCCGTTAGAGAGGTGATTTATATCCCATATATATAGACCTGCGTTTTTCATATCATTAAGAGTGGCTAAGAGAGATTAAGAGATCAAGAGATCATATTGAGTTTTTCTAAGAGATATCATACTGAGTTTTTGTGAGAGCTATTTTAAGAGATAATCTTGATAATCATTGGTTGATGATCATTGCTATTACTGAATCTGAAGCAACTAAGCTCTAATTATTTCTTTCGATGGATTCCGGGTGAGATCTTTCCAATTATTTTCTATATTGTATTGCTTGTTTAATTTTTGAAAATTGATTTTTAGAAATTGTTTCTGATTTTTATTGAAGAAAATATTTTATAAATAATTTCTTGAATCTGATTACGTGCTAAATTACGTGCGACCTATCTTTTGTTAAAAATCAGATTTTTTGGGTATCTCACATTTCTATCATTAGTTTTGGGATATGACTCGAGTTTTAATTTATCTGGGTTGGTAGAAGCTCTGAGTGAGATAATTTTCTTATCAATTTGTATTAGTGAGTAGTGTAACGGATTAAATATTATTCAGGGTATTTAATCAAAGGGTAGCCGATTTCAGTCTCTTCCTGTAAAGAGATTGATGTAGTAATTCTTCATGGATAGAATTGATTTGTGTGAATTTGTTAACGGTTCAATCCTTACCGAGTAAAAGAATATTTGGAGTGTTGGTGAGGTTTTGATTCTTTTGCCTTTGTGTTAAAAAGAATTAGGTTATTCTTTAACTTGTAAAAAGTAGAGGTTCTTCCTTAGTCTGTGAATTTTTTTTTGTAAAGGTTGATTCTAAGCCTATAAAAGAATCGTTGTGAGGGTTTGGTTCGTACCTTTAAAAGGATCTTGAATGTTAGTGGGTGTGACTCTCCATGGGGCTCGGAGGACTGGATTAGCTAAGAGTAACTTGGTGAACCAGTTTAAATTTCTAGTGTGTTGCAATCTTTATTTTATTATTGTTGTTGGTGTGCACTTAGTTGATTTGATAATTTCACTGTGATATAAAGATAATAATTAATTTAGGATTAAAATTAATTATTTGATTTATTGAAGTATTTTCTCTCTGATATTTTTAATTACCCAATTCACCCCGCTCTTGGGTATTCCATCGGGCCAACAATTGGCATCAGAGCTGGTTTAGCTCGATACTTTTAGCTAATAAAGATTATATGGTGCACATAATAGGCATACTAGCTGAGGGGCAGTTTATGCACCGACCACCTTTATTTGCAGGTGAAATTTATTCTTTCTGGAAAGACAGAATGATTGCCTTCTTTCAGACTACAAATTATGATGTGTGGCTAACAATAGAGGATGGTCCGTTTATTCTAATGGAAAACGGAGTTGAGAAGAAGAAGGAACAACTAACTGCTTTTGATAAGCAGAAACTCTCTATAAACTCTTAGGCTATTAACATTCTATTTTGCTGTTCAGATGCTAATGAATATTCTAGAGTTTTAGATTGTAAATCTGCAAAGGAGATGTGGGATAAGCTACAAGTTACCCATGAAGGGACAAGTCAAGTGAAGTAGTCGAAAATCAATGCTCTTATGAGAAAATTTGAGTTGTTCATAATGGAAGAAAATGAATCGATTCATGAGATGTATACTCGCTTAAACAACATATGCAACAACTTGAGTCAACTTGGAAAGCCATACTCCATGGAGGATAGAGTATGAAAGGTCTTAAGATCCTTAATAAAAATATGGGAGTCAAAGGTGACGGCAATTGAGGAGGCCAAGGATCTTAGCAAATACGAAATTGATGATCTCATAGGCAACTTGATGACTCATGAATAAAAAATTAAAGGATATAAGGATGATACCGGAAATAACAAGAGAAAATCCTTGGCGCTAAAAGCTCAGAAAATTGAAGAAGAGAATGATAGTGATGATGAAAGTCTTGACAGTGAGGAAGAGAAAGATGTAGCGCTTCTCATAAAGAAATTTAGAAGAATGACTTGGCGCACATTCCGTGGGAGAAAAAACCTCAACATGACTAAAGTGAATGTTATAACTGTCACAAGATAGGTTATTTTCAAAACGATTGTCCCGAACCGAAGAAGGATAAATAAAAAGAAAAGAAGAAGAAAGAAAAGAAGAAAGCAAAGAAGAGTATAAAGAAATCGATGAAGGCTACTTGGGATGATACTGATTCAAGTAGCTCGAAAAAATCAGTTAGTGAAGATACGTCCATGTTTGTATTAGTAGCCACTGGTGGTGCGGTTATTCTAAAAGCTTCAATAAGTAAGGACAAATGGTTCCTGGATAGTAGTTGTTCTCGACACATGACGGGAGACAAAGGAAAATTTACATCTTTGACACCTAAAGATGGAGGTCATGTGACTTTCGGAGACAACGCAAAGAGTAAAATTATCGGTATAGGTAATATCGGTAATGGTACTACTATTATTAAAGATGTGTTACTAGTTGATGGACTTAAACATAATTTACTTAGTATTAGTCAACTATGTGATAAGGGCTATAATGTTATATTTGATCATGATAGGTGTATTATTAAGAATAGTCACGATAGTAGTATCTTGCTAGTTTCATCACGTTTTGAGAATATTTATACTTGCTCATTTGATGATTTTAATTCTCAAAATTTATCTTGTTTGAATGCTTTATCTGAAAATAGTTGGTTATGGCATAGAAGACTTGGGCATTCTAGTATAAAGTTAATTTCTAACTTATCTAAGAAGAGTCTTGTATGTGGCCTACCTGATTTGAAATTTGTGAAAGATAAAGTATGTGATGCATGTCAATTAGGCAAGCAAGTTAGATGATCATTTAAGGAAAAAATGCACACATCCACGTCTAGATGTCTTGAATTATTGTATCTTGATTTGTTTGGGCCTAATTATGTTGCTAGTTTTGGTGGTAAGTTTTATGCATTTGTTATAGTTGATGATTATTCCAGACTTACTTGGGTATTTTTTCTTGCTAAGAAAAGTAAGGTTGCTTCTGTTCTCGCTAAATTTTGTAAACATGTTCAAAATGAGAAGCAATGCTCTATTATTAATATTCGTAGTGACAAAGCAAGAGAGTTTAAGAATGATGATGTGGTAAATTATTGTGATGAGCATGTTTATGCTCATAACTTATTTGCACCAAGATCACCGCAACAAAATGGTGTAGTGGAAAGGAAAAACATGACGCTTCAAGAGATGACCAGAAGAATACTTAATAAAAATTACTTGGCAACCTACTTCTGGGCTGAAGCAGTAAGTACAACTTGTCATGTAGTAAATCGAGTAGCAATTCGTATAGAGTTTAACAAAACCCCATATGAAATCTGGAATGGTAAGACTCTTAATATTTCCTATTTTGAAATCTTTAGATGCAAATGTTTCATTTTGAATGACAAGAATAATCTTGGTAAATTTGATGCTAAATTTGATTATGGGATTTTCCTTGGATATGCTACTAACAGTAAAGCTTATAGAGTTTATAATAAATGAACTTTAGTAGTAGAAGAAACAATGCATGTTGTTTTTGAGAAAATTGATCCATTCTTGTCGAGAAAAGTTTTAGATGATGATGATGCAGGTATTTTAAATGATCAAAACCAAGGTGATAATGTACCTGAGATGTCCCAATAAGAGGAGGAACCTAAGAAAAAAGATTCGACTTTACCAAGAGCTATAAAGACAGTACCAGGACATTCGATTAAAGAAATCATTGGTAATTTTGAAAGAGGTGTAAGTACTCGTTCTTCTCTTAGGGATATAATTAATCTTGCTTTCTTATCTCAAATTGAGCCTAAAAATATAAATGAGGCGTTAATTGATTAATCTTGGATTTTCGCAATGGAAGATGAGTTAGTTCAATTTGAGCGAAATAAAGTATGGTGTCTTGTTCCAAAACCAGATTTTCATCCAGTTATTGGTACTAAATGGGTTTTTAGAAATAAAAAAGATGAATCTGGTATGGTAATTAGAAATAAAGCAAGATTAGTGGCACATGGCAATAATCAAGATGAATGAATTGATTATGATGAAACCTATGTTCTTGTTGCTAGACTAGAAGCAATTAGAATGCTACTCGTTTTTGCATGTTCATGTAATTTTAAGCTATATCAAATGAATGTAAAGAGTGCATTTCTAAATGGCTTTCTAGCTAAAGAAGTTTATGTGGAACAATCGCTGGGATTTGAAAGTAATAAATTTCTCGATCACGTACTTAAACTTTGTAAGGCTTTGTATGGGCTCAAACAAGCTCCTAGAGCTTGGTATGAGAGACTCAGACGATATTTGATCGAAAATAGTTTTTGAAGGGGTATTTGTGGTATAACTTTGTTTGTGAAGTAAACTGATTCTGATATCCTATTAGTACAAGTGTATGTTGATGATATTATTTTTGGATCTACTAATGAGGATCTTTGCCAAGAGTTTGCTAAGATAATGCAGGTGGAATTCAAAATGAGCATGATGGGAGAGCTGAATTTCTTTCTTGGATTGCAAATTTAGCAAACCAAAAAGGGAATATTTATAAACCAAGATAAATACATCAAGGAGCTATTAAAGAAATATGTCTTGGAAGGCGCTAAAGAATATAAAATTCCCATGACAACAGTTAGAAAAATAGAAAAAGACGATACGGGCAAAACATTAATGAAAAAATGTATCGAGGTATAATTGGTAGTATGTTGTATTTAACTGCTAGTAGACTTGACTTTATGTATAGTGTTTGTCTTTGTGCTAGATTTCAATCTTGTCCTAAAGAATCGCACTTGACTGTGGTTAAGTGGATTTTTCGATACTTAAAGGGGACGATTGACCTAGGATTATGGTATCCTAGGGGGAGTGATTTTAAATTTGTAAGTTAATCCGACACTGATTTTGTCAGTTACAAAGTTGAGTGAAAAAGAACAAGTGGTCATGTCATTTGTTAGGACATGCTTTGGTTTTTTGGTCAAGCAAGAAACAGAATTTAATAGCCTTATCCACTACTGTGGCTGAATATATGGCAGTTGGTAACTGTTGTGCTCAAATCTTATATATTAAGCAACAGTTAAATGACTTTAGAATTTGTATGGAGGAGGTCCCGATCTTTTGTGATAATAAAAGTGCTATTTGTCTAAGTAAGAATCCTACACAACTCTCAAGAACTAAGCACATAGAGATTTGATATCACTTTATTCATGATCACATTCAGAAAATAGATATTATTATTGAGTATATTGATACCTCCGACCAGTTTGTTGATGTTTTTACCAAACCACTAGCGGAAGATCAGTTTGTGAAAGTCATTCGCAGTTTGGGTATGACTAGTCATAATGATATTTGTCTAGAGTAGAATTATTAAGTGTTCCCCCTCTCTAAATTTTGTTTTTGAAGAAGACAAAGGAGGAGAATTAGTTGATGTTTTATTGAATATCTTAAGGGGGAGTTTAATTTTTATATTTGTGCTTTATTGATCATTTTTTTAAAATCTTCATTCTTATGCTTAAAAGCGTTATAAAACCCGTCCTCGGATTCAGGGGGAGTGTGGTTATATTATTGTTTTGAAGAAAACATTAAAATTAATTGTCATCATAAAAAAATCGAGATTTTTGATCCTAAGATTTTGATGGATAATTAAACGTTGATATTTTTGGTAGAACTAACGGTTTGTTTAAGTATTTCAGTTTATTAGTTCCAAATGATGAAGATTTGATAATAAAGTTGATGAAAGAATTAAGAGGTTGAAGAATTTGAAGAACCTAGGGAAAACAACTCAGGTTTAAATTTCAACTCTTAATATCCTAATTAGGATCACACACGACATAAACAGATTTTTAAATCATTTTATAAATATATGTGTTTTTAATAGGATCCTAATTATTTAAATTATTTGCTCCTATCTGTAATTGAAAAAGAAATATTTATAATTGATTAAAATTGGAGATAAGTATTTGGTGGAGCTAATTAAGAAAAGGAAATGGTTAAAGGGGCAAAAATGTAAATGAGAATGTATTAAAAACGAGTTTAGAAAAGAGATCTAGCATGCATAAGTCGACTGGTAAGTTGACCGGACAAAATAGTTGAAACTCTCTGTATCTCTAAGTTGACAGGTAGGTCGATCGGTAAAGAGAAATGGAACTCTCTGAATCTCTAAGTCGACAGGTGAAGGAAAATGGAACTCTTTGAATCTTTAAGTTGACAGATAGGTCGACCGATGGGCACATAATCTTTGGCTTGGCTACATCCTGAATCGAACGGTCGACTGGTCGGTCGACTGATGGCACAGTTTCAGGATATTGAGGATTCCGAATTCATATCTAAAAGTAGCCATTTTTGGTTGGTATTTGTGAGAGATTTTATGGATTTTATAATATTTAAGGTATGCTAAACCTATTATTTAATTCCTATTGATTTGGTTAATTAAGTTTTAATGTTTCTCAATTTGGTACATAAAATTATTTCTATTTTATTTAATTGAGATTGAAAAATATTTGGGGGACTTAATTAAGAGATTTAAAAGTTATAATTAAGTGAATTGAACCAAAATGAAGTCATAATGATATAAGGGGTCTAAGAGAGCATTTAAGTGTCATGACATATGGGAACTAGCCGTTAGAAAAATGATTTATATCCCATATATATAGACTTGCATTTTTCATATCATTAAGAGTGGCTAAGAGAGATTAGGAGATCAAGAGATCATATTGAGATTTTCTAAGAGATATCATACTGAGTTGTTTTGAGAGCTATTCTAAGAGACAATCTTGATAATCATTGGTTGTTAATCATTGCTATTACCGAATCTGAAGCAACTACGCTCTAATTATGTTTTTTGGTGGATTCTGGGTGAGATCTTTCCAATTACTTTCTATATTGTATTGCTTATTTAATTTTTGAAAATTGATCTTTAGAAATTGTTTCTGATTTTTATTGAAAAAAATATTTTATAAACAATTTGTTGACTCTGATTACGTGCTACCTATCTTTTGTTAAAAATCAGATTTTTTGAGTATCTCAAATTTCTATCACTAGTTTTTGGATATTAATCGAGTTTTAATTTATCTAGAGTGGTAAAAACTCCGAGTGAGATAATTTACTTATCAATTTGTATTGGTGAGTAGTGTGACAGATTAAATACTGTTGAGGGTATTTAATCAAATGGTAGTCAATTTCAGTTTTTTCCAGTAAAGAGATTGAGGTAGTAATTCTTCCTAGATAGATTGATTTGTGTGAATTTTGTAATGGTTCAATCCTTACCGGGTAAAAGAATATTTGGAGTGTTGGTGAGGTTTTAATTATTTTGCTTTTGTGTTAAAAAGAATTAGATTATCCTTTAGCCTGTACAAACTAGAGGTTCTTCCTTAGTCTGTGAAAAGAATTTTGTAAAAGTTGATTATGAGTCTGTAAAAGAATCGTTGTGAGGGTTTAGTTCCTATCTTTAAAGGGATCTTGAGTGTTAGTGGGTGCGACTCTCCGTGGGGCTCGGAGGACTGGATTAACCAAGAGTAATTTGGTGAACCAGTATAAATTTCTGGTGTGCTGCAATCTTTATTTTATTATTGTTGTTTGGTGTACACTTAGTTGATTTGATAAATCCGTTGTGATATAAATATAATAATTAATTTAGAATTAAAATTAATTATTTGATTTATTGAATTATTTTCTCTCTGATATTTTTAATTACTCAATTCACCCCTCTCTTGGGTATTCCACTGGGCCAACAGTTTGGATATTTATTTGCTAATGTTATTTGTTTAAATTTTTTGACTACTCAATTAACTCCTACTGCGTAGATCTTTAGGCCAATACTCGGTCTTCCTGTTCCCTTTTTGAGCGTGGGCCTTTTGATTGGATATTAAGGTTTTTCCCAAGGCCAAACCATTGTGGATTATCCTGATCTGTACTCGGACCTCGGGCTTTTTGTTGTCTTCATTTCTTCGGTTATCCTGATCTTATCTGTTGGTGAATGGTTTCAGGTTATTTTGAATGCATTTTTCAATCTCATTGTTCAAGTAGATATGTTGGCTTTACCTCATTTTTTAATCTCATTGTTCAAGTACATTCGGTATGCCTGTGATATTGGTGGAAGTCATACCACTTATTAGACGTGTCGGTCTTACGCCTCATTTTTTTTAGGGGTTCGGGCCACTCCACAATCTTCTTATATCTAATCTGCATAAGCACCATCCATAGGGCTGCCTTCAATGACGTGTAGTTAAGAGTATCCAAAAGGGAGTTTTGGCCTCTTTGGCTTATTATCAGACTCGTTTCGATCTCGGTCTTTTTTTTTTTCTCTTAATTAGGATTCATCCCAACCGGACTTGTCATAGATCGATGCCTTGACCTTGTGTTTTCTTTTTCGATTCTCCCATTTTTCTACTCGCGCCCTATATATGTATTTAGATGAGATGAACTTGGTTGATAAGGCAAGGTCCAAGGCTTGCATCTTGGGTAGGGCTTGAGCTATTTTGTATATAAAAAGGTTTGAAGATTTGAAACTCATCTTCACAAAAAGTTTTCTCTTCCTTTCTCATACCCTAATCTTTATTGAATTTTGTATTTGTGGATATTGTGTTGAACATGTTTGCATTTATAGATTTCTTGAAAAGATTAGCTATGGATTCCGCTATGTTGAGTTAGAATTTATTTCTAGAGCTTAATGTAATCTTGCTTGAACTATGTTTTAAATATTTTGTTAATTTTTAGTTAAATTTCATTTTAATTCATTTGTGCATCTCTAGGTTTAATGATTTTGACTCAAGTGTCTAATGAGTTAGATGATTTTAGTTTGTGAATTTTTTGCTCAAGAGAGATTGAGTTTGTAACAGGAATTGAAAGTGCATAGTTTAGGTTGTTGTGAGACCGAGAGGAGATCAACACCTAGATAATCGAGTTGGGAATTTAGGATTTTGTCTGACTGAGAGGTGATCAAGTTCTAGATTTATCAACTAGGATTTCAATCGTTGTGAGGCCGAGAGACGAGCTACTTTTGACTTCCATTGAGGGTCAGGCTTATGAATGTGTGAGTAAACGGGTTAGACAGAGATATCAATTCAGATATTCGCGCATATTATCTTAAGAGGCACTCGAGAGAGGTTACAAGATTAGTTAGGAACCTCAATTTTTGATTTGAGTGAAATTGGCTGATAATTGCTTAATAAGATGACAAAGGAATGATAAAATGAAATCAAGTTCCTAAAACAATTGTGCATAAGTGTTCCATATTTTATTTTATTTTTGAATTTATATTTGTTTTATTTTATTTTTATAAACATTAAATTTGGACGCCTAAATAAAGTTAGGTTACTATAATTGCAGTAGTTAGCGATGACTTAAACCAATCCTCGTGGATACAACACTCACAATCACCACTATACTAAAACTTGATAGCCGTGTACTTGAGGTGTATAGAAAAAATGCTATCAAATGAAAATGAGAAGGGTTCTTTTCCCATCTTGTGCTTCTAACAAAATGTCAGACGAAAATAGTGCTTAGGGATTCAAAAGAAGAAAATGCATCTCCTTCAGTGTCTTGTACCACTTCCTAGCTATTTTATCAAATGTTACCTGAAACGCCTAACACTTAACAAAATCGGATACCACACCCTGGTCCATGATCATGTAGTAATACTTGAGGTTCTTACTATAGCTAGTCATTCCTTGATAGGTTTTGACTTGGGATGACAATTTAAATTTTGTTGATACCTTCTCTTTGAGCACCTAATGAGAAGGTTATTTACCAACAAATAAAGTATTTTTAGTTCAAATATTTGTGAGTTTTCAAGATTTTTTTTTAGTTTAATGTATTTTTGTATTATTTTGTAGGAATCATAAATAATTAGGTGAAAAGGTGAAAAAGTGGTAAAATGTGGTGAATTGGGTTGTAATGGTTTGTAAGTAGTGCTGATGTAGTAACTTCAAAATCAATTTTGTCCGTGATAAAATCCGATTCTAGAAATATTTAAAACAAAAAAGTTGTACATCTCGTTCTTATATTTCCATAGCATTTCGAATCACCTCAATCAGAGTTCGGACGAGAAAGTTTTTGTAAAAATACGAACTGGTAGCTGAACTGCCCGAACCACTGCCAAAAGCACTCTCTAGCGTGCTAGAAACCCTGCTCCAGCACGTTTTCATCACTGTTCCAAGGTAAAAGATGCACTTCAATGCGCCTAAATCCCATTCCAGCACCACTCTGCAGCTTGAAAACCTACTTTTATATATACTACCTTATGCCTCAAACCCAAATTGTGGCAAAATTGGGAGAAACACACCATTGGTGGCTAGATTTTGAGAAGAAAAACACCATTGGAGGCCTAAAATTCCTAGAGAGAGAGCTTGGAGTTTAATATTATTAAAGATTTGAAGTCTTGAAGCTCATCTCCATAAAGAGTTTTCTCTTTCTTTCTCTCACCCTATCTTTTTATTAAAATTTTGTATTTGTGATATTGTGTTGAACATAATTGCATTTATGAATTTCTTGAAAAGATTAGTTATAGATTCTATTATGTTGAGTTAAAGTGTCTATCTAGGGATATTTGAATAGCTTTTTACGAACTATGCCTTGAGACTTTAAGATTTTGTTAATTGGATTTCATGTTTCGATCATTTGTATTTCTTTATGTCTATTTGCTAATTTATACGAAAGGTAAATTAGATATCATAGATATGTAAGATTAGGCATTCAAGAGGTAATAATCTTTCATATTGAGACCAGAGAAATATAACCCTTATTGTATTGAGTGCGAGAGACTAATATAATTTGGGTAACCATTTGATGGGTGAGACTTAAAGATTGGATAATTAGTTGAGTTGAATAGAGATATTAATTTGAATAATTATAGAAATGATCTTACTTGGCATTTAAGAGGTGAAAGTGATGTTAATTTAGGCACCCTTGGTTAATGATGGGCACAAATGTAATTTGCAAGCTTGAATTGGATTAGCGTCGTTTAGCAAAGTGATGTCAAACACTCTAGAACAATTGTGCATATGAAGTTCATATTTTATTTCTCTTTTGATTTTATATTTGTTTTAGTTTTATTTTTAAGGTTATTTACGAACAAATCAAGTACTTTTTAGTTCAAATATTTGTGAGTTTTCAAGTATTTTTGTTAGTTTAATGTATTTTGTGTTATTTTGTAGGAATCATAAATAATTGGGTGAAAAGATAAAAAAGTGGTAAAATGAGGTGAATTGGGTTGTAATGTGATAGGTGAAATTTATCTATTTATTCCGAAACTGGTTTTGGTAGTTTTTGAGTATTATTATGGTGTTTTAATATGTTTTAGTAAGTTTTTATTTGTTTTGCTATAAATCAGATATTTAGGACGAAAAAGGATGGAAACGGTCTATAATCGAGTAAATTAGTGGAACGTTGGTGGAAGAACGGTGGAAAAACAAGCAAAAAGGCCATTCAGGACTGTAGATCCACCGTTGCAACGGTCAATCGAACAGAATGTTTCTACCCAATCACCGCTGCAACGGTCATTCAGCAGAAAGCCTACTGACTTCTTATCGCTGCAGCGATTTGACCCCAGATGTTTTAGATATTTTGGGATATTTTGTTGATATTTTGGATCCCTCTTTGTCCTCCCTTCTTCCCAACGTATTAAACAAGTTTTTGGGAAGGTTTTGAGAGCTCCAAACCATATCAACCAAGAGGAGATCACAAATCCAAGAAGAGAAAACGATCTCGAAGTGGTTTTAATGTCGATTCTTCGGATAATGGCTAGTCTCATTTGTTTCTTTCTTTATTTCTAAGTTTGGTTGGTAGTTTTGATTATGTTTAACTTGTTTGTTGTTGTATATGTGGTTATGGCCATGAGTAGCTAAACATATATTGTTTAGGGCTTGATGTAGTTCATGAAAACGTGCTTTGAATAAATAAATATTTTGTTAACGGTTGTTCATTTGTATTTGATTGTGTTTACCATTCTTCCACTTCCATTATATGCTTGTTATGATATATTGAGAAATCGGGATTAGACACTTCGGAGAGGTAATTGCTAGTCCTCGAGCAAAACACCCACACAATAAAAGAAACTACAACAACTAATTACGAAATTTAAATACTAAAAATAAAAAACACGAAAGAACAATAATGTGCAAGTTTTGAATTTCATCTAACCGGCCACACGGTTTTCCTTCATCGGCCCCTAATCCTATCAGTTCAAGAATAAAACATACCATGTGGTGTTCTAGAATTTTAACATTCAATAATAGTAAGTGCCATTCTAGATCCTGTCAAAGTGTGTGTGCAAAAACTCAATTATACAAATATCCACCGATCGGATTGGATTATCCACCAATAAAGCTCATGACTAAAACCAATAAGGTATAGGAAATCCATATGCCTGATAGGGTTCCATTTTCCACTAATGTAGGTTAAGAAATTCAAAAATATCCATATGACTTGGTTCAGTTTTTGGAACATTTGGCCAAGGGTATATTAGGAATAGAAAACAGGTTAACGTTATTAACTTAACAATCCCGAGGCACAACGCTTTACTCAATTACACTTGTAACCCCACACAGATCAATTCGAAATAACCCTGAACTTATATTTGAAAACGTAGTACTCACTTGTCAAGACAAAACTAAAATAGAACTATATTCATTCTTTTTTTTTTCTTCATAAACCACACCCCCAAACTTATTCAATTATTACAATTTTATGGGTGTAGTTAAAATGAAAGAAAAATGACAAGTGAGTACTTGAATACCGAACCAATAAAAAGTTTATTCTAAACCCAACCGCTCACTTCAAATAGCATACATGAATGCTAACTTGATTTACTCAAATTATGCCTTTGGCTCAGCCATATAAGTTTGGAAAGAAGTTTTATCGGCCAAGGTATTTGTTATGTGTTCAGAATTGAAATGGTTTTTTGGCTTCAACAGGGTAACGAGGGATAAACATATAACATGGTAGGCTTAAAAGACTCAAGCGATCAAAATGAATGCCTAAATCATATCTCTTGAACTCTTCGCCTAGGGTTTCGCCTCGAATTTCCCACAAATCAGGTTCTAAAATTCCTATTGTCAGGAACTTGGCTAACGGATAATTGGCGTCAAATCAGTTGGATAGTTATAAATTGAGTTTATGTGCTCGTGTAATTAGGATCCACAATAACTTTTACTTAAATAAGATATCAAGCACACATAACACACATGAATGAGCATTACTCTTTACCACAATAAACAATTAGGGGACAGACTCATTATCGGGTAATGGCCCAAATTAAGTACAAAACTCAGCAATTGCACAACAACTACATAAACAAACTAAACCTAAATAAACATGCATACATTAAAAATAATACAACATAACTAACAACTTAATAACATACTAAACATACTAAACGTAACCCTTGAACTTATAACGAGAAATGTCCACAATGACCCATCAGCGATCCCAATGAAAGCATAAAGTATTATAATGAAGATAGGGGTTTAGAACACGTACCTAGGAGATGAGATAATCTCACCTTCAAATTTAGTAGGTAGTGATGGATCTAATTTATTTTTGAAACCTTGGGTTGCCTCCCAAGAAGCGCTTGATTTAAGGTCTTCAACTTGACACAGCGAAGGGCTCATCAAAAAGTGGTTTCATCCTATAGTAAGTGTCATACAATACTACGTATGGGTCTTGGTTCAGAACGCCCTCAAGACTTGCGAGATTTAGCTCTGTTCGGCTCGATCTTTCAACTTGACTCAGCTCCAAATTTTTTGCTTGGGGAGTTTGAATGTACTGAGCTAGAAACGGGGTAGGATAGGTGAGTCACATTGGATCCTCATAAATGTGATCTTCTTGGATTGGGGGCGGCATTACCAATTGGAATTCAAACGGTGAAAAATCACAACTATTAACATATGATTCTTTATCGCCAATCCACACTTGGGTTTTCTCCTCATTAGCATGATCATCTTCGATCTCACCCAAGTACCTTCCGCTTTCATTCGGTTCTTCACAGTGGCTTTCATATGATATTGCTTGTGTGTCTCCTAGTGCCACCGCTTCTGACTCGGCCTCAACATAGCAGATAAGTTGACCGATTTGCATCTGAAGAGACGTTACAGTAGCATCAATTTCGGCGCAGACCGTCTCAATATTATCAATACAATCCTCGTGCTCGTTGAGTTGATCATGTGTTTCTAGCAAAAACGACTGAGTCTTCCCCATAACTGTAACGAACATTTCTTACAAGGCAGGAGAAAACTCCACATCTTGAACCGGAGTGTCAATCTATGGCGCCGAAGTGTTGGAATAATCCCTCAAGCTTTGGTAACTTGGTGAATAATTCCAACTTTGATAATCAAAATCCGCTTATTCCTCCAATGACCAAAAGGTTTCATTCGCAGTTAGTTTGTAGAAAGAAGTGGTACTGTTTCCTCCTTCCACCCACGTTCTGGTTGCGACTTGTAACCCGTCGAGGAAATTCAGAAGTTGATACTCCCTCGGGAAACCATGATTGAGGAATCAAAATTGCAGCTCCTTGTATCGATCCCAAGCACAATAAAATGGCTCGGAATCTCGTTGAAAGAAATACATCAATACTTGTTAATCTAGCGTCTTCAAGTACCATGCATGAGAAATAAAAAAAATAAAATTACAAACAAAAATTATAAACAAAAGCAATGCCTAAATTAAAATCAAGTTATTTACTCACAACATCAACAACAATCTAAAACACAATCTCCGGCAACGATGCCAAAAACTTGGTAGCGCGTGAATACGTCGTTACTTTCACCACAAGTATATGGGTCAAGTTTTAGTATAGTTTGGAAAAGTTAGGGTTGTCGTATCCACAGAGATTGGATTAGACGGTTGTTGAGTACCGTGATTATCATAACATAACTTTATCTAGACGAAAAAAATAACTTTTGTTTATAAATATAAATACTAAACTAAAATACTAATTACTCTAATTAAACTATTTATACTATTTTGAGACGTTTAGAGGAATAGATTATCTAGGGATTAACTTCATTTATTCAAACATGTTTAGTTTCATTTAATTAACAATAGCGGTATTCGACCTATCTAACAATCTTAGTATCGTAAACTCATTCACTCCCTTTCCCGAGTGTAAAGTGAATGAATATGTGACTTCGCGTTAATGCGGAAGTCCCCTATAGAATTTTCTAGAACACATAGTCACATAAATCTTGCCCCAACGTCATGGATTACACACTTTCTAACTCCCTTCTGGGTTATTAGATCATCGCGTTGTGTTTAAACCCTAGTCCGAATTCGAGGTTACCTCTCCCGAGTGTTAAATCCCAATTTCTCAATATATCTAAACAAGCATATATTAGAAATACAAGAACGGTAAACACAATCGAATAGCGAAGAACAACTGTTAAAGAAACACAATTCAAATAAACGACATTTTCATAAACTATATTAATCCCATAAATAATCCTTGTTTAGCCAATGACCATAAGCGTATATACAATGATAAATGAGCTAAACATGCTCAACTAAACTACCAAAGTTAAGAGATAAATAAAGAAACGAAGGAACTTAGCCGTTATCCGAAGATCCGACGCTAAAACCACTCCGAGAGCGTTTCTCCTTCTTCGATTTATGATCTTCTTCTCCGGGTTTGGTTGAGCTCTCCCCAAAACTCTCAAGAATAACCACTAATCCCTAATGAGGTCTAATGGCCGAATATGAGAGTGGGAGGAAAGATATGGGAACAAAATATCTAAAAATATCTTAAAAATGCACTTTACAGGTGCAGGGGTTACCGCTGCAGTGGTGGATATGTCGACAGTGGTCACCACTGCAGCAGTGGCCTGACCGATGTAGCGGTGAACTTTCTATACTCCTAGTAGTTTCACCGCTACAGTGGTAGGCTGCAGTTGCAGATTTGGCCTTTTTGCTCAATTTTCCACCATTCTTCCACCGCCGTTCCACCGATTAGCTTGATTTTCAACTGTTTTAGCTCCTTTTGTCCCAAACACCTGATCTATACAAAACACATAAAAAAATTAAAATATATTAAAACACTAAAAAAATATTCAAAAACTACGAAAATCGGTTTGGGAATAAATAGATAAATTACACCTATCAGTAACTCCGGATTTGGACTAGGGTTTAAACACAACACGACAATCTAATGACCCATGAGGGTATTAGAAAGTGTGCAATCCATGAGGTTGGAGCGAGACTCATGTGACCAAGTGTTGTATAGAAGCTAGAGGGGGACTTCGACGTTGACGCGAAGTCGCATATTCATTCACTTTACACTAGGGAGAAGTTGTGAGTGAGTTTTCGATACATAAATTATCGGATAGATTTGAATATTTTTAATATAAACTAGATTGAATCGAACACGAATAAGTAAACGAAGTTAATCCCTAGGCAATATATTCCCTTAATCGTCATATTAGTGTTATAGTATTTTAGTTTAATTAGTTAATTAGTTTAGTATATTATTTATAAAACAAAAATCTAAATTTGAATCGCCTAGATAAAGTTAAGTTATGACAATTGCAATACTTGATGACAGTTTAGTCCAATCCCTATGGATATGACAATCCTTACTCTTCCCACTTTACTAAAACTTGACCGGTACACTTACGGTGAAAGTAACGACGTAATATTCTGCTACCAAGTTTTTGGCGCCGTTTTTAGGGAATATTACATTGCTACTTTCACCGCAAGTGTATGGGTCAATTTTTAGTAAAGTGGGAAGTGTAAGAGTTTTCGTATCCATAGAGATTGGATTAAATTGTCGTCAAGTATTGCAATTGTTATAACCTAACTTTATCTAGGCGATTCAAATTTAGATTTTTGTTTTATAAATAATATACTAAACTAATTAACTAATTAAACTAAAAATACTATAATACTAATATGATGATTAATTAAATATATTGTCTAGGGATTAACTTCGTTCACTTAATCGTGTTTGATTCAATATAGTTTGCATTAACAACATTCAAATCTATCCGACAATCTAGGTATCGAAAACTCACTCACTACCTCTCCTGAGTGTAAAGTGAATGAATATGCGACTTCGTGTCAACGTTGAAGTCCCCCTCTAGCATCTATATGACACTTGGTCACATGAGTCTCTCCCCAACATCACATATTGCACACTTTCTAATACCCTCCCAAGTCATTAGATCGTCGCGTTATGTTTAAACCCTAGTTCGAATCCGGAATTATCTCTCCCGAGTATCAAACCCTGATTTCTCAATATATCATAACAAGCATATAATGAAAGTGGAAGAACGGTAAACACAATTGAATACAAATGAAAAACTGTTAACAAAACATTGATTTATTCAAAGCACGTTTTCATGAATTACATTAAGCCCTAAACAATATATGTTTAGCTACTCATGGCCATAACCACATATAAAACAATAAACAAGTTAAACATAATCAAAACTACCAACCAAACTAAGAAATAATGAGAGAAACAAAGGAGACTAGTCGTTATATGAAGAATCGACGCTAAAATCGCTCTAAGATCGTTTCCTCTTCTTGGATTTGTGACATCCTCTTGGTTGATATGGTTTGGAGCACTCAAATCTTTCCAAAAACGTTCCCTAAGTGTTGGTGAAGAGGGGTGATAAAAAGGGAACAAAAAAAAAATCCCAAAACGTTAAATACATCTAGTGTCGGACCCCTGTGGCGGTGGGAAACACCGTTGCAATGGTGAGAAGTTGGTAGGCTTTCTGCTAGATGACCACTGTAGCAGTGGAAAGCACCGCTGCCGTGGTGGTTGGGCAAAAACATTATGTTCGATTGACCGCTGCAGCGGTGGTTTCACTACTGCAGCGGTAGATGTGCAGTTCTAAATGACCTTTTTGCTTATTTTTCCACCGTTCTTCCACCGACGTTCTACCGAATTGCACGATTCTAGATCGTTTTTTGTCTTTTTTCGTCCTAAACACCTAATTTATAGCAAAACAAATATACTAAAAAACTACCAAAACCAGTTTTGGAATAAATAAATAAATTCCTCCTATCAAATACCCCATACTTAGAATTTTGCTAGTTCTCGAGAAAAACACTCACACTAAAATAAAAAAAACACAATTAATTAATTAACACAAAAACTAAACACGAATAAAAATACAAACTACCTAAACATAACAATGTGCGAGTTTTGAAATTCAACTATACCAACCAAAATGTTTTCCCTCAACGGCCCCCAATTTTATCGAGTTCAGGAGTAAACCGCACAATGTGGTGTTCTAGAATTTCAACGTTTGATAATGGTAAACATCATTCTAGATCCTGCTCAAGTGTGTGTATGAAAACTCAATTATATAACTATTCAAAGACCAGATTAGATTATCCACCAACGAAACTGAAGACTTATACCATAAAGGATTAGATATCCATATGCCTGACTGAGTTCCACTATACACTAATGTAGGATTAAAAATTCAAAAACATCAATAGGACTTGGTTCGATTTTCGGAAGATGGCCAAGGGTATATCGGGAATATAAAACAAGTTAATGTCATTAACTCAACGATACCCAAGGCACAACGCTTGGCACACAATCACACTCGAACCCCCATAGATAATTTCAAAACAACCCTGAACATACATTTGAGAACTCTATGCTCACTTGTCAAAAGAAACTATAATAGAACTATATTTACATATTTTTTTTTTAAAACAAACCATACCCCCTAACTTATTCGATTATTACAATTCCACGGGTGTGGTTAAAACGAAAGAAAAATGACAAGTGAGTACTCGAATACCGAACCAATGAAAAGTTCGCCCAAAACCTAACTGCTAACTTCAAGTAGCATAAACGAATGCTAACTTGATTTCACTCAAATTGTGCCTTTGGTTTAGCGAATTAGGTTTGGAAAAAGTTTTGTTGACTAGGGTGTTTGTTACGTGTTCAGAATTGAAACGACTTATAGGCTTCGACAGGGTAACGAGGGATAAACATATTACAAGGTAATCTTCAAAAGCTCAAGCGACAAAATGAATGCCTAAATCATGTCTCCTGAACTACCTCGCCTAGGATTTCGCCTTAAGTTTCCCCCAATCAGGTTCTAAAATCCCTTAAATTGTCATGAATTTGGCTAATGAATAATTGGTCCTCAAATCAGTTGGATAGATATACATTGAGCCTACGTGCTCGTGCAAATTAGGATCCACAATAACTTTTACCAAAACGACATGCCAAGACACAAAACACACATGAATAGGTATTACCCTTGACCTCGAAAAACAACTAGGGGATGATTTCATCATCGGGTAATGGCCCAGATGAACGCAAAATTCAGCACACAACAACGACACAGACACAAACACATTTACACTAAACTAAACAAACATGCATAATTAAATTAAACTAACACAACTAACAACAAAAATACATACTAAACATCACTCCCAAACTTAAAACGGTCGTGTCCACAATGACCCAATCATCGATCTCAACATTCAACATGCATTATAGTGACGAAAGAGGTTTAGAAGATGTACCTGGGAGGTGAGACAATCTCGCCTCTGAGTGAAGTCGGTGGTGATGATCTAATTTATTTTGAAAACTTAGGTTGCCTCCCAAGAAGCGCTTGGTTTAATTTCCTCGACTTGACATGGAGAAATGCTCGTCAAAAAGAGCGGCTTCTACCTATAGTAAGTGTCATACAACACCACTTATGGGTCTTGATTCAGAACGTCCTCAAGCTTGGTGATAGGTGTGAAAAACCTATCTATTTCCAATCCGAATTGGTTAGTTTTCGAATATGTTTATATAGTATTTTATTATGTTTTAATTAGTTTTCATACTTTTTGTATAACTCAGGTGTGTGAGGCAAAAAGATAGGAAACTGGAGTTAAAACGATGAGATCGAACCAAAGCGGTTCGAAGTTACGGTGGATAAATAAGCTCGGAGGCTAAAAGATGAAACAGGCCCACCGCTTAAGTGTCCAGACCATCGCTTAAGGGGTGAAAATGCATAGAAGAGAAAAATGTTATTGACGGACGACCGCTTGAGCAGAAATTCTACCACTTAGGTGGAAATCCAGCAGAGGACGAAGAAGGGCTATTGACTGCCGCTCGCCTAGGCGAAGTTTTCTTCGGTTAGGCAGAATTTCAACAGACTATTCTCCAGTCCACCGCCTACTTTACCACCCAGGCGATCATACTTAACCGACCTAACTCCGCCTAGGCGCAATTTCCACCGCCTAGGCGGATTTGCCCTGCACAGCCTTTAGATATTTTTAGGATATGTTTGCTATAAATATCCCCTCTCCTCCCCCTTGGCTGGGATCTCTCTCCTCTCTTTTTCATTTTTGAGCCCCTTAGGCTATATTTAAACCAAGGGTTAGGAATTTTAGTGGTGGAGCTCACATCTCGAAGTGGAGAAGACGACGAATCGATCGTAGAGCGTTCTTAGCGGTTTATCTCCAGACGAGGCTAAGTTCTTCAATCGTTTTTCCTTATTTCTTTATCTTAGGATTATGTGAGCATGTTTAGCTCGTTATTTTATTGTATATGCGGCTATGGCCTCGAGTTAAATATGGATTGTAGTAGGGATTAATACAATATTTATAAATACATTATTTGGATGATTTCGGTGTTTCGTTTGTGATTGTTCTTCGTAGTTTGATTGTATTTATCGTATTGTTTGTTTATTATGATTGGATTAATAAATGGAGAATACAGGGTTTTGATAAACCCCGGATTTGGATTAGGGTAAACAAACGCCACGATTCTATAACCCGGTCGGGGTTTGAATCATGGACAATCGATAACGTTGGGTAAGACACACGCTACCTAGGGTCGTTAAGACGTTGAGGGGGACTTCTTTGTTGACTTGAAGTAGCGTTATATCCCTCGTCTTACACTCGAAAGAGGTGGCGAGAGAGTTTTAGAATGGAGATTGTCGATAGGATAAATACAACGCGACGATCCAATAACCCGGGAGAGAGTTGGATTGTGTGCAATCAATGACGCTCGGCTAGACTCACGTGACTTAGGGTCGTTAAGATGTTGAGGGGGACTTCTTCATTGGCTTGAAGTCATGTATTCCCCCGTCTTACACTCGGAAGAGGTGACGGTGGAGTTTACGTACCGATGTTGTCAAATAGGTCGAACAACGTAAACGTGAGTAAATCGGAATCGAACACGTATTTGTAAACACGTTAATCTCTATACAATTCTTCACCCTAAAACATATTAAAATAATACTATAGTTAATTTAGGATATATTAGTATTAGTTTAATTAATTAAATACATTTGTTTTCGTCTAGATAAAATTAAGTCACGACAAACGCAGTATTCGATAGTAACGACAACAATCCCTGTAGATATGATAACCCGATCTTAACGATCACATTATACTAAAACTTAGACCTCGTATACTTGCGAGTGTAAGTAGGCGTGCACAATTTCGCCCCTACCACTTGGCGAGATTTGGCATTGATCGGCTCATATTCTCAACTTGATTCTTCTTCGGATTTTGTGCTTGGTAGGCATGAATGAACGGAGTTGGAAGTGGTGGAGGACAAGCGAGCCACATTGGATCCTCATAGAAATATTCATCTTTGATTAGTGTTAGAATCACAATGTAGATCTCAAACGGTGGATAATCACAAGTGTTATCTTGTGATTCTTCATCGTTGCTCAATTTTTGGGTCTCCTCCTCATTAGGATCTTCATCAACAATCAGACCCAATGTCCTCCCACTTACATTCGGTTCCTTATGGTGGCTTTCAATACATGTGGCGTTTGTGTCTCTCAATACCACCGTTTCTGTCTCGGCCTCAATAAAGCAGATAAGCTGACCGATTTGCGTCTGAAGAGACGTTACGGTCGTATCAATTTTAGCGCAGGTTGTCTCAATATTGTCAAGACGACCCTCATTCTCGTTGAGACAGTCATTCATTTTCCTCCAAAAAGCTTAAGTTTCCCCCATAAATTTAGCAAACAATTCTTCCAGGGTGGGGGAAGACTCCAAATATTGGTTCAGGGTGTCAATCCATGGCATCAAAATGGTGGAATTACCCCCCAACCTTTGGTAGCTTATTGAATAATTCTAACTATGAAAATCAAACTCCGCTATGTCTTCCAGCAACCAATAGGCTTTGTCCGTGATTAGTTGGTTGAATAAGGTGGAACCATTTCCTCTTTCAACCCAATTTATTGTTGCGACTTGTAACCCATCGTGGAAGTTTAGTAGTTGACACTCCCTCGGGAGCGATGGTTCGGAAATCGAATAAGCAACTCCATGTATTGATCCCAAGCACAATAAAACGGTTCAGAATCTCGATGAAAGAAACGCAATAGCAGTTGTTGATCCAATATCTTTGAGTACCTTGCAAATCAAAACAAAACTACAAACAAAAATTATAAACAAAATAAATGCCTAAATTAAAATCAAGTTACTTACTCACAATATCAACAACAATCTAAAAACTAATCCTCGGTAACGGTGCCAAAAACTTGATAGCGGAATATTACGTCACTACTTTCACCGCAAGTGTACAGATCAAGTTTTAGTAAAGTGGGAAGAGTAAGGGTTTTCGTATCCACACGGATTGGATTAAACTGTCGTCAAGTACTGCAATGGTCATAACCTAACTTTATCTAGGCGATTCAAATTTAGATTTTTGTTTTATAAATAATATATTAAATTAATTAACTAATTAAACTAAAATACTATAATACTAATATGACGATTAAGGGAATACATTGTCTGGGGATTAACTTCATTCACTTAATTGTGTTCGATTCAATCTAATTTACATTAATGACATTCAAATATATCCGATAATCTAGGTATCGAAAACTCACTCACTACCTCTCCCGAGTATAAAGTGAATGAATATGAGACTTCGCGTTAACGCTGAAGTCCCCCTCTAGCATCTATACGACACTTGGTTACATGAGTCTCGCCCTAACCTTACGGATTGCACACTTTCTAATACCTTCCCAAGTCATTAGATCGTCGCGTTGTGTTTAAATCCTAATCCGAATCCGAGGTCATCTTTCCTGAGTGTCAAACCCCGATTTTTCAATATATTATAACAAGGATATAATGGAAGTGGAAGAACGGTAAACACAATTGAATACAAATGAACAACCGTTAACAAAACATTGATTTATTCAAAGCACGTTTTCATGAACTACATAAAGCCCTAAACAATATATGTTTAGCTACTCAAGGCCATAACCACAAATACAAGAATAAACAAGTTAAAGATAATCAAAGCTACCAATCAAACTAAGAAATAAAGAGATAAACAAAGGAGATTATTTGTTATCCGAAGAATCGACGCTAAAACCGCTCCAAGATCGTTTCCCCTTCTTGGATTTGTGATATCCTCTTGGTTGATATAGTTTGGAGCTCTTAAAACCTTCCCAAAACGTTCCCTAAGTGTTGGTGAAGAGGGGTGATAAAAAAAGAACAAAAATATTTACAAAATATCCCAAAATATCAAACACATTTGGTGTCGGACCGTTGCAGCGGTGGAGGCCACCGCTGCCGTGGTGGTTGGGCAGAAACATTATGTTCGATTGACCACTGCAGCGGTGGAGCTACAGTCGTGAATGGACTTTTTGCTTGTTTTTCCACCGTTCTTCCATCGATGTTCCACCGAATTACACGATTATAGACCGTTTTTGTCATTTTTCATCCCAAACACCTGATTTATAGAAAAAAAATAAAAACGTATTAAAACATATTAAAACATTATAATAATACTCCAAAACTACCAAAACTGATTTGGGAATAAATCGATAAATTCTACCTATCATAATGGTTCGTCAATAGTGAAGATGTAGGAACTTCAAGATTGATTTTGGCTATGATCAATCTGATTCTAGAATAACTGAAAACAAAAAAGATTTAGATCTCATTCTTAGATTTCCATAGCATTTTGAATCACCTCAATTGGAGTTTGGACAATAAATTTATGGTTAAAATATGAGTAGGTATCAGAACAGCCTGAACTACTGCCAAAAGAGCGCTCCAACGCGCTAGAAACCTCACTCCAGTACATTTTCATCACTGTTCCACGGTAAAAGATACACTCCAGTACGCCTAAAGCTTTCTCCAGTACCTCTCTATAGCTTGAAACCGTGCTTTCAGTCCTATATACACCACCTTATGCTTCAAACCTAAACGGTGGAAAAATTTGGAGAAAAACACCATTGGTAGGTAGATTTCTGGAAATAAAAACACCATTGGAGGCCTAACATTCCTAGAGGAAGATCTTGGAGTTGAAGATTATTGTAGATTTAAAGCCTTGAAGCTTATCTCCATAAAACATTTTCTCTTCTTTTCTCTCACCCTAATCTTTTTATTAAAATTTTGTATTTATGATATTGTGTTGTAAATGTTTGCATTTATGAATTTCTTGAAAAGATTAGTCATGGATTCCATTATGTTGAGTTAAAGTGTCTATCTAGGGGGATTTGAATAGCTTTGTATGAACTATGCCTTGAGACGTTAAGATTTTGTTAATTGGATTTCATTTTTCAATTATTTGTATTTCTTTATGCGTATTTGCTAATTTATGCGCAAGGTAAATTAGATATCATAGAAGTGTAAGATTAGGCATTCGAGAGGTGATAATCTTGTATGTGGAGACCGGAGAAATACAATCCTTATTATTTTGAGTGCGAGAGGCTAATATAATTTGGGTAGTCATTTGATGGGTGAGACTTAAAGATTGGATAATTCGTTTAGTTGAATAGAGATATTAATTCGAATAATTATACAAATTATATTACTTGGCATTCAAGAGGTAAAGTGAGGTTAATTTAGACACCCCTGGTTAATGATTGGGCATGAATGTAATTAGCAAGCTTGAATTGGATTAGCATCGATTAGCAAAGTGATATCAAACACCCTAGAACAATTGTGCATATGAAGTTCCTATTTTATTTTGCTTTTGATTTTATATTTGTTTTAGTTTTATTTTTTACGAACCTTAAATTTGGACGCCTAAATAAAGTTAGATCACGATAATCGCGGTACTTAGCGATGGTTTAAACCAATCCCTGTGAATACTCTACTCTACTCACTCTATACTATTAAAACTTGACTCGTAAACTTATGATGTTGCAATATAATTGCTACCAATTTTTTGGTGCCATTGCCGGGGACTTAGCGTTTTTTATTGTTGTTAATATTGTGAGTAAGTAACTTGATTTTAATTTAGGCATTATTTTCATTTTTAATTTTTATTTTCAATCTTTTATATTGAGAGGTACTTGGAGATGGATGATCGACAAGTCCTCTTGCTATTTTCTCAACGCGATTCTGAGTTGTTCTATTGTGCTTTGTACATAGACAAAGAGTTGCTTATTTAGTTCCCTAATCATGGTTTTTCGAACGAGTGTTAACTACTAAACTTCCTCGATAGGTTACAAGCCGCAACAAGAACTTGGGGGGAAGGATAAAGTGGTACTACCTCTTTTTATGACCTAACCGCAGATGAAGCCTATTTGTTGTTGGAAGATATAGTCAATTTTGACTATCAGAATTGGAATTATTCAACAAGTCACCAAAACTTAAGGGATAGTTCCAACATTTCAGTGCATGGTTGGACACCCTATTTGCCCAATTTTTGGAGGAGACAAGGCTCCGTAAAGAAAAGTGGTAGAGGATGGAGACCATTCATGATTTATAAGTCGAATCTCCATTCGACTCTATTGAATCCATAACAATCGCGGTGCCAATGAGAGACACAGAATCTAAGTTCTTATGTGAAAGCCACTATGAGGAATCGAATACAAGTTAGAGGACATTGGAGGTGTCTTATGAAGATGATTCAAAAGAGGACGAGACTCAAGAATTGTTTGTTGATGACAAATCACAAGATGATTTCAAGTTCTTACCTCTTGGAATCCAATTGTTGTTGCCATCGTCGATCATTGAATGCCATCGTAAGGAACCGCGCACAAGTGGGAGGAACCTGGGATTGTTCGATAACGATGATTCTAATGAGCAAGAGTTAATTAACGATGAAGAATAACATGACAACACTTGTGATTTTCCACCTTTTCAGATTCATGTTATGATACCAACACCGATCAAAGATGCATACATCTATAAGGATTCGATGTGGCACACTTGTCCTGCTCCATCTTTAGCACTATTCATTCATGCCCACCAAACACATATGCCGGAGCTGAGTTATATTGAGCATACGTACCAATCATTTCTACATCTCGACAATCTTGAAGGCGTTTAAAACCAAGACGCATTATTGTGTTGTATAACACATAGTAGAGAGAGAGAGCTTGGAGTTGAAGATTATTGACGATTTAAATGCTTGAAACTCATCTCCACAAAGAGTTTTCTCTTCCTTTCTCTCACCCTAATTTTTTTATTAAAATTTTGTATTTGTGATATTGCGTTGAACATGTTTGCATTTATGAATTTCTTGAAAAAATTAGTCCTGAATTCTATTATGTTGAGTTAAAGTGTCTATCTAGGGGGATTTGAATAACTTTTTATGAACTATGCCTTGAGACTTTAAGATTTTGTTATTTGGATTTCATGTTTCGATCATTTGTATTTCTTTATGCATATTTGCTAATTTATGCGAAAGGTAAATTAGATGTCATAAATGTGTAAGATTAGGCATTCGAGAGGTGATAATCTTGCATATTGATTCCAGAGGAATACAACCCTTACTATATTGAATGCGAGAGACTAATATAATTTGCGTAGCTATCTGATGGGTTATATTTAAAGATTAGATAATTAGTTGAGTTGAATAGAGATATTAATTCGAATAATTACACAAATTATCTTACTTGGCATTTGAGAAGTGGAAGTGAGGATAATTTAGACACCCATGGTTATTGATTGTGCATGAATTAATTAATAAGCTTGAACTGGATTAGTATCATTTAGCAAAGTGTTGTCAAACCCTCCTAGAACAATTATGCATAAAAAGTCCATATTTTATTTTGCTTTTGCTTTTATATTTGTTTTAGTTTTATTTTTTACAAACCTTAAATTTGGATGCCAAAGTAAAGTTATGTCACTATAATCGCGGTACTTAGCAACTATTTAAACCAATCCCTGTGAATACGATACTTTATTCACCCTATACTATTAAAATCTGACCTGTACACTTACAGTGTAGCAAAATTATTGCTATCAGCACCCGAGTAGTAAAAGGTATTGCATTTCTCTTCCACGATGTCTTGAACATTGGGCTCACGCTCACCGATCTATCCCAATTTCTTCTTTATGACGTTAACCTAATCATGAAGATCACTATTTTTTTTGTCACTCTCTTTTCGATTTGTAATCCCTTGATCGGGATCCCGAGGATGCTTCCACCTAATAGAGATAATTGTTGGTGGACATTACAGATGCTTAACTAAGTGCTAGGGTATTCATAGGTTTTAGCGCGTTGTTCGGCACATAATTCCTCCATTATTAAGACCGAGCATGTTGTACCTACAGACTGAGCCTAGAATGCACACTAGTTGGTCGCTTGGGCTGTGGGACTCTTCGCTAGTCTCTAGGTACGGGATCTGCACGTCGAAATTCGTTTTGCTCTCTTCGAATTTGTTCCAGGTCACGTTTTAGCTCCTATCTCTCTCTCCTCAATTCTTCTTCCCAAAGACGTTCTTTCAAGGCTCTTTGGATTTGAACGGCGATAGCTTGTGCCTTGTTGTAAAGAGACACACAGTCCTAGTTTAACGATGGCAACAGTGGTAGTTAGGTCTTCCCAGTATGCTGTTGGATGTTTTTAGAGATTTCTTTGTACGATATCTCTCATCTCCCTCACCAATTCCAAAAGCGAGGAGTATAATTTTCTGAATTGGCCAACGCCCATATTCGCAGTATAAATGGAATTTCTTTCGGTTTATTGATTGCTGGTCGTGATTCTGGATCGAAGAGTGACTATGAAATTTTCCAAAGTTTGAGAAATTATTAGTTGTTCCCATTAGACGAAATCAATTTGATAATGTCCAAATTTGGATCGTCAGATATGGTGCACCTCCAATTTAGAATACAACGTTCTCAAGCTTGGGTTCCTGCAAAATAATGCGCCGCATGAGGGCTTGTTGGTATTGTACCTCCAGTGTAAGAATCTATAATATTTATTTATGGTAGAATTTTGATAGAGTTTTGCTTTGGAAATTGTGCGTACCTTAGCCTAGCCACCCCTTGGTATTTATAGGTGTGGGAATATTATTTTGGCAAGTCTTCCCTAAGATCTTGGTCAGTCCCCGTTAACGCCCTATGAGATTTGTAAGATTGAGAGATTTATGCTATTTAAATCATTTATCTGATATTTTTTCCTTATATAATGGGATTCGGTAACTGATCTCTCAAAAATAATACCCTTAGTTGGTATAACGATATTATTGTCGTACGGTGTTCAAGTGGGGTGTCAAACTACTGGGATCTGTCTTTTAATTATCGATTTCCAATTATTTTCTTCCTTCAACGAAACAAAGTTGGATTTGAGTTTTTGGGTTTTAAATACAAGAAAATAAATACTAAATAAAAATAGAGAACCGAGTTAAAATTGTGGGTTTTGTATTTTGAGATTCAGGTTGTTCTCGCATTTTCTTTTTAATTAAGATTTGTTCAAACGAGCATTCCCAACTATAATCCGGAACTACTTAGAAAGATTAGATTAATTATTCATTGGTATGATTTATCTTTGGTGTTTAATTATACGTTACTCTAATATAAGGTGAATTAAAATCATACACCATCCATTTTAATAATCAATCCCCACAATTACGATTGTGCGACTGTTAGATCTAAGATTTTAGGAGTAATTGAATTTAAACCCAAACTCTCCTCTACAATAACATTTTGACAATAGATCCAATCACAAATAAACTATTTCAAGAATAAGATTTCATATCATACAATTGTTTACACATAATTCGAAATTAAATTAAAAATATAATATTACATAAAATCAAAATACTTATCGAAATCTTAACCCTGTTGTATTGAGATTAGCCGTTCATGGCGTTGTTCTTCATTTCGTTCTTCCTCTAAGCTCCCAAGATTCCAATGGACTTTGTACAATAAACTAAAGAAAAAAAAAATGAAAAAGACTCATTGCCTAAACCCTACTGCCGAAGCAAAATTAAAAGACAAAAATAAAAAATGGAATGAAATTCTCGTCTCAAGAAAAAAATCCTCCCCAAAAATCTTGAAATAAACAATGTATTTCAATCCTTTTTCCTTTCCTTCCACTCCAGACGTCTTTCCTTCCCTCCCCTTTGTAACGGACACAACAAAACACAAATGGTCTGCTAGCAAGGTGCACGCGCGACTTTCGATGGACACGTATAGTCGATTCAAACGTCTGTATCTTTCTCACACGATCTATGATTTTGCTATAAGACCAGTCGTTGAAAAAATTAAAGATTCTACTTTCATATACAACTTCTTTTATCTTAAAATTCTGATTGTATAATTATTTATAGTTAAAAAGGTGAACAATGGTTTTTGTTTTAGTGCCCGTAAACCGCGACTTTTATATCTAATTTTGGTAGAACACTTTAAATATGTGTAAATATAAAAAATGAACTTATAAGAAGTATATACACACTCAAAAATTTAGAAAAATTTATATTTAGGGGATGAAATTGTTAAGAAATTGGGATCGATCAGTAATCTCCCCTGAGCAAGGGCCAAAGCTCAAGCTGGGGATGGATAGGATTGCTCAATCTTCTGGAATCCTGAGGATGAGCAATCCGATGTGGGCCCTAGTTGACTCCTAGGGTAACTCGATGTTGTGGTTGGTGGGTGACCTCTATACTTGGCCTTCTCTCCTTGGGTCCGAGGTATAATCCTTGAATTCTAGTTGATCGTGCTCGAGCTATCATGCTTTGCTTGTGAGATGTCTCTTTGTACGTGTGCTTATTCGAGATTTCTCGAAAAATCGTTCATCACTGTTTATTCTGCGTGGTTATTGACTACGTCCTGGCCATATCTACGTATCAATATTATTGGGTTGTGGTGAGTGTAAAAATGGTCACCCCAACGCAATCAATTGAAGACCGCTACGTACCTAAAACTTTCCACAAAGATTAAGTCATATCAAGGATTAAGTGTGAAGATTGCACTGAGCAGAGGAATTTCTCCATCCATGCCAGCCATCCCAAAGGCTAAAATACTCTCCAAGATGAGAAGGCCAGTCGCGCCGGGATGGGGAATATTTCCCTATCTCGGTAGCCTCCATAGTGGCATAGCCATCTCGGAAATCGACTCAGTAAAGCTCTTCAGGCAAAGCCCCCCTTCTCATCTCTGACTATTCGAGAAGGGCAGGGCATATAGCCTCTCATAACCCCCTTTCTCGTCTCCAGCTATCCGGGATGGGCAGGATTCAAAGTCCCCATCTCGGGTACATTATGAATGTGACTTCCTCGGTTTATGGGCTGGCTTATTTCCCAAATAACCATAAATATCCCCAAATATCTGTAAATATCCCAAAATATCCACAAATATCCCAAAATATGACAAAAGTAAGAGGCTCCTTGGCACCCTCTCATTGGCTACATGTCAAGATGGAACATTGATGTGATATTGAGGAGACACTAATCCATGTTTAAGCCCTTAAGCTAATCCACTCCATGCCTATATATAGGAGGGCATACTATTGCCCAAAGGTAGATGATTTTTTCTCCCCCTTCTTGGTAGTTTCTCTATAAATTTTTCCCCTTTTATGCTGATTCTCACGTAGGAGGGGACACGCCGAGACCTTCTCGGCAAGTCCTTTGTGTAGGTTTTCAGGTGTTTCCCATCTTGGATCTGCTTTATTTCAAGCTCTGATTCACTTCTCCACTAGTCACAAGGTGTTCTGATCATCCTCATCTTGGACCAGAAGACTTTTGGGTCAATTCCAATTCAGGCCCATCCCTTCTCGGCAAGAAACCTCTCCACGGATAAGAATCTCTATGGATTGAGGACCTCCATTTTGGATCTGTTCATCTTTACTAGTGCTGACCAGACCATACCGTTGAGGTCATCCAAAACCTGACATAACAGTTTGGCGCCAAGTAGCACGATAGATAGCAACCCGGCTAGAGAAATGTTAAGAGTCCTCGGGGAGGATGCAAGGACTATAGACCCCATCCTGGAAGAAAAAGAGAATGTACTCCCTATCAACCAGGCAGGCCCGTCAGCTCCGTTTGTAGGGCCCTATGTTAGACCAGCTGCCGGAGCTGCGGGTATGGTTTGACTTAATAACTTCGAATGTTAGTTATTCTGGTTTCAATCTTGTCTCAAAGCTATTCTCTATCGCCTTTCACTAGCCTTGGATCAGTGGGGATCGATTCTCTGGAATGCAAAGGAAGTGGAACACCACCTGCCGCCGGCTCCAGATCAGCAGGGACTGGTTCTTCGGCATGTTGGGGGTGAGGATCATCACCAAGGATCGGACCGTGTTATCCACTCTGAAGGGCACGTAACGAGAGAACAACCTTGTCCGCATGATCGACTGATAATGGAATGAAATCTGGCTCCCCCGGTTGCTTCCAATTCCACATCTTTGCCTTCATGGGCCTGCCAAACAAAGGATCGCTGTGATCACCAGCTGGGAAAAACCTACAGTAATGTCACCCACGCTGATCGCAGAGTTTGCTATGCTCCGGAGGTTAACTTCCACTCTCCTCCTATTGAAAAGTAGAGGTCAAGAGCGGTTTCCACCCATGTTGCAGCTCCGCTAGGGGAGAAGCTGTATTAGAAAGGCGCGTCACCGAGATGGAGGCAGCGCTTATACAGATACGGGGCCCTAAGGGGCTACTGGACTCTTTACAGGTATAAGGTCCCATTTTGTAATTGATATCATGCTTGAGGTGGTCCCGTACAGGTTTCCTAGTCTGTAAAAGCCCCCTATGACGTAACTATCGACCCCATTGATCACCTATCCATTTTCATTGCATTCATGGATATGCATACGAACTCTATGGAAATAAGGTATAAGTCATTTCCTCTCACTCTCACCGGAATGGCTAGCACCCAATTTTGGAGCCAACCTCGGTCTCATCGTTCACCCAATTGGAACAGCAACAGCTTTTCTTAGCCCAGTTCGGCTGTTCCCGAAGAAGGCCCTAAACCTAACTGTTCACTTCAAGTAGCATACACGAATTCTAACTTGATTCACTCAAATTGTGCCTTTGATTCAGCGATATAGGTTTGGAAAGAATTCAATTGGCCAGGGTATTAGTTACAAGTTTAGAATTGAAACGGTTAATTTGCTTCGACAGGGTAACGAGGGATAAACATTTTACAAGGTGAGCTTCAAAGGTTCAGGGGAAAAAATGAATGCCTAAATCATGTCTCCTGAACTACCTCGCCTAGGATTTCGCCTCAAGTTTCCCCCAATCATGTTCTAGAATCCTTAAAATTGTCATGAGTTTGGTTAATGGATAATTGGCCTCAAATCAATTGAATAGCTATACATTGAGTCTACATGCTCATGCAAATTAGGATTTACAATAACGTTTTCCAAAACAACATGCCAAGAACACAGAACACACATGAATGGGCATTACCCTTAACCTCAAAAACAACCAGGGGATAATATTATCATCGAGTAATGACCCAGATGAACGTAAAACTCAACATACAATAACACAACTACAAACATAAACACACCCTACACTAAACAAACATGCAAACATTTAAAACAATAAAACATAACTAACAACAACAAAACATAATAACATACTATACATCACCCCCGAACTTAAAACGGGTAGTGTCCACAGCGACCCAATCATCAATCTTAACATTTGAAATAAAGCATGCTGAAAAAGGGAGTTTAGAACACGTACCTGGGAGGCGAGATAATCTCGCCTTCGAATGAATTCGGCGGTGATGGATCTAATTTATTTTTGGACTTGGGTTGCCTCTCAAGAAGCATGTGGTTTATTGTCCTTGGCTTGATATGGAGAAGTGTTTGTCAAAGAGCGGCTTCTGCCCATAGTAAATGTTGTACAACACCACATATGGGGCTTGGTTCAGAAATCCCTCAAGATTGGCAAGATTTGGCATTGTTTGGTCCAAGCTTTCAATAAGACTCTTCCCCAGCTCATATACTTGGGGGACATGAAAGAGCATTGCTTTTGGAGACGAAGGACAAGTAAGCCATATCAGATCCTTGTAGATGTGATAGTCTTGGATCAGTGGTGGCATCACAATTTGGATCTCTAATGGTGAAAAATCATAATTGTCGATCCATGCTTGGGTTCTCGTCTCATTCGAATAATCATAGTTGAACTCTCCCAAGGTCCTTTCGCTCGCATCCAATTCCTCGTGGTGGCTTTGAATGCATGTGGTGTTTGTGTCTCTTAGTGCCACTGATAGGTGTGATTCACCTACATATTTCCAAACCTAATTAAGTTAATTTTTGATCGTTTATATAGTATTTTATTATATTTTAATTAGTTTTCATACTTTTTGTATAAATTAGATGTGTGGGGCAAAAAGATAGGAAATTGGAGCGAAAATAATGAGATTGAACCAAAAGCGATCGAAGAACGATGGAAAAACAAGCTTGGAGGCAAAATTGGGAAACAAGCCCACCACCGCGGTGTCCAGACCACTGCCGCAGCAGTGAAGATACTGAGAAAAGAACAAATATTACTGATGGACCACCGCCTAGGCAGAAATCCATCAAAGAAAACAAAAATAGGCTACTGACAGCCCACTGCCTAGGTGGAGAATTCCACTGGAATGGTCTTCCACATCCATCACTGTCTTCATCGCCACGGCAGTCACCAAACCGACCTACCTCCGCCTAGGCGGAGACTCTTTGCAGAACCTAGATATTTTTAGGATATTTATTTAGATATTTTGCTTATAAATACTATCCCCTCTCCCCCTTTCTTGAGCCCCCCCGGCCATTTGGGAACCTTAAGCTATATTTAGGCTAGGGTTTAGGAGTTTTAGAGGTGGATCTCACATCCCTAAGTGGGGAAGACGGCGAATCGATCGTTGAGTGTTCTTAGCGGTTTATGTTCGGACGAGGCTAAGTTCTTCGATCGTTTTTCTTTATTTCTTTAACTTAGGATATTGTGAGCATGTTTATCTTGTTATTTTATTGTAAATGCGGCTAAGGCCTTAGCTAAACATGGATTGTAGTAGGGATTAACAATAAATTTATAAATACGTTGTTTGGATGATTTCAGTGTTTCGCTTGTGATTGTTCTTCGTAGTTTGATTATATTTATCGTATTGTTTGTTTATCATACTTAGTTAGATAAATGGAGAATATGGGGTTTTGACAAACCCTAGATTTGGATTTGGGTAAATAAATGCTACGATTCTAACCTGGTCGGGGTTTGAATCGTGGACAATCGATGACATTGGAGCAATACTCACACGATATAGGGTCGTTAAGACATTGAGGGGGACTTCTTCATTGACACGAAGTTGTATTATATCCCTTGTCTTACACTCCGGAGAGGTAGCGAGGGAGCTTTAGAACGACGATTGTCGATAGGGTAAATACAACGCACGATCCAATGACCTGGTCGGGAATTGGATTGTGTGCAATCAATGACGCTGGGTGAGACTCACGTAACCTAGGGTTGTTAAGACATTGAGGGGGACTTCTTCGTTGACTCGAAGTTATGTACTCTCCCGTCTTACGCTCGGGAGAGGTGGCAGTGGAGTTTACGTACCGAGATTGTCAAATAGGTCGAACACCGTAAACGTGAGTAAATCGAGATGGAATACGTATTTGTAAACACGTTAATCCCTAGCCAATTCTTTACCCTAAAACATATTAGCATATTAATGTAGTTAATTAAGGATATATTAGTATTAGTTTAATTAATTAAATACATTTATTTTCCGCCTAGATAAAGTTAGGTCACGACAAACGCGGTATTCGATAGTAACGACACTAATCCCTGTGGATACGATAACATGATTTTAACGATCACACTATACTAAAACTTAAACCTCGTATACTTGCGAGTGTAAGTAGCGGCGTATTCACGCGCTACCAGCCACCACTTCTGACTCGGCCTCAATAAAGTAGATTAGCTGACCGATTTGGGTCTGAAGAGACGTTACGGTCGCATCGATTTCGGCGCAAATCGTCTCAATATTGTCAAGACTATCATCGTGCTCATTGATCCTATCATTTGTTTTCCTCCAAAAAGTCTGAGTCTCCCCCATAAATTTAACTAACATTTCCTCCAGGGGGAAGACTCCTCCTATTGGTTCAGGGTGTTAATCCATGGCTCCAAAGCGGTGAAATAATCCCCCAAGCTTTGGTAACTTGGTGAATAATTCCAATATTGAAAATTGAACTCGACTATTTCTTCTAACAACTAATAGGCTTCATCCGCGTTTAGTTGGTCGAAAGAGGTGGTACATTTTTCTCTTTCCACCCATGTTCTGGTTATGGCTAATAACCCATCTAGGAAGTTCAGTAGTTACACTCCCTCGGGAAACGATGATTCAGAAACCAGAATAGCAATTCCTTGTGTCAATCCCAAGCACAGTAAAACGGCTAAGAATCCCATTGAAAGAAATGCAAAAGTACTTGTTGATCTAACATCTTTAAGTACCCTGCAGGAAAAACAAAAACAAAACTATAAAGAAAAAATTATAAACAACAGAAATGCCTAAATTAAAATAAAGTTATTTACTTACAATATCAATAACAATCTAAAAACCAATCTCCGGTAATGGTGTCAAAAACTTGATAGCGCGTGAATACGTTGCTACTTTCACTGCAAGTGTACGGATTAAGGTTTAGTAGAGTGGGAAAAGTAAGAGTTGTCATATCCATAGGGAATGGGATAGATTATTGTTGAGTACCATAATTGTCATAACTTAAGTTTATTTAGGAGATATAAATGTAGGTTTTATAATAATTTATACTAATACTAAGTTAATTAAACTAATTATACTAATATACTAGTATGACGGGTATGGGAAATTATTGTCTATGGATTAACTTCGTTAACTTAAACGTGTTCGTTTCAGTTTAGTTTATATTAACGGAGTTCATTCTATCTGACAATCTTGGTATCTAAATCTCATTCACTACCTCTCCCGAGTGTAAAGTGAATGAATATGTGACTTTGTGTCAATGCCGAAATCCCTCTCGAGCGTCTATACGACACTTGGTCACATGAGTCTCGCCCTAACGTCACAGATTGCACACTTTCTAACTTCCTCCCGAGTTATTAGATCATCGCATTGTGTTTAAACCCTAGTCCAAATCCGGGGCTACCTCTCTCGAGTGTCAAACCCCGTATTCTCAGTATATCATAACAAGCATATAAATGTGGAATAGCAGTAAACACAATCGGATAAACATGAACAACCATTAGTGAAACATAGATTTTATATAAAGTATGTTTACATGAAGTCAATCGATCCCTAGACAATATATGTTTAGCTACACATGACTGTAGCCCTAAATACTATAAATACAAGCTAAACATATACACACATTCAACCAATCTAAGAGAGAAAGAGAGAAAAGAGGATACTAGCTATTATCTGAAAATTCGATGCTAAAACCGCTCTGAGAACGCTTCCTCCTTTTTTGCGTTATGATCTTCTATTGGTCGAATGGCCTTGGAGCTCTCAAGACTCTCGAAAACATCTAACTTTTGTTTGGGGAGAAGAGAGACGATATTTATAGGATTCAAAATATCTCAAAATATCATAAAATATCCTAAAACATATGGCGCTGACAGCTGCAGCGGTGGATAGGTTAGTAAGATTTTGGTGGGTGACCGTTGCAGCGGTGGATGCAAGTTCAGAATTTGGCCTTTTCACTATTTTTCTCCATCGTTCTTCCACCACTTTGCTTGTTTATGGACTGTTTTAGTCCTTTTTATTCAAAATACCTAATTTATAACAAAATAAATAAAAACGTATTTAAACATAATAAAACATTATGAAAAATACTCAAAAATTACCAAAACTGACTTGGAAATAAATAGATAAATTACACCTATCAGTGCTCAAAAAGAAGAAATAACAATTAACGGCTGGGACTGGGAACGACGAGGTTGAGCTCATGACCCTGTCTGATCCTGGAACCGTGCCTATCGACGATCCCTAAGATGAAGAACCTCATCCATGCCCTTATGAAGTCCTGTTAGAAGTACCTATTCACCCCACCATTGATGGCAGAACCGTTCAGATTGGTGCCAAGCTCAACACGGCCCAACAAGAATAATTAACCGATCTCTTCAGGAAAAACTTTGATGTGTTTGCCTGGTCCCACAACGAGCTTCTTGGGCTTGATTCGAGTGTCTCCATGCATTGTCTCCATGCTGACCCTTACCATCCCCATGTGAGGTAAAAAAGAAAGAAATTTCACCTGGAGCGTCAAAAACTCATTGAGCAAGAAATAGATAAGTTAGTGAAATCTGTCGTGGAGAAAGAGGTGGAATTTCCCGATTGTCTCTCTAATGTTGTCCTCATGCCAAAGGTCAGGAACAAATAACATCTTTGTGAGGACTTTAAAGACCTCAATAAGGTGTGCCCCAAAGATTTCTTCCATTTGCCAAGAATAGACTTAGTTATAGATGCTACAGCGGGGCATGAACTCTTGAGTTTTCTATATGCTTTTGTTGGGTACAATCAAACTCCTATGTTTTCTCCTGATAAGGGAAAGACCTCATTTACCATGGACAGAGGCACCTACTGTTACAAGGTTATGCCTTTCGGCCTTCGCAATGCTAGGGCTAAATACCAAAGGCTCGTGAACAAGATGTTCAAGAAAGAGATTGGCTCGACAATGGAAATTTACATTGATGATATGCTTGTAAAGTGCACCAAGGAACATGATCATATCGACCATCTCCAAAATTATTTTGACAAGATTTGAACTCATCGCATGAAGTTAAACCCCACCAAGTGCATCTTTGGGGTTTCAACAGGAAAGTTTATAGGCTATATGGCGTCCTAAAGAGATATTGATACTAATCCAGATGAAATCAGTGCCATTTTCGGAATGGAATCTCCATGGATGATGAAGGAAGTTCAAATGCGTATGGGGAGGCTGGCCGCCTTGAACCACTTCATTTTACGATCTTTGGAAAAATGCCTTCCATTCTTTAAAATTTTAAGGGGCAATAAGGTATTTGAGTGGACAACGGAGTATGAGGCGGCCTTCCAAGAGCTTAAAATATACCTTTCCTCTGTGCCGCTACTAAGTACCCCCAAGGACGAAGAAGAATTATTCATGTACATCGCCACCTCAAATACTACAGTTAGTGCGGCCCTGATCTGAGATGAGTTTGGGATTTAAATACCCGTATACTACACAAGTTGGGTGTTGATTGATGCCAAGACGAGATATCAACGATTCGAGAAGTTGGCATACGCTCTTCTCATCGCATCAAAAAAATTAAGGCAATATTTTCAAGCTCATGTAATCGTCGTTCTTACTAATCAACCTTTGCGGCAAGCCCTCCACTCGCCTGATATTTCTAGTCGGCTCATGAAGTACAGCCTTGAGCTTGGCTAATTCCACATTGATTATCGGCCTAGGACAACCATCAAGGGGCAGGTCCTGGCCAACTTTATTGCTGAGATGAACTTCCTGAAAGAACCCACCCCAGATGATCATGGTTCTACTCGGCAAGAGGCTCTTCTCGGCCCAGCAGAGACGCCAGTTTCGTAAAGGGCACCCTCCCATCTCGGAACGTATGATGATCTCAGTCCAGACCAATAACAATTTTTTATGGGTGGTTCCTCTAATGTGGGGGGATGTGAGACTGTGGTCTTGGTAGTCTCGGATCGAGAAGAAATTGAATATGCACTCCGATTGGGGTTCAGAGCCACCAATAACGAGACAGAATATGAAGCCCTTCTCGCTAGCCTCAGGTTGGCAAGAGAATTCAACATCAAAAGTCTACAAGTCTCCTGTGATTCACAACTTGTTGTAAACCAAGTAAACGGTGAATATGCGGCTAAAGATCCAAGTATGACGGCTTATCTCCGGAGGGTAAAGGCACTTATGACCCATTTCGAAAGTATCCAAGTACGCCAAATCCCCGGAGAAGAGAATCGACATGCCGAAGCTTTAGCCAACTTGGCCTCCGCCGTAGAATTCACCTTAAAAATATGCGTTCCTATCAAGTACTTGAAGGATCCAAGCACAACAATTTCTGACCAGGTATCTACTATATGCGCTCTCTGTAACACAACGATTTGGATAGATCCGATAAGGGAATATCTCCAAAGAGGAACACTCACCTCTGACCAAGCATAGGCCAGGTAAATGTGGTATAGAGCATCTAGGTACACCATCATTGATAGGGTGCTTTATCAGAGATCCTTTTTGGGCCCATGCTCTAATTTCTTGAGACTGGAAGAGTCTAACAACGTGATGAGGGAAATCCACGAAGGGATGTGTGGAAACCACTCAGGTAGGAGGTCCATGGTTTACAAGTTTATTAGATATGGATACTTGTAGCCAAACATGCACAAGGACTCCATGGAATTCGTAAAAAAATGTGACAAATGTCAAAGATTTGTCTTTCATCCCCAGCTACCTCCAACTGTTCTCATCCCCATGAAAAGTCTTTGGACCTTTTCCTGGTGGGAAATCGACCTTCTCAGACCATTCCTCAAAGGGACCGGGCAGAGAAAATTCCTCGTCGTCACAATCGACAATTTCACAAAGTGGGTGGAAGTTAAATCACTTGCGCGCATCACCAAGGAAAGAATCAAAGATTTCGTGTGGAAAAGTGTCATGTGCAAGTTCGGAATACCTAAGGCCATTCGTGGAATTCTACGCCGGGCTAGAGATCCAGACCCACTTTGCATCTCTAGGACATCCCCAAGCCAACGAACAAGTGGAAGTCACCAACTGCATAATTCTTCATGGACTCAAGACCAAATTAAATAAATCAAAGGGAAGATGGGTTGAAGATGTATGCCCCCTTCTCTGGTCATATCACACAACGACAAGGACCCCTACAGGGAAAACTCCTTTCGCGATAACTTTCGGATCAAAGGCAGTGATCCCTGTTGAGATCGGTATATCCTCTCCTCGGACAACAGTGATCTTCTGCCCAAATTAAAATAACGCCTTCTTGGCCCTTAACCTTGATCTTCTCGAAAAAATAAAAGAATGTGCCGGTATTCGGCAAACAACTTATCAACAATCGGTGGCTAGGTATTACAACGTAAGGGTCCGTCCTAGGTCATTCGATGTTAGACACCTCGTCCTCCGAAAAGTAACCCTGGCCACCAAGGATTCAACCTCAGGCAAGCTTTCCCCATCATGGGAATGACCATATTGTGTCACTCGTATTAGCCGTCCTAGCACTTACGAATTGGAAATAGAAAAAGGTGTCCCCTTAAGGTACCATTGGAATGCAGAGCATCTGAAACACTACTACCTTGAAAAGGAAGCTTCGATAGACTTGTAAAGTTTTTCACTTTTTGAAACTTGTAAAGAACCTACTTAAGAATGGAAGAAATGTTTTGTTCAGTCAGTTCTCCATTATCCAAATTTTGTTGGTAGCGATAAAGTGCAGCCCTCATCCTATCTCGGATTAGGATGAGCAACCCTCCCTATGAATTTCAAAATTGCATGCATGCTGGGATGAGTAACCCTCCATCCCATCTAGGATATAGATGTACCATCCCCAGTTCCTTGTTAAGAAGAAACAGTATCCTGACGCCCCGCATCAGGGGTAATCTTCATAAAGAAACCCATCTCGGTGCACCGCGTCGAGAGTGTAACCAGACCCTCTCCACAGATTGGTAGTCTATGCCCAGGGACTGACCAAGGTCATTTTTCGACGGTCGAACCTCAATCAGGTACAAGGACCTATGGGTAAGCATCCCACCCCTAATAGTCGAGCTAATCTCAAGCGACATAAAGGGACAATACCCTTGGAAGGATAATTTGGGATAACCTGAAAGCTCAGGGATGAGCCCTACTAAGGAGAACTCACCTGTGATCGGCCACAGTGGCTGACCTGAGGTCACACCCCTTGGGACTACGAGGGCCAGATTCCATATAGGTACGACCCTTGGAATATAACGTACCACCTGAGCTTTGCTCGGATGATAGGCTGGGAAACAGGGAGGTTATGGATATTATTGATCTCAAGATTTTGATGAACAATTAAGTATTGATGTTTTGGTAGAACTAATGTTTGATCAAGTATTTCGGTGATTTAAAGTTCCAGTAATGAAGATGTCAAATGGAATTACTTAATGAAGATATCAAGATGATGAAGAAGTATTAAGAGTTTGAAGAAATTAGGGAAATCAACCCAAGTAAATATTAACTCTTTATATCCCATTTAGGAACACACACATGACACAAAATGAATCTTATCTTTTATGTGTGTTTTTGTTAAGTATATTTATTTGCTCCTATGTGAATTAAAAAATAAATATTTTTGAATGACTAAAATAGAATATAAGAATATTAGTGGAGCTTATTTAAAGATAAAAATGGATAAAGGGGCTAAGTCATAAAAGAAAGTGAGTTAAAAACGAGATCAGAGAAGTGATTTAGAATAAGGCAGTCGACCGGAGAAAGAAGATGAAACATCCTGAATTGAAGAGTCGATCGACCGGTTGACCTGTGAAAACGTCTGAACTCTCTAAATCTGCGAGTCGATTGAGCGATCGACCGGTGGAAGCATGATAAACTCTCTGAATCTGCGAGTCGACTGAGTGGTCGACCTATGCTTACTGCGGCGATGGTTTGGCTGCAAGCTGAATTGGGCAATCGACCGAATGTGCTATTTCAGGATATAGTTTGATCCGAGTTTAAATCCAAAAGTAGCCATTTTTTGTTAGGATTTAAGAGATATTTAAGGGATATTCTCTATATTTATGATATAGTTCATATACTAATTAAATCCTTTCAATATGATTAATTAAATGTTAATGTTTCTTAATTTGGTACTTGAAATAGTTTCTATTCTTATTAATTGAGATTGAGAAATACTTTGAGGATTTAATTGAAAGATTTGAAAGTTATTTTTAAGTGAAATTGAACCTAAATGAAGTCCTTATGTTATAAGGGGTCTATAAGAATTTTTTTATTGTCATGACACTTGTAAACTAGCCGTTAGAAGGCTGATTACATATGCCTTTAAATAGACCTGCAAATTTCATTAGTAATTAAGTAGTAAACAAGAGAGAAATCATATCATATTATTTGTGAGCTTTTATAAGAGTTATCCTTCTGAAATATTGTGAGCTTTTCTGAGAGACGATCTTGAAGATCAATTGCTGTTTATTTTTACTGCTACCGGATTTAAAGCTACATTATTCTAATCATTATTTCTGTCGATTCTGGGTGAGATATTTTCATATTGCTTAACATTTTATTCATTATTCTTTATTTAGAAATTGATCTTAGAAATTGTTTCTAATTTTTTAATAAAATATTTTTATAAACAATTTATTGAATCTGATTACGTGCTCCAATTTGCTACCCATATTTTTGTTAAAATCATATTTTTGTGTATCACGTTTTTCTATCACTAGTTGGGAGATTAATTGAGTTATTATTTATCTGGGGTGGTAGAAGCTCCTAAGTGAGATTTACTTTTTATCAATTTGTGTATTGGTGAGTTGTGACGGATTAAATACTGTTGGAGGTATTTAATCAAGGGTAACCAGGTTTCAGTCTCTTTCTATAAAGAGATTGAGGTGTTAATTCTTCCTGAATAGAAATAGTGTGAGTGATTTGCAAAGGTTCCATCCTTACCTGGGAAAATGATAGTTGAAATGTTTTGTGAGGTTTTGATTCTTGAGCCTTAATGTTAAAAAGAATTAATTTATTCTTTTACCTATAAAAAGTAGAGGTTCTTCCTTAGCCTGAGAAAAGGAAATTTTAAAGGTTGATTCTGAGCCTGTAAAAGAATCGGTGTGTGGGTTTGGTTTCTACCTTTAAAAGGATCTTGAGAATTAGTGGGTACGAATCTTCGTGGGGCTCGAAGGACTAGACTAGCCAAGAGTAGCTTGGTGAACTAGGATATATCTTGGTGTGCTGCAATATTTACTTTGATATTTTTGCTGTTTGGGTGTGCACTTAGATTGATAATACTATTCCGCTGTGTTGTAAAGATAATAATTAATTTAGGAATAAAATTAATTATTTGATTTATCAAGTTTTATTCTGATATATTTTTTAATTACCCAATTCACCCCTCCTCTTGGGTATTCTATTGAGCTAACAGATATGGTGAAACAACACGAAATAATGTCTTTCTTGAGAATGGGAGGCATGTTCTCTTCTCGGCATTCAAGTTCAAGAAGGGGAGTATGATTTTTTCTCGGACACTCGGCCACTTGTTCGAGAAGAGGCATAAAACTGAATGGAGGAGACTTAAATTTTTTTAAGCAAAAATAAACAAAATGAATGAAAAATTATACAAGTCTCAAGGATTGTCCGCCCAGAGTGGAGTACCGCCGGGATCAGAAAGAATTGTAAAAAGGCGTCCAATTGGATAAGACAAAAGACAAAGGGCAAAAGGCGAATATCATAGCAAAAAATGTCGAAGCCTTCAAAAGTAGCTGAGAATAGGACATCATGGTTAAAAAAGTCCAAAAATGTCCAAGTCTTTAAGAATGACCGAGCAGAGGCTCAGGTCCATCTCTGAGATAAATTCAAGCAATTTACCTAGCAAGAATCCAACTCTATGTTTTGATAACTTTCCAAACTCAAGCCTCTCCCAATCTCGGTATTTTCGGGATAAGGATTGGAGAAAAGCTCCATCACCGAGAAAAGAAACCATTTTTTCTCCAAAAATGAGATAACCCTCCAAGGACAGATAAAAACTCAAAGACACACAGATATAAATACAAAATCAGTAAAGGAGATCATGCAAAAAATCACAAAGTGTTTGGAATCTTCCGATAACAAGTCAAAAGGAAATTTTTGTTCATTCAAACATCCATCACAATTCCAGGGGGCCCAAATTCCATAACAGAAAGGCCCTTTTCAAGGCAAAGAGATTGGGGGGGCCAAAAAGGACATAAAGAAAAAAAAAACAACAATTACAAGTTTTTTGGATTGATCTAGGACTGAGTTGAATTGGGGTTGAAGTTTTTACTAGCTAGTAGGGGATGGTCTGACTTCGCCTTCGCTAGAGGGGGGTTTGCTCTGCTCAGCCGCAATGCTTCCTTGAACGGTATTTGTTTCGCTCAGGTCAGCAGCTACTTTCTCCCATCTCGGCTTCGACATTTCCTTATTCAGCCCCAGCGTCCCCCATCTTGGCATCGACCTCCATCATCAAGACATCTGCATCTCCTTGCTCAACACTGACATTCCCCATCCTAACACTGACATCTCCTTTAACATCTGAGTAATCCAAGCCGATGTCATCAACTAGGAAGTTTGGGTGCTGGCGGTGCAGATTGCAGATTGTGTACTTATAGCCATCCTCTACCATTTTAGCAGCCAATAACGTTTTCATCCCAACGAAGGCTGGAGACTCTGTCCATTCGTTAACAGCATCATCCTTGGCTTTAGCAATGACAGTGTTGTGCTCCTTCTTCATCTTCTCCATTCTCTCCTGGACGGTAGCGAGGTCAGCCTCAAGCTTACTGAAACGGGATTTAAGGACCTCATTTTCCTCAACCAACTTTTTCTTTTCCCAGTCAATCTTTTCACGTCCTCTCTGGCGTCATTCTCACTTGTTATCAATTATTTAGTCATCTCGTGCCATATTTTCACCTTGACCAGGTGTTGCTTGCGATCTTCATTGAGTTTTTGCTTTCTCTCAAAGGCAGAGTTGAGGCGTGTAGACAGAGAAGAGACCCTAGACAGCATTTGCAGGACACAAAAGTAAAATGTGTTATGTTACTACCCAAGAACAAAATGCAATGAAAAGTTAAAGAAAATCCCGATATTAGCCTTACCGACAATGCATCTCTTTGCAGCATGGAAACAGTCCTCGTATTCGATTTAGCATTCACTTGCTCTTGGTCTTTGGGGGGTATGATCCGGCTAACGTACGCATTACCACTAGGGGGTCAGAGGAGCCGACTGCGGAATATCCAACAGAAGAAAATTCAACAAATAATTCTTTTTTAACACGTAATTCCCCATCAGGGCAATAATCTCCACAATTACTTGCTATCAAAGTTTTCAAGTATTGATGAATAGCATAAAGTAAATTAGCCTTTCTTAGATTGCTTAATCTGATACTAATAAAAGATTCGTTTATAAAAGGTATTTCAGAGTAGGCATGGTTTAAATCCATCATTCTTTCTATTCCTTTTATTGCAGAAGTTATTTGGTCATAGAAATCATAAACCTCATCTTTTGTTCCAATAATTAATTCATCAAAAGCAAGCATAAACTTATTTATAAAAACTTGATCATTCATTATCCTTCTTTTGTAGGGTTATCAATTTCTATAATTTCAAGCAAGTATTTATGAATTTTATTTAGAATTTCTATTTTTCTATCATCACTTCTTCTTTCAATATTATCTCTCTGTATCTGAGTATAAGCTACTTCAATATTAGCAGAAAGTTGTATTAGGGATTTTTTAGCGACAAAAGTAAGATAAGCACGTTGTAAGGCTTCGATTTCTTCATGAAATTTAATAACATCCTCAGACGTTCCAAATTCAATATTTTCAAAAGCAGGTATGAATTTTTTCACAAATTCTTTTTCGTTCATTTTGAGAGGATTCTGGTAAAAGGGGTTTTTTGTTGTATAAAAAGACAGAGTACTCATTTGCAAATATTATGGTAAAATATTTAGGTTTCGTGATATGTATACCTCTTCCTTACCAAGCTTTACTTTATACCTGTAGGGGGTCCACCACGTCTTCTTTTAGAACCCACGACCGTAGCCTCCAAAGGCCACTTCAGTATTCCAGTGTCAATCCATGGTACCCAAAAACGCCTAACTCTGGCAAATAGGGCTGAAGGACTCCAGACACCATACCAAGCCTAAATCGTTCTAGGTTCTTATAAAAGGTAGGATTGGATCCTCACAGGTGATATGGGTAAATAAGCTAAGGAAAACATAACACATATTTTTGAAACACTAAACACTTTATTTCATAATATATCACAAACTTTCCTCCTGAGAGGGGTTTACAAGCACATTTTTACAAGAAACTTCAAAGGTGGGTTGTTCCACTCCTTCTCTCAAATGGTTTGAACCCTCCCTTTTATACACGGATTATTCTGAAAAAAGAAACTTTAGTACATCACGGGTATATCTTTTTCAAAAGTAAATAGTAACACATCTTGTGTTCTAAAGTAAATAGTAACACATCTTGTGAACAAACAGTTTTAGTACAGTAGCATCTTGTGAGTGAACAGTAGCAGCATAGTAGCGCCGACACTTCTGGATAAACATAGTAATTCTTCTCGTGAATAAACAGTATACGGATTTCTTTCTTGTCTGATCAATATCTTTTAGCACATGATTCCAAGACTTTTTCGTGGGTGTCTACATTGAGACGTTCTACAATATTAGCATTTCTTCGTCACTTTCACCATGGATGTCTGCCCAAGCTAGCGTCTTTTCAACAGTCTCTTTACATAATCACAGGTTCCTTCTGGGTGTTTGAGCATTTGGCAGGTTAATTTTTTAACAGTAGGGCTTGCTGAGAATCTCACCTTTTGTATCATTTCCAACCATTTTATAGCAGAAGCTTTTGCGGCACCATAAAATTGGCTGCACTCAGTGGTTAATATTAACAGGTTATCAGTACTCATAGGGTAAACATACCCTTTATCCCATTCGATGAATTTCTTTAGTTTTTTCTCCAGGACATAAAAACCTAAAGCTCTATTTGTAGCAATAAAATGTTCAAGTTTTCCATCCTCTAGGAGTTCAGGCGTTTCTTTAAACACTTGATTAGGGTTATATTCAGGTATCAGATTAGCACGATTTTTTGACAACTAGACAATATGATAAGCGTCATGTCCTTTTTCGGGGGCAGCACTAAAACATTTTATCAGAATGGTATGTTGGTTTCTTTGATCACGGAAGCTTTTGATAGCTTCTTGCACCTTCGTTGGCAATCCTCTCTCATCACTGGTTCTTGGGTCGGAGATGACAAAGTCTAAATATCCGAAATCAATTATATCTTTTATTTCTTTAGCAGGGGTTTCTGGTAAGCAGGCCATTCTAGGATATCTCCCTTCATGGAAAGGATAGATAGTAGAATCTTTATCTACTCGAATCTGATAAGCAATTCTGAGGTTATCAATGTATTTTTGATAAAAATCTTCATTCAGACATTTAAGCATGCTATTTTTGGCCTTAGAAGAAGAGGAAGCTACTTCAACGAATTTCGTTTCTGGGACAACAGAATTTTGTGGGATTCTTATGAAAGGGACAAATTTTTGTATAGGAGAGCTAGGAACCGTAAGGGTTTTCTTTACTTTTTTCATTTGATCAACATATTGATTGGGAGAACGGATAAGAGTAGCGTTTTGCAGGTCATCAATAATTTGGCTTATTGGGGTTTTAGAGTCATCAGTTTTTGTAGCACTGGAAGAACAATCATTCTTTTTATCATCATCTTTTGAAGCACTGGATGAACCGTCATCCTTTTTAACACTGGAGGCTTGGCCTTCCATTTCTTTCATTCTTTTAACACTTTTGTTTTTATGCAGATGGATCAATTCCTCAACAGCACTGAGAAAATAGTGTCCTTGCGAACAATATTTCTCTATTAATTCAGCAACACTTCAAGGGATCTCGATTGAGATTTCTGGAATCTCTTCAGTTTTCATGACCTTCCCTGGAGAAAAAGTCAGCAAGAACATTTTGTTTACCACTACGATAAATAACATCAAAATTATAGTGTTGGAAAAAAGTTTGTCACCCATTCATTTTATTATATTCAGGACTAGTTGGTAATTTATTAAATATAAATCCTTTGACTTGGGTATTATCGGTAACGATTGTAAACTTTTTTGGAATAAGAAAATATCTAAATTTTTCTATTTCCTTTTTTATTGCAAGTAATTCTTTTAGATTGCTGTGGTAGCGTTGTTGTGTTTCAGTAAATGTTCCACTTGTATATCTACAAATTTTTCCAGTAGCAGTTTTTAAAATGGCACCCCAGTAGGCATTAGATGCATCTGTTTCAAGCATTAGATCATCTTCATCAGGGGTAAGGTTAGCCTGGGTAAATAAGCAGTAAGATTTTTAATTTCTTTTATCTTATTAGAAAGTTCTTGTGTCCATTCAAATTTAACACCTTTTTTAAGGAGTCTTTGAAAAGGTTGTCTATGCCTGGCTAGTCCTTCAATAAATGTTTCAGCATAATTTAAAACTCCTAGAAACCTTTGAACCTGTTTTTTATCTTCCAGATTATCAGGGAAAGCAGTAATCTTTTCATAGATATGAGGTTGCATTTCAATTCCTGTAGCGTCAATTATTAGTCCTAAAAATTCTATTTTATGTGTTCCTATTTCAGCTTTCTTTTTAGATAACAAGATTCCTCGTTCTCGGCATTGATCTGCAAAGACATTAAGATGTTTTAAATGATCTTTTTCATCATCTGAGAATATAAGTATATCATCAACATATATAATACAGAAGTCAGACATCTTACCAAATACTTTGTCCATCCTTCTTTGGAATATTTGAGGAGCATTTTTTAATCCAAACGGCATAACTAGCCATTCATAATGGCCATTGGGTGTACTAAAAGTAATTAATGGAACATATTCTTTTGTTAATTTTATTTGCCAAAATCCACTCTTGCAGTCAAATTTTGAGAAAATCTTTTTACCCTTGGTTCTATTGATTAGGCTTTCTTTATGGGGTAGAAAATATCCATCAAATCTTGTTTTTTCATTAAGCTTTTTATAGTTAACCACCATTCTGGCTTTTCCTCGTTTAATTTCAAAATGACTTCTTAAAGAATTTTTAGGACAATTCTGGGATAAAAATGCTAAAGAAGTTAAAAGAAAAACTAGAATAAATGCTATAAACCATTTGATAAATGTAAGAATCTGTAATATGTGCTACTTTGAAGTGTACACTAATGAATTTGCAAAACATTATTACAAAGCTGATTTCAACTCCTATGAACAACAAGTCTATCTAGATATGTATTATTCCAAATTACCTGCTCAGTATGCTAGAGAATTAATAACAGGCTATAAATCCATACCAAACTGGCAAATGGAAGATTCTTTAGGAACAAGAATGGAATATGCCCAAAGACAAATAGGTATGTGGTGTGCTGCTGTTAAAAATGTTGAATTATATAGAAAAGACCATCAACTAAGACTCTGTTGTGATAACCAATCTGAAGCTCCTAAACCATTTGGATGTACTGATATATTTCCTAGACAAAATAAAAAGCCATTTAAAAGAAATAAATACAAGCTAAAAAAGACATTTAAAAGAAACTTTAAGCTAAAAGCTCATTTTAAATCAAAAAGATTCTTTAAGAAAATTTTTAACAAAAACCCTAAATCTCGATCAGGGATAAAAACTACTCAAGAAAATACAACCAAAAACTGCAGGTGCTGGGCATGTAAAGAAATAGGTCATTATGCGAATGAATGTCCTAACATTAAAAATAAGCAAAATGCTAAGATAAAAGTATTCTTAAAATAAGATGAGTCAGATATCAGTGAAACAAATAATATTTCTGAAATAGACACTGAGGAAGAGTTTTTCTATCTCGAAGAAACTAGTGATGAATCAGGAAGTGAGTACGAGTGTTGATCAAGAAATATCTATTGATACTGCTGAAAATGAACGTGATTATAGAGCTGAAGCAATTATTAATCGAAAACTACTTAAAAACATTGGAACATTTGGAAACAATGAGCTATTTCGAAAAATTTTTTTAGATAAATTTAATAGAAAAAATATTTACTACTATGGAGAATGTCAATTCGAAACTGCTCTTAATACAGAAGAATCAAAAGAAAAAATTAATATCCCACTCATTAGTAAAAACATGATTAATAGACAATTAGAAAAATTAGGAAAAGATAAAGATAAAATCGGCTATATACACGTTGGTGGAATACAAATTGTTTTTAAATCTTGCTTTAGAGAAGGAATTAACTTCCCAATAAAAGCAGTTGTTCTGAATAATAGAATAATTGATAGTACTGACGCCCTACTAGGCCTTGTTCATGGAAACCTTAGTCAAGGAATACTAGGAATAAAAATATATCCAAAATATGCTGTTAGCATACATGAACCAAAGAATAAATGAAATATTTAGTCTTGCCCATGAATGTGCTAGAAAAGATTTTATGGAGGAAGGAAGATTTCCTTATTCTATAACATACCATGTTGGTTATTTTCTAAGTAATAGTCACCATAGCGATAAATTTATGAAACATGAGTTCATTGAAATTGATAAAGTATTCGAACCATTTGCTAATATTTATAAACCCAACTTAGTACAAGAAATTGATTTGCCTGCTGATTGGAAACTAAATATTAATAAAAAACCTGATCTAAGTATTGCTAGATTGTCAGACTTTAGCAACTCTAGAAAAACTAGAAGAATATTACCTGACCTCGACGACACTAATAACTTTGGAAAAATTAAAAGGATTTCTTCTTTAAAAATAACTGGTGGAGAAATAGGAGAATGTTCTATAGATAGGCGAATGATAGAAAAGAAAGTTGATGTTCCAATCTATAAGATCAAAGTAAAATATTTTAATGGAAATGATTTAAAAGAAGTAGAAGCTCTAATTGATACTGGTGCATCTGTCAGTCATATATCTCCCTATAAGATATCTGATGAAATACCTAAAAAGATGCTAAAAGAAGTTTATATCTACAAAGATCTTAATGGATTCAAGCATATGATAACACATACTGCTGAAATACCTTTAATCATTGGAAACAAAGAATTGTTATTTCCAATACATTTAGATAAAGATGAAAAAATAGAATTGTTACTAGGAAATAACTTTCTTGACCATTGTTACCCTTATAAAATTACCTATAATGCAATAATGCTTACCATAAGAAATGAAGAAGTATATGCTGCAAGAATTATATGAGAAATCCTATATTTTTCAAAATTGGAATTATTATTAACAATAATATCGTTTACATACCTTGTCTCTTAGACACTGGTGCAGATATTTTCTTAATGAATAAAAATGTGTTACCTCATAAGATGTGGAAACAAACTAAAAAATTAACCATAAAAGCAAAAGGGTTTGAAGGAAAACCTTTAGACTTAAATATCATTGCTACCAACAAACTAATACTATTTGGGGATAGATATATTAGAATCCCACTGATATATCAACAAAATACAATGGGAGTATTGATGCTGCTAGGAAATAATTTCTTAAACTTTTTCAAGAAAACCTGCTTTACTCAAAAACTAGTTGAATTTTTAACTCCTTGCTCACACTGGATAAAACTACCGTGACTTAATAACATAAACATCGTTTATACGAAAAAACGTGGTGGTATTTATCTCTGCACAAAAGATATTTTTGAAAGACTTATGAAGAATTTTGGTGAAAATCCAACCGCTTTATGGGAAATCTTAAACTTTTTCAAGAAAACCTGCTTTACTCAAAAACTAGTTGAATTTTTAACTCCCTGCTCACACTGGATAAAACTACCGTGACTTAATAGCATAAACATCGTTTATACGCAAAAACGTGGTGGTATTTATCTCTGCGCAAAAGATATTTTTGAAAGACTTACGAAGAATTTTGGTGAAAATCCAACCGCTTTATGGGAAATAGATAAAACATATGCTAGCATAGAATTAATCAATCCTGCTGATATAATCCGAGTAAGACCTATGAGATATTCTAAAAATGATATCAAATAATTTCATGAACAAATCCAGGAACTGCTAAATCTAAAACTAATACGAGAAAGCAAAAGTCCTCACTCGAGTCCTGCCTTTATGGTTAGAAATCATTTTGAAATTAAACGAGAAAAATCCAGAATGGTGGTTAACTATAAAAATCTTAATGAAAAAACAAGATTTGATGGATATTTTCTACCCCATAAAGAAAGCCTAATCAATAGAACCAAGGGTAAAAAGATTTTCTCAAAATTTGACTACAAGAGTGGATTTTGGCAAATAAAATTAACAAAAGAATATGTTCCATTAACTGCTTTTAGTACACCCAATGGCCATTATGAATGGCTAGTTATTCCGTTTGGATTAAAAAATGCTCCTCAAATATTCCAAAGAAGGATGGACAAAGTATTTGGTAAGATGTCTGACTTCTGTATTGTATATGTTGATGATATACTTATATTCTCAGATGATGAAAAAGATCATTTAAAACATCTTAATGTCTTTCCAGATCAATGCCGAGAACGAGGAATCTTGTTATCTAAAAAGAAAGCTGAAATAGGAACACATAAAATAGAATTTTTAGGACTAATAATTGACACTACAGGAATTGAAATGCAACCTCATATCTGTGAAAAGATTACTGCTTTCCCTGATAATTTGGAAGATAAAAAACAGGTTCAAAGGTTTCTAGGAGTTTTAAACTATGCTGAACCATTTATTGAAGGACTAGCCAGGTATAGACAACCTTTTCAAAGACTCCTTAAAAAAGGTGTTAAATTTGAATGGACACAAGAACTTTCTAATAAGATAAAAGAAATTAAAAATCTTACTGCTTATTTACCCAAGCTAACCTTACCCTCTGATGAAGATGATCTAATGCTTGAAACAGATGCACCTAATGCCTACTGGGGTGCCATTTTAAAAACTGCTACTGGAAAAATTTGTAGATATACAAGTGGAACATTTACTGAAACACAACATCGCTACCACAACAATCTAAAAGAATTACTTGCAATAAAAAAAGGGAATAGAAAAATTTAGATATTTTTTTATTCCAAAAAAGTTTACAATCGTTACCGATAATACCTAAGTCAAAGGATTTATATTTAATAAATTACCAACTAGTCCTTAATATAATAAAATGAATGGGTGACAAACTTTTTTCCAACACTATAATTTTGATGTTATTTATCGTAGTGGTAAACAAAATGTTCTTGCTGACTTTCTCTCCAGGGAAGGTCATGAAAACTGAAGAGATTCCAGAAATCTCAATCGAGATCCCCTTAAGTATTGCTGAATTAATAGAGAAATATTGTTCGCAAGGACACTATTTTCTCAATGTTGTTGAGGAATTGATCCATCTGCATAAAAACAAAAGTGTTAAAAGAATGAAAGAAATGGAAGGAAAAGCTGGATGAGTGAATAGTAAGAAAACGATAGAAATTTCAAGAAATTAGTAACTCCCTGGAAGGGAAAACCTTAACGTTCTCAGTACTTTGATCAATCTCCTATATTGGCAAGCCTGGGGAATGGTGGTAATATAATGTCGATTCCAACAATTGGTCGACTTGGTAGAACTTAGTCTCCTACATGGTTCTTCTTTGTTGTTTAATCAATGTACTGGGTCAAACTCTCTTTTCGCTGACTTTCTCCAGGACTGTTTAAGGAAACAAAAGGGAAGAAAAGGAAACGTAGTCAAAATACCAAAAGAAAAGTCTATGTAATCGACGAACCACTCATGAATATAATCATTCTCAACTACACCACCTTATTCCCTGGGAATGGGGTTGACTCCTTCCTCAATAGGACCAAACTCCTAGCCGAATCCTCCCAGGAAAAAGTATTGGGGCTTCCAGTTATTTACCAACGACTCAAGGCCTGAGAAAACTGTCTCCTTGACGCGACATAGCACCACCCCTTCACGAAGGGCATGGATTTGGGAAAGAAAATAGATTTAAACAGGTCCAGGGATAGGTCCAGTCCCTTGACCTTGCATATAATGAATGAATCCATGAAGGCCCAAATGCTGTTAGGAGCAAGCTGTGATAGACACAGCTTGTACTCCGCACACAGGGTCCAAATCCAAGGGTGGATCGAAAACCGTAAATCGCCGTGCAAATGGTCCATATAAACTGTGATAAAACCCTCAGGGTGGCACATTCCCTATCCTCAGGAAGAGGAAGACAGGTCATCACCCCCTCTAGGAAGGTGTATTTGCTTCGAGCCTCACTAATTTTCTCATCCGTCATATTTAAAGCGATCCCAAAAACGGGACTCTCTCCCAAAACAATACCCTCCCGTGTCTCGACCTCATCTCCCTAGCCTAAGTTGGCCTCCATGGTGGGGCCGCTAGCAGGCCCAGCACTATCGTTGTCGTCGCAACAATCGAAGGGCTCAGCGTCACTCGAAAAATTCACTCGTCCCTCTAGGCAGGGGGCAATGCTAAAGGGGGGTTAACCCGTTGAAGAGGGGAGACATCTAGGACCTGTTCAGGAATGGAAGGCCCTGATGCAGACTCGAAAGCAGAAGAAGAACGAATGGAAGACATGTTAATGGAAAATGAGTTACCTGCTGAGAAGGGAGGGTGCTCCAAAAGTTGCAAATCGTAAAAATAAACTTAGGGTGCCTCCTTTATATAGTAGGGAACCTGTCCATGCCAATTTTCGTGCCTGACGGCGACTTGAATGTGTCTCAGAATAGTGCGCAGTTCAAAAGTCGTACGGACGCGTGTCTTTTTCCCGACGGTTTTGCAGGCGGCGCTTTAAGGGCGCATTGAAGAAGCGCAGACCGATTGGACATACGGTCCATCTCGAAAATTAACTCCGCAAATCTCCTCAGGCAAAGCCCCCCTTCTCGTCTCTGACTATCCGAGAGGGGCAGGCCAGATAACCCCTTATAACCCCCATTTCCCATCTCCGACTATTTGGGAAGGGCAGGATTCCAAGTCCCCATCTCGGGTACAACAAGAAAGTGTCTTCTCTTCCCCGGTTTATGGGCAGGCTCATTTCCCAAATATCCATAAATATCCCAAAATATCCACAAATATCCCCAAATATGGCCAAAAGTAAGAGGCTCATTGGCACCCTCTCATTGGCTACATGTTAAAATGGAACATTGATGTGATATTGAGGAGACACTAATTCATGCTTAAGTCTTTAAGTTAATCTACTTCATGCCTATACATAGGAGGGCATACTATTGCCCAAAGGTAGATGGATTTTACTTCCTCTTCTCGGTAGCTTCTCTATAAATGTTTTACCCGTATGCTGATTCTCATACCGGAGAGGACACGCTGGGACCATCCCGACAAGTCCTTTGTGTAGGTTTCTAGGTACTCCCCATCTCACATCTGCTTTATTTTAAGCTCCAATTCACTTCTCTATGAGTCACAAGGTGTTCTGATCTTCCTATTCCTGGACCAGAAGGCTTTTGGGTCAATTCTGATTCAAGCCCGTCCTTTTTGGGCAGTGACCTCTCCACGGATAAGAAGCTCCATGGATTGAGGACCTCTATTCCAGACCTCTTCGTCTTCACCAGCGCTGACCGGACCATACCGTTGAGGTCATCCAGAATCCGACATCAACAGGTTGGATTCAAGATCTCCAAGAGAATAAGCATGAAGATTATCTTTCATCCATCAAACGAGAATTATAGGTCATTTTCATATATAAATAAATTTACTTCCAAATATAATATAAAAATGGTTTTTAATGGTCCATTTAGATGAGATACTTAAAAAAGATATTTCATTTTGACAATTATTTTGTAAATATTTTCATACCGAGTTTTGCTCAAAAAAATTTATAAATTTCTATTTGAAATAAAATACTTACTTCAACTACCTTATCTAAACACAAAAAAAATGAGTATCTATGAATATCATTCTCTTCCTTTTCTTCGGATATTGGAAATATTGACTTGCTTATATGATGCTACATGGGACTATTGTCTCTTAATTCAAATCACTAACCAACACAATCAACTTCAATTTGAACATTGAACAACCTAGTATATAGGCATATATATTATTAAAAGTTAAAAACATCAAATAATAATTTTTCGTTGTTACTTTTGTTGATTAATCCTTGATGCTCAAGTCAATTTTAGTTGGTTAGATGTTGGGCCCATCAATGCATTATCGTATTATTGTTCAAAAACAAATGATTAAAACCTTGCAAATGGGAGATGGTATTTAGGAATGTGTTTGGCTACAAATTGATTTTTGGAAAAAAGCAAATGACATATCGGTTCGAATTTGTTCTTATCAACATAACTAATTTTCAATTTTCCTTCATAAAAAAGAATTTCGATCACATATATTTTACCTAGAAGTGGTCATGGCCGGGCTTTACTTAAGCCCGACTCTGTGTCCGCCATATCGCTAGGCCCTATTACTCTGTCCAACACTTCCCACTGTAAAATATCTCAAACTCAAACCCGGTCCTAGGATCACCTGGCCTTATAAATTTTTTTATAATTTAAAAAATAATCACCGAAATTGTAAATAAAAATTATAAAATACATTCTAATTAGTACTTACCAATATTTTTTTTTTGTAAAAAAATAAAAATAAAAAATACATTCATCCACATTAGCAACATTAGGGATAATTTCTTTATATATATATATGAATAAATGATCGGACTGGGTCGGAGCAACCCTAAACAAAAATGGTCATTAAATTTTGAGGTCCAAGCTTTGCCCATGGACATAAACATCAAACCCAAACCCCAAAAAAATAGCTAATAAGTTGAGTGGTTGGCGGGCCTCTGGGCCATGACCACCCATTAATTTACCATTATATGCCCTCATACATACATATATATACATATATATATATATATATATATTATGTTTGTGTTCGCCGCTAACTTGATTTGAGATTTTTTGTTGATCAAATGACAAGTGATAGCCTATAATTCTACATGTATACCTACTTTATGGAATTGCTAAATGTACTTCTCCAAAATAATTAATTACATCTAGTTGCTAAATATGCACACAAAAAATTCCTAAACTACCTTTCTACAAAATAGAAAACAAAAGTGTATTTAGGCTTTGCTAAAGATATTTTACCATTGACACCTTTAGTCTTCGAGACAAAAACCAAGAAAATTCATGTGTTTTTTCAATTATCACGGAGACCCCTTAACAGAGAAAATTTAATGATTTTACTTTTATATCCTCCATTTTAATTATTTTAAAAATTAAAATACATATATGAGTATAATTACTATATTGACCAAGTACTAGTAATAGTAGAAAAATGTTTTCCCCTATTGAAAATGGATATAAAAAATAAAAAATCCTATATTCATCCCCGTGGAAAACACTAAATCACTGATCTACCCCGTTCATCGTCACAAACCTATCTCCCACTTCTACTGCAGCTAGTCCCTCCACCCCATCAACTGGTCCCTTTCTCTGCCGCCTACAACGTTCTAAAGCCCCACCAAAATCAACCAACAACGATGTTCTGTGATTGAGAAGGAGGGAAACCCTTAGTTTGATTTTGAAAATTCTACCTCGGGGGTTAATTCAAGGGTGGCCCTTCGTTGGGCTACCACCACTGGAAGTTAGGATGATTCTTTAACTCGGGGTTATAAGTATTAGAATATGGGTTATTCTCAAATCATGAAAAAGATTGAGCAAAGTTAACTTGCTCCTAAACAAATTATGGGTATTCCGAACTGAGAAGACATTACACTGTAGGGTAAGAAAGGCTCTAGCAAAAGCCATACGGTTGAAGCTATTGGGGAGGGGGAATGGTTTGAGCTGCCATCACTAGTTGGCCTAAATCCTTTGACAAATTAGCCACGAACTAATTTGGATTTGCAACTTCATCTACACCTGCTTTTGGGAGAGAGATTTGTGAAGCAACACTTCCTCTCTCACCCCTATTCAAAACATCATGATGCACTGAATTTTTACTCATATTTTCAAATAATTTCCATGTTTCATCCTCCGATTTCATAAGAAAGGTTCCCACAATAAGCATCCACCAGTTGGCAGCTACCTCCATATAATACCTCATAAAAACTCGTCACTAACTTCCATCTAAGGATTGATGTTGGCAGCAGTGCCTATACAACTCTTTTAACCTCTCCCAACTCTCATGGAACTGTTCACCTAGTGTTTGGCTAAACATAGTTAAAGATTGTCTCATTTTATTTATTTTTTTATAACGACCCGATTTGCCAGGACCGCTACACTGTTTCTTCCCTTGGAGAAATTAACATGAAAACCGATTGACCAAATTTTCATTCTATAAAATCCGATAAATTTTAAAATGCGACGGCAATAATTTTAGTTGTCAATTTCATCGATTATAACGGTAAATAATAAATACAATTTTTATAAATAGAAATTCAACTCCCAGTGTCGAATCGTCCTCACCGACCATGCAATCAAAACTGTGAGATTGTGAGCTAACGCTCAGTAGAACTCCAACCCTTCTAATATGTGTATTACATTATCAAGACAAATAAAACACTTTGGTATGATTTTCACATAATCACAATTATTTCATGCGAACTAACAACAATAAATTCACCGACAATAATAACGCAAATCCCTCAATAGATAAATTAAATATAAATATTAGAAGAGTTAAAAATTATACTTGAAATCTAAGCCGAAATCTAAACGGAATATATTTCTTTGCATAAAACATTCAAAATATATAAACTGAACGAAAAAAAACTCATATATATTCCTTTACTTAATATATAAGTTATTATTATTATTATTATTATTATTATTATTATATATAAACACATAAGTGGTGACTCATAAGCTAAAATCATGAGTCATCACTTATTTATATTAATAATCTTTTTGAAATAAAGAAAATATTAGTTATACCTCAAAACTCTTAAAATTAAATTTTAAATAACCTAATAGTCTCAAAACTTCTAAAATCCATTTAAATAAACATTTAACTCCAAAAAATTATCAAATATTATGTATACAATAAATTCGCAAAACATTCCCAAAAATATTAAACTTTCCCAAAAATATTAAATTTTTATATAAAATAATATTTTTAAGAATCTAAATTTTCGGAGTATTACAATCTACCCACCTTAAATAAATGTCATCCTCGAAATTTCGGTCAAAACAATAATTCAGAATGCACCGCACGGTCATGTTAGTATACTCAACTCTAGAACAATTGTTCTCTCTGTAGAGTTCCATAACCGAAAGTCACACATAATTTACATTCGTCAACATTCATTCCACTTATCGCAACATTCTCATTCGCAGCGACCCACGTTATATCCAACAACATACGGACATGGTACACTTTGGTTGGTAACACCTAACACAGATAATCAATTGCCAAATAATCTTATGTTTCTAAACGCTTCCGTTGCGCTACTCTGATAAAAATAACAATAAATATAATATAGAATTATAATATCACGGTAGTCTTACTGAATTGGGTCTATCTCAATTTCAACAGGTCTACGACCTCAATAATTTTTCCACTTGGTATGACTTTTCAAGCCCACTGCCATATCCCATAACCAACGTTTACCTATTTCATCAACGTTTCAAACCAGCATATTCGCAACTGATATCTTAACCAACAGATACCCCAAATTCCTCGTGGACTGTCTCGTGAAACTAAAACAATCAATTCCAATATCCACATTAAAATTTTGATATTTTCGTAATTTTTCCATAAATATCAATTCTACCCTCAAATAACCGATTTTTTGAAATGCATCTGAAAACATATAAATACATCTCAATCACATAAATAAGTCTCAATCACACGAATATGCGATAACCACATAAATATGTATCGAAACATATGAATACGGGCCAAATTATAAAAATCAAATACAACTCAAATCACATAATTATGTCTCTAAAGTCACTTAACCTAACGAGTTCAATACTGAATTCAATACTCAAGTGAAATATATATAAAACAAAATATTATATAAAGTCCCAACTCATATTTTTACAATACCAATTAAGCTCAAAAATTCAAATTAACATTTCAAAATAATAATTGTCTCCTGATGGTTCCACAATGACCCAACGCTCTGCTTCTACCAATCGTTAATAATAAACCAATATCTATCCGAATTATTTTTATTGGTGTGCTGTTTTCGTAGTATAAAAGCATTTTATGGATCAATTTTTTTTTTATCCAAATTCACTTTCCAATAAAATATAGCCACACTGGGCCGTATCCAAATCTCAACAAAAATATCATTATAACAGGACAATCAAATTTAAGTTAACTGATCAACTCACTTGTATATAATAAAATAACATACTTCCTTGTCCGCCATATGATCGTTTTACCTCACGATCAGGACTTATCATATCCACCTTGGAGGACTTGCCTAATAGGTAACAACATATATAATATATCCACCCTGTAGGACTTACCTGACAGGTAACAACATATATCTATATCTCGCAGGACTGGCCCTCCTAACGACAAGACAACTATGGTATAGTAGGATAATAAAATTTGTTTATTTAGAAACTAAGATCGAATGAGTGTCGTGTTAGCCATGCACCATAGGATTTGTTGCTAAATTGAAAATATTAATTTAAATGTGTGTACTGTCTTCTATATTAATCGTGAAATTATATTTTCGTATTAAATTGTAGAGAAAAAAAAAAGGGACGTTGATGGAAATGGACCGTTTTACGATGATAAATGGATCAAGAAAATTTTTAAAGGTTTTCCAGGGCCGCCACGCGGTTTCTCCCCTTGGAGAAATTAACATTAAAACTAATTGACCAAATTTTCATTCCATAAAATCCGATAAATTTTAAAATGCGACGGCAATAATTTTAGTTTTCGATTTCACCGACTACAACGGTAAATAATAAATATAATTTTTATAAATAGAAATTCGACTCCTAGAGCCGAATCGTCCTCACCGGCCCAGCAATCAAAACTGTGGGGTTGTGAAACCTCTGTAAAACTCGAACCCCTCTAATACGTGCATTTTACTATCACGACAAATAAAACACCTTGGCATGATTTTCACATAATCACAATTATTTCATGTGAACTAACAACGATAAATTCATCGACAATAATAACGCAAATCCCCCAATAGACAGATTAAATACAAATATTAGAAGAGCTAGAAATTCTACTTGAAATCTAAGCCGAAATCTAAACCGGAATATATTTCTTCGCATAAAACATTCAAAATATATAAACTGAACGAAAAAATACTCATATATATTCCTTTACTTAATTTATTATTATTATTATTATTATTATTATTATTATTATATATAAACATGTAAGTGGTCACTCGTGAGTTAAAATCATGAGTCATCCTTTATTTATATTAATAACCCTCTTGAAATAAAGAAAATATTAATTATACCCCAAAACTCTTAAAAGTAAATTTTAAAATACCTAATAGTTCCAAAACTTCTAAAATCAATTTAAAATAAACATTTAACTCCCAAAAATTATCAAATATTATTTATACTAAAAATTCGCAAAACATTCCCAAAAATATTAAACTTTTATATAAAATAATATTTTTAAGAATCTAAATTTTTGGGGTATTACATTTTTCCTATAGAATAATATTTCCCAATGAATTATTTTTGCATGTCGGCCCACGTTCCAATTGACGCAGAAAGTAAAGAATGCAATCACTATTTGGATCTATCCTTAAGGTAAAAAGGAAATAGCCTTAACCCAACTGGGTCATCAGATAGGTTTGTAATCTAAAGTGGTGTAGATTTCTAAGAACTCATCCAAATGCTTAGGGTATTTTTGTGCTCGTACCATAATATGTAGAAAGCATTTTGATAGTCAACGACTTAATTTCAGATGTGTGCTCTACTGCCACGGTGGTTAAGCGAATACATGAGGAAGACACATAAGATGAGGGAGTATAATACTCTTTGAGGGTTTTGGGCATCTCTTCTTCAATGTCTGCCTCTATGGGTGTTTCTCCTAACACTGGGGGTCTAGACTTGCTTCTCACTTAATTTTCTAAGAATGATGATCAGAATGTAATCTAAGATTGTTTTCCTATGGTCAAGAGATCGCCTACCATGCATACACTAATTTTCCCCTACCACAATAAAGTAACTCAGATACGGAATTCAATCTTATAATAAAAGCACAAGAAAATAAATAAGAGAAAGAGCTAGAAATTAGAACGTGTAGCCTAAGAATCATGTTTATTAGTAGAACCGACAAGCTAGAAACAAGAATCATGTTTATTTGTAAGGATACCAAGACTAAAACAAAGATGAATAGATATAGGTGGAGAAAAATAAATAAAAAATAATAATTAACGTTGTCAATCCCCAACAACAGTGCTAACATTTGATCGCAAATAAATATAATTCTTGATCTAGCACAAATTGGTAGTACGGCGCTGGAGTATGAACGTCGTACCACAAGGATTGGATTACAATTAGTAATTTTTTCTTACTTTCTAAGTGAACTGAAGAAGTAATTTGAATGGTTTTTGAGTTCTAATACTAAAATTGTAAAAAAATCTTTAATTAAAATTCAATAGATAAAGAGCTCGGGCTAGGGATATGCATTTATTCTTTGACAGTTTAATAAATTCTATTACTCTATCATTTAGGCTATGTTTGATAACCGCTTAACTTTTAAGTGTTAAAAATGTTAAGCGCTGAACTTAATTGGTGTTGAATATATTAAGTATATAATTTTTTTTTAATACTTTTAACTTCAAAAAAATATTTTTGTACAAATTTTTATTCCAAAAATAATTTTTACAACTTTACTTTTCTAAAATATTTTTCTCTACAACTTTTTCTCTCTATTTTCTCTCAATTTAATATTTTATTCATCTATAATATTTTGTATATAATTTTTTTTGCGAAATTTTATAGTATTGGTATAAAATGTTGATTGTGATAGTTGATATTATTTGGTTTTAAGTTATAAGTGCTAAAAAATTAAGTGAATCACACATCATTTATAATTTCAGACAACTTTTTAAATAATGTCTATTTTTTAAGTGACTGCTTAATTTGTTATCAAACGCACTTAATTTGATAAGTATTTAATGCATTCAATTTTAAGTACTTAATTGCGTTATCAAACAGGGCCTCAGTTTTATGTGTAATTAAGTAATTCGATCTACAAGCTGAATTTACGACGAAAGATGAATCATCCACTTAATTGGTATGGATTATCTTCACAATTCAATTCTTATGCTAATTAATATAAAATGAATTAATCATGTAGCATAAAATTGGTACACATTTACAGTATAGTTCAGTCAAATGACAAGTGAGTCCTCCTGCTGGAGTTGGAGTTGGAGTTGGAGATGGACATTTTTCAAATGAGCTGTAACGGTATTCTTGGAGGGTTGACTTGCTGAGATCCAGAGTCCTACTTTTCAGGGAGTTGTACCTGCACAAGGTTGAGTTGAGATTTGTCCTGGCGAAACCCCTTCGACATAAGAGCTCAGAGAAAAAAGGTACAAAAACGCATCAAGTATGTAAATAGCGATTGCGCATTAGCGATTCCAATGTACATCGAGCTTGCATAGCCCAAGACATAGCTAGGAATTGGATACGATCAACTTTACCCAATCGGGCCTAAACACGGTTAATTAGGCGAAACCATGTATTTAGTCGATAATCTAGGGCGTTTAGGAGATAATCGCTAGGCTTGGGCTTTCGGGTTCATTTGGAAAAGCCCACGAGCCTCTGTCAGCCCTTTGGAGGAGTCTTGGCGGAGAAGATCAGAGACCCATTAAGTTCTAGAGGGAGAAAAAACTAATATGGTAGGCCGGTCGAGACAAATGACTAAGTCCCTAAAGTTTGGCCATCTAGAGGCATAGTATAGAGTTCTGGGTGACAGCATCCCTGTGGGGCACATTGCCTCTTCCTTGGCGCAAAGAAAATTCCAAGGAATTAGCCCTAGTTGGCGCATGCTCCTTCGTGGCACTTTCGATTCTTTAATGTGGCCACATCATGGTGAGGGTGGACACGTGGCCAGGGCCATAGTGTTGATTCAGTGATACCCTAAAATATCCTCATAAGTTTTCCCTAGCCCTAGGCGACAAAAGAAGCGTTATGGTCTAGGATATAAACTTCTGGCTAGAACGAGAGTCTTAGAGTCTTCGAAGCACGAGAAATATCCTTGGATAGTTCTCAGGAGCTTTCTGCCAACAAGAGGCTAGTCCTCATGGTTGGCAGTCCTTGCACCCTACAGCACCATCCTCTAGGCTAGCAGAGCTCCTGGGAGAAGGGCACACTTTCTGGACGACTTTGGTGAAGGGTAGGATTCTAAGAGGCACTTATCGAACTGTTAACATATTCTGGGGGGGACCAATTTTGAATAGGCCCCCATGTGGCCGTGCATTAGGTAGAGATAGCATAACAAAGTGGCCATAAATTTTCTCAATTTTTTAGATAGTACTTTTCGAACCGTTAACATCTTCTAGGGTGACCAATTTGTAATAGGCCCCTATGTGGCTGCGCACGGGGCAGAGATAGCACGGCAGGGCGGCCATAAATTTTTTCACTTTTTTGGATGGATCTTTTTGAACTATTAACATCTTATGAGGGGACAAATTTGGGATAGGCCCCCATGTGGCCGGGCACCAGGAAGAGATAGCATGATAGGGAGGTCGTAAATTTTTTCAATTTTCTGAACGGCTCTTTTCGAATTGTTAACGTCTTCTGAGGGGACTGATTTGGGATAGGCCCACATGTGGCCTGGTACTAGGCAGAGATAGCATGACAAGGAGGCCATAAATTTTCTCAATTTTCTAGGGCTCAAGCCGTCACGTCTTCTGGGAAGATCTCTTGATGAGTAGAATTCTGAAGGTCAATCTTTTGGAGGGTAGACTCCTGTGGTAAAGCTCATGGAGAGTAATCTCTTGGAGGTTAAGATCCTGGCTCCTGGATCCTAGAGTTCAAACTTCTGGCTCTTAGAGGTTAAGCTCTTGGCTCCTGGCTCCTGGTTCCTAGAGGTCAAGCTCCGGGCTTCTAGCTCTTGGAGGTCAGATTCCTAGGCGATAGATTTCTGAACTCTGCGGTTAAGTGTGCTTAGACGACAACAATTCAAGGATGGGTAACCCCTTGGGAATTCTGGATGATAGATTTCTAAACTCCATGGTTAAGTGTGCTTGGGTGACAGTAATTTTAGGATGGGTGACCTCTTGGGAATTCTGTACGACACGTTTTCAAACCGTTGGAAAATAATCTTGAGCGAAAAGATTCTGAGGTAAACCCTGACAGACATAATTCTAAATAACGATTCTCAACCCGTTAACAAACCATATTAAGTAAAGAAATTCAGGGTGAGCCCCTGATGGGTAGAATTATGAATATTATTTCTCAAACCTTTAATAAATGCTTTGGCTCTGAGCGGCGTTTTTCTGAGCAGCGAACTTTGAGTGGTGCTCCTCTGAGTGGTGTTTTTCAGGCTGGTAACCTCTAAACGGCACAAGACTCAAACTTCTATAACTTCCCGACGCTTTTCACCTGAATCACCTATCACTTGGGTTGTGTGCAGAGCTTTTGTCGGAGAACAGAGGGGAGAGCTCAGATGTTGAAGAGCTCTTGACGGAGACCATAGAGCGGAGTTCTGAGCAATGCTCCTCTAGGAGGTGATCTCTTGGTGGCATTTTTCTGAATGACGCATTTCAAATCTTCTCCCTTCTTCCCCCAACTTACTTTCACTGGGTTGGTGAACTAGCTTTTCCGGGAGAGCGGACTTCTCGCCAAGTTGGATTCTTATTGAGCTATATTTAAGAAAAATGACAAAGTTGAGGTTAGTCTCCAAGCCGACCTTTCTGTTGTTCGGACTTAAAATGTCGAACTCCGCGTTAACCGCTAGAACCTTAAGTTTCTGGTTGACATAATCGTGACTGAGAGTACAGGTGGTAGGACTTCACTGACCGGGTCAGGGAGAAGACATGACTGGAGGCGGTAGAGTAGTAGAGGAAAGGCCTTAGATATCTCAGGCTCCAAGATATGACTAATAACTTCCTAGAGGCAAGAGATCAGACCACCACGACGTCTATCCATTGCTTGTATCTTGATTTCCACATCGACCCTGTGGAGATATTCTCAGAGTCGGAGGATGGTGCCGAGCACAAAGGTGTGGGGCAGAGAGATGCTGGGGAGGACAGTGCTTATGAGGGAGCCCTGATAAGGGAGAGATTGGTGCTCATTCTTCTTGTACAAATTCCCCTTAGGACAAGGGCGGAGAGGACTGAGCTATGGGCCATCGCTTCTTCTGCACTTAGGATTTTATAGACTCTTTTTCACCTATTCCTATTTTTCTACGCTCGAGCGTGTATACTTTTGAACGGCATATCCAGGGTAATTCAAAGTCTACTCTTTCCTCCTGATGCTTTCGCCAAGTCGCTTTTTGTTTGTTACTATTTTCAGAGTTATAAAATTTTAATTTTTTTAAAAAAAAAAAAAAAAAAACTTCTTGTCTCTACCTAAGACCATGGACCACTCACCCCTCAGTCCAGGACACGAGTTGATTGTAAGGAAACCATGTCATGAACTTAGAATGATGGTTTCCCAGGGTGCTTGGTCTTCTCAGTTTGTAGGGGCGCAACGCGGTGGTTGGTCCTCTAGAGTTGGTCATTGGGAAGTTTTTCATAGTCAGGTTCACTCAAGAACCTTTTTAGGTTTTCTACATTTAGTCCATGCAGAAGCACCTTCCCCTTTTGAACGCCGAACTTATAGTCGACTGGTGATAGGTATGAAAAACCTATCTATTTCTAAACTGGATTTGTTAGTTTTCAAGCGTTTTAGTTATATTTAAGTGTGTTTTAGTGTAGAACAGGGAAAGGATGTCAAAGGGCAAGAAACAAGTGAAAACGGTGGAGAAACGATGAACAAAATGTGCAAAATAGGGTTTCGGTGAATAAAGATCACCGCCTAGGAGGAAGTGCCACCGCCTAGGTGGAAAAGAGGCAGAATGTTGGAGTGCTAAAGGGATGAACTACCACCTAGGCGAGAAAACCACCGCCTAGGAGAGGAAATATCAAAATGATATGCCAGCAGCCACCGCCTAGGTGGAGAAAGCACCGTCTAGCCAAAGATTCGACATAAACTTAACCGACTTAAAGCCACCGCCAAAGCGGTGAACCACCGTTTAGGCGGTGACACTCTGCACAGAAATATCTATTTTTAGATATTTTGAAGATATTTTCTAAATCCCTCCTTTTAACCCCTTTCTCCACCAAACCTTAGAGACTTAGACCCCTTACACCCTTACCTTAGACGTGGGAGAGGGCTTGGTTGTTCTTGAGAGATCTATCCCACCTTAGTTAGATTATATTATTTTAGAATGTGTTCTTGGCCAATCCTTGAAGAGCTAGAAGAGGAAGTTCATCAACGGAGAAGAGGAAGCTCGGGAGGATTTTTCTTTGGCGAAAGTGGACTACTCCACTTTGAGATTTGGCTTTTCTTCCCTTGTTTCCATCTTTGTATTTAATGTTTATTATTGATACTGATGATCTTCTCTTGATTTAATGTTGTATTGGATAAGAACATGTTAGTGTAATTTAGAGATTAGTTAGGGAAAGGTGTAGTTGCGTAAATACTCGTTTGGTTTAATATACGTTTCTTTAACGGTTGTTGCTTTTAAGTCCGATTGTGTTTATCATTTGATGACAATCTTAATATGCTTATAATGGTATTAGGGTTGGATTTGAGAATCTAGGGTTTGACACAAGGGAGAGGTAACCCTGGATTCGGATTAGGGTAAACACATCGTTACGACATAATGACCCGGGAGGGCATTAGTTAGTGTGCAATCGATGATGTTGGGTCAAGACTCACATGGCCTAGAGTCGTTAAGACATTGAGGGGGACCTCTTCGTCGACACGAAGTCACGTATTCCCCCGTCTTACACTTGGAAGAGGTGGCGGAGGAGTTTACGAACCGAGATTGTCGGATACCTAAACTCTGTTATTGTTAACTAAACGAAATCAAACGTGTATTAAGTGAAAGAAATCAATCCCTAATTAATCAACCTAGTTAGAATTAACCCACTAATTTTAGTTTAGCTTAGTTGAATTTCAGTTTATGTCTTCCGTCGTTAGGATAACATGAGATTACGTCAATTGCGGTATTCAATTCAATTATTCACACTTTTCTCTGTGGGAACGATATCTGATCTTTAAAGATCCACTATATTAAAACTTTAGATCTCGTTTATTTGCGAGCGTAAGTAGGCATGCACAAATGCACCCCTACCAAGTTTTTGGTGCCGTTGCCGGGGATTAGTTTGAATTTTAATTGAATATTGCAAAAGAAATGTGGTAATAGCTCAGAACTTAAGTTTTAAATAGGAAAAGCAAATGTATCGTATCCTAGTTCCGTCAACACACCAAGTTTTTGGCATTGTTGACGTGGGATTAGTGTGAATTCTAAGTTGATATTGCGACTAAGTGGTCGATTGTTAATCCTGACATTTATTTTTGTTTTGTTTTTAATTTTAATTTTTGTTTCGTTGTGTTCATTAGATCAAGCTGTGCGAGAAACGACGAAGAAGATTGAAATTCTTAATTTTCAATCCCGACATTGAGCTTATTGAAAATGTTAAGGATTGAGAGGAGAACCCGACTTTAAGCCATAATCTTGATCCGACTGAGCATTTGAGCCCAAATTCCTTGTCTATGGGGAATTTTGGTGAAAAAAAATCTTAGTGACACGATAGTCCAGCTGGGGACGGTAACTCAAGCGCTATTTTTTTGAAATGAAATTTAGGGTATCAAATTACCCGATTTTTGTTACTATTTATTTGATTATTTATTCTTTTTGGAAGCCGACATGACTTCGGAACGTGTTCAGAAGTGAATTTAGGAAAGTGGACGTTTGAGGAAGTATTTTAAGTTTAAAAATGTTGCACAAGCAAAGTGAAAATGTATGGGTGGAGCCGTATTTTGAAAATTTGAGAAAAACATGAAAGTGGGAGCTACAGGCCCACCGCCTAAGCAGTGAACCACCGCTTAGGCGGTAAAAATACAGAGTGGGTATTTTTCAGCAAAAAAAAAGGCCCACCACCCAAGCGGTGAACCACCGCTCAGGCGGTAAAAATACAGAGTAGGTGAAAACAGCCCACCGCATAGGCGGTAAAAATACAAGATGCACCAAATTTTCAAAATATGCTCCACCGCCTAGGTGGAGAAACCACCGCCTAGGCGGATTAACAGCAGAATAAAATATTTTCACACTGGTGTAATTTCGCTTAGGCGAAAAAACCACCGCCTAGGCAGAATTTCGTCAGAAGGTTTGATTTTAAGGAAAAGAGTTCCACCGCCACCGCCTAAGCGGTGGACCTTCTGCATTTAAAAAGAGCCCGTTTGTTCAAAATTGAAATCGCAAGGTTCCCTTCCCAAATCCTCCACCTTCTCTCTAAAACCTCACTCCCAAACCGTTCCAATATTCAAAAATGATCCGTCCATTACCAAAAGTAGTCATTTCCATCACGATTCAACCTCCAAGAATCGGATCTCCACCCCTATTTCTGAAAATTTAGGGTTTTGGATGAAAGGTGCGATTTCTTCATTCTCTTTTGATTGGACCATTAATTCTCAACAAGTAAGTTTCTTTTACATTACATTTAGTCTAGTTGTTGAAATTATTGGTTGGTTTGCATGATTACATCAAAGAAATCAGTGGATTTTGAAATTTTTCCCAAAACCCCTTAACCCTAGTTTCGCGATTCCGAAGTTCCATGGGTTTTTGGTTTGATTCTTGGTGATAAACATGTTTAATTGGATTGGTTGAGTGTGTGAACTAATATAGGATGTAACATTTGTGAAATTTGTTTGAAAAATTCAAATGGGTGTTCGTTTTGGGATGTATGTGTTCTTGACAAAGTGATTAGGGAGGTTTATGTTTTTCAATTGTTCATATATGATGAGGTTGTATTGGGATTTTGTGATTGTGATTGTAGGAAATGCTGAAAAGAGCAGCAAAGAAAAGGGCGAGAGGAGAAGGGTTGAGTTCACACCCTAGGGTGTCGACCGACGTTGACTACGATGTTACTCGCTTTATGTCAAAACAAGCGGAGGAACACTTCAAAGAACACGAAAAATATCGTGCCTGCATACATCAACGGGGTTTCGGTCCGATTGAAGATCTCCCGGTGGAATTTCAAAATGAAATCCGAAGCTGCCACTAGGAGCAATTCCATAAATTGCCATCCCCAGGCGAGATTGCTTTGGTCAAATAGTTTTATGCTAATGCTACAGAGGCCATTGACAACCTAGCAAGGGTTCGGAATCAACCTATCATCTTCAGCCCAGACTTTATCAATCATCTCTTTGGACTGTCGGTACCGGAGTCCCTTAAAAGCCAAGACCCTACTTTGCATAGGGTCATTCAAAAGATCACATCTGGTAAGGTAAAGTGGAAACACCAAGGGCCGAACGTCGCTACCTTTTCGGTGCAATGCCTTAAGCCAATTTCAAAAATCTGGCATCACTTCATCTGCGGAAGCCTCCTACCGACGTCACATCTGTCAGACGTCTCAAAGGACAGGGCCTTTTTGATCTATAAAATTCAGACCGGACAACCAATCAACATTGGATTTCTGATCTATTCATCGATCATACATGCTACGAAGACGATAAAGGCTGGGTTCCCGTTTCCATTACTATTGACCCATATTTTTCGATTAGCTGACGTGACTGTATTCGGGGGTAGCCTGTGCGACCCTATCACTCCACTTAATTTGTTAGCGATAAACCAATTGTCGAAGACTGGGGCGCAAGAGGCAGCCGAGCCTGAGCCTGAAGAAGGAAAAAAGCAAGCAGACGAGACGGCTGGACCTTCTGGAGCCCGAGATGAAAACTCCCAAGAAAGGATAAATAACAAGCTTCAGACCATCCTCCAGAACCAATATGAGATCGCTTCTTTCCTGAACCAATTTTCGAGGCAACAAGATCGAGTCCAATGGAAGATTTGGGATGGCCTTGGCCTTAAGATGGACGATTACCCTCCGATGCCATCTGTGCCGCCACATCTCCTCCAGAGACCACACTCTCCTTCCCAAAGTGATGATGGTGATGATTCGTCTTCAGGTGAAGAATAGGGAATAAGTCTTATTCCCTAGGTATGTGTTCAACCTATTTTGTGTACAAGCATGCTATATGTTTATTGGGTTCGCTGATGTTGGAACACTGCCATGTTCAAGCCTGGATGGTATAGTATGGAATGGATGATAGTTTAGTGGATATTCATCCATTTTGATTTTTTTTGTAGAAAATGATGAACAATTATTATTTTTTTGAACAGAATGCAAACTTTTTGATGTACAAACCTATATTTATGTATGTATTTTATTATGAATGTTTTAGTTTTTAAATTTTTAGTTTAAGTTTAGTTTAATTTTTGTTTTTGCATGTTTAGTGATTAGATTAATTTATGTATGTTAGTATTAGATTTAGTTTAGATTTGTGTATGTATAAAGTTGTGTTTGCATGTTTAGATGTGAGTTCATTTGGGCCAAGACCCGATGATAAGAATTATCCCTAAATTGCATATTGAGGTCGGGGGTAATACATTCCTTGTGTGTTTTGTGTGCTTAACATGTCGATTGGGTAAAAATTATCTCGATCCAAAAATTGCACGACATTTGAACTCAATGTATAATTATCTGAACGATTAGACATTGATTATTCGATATTAAGTTCATGATAGAAAATGAGGAAACTAGAACTTGATTTGGGGAAAACTTGAGGTGGAATCCTAGGTAAGGTAATTCTGAAGACGTGATTTAGGCCATCAATTTTTCGCTTGAACCGTTGTAGCTAACCTGAAAATGTTAATTCCTTATTTCCCCTGTCGAATCCGATAACGTAATCAATTCTGAAAACGTTCAAATATTCCTTTCAATTAATTTTTTCCTAACCCAATGTCGCTAAGCCTAATTTTCAAAATTGAGTGAATTCAAGTGAGCGGTCGGGTTTTTGATAAATTTTTATTGATTCGGTATTAGTGTATTCACTTGTCACTTTCATATTTTTTTTTGCACGCTCCTAAAATAAGTTTGGGGGTGTATTTCTATCATTTCTTTTTACATATTCCTAAAAATTTATAAATTTGAATAAGTTTGGGGGTGTGTTTCTCTAACTTCTTTTTGCACTCTCCTAAAACTGTAACAATTCGAATTAAATTAGGAATATGTTAAAAAACAAAAAAAAAACGTGAATATAGTTTTTCATTTTCTCTTCTTTCGACAAGTGAATACCAGGATTTTCATTTCTTATTCAGAGTTGTACTTTAAATGTGGGGTCATGAGAGAGGATAGCAACAAGTGACTTTACCTTGGGTATCGATTGATTAAACCGATTTGCTATTTTTATTCCAGTGATACCCGTGGTCGTTCTCCAAAGCCGAACCAAGCCCTATTGATTTCTATGAATATCTGAGCCTACATTAGTGGATAGTAGACTCCAATCAAGCGTATAGTTTTCCTGAATCCTTCAATGGTTTAAGTTATGAGCTTAACGATTGAATAATCGAATCCGGTATTAGACTAGTTAAACATTTGAGTTCTCACACACATACTTCAAATGGATTTAGAATGACTTTTATTGATATTGATCGTTGAAATTCTAGAACACCACTTGATGTGGGTTACTTCCCGAACTTGATCCGATTTAGGGATGTTGAGAGAGGAACAAATTAGTCGTTTCAATTGAACTTTATATTTACATGCATATACTTCTTTCATGTTAGTTTAATTTTTCATTTTTAGTTGGTTCGTTCGTTAGTTAGTTTAGTTTAGCGATAGTGTTTTGCTCGAGGACTAACAAAATTCTAAGTTTCGGGGTATTGATAGGTGTGAAAAACCTATCAATTAGTAAACCGGATTTGTTAGTTTTCAAGCGTTTTAGTTATATTTAATTGTATTTTTGTGTGTTTTAGTGTAAAACAGGGAAAGGACGTCAAAGGGTGAGAAACAAGTGAAAACGATGGAAAAATGGTGAACAAAATGTGCAAAACAAGGTTTTGGTGAATGAAGATCACCGCCTAGGCGGAAGTTCCACTGCCTAGGCGGAAGTTCCACTGCCTAGGCGAAAAAGAGATAGAATGTTGGAGTGCTGAAGGGCTGAACCACTGCCTAGGTGAGAAAACCACCGCCTAGGCAAGAAAAGATCAGAATGATATGCCAGCAGCCACCGCCTAGGCGAAGATCCGACAGAAACTTAACCGACTTAAAGCCACCGCCTAAGCGGTGAACCACCGCTTAGACGGTGACATTCTGCACAGAAATATCTATTTTTAGATATTTTGAAGATATTTTCCAAATCCCTTATTTTAACCCCTTTTTCCACCAAACCTTAGAGACTTAGACCCCTTAGACCCTTACCTTAGACGTGGGAGAGGGCTTGGTTGTTCATGAGAGCTCTCTTCCACCTTAGTTAGATTAGATTATTTTAGAAGGTGTTCTTGGCCAATCCTTGAAGAGCTAGAAGAGGAAGTTCATCAACGGAGAAGAGGAAGCTCGGGAGGATTTTTCTTTGGCAAAAATAGACTACTCCACTTTGAGATTTGGCTTTTCTTCCTTTGTTTCCGCCTTTGTATTTAATGTTTATTGTTGATAATGATGATCTCCTCTTGATTTAATGTTGTATTGGATAAGAACATGTTAGTGTAATTTAGAGATTAGTTAGGGAAAGGTGTAGTTCTGTAAATACTCGTTTGGTTTAATATACGTTTCTTTAACGGTTGTTGTTTAAGTCCGATTGTGTTTATCATTTGATGAAGATCTTAATATGCTTATAATGGTATTAGGGTTGGATTTGAGAATCTAGGGTTTGACACTCGGGAGAGGTAACCCTGGATTCAGACTAGGGTTAACACATCGTTACGACCTAACGACCCGGGAGGGCGTTAGTTAGTGTGCAATTGATGACGTTGGGTAAAGACTCACATGGCCTAGAGTCGTTAAGACATTGAGGGGGACCTCTTCATCGACACGAAGTCACGTATTCGCCCGTCTTACACTCGAAAGAGGTGGTGGAGGAGTTTACGAACCGAGATTGTCGGATACCTAAACTCCGTTATTGTTAACTAAACGAAATCAAACGTATATTAAGTGAATGAAATCAATCCCTAATTAATCAACCTAGTTAGAATTAACCCACTAATTTTAGTTTAGCTTAGTTTAATTTCAATTCATGTCTTCCGTCGTCAGGATAACATAAGATTACGTCAATTGCGGTATTCAATTCAATTATTCACACTTTTCTCTGTAGGAATGATATCCGATCTTCAAAGATCCACTATATTAAAACTTTAGACCTCGTATACTCGAGAGCGTAAGTAGGTGTGCACAAATGCACCCCTTACCAACTGGTGGGGAGGGGTATTTAGCTGCAAGCCCTCAGACCCAATCAATGTCCCACCCTTGGTGAATGACCTTTGTTTTTCCCTGGGTACAGACTATTGACCTCCAGAGAGAGTCTAGTTGTCACCCTCAACGCTGAGTGTTGAGATGAGGCTTGTGGAAAGTTGATAGGTGTGATCTACCTACATATTTTCAATCTAAATTAAGTTAGTTTTCGAGCGTTTATATAGTATTTTATTATGTTTTAATTAATTTTTATACTTTTTGTATAAATCAGGTGTGGGGGGTCAAAAGGTATGAAACTGGAGCAAAAACGATGAGATTGAACCAAAAACAGTCGAAGAACGGTGAAAAAATGAGCACAAAAACAATATTATGAAAGAATCCCACCGCTGCGGCGTCCAGACCTCTACCGCGACGGTGAAGATGCAGAGACTGACTATTCTTGCTGAACATCTATCGCTTAGGTAGTGAAACGGCATAATATTTTCCAAATCCATCGCTGTCATCACTGTCACGGTGATCAACCAACCGACATACCCATCGCCTAGGCGGTGAATCCCACCACCTAGGCGGTGACCTCTGCACAGACTGAAGATATTTATTAGATATTTTGAGATATTTTGGCTATATATATCTCATCTCCTCCCTCATTTTCGGACTCTCTTGGCATTTTAAGCCCCTTAGAATATATCTAAGAGTAGAATTAGGAGTTTTAGAGGAAGAACTCACATCCCAAAGTGGAAGAAGACGGCGAAGCGATCGTTGAGCGTTCTTAGCGGCTAATCTTCGGACGAGGCTAAGTTCTTCAATTTCTTCCCTTATTTCTTTAACTTAGGATTTTATCAGCATGTTTAGCTCGATTTCAATGTTTATACGGTTATGACTACGAGTTAAATGTGGATTATATAAGCATTAACAATAAATTTATAAATATGTGTTTGGATGATTTCGGTGTTGCGTTTAAGTTTGTTGTTCGTAGTTTGATTGTGTTTATCTTATTGTTTGTTTATTATGCTTCGTTAGATACATAGAGAATATGGGGTTTAACAAATCTTAGATTCAGATTAGGGTAAACAAACGTCACGATCCAATAACCCAGTCGGAGTTAGGATTGTGGACAATCGATGACGTTGGGGTAAGAATCACGTGACCTAGGGTTGTTAAGACGTTGAGGGGGACTTTTTTGTTGACTTGAAGTTATGTATTACCCTGTCTTATACTCGAAAAAGGTGGCAGTGGAGTTTTAGAACTGAGATTGTCGATAGGATAAATACAACGCACGATCCAACAACCCGGTCGGGAGTTGGATTGTGCGCAATCAATGATGTTGGGGCGAGACTCACGCGATCTAGGATTGTTAAGACATTGAGGGGGACTTCTTCGTTGACTCAAAATTGCATTATATCTCCCATCTTACACTTAGGAGAGGTGGCGAGGGAGTTTTAAATACCGAGATTGTCAAATAGGTCGAACACTGTAAACGTGAGTAAATCGAGATCGAACAAGTATTTGTAAATAAGTTAATCCCTAGGCAATTCTTTCCCCTAAAACATATTAGTATATTAGTATAGTTAATTCAGGTAATATTAGTATTAGTTTAATTAATTAAATACATTTGTTTTTAGCCTAGATAAAGTTAGGTCATGACAAACGTGGTACTCGATAGTAATGACACCAATCCCTGTGGATACGATAACCCGATCTTTCACGATCACACTATACTAAAACTTTGACCTCGTACACTTGCGAGTAGTCAATACACAATCCTTCGCCGTACAAAAGTCATCTGCAATGCCGAGAGTCAGGATGTTGATCTATAGAACCGTTCACAACTCTTGGGGTTGGAATACTACCGTGAAGATTCATCCACGATGCTGAGAGTTGGGATGTTGATTTGGAGAATCATTTGCGACTTAGGGGGTTAAAATGCTGCCTTGGAGAATCATCCATGATACCGAGAGTCATGATATTGATCTGGAAAATCATTTGCGACTCAGGGGGTCAGAATCCTGCCGTGCAGAATTATCCATAACGCCGAGAGTCGGGATGTTGATCTGGAGAATCATCTGCGACTCCGGAAGTTAGAATGCTGCTGTGGAGAATAACAAATCACATTGCACAGAACACCTTCTTTATTTTGATTAGCAAAACTATAGCACTTTGTACAAAATGGAAGTTGTTTACAAAAGTGGATCCTCCGTACAAAAGTTGCGGTTTAGATAGTCAGCGTTCAACGGGTACTTGAGCGGTGCACCTTCTTCTATTTCAAGATCATATTCCCAAACGTGTAACCTTGGTGGCTTTGTACATCCTCAAAGCTAAATTTGCCATGGATGTCATTGATTTCAACAACCACGTGCTGGTGATCGTCCTCAACCTTAGCCTTCATGGGCTGTGGACGATCATGGTACTCCTGTCTTCTCTTTGCTCGAGGCTCTCGCGGGGTTCATCCTCGTTGGGCTGCTTCTGATTTTCTCTGCGAATATAGTTCCCGAGATAACCTCTTCGGATGAGAGCTTCAATCACCGGTCGGAACTGGAGGTAATTTTCTATAAAGTGGCCCCGGTCTTGGTGGAAGTCACAGTACTTGACATTGATCTCCCAACCGGCCTCCATCTCAGGGGTGACGAAGGAGGAAAAAAATCCCGCCCTGAGTTTTCTGCGAAGATGGTGGCTGGTAGGTATAAATTACCTATATATTTCCAAACCGAAATTATTAGTTTTTTAGTATGTTTATTATATTTTAAAACATTTTAATGTGTTTTTATTCTTTTTGCTATGAATCAAGTGTGTGGGGGTGAAAAGGCATAAAAACGGAAGCTAAACGATCATATCGGATCAAGAACAGTGCAAAAATGGTGAAAAAACAAGCAAAGAGGCAATATTCTGAAAAGAAACTCACCCCCGTGGCGTCCAGACCACCGTCGTGGCGGTGAAAATGCAGAGAGGGCCTTAAGTTGTTGTAAACTCACCGCCGTAGCGATGAAACTACAGAGAAATCCCTGGATCCACCGCCTTCTCCACCACTGCGGCGAAGATCAAACCGACCTACTCACTGCCGCAGCGGTCACCTCTACACATATTTAGATATTTATTAGGATATTTTTCCTATTTATACCCCTTCCTCCCCTCTCCTCCTGCCATGAAATCCCCATTAGGCTTAGTATATTTTAGAGAGAGGTTTTGGGAGTGTTCAACCAATTCCGAAAGAGAAGAGCACGTTGAGATAAAGGAGAAGCAATCCCGAAGCATTTTTAGCGGCAAATCTTCGGACTAGGCTAAGTTTCTTTCGTTTCTTCTTTATTTTCTTAACTTCGGTAGTTAGTTAAGCATGTTTAGCTCCATTTTCATTGTATAACCGGCTATGGCCATGAGCTAAACGGGTTTGTTTTCTAGGGATTAATATAATTTATAAAAGTGTTGTTTGTTTGAGTTTGTGTTTCATTAATGTGTGTTTTTAATAATTTTGATTGTGTTTATCGGTTTGTCATGAATATTATGCTTGTTAAGATAATTAGAGAATATGGGGTTTAACACTCGGGAGAGGTAACTCTGAATTCGGATTAGGGTAAACACAACATGACAATCTAAGGACCTGGGAAGGCATTAGAAAGTATGCAATCAATAATGTTGGGGCGAGACTCACGTGACCTAGCGTCGTTAAGATGTTGAGGGGGACTTCTTCATTGATGCGAAGTCATGTATTTACTCGTCTTACACTTGGGAGGGTGGCGAGTGAGTTTACGATCCGAGATTGTCGGATACGCGAACGCCATTTAACGTAAACTAAAATGAGACTAAACACATTTTTGTAAACAAAGTTAATCCCTAGACAATATTTTCTCCAAACATCTCATATTAGTATTAGTATAGTTTAATTAATATTTTAGTATTAGTATTAGTATTAATTAATTATAAACACATTTTTTTCGCCTAGATAAAATTAGGTTATGATAAACACGGTACTCGATAATAGTCTCAACCAATTCCCATGAACACGATACCCTTACTCTCCCTACCTATACTAAAACTTGACCCGTATACTTACGGTGAAAGTAGCGACGTATTTACGTGCTACCAAGTTTTTGGAGCCGTTGCCGGAGATTATGTTTTTTGTTTATAGTAGATATTGTGAGTAAATGACTAAATTTTACTCTTTGTATTTCTTTTGTGTATAAATTTTTCTTTGTAGTTTTTGTTTTTGTTTTCCTGTACGGTGCTTGAAGATGTTAGATCGACAAGTACTTTTGTGTTTCTTTCAACGGGATTCTGAGTCATTTTACTGTGTTTGGGATCGATACAAGGATTTGATACTCTGGTTTTCGAACCATCGTTTCCTGAGGAAGCGTCAATTACTGAACTTCCTCGACAAGTTACAAGTTGTAACCAAAATGTGGGTTGAAAGAGGAAATGATATCACCTCTTTCTACCAACTAACCGCTGACGAAGCCTATTGGTTGCTGGAAGACATAGCAGCCTTTGATTTTCATAGTTTCAATACTACGGCGCCATAGATTGACACTCTGGACCATGATGGGGATTCTTCCCCCAATCTGGAAGAAATATTTACTACTTTCATAAGGGAGGCTCATAGAGTCTTGAGGAAAACGAATGACCAGAGCAACGAGCACGAGGATCATCTTGATTATATCGAGATGGTCTGCATTGACATCGATGCAATTGTAACGTCTTTGCAGATGCAAATCGGTCATCCAATTTGCTTGATTGAGGCCAAGTAAGACACGGTGGCACTTAGAGATACAAATGCCACATTCATCGAAAGCCACCATGAGGAACCGGAGATAAGCGGGAGGTACTTGGGTGAGATCGATGGAAATTCATATATTAATCGTTGTAAATTTTCACCGTTTGAATTCCAGCTCATGACGTCACAGTTGATCCAAGACGATCACATCTACGAGGATCGGATGTGGCTCACTTGTCATTTACCTCCATTAGCAACATTCTTCCATGCCCACCAAGTACATGAGCCGGTGGAGAGTTTTGTTGAAAGCTTGGGCCAATCAGAGCTATATCTCACCAGTCTTGCGGGCGTTGACAACCAAGACCCGTACGTGGTGTTATTTGACACATACTACGGCCAGAACTTGCTCTTTGATGAGTACTTTGGTGTGTTAGGCGAACGACCATAAACCAAGCACTTCTTAAGAGGCAACCCAAGGTAAAAAATAAGTTAGATCCATCTCCGTCGACTTGAAACAGAAGCGAGATTCTCTCGCCGCCCAAGTATGTGTTCTAAACCCTAGTCATCAATATAATGCTTTATCATGTCATTGGGATCGCTGACTAGGTTATTATGGGCATTTCCTATTTAAGTCAAGTGTGATATGTTAGTATAATATTATATGTTTAGTTGTAGTTTATATTTTGTTTTACGTGTGCATGTCTGTTTAGGATAGTTTTTATGCATGTGCTGAGTTTTGACTTTATCTGGGCCATTACCCGATGATGAGTCCGTCCCTTGGTTGTTTATTAAGGTCGAGCATAAAACTCATGCATGTGTGTTTTGTGTGCTTGACGTTTCGTTTTAGTAAAAGTTATTATAGATCCTAAATGCATGAGCACATAAACTCAATGTAAAATTATCCAATCGATTTGAGAACGATTATCCTTTAGCCCAGTTCATGACAATAGGGATTTTAGAACTTGATTTGGGGGAAATTCGAGGTGAAATCCTAGGCGAGTTAGTTCGAAATACATGATTTAGGTATTTATTTTTCTCGCTTGAGCCTTTTTAAGCTAACCTTATTAAATGATTACCCCTCATTACCTTGTCGAAGCCTAAACGCCATTTTAATTTTAAACACTTAACCAATACCATGGCCAATTGAATTCTTTCTAGTCCTTTATCGCTAAACCAAAGGCATAATTTGAGCAAATCAAGTTAGCATTCATTATGCTACTTGAAGTAAGCGGTTGGGATTAGGGTGAACTTTTAATTGGTTCGGTATTCGAGTACTCACTTGTCATTTTTCGTTCATATTTCAAACACCCCTAAAATTGTACAAATCAAATAAGTTTGGGGGTGTGTTGTTTGAAAAGAAAAAAAAAACACTATGTACATATAGTATTTTTTCCATTTCTTTTTGACAAGTGAGTACGTCGGTCTTAATTTATTGATCAGGATTGATTCAAATTTATCTATGGGGTTTTGAGTGTGAGTGTGCCAAGCAATGTGCCTTGGGTAACGTTAAGTTAACGACGTTAACTCATTTTCTATTCCAATTTACCCTTGACATTGTTCCTTAACTGAACCAAGCCCTAATAATATTTTGAACCTCCGAGCCTATATTAGTGGATAATAGAACCCGAGTCAAGCTTATGGATTTCCTATATCATAAAGGTTTTAGTCATGAACTATATTGAGGGATAATCCCATCTGATTTACGGATAGTTGTATAGTTGAGTTTTAAACACACACACACACTTTTGTAGGATCTAGAATGACGCTTACTATCATCGAAATGTTAAAATTCTAGAACATCACATGGTGTGTTTTATGCTTGAACTTAATAGGATTGGGGGCCGATAAGGGATAATTCGTTTGGCCGGTAGATGATACTCAAAACTTGCACATATTTGTTTTTCATGTTTTTCATTTTTCATTTTTAGTTTTTATATTTTCTTTTATTTCGTAGGTGTTTTGCTCGAGGACTAACAAAATTTTAAGTTTGGGGGTATTTGATAGGTGTAAATTACCTATATATTTTCAAACCGAAATTGTTAGTTTTTTAGTATGTTTATTATGTTTTAATATATTTTAATGTGTTTTTATTATTTTTGCTATGAATCAGGTGTGTGGGGTGAAAAGGCATGAAAACGGATGTTAAACAATCATATCAGATCAAGACGGTGAAAGAACGGTGGAAAAACAAGTAAGGAGGCAATATTCTGAAAAGAAGCCCACCGTCGCGGCATCTAGACCACTACCGCGGTGGTGAAAATGTAGAGAGGGCCTTAAGTTGCTGTAAACTCAATGCCGCGGCAGTGAAACTGCAAAGAAGTCCCTAAATCCACCACATCCTCCATCACTGCAGCGAAGATCAAACCAACCAACTCACCACCGCGGCGGTCACCTTTGCACAGATTTAGATATTTATTAGAATATATTCCCTATTTATACCCCCTCATCTCCTATCCTCTGGCCATTAGAGCCCCATTAGGCTTAGTATATTTTAGAGAGAGGTTTTACGAGTGTTCAACTAATTCCGAAGGAGAACAGCACGTTGCGATAAAGGAAAAGTGATCCCGAAGCGTTTTTAGCGGCAAATCTTCGGACTAGGCTAAGTTTCTTTCGTTTCTTCTTTATTTTCTTAACTTTGGTAGTTAGTTGAGCATGTTTAGATCCATTTTCATTGTATAACCGGCTATGGTCATGAGCTAAATGAGTTTTTGTCTAGGGATTAATATAATTTATAAAAGTGTTGTTTGTTTGAGTTTGTGTTTCGTTAATGTTTTTAATAATTTTGTTTGTGTTTATTGGTTTTTCATGAATATTATACTTGTTAAGATAATTAGAGAATACGAAGTTTGACACTCAGGAGAGGTAACCCCGAATTCGGACTAGGGTAAACACAACATGACAATCTAATGACCTAGGATGGCGTTAAAAAGTGTGCAATCAATGACGTTGGGGCGAGACTCACGTGACCTAGCATTATTAATACGTTGAGGGGGACTTCTTCATTGACGCGAAGTCATGTATTCACTCGTCTTACACTCAGGAGAGGTGTCGAGTGAGTTTACGAATTGAGATTGTCAGATATGTGAACGCCATTAATGTAAACTAAAACGAGACCAAACATGTTTTTGTAAACAAAGTTAATCCCTAGGAAATATTTTCCCTGAACATCTCATATAAGTATTAGTATAGTTTAATTAGTATTTTAGTATTAGTATTAATTAATTATAAATATATTATTTTCGCCTTGATAAAATTAGGTCATGGGAAACACGGTACTCGATAATAGACTCAACCAATCCCTGTGAACACGGTACCCTTACTCTCCCCACCTATACTAAAACTTAACTCGTATACTTGCGGTGAAAGTAGTGATGTATTTGCGCACTACTAATGGCCACCGAGTCTGTGAGCCGAGTAAACCCTAGTTGGTGACGCCTTGGGGGAGGAAGTGGCCTCTTGTCCCCAGGTAGAAGTTTGAACCTCTCTTCAGTTTGTAATCTTCTAAATCCTTAGGCTTGATTCAAACCTCTATCTCGCAGTCCCTTCAGTTTGTTTACCATTTTTCTCTCTCTTCAAGCCACAAAACAGGGATCAACACTATAGAACCTAGTCCGGCAATCCAAAGCCTGAACGAGAGTAGGAGCAGGATTCGAGAAAAGGTCATAGGACATCTGATAGGTTGAAATAACTTATATACTTCTAAGCTGGATTTAGTAGTTTTCGAGTAAATTAGTAATATTTAATTACGTTTTTGCTAGTTTTTATATAATTCAGGTGTAGGGACACAAACAAGCAAAAATTGTGGGAAATCGGTGAATAAATAATGAAGAAACAAGATTTCAAGATCACAAGACCCACCGCCGCAGGGAGAAATCCACCGCCGCGGCCGTAAGAATGTAGAGAAGAGGTTTTTCAGCACAAAGTCCCATTACCGCAACGGCTGGCCACCGCTACGGCGGTGAAAGATCAGAGAGTAAACCGACTAACCCACCGTCGCAACGATGATCCCCAACGCCGCGGTGGTCAGCTCTGCAAAGAATTAAGATCTTTGTATATATTTTCAAATATTTTGAAGTCTTGCACCCATAAAAACCCATTCTCCCACTTCCATTAAGAAGCTTGAACGTCCCTAACCCTTAGGAGGTGATCTTTGGCTATTCTTGAAGAGCTCAAAGAGGATATTCATCATCCAGAGAAGAGGAAACCTTGGCGGATCGATTTTTGGCTACAGTGGATCACTCCACTTTAAGGTTTGATCTTTCTCTCTTTGTTTCTCTCTTTTTAATTTAATGTTTTATTATAAATGATGATGAAACCCTCTTGATTTAATGTTTCAATGGAAAAGATCATGTTAGATAAGATAAATATTAGCTAGGGATAGATGTAGTTGTGTAAATACTAGTTTGATGAAATATATGTTTCTTTGACGGTTGTTTGTTTTTAATTCCGATTGTGTTTATCATTTCATGACAACTTTAATATGCTTGTTAAGGTATTAGGGTTGGATTTGAGAATACGGAGTTTGACACTCGGAAGAGGTAATCCTAAATTCGGACTAGGGTAAACACATCATTACGATCTAACGACCCGGGAAGGCGTTGGTAAGTGTGCAATCGATGACGTTGGGGCAAGAATCATGTGACCTAGGGTCGTTAAGATGTTTAGAGGGACCTCTTCGTTAACATGAAGTCGCGTATTCCCCCGTCTTACACTCGGGAGAGGTGGTGGTAGAGTTTACGAATGGAGATTGTTGGATACCTAAACATCGTTATTGTTAACTAAACGAAATCAAACATGTATTAAGTAAACGAAATCAATCCCTAGGTAGTCAACTTAGTTAGGATTAACCTACTAATTGTAGTTTAACTTAATTTTAATTAGTTCAATTTAAAAATAATTCTTTAACCGTCGGATAATAGGAGCCTATGCAAATTGTGGTATTTAATTATTCACACCATCCCTATGGAATGATATCTAATTTAAAGATCCACTATATTAAACTTGACCTCGTATACTTGCGAATAGTCAATACGCGAGCGGGTAAAAACCTTGTCGTACAAGTTGTTGGCGCCGTTGCCGGGGATGGTGTTCGAATAGGTTGATATTGCAACTAAGTAGTTGAATATTAATCCAAATAATTCTTTTGTTTTATTTTCTTTTAAATTATTTTGTTAATTTATTTCGTTAGTTGTGATCAAATAGTGCATGCAACAACAAAGGAGTTTGGAAATCTTGACTCTTCATCCCAAGATCGAGCGTACATTGAAAACGATAAGGAGAGAGATAAGAAGCCAACTTCAATACCATGAATCGTGATCCAACGGAGCATACTAACCCTAATTCCTTGTCTATGAAGGATTTCGGTGAAAAATGCTCAATCAAGTCCAGCTAGGGACGGTAAATCAAGCAAGTCACATTTTTGTTTTTGTATCCAAAATCGAGGATATCAAGTTTTACCCAATTTTTGCTAATAATTATTTTTTGGAGGCCGGAATGGTCTCGGAACATGTTTGGAGGTAAATTAAGGAGTGAGAATACTCAGAGATGTGTTTCGCACTTAAAATCGTTGAAAAAACGAAGTGGAAACGCATGGAGTAGATCTTTTTTGTGAAAAGTTGAAGAAAAAATAAAAATTCAGCAGCAGGCTTCACTGCCTAGGCGGTGGACGCACCGCTGAGGGGATAAAAATGCAGGATGTCAAGTTTTCATGCAAAATGCTTTACTACTATGGCAGTAATTCCCACTTCCAAGGCGGTGAGAGTGTTTAGTTTTTAAGAAAGGCACTTTACCGCCGAGGCGGTAAAATGACAGAATATTTTGGTTTTAAAAATGCACTCACATTGCCGAGGCAGTGTATCCCCCTGCTGCGGCGGTGAGGCCTCTGTTTGATTGAAACTATCCTGCTATATAAAAACATCATAACCACCTCTAAAACTCCAAAATTTCTCCATTTTCATCCTTCCAAACTGTTTCAAACCCTCAATTTCATCATTCCATTTACAAAATTTGTGATTTCCACCTCAAATCATCCACCAAAAATCAGGTTTAACCCCCATTTTTGCGATTTTCAATTTCTATGGGATTTTGGTTTGATTTTTGGTGATGAACTAAGTTTCTATGGATTTTTAAATTGTGTGAAACAAAAATTGCATGCTACATTTTTGAAATTTTGTTGAAATGTTGCGATTAGTGTGTGCGCAAGATCAAAACCACCGGCTCATGTGCGAACGCTTCAGGATTTATATGAGTGCTTATCCACCTATCCCGCATGTGCCGCCGCACCTTTTGCAACCACCAAAATTTTCATTCTGACGTGATAGTGGTGGCGATGACTTTCCTCCCAGCGAACGGTAGGGGGTGAGACTTTTAAGTCTTATCCCCTAAGTATGTGTTGGCACCCAATTTTACTTGTCAATTCTATAAATTGTTATTGAGTTCGCTGTTTAGTCAGTAAGGACACTGCCTCTTTTTAAGTTTGGGTGGAATGTACATCATGTTTTGGGTTGTTATAGAAAGATGTGAAAGATGGAAACATTTCTGTACGTAAAACTTTAATTTTTAGTTAAGTTTTATTTTAATTTTTTTTTGTTTTTTCATGTTAAATGCTTATTAAGTGAATGAAACCAATCCCTAATTAATCAACTTAGTTAGAATTGACCCACTAATTGTAGTTTAGCTTAGTTTAATTTCAATTCACGTCTTCCGTCGTCAGGATAACATTAGACTACGTCAATTGTGGTATTCAATTCAATTATTCACACTCTTCTCTGTGGGAACGATATCCGATCTTCAAGATCCACTATATTAAACCTGTAGACCTCGTATACTTGCGAGCGTAAGTAGGCGTGCACATTTCGCTCATTTACCAAGTTTTTGGCGCCGTTGCTGGGGATTGTTTTGATGTTATTGTCGAAGAAATGCAATAACGGCTCTGGACTTAAGTTTTAGATAGGAGAAGCAAGTTTTTCGTATTTCTGGGATTGGCGATTTCGTTAGTATTGATATTGTGTGTAAATGACTTACTTTTAGTTTAGGCATTTCTTTGTATATACTTTTTGTTTGTAGTTTTGTTTTTGTTTCTTATGCAGGGTACTTGACGATGTTAGATCGTCGGGTATTGATGCATCCCTTTTGACAGGATTCCAAGCCGTTTTATGTTGCTTGGCCAAGCACATAAGCGTGTGAGGCGTTTTGTTGAGAGATTGAGCCATCCAAAGCAAAACCTCGCCAATCTTGAGGGCGTTCTGAAAATGTCGGGCCGGGGACATTAAACCACGCACTTCTTGGGAGACAACCCAAGCAATTCTTTTTGATCCATCCCATCCGACTTGATTCGGAGGCGAGATCCTCTCGCCTCCCAGGTAAGTGTTCTAAACACCCTTCGTCAGCATTCTTTAATTTCATATATGTTGAGAATGATGATTGGGTTTACTGAGGACACTGTCCACTTTGAATCGGAAGTGATGTGTAGTATTTAGTATTGTTAGCTTATGTGTTATTGTTTTTCCGTATTTCATGTGTGTTTAGGTTAGAATGTATTTATGTTTTTGTGTTGTTGTTTATATGTTGAGTTTTGCATTCATCTGGGCTGTTACCCGATGATGAGATTACCCCTGGTTGTTTTCGAAGTCAAGGGTAATACCCATGCATGTTTGATTCTGTGTACTTGACTATGTTTTTTGGTAAAAATTATTGTAGATCCTAATTTGCAAGAGCACATAGACTCAATGTATAGTTATTCAATTGATTTGAGGACGATTATCGATTAACCAAATTCATGACACATTAAGGATTCTAGAACTTGACTGAGGGGAAACTTGAGGCGAAATCCTAGGCGAGGTTGTTCAGGAGACGTGATTTAGGCATTCTCTTTGTTGCTTGAGCCTTTGAAGCCTACCTTGATATATGTTTATCCCTCGTTACCCTGTCGAAGCCTAAATACAAATTCAATTCTGAACACATAAACTAATACCCTGGCCAGTTGATAATTTTCCAAACCTATATCGCTGAATTTAAAGGCACATTTGAGTGAATCAAGTTAGCCGTAGCAAAGGCTTCTTGATGTGTGCGGTTGGGTTTAGGGCAAACTTCTAATTAGTTCGGTATTTGAGTACTCACTTGTTGTTCTTCATTTGTATTTTACACACTCCTTCAATTGTAACAATCAAATAAGTTTGGGGGTGTGTTCGTTGAAAAAAAAATCAAATGTAAATACGGTTTTTATTTCCGTTTCTTTTGACAAGTGAGTACGTCGGTCTTCAATGCATGTTCGGGATTGTTTCCAATCTTTCTATGGGGGTTCGAGAGTGAATGTGCCAAGCGTTGAGTCTTGGGTAACGTTAAGTTAATAACGTTAACCCGTTTTCTATTCCAAGTTACCCTTGGCCAAATATACCAAAATTGAACCAAGTCCTAATAATATTCATGAACTACTAAACCTACATTAGTGGAGAGTGGACCCTAATCAAGCCTATGGAAATCCTAGTCCTTCACGGTCTAAGTCATGAATTTCGTTGGTGGATAATCTAATCCGATCGTTGTATAGTTATATTATAGAGTCTTACACTAACATGTTTACAAGATCTAGAATAACGTTCACCATTATTGCATGTCGAAATTCTAGAACATTACATGTTGTGTGTTACCGCCTGAACTCGAAATAATTGGCGGTTGTTGAGGGAAAAATAAATAGGCTGTTAGAAGAATTTAAAACTCGCATGCTGTTATGTTTAGATTGTTATTAGGTTGTTTGTTATTTATTTTGGTTTGTGTATTTTTCATTTTAGTGTGTGTGTTTGGCTCGAGAACTAACCAAATTTTGAGTTTGGGGTTATTGATAGGTATGAAAAACCTATCTATTTCCAATCCGAATTTGTTAGTTTTCGAATATGTTTATAGTTATTTTTATTATGTTTTAATTAGTTTTCATACTTTTTGTATAAATCAGGTGTGTGGGGCAAAAAGATAGGAAACTGGAGCTAAAATGATGAAATTGAACCAAAGCGGTTCGAAGTTACGGTGGATAAACAAGCTCGGAGGCTAAAAGATGAAACATGCCTACTGCTTAGGAGTCCAGACCACCGCCTAAGTGGTGAAGATGCAGAGAAGAGAAAAATGTTACTGATGGACGACCGCCTAGGCGGAAATTTAGCAGAAGACGAAGAAGGGCTACTGACAGCCGCTCGCCTAGGCGAAAATTCTACCGCCTAGGCGCAATTTCCACTGCCTAAGCGGATTTTTCCTGCACAGTCTTGAGATATTTTTAGATATTTTTTAGATATTTTTGCTATAAATACCCCCTCTCCTCCCCCTTGGCTGGTAAATCACTCTTCCCTCTCTTGTATTTTTGAGCCCCTTAGGCTATAGTTAAGCCTAGGGTTAGGAATTTTAGTGGTGGAGCTCACATCCCGAAGTGGAGAAGACAGCGAATTGATTATTGAGCGTTCTTAGCGATTTATCTTCGGACGAGGCTAAGTTCTTCGATCGTTTTTCCTTATTTCTTTATCTTAGGAGTGTATGAGCATGTTTAGCTCGTTATTTTCTTGTATATGCGGCTAAGGCCCCGAGTTAAATATGGATTGTAGTAGGGATTAACATATAATTTATAAATACGTTGTTTGGATGATTTCGGTGTTGCGTTTATGTTTGTTCTTCGTAGTTTGATTGTATTTATCGTATTATTTGTTTATGATGCTTGGATTGATAAATGAAGAATACGGGGTTTTGACAAAACCCCGGATTCGGATTAAGGTAAACAAACGCCACAATTCTATAACCTGGTCGGGGTTTGAATCGTGGACAATCGATGACGTTGGGCAAGACATGCGCTACCTAGGGTCGTTAAGACGTTGAAGGAGACTTCTTCGTTGACCCGAAGTTGCGTTATATCCCTCGTCTTACACTCGGAAGACGTGGCGAGGGAGTTTTAGAACGGAGATTGTCGATAGGGTAAATACAATGCGACGATCCAATAACCCGGGAGGGAGTTGGATTGTGTGCAATCAATGACGTTGGGCTAGACTCACGTGACCTAGGGTCGTTAAGACGTTAAGGGGAACTTCTTCGTTGGCTCGAAGTCATGTATTCCCCCGTCTTATACTCGAAAGAGGTGGCGGTAGAGTTTACGTACCGAGGTTGTCAAATAGGTTGAACAACGTAAACGTAAGTAAATCGAAATCGAACACGTATTTGTAAACACGTTAATCCCTATGCAATTCTTCACCCTAAAACATATTAACATAATAGTGTAGTTAATTTAGGATATATTGGTATTAGTTTAAATAATTAAATACATTTGTTTTCACCTAGATAAATTTAGGTCACGACAAACGCAGTATTCGATAGTAACGACACCAATCCCTGTGAATACTATAACCCGATCTTAACGATCACACTATACTAAAACTTAGACCTCGTATACTTGGGAGTGTAAGTAGCGGCATGTCATTTCCCACGCTACCAAGTTTTTAAAAAACTTGGTAGGGGCGCGAAATGTGCACGCCTACTTACGCTCGCAAGTATACGAGGTCCAAAGTTTTAATATAGTGGATCTTGAAGATCGGATATCGTTCCCACAGAGAAGAGTGAATAATTGAATTGAATACCGTAATTGACGTAGTTTCATGTTATCCTGACGACGGAAGACGTGAATTGAAATTAAACTAAGCTAAACTACAATTAGTGGGTTAATTCTAACTAAGTTGATTAATTAGGGATTGATTCCGTTCACTTAATACACATTTGACTTGGTTTAGTTAACAATAACGGAGTTTAGGTATCCGACAATCTCAGTTCGTAAACTCCTCCGCCACCTCTTCCGAGTGTAAGACGGGGGAATACATGACTTTGTGTCGACGAAGAGGTCTCCCTCAATGTCTTAAGGACTCTAGGCCACGTGAGTCTTGACCCAACGTCATCAATTGCACACTAACTAACGCCTTCCCGGGTTGTTAGGTCGTAACGATGTGTTTACCCTAATCCGAATCCAGGGTTACCTCTCCCGAGTGTCAAACCCTAGATTCTCAAATCCAACCCTAATACCATTACAAGAATATTAAGATCGTCATAAAATGATAAACACAATCGTACTTAAAAGCAACAACCGTTAAAGAAACGTATATTAAACCAAACGAGTATTTACACAACTATACCTTTCCCTAACTAATCTCTAATTTACACTAACATGTTCTTAACCAATACAACATTAAATCAAGAGGAAATCATCAAGATCAACAATAAACATTAAATAAAAAGATGGAAACAATGGAAGACAAGCTAAATCTCAAAGTGGAGTAGTCCACTTTTGCCAAAAAACAATCATCCCGAGCTTCCTTTTCTCCGTTGATGAACATCCTCTTCTAGCTCTTCAAGGATTGGACAAGAACACCTCCTAAAATAATCTAATCTACTTCCTAAAATACCTAAACCTAACTAAGGTGAAAAGAGAGCTCTCAAGAACAACCCGAGCCTCCTCTCACGTCTAAGGGTAGGGTCTAAGAGTCTTTGAGGTTTGGTAGAGAAAGGGGTTTCATAGGCAAGGTTTGGAAATATCTTCAAAATATCTGAAAACATATATTTCTATGCAGAGTGTCACCGCCTAAGCAGTGGTTCACCGCTTAGGCGGTGGACTTAAGTCGGTTAAGTTTATGTTGGATCTTCGCCTAGGCGATGGTTTCTCTGCCTAGGCAGTAGCTGCTGGCATATCAATCTAATATTTTCTCGCCTAAGCGGTGGTTCAGCCCTTTAGCACTCCAACATTCTGCCTCTTTTCCGCCTAGGCGGTGGAACTTCCGCCTAGGCGGTGATCTTTATTCACCGAAACCCTGTTTTGCACATTTTGTTCACTGTTTCTCCACCGTTTTCACTTGTTTATCGCCCTTTAACGTCCTTTCCCTGTTTTACACTAAAACACAATTAAATATAACTAAAATTCTTGAAAACTAACAAATTCGGTTTAGAAATAGATAGGTTTTTCACACCTATCAATACCCCCCAACTTAGAATTTTGCTAGTCCTCGAGCAAAACACTAACACTAAATTAAACTAACTAACGAACTAACCAACTAAAAATGAAAAATTAAACTAACACGAAAGAAGTATATGCATGTAAATATAAAGTTCAATTGAAATGACCAGTTTGTTCCTCCCTCAACATCCCTAAATCGGATCAAGTTCGGGAAGTAACCCACACCAAGTGGTGTTCTAGAATTTCAACGATCAATATCAATAAAAACCATTCTAGATCCATTTGAAGTGTGTGTGTGTGAGAACTCAAATGTATAACTAGTCAAATACCGGATTCGATTATTCAATCGTTAACTTCATAACTTAAACCGTTGAAGGATTCAGAAAAACCGTAAGCTTGATTGGAGTCTACTATCCACTAATGTAGGCTTGGATATTCACATAAATCAATAGGGCTTTGTTTGGCTTTGTAGAACGACCACGGGTATCATTGGAATAAAAATAGCAAATCGATTTAATCGATCAATACCCGAGGTAAAATCGCTTGTCGCTATCCTCTCTTATGACCCCCACACATTTAAAGTACAACTCTGAATAAGAAACGAAAATCCTTGTATTCACTTTCGAAAGAGAAGAAAATGAAAACTATATTCACGCTTTTTTTTTTCCCTAAATTATCTCGAATTATTACAGTTTTAGGAGAGTGCAAAAAGAAGTTAGAGAAACACACCCCCAAACTTATTCGAATTTATAAAATTTTAGGAATATGTAAAAAGAAATGATAGAAACACACCCCCAAAGTTATTTTAGGAGCGTGCAAAAAGAAATACGAAAGTGACAAGTGAATACACTAATACGGAATCAATAAAAATTTATCAGAAACCCTACCGCTCACTTGATTTCACTCAATTTTGAAAATTAGGCTTAGCGACATTGGGTTAGGAAAAATTTAAATGAAAGGAGTATTTGAACATTTTCAGAATTGATTATGTTATCGGCTTCAACAGGGGAAATAAGGAATGGAAATTTTCAAATTAGCTACAACGGTTCAAGCAAAAAATGACGGCCTAAATAACGTCTCCGAAATTACCTTACCTAGGATTCCGCCTTAAGTTTTTCCCAAATCAAGTTCTAGTTTCCTCATTTTCTATCATGAGCTTAATATCGAATAATCAACGTCTAATCGTTCAGATAATTATACATTGAGTTTAAATGTTGTGCAATTTTTGGATCGAGATAATTTTTACCCAATCGACATGTTAAGCACACAAAACACACAAGGAAGGTATTACCCCCGACCTCAATATGCAATTAGGGGAATCATCGGGTCTTGGCCTAAATGAACTCACATCTAAACATGCAAATACAACTTTATACATACACAAATCTAAACTAAATCTAACACTAACATACATAAATTAATCTAACACTAAACGTGCAAAAACAAAAATGAAACTAAACTAAACTAAAAATTTAAGAACTAAAACATTCATAATAAAACATACATAAACTTAAATTTGTACATCAATTTTTTTTCCATTTTGTTCAAAAACTAATAATTGTTCATCCTTTTCTACAAAAAAAATAAAATGGATGCACATCCACTAAACTATCATCCATTCCATACCATCCAAGCCTGAACATGGCAGTGTTCCAACATCAGCGAACCCAATAAACATATAGCATGCTTGTAAACAAAATGGGTTGAACACATACCTAGGGAATAAGACTCATTCCCTACTGTTCACCTGACGAGAAATTCCTCTCCACCACTATCACGTCAGAATGGAAATTATGGCGGTTGCAAAAAGTGCGGCGACAATGCTGAAGCGGTCGCACATGAACCTATGGATTTGATCTGGCACACACATTAATCACAACGTTTCAACAAAATATGAACAATGTAGCATGCAATTTTGTTTCACACAATTTAACAATCCATAGAAACTAAGTTATCACAAAAAATCAAACCAAAATCCCAAAGTGATAAAGAAAATCTCGAAAATGGTATTGAAAATCGATTTGTGGTGGATGATTTGGTATGGAAAACACAAATTTTGGTAATGGAATGATGATTTTTGAGTATTGGAATGGTTTGGAAGTAAGGTTTTAGAGAGAAAGTGGAGGATTTTGGGGAAGAAGCCTTGCAATTTGTAATTTTTAACGAACAGGGGCTGTTTTCACTGCAGAAGGTCCATCACCTAAGCGGTGGATTCACCGCTTAGGCGGTGGAGCCCTTTTCTTTAAGATCAAACCTTCTGACGAAATTTCGCCTAGGCGGTGGTTTTTCCGCCTAATCGAAATTACACCAGTGTGAAAACATTTTGTTCTACTATTAATCTGCCTAGGTGGTGGTTTCTCCACCTAGGCAGTAGAGCATATTTTCCAAATTTGTTGCCTCTTGTATTTTTACCGCCTAAGCGGTGGTTCACCCCTTAGGCCATAGGCCGTTTTTGTTGAAAAACACCCACTCTGTATTTTTACTGCCTAAACGGTGGTTCACCGCTTGGGCGGTGGGCCTGCAGCTCCCACTTTCATGTTTTTCTCAAATTTTCAAAATACGGCTCCACCCCGTACGTTTTTAGTTCGCTTGTTCAACGTTTTTAAACTTAAAATACTTCCCCAAACGTCCATACTCCTAAATTCACTTCCGAACACATTCTGAAGCCATGTCGGCTTCCAAAAACAATAAATAATCAAATAAACAGTAACAAAAATCGGGTAATTTGATACCCTGAGTTTCATTTCAAAAAAAAATAGCGCTTGAGTTAACATCCCCAGCTGGACTATCGTGTCAATAAGTATTTTTCACCAAAATTCCCCACAGACAAGGAATTTAGGTTCAAATGCTCAGTCGGATCAAGATCATGGCTTGAAGTTGGTTTCTCCTCTCAGTCTTTATCATTTACAATAAGTTGAATCTCGGGATTGAGCATTAAGAATTCTAAACTTCTTCATCATTTCTCGCACCGCTTGATCTCATTAACACAATGAAACTAAAAATTTTAATTAAAAAAAAATAGAAATAAATGTTAGGATTAACACTCGACCACTTAGTCGCAATATCAACTTAGAATTCACACTAATCCCACGTCAACAGCGCCAAAAACTTGGTGTGTTGACGGAACTAGGATACGATATATTTTCTTTTCCTATTTAAAACTTAAGTTCTGAGCCGTTACCGCGTTTCTTTTGCAATATTCAATAAAATTCAAACTAATCCCCGGCAACAGCGCCAAAAACTTGGTGTCGCGGGAAATGACACGCCACAACTTACACTCTCAAGTATACGAGGTCTAAGTTTTAGTATAGTGTGATCGTTAAGATCGGGTTATCGTATCCACAGGGATTGGTGTCGTTACTATCGAATACCGCGTTTGTCATGACCTAACTTTATCTAGGCGAAAACAAATGTATTTAATTACTTAAACTAATACTAATATATCCTAAATTAACTACACTATTATGTTAATATGTTTTAGGGTGAAGAATTGCATAGGGATTAACGTGTTTACAAATATGTGTTCGATTCCAATTTACTTACGTTTACGTTGTTCGACCTATTTGACAACCTCGGTACGTAAACTCCACCGCCACCTCTTCCGAGTGTAAGATGGGGGAATACATGACTTTGAGCCAATGAAGAAGTCCCCCTCAACGTCTTAACAACCCTAGGTCATGTGAGTCTAGCCCAGCGTCATTGATTGCACACAATCCAACTTCCTCCCGGGTTATTAGATCGTCGCGTTGTATTTACCCTATCGACAATATCCGTTTTAAAACTCTCTCTCCACCTCTTCCAAGTGTAAGACGAGGGATATAACGTAACTTCGGGTCAACAAAAAAGTCCCCCTCAATGTCTTAACGACCCTAGGTAGCGTGTGTCTTGCCCAATGTCATCCATTGTCCACGATTCAAACCCCGACCAGGTTATAGAATCGTGGCGTTTGTTTACCTTAATCTGAATCCGGGGTTTTGTCAAAACCCCATATTCTCCATTTATCAATCCAAGCATCATAAACAAACAATACGATAAATACAATCAAACTACGAAGAACAAACATAAACGCAACACCGAAATCATCCAAACAACGTATTTATAAATTATATGTTAATCCCTACTACAATCCATATTTAACTCGGGGCCATAGCCGCATAACAAGAAAATAATGAGCTAAACATGCTCACATACTCCTAAGATAAAGAAATAAGGAAAAATGATCGAAGAACTTAGCCTCGTTTGAAGATAAATCGCTAAGAACGCTCAACGATCGATTCGCCGTCTTCTCCACTTTGGGATGCGAGCTCCACCACTAAAATTCCTAACCCTAGGCTTAACTATAGCCTAAGGGGCTCAAAACTACAAGAGAGGGAAGAGTGATTTACCGGCCAAGGGAGAGGAGAGGGAGTATTTATAGCAAAAATATCTCAAAAATATCTCAAGACTGTGCAGGGCAAATCTGCCTAGGCGGTGGAAATTGCGCCTAGGCGGAGTCAGGTCAGTTTGGTCTGATCGCCTAGGCGGTGAAGTAAGTAGTGGACTGGGAAAACATTCTGTTGGATTTGCGCCTAGGTAGTAGAATTTCTGCCTAGGCGAGCGGCTGTCAGTAGCCCTTCTTCGTCTTCTGCTGGATTTCCGCCTAAGCGATAGAATCTTCACCTAGGCGGTCGTCCATCAGTAACATTTTTCTCTTCTCTACATCTTCACTGCTTAGGCGGTGGTCTGGACGCCTAAACAGTGGGCCTATTTCATCTTTTACCCTCCGAGCTTGTTTATCCACCGTAACTTCGAACCGCTTTGGTTCGATCTCATCATTTTAGCTCCAGTTTCCTATCTTTTTGCCCCACACACCTGATTTATACAAAAAATATGAAAACTAATTAAAACATAATAAAAATAACTATAAACATATTCGAAAACTAACAAATTCGGATTGAAAATAGATAGGTTTTTCACACCTATCAGTAAGAGATTGGGGTTTCAAACGAATTGCTATTGGTTCAGTATTAATGTATTCGCTTGTCATTCTTTTTGCATGACCCAAAAATTATATAAATTTGAATAAGTTTGGAGGTGTCACAATGTTAGGTAAAAAAAACATTATGTGAATATAGTTTTTATTTTCATCGACAAGTGAATACAACGTTCTTAAATTCTTGTTCAGGGTTGTATTTTCAATGTTTAGGGTTACGAGAGAGCGATAGCGACAAGCGTTTGTGCCTCGGGTATCGTTCCATTATAGCGATTTTTTATTTTCTATACCTGCAATACCCTTGGTCGTTCTCCAAAACTTAACCAAGCCCTATTGATCTTTGTGAATATCCGAACCTACAATAGTGGATAGTCAAGCCCAGTCAAGCGTATGGTTTTCCTGAATCCTTTAAGGTTTAAGTCATGAACTTGTTTATTGAATGATCCAATCTGGTGTTTGGTTAGTTATACATTTGAGCTCCCACACGCACACATTTCAAATGGATATGGAATGATTTTTATTGATATTGAGTGTTGAAATTCTAGAACACCACTTGGTGTGTGTTATTTCTCTAACTTGATCAGATTGAGGGCTGTTGAGGGAGGACCAACTTGGTTTCTTTGATTGAATTCGGAACTAGCATGTGTATAGTTCTTTTTTTATTAAAGTTTTTCATTTTTAGATTAGTTGTAAGTTAATTAGAGTAGTTAGTTTAATTTAGTGTTAGGGTGTTTTCCTCGAGGACTAGCAAAATCCCAAGTTTGAGGGTATTTGATAGGTTGAAATAACCTATCTACTTCTAAGCCAGATTTGGTAGTTTTCAAGTGAATTAGTAATATTTAATTGCATTTTTGTTAGTTTTTATATAATTCAAGTGTAGGGATGCAAACAAGCAAAAATTATGGGAAAACGGTGAAGAAATGATGAAAAAACAAAGTTTCAAGATCACAAGACCCACCGCCGCAGCAAGAAATCCACCACCACGGCAGTAAGAATTTAGAGAAGGGGTTTTTCAGCACAAAGTCCCATCGCCGCAGTGGCAGGCCATCGCCGCAGCGGTGAAAGATCAGAGAGTAAACCGACTAACCCACCACCGCGACAATGATCCCCATCGCTACGGCGATCAACTCTGTACAAAATTAAGATCTTTGTAGATATTTTTAGATATTTTGAAGCCTTGCACCTATAAAAACCCATTCTCCCACTTCCATTAAGAAGCTTGAACATCCCTAACCCTTAGGAGGTGATCCTTGGCCATTCTTGAAGAGCTCAAAGAGAATATTCATCATCCGGAAAAGAGGAAACATTGGCGGATCGATTTTTGGCGACAATGGATCACTCTACTTCAAGATTTGATCTTTCTCTCATTGTTTCTCTCTCTGTAATTTAATATTTTTTTGTTTTTGTTTTTTTGTAAATGATGATGAATCCCTCTTGGTTTAATGTTTCAATGGCCAAGATCATGTTAGATTAGATAAATATTAGGTAGGGATAGATGTAGTTGTGTAAATACTAGTTTGATGAAATATATGTTTCTTTAACGGTTATTTATTTTTAATTCTAATTGTGTTTATCATTTTATGACAAATTTAATATGCTTGTTAAGGTATTAGGTTTGGATTTGAGAATACGGGGTTTGACACTCGGAAGAGGTAACCCTGGATTCGGACTAGGGTAAACACATCGTTACGATCTAACGACCCCGAAGGGCGTTAGTAAGTGTGCAATCGATAACATTGGGGCAAGACTCATGTGACCTAGGGTCGTTAATACATTGAGGGGGACCTCTTCGTTGACACGAAGTTGCATATTACCCCGTTTTACACTAGGGAGAGGTGGCGGTGGAGTTTACGAATCGAGATTGTCGGATACCTAAACACCGTTATTGTTAACTAAACAATATCAAACATGTATTAAGTGAACAAAATCAATCCCTAGGTAATCAACTTAGTTAGCATTAACCCACTAATTGTAGTTTAGCTTAGTTTTAATTAGTTTAATTTAAAAATAATTCTTTAATAGTCTGGATAATAGGAGACTATACAAATTGTGGTATTCAATTATTCACACCGTCCCTGTGGAACGATATCCGATATTAAAGATTCACTATATTAAAACTTGACCTCGTATACTTGCGAGTAGTCAATACGCGAGCGTGTAAAAACCTCGTCGTACAACATCCTCTGATGCCGGAGCCCATCAATAATGGAATTTAATTCCATGCCTTTTGGGAGTTCATTAGATGCGTTAGCCTTTTAGTTGAAGTGCTCGATGTAATCTCCAAGGATTCAATCGGCTCTTGTTGGAGAGAAAGAACATGGGTCATAATCTTCGGTCATCGCTAGGAGTAAAAGAAATTAACCATGAACAACTGCTCGAGCTCCTAGAAGGTGGAGATAGATGTTTGCTTAAGGACTTGGAACCAGAACCTAGTTGCCTTGTAAGGGTAATGGGAAAGGCTCTATACCGTAGAGCTGCAAAGGTCACCTGCATGTCCATATGAGACTTAAACATAGACAAGTGGTTAACAGGATCTAACGTCCCATCATACTGACTCATCTGGGGGTGAGTAAGCACTACTTCTTCCAAAACATCTCCCATGAATAGAGATCTCGCCTCTGTAATAATGCCTTGTCCTACCTAGCCTCCGTTCACCTCTTGGAAGTGAGCTTCTATGTCAGCCAAGCGACACTCCACGACTTTCACTACTTGGGGTTCTCCCCGTACATGACTGTCCACAACTTAGGCCATAGAGTGATGGGAAGGAGACGAGTACAATCCTATTTCATGTTTGTATCATCCTCTAGGATCGAACCTAGCTACTCGATGGGGAGCTCGATTGTCAGGGGATGCTGATAGGTCCCTTGTTGCATGTTTACATAGTAGAGAATATGGGGATATTAGTGCTACTGGGGGAGGTACTTCTCTAGTCCTACAAACTTATGGTGGCAAGGCAAAGAGCGGTCCTTGGGTGCCTGTCCATTCGAAAACTCCATATGAATATCGCAATTTAGGGGTTGCAGTAGGCGTATGAGGAGGAGCTGCATACATGACTTGAATTAGCCCATCTGGCATTCAAGGAAATCCATCCGAGATGCTTCCACAACCCCCGAGATTTGTCCCTCAACCCCAAGTGGCAGGTTAGATGGTCTTCCCTAGTCTTGGGGGCCAGTTGTCCTCATTGGTGGGAGCTATGGGGTGTGGTGTCGGAGTTTTTGATATATCATTTGATTCTTCTATTCTATGTCTATCTGTCCGGCTAGACCTTGTAATCATCCAGGCTCGGTTGAGTAGAGAACGATGATCAGGGAAGGCTTTTTTTTATGGTTCCTACAGACGGTGCCAAACTGTTAGTGTATAAAATTGGTACACACCTTGAGTATTGTCTAGTCAGATAACAAGTGGGTCCTCATATTGGAGTTAGAGTTGGAGATTCTTCAAGTGAGCTATAATAGTTTTCTTGGATGGCTGACTTGCTGAAATTCAGAGTCTTGCTCCTTAAAAAGTTGTACCTACACAAGGCTGAGCTAGAATTTGTCCTGGTGAAGCCTATCTGGCATGAGAGTAAGTGCTCAAAGAGAAAAGATACAGAAAAGCGATGGAAAATATCAACATTAGCAATTCTGACGTACCTCAGGCTTACATAGATCCTGGAATATATAGGCGTTGGAGACGATTACCTTTACCTAATTGGGCCTAAACATGGTTAATTAGGCAAAACAATGTGTTTAGTTGATAATCGAGGGCGTTTAGGAGATAATCGTTGGGCTTCGGCTTTCGGGCCCGTTTGGAAAAGCCCACGGGCCTCTGTCAAGTTTGTGGATTAATTCTTGTTGAGGAGATTGGAGATTTGTGGACTTCTGGAAGGAGAACAGACTGAAATGGTGAGCCAGTCGGGACAAACGGCTAAGTCTCTAAAGTTAGACATCTAGAGGCACAACACAAAGTTTTGGGAAACAACATTCCTAGGGCACATTACTTCTTCTTGGTTGCAAATGAGATTCTAGGGAAGGAGCTCTGGTTGGCGCATACTCATGCGTGGCACTTTGGATTCTTGAATGCGACCATGTTACAATGAGGGTGGATATGTGGCCGGGGCCCTGGTGCAGACTCAGTGATGCCCTAAAACACCATTATCAAGATCTATTTTCAAACTCCCCAAACATTCCTATAACGTTCTCCCAAAATCAGTGCCACCTGGGGGTATCTATTGGTGGTGGGGGTAGGCCAAAGGTGGGGAGTGATGGTCAATTGTGGTGATTTGGTGGTGGGTGAATGGATATGTTTGCACAAGGTGGTGAATGGTTGTGGTGGTGGTGGGTCTTTGTCGTTCAAGTGGATTGGAAAAAGAGAGAGAATGAGGAGAGGAAAAATAAAATAAATAAGATAAAATGAGAAGAAAAAAATACATTAGTTAAGGAATTTAATGGGGAGCGTTATTTCTTTTTACATATGAGGATAAGGTTAATGAATTAATTTTACTAGCAATCTTATTATTTAATTTTAAAATAGTTTGGAAGGAGACTAGAGGAGATTTAGAGAAGGGAACACACTTTTCCGATTATGCATGTGTAGATTAAATCTTTATGGCCTACATTTAAGACTGGTTTGATAACGACTTAATTTTTAAGTGCTGAAAATTTAAGTGTTGAAAATTAAGTGCTGAAATTTTAAGTGCTGAAAATTTAAGAAGGTTGTTTGATAAAATTGTGCTGAAAGTTTAAGTGTTGAATTTTTTTTTTATTTGTTTGATAAATACAAAACAATAAAATCAAGGTGCTATTTTTTAAAAAAAAAAAATTATATTAAAATTAAAAATAAAAATTAACCAAAAAATATGTAAATATTATGTATTTTGTTATATGGTTTGATTGCTTAAATTAAATTATAACAATAATTTAAATATAAAATAAAATTAAAATCATAAAATAATCCAAAATTAATCTAATTCTCATTAATCTTAACTCTAATTAAACGTTCATAGGGGATCAGGGTAAAATGGTCAAAATATAATTTTTTTTAAATGAAAAATAATGGAGTGCATTAAGCAAAATGAAATAAGTGAAGAGATCTTGACTTAATTTTTAACTCACATTTTGACTTAATTTTTAAGTTAACTTAATTAATTAAGTGATATTAATTACATTTATCAAACAAATTTAATTAATTAAATACTTAATATAATTAGTTTTAAACACTTAATTTTTTTTATCAAACATGCCCTTAGTAATACATTTTTTATTATTTTAATAAGTGATATCTTAATCCTTACTCTTATATAATTGAAGCTTGAAGACACTATTTAGTTGGCTATGTAATTTTATTAAAATGTCATTCGCGCATATATTATTTATTTATTTTGTCGATCACTCATTTGTATCTCACTCACGTGTATCATTTATCCATGTTTCCGTCAACCGTTATTTTTAAGTTTTCACATATAGCACACCAACTGTTCATAATGCCTTATTGAGTTGAGTCACTTTAACATGTGTGTGCTTGCTAAATCTCTGAAATTGTGTAAAATAACTCATCTTTTTTTTTTTAATGAATCTTTAATCTGTTTCCATTTTTTATGAGATAATAATAATCACATTCACCTCATTTGTTTGCTTGTGTTTGTAAGGATTCTTCATTAATAGTTTAAATGGGGAAAAGTTGCATTGGCATTGGAATTATTAGCACTGGAATTAACACCCGGGGATAAAAATCTTGGTTTGAAGAACCCAAGGCCTATATACATGTCTACCTTCCTTACATAGTATAACAAATTCATTCATGGAAAGTATGAGGACTAACAAACCAATTAAGAACCACACAACATATCAGTTGAGTAAAACTATTACACTGATAACATAGTGACAATGATTGAGGCGTCACTATTCCAAGGGTAAGCAGGCTTTTGTTAATATATGATCCTTCTTTACGACAGATGCTGGTAGTTTTAGCCTTGGAACTCTTAGAATCTGCCAAGTCAACGAAGTTCGCAGATATAGATAAAATATTTAGAAGATATAATTACCAATTACAGTACAGATAAAACACAAGAACCATGCAACATAATGCACCTAAGTAATACTAATCATTATTTTAAAGGGTGGAGTGTAAAGAATTCAAAGATATGCATCAAGAGTAGGCTTCTACAAAAAGCCTAACAAGATTTGAAAAAGAAAGAAAAATATATAGAGTTCAAAGTGTACCAACTAATTGTTTGGAAACAAAATTTGTTTTTGTGGTCTTGGACCCTTGTTTACTAATTGAATTTAACAATCTCTAAACATTTTAAACCAAATTTGTTTTAAACTCTTGGTTCCTAATTTAGTTTAGAAATTGCAAAAACTTCAAAAACACAAATTAATTTGTTTGGTTTCATAAATATGGAATGCTTAGATAGGTAAGTATGTTCATGCTACATATGTCTTTATTTCAAGAAAATGGGGATTTCTTTGTCATACAAGCACAATTGTCTTTTTGGTCATTAGAGATCAAGAAGTTCGCTAATAATAATTTATTTATCTAATTCCAGGTACAATCTCTACTTCAATTCTGTCTACTTAATTGCCTGTTTATCATACACAATTACTTTGGAAATTATTTTGATTGTTAGTCTCACCCCTCAACCATAAGAATTAAGCATGGTGACAAAATAAAGCATTTTTTTACCTCTTTTTATTTTATTTATTTATTTTTTTGGGAGCAAAATGTAAATGGGTACAAATTATTGGGGGTGTTTTGTGTAGATGTGGCCAGATCTTATTCAGAAACAAGAGATGGAGGTTTATATGTGATACAAACCTATGTTTTTTGGAACGGGAATTGGCCTCAACTTGGGAAAGTCATGAAATTTGACCTCCACTTATATATATATATAAGTCATTGCTTATTCTTTTTTCTTTTTTTTTTGTAGTATTATTTTGAAGGGAGGTATGATCTGGGGAAGTTTATTAAGCTGGTGAAGTAAGAAGACTTTATGTTCATCTTAGGATTTAACCCTATGCTTGTGGCTTTGTGTTGAATGGAACTCTCGGTACTATTATATATATATATATATATATATATATATTAAATTTAATGTCTGAAAATATTGTAATGAAAGTTGTAATGCAAAGGTTCACCACCAAGATTGAACTTGATGAAATCAAAAAGGTTGTTTGAATCACAAAGTGATCAAGTAATTATGCCCGAGGTATTTAATAAATAGTTGAATTCCACTACACCATTTTATCAAATGCAAAAAAAATTATTATTATTTCCATCTCTTTAATAAGCGTCTTTTTTAAAATAAATTTTACAAACTAAGAATAAATATGGACCAATGGAGTATGAACTCAGTGCACCAGGGTGTGCTTATACAAAATGGGCATCCGAATGGCTATAGGTCTTGGTACTGGAGACTCGTGGGTTATGTGCAAGCAAGATGATACCCCTGTTTCATTGTAAGGTTTTTTTTTTTTTTGTTTTTTTTTTTTTTTTTTTTTTTTTTTTTTTTAAATTGAATTTCGCCAAAAGTGAAATTTTCTTCTATATATAATTAGATGTCTTTTTTATTTTTTATTTTAACGTACCAGTCTTGATCGTTTTCAGATTAACGCTTGCAATGGCTTCTACTGCCATTGCTTCTCTCCAAACAAGGCCGATAAACCAAAATTGTGGACTGAGGCCTAGATTGGCTAGTAGGATTAGAGGTTGGCTTCATGGAATTGGAGCTTCAAAATTTGAATTAGAATTGAATCTAATATATATATATATATATATATATATATATATATATATATATATATTTGAATTCTTGGCTCATTATATGCTTAAAAATAATTTTGGGTAGGTTTACTGAATTCAGAGGTGCATCTTTCATTAACTGTTATATGGTAAATGAATTATTTGTTTTTTTATTTTCAAGAAAATAATATTTATTTTGTAATTTAAATTTAATTATTTAATTGTATTTGCTTCTTCCATTCATGCGTGATAGTAAAAAATATATTGTTGGCCCAAAGAACTACCCAAGAGGGGGTTGAATTGGGTAGTTACAAAATTTAATCAAATAATTCTTTAAACACTTAATTATCAAATATTTGATTTTCTTAAATTGATTATTATCGTAGTTACGCAGCGGATAAGTGTTTAATGCTAAGTGCAAACCCAAACACAATATAAAGAAAAGTAAACAATGCAGCAAATCAAGATATATCCTTTTTCAACAAGCTAGCCTTACTTAATCTAGTCCCCTGAGATCCATGAAGATTCGCGACTCACTAAAACCCTAATTCCTTTACCAAGTAGGAACTAAACCCTTACAATGATTTTTTTACACGCACAGAATCAACATTTACAAATTTACCCTTTTCCTAGGCCAATGATGAATCCTATCTTTTTACTAGGCTAAAAATTAACCTTACCATTCTCTCAAGTATCGGTTTCATAAGTAAGGATTGAACATTTACAATTTACTCACAAATCACAATTCAATTATTAGGAGAATCAAAGCCTAATTCTTTTCAAGGAAAACGAAAAACCTAACATTTTTGCAAGACAATGATCAAACCATAATGTTTTCACAGGAAAAAGATCAAATCCTAACTACCTTGACTAGAGACCATCCCAAATGTGTCTAATCCACTCAAACTCATGAACACAAAAAAAAAATATGAGTTTCTTCCCACATGGAGCTTCTACCACTTCAATACAGATGTACTCGATTAATGTCCAAAAAATTACTACATGATCGATACAATGTGAGGCAAATAATATCTGATTAAATAAATAAGTGGGTAGTACAATTTAGAGTACGTAATTAGATAATCAAACAAAATTATTTTAAAAAGATTTTTCAGGCTTTTCAGTTTGAAATAATTTTCTAATAATATTATAACCAAGCAATCAAATATAAATTCAAAATAAAGAACAAAAGTCGAGAAAGATCTAACCGGGAAAATACTGAAGATGGAAATAAAATTGCAATAGAGAACAAATCAGTAATGCCAAATCAACAGTACTTTAGATCAAGAACGTAACACAAATATCTCACAGAAATCTCAGCAAAACAATCAATCTTAGAAAAGCTCAAAACTGATTGTTCTTAATGTATTATTCTCAATCCCGTGAGTCTATTTCTATAGACAAATATCAAGCCCTCCAACGGCTACTTTTCAAAAAGATATGCCTCTAAAAGGCACTCTTAAATCCCATATAATATTATCTTCCATTTCTGGGGTAATCCACTTAAAACATATCTTTTAAATCTCTCAAATAAGTTAATGAAATATTTCTTAATTTACAATCACAAAGATAGGAAGTATTAATCAACTTAAATTAAGATAATCTTAGATTATGTGGACCAAATAAATAGGGATAATCAAATAGATTTACAATATATTAAACCAATTCAAGTCCCTCAAATCTCTCCCTTGGCATCATAAAAAGCGGATCGTTTTTTATCAAGAGATCAAGTCACACAAAATCACAATCGACACTGTTGGTTGACCGACCCCAATTTTTTGGTTAACTGAATGATTCAATTGACCAAATTTCCCATTCGGTTGATCGAATTATATAGGTTATTCCGATTTAGCTCCAAAAAACACACTAACTCAAACAGTTAACCGAATTTCCCCATTCAATTGAACGATTGATACTGGTTGGTCATTTTTTGCTTTGACAAACTCATTGAGTCAATCGGTTGACTAATTTTTTGCAATCAGTTAACCGACTGCTTCAAGATGGTCCAATTTTGCTCCATAAAACTCATTGTTTGATTATGTTAACAGATTGTTTTTCTAGGTTGACCGAATTAACCTGAAAATACAATTTTCATACTTTAAACCTTGTTTTCTAATTAGATCAATTATTAATTTTGATATCACATAAGGAGCACATATAAAATCATTAGTTAGGATCTTAAACTCTATCATTTCAATATCAAAACACACAAAAAATAACTCATTTAAAGTGTTGAGTGTGATCCTAATTTGGATTGCATTAAGAGTTTATATGTAGAAAGTTGTTTTCACCTAATTTTCTTCAAGGTCTTCAACACTCTTCATTTATTCATTGCGTCCTTCTTTGCACTCTTTGTGTTTTCTTCATGAAATCTTCTTCTTAAACAGTTATATGGAACTTTTTTATGAAATACTCAACAAACATATTAGTTCTACCAAAAATATCAATACTTAATTGTCCATCAAAATCTAAGGTTCAACAATCTCCCCCTTTTTTATGATGAAAAAACCCTTAACGTTTTCTTCAATAAAGAATGTAACCACGCTCCCCCTAAATTCGAGAACGGCTATTTAAACTCATTTAAGTATAAGTTTGGAAACATAAACAAACAATTATAAAGATATGCATATATGATCAATTTAACTAATTTAATCAATGATAATATTCAACATAATGCCCAACAATTAAGACCTCCCTTTAATCAATGCAATGCTTACGCGAACAAATTCCTATACATCAACTAACTCATTTAAATATCAACTTCTCCCCCTTTGTCACCTTAAAAAGTGGAGACATAGAACCAAAAATATTTCTTTTATACCACTTGATAATGATTTTGATAAAAACGTTTTCTTTAAGAAATCATAAAATCTTGATTTTCAATACTAAGAATAAAAATCATTTTCAACACTAGAATATATGTGGATCATCATAAGAATTAAATATTAATGCATAAAGAATCATATCCGGCAAATAAATCACCACAATAGACTAATCACCTCCTAGTCTATCAAATCTAGATCAAGCAACACAAATCCTAGATTCACTATTACAAATCAATGTACTTTGGTGAGACATGTTCAATTACATAACCAAAATGAAAATGATAAAGCATAAAATCTAATGGAGGCCTTGTCCCATGAATGGATAGTATGGTCCCAACAAACTCGTGGCTGACTATAGTGGGTATTGACTACCAAGTTGTACGCTTGAGCTCGAAGGCATCCGCTGATAATAAGACATAGATGGTCTTGCCCTTGAAGACCCTGCTGCTACAGGTCCTCCAAAAGACTACTTCCCTCCTAAAGTATTATGCCCACTATATTGTTGCTGGGCACTCTACTGCTGACTCTACATGAATTGGAACATATGTTCCATGCTGCTCATGATCCTCCCAAACCCAGCTTCAATTGTTTCAACTAGCCTCCTATATCCGCTATCCATGGACACTGTCACAACCCGTCCCGGACACCCATCATCTCGAGGCTGGCGTGACTACAACATGACATCACCAAACCCAATTTTTTTTTAAATAAAAATGATAATATACACCCACTGTATAATACATACATCTATTATGGGGGCACACCCGGTCTGAAGTTTTTCTAACTAAAAGTATTTATCCATGAACCTTCTTAGGTTCGCCTTTGACAGCTTCTCTCAATCGTCCACACGACTCCATCACATAGCTCTACCTAGTGCCAGTAGGGGACCGACTCCTAGCTGTTGTACCTGCGAGTGTACTGTCTTCTTAGTAAAACATTTTTAAAATATTAACACGTTCTAAATATTTCCACAATTTAGTTTGGATCGAGCACAAGTATATAGGCAATGAAAATAAAGCGATATAGATAAGTTTCATCCAAATTTTTCTAGTATAAAATCATACCAATATACGTAAAACACCACATCTCAAGCACCAATCTCAAACACACACCTCCAACACACACACACTCTGGCCAGCCCTAGTGATCGTTTTAACCTCACGATCGAGAGTTTGCAACGGTACCGTACCATCCGTAGGATATGCCTTCCTACGAACACCCATCACTCCGCCGGAGCGGATAATCACTGCGCAGTATAAACGTCTAACATCACTCTGCCGAAGCAGATAAACATCACTCCGCCGTAACGGATAAACATCACTCCGCCGAAGCGGATAATATTACCCTACCGAAATAGATAAATATTGTGGTATCGCCAAATCAAATACAACATTATTGAATCACAACCCAATAAATATCGTCTACTCAACATAACGTCTGATTTTATTAAAATCACTTTTCCACCCTTTATTATTTTTTTTATAAAACCAGGCATTTCTAGAAAACAAATGTTTTCTATTCTCTTTTAAAAACCCTGTCTGATTTCACCCAAAATCCAACAAAAAATCATTTTCAACTTCATTTCGAAAACCACCGAAATCTTTCGGAAATCCAGTTTACCAACTCACCCACCTCCTGCTTGATCCAAATAAATTTTATAAAATTTTACGGCTCAAGTAAACCCACATTTCATCCTATATATATATACAAAAAAAATAATTTAGCAAGAAGACAGTACACTCACCTCGATATCCGTTTTGCAAAACTGACACTGACTGTACTCTATCTGGACGCCAGTGCCTGCGAACCTAATGGTGGCAGAGTCCAAATTAATATCTTATCTAAAATATTCTAATCATGCAATGCGGATCCTATATTCTGAATCGTTATTAATTTTATGTACTACGTACCTAAAATTAATTAATCGTCACGAAATTATTATGATTTTAGGATTTATAACACCAACTAAAATTTAATTTAACAAGAATTAATAATCGATTGAAGTTTCACCTGTTTCCGAAACGTTTGGCGACCATGAGATGGGTTTTGAATTTTCTTGGGGTGGTTTCTGCAATTTCCACTTTTCCTTTTTTTTTTTTTTTTTTTATTCTCTTTTTTTTCTTCCTTCTTTCCTTTTTTTTTTTTTTTTTTTCCTTTTCTGTTTTACGTTACTGTTTTCTATTTCAGTTGAGCATCCCCGGACCCCCCTCCACTCCGGCTGAGCCCTCGCTCCTACCACCCAACTTTACCGCCAACGTCCATGCACATGCACACACAATGCCGAAAGCATCCCATTCCCACACATGCGCAGTCGCCGGAGGAACGATAACGAACTCACCAACGACGGCAACCGGAACCCGTCACCGCCGATCCTCTCTCTCTCCTCTCTCCTTGCCAACTCCGGCGACCACCACCCATATGGCTCACCGAAGACCACCCCCCCCTCACATGCACGTTGAAACCGAACACCCACGTGCACATACACACCCCTGTAATCGGAACCACTGCCCCGCCGGAGAACCTTCCACCGTCGGCGATCCGAGCGGCAACCCTACACACCCTCTCGTCTGCACACAACCACTATGAGTACACTCTCATACCCGCAATCGCCGGCTGATCAGACAAGATCCATTCCTGCCGTCGATCACGAACCCGCTCCGATCCTTCCTCTCTCTCTAGATTTCCTGAAATTCCTTCGGATTTCGTCCCATTTCTCGATTTTCACTCATGATGTTGGTATTTATATGCATGAACTAAGTGGGTGAAGGTTTGATCCGATCGTGCCACGTCCCCGGTCTCACTCGTCCCTGTTTCGGTTCACTGGTCGGCCGGCAGCGCACGTCACCCACGTGTGTATATGTATAATGTATGTTTAAAAAAACTTTTTATTTTATTACCCTTTCCTCCCCCCCAACTCCTTTACATCCTTATTTTAGCCCAATGTACTATTCACAATTTCCTTAAATCATAATTTGAACCCTCAAAATTTTTAGTTTATAATTTAAGTAACAAATTTGAAATCCCCAAAGTTTAGAATAAATATTTCTATAGTTTCAATTTGACCCCTAGACTTTTTATTTGAATTTTTAGTTGTCCTAGTTTCACCACGAATTTTTTTCAATTATTCTAAAATACAACTAAAATGACGTACATGCTACGATTGAGGTCTTACAACTCTTCCCTCCTAAAAGAAATTTCGTCCCGAAATTTTATTATCTTAGTCGAATAAATGCGAGTATCTGTTCCTCATCTCGTCTTCTCGCTCGTGTCGCATATTCCACTGCATGATTGCGCCATATCACCTTGACTAACATAATCGTTTTCGTTCGCCCACTTGATCTTTACGGCTGAGGATTTGGGCTGGCTCTTCCTCGTAGGTCAAATTTGTCTCTAACTCGATCGACCGCGGAGTCAACACATGAGAAGGGTCTGGTACATATTTCTAGAGCATCAATTCATAGAGATCGTCGTATAGTCGAGATAATTCTGGCGGTAACGCAAGTCCATACGCTGTCGTGCCCACCCGATCTAAAATTTCATATGGTCCAATGTACTTTGGACCTAACTTCCCTTTCTTCCTGAACCTCATTAATTTTCGTTAGGCTACTAATATGTCAAAGTCGCATCACAGAGTTATACTCGTCTCATGTGATTCTAGAACAATTGTTTCCCATATATGGTCTCATCATCCCAAATTGTCCAAAATTTACAACCAACAACTTTTCATCAAATCATAACCATCCAATAAACAAGGTGCACCTGGTCGGTTACACTTACCACGGATAACTCACTGTCAAAGGATTTCATGTTCCTAACTGTTTCCACCGTGCTACTCTGATAAAATCAAAATCAGTTACAACACTATATGCTGAAAATATGTCAGTACCGTAAGTCTACTGCAACCCGTCGTAACCGGCACTTACCCATTTCATCCGAAAATTTCTAGTCGCCCGTTGTAACAATATTTTTCATTCAACGTTTAACCTAACAATAACTGCCACCAAACTCATAAGCACAGATAACTCAACTATCATTAACCTCGATACCTATCTCAAATTTTTAATACCCATATCGATATCTTTCATAATACCTAAATATAACCAATTCTTATAACTACAACTCAATTATATCAAACAAATAATCCATAAGAATTCCTTTCACACCTCCACATTTTATCAAGTCCTTGACATGGTCACATGCTTCCAATTCGTTTTCACCCGCCTAACATGCTTCAAACATATATCCACGTATATATACAATTCAAAGAACATAGGTACGCCCTAGTTACAATGAAAAACCTTCTAATAATTGGTAGCTACTAACTGCAAAATGTTATATCTTGTATACATATCAGCTCAAGGATATTTTAAATTCTCCTCGTCCTGTAACATCTCAATAACTTCTAATTTCCAGAAAAAAAAAAAAAAAAAAAAAAAATTGTCACATCGAGCTATTTTTTTTTTTTTTTACGTCTCGCAGAGGTTTCGTTTTCTATCTCAGTTCAGTCTCTCAGATCGGAAACCTACATCTTTTTCATATAAGACTATATGCGATACCACCACGATTGACGACAAGATAGTTACTAGCAGAAATAGATTTTATTAACATTACACCATCATCCCCCCTTTCTAGAAGCTTCCACGACACCACCCCTCAATATTCCTTCCAACACCTGAACCGTATTTCCTAGTAAACCATTGATCCATGACTGGAACCAAGTATCCACTTCCACTTGGGCAACTAAAGGAGTATGGAAAATTTTAACCCGCATGTTCAAATAACTATCAGCTCCTAACACTACAGTTTCCCCCACGGATTGTTCATACAATGACAACTTATTTTACTTTGATAACAATTATTATCCAAATCACCATATGGCAACAACACCTGTGATTCCAGAGTTCCAGTTCTAAGATCTCGAATAACCGATTAATAGAATTCCTAAAATTACTAGTCCTTATCCCTTTTGTTTTGTTTTTTTTTTTTTTTTTTTTTTTTTTTTTAAGGTCCCATCTGTAAATTGGCATTATCAACCCTACACATTTTAATTCAAATTCTCAAACTTCATCATTCCTTCAGACACGCCAATCAGCTCTATAGTCAATATCCACTGTCTTGTTAAACCTTCTTAGCTGGACCTCCGACCTTTACATGTCTACACCACGGTAGAACTCAATACCGAACAGCATTACCATCTAACCAGCCGCCCACTAAACTTACAAGGGCCTTAACTTAACCCATAAGTTAATATGAACAATCAACTCACCATTTTTTATTTATTTTTTATTTTTTTGACCTGAAATATTTGTTATAGTCAGCCCTGTGACCATCCTCATTCCGTTCCATTCTAATCATTTTCAATTGGACATCTAACTTCTACGCTTCTACCATGCAATCGATAAATATCAACTTCGTATTTACGAGCTCAATTTGAGTGGTCACCCGATCAATTGCCTAATAGACTTACAAAGATCTCAATTTGACACACACATTAGTATGAATAATTCAAATATGTGCAACCCCGCTTTTTAATTTCCGACCTAAAGCACAAATCCCGTCATACAGGAGATGTCACTAAGCGTTAGCACGAATACGATCTCTACTAGTTCCGAAAATTTTCGAATTCCAGTCACATGTTCTCGACCTTCTCCATATTCCGTCAATCTACTACTTCGACTTCTTTTGGATTCACTTGAATGTTATGCCTTAAGAGCACTAGTCATATTTGCTGCATTAGTCATCGTCTTAGTAACACATTCTGGAAATGTTCAACACGCTCCTCTCTACTTCCGACCGGATTACCGTTTTACCACGTCACGGCCTCTAATTTTCAATTACAAATACCCTACTCAAAAATCTGATATCCTATCTGTTGCAATCGATTTAATAGCCTATCCATTCTAACTTTTACGTTACCAACACCGGATCTTTATGGGAATACCCACCAGGTCTACATAAATCATTAGTTGATATTCTATCTTATTGTGACGATTTCTTCTTCTATTAAAACTTCCAAAACCGCAAACAAACTTACTCCGATTCCCAATATTCAACAATAAATTTTTATTATTATTATTTTTTTTTTATTCTTTTTTTTTTTTTTTTTTATACCATCCCAAGTCATTTAAATTCAATTAAATACAATCAATTATCGATTTAAATTACCTTACTCAATTTTTCCTATACCATAGCAATCGCCTTTAAAGTCTCAAGATTATAATTTCCAATCTTACTTTCCCACATTTATTAATACAAGTATAGTTAACCAACTTACGAGCTGAACATTCACCTCTTTATCCTTATAGAACTTATCTAACAGCAACTACAATTACTAATCGCGCTTACAAGCACCCTGTCAATTTTCGATACTACATAGGGAAAATTCCTAATTATTACAGTATTTACTGCCGAAACTTGTTTAAGCAGCATCTGCGTTTCGACTTGTGATATCCTTTCTTTAACACTTTTCTAACTTCCCAAACCCCCCTATCAGACTAACTGAGGTACTAGATATGTCTTCCCAACAATACATACTTTTACTCATCCCAAATTCGACTCCACCCGCAACTCTATATTACTCATTCGAATGGATTTTCTTTACACGCACCTATTATCCTCCTAGATCCACAATCCTCGGCTACTTATATCATTTCCTATTACCTTGCTATATGTCACAACTGTTACTCCGTCTATTAATCAATTTAAAAAGTACTACCAAATTAAATTCTTGTCCGGTAACGTCACAGTTTCCTTTCAGATTGCCTAAAAAGCGATTTACTCCCTTTGAATATTATTTCTTATTTTGACTTAAGTGTGTCCTGCCATATCATCTAGTATATTGATACCGACGTAATTTGTGGTTTGTCTACCTTAGCCTTCTTATCTTGTGGGAGACATCCTTCCCAACAATATCCCCACGTGGTCATATCGCTACTTGCCAAAAAGACAACCCTCCAGGCACCATGCCAAAGCACAAACTAATGAAATAAAAGACCTAACACTCACATACCGAGCTCACCTATTAACACCCTATCTCATGTCCCCTACTGACTAGACGACTGGCACGTCCTCCTATCTCATGGTCTTCTACCGACACATCTCCTAACAAGTCTACAGAACCTATAACCTAGGCTCTGATACCAAATTGTCACAACCCGTCCCGGACACCCATCATCTCGAGGCTGGCGTGACTACAACATGACATCACCAAACCCAATTTTTTTTTAAATAAAAATGATAATATACACCCACTGTATAATACATACATCTATTATGGGGGCACACCCGGTCTGAAGTTTTTCTAACTAAAAGTATTTATCCATGAACCTTCTTAGGTTCGCCTTTGACAGCTTCTCTCAATCGTCCACACGACTCCATCACATAGCTCTACCTAGTGCCAGTAGGGGACCGACTCCTAGCTGTTGTACCTGCGAGTGTACTGTCTTCTTAGTAAAACATTTTTAAAATATTAACACGTTCTAAATATTTCCACAATTTAGTTTGGATCGAGCACAAGTATATAGGCAATGAAAATAAAGCGATATAGATAAGTTTCATCCAAATTTTTCTAGTATAAAATCATACCAATATACGTAAAACACCACATCTCAAGCACCAATCTCAAACACACACCTCCAACACACACACACTCTGGCCAGCCCTAGTGATCGTTTTAACCTCACGATCGAGAGTTTGCAACGGTACCGTACCATCCGTAGGATATGCCTTCCTACGAACACCCATCACTCCGCCGGAGCGGATAATCACTGCGCAGTATAAACGTCTAACATCACTCTGCCGAAGCAGATAAACATCACTCCGCCGTAACGGATAAACATCACTCCGCCGAAGCGGATAATATTACCCTACCGAAATAGATAAATATTGTGGTATCGCCAAATCAAATACAACATTATTGAATCACAACCCAATAAATATCGTCTACTCAACATAACGTCTGATTTTATTAAAATCACTTTTCCACCCTTTATTATTTTTTTTATAAAACCAGGCATTTCTAGAAAACAAATGTTTTCTATTCTCTTTTAAAAACCCTGTCTGATTTCACCCAAAATCCAACAAAAAATCATTTTCAACTTCATTTCGAAAACCACCGAAATCTTTCGGAAATCCAGTTTACCAACTCACCCACCTCCTGCTTGATCCAAATAAATTTTATAAAATTTTACGGCTCAAGTAAACCCACATTTCATCCTATATATATATACAAAAAAAATAATTTAGCAAGAAGACAGTACACTCACCTCGATATCCGTTTTGCAAAACTGACACTGACTGTACTCTATCTGGACGCCAGTGCCTGCGAACCTAATGGTGGCAGAGTCCAAATTAATATCTTATCTAAAATATTCTAATCATGCAATGCGGATCCTATATTCTGAATCGTTATTAATTTTATGTACTACGTACCTAAAATTAATTAATCGTCACGAAATTATTATGATTTTAGGATTTATAACACCAACTAAAATTTAATTTAACAAGAATTAATAATCGATTGAAGTTTCACCTGTTTCCGAAACGTTTGGCGACCATGAGATGGGTTTTGAATTTTCTTGGGGTGGTTTCTGCAATTTCCACTTTTCCTTTTTTTTTTTTTTTTTTTATTCTCTTTTTTTTCTTCCTTCTTTCCTTTTTTTTTTTTTTTTTTCCTTTTCTGTTTTACGTTACTGTTTTCTATTTCAGTTGAGCATCCCCGGACCCCCCTCCACTCCGGCTGAGCCCTCGCTCCTACCACCCAACTTTACCGCCAACGTCCATGCACATGCACACACAATGCCGAAAGCATCCCATTCCCACACATGCGCAGTCGCCGGAGGAACGATAACGAACTCACCAACGACGGCAACCGGAACCCGTCACCGCCGATCCTCTCTCTCTCCTCTCTCCTTGCCAACTCCGGCGACCACCACCCATATGGCTCACCGAAGACCACCCCCCCCTCACATGCACGTTGAAACCGAACACCCACGTGCACATACACACCCCTGTAATCGGAACCACTGCCCCGCCGGAGAACCTTCCACCGTCGGCGATCCGAGCGACAACCCTACACACCCTCTCGTCTGCACACAACCACTATGAGTACACTCTCATACCCGCAATCGCCGGCTGATCAGACAAGATCCATTCCTGCCGTCGATCACGAACCCGCTCCGATCCTTCCTCTCTCTCTAGATTTCCTGAAATTCCTTCGGATTTCGTCCCATTTCCCGATCTTCACTCATGATGTTGGTATTTATATGCATGAACTAAGTGGGTGAAGGTTTGATCCGATCGTGCCACGTCCCCGGTCTCACTCGTCCCTGTTTCGGTTCACTGGTCGGCCGGCAGCGCACGTCACCCACGTGTGTATATGTATAATGTATGTTTAAAAAAACTTTTTATTTTATTACCCTTTCCTCCCCCCCAACTCCTTTACATCCTTATTTTAGCCCAATGTATTATTCACAATTTCCTTAAATCATAATTTGAACCCTCAAAATTTTTAGTTTATAATTTAAGTAACAAATTTGAAATCCCCAAAGTTTAGAATAAATATTTCTATAGTTTCAATTTGACCCCTAGACTTTTTATTTGAATTTTTAATTGTCCTAGTTTCACCACGAATTTTTTTCAATTATTCTAAAATACAACTAAAATGACGTACATGCTACGATTGAGGTCTTACAGACACCCTCATTTCAACCATATTATTTTCGATCCCGGACATTCTAGAATCAAGCACATCCATGTATTGCTAGAGATCATCAACTTGATTTCTAAGCATATCAATTTTCTCATCCAAACTTAACTCTTCCTCATCTTCTTCTTCATCAACCTTCATTCTCTCTTTTTCTCTTCTCCTTTTTTCCTTACCCATCTATTTCTTTTAAACTCAAACCCCATCAAAATACAACTACTAACATTTAGCTATCCAGGGGTTATTGTGAGGAGTTCACTTTCTTCAGGATTACCATCAACTTTGAAGTGATTAAATATTCTCTGAAGGGCATCACTATAGGGTAGAACCCTTGATGTTTTCTGTACTTGATACTCCATGTGCTTAAACATGGTATGAGCCAAATCAAGATTTCTACCCTCAACAATTTCATTTAGCAAATATAAATCGAACTCATTAACATCCATATGACTTTCTCCTTTAGGTACAATTGAATAATTGATCATCAAATGAATTAGACAATGCTCAAGTGATAGTAATCCTGCTCTCCCATTAACCAAACCAAACTTATTTGCAATCTCATTTCTCCTAAAATTCACCACAAGCCATAAAGTAGTATTGTAGGGATGAACATCTCCTCCTTTGAATTTGAAAATTCTCCTTAGATCATTCTTATCAAATTCAATTTTAACACCTTTAACAAACGAACTCATATCTTTGTTCCTAATTGTAAGATTATTATAAAACATCTTTACCCAATGAGGCATCCATTCATTATTTTGGGTAAGAAAATATGTCCTTCCCATCATCATAATATACTTCTCAAGATCAATATTTTTCTTTTTGAACCTAGCAAAATCAATGGGTTTGGAACAAACAACCTTTCGATTTTCGAATTCATTTTTGTATTTTACTTTATCCTCTTTGCTTTCAAAATGAATAGTGTTAAACTTAGGCTTTCCCGACCAAGGTTGTTTCGTTCCAGGCATTTTCTATCAATTGATATTTCAACAATTGATTTAAGATCCAAAACCTAACAAGATGAAGTAGATTTGCCAAAATCCTAAAGGGAAAAATAAGAACCAACCTTTTGATGGAGCTTTTGACTTCCAAGTGATAGATTTGAGCCCTTAATCTTCTATTCCAAGCCAATATGTGAAGATCTCGTGAAGAATTGAGAGGAAAACTCTTTAGAAATGAAGGGTTTTTAGAGAGAAAGCTTCAAAACCGAAATGGGGGGGGGGGGGGGGGGGGGGGTGAAATGAGGTCACTAGGAAAATTTAATTCCCGCAACAGTCAGTTAACTGACTATTCTTGGTTGGTTAACTGACCAAGGCAGAGTCTGCACACAATAGACTCTGTTTATGTCAGTTAACCGACATAACTCTTTTGTCCTTTGGTGATTTCTTGTCCTATTTGATCAATTAGCTCAATTTTTGCCTCTTATTTTAATCCACACAAATTATTTAAAACCTTTTCACACACCCACACACACCTACACAAATCACAAATAACTAATTTAAGAAATGTGAAACGTCGATCTCCCTAACAAATTATCATATTTGAATTTTAGGAAATTTGATATACCTGTATCGTCCTTGGGAGCAATTGTTGTGTGTACCTTTGGTGGATTGTTAATTTTAAGCTTGTTTTCCTTTAAATCTGCTATTTTTCATTTTGCTTGATTTGCCACTTTGTATATTGTCCTTCTCCGGTATTGGTTTCTCACAATTCTTTGAGGATAAGTATTAGTTAGTTTCATGTACTGAACTTGCTGCTTTTCAAACATTCCCCATTGCATATATTGATTCTCCCTCATTGGTGCATTGAATCTGGAATCCTTTCTTGACATGTAATATTCATTGTATCCTCTTGATTGATCAAATCTCCCATTTGTACCTACATAAAAAATTTCTCTCCTTGGTATCCAGTTATTTCTGGATCTGACTGGGTAACCATGCAACAAATAACACATTTTCTCAAAATGACCATGCTTCCCACAATAAAAACATCTAGTATTGTTAGCACGTGTTGGAATAATTAATTATTAATTAATTATTCGATTGATTATTAATTGATTATTTGATTGATTGTTTATATATAGGAAGTCAAATATATAGATTAGGAAAATAGTTAATTGTCATTAGTTAGTTACCTTTTTTGGTTCCTATGTTTTCCTATATGTAGTCTCATATTATATGATTAACAAAATAATACAAGTGATTATTGTATTTAATTTGGCATTAGTGCTAAAATTAAAATCTTAGCCCTAGCCAGCTCTGTTTCACCACTGACACAGCCGCTGGCATTCTACAGCCGCAACGAGACCTCGCCGACCTATTTCACAGCAGACGAACAACTGGCCGGCCCTCTACAACCGACGACGAAGCCTTGTTGATCTCCTATAGCCGCTGACAAACACTCGTCGGCCACTTACAGCCAACGACGAACGTATCGCGGCCTCCTTACAGCCCATGAACAACTCACCGGCCCTCTACAACCGACGACGAAGCCTCGCCGGTCTCCTACAGCCGCCGACGAATACTCTTCGGAACCCTTACCGCTGTTGATGAACGTCGACGGCCTTTTTACAGCAAAAAATTGATCGATTGCAGTAAAGTAGAAGAAATGTGTCGTTGTTCAAGCCTTCATCCCGTGAACCTAATTCGTTGAAGGTCAACCTGAAGATTCTCAGTCTCTAATGATATTTTTCCCTTGCCTTCACCATGTCCGACATTACCTCGGAATCCAACACAAGGTCCGCTTTAGCTGCTGCTAATACTAGCTCCAGCATGTTTCAACGCTAAGCAAGAGAATGCCCTCATATATAGTAGTCTGAATCTTAATGTTTATTTCTAGACCAGCCTCGGGGAAAATGATTGGCAGTTCTAGACTGGTGGATGGCCTTTATTACTTCAATGATAACTCCTTAAAGAATAAAACAACTCATGGCCCCAATGGTATGAGTTCAATGTCTGTTCGTGATAAAATTATGCTTTGGCACCTTAAACTAGGACTTCCAAGTTTTCAATACCTTAAATATTTGTTTTCGACTTTATTTAAGAATGTGGATTGTTCTTCTTTCATTGTGAAAGTTGTTTGTTTGCAAAAAGTCAACGTGGATTATTTTTCTTTTCAAAACCATATCGTGCATTCAAACCTTTCTATTTTATTCACAGTGATGTATAGGGTCCATCAAAAATCACAACACAATCTGGAAAAAGATGGTTTATGACATTTATTGATGATCACACACGTTTATGTTGGACATATTTGATGCGTACAAAATCTGATGTGTAAGTTTTATTTAAAGATTTTTGCATTATGCTGAAAAACTAATTTGAAATGAAACCTAGCATTATTCGCACAGATAATAGAACAAAATATTTCAATGAATGTTTAAGCAATTTTTTTGAAAACAAATGGTATTCTACATCAATCCACATATCATGACAAGCCCCAACAAAATGGCATCGCTGAACGAAAAAATAAACCCTTACTCAAAGTCGCACTTGCACTCATGTTTTCTATGCATATTCCAAAATACTTGTAGGGCAATGCTATTTTAACAACTTCATATTTAATAAATCGCATGCCTACACATATTATAAACTACACCATACCATTTAATAATTTCAAAATATATTTTCCAACTTCTAAGATATCAGCTGACTTATCTCTTAAAGTATTTGGTTGCACTTCCTATGTTCATATTCCCAACCAATTTCAGTCTAAACTTGATCCTAGAGCAAAAAAATGTGTTTTCATCGGTTATGCAGTAAATTAAAAAGGGTATAAGTGTTACAATCCACAAACAAAAAAAAAATCATGTTAGTATAGATGTCACGTTTTTGGAACATATTTCTTTCTTTGACAAAAATCCCCTTCAGGGGGAGAATCTAATGGAAGAGAATTTTTAGGTCACTAATGATCCTCTCCGAACCATAGTCTTAGAAATTTTTCTTCCAAATCAATCAAAAACAAGTGATGAAAATATTGACAAACAAAAAGAGATCCCTACTAGTACACTAGTATCAAGCATAATTCCCTCACAAACAGATGAAGAAATACCACGATCACGTACTAAGTTGCGGGTTTATACTCGAAGAGATACAAAGAAGAATACAAATCAGTCTACCATTCTAGCACAAGGTCAATCCGACTCCCCAAGCAATGATCCAGGTAATCCTATCTCTCTGCCATCTCCCTATGAACCCTCTCACCCAGGTAATCTTATCTCTTTACCACCTCCTAATCAACCTTCTCGTTCTAGTATTACTTTAGATCTCAATATTCCTATAGCCATCAAGAAAGGAGTCAGAACATGCACCAATCACCCCATATCTAGATATTTATCATATACAAAATTTTTCGAACCTTATAAAGCCTTTACCTCTAAAGTTATTAATCTATTTATTCCAAGGAACATTGAGGAAGCACTAGGTGATCCAGGTTGGAAGCTAGCAATTTTGGAAGAGATGAATTGTATCGACCCGGTTTTCCAGGGCTACTATGCGGTTTCTCCTATTAGAGAACTTAACTAAAATCGAATCACCAATATTTTTATTCTATACAATCAGATAAATTTTACAAACAACGGTAATAATTTTAGTTGTCGATTTTACAACGATAACTAATAAATATAATAATTACAATTTAAATACAACCGAATAACCACTAATTTATTCTGAATTAGTCTGAGAATTTTTACAAACAACGGCGACAGTTTTATTTATCAACGACGATAATTTTACTAAATAAATAATATTTTAATCAACAAAAACCTGATAAATTTACACGCGACGACGATAATTAGAATTATCAAATTTACGATTTATCATTTTATCGAATCGAATTTACAACAATGGATAATAAATACAACTATTACAATTTTAAATTGAAATTCCTCTAAAATTCCTGTCTTCGTTTCCCTCTCGCCGTTTCATCTCAAATCAAATAACCCCGAACAACCACTATTTTGTTTCATAAATCTGTGAATTGTTACAATGCGACGACGACAATAAAAATTTTCGACTTATCGAATAATTTTTCAACCATAAATAATCAATGCAACTATTACAAATTCGCTAAAAATTTAAATAGAATTTCAAATAAAACTCCCGGTGCGGTTTCGTTCTCACCAACCCTGCAATCAAAACTGTGGAGTTGTGAGCTAACGCTTAGTAGAACTCCAACCCCTCTAATACGTGCCTTTAATTAATATGACACATAAAACACATTGACATGATTTTCACATAATCATAATATTTCATACGAACTAACAACGATAAATTCACCGACAATAATAACGTAAATCACTCAATAGACAGATTAAATACAAATATTAGAAAAGTTAGAAATTCTATCTAAAATCATATTGATAATCATCTAAAACTATTTCTCCCAAATTTTCTCGTTCTCTTCTCCTCATCTTCCATTCCTCCTCTTCATTTTCTTCTGCTATCTTTCATCACCAAGCCTCAACCCCCCCCTCTACGTATCTCTCTCTCATGTGCATATATATATGAATTAGATATGACCCAAGATGTTATTATCTCATTTATTTTCTATTGTTTTTTTTTTTTATTCCTGAATGTGTGCGGGTGTGTGATTTCAAAGAACAAAAGGCTCCCTCCTACTTGTATTCTGAGGTTCACATGTATAGATACTTAGATAAAGAGAAAAACTTCTAACGTAGCCATCATGACTCAATATGTGAGTTGGCAAAATTTCACAAAAATGAGAATTTGCATATCACACCATGACCCCACGTGGAAGGTAAGATAAGGACATGAATATTTACATATTTGACCCTCAATTCCATTTAAATTACATTTGCACCCTCCAAGTTTCATGATATAAACTAATCAACTCCCAAAAGATAGAAACACATGTCAATTGTGATGATTACTTTACCACCTCTACGCATCGAGTAACAAATAAGGTATAATGTTATAAATAAAAATTTACACTTTTCACTGACTCTCTCTCTCTCTCTGTATATATATATATATATATATATATAATATTTATGACATATATATTAATTTAATATTTTCCTTTTACATTTTCCTTAGTTTCCTTCCATTTTGTCTCCTTAAAATTCAAATAAATTACAAATAACCTCCAAAGTATCAACCTATTTTTTTTTTTTTAATAAAGTATTATTTTCAAATATACATATTTTCGGAGTATTACATGAATGCTCTTAAAAGATACAAAGATAGTCGGGTGCAAGTCGGTATTCACAATCAAGTGTAAGGCAGATGGAAGTATAGAGCAGTATAAAAGCAAGGCTCATTGCTAAAGGGTTCACACAGACATATGGGATAGACAATCAAGAAACGTTTGCTCCAGTTGCTAGGATAAACTCAATTCGGGTTCTATTATCCCTAGTAGTGAATCTTGATTGACCACTACCAACTAGACATGAAAAATACATTTCTAAATGGAGACTTGGAGGAGGAAGTGTTCATGAGTTTACCACTAGGTTTTGAAAGAATATAGGACAAGGAAAGGTGTGCAAACTAAAAAAGTCACTATACGGCCTAAAACAGTCTCCTAAAGCGTGGTTTGAACACTTTGGAACCGCTGTAAAAGGTCATGGTTATCAACGAAGCCAAGCAGATCATACTATGTTCTATAGACACTCAATTGATAGTAATATTGTCATTTTAATTGTCTATGTAAATGATATCATTTTAACAAGAAGTGATAGTGATGAGTTGAGAAGACTTAAAAGGAAACTTGCAGATGACTTTGAGATCAAAGACCTAGGTCCATTGAAGTATTTTATTGGAATGGAATTCTCTAGATCAAAGGAAGGCATATTTGTGAGTCAAAGGAAGTATGTACTCGACCTACTAAATGAAACAGGGCTACTTAGGTGTAAAGCTACAGAAACTCCAAGCGAAACCGAATGAAAAGCTACAACCAGCCAAACCTGAAATAGTGGTAAACCGAGAATAATATCAAAGACTAGTGGGGTGGTTAATCTACTTATCACATACCCGTCCGGATATAGCTTTCGCGGTTAGCATGGTCAACCAATTTATGCACTCACTAGGACAATAACACTTTGAAGGTGCCTATAGAATCCTGAGGTACTTGAAAGGTACACCCGAAAAAGGAATTTTGTATATAAAAAATGTGGCCACCAACTAGTAGAGGTATATACTGATGCAGATTGGGCTAGGAGTATCACGGACAGGAGATCGACATCCGAGTATTGCACTTTCATTGGTGGGAACCTTATCACATGGGGGAGCAAAAAATAGAATGTCATAGCCAGAAGTAGTGCAGAAGCGAAATACAGATCCGTAGCTCGCGGCATCTGCGAAGTGTTATGGATTAACAGATTACTAGAAAAATTGAAGATGTTCAATCTAGCACCTATGAAAGTCTACTATGATAACAAATCAGCCATTACAATCGCCCACAATTTGGTGCTATATGATCGGACAAAACATGTTGAAGTGGACAACTATTTCATTAAGGAAAAGATTGAGAGTAAACAAATATGTATGCCTTATATACCGACTACCGAACAGATCGCAGATATTCTAACAAAATGATTACCGAAGAAGAGATTCAACTATCTAGTATGTAAGCTGACAATGGAAGATATCTTCATACCAGTTTGAGAGAAAGTGTTGGAATAATTAATTATTAATTGATTATTTGATTAATTATTAATTAATTAATTGATTATTTGATTGATTGTTTATATATAGAAAATCAAATATATAGATTAAGAAAATAGTTAATTGTCGTTAGTTAGTTACCTTTTTTGGTTCCTATATTTTCCTATATGTAGTCTCATATTGTATGATTAACAAAATAATACGATTGATTATTGTATTCAATTGCACGTTTCTTCGAATAATCATTATTCCGTATGGGAGCACGATAACGATGGTGATATTGAGGAGCTGCTTTAACAACAATTGGTTTTTCAAGAAGTTTAGTTATCTCAATATCCTTGAATTTATCCACTGTTTCGTTAAGCTTTTTTTGAGTCTTTTCAAGTAATCGCTCCAATGAACTAATGTTCAACTGTAGACCAAAATTCTTCTTATGCACAAATTCATGATTATTCTTAAGAATTTGACGCTCATTTTCAAAGGAATGAATTTTCACATGAGTTCTATCAAGCACACAACTTGCATTGTCCAACTCAATATTCAAAGCCTCATTTAAAGTTTCAAGATTTTTCTTTCTAAAAATATTTTGCTAAAAATCATGGATATTAATATTCAAAACTTCGTTATCTTCTTCAAGACAAATGAGTTTTTCAAGCAACTTACTAATTTCAGATAAAGCATTTGTAAATTCAATAGTTTCAAAATACTTGTGCAAATTCTTCTTCTTAAGAGATTTAGTGGTACTAAACTTTATATTTTCAAGAATTGCAATCTTTTACCCAAGTTTCAAACTCTATTTTTCAAACTCTAAAAATATCTCTAATGCCAATTGTTGGCCCAAAGAGCTACCCAAAAGGGGGTGGTAAATTTGGTAGTTATTAAATTTAACCAAATAATTCTTTAAACACTTAATTATTAAATATTCAATTTTCCTAAATTGATTATTACCTTAGTTATGCAGCGGATAAGTGTTTAATACTTAGTGCATACCCAAACACAATATAAATAAAAGTAAACAATGTAGCACACCAAGATATATCCTAATTCAACAAGTTAGTCTTATCTAATCCAGTCCTCCGAGCTCCACAGATACTCGCAACCCACTAAAACCCTGATTCCTTTACTAAGTAGGAACCAAACCCTTACAATGATTCTTTTGCAGACACAGAATCAACATTTACAAATTTACCCTTTTTCCGGGCCAATGATGAATCATATCTTTTTACCAGGTTAAAGATTAACCTCACCACACTCTCTAAAATATCTTTTTCATAGATAAGGATTGAACCTTTATAATTCACTCACAAATCACAATTCAATTACAGGAAGAATCAAAATCTAATTTTTTTTTCAAAGAAAAAGAATAACCTAACTATTTTACAGGCCAAAGATCAAACCCTAATATTTTTTTATATGAAAAAAATCAAAACCTAGCTATCCTAACTAGACACCGTCCCAAACGTCTAATTCGCTTAAACTCACAAATATAGAAAAATATAAATTTTTTCCCACAAAGAGTTTCTATCACCTCAATACAGATATACTCGATTAATGTCCTAAAAATTATTACGTGATAGATACAATGTGAGATAAATAATATCTAATTAAATAAATAAGTAGGTAGCACAATTTAGAGTATGTAATCAGATAATCAAACAAAATTGTTTTAAAAATATTTTTTAAATTTTTAAGTTTGAAAACGATTTTCTAACAATCTTACAACCAAGAAATCAATAATAATATGAATTCAAAATAAAGAACAAAAGCCTAGAAAAATCTCATCAGGAAAACATCGAAGATGGAAATAAAATCGCAATAGAAAACAAATCGGTAATGCCAAATCAACAATGCTTTAGATCAAGAACTTGGCACAAATATCTCACAGAAATCTCAGCAGAAAATCACTCTTAGAAAAGCTCAAAACTGATTGTTCTTGATGTAATTCTCTCAATCCCGCAGGTCTATTTTTATAGACAGATATCAAGTCATCCAACGATTACTTTTCAAAAGATATACCTCTAAAAGACACTCTTAGACCCCATATAATAATATCTTTCATTTCTAGGGTAATCCACTTAAAAATATCTTTTAAATCTCTCAAATAAATTAATGAAATATTTCTTAATTTACAATCACAAACATAGGAAGTATTAATCAACTTAAATTAAGAGAATTTTAGATTATGTGGACTAAAAGGGATAATCAAATAGATGTACCATATCTCAAATTAGTTCAAATCCCCTAAATCTCTCCCTTGAAATAATAAAAAACATATGGTTTTTTACCAAGAGATCAAGTCACACAAAATCACAACCGATGTTGTCGGTTGACCGACCCCAATTTTTTGGTTGACTGAATCATTCAGAGGTGAAACTAAGCCAAAATCTCAAGCCCAATCGATTGACCGAATTATATAGGTTAGTCCGACTTAGCTTCGAAAAACACACTGACTTAAACGGTTGACCGAATTTTCCTATTCGATTGACCGATTGATACAGGTTGGTCAATTTTTGTTTTAACAAACCCACTAACTCAATTGGTTGACTAATTCTTTCCAATTAGTTGACTGACTACTTCAGGATGGTCCAATTCTACTCCACAAAACTAACTGTTTGATTCAATTAACCGATTACTTTTCTCGATTGACCGAATTGACCCGAAAATATAATTTTTCATACTTTAAACCTTGTTTTCTAATTAGGTCAATTATTAATTTTGATATCACATAAGGAGCACATATAAAATCATTAATTAAGATATTAAATGCTATCATTTCAATATCAAAACACACAAAAAATAACTCATTTAAAGTGTCGTGTGTGATCCTAATTCGGGTTGCATTAAGAGTATATAGGTAGAGAGTTCTTTTCACCTTTTTTTTTTTTTTCTTCATTTCTTCAATGCGTCATTCTTTGCACCCTTTATGTTTTCTTCGTGAGATATTCTTCTTAAACAACTATTTGGAACTCTTTTCTGAAATGCTCAAAACAAACACATTAGTTCCACTAAAAATATCAATACTTAATTGTCTATCAAAACCTAGGGTTCAACACTTAGGTTCATGGAGGATGAAAAGATGCTTGACCAAGGACCAAGTCTGCCAAGCTTCTTTAGAAACTATAGCAAACAACCCTGCTTTGTTAGAGGCCCTCTCCAAACCTTTAATGAATGTGTTTTTGAAGAAGCAACAATACTATGTGCACCTCTCGTTGCTGATATAAAATTGTGGACATGCAGGTCATTGTCTTGATGCTTTGCTTTTTTTCCTCCCTCACTATTATTGCCTTATTCTTAGGTTGGAATATATAGAGTTCTTAAGATTCCATGATTTTTTGTTGCCATCAGCATATTTGATATATAGGATTGAGAATGTGGAAGTCATTTGACTTAGTCATGTTATAATTCACATCATTGCACATGAAAAATTATACTTCAACTTCATGTCACTTTCTTACTGTTTTTGCATGTTTTTCTCGAAAACATTTTCAGTTAAAACTTATGGTTTTAATTACCTTCTTTTAAGTTGTGCATGACAAGTAAGAATTATTAAAATTTTCAAATGCCAAAGTCTTCATTTGTTTCATACTTTGTACAACAACTATCCGAAAAATGGGAACTAGATATACCCGATGAGCCACTCAGCATGGAGTCCCACAGGTGGCCTATTGGTTTTGTCATGACCAAATGCCATTGAGGAAGGTTAGTATGTGCACCTCAAAGGACTTGTATCCTCAACATTGTAATTGCTCATGGATTTTATTGCTAGTGATTGTTATTTGGTTATTAGATTTTATGTTTTGGTTATGCATTTTTTTCATTAGAAGTTAAAAGGTTTATATATCTATAGATGTGCAGCAAAAAGCCTTGTGCAATTGCTTTGTGCAAGGTAGTCGTACTTGCTTGTCTCAGGGAAGAGTAGTGGAAAGGGGTAGAAGCTGTGAAACGGAGGAAAAATGAGATTTATGTACTAGTCAAGAATATGAGATCTACAACATATAGACTTGCTCTTGCTACCATTGTTCTTGAACAACATGAAGAAGATTTGGAGTTCATGGATTTGGTTTTGTCCTTGTGTGTGTGTGATTTTCTTTAATGTTAGGATGGCTAAAATATTGTTAGGTACACAAAATTTTGGTCAAATATTTATTGGGGTTTTTTGTAACATTAAGATGGATTAATGAAGATGTTAGATAGGAAATTTTGCAGACAAATTTTTCATTTAATGTATATCCTCTTTTATACTCATATATGGTATAAATGTAAGTTTGTGCACGTTTTGTAATGATCCGGTTTCCCAAAGCCGGTGAAAGCGAAATTGCGCCGAGAATTATATTAGAATTTTTATTTGTAATAATTGTAGTTAATATTTACTACTAAAAAATTGATTCGATAAGTCGACAAATTTAATTATCGTCGTCACTGTCAAATTTTTATCAGATTTTTATGAAATGTAATTTTTGAGTTGTTCGGTTGTACTATTAATGGCGCTGAGAATTTTAATTTTTTATTAATTTGTAATAATCAAATTTATTATTTACTATTGTAAGGATTGAATCGATAAATCGAAAAATTATTATTATCGGCCTCATATTATTTATAATTTAATTATATGGTGAAAAAAGATAATTATACATGCTATTATAATTACGATACCACACTCTGTAATAATTATTAAACAACATGGTGTGTAGTAAATAAAAAAAATAAGGTCGATTTGTTTTTCCTCTGAAGTTCGGTAGAATTGTCGATTTGGTCATGTGGTTCTAATTGAATTATACTAATATATATTAGTGATCTTTGAGTAATATGTATAACTCTAGTTTGGTTAAGTGTTCTTGGTAGCAGGGAATTTGGAGCCGTGGAGTGGAATTTGAAATGGAAATACTTTGGATTTCTCATATTTTTTTTTATTTTTTATTTTTATTATGCTTGGAGTGTAATAATTGTAATACTTTGAATTGACAAAATTTAGTTGCATATTATTATTATGCATGCATGATAATATATTTGAAATGAATTTATTTGCATGAATTTCGTACTAAAATGTGGAACCAAAAAAAAAAAAAAAAAACGAGAAGAAAATATTATTTTCCATAAAGTTATTTATCACAAGTCACAAAAATATTTTTAATAAATATTGATTAATACAACTATCGCCGTAACTGTAAATATCTCTTGGATTTTGTGAAATAAAACATTGATCGTTGGGTTTTAGATTTAATTCACCAATGAAAGAAACTAAATGACGGCCCTGGGAAATCAGGTCGTTATACGTTTCTTGATAATAATATTTTCTAAAACTATACAATACAATATTAACTTGTTGCTCGTAAGCCTATAAACATCAATTTGCTATTGTGAAAACACTTTAAAGAGTTGACATGGTAGCAGATACAATCTTCACTATGTTTTACATAAGAAAGAAATGATAATAAAAAAATTCTTTAAAAAGGGTGTATGCCTATTAAAATTGCGTGTGGCCCATAGTATCTCCTAATTGTCTCCCATACAATCTTCAATATTCCTATTTTGCCTCTCTTTGCTTTCCTTTTTATCATTTATTTATTTATTTTGTTTATAAATATAGCCATGATTTTCTCCTTGAATTTACCTTTTGAGTTATTTTGGATGATTTCTCCTTGCATTTACCTTTGAGTTATTTTGGATGATTTCTCCTTGTATTTACCTTTGAGTTATATGACTGCATCCAAAACTAAACACAAAAGGAATGAAATATAATGCACACATTCATGACTAATGATACAATGGGAGTAAGTAAACAATACGAATATAGTAAAGTGTTTAGACTTGCAATCAGATATAACAAGAAAATAGTTACTCAGATAGTGCATAGGTTAAGGTTTAATACATTTAGGCTTTAAATTACACGTTACACGTGTTGATTTTTTTTCCATTTTTGTTTTCTAAATTATGATACACGTGTTGCCACTCTAGGAATAATATGACTGAAACGTGTTCATTCGACTAATTAGAGACATAATTCAAATTTTAGAGGGATAAAATGTAAAAAGCAAAACATTATGAGCACATCATGATCGCACTCTCGAACAATAGGGGTGAAAAGTATGATTTAGCCATTCCTGTTAAGGTATTGTTTGATTTACTACCTCTATGAAAAATGTTTTTTTTTTTCCTCAAGTTACTTGACACTTTTTTCAAACGGCCCTCTTCTCACAATAATCTATTGAAAAAAAAAAACAAACCATTTTTAATTTAAGATCGAGATCAAACGTCATTTTCAAATCTTTATAATCTAAAATCATATAATAGCACTATCAAACTAACAACCAATTTTCAAATATCTTACAAAAATTCTACGAATCACTTTTTGAAATTGCAATTTATACCTCTTAAGTTATATATATTTATATTTAAATGATTATCTATTTATTTATTTTTTATTTACTATCTTTTTTTTTTTTTTTTACATTTATAAATTAAAAAAAAAATCAATACAATGGCCATAAGCCACATGGAATCCCTATTAGTTTAAAAAATAGAAACTGTTCTCAGATTCCACTAACCAAACACTCCCCTAAATAATTTTTATTTATTTTTTCCCAACAACTGTCAAATTATTAATGATTTCCATTTTTTCCTTCAACATTTTAGGTAATGAGTATGCATCTCAACAACTATTTGGTGCTGACAGCAACCCATTTCCTCACTACAATTCCCCCTCCCCCCCCCACCCCACCCCAATCTTTCTTCAACTTCAAGTGATGATCTTTTTGAAGCAATTGCCTCACCAATTAAAATAACCCATTTTCTTTTCTTTTTTTTCCTAAAAAAGAGAGAAAACAAACAGGCCTTTAAGTTCACCAATATCAATCATGAACGTCCGTGAGCTCCCGCCATATTTAAAATCACCAAAGTTTTGTTAAACCCTTCTCAAGATTCATAGATTTTTATATTTTGCCCATTCATTTAGAAAAAAAAAAAAAAAAAAAGTTGAAGATTTCGTTGTTTTCTCAGGATTCGAATTATGGGTTCATTGGAGAGATCGAAGAAGAAGGTTCAGTTATGGAAGAAAGCGATGGTTCAATTTCTGTTATGTTTTGTTATGGGATTCTTCACAGGCTTTATACCGAACACCAAGCCTGCAATATTTTCCGTCCATGTCGTCGCCACAAATCAATCGGAATCCGCACCGGAACCGGTGGAAATTCTACACCATGAGAACCTCCAAACAGGTAGTTTCAACAGAAGCTCGTCGGAAGGAATTCCGGTGGCCGACATGGCGAGCTTCGGTGAATCCAAAACCGCAAAAACCCCAAAAAGAGAAGAACATGAAGAAGAAGAAGAGGAGGAAGGGAAAGGTACATTGGCTATTCCCAGGAGGCTAGTGATCATCGTGACGCCGACGAGCGCCGAAGATAAGCTCCGGTCGGTGCTACTGAGGAGGCTAGCGGACACGCTGAAGCTGGTGCCTCCTCCATTGCTGTGGGTGGTGGTGGAAAAGCTAATCGACTCCTCCGACGTGTCCGAAATCCTCCGGCGAACGGGGATCATGTACCGGCATTTGGTCTTGAAAGAGAATTTCACCGACCCGCGAATCGAAATGGACCATCAGAGAAATCTGGCGCTCAAACACATCGAGCACCACAGGCTGAGTGGAATCGTTCACTTCGCCGGACTCTCTAACGTCTACGATCTCGGCTTCTTCCAGGAGATTAGAGCCATTGAGTATGTGTTCCACAATCCTTCTTTATGATATTTTTGGGATTAATTTTTAATTTGTTCTTTAAAATAATAGTTTTTAGTTTGATAATTTTAATGTTTGAAGTTGATATGGGAACCTAACGGCTATGTTTGTTTGGTGTAGTATTTAGTCAAAATATCTTAAAAAAGACAGAAATCAAAATTAAATATTTGAGGAATTTATACGGACACTCTCAAAAGTTCCACTTGCACTCGAATATCGTTATTTACATATTTCAATAGAGTGTTCTATTAACATGGTTTCAAATTTCTAATTAATTGTTAAATCATATGTCTCGTTTTTTGGGATAGTACTGTTTAGATCCCCTGAAAAAAATATGTTCAGCGTGCATCTATATTTTCTTGCCCAAACCTCGGGTGTATTTTTACTATATGTTTAATGTTACCTTTATTTACAATTTTGATTTAAATATTTACATTAAATGCAATAATAATTTGACTTGATGTATTTTTATTTATCTTAATATTAAATCTAATTTCTTCTCTATTTATTTCAACATTACAAGCTCTCAAAGTGAAACATACATTTAGCTCAGCCTCATTTCCACTTCCAACATAAACTCTTACACTACTTTATTACCTCAAATTACTCCTTCCTTGAACCTTTATACTTTTAATAAAAAAAAACAATTATATCCTTCTTATAGATTTTTTTTTTTTAAAAAAATTAAAGTTTCTTTTACATATTTAAAAGTATTTTCTTATATCATTCATATTTAATTATCTTGTGTATAGAGTATTCTTGTGAATTTTAGGGAAGATTAGAGTAAGTTTTGTCATAATCTCTAGATTTGTACAGTGTATTCTACAGAGTTGTTTGTATAGAAATATCTTGAATATTCTATAGAAATATCTTGAGCATCAGATCAAATTGATGTTGGGCCATTGCCTGTATAAAGGAAGGGGCTTCGTTTGCTCTAAACTGTCCAAGAGCTTAGTAGTCTTGTGTATTTCTCTCTAGAGGTATAAAGAGTTGTTTCTCTCAAATTCTTGCCTTTTTTCAAATTCCTTTACTCTCTTTTCACGTCTTTCACTGGCGATAGAGTTGGTTAAGCTTACTTGACACTTCTGACTAGGTGAAACTATGCTAAAGTAGCATTGGTACGTGGGGAGTACTTATGCACGTAAAAGCTTGTATTAGAGCCCAACGACTGTCTAGTATTTTTTTGAAGACATGGTTCTAAGGTTTTCTAAGGTGTACAAACCTTAACCCTTGAAGGTTATAGGAGGGAATAGTTAAGATTGGTTCACCTTAGATGGAAGACAATGCCCAAGATCGAGTACCCTAAAAAAATAGTGCCACGGGCAACATTAAAGCAAATTGAGGGACCTAGTGTCTAGCTTGGAGGCTAGACTAGTGGAAGTAGAGTCTACAATATATAAGCAACACTAACTCATAGCATGAGGATGTCCATGACTGATTGATCAGAGGATGTCGCTCCATGAGGGGTGCAGAGCTTCGATCTCTTTGTGAGGAGCTCATGGGCAAGATAGCTAAGCTTTGAGGCTATGTAGAAATAAAATTCAATAAAGTTTGATCCGACATGGTGGACATTCAACCGGACGTGTCCTTGTGGGAGTGTGCAATTGTGGCAGGGATTAGAATATCCCAAGATGTTCCAAGGGTATAAGAGGAGGCCCAACCTAAGGAGTCCCTTGTTTCTGAAAGGTTCAAGAAAACTCTACGGAAGACTAGAGTAGGTTTTCTTGTAATCTCTAGATTTGTATAAAGTATTCTAGAGAATGTTTTGTATAGAAATATGTAGGATATTTTAGAGAAAGATTCTACACCTTGAACTAGATCGTTGGATCGAATTGATATTGACCGTCCATTTCAAACCCATGACCTATATAAGGGGAGGAACTTCATTTGATTCAAACAATCTAAGAGCTTCCTCTATAGAGATATAAAGAGTTATTTCTCCTAAATTCTTGTCTTTTTCCAAATTCCTTCCCTCTTTGTTCATGTCTTTCGCTGGAGATAGAGTTGGTTAAGATTAGTTAGCGCTTCCAACAGGGTAGAACGATGCTAAGATTGCATGGGTACATGGGGAATACTTAATCCTGTGACAATCTTTAAGTCCTAATAAGTCCAATTTGATCCAGCCGAGATACAAGGGATTACCTAACACAAGGAGGCTCTCTAGTTTTCCGAAGGTTCTATAGAACTCTAGCAATAATTAGAGTAGGTTTCCTTTTAATCCATAGATTTGTATCGAGTATGCTAGATAATTCTTTGCATATAATATCTATGATATTTTAGAGGAAGATTCTAGCCCTCTTATCTTGACCATCAGATTGAATTGATCCTGATTGTCCATTCTCAAGATCATGGCCTATATAAGGGGAGGGGCTTTCATTTGCTCCAAAACATCCAAGAGCTTAATATTCGTGTGTATTCTTTTCTAGGTATCCAACGTCTCATTCCTGATTTGATTAGTAATTACTTGTTGGACTTAGAATCTTTATCCATAAGAATTAGGGTTTGAGACTCTATAAATGGATACCTAAGATTTTGGTTGAGGCTTATATGAGTGATGTATTTGTTCAAGAGAAGAGTGGTGAGAGTTGAGGGGAGAGATTGAGATATATTAGAAAAATCAGGTATGGAACAGAAACTCTAAATGTTGTTTGTCTTTACATGTGATGATTTATTTATTTATATCTATTCAATGTTTAATCGAATCTTATTGTAAATCTTTCTATCTATCTCCCAACAAATATATATATATATATATATATATATATATATATATATATATATATATATATATATATATATATATATTCCTTGATTAAAAATCGCGATTATTTTACATTGATTCATACTATTAATAAAAACTAGAGTTTGACCATCAAACTTACATGTCAAATTATATGGTAATCACTAATCAGTAGTCCATATCCGTCGATCAGAAATATAAATTGACTAAAATCTTATGAAAAATTCTTCGTAAATCAATGTGAATACTCTTTAAAAATTGAAATATTGGCACTGATTTAATTGTTTTTGAAATTTGCAGGGTGTTTGGAACATGGCCAATGGCATTTTTGTCCGCAAATAGGAAAAGAGTAAGAATTGAGGGGCCTGTATGTGATTCGTCAGAAGTTATAGGGTGGCATCTGAACAAAATGAACAATCTCACAGGCACAAAACATCCTGTTCCCATCTCTAGCTTCGCATTCAATAGCTCAATCCTATGGGACCCTGAGAGGTGGGGCCGCACATCATCTATCCAAGGGAGCTCGCAGGTACATAACATGTTGGGTAAATTGTGTTTTACCCTTTTATTTTTCTATAAATATCACTTTATTCTTTTTTAATTTAAAAAAAAAAAATATTTTAGCTACAATTTTTGAACAAAATAAGAAACTAAACAGAATATATTTAAAAATTAATTGAATTAATTTTTTTATTTTTTTCCTCATTTTAAAATATTTATTTTTCTTTTTTTATTGGTTGAGTTTGCGAAACAAACAAAATTATACAGAAAGCATATTCTTTTCTCCGCTGTTTTCTCCTTCCATTTGCTTTTCATCCAAACATAGCTTTAGGGAAATGGATAAAAAAAAAAAGGCCCTATTGGAGAGATTAGTTGCGAAGTGTGGTTTTAATTAATTACTTGAACTTAGTACATATTTGGCCAACCACCTACCATTTTCTAGATAAATAAAATGAAACAAAAAATCATGAACACTCAAAAAGTGTATTGGATGATATGAAAATACAAAGCACCTTAAGGTGTTGTTTGGTTTTGGGTGGTGCTTTGGCTATCATTTCGAAATTTATATAATACTCGATACATCTCTTATCCTTTTAATTTGGTTATCTAAAACATAATCCATCATATTTTGTTAATTTTTTTTTATATTACGTGTAGTATTTATTTTTTATTGTTTATTTCATATTTTCATATTTTCTGCTTTTTATAAGTCTATCTCGCTTTTTTTTTTTTTTTGGTAGTCTTTATTTCTTTTGTTTTAATTTTTTTATTCTTTGGTATGACATTTTGTTGAAAAAAATGAAAGTAAAAATCTGGAAACAAAATGCCAAAAAAAAAAAAATAAATAAATAAATTTGAAAAATAGAATTTGGAAAAAGTAATTACAAAAAAAAGAAAAGAAAAAAAAAAGAAAAAGAAAAGAGCTCTTTTTCAATTTTTATTTTTATTTTTTGTTATTTGTTTTCTATTTTTTTTTTTCTATAAATACCATATAAAAAAATAAAGAAGTAAAATAAAACAAAAATATGTAACCAATGCAAAAAATAAAAAATAAAAAACAAGAAAGAAAGATAGAGAGTAAAAGATATATAATAATAACTTATGGTTGTTGAATTAATATGTATGGTAAATAAAATGTATAGAGAAATAATAATAATAATAATAATAATAATAATAATAATAATAATAATAATAATAATAATAATAATAATAATAATAATAATAATAATAATAATAATAAACAAAAGATATAAATAAAAAATTTAAAACTAATTTATAATATTAAAATTTAAAAGAAAACATATGATAATTTTTCACAAACAGAAAATTGTTTTAAAAACAAATATTAAGAAACCCTCAATATTTATTTTTTCTGAATTTTCAATATTTTTTTTACATTACATTTTAAGCAAGTAAAAACAGAAATAATATTCCAACATATATATGTGTGTTTTATAAACATTTTATAGTTGATAAATCTCCTGTCATTTCAACAAATACTAAAGTCACCATTTATAATTTTCATAATACTCAAAACATCTCTTAATATATTTTTGACAAAATACTCTTGCAACATATTTTTATTTTTAAATTTTTGATTCAACATTATATAGCAATCAATCCCATCATTTTTATTTTTACATTTTTAATATATTGATCAAATAATCATCAATATCATATTTTATTCAACTTCATATAACAATTAATTACATTAATTTTATTTCTTTTTTAAAAAAACTGGTTGATTTGCAGCTGGTCTGACTATTTTATTATTTTGTACTAGGATTCATTAAAATTTGTTAAAAAGGAAGTCCTTGAAGAGGAGACTAAATTGAAGGGAATTCCATCAGAGGATTGCTCCCAAGTCTTGCTGTGGAATCTCAAGATTTCCCCAACAATAAAAGTAGAAAATCATCTGCATTCAGATAAAACTAGGAGATAATTTAGAAATTCAGAATATTTTCCTGTGCCTTGTAATTTTATAAATTCAATTTTTTCTCTCTTTTTCTTTGTCAAATTTGTGTTGAACTTGTAGATAAAGACCCCAAATCTTAAACAATAATACTCCGGAAAAAATCATCACGGTTGTTTTTTATTATTTTTTTAATGGAAGTACAAAAGTGTTCGGCATTACCAATGGAAAAGAATCAAGAATTGCAACTACCTATATTGAAAAGATACTCTAGTGTCTATTGATAAAACTGAAAATTAAGCACCGAATAAGACATCTATATAATAAATCAGCTCGTTTACATTCAGGACCGTTGGATGTTTCTATATATTCGTAATCGTTAGATTACTTTTATATACACAATATACACACACATATATATATATATATATATATATCATAAGAGAAAAGACATTTCAATTTATCAAAAAAAAAAATGGTAGATAGCCTTACCATCAAGCGGTCGCCGTCGCCTTCCTACTCTCATAGACCTGTAGCTGTCGTCCGCCGCTTCTTTGTGCCCTACTCTGAGTGCTCTTCTTCTTCTTCATCGCCTCCCTAATCTTCGCACAACTGTCGCTCCTCACCATCATCTCCCTCACTGTAGAATCGTGCGTCGTCCTCGCCTCCCTAATCTCATATAGCTGTCGTCCGCCGCTTCTCCATGCCCCAATTCGCGTGCTCTTCTTCTTCTTCGTCGCTTCCCTTATCTTTACAGAGCTGTAGTTCCTCACCGTCATCTCCCTCACTGTAGAATCGTGCGTTGCCGTGCCCTAATCCGTGCCTATCGAATCCTCTCTGCCCTAATGGAACCTATCGAAGCCCTAATGGAATCGCTCCATCTCGCATCTATAAAACCCTCGCTTCAGGTTTCTGTTTGGTTCCTCGCTTCAAACAATCGCTCCTCGCAAGGTAGCATTTGGTTTCGGTTTCTGTTTCTGTTTCTATTTATGAATTGTTTTTGTTTCTGTTTCTGTTTCAGTCAAGGGCTTGGACGGTGAAGGTCGCCGACGGTCGTATTTGGATGGTCGTCAGCTGCCCAAAGCTTCATCATCTCCATTCATAGCTCTCCTCTCTCCATTCATCTGTTTCTGTTTTTGTTCCTGTTTTTTGTTTCTGTTCATGTTCTATTTGGTTGCAACAAGGTTGCCGTTTGATCGTAGGCGTGGTGCATTTTCCTACTGTGTTAGATTGAGACACACATTGTCAATATGCTGAAACATTAGTTATGGCCCGATTGGTGGACATTCCTGTGACACTTAGCATCAACACCAGCCATGCTAGAACTTAGTTTAGGACCTTTACTTTTTATGGTTTCTTCTAGCATGAGGACAGGCCTTCATGTCTCTTGGCACGTTGAGATTGCTATGTGCTTGAATTCTACCCAAAAAAACTGCCAATGGCAAAAAAACAAGGACTGACTTCTACTTTCTAGGTGTAGGGTTTGTTTTATGTGGATACAGATTTTGAAATGGTCCTCTCTATCTTAACTTTGGTGAAGTGTAGCATCATGGATATTTAGGTGGTGTTTGGTTAGTGTTTCTGCTTTTCTGTTTCTACTTCCAATAAATTGGGATGGAAATTCTATTTCCGTTTTGGTTACAGGAATAGAAACATGTTTAGTAATGATCATTGTCCTGAAAATGTTTCTTTTAACTTATGAGAACATAAACGAGAAACACGTTTGGTTGCAACATTTGTTTTTTGTTTTGTTTTTTTCCCCTTTAAATGTATGGTGACCGGTGAGTGGTTGCAATATTTGTATATGTTCTGTTTCTGTGTTTCTGTTTGCCGTTTCTATTTCTATTTTCGTTTCTGTTTCTGTTTGCCGTTTCTGTTTCTGTTTTTTGTTTTTGTTTCTTTTTTGTTGCTGTTTCTCACCCCCAAGTAGGCAGTGTTTGGCTGCAATGAATTCGCCATTTATATAGATGTATATGTTCTGTTTTTGTGTTTCTGTTTGCCGTTTCTGTTTCTGTTTCTGTTTCTGTTTCCGTTTCCGTTTCTGTTTCTGTTTCTGTTTGCCGTTTCTGTTTTTGTTTTTTTGTTTTTGTTTCTGTTTTGTTGCTGTTTCTCACCCCCAAGTAGGCAGTGTTTGGCTGCAATGAATTGGACAATAGTAAGCAGTGTTTTGCTTTTTAAAATCTGGCAGCAGAACAAAAACGTATTTTTTCTTCCCCATATTTTTGTTCATTTCCACCATGTTTAGGAACAGAAACACTAAAACATAGGCTTTAGGTGGCATTTGGTTAGTTTTTTCCCTCCTTAATTCTTAGAACGAAAATTGGAAAAAAAAATAAAAAAATATGTTTTATTTTATATCTCATATTTTAGAACAAAATTTATAAATCAGAACAGAAACAGATTTGGTTTATTTTCGTTTTTTCTCTCTATTCAAAGTTTTCTGGGAGCAGAAACAGTAACACTAACCAAATGCGTCACCTAAATACAAACAATTTGATCTCAAAAGAAATATAAACTGATTATTTATTCAAAATCAAGTATAATTGTTCTTATTGACAGGTTTAGGCAACATGGATTATGGGAGAGATATCCGGAGTTATATCCTGATGGAGATTTGGTTTACATAATTGGGGAGAGTGACTATCAAAAAGATTGGTTTTTGGCTCAGGTCACCAGGTTCAATTTCTAAAACATACAAACTTTTTTTTTTTTTTTTTTTGCTATTTTCTTTGAAATAGTATAGTTGAAAACATGGCCGACCCTATGTATTTGGGTGCCCAAAGCAAAATATAGTTGATAAATTCAGTGGATAATGTGTTTTTTTCGAACAAAAACTGTGATTATTATATGTGAGGATTTAAAAAAACAAAAAACAAAAACAAATTGGGGATTTTTTGCTAAGTCGCTACACTAATTAGGTTGGTAACTATGTTTGATTTAATAAAAAAAATCAAGTACATACATGACCTAAAAAAATAGTCCCTATTGAATTGGGTCCGAAAACAATTGCTTTGGTAGCTTTGGAGTAGGGCGACCCTCATTGAACAACAAGAATGTCTGATTGATATATATATATATATAGACACATAAACTGATCTACAAAATCACGTTTTCAAATCAAGCATAATTTTCATATGCTGCAGGAAAAAAGATGACAACTCATTTCAAGGAACAACATGGCAGATCAAGTTCAAACTTGACAATGTCGATCTTGGCAGGACCTACAAATTGCGCGTAGCAATCGCCGTCGCGGCTCTTGCTGAACTGTAGGTACAATACTGCAGAATTTATCATTTGTATTGTTGGGTTTTTCCCATCCACATTCCTATTTGGTCTTATCAAAGCACAGATTTTTATCTTTTGGCACTCAAAGTTTCAAATTTGTTTCGAATCAGGGCAAATCACAGTGTGTTGAATAACAGGCTCAAAAGTGGCATATTTTAGTCCTCAAAATCTCAACATGTTTCTATATACTACTTCATTAATTTCTATATTTTTGGTTTTAACATGTTTTCATAAGCTTGCTTCTTCTTCATTGTGCCAATGTAGTTGAATCAAAGAAGTTAAAGTTAACTTTTTCTGGTGAAGAATAAAATTGGAGTCGTGCAATAAGTAATATGTGGTTCTTTCCTATTTTAAATTGCGAAGTTTTTCTTTTTCTATTTGTTTATTTTGTTTTGATTTAATTATGTTTAACTGTAGTATTATTTCAATAGCTGAATATCTATATTATTGAAAATTGATTGTGTTGTATTTATGATGAACTTTGTTAGTTAGTGATGAAATTTATATGTTAATTATTGTTGATTTTTAATAAAACAAGTGTAGCACGTTGTGTAAATAGAAGAGATTAGTGAAGAAATTTGTTCTAAAAAATCTGGTAATAGAACAAACAAAAATATGGGAATTTAATATATTAAGTTTCATTCTAATCCCTTTACTTATAAAACCTACACATGACTACGTTCTACTCTTAACTAACGGGAGAAACTTAATTTATTCAAAAAAAAAAAGGTAAAAATTAAAATAAAATAATTTTGTCCATTACATGTAAAATTTAGATGGAAAAAAAAATCAATTTCACCAATTTTTTAGCATAGTCGGTTAAGTAACGAAAAAAAAAAAAAAAAAAAAAAGGTAGTTTTTAAATTTATTATAAGTAGAAGGGGTTAAAATGTAGACTTTTAAAGTAGACGGAACAAAATGAAACAAGATCAAAGTAATTGTTCCTCGCAAGGTTAGTTTACTGTTTCATATTTGGAATTTCTGTTTTGTTTTTTTGTTTACTTGTTTTTGTTCCTGTTTCTGTTTTCGTTTCCTGATCCTGTTTCTGTTCCTGCTATTTCTGTTTCTGTTCCTGCTATTTCTGTTCCGTTTACTGTTTCGGTTCCTGTTCTTGTTTTCTGTTTCTGTTTTCTGTTTCTATTTCTGTTCTTGCTGTTTCGGTTCCTGTTCCTGTTTTCTGTTTCTGTTTCCATTTCTGTTTCTATTTATGTTTATGATAATTTGATAAAATGACCAATGTGCTTGATAATTTGATAAAATGACCAATGTGTTTCTGTTTTTGTTTCCGTTTCTGTTTCTGTTTCCGTTTCTGTTTCTATTTTGTTTCTACGTTTTTGGTTCGTATTAAGAAACCTTGAGATGAGTTTGTTTAATTTTTGTAAAATTAAGAAACTCATGCCAATTAATTATAATATTTATAAATACTAAATTATGTTTAGTTAGATGTATTATTATAAAAGCTTCTAAGGGTGGCGTTGGGGACTCATCCATCTCCTGTTTGAAATTTGAGATTTTTTTAATTTTTTTTTACTGTTTCTATTCCTTTTCTTGTTCTGTTCTTGCTCTTGCTTCTGTTTCTATCCTGTTACTATTTCTGAACCTTGAAAGTTTTGATTAGAATGAAATCGGGAAGAGGGGTTATCTTGCCTTTCTTTCTGAGCTGAGTTTGTGTTTGTTTATAGGCACCAGAGAACGACGTTGGCAAGAGTTCATTTAACTATTTCCAAGTTAGTTCCGACTTCATGATAATAATAATACATTATTATAGTGATAGGCGATAATAATGGCAATATTTTATTTGATTAATAATGCATGATGTCGTTCCAGTTATTATGATGTCCAACTTTAACCATTTAGGAACAAAAAACTGTTATAAAAAATATCTTATACATTTTTTCTTATACTGATTACATTAGTGACAAATGTAACTTTGCTAATATGATTAAGTTTAGGCATTTTTTGTTCAATTTTCGATTTTGAAATCCATTTCAGTTTCTGTTTCCGTTTCTGTTTGTATTGCTGTTCCTGTTCCTCTTTCTGTTCTGTTGCTGTTCCTGTTGCTGTTCCTGTTTCTGTTCCTGCTCCTGCTTCTGTTTCTATCCTGTTACTGTTTCTGAACCTTGAAAGTTTTGATTAGAATAAAATCCGTTCTCTGTTTCGGTTCCTATTCCGGTTTTCTGTTCCTGTTTCTGTTCTGTTTTCTGTTTCTGTTTCCGTTTCTGTTTCTGTTTATGATAATTTGATAAAATGACCAATGTGTTTGATAATTTGATAAAATAACCAATGTGTTTCTGTTTCTGTTTCTGTTTCCGTTTCTGTTTCTGTTTGCCATTTCTGTTTCTGTTTTGTTTAGGAATTTTTTCTCTCATTGTGTACTGTTTTTGTCGTTGTTCATCCAATTTACTAGGCGAGTTTCAGGGGTTCCAAGATAGAAATTGGGTTCCCTATTTCCGTTTCTGTTTTGAATTCGACTAAATTACTTATGTTGTGGTTTGAATTGCAAATGCAAATATTGGATAGGAATAGATTTGAGAATTGTGTGTGTATTTCTTTTGCAGAAATTGTGCTGTTATTATTTGGTTCCTCGCTTCAGACGATCGTTCCTCTCAACAGCAATTGTTCCTCGCAAAGTTAGTTTACTGTTTCATATTTGGAATTTCTGTTTTGTTTTTTTGTTTACCTGTTTCTGATTCTGTTTCTATTTCCTGTTTCTGTTTCTATTCCTGTTGTTTCTATTTCCTGTTTCTGTTTCTGTTCCTGCTGTTTTTGTTCTGTTCCCTGTTTCGGTTTTTGTTCCTGTTTCTGTTCTGTTCTCTGTTTCTGTTCCTGCTGTTTCGGTTCCTGTTCCTGTTTTCTATTTCTGTTTCTGTTTCTGTTTCTGTTTATGTTTATGATAATTTGATAAAATGACTAATGTGTTTGATAATTTGATAAAATGACCAATGTGTTTCTGTTTCCGTTTTCGTTTCTGTTTCTGTTTCTGTTTCTGTTTTGTTTTTTGCGTTTTTGGTTCGTATTAAGTTAGAGTCAATGGAAAACATAATAGACACAAAACATGTCATACACAAAACCAATGTGTTTCTGTTTTTGTTTCTGTTTCTGTTTGCCGTTTCTGTTTCTGTTTTGTTTTTATTTTTTTGGTTCGTATTCAGTTAGATTCAACGTAAAACATAATAGACCCTTTTTTAAAGTTAAATTTTTGGGTCATTGTAAAAAAAAAAAAAAAAAAAAAAAACTCTTTCAAAACCTGTCATACATAAAATGACCAATGTGTTTCTGTTTCTATTTCCGTTTCTGTTTTGTTTCTGTGTTTTTGGTTCGTATTAAGTTAGATTCAACAGAAAACATAATAGACACAACACTTGTCATACACAAAACCAATGTGTTTTTGTTTCTGTTTCTGTTTGCCGTTTCTGTTTCTGTTTCTGTGTTTTTGGTTCGTCTTCAGTTAGATTTAACGGAAAACATAATAGACACAAAACCTGTCATACACAAAACCAATGTGTTTCTGTTTTCGTTTCTGTTTCTGTTTGCCGTTTCTGTTTTTGTTTTGTTTCTGTGTTTTTGGTTCGTATTCAGTTAGATTCAACGGAAAACATAATAGACCCCTTTTTTTATGTTAAATTTGTTGTGCCTTATGTGTTATTTATGTTCTTCAATCTCAGGCAATATGGTATGACCCGCTATTGTATTGAGAACGAGTACTAGGTTAAAGTTGCGTAAGGAAAAACAATTCTTTTACGAGAAACTTTATTTACAAAATTGTCCCGTTAGAGAATATGGGATGAATAAAATTTCAAGTGCTAGAATTTTGCAGAATTATAGGTACAAAATTAGTGAGAGAGACATAATGAACCAAATTGTTGATGGTTTACCATCAAATTGGGATGTGGTGACAAAGAACATATTTGAAAATCATCGGCCTCTTACTGCCTTTGCATTTGTACAATTTTTAGAAGAGGCTGAACGAGATGTACATCCATTATGGAGAGAATTTGAAAGAGGGAAAATGAATGAAAAAGAGAGGGTTAGAATGCATGTACTTAGAAAAGAGCGCATGTACTACCACCTAAGACGTAAGGGGTTTCAACCAAACTGGGCAGTGTTGGTGTATGTAATAGTGCGTACTCTACCGAAATCTTGGCCTAGAGTTAGAGTTCATAGAGCCTTAAAGAAAGAACTCCTAGACCTAAGAGCATTAGGAACTTTGTTAGAGAGCATCGAGGACGACCAGGCGCCAGTTATGTTGTTGAGAAATATCGCACCAAGTGATGGACTTTGTAATGGCACACGATTAATGGTTGTCAGGTGTTCTTTACGTGTAATAGAAGCTCGAATATTGACAGGGGATAAAGCAGGAAATTTGGCGTTTATTCCGAGAATATCCTTGACGCCATCGTTTTCTGAATTTCCTTTTCAAATGACAAGGCGCCAGTTTCCAATTCGTTTGGCGTATGCTATGACAATAAATAAATCACAAGGACAATTAGTGAAATTTGTTGGAGTTGATTTGATTACAACGGTTTTTAGTCACGGTCAACTATATGTGGCCTTATCAAGGTGTACATCATTTGATCGATTAAGTGTACTTCTTCCCGAATATGGATCTCTATCCACGACAAATATTGTTTATCCTGAAATATTATTGTAACTGTAATTGTTTCTGTTGATGCAACATTTAAAGTTGAATAATAAAATAAATTGATATAATTGTTCAAATAGATGATGTATGTTTTATGCCTGTGCCTTCAGGCACGGGTTATACGCTAGTATAAATATTGAATCTTTTAAATACTTAATTTAAGTTCCAAAAATGTTGTTTATATTATTTGGATTTTGTAACTTGCGTCGACGCTATGCCACATCACAATGATTTAGAAAATCCAAACATCCTAACCAATCTCTCTATAGACTTTTAGCCCTAGTATTGAGGATGTATTTCCTTCGTACATAATTTTATTGAAATTTACCTAACCAAAAAGAATATTCCAAAGTAGGAGTGTCGTCTAATTTAAAAAATTTCAAATTTTATGCTTATCAAATCTTTTATTGTACACACATGGATCATTCATTGTTTTTTACATTGTCAAAAAATTAATTGTCTTGTCATGAACATATGTTCTGTTGGTCCAGTAATCTACCTAAGAGGGGGGGTGAATTGGGTAGTTATAAAAATTAAAATAAATTCTTATCTTTCAACACTTAAATATTCAAATAATTAATTTAATCATAAATTAATTATTATCTTTATATAGTAGAGAATAAGTGTATAAATTTAGGTGCATACCCAAACAATAAGAAATAAAGAAAATCAACAATGTAGTCCACCACGATATATTTTGATTCACCAAGCTAATCTTAGGGAATCTGGTCCTCCGAGCCCCCAAAAATTCGCACCCACTAAAATACTAAACCACTAGATTCCTTGAACACGTAGGAACCAAACATTTATACAATGATTCTTTTACAGGCTCAGAATCAACCTTTACAATTTCCTTTCATGGGCTAAAGAAGAACCTCTATCTTTTAATAGGCTAAAAATTAACCTAATTCTTTTATACCTTAAGAAAAGAATTAAACCTCACCAAAAATACTTCAAGTATCATTTTTACCGGTAATGATGGAACCATTATAATTCCCTCAATTAATTATAATCAGGAAGAATCAAGCCTAAATATTTTCAAGGAAAAAGAGTAACTTAACCTTTTTATACAATAGGTAAAGATTAAACCTCAATCTTTTTACCGGAAGAGATCAAAACCCAAGCTACCCCAGACTAGATACTCTTAATAGTATCTAATCCGCACAAACTCACTAATTACAAAAACCGATAAGTTTCTTTTCACTCGGAACTTCTACCACCATAAATCAATTTAACTCAATTAATGCCCCGAATTTACTAGTGATAGAATTTTATGTGAGGAAATAAAAATCTGATTATAAAAATAATGCGAGTAGCACAAAATTAAGTATATAATCAGATTATCACAAAAATCGTATTAAAAGAATTTTTATACTTTTAAAGTTCAAAAATGATTTCACAAGATCTTATATCCAAGCAAGAAGAAATAATATGTAATCACAATAAAGAACAAAAGTTTGGAGCGATCTCACTAGGAAAACACCGAAATATTGAAAACGAATCGCAAGACAGTACAATGACGCCAAATCACTTTGCGTTTTAACTCAAGGATTTTTCTCACAAAATGATCTCACAATAATCACTCGATATAATCTGAGAATAATCACTCTTAGAAAGCTCACAAACTGAAAGTTCTTGATAGATATAATATTTTAATATGTGAAAAACGCAAGTTTATTTAAGCTGATTTGAAATAGGTCTTATAACGGTTAGTTTCCACATGTTATGATAATTAAATGCACATATAGACCCCATATATCAATACCATTTAATCCTGGTCAATTTCACTTAAATATGGTTTTTAAACCATTCAATTTAGTTCCCAAATTATTTATTATTCTCAAATCGAAAAGATAGGAAGTATTAAATAGACTAAATTGAGAAACACTTAAAATAAGTGTACCATATCTATAGAGATATTAAAATAAGTATATCACATCATTAATATATCCAACTCCCTACAATATTTCGCTCAAATATTCCAAAAACGGCTAGTTTTTGAATAGTTCCTCTAAATCCTCAAAATTTGAAACAACACAGTCGGTTGACCGATCATAGGCCATCAGTTGATCGATCGTTTCAGGTTGTAGTCCAAGCCATTTTTCAAACAACAGTCGGTTAACCGATCCCCATGGGTTAATTGACCGATCGATACAGGATGCAAACTCAGGCGATTTTTCGACCCTGGTCAGTTGGCCGATCATCGATGGTCAGTCGACCAATTAATCCAAAGAGTTCAGCTATCGACCATCAGTTAACCGATCTCCCTTGATCGGTTGACTGATCGATTCAGAGACTTTCCAATTCTCCAGCCCATGCCCATTGGTTAACCGATCCTTCATGGTTAGTCGATCGATAACTGTTAGAACTTATTTTCTCAATTTATTTTAACTCCAAAACTTTAACGTTTTCGATCATTTAATTGATTTCATTTCTCGGTTAACTAAATTGATACTATTAATCAATTTTAAACACTAATCTTACTTAGGTTAATTTTTCTTTTTCAATTTCACATTGGAGCAAATATTTGAACTAAATTAGGACCTTAATTTAAACACACATAAATATAAATCATTTAATTTGTGTTATGTGTGATCCTAATCAGGATACATTAAGAATAAAAATGAATTTGAGTTGTTTTCACCTAGATTCTTCATAATTTTCAATCTCTTAATGTTTGTCTCTGCATCTTTCACAATTTCTTCATAATGTTATCTTGATTGGAACTTTTTAAACAAAAATATTCAATAAACTCGTTAGTTTCACCAAAAATATCAACACTTAATTGCCCATCAAAATCCCTTGATCAACATGTTCCATATTGGAAATCTCGATTCAATCCATAAATGAACCTCTACTATACTTATACACTTCATGACTTTCATCATCTATTATGAAACACTCTAGTTTTTTACTATTAGGCTTGCTTTGGATATATTCACCCTTACCACCTAGGTTTGAGCTCGATTGGAGTACATACAATACATCTTCGATTTAATACCTTCCAGTCACTTTCCCCTTCTGATGTCGAGCATCGTCTTCTTTGTAACTTTTAGGGTTGTTACCTACCACTCGAAATAACTCCTCATCATATCAATTCATATATGTAATATATCTATCAGATAATGTGGGTGCCATACCATATATACAAAAAAAATTGTATACTAAATGCATTTACTATAATAGGTTCCCTAGAACTCTCGTTGATTCTCATGGAGTCCAACACCACATCCATTTCTGTCTTTCATTAATTACATTAATCATGAAAAATTATTTCTCTAGAATACAACAGTTTTATGAAAAAAAAATTATTCACTTGAATGATAGAAGTGGCACAATTTTGAGTTCTCTTGATTTCAACATGTCGGTCAACAAGTATTAAGCTTGCCAACCCCAAATATAAATATACTTAAAATTTGGTTTATGCACATTCCAAATTCGATATGGTGTCTCTGGAACAAACTCAATAGAACCTTATTTATTAAATGCGCTGTAGTCATAAGAATATTTTCTTAAAATAGGTGAATCAGTGTGATTCATTATTGATTTGACCATATCAAATAGGATCTGATATTCTCCTTTTTGATGTACCATTTAAATATGGTGTATCAGAAGGAAGATATTAAAGAATTATATGATGATCCTTTAGATGATCCAAAATTAATAGACAAGTATTTTCATTCTCGATCTAATGGTAGAGTCTTTTGAGCTTTGTTAACTTATTGGCCTACGCATATTAGTATGTAAGGAGCCCCAATATGTGGACATTTCTACCTTATAGTTCGATGGAAAATAACTTAGTCATGTTACGTATGAGATATAATTCACAAGTTGGCAAGGAATTAAAGAAACCATGTTTGACCATCGTCTTAATTTATTTTTCACTAACATGATCCCATCATAATTGCCACCTATTAATTGGTTCATTTTTTTATTATTAGTTTGTTATACTTTCTGTGCTTTTTGAAAGTACATCCTTGGAAGATAGGAACTTCTTACAATTCTCTTTCTAATGCTCAATTCAAATGCAATGGAAGTACTTCCGCTACTCAAATTTCTTCCTTTTATGATCTTATCTTTCGACTCCTAAGAATAATTATTTTCTTTTTACTTATTCTTGGAGAAAGAAGTCTCTTTTCAAATGAGCATCGATCACTTTGTCTTTTCAAAATACTTAGGTTATCTTCAACATGTATAGAAGTACAGGAAGAACAAATACTAACTTGTTTATGTCGAAGTTTACCAAGACTAAGAGAATGATTTTGAAAATTTCTATAAATTGAATTTACTGTCAGGTCGAGGTTTAAAAAGATCTCTAACCATTCTAGGTCTTATCCATGATTGATCATCTTGGTCATAAGCTCACCAACAAATGATCCTTGTGGCATCCTTGTAAAAAATAAATCATTCACGATAGTAGATCTACCAGTGCGATTGTGCTTGCATAGAGAGATTCCACGCGTTTCACTATCGCATACAAGCTCAACAAACTTTTGTTTATTTCTGGAGCTTGTCACTCATTGACATTTTTTAAATAAAATCAAGCATGCTTATAATTCACATTCAACTATTTGATAGTGACATATTTCTCTTTAGTTTTTGCCCCGTTAGACAATTGAAGGTTTTTAGAACTTAGCCTACCCATTCAAAAGTTAATGTAAATTTTTATTTTCAAAATTAATCTAAGAACTTGAGTCTTATTAAGGTATTTTTCCCAATAACTTTTGTAAGTTGTTTAGCCATTTTAATCTTAATTAGGAAGCTTAAATCTAACTAATAAAATAAATAGAAATTAGAGTACTTTTAATTTTAGATTTTTGGGTATTTTATAAGTCAAAATGTACACCCACTAAATTTTTTAAATTTAAGTTCCCTCTACAAGAAGCATAAACATTCAAAATGTTCCTCATGTGGAATTTGAATATTTGCTTCTTTCACCGGGTGTCACACTATCAGGTCAAACCTAGCAATCCTAAGTGGACAAGTAATCCAATTCTTATTTTGTCTCTAATTTACATGAACCCTGCACTATCAGGTATTGACCTACTTCCTCAGTTAAGCTTCGCTCATATGGCATGGTCTAAGCTAGGCATACTGGACCCCTAACACTGTAAGAGCATAATACCGGAGATGTAATTTCATGCATTGCACACACACTGTACAACTTGACTGCCCTACAAAGATTCTAAAAGAAAAACTTTTCAAAATATGATATGTTTGGAAAATCTCACCACAAGTGTCCAAGCGGTACAGTGAACCATCTAGAAGGAGCACCTCTAGAGAATTAAGCACTCGGACGCTAGCATTGGTCGTTTGGATGCCAACACCTTGGGAGTAGCATCATTTGGCAGTACAGTGTGTGAACAACGGTGGCATTCAGACTCTATAAAATGAGCTTTTTACCTAAAAAAATATTTCTTAACTATTTCGGGGGCTAGGGGGTGTTTAAAAGATGTCATTTTTTTTTTTCATAAAACGAGGCCCCATCCTCCCTTATTTTGTGTAGATTTTATTTATTTATTTATTTATTTTAGAACTTAGAACATTTCAAATCAAAATTCAAAAGTTCTCCTGTTGAATCAAATCTTTTATTTTAGGAACTTTAAAAGAGTTTAAGATGTTTGAATGTAATCTTTTAGAACCATTGCCACCTTACACTACCTACAATTATATTGTTAGGTTGTGGTTGATCTATTGATTATATCTCATAATCACAATAATACAGAATTAATCAATAAACTAAAGCATATATGAATATTAGGACACAACAATAAAGAATGGTAATCGAATGCGTACCTGTCTCAAAAGGCCGTTGTAGGAGATTGAACTGTCGCAGCAGAATATACACTAGGTCTTCCTCCCTATGATCTAAATTATTGTGGTGGCGACTCTCAATGGGCAAAAAAAAAAACCCCTTAATCTAGACTAGGGAGGGGATCTAGTTATATATACTAAGGTTTCTTGTTGGGCCCTCCTATAACGGGTTTCAACGAAACTCTAAACCTACACTTGCTATTTAATTGGGCTTTTATATAAAAGACGTCACAGCCCAAATCAAAATATGATCACTGATTATTTAGGCTGCTTAAATAATAGACTATCCATTAACCCGTTTTTGTAAAACAATTAATTCAATTAATGTTAGCCCATAAAAATATCCCAATATTCTCCCACTTGAATTACATTAATTGAATAAATTTAATTTTAAAAATCAGACTTTGGGGTAAATAATAGAAAAAAAAAATTATTTTTGGTGTGACCACACTTTTTATTTAAAGAAATGATAATCTATAAGTAGTATCTTGATAAAGTTATTTGGTCCAACATAATCTTAATATTAGATTATGATAGTCTATATGTTAATCTCAACAAATATAAGACATTTCATACTCATAAATTCTTATAACCATAACTACATGAATTGTAATCCCAGTAGTGTGGAAAGAAGCCAATGTCAACATATGATCATTATCAATATGCATTGTTCTTATCGGTCCTCATTATAATTTTTCAACAAAATGAAATTGTAATTGTAATTTCTCAACAAAATGAAATTGCTAATTACAGTTTCTCAATAAAATGAAACTGTTGCAATTTTTCAACAAAATGAAATTGTTAATTGCAGTTTCTCAACAAAATGAAACTGCTGCAATTTTTCAACAATATGAAATTGTTTGACTTTAACAAGTTATCTGTCACAAAAATACATCACATGATCTCAAAATAATGATTTATGACAACAAAAAGTATACAACTGTAATTCTTAAAGCACAATATCTTAAGATACCATATTGTATAATCAATTCAAATAATATAATATGCAACAATATAATACATAATAATTATGATAATCAAATATATTTTAATTTTGCAAAATGCATAACAATAGTGGTCACAACGTAATCATCGAAATAAATAGAAATACAAAAGCTCTCACTAAACCAGAGAATCAAAAGACTCAATGACACTCATATTCACAACATGTTCCTTGAACGCTATGAGTCTTAAACCTTAGTTTAGTATAATCAATTCAAATAATATAATATGCAATAATGATGATTATCAAATAGATTTTAATTTTGTAAAATGCATAACAATAGTGGTCACAACATATCATAGAATTAAAAGAAAATACACACAAAAAAAATAAAAAATCTCACTAAACTAGAGAATCAAAATACTCAAATAAGTATAAGCGACACAATATAAGAATCAATTGCATCATCATAAACTCTCATTTGACTAGAGTCTATAATAAATAATTATTCTTTAAGTATGAAAATTAATAAAATAAGAAAAACTTTATAACAATAATAATCAATGCTTACATAACACAATCATTGACAAAAAAAAAAGATTATAGAGATTCTCATTAAATCAAGGGATCAATTTAGAATTTTATTGTGGCGTTATTGTTGTTCACAATAAAAAGAAATTGCTTTCACAAAAAATTACAACTAGATCAATTATGGGTAATAGGCAAAACGCTTAATTAAGTGTAGGTAATAAAATATAATAATCAATTGTATTATCATAAATTCTCCTTTGGACAGAATCTACAATAAACAATTATTCTTTAATCATAAGGATCAACAAAATAAGAAACATTTATAGATTTAAAATTCCATTCCCTTTGGGTATCTGACTTTCAAATCCATATATTTCCTTCAAAATATAATGGAATAAATAATCTTTCAAAATTTATTCCCTTTGGGCAAACAAATTTGTTAAATTATTTATCATATATAATATCCTCATGCATTTAAATTAATTTGCACAATAACCCCTTTTAGGCAGTTGAATGCACAAATTAATCTAAAATTTTTCCATCAATAAAATAAAAATTCGAAAACTTACAAACTATGTTGGTTAAATCACTTTGATAAAATAACATTAACAATTCACAAGCAAACATTCTAAAATGAAAAAAAATTAAACAATGTTGTCCAATAATTAAATTAATCTGCACAATAACCCTATTCGGACAAGTGAATGTACAAATTAATTTAAATTTTTTTCATCAACAAAATAAGAACTCGAAGACTTGCAAACTATATTGGTTTAATCACTTTGGTAAAATAATATCAACAATTCATAAAGAAACATTTCAAATTAGGAAAATTAAGCTATATTGTCTAACAATTAAATTAATCTGCATAATAACTCCCTTTGGGTAAGTGAATGCACAAATTAATCTAAAAGTTTTCCATCAACAAAATAAGAACTCGAAAACTTACAAATTATGTTGGTTAAATCACTTTGGTAAAATAATCTCAATAATTCACAGATAAACGTTTCAAATTGGAAAAATTAAGTTATATTGTCCAACAATTAAATTAATCTGCATAATAACCCCTTTTGGGTAAGTGAATGCACAAATTAATCTAAAATTTTTCTATCAACAAAATAAGAACTCGAAAACTTACAAACTATATTGGTTAAATCACTTTGGTAAAATAACCTCAACAATTCACAAGCAACCATTTCAAAATGAAAAAATTAAATAATATTACCTAACAATTAAATTAATCTACGCAATAACTCTCTTTGTGTAAGTGAATGTACAAATTAATCTAAAACATTTTCCATCGACAAAATAGGAACTCAAAAACTTGCAAACTATATTGGTTAAATCACTTTGGTAAAATAACATTAACAATTCACAAACAACTGTTCCAAAATAGGAAAATTAAACTATATTTCTCAATCACAACAATACATATTAACGACATATATGCATATGATCAAAATAAGATGAAATACGTTGCCAAAATATATTTTCAGTAATCAACGATCAATTATAGTTGCAAGAATTTGAACAACAATTTTACTACACTCTTAAACTAATTATTAAATTAGTCTTTATTTAGAATTAAAAATAAATAAAAATTAATGGCTTGAAATTTTGAAAACTATAATTAATTATAATTAGTGTTTTCATGGGCTCCTTAATATGAATCTCAAAAGGTCGAAAGTTGTAATTAAGAAAGTCCAGTTGATTGAGATATTACATAAGCCCAAACTCAAAATCAATATCTATATCATGAGCCTAAAACTGAATCTCTACCAAGATATTTTAGTCACAGTGATAGTGTTTCTAATTCAAGGCCTTCTCATATATTCATGAATAATTTATCTATATTAGTAATTCTATCAGATTTGTTAATTAATAAATAATTAATGGTCCAACAAGCCCATGTGAAATTGTATAAAAATAGCTCAGTATTTTTCTTCCATTTCAAAACGCAAATATATTGCCCCAAACATAGCCCAAATTCGAAAAATGAAAAATCTTATTTTCATGGATGGAATGTGCAGTAATAATCAAATTGGTTATTAACATCATATTTAACCCACTAAGAATCTTGAATACATATCATATATCTGATTATCTACAACCACTTTTAAATAGTACTCTATTTAATTTAGCTTCCATCAAGTTACCCAAATAAAGCAATGATATAATTCTCTCAATTATGTCACTCATTATGTAAATATTTCACAAAGACAACAAATAGAAAGATAAGGAGTTGAAACATTTTAGTATTCTTGGCCATCAAATACATGAATAAAATAATCATATGGACAATAATAAAAAACAACCAAATTTACGCAACCTCTAAACGTTAGGGGTTAATTGTATAATTAACCCTTTTCACTAGTTTCAGTTTATTAGACTTTAGAAAAGAACATATAAAGTTAATAAGACATCTTATACGTTTAAATTGAAACTACTTGAATAAGTGAGATTCTAGTTAAATTTTTGGGGTACTTAATGTCAAAACTCCTAACCCTAATTTCAATCTCCTCTGCCATACCACTTGAACGTCGCCATCACCTCGTTGTCACCCTTCACCTCTATCAAATGAACGTCGACGTTCTTATCAGGCGCAAGGTGGACTTTTGACAAACTATTGCGAATGGATATCGCGTGAAGACCCAATATCGATGTGGAATTCAACACGCCCAACATCAAATAAGAGCCCTAAAGTTGAAAACCTAATGGGCCCAACTCAGTCTCAAAGAAAATCTTAGCTCAGGATTAGGTAATACAAGTAATGTAGGATTCAATAAAGAATAATATCCCAAAAATGAAATACACCCACCCTTTATAGCTCATTTTGTGAGCAATATGCAACTACTCCATCATCTAATCCGAACTAGGGTCACATCTTCATGATTAATTGAAAAATATTTAGGATGTGAAGAAGACTTTGGGATGCTTCTTCATGAGCCAAGATAATAAAACTCAAAGTATGAGTTGATTTCTTTAAACCCTTATGTTTGCTCTTTAAAATAATAGAAACAAATATTTTTTCACTCGAATAATAACTTATCATAGTTTATTCATCATATAACTAATCAAAGAAAGGAATATATGTATTATCCCTATAATGCTTACTCTATCCATTTACAATTAATAAGAACTACTCAGGTAGCATGGAGTTTATCATATATAAATAGCAATGAAGCAAGATAGTGAATGGAAAAAAAAAAAAATTAATACCCAATTTCCTCTATAATTTCCATTATTAGAAATCAATTCAATTATCTAAAATGAGGCAACAATTAAAATAAAGTGGAATTTATCCACCTTCTACTAGAAGATTAGCACTAATCAATTGCTAATAGGTATATGCTCATGTTGGTCCAGTGAGCTACCCAAAAAAGGGTGAATTGGGTAGTATTAAAAAATTATCAGAATATAACACTTTAAAAATCAAACAATTAATTTTATCCTAAAATTAATTATTATATTTTATAGCAGCGGATTATGTGTTATAGGTGCACACCCAAACAACAATATATATATATAATATAAATAATGCAACACACAGAAATTTATACTAGTTCACCAATTTACTCTTGGCTGATCCAGTCCTCTGAGCTCCGCAAAGAGTCGCACCTACTAAACTCAAGATCCCTTTGAAGGTAGGAACCAAACCCTCACAAAGATTCTTTTCACAGGTTCAGAATCAACCTTAACAATTATTTTTCACATGCTAAGGAATAACTTCTATCTTTTTACTAGGCGAAAGATTAATCTAATTCTATTACAGGGAGAGCCACAACTTAATTCTTTTTATACCTTAGGCTCAAGAATTAAATCTCACACAAATACGCTCCAAATATCATTTTATCCGGTAAAGATTGAACCATTACAATTCATTCACAATTCTATAAAGAAATAATTAAAACCTAATAGTTTTATACTCTAGGCAAAGATTAAAATCTTAATCTCTTTATTGGAAGAGATTGAAACCAGCTACTCTTAATTAGACACTCCCAGTAGTATCTAATACGACACTCAACTCACCAATTATAAACAATTGATAAGTGATTTTCCCACTCAGAGCTTCTACCACCCCAAATAAATTCAAACTCAATTAATGTCTCGATACTAGTGATAGAAAAGTGAGAATTTCAATATCTGATTTCAAATAAAGTTAGGTAGCAAGAAGTTAAGCACGTAATCAGATTTTCTCAAGAAATTGTTTCAAAAATAATTTTCAATAAATAATTCAGAAAATAATTTCAAAGATCAAATTCCAAATAATAAAAAATAGAATCAAGCAACAAATAATAGTAAGTAATTTAGAAAGATCTCACCATGATTCCACCGAAAGAATAATGATTAGAATATCAATGACACTTTAGATCAGTAGTAGCAATAATCCACAGCAAAATATTCTTCAAGAACAAATCTTAAGAAAGATCTCACAATATACTCAGTATGATTACTCTTAGAAAGCACGAGAGCTGAATAACTCAGAATGATTTGGATTATCTTGATTTTATATATATTTAACATGTGAAATCCGCAAGTCTATTTAAGGCCACTTGAAACAAGCCCTATAATGGCTAGTTCCCATAAATCATGACATTTAATTACACCAATAGACCCTCTATATCATAATGATTCATTCCTGATATAACTCACTTAAAATATCTCTTAAAATATTCAATTAAGTCCCTCAAACTTTTACTCAATCTTAAATAGACAAGTGATAGGTGTAAATTACTTATCTATTTTAAAACTGAATTTGTTACTTTTCTAGGACGTTTATTACGTTTTAATACATTTTAATGTGTTTTTATTATTTTTGTATTAAAACAGGTGTGTGGAGTGAAAATGTATGAAATCGGAGCAAAAACGATGAGATCGAATTAAAAATGGTCGAAGAACGGTGGAAAAATAAGCTCGGAGGCAAAATTGTGAAACAAGCCCACCGCCGTGGCGGTGAAAATACTGAGAAGACACCAAACTTGCTGAACTTCCATGGCCACGGCGCAAGATCCACCGCCACTGCACAAAAGATGCAGGATGTTCTTCCTATTCCACTGCCTTCTTCACTACTGTGGTGATCAGCTAATTGACATACTCCACGGCCGCGGTGGTGGCCTCTGCACAGAATAGATATATTTTTAGGATATTTTGGTTATTTATACCCATATCTTTTCCTCTCCTCTTTCTTCTTCCGTCCATAGGAGACCCTTTAGGGTTCCTATGATATTAGAGAGTGTTTTGGGAGAGCTCAAACAAATCCAAAGGGGAAGAACACAAAGAAACAAAGGAGAAGTGATCTTGGAATGCTCTTAGCGACAAATTTTCGGATTTTGGCTAGTTTCTCTTGTTTCTCTCTTTATCTCTTATCTTAGGATTATTGTTTGAGTATGTTTAACTCGTTTTACATTGTATAAACGATTATGGTCATGATCTAAACATGGATTGTAATAGAGATTAATATATTATTTATGAAAATGTAGTTTTGATTGAATTTGTGTTTTGTTTATGGTTGTTCCTTATAATTTCGATTGTGTTGCCGTGTTCTCTATAATTATATGCTAGTTTAGATATATTGAGAATACGAGATTTGACACTTGGGAGAGATAACCCCGGATTCGGACTAGGGTTAACACAACACGACAATCTAACGACCCAAGAGGGCATTAGAAAGTGTGGAATTGATGACGTTGGGGTGAGACTCACGTGCCCTAGAGTCATTAAGACATTGAGGAAGATTTCAGCGTTGACACGAAGTCACGTATTCCCTCGTCTTACACTCGGAATAGGTGATGAGGCAGTTTATGAACCGAGATTGTCGGATACGCCAAACGCCGTTAATGTTAACTAAAACGAGATCAAACACATTTAAGTAAATAAAGGTAATCCCTAGGCAATCTACTCCCACAAACAATCTCAATTTAGTATTTATACTATAGTTAACTTAATTAGTATTTTCGTTTAGTATTAGTATAAATTATATTCTATTATTGTCGCCTTGATAAAGTCGGGTTATGATAATTGCGATACTCGGTAGTAATCTCAACTAATCACTGTAGATATGATACCCGACTGAAAGGTCCACTATACTAAAACTTGATCTGTATGCTTGCAGTGAAAGTGGCAGCGCTTATTTAGCGACCAATAAGATAGAAAGAATTACATGTAACAAATTGAGAAATATCAAAACCACTTGAACCATATCTATAGGGATATTTAAATATTCATTAAATAACTCAAAATATATCAAATCCCTAAGATATCTCTTATATCTTAACCATAAACAGCTAGTAATTGCTACTGTTTGAATAAAATCCAAAATTTCATAAATCCTGAAACTGATCCATCTGTCGACAGGCCAAAACCCATTAGTCGACCGCCCAATTCAGGATGTAGCCAAACCAAAAATGCTTTGCCCATCGGTCGACTGCCCATACTTCATCTGTCGACTGGACGATTCAGAATGTTTCATAAATCGACTCACCTGTCCACCGGAATATTCAGAGACTTCCTCTTTAGGCCATAGGTCGATCTACCTATCGACTGACCGATTCAGAGAGTTCACTATGTAAGCTCAGGTCGACCTACCTGTCGACTGAGAGATTCAGCAACTTCACTTATCTTTCATAAGTCGACCTATAAGTCGACTGATCAATGCTGAAATCTTCTCCTTAATCCGATTTTAATTTATTTTCTTCGACGTTTTTATCCCTTTAACCAATTTCTTTTCTCAGTTAGCTCCACTAAAATCTTAAATTCAATTTTAATGAATTATCTTTATTTCTTTTTCAATTACACTTAGAAGAAAATAATTTAACTAATTAGGATCCTATAAAAACACATATAATTTTGAATTTTTTTTGTGTCGTGTGTGATCCTAACCGGGATACATTAAGAGTTAAAATTTAACCTGAGTTGTTTTCTCTAGGTTCTTTAATTTCTTCAAACTCTTAATCTTCCATCATCTTTGTTATTATATTTAGCATCATCACAATATCTTCATGATCATTTTTATCACTGGAATTAATAAACTGAAACACTCAATAAAATCATTAGTTCTACCAAAAATATCAATATTTAATTGTTTATCAAAATTTTAGGATCAACAATCTCCCCATTTTTAATGATGACAATTAACTTCGATATTTTCTTCAAAACAAAAATGTAACCACACTCTCCCTAAATCCGAGGATGGGTTCTTTAACTCATTAAAGCAAAGTAATGAAGATAATCATAAGATTTTCAACAAAGAACAAATCTCAATATATAATAAACTCCCCCTTAAGATATTCAACAAGATAATTCAAGCTCCCATTTGAGACATTCATTAAAACATCAACTAATTCTCCCTCATTGTTATCTCAAAAAAAAAAAAAAAAATGGGGAGGGGAACTACAAAGAAACACTACTCTAGGCATACATTGTTATGCCTAGTTATACCCAAATCGTGAATGGTTTTCACAAACTAATCTTCTGCTAATGATTTGGTAAAAATATCAGCTAGCTGGTCAGAGGTATCAATATATTCAATAACAATGTCCATTTTCTGATTGTGATCACGAATAAAGTGATGTCTAATTTCTATGTGCTTAGTTCGTGAGTGTTGTATAGGATTCTTACTTAGACAAATAACACTTTTATTATCACAATAAATCGGGACCTCCTCCATATAGATTCCAAAATTATTTAACTATTGCTTAATATATAAAATTTGAGCACAACAGTTACCAGCTGCCATATACTCTGCCTCAGTAGTGGAAAAGGCTATCGAATTCTGTTTCTTACTTGACCAAGAAACCAAGGCATGTCCTAACAAATGACATGACCCACTTGTACTTTTTCGCTCAACTTTGCAACTGGAAAAATCAACGTCGGAGTAACTTATTAATTTAAAATCACTCTCCCTAGGATATCATAATCCTAGATTAGTTGTCCCCTTTAAATATCGAAAAATTTGCTTAACCGCAGTCCAGTGAGATTCTTTAGGACAAAACTGAAATCTAGAACATAAACAAACATTATACATGATATCAGGTCTACTAGCAGTTAAGTATAATAGGCTACTAATCATACCTCGATACATTTTTTAATTAACACTTTTGTCGGTATCATCTTTGTCTATTTTTGTAGTCGTTGCTATAGGAGTTTTGTATTCTTTAGAACCATCCAAGCCATATTTCTTTAATAGCTCCTTAGTGTATTTAGCTTGGTTTATGAATATCCTCTCTTTGGTTTGCTTAATTTGCAACCCAAGAAAAATATTCAGCTCTCCTATCAAGCTCAGTTCAAATTTGACATGCATTATCTTAGCAAACTCTTAAAAAAGATCTTCATTAGTAGATCCAAAAATAATGTCATCAACATAAACTTGTACTAATAGGATATCAGAGTCAGTTTGCTTAACAAATAGTGTTATATCACAAATACCCCTTTGAAAACCTTTTTCGATCAAATATCGGCGAAGTCTCTCATACCAAGCTCTAGGAGCTTGTTTGAACCCATACAAAGCCTTATGAAATTTAAATACATGATCGGAAAATTTATCACTTTCAAATCTCGGGGGCTGTTCCACATAAACTTCATCTGCTAGAAAGCCATTTAGAAATGCACTCTTAACATCCATTTGATATAGCTTAAAATTATGTGAGCATTCAAAAGAGAGTAGCATTCTAATAGCTTCTAATGTAGCCACATGAGCATAGGTTTCATCATAATTAATTCTTTCCTCTTGATTATAGCCATGTGCTACTAATCTTGCTTTATTTCTAATTATCATACCAGATTCATCTTTTTTATTTCGAAAAACCCATTTAGTACCAATAACAAGATGAAAATCCAGTCTCAGAATAAGACACCATATTTTGTTCCACTCAAATTGAACTAACTCATCTTGCATTGCGGAAATCCAAAGTTTATCAGTTAACGCCTCATTTACATTTTTAGGCTCAATTTGAAATAAGAAAATGAGATTAATTATATTTCTCATAGAGGAATGAATACTTACACCTTTTTCAAAATTAACAATAATTTCTTTTACCGAATGGACCGGTACTGTCTTAATAACTCGTGGTAACGTCGAATCCTCTTTCTTAGGCTTCTCCTCTTTTTGAGACTCCTTAGCTGTATTTTCACCTTGGTTTTGGTTATTTGAAATACCTGCATCATCATCATCCAAAACTTTTCTCGATAAAAATTGGTCAGCTTTCTCAAATATAATATGCATAGATTCTTCTACTACTAACGTACGTTTATTGTAAACTCTATAAACTTTACTGTTAGTAGCATATCTAAGGAAAATCTCATAATCAGATTTAGTATCAAATTTACCTAGATTATCCTTGTAATTCAAAATGAAGCATTTACACCCAAATACTTTAAAATAGCAAATGTTAGGAGTCTTACCATTCTAGATTTCATATGGGATTTTGTTAAACCCTCTACGAATTGATACCCAATTCACCACATGAAAAGTTGTTGATAGGTGTAATTTACCTATCTATTTTCAAACCGAACTTATTAGTTTTCGAGTATGTTTATTACGTTTTAATAAGTTTTTATGTGTTTTTCTCTAAATGAGGTGTATGGGGTAAAAAGGGATAAAAACGAATCATAAACAATCAAATCGGATCAAGAATAGTGGAAGAACGGTAAAAAAACAAGCATAAGGGCAAAATTTAGAATTGTAGCCTACCATTGAGGTGGTGAATCAACCGCCGCGGCGGTCAAGATGTAGAAAAGGCCCTAAAGTTGTTGAATACCCACCGCCATAACGGTGAGATCCACCACCACGGTGGTGAAATAACAGGAGGTCTTTGTTCCCACCACTGAGGTCGTGACCAAACCAACATACCTATCGCCGCGACGGTCATTCTGCACACAGTTTAGATATTTATTTAGATATTTTGAGCCCTATATCTTCTCATCTTCTCTCCATTCTGCCAAGGAGAGACCCCTTAGGGTGCATAATATTTTGAGAGTATTTTGGGGAGTACTCAACCAAATCCGAAGGAGAAGAACACGTTACAAAGAAGTGGAAGCGATCGTTGAACAATTTTAGCGCCAAATCTTCAGACTACGACTAAGTTTCTTTCGTTTCTCTCTTTCATTTCTTAACTTTGATAGTTTGTTGAGTATGTTTAGCTCATTTCTCATTGTATAAATGGTTATGGCTATGAGCTAAACGGATTTTGTCTAGGGATTAATGTAATTTATAAAAATGTAGTTTGTTTGAGTTGTGTTTCGTTAATGGTTGTTCTTCACTAATTCGATTGTGTTTACCGTTATTCTTTGATTATATACTTGTTTAGATATATAGAGGATACAGGGTTTGACACTCGGGAGAGGTAATCCCGGATTCGAACTAGGGTAAACACAACGCGACGATCTAATAACTCAGAAGGGAGTTAGAAAGTATGCAACCGATGACGTTGGGACAAGACTCATGTGACCTAGTGTCGTTAAGACGTTGAGGAGAACTTCTTCATTGATGCGAAGTCGCATATTCACTCATCTTACACTCGGAAGAGATGGTAAGTGAGTTTATGATACAGAGATTGTCGGATAGGTTGAACGCCGTTATTGTAAACTAAACAAGACCAAACACGTTTTTGTAAACGAAGTTAACCCCTAGATAATCTTTTTTCCTAAACATCTCAATATAGTATTATAGTTTAATTAGTTTATTTAACTTAGTATTAGTATTAATTAATTATAAACTTTATTTTTTATCGCCTAAATAACATTAGGTTATGACAATCGCGATACTTGATAATAATCTCAACCAATATATGTGGATACGAGAACCCTTACTCCTTTCCATCTATACTAAAACTTGACCTGTACACTTGCGATAAAAGTGGCGACATAATATTCCGCCACCAAAGTTGTACTTACTGCTTCGGCCCAGAAGTAAGTTGGTAAGCGATTTTCATTCAATATTGCTCTGGCCATTTCTTGAAGCGTTCATTCTTTCTTTCTACTACACCATTTTGTTGTGGTAATATTGGTACAGAGAAGTTATGAACATAACCATGCTCATCACAATAACTAATAACATCATCATTCTTAAACTCTCTTCCTCTGTCACTACGAATATTAATAATAAAACATTACTTCTCATTTTGAACACGTTTATAAAATTTAGCAAATACAGAAGCAACTTCACTTTTCTTAGCAAAGAAAAATACCCAGGTAAGTCTAAAATAATCATCAACTATTACGAAAGCATAAAACTTACCACCAAGACTAGCAACAAAATTTGGTCCATATAAATCAATATGCAACAACTCAAGACATCTAGACGTGGACGTGTGCATCTTTTTCTTAAATGATGATTTAGACTGCTTGCCTAATTAACATGCATTACATACTTTATTTTTCATAAATTGCAAATTAGGTAGGCCACGTACGAGACTCTTCTTAGATAATTTAGAAATTAGCTCCATACTAGCATGCCCAAGTCTTCTATGCCATAACCAACTATTTTCAGATAAAGCATTGAAACAAGATAAATTTTAAGAAGTAAAATCATCAAATGAACTGGTATAAACATTCTCAAAACATGATACAACTAACAAGATACTATTATCATAACCATTCTTAATAATGCACTTACCATGATCAAACATCACATTATAGCCATTGTCACATAATTAACTAATACTAAGCAAATTATGTTTGAGTCCATCAACTAGTAACACATCTTTAATAATAGTAGTACCATTACCGATATTATCTATACCGATAATTTTACCATTTGTGTTGTCTCTAAAAGTCACATGACCTCCATCATTAGGTGTCAAAGATATAAATTTTGATTTCTCTTCTATCATGTGTCGAGAACAACCGCTGTCTACGAACTATTTGTCCTTGCTTATTAATGCTTTTAGAATAATCTGCAAGGAGCACCTCAAATAGTTCCTAAGTGGTACCCAATTTATGTGGGTCCGATCTTGTTAGTTGAGACAATTTTAGTTCCTTTTGGAACCAAACTTGTCTACATTTAGATATTATAGTAAAATATTTACGAATAGTATACCCCACAACATTACATTTAAAACATCTAACAAGATCCTTGGTTTCAGAAAAGAATTTTTGAAAATGCTTTTGCTTAAGATTTTTCTGAAATCCAATATCGGCTTTATCAAAAATTCCACGTGCACTTCCCAAAAGCATTTTCAAGTTATTCTCGCTGCCGGTGAATTTGAGAACAATTGAATGTAAATCCGACATCTTAGATTTCAATTCATTGTTTTCAGATTCGTAGTCCATTACTTGCTTGTTTAATGTATTAATTGTACATTCAATGGCATTTATTTTAAAACACTAGTTTTTCTAATCATGCAAAAGTTCTTGATAAATATCAAATAATTTATCAAAATCTAAAAGATAAGAACTTAAACATTTTGTTATCTTACCACTAGTGGCCATCAATGCAAACATGGATATTTCTTCACTTTCTGGCTTTTCGGAGCTACTTGATTCGGTATCATCCCAAGTAGCCTTCATAGACTTCTTCTTGCTCTTTTTTTCTTTCTTCTTTTCTTTATTCTTCTTCTCATTTTCTTTATCCTTCTTCAATTAGAGACAATCAATTTGAAAGTGACCGGTCTTGTGACAATTGTAGCATTCCACATTGTTTATGTTGAAGTTTTTTCTCCTGCGGAATATGCGCCGAGTCATTCTTCTAAAATTCTTTGTGAGAAACACCACATATTTTTCTCTCTCACTGTCAAGAATTTCATCATCACTATCATCCTCTTCTTCAAATTTCTAAGCTTTTAGTGCCAAGGATTTCCTCTTGCTATTTCTGTTTTCATCCTCATATCCTTTAATCGTCGTTTCATGAGTCATCAAGTTGCCTATGAGATCATCAATTTCGTATTTGCCAAGATCTTTAACTTCCTCAATTGCAGTTATTTTCGACTCCCATACTTTTCTCAAAGATCTTAGGATCTTTCAAACACTATCCTCCATAGAGTATGGTTTTCCAAGTTGACTCAAGTTATTGCAAATGTTGTTGAAACGAGTATACATCTCTTGAATTGATTTAATTTCTTTCATTCTGAACAATTCAAATTTCCTTATAAGAGCTTGATTTTCGATTGTTTCACTTAACTTGTCCCTTCATGAGTAACTTGTAGCTTGTCCCATATTTTCTTTTACTGATTTACAACTTGAAACTCTCGAGTATTGATTAGCATCCAAAGAACAAAATAAAATATTAATAACTGGAGAGTTCATAGAAAGTTTCTGCTTATCAGAAGCAGTCAGCTGCTCTTTCGTCTTCTCAATTTCATTTTCCATTGGAACAAACGGACCGTCCTCGATTGTTAGCCACACATCGTAATTTGTGGCCTGAAGAAAGGCTACCATTTTATCTTTCCAGAACGAATAATTTTCACCTACAAACAACGATGGTCGGTGTATAGATTGCCCCTTAGCTACTGTGCCTAATATGTGCGCTATGTGATCATTGTTAGCTAAATGTGTCAAGCTAAACCAGCTCTGATGTCAATTATGTGCCCAGTGAGCTACCCAATTCACCCCACCTCTTGGGTAGCTCACTGGGCCAACAACTCATAATCCATTTACAGCAACAAAATAATTTCCTCAAATATATCAATATGTTGACTTATTGATGTCAATTGTGTCAAGCTAAACCAGCTCTGATGTCAATTGTGTGCCCAGTGAGCTACCCAATTCACCCCACCTCTTGGGTAGCTCACTGGGCCAACAACTCATAATCCATTTACAGCAACAAAATAATTTCCTCAAATATATCAATATGTTGACTTATTAATGCCTAATTTTTAGTAGTCAGTCGCATTTCATATTCTTCCATTTAACTTTCAGATTTGTACATTTTATATTCATCTATTTAACTTTCAGGTTTGTAGTAAGAAATTATGGTAGTAGAATGTAACTGCATCATATATTCCACTATCACAATCTCTAAATGCAATGAGTATTAAATGGAACAACTCAAAATGTAAGTAAACGAAATTAGAGAGTAAGTCAAAAGAATCGCAATGTTACAATGTACTTAAATTACGATACCATAATTTTTTTTAGTATTACTCTGAAAATTAAATGCAACAATCAGAAATTATAACTGATTATTAAAAATAATTTAATCATAACTGCTAAAATAATCCAACAAAAAAAAAAGGTTTGATATGCTCCAAGTGATATCAAGAAATCATGATTAGAAACGTTAGGCAATTTACGATCAACCGCAAAATAGAACTCTAATTCAATAGTAGGATTGTTTACTATCTCATTTTATTTCATATTAACCAAAAGAGAAAATGCTAAATGATATATAGAAAAGTCAAGAACAACAGATCTTAATAGTTGAAAAATAATAAGATATTTCAAGAAAAATTCAGTGATAAATTAAACTACCATAGACAAGCTAAAATCACAAGGATGACATAAAAATCCAAATCAGTTGCAATAGATCTGCACAGAATAATTTGTCAAATTCTAGAATACTCCATAATGGAAACATAATTCACATCCCATCTCATCCCAGATTATTGGAAGTTCTCATATCATACTCCATTCAACCCAAAATTTCAGAAATTGGAACAACTGAAGCTATTAAACTAGTTTTTCATGATTTAAAACTAATTAGGAGAGTTCACATTAATAAATGTTAATCTAGAGAGAGTGAGTACAATAATCTTATTTCAAATCATTCAATATAATTTCCGTAAAATGTTCAACAAAAAATAATGCCTAAAAAATAATTTTAAGAAAATTAAATCATATAATAAGTAATAATTAACTAAAAATTATTTTTAATCCTAAAAAAAAAATTATATAAAATTAGAGGACCAAAAAACAAGTGCACAGGAAAAAACGGGATCCAAAACGGGCCCCGATTGGACCCGCACACGCCCCCATGTGGCTATGTCATGTGTGGGGCTTGCTGACCATGGCTAGAGGTTGTGTTCAACCTCCAGCCAAGTCTGAACCGGGTTAACTCGACCCAGTTTTGACTCGTTTGTGTAAAAACCCTAAAAACACGCCGTTTTCTTATATTTTTTATGGGTTTATGTAGATTTATGTATATCTAACACTCCTATAACAATTAATCAAAGGAAAATTAAGATAAATATCACCCAATATTAAGAACAAGTTGTGGTTTTTAGGTATTCTCACTCCTCCATGGCCAAAAACCTAAAACTCGATATTAATCATTACTTTCACTGAATATTATATGGGTCTAAGTCTAATACTAATTTAAAACCTCTCTATGATGTTTAATTGAATAAAAAAAATATCAATTTTGCTCGATTTTAAAAACAAATCTTAGTTCACTAGGGTTTCGAAGCCGAAAATTAAACCGCGAAATACTTCCTAATTACATAACTAAGTAACATGTATAATATATTAAATTAAATTTTGAATCAATAGAAATAAAAGCCCTAAGTTTTTACATTCAATCAAAGCAAAACAATACATGAAATCACGACCCCAAACTTCAGTTTCAGGAGTTTTCTAGGGTTCGTAGTCGAAACTTCAACCACGAAATACTCTCTAATTATGCAAACAAATAGCATGTATGATATACAAAATTAAAGCTTGAAACAAGGGGAATAAAAGCCCTAAGGTTTCATAGTCAATCGAAACGAAAAATCACATAAAATAATACTCGCAAGTTTCTGTTTTGCTTAAGAACAGAGAATTAAAAAAAATCTAAAAAATAATTGTCGATCCTAAATCATGTACGTAGGCTCCGATACCACATGTTGATTATATCTCATAATCACAATAATACGAAATTAATCAACAAACTAAAGTATAGATGAATATTAGGACACAACAATAAAGAATGGTAATTGAATGCGTATCAGTCTTAAAACACCATTGCAGGAGATTGAACTGTCGTAGCGGAATACATACTAGGTCTTCCTCCCTATGATCTAGATTATTATGGTAGTGGCTCTCAATGGAAAGAAAAAAAATAAAAAAATTAAAAAACCTTAATCTAGATTAGGGAGGGGACTTAGTTATATATACTAGGGTTTCTTGTTGGGCCATCCCATAACTGAGCTTCTAAATAAAAGACGCTACATCCAAAATCAAAATATAATTACTGATTATTTGGATTGCTTAAATAATAGACTATCCATTAACCCGTTTTTGTAAAATAATTAATTCAATTAATGTTAACCCATAAAAATATTCCAACATGATCACCCACTTGTGAGACAAGATATGTTCTTGTGAGGTCATTGAAGCACGAGTTTGTTAGAAAAAATAGTTGTTTCAAGGTTGAGATCAAGGATGTGTTGAATAATTGTACCTTCCTAATTTAGTGTAATTCTACCTTCCTATTTTAGAGATTTAATTAAGATTGTCATTGGGGTAATTGGGGGATATGACAGTTTGATTCTAGGGTTTTATGTCTAAAATCAAGATAAATGAAATGATATGAATGAAAAAGATACAATTCAATATGGCATTAGAGCCAAATTGAATCGATCCAATCTCAGAAACCAAACCAGAATAAAAAACCCTAAATCTATACCAGTCGCCGCCCTCCTCAGATCCAGCTTCACAGAACCAAGATTTCGCAACGCTTGAAGCTGTTGTGGTGTCATTCCACTACAACAAAAATGGCCTATCGGGGCACGAAAAAATATCCCAACAGAGCCCTTATTGCGACACTTGAACTTTTTGGGACACTTGAACTGGTGCCCCGTAAAAAGTCGCCCCAATAGGTTATAGGGGCACTATATAGTGCCCTTTTGTTTAAACTTATTAAGACAATAATAAGTGTTCTATAAGATAGCTATTAGGACACCATATATTGCCTCTATAGCATTCTATATTTTTTAAATTATATATATTAGGGTACTACAAAGTGTTGTGAAAAGCCTCTATTATGACACAAGAATGTGTCGCAAAATTGTCAAAGAGAACCAACATATAAGGGCACTATTTAGTGTCCCAAAAAGTATCTAAATTATTTTTTTTATAATTTAAAATTATTTTAAAATATCAAAATACTCTAAATCCAAACAATAAAATCTAAAAATTCTTCACAATAAAAAATACATAAAGAACTCAAATTTTTGCATTCAAAATGGGGAATTAAAAACCCCATACATACACAAAATGGAAAAGATTAACCTGACTAAAGAAAACTATCCTCTAACAATGAGAAAAGAATCATAAAGCATTACCCATTACCCAAAAAATAATGTCTTCATCGATACATTCAATCTTCAGTCAAAGAAACCTATATAAACAAAACATATACATAAAGAATCAATAAGTCATAATTCTTAATAATATTCAACAAAATTCGTAATATTCAAAACAAACATACGGAGGTGAAGCTTACCTCTATAACGACCCATTAACTTTACTACACCAACACCATTATCCGCATTTTCAGCTTCAACATGTGCAGTATTTATGGCCCTTTGAGCCTCCTCAACAGTCTCCAGGGCACAACAAATCCCTGTAAGGAACATGTTGAGACTTCCCATAGGATATATTGACAAGGTTCAGGATCACAAGTCTACATCGACAAGTTTTATTCATAGGAGAGACACGAAGCAAATTACACTTTAGCAAGTAGTATTACTATGAACTACAAAGCAAACTATTTTTCGTCAACCTTGCATCATTAAGCATAGGAAGTTTAAATAGCATACCCCAATGTTGAAAGTGACTTGTTGATATTGGTAGCTTCCTTCAGGCGTTCACCTTTAAGCACTAGAGCTCTTCTGCCTGACATTTAAAAATAAGTATATTAACTATTATGTAAAATGTTTGTTGACACTTCGTCCATTTTTTTCAACAAAAGAAGTTCCTTCATAATAATTTTTACCTTTCAAAACCTATTAAATCCACAAGATTAAGCCGTGCAAACCTGTGATATTTTACACCTTGCGATTCCCACTAAAAGTAAAATCTTGGTTATTTAATCAACATATGAAAAGTATAGGAACAAAAAGGTTTAACTTACCAACAAACTATAAGTTCTATTATAAACAGAAAGCTTAACTAGGGGCAACTCACCTTACTTTCTATAATGCAAGTAAAAACATTATGACAATTATATGTACCGGAATATCATTGTCAATCATTTTGGGGATCCCAGCAACTACAACTTTGAGACCATGCCGCATAACTTCCTGCACGGTGAAATTCAGATTACTCGTAAAATAGCTACTTAGAAGCATTGAAAGATAGCACTCTTTCATTATTCAACGCGATGAACTCACATATAGATCTCAAATGATGTCTCACCATGCATTTAACATGCAAAGTGAGAATCTTTAACATCCTTGAGAAAATACTGACAAAAAATAAATTATGCATCCAGAACCCTTGGATTTCATGAAGAAACCCTTATTTTCATAAGTAATATTGTGAAGAAACAATTAATGAAAGAGCACCGCACATAATGTGGTAGGTATAGAAAAATAATTAATCAATTTTCATTTCCCAAAAGCTAGTTTCATATCAGCTATTAAACAGAAACATATAAATGAAAACTTCACACACAGCAATGAGAAACAGAACATATCATCATCAACAGAAACAACAACATGCAAGTATAGAGCAACGAAGGAAAAAAAACAGAGCAACGAACTTGGTATCACCGAAAAATGAGAACAGAAACAGTAATATGGCAACAAAAAATTGTTTCCATTTCGCTCTCTGATTTTTTGGGAAAAAAGAAATAGGGAACATAACAAAATTGTTTTCAGATATATGTTTCCTTTCCATGTTTTCCGAGAACAGAAATAGGAAGCAGATCGGTAAAAAAAAATAAAAATAAACCACCTTCACAAAGACAAAAGGTGATTAAAACAAGCAATCACAACAAGTACCAAGAAATCCTCATTTGAGGTCAAGCATTAGATTTAGATGATTAGGATTGAGCTAGTTTTAGGGCGATCTTGTTTGTGCAAATGGATAACATAAGAACCTTAAAATCAAAATAATTGGAAACCAAGAGCAGAAACAGAAACCAAGAACAGAAACAACAACAAAAACCAAAAACAAAATTGGCCATTTAGTTGTCCTTCTATTCACAAATCGTAATCATTCTCAATTAGTCAGTTTATTGGAGTAAAAAATAAACTAAAAGGCAGAAAATACCTCTTCTATGATGGGTTTCAGATCTGAAATTGCTAGTAGTTCGGCTAGATCTTTCCTTAGAAACCTCTGCTTCGCTTTCAACTCAGATTTGGCCAAATCAAACACTAAATGTTCAAAATCTTCAGATCTAAAACCCAAATTTGAAGAAAACAAATCGTAGGGCAGAGAACATACCTAAAGTTTTTGAGGTCGGCGCAACCACGTTTGGTGGCCGCGGTGGTGTTGGTGCTGATGGCATTGCAGGGACGTGGAGGGACGCGTGTGTGAAGAATAGGGTCTATGGCAATAGAGATGGTGATGACGACCGGAAGAAGAACGACTCGAAGACGAAACAAATACCACCGCCAACAACAAGGGCTGAGATCGAGAGAGTCGGCTGAGATCTGAAAGCGAGAGAGGGCTGAGAGGTCTAAAGCCATTTCGTTGGCGATGACAGCAATAGAGAGGAAAATGAACAAAGGGTTTGCGGTGGGTATGAGCGAGAGGAGGTTTAGGGATTTCATTTTTTGGGGGGGTTTGGGGTGGGTATGAGCGGGAGGAAGTATAGGGGTTTTATTTTTTTTCATTTTAATTTTTTTTAATTTAATTTTAATTTCATTTATAATTTATAATAGGACACAAAATTGTGCCTTAATATAATTTATATTTTTAGGACACTATTTTATGTCCCTTTATATTATATATAAATATTAATTTATTTAATTACTAATTAAATTTTATTGGAACACTACTTTGTGTCTTTTAAATATTTTATTATAGGACACAATACATATAGTGTCCCGAAAAGTACTTTTACAGGGCACAACACATATAGTGTCCCAACGAATTGACTTTTATGGGACACTTCCAATTTTATGCCCCGAAAAACACCTTTATAAAGCACAATAAATTTAGTGTCCCAACAGGAGTGCCCTTATAGGCAGTTTTTGTAATCTGCTATGATTGTAGCACTATCGATAAATATGCTATGACCGTTGCACTATCGACGCGTACTCTCTGTTCACGGCGATCGAGCGGCAAAAGTATGCTTTCTTCTTCTGCCGTAAGTTATCAACGCCCAACCGCTGGTTTCAGTCATTTTCTGCAACTCTGGCGCCATTTGGAGAGCAGCGAAGTTGAAAGGAGTGAGTAGGTGGTGGCTCTAATTCCCCCGAAGCCATGTATGTCTCCAGTATTCTGTTCTGAATAGTAAAAGGTATTCTGTCCACTTATTGATCACTTCGTGTGTTCAATCCTCCTCACCTGATTAAAAAAAAAAAAAAAAGAGGATAAAAAAATAAAATCAAGGGTTTTGATCAGCAGTAGCCCCCCAAAAATCAAACCTATAAAGGTTTCTTTAACCCTAAGTCCTTTCGAAATCCTTATTCGAACGGCTTGTTGAAAAAGCCTCTTTTTCTCTCTAGAAGTTTTGATTTTGCAGAATAGTACTGATTCCTACCTGCCTTGAAAAATGCTTCCCATTCAAGAAGAAATGGAAACATTACATATATGAGCCCTTAAATGTGAGGTAGGTGTCTAATTGATCCTTAAAGCTAAAAAACAAACAAACAAACAAATGAGTGGATTCACCATTGTTGACAAGTGTTTAAACAAATGCGCTCATTGCCATAAGACTGGTTATACCAAAAGTAGGTGTTTTAAATTGATGGGTTATCCAGAATGGTGGGATCCTAATCGCGCGAAGAAAAAAACACCAAAAGGCCTCCACTACAGCAGTTGTCCAAACAAAAACAGAAGATTAAATTACTAACAACGCCTCGACATTGGTAATAACTGCAAACAATGGTGGTAAGATTTTAAACATTTCAACACTTGTTTTGAATAATGTATAGATAATTGATTCTGGTATAACAAATCACATGTTATATAATTCTAGACAAGTCTCACTACTCAATTACTCTACCTAAAATTTTATCTCTACTGCAAATGGAATTTCGACGCCAGTTATTGGGGAAGGATCTTTGACTCTCACCAGTACATTAAATTTAGAGTCTGTCTAGTTGTTCCACCTTTAGACTATAACCTTTTGTCAGTTTCTCAAATGACCACTTCTTTATCTTGTATTGTCATTTTTTTCCCTGATTTTTGTGTATTTAAGGACATCAAAACTAGGAAAACGATTGGTTGTGGTATTAGATGGGGGAAGCTGTATTATTTGGACTTGAAATCAAAATGTACCGAAAGCCTATGACAAGCTCTGACAGTATGTGGTTTTGAAGATAAAAAAAAGGAAAAAAATATGGCTACATCATTGCCAATTTGGGCATGCTTGTTTTGGATATCTCAAAAGGTTATTTCCCAATCTATTTACAAGAGTCGATATTTCTAGTTTTCATTATGATACTTGTGAACTTGCAAAAAGTCAGCATGCTTCGTTTCCATTATGGTTGAATAAAAGTCCACTTCTGTTTATCATAATTCACTCTCACGTCTTGGGTCCATCGAAAGTCACTACATTGGGTGGGGCACGTTGGTTTGTAACGTTTATTGATGATTGTACCAGGTGTACGACGAGGTTTTTACACGCTCGCGTATTGACTACTCGCATGTGTATGAGATTAAAGTTTTAGTATAATGTGATCTTTAAGATCGGGTATCGTATCCATAGGGATTGGTTACCGTTATTATCGAGTACCGTAATTGTCATGACCTAACTTTATCTAGGCTAAAAAGAATAATTTTAAATTAATTAATAATAATACTAATATAATATAATTTAATCTATACTAATTATACTAATACGAGATGGTTAGGGGATGGATTATCTCGGGATTAACTTTATTTACTTAAACGCATTTGATTTCATTTAGTTTACAATAATGGTGTTCGACCTATTAGACAATCTCAGTTCGTAAACTCCTCCGCCACCTCTCCTGAGTGTAAGACAAGGGAATACGCGACTTCGTGTTAACGAAGAAGTCCCCCTCAACATCTTAATAACCCTAGGTCACGTGATACTTGCCCCAATGTCATTGATTGCCCACAATCCAACTCCTTCCCGGGTTATTGGATCGTCGCGTTGTGTTTACCCTAGTCCGAATCCGGGGTTACCTCTTCCGAGTGTCAAACCCCGAATTCTCGATATATTTATCTAAGAATCATAAACAAATAACACGGTAAATACAATCAAAATAGCGAAGGACAATCATTAAAGAAACAAAAACTCAAACAAAACTACGTTTTTGTAAATAATATTAATCTCATAGATAATCCACATTTAACTAGTGGTTATAACCATTTATACATTGAAAATCGAGCTAAACATGCTCAAACAATTATTGAAGTTAAGAAATAAAAGGAGAAACGGATGAACTTAGCCGATATCCAAAGATTAGCCTCTAAAACAGTCCACCTATCGCTTCTCCTTCTCCGCGTGGTAATCTTCTCCTTCGGAATTGTTTGAGCACTCTCCATACTCTCTCTCTCTCTATTCTATACTAAGCCCTAAGGGCTCTAATGGTCGGAGATCATCAAAGGAGAGGAGAGGAGAGAGGATTAAATAGAGAAAATATCTCAAAAAATATCTAAATTTGTGGAGAGGTCAACACCGCGGCGGTGGAGTATGTCGATTAAGTGATTGCCTAGGCGGTGAAGAAAGCCGTAGATTTAGGGACCATCCTACAGTTTCACCACCGCTATGGTGGATGTCCAACAAGAATTGGCTATCTCTAAATTTTCACCGCCGTGGTGGTGGGATTCTTTTCAAAATCTTGCCTCTGTGCTTATTTTTTCACCATTCTTCGTTCAATCTTATCGTTTATACTCCGTTTTCATACTTTTTCACCCCCACACGCCTGATTTATACAAAAAGAATAAAAACTAATTAAAAGGTAATAAAATGCTATAAAAAATACTCTAAAACTAATAAAATCGGTTTGAAAATATATAGGTAGATCACACCTATCACTAGGATAACATGGTTTTGCTTGATGAAATCCAAAAGTGAAGTGAACTCGATATTCCAAAAGTTTCATAAAATTATTGAAACCCAATACAATGGAAAGATCCAAGTTTTTCACAGTGACAATGGTAGAGAATATCAGAGTATTGAATTTCAACATTATTTGGAAGCACAAGGAATAATCCATCACACAACTTACTCCACCACACCTCAACAAAACGGGGTGGCCGAGCGAAAAAATCGGCACTTGTTGGCGGTTGTTCAAGCTTTGTTAATTGAAGCCCATATGCCATTGTCTTATTGGGGAGAAATTTTAACTTCGGTAGCTTATTTAATCAATTGGGTACCTTTCAGCACCCTAAATTTCAAAACACAATTCTAAACTTTGAATTATGGGATTATTGCTCTAACTATCTCAAGTTTACCTCCTCATGTCTTTGGATGTGTAGTGTTTGTTCATCTACACAAACATCAATGCACCAAGTTAACTCCTCAAACATTAAGATGTGTTTTTGTTGGGTATGCCACTCATAAAAAAGGATATTAGTGTTATCATCCTCTAACATGTTGGTTATTTATCACGATAGATGTTATTTTCCATGAAGATACAACGTACTTCTCCAAACCTGAATTTCAGGGGGAGTAGCAAAAGGAAATTCAAAGTCTAGATTACGGTAACCAAGATGTGAGCAACTTGGAGATAATTGATATGACATTGGATTCCGGTGGTAATGACTCATAGACTAGAGTAAATGAAAAAATGGGTGAATTGGAGTAAGTAGTATGATATTAGATCAAAAGAGTGATGAGCAACAAATAACTGAAGAGGTGAATCATTCTCCACCTCAGCCAAAAATCGTGGTTTTAGAAAATGCATCTTCATCTCTGGTCAACATATCACACCAATCTTTTACTAAATATGTTCTTGAGCCACACAAAAGACAGTTACCACAACGCCACAATAGAGGTATTCCTAAATCCACATATAAACCTAAACTCTCTAGTAAAGTAAAATATCCCATGAGTCATCATGTGTCTAACCATCGTTTGGCATAATCAAATATGTCATTTGTGAATTAATTATCTATTGTATCTATTCCTAACAGTGTGCAGGAAGCCTTATCTGATTCTAGATGGAAAGCAACAATGAATGAGAAGATGGAATCTCGGGAAAAAAATTGAAACTTGAGAACTAGTTGATCCTCCACTAGGAAATAAACCAGTTGGATGTCGGTGGATTTACATGGTGAAGTACAAGACTGATGGTACAATTGAATCCTTTAAAGCGCTATTGGTAGCAAAGGGATACACTCAAACCTACGGTATTGATTACACATAAATATTTGTACCACTAGCCAAAATCGACACAATTCGTGTTCTGCTGTCTTTAGCTACCAACTTGGATTGGCCCTTACAACAATTTGATGTAAAGAATGCCTTTTTGCATGGTGAATTATCTGAAGAAATCTACATAGATCTTCCACTAGGATGCATTATACCCAAAAGACACAACCAAAAGGTTTACAAACTAAAGAAATCATTATATGGGATGAAGCAGTCTCCTAGAGCGTTTGGAAAGTACACAAAATCTAAGATAGTCTTTGTCTACTATCAAAGCAAGTCAGATCCTACTCTTTTCCTCAAAAGGAAGCAAGGTAAGATAATTGTACTCATTGTATATGTGGTTACATGTAATGATCCTAATAAAAGGAAAGCCTTGAAGATTACTTGTCCAAAGAATTTGAAATGAAATATCTAGTCCCTCTGAAATATTTTCTTGGGATTGAAGTATCTCGATCTAACAAGGGGATAGTTCTGTCTCAAAAAAAATATGTTCTAGATCTATTACGAGAGACTGGTATGTCAGCATATCAACCAATTGATACACTAGTAGAAGAATGTTTAAAGCTATGTGTTGAGCCCAACCACGTACCAGTTGAAAAAGGAAGATACCAAAGACTGGTAAGGAGATTGTTGTACTTATCTCATTCTAGATCAAATCTTACTTATGCCTTGAATATTGTCAGTCAGTTTTTGCATAATCTTGGAGAACAACATATGAATGCAATTATTTGCATTTTGAGGTACCTCAAGTTTGCTCTTGGAAAATGAGTATTATTCACTAAAAACATAAAATATCAAAGCATAAAAGCCTATACTGATGTTGATTGGGTTGGTAATGTGGGTGATATGCGGTCTACTTCTAGATACTTTACCTTTCTAAGAGGTAACGTTATGACATGGACAAGCTAGAAGCAAAATGTTGTAGCTTGCTCGAGGGCAGAAGTTGAATTCAAAGGTTTGGCAAATGTATTATGTGAAAAATTATGGCTAACACTCCTTTTACGGGATTTGGGTTATCTACCTGAATAACCTATCCGACTGTTCTATAACAATAAAGCAATATGTGACATCGCACATAATCCAGTTCAACATGATTACACAAAACACGTCGAGGTCGATAGTTTTTTCATTAAGGAAAAGTTGGACAAAAAGATTGTGAAATTGCCTAAGATTCGATTAGAGGATCAGTTGGCTGAAATCCTCACCAAAGCACTCTCAAATCGAGTATTCTTAAAGTTTTTAGACAAGTTAAACATGTGGGATATGTATGCACCAACTTGAGAGGGAGTGTTGAACAATTCTACCTTACTAATTTAGAGTAATTCTAACTTCCTATTTTAGAGAATTGATTAAGATTGCAATTGGGGTAATTAGGGGATATGATAGCTTGATTCTAGGGTTTTATGTCTAGAATCAAGCTATATATACACACATCTTGTATGAATGAAATGGTATGAATGAAAAAGATAGAACTCAATAGGATGATCTTTAGACTGATTTGAAGTCATCAATGACAAATATCGAATGAGGAGATTCCATGGATTGTACTAGAACTAGGGTTAAGAACACGTGTGAAAAAGTGTAGTGCATAAGAATCTTCAACGGAAGCAATTACCAGTGTAAGTATAGAAATGTAGTGTCAGGTCTGGTGTTCCTCCATACATCTTATTTTCTAGTGGATTAGCTTGTGTCGAGAAGCGGTGTTGTGGTTTTTGTCCCTTTAAATTTCCACCTAAAAATTTCAGTGCCACTTTTTTACGCTTTTGTACTTTATCTAGTTGTTTGTGGTGATCATTTAATCTTTAACTTGTTTACATTCTTAAATCTAATTATGGATTAAAATTTGATTTTTCAATTTCCTAGAGGATTTTGAAAACGTTATTTGCCTATTCATCACCCCTAGTCTATTTGGAGCTAAAATTGACATTTCAACTAAGATGCAAGAAAAACATATTTGGACAAAGATTGTATAAGAATTAGTTAATAGATTGAATTAATTCATGTAGAAGTTGCTAGAAGGCATAGAGGTACACCATGAAAACTTGAAAAAAGATTATTAGGACTGACTTGACGATAACAAATTTTGACAGATAAGATGATCAAAGAATGATATGTATATGAAAAAAAATTATGTAATGAACCCTACTTATGTGGGAAAAAATGGTTGTTGTGGCTAGTTATTGGGTCATCCAGCTCTATTTAGGGTTACTGATTTTTACTTCGTAAAATGTTTTGTTTGAATCTCTGTAGAAGGACTCTAAGGCTACATGCTACTTTACTTCTTTTAATGTCTATTGGCTACTTTTTTATCTTGTACTACTCTTTGTAATCCTTAATTTATTGTATAAACTTTGTCTCACATAAAATTAAAAGAACATAGAATCCCTTTTTTTTTTTTTTTTTTTTGTAAAAGATGGTATTCCAAGTGGTACAGTGGACCATCTAAAAGGAGCACCTCTAGAGAGTTGAGCATTCGAACGCTAGCATTGGTCATCTGGATGCCAACACCTTGGGAGTAGCATCATTTGGCAATACAGTGTCTGAATAGCGGTGGCATCCAGACTCTATAAAATGAGCTTTTTAGCTAAAAAAATATTTCTTAACCATTTTGGGGGCTAGGTGATGTTTAAAAAACGTCAGGGTTTTTTTTTCTTCATAAAATGAGGCCCCATCATCCCTTATTTTGTGCAGAATTTTTTATTATAGAACTTAGAACTTTTCAGATCAAAATTAAAAAGTTCTCTACTTGAATCCAATCTTTTACTTTAGGAACTTTAAAAGAGTTTAAGCAGTTTCAATGTAATATTTTAGAACCACCGCCGCCTTACACTACCTACAATTATATTGTTACGTTGTGCTTGATCGCCCACTCGTAAGACAAGATCCGTTCGTGTGAGGTCATTGAAGCATGAGTCTACTAGAAAAAAAAAAAAATGTTGTTTCAAGATTGAGATCAAGGATGATCTTTAGACTGATTTGAAGTCATCAAGGACAGAGATCGAATGAGGGGATTCCATGGATTATAGTAGAACTAGGGTTGGCAACACGAGCAAAAAAGTGTAGCGCATAAGAATCTTAGAGGGAAGCAACTACCAGTGTAAGTCTAGAAAGTGTAGTTTCAAGTCACATCTTATTTTCTAGTGGATTGACTTGTGTCACGAGGCGGTGTTGTGGTTTTTGTCCCTTTAAATTCCCACCTAAAAATTTTCGTGCCACCCTTTTACACTTTTGTACTCTATCTTGTTGTTTATGGTGATCATTTAATCTTTAACTTGTTTACATTCTTAAATCTAATTATAGATTAAAATTTAGTTTTTTAAGTACCTAGAGGATTTTGAAAACATTATTTGCCTATTCATCACCCCTAGTCTATTTGGATCTAAAATTGACATTTCAATTAAGATGCAAGAAAAACATCTAAGATGATTTGGACACAGATAGTTTGTATAAGAATTAGTTAAAAGTTTGATTAATTCATGCAGAAGTTGCTCGAAGGAATAGACGTACACCATGAAAACTTGAAAAAAGATTATTAGGATTGGCTTGACGATAACAAAATTTAACAAATAAGATTACCAAAGAACGATTTGTATATGCAAAAACTTTATGTAACGAACCCCATTTAAGTGGAAAAAAATGGTTGTTGTGGCTAGTTATGGGGTCATCCATCTCTGTTTAGGGTTGCTGGTTTTCACTTTGTAATTTTTTTTGTTTGAATCTCTGTGGAAGGACTCTAAGGCTACATGCTACTTTGCTCTTTGTAGTGTCTATTGGATACTTTTTTAGCTTGTACTACTCTTCGTAATCCTTAATTTATTATAAAAAATATATCTCACATAAAATTAAAAGAACATAACACCCCCTCCACCACCCCCCCCCCCCCCCCCCCCCCCCTTGTTTTTTTTTCTTTAAAGTAAAACATGACATTTCATACATGAGAACTTTAACAAACACAAACATATGTAGATATAATTAGCACTCAAGACACAATACAAGGAAACACTACAATTGTAAAGCCTAATTTTTGTACATACATATTCTTTGTTGTATTTTGGAACATTTAGGAAAAAAATAATGAAGTTCATTGTGCTATTTAAATTTTAACTTAAATTTTTTTAAAGGTTTATTATGATTTTTAAAAGTTGATTCTAAAAATTTTGGGGGTTAAATATTAATTTTAATTTTGACTTTTAAAAATTTAAGGATTGTTAAATTATTTAAATTATAATTTTGAGAGTTTTGAGATACAAATAATTTTATTTTATTTTTATTTCAAGAGTGATATTAGTGCAATAAAAACAAATTAATAAATAAATATAAAAGGTTAAATGTGCTATCTTCTTTAACAAGAAGACAACACATGTAAATCACATGCATTTATATATAATGCATGTGACTAGTGTCTCCCTAAAAAAAATATGAAAAATGATAAAATGTTGGCGATTTTAATTTTTCACTGCCATTTCTTTTTCCCACAATATATATATATATATATATATAAGTTCGGAAGATATAGTTGGTATATATATTTATACATAGATCTAGTTAAATTGTGAAGAATACAATTTAATATAAAAATTTGTAAATTTTATTAAAATGACAATTTTTAATACTTTGATCACTAATAATAGTATTAACAGTTGATTAATATTTTTTGTAGATTAAATTATTAACAAGAAAATTTTGTAATTATTATTATAATATTTTTGTACAGTTACTATTGATTTAAGAAATTGAGCGTTTAATAATTTCGTATAATTAAGAAAATTTGGGAATGGAAAAAATTGCATTTTAGTATCACTCATTTATTGCATATTAAATTTATTTAGTTAAATTCTTAGTTTAGGGTTTATCGTGTTAATTTCATAGGCGAGGTCGACTTCATTAGGATTACGCCAGTAGTGTGAAAAGTAGTGTAATTATCGAGGTGAGAGTACTATCGTCTATGTAAATTGCTCAATTATATTTTCATACAAAAATGTGAAAAGAAAATATATATTAAAATTGATTATTTTATAACGTTAAATGTATCAAGTGAATGGTTAAATGGGGAAAGTGGTTTTTATTATTATACCTATATGCCATAGTGTGATCCCGACAGGAAGGCATGTCCTGCAAGATGTTGTTGGTCCTAATAGGAGGGTATGTCCTGTAGGGCATTGTGTTATGACCTGACAGGAGGGCAAGTGCTGTAGGTGGTTGTTGTTGTTGTTGATGATGATGATTATCATCATGATATGGTGGTTTATATCATGTGTTGACTCCTATCATTAGAGATATTAAATAACCCTAACACTAATCGAAACCTTAGATTACACAATTGTACAAGTTACGGTATTGTTATAACTCTCGATCGTGAGGTTAAACGATCTTATGACTAATAGGGAAGTATGTGTGTGGTATTTTATTATATATGAACATAATTTAACTAGTTGACTTTAATTTAGTTATTTTATCATGATGATGCTTGTGAGATTTTGTTACTGCTTAGTGTATGATATATTTTGTTTTAGAAAGTGATATTTGATAAATATACTTGATCCATAAATTATTTTTATATTATGAACACTGTACACTGAAAAATATTTTATCTCAGGTACCTCAACTAGAGACGGGTCCACTACTAAAACTAGGTAGAGTCAGAGGATGATGTCGTTTTTAAGGTTAGCAAGACAGGTGTAAACCACGAACGGTTTAGTTTTTGGTAGTTTTGTTATAGGATATTTGACTCATATGTATCTCTGAATTTTGAGTTAGTACATATTTTAAAAAATTTATATCAATTAATAATAGTGTATATTTGTGGTTGGTGAGGTAACATCAAGTCATGGTCATGCTTGAACTCGGGCGTTGGGGCTCAGGGTGGGGTTTAACAGTTTTTGGTATCAAAACCTAAGTTATGAGTTCTATAGACTTTTTAGGATGTGTCGTTAGCAGTGGACCGTAAGAATCATCAGTAGTGGATCGTAAGATAAGGTGTTGATAGGTTGATTCAACATGTGAGTGGTAGTTATTTTTACTTGATTAAATAATACCTTTACATTGTACACTATTTGTTGCATCGTTTGTATTATTTATTTATCTATTAAATTTTATTTCAGATCTTGAATATGGATTGTGAAAATTCTAGAGCAAAAAAAATAGGGGTAGGGTGCAGAAAGGATTGGATGCAGTTGAATGAATATAACAGGTTACTGCACAACTGACTGAACAACAGGCGAAGATGATGGAATACTAAAGGTCCCAAACTAAAATAACCAATCCTCAGGCTATACTCCTAAAAAGATTCAAGAAGTTGGATCGCCCAACTTTTACGGGAACTACGGGTCTTGCTGATGCTGAAAATTGGTTGTGGAGCATAGGGCACGTATTCGAGGCAATAGACATTATTGATCACATTCAAGTTCCTCTCGACACCATCCAATTGAAAACAAAATTTGAACACTGGTGGGATGAAATGAAGAGGCTAATTTCAATTCCAGACTAGAAGATTACTTGGGATCAATTTGTTGCCGTATTTGATGAAAAGTATTTCCCTAAATCTTATTAGTTTGAGATGGAAGTTGAATTCATATTACTGAAACAAGGAAAAATGTCCGTTCTGCCATATGAAATCAAATTTGATGCCTTGTCCAGATTCGCTCCTAATTTGGTAATGACCGAGGAAACGAGATGTAGATGATTCCAAAAAGGGCTAGATTTGCAAATACGTTTAAGATTGATGCTCAGCAGATCAAAAGTTATGCGTAACTGGTGAACACAGCAAAATTAAAAGAAAAATATGTGTGGGAAGCCACCGAGAACCGTAAACAATACAAAAATAGTAGATTCGAGCCATCTAGTAGATATCCAGGTGGCACTTATTGGGGATTTGGACCTCGACCGCAACTTCTTAGGGCCCTGATAGCCGATAAGTCAACAAGGAGACTAGTCCCACAGTAATCATATTTAGGGCAATGATAGAATGTACCTGGACAGAGTTTAGGTCAGCAGGGTAGGGTAGAGGCCAAACTTTTAGCCGAGTTAGGACAGCCGTATGCATCAATGGGGTTCACTAAACCGCTTCGTTAGAGAATGTCCCATGGTAGGCCAAATATGTTTTCGTTATCATGAGTTGGGCCACATATCTCCATATTGTCCGAAATTTGTTGCTATACCTACATCTTCTGCGAGAAGTATGGAATTTGTTGGCCCAAGCAATGTTCAGGGGTAATGTAGAGGATCGGCTGGTAGATCTCTAACTTGGGGTCATGTATTTTCTACTACCCAGTGATAGGTGTAAAATACCTATCTATTTTGAAATTGAATATGTTAGGCCCCGTTTGGTAACCATTTCCATCCCATTCCATTCCCAGATTTTTTGGAATTCTGTTTGGGAATAGCGTTTGGTAATTTTTGTTTCCGTTTCCATTTCATTCCCATTTGAGGATTGTGCCCACTTTTTTCTTAAGAAATGAGAAACAAAAAAAAGTTGTTTCTCATTATTCCCATTCTATTCCCAAAACCCATGGTCACTATTCACCTACCGGCGGACCACCGTCTGCCGCCGCCGCCGCCGACCGCCACCGACCGCCGGTCACCGTCCGGCCCAAAAATTTTTAGCCACTTCCGGCAGTCGCCGGCGACGGTGCCATTGTCTTTCGGCCGGCGTCGCCGGCGCCACCGCCGTCCGATCATCGCCGGCGGGGGGCACCGCCGTCTCCGACGCCGGAGAACCGGCGGCGGCCGTTGCCGGAGCACCGCCGTCAGGCCAAAACAGAAAAGAAAAAAAAAATTAGGATAAAATCGTTACCAAACACAATTTCCTTCCCAAAAAAAAAAAAAAATTATCGTTACCAAACGCGATTCTACTCCCAAAAAGAAAACAAAATTCCCATCCTATCCCATTCCCATCTCACTGCTGGAATGGAAACAGAAACGGTTACCAAACGCCACCTTAGTTTTCAAGCGTATTAGTTATATTTAATTGCGTTTTAGTTTGTTTTAGTGTAAAACAGGTGAAGGGACGTTAATGGGCGATAAACAAGCGAAAACGGTGGAGAAACGATGAACAAAACGTGAAGAACTAGGTTTCGGTGCATGAAGAGCACCGCCTAGGCGGAAAAGAATCAAAAAGTTGGAGTGCTGAAGTGTTGAACCACCGCTTAGGCGAGCAAACCACCGCCTAGGCGAGAAAACGTCAGAATGTTGTGCCAGCAGACACCGCCTAGGTGGAGAAACCACCGCCTAGGCAAAGATCTGACAGAAGCTTAACTGACTTAAACCACCGCCTAAGCGGTGACACTCTGCACAGCAATATCTATTTTTAGATATTTTGAAGATATTTTCCCAAACCTGGATTTTAACCCCTTTCTCCCCCAATTGTAAAAGAGACGGAATGATGTTTTGAGAGCTCCTTTCACCTTAGTTAGGATTAGATAATTTAGGAAGTAGATTAGATTAGTTTTAGGAAGTATTCTTGGCCATTTTTTGAAGAGCTAGAAGAAGAAGTTCATTAATGGAGAAGATGAAGCTTGGGAGGATTGTTCTTTGGCGAAAGTGGACTACTCCATTTTGAGATTTGATTTTTCTTCCCTTGTTTCCATCTTTGTAATTAATATTTATTGTTGATATTTATGATCTCCTCTTGATTTAATATTGTATTGGCTAAGAACATGTTAGTTTAATTAAAGATTAGTTAGGGATAGATGTAGTTGTGTAAATACTCGTTTGGTTTAATGTACGTTTCTTTAATAGTTGTTGCTTTTAAATCCAATTGTGTTTATCATTTGATGACGATCTTAGTATGTTGTAATGGTATTAGGGTTGGATTTAAGAATCTAGGGTTTGACACTCGGGAGAGGTAACCCTGGATTCGGACTAGGGTAAACACATCATTACGATCTAACGACCTAGGAGGGCGTTAGTTAGTGTGCAATCGATGATGTTGGGTCAAGGATCCCGTGGCCTAGAGTCGTTAAGACATTGAGGGGGACCTCTTCGTCGACACGAAGTTGCGCATTCCCCCGTCTTACACTTGAAAGAGGTGGCGGAGGAGTTTACGAACCGAGATTGTCGGATACCTAAACTCCATTATTATTAACTAAATGAAATCAAACATGTATTAAGTGAACGAAATCAATCCCTAGTTAATCAACTTAGTTAGGAATAACCCACTAATTGTAGTTTAACTTAGTTTAATTTTAAATCATGTCTTTAATCGTCAGGATAATATGAGACTACGTAAATTGCGGTATTCAATTATTCACACTTTTCTCTATGGAAACGATATCCGATCTTCAAACATCCACTAAATTAAAACTTAGACCTCATATACTTGCAAAAGTAAATGGCAGTGTATTTTACGTCGTTACCGAGGATTGTTTTGATGTTATTGTTGGAGAAATGCGGTAACAGCCGGAGACTTAAGTTTTAGATAGGAGAAGCAAGTGTATCATATTCTAGTCCCGTCAACGTACCAAGTTTTTGGCGCCGTTGCCGGGGACTAGTGTGAATTTTAAGTTGATATTGCGACTAAGTGGTCGATTGTTAATCCTGACATTTATTTTGTTTTGTTTTTAATTTTAATTTTTGTTTTATTGTGTTAGTGTGATTAAGTCGTGCAAGAAACGATGAAGAAGATCGGAATTCTTAATTCTCAATCCCGAGATCAAGCTTATATTGAAAATGATAAGGACTGAGAGGAAAAGCCAAATTCAATTCATGATCTTGATCCGACTGAGCATTTGAGCCCAAATTCCTTGTCTATGAGGAAGTTTGGTGAAAAATACTTAGTAACACGAAAGTCTAGCTGGGGACGGTAACTCAAGCGTAATTTTTTTTTGAAACCAAACTCAGGCTATCAAATTACCCGATTTTTGTTACTATTTATTTGATTATTTATTCTTTTTGGAAACCGGCATGGCTTCGGAACGTGTTCGAAAGTGAATTTAGGAATGTGGAAGCTTACGGAAGTGTTTCACGTTTAAACATGTTGAACAAGCGAAGTGGAAATGTACGGGGTGGAGTTGTATTTTGAAAATTTCAGAAAAACATAAAGAATGAGCTGCAGGTCCACCTTCTAGGCAGTAAAATTACAAGTTGTGTGTTTTTTCAGCAAAACGGCCCACCGCCTAGGTGGTTAAACTCCCGAATGCAACAAATTTTGGAAATACACTCTACCGCCTAGGCGTAGAAACCACCGCCTAGGCGAAAATAGTGCAGTTGGCTAAGTTTTCACACTGGCATAACTTCGCCTAGGCAGAAAAACCAATGTTTTTCACATTTAACTTCACCTAGGCGAAGAAACCACCGCCTAGGTGAATAAATATCATAAAGGTTTGTTTTCAAAAAAGGGCTCCACCGCCTAAGCGATGGACCTTCTACAATTAAAACAGCCCGTTCGTTAAAAATTGAAAATCGCAAGGCTCCTTCCCAAAAACCTCCACCTTCTCTCTAAAATCTCACTTCCAAACCGTTCCAATACTCAAAAATCATCCTTCCATTACCAAAAGTAGTCATTTCCATCACAAATCAACCACCAAGAATCAGATCTCCACCCCTATTTCCGAAATTTTAGGGTTTTTGCATGAACAGTGCGTTTTCTTCATTCTCTTTCTATTGGACCATAAATTCTCAACAAGTAAGTTTATTTTATCTTACATTTAGTCTAGTTGTTGAAATTATTGGTTGGTTTACATGATTATGTTAAAAAATCATTGGATTTTGAAGTTTTGCCCAAAACCCATTAACCTTATTTCCGCGATTTCAAAGTTCTATGGGTTTTTGGTTTGATTCTTAGTGATGAGTATGTTTAAATGGATTGGTTAATTATGTGAACTAAGATAGTATGTCACATTTGTGAAATTTGGTTGAAAAGTTCAAATGGGTGTTTGTTTGAGATGTATGTGTTCTTGACAAAGTGATTTGGGAGGTTTATGTTTTTCAATTGTTCATATATGATGAGGTTGTATTGGTTTTTTTAGTGATTGTGATTGTTAGGAAATGCCGAAGAGGGTAGCTAAGAAGAGGGCGAGAGGAGAAGGGTCGAGTTTGCAACCTGGGGTGCCGATCGGAATTGACTATGATGCCAACCGTTTTGTGTCAAAACTAGCGGAGGAACATTTTGAAGAACACGAAACCTTTCGAGCATGCATACACCAACGTGGTTTCGGTCCGATAGAGGATCTCCCGGTGAAATTTCAACAAGAAATCCGAAGCCTCCAATGGGAGCAATTCTGTAAATCACCACCCCCGGGCGAGGTAGCTTTGGTCAAAGAATTTTACGCTAATGCTACAGAGGCCATAGACTACCAAGCAAGAGTTCGAAATCGGCCGATCATCTTTAGTCTTGATTTTATCAACGATCTCTTTGGACTATCGGCACCGGGGTCCACTGAAAACCAAGAACCAACTTTGAATAGGGTCATCAAAAAGATCACATTCGATGAAGTCAAGTGGAAACACCAGGGACCGAATGTCGCTACCTTCTCAGTGAAATACCTAAATCCAATTCCAAAAATCTAGTACCATTTCATTTGTGGAAGCCTCCTACCGACGTCACATCTTTCAGACGTATCAAAGGACAGGGCCTTTTTTATCTACAAAATTCAAACCGGAGAAGCAATCAACATTGGATTCCTGATCTACTCATCGATCATGCATGCTGCGAAAACGGTAAAGGGTGGGCTCTCATTTCTATCACTTTTGACCCACATTTTTTGACTAGCTGGAGTGACGGTATCGGGGGAAAGCCTGTGCCACCCTATCATTCTACTAGATCTATCAAATATAAACCGTTTGTGGAAGACTGGGGCGGAAGAGGCAGTCGAGCCCGAGCCTAAGGAAGGGAAAGGGGAAGAGCCAACCGACGAGACGGCGGGACCTTCCGAAGCCCAAAATGAAAACTCCCAGGAGAGGGTATATAACAAGCTTCAGATCATCCTCCAAAATCAATACGAAATTTGTTCTTTCCTAGACCAATATTTGAGGCAGCAAGATTGAGTCCAACGGAAGATTTGGGGAGGCCTTGGCCTTGAGATGCGCGATTACCCTTCGATGCCATCCGTGCCGCCACATCTACTACAGAAACCACACTCTCTTTTTCAACGTGATGACGGTGATGACTCCTCGCCAGGTGAATAGTAGGGAATAAGTCTTCTTCCCTAGGTATGTGTTCAACCCATTTTGTATGCATTAATGCTATATGTTTATTGGGTTCGCTGATAGTAGAACACTTCTTTTGTTCAAGCATGTATTGGGATGAAATGGATGATTAGTTTAGTGGATGTTCATCCATTTCGATTTTTTTGTAGAAAATGATGAACCATTATTATTTTTTGAACAAAATGCAAAAAAAAAATTTGTACAAATTTATGTTTATGTATGTATTTTATTATTTTAATGAATGTTTTAGTTTTTAAATTTTTAGTTTAGTGTAGTTTAATTTTATTTTATTTTTTTGCATGAGTAGTGTTAGATTAATTTATATATGTTAGTATTAGATTTAGTTTAGAATTGTGTATATATGAAGTTGTGTTTGCATGTTTAGATGTTGAGTTCATTTGGGCCAAGTCCCGATGATAAGACTTATCCCCTAATTGCATATTGAGGTTAGGGGTAATACCTTCCTTGTGTGTTTTGTGTGCTTAACATGTCAATTGGGTAAAAATTATCTCGATCCTAAAATCGCACGACATTTGAACTCAATGTATAATTATCTGAACGATTAGACGTTGATTATTCAATATTAAGCTCATGATAGAAAATGAGGAGACTAGAACTTGATTTGGGGGAAACTTGAGGCGGAATCCTAGGTAAGGTAATTCCGGAGACATGATTTAGGCCGTCATTTTTTCGCTTGAACCGTTGTAGCTAACCTGAAAATTTTCATTCCTTATTTCCCCTGTCGAAGCCGATATCGTAATCAATTTTGAAAACGTTCAAATACTCTTTTCATTTAAATTTTTCCTAAACCAATGTCGCTAAGCCTAATTTTCAAAATTGAGAGAAATCAAGTGAGCGGTCGGGTTTCTGATAAATTTTTATTGATTCGGTATTAGTGTATTCACTTGTCACTTTCGTATTTCTTTTTGCACGCTCCTAAAATAAGTTTGGGGGGGGTGTTTCTATAATTTTTTTCTTTTACATATTCCTAAAATTTTATAAATTTGAATAAGTTTGGGGGTATGTTTCTCTAACTTCTTTTTGCACTCTCCTAAAACTATAATAATTCGAATTAATTTAGGAATATGTTGTAAAAAAACAAAAAAAAAAACGTGAATATAGTTTTTATTTTCTTTTCTTTCGACAAGTGAATAAAGGGATCTTCATTTCTTATTCAGAGTTGTATTTTAAGAATGTGGGGGTCATGAGAGAGGATAGCGACAAGCGATTTTACCTCGGGTATCGTTCAATTAAAACAATTTTTTATTTTCAATACCAGTGATACCCGTGGTCGTTCTCCAAAGCCAAACCAAGCCATATTGATCTCTGTGAATATCCGAGCCTACATTAGTAGATAGTAGACTCCAATCAAGCGTATAGTTTTCCTGAATCCTTCAACGGTTTAAGTTATGAGCTTAACGATTGAATAATTGAATCCGGTATTTGAATAGTTACACATTTGAGTTCTAACACACACACTTCAAATGGATCTAGAATGGTTTTTATTGTTATTGATCATTGAAATTCTAGACCACCACTTGGTGTGGTTACTTCCCGAATTTGATCAAATTTAGGGATGTTGAGGGAGGAACAAATTGGTCCCTTCGATTGAACTTTGTATTTGCATGCATGTACTTATTTTGTGTTTAAATTTTTCATTTTTAGTTTGTTAGTTCATTAGTTAGTTTAGCTTAGTGTTAGTGTTTTGCTCGAGGACTAGCAAAATTCTAAGTTTGGGGGTATTGATAGGTGTAAAATACCTATCTATTTCGAAACCGAATTTGTTAGTTTTCAAGTGTATTAGTTATATTTAATTGCATTTTAGTTTGTTTTAGTGTAAAAAAGGTGAAGAGACGTTAACGGGCGATAAACAAGCAAAAACGGTGGAGAAACGGTGAACAAAACATAAAGAACTGGGTTTCGGTGCATGAAGACCAGCGCTTAGGTGGAAATTCCACCGCCTAGGTGAAAAAAATTTAGAAAGTCGGAGTGCTGAAGTGCTGAACCACCGCCTAGGCGAGAAAACGTCAGAATGTTGTGCCAGCAGCCACCGCCTAGGCAGAGAAACCACCACCTAGGCGAAGATCTGACAGAAGCTTAACCAACTTAATCCACCACCTAAGCGGTGACACTCTGTGTAGAAATATCTATTTTTAGATATTTTGAAAATATTTTCCCAAACCTGGTTTTTAACCCCTTTCTCCCCCAATTGTAAAAGAGACGGAATGATGTTTTGAGAGTTCCTTTCACCTTAGTTAGGATTAGACAATTGAGGAAGTATATTAGATTAGTTTTAGGAAGTGTTCTTGGCCATTTCTTGAAGAGCTAGAAGAGGAGGTTCATCAATCGAGAAGAGGAAGCTCGGGAGGATTGTTCTTTAGCGAAAGTGGACTACTCCACTTTGAGATTTGATTTTTCTTCCCTTGTTTCCATCTTTGTAATTAATATTTATGGTTGATATTGATGATCTCCTCTTGATTTAATATTGTATTGTCTAAGAACATGTTAGTTTAATTAAAGATTAGTTAGGGATAGATGTAGTTGTGTAAATACTCGTTTGGTTCAATGTACGTTTCTTTAATGGTTGTTGCTTTTAAATCCGATTGTGTTTATCATTTGATGACGATCTTAGTATGCTTGTAATGGTATTAGGGTTGGATTTAAGAATCTAGGGTTTGACACTTGGGAGAGGTAACCCTGGATTTGGATTAGGGTAAACACATCGTTACGATCTAACGACCTGGGAGGGCGTTAGTTAGTGTGCAATCGATGACGTTGGGTTAAGACTCACGTGGCCTAGGGTCGTTAAGACATTTAGGGGGACCTCTTCGTTGACACAAAGTCAGGCATTCCTCTGTCTTACACTCTGAAGAGGTGGCGGATGAGTTTACGAACCGAGATAGTCGGATACCTAAACTCCATTATTGTTAACTAAATAAAATCAAACATGTATTAAGTGAACGAAATCAATCCCTAGTTAATCAACTTAGTTAGGAATAACCCACTAATTGTAGTTTAGCTTAATTTAATTTTAAATTATGTCTTTAATTGTCAGGATAATATGAGACTACGTAAATTGCGGTATTCAATTATTCACACTTTTCTCTGTGGGAACGATATCTGATCTTCAAAGAATCACTATATTAAAACTTAGACCTCGTATACTTGTGAGAGTAAGTAGCGGTGTATTTTATGCCCTACCACCCAGCAAGATGCTCAGGCTACCCCAAATGTAGTTACAGGTATCATGTCTTTATATGATAGAGATTCACGTATACTTATCGATCCAGGTTTTATTCATCCATTTGTTTCAACGACCTTCATGATGCATGTAGGAAAATTTTCTAATTCTCTGTTATATGGTATTATTATCTCTACTTTTGTAGGCGAGTCAGTGTCGATAGAGAGTGTGTATAAAAATATTCTACTTTGAATTGGTGATAGAGAATTGTCAGTGGATCTATTACCCCTGAGTATTTATGATTTTGATATGATATTGGGTATGGATTTGCTATCCAGTTATCACTCTATAGTCGATTGTTTTAAAAATGAAGTTACTTTTTGAATCCAAGGTGAGTTAGAGTTTGTGTTTTGGGAGATAGAATCATTACTCCTATAAGTTTGATATTAGTTTTAGAGGCCAATAAATTATTAAAGAATAGATACCAGGGATACCTTATGCATGTGATTAACACCAGTCAGAATGAGGTATAGTTGGTAGATATCCCAGTGGTCGGGGATTATCACGATGTATTTCCAAAAGAATTGTCAAGGTTGTCAGTGGATAAGAAAATTGAATTCACTATCAAATTACTTCTAGGAACTACTCCTAGTTGTTGATCCTGAGATTTTGATGCACACTTAAGTATTCATGTTTTTTGTGGAACTAATGAATTTGTTGGGTGTTTCAGTTTAAGAGTTCTAGATAATATCATGAAATAATTATGAAGGATACAGATCATGAAGTAATTATGAAGGATGCAAAGATGGGCATTATAGAGATAAAGAGATTGAAGATTATGAAGATACTAGGTGAAAACAACTCAAATCTATTTTACTCTTAATATATCCCGATTAGGATCACACACGACACAAATTAAATGAGCTATATTTATGTGTGTTTTATTTAATGAAATTAAGGTCCTAATTAAGTTCAATTATTTACTCTAATGTGAAATTGAAAATGGAAATTGAACTAAGCAATATTAGTGTTTAAAATTGATTATTAGTGTCAATTTAATTAACCGAGAAAAGAAATCAGTTAAAGGGTTAAAAATGTTGAAGATTGGAGTTGAAATAAATCGAGGAGAAAGTGTTCGAGCAATAATCGGTCAATCGACTAAGGTGGTTCGGTCAACTTATGGGCAATGAATGGAAAAAGAATGTCTCTAAATCGATCGGTCAACTAGACCAGGAGAGATCAGTCAACTGCTGGTCGAAAGCTAAACTCTCTATATCGATCGGTCAACCGACCATTGATGATCGATTAATCGACCAGGGCTGAAATTAGGCATGAGAATGCATCCTGTATCGATCGATCAATCAACCCATGGGGGATTGGTTAACCGAGCTGTGTTTGAGAAAAGGCTGGGATACATCATGTATCAATCGGTCGATTGACAGACAAAGGTTGGTCTACCGACTGGGTTATTTCAGATTTCGAGAATTTTTGGGATTTATTCAAAACTAGCCGTTATTTGCTTACTTAAATGAAATATCTTAGGTTGTGTTTGGGTAAGGGAATTCTACGAGAGATTTCTTTTAGGTAGAGGATTTGTAAATCCTCTTTTGACAAATCTTTTGTTTGGGGAGGGAAAAGATTTGTGGAAATAGGATTTGTCAAATTCTTTGGGGGGTGAAATGAAGGATTTCGAAATACTTTTGAAATGGGTGGAATTTGACAAATCTGTTCATCATCTTCACTCTTCGTTCATCTTCGCATCTTTGTTCTTCATCTTCGCTCTTCGCCACCGACAACCACTGTCTTCGTTCTTCGTCGTCGATTTTATCGTCGTCCGTCGTCCATCTCTTCTCTGCTTGGAAACGACGTCCGACGAGACCCCCTCTTCTGACAACCCCTGTCTTCGCGTCTTCGATCGCGTCCTCTTTCTTCTACTTCGTTCTTCGTCATCGTGGTCTGCGAAATCGAAATTCAAAAAGGGTTCGAAATCGAAATCGATTTCTACTTCGATTTGGGTTTCGATTTCTATTTCAAAATAGAAATCCAAAAAGGGGTTTGCAATCAATTTATATTTCGAAATCGAAATCGAACGTCTCTTGGGTTACGATTTCTCATTTGTTCTTGGATTTCTTCGAACAATTGAACGTCTCTTGGGTTTCGATTTCTCATTTGTTCTTCGTTCTTGTTTTTCGTCTTTTTTTTTTTTCCAGAAATAGGATCATAAATACAAAATCGATTTCAAAATTGATTTTGTTCTTGGTTCTTGGTTCAATTTCGAATTATGGTTCATGGATTTTGTTGTTGGATTTCGCCTCTTGTTTGTTCGTTCTTGGTTCTTGGTTCAATTTTGAATTAGGGTTCATGGTTCTTGGGGTTATTGGTTCATGAATTTTATTGTTGGATATGTTTTTTTTTTTGTTTTTTTTTTTTTTTTTTTTTTAACAAAAGTTAGATGCTAAAAAATGAAACAAAAAAAAAATTCCAAATACTCTAGTTCAAATAATTATCCAAACAACGGATTTGTGAAATGAAGGGATTTCAAAATCCTGGATTTTGAAATCCCTTCATTTCACAAATCCCTTGAATTTACCAAATCCATTACCCAAACGCAACCTTAGGGATTTGGATATATTGATGATATGTTACTCATATTTGGATATCCCTATAGACATAGTACATAAAATATTTGTATTTCTCAATTAAGTACATTTAATACTTCATATCTAATTGATTTGAGGTTGAGAATTAATTTGGGGACTTAATTGAATATTTTAAAACCATATTTAAGTGAATTGGACCAGGATTAAATGGTATTAATATATGGGATCTATATGTGCATTTAATTGTTATATCTCGAGGGATTTAGCCGTTAGAGGGCCTATTTCAAATCAACTTAAATAGACCTGCATTTTTAGAGATCAATATATTACTTCCATTAAGAACTAATTGTTCCTAAGCTTTCTAAGAGTCTTTATTCTGATATTTTATTGAGAGATCATTGTGAGAAAAGTTCTTGAGTTAAAGTGCTAAGTGTTTTGGTGTCACTGATCTAAGCTGTCTTGTGATTCATATTCAATCTTTTGGTGTTATCCTGGTGAGATCATTCAAATATTTTGTTCTTAATTGTGTTTTTATATTATCATAGCTTGCTTGGATATAAGATCTTTGTGAAATCCTTTTTGAACTTTAAAGATCAAAAAAAATCTTCTAAAATGATTTTTTATGATAATTTGATTACATGCTTATTTTTGTGTTATCCGTATCTATTCTAATCAGATGTTGATTTCCTCATGTAAATTCTATCACTAGTAATTTCATAATATTAATTGGTTTTAATTGATTTGAGGTGGTACAAGCTCCGAGTGAGAAGAAACTTATCGATTTTTGTAATTAGTGAGTTTGTGCGGATTATATACTGTTGGGAGTATCTAGTCAAGGGCAGTCTGGGTTTCAATCTTTTTCAGGAAAAATATTGAGGTTTTATCTTTACCTAGTGGATAAAAAGGTTAGGTTATTCTTTTCTCTTAAAAAGAATTAGGTTTGATTCTTCTTGATTAGAATTAATTTGGTGTGATTCATAACGGTTCCTAATAGATTGATTTTATCTATATATTTTTAATCTGAATTTGGCAGTTTTAGAGTGTTCTATGAGTGTTTTCTTTTATTTTTATTTGTTTTTATGCATATCAGGTGTTATGGGCGAAAACGGTTGCAATTCAGGCCCGTTGGTAGCACGTCGGTGAAGAAACATGTGAAAAAAAGCCAACTAGGTATTCCTGCATGCTCCTCACTGCAGCACCCAAGCGAGCTGCAGTTCCCAAACACCAGTTGGCAACGCATTTTGGAGATATTTTTAGGATATTTTGGTATTCTATTTATATCCCCTTCATCTTCCATTGCAAAAAAACATTTTTTTGGAGCCCTAGAATCAGACCAATCAAGAGGAGCTCATCATTTAGAGAAGAAAAAATGTTTTCAGAACAGACTTTGCCGACGTGGAACCATCCACTCTTCAGATTTGGATTTTATTTCTTGTTTTTCTCTTTTATTCTAAACTTTTGTTGGTTGTTTGATGATGTACATCTCATTTGAAGTTGAATATTTGGTTATGGCCATGTGTAGCTAAACGTTTATTATCTAGGGATTGATGTAGTTCACAAATATTATGTTTGAGTAAATCTTTATTTCGTTAACGGTTGTTCATCCCTATCCAATTGTTTTTACCTTTTTATCAGTTCCATAGTATGCTTGTTATGATATTGTGGTTGATTTGAGAATGCAGCGTTTGACACTCGGAAGAGGTAACCCCGAATTCGAACTAGGTTTAAAACAAAACACAAGTTCTAATGTTTTGAGAGATTATTAGAAAAAATACAATCCATGAGGTTGGATCAAGATGCATGTAATCGTTTTAACGTTAGATAGGGATATCAATGTTGACGTGGTTGCATATTCACTTACTTTACACTCGGGAGAAGTAGTGAGTGAGTTTTAGAAATCTAAATTTTCGGATAAATTGATGACCGTTAGTATAAACTAGAATAAATCAAGCACATATAAGTGAACGAAGTTAATCCCTAGATAATCCATTCTCATAGAATTTATTCCAAGTATTTTAGTTTAATTAGTTTTCATATCTCAAACACTTTTCAAATCTTAAATCGCCTAGATAAAATTGAGCTATGTCAATTGTAGTACTTAGCTTGTTCTAACGATAAATCCCAGTGGACGATACTCGATATTTAGATCACCTTATTACTTGTTGACCTCATGTACTTGCGAGTAATTCAAAGCCCATAAAATAACGCAACACGTTTCTGGTGCTATTGCCAGGGATTTAAAGTTAGTAATTAAGTTGATATTACTACCAAGTAGCTCAACATTAATTTAGATACTCTTTTGTTTTATTTGTTTTTATTTAATCGTTTTCATTGGCTATGGTGACTGACAGTGTATGTGACATAGTCGTAGTTTTGAATTCCTTGCTCTTGATCAGGAAATTGAACGTACATTAAGGAGGCTAAGGAGAGAAAGGGGAAACCAAGCTCAAGAAATGGCCGACAGTGATGATGACCGTGTACCATGACAACTTTCGGTACCTCAAGCACTACCGCAACAACCACTGAAACCTGAAGTACAACAACAGCGGGTCCTTCAGGATTACTACAGACCCGTTATGTTCGACAACTATTCAGGGATCCGGAGACAACCAATCCAAGCCAACAACTTTGAGTTGAAACCCGCCCTGATCAACATGGTTCAATAGAATCAATATAGCGGAAATCTTCATGAGGATCCAAACATCCATCTGGCGACATTCTTGGAGATATGTGACAACGTGAAGATCAATGGAGCCGCGGAGGATGTCATTCGTCTAAGGCTATTCCTATTCTCCCTTAGAGATAGAGCCAGAGGTTGGTTTCAATCCGTCCAACCAAGGAGTATCTCAACTTGGGAGGAACTAGCTCAACGGTTCCTTACTAAGTTCTTTCCCCCATCGAAGACATCACAATTGAGAGGCGAGATTGCTCAATTTTGCCAAAGAGATTATGAGCCACTTTTCGAGGCATGGGAGCGATTCAAGGATTTGTTGAGAAAATACCCCCAACACGGGTATCAAGATTGGTTTCAAACCAAACTCTTCTACAACAGTTTGGATGGACAAACGAGAACGATTGTGGACACCGCATCGTGAGGTTCTCTATTATCTAAAACTTCTGATAAGACTCAAGCGCTTTTGGAGGAGATGGAGGCTAATAACTATCAATGGACCAATGAGCCAAATATGGGACAAACAGTAGCTACTATTCATGAGGCCAATCCTCTAGCTACCTTGTCGGCCCAAGTGTCAAAATTCCAAGAGCAACTCATCGCTTTCTCTACCAGATATGCCACTTCAAATTGAGAAACGAAAAATATGGCATGTACTTTGCAACCGGGGGTTGATAGTGAGTTTAAGGAATGCCACTTTGTTAACAACTGGGCCTACACCTTTAGGCCTACCAACAACATCCCAACTTATTACCACCCCGGGATTCGAAATCATGAAAATTTCTCTTATGCGAATAACCAGAATACTTTGCGACCTCTTCTTGGATACTCTTTGCAATCACAATAATACCATCTGCAACAACAAAGTCATCTTTTGCAACAACAACTGGTGGAAAGAAATAAGCCACCGTTGGAAGATTTGCTCGGCTCGTTCATGAAGGAGACGCAAAATATTATGCGAGAAATGCATAATCTTCTCAACAAGCATAAGACGTGTCTTGACAACATTGAGGCGACATGCACTAATACCAATTCGACTGTAAAGTCTTTGGAAACTTAAATTAGTCAGCTTGCTTATGCTTTAAAGGGGAAAACCTCGGGGAAGTTTCTAATTGATACAAAAACTAACCCAAGGGATTGCAAGGTCATCATCACTTTGAGAAGCAGAAAGGAAATTAAAGCAAAAACGCCAAAGGAGAACGAGCCAAATGAGAAAATTGAAATTAAAAAAGAACCCATTTCGGATGAGGAGAAGAAGGAAGCTCTAAGGGCAAATCGGGTTCCATCTCTTTTCTGGATAATCCACCGATGATCACTCCACATTTTCCATATCCGCAATGATTTCAAAAGAAGAAATTGGATAGCCAATTTGCTAAATTTCTTAAAATTTTCAAGAAAATCCATATCAATATACTGTTTGCCAATACATTGGAGCAAATGTCCAATTATGGGAAATTCTTGAAGGAAATAATAACTAAGAATAAGAAATCTAAAGAATACCAGACCGTCAAGCTCACAGAGGAATGTAGTGCAATCCTTAAACGAAAGTTTCCCCAAAAGTTGAAAGATCCCGGAAATTTCACCATTTCGTGCACGATAGGGAAATCTCATTTTGAGAAGGCGCTTTGCGATCTTGAAGCAAGTATCAATCTCAAACCGCCATCCGTTTATCAAAAATTGGGGCTTGGAGATATAAAGCCCACTACTATTTCTCTACAAATGGCAGATTGTTCATTAACCTATCCGAAAGGAATAATTGAAGATGTGTTTGTAAAGGTGGACAAATTCATATTTCCGTTGGATTTTGTCGTGTTGGAGATGGAGAAAGACCGAGAGATTCCCATTATACTTAGGAGGCCTTTTCTCGCAACTGAGAAGGCATTGATTGATGTTTATAATCATAATGGAAACATGACTTTATGGATCAATGACGAGGAAACAAAGTTCAACATTTTCAATACAATGACATTTCTAGAAGAGTGTCGAACTTGCAATCAGGTGGAAGTGGTGGACTTATGCATTAAGAAGTTCTTTCATGAAATATTGCACCAAGATCCTTTGGAGCACACTCTCACAAATTCCCTATCTATGGGGGATTTTGGTGAAGAATGATCTACCACAAATAAAAGTGTTGTGGACTATATCTTATCTCTGGAAGTTGTACCTAGTGACGTAGTAGAATCGGTTCAAATGGAGACCTTTGGCGAAGAAGATAGTTCGCCAAATCTCACAAATCCACGTTGGGTTGATTCTAAAGCAATTACCGGATCACCTTCGGTAGACATTTTTGGGGGAGAACTCTACTGAGATGGTTATTATTTCATCATCTTTGACTCAAGAAAAAGAAATAAAATTTCTCATTATCCTAAAACGGCACAAGTCCGCTTTCGCGTGGTCTATTTCCGACATCAAGTGAATAAGCCCGACCATTTGCATACACAAAATTCTGATGGAGGACTTATTTAAGCCCTCGATTGAGCATCAAAGAAGCTAAACCCTGCAATGAAGGAGGTGGTCCATGCCAAAGTGTTAAAGTTGTTAAATGTCGGAATCATCTATGCGATATCGGATAGCGAGTGAATAAGCCCGGTGCAAGTGGTTTCAAAGAAATATAGCATGACTGTGGTGAAAAACGAGAGGAATGATCTCATTCCTACATAAAACATCATGGGATGGAGAGTGCGCATTAACTATAGGAAGTTGAACAAGGCCACAAGCAAGGATCATTTTCTTCTTCCGTTCATAGACCAAATGTTGGATCGTCTCTCCGGTTATGACCACTACTTCTTTCTTGATGGATATTCTGGCTATAATCAAATAGCCATTTCACCAGAGGATCAAGAAAAGACAACGTTCACTTTCCCGTACGACACTTTTGCATACCGTCGTATGTCGTTCGGTCTATGCAATGCTTCGGTAACTTTCCAACGGTATATGATGGCGATATTTTCTAACATGGTGGAAGATATAATGGAAGTGTTCATGGATGATTTCTAAGTCTTTGTTTCATCCTTTGACCATTGCCGCCACAATCTATCACTTGTTCTCAAGAAATGTGAGAAGAAAAATCTAGTTCTCAATTGGGAGAAGTGTCATTTCATGGTCAATGAGGGCATTGTCTTAGGCCATCGAGTGTCTTCCAAGGGGCTTGAGATAGATTGAGAGAACATTGATACAATTGAGAAACTTTCCCTACCGATCAATGTAAAGGGAATAAGAAGTTTCCTAGGCCATGCCGGATTCTACCAGAGATTCATCAAAGATTTTTCAAAAACGATGAAGCCGTTGTGCCATTTTCTTGAAAAGGACTCCCTATTCATATTTGATGATGCTTGTGTGGGAGCATTTAATTTCCTGAAGGAGAAATTGATCTCGGCTTCAATTATAGTCGCACCGGATTGGAATGAGGCATTTGAGATTATGTGTGACGCAAGAAATTATGTGGTTAGGGCTGTTCTAGGCTAACGCAAGGAGAAAAGTTTTCGGTCAATATACTATGCAAGAAAAACGCTCAATAATGCATAAGAGAATTACACCACCATGGAAAATGAGATGTTGGCGGTGGTCTTTGCTTGTGATAAATTTCGATCATACATTATTGAGTCCAGGGTGATCATTTATACGAACCATGCCGCTATCCAATACTTATTCGCAAAGAAAGATTCCAAGTCTCGTCTAATCCAATGGATTCTCTTGCTTCAAGAATTTGATGTTGAGATTAGAGACAAGATGGGGAGTAAAAATATCGTAGCTGATCATCTCTCACAGCTCATGTTAGAAGATGTTGGTGATGATTCGTGTATCGCAGAAGTTTTCCCGAACAGGCAATATTCAATATCGAAGTTAAACTTTCGTGGTTCACGGATATAATCAATTATCTCACATGCAAGATGTTGCCCCCAGACCTATCTAGTGCTTAAAGGAAGAAATTCCTATTTGATGTGAAGAGTTATATGTAGGATGACCCCATATTGTTCAAGAAATACGCCGATCAAGTCATCTGGCGATGTGTTACGAAAGAGGAAATTGCAAGCATTCTTTATCATTGTCACTCATCGCTATGTGGAGGTCATTTTGGTATAACACGGACAACCGCAAAGGTGCTTCAATCAAGTTTTTACTGGCCGACTCTTTTTCGTGACTCATATACTTTCGTAAAAACCTGTGATCAATGCCAGAGGGTCGACAACATCTTGAGATGGCATGAGTTTCCCTTAATATCTATTCTCAAGTTGGAGTCTTTGACTTTTGGGAAATTAATTTCATGAGACTGTTTCCTCCATCCTTTGGTCAGAAGTATATCTTACTAGCGGTGGACTACGTGTCAAAATGGGTAGAGGTTGTGGTCACACCGACAAAGATGCTAAAGTGGTTCTAAAATTTATTCAAAAGAACATATTCACAAGGTTCGGAACTCCTTGATCCATCATTAGTGATGAAGGAACCCACTTCTGCAACAAAATTGTCAACACTTTATTGACCAAGTATGGAGTTCGACACAAAGTGGCGCTTGCTTACCATCCCAAAATAAATGGTCAAATTGAGGTTTCTAATCAAGAAATCAAACAAATCTTGGAGAAGACAGTTCACTCCAACCAGAAGGATTGGGCAGTGAAACTACATGATGCATTGTGGGCATACCGCACGACTTTTAAAACACCGATCGGAATATCTTCATATCAGTTGGTGTTCAGGAAAGTGTGTCATTTGCCGGTGGAATTGGAGTACTGTGCCTATTGGGTAATTAAGAAGCTTAATTTTGATTTCAATGCTTCAGGGAAACAACGTCTCCTACAGCTCAATGAGCTGGAAAAATTCCAGAACGAGGCATATGAGAACGCCAAATTATACAAGGAGAAAACCAAGAGATGGCACGACAAACACATCATTAGGAGAGAGCTCAGCCTAGGATAACAAATGTTAATTTTCAATTCTCAACTGAGACTCTTTCCAAGGAAGCTGAAGTCCAGGTGGTCCAGACCATTTCGGATTAAACAAGTATTTCCATTCGATTCTGTTGAATTGGAAGGTGACGATAGACGAATTTTTCTAGTCAATGGGGAAAGAATCAAATATTACTAAAGAAATAAAGAACGAGTTGTGGATAATATCTCCTTCATTGATGACTAATGTGGATCATCGTTGAGTCCAGCTAGGGACGCTAAATTTAGCGCCTTTTTTGAAACAACCCATGAGAAAGGTTCTCGCCTATTTTTGCTAAAATATTTTTTTGGAGGTTGTAATGATCGCGATGCGTGTTTGTTTTATTAAATGGAGGAGCTCAGAAGTTCGGGGATGTTAAATGATCTTGAACGAGAAGAAATAGTGGAACAACAATGAAACGGTGGCCAACCATTAAAAAAAATCAGAAAAACAGGAGTAGGCCTTAGCTCGCTGCAGCGAGTTGTTTCTCGCTGCAGCGAGTTGGCCTACTCTTTGCAGTAAGAAGGCCTTTCTTTCGATAAAACAGGGCCGGTCTATTTATTTCCTCATTTCAAAACCCTAAATACCCGATTGTCTCCTTCATTTTTCTCCTAAACCATATTCTCCCTCAAATTCATCCCTCTCCTCCTCAAAACCCTAAATCCCCACAAAAAATCAACCTATCTATCACCATTCACAGCCCTAACTTCAGTGGTTCTTTGGGTTGGAGTTCAAGCTGTGAGAACTTCATTTCACACGATTTGGGCACTTAATATTCTTCAAGTAAGTAGTTTCAAACGCAATTCCACTTGTGTGCTCTCATTTTGTTGTTGATTGGCTTGTTGATTTGGAGTTTTCTTGTGAAAGTAAAAATTTGGTTTGAACCCCTTGAGTTGTTTTTTGCAATTTTTTGTGTTGCTGTGGTCTTGGGTAGGTTTTTGTGAATTAAACATTGTATTGTTGTGGTTTGCTAGTGGGATTGAAGTTTTTGTTGTGAATCTTGTGCATATTGTGTTGCCATTCTTGAGATTGTTTGGTTGTTGCGATCGATGATCAAATCTTTGAATTGGTGAAGACCATATCGTTATTAGTGAAGGGTTTTTGTGTGTTGATTCATAAAACTACTATGCCGCTAAAATCCATTTCGAAACGTCAAAAGGAGTAAGGGGTCCAGTTCGCGAGCTGGTAATCCTGCCTCGAATTACGATTCAAGCCGCTTCATTTTGAAACAGGCTAAGTAACATTTCGAAAGGTTTGAGAAAAAATAAAATTGCATTCATGAACGTGGCTTTACCAATATCGATGATCTTCTGAATAAAATAGCAAATGTGATAATAAATAGAGGTTAGAAGCGCTACTGTAGACAATCGAACCCAGGTGATATCACCTTGGTTCGTGAATTCTTTGCGAACGTCGTGGAATGCAACAACCACATGACCAGGGTCCAGAATCATGTGGTTAAATTTGATATTGAAATGATAAACCAACACCTGAGGTTGCTTACTGAGGAGTCCAATGACGAATCTGATGAGGACGTGATGAAAGAGGATCTAAATACGGTCATCAAGGCGATATGTTCCGAAAATGTGCATTGGATACTAACGAAGAATGATTTGGCTATTTTCCCATCTAAGCACTTAAGGAAATTCCAGAAAATTTGGTTCCACTTTGTTTGCGCTATAATGTATCTGATGGCTCATTTAACAAATGTGACCAAACACAGGCTCTATTTTCTATTAAGATAAATCAGCCATTAAACGTCGGCTATGTCATCAATTCATCCATCTACTATACCATCCAAAACACCAATACTGGCTTGCCCTGCCCCTCTCTAATCACCGAGCTCTTTCAGAAAGCAGGCATTATAAACTTCGGACGATAACTTGTGCCATCCCAAAAGAGTAATGGATCTCCCAGCCATGAAACGAATTTCGAGCAAGGAAGTTGAGAGCAAAGACAAAGACTAAGTAGGGCCATCCAGAGCCCAAAGTTCTGGGGACCCAGGCAAAGCAAAAATTTCGATGGAAAGTCTATATCAACAAGTGGTATACCAGGGGGAGCAAATTCAGGCTCTACAGCTTGACGCCGCCGCGATACGATATGAGAGCGTTGAATTCTAAATGTACCAGGAGTCATGCAACCAAACGATGCACCAAGATCTCCATTACTTCATAATGGCAATCGACTATAACATGAGCGGCTATCCCCCAATGTACCCGCTCCCGGCTCATCTTCAGCAATAACCACAAAATCCCTACCATCACGATGGCGGTGGGAACAACATGCCTCACAACGGTCAGTAGGAGGTGAGACTTTAATGACTCACCTCCCAAGTACGTGTTCAAAACCCCATTTGTCATGATGCTACATGTTTATTGTTGAGTTTGATATTAGGTCATTGTGGACACTGCCTATTCTAAGTTTGGGGGGATGTATTGTATGTTTTCTTTTTGTTGGTTATGTAGTTAAATTTTAAAGTTGTTAATTGTTGTGTTAGGTTAAGTTTGATTGTTGTTTAGATAATTTCATGCATGTTTGTTTAGTGTAAGTGTTTTTGTGTTTGTAGCTTGTTCTTTTTGTGTGTTGTGTTTTGTGGTTCTTCTTGACCATTACCTGATGATGATATTATCCCCTAGTTTATCGAGATCAAGCGTAATGCCTTTTTATGTGTGTTCTGTGTACTTGACATCTCGTTTTGGTAAAAGTCATTATGGATTCTAATTTGCACGAGCACATAGACTCAATGTACTAGTTATCGAAATGATTTGATGCCAATTATCCAGTAGCCAAGTTCATGACAAATTTAAGGGATTCTAGAACCTGATTAGGAAAATTCAAGGGAAAATCCTAGGCGAGGTAGTTCAGGAGAAATGATTTAGGCATTCATTTTGATCGGTTGAGCCAATAAAACCTTCCATGCAAAATATTTTACCCCACGTTACCCCCATCGAAGCCTTTTAAGTAGTTTCAATTCTGAACACGCATCAAATACCCAGCCAATTAATTTTTTTTCAAACCATTGTCGTTATACCTAAGGTAGGAGTCGAGTTGTAATTAATTTAGCATTTATTTATGCTAATTGAAGTGAGTGATTGGGTTTTGGGAGAACTTTTGATTGGTTTGGTATTCGAGTACTCACTTGTTATTTTTCTATCGTAGTTCCACAACCGTGAAATTGTATAAATCAAATAAGTTTGGGAGTGCGGTTAAAAAAAATGTAATTGTGGTTTTGTTTTTGTTTTCTTAGACAAGTGAGCACTGTGTTTTAAAAGTAAGCTCAGGGTTGTATCGGACTTGCTTTTGTGGGTATAAGTATAACTGGGTATCAAGCATAGTGCCTTGGGTATCATTGATCTAAAGACGCCATCCTGTTTTATATTCCCGTTTTACCCTTGGCCAATTGTTAAAAACTAAATCAAGTCCTTCTGATCTGTGAGAATTGCTTAGCCTACATTAGTAGAGAGTGGAACTGAGTCTGGCATATGAAAATCCTATACCTCTTTGGTTTTAAGTCATAAACTTTGTTGGTGGATAATCTAATCTGGTCTTTGGATGGTTGTGTAATGAGAGTCTTTGGACATACACTTGGAAAGGATCTAGAATGATGTTTACCGTTATTGAATGTTGAAATTCTATAGCACCATATTGTGCGGTTTTATTCTTGAACTCGATATAATTGGGGGCCGTTGAGGGAAAAAATTTTGGTCAATTAGTAGAAATTAAAAACTCACGCGTCGTATTTTTAGTTCATTTGTGTCTTTCTTCTTTAGTATTTGTGTTTGTTAATACGTTGTGGTAGTTTGTTTTCTTGTGTGGGTGTTTTTGCTAGAGGACTAACAAAATTTCAAGTTTTGGGGTATTTGATAGATTGATTTTATATATATTTTTTCAATCCCAATTTGGTAGTTTTCTAGTGTTCTATTAGTGCTTTCTTTCATTTTTATTTGTTTTTATGCATATCAGGTGTTATGGGTGAAAACAATTGCAATTCAGGCCCGTCAGTAGGACGTCGGTGAAGAATCATGTGAAAAAAAAAAAGTCAACCAAGTGTTCCTGCATGTTGTCCGCTGCAATGCCCAAGTGAATGGGCCACTAGCCTTTGCTTGTTGCAGCGAGCTTCTACTTGCAGCAACACGCAACAGCTAGTGGTTTTTTCTGCCTTCTACTCGTCGGTTGGAAACACGTTTTGGAGATATTTTTAAGATATTTTGGTATTCTATTTATATCCTCTTCACCTTCCATTGCAAAAGACATTTGTTTGGAGCCCTAGAATCAGACCAAGCAAGAAGAGATCATCATTTGGAGAAGAGAAAATGTTTTCGGAGCGGACTTTGCAGACGTGGAACTATCCACTCTTCATAATTGGTTATCCTTTCTTGTTTCTCTCTCTTATTCTAAACTTTTGTTGATTGTTTGATAATGTACATCTCATTTGAAGTTGAATATTTAGTTATGTCCATGTGTAGCTAAACGTTTATTATCTAGGGATTGATTTAGTTCACAAATATTATGTTTGAGTAAATCTTTATTTCGTTAACGATTGTCCATCCCTATTCGATTGTGTTTACCATTTTATCACTTCCATAGTATGCTCGTTATAATATTGTGGTTGATATGAAAATACGGGGTTTGACACCCGGGAGAGATAACCCCAGATTCGAACTAGGTTTAAAACACAACACAAGTTCTAATATTTCGGGAGATTATTAGAACGTGTTCAATCCATGAGGTTGGGACAAAGTATTTTAGTTCAATTAGTTTTCATATCTCAAACACTTTTCAAATCTTAAATAGTCTAGCTAAAATTGAGTTATGTTAATTATAGTACTTAGCTTGTTCTAACGATAAATCCCAGTGGACAAAACTTGATCTTCGGATCACTTTATTACTTGTTGACCTTGTGCATTTGTGAGTAATTCAAAGCACATAAAATAACACAACAGTTCTATCCTTACTGGTGAAAAGGATACTCAAAGTGTTTTGGTAAGGTTTGATTCTTAGCCTATGGTATAAAATAATTAGGTTTGATCCTTAGCCTGTGAATGGATTAGGTTAGTCTTGAATTTGGTAAAAAGATAGGGTTATTCATATGCCTGGGAAAAGGATTAAGTAGTGATTCCTCCTTAATAAAATTAGGTTAGTCTTTAACCTGGTAAAAAATGAGGTTTTTCCTGAGTTGGGGAAAAGGAAATTGTAAAGGTTGATTCTGAGCCTAGTAAAAAAATCGGTGTAAGGGTTTGGTTCCTACCTAATAAAGGAATCTTGAGTTTAGTGGGTACGAATCTTCAGGGGGCTTGGAGAACTAGATTAGCCAAGAGTAGCTTAGTGAACCATGATGTATCATTGTGTTCTGCATTGATTTACTTTATCTATATTTTATTGTTTAACTGTGCATCTAGATTAGAACACTTATCTTCTACGTTATAAAGATAAATAATTAATTTATGATTAAATTAATTATTTGATCATTTAAGTGTTGAAAAAGATCAAATTTGTTTAAATTTTTATAACTACCCAATTCCAACCCCCCCCCCCCCCCCCCCCTCTCTCACTATTATTTCCCTGTAGGGAGCTCTAATGTTATTCGTAACGGATATGGATGACATTCTAAGGATGTGCATCAATTACAGGCAACTAAAAAAGGTAACAATTCGTAATAAATATATATTGCCTAGAATTGATGATTCATTCGATTAGTTGTAGAAGGTAAGGGTATTTTCCAAAATAGATCTTTGATGAGGATGTCATCAGTTGAAAGTCAGAAACAGTGATGTGTCGAAGATGGCATTCCATATGAGGTATGGACATTATGAATTTTTAGTTATACTATTTGGGTTAACGAATGCCCCTATCGCATTTATGGATCTGATAAATTGGATCTTCCAGCCTCATTTAGATCATTTTATCATTGTTTTCATTCATGATATACTGACTTACTCCCAAAATAAAGAAGAGCATGCACAACATCTCAAAATTGTACTACAGATTTTGAGAGAGAAATAATTGTCTGCAAACTTCAGTAAATGTGAGTTTTGGCTGGATAGTCGTATTTTTGGGGTATGATATCTCGGGTGATGGTATTTAATTTAACCCAAAGAAAGTCAAAGTCATTGTTCAATGGGAAAGGCCGAAAAGTGTGACAGAAGTTCAAAATTTCCTGGGATTGGAGGGTTATTATCGTTGGTTTGTACATGAATTTTCCGTTATAGTTTCCCCATTAACCCGTTTGATCCGCAAGAAATCTAAATTTGAGTGGACTGACAAATGTGAACAAAGCTTCCAAGAGTTAAAGAATAGACTGATATTAACGCCAATACTTTCTTTCCCAATAGAAGGTAGTGGCTTTGTGATATATAGTGACGCTTTATACTAGGGCTTAGGTTGTGTATTGATGCAACATGGGCATGTGATTGCAAATGCCTCTCGATAATTACAAAATCATGAGCGTAACTACCCAACACATGATTTAAAGCTAGCGGCTAATGTATTTGCCTTGAAACTCTGGAGACATTATCTTTATGGTGAGACTTGTTAGATATACAATGATCACCAGAGTTTAAAATATTTGTTTACTCAAAAAAAACTAAATCTAAGACAGAGTCATTGGAAGTAATCAAGGATTATGATTATACCAACCATTATCATCCTAGAAAGGCTAATGTTGTAGCAAATCCATTAAGTCAAAAATTGGCAGGTTTGGTTGCGCAACTTCGAATTGTTCATACTAACCTATATGTCGAGCTAAGGTCACTACGAGTCCAGTCGGTAGTGGGTCAGATTGTATCGTTGCTTACAACTTTGACCTTGAGACCAACATTAATCGACTGTATTATAGAAGCGCAAAAGTTGGATACCCAATTGGGAAATATTAGAGAATCAAATATCACGTTAGAGATAATGATGAAGCCCTGATGCTTGAGAATAAACTGTGTGTGTCTAATAATTTTGATTTGAAGAAATATATCTTGGAGAAAGCTCATAGCTCAGTGTATGCAATGCATCCAAGAAGCACCAAAATATATCGAGATTTGCGAGAACATTATTGTGGAATGGAATAAAATGAGAGATTGCAGAATTTGTTGTTAGGTGTCTTATTTGTCAACAAGTCAAAATCGAACACCAACGTCCAAGAGTATTATTGTAGCCTTTGCTTATCCCAGAATGGAAGTGGAAACATATCACGATGGATTTTATTTTGGGATTACCCCGTAATAAAAAGGGACATAATTCCATCTGGGTGATTGTTGATAGACTTACAAAGTCTGTTCATTTTCTGGTTGTGAAAACTATGTACTCCATGAACAAGTACGTAAAATTCTATATTGACGAGATTGTTAGATTACATGGTGCACCAGTTTTCATAGTGTCGGAAAGAGATCCAAAATTTATGTCGAAATTCTGGCTGAGTCTTCATGCTACTTTGGGTACCAAGTTAAAATTCATTACAATTTTTTGTCCATAGACTGACGGTCAATCGGATCGTACAATTCAAACATTGGAGGATATGTTGAGAGATTGTGTTTTAGAATTTTCTGGTAGCAAGGATGATCATTTGACGTTGATGGAATTTGCCTATAATAATAACTACCATTTGGCAATTGAAATGGCACCATATGAAGCTTTGTATGGTAGAAGATGCAGAACTCCAGTTTGTTGGACAAAAGTTGGGGAAATAAATTCTTGATACCTGACATCGCTCAGATAACGGTGAAAAATGTGAAAGTGGTTCAAGAAAAACAGCAGATTGTTCAGAGTTGGCAAAAGAATTATGCTGACAAGCATAGATGGGAGTTGTAATTTGAAGTGGGTGATTACATACTTTTGCATATATATCCATGGAAAGGCATCATGAGATTTGGGAAGAAGGAAAAACTAATTCTGAGGTACATCGGGCCATAAGAGATTTTAAAAATAGTCGGTACAGCAGCCTATCGACTAGTCCAACTGCCAGCATTGTCTAGATTGCATGATATTTTTCACGTTTCGATGCTCAGGAAATAGTGCCAGACCATTCGCATGTGTTGACTTCTCAACCAATCGAATCGAAGGAAGACTTGTTATACGTTGAGGAGTCAATGCAGATTCTAAATCGTAAAGATCAAGTGTCGCACACAAAAACGATTCCATTGGTGAAAGTGCTATGGCTCAGTCACTCCGTCGAAGAGTCGACAAGGGAAAGATAGTAGGAAATCAGAAATAAATATCTGCATTTATTCGTTAAAGGTAAATAAATTTCGAGACAAAATTTCTTTTAAGGGGGAAGGATTGTAAAGCTTAATTTTATCACATGTATATTCTTAGTTGCATTTTAGAACATTTAGGAAAAAATAATGGGGTTCATTGTGTTATTTAAATTTTAACTTAAAAATCTTTAAGGGGTTATTATGATATTTAAAAGTTGATACTAAAAATTTTGGGGGCTAAATGTTAATTTTAATTTTAACTTTTAAAAATTTAGGGATTGTTAAGTTATTTAAATTATAATTTTGAGAGTTTTAGGATATATAGTTAATATTTTCTTTATTTTAAGAGGGATATTAGTGTAGTAAAATAAAAAAAAAATTAAAAAAAAAATAAGAAATATAAAAGGTTATATGTGTGGTTTCTTTAACAAGAAGACAACACATGTAAATTACATGCATATATATATATATATGTATGTATGTATGTATGTATGTATGTATGTATGTATGATGCATGTGACAAGTGTCTCTCTAAAAATAAATGAAAAGTGATAAAATGCATATATACATATATATTTGAGTTTGAAAAATATAGTGGGTATATTTATACATAGATCTAACTAAATTGTGAAGAATACAACTTACAATAAAAATTTATAAATTTTATTAAAATGACAATTTTTAATACTTCAATGACTAATAATAGTCTTAACAGTTGATTAATATTTTCTATAGATTAAATTATTAACATGAAAATTTTGTAATTGTTATTAGAATATTTTTGTACAGTTAATATTGACTTAAGAAATTGGACGTTTAATAATTTCGTATAATCAAAAAAAAATGGGAATGGAAAAACTTTCATTTTAATATCACACATTTAATTGGATATTAAATTTATTTAGTTAAATTCTTAGTTTAGACCATGTCGTTATTAGGTTTACAAGCGAGGCCGACCCCTTCAGGATTACGAGAGTAGTGTGAAAAGTAGTGTAATTATCATAGTGAGTGTATTGTCTTCTATGTAAATTGCCCAATTATATTTTCGAACAGAAATGAGAACGTAAAAGGTTTATTAAAATTGATTATGTTATAAAGTTAAATAGATCAAGTGAATGGTTAAATGTGAAAAGTGGTTTTTATTATTACACCTATATGCCATAGTGTGATCCCGACAGGAGGGCATGTCCTGCAGGATGTTGTTGGTCTTAACAGGAGGGTATGTCTTGTAGGGCGTTGCGTTGTGACTTGACTGGAGTGCAAGTTCTGCAGGTGGTTGTTGTTGTTATTGACAATGATGATTATCATCATGATAATACCAAGTGTCGACTCCTACCATTGGAGATGAAACGATCATATGACTAGTAGGGAAGTATGTGTGCGGTATTTTATTATATATCAAAGTAAGTTGACCACTTGATTTTAATTCAATTATTTTATCATGATGATACCTATGAGATTTTGTTACAGCTTAGTGTGTTATATATTTTGTTTTAGAAAGTGATGTTTGATAAATATACTTGATTTATAAATCGTCTTTATTTTATGAAGACAGTACACTAATAAAAAAAAATTCTTAGGTACCTTAGTTAGAGATGGGTCCACTACTAGCACTAGGTAGAGTTAGAGGGTGGTGTCGTTTTTTAGGTTGGCAGGACAAGTGTGAACTGTAAAATGTTTAGTTTTTGGTAGTTTTGTTATAGGATATTTGACACTTATGTATATCTGAATTTTCAGTTGATAGATATTTTAAAAAAATCTATATCAATTGATAGTAGTGTATATTTGTGGTTGGTCGGGTAACATCAAATCGAGGTCACGCTTGGCCTCGGGCGTTGGGGCCTAGGGCTAGGTGTGACAACAATTGATAATAGAAAAGAAATTTAATTAAGTTGGATGTTGGTTGTTGTCAATGGAAACCTCTTTCAATACTCTACCAAATCTCAAAGTGCAAATATATTCCTATACATCGCGTAATGTAGCATGTAATTGTCCATAAAAACTCCTATTATTTCCTATAATCCCACTACATGTCATGTATTAATTTGTAGCTAATTTAACTATACATGTTTTGGTGTTCGAATGAATTTCGTTGATTTATATTTTACCTTTTTGTTATTTTAAATTTTTGTACTAATTGTGATTATCACTATTCATAAGCTTTACCTGTTGCCAAAAATTTCCATTTTCCATTTGAGAATTGATTAACAATTTTGCTGCATGATGAAGTGGTGTTGCATTTACCTCAGCCTATAACACATGCTTGTTTAAATTTTTAATAGAATAATTAAAAATAATAAAATATGTCAATAAAATGAAGTTTGTATCAACTTACTTGGCCAGATTGTATGAGAGCCATAAGAGCCTATGCGGTATGCCCCAAATTGGATCTGTTTCCTTCTAGTGGCGTGTATTTCAATTCTAAATTTACAATTTTAATTTAAGTTTCAATATTAAAAATTATTGATCTATAAATGTAAAAATCAATTGATTAGTGTTACCTTGTTAGGGTAGGAGAGATAATTCTCACCCCAACCACCATCATCCCTTTGTGTTTTTAAAAGAAAATCAATTGCTTTCCTAATTGATTGACAGTTGGAGTATGTCTTCCCGACCGCTGTTAGCCTTCCAACAGCAAACCACATTCTATATGTGAAGCACGCATCCCATTTCCCATACCACGAACCATCTAACATTTGATTATCTTCTATGTACCTAACAGAATTTACTATAAAACTTTCGATCTCTATTTCCATTTGTCCTGGACATGACATTTTGAACAAAACCATAGCTTGGATTGTTGAGGAAGTATATTCCACGTAACTGTATATAGACAAATGATTATAACTAGATAACTAGTGTTGACCTGTGTTATGCACAAGAAAAGTTAAAATAATTATAATTTCTGGTTTATTTGTTCTAAAAATTTAATAATTTTGACACAAACATAATTTTTTAGGTAACAAGATAAAATTAAAAAAAAATCGAAAAATATAATTTTACTCGCATAAAACAAATTCCGAAAAATAGAGAGAATAAAATCATTGAGAAACATAGGAAGTTGGTAGAGGAACTATGAAATTATCTAGATATTATATTTGTTTAGAAAAATATAAGGCATTGATATATTTGAACATCATTAACAATAATTCAAAAAAAAACAAAACTCTAAAACATTAGGATTTATGTGATTGTTTCTTATGTCTTATACATTCCATTAGTTATATCGACTCAATAGTCTCACCTATTATACTTACATTAAAGTGTAGACTTATACAAACACATAAACACACAAATACACATATTATATATATATATATATATATATATGCACACACACACACACACATATAGATATGTGTGTGTGTGTGTGTGTGTGTGTGTTATAGGAAAATTTATTAATTTTTCATACTTGTGCTCAACTACAATGTTTGCGAAAAAATTTGAAGGATTGAGAAGCTCCAACCAGTCTTGTGCTCCCTCTGGCTCCTACGCTGCTAAGCCCATTTTTTTGCTCTAGAAAGCTCACATAAAATAGAATAGTTATATCATAAAATATATTGTATAAAATATTATTAAATGACATAATAATTGGAAATAAGGAAGAAAAAAAAACTTTATACAACAATTTTAATAATAAGAAAATAATATTTAAAATATGTCTGTAGGGATAGTAACATGTTTATAGAATCATACAAATTTTCAGGTTCCATTTTCCCAACGATAATATTAGGTTACAAGAGGTTTGATATGCCTAGTACCTTTTGAGGGTATCTCGTCGTCAATAAAGGTTATGAGATTGGTGCTGAAGATATTCTCTACTATATTAGTGAAGTGATCCTGTGCTATGGAACTTGGTACATGGGCCTCAATAAAGACTTTCAGTAGTGCATTTCGATGTACCTCGGAAGTTACTAGCAATGATAGGATCAAAATATGTGCTTGTGCTTTGCTCAATTGCTCGACGACCTTGTACTCAGTGTTCTTAAATACCTTTAGTAATTCTTGTATTTCTTTCTCAGTGACAATCTTCTTAGGAATACCCTTGGGTTCTTTGTCAGGTACTTTCAGCAAATCTGGGGCAGCAAATATTTTTCTACTCCGAGTAATACTTTCGATCTCATCTACTCGGTCCTCTATCCTTATGACATTGGTTTTAATTATCGTAGAGTAGTTCCAAGGCACCTTTTTCAAGTCTTTCACCAGTTCTTGCTTTGCATTTCTAAGGTTAGCACAATTTCTAGTCGGATCATTATCGGGTTCTGACCCGCTTGTGGCTTTATGGTGAAAAACTTCTAAACCCCAAGCCTAGTTAAGGTTTAGCTTCATGAAGCCACAGTCAAGATTGTTAATTCAGGGATTATCCTGGATTAAATAGCTTGGTTGTTTACCCTAGGTGCTAAAATTTTCCTTGGTAGGGGGATTATTTTGCCACTAGGTTTTCGAGAGTCGGTTAGATTTGTCCTCATCGTCATCCTAACTTGGGTAATTGAGGTCAAATCTTTTCTTAGGTGGGAGAAACACTTAATTTCTCGGAAGTTCCTTCTTGGGTGGTTGATATACGCTCAAGACCTGTTTGACTACAACGGTATATCGATGACATTCTTCTTTAGCATGCTAATTTCTTCCCACATCTGGTCTAACATTTTTTGCCCTTGGGAGGTTCCTCCTTCTCTACTTATCAATTTTAGCTCCTCATCTACAATAGTTCCTTTACCCTTATTGTCTTCTTCCTCAAATTCACTTCCTCAGTCGGTAAGAGAGATAGGTTCATCATTCATTCCTAAAGTCGAGACTGACATATCTATCCAATAGGCTTTAGGGAAAATTTTGGCTTCTACCTATACCGCTCCAGGTGGTTTGGGATAAGTTTTCCATACCCAGTATAGTCGTTCGAATCGATTTCCCAATCTCGTTAGACCATATTAATAATTGGAGCTGAGTTATCATGTTTAGGCAATGGGTTTTGCTGACAGTTAGGCGAAGATGTCTCTTCTTTTTTGGGGAAACATATCACCTTGGCTTCTATCAGATCTTCTATTTTGTGTTTCAGAGATATGCAGTTATCAGTATGGTGACCAGATGCTCCACAATGATAAGCGCAGAAGTAGTTTGGGTTGTAGTAAGGGCTATTGATGTTTTGTCATTTTGGGCGTACAAGTTCAAGCATTGTTTTTTTAACAAATTCCTCAAAGATCCGAGAAAGGGTTATAGGGATAGGGGGAAATTTCCTTGGTTCTCTATAGGGTGAATTAGGTCTATAATTTTGTTGGTAGTTGGATGTGTTTAGAGGCCGTAGCAGAGCTTTATAAGGGGGTTGATATGGATATGGGTTCTACGCTGGAACTAGAAAATGAGCAAATTGAGGCAGTGGTATAAACTGATGTGGTGGTGCTAGCTGAAGTAGAGATGCAAACTGAGATGGTAGTGTGAATTGAGATGGTGGTAATGTGAATTAAGGTATTGGTGTATATTGAGGTGGTTGCTTTTGGGAGACTTGGTTTTCAAACTTGGGGGGATTGGCCTTCTGGGGTTTATACCGAGGTTGGAAGTTTTGCAAGTTCCATTAACCCTAATCTACCATTGCCACTTCAGGGTCTTTCTTCTTAGGTGTTGTTCCCTTATGCTCATGCTCAGTCGGCTTCTAAATTTTGTTGGTCTAACACCCTCTTCTATATATTTCCCTCGAAGGATCACGTTCAAGAATAGACCATCTAGTGTGTTCAGTAATGGCTCGTAGTAAGGGTAAGGTTGAGCCTGGATGAACATTTAGATCATCTCGGCCTCATTCATTGGCGGTACTACTTGTGCAACTTTAACCCTCCATCGGACAACATATTCTGGAAAACTTTCCCCACTTTTCCAAGTCATGTTTCAGAGAGAAATCTTATCCAGCGACACTTTCTGATTATAATCGTACTGCTCATAGAAGACCTTAACTATGTCAAGGAACGTCTTCACCTTTGAATAGTCGAAGGTCTGTTTATCGATTGCTGGAAGAGCTGAACAACTAATGCTTTGTTGTGAATATATGGCCCCATCTCATTCTTATAGCTTTGAATGTGCCAGTCTGAGCACCCTGATCCATCGTATTTTATGAATGTGGGCACGACAAAGTTGTCAGGGAACTTTACTTGAGGTATAGAAAATAGGTCAATATATTGGGCATTGGTTCTAATTTCTCCATTCTTTACTTCCTGGAGTTCTTTTTCCATTTGCAATAGTGTTTCTGTCAGTAGCGATGTCTTCTCAAATTGTTACTCTTTTAAATTGGTCATTAGTTTCTGGTATAACTAGGCTAGTATTTTTTTTAACTGAGGTGGTACTTGCGTTTAGGTCAGTCACAGTTGGAGTGACTTGTGGCTAAGGTTCAATAGGGATTATTTCTTAGGTAACCGGGCTAGAGCCTTAGGAATTGGAGGGCTGATGGTTGGTTATTGGTTCCATTGGGTACGGGGTTTGAACATGGGTTACAAGGTTCTGCTGAGAGTGCCAAAGTTGCTGCGGGAGTTCAGAAATGTAACCCATGGATTGTTTTAACATAACCATGTCTTCTTTTAGTTGGACTATCCCGATAGGTTCACTCGGCCGTTCTTCTATATCATCCTTTAGGATAGGATGTCGTGCTTGTGCACGAGTGTGAACTAACGAACAAGATACGGGTGTTTTCTTATGCAGAGCAAGTTTTTCTACTTAGACGATGGCCATGTGAGTATTTTGCTTAAATAGGCGTTTGTGGTTTGACTATAACTCAGTTTGAGATGAGATTTCCATTAGTTCCAAATTTTATAATTTACAACCATATCGAAATTTGTCATTACTACTCCACAGACGGAATGTACTTTGCTTATATTTACACACTCGATTTGACACTTTTATTTGGTTTCAATGGAAATCTCATATCAACTCTTAGTCATTCGACCTCAAATTAAAGCAAAACCTGAATCCGAACAAAATGGAGTTTCCAAGTCTAATAAAGCCTCATATAGTCATAATATGGATTCTTTTTTATCTTTCCCATGGCTTGTTCAACTATCAATTTATTTGGATGCAATTCCAGACTGTGAGCAGGCTCGTAGGTTAAGAAGAATGAAATTTCAGGGTAATGATATATTGACAGCAAAATTAAATGTCTCTCTCGAACATTGTGTCCTAAGTATAACAAGGTTTTTGCTATCCTCTATCCTAGGCTCACTATATGTGGTTTTGGATTATTTTTTTTCTAGCGCATCCTAAAAACTCGATTCCTAGACTTTGAAACATTTGACTTCCTTCCCGGGCGAACATCTATCTTTAGTTGGTGGTCCGAACGAGAAGAGGTTCGTAGTTGGATCTCAGGGGAGGAACCTACCTGGCCTTGCTTCTACTAACTTCTCTTTCTAACTTAAGGGTTTTCAGGACTTAGATTGGTGTCATGACCATACCGAATTCAGCCCCTACTGCCAAACTTTCTATCCCCAAGAAGGTTACAGCTTGAGTTTTCCATTAATGATATGCAATGCAAAGTGAGTGATTGTGCGTTGGAGAGAGGATACAGTAATGTAAATGTAGAAATATAAAGAAATATTTAAATGCGGTATGCAAAGTTAGTAAATATACATATAGTAAATAAAAATAGTAAATAAGCATGCATGCTGATATTTACATGTGAAATGATATGCTTATTATTGTTTGTTGTTGTTGTTATTATTATTATTGGTTGCGAATTATTTATGCTTGAAATCAAAGACATAATCCTTGGATGTTACTAAACAGTGAATATAGATTTAGACTCTAATTAGGCCTGACTCTCTTACAGTCCCTAGTGAAGTCGCCAGCTGATGCACCCCAGATTTTGATAATGGTAGAAGTAGAGAATCGGGAAGAACATGAAACAAGTTTCATTCCTCCCAAAGTCGTTCATTTTTTAAAATGGTTTTTCAAGGGCTTTTCTTAGGTGTCGGTTTTGAAAAACTTCTTGGGCCAGGATTTTATGTAAAGAATGGAGTTGCCACCTAGCATGGGATTAAATGGCATGCTAGGTTATCGGGATTTTAGAAATTCATTTTTCCTTTGAAATGGCCTGTGTTTTGACTTCTAAAGGTTCAGGAGTCAGTTATGCTTGGGAAAGGTTTTACGCACCCAAGACACCCATCTGTAAATGGCACCTTAGTCTAAATAGATATTAACTATTAAACATATCCAAGCAATTTTCTTTAAATTACAAAAATAATTCCCTTTTTAAGTTTTTCCTCTTTTTATGGTTTTTAACATAATGTAATGGAAATGAGGTAAGTACTACAGCTACTACTAGTCAGTGACACCCAATAGCAGTTTATAAGAGACATGAATATAAATATGCAAGCTATACTAAATGAAATATAAATTAAGACTAAATTATTTGGATATGCGACCGAACCCACACGTGGGTTGCCTACATATCTCGGATTAATGAAAATTAGGTCTTTACATAGTTCATTTGTGTTATGTTAAAGGATATGGTTTATGTTATTACAGGTGTGACCGAACCCTTATGGGTTGCCTACGTACTTTGGGTGGTTACCAAAGATCAAGTCAAACGTAGGTTATTCTTGTTAAGTTGAAAGTTGGGTTGGTTTTAGTTGGTGTTAGTTGTGAACAACCTAAATCACAACCTTAGCTAGTTATTATTAATTGTTTTTAAAGTTGTGAACAACCTGAATCACAACCTTAATTATGTTTATTATTAATCGTTTTTAACTTATGAAAAAACAGAATCTAAACATGACATGTACATAACCTCTTTGATTTTGTCAAGAACACCTTGATCAAAATCTTTTGTTTTAGTTAGTTAATGTTAGTGTGTGAGTTGTTAGTTAAAAAAATGAAAAGAAATACCATGTATTTATGTCAGTTCTACTCGTAACTAAGAAAAATGGGACGGTATCTGAAGAAGAATCACACATATCCCTGAATGAATAGAGGCCCTCCCTTTATCCCAAGTTCTTAGTCACAAAGGTCTGTCGGTATAGTATATAAGTATATATAGATATATAGGTTCCAGTCCAAAATCCACCTTGGCTGTGATCTTGACATTTAGCAGAAAGTAAATCCGGTACTGTCTCTGAACGTGTGCCTTGGGGTGTCTAACACCTTCTCCAAGTATAATCGACTCCTGAACTTAAAGAATATCTCTTGTACATAGACTTATGGAATTTAAAATATAGGCCATTTTTCAATTTCCAAAATCTCGGTGACCTAGCACACCATTTAACCCTATGCTAGATGGAGACTTCGTTTTTAACGAAAATCCAAGCCCAAGAAGTTTTTCAAAATCAACGCCTAGAAAGGCCCTTGAGAAACCATTTTGAAAATGAACAGATTTAAACGACTTAGAGAGGAAATGATGAAACTTGTTTTAATCTTCTCCCCAATTCTTTATTTCTTCCGCTATCGAAATCCAGTGTACGTCAAGATCTATGAAAGAAACATGGGATGATATGGATTCTAGTAGTTCTAAAATATCGAGTGATAATGAGAAAACTCTAATGTTCACCCTAATTTCCAAATAGGTTGAGGTAACTGATTTCTCTAGTTCTTGTCCTTCGGATTTTGACAAGTTATTTTATAGGGTTAATTAAACTTTAACCCCCTATGGTTTGACCGATTTGCACTTACCCCCCTATGGTTTGAAAATCGCCACTTACCCCAACTGTGGTTAGATTTTTAAACCACTTACCCTACTAATATAAGGGGGTAAGTGCAACAAATATCTGACCACAGGGGATAAGTGATGATTTCCAAACCACAGGGGGATAAAGTGCAAATTGGCCAAACCATAGGGGGTAAAGTGTTATTAACCCTATTTTATATTTATCAAGAATTATTTCATGAGTATAAGGATCAATGTTGTCAAATTAATGTTCTACAAAGTAAAGTGATTACATTAAACAAATGCATTTAAAATCTCGAGGCTAAAAATACCGATTTTAAAAATCAAATTTCAAAAATTGTTTCATATAACTTAGAAAAGGAAAACAATGAATTAAAATATAAAGTTATGGATTTAGAATCTATTGTTCTCAATTTTAAAAATAGTGAAAATAATTTTAAAATGTTTTTAGAAAATTCTAAAGGTGTTTTCGACAAAACTGGTCTTGGCTTTCAGAAAAATGTCAAGCAAAAGAGATTTCAAAAAATATTTTCTGAAACTAAGAAAGTTGTGAAATGTTTTAACTGTAACATTGTGGGGAATACATTTAGTAAATATTTTTTTAAGAGATCTAAATTAAGCAGGTATGGGTTCCTAAAAGAATAAAGTAGAATCCAACTAACAAAATTATATCCACGTAGAATGGGTACCATCTAGGAACTTTTTGAGGTGCTTCTTGCAGGTTATCAAATAAACATCTATGTACAAGGACAAATACATTTTTCCTAGGAAAATGATGTTCTCAGCACGTGAGGAGAGATAAATGCTAAAATTACATCGTTGACACCTAAAGACAATAGTCATGTGAGTGATAAAGAATATGCCAAAGAACATGGCAACAAAATAGTGCTGTGGGAGAGGAAAAACATAATGCTTCAGAAAATGGTCAGAACAATGCTGAATGAGAATCGTCTTCCTAAATATTTTTGGGTTGAAGCCGTACACAGAATAATCAAAACCAATGAGGTGATACAACAAATAAACCATAGAATGAGGAACCAAAAGGAGAGGAGACGACTTTACAACGTACTATAAAGATAATGCTGGGATGTTCGATAAAAGAAATTGTTGGTAATTTCAAGAAATATGTAAGAACAAAATCCTTTCTTAGGGACATAATAAATCTTGCTTTTCTATCTCAAATTGAGCCTAAGAATGTGAATGAGATGTTAACTGATGAATCTTGGATCTCCATGATGCAAGAAGAATTAGTTCAATTTGAACGTAATAAGTTGTGGCCTCTAGTTCCTAGACTTGACTTTCATCCTGTAATTGGTACTAAATGGGTTTATCATAATAAAAATGATAAAACAAGTATAGTAATTAGAAATAAAGCAAGATTAGTAGCACATGACTATAATCAAGAAGAGGAAATTGATAACGGTGAGAGACATGCTCTTATAGCTAGACTAGAAGCTATCGAATGTTACCTGCCTTAGCATGTTCACTTAATTTTAAATTATATCCAATGGATGTAAAGAGTGCATTCTTAAATTGCTTACTATCAGAAGAAGTTTATGTCGGCTGGTGGCCGCAATTTAAGCGTTGCCACTTTCACCGCAAGCGTACGGATCAAGTTTTAGTATAATGGACCTTTCGGTTGGGTATCGTATCCACAGGGATTGGTTGAGATTACTATCGACTACCGCGATTATCATAACTTAATTTTATCTAGGCGATAAAAATTGAATATAGTTTAATACTAATACTAAAATACTAAATTAACTATACTAATATTAATATTAAGATAGTTTTAAGAGAATAGATTGTCTAAGGATTAGTTTCGTTTACGAATACATGTTCAATCTCATTTTAGTTTATGTTAACGACGTTCGACTTATCCAACAATCTCGGTTCGTAAACTCTCTCGCCACCTCTCCCGTGTGTAGACAAGGGAATACATGACATCGTGTCAACGAATAAGTCCCCGTCAACGTCTTAACGAACCTAGGTCGCATGAGTCTTGCCCCAACGTCATTGATTGCACACAATCAAACTCCCACCTTGGTTATTGAATCATCGCGTTGTGTTTACCCTATCGACAATCTCAGTTCTAAAACTTCCCCACCACCTCTCCCAAGTGTAAGATAGGGGAATACGTGACTTAGTGTCAACTCCAAAGTCCCTCTCAACGTCTTAACAACTCTAGGTCGCGTGAGTCTCGCCCCAACGTCATCGATTGTCCACAATCCAACTCTCTCACGGGTTATTGGATCGTGGCGTTCATTTATTCTAGTCCAAATTCGGAATTTGTCAAACCCCGTATTCTCATAACATCATTCTAAGCATGATAAATAAACAATACAACATACAGAATCAAAATAATGAAGAACATCCGCAAACGAAACATAAACTCAACTAAACAACGTTTCATAAATTTATTAATAATCCCTAAACAACCTATGTTTAGCCAATGGTCATAACCATATATACAATGTAAAATGGCGTAAACATGCTCAATAATTACCAAAATGAAGAAAATAAAGAAAAGAAACGAACGACTTAGCTGATATCCAAATATTTGGCACCAAAACCGTTGATCGATCGCTTCCTCATTCATCTTCCACCTTGGGTTGAGAGCTCTCCCTCAAAAATCTCTCAAACTCACCCTAAAATATAGCCTAAAAGGTTGGGGGTGATTCCACCAGAAGAGAGGATGAGAGGAAGGGTTTAAATAGGAAAGAAAATATTTTTCACCACCGCGGTGATGGTCTAGACGCTGCGGCGGTGGGCTTCTTTCAAAATATTGCCTCCTTGCTCGTTTTTCCACTGTTCTTCGACCATTTTTTGTCCGAATTGATCGTTTGCGCTTCGATTTCATACCTTTCACCCATACACCTGTTTTAATACAAAAAGAATAAAAATACATTAAAACGAATTAAAAACGTACTAAACGTACTTGAAAACTAACAAATTCAGTTTGAAAATATATAGGTAATTTACACCTATCATTGGCCAACCACTGAGATTTGAGTGTGATAAACTTCTCAATCATGTGTTTAAACTTTAGAAGGTTTTGTATGGACTCAAACAAGCTCTGTGAGGTTGGTATGAGAGACTTAGCTGATATTTGATTGAAAATGGTTTTCGACGGGGTTTTAGTGATATTACTCTATTACTCTATTTATCAAGCAGAATTATTTTGATATATTGTTAATAGATATATAGATATATATATATATATATATATATATATATATATATATATATATATGTTAATGATATTATATTTGAATCTACTGATGAGGATTTTTTTCAAGAGTTTGCCAAGATTATGCAGGTTGAATTTGAAATGAGTATGATGGGAAAGTTAGCCTTCTTTCTTGGGTTGCAAATCAAGCAAACCAAAGAAGGAGAGAAGATGACTTTACGACGTGATATAAAGACAATGTTGGGACATTTGATAAAATAAACTGTTGGTAATTTTGAGATATGTGTAAGAACAAGATCCTCTCTTAGGGACATAATTCATCTTGTTTTTCTTTCTCAAATTGAGCCTAAGAATATGAATGAGACGTTAACTGATGAATCTTGGATCTCCATGATGTAAGAAGAATTAATTCAACTTGAACGTAATAAGTTGTGGCCTCTAGTTCCTAGACTTGACTTACATCCTATAATTGCTACTAAATGGATTTATCGTAATAAAAATGATGAAACAAGTATGGTAATTAGAAATAAAACAAGATTAGTAGCACAGGACTATAATCAAGAAGAGATAATTGATTATGGTGAGACGCATGCTCCTGTAGCTAGACTAGAAGCTATCGAATGTTACTTGCCTTGGCATGTTCACTTAATTTTAAATTATATCCAATGGATGTAAAGAGTGCATTCTTGAATCGCTAACTATCAGAAGAAGTTTATGTCGTCTAACCACCGAGATTCGAGAGTGATAAACTTCCCAATCATGTGTTTAAACTTTGGAAGGTTTTGTATGGACTCAAACAAGCTCTGTGAGGTTGGTATGAGAGACTTAGCCAATATTTGATCGAAAATGGTTTTCGGCAAGGTTTTAGTGATATTACTCCATTTATCAAGCAGAATTATTTTGATATCCTGTTAATATAGATATATGTTAATGATATTTTATTTGAAGCTACTGATGAGGATTTTTGTTAAGAGTTTGTCAAGATTATGCAAGTTGAATTTGAAACGAGTATGATGGGAGAGTTTGCCTTCTTTCTTGGGTTGCAAATCAAGCAAACCAAAGAAGGAATTTTCATTAATTAAGCTAAGTACACAAAAGAGTTACTAAAAAAATATGGCTCAGTTAGGGATAAAGAGTACAAAACTCTCATGGCAACAGCTACAAAAATAGAAAAAGATACGGGCAAAAACGTAAATGAGAAAATGTATCAAGGTATGATTGGTAGCTTGTTGTATCTTACTGCTAGTAGACCTGACATAATGTTTAGTGTATGCTTGTATCCTAGATTTCAGTCTTGTCCTAAAGAATAACATCTAACTACAGTCAAGCGGATCTTTCGATATTTAAAAGGGTCAAGTGACCTAGGATTGTGGTATCCTAGGGGGAGTGACTTTAAGTTAACTAGTTACTCCGTCGCTGATTTTGTCGGATGCAAAGTTGAGTATAAAAGCACAAACGGGTTATGTCACTTTTTAGGACATGCTTTGGTTTCTTGGTCTTGCAAGAAACAAAACTCAATTGTCTTATCTACTACTGAGGCTTAGTATATGGCAGGTGGTAATTGTCGTGCTCAAATTCTATACACAAGCAACAATTACATGATTTTGGAATATGTATGGACGAAGTTCCTATTTATTGTGATAATAAAAGTGTTATTTGCTTAAGTAAGAATCCAACATAGCACTCACGAACTAAGAATATAGAAATTAGATATCATTTTATTGGTGATCATATTTAAAAAAGAGATGTAACTATTGAATGTGTCGATACCTCCGATCAGTTTACCGATATTTTTACCAAACCTCTAGCGAAAGATCAATTTATGAAAATTATTTGAGATTTAGGTATGGCTAAGTATAACGATGTATGCCTAGAGTAATGTTTATGGGTCTTTGCCCCCACTTTTTGAGATGACAAAGGGAGAGAAGTTGATATTTAATGAGTTAGTTGATATTTAGGAATTTATTCGCCTAAGAATTACATTGATTAAAGGAAGAATTTATTATGGGGCTTAATGTTGAATATCATTATTGATTAATTGGGCTTATATTGAATATATTAAATTGTTTGCGTATGTTTTTTTATTTATGTTTAAATGAGCTTAAATACTCGTCCTAAGATTTAAGAGGAGCGTGGTTACATTTTTTATTGAAGAAAACGTCAACGTTAATCGTCATCATCAAAAAGGAGGAGATTATTGAATTCAAAATTTTGATGAACAATTAAGTATTGATATTTTTTGTGAAATTAATGGTTTTATCAAGTGTTTCAAATTTATAATTCCATGCATGTGATTATGAAGAACACCTCATGAAGAAAACTCAAAGGGTACAAGATGGACGTAATGAAGATGTGAAGAGTTTTGATAATCTTGAAAAAAAATTGGTGAAAATAACTCTCTATTTATATACTCTTAATGCAACCTGAATTAAGATCACACACAACACTTAAAATGAGTTAATTTTATGTGTGTCGTGATAAAAAAAAATGATAAGTTTATGATCCTAAAATGAGATATTGTATATGCTCCTTATGCTAAATGAATTTGATAATTAACCTAATTGGAAAATAAGTTTAATATATAAGAAGTTAAGTTTTTGGGTCAATTCGATCAACCAAGAAAAGTAATCGAACAACTGAATCAAATAGTGTGTTTTAGAGTTAAAATGAGGTGCTACTGATTCAGTCGGTCAACCAAATGATATTGTTCGGTCAATCTTTTGAAACACTAGTTGAATTGGCAAAGGAAGTGAGCACACTGATCCAATCGGTCAACCGAAAAAGGAGGGTTGGTCAACCATTTAAGTTAGTAGAAGAACTAAAGGAAAAATGGATCACACTAATCCAATCGGTCAAATGATTTCATGTGATCAATCAACCGACTGGCCTTAAGCCAACGGTTGATTTGGAGTAGGACCGACCTGTAGGATTCTGTCAACCGATTGAGTCAATTGAGATTTCGGGAGATTTGTTCTCTTGGTCAAAATTATCCTTTTTTAATGATTCCAAGAGAGTGATTTGGGGGATTTGAACTTAATTAAACTATCAACAACCTATTATGTTATTCCTATTGATATGGCCCATATATTTTAAAATTCTCCTAATTTAAATGGTTTAATACTTCATATTTCTATGGTTTTAAATAGAGAATAGTTTTATGGACTTAATTAAGATAATTGAAAGATATTTTTAAGTGAAATACAACTGAAATGAAATATTATCATATATGGGGTCTAAGAGTGTCATTAAATGGCATATCTTTGAGAAACTAGTCGTTGGAGGGTTAGTTATTGGTCTATTAATGTAAACCTATAGGAATGAAGTTTAATACATCAATAAAATTAATTTGAGATATTATAAGAGTGAGATTTTTGTTGAGATTTCTGCGAGAGATTTTATATAAGTTATTGGTCTAAAGCACTTGTTGTTTGGCATCACCAATTTGAGTTCCAATTGTAATACTACCATTGTCTTCGATGTTTTTCCTAGTAAGATCTATCTAAGCTTTTTTATTTGCTTTAAATTTATATTTATATTGATTGTTTGGTTTAAGATTGTTAGAAAAATCGTTTTGTACTTAAAAGCCTGAAAATCTTTTTAAACAATTTTTGTTTGATTATCTGATTACGTGTTAAATTTGTGTTGCTCACTTTATTGATTAATCAGATTTGAATTATCTCACGTTGTATCTATCACATAGTATTTAGTCAAGACATTTATCAAGTATATCTATATTAAGGTGGTAGAAGCTCCATATGGGAAGAAACTCATATTTTTTATATTTGTGAATTTGAGTGAATTAGACATGTTTAAGACAATGTCTAGTCAGGGTAGTTAGGTTTTAATCTTTTTCCTAGAAAAACAAAAATTAGGGTTTGATCTTTATCCTGGTAAAAAGATTACATTACTCTTTTCTCTTAAAAAGAATTAAGTTTTGATTCATCCTACAATTAAATTATTTTGAGTGATTTGTAAAAATTCATCATTCCCTGTGAAAATGATAAGTGAAAGAGTGTTAGATTTATCTTTAACCTAGTAAAAAGATAAGGTTCATTCTTGGCCTGTGAAAATGGTAAATAGTAAAGGTTGATTTTGTGCCTGCAAAAGAATTGTAAGTTATAAAGGTTTGGTTCCTACCTGGTAAAGGAATCAAGAGGTTTAGTTGATTGCGAATCTCCATGAATCTCGGAGGACTAGATGTAGGTAAAAATAACTTACCGAACCAGAATATGTTGGTGTGTACTGCATTGCTTATTTTCTTATATTATGTTTGGGTGTGCATTTAGAAGTAAATACATTTCCGCTGCGTAACAAGATAATAATTAGTTTAGAAAAATTAATTATTTGTGTTTAAGGGTTTAATTGTTAAATTTAGTAACTACCCAATTCACCCCCCCTCTTGGTTAGCTTTTTGGACCAACACTGTGGTTTTGAACATTGAAAAATGAGATATTTTGGAGATTTGAGTATATTACTATTATATATCATATATCACTAAGATCATATCTATTTGGTCCATATATTAATTAATTCTTTGAATTAAATTAGTAAAACTACTTCCTTTCTTTGAGTGTTTTGAATCTAAAAAGTTTTTGAGACCAAATCGAGATTTTATAAAAGTATTTTTAAATGAAATATATCTATTTTGATAGTATATGAAATATGAGGTCTTAAATTAACATTTGAGGTCTTATCTTTTGAAAACTAGTCGTTATAGGCCTATTAGAATTCTACTTATAGAGACCTGCGTTTTCAACTTCAATTAATAAAGAACAATCAGCCTTTGTTTAAAACAAATGCTGAGATATTTATAAGAGAGATATTTTGAAAGAGTTCTTGATCGAAGTACGAAAAAGTTTTCATTACCGATTTTTTGTTTTACACTACGCTATCGTAATTGTTTTCAAGAAATCTCGGTGCGACATTTTCAAGTTAATTTAAGTGCTTATCTTTAATTGTCTAATTGATCACTAGGAATATTTTTGTCAGAAAAATTGTTTTTTAATTTGAATTACTTGAATATCTTAAGAAATGATTTTTGCCTACTAAATCTGAATACATATTATCTGTGTTTTAAATTGAGTTAAATCAGATTTGTTTTCTCACGTAAATTCTATCAGATTAAATCATATTTGTTTTCTCACGTAAATTCTATCACATAATTTTTGGGACATTAGATGTGCACCCTCTTTTATTAGGCTCACACCACATAAATATATAAATAAAAATTATTTAATTCAATTACCATTTTAACCTTTCTATATATATATATATATATATATATATATATATATATATATATATATATATATATATATTTCAAAACTCTTTTATTTTTTACACTTTGTTCCCCTTCCTCCCTCCTTTTACGGCGTATAACGTCACCAATGCTAGTACAAAATTTCTCTCTTAGTTTCTCTCTCACATCTACTAACCCCCAACGCCATCCATCCCCACCCCTTTTTCCCTTCCCACACCGTCCAATCCCCACCCCCTGCCCTAACCGTTCTCCTTCTCCTCCTCCACCTTATTCTTCTTCTCTCTATATCTATATACATGTATATATCTGTGTGTGTGTGTGTGTGTAAAAATATATAGGGCTTGCATATATATATATTGAAAGAGAGGAAGGTGAGACTAAGAAGAAGAAAATTACGATGGGAAACGTGATGGCCAATGGGGCCAGGGGTGGCTGATGGATGGCGAGGGCAGGAAGTGGCTAACGGTCTGTGAATCTGCAGGGGTGTTGTGGGGGTTAAGTGATTTTTATTTATTTTTTTATAAATAAAGGGTAAAATAACTAATATCTATAATTATTTTTAATAAGAATTAACTAATTAATTCAAAAACAGTTGAATTCTTTTCTTTTTTTTTAAATAAGAACGTATAACAAGGGGTGTACATGCAGAATTACCTAAGCAATATGCAAGATTTATTGGTCATTTGCATTTTCATCCAAATATTTATAACTTTTTTGTTTTTAGGGATTGGAAGATTAGATCACCCCACATTCAATGATCATGTGACCTGAATTCTACCAAGCACAGCTGTGCATAAGCTCCCAGACGAGGGGGCATTTCTCTTGGAATAAAATTAAAATACAATAGAATATAATAGAAGAAGGAATAAAATGAAAGAATGAAATAAATTTATCAATAAAATTACTATTTTATTCTGTTATTTAGTTGTTATGAAATAAAAGAAAGAATGGCATAATGAAACATAATAAAATCCTTATAATGTCCTTTTTAAAAATAGTGGGATGACTTTTGATCAATCGTTATGGCGTAATGCAATGCTCTTATTCCAACTTGTGTAATAAAATTCTTATAATGCCCTTTTTAAAGCTAATGGGATGACTTTTGATCAATCGTTATGGCGTAAACGGATTCATGTAGCCGACCATACTTAAGTGAAACAAAGACTTAATTGATGTTGTTAGATTATTTCTAATAATAGGGATGGATTTTTGAGAATGCGCTTTTATAAAAATTGTGTTTTAATTCCATTGGGTTGAGTTAATTCTATTCCATTAATTATGAAATTCAATTTCACTATCTTTCATTCTAATGAAATTGGACAACCAAACAAGATAATCGAAATCAACAGTAGAATGACAATTCCATTCCACCCCATTCCGTTTAACCAAACAAGCCATTATTTTTTCTTCAGTGAAGGTCATAGGTAAATATTCTCCACCCTTTCCGGAAAACCAAAGAGACCCCTTGATAATGCAGACTAAGCTCAAGATTCAACCCTGAACTACCAAACACTGCCTGATGAAAATATTTGTACAATCAGCACTCAAATTAAAATATAATCAACCGAACCATCTTTATAATTTTCCTCATAAAACAAACATCTCCTCTCCTCTTGATCCAAGATCATCTTCTAGTGCCCAACCCTAATTCCGTAATAAGAATATGTCACTTCAATTGACAACCAAGGTAAAACTCATCACAGTCCACACACTGCAGATAAAAGTTCTTTTATCATCTCCCAAAAATGTACAACAATTAGGTCACGAGGATTAAAAAACTCAGATGATAGGAAAATTGAACAATTTATTAATTTTGACTAAAATAATATGGCCATGAATGAACTCTTGAGCAATATAGCAGCTTGACATTTTGTTAAGTTTTTGGCAATGAATTTGCCTTTTTAATGGATTAAAATGCAGATCCACTGCTCTTGGTTTTCCCGAGCATAAGCTCTTTAGCTTCATTGACTTTAGAAGCCAGGTAATGGCTACCACCTGCATCTGGATGGTTAGCTACCATCACTCTTCTATGTGCTTCCCTTATCTTATCCGTTGCAGTACTTTCCCTGTCAGTCATTAAAAACCATTAGTAATCAGATGAAAGAAGGAAGAAATAACATTGGCATCACAAAGGTAACAATAAAATTTTACAGAGGTGACAATTAAATTAACTATCGTAAAAAATGGATTGTATCGTGAAAAACGAGAACAAAACAATGTTTATGGATTCTGTTCCCAGATTTTAAGATGAAATTTATTAGAACAGAACAAATTAGAAACATTTTTTTTTCTTTTTGGGAAAAGGGGGAGGTATCTGATTCCCAATCCAGTGCGCAAAAAACTAAGACGAGAAATAGAAATATCGCAACAAAATCTGTTTTGTTCTGTTTTCAAATTTTCAAAACAAATTTTTAAGAGAACAGAAACAAAAACCCTAAACATAACTCCACCTTAATGACTACAGCAACAGCATATCATGATGGTGTAATACAGAATTACTATAGAAAATAAGGAAAAGGGTACAAAATATGCAAAGCTAGAAGCTTCTAGCCTGAATAGATCGTCGATAAGGGAAGCTTTCTTTCTTTAGGCACCGCTTGGCAAAAGGTACTTTTACTTTGAAGCCAAAGAAAATTCTAAATGTTTTTGGTAACATGGAGAAAACATCCTCTTGTAATCCATATAAACAATCTCTTAATCCAAAAAAAACATAGAGGGTTGAAAAAAATTGGTTTTAGTCCATCAATATCTAAAAATATTAAAATCGAATAAATGAAAAATGACATTTTTTTCCCGAAAAGAAGTACTTTCTTTAGTTTCAAAAGTACTTTTTAAAACACAAAACAAATGTATTTAAAAAAAAAAAAAAAACTGTTGTATTAAACTATGTGCTTATTTATTTTATTTTTTCCTATTTTTTTGGGCTAAGCAACAAAAAAGAAAAGGCAATTTCTAGGTACCTGACTCCGAGAATAAGAGCTGCTTCCCTTCTTGTCATTGTAGGCTGGAAGCCCCCTTCATAAAATTTGCGCATTCTAGCAGTAGGTGGTCTTGCTTTAAATGGTTGCCAAGCCAGGATGCCGTATCTACTGGCATACGCAGCTGCAGCAACTGCCATCCCTGCCATCAGAGGTGTTGTCTGATGCAAATGTCAGACGAAATTCATTTCAACAACATGATAAGATAGAAATAAAATCATACCAATCTCCAAAACATTACACCGTACATAAAAGAAATATACAGTAATAATGACAAACTGCAAGTCAAGATTGGCACCTCTCTATCTTACACACCATAGTTTTTTAAAAGCCGAAGCGATTTAGTCTCTATGAGGCAAGCCCCCTAAGTCCCAAGAAGTGGGACGTAAGCCTTGCAATTTTTTATTTTTTATCTTTTTAATATTTTGAAATATGTGAATAAAACTACAAAAATAGAAAGAAAAAACTAAAAATACAACATTATTGTTAACTACATCAATATTTGTTGTTCTAATACTAAATAAAAAAAATAGAATTATATAGTTCAGTTAATCTACCCATTAAAAATAATTACAATCCTAAAAATATGAGAAATGTGCCAACAATAAAGTTAATAACTTTCTTCTAAAGAATAAATTAAAAAGGCAAGTGTAAAAGTGATCCTCTTACGCCTCAACATACTCCAAGAAAAAAAAATGTACTTAAAGGGTTAGTTCCTTTCTCACGAGGCATGAGGCGTTTTGGACTGCCCCTCCTTGGGGCGAGCACCAGACAAGTCTGGCAACGCCTTCTAACACCGCCACACACTTTAACAAAAAAAAAAAATGGAACATGTCTCATATTCAAGCCTTGTTATGTGATTCTCATGGAGAATTGGAAGGAAAAACTCTAATAAACAACTCTGATCTGATCTAATGCAGAGGAGGTGCACGTTTACAGAGAGCATCAAGGATGCAAACTGAACTGATTCAGCATGTTTATAGAACCTACAATTTCCAGAAATTGGAAGAATTTGGATTTTAACAGTTGATAATGGAAGATGTGAGGGCAATATTTTCTTTTCACATTTTTTTGGTTGGTGGTGGCCAGTTTTATATTCACTCTGACCCTTCACAAACGTGTCCCTGTAAATCTAGAACCAATTGGTATGTATATATATATATATATATACTCTTCAACTTAGCCGGGATAAAATCATCTTCAACAATCAAGTACTGCTTTGTGTTGATTTAATATAATCTCCAACTTAGCTAGCGCAAATAGCACATAGAGCGAGTTGCCTGTTACATGTCTCAGTCCACGTAGACCTCTTTTGGAAAGATTTTCTATTCTTCCAAATTTCTCAATATATCACTTTTTTTTGGGCAAAATTAAGTGTAATATTCTTCATCCAATGTCTAATATGAAGAAGGAACAAGAACAAAACTGACAAGCAAGCTAAGGAATCACCATAAAGACCAAGAGAGGAAAAAAGGAACTTATGATGCTTATACTCTGGGCTCTGAAACTAATTAATATCAACAAAAACATAAAACAGTGCATAGATTGCTTCAATCATGCATAAACATGAAGATGATGCTCCACACGCATGTAGATAATGGAAAAGTTTATAGAGATCCTACCATTATCTCGGACACGTTACAGCTCCGAAAAGAAACCAACGCCTGTTTGATTAATCTGAAGCCTACAGTAAAACTTTAAAATTCGCCGGAAGGAAAAAAAAAAAAAAAGTAGAAGCAGCATCTTCACATGAAAATAGACGAAGGAAATAAGAAATTCAGAAACAACGAATGCAGATGTTCTTCGGTTCTCAAAACGTCTTCCGTGACTAATTAAAAAGATTTCGTGCAGAAGAAGTTTAGGACTATAGTAAACAAATCGAATGATTAGGTTCGGACGTACCTGGTCCTGGATTTTGATTGCAATTCACGAAAACAAAAGCAAGAATTTCCGAAGAAAATATTGAAATTCGGGAAAATTCTTCAAGTGAGCATAATCCTTCAGGCAACGACTCCTCCCCAACGATGGTATATCTGTTTCTTTCTTGGATCACATGAACTCCCTGAATAATCGAAGCTTGAATTTCAGAAAGGTCCACCGCTAGGGCTTCATTGTGGGCTTGGTATTTACTATTTAGATTGAAAATAAGATTTTCCTTTTCGGGCCATCAAAATTCAAAAAATAAATAAATAAGCAAGCATTAAGCAAAATTTGGCCAATGGCAAAAAAATATATATGTATATACATTTAAAAAAAAAAAAAAAAAAAAAAAAAAAAAAAAAAAAAAAAAAAAAAAGAAAAGAAAATTCCTAAAATTGAAAGACTTCAAGCTCACCAAATTTAATCTTTGTCCTCTCATTGATTTTCCATTTCTAAACCAAAAAAAAAAAAATCATATCTCCTGATTTTTCTCAATCTCTCTCTTTAATATTTTTATATTTAAATGAGTTTTAAATATTATTTATCATTAATTTAAAAATTTTAATAAATTTAATGAGGATATTTTCGGGCATCACTGAGATAACACTTGGGACCCAACCATGTGTTTATCCTCGTAATAACGTGAACGCATTCTGGAGTCCACAGCGCCACGCTGGAATATACGCCAACCGAGACTCCTCACTGGAATCTCCTTCGCACCCAGGAATGAGTAAGGTGCGCCGCAGGGACGTGTCGCCCTGAGCTCTACATAGTGCCCTAAACGGCCATTAGGAACTCAAACGTTCACTTCAACTGGCTTCCCATTCAATCTCGTTTCTCCTCCAGGAATCTACGGATCTCCACTCTTCTACACCAGTTCACCACCACTGGCCTGACAGAGGCCGCGGGCTTCACCAAATGGGCCCAAAAGCCCAAGCCCATTGATTATCTCCTAAACATCTCAGATTATCGGCTAAATACGTGGTTTCACCTATTTAAGCATGTTTAGACTCGACTAATCATCTCCGACACCTATATATATCAGGGGCTATACAAGCCTAAGGTACCTCTTTTTCTTACGCACGAATACTTGAATTTCATTTGTCTACTTGACGCATTTTTGTACCTCTTTTCTCTTAGCTTTTATTCTCACACCGAAAGGGCTTCGCGAGGATAAATCCCGGCCCGAGCCTTCTGCAACTACAACTCCCCGAAGAGCAAGTGATAGGTGTAAATTACCCATCTATTTCCAAATGGAACTTATTAGTTTTCGAGTATGTTTAGTACGTTTTAATTCGTTTATATTATTTTTGTTATAAAACATGTATTTAGAGTGAAAAGGGACTAAAACGGTCCTTAATCGGTCAAATCAAAGTAGAGCGGTGAACAAACGATGGAAAAACAAAGTTTCAAAACAGCAAAGCCACCGCCACGGCGGTGAAAGTACTAGGAGTAATAGAAAGCTCACCACTGTGGTGGTAAAAGTACAAGATGTTTGCTACTATTCCGCCGCCACAGCGATCAAAGTCGTCACCGCAATAGTCAAGCCACCGACCTACCACCGCCGCAGCGGTCACTCTGCGGATGTAAGTCTTGAGAGCTCCGAGGCCATTCGACCAAGAGAAGATCACGTTGCGAAGAAGGAGGAACTTCGGATAAACGGCTAATTTCCTCGTTTCTCTTTTTCTCTCTTAGATTTGGTTGAATGTTTGTATATGTTTAACTCGTTTCTAGTTGTGTATAGGGCTACGGCCATGTTTAGCTAAACATATATTGTCTAGGGCTTGATTGAATTCATGAAAACATTGTTTATATAAAATCGATGTTTTGTTAGTGGTTGTTCATGTTTATCTAATTGTGTTTGCCGTGTTGTATTGTTTATTATGCTTGTTACGATATACCGAGAATACGGAATTTGACACTCGGGAGAGGTAACCCCGGATTCGGACTAGGGTAAACACAACACAATGATCCAATAACCCGGTAGGAAGTTGGAGAGTGTGCAATCAATGATGTTCGGGCGAGACTCACATGACCTAAGGTCGTTAAGACATTAAGAGGGACTTCTTCGTTGACCTGAAGTCGCATATTCCCCCGTCTTACACTCGGGAGAGGTGGTGAGGGAGTTTACGAACTGAGATTGTCAGATAGAATGAACCCCATTAATGAAAATAGATTGAAACGAACACGTTTAAGTGAACGATATTAATCCCTAGGCAATAATTCCCATAAACGTCCTACCAATATATTTGTATAATTAGATTAATTAATTTAGTATTAGGATTAATTAATTATAAATACTATTTTTTGCCGCCTAGATAAAGTCGGGTTATGATAATTACGGTACTTGACAATATTCTCAACCAATCCCCATGGAACAATATCTGACCGAAAGGTCCACTATATTAAAACTTGACCTCGTACACTTACGCGTCAAATCAACCGACGGGTGAATAAATTCGCCCCGGTCAAGTTTTTGGCACCGTTGCCGGGGATTGCTTTGTCGAATTCAGTTTTCGACGATCACCACCAAGTTTTTGGCGCCGTTGCTGAAGATTGTGTTTTAGATTATCGTTGATATTGTGAGTAAATAACTTGATTTTAATTTAGTCATTTATTTTTGTTTATAATTTTTCTTTTTTGTTTTGTTTTTGTTTACGAGTTACTTGGAGATGGATTATCGACAAATCCTCTTTAGGTTCTTCCAACAAGATTTCGAACCATTATTTTGTGCTTGGGAATGATATAAGGTGTTTCTACTTCGGTTCCTGAATCATCATTTTTCGAGGGAGTGTCAACTACTAAATATCCTCGATAGGTTACAAGCCGCAACAAGAAATTGGGTTGAAAGAGACAACGATACCACCTCTTTCGACCAACTAACCGCGGACAAGGCCTATTAGTTATTGGAAGACATGGCGGTATTTGATTATCAGAGTTGCAATTCTTTTTCAAGCTACCAAAGCTTAGGGGAGAGTTACAACACTTCGGAGCCATGGATTGACACTCCAGACCACGATAAGGAGTCTTCCCCTAATCTGGAGAAAATACTCACTACTGTCATGGGGGAGACTCAGAGAGTCTTGAGGGAAACAAATGATCGGATCAATGAGCACGAGGATCGTCTTGATTTTATTGAGACGATCTGCGCCTACATTGATGCGACCGTAACATCGTTGCAAACGCAAATCGGTCAGCTAATTTGCTTCATTGAGGTCGAGTTATATGCGGTGTCACTAAGAGACGATCAAGCCACATTCGATTATGAAAGCCACTAGGAGGAACCGGAGACGAGCAGAAGGAGCTTGGGAGAATTCATTAGCAATGAATCGAATGAGACAGGAACCCAAGCATGGCTCGACGATCGTGATTCTCAACCATTGGAGATCCAAATATTGATGCCTCCATCGATCCAAGAAGATCACATTTATAAGGATCCGATGTAGCTCAATTATCCTTCGCCGCCATTTGCACCATACATTCAAGCCAACCAAGCACAGAAGAAAGAGAAAAATCTTGTTGAGAGCCCGAGCCGAACAATGCTATATCTCTCCAAGTTTGAGGGCATTCACAACCAAAACCCGTATGTTGTGTTACTTGACACGTACAACGGGCGGAAGCCGCTTTTTGACGAGCCCTTTGTCGTGTCAAGCCGACGACCTTAAATCAAGCTCTTCTTGGGAGGCACCCTAAGGGAAAAAAAAATTAAATCCATCACAACCAACTTGATTCGACGGCGAGATTCTATCGCCTCCAAGGTACGTGTTCTAAACCCCAGTCTTCAGTATAATGCTTTATTCTTTCATTGGGATCGCTAACTGGGTTAATATGGACATTGTCCCGTTTTAAGTTGGGAGTGATGCGTAGTATGTAGTATGTTTTAGTTGTAGTTTAAAGTTATTGTTTTTACGTGTGCATATTTGTTTAGATTAGTTGTTGTGCCTGAGCTAAGTTTTGACTTCATTTAGGCCATTACCCAATGATGAGTCTGTCCCCTGGTTGTTTATTGAGGTCGAGCGTAAAGCTCATGCATGTGTGTTTTGTGTGCTTGACGCTTCGTTTTAGTAAAAGTTATTATAAATCCTAAATGCACGAGCATGTAAACTCAATGTAGAATTATCCAATCGATTTGAGAACAATTATCCTTTAGCCCAGTTCATGACAATAGGGATTTTAGAACTTGATTTGGGGGAAATTCGAGGCGAAATCCTAGGCGAGGTGGTTTAGGAGATTTGATTTAGGCATTCGTTTTTTTCGCTTAAGCCTTTTTAAGCCTACCATGATATATCATTACCCTTCGTTACCCTATTGAAGCCTAAAAGCCGTTTCAATTCTGAACACTTAACCAATACCCTAGCCGATAAAACTTCTTACCAAACTTATATCGCTGAACCGAAGGCACAATTTGAGTTAATCAAGTTAGCATTCGTTATGCTACTTGATAGGTATAAAATACCTATCTATTTCTAATCCGAATTTGCCAGTTTTTGAGTATTTTATTAAAGTTTTAATTTCTTTTTAGCTATTTTTTATAAGTCAGGTGTAGGGACGTAAACAATCGACAAACCGAGCGAAACGGTGGAAAAAAAAGGTAACCAAAAGATTAAAAAATAGAGGTTTCAAGACCAGCTGAAATCCGCCTAAGCGAAATTTCTACCGCCTAGGTGGAATTCCGTTAGAAGGTTGGAAGTGCTTAAATGCTGAAATTCGCCTAAGCGAAGTTTCCACCGCCCAGGCAGAATTCCATGAAAAGGTTGGAAGTGCTGAAATGTTAAAATCCGCCTAGGCGAAGTTTCCACCGCCTAGGCGGAATTCCGTCAAAATGTTGGAAGTGCTGAAATGCTAAAATCCGCCTAGGCGAAGTTTCTACCGCCTAGGCAGAAATCAGTCAGAATGAAAGAAAACTAAGAAGTTAATCCTCCGCCTAGACGAAGAAACTATCGCTTAGGCGTATTTCTAACCGACTTAAACTTCGCCTAGGTGAAGATTCTATTGCCTAGGCGAATTTCGCAGAACAGTGCAAAATATCTGTTTAGATATTTTTGAAACCTTTGGCCTATATATACCCCTTTCCCATGTCTAAAAAGGGTTGTTCATGATCCCTAACCCTAGTATAGAGTTCTTAAGCTATATTTGAGAGATCAAGGAGAAGGTTCATCATTCGGGTAAAGACGAATCACTTGCGGATCGATCATTAGCGACAGTGGATCGTTTCACTTTCAGATTTGATCGTTCTTCTCTTGTTTTTATCTTTGTAATTATTTTTCCATATCTAATAATGTTGAATCCCTCTTTTTTTGTATGGTATATGGCTAAGATCTTGTAGTATTAATTAAATGTTACTTAGGTGTAGTTGAAATCATGTAAATGTTAAGTTGAATGAATTAATGTTACTTTAACGTGTTGTTTGTCTAAATCCGATTGTGTTTACCGTTATTCTTGATATTATGCTTATATTGATAAACCGAGAATATGGGGTTTGACACTGGGGAGAGGTAACCTCGGATTCAGACTAGGGTAAATACAACGTGACGTTCTAACGACCCGGGAGGGTATTAGAACGTATGCAATCCATGACATTGGCTTAAGACTCACGCGACCTAGGGTCGTTAAGGCATTGAGGGGGACTTCTTCATTGACACGAAGTCGTGTAATCCCCCGTCTTACACTCGGGAAAGGTAGCGGAGGAGTTATCAATACAGAGATTATCAAAATAGATAAACATCGTTATAGCTAACTAAATGAAGTCAATTATGCATTATGTGAAAGAAATCAATACCTAAGTAATTAGTGTAATTAGAACTAACCTAATAGCTGTCATTTATCTTAGTAGATTAAATAGAATATAAACAATTTTTTATTAGTCGAGATAATATGAAACTATTTTAATCACAATATTCAACCAAGTTACACGAGTTCCCAGTGGAACGATATCCGATCTTACAAGATCCATTATATTAAAACTAGACCTCGTATACTTGCGAGTAGTCAATATCGCGAGGACGATGATGAAATCCTCGTGCATACACTACTTGAAGTGAGCGGTTGGGTTAGGGTGAACTTTATATTAGTTCATTATTCGAGTACTCACTTGTCGTTTTTGTTCGTTTTTCATGCACCCCTTAAATTGTACAAATCAAATAAATTTGGGGGTATGGCTTATGTTAAAAAAAAAAAAAAAAAAAAAAAGAAAAAGCTATGTGAATATGGTTTTAATTTCGTTTCTTTTGACAAGTGAGTATGTCGGTCTTAATTGTATTGTTCAGCATTGTTAAATCTTATCTGTGGGGTTTCGAGTATGAGTGTATCAAGCGATGTGCCTTGGATAACGTTAAGTTAACAACGTTAACCCGTTTTCTCTTCCAATTTACCCTTGGCCATTTTTCCCAAAACCGAACCAAGTCTTGATGATCGTTTTGAACCTCTGAGCCTACATTAGTGGAGAATAGAACCCGGGTCAGGCTTATGGATTCCCTATACCATAAAGGTTTTAGTTATGAACTATATTGAGAGATAATCTCATCAAATCAACGGATAGTTGTATAGTTGAGTTTTAAACACATACACACTTTAGTAGGATCTAGAATGGTGCTTACTATCATCGAAATGTTAAAATTCTAGAACACCACATGGTGTGTTTTATGCTTGAGCTTGATAGAATTGGAGGTTGATGAAGGTAAATCGTTTGGCCGTTAGATGACTTTCAAACCTTGCACATTTTTGTTTCTAGTGTTTTTCATTTTTAGCTTTTAGTTTCATAGTTAATCATTGTAATAATTGTGTATGTATGGGTGTTTTGCTCGGGACTAGCAAAATTCCTAGTTTAGGGGTATTTGATAGGTGTAAATTACCTATCTATTTCCAAACCAAACTTGTTAGTTTTCGAGTATGTTTAGTACGTTTTATTACGTTTTAATTCGTTTATATTCTTTTTGTCATAAAATAGGTATTTGGGGTGAAAAGAGGCTAAAACAGTCTTTAATCGGTTAAATCGGAGCAAAGCGGTGGACAAACAGTGGAAAAACAAAGTTTCAAAATAGCAAAGCCACCACTACGGTGGTGAAAGTACTAGGAGCAGCAAAAGCCCACTGCCACGGTGACCATTTCCACCACCGCGGCGATAAAAGTACAAGATGTTTGCTACTATTACACTGCCACGGCGATCAAAGCCGTCGTCGCGACGGTCAAGCCACCGACCTACTACCGCCGCTGCGGTCACTCTGCGGATATGTTAGGATATTTTAAGATATTTTTGAGCCTATATATATCATCCCTTCTCCTCCATTTCAAGGGTTAGACGTTTTGGGAATTTTTTAGAGCTCCGAGGCCATTCGACCAAGGGAAGATCACGTTGTGAAAAAGAAGGAAGCGTTCTCGGAACCGTTTTAGTGTCGAATCTTTGGATAAATGGCTAGTTTCCTCGTTTCTCTCTTAGATTTGGTTGAATGTTTGTATATGTTTAGCTCGTTTCTAGTTGTATATAGGGCTACGGTCCTGTTTAACTAAACATATATTGTCTAGGGCTTGATTGAATTTATGAAAACGTTGTTTATATAAAATCGATGTTTTGTTAGTGGTTGTTCAAGTTTATCTGATTGTGTTTGCCGTGTTGTATTGTTTATTATGCTTGTTATGATATACCGAGAATACAGAGTTTGACACTCGAGAGAGGTAACACCGGATTCGGATTAGGGTAAATACAACGCGACGATCCAATAACCCAAGAGGGAGTTGGAGAGTGTGCAATCAATGACGTTCGGGCAAGACTCACGTGACCTAGGATCTTTAAGACGTTGAGGGGGACTTCTTCGTTGACGCGTAGTCGCTTATTCCCCCGTCTTACACTCGGGAGAGGTGGCAAGGAAGTTTATGAACTGAGATTGTCGGATAGGATGAACGCCATTAATGAAAATAGATTGAAACGAACACGTTTAAGTGAATGATATTAATCCCTAGGTAATAATTCCCATAAATGTCCTACCAATATATTAGTATAATTAGATTAATTACTTTAGTATTAGTATTAATTAATTATAAATACCATTTTTTGTCGCCTAGATAAAGTCGGGTTATAATAATTATGGTACTCGATAATATTCTCAACCAATCCCTGTGGAACGATATCCGGCCGAAAGGTCCACTATATTAAAACTTGACCTCTTGCACTTGCGAATCAAATCAGCCGGCGGGCGAATGAATTCGCCCCCGTCAGCAGGACCCAGTATAGTTCATATGAGAAATTTTCAACCGTCAACTCTACCTCAGCAAAAAGACACCTGTCACCCGACTAAACCACACTCGAGATGTATATCAATTTTATATACCAACAGTGTGGCGTCGTCTGTGAAAACTGCACAAAAAGCTTTCCCTAATCACTGCTCTCTAATCAACTGAGCTTGGATGATCATAAGGTTTGGTTGAAAAGATGGACACAAGTTAGAAAAACAAAAAATGTCGAAGACTCTAAGATATCACCCCTTCGCTCCCACCAACGAGAATAATTTCCTTTCCCAGGATCAAGTAAAACCATCGACCCTGCCACCTGGAGCTGCGGGACAGGCCTCGAGAACCACAGAGGCATCTCGGATTAATCTCCTCGAGCACTAGATGGTCAAGTTCAAGTTTTGTGTGCAATTCCTCCTCGTGCGCCTATCGTTGCCTCCAACCCAAGAGGAACCAATTCTCCAAACTATAGGGCCTGAGGAGTAACCCCTAGAATGCTATATTCGTATGGAATCTTCGAATGGGCACTGATAGGTGTAAATTACCTACGTATTTCCAATCTGAATTAAGTTAGTTTTCGAGTGTTTATATAGTATTTTATTATGTTTTAATTAGTTTTCATACTTTTTGTATTAAATCAAGTGTGTATGGTAAAAAGATAAGAAACTGGAGCGAAAACGATGAGATTGAACCAAAGCGGTTCGAAGTTACGGTGGATAAACAAGCTCGGAGGCTAAAAGATTAAACAGGCCCACCGCCTAGGCGTCCAGACCACCGGCTAGGCGGTGAAGAAGCTGAGAAAAGAGCAAAATGTTACTGATGGACGATCGCTTAGGCGAAATTCCTTCGCCTAGCAGAAATCTAGCAGATAACGAAGATGGGCTACTGACAACCGCTCGCCTAGAAGAAGTTTTCTTCGCCTAGGAGGAAATCTAACAGAATGTTCTCCAAATACACCGCCTACTTCACCGCCTAGGCGATCAGTCGAACCGACCTAACTCTGCCTAGGCGCAGTTTTCTTCGCCTAGGCGGATTTCCCCTGCATAGTCTTGAGATATTTTTAGATATTTTAAAGATATTTTAGCTATAAACACCCCCTCTCCTCCCCCTTGGCTGGTCTCTCTCTTGATCCCTTGTATTTTTAAGCCCCTTAAGCTATATCTAAGGGTATATTTAGGAGTTTTAGAGGTAGAGCTCACATCCCGAAGTGGAGAAGACGGCGAATCGATCGTAGAGCTTTCTTAGCGGTTTATCTTCGGACGAGGCTAAGTTCTTCGATTGTTTTCCTTATTTATTTATCTTAGGATCATGTGAGCATATTTAGATCATTATTTCATTGTATATGCAGCTATGGCCATAGTTAAACATGGATTGTAGTAGGGATTAACACTATGTTTATAAATACGCTGTTTGGATGATTTCAGTGTTTCGTTTGTGTTTGTTCTTCGTAGTTTGATTGTATTTATGATATTATTTGTTTATCATGCTTAGTTAGATAAATAGAGAATACAGGGTTTTGATAAACCCCAGATTCGGATTTAGGTAAACAAACGCCACGATTCTATAACCCGATCGGGGTTTGAATCGTGGACAATCGATGACGTGGGGCAAGACACGCTACCTAGGGTCGTTAAGACGATGAGGGGGACTTATTCGTTGGCTCAAAGTTGCGTTATATCCCTCGTCTTACACTCGGAAGAGGTGGCGAGGGAGTTTTAGAACGGAGATTGTCGATAGTGTAAATACAACGCGACGATCCAATAACCCGGGAGGGAGTTGGATTGTGTGCAATCAATGACGCTGGGTGAGACTCACGTGACCTAGGGTCATTAAGACGTTGAGGGGGACTTCTTCGTTGGCTCAAAGTCATGTATTCCCCTGTCTTACACTCGGAAGAGGTGGCGGTGGAGTTTACGTACTAAGGTTGTCAAATAGGTCGAACAACGTAAACGTGAGTAAATCGGAATCGAACACGTATTTGTAAACACGTTAATCCCTAGGTGATTTTTCACCCTAAAACATATTAGCATATTAGGGTAGTTAATTTAGGTTATATTAGTATTAGTTTAATTAATTAATTGCATTTGTTTTTTGCCTAGATAAAATTAGGTCACGACAAACGCAGTATTCGATAGTAATGACACCAATCCCTGTGGATACGATAACCCGATCTTATCGATCACACTATACTAAAACTTAGACCTCGTATGCTTACGAGTGTAAGTAGCGGTGTATTTCACGCCCTACCAGGCACATACCCAAGGACCGCCCTCCATCTCGCGACCACAAGTTTACATGACAAGAGAGGGCCCCTCTCGGCAACGCCAAGATCCTCATATCCTCCACTGCGCGGACATACAGCTAGGGACCTATCAATGTCTCCCGACAGTCAAGCTCCCAATTGGCCAGCCAAGTCCGATCCTAGGGGATGGTGCGAACATGAAATCGACTCTTACTCGCCTCCCTCCCGTCACTCTGTAGCACGAGCTACAGGAAATCATATAGAAAGGGAGCTTCGAGCAGAGGAGGCCATAAAGTACCACCTAGCTGATATAGAAGCCTGCCTTCAAGAGGTGAATGAAGGCCAGGCAGGACAAGACGTTATTACGGAGGTGAGGTCCCCGTTCGTAGAGGAAGTTCTGGAAGAAGTAGCATCGAGGCACTTTACTCACCCCCAGATGAGTCTGTATGATAGGATGTCAAATCCTATTAACCACCTGTCCATGTTTAAGTCTTATATGGATATGCAGGTGGCCTCTGTAGCTCTACGTTATAGAGCATTTCCCATCACCCTCACAGGTGCAGCGAGGTCCTGATTCTAGGGTCTGAGGTCGGTATCCATCTCCACTTTCAAGGAGCTTGTGAAATTGTTCCTGACTCATTTCAGCCTCTCCCGGCGAAGGCCGAAGACCATGGCTCATATCCTTGCTTTTCAGCAAGAGCCCACTGAATCTTTGGGAGACTACGTCGACCGATTCAACTGAGAAGTAAATGCATGCGATGACCTACCTGAGAGTGTAGTACTTAATGCCTTTGTGGATGGGCTCCGACATCAAAGGTTGTCTTATGACCTTTGTTCCAATCTTACTCCCACTCTCGATCAAGCTCTAGACCGAGGAACTCGGTTCCATGGTGCTGACTTTCGTGTTGCAACTAAGAGAGAGAGAGAAAGAGTGAACAATCCGAGAAAACCAAAGAATAGAGGTCCAAATCAAGCCCAAGGCTTGAGAATATTACAAGATGAAGGGAGATCAAGACCTATGCTGGGGACAGAAAGTCACTTCCTTCCCCAGGGCATTACCAACCAGGGTTCACCCCGCTCACGGCCTCGATGGCCAACATCTTTGCAGAAAACTCAGGGCATAATTTATTTTATCCTTCGTCACCCTTAAAAAGAAAACAAGACGGGAGATCAATGAACAAGTACTGTGAATTCCACTGAGACTGAGGCCACTGTACAGAAAACTGCCTCTAGCTCCGATAGGGGATTGAAGCTCTTATTCGAAGAGGCTATCTTGGGAACTATATTCGGGAAGGAAATTAGGAGCATCTCGATGAGGATGAACCTCGAGGAAAGCCTCAGTCCCAGAGAAATGGGAGAACCGCGACCGTCCACCACCCCGGAGGGCTAAGGTCGAGGATGATCACTAGTGTGTGGATGGTAAAATCAATGTCATCTATGATTGATTCAACTCTGGGGACGAACAGAGTCACTAGGGTCACACGTCCAGGCATATACGGTCTTGAAATAGAAAAGGTATGCCGCACAGGCACCCACGGAACACTGACCTGCTGAAGCGCAACTTCTGTAGGGAAGATCCACTTTTGTGAATAACTTCCAATTTATACCAAGTGTTGTAGTTTTTCTTATCAAAACAAAGAAGGTGTTTTGTGCAATGTGCCTTGTGTTCTCTTCGGTAAACAACATTCTAACCCCCTGAGTCACAAATGATTCTCCATATCAACATCCTGGCTCCTAGCATCGTGAATGATTCTCCCCAGCTGCATTCTGACCCCCTGAGTTGCGGATGATTCTTCGGATCAACATCCTACTTCCCGGTGTCATGAATGATTATTCTAAGCGGTATTCTGACCCCCTGAGTCGCGGATGATTCTCCAGACTAACATATCGGCTCCCAACGTCGAGAATAATTCTCCTCAGCGGTATTTCGACCCCCTGAGTCACAGATGATTCTCTAGATCAATATCCCAACTCTCGGCGTCGCGGATAATTCTCGAGAAGCCTCAACCCTGTGCTCAACGTCAAGGGTGATAACTAGTCCCTTTCCGGAGGTCAATAGTCCATAACTGGAGAAAGATGAGGTTGTCCTCCAAGGGAGGGGCATTGATCAGGTTTGAGGGCCTGCAATTAAGTACCTTTCCCCACTAGTCAATTATAAGTCTGGTGTTCTAAAGGGAAAGGTACTCTTGCATGGACTAAATAGAGATAATCTCGACTATAAGTCCAACATTCTAAAGGGAAAGGTGTTTTCGCATGGACTAAATGCAGATAATTTGAAAGGGTTCTTGAATGAACCTGACTACGAAGAACTCCCCGATGACTGGCCACGGGAGACTAACCACCGTATTGCCCCTCTGCAGACCAAGAGGACAAGGTACCCTGGGAAACCTTCCTCCTAAGTCCACGACACAATTTCCTTACAATCAACTCGTGTCTGAGATAGGGGGCTAGTAGTCAATGGTCCTAGGTAGAGACAAGAAGTTTAAAAAAAAAAAAATCAAAATTTTACAACTCTTAAAACCGGACCAAGCAGAAAGCGAATTGGCAAAAATGTCGAGAATCTCAGTGCCTTTGTGCTTGGTACCATCCCCCGACTCTAAAATACCTTGGCTATCTTAAGTGCTAAAGAAGTGACAGTCCAAAGCCCAGTCTTCCCGCCCTCGTCCTGAGTAGTGTCCGTGCGAAAAGAAGTAGCGTCAATCTCGCCCTCCTCAAGGGCCCCCTCGTTAGTACTATCCTCCCCGGCATCTCTCTACTCAGCGCCTTTGTGCTCGGTACCATTCCCCGACTCTAAGAATCTCATCTCCATAGGGCTGGTGGGGAAATCCAGTTGCAGACAGTGGACAACCATCATGGTGGCCCGGTTCCCTGACTCAAATAAGTCATTAGCCATCTTCTCTTGGAGCTCTAGATATTCGGGATCCTTCCTCCACTGTTCTACCGCCTCCAGTCAGGTCTTCTCCCTAACCCCAGTCAGTGGAGTCCCGCCATTTTAGCTCTCGGTCTTGATCACATCAATTAGGAAATTAAGGTTCTGACGGTTAACGCAGAGTCCGAGGTTCTAGGTTTGAATAGCAGAGAGGCTGACTCGGAGACTGGCCTCAACTTTGTCTTCTTTTTTTTTTTTTTTTTTGAATTGTGGATCGGTGAGAATCGAACTCGGTGAGAGGCTTGCTATTTGGGAAAAATTGATTCACCAGCCCAGTGAAAAAAATTGGGGAAAAAAGGTAGAGGATCAAAAAGCAAACTCTGAAAAATTCTAAGTGTTGAGATATCTATGACCTGTGGTTCAGAGATCAACGATCAGACAGGTGCCATTCATAAGCTTTCTGCTCAAAGCCATTTCCGCTCAAAGTTTCATTTATCAGTTTAAGACGCACCGTTCAGAATTCTACCCGTTAGGGGCTCACCTCGAATCTTTGTACTCAAGATGGTTCGTTAACGGGTTGAGAATCGTCGTTTAGAATTCCGCCTGTCAGCAATTTAATCAGAATCTCTTTGTACAAGATTGTTTGCTAACAGTTCAAAAAAATGTCATTCAGAATTTCCAGAAGGTTACCCATCCCAGAATTATTGCCGCCCAAGCATGCTTAACCGCGGAGTTTAGAAATCTATCCCCCAAAATTCCCAAGGGGTCACAAATCCTGGAATTGCTGCCGCCTAAGCATGCTTAACCGCGGAGTTTTGAAATCTATCGCCCAGAAATCTAACTTCCAAGAGCCAGCAGTTTGACCTCGGCAGCTTGACCCTAACAGCTTGCGTCCCAAGAGCCAGCAGCTTAACCCCAGCAGCTTGCCTCCCAAGAGCTAGCAGCTTGACCCCAGCAGCTTGCCTCCTAGGAGCCAATAGCTTGAACTCAGCAGCTTGACCCCAGCAACTTGCGTCCTAGGAGCCAGGAGCTTGACCTCCCTGGAGCTAGCAACTTGACTTCTAGAGTCTACCCTCCAGGAGCTTGACCTTCGGGTATCTACTCTCCAAAGGACAGCCACCCAAGATTCTACCCATCAGGAGGGCCGCCCAGAAGACATGATGGCCTAAGCTCCAAAAAAGCGAAGAAATTTAGGGTCACTCTGCCGTGCTACCTGACCTTAGATCCCTGCCGTATGGGAGCTTATTTCAAATTAGCTTCTCAGAAAAAGTTAATCACAGGAAAAGTTTGTCCTGAAAATCGAAAAATTCGATGTCGCCCTGCTGTGCTACCTGACCCCGGACCCCGACCGTATGGGGGCCTATTCCAAATTAACTCCTTAGAAAAAGTTAACCATGGAAAAAGTGTCATTCTGAAAATCGAAGAAATTCGGGGTAACCCTACTGTACTACCTAACCCTGGACCCCAACCGTATGGGGGCCTATTTTAAATTAGCTTCTCAAAAAATGTTAACCATGAGAAAAGTGTCGTCCTGAAAATCAAAAACATTTGGGGTCTCTCTACCGTACTACCTGAACTCGGACCCTAACCATATGGAGGTCTATTTCAAATTTGCTCCCTAAAAAAGTTAACTGTTGGAAAAATGTCGACTATAGGTATTTTTCGCACTTCAAAGTCTCTAGGAAGCCCGTTCCAATCAGAAATTGATATCCCTGACCGTCTCACTTCCCTTGCTGCATGGGGCTCGGGGGCAACTGATGAGAGTATTTTCGGGCACCAATGAGTCAGTGCTTGGGACCCAGCCACGTGTCTATCCTCGTAGTGACGTGGATGCATTCTGGAGTCCACAGCGCCATGCTGAAACATACGTCAACCAAGGCTTCTCACTGGCATATCCTTTGCACCCAAGAAGGAGTATGGTACCCCGTAGGGACGTGCCGCTCTAAGCTCTACATCGTGCCCTAGACAGACAACTTTAGGGACTCAATTGTTCACCTCGACCGACTCCCCATTCCAACTCGTTTCTTCTCCAAGACTCCACGGATCTCCACTCTCTTTTACCAGTTTTCCAACACTGGCCTAACAGAGACCCGTGGGCTTCGCCAAATGTGCCCAAAAGTCTAAGCCAAGTGATTATCTCTTAAACGCCTCAGATTATTTGCTAAATACATGGTTTCACCTAATTAACCGTATTTAGGCCCGACTAATCATCTTCAACGCCTATATATACCAGGGACTATGCAAGCCTGAAGTTTGTCTTTTTCTTACGCGCAAATGCTTTGAGTTCATTTGTCTACTTGACACATTTCTGTAACTTTTCTCTTTGAGCTCTTATTCTCACGTTGGAGGGTTTTCGTCAGGACAAATTCCAGTCTGAGCCTTTTGTAGGTACCGCTCCCCGAGGAATAGGACCCTAGGCATAACAAGTTAGTCCTTCTAGAACCCAGTACAGCTCACGTGATGAATTTTTAACCGTCGACTCCATCTCAGCAAAAAGACATCTATCATCCGATTGAACCATACTTGAGGTGTGTACCAATTTTATATACCAACAAAATTTAATTATTATTTATTATTAATATAATTATTTTTTATTTAATGAATATTTTTATGGGTCAATTTTACTAACATCTCATATCATTTAAAAAAATCTATAAAAATATCCCATTTTATTTAGAAAAATATTTTTGCTCCTGTCATTTTACAAAACTCAACGACACCTACTCCTGTGAATGGATAACATCTAACATTGTTTGAAATATTTACATTTTTATAATTTATTCTTTACATAAAATGACAATTTGATTCCTTTTAAATAAAATATTAATTTTAAAAAATAAATATATAATAAAACATCATAAATGTTGCATTACTAAATTTTCTATTTTTTCTTTTCAAAAATAATTCTTTTTATTTGTTTTTCATATAAGTATTGATAGAAGTAATGAAAAAAAATATTACTTTGTATGCAAGCAATTTCACCTACTAAACGAGTTAGAAAGGAAAAACACAATAAATGGTTAAAAATAACAATTAAAAAATTTACAAGCCTGCTATTTGAACATGAATGAAACTATTGCTAAATAAAGTCAGATTTCACCAAATAATTCAAAAAACAAAATTAAATGAATAAATTTATATATAAATTGTAAATTTCATATATATGAATAAAAAAATTTAATTATCAGAATAATTAATTTAAAAAAAAAAAAAAGAAAGATAATTGCAAATACTCTTTAAAAGTTAAAAAAAAAAAAAAAGAACTAACCCATCATTTAATCCCCCAAAAATAAAACATTAGAATTGAAAATTTCTTGCACAAAAAACAATATTTAATTCTCAAAATAATTTTAAGTTTCAAAATTCAGCACTAAATACTCTTTAAATAGAAAAAAAAAAATAGCAACTATCATTTGATCTCAAAAGTAATAAAAGCAATTGGAATTGGAATTGTATTGCATTAAAAAAATTAAAAAATCAAACTGACTAAAATCATAATTCTTTTAAAAGGGGTTATAGGAGTAGTTTTTATTTGATAGTTTTAATTAAAATAGTATAGTGACATTGTAACATGGACCAATAAATAATTTTATATGTAACATTAAAGGAAATAGGTGTTAGGGATAATTTTTCAAGTAACCGTGGATATTGTTGTAGGTTTTCTAAATGACAAGCGACGTTATTAAAATTTATTCATATTTTAATTGATGATTGTTTTCATTGTAATTAATTTATTCATATAATTAATTAATCATATTTTGGTTGATGATTGTCACCTAATTTCTTCCTCATATTTTTTCTCTCAAGCAATTTAATAAAATTTATCTCTCTATCTTTAATTACATATAAAATTTATTCAATTTCAAGTGTTCCAAAGAGTATTTTGACAATTCTTAACCAAATAATATAAACTATTAAATAACATAAAAATGAGCTATTATACGTCTATCATTTAAAAAAAAAAAGAATAAAAAAAATGAAAAACTCCTCGAGAAACTTATTTACTTATTGATTTACTATTTTTCGAAAATAAATATGAGTTAAAATATTAATAGTCTTAGAGGTTTATATTAATTATTTTCTAAGCTATAATTTTATTTTTATTTTCTTGATATTAAAATTCATATTTGTTATACTGTCATAAAAGTATTAAATTATTTTCTAGGCTATAATTTAAAAGTTCAATTATGAATCATGTGTAACATTTAAATGAAAAATATATATTGATATATATATATATTTTTTTTTTTTTTTTTTCCAAATCCACATAATATGCGAGTTTAAAACTAGTATATACAAAAAATAGTATTCGAAAAGTGCACCTCTCCGTCAGTACTTAGAATTTTAATAATAACTTTTACTAAAAAAAAAATTCAATTATACTTAATTATATTTTTCAGTAAAATTTCTGTGAATTTTTTTTTTTTTTTTTTTTTTTATCAAAAAATGGACGGTTTTAATTGGCCCCCGAAAGCCCATTATTTTTTATATTTATCCCAACTCTTTTTTCTTTTTTTTTTTTATGAAAATTCCAATTCAAAAAAAGAATTATTTTGTACTATAAAAATGCCAAAAATTAATATTTTAATAATAAATATTAACCACCACAACAAAAAATATTTAGTAATCACCACCAAAATCACAGCAAATATTTCCTACCAACTGCCATCACCACGACAAGCATATAAAGTAAAAACAAATCTAAGTGCATTAGAATAAATTGCAATTACTCCATTAAAAAAAAAAAAAAAAATGTTCGTCCTTAATTTTTCGATGATGTTTTTAAGAACAATTATTTTTCCTCGCATTTCTATTTATGTTCATAAAAAGCAGAAATATAGGAATAAAAACACGGCATCAAAACAATTAAAAACACAATCTTAGAATACGATCCAACACATCCAAGAAAGAGAAAATAAAACCAAGAAATAAACATGACCATGACAATATTCTTACAAATGCCTCACAATCATCACAACCACAACAATGATAAGAGAGATGAGTAAGAATCAATCTCTTACCAAGTCTGTTCTAACTTCATCCCCAAACCATTGCCTTCAAACAAATGAATAAATTAAAGTACATTATACAGAGAAGTAATTCAACAAATATCACAAATCAAATATAACCCATCCTTTTCTTTCTTTCTTTTTTTTTTCTTTATTATTCTCTCAATTAAATTACGCTCTCTATAGCCCCATAATTGCTTCAATGACTGCTATATTTTGATGATAAAAATAACTTAGGTAGTGCTTGGTTTCATGGAATTCGAGACTCGAAATAGAAATGACAAACGAACACATGTAAAAATCTTCAAAAATTACATGCGTTCATTTACAATTCCAATTTCAAGCCCTAAATTCCGTATTACCAAATGGTACCTTTAACTGCTTTCTCCATTGATCATCTTTTGATCTGCCACAAGCCCGATGTCCACCTTTGGGGGGCCCGAATGCCGCCGTGGACGGGCCGGCGAAGCCGGGAAAGAGAGCCGCTTCTTAGCAGACCCCACCGACCCTTTGTCCTCTGCGGGCCCGCCATTCTCCGCCGGGCTTGAAAACCGTGACTTCGCCTTCGCAGAGTGCGTGGGGGCCATGTAGCTGGGGACCGCAGGTGAGCTCGCCAGGCTCTCGTCGTCCCTCACCGATGACCCGGCAATGCTATGCCGCCGGTTCCTCTCCGACTTGACGCTGAACAGGCTCTTCGAATCATCGTCGTGGCTCATTAAGCTCCCCCTTGGACTTGCAGGCTTAAATTTCCTGGCCACGGGCTTCGATGGAGGAGTGGAGGGGGATTGAAGGCCCGGCTTTAGGCTCGATTGTGTGGGGGAAGGTTTATCGGAGTTGAGCTGATGACGAGCATAGGATTTGGTGATTTCTCCTCCCAAATTTGCACTCTTAACAGATGATTGATCGTTGTTGTTTTCGTTGATGCTTTGAGAATCCCATGGTTTGGCGGCCATCCATCGTTCTAACCAGCTCCAACCCCATTGAGGATTCGTGGGGTCCATGAACAGTAGGTTTGTCGATCTTGAAGATTTCTTCCAGGTTTGCTGTTCATATTTTAAGACAGGAAAGGAGAGGAATTTAAAAGTAGATTATTTGAATAAATGTACCACTTTAGATAATGTAAAAAAATTTCTTGTAATTCAAAGTTACAACTCAGAGCATAAAGCATGTGGAAAATTATAGAACATAAAAAAATGGTCTTTCTTCAGCCAATTTAGTGATATTCATCTCAAACAATTGATGGAACTTCATCCCCCAATTCAGATGTTCTTAGCTAGTCAAATCATAGAACCATGAAGCGGGAGAGGGAGGCGGAGGATGCAGTAAAGTCTAATAGTTTCAAAAATTTGTAGCGTTTAATTAGTTTCTCCGTTTTTTTTTTTTTTTTTTTTTTGGGTGGGAGGGAAGTTCTTATGATATAGTGCTCTTTTTTGTTTTAAAATTTTTGTATATTATTTATCGAGTAACTTATTTTGTAGTCCTCGCCAATTTCTTTTTTTAGCCATTGCAATATTCTACTTAACATTCAGTCTATAGATTTAATCTAGTTAATGTTAACAAAAGGACTAAAAACTTATTTGAAGGACTAAAAAATAAAAAGAAATATTATTAAAGATAAAAAATTATACCCCCCTTCTTTTGTACACAGAAAAATTGGAAGAGAAACAAAAAACAGTTTCTGCTCTCATCCCATAAAGTTGTTCTTAAAAAATGGGAACATAATAGAGATTGTTTTTATTTATTTATTTATTTTGTTTCGTTTCTGTTTCTGTTCCAAGTTTTTGGGAGCACAAACAAAAGAAAACATAAAACATACAAACCAGACGCTGCCCGAGTAGATTTCATTATTGAGAAGTCTGTACAACGTTTACATAGAAACATCATTTTTCGGGTTAAAATGGTCAACAAGCATGAGCTATTTTAAGGCTCGATTGTGGTGGGAGCAAGGTTCTTACATGAAAGAGTAAGTTTTGCTATTTAAAGGGAGTTTTGCAACCAAGAATCGAACATAATCCAACTAGGGTTTCTAAGATTATGACGACTGGGGAAAAACCATTTCTCTTATCTATTATCCAACTCTCTTTCTAGAAACTCGTTGGAATATATAATAAATGTTTTTGAATCCAATGAAAGATATTTGGTATGGTCCTCTCTCAATCCCAAAAGCGAACTAGCTTATGAAGTGAAAGTTCCCCTCACACTTATAAATTGACCACCAGTTCCTTCCATATCTGATGTGGGATAAACCCAACAATCTCCCTCTCACACATCGGATCTTTGGTCGGCTAACTCTTGACCAGTCACTCCCTCTATGGCTATTGAGTCAAAGATGTTATAATCTGGGCTATGATGCCAATGTAGGGTGGTTTTGGGTCTCTCTCAACTCCAAAAAATAACGCATGAGGTGAGATTTTCTCACACTTGTAACAATTTGATCACACTTACAACAACCTGATCACCAGTCCTCATATCTGATGTGGATAAACCCCATTGAGCATTTTAATAGCATTTGTATTAAAAGTTAAATATTTTAGACAAACAAAATCCTGTCCAAATCTTAACTAGCAGGTTCACTTTTTCTCTCTTTACCCTTAAATCCTCTTAAACCCAACTACTCCTTACCTGTTTGCCGCTCCCTTTAAATCTCAACCACATATTTTTTTTTTTTTTTAATTTAATTTAATTTAATTCCAATAATAGTTTGTATTAATGACTTTAGGCACACGGTATTAGCTAATAGCTAGTAAGCAAATAAGACAAAAAGAGTAAAGGAGTACCTGATGAGAGAATGAATAAGCCAGTGCCCTTTCTCGTCTGACGGCTGCTTCATACTTGCTCAGTAATTTTGCTTCAATCTGTTCTTTTGATTGATAACTGTCATCCCATTCTTCCCCGATCTGTCAAAAATAAAATCATTTTCATATAGATAGGGGTTCGAGCATATAGTTTCCAATATGCCTGATAGCAGATTGAGATAGCAATAAGGATCTGTTTGTCATGCAATTTGAAAACAGTTTTTTGAAAACTGAGATTTTGGGTATATAATTAGTTTCCTTTTTTTCTTTCCTTTATGGAAAATCAAACAAACCCGGAGGGTCCATTTTGGCTAAAGAATCCAGATGCATATTCCTTGTTTTCAGAGAAAAAAAAAAAAAAAACATCATCGACGCGGTGAATTTTTTAGTTACATTTAACTATTTTTAATGCATTTTTAGTTACATTTTTCAGTTATAATTTAGTATATTTTTTATTTAACTTTTTCAGTGTATTTTTAAATTATCATGTAAATTTTCAATGACCAACATTTAAAAAATTAGTTGAATGTAACTAAAAAAAATATAAATAAAAAGTATAATAAAATATATTACTAAAAAATTAGTTGAATATAACTAAAAAAAAAATCCGGCGACCGATGAACCGAAGTTTTAGTGACCGGTGGATGGCGATGGTTGAAATCCATCAGCCAAAGTTTGATGGGCAATGATTGGCGACGCAACCCTAATTCAAACTTAGTGTTTCCATGAACTGTAATAGATGAGACTAAAACTAAAGTATTTTTTTGGTTTCAGAAATTTTATTAATTTATTGTCATTAGTTTGACAGTTTTTTTTTTTTTTTTTACGACTTTTTATTTAGACCAGAAATTTTTTGAATAAAAAAATTATATACAACTTTCTATCTCTTCTCAGTTTTTAGACTTTTTTCTCTTGCCTTAAATTTATTTCTCTCTCTTCTCCCTCACACCGTGTAGATTTTCAATCAATCACATCACTCGTCTATCAACCTTTCCATTTCTAAAATTTTTTAATCAATGACATTGTTTCCAATTCTTATTTTTGTATGTTCTCAAAAATTTCTTTAGTCAAACCAAACAAATTTTCATAATTTTCAAAAAACTGTTTTCAAGAACTAATATAGAATTTTCAGGAAGCTATTTTCGAAATCTAAATCAAACATGCCCGTAATATAATTGAATGAGAGAACTAACCCTTAAGCTCTCAAGTTCTTTGGCGCGTTTCTGAATAAGCTGCCTCTGAAGAGCCCGATTCTCTTCAGACATCCAAATCCTCCTTGAATGTATCTGGGTCTGAACACGGGATAGAGTTTGCATGCATCGTAGTGTGTTAGATGTCTGACGTTTCACAGTAGACCCTTCCACCAATGCTTTCAACCTCACAAGCCCTCTTAAAGCCCGCAACGCCCGCCTCGCCTGGTAAGCCCAGATTTTTACAATAAATTAGAGACTAATAAATTAACAAGAGCGAATGGAGATTTTCCTAATCAGAATAGCAAAAGCAATCACCCAGGGTCTGTTAGGCTTGCAACTGCAAAACAGTTTCGTGTTTGTCATTGACTAAAAAATTGTTTTTCTGAATAATCAAACAGATCTCTTTTTTTAGAAACCTATAATTTTCCCTAAAAAAATTAAATTAAATTACAAACCAAAGAAACCCTTAATCACTAATATTTTTTTCGCAACGATAGCAGTTGAAATCCAAGCAATGCTTATTAAAAATGAAAACAGTTGAAATCAACAAAAAACAACATTAACTCCATATATTTCTCAAATCAAAAAAGTATTCCGCTTTCATACCAAATCTATCTGTATTCTAGCACATAAATGATGGGATCGAAGAGATTATGGCAGATTATGTTCACCAAGAAATGACCCGAAATTGGATTTTGGTCTATTTGAGATTGTTTCTTAACTCAGCCCCCCTGTGAAGTGAAGCAACCGAAAAACTCTTTTTTGATAGGTCCTCTGGATGATAAGTCTCCCAGTCATAGTCCCAGTAGTAAGTGGTCCAATCTAAGGAGTGTTTGGCCTAGCGCAAATAGTGATCTATTGTGGGGAATATTCAAAGAATATCTAAGAATATACGAAAGCGACTGACGGCCTAAAAATAAATTAGAAAGATTTCTCAAAGAAATCAATGAGAAAGATCTCTTTCATGTGGCTTCCAAGCAGTTGGAAAGTGAGCCATAGCTATATACATGCTGATATTCGAAATTGATGGAAAGCGGTTTAGCTCTTGTATGGTTCTTTAGAATCACAAAAATACCTAATGCATGCCCAATATCACTTTGGCCCCAAATAATTCAATTGTCCCATGAACTGATGATTTGCATAAATTATAAACCTTATGGATTCCACTGAAAACAAATTCAACAGTTGGGAACAGAATGTGGCATTTGATTAGTGTTTTTGTCCATATTATTATTAATTTTTTGTCTATGTTCCCAGTTAATGGTAATAATGGAAACAGAAAAACACTAACAAAAAAAGTCTTTTTTCTGTGCCCATTTTTCAAACAAGTTGAGAGTAGAATCAAAAAGAAGAAAGGGAACAAAAACACTAATTAACGGCCACCGAAGTGATTTTGGCTTATTAACTACCCAGCATATAATCAACCTTTTATTTTAACAGAAGCCTTTCACCAAATCAAAATGAGAAAAATATGCTTATTATTCCATCAAATCCACAACACTTTTAGAGGGAAGAAGAAGAAAACAGTTTTTCAAATAGATGAAGAAAAAAAAAAAACATACCAAATATCCTCGAAAAGCTGTTTGAATCTTAATCGCAGCTACTTCCTCCTTGGATTTCCCTGTATATTGAGTCACAGTAGTGAGTCGAACAACCTCTGCTGCCACCTGAGCCGCCGCAACAGCTGCCTCAGAGGCGGCAGCAGTGGCAACCGCAACTGTGTATGCAAGTTTTGTCTGTTCATTCTCAACTTCAGTCAATTTCACCTCTTCAGGAGGTGGAGGAGGAGATACACTAACAGTTTCAACGGTGGAGGAATTGGGTTCTGAAGATTTTTCCTTCCCAAACCATTTCTTCTTCGATTTAGTTTTCTGAAATTAAATTGGAGAAAAAAATTAAAAATAAAAAATACAATTTTATGAACAGATGGAAAACAATCAAAGGTCTCACAACACACAAACCTCGCTTTTCTTCTCCTTCGAATCAGGGCTGAAAGCTTTCTTTACAGAAGAAAACCAGTTTCCTTTCCTCCCCATTTATATCATTCCACACAACAAATGCCAAAATCTAGAAACAAAACATCATAATTATCACAAACATCATATATGCATTCATGTATATAAACACAAAACATCATTACTCATTTTTGTCCCTTAATTGGTCAAACATCATATATGCATTCATGTATATAAACACAAAAATCTGAATCAACGTCATTACATATAATCACAAACATGGAAAGTGCATAAATCCACAGATATGTCAGAAGATCTCCAAGATTAATTGAACTTTCCAATTTGCATGTATATACCATCCTACATACATTTTAAAAAATGTGTGATTTTTCATTTGAGCGTGTGCGCGTGAGAGGAGAGAGAAGTATTTCTGTTCGGAGTCTGCGAAAAAACAGGAAAATGTAAGGAATGAAGCTTCAATTTTAGACATTCTGTTTCGAAAAGTGAATGGGCAAACAACATTAACTAAGCCTCCTAGTTAAATTATCAAAGCTTGCTAGGAAATTTTAATGTTCAACTCCCAGATTGCGATAAATCTAAATCATAATGCCTCAATTCCTTCTTTTTCGCACCAACTAAAGGCCAATGGAAGTAAAACAGTGACAGTCTCAGAATGAAATTCCAATAAAGAGCTGCTAAAACTACAACGCCTAAAGGAAATCTAGAGAAAATTTGATAATAAACACTAATTTCACAGTAAAATTTTCAGTAACATAAGCTGTGAATGTTGTGTTTGGAGTTCAATAAATAATAACATTAGTTGGAAAATACCTGCAATGGAGCTTCAGATCTTGGACAGAACAAATTTCTGCTCTATATCTCTACTCGGAAGAAAAAGATCAGAAGCTGGAGACCTTCTCTCTCCTGGTTAACCTATTGCTTGTAGTGAGAGAAAATAAAACCAGATCTTGCCGAGTAGAGTTTCAACGATCAGAATATGAGGAGTAACAGCTGGTTTTGCTTGTGTTGACCCCACGTCTTGGGTTGGCTAGTGGCCCCAATTATTTTATGTTTTTTTTAATCAAATTTTGTTTTATTTTGGGGGAAGATGATTCTCAAAATTAAACTAAAGTTCCTCTTTGTTGTTGATGATTTTCTTATAGGTAATTATTTTTTAATTTTAATTTTTTTTATGATTTTTTGAAATTCACAAGTAACTGGTTAACTTTTGCAAGGGAAAAAGTATAAATGTTTTTTTTTTTTTTATACTATAGTGTTTATTAAATAATATTAAGAGATATTACAATATTGTTATTCTACATTGCCATGTAATTTTTGAATTAATTTTTTTAAAATCATATGAAGTCAATTTTCACAAATATATTTATAATTTTGAGACAGATCATATCAATCGATCAAAATTGATTCGACAAGTTGACTATTCCAATTAAAAAATATAAAAGCTCTCTGTATATGTTAGAGTATTCAGTTATTCAATATTGACATAAATATTAAATTTCAATTTTATCCTTACAATATGAAATTTATTTTTAAATTTACTGAATTGCCCTTTATCTTATTTTTAAAATTACAAAACTACCATTCATTAATTCTCTTTTTCTTTCTTTTTTCTTTTAAAATCTAAGAATGAAGATGATTAAACTAATGAGCAGCAAGATAAAAGTACGCGCTCTCCCAACGCTCTTCAGTGACGTTGGGTCATCCATGAAGTACGAGAAATTTAGAAAACGGATTGGAAAAAGATGGTTGATTTATTGGAAATAGTCAGTTACAACTAGAATTCAGATCCTTCTTTTTTTCTATCCAGTTTTTCCTCCATCACTGTGAACCCCAGTTAGATTCAGGCATGCAACATTGTTGAGTTATTGGGAGAACTCAAGTACTCTCTTACACGCGAACGGGGCCTAACTACTTCATCTATAATTCCAAAAAAAAATTGGCCTTTTCATGTGGTTCATCGGTTCCTTATAGTTCAACTAAGTCACTGTGTAACTAAAACCCACTTTTCTTTGACTGTAGCAAAGGCCTTCGCCACTTCAAATAGACACTTTGCCCCTCTTTGATTTTGAATTCGAAAGAGTGGGGCCACTTGCATATCCTCCTTTACGTTAGAAAGATTGGAACAGCTAGCTTCTAGAGTATCTATCACCAAGCACTACGGGTTGTAAAGCAGTTAGTGCATTTTGGCTTAGGAATAGTATCCTCCTGGATAACTTCCTTCCCCTTATAGGCAATCCCCACTGCTGAGATGCACAATTGACTTCTTAACCTTGATAGGAACATGACTTCTTCCAAAATTTGTGCATAAGGGTTAAGGCACTTTATATAAATTAATGTAAATGGGTGTCAGAAACACCTAGTGCTAACCACATTGAGAGACATGAAAAAAACACCCATGCATTAAGATGATTTCACGTGGCTGCAGCAAGACCATCCCTACCCTTTATTTTTGTTGGAAGAAGTAGGCCTCCCCCCTCTCTTGTTCTCCAGGTGCGTGAAATAGACTATATAGGTAGAGGCTTAACTCTTCGTCTAGTTAAAGTTGTTTGCTTGTCTTCTTTTTTAGAGTGCAACCTATGCTTCCTTTCTCTACCGACCTAAGAGTTGTGGTTGCTTGGTTTTTCTTTTTTGCTTTTCCATTCTCTCATTTGTTATTTTTTTCCTCCTCCTTCATCCTCCCATCAATATATTCTTCGGCGATATCCACTGGTGACTTCCATCGTCGGGCGCTATCACATTTTTCTTTTTTTCTCTTTCTCCTCTTCATCTTTCTCTCTTCCTACTGGATCTGTGCAGGTCCAACGAAGAGAGATAGAGAAGAAGAAGAAGAAGAAGAAGACAGCGGCGACAAGAGGTTTGGTGGAGGTGATAATGTGCAAGTGTGTTTGTGTGTGTGAGAGAGAAAATAAAATAAAAGAAAAAAAAATTAATTTTGCATAAGGGTAAAATAATAATTATTTTTATTTTTTGACTGAAAGATAAGGATAAATAGGTAATTAATTATTATTTTTCTCCAGAAAATGGTACAAGTGACCTACGTCTTATATAGGGTGTTATTGATAATTTTCCTAAAGCGTATTGTGATTTGTTTTTTTAAATAAATTTTATTAGATAAAATTTTACTTACCTTATGTTTGTCCAAATGTCACTCAAACCCGTTCTTGTTTGTCAATTTTCATTTTTCACATAGACCTTTTTGACTACCGACCGTTCGTTCCTATGAATGAAAAATATTAAGAGTGACATGATTGGTTGCATCATAATGGTGTTTGTTTGGTTAGTGTGTTATAGAGAAAATTTACAATATATAAAAATAAAAACACAAAGAAAAAATTAAAATTAAATTTATAACATATTAAATTATAATATTAAAAATATATGATGTGATAAATTGAATATTATATCCAACATTTTTGAGTTATGTTGTTAGAACAAAAATAATAGTATTTTGAGATATGAAAAATCGTGAATGCCATAGCAAACCAAACAACACATTAAATTCTTATTTGCTCTCATCTTCTATTTTTTTTTTCAATATCCTCGCTTACTTTTTATATTTACAATATAAAAATCTCATTCTATTTTAATCTTTATAGAGTTTGTTACCTATAAATTAGAAAGAAAAAAAAATAACATTTTTACTGATATATACATTGGTTTGGGAAAATTCTCAAACCCACATAAACCGAGAGTACCACTTCCGGTTATTCCTCTAATATGACAAAAAAAAAAAAAAAACCAGGATGATACCCCGGTTACACGACGATTTTTTTTTTTTTTGGTTTTATGCCAGAGGTACAACCTCCGACTTTAAAAAGGGGAAGTCGGAGGTGGCACCCTTGGCTTTTAAATAGGAAAGCCAAAGGTGCTACCTCCGACATCCCCTAGGATTTTTTTTAGTCCCATGTCTTCTTTTCAAGATTCAGAAAAGCAACGCTCTCGATACAAACGAGCAGATAGCAAAGTATTTTACCATCCTCGACACAGATAACCCAAAATCCAACTATGAAGATGAAACTATTCATTATGAATGGTTTGATAAAATTATTTAGTTACCTCGTCAAAAAAAATCAATGTTTAGTTACATATTTGCTTATTTGTTTAATGTTTTTTTTCTTCTTTTGATTACTTTTAATTGTTATCGCCTTTAATTTTAATATGCAGTTTTGCTTAAAATTTATTTCTACAACGATTTTATTTTCTTTACATTTTTTTTAAATTAAAATCTTTAAATATATTATAAAGTTAACAAAATTACTATATTTAAGATAAAAATAATAATTATTTTTAAAAAAAACTTATATATATGTATCTGTGTGTGTGTGTGAGAATTGAAAAAATAGCTGTGAGAAATGAGAAGAATGAAGAAGAAGAGAAAGAATGAAAGGAAACCTTAGGGGAAGCCGGAGGTAGCACCTCTATCTTTTTTATTGAAAAGTCGGAGGAGCTACCTCCAACGTCTCATTTTTAAAGCCGGAGGTTGTACCTCCTGCTAAAAAAAATAAAATTGAACCTTCGAGTGCAAGTCAAGTTCTTACAAGTATCAATTTGCTTTTTGTTTTTGCTTTGTTTTTATAAAATTAATATTTTTTTGAAAATACTAAAAAATAGAAACAAAAGTACTAAATTCAGAAACAAAAAAATTAAAAAAAAATGAAAAATTAAATAAAAAAAAGGAATAAGTCTGTAGGTCTCTGTATCTTCTTTGAGAACTATAGATCCCTATTGTTTTGCGATTTGTATGGTAAAAGAGATTGTTGGGAGTTAGAGCTGTATGTCACGAGCTTACGTTTTCTCAACGACAACTGCCCGTGCGTCACCCCCGATGCGTTCACTACGTGGGGGTAAGCTTGCCTTTTTATACAATACTGACTGGTTTAACCCTGTCTTGTGCTTATTAAGAGAGTAGGGTACTCCCGACCAGTTTGTGCTGCGGAGACCAAAAACCTCTTCTTTTGTTAGGTCTATGACCAGCGACATAGTATCCAAACTTAATAGGGTTGGTATGTCTCGATTTTGAAGAGACGCCTAGTGATGTCGGCGCCTGCCTAGTTAAGAGCTGCGTATAAGTGCTACAATCTTTGAATCATCATTCTTGTTCCTTTTGATCGCCTTGTTGGTAAGCGATCCGTGACACTCCCTCACCCAAAATCGCAAATGCCCTCGTTGCGATACAAATAGCTCTCGATGTCACGCCCTTTGTGTGCCTCTGCACTTGCACAACAAAGAAAAATGTGAGTTGTCCAGATTGCATGATCTATGCAAATCTTCGACGTGACGCTCCTGACTCTATGCTTGCACATCCTTCGACAAGTGCTTGGTGAATCATGACTGCAACCCAACTCCTTCCCCAAGGAGTGTCGTCCCTACAGCTCGAGCGAGTCCACGATGGACCTGATCGTGCCGTGCTTTGATACCATTTGTCACGGGCTCATGTTTTTGTAGAGGTAAATGTCTGTGTGTTACCCCCGACGCGTCTATTACTCAGGTGTAAGTCTACCTTCATGTACAATATTGACTAGTTTCGCATTATCTTGGACTTATCAAGAAAGCGACTGCAACTCCCTACTAGTTTACGCAGGGGAGACCAAACCCTTCTTCTTTTGTCAGATCCATGACCAACGACAAAGCCTCCGAACTTAACCGGGTTGGTATGCCTCGACTCTGAAAGGACGCCTAGTGGTGTCGACGTTTGTCTGGCTGAGAGCTATAGACAAGCGCTACGATACTCCAGCCAATACTCTTTTGTTCCTTCTGACCATCTTGTCAGTAAACAGTCCATGACACATAGTTGTTGTTCACCTACTAGTTTGTAGGCACGTTGATTTTTACTCTACTTTTCCACTAAAATCTAACTATCATATTTTATGTTTAATTTAAAAATTTCAATTAAATGGGTCTTGTGAGAACCGAAAAATTACTTTGGAGAAATAATTAGTCAATTCTAACGGTTAATTAACAGATGTTTGGTCAAAGGGAGATTTGTTACTCATATCATATCTAATCATTGGGGAGATCAGGTAGGTGATATTGGACAAACAAGAGGGCACCCGAGCGAAATTTGGACAAACCTCGTGGGAGGTAAGTGAAATTTTTCGTTATTACTAATTTTTTATTTTTTATTTTTATTTTTACGTGAGATGACAATCTACCATCTACCAACCAGAAGCAACGACTCAATTAACATAACTAACTCTAATCACTAGGTTAGCTTTATAGACAGAATGGCACCATTATTGATTGAATATTTATTATTATATGGGGGTTGGAGCAAAGTTTTAACTTATCTAAATATAAAAGTATAGCTATTTTGGTACATAATCCTGGTACTCCTAAACATTCAATAATTTAGACCGTGTTTCGATATTTAATGAAATGATCAAAAGACTAGAATGGGAGATGAAAAAAATTTAGATCAACATTGTCTAATAAAATATTTAAATATTATATTATTTGAAAAAAAAAATAGTAAACAGTTTATAAATTTTAAATTTTTGCACATGCAATCCATATTTTATAATAATATTTTTTCAAAATATAAAATCTAATTTATGTAAAATATTACATTGATTTTTATATAGTATATAATTTCAAATTTATAACAAAATTATAATTTTTCCCCCTGTGTGGGTAGAGGGACATTCATAAGTGTACCAAAAAAAATAAAAAATGAGACTCCATTCAACATAAAACAAAATTATTTTATCTCACTATTTTATCTTGTATATTAAACATAGTTTAAAAGTCGATTTGTCACCCAAAAAAAAAAAAGTCGATTTGGTTCGTAATTATAATTTATTTTTTTATTGACTTTAAAATTATTTTCAGGAGATGTCAAACATATTTCTTTGAGTAAAATAAAATCTCAAGATTTAATTTTAAAAACACTATATTTAAATTTAAATCCAACCACCTCTAATCGCTTAAGTATTGACTATTGGATTAGGTTACGCTGAGCCCACAAAAATATTGGTGCCAAGTTTTCGTTTTCAATTCCTAAAAGATATGTGACATAATAATTATAATTGCAGACAAGGTTGGTCATTTCAAAATTAGTAATGGCTTGACGATAAGTATTTCTACCTGATCGCCTGAACGACTAGGAAGGTGACATATGACAATAAAGGTGCCCACCGCAGTCCTTGTGACCGTCCAATTGTCCATCGTTGTTCGACCAGATTAGGAGGGAGCCTAGCTAGACCCGTTAGAGGTCCGCCGGGGACTGACCAGGGTGGTCAAGCCACCCTTCACAATCTTCGACTGATCGAATACAAAATCCTTGCCCTGGTCCGCTCCATAGATAGCGAGGACCGGGCATGTCTCCTCAACCACCAAAAGGGTTTCTACATCTCCATGAGAGCAGGACCATGGGCTCCATTTGATGGGTCAAAATGCAAAGCACAAGGCTTGATCACGTTACGTGTCACCTAATTCGCCATGCGCCGAATTATGTTAATAATCTAGGCTTAGGGCCCTAATTTCACGAGACTAATATGAACCCCCGTTTATAAATAGAGGGTCATATATGCACCGACTATCACAAGAAGTTCTTACTTTGCACATTTGTAGTCTCTTTCCCCTGAGCTCCTATTGTCACATCGGAGGGACTTTGCTGGGCACACACTAGCGAGTCTTTGTGTAGGTACTTGCTTGGAATTCTAGAGCTTCGACCAAGAATTGCTCACTGGATATGACACTCAGGTCAACAACAAATTAGTCATGTAGACCCTGACCGGACCAAGTGAAGGTATTAACAAGTTTTCCACACCAATAAGTTGGTGCCGTCAGTGGGAACACTACTAAAATCCACCCTCTAATCATCACTTACTGCCCTACTAGGGCTCGATAACAAGGTCTAGTATAAACACCGCATTTTGTCCCGCTCGTTTTGCATTTTGTTAAAGTGTCGAGTCTCAAGTGCAAATCTGCACAAATTTTAAACCACATTAAAGGGATAGGTTTTCTCCTTAGATTCATGTATTTAAAAAAAACAGAAATCCAAAAAGATCGGCAATTTGATTGAAATTGGCAAATAAATAAAGTTTAAGGCTAAAATCGAAATTTCTAAAAGTTAATTGGGGACTAAATTAATTAAGGTTAAAGTGTATTTTCATAGAATATCATTTTGGATATAATTAATTTTGTTTTTCACCCTTTAATTTTAATAAATTTTACCAATTTCAATTACTTTTCATTTTACCCCAAAAATTGTATTTTTTGTCCGTCTTGTCAAATTGACGGCCAAAAATATTTTATTTTTTGAAATTGAACTTTAAAATATTAATTTGGATAGTTCAATTTCACCTTTTTCATTTCAATTTAAAGAAAAAAAAAATCACATGTAATTGACAAAAAGTGGCCAAAATAAAAAAATCACTTAATGTGCACCTCCCAGGAATAATATGGAGTCTTTAATTCCAAAATTGGAGTAACCCAAGCACCCTAGGGAGTGCCCAAGATCATTTCCCTTAATAGTATGAGTAATGAAGGTCAAATCACCAAGTTTTACACTCAATACCACAATTAGGGGGCTAAAGTGTGTAAGTTACGAAATAGTGGTAGACTCCCTTCAAATGAGACAACAAGGAGCTGTCATATGCCGCCCGTGCACTCCCAAGGAGGCGCGCACTGAGGAGTACGAAGATGGCCACCCTCTAAATAAGGTGGCCTCCTTCCACTTTCATTTGCTAATTCACTTACCTTTGCATATACACTCTCACACTACATGCCAAGAGAACTTTCGCTCTCTAGAAACACTTCTTAAATTTAGATTTAGTCTCTTATAAGTCTAAGAATATCTATAAGAAAGAGATCAAAAAAAGACAAAAGGAAAAGAAGAAGAAAAAAGAAGCAAAGAAAGGAGAAGAAGAACCATCATTCCAAAGAAATAAGATAAGTTCTCAAAAGTCCATGCTTTTTACACTTCTTGTCAAACCAAAGACAAATAAAAGAAAAACAAGCCAAAAGCGGTCAAAGCCAGACAAAAATACAAGACGTTCTCCGAGAACACACAAAACAAATTTATTTTCTTGCATTTACTTTTACTGTCATTTACTTTTCTACTCTTCGCCTTTTTGCGCTTTTACTTTTTTGCATTTACTTTTTGCCATTTATTTTCCGCTTTGCCCCTTTCTACGCTTTAAATTTTTGCATTTTTTTTTTATTTTTCAGTCAAGACCTTGGACTGACACAAAGTCATAGTCCTTAGTCAGGCATTTTTCATATACTATTATATATACTAACACACCTTGCATTTTGATAGCGAAAGAAGTAGAGATCGAGAAGAAGAGGAAACAAGTTTCAGTCCTCCCTCTCTAAGTCATCCAAATCCGTTCATTTTGAAAATAATTTTTCAAGGACTTTTCTAGGCGTCGGTTTTGAAAAACCTCTTGGGCCGAGATTTTCTGTTGAAAACGGAGTCACCACCTAGCATGAGATTAAATAGTGTGTTAGGTTACCAGGGGTTTTAGAAATTCATTTTACTTTGAAACGGCCTGTGTTTTGACTTCATAAAGATCTATGTACCAGAGATTTCATAAAGTTCGGGGGTCGGTTATGCTCGGGGAAGATTTTACGCACCCCAAGTCACCCATTCGTAAATGGTACCTTGGTCTAAATAAATGTTCACTGTTAAACAAACTCCAAGTAATTTTCTTTGATTTCATTAACAAAACAATTCTCTTCCCCCCTTTTTATGCATTTTATGTGATGAAAGCAGTAAAGGTTTAATTGTCTATCGTGCAACTACAAATAAAAAATGAAAAAATATTATTTTTTTTTTATTTAATGAAAGCAAGTGAACTACACTAAACTAAGCAGTGACAACCCAATGACAGTTTATAAGATATAAAAATATAAACGACCGAACCTCATAAAGGTTTCTTATATATCCCTGTTTTCACAGGGAATCAGGTCGACATGTAGTTCCAAACATGCAAGCTATACTAAATGAAATATTTTTGTATTTTTTAAGAGACTGAACCTCATATAGTGTTGGCCCAAAGAGCTACCCAAGAGAAGGGTGAATTGGGTAGTTACTAAAATTAAACAATTAATTTGTTTTGAACACTTAATGTCAAATAATCAATTTCCTTAATAGATTATTATCTTTATATGCAGCGGATACATGTTTAATACCAAGTGTACACACCCAAACACAATATAATAAAATAAATAATGCAACACACAATGATATATCCTAGTTTGGCCAAACTAGTTTTGCCTACGTCTAGTCCCCCGAGCTCCAAAGAGATTTGCAATTTACTAAACCCTTTATTCCTTTTTATCACATAGTAACCAAACCCTTACAACGATTCTTTTACAGACACAGAATCAACCTTTACATATTACTCTTTTCCCAAGCCAAGGATGAACTCTATCTTTTTACTAGGACAAAGATTAACCTAACACTCTCTCACTTATCATTTTCTCAGGGAAAGATGAAACTTTACAATTCACTCAAAATACAATTCAATTACTAGAAGAATTAAAACCTAATTCTTTTCAAGGAAAAAGAATAACCTATTTTTTTTAACTAGGACAAAGATCAAACTCCATTTTTTTCATAAGAAAAAGATCGAAACCTAACTACCTTGACTAGACACTGTCCCAAACGTGTTTAATCCGCTCAAAATTACAAATACAAAAAATGCAAGTTTCTTCCTACAAGGAGCTTCTACCACCTCAATACGAATATACTCAATTAATTACCCGAATAATTATTACGTGATAGATATAATATGAGGTAAATAAAATCAGACTACTTAATAATGTGGGTAGCATAATTTAAGCACGTAATCAGATAATCAAAAAAAAAAAAATTAAAATAGATTTTCAGGCTGTTAAGTTTAAAATAATTTTCTAAACAATCCTATACCAAGCAATCAATAAAAATATAACTTCAAAGTAAATAACAAAGCTTGGATAGATCTCACTGGGAAACGCTGAAGATAATGACAGAGTAACAATAGAACTCAAGTCGGTGACACCAAACCACAAGCGCTTTAGATCAAGAACTTAGAATAAATATCTCATAGAAATTTTAGCGTAAATATCACTCTTAGAATAACTCAATCTGGTTGTTCTTAATATATTGATCTCAATTCATGCAAGTCTATATTAATAGACAAATACCAAGCCCTCCAATGACTAGTTTCTCAAAGATATACCTCTTAATGACACTTTTAGACCCCATATATGATAACCTTTCAATTTAGGAGTATTTCACTTGAAAATAACTTCCAATTCTCTCATATAAATCCATAAAACTATTCTCAATTTAAAACCATAGAAATATGAAGTATTAAATCATTTAAATTAGGAGAATCTTAAAGTATATGGACCAAATCAATAGGGATAATATAATAGGTAGATAATATCTTAATTAGGTTCAAATCCCCCAAATCCCTCTTTTGGAATCATAAAAAACAAATAGGTTTTGACCAAGAGACCAAATCTCCCAAAATCTCAACTAACTCAGTTGGTTGACTGACCTGTCTAGATCCAAATTCAGTCATTGGCTTAATGCATTCGGTTGACCAATTACTTGCAATTGGTTGTCCAATTGGATCAGAATGATCCAATTTTCCTTCAATTTACCTACTAACTCAAAGAGTTGATCGACCACTTCCATTCGGTTGACCAATTGGATCAGTGTGCTCACTTCCTTCACTAATTCAGCTACTGCATCAAATGGTTGACCGATCAATTCCATTCGATTGACCGATTGGATCAATAACACCTTATTTTAACTCCAAAACTCACTGTTTGGTTCGGTTGAATGATTGGTTTTCTCAGTTGAACGAATTAACCTGAAAATTCATTTTTTTATACTTTAAAACATTTTTCCCAATTAGGTCAATTATCAATTTCATTTCACATAAGGAGCACGTACAAAATCTCAATTTAGGATCTTTAACCTTATCATTTCTTACCACAACACATATATAATTAACTCATTTAAAGTGTAGTGTGCGATCCTAATTCGGGTTGCATTAAGAGTATTAAGAGTATATAAGTAGAGAGTTGTTTTCACCTATATTTCTTCAAGGTTTTCAAAACTCTTCATATCTTCATTTCGTTCATCTTGCACCCTTTATATTTTCTTCATGAGGTCTTCTTCTTAATCACATGCATGAAACTTATAAATCTGAAGCACTTGATAAAATATTTAGTTCCACCAAAAACATTAATACTTAATTATTCATTAAAATTTTGGATTCAATAATCTCCTCCTTTTTTATGATGACAATTAACTTTGATGTTTTCTTCAATAAAAAATGTAACCATGCTCCTCTTAAATCTGAGGATGGGTATTTAAACTCATTTAAGCATAAATCTGAAAACATACGCAAACAATTAAAGATATTCAATATAAGTCCAATTAATCAATAATGATATTCAACATTAAGCCCCATAATAACGTCTCCCTTTAATCAATGCAATGCTTAGGCGAATAAATTCCTAAACATCAACTAACTCATTTAACATCAACTTCTTCCTCTTTGTCATCTCAAAAAGTGGGGGCAAAGAAACAAAAATATCACTCTAGGCATACATCGTTATGTCTAGCCATACCTAAACCTCGAATAATTTTCATGAACTGATATTCCTCTAGAGGTTTGGTAAAAATATCGGCAAGCTGATCGGAGGTATCAACATATTCAATAGTTATATCCTTTTCTTTTGAAAGTGATGACGAATAAAATGATATCTAATCTATATATGCTTAGTTCATAAGTGTTGTGTCGTATTCTTTCTTAAACATATAACACTTTTATTATCACATTAAATAGGGACTTCTTCCATACATATTCCACAATCATATAATTGTTGCTTAATATATAGAATTTGAGCGCAAAAATTACCAACTGACTTATACTCAGCCTCGGTAGTAGATAAGGTAATCGAGTTATGTTTTTTGCTAGACCAAGAAACCAAAGCATGTCCTAAAATGTGACATGACCCACTTGTGCTTTTACACTGAAATTTGTATCCGACAAAATCAGTGTTGGAGTAATTAAAAAACTTAAATTCACTCTTCCTAGGATACCACAATCCTAGGTCACTTGTCCTTTTCAAATATCGAAAGATTTGCTTGACCACTGATAGGTGTAAATTACCTATCTATTTCCAAATTGAAATTGTAAGTTTTCGAGTACATTTAGTATGTTTTTAGTACGTTTTAATATGCTTTTATTCTTTTTATATTAAAACAGGTGTATGGGTGAAAATGTATGAAATCGGAGCGCAAATGATCAATTTAGACAAAAAACGGTCGGAGAACGGTGAAAAAAACAAGCAAGGAGGCAAGATTCTAAAAAGAAGCCCACCGCCATGACGGTGAAAATGCAGAGATGGGCAATAGATGCTATAAACTCACCACCTAGGCGGTGAAACTGCATAATGCTTTCCCATTCCACCGCCGCGACGAACATTAAACCGACATACCCACTGCCTAGGCGGTGAATCCCACCGCTTAGGTGGTCAGCTCTGCACAATTTAGATATTTTATTTTAGATATTTTGCCTATTCAAACCTTTCTCCTCCCCTCTCATTTGCCTCTCCCAGGCCATTACAGCCCTTAGGGCTTAGTATAACATATAGAGAGAGTAAGGAAAGTGCTCAAACAAATCCGAAGGAGAAGATTACCACGCGGAGAAGGAGAATCGATCGGTGGACGGTTTTAGCAGCTAATCTTCAGATATCGGCTAACTTCATCTATTTTTCCTTTTATTTCTTATCTTCTATGTTTGTTTGAGCATGTTTAGCTTTGTTTCAATTGTATAAACGGCTATAGCCATACGCTAAACGTGGATTGTAACATAGATTAACATATTATTTATGAAAATGTAGTTTTGGTTGAATTTGTGTTTCGTTTTTGGATGTTCCTTATAATTTCGATTGTGTTTCCGTGTTTCTATGATTATATACTAATTTAGATATATTGAGAATACATGGTTTGACACTCGAGAGAGGTAACCCCAGATTTGGACTAGGGTAAACACAACATGACAATCTAATGACCCAAGAGGGTGTTAGAAAGTGTGCAATCGATGACGTTGGGGTGAGACTCACATGACTTAGAGTCGTTAAGACGTTGAGGGGGACTTCAGCGTTCACACGAAGTCACGTATTCCCCCATATTACACTCGGGAGAGGTGGCAAGAGATTTTACGAACCGAGATTGTCAGATATGCCGAACGCCGTTAATGTTAACTAAAACGAAACCAAACGAATCCTTAGGTAATCTACTCCCCTAAACAATCTTAATATAGTATTTATAATATAGTTAACTTAATTAGTATTTTAGTTTAGTATTAGTATAAATTATATTCTATTTTTATCACCTAGATAAAATTAGGTTATGATAATCGCGGTACGATAGTAATCTCAACCAATTCCTGTGGATACGATACCCGACCGAAAGATCCATTATACTAAAACTTGATCCGTATACTTGCGGTAAAAGTGACAACGCTTAAATTGCGGCCACCAACCACAGTTAGATGCGATCTTAAATTCAATTTTAATTAATTATCAATATTTCTTTTTCAATTACACATATGAGCAAATAATTTAACTAGTTAAGATCCTATAAAAAATCCTCATATTTATGAAAGTCATTTTGTGTCATGTGTGATCTTAATTGGGATATTAAGAGTTAGAATTTAACCTGAGTTATTTTTCCTAAATTCTTCAATTTCTTTAAACTCTTAATCTTCCATCATCGTTGTCATCATCTTTAGCATTGCCACAATATCTTCATGTTCATTTTCATTACTGGAACTAATAAAATGAAACACTCAATAAAATTGTTAGATCCATAAAAAACTTCAACCTTTAATTGTCCATCAAAATATTAGGATCAACAATCTTTTTTTTTTTTTTTATGATGACAATTAACTTTGATATTTTCTTCAAAACAATAATGTAACCATATTCCCCCTAAATCCAATGATGGGTTCTTTAACTCATTAAAGTAAACTAATGAAGATAATCATAAGATTTTCAACAAAGAACAAATTTCAATATATAATAAACTTCCCCTTAAGATACTCATTAAAACATCAACTAATTCTCCTCTTTCGTCATCTCAAAAAATTGGGGAGGGGGAACACAAACGAACTCTACTCTAGGCAAACATCATTATGCCTAGCCATACCCAAACGTGAATGATTTTCACAAACTGATCTTCCGCTAGTGGTTTGGTAAAAATATTAGCAAGCTGGTCGGAGGTATCAATATACTCAATAACAATGTCTATTTTCTGAATGTGATCACGAATAAAGTGATGTATAATCTCTATGTGCTTAGTTTGTGAGTGTTGTGTAGGATTCTTACTTAGACAAATAGCACTTTTATTATCACAATAAATCGGGACCTCCTTCATGCAAATTCCAAAGTTATTTAATTGTTACTTAATATATAAAATTTAAGCACAACAGTTACCAACTACCATATACTCAGCCTCAATAGTGGATAAGGCTATCGAATTCTGTTTCTTAATTGACCAAGAAACCAATGCATGTCCTAACAAATGACATGACCTACTTGTACTTTTTCGCTCAACTTTGCAACCGATAAAATCAGCGTCGGGGTAACTTATCAATTTAAAATCACTCCCCCTAGGATACCATAATCTTAGGTCAGTCGTCCCCTTTAGGTATCAAAAAATTCGCTTAACCGCAGTCAAGTGCGATTATTTAGGACAAGACTGAAATCTAGCACAAAGATAAACACTATACATAATATCAGGTCTACTAGCAGTTAAATACAACAGACTACCAATCATACCTCGATACATTTTTTCATTAACACTTTTGCCCGTATTGTCTTTGTCTATCTTCATAGCCATTGCCATGAGGGTTTTGTACTCTTTAGCGCCATCCAAGCCATATTTCTTTAATAACTCCTTGGTGTATTTAGCTTGGTTTATAAATATCCCTTCTTTGGTTTGCTTAATTTGAAATCCAAGAAAGAAAGTCAACTCTCCTATCATGCTCATTTCAAATTCGACCTGCATTATCATCATCAAAAACCTTTCTCGACAAGAATGGATCAGTTTCCTAAAAAACAACATGCATAGTTTCTTTTACTACTAACGGACGTTTATTATAAACTCTATAAACTTTACTGTTAGTAGCATATACAAGGAAAATCCCATAATCATATTTAGCATCAAATTTATTAAGATTATCCTTGTCATTCAAAATAAAACACTTACATCCAAATACTTTAAAATAAAAAATATTAGGAGTCTTACCATTCCAGATTTCATATGAGATTTTGTTAAACCTTCTACGAATCGATACCCGATTCACCACATGGCAAGTTGTACTTACTACTTCGGTCCAGAAGTAGGTTGGTAAGCGATTTTCATTAAGTATCGTTCTGGCCATCTCTTAAAGCGTCTTATTCTTCCTTTCCACTACACCATTTTGTTGTGGTAATCTTGGTGTAGAAAAGTTATGAGCATAACTAGGCTCATCACAATAACTTACCACATCATCATTCTTAAACACTCTTCCTTTGTCACTTCGAATGTTAATAATGGAACATTGCATCTCATTTTGAACACGTTTACAAAATTTAGCAAGAATAAAAGCAACCTCACTTTTCTTAGTAAGGAAATATACCTAGGTAAATCTGGAAAAATCATCAACTATAATGAAAACATAAAACTTACCACCAAGACTAGTAACAGAGTTTGGACCAAACAAATCAAGATGCAATAATTCAAAACATCTAGACGATGACGTGTGCATCTTTTTCTTAAATGATGATCTAGCATGCTTACCTAATTAACATATATCACATACTTTATCTTTCACAAATTTCAAATCAGGTAGGCCACGTACGAGACTCTTCTGAGATAAATTAGAGATTAACTTCATACTAGCATGCCCAAGTCTTCTATGCCATAACCAACTATTTTTAGACAAAGCATTCAAATAAGATAAACTTTGAGACTTAAAATCATCAAATTAGTAAGTTTAAACATTCTCAAAACGTGATGCAACTAACAAGATACTACTATCATAACTATTCTTAATAATGCACTTATCATGATCAAATATAACGTTATAGCCCTTGTCACATAGTTGACTAATACTAAGTAAATTATGTTTAAGTCCATCAACTAGTAACACATCTTTAATAATAGTAGTACCATTATCGATATTACCTATACCGATAATTTATCCTTTGCGTTGTCTCCAAAACTCACATAACCTCAATCCTTAGGTGTCAAATATGTGAATTTTCCTTTGTCTCCCGTCACGTGTCGAGCACAACCACTGTCCAAGAACTATTTGTCCTTGATTATTGAGATTTTTAGAATAACCTGCAATGAGCACCTCAAATAGTTCCTAAGTGGTATTCAGTCTAAGTAGGTCTGATCTTATTAGTCGGGACAATTTTAGTTCCTTTTGGAACCCAAACTTGTCTACAATTAGATATTTTAGAAAAACATCTATGAATAGTATGCCTCACAACATTACATTTAAAACATCTAACAAGATCTTTGATTTCAGAAAATAATTTGTGAAAATATTTTTGTTTAAGATTTTTTTGAAATCCAATACCGGCTTTATCAAAAATTCCACGTGAACTTCCCAAAAGCATTTTCAAGTTATTTTCACCGCCGGTGAATTTGAGAATAATTGAATGCAAATTCGTCAACTTGGATTTCAATTCATTATTTTCAGATTCGTAGTCCATCATTTGCTTATTTAATGTATTAATTGTACTTTAAAGGGCATTTATTTTAGAACACTGATTTTTATAATCATGAGAAAGTTCTTGATAAATATCAAATAATTCATCAAAATTTAAAGGACAAGAACTTGAACATTTAGTTACCTCACCACCATTGGCCATGAATGTAAACATGGACATATCTGCACTATCTGATTTTTCCGAACTACTTGATTCAATATCATCCCAAGTAGACTTCATGGATTTCTTGTTACTCTTCCTTCCTCTATTCTTTTCTTTCTTCTTCTTTTTCTTTTTTTTATCCTTCTTCGGTTCGGGATAATATTTTGAAAGTGACCAGTATAATGACAGTTGTAACATTCTACTTTAGTCATGTTGAGGTTTCTTCTCCCATGAAATGTGCACCGAGTCATTCTTCTAAAATTATTTGTGAGAAACACCACATCTTTCTCTTGCTCACTGTCAAGACTTTCATCAGCACTTTCATCGTCCTCTTTAATTTTGTGAGCTTTTAGCTCCAATAATTTTCTCTTGCTATTTCCGGTGTCATCCTCATATCCTTTAATCGCTGCTTCATGAGTCATCAAGTTGCCTATGAGATCATTAATTTTGTATTTGCCAAGATCCTTAACTTCCACAATTGCTGTCACCTTTGACTCCCATACTTTTGTTAAAGATATTAGGATCTTTCGAACTCTATCCTCCATGGAGTATGACTTTCCAAGTTGACTCAAGTGATTGCAAATATTGTTGAAGTGAGTATACATCTCTTGAATCGATTCAGTTTCTTCCATTCTAAACAATTCAAATTTTCTCATAAGAGCGTTGATTTTTTATTGCTTCATTTAACTTGTCCCTTCATGGGTAATTTGTAGCTTGTCCCACATCTCCTTTGCAGATTGACAACTGAAACTCTAGAATATTCATTAGCATCTAACGAGCAAAATAGAATGTTAATAGCCTGAGAGTTTATAGACAGTTTTTGCTTATTAGAAGCAGTTAGTTGTTCCTTCTTCTTCTTCTTCTCAACTCTATTTTTCATTGGAATAAACGGACCATCCTTAATTGTTAGCCATTCATTTTAATTTGTAGCCTGAAGGAAGGCTATCATTCTGTCTTTCCAGAACGAATAATTTTCACCTACAAACAACGATAGTCGGTGCATAGACTGTTCCTCAGCTAGTGTGCCTATTATGTGTGCCATGTGATCATTATTAGCTAAGTGTGTCAAGCTAAACCAACTCTACTGCCAATTGTTGGCCTAGTGAGCTACCCAAGAGGGGGGTGAATTGGGTATATAAAAAATTATCAAAGAAAAATACTTCAAAAAAAAAAAATCAAATAATTAATTTTAATCCTAAATTAATTATTATCTTTATATAATAGCGAAAATATAATATCAATTAGGTGCACACCAAATTATAAAAATAAATAATGAAAAATAGTAGTACACTAGAAATTTATACTGGTTCACCAAGCTACTCTTAACTAATCCAGTCCCCTCAAGCTCCACGAAGAGTCACACCCATTAAACTCAAGATTCTTTTAAAGGTAGGAACAAACTCTCACAATAATTCTTTTTGTAAGCTCATAATCAACCTTTACAAATTCTTTTTCCCAAGCTCAGGAATAACTTTTACTTTTTACAGGCTCAAGAATAACTTAATTCTTTTTGTACCTTAGGCTAAAAAATAAAAACCTCACAAACACTCCAAATATCCTTTTACGTAATAAGAATTGAACCATTACAAAATTACTCACAAATCAATTCAATAAAAGAAGATTTACTACCTCAATCTCTTTACAGGAAGAGACTGAAACCAACTACCCTTTGATTAAATACTCCCAATAGTATTCAATCCGTCACTCAACTCACCAATTATAAATTGATAAGTGATTTTTCTCACTCAGAGCTTCTACCACCCTAGATAAATTAGAACTCAATTAATATCCCAAAACTAATGATAAAAAATTGAGATATTTAAAATCTGTTTTTAAACAAAAATTGGGTAGTACGTAATTGAGCATATAATCAGATTTTTTTAAGAAATTATTTCAAAAATATTTTTCAATAAAAAATCGGAAAACAATTCCAAAGATCAAATTCCAAGTAAATAATAATTATAGCAAATAAATAAATAGCTTCGAACAATTTTACCAAGAATCCACAGAAAGAATAATGATAGCAATGACACTTCAGATCGGTAGTAGCAATAATCCACATTAAATGTTTTTCAAGAATAACTCTTAGAAAAGATTTCACAATTCACTTAGTATGATAACTCTTAGAAAGATCAAATGTTGAAAAGCTCGGAATAATTATCTAGATATGACACTCAAATGTGAAAAAAATGCAGGTCTATATAAAATAGAATAAAACAAGTCCTCTAACGGCTAGTTCCCATTAATCATGACGTTTAATTGTACCAATAGACCGTCTATATCATAACGATTCATTTATGATATAATTCACTCAAAAATATCTTTTAAAACTTTCAATTAAGTCCCTCAATTTTTTTCTTCAAATACAATTGAATAGGATTGAAAAAATTATACGTACCAAATTGAGAAACATAAAAAATACTTGAACCATATCTATAGGAATATTTAGATATCATTTAAATAACTAAAAATACTTCAGATTCCTAAGATATCTCGAAGATCCTAACAAAAAAAAAATGGCTGGTAACGACTACTTTTAGAATAAAATCCGAAATTCCACAAAATTCTCAAACAGTGCCATAAGTCGACTGACCAAGAGTCACATGTCGACCGATCGATTCAGGAAGTAGCTAAGCCAAAAATTCTTTACCCATCGGTCGACCTATCTGTCGACCTAAAGATTTAGAGAGTTTCACTTCTGGTTACAGGTCAACCTCGCTATTAACTGATCGATTCAGAGAGTTCACCATTTAAGCTTATGTCGACCTACCTGTCGACCGAGAGATTCAACAACTTCACCTTCTATGCTCCGATCGACGTACCTATCGACTTGTCAATGCTGGGAACCTCTTCTAAATTCGTTTTTAATCCATTTTCTTCAACGTTTTTGCCCTTTTAACTGATTTCTTTTCTCAGTTAGCTCCACTAAATTCCTAAATTCAATTTTTATTAATTATCAATATTTCTTTTTCAATTACACATAGGAACAAATAATTTAATTAGTCAGGATCCTATAAAAAACATATATATTTATAAAAATAATTTTGTGTCGTGTGTGATCCTAATTGGGATATTAAGAGTTAGAATTTAACCTGAGTTGTTTTTCCTAGATTCTTCAATTTCTTCAAACTCTTGATTTTCCATCATATTTAACATTGCCACAATATCTTCATGGTCATTTTCATCACTGAAACTAATAAACTGAAACACTCAATAAAATCGTTAGTTCCATAAAAAATATAAACCTTTAATTGTCTATCAAAATCTTAGGATCAACAGAGTCATTTTTCTGAAATGTTTTGTGAAAAGCGCCACATTCTTTTTTTGCTCGCTGTCAAGGCTGATGTCATCACTGTCATCTTCTTCCTAATTTTTTTGAACTTTCAATTCTAAGGGCTTCTTTTCGATGCTTTCTGTTTCCTCCTCATATCCTCGTATAGCCATCACATTGGTCATTAGGTTTTTGATAAGCTCATCAAAGGTGTAAACTGTGAGATCTTTAGCTTCCTCTATTGCCGTCACTTTTGAATCCTAGACTTTAGTCAATGATCTCAGAATTTTTTGCACTTTGTCCTCCATATTATAAGCTTTCCAAGTTGATCGAGGTTGTTACAGATATTATTGAATCCTGTGTACATTTTCGAAATCAATTATGCTTCACCCATTCTGAATAGCTCAAATTTACGAACTGAGGCATTGATCTTGGATTATTTCACCTCATTTGTCCCTTTGTGCGTGATTTACAATGTATCCTACATTTCTTTAGTTGATCCACAACTTGAAATCCTGGTATATTCATTAGCATCCAAAGAACAAAACATAATATTAATATATTGATAATTAATAGAAAGTTTCTGTTTATCAGAGGTTGTCAGTTGTTCTTTCTTCTCAATCACTCCATTATCCTTTGGAATGAATGCATTATCCTCAATAGCTAGCCACATGACATAATTAGTGGTTTCAAGAAAAATAATCATTCTGTCATTTTAGAATGAGTAGCTATCACCTGCAAATAAAAGTGGATGGTGCATAAACTGCCCCTCACCTAGATTGCCCATGAGGTACGCCATGTGATCTTTCTTAACTAGGATTTTAAGCCAAACGAGCTAAACCAGCTCCGGTACCAATTATTGGCCCAAATAGCTACCCAAGAAAGGGGTAAATTGGGTGATTACTAAAATTAAACAATCAATTTCTTTTAAATACTTAATGTCAAATAATCAATTTTCTAAATAGATTATTATCTTTATACGCAGCGGATATGTGTTTAATACTAAGTGCACTCTCAAATATAATATAATAAAATAAACAATGCAACACACAACAATATATCCTGGTTTGACCAAGCTAGTCTTGCCTACATCTAGTCTGCCGAGCTCTACGAAGATTCACAATCCTAACCCTTTGATCCCTTTACCATGTAGGAACTAAACCCTTATAATGATTCTTTTACAGGTACAAAATAATCCTTTACAAGTTATCCTTTTCCCAGGCCAAGGATGAACCACATCTTTTTACGAGGCTAAATATTAACCTAACACATTCTCACTTATTCTTTTTACAGGGAAGGATGAACCTTTACAATTCACTCAAAATATAATTCAATTACCAGAAGAATCAAAATTTAATTATTTTCAAGGGAAAAGAATAACCTAACCTTTTTACCAAGACAAAGATCAAACCCTAATTTTTTTCAGAGAAAAAATATTGAAACCTAACTATCCTAACTAGACACCGTCCCAAACGTGCCTAATCCACTCAAACTCACAAATACAAAAAAAAAAAAAAAACAAACAAGTTTCTTCTCCCAAGTAGCTTCTTCCACCTCAATACGAATGTGCTCAATTGACGACCCAAATAATTACTACCTGATAGATACAATGTGAGGTAAATAAAATCTAATTAATAAATAATGTGAGTAGCAAAATTTAAGTAAGTAATTAGACAATCACACATAAGTTGTTTAAAATAGATTTTTAGGCTTTTAAGCTTAAAACGATTTTCTAAATAATCCTATACCAAGATATCAATAAAAATATAATTTCAAAGCAAATAACAAAGTTTGGATAGGTCTCACTGGGAAACATCGAAGATAATGACAGAATAGTAATGGAACTCAAGTCAGTGACGTCGAACCACAAGCACTTTAGATCAAGAACTTAGAATAAATCTCTCACAGAAATCTCAACGTAAATATCACTCTTAAAATAGCTCAAACTGATTGTTCTTGATGTATTAATATCAATTCCCGCAGGTCTATATTAATGGACAAATATTAAGCCCTCCAACGCCTAGTTTCTCAATGATATGCCTCTTAATGACACTCTTAGACCTCATATATGATAACCTTTCAATTTTGGAGTATTTCATTTAAAAATAACTTTCAATTCTATCATATAAATCCATAAAACTATTCCCAATTTAAAACCATAGAAATAAGAAGTATTAAACCATTTAAATTAGGTGAATCTCAATTTGGTTCAAATCCCCCAAATCCTCACTTGGAATCATAAAAAATGGATAGTTTTTTACCAAGAGACCAAATCTCCCAAAATCTCAATTAACTCAGCTAGTTGACCGAGTCCCACAAGTCGGTTGATCGACCTGTCCAGATCCAAATTCAGCCATTCACTTAATGCTAATCAGTTAACCGATTGAATTTGAATGATCCAATTTCCATTCAATTTACCTACTGACTCTAATAGTTGATTGATCACTTTCATTCGGTAGACCGATTGGATCATTGTGCTCACTTCCTTAACTAATTCAACTACTGATTTAAACGATTGACCGACTAATTATTCGGTTGACTGACTAGATCAGTAATATCTCATTTTAACTCCAAAACTCACTATTTGATTTGGTTGACCGAATTGACCCAAAAATTCAATTTTTTATGCTTTAAAACATGTTTTTCAATTAGGTAAATTATCAATTTCATTTCACATAAGGAGCATATACAAAATCTCACTTTAGGATCTTTAAACTTATTACTTCTTACTATGATACATATATAATTAACTAATTTAAAGTGTCGTGTGTGATCCTAATTTGGATTGCATTAAGAGTATATAAGTAGAAAATTGTTTTCACCTATGTTTCTTCAAGGTCTTCAAAACTTTTTACATTTTCATTTCGTCTATCTTGCACCCTTTTTGTTTTCTTAATGAGGCATTCTTCTTAATCACATGCATGGAACTTATAAATCTAAAACACTTGATAAAATCATTAGTTCCACAAAAAACATCAATACTTAATTGTTAATTAAAACCTTGGACTCAACATAGGTTGCCTACATATCCTTATTTTCATAAGGAATCAGGGTTCTAGCGCGCAAAACTAAACTAAATTATTTGGATATATGACCGAACTCGTACGTGGGTTACCTAAAAAATCATAGATTAATGAGAATTAGGTCTTTACGTAGTTCATTTGTTTAAGGTTTGTCTGGGTTGGTTGGTTTTAATTGATTTTAGTTATTTAAACAATACATGAATCACAACATGATATGTACATAGCCTCTTTGATTTTTTCAAGAACACCTTAACCAAACTCGTTTGTTTAGACAAGTTAGTGTTTGATTTTGAGTTGGTCGTTAAAACGGAAAAGAAATACCACACACACACACACACACACACACACATATATATGCTAATACTACTTGTAACTAAGAAAAATGAAAAGGTTTATGCAGAAAAATCACACATATCCCCGAAGGAATAGAGTCTTTCCTTTTATCCCGAATTTTTAGCCACAAGGGTCTGTCGGTTTAGTGTGTGTGTGTGTGTGTGTGTGTGTGTGTGTATATATATATATATATATATATATATATAGGTACTAATCCACTAGCTTGAAGATTTAGTGTCAGACTGTGATCTTGACGTTTAGTAGAAAGTAAATAAGGTTATCAACAATATATCGCTAGTATTAACAATTACTAAAGAGTCAGTTTGAAGTGTTCTTGAGAGAATTGTAGAGACTATGCACAACTCATGATGTGATAGGTGTTTTGTTTGGATCCTCACATGATCTTAACATTTTCTCAGATGATTTGGGTCCTTATATGTCCTTAACATGTTCTCGGATGTTCTCTATGTTCTTGATAGGATTTTATATGCTATGAACATGGTTTGATGATTGTAACAAAAATTATTTGTTAATTAGTTGATTATGGTTGGTATGCGTTATATACATGAAATTAATGCATATATACTATATGATTCTACCATGTATAATCAATATATATGAAATTAAGACAATATTGAAGGATGTTCAAGATACATACCTAATTTAGGGGAGTGGTTTTTTTCTAAACAAGTAACCTTCCTATCCTTTTTTGATCTTCTTGGCTTGAACTCGATCAATCACTGTCAACTTCTTGAGTTCTTGCTCCAAGAACCTCAAGAACACCCTCTGGGACCGAATTTCAACAGAATAATGGTTTTTTATTTAAGAGAAATGCTTGAAATCCTAGCACCGAAGAGAGTTGCTCGAGCTTAAAGAGAGAAGCTAGGGTTTCAAAACTTGTCAAGAATGAAAACAGGCCACCTCTATTTATAGGCCAAGGTCTTGCACACTCAACCATGTGCAGGCCATTCCAGTCCATTCCTTAGGGACTATTTGGCCTAGAGGACATGCTCTCTTATTTTGGTTTTGATCAATTTTGGATGAATTTTAGGGATAGTGTAGGATTATCAAAGATTTGGTAATGATTATCAAATATTTCCCTACATTTTTGTAATGATTAGAAATCATTAGTAATAATTACACTACCATGAATATTATTGATTTCACAAGGGTGAATTAATGGCATGAGGTGACAGTTCCAGTTCGGTTTAGAGGCTAAGTACCAGTTAGTTTCACTATTTCGGTTTGGTTGCCATTAATGATTCCAAGGTGAAATGTATTTCGTCTTGATGAGTCACTTGGAATTTAGTGCTTGATGATGAATCATGACTTTGGGAGCACACATTCAGTTGGTTTTGGATTGAATTAGGTTAGTTTGCCTTGTAATCGATAGTTGGATTTCAGGGTTTTTAGTTAACCCTAAGATATTTTGATGAAAATATCTTGATACATTGCATCCACCCCTTCCGTGTCATACCAAGTAATAAATTATTAATGGGATGTGCATTAGACGCTTTGTCTTGGTGGAAAACTAGATTGGTTTGGTTTCGATAACGGGTAGTCACATTTTAGGAATTTCGATTAAGCCTAAGATATTTTGATGAAAATATCTACATCCCTTGAATTTAGACTATCCATGTCATCACAAGTATTTAATTATTGATTGGATGGGAGTTTAATGCACATTAAATGCCTAACTTAGGTGGCGAATCGAATTGGTTTAATTTCGATAACGGTTGGTTACCTCCTAAGTGTCTTGGTTTCTCCCTTAGATATTTTGTGTAGAGAATATCTAGGGGTTTATTGGTCATTTAAATACCCATTTATGAGCCTTTTAATTATGGTTTGGGCCCTTAATTCATTAGTCTTAGGTGCTTATGTCAAAATAACTTGGATTTGTGTAAATCTAAACTAAGCCCAAATCCATAATCACGTTGGTGATTTAGGGCTTGTCATGAAATTTTCAATCCTTTATAATGGTATTTTTTATTGAACCTTGGTAGTATTTTATGTAATATGCATAATTGGAACAATATGTTTTGGTGTTAAACCAACAAAACCAGTGATAGTAAATATTTCAGGGTTAGGGTAGGTAACCGAGGTAAATTATTGAAATATCCTGCAATTGAAGAGTGATAGCTAATTTTTATTCATACTAAAGGCGATTTAGTAAAAATCAACCTTTAATAGTGTCATTTTGAACTCCCTTAAATTACAGGATTTTTGAGGTTGACCTGAAGCTTTTCCTTAGCTAAATTCAGTTAAATTTATTAGTTTTTGTGTTTTCTCATATTTTTTGGTATTTTTCTGTATTATATAGTGTGATCCAAGGTAGAAATTCATTCCTCTTAAACCTAACTTTAAAATTTATCTGAACTTATATTTGATTCAACACTGACTTGGCAAGACAAAATGCGGTGTCTACATATACTAAGTCGAGTCCTTGGATTGGCATTAAGTCGAGTCCTTAGAATGGCATCACACACACACACATACACACACACACACACACACATATATATACACCTTATTTTCTTATTTTCTTACATATCAAAAAATAAAAAAATAGAAAAATAAAAAAGAAAGTTTACCCATATTAGAAAACCATAAGGGCGAAATTTTCTACATCTTGTTTTTAAGTTTCCCATTTTGTGAGAAAATTTAAATACGGGTTAAGAAAAATCCTTCCGCCAAATAGTTTTAGTAAAGGTTGTTATGGTAAAAATATATGAAAAATTATTTTTTAAAAAACAAAAATAAAATAAGAAAAACCAAGTCTCATTTGTTTTTTCTTCCAAAACATGACACTTCCAAAAATATTTTTGTTTTCTTTTTCTTTACTTTAAAAGTTCTTTCCAATAAAAATAATTTTTTTTAAGAAATGTTTTTTGGTTCATCTTATAAGACACAAAAAGATTTTTTTTCTAAAATCTTTCCTTTAAATAAAACTCTAAATCTTTGTTTCATCTCTAAACTAAAAATATTTTCCTAAAAAAATTATTTTCTTCTATGCAAATAAAGAACATGTTAACCAACCAAATCAAACAAAATTTTACCTTAATTTAATTTGAAATACTTAAACACTAAGTACCGTTTTTGAACAGGTGTCTTGGGGTGCCTAACACCTTCCCTGAGCAAAACCATCCTCCTAACTTAAAAGAATACTCTGGTTTAATACCTTTTTAGTCCATTTTTGGGCCATTTAAAAAAAATATTTTTTTTTCTTTTTTTTTCTTTAAAACTTGGTGACCAAGCACACTTTTTCAAAACCAATGCCAGGTGACGACTCTAAGTTTTTTTTTTTTTTTTTCCATAAAATTTCGGCCCAAGTGAAGTTAGTTTAAAAGCAACACCTAGAAAAGCCCTTGAACTTGTTTTCTTAAAATATTTTCAAAATTAAAGCTTATCCAAAAGTATTTTCAAAAGGATAAGTTGTTTAAAAAAAAAAGAATAGGATTCCGAATATAACATTGGCACTCAGTTAGTATTGTCATTTGTGAGCAAAATCTGAGATGCATTGTTTCGTCAGATGATAAGTCGAAGGACCGAAAAGAGATCTGTTAATAATCCTATGAATTGATTGACCTAGAGTGTCTATAACAATTTCATCTCACTCTTAGTCTTGTAATCACCCACCAGCAATCGATGACAAACCCACCTCCTGTTGTATAAATAGGCCCCTCAATGCTTCCCTCTGACCACTATGTTGGCTAGACATCGAGAGACCAAGATGCGTCTAAAATTGACAACTTGGAATACCAATTCATAGAGTTCCAAGGTAGCATTAGAGCCCTCCTCGCTTACCTATTACCAGTCCTTGCTGTTGTGGAACTGACTCGCCCGAATGCATAGCTCGCGAAATGGGCACCGCCATCTCCAACAGTCATGGCCCTAAGGACTGCCACCCCCACTAGTCCTTAAACAAAGGAAGATGGATTGCGGTCCTCTTGTAGCCTCTAGATCCTTGTACTCATCATTGCGTTTCCAGTTCGCCATGATCGCTCACCGTTAGCCATGGATAGGTCATTAATCCAGGTGGCAAAGTCCAACCTCAGGGTATGATGTGACAGAAAAGGTCAGGTCTTATTCACTTTCCCTCAGGCACCTTATTCTCGAACAATAGGTAATTGAGGATGGATTGAAGGCCATCCTGCTCTCCGTGATACAATTATGTAGAAACGCCTGGAGAACGTTGAGGCTTTCATACATGAGATCTAGTATAGGGAAGGGCCACCGAACTCCCTGCCGAGGCTCAACCTTCATTCATCGAGGTCGTTCTTCTCCAATTCGGGTACCCTCAAATATCTACTTGTGATGGATCCACATATCCAGTTGATCACCTATCCATATTTTGGTTATAAATGGACATACAATCAGCCTTTATGGAAATGATATCAAAATCCTTTCTGCTAACCTTGATTGAGTAGAGAGGACTTGGTTCTAGGGACTCATTCCTCCATCTATGGCCATCTTTTATGAGCTCGAGCAGAAGTTCCTGTATCAATTCAACCACTTACAACGATGATCGAAGTATGCCACTCACATAATCACCATTCGGTAAGAGACTGGGAATCCTAGGAAAATACATTGATCACTTCTGTAAAGAGGCTAAAGGGTGTGATGCTTAATGGTAATGACAACCTCTCTAATAGCATGTTCATGACCTTTATGGATGTCCTATGCTATCTCAGGCTTTCTTTTGACCTCTGTACCAACCTTCCGGTCAACTTAGACTAGGGGCTCTAGAAAGAGGAACCTAGTTCCACAATATTGATATCCGCATAGTAACTAGGAGATTGTAAGAAATACGAACAAATAAAAAAGAGAAGGGTGAGTAGGACGGACAGAGAAAGGAACAAAAGGGTCTAAAAAATACCAGGCAGAGGGTTGCGTTGGTCCGTTGCCTGGGGAATACCGATCGTTCCCTTTACCAAGGCACCATGTTCATGATTTCATCCCCTCACTACATCTGTGTCCATATCTTTGTGGAGAACGTGAAGCAAGAGTTGTTTTTTCATATCCCACTTGGGAAAGAGAGGTCAATGGGAAGGGAAATGAATAAGTATTGAAAATTTCACCATGACTAGTGATACTTCACTAAGAACTTCTACAAGCTTATGGAGGAGATTGTGGTTCTCATTTAGAGAGGGTTCCTAGAACACTATATCTAGAGAGATGACATAGCCAAAGAAAGAATAGATGATTGTTGGGATAATCACTGGGCAAGTAAGAAGAGTATGGAGTTTGTGATCGACCGCGACACATACCAAAGGAAAAATATTGGATATAAGCCTTATAGTCTATCTTGTATTCTTACATTTGTGGTTTTTGCATGTAAAACATTTCAATCTCAAGTATTAATAAAAAAAAATAAAATATTTTGATATTATTCTTTATTATATCAATGTTGCAATAGACCTTTCATATTAAAGTTAAAATAACTTATCTCTTTAATATGATTAAAAGGAAGAGATCAAGGACATATGTTAACTTTATATTCTAAATTGTTTGTAGTCGGTATTGAATTATTGAAAACTGGTCTTTAACATATAGGCTAGCTTGATTTGTTGTTTTCTCTTTGAGAGTGCTAAGTATCAAACCATTAGAAAGAGTTAATAGAACAATAACAAGAGAACTTACTAACAATAGTAAAGGACTAAACGTGATCATCCAAGATATCCTACATGTTTGTTTATATAATGTCAAAATAGGATGCCTGAGATATTATTGTATGTGTGGTCTTTAGATTTGAGGTGTATATTACATATATGAGTTGTTATAATTTGATAATAATAAGTGTTGTACTCTAACCACGAGACTTAAAGGTATTAATTGGGTATAGTGGGAATTGCATGTGAATATACGAGAATGTAAGAAAATATCTATCATTCTCAATAAGGAGAGATGTGGTGTATAAGATTCGATTTAATTAATTCACCCAAGCCTCTGGCCAGAGAAACGTGACCATTGGGATGATATTCCAATTTATGTTACAAGGAATTATATTATCAATTAATGTACAAAAGTTTTGGATTCGTGGTTTTCGAATAACCATACCCTGTTTGTTCATTTTGGGAACGCAACATTAAGAGATTGTATAAAAAGAAAATCCTACATGAGTAGGTTCTCTTAGTAAAATTCCTACCAACTAGACAGGGATGTGATATGTGTGTAGACATGACTCACAGTTGGAAGAAATCATGCCTTCGGAAAAAAGTAATTTTTTTTTTGGATTGATTAGTGAAATAATTAATTTATTAGTTGTTTTCACCATCTAACTTTTGGTGTGAACCTAAAATGTCACACAGAATGAAAAATAGAAGTTAGGAAAGTCTTTAAAAGGAATGAGTACTAATGCTGAACTTTGAAAATTCAAGGGACAAAATACAAACACTAATAGAAAGGGTCACAGTTTTGAACCCTGGACATATTTTATAAATAGGAAAATACATTATCCCCTGACAGAGAGATTTCGCTATCATTGAACTCCCTCCAACAGTGATTATGTTTGTGAGATTTATGTTTTCTTCATTTGTCTACATCACTAATTTGGATCTTACTACCACTAGGATTGAAATCAGAACCACTTTAGCTCATTCAGATTGGAATAAGATTCTTAGAAATTCCAAGAATAATATCCTACCTGAGTTTTCTGCGTGGATACTGTTAAAGGCAATCCACTTACATTGCTTCTAAGAGAATTGATCTCCATTATCGGTTCCTAATTGATTAACCGCTCTTGAAAGAGCCTACTCAGGTCACACCTCAAAAACTACCAGCTTTGAGACTAAATAACCAGAAGAAACTATATTGAATTAAATATAATTTAATTTCTACCTGTTATCTTTGTTTTATATTATACGAATATATCCTACTATAGGAACATGATATTGAAAGTAATCTATATTTTTATATTTCATTGCGTTATCTAGTAATTTTAATATCGCATTCCCTTCCTATAGTATCAGATCCATCTCCATAATTAACTTTAAAAAATTATTTTTTTTACATTTTATGGGATGTAGGATCGTAGTAATATTGATGATATATTGTTTTTGGGTTTTCCCAAGATCAATATCAATAACACGCAAACCCGAAAGAGTTTTTGATTAATTTTTTAAAAAATATTTCCATTTAAAATTAAAAATAAAACAACAAAAAAATTAGCGAAAAACGACGTCGCTACAAAAGCCACAATGCCAATGGGTGCATCGATAGCGCAATGAAGACAATATCAGTGCCACCTCTGTGCGCCATTTCTCATGGTGGCGCTACCCAAGATGGAAGCTTGCTGCCGTGGTGCTTCGAAATCGTGGCGGTATGGTTACGGTGGTCGACACCACCTCGGTGGTAGTGGTAGTTTTCAGCGTGACAGCTTGTTTTTAGTTTGTGCTGCAAGATTTGGTATTTTAGATATTTAGGGAGAATGAGTTAACTATTGACTTGCCTGTTAGATTTGAATTTTTAATTGTGCTAGAAACAAATTTGATATTTTTCAACATATTTTTGAAAATCCTTCCAAATCAGATTTTGTATCTTATCTAAATGAAAATTTAAATTCAATATTATGAAATTAATTATTTAATTAATTATTTTAAATTATTATTAAATAGTAATTAATAAATAATAATAATTATCAATTATTTATTTTGAAATTATTCATATTTAAATTTTAAAGATCTTTTTTAATTTTATTTAATAGATAAATATTTTAAAATTAAATATCGCATAATGTCAAAAATGTTTACATGTTATTCAATTAGTTTCATTTTCATATTATGATATAATTTAAATATATATGAAATTTGGATATTTTAAATTAAATTAGATTATATTTTAATTATTATGAAACAATTATTAATAGACATAGAATTATGTTAATTTGAATTATTATTCTAATGAGATAAGAATTGTCTCTTTATTTAATTAGGGAATGTTAGTATTTATCGTTCACATTAGATTTCAAAGTAGGATTAACCGATATTTATATTTATATGAAATGGACTATTTAAGTTAACTATAGGATGATCATAGAATAAAACTGTTTGAGCTATGTGATTGATTTGTGGATTGGTGGTAATTTTGTAGATTGAATTTTTTTTATTCCAATTTGGGTTGTAATTAATTTTTGAGTATTTTTCAAGAGATTGCATGCTTTAAATTTTGGGGTTTTTTCAAGGTTTTGCATTCTCTACCTTATTTTTTTTTTCAATGTATTGATCTCCATCTTGATATCCCTTTCTCCCTCCAAAATCTATCCCCTTATTTTTATTGTACTTATAATTATAAGAAGATAAAAATGAAGCCCAATGATGACCAAAAAGCCTAGGAGCCCAATTAGAAGCATGGAGCGATAGAGGCCCAATAAGGAGGTCTATGAGATGTGTCATCTTTAGTTAATTTAATAAATTACATAACTAAAATAAACCTAAATATTTATCCTAGTAGATTAGATTGAATCGAACCGCAAGTCCATGATTATTCGAATCCATTTATATGCTTGTTTAGGGCAATTATTTATGATGCTTTATTTTTACATATTTAGCATGCATGTATGGGGGTATTAATTTATTTTGTTATATGTACGTGATACATGTGAAACAAGCTAAATAAGTAAAAGAATATTTATAAATTCCCACAAAGAAAATATTAAGTTGAAAGTGGGAGCATATGAGATATTGTCGCTATGGTCTTCCACCAAGGAATTTATCGGGTAGGAATTCCATAAGCCTAAAGTCAGTCAATATACTGATGATGTGAGGTCGTATGTTGGAAATCTAACTCATGCTAGACTTATCATTATTTTATAACATGCGAAGAGTAGACTAATAGGTTTCAATATATTGATGATGTGAGAGGCTCATTAGGACTAGCTTAGACCATGCTGGGTTGGTGTAAATTAATAAGAAAAATATACCAATATGTTGATGATGTGAGATATGATCAAACTAGAGACCAAATTTGAATTGGATCTTGCCTAAAATGCGATTATTAAGAGTTTCTAATTCTTGAAGGCTCGGTAGGCCAATATGCTGATTATGTGAGGCCCAACGATGATGTTAGAATTATCCAATTCTCCAATAGGAATATTTGAAATGTACCTAGACGTGTCCTTTTTTTAAAAAAAAAAAAAATATTAAATTTTGGTAGGAGAGAGGACATATAATGCGTTTTGAAAACAAGTCAAGAGAAGGGGTTTTCAATCTCACATGTTTTCTCTTAAAAGATTGAGACAATTTTTCAACAAGGAGTCACCACCTAACATTGAGTTTAATTGGTGTGCTAGGTCACCGATTTTTTAAAAAATAATTTTAAAGGCCTAAGTAAATTTGATTAAAAAAAACACTATTTAACCAAAGATTTGTTTGAAAAGTTCAGGGGTTATTTATGCTTGAGAAAAGTGTTAGGCACCCCAAGACCCCCTCTTGGGTAGAACTTTGGGCCAACACTATCCATTCCTTTGAAAGAGCTATTCAAACTTTCATTCTCAATTTGTGAGTGTTCCATTAGGTTTATATAAAATGTTGGAGAGCCAAAATACTTGATTAATTAATTAATAAATTAACTAAAATTGGAACAATTGATTTTTCCCCTGTAAAGAATATTTCTTGAAGGCATTTCTACTAACTATCAGTGACGTCTACCAACATATCATAGTTATATTCAGTTGATAAGAACTTCACCTAGCGAACCTCCTCAGTAATAATTTCCACGCTATTCAATCTTTCTATATTTGTGTTCCTGTAATAAAGAATAGGGTATGGATTAAAATAAAAACATTCATAAATCAATTATATGTATTTAATTAATAATATAATTCATTTTGTGATGCCAATTGGAATCTCATCCCTATTATCATACTTCTTAGTCAAAGTATTTATTTGAATTACATTAAATTTAATTGCATATGAAATTTCTCTCTTTGCTTAGAGTGACATATCAGTTCTTGCATACTTGAGCATTCATATATACATTTCACTACACTCAATGAATGCCTTTGAATTTTCATGTCTAGAAGATAACACTTAGTTTTATAAAAGCCTAGTTATACATCTATTTAATTACCTAATACCTAAAGTCTAATGATCACAAGCAAAATCCCAACTTTCATATTCTATTTTAACATTGAGCATAACTATCATTTGAAATATCTAGGATGAACCCGCTAATGCCTCTACTGAAAAAGATAAACCGATTAATTAGATTAATTGCTTTCCATAACTAGACCCTCTTATTACATTAGATTAATTGTATTATATTGTAGTAATTGCTTACCATATTTAGATGATTTGATTATATTAGATTAATTGTATTATAGGATATTAATTACATTAATTAGTTACCATATGTAGGCATTTTGCCTTTTGATTAGAGATTGTATATATACATATTTATAGAATGAAATAAAGCATGCCATATTCACAATCCAATCTCTTATTATCTATATGGTATCACGAGCCTAAAGATCCAAAATTCCTAGGGCCAACCACTTTCATTTCTCCTTCTGTTTCCTCTCTGTTCTTCTCTCTCTCAAAGCATAAGAAAGTCCCAAACCTTCCCTAATTTACCGAAGAATAAACCTTAATCACTAACCTTATCGAAGAACCTGTCGCAACCGAAGAAGCTCAAGGCTCACAAAATCAGCAGCTCCTATCTCACTCTTCCTCACAACCGAAGCATAGCGTCCACCCCTCTACACATCAGAACCGCCAACGCCACTCCCCTCTGAACATAAGAACCACTGGCGCCACCCACTTTACACATAAGAACGACGGCGCCACCCTCTGCACATCAGAAACGCGACATCACACTTGACACCAAACTAGATCTGTTCACAAACCTGATTTTCTCAAACCAATCGTCTGATTTTCTCAAATCCCATTAATTGATTCTCTTCCATTGTTTGCAAACTTGAAAACCAAAACCCAAAATTATTCTCTCTCTTTCTCTCTCTCCCCTATTGTCTTCAACCTTGAAAAAAACAAAACCCAAAATTACTCTCTCTCTCTTTCCCATTGCTAGAAACTTGAAAAATATCCTTGAATCACAGAAACTACCCCCAATAATTTCTAAAATTTCATCGGTTACCCCACTAGTTTCTAAAAAAACAGGAAAAAAAACAGAAAAAAAAAAAAGACAAAAAAATAAGAAGAAGAAGAAGAAAAGAGTAGTTTCTCTCAACCATTTCAATTATGTCTACCGAGAACATTGCCATAGCCATACCTAATAACAATAAACCCACACATCCCCTTGTAGCCATCAACACCCACAATACAATAAAGTTGACCCCAACGAATTATATCTCCTAGAAATTCCAAATTGAATCACACTCTTTGGCTATGATTTACTCAAATTTGTAGACGGCACCTACCCATTCCCAACCCAATTTCTACAAGACAAAACCACAACCAACCCCGAATACATCACGTGGAACCATCAAGATTGCCTCATTCTTAGTGCCTTGGCTGGCACCCTCAGTCCACCCCTTGGCAACCACAAGCTAATGTTGCAATAATTGACAACTCCGAAAGCTCAAATTGGCTCCTTGATAGTGGTGCATCGCACCATGTTACCACCGACCTGAGTAATCTCTCCATTCATGCTCCTTATTCTAGCGCTGACGATGTTGTGATTGGCGATGGCACGGGTCTTCCTATTTCGCATATTGGTTCTACATCTCTACACACTCCCTCACATACTTTCTCACTAAACAATGTGCTTTGTGTTCCTACCATGCACAAAAATCTTATCTCTATTTCTCAATTTTGTAAATCTAATAATACATCGATCGAATTCTTACCCTCTTCTTTTCTTGTGAATGATCTTCGCACGGGGGCAACACTTTTACAAAGTCAGACTAAGGATGGTGTGTATGAATGGCCGGTCAGTTCAATCAAGTCCTTTCCATTGCTAGTTTTCTCCAGTGTCAAGACCACTTCATCTGAGTGGCATCACCGCTTAGGTCACTCATCATTGTCAATTCTCAACAATATTATCTCTGCCTTTCAATTAGAAGTCACAAGTCCATCAACTCTAAATGTCAATTGTAATGCGTGTCAGTGCAATAAGAGTCACAAGTTACCTTTCTCCATTTCCACTCTTATTTCACATTCTCCACTTAAAATAATATTTTCTGATGTGTGGACCTCTCCCGTGCGTTCCATTGATGATTTCAAATATCATGTTATTTTTGTTGATCATTTTATAAAATACATATGGCTTTATCCAATTAAAATAAAATCTGATGTCTATGACGTTTTTGTTCGCTTTAAATCACTGGTGGAAAACTATTTCAATCGAAAAATCATCACGTTTTATTCTGACAATAGGGGGAATATCACACACTTTCATTATACCTCAGTTCTAGTGGCATATCTCACTTAACCTCACCTCCACACACTCCTGAACACAATGGGTATTTTGAACGTCATCATCGTCATATAGTTGAAACAGGCTTATCACTCCTCTCACATGCTTCCATGCCTTTGGCATACTGGTCATATGTATTTTCCACTACTGTTTATCTCATTAATTGGCTACCTACTCCCACACTCCAACTTCTATCACCATATGCAAAGCTCTTTGGCACACCTCCCAACTATTCCAAACTTCGAAGTTTTGGTTGTCTATGCTATCCTTGGTTGCGTCCATATTCATCTCACAAACTATCTCCCTGTTCCACCCCTTGTGTCTTCCTTGGATACTCATCCACCCAAAATGCCTATCTTTGCCTTAATCCCATAACCTCCCGTCTCTACACATCTCGTCATATCAAATTCATTGAGTCGATTATGCCTTTCAAAACTATTCAATCTGATTTTTCTCGTCCTTTTTCTTCCACATCCTATGTTTGGTTCCCTTCAGAGTCATCGTCTTCGGCCACTATCATACCATTTGTCACTCTCAAACCTGTCCCTCAAGTGGATTCCACTCAAGACACCACAAACTCTGACTACCACAATCATTATCCCATCTCAAAACACTCTCTCCCACCAAACCCAAGACTCAGTGCCGCGGCTCCACCTTTACCACACCACAACACCCAACAACCACCCTGAACCCCACCCTATAAACCCAACTCTCCCATAACCCAATCCCCACACCCCCCCGACCCGACATCCATTCCTCCTCCAAATCAAGGTATAGTTAGTCGAGCCAAAAATAGTAGGGTTAATTAAACTTTACCCCTTGTGGTTTGACCGATCTGTACTTACCTATCTATGGTTTGAAAATCACCACTTACCCCCCCTTGTTGTTAGATTTTCAAACCACTTACCCCTTTGATATAGGGAGTAAGTGCAATAAATATCTGACTACAGGGGGGTAAGTGGTGATTTCCAAACCACAGGGGGGTAAAGTACAAATTGGCCAAACCATAGGGGATAAAGTGCTATTAACCCATAATAATATCCACAAACCAATCCAAAAACTCAATCTCACTGCACAACTTTCCACCAACCTGGATCTTGAACCTTCTACAGTGACCCAGGCCATCAAAGATCCCAAATGGCGTCAGGCCATGTCTGAGGAGTATGATGCTCTTGTTCGAAACGGGACATGGAACCTTGTTCCATCTCATCCGTCCCAAAATGTCGTTGGTTGCAAGTGGATTTTTCAAACTAAACATTTATCTAATAGTTCTGTTGATAGGTACAAAGTATGTTCAGTTGCCAAGGGGTTCCACCAACGCCCGGGTGTTGACTACCATGACACCTTCAGTCCTGTTGTCAAACCAACAACAATACGACTTGTTCTCTCTATTGCTGTCACTCGTGGTTGGTTACTGCGATAACTTGATGTCAATAATGCCTTTTTCCAAGGCTCTCTATCTGAGGATGTCTTTATGGCGCAACGACAAAGATTCATTGATAAAGACCATCTTCATCATGTCTGTAAACTGCGAAGAGCAATATATGGTCTCAAACAAGCCCCCCGTGCATGGAACCATAAGTTACGTCAGTTTCTTCTCACCTTAGACTTCAAAAACTCTTATGTCGACACATCACTATTTGTCTATAATGCTTCAGGCATCATGATATATCTCTTGGTCTACGTTGATGACATCATTATCACAGGAAACAACGATGTTGCGGTACAAAAATTCATTCATCTTTTGTCCAACAGATTCTCTCTCAAGGATCTTGGTCCACTTTCATATTTCCTTGGAGTTGAAGTCATTCCATACCCGTAGGGCATCTTTCTTTCTCAGCGGCAATATATACATGATCTCCTTACTCGCACTCATATGTCTAATGCTAAGCCTATGTCTACGCCACTTGCCACCACTCCAACTCTTACTCTTCACTCCGGCTCATCCCTATCTAATCCAACCGAATACAAAGCTATTGTTGGCAGTCTCCAATACTTATCACTCACACGACCGGACATTGCTTACACGGTCAACAAGCTATCACAATTCATGTACTGCCCCAAGACTGATCATTGGAATGCAGCAAAGCGTCTCCTATGGTATCTCAATGGGACTATTGCTCATGGTGTTGTTCTCTACCATAACTCACCACTGTTATTTCATGCTTTCTCGGACACAGACTGGACAGGAAACAAGGATGACTTTACCTCCACAAGTGTCTATCTCATTTACATTGCATGCAATCCAATCTCATGGAGTTCAAAGAAACAAAGGACAGTGGCCTACTCTTCTACCAAGGCTGAGTATCGAGCCGTTGCTACCACCAGTGTTGAAATTCGTTGGATTTGTTCTCTACTCACCGAGATTCATGTGTCTCTACCTCAACAACCGGTTATCTACTGTGACAATGTTGGTGCAACAAATCTATGCTCAAACTCGGTTTTTCATTCTCGCATGAAAGATGTTGCTCTTGACTATCATTTTATTCGGGAACAAGTTCAAGGAGGCTCTCTTCGAGTTGCTCATGTTTCATCTACTAATCAATTAGCTAATGCGATCACCAAACCTCTCTCCCGCTTGCGCTTCCAACAATTGGTGAACAAGATTGGAATCACCTCACAGTGCTCCATCTTGCGGGGGAATGATTAAGATAAACCAATTAATTAGATTAATTGCTTTCCATATCTAGACCCTTTGATTACATTAGATTAATTGTATTATATTGTAGTAATTGCTTACCATATTTAGATGATTTGATTATATTAGATTAACTGTATTATAGGATATTAATTACATTAATTAGTTACCATATGTAGGCATTTTGCCTTTTGATTGGAGATTGTATATATACATGTTTATAGAATGAAATAAAGCATGCCATATTCACAATCCATTCTCTTATTATCTATATCTACTACAACATAGTAAGTCCCCTTATAGTTGTTCTAGTATCTAATACTAATGGTTTTGAAATTTACTACTTTAACGAGAAAGAACCTCACAAGTTAGTCTAATTGATTTGTTAAAACCCACGTGACTTGGAAATTTTTGGATATAAGATACTAAAACGCCTACATTCTCACTCCTTTTAGTCATCACTAGAAGTTAAAGATATCTTCAACTTAATAGACAAGGTACTATAACAACATGATATAAAAAGGAAAAAGTTTTTTTTTTTAAAGAATACATGAGATTGTAATTTATCAAAAAATAACCACAAAATATTAAAATATGATAAACTATAGGGATTATTTCCAAATATTATTGATCGATAACTCCATTCTTGTAATGAAATTAAATTGAATTCAGTTTAATAAAATTATATAATTTTATTCCTTTATCAAATACAATTTAGATAAGCTGTAATCGTTCTCTGATAATAAGTAAAAATAAAAATATTTGATTAAATAAAAGTGAGAATTAAAATATTGATAAGGAATGAAGAAGTTGTATTTAAACAAAAACAAATTGAAGTGATAATTAATAAATTGATAATAACGTAATTTAAATAGGTATACGTGGTTGATAACTATAATAATTACACCAATAATTTGGATACTCGTAACTCAAATTTGCTACAAATTTTATAGAAAGTTATTAGTAATTATAATCAATTGTAACAATATTATATTATGTTGCAACTATTTTAGTGATTAATGCCAGATATACACTGTTATTTAATAACACCCGATTGTTAAAATGTTATGTCAAGGTGGAAATACCCTAGAGATTGATGTTTAATAAACGAATATTACACAATACTATAATCATTTGACTTCAAATTGTAACGCAATTATCTAATATCACAATTCGTGTTATATGAAGTTGTAACAATGTTACCTTGAGGTGCAACTACATTAATGTTTAACTGTTATTACTATCAAATTACAATTTGTCATTCCAAATTGAAACAATATTTATTGAACTTCGAATTATAATGCTACTATCTACTATTGCGCTATAACTATATTGTTGTTTAACCTTTACGACTGTTTGGTTGGACGAAATGGAATGAGGGTGGAATGGAATGGAAGAAGTAATGGAATGAGAGAATGAATGGAATGGAATTGTGAATGGAATCACTATTCCATTCTCTTATTTGGTTGATATGGAATGAAAGAAGGAATAAAATAATGAAATATAGTAAAATTTTTGTTTTGCCCTTATAAAATTATTATTCTATTATCTTCTTGGTTGGTTATAATAAAATTTTATTATATTTCACTATTTTATTAATTTTTTCATTTTATTATATTTCCCTATTCAACTCAATTTTAAGTTTTTATTCTCTAATTTCTATTTTTGTTCTCAATTTTCAGTTTCTATTCTTTAATTTCTGTTTTTGTTCTCAATTTTCAGTTTCCTTTTTCAATTTTCTGTTCTCTAATTTTTTATTTTTTGTTCTCAATTTTCAGTTTATGTTCTTAATTTTTTTTTTATTCTCAATTTTCTATTTTTATTCTCAATTTTCGGTTTCCGTTCTCAATTTTCTATTATCTAATTTTATTTTATTTTTCTCAATTTTCTGTTTTTGTTCTCAATTTTCAGTTTTTGTTCTCAATTTTCTATTATCTAATTTTATGTTTTTGTTCTCAATTTTTAGTTTATGTTATCAATTTCTTGTTTTCTAATTTTCTGTTTTTGTTCTCAATTTTCGGTTTATATTCTCAATTTTCTGTTTCTATTTTCAATTTTCAATTTCTGTTCTCAATTTTTTAGTTCTGTTCTCAATTTTCTATTTTTATTCCCAACTTTCTGTTCTCTAATTTCAATTTATGTTCTCTAATTTATGTTTTTGTTCTCAATTTTCAAGACCTTAATTACAAGAGCTATCATATAATTTAAGATATTGATTCTATTGGGTTGGAATCTCATTCCACCACATCTCAAATAGAATCCCATTCCATCTAATTTCATTCCAATAGAATCACAAAAGTGATTCCATTGGAGAACCAAACAACGAAATAGGAATCAAGGGCGGAATGCGATTCCATTCCGCCTTCGATTCCATTCAACCAAACATGCCGTTAGTACTTGCCACATGGCCACTATATTAGTATTTTTACTCATCAAGTGCAATATTGTCACTTTGAATTGCAACAATATTATCTAATTCTTGTTATAGATGCTACTTGAACTTGTAATTGATCTACACCAACTTAAAGCGATTTTATTTTAATAATAAAATAATTAATCAAAATAGTTTGACGTTTTACTTTTACTAATATCGACTCAACAGTTAATTTTTTTTATTGAAAACAACTACTTAACTGCAATTAACTATTATTGATTTTCAATAAAAAATGCTAAACCTAATTAATAAAATTATTAGTGATTTTATTTTCATCAATAACTAAATGCACAATATAATTTATTTATTTTTATCAAAATTAAAGATTGTAATTGCTTAATTACAACTAATTAATTACTCTAAACAATGTTCTCTATAAAAATCATGAAATATAGAAATGACTTTTATTTTCTAATCATAAAAAGTAACATTAATGGAAAATTATAATGTTATGTTCATGTTTTTTCTGTACAATTTTTCTTCATTTAGTTAACATCAACTATAATAATTCCATCTATATCTAACTGATTTTAAGTAGGGTTAATAGCACTTTACTCCATGTAGTTTGACCCATTTGCACTTATTCTCCTGTATTGGCACTTACCCGCATGTGATCTTGATTTAGGTGCACTTATCCCCCTATATCAGTAGGTAAGTGGTTTGAAAATATAACCACAGAGGGGATAAGTGGTGATTTCCAAACCACGGGGTAAAGTGCAAATCGGTCAAACTATAGGGAGTAAAATGTTATTAACCCTTTTAAGTAATGTTAAATTTGTATTTGATATCATAATTATAATTAATGTTAACCAAAATAGCAATAAGAACTAAAAAGTAAAAAGTAAGTTGGTAAGAACAAATAATAAATTCTTTATAAATTGAATAAAAAGCTTTAAAACTAAAAATAGAGAACTGAACAAGAAGAAAAGATCAATTAATCACTAGGTTAATGTCCGCATCAATGCACGGGCTTGTGAATGCGTAATGTGAGCAATTTTGATTTATTTGTATACTTACAATTGAAATTTATTTAAAAAAGAAAATTATTCAGTTTTTAATATTATTTTTAGATTTTTTAGCACATGTTTTTAATGCAATCTATTTTTTCATTGGTAAGTATATTAGGATTATAAACTTAAGTTTTATTGAAAAAACTCAAATTTTTGTTCGCATTGATAAATTCACTTTTTTGTACCATAAAAATAAAATGATTTTAAGCAAACCATACAACTTTTTAAAAAATAATAATCAAATATGGCAATTATTTTCAATGTCCATTGAAATTTTTATTATCTTCACATCTTCGACTATTGTGACATATATCAAAATATGCATGTGTGTCTATACATATAAAAGGTAGTTACCATTTATCTTCTCCGTCATTTTGTTTAAAATCACAAGCCTCTCTTATTATTTAAAAAATACCAATCAACCCCTTTGATCTTTTTTTTTTTTTCAAAAAAAAAAAAAAAAAAGACATAAATGTTTTTCTCTTATTTTAAAAACATTTTTTTTATTCTTTTATTTTTAAAAAAATTCACTAACACCCTGTTTTCTAAAAATTACTTTTTGTCCCTAATTGAAAAAGTACATTTACCCTCACCCCAACCCACCCACCTATAATTTTTTTTTAATTTGTTAAAAAGGAAGGGGTGAAAAATATATTTTTTAAATAGGGATGCTAGTGTAAAAAGATAAAAGAAACAAATATAACAAAAAAAAACTTGAAGGGGTATTTATGTATTTTTAAATTATAAAGGATAAAATTGTCATTGCGATAAAAAATTCAGTAATTTTTAACCTATAGGAGAGCTAAATGGTGTTGACAAAAATGATAGGTGATAACCGGTATCTAGTAAATGATAAAAGGAATTTTATGATTTTACGCAGAATAACAGGGGAAGAAAATGATAAATACCTGTATATAAATATAGATGCATGTATTAAGAAAATAAAAAGTTGATGAATAAATTAACATATAAAAATAAATGTGGATGATAATTATTATCAAAATAATAATTGACAATTAGAAATTTTTAGTGTCACTAAAATTTCACTTAAATACAGTTAAATTCACTAAACTAAAAATTAAAAAGAAAAAAATTCACATAAAAATGAAATTATATTTCTACGAATTAATTTTTACTAATATAATATAAAATAACAAATAAATAACAATAAATTAAGATTAATTTTATCAATTTTTGCAAGTTGACAAATTTAATTTAATTAATTTATATCATCTATTTTTTTGGGTAGAAATATTTTTTGAATCATAATAGTTATTTTTTAAATAATTTAAAATTTACACTTGGAGCAATTAATCATATTAAAATTTTGCATTAATTAAAAAATATAACTAAAATAAAAATGAAAAAGAAAATATTTGGGACTAAATTTAAATTCGTACAAAGAGAAAATATTTCCAAACTATTGGTATTCTTTATTGAATACATGAATTTATCAATAATATTTTTCATTAAATATATTTATGATAAAATTAGGAAAATTAATGAGAGCTCAAATAAGCTCTTATAAGCTCATTGATCCACAATACTATTGTTTTTTTTGTTTTTTTGCCTCACTTATCTATTCTTTTATGTATACTAGTTTTAGACCCGCACTATTTTAAAAAAATAAATTAAATTTATATTAATAGATATTTAACATTTGACTATTATATATGAAACATTTAATGTTGTTTCTTTTAATTTAATATTGAATAATATTTTTTTAAAAATAAAAAATTAATACATTTAAAAAAATGTCATTTTTTATTACTTTAATTATTTCTACACTTCAAAATAATAAGCAAAAGATCAACATAAATTTAAGTATTAAATTCTAAGACGAGATGTATAATTTTTAAAATTGTTAATGTGTGTTTGAATAGAAACTTTATTTATTTATAGTTTTTTTAATTTTATTTTGGAGGCTAACTTTTAAACAAAATAAAAACTTTCACTTTGTGTTGTTTAGTAATTATTATTATTAAAAATTTTAATAGTGATTATCAATAAAAAATCACAACAAAAGAGAAAAAAATATATAATTATTTTGGCCAATTTAATATGTCATATTTATTAGAAAAAAAATATTTATTTTGAATTGGAAGAAAATTATTGAACTATTTGGGTAATTAGTTAAAATGAAAAAATTAATTTAAATATGAAGGATTTAATTAATTTACATTAAAATGTTATTAAAATTACACTATCTTTAAAAACAAAAAAATATGAAAAGTCATAATATTATTGTGAAAAGTTAATATGATAGTTAAATAAATTTTGACCATTCATTCATCCAAATGAATTAAAATTGAGATATGAGCAATATTTTAATATAAGAGTATGTCTTCTGCTTTTATATATAACATATAGATATAGATATAAATATATTTTCTCTTTTCTATCTTTCAACATTTCTCCAAATAAAAAAGTTCATTTAGACGTCCGAAACCAAAACTATAATTATATAAACATCCACACACAAAAAAAATTATATAAACATTTACCTACCCCCAAAAAAATATTTAAAACTGTATAAACCCTAGCCCAAATTGCACTCGCATTCTTTTTTTTTTTTTACATTGTCAATTACACCACCCATTTTTAAAAATTAAGTGCAACGGTGAATGTTTCGATTTACTTTAACAGTTAACGGGTAAAAAACAACTGAAATTAGCTAATTAATGTCGAATGACATTTATACCTTTTAAAAATTTTAATAAAAATTATTTTAACACTAATTTAAAATATAAGGGTCAATAATATTTTTTTCCTTTAGCTCTCTATTCATCCATGTTTCTAAGCATTTCTAGTTTCTGCATTTGTTTTCAAACATCTAAACATTCTATTCTTTGACATTTCTACTTTTTTTTAACCTAATTCATTCATAAGAAGAGAGCAATTATTCACCCTCATTAATTGCTAGTATTCTTTCTCTGATTTTAATCGTGGCCCTTCATTTCAATAGAGAATAGAAGTTGAGAGATGATACATAGTTGAAGCTAGTTCATTCGCATGACTTGGCTTGTGCTTTTAATTGGAAGACTAGTTTTAGACCTACATGATATGCGGATTTCGAAAAAAAATCATACTAATATATTTTTATTTAAATATTACACATAACGCAATTTATCCTTTGATTTTATAATTAATATATTTTATAAAGCATAATAAAAATAATTTTTTATACTAAAAAATATAAATAAAATTATAACAAAAAAAAAATTAATATCAATATTTAAAACTATTAATGTTTATCAATTATAGTCATTCGCAGGAAAGATTAAACATCTTTTCAATATTTGACATTTTTTAAAAATAATAGTTTAAAAAATGATCTAATAGGTCTTCTTTACATTGATTAATAGTTTCTACTATTTGGTTAAACAAAACCATAATGAAGAAAAAAATGCCAATCCGAAAGATTTTTTTTTATATTAACAAGAAAGTGAAGAAATCTAAAAAAAAAAAAAACAATAGTGAAAGCCTTTTTGAACTTATACTAATCTGCAAACCTTCAACGGTTCGAATAACCTGCATATATAAAAGAAAGAAAAATAAGTAAATAATAACATAAAACAATATTCAAAAAAAAAAAAAAAACAAAAAAAACAGGCAATTTGTAAATAAAATCTGGAAACAAAATTAGGACACAATGAAACGAAACCGTAATTAAAAAAAATCTATCCAAGAAAATGAACAACTACAAATCCTTAAAAAGCACGTTTTTGGATTTTCTGAACTACAATTTGATTATCTCTAAACTTTTCGCCGCAGAGGTCCTCAATGAACCTCAAAAAACTCGATGGAAGATGAGCAATTAAAAACCCAAAATCATTTTTTTAGATTTTCAAACTGTATTTTGACTACTATAAAACTATATATGTGATGTTGCCAAAAATCTACAACAAGCTAACAAAGATCTTCACAACCTACAAAAACCTACAAACTGATAGCCTACAAAATTGATAAGCTCAAAGGGGACACCGGTGTAGTGTCGACCAACGAATCTCTGACGTGCGAATAAATTAATCTGTTTGAGGTGAAAGCCCACGTACTTGAATCATGTATAAAATGGTAATACCTTCCCGTATTTATAGACTCGTTTGTTTATGCCGTTTATTGGTGAAATTGCCTCCCCACAATCCACTGCTATATATTTCTTTGGAATACCGCCGGATATCTCGCTGCAGATATTCCTGCATGGGATCGTGGGGGTGGACTAACTTTTTATGTCCTCTCACAGTTTGGGATTTATTCATTAACATTATTGATTGGGCCTGTCATTATTCAAGTATTGGGTTGCTCTCATAACCTCACCCTTAGCTATTGCAGGCTAATGTACTCAGCCCATTGCAAGATGAATATTGGATTGTCTCTTCTGGGCCATTCTTAATATCTTTACCCGACCCGTATAACCTTTTAGCTTCTATAAAATGCAAAATATAGGCAGGAATTCTTCCCACATCAATACGTAAAACCAACGAATTTTAGTAAACATAATGGAGAAAATCACAAACCCAACAATATCAATATATACAGGGTTAATTAAACTTTACCCCCTGTGGTTTGGCCGATTTGTACTTACCCCCTATGGTTTGAAAATCGCCACTTATCCTTTCATGTGGTTAAATTTTCAAACCACTTACCCCCCGATATAAGGGGGTAAGTGCAACAAATATTTGATCACAGGAGAGTAAGTGGTGATTTTCAAACCACACGGAGGTAAAGTGCAAATTGATTAAACCACAGTAGGATAAAGTACTATTAACCCATATATATATATATAGAGAAACTAACTTGATTGTCATAATTCGAATAAATCAGATCTTAAACAAATCCATATGAAAGAGCTATATTAATATCACAACAATTGAATCTTCAACTGCTCCTTCACTTCCATTTTTCATTTAACTCCCAATTAGCCATTCATAACCATTCATAACCATAACCTTGTATAAAATATGAAACTTGATCTAATATTCAACAAAAGTAATTTTATTTTAATCTAGGATGACTTCATAAAAGATATTGGTAGTGGTGGTGGAAGTCGGATTAGGATATTGGTTGAAGTGGTGGATTAGAATATTGATAGTATCGCTAGATTAGAATATTGGTAGTAGTGGTGGAAAGATATATTAATTAATATAGAGATAGTTGCACTTCGTATATGTTTCATGCGAAGCTCGACTATTTTAAGGCGACGTTTGGTTCTATGAAATTAGAGGTTAAAATTAGAATTTAAATTAATTGTATGTAAAAAATAAAAATAAATATATATGTGTTTGTGTAGCATAACTTAAGCCTTTTTCGGAATTTGTGAATTGTGTCTTGATTCTTCTAAACTATCCACTAAACGGATACTTTGAAAAATCAAAATCCAAGAAAATGAACAACTACAAATCCTTAAAACAACTACTAAGAATATCAATAAACACAATGGAGAAAATCACAAAGCCAACAAAATAAATATATAGAGAGAGAGAGTGAGAGAAACTAACTTGATTCTCACAATTCGTGATTACTCAATGAACAGGAGGTTGCGGCCGGAGTACATAGTCATTCATCGCTCCCTCGAGCTTCCAACAAACTATGGCCACCATTTGAAGCAGTGTATTATGTATTGAGCCAACAATAACATCTACAAAAATGGGGTCAAATTTGATGAATCAAACATTAATATTTTGAATTTTCCAAACCTAGAGCGTCAAAAAAAGTATCAATGAAATAATTGATTAATGATCGTGTGTATTGATTTGTGATCATAATGATAAAAACCATTGTGCATAAAGGAAAGAAACCCAATTCACAAATATTAAACCAACAATAAACCAATGGTTCTAAGGGGTTAGTAAATATTTAAATTACAATAACGAATCACATAGTTACCCAACAAAACAGTTAATAGAATGACGCGAGGATTTGACTCGAGGCAACACATGAAGGGCTCCACACAACAAATGGCGCCTTAAATGCAGAACATCTAAAATTCATCGAACTTTTTGAAATCATCAGAACCCAAATGAATTTAAATTGTAAACATCAAAACCAAAAATAAATTGAAAAATGTGTGAAAAATGAAAACCAAATCGACTGAAAATGCAAGAATATTTCAAATACTGCTCCTTGATTTTCTTAAAAAAAAAGGCAAAAATATGAGAATAAAAAACTACGATCAAATTTGTTTTAGTGCTTCTTTTTCATTTAGTGCAAATTCAAACAAAAATGTCAAATGATCTACAATCAGTTCAAATTCCCAAATTCTACGAACAAAGACGAACAATAAATCACAAACCTTGGTCATGGTCCCAAACTTCTGAGGACTTCAAGGTTGGAAATGGTTTCGGGCAAAATCTCAGACGAAATTCCAATTAAAACTAACTCGATCCTAGATCGTGCCAAACCATACTCCAATTTGACTAAGTGAACCCAAATCTTGCAAAAAAAAAAAAAATGTAGATCGATTGATCGTAGCCTCTAGAAATCGATCGATCGAAACCTCTACAAATCAGCAACTCCTCTCCCTCGCCGTCCTTACCGCGCAATCACCACCACCAAACAACCATCCAATCAGATCTGTTCCAATTTCCACCATCGACACCGCAGCTTCACCTCCATCTTTAATACTATTGTCCCCTTGCCGGCATTGATCCATCGTCGTCGTAGTTGCTATCGCCGTTGCCCAATCTCAACATCGTCGTCCTAAACCGTAAATAACCATCCAGCTAGATCTATTTAAATAGAGTTCCGATTTCTCCAGATTAAACACAGAGAGAGAGAGAGAGAGGAAAGAAAGATGGAGAGTTCCCGTGTGAGCTGAGAGAGAGAGAGAGAGAGAGAGAGAGGGTTCAGATCTAGTGGCTATGGAGTCAAACGGCGACGGTGACGTTGTCGGCGATGGAAGAGTGGTTTCGGCCGCGGGAATGGCGGTAGAGATGCAACATCGGAAGCGACAAAGAGCCCGGTGATGGTGGTAGCGAGAGAGAGAAGTCAAGACTTAAGAATGAATCACAATCAGCGATTTTTCATCCCTCTAATCCTATTCTCCTGTTAAAATGATGGGTTAAAATTAATCATATCATCTTAATCTAACTCTAACAAAATAAACGCTCAAGATTATTTCTTCCCACTAATATTCTAAACCTCATCATTTAGTCAGACGGCTCTCCCCACATCATCCCATTTCCTCGCTCATGCTCCATCCGACTCCCTCTCTCAATTTCAATAGGATTGTAGAGATAAAAAAATAATTGACTGTGTTTATTCTCAAGACTTCACTTCTTTTTTTAGTTATAAGATATAGATATATATCTTTTTTTCATTAATTACACAAGATAGTTTTTTTACTAAAATTAATGACAATAAATACTTAATTGCAATTAATTAATCCAAATAATATTTTATTGTTCATTCAAATCGTGAAAACACAAAAACTACTATCTATTTTTAATCGCACAATAAAATTAATTAGTTATTTTATTTTTATTAACAATTGAATACACAAGACAATTTTTTGACTAAATTAATAAAGATAATTATTGTTAATGTCGGATTTTGGATGATTTCGACAATATGGTCTGGTCAGCGCTGATAGAGTTGGAGAGGTCTAGACTGAAGATCTTTAATCCCTGGAACTTCTTATCCGTGGAGAGATCTTTGGTCGAGAAGGAATGAGTCTGAATTAAAATGGACCTTAAAGCCATCTGGGCTGAGAAGATGATTGTTGGAATACCTTGAGACTTAAGAAAAAGTGAATCGGAGCTTGAGATGGGACAGTTCTGAGATGGGGGCACCTGAAAACCTGCATAAAGGACTTGCCAGGATGATCCTAGCGTGTCCTCTCCGGCGTGAGAATCAACGTACAAGGAAAAAATTCATAACGAAGTTTCCGAGAAGAGTGGGCAAAATTCATCTACTTTTAGGCAATTGTATACCCTCCTATTTATAGGTAAGGAGTGAATTAGATTAAGGACTTAAGCATGAATTAGTGTCTCCACAATATCACATCAATGTACCAACTTGGCAAGTAGCCAATGAGAGAGTGCCAATGAACTTCTTACTTTGGCCATTTTTGGGGATATTTTGAGATATTTATATATATTTTGGGATATTTATAGGGATATTTAAGGATATTTTGAGATATTTAATGGAGGCATTTGGAGATATTTAGGGTTGGGGAAATAAGCCAACCCATAAACCAAGAAAGACACTATCCTACTATAGCCGAGATGAGGAGTCTGATTCTTGCCCTTCCCGGATAGCCGGAGATGGGAAAAGGGGGTTATACGGAGCTTTCCGCCCTGCCTTTCTCTAGTAGATGGAGACAAGAAGGGGGCTTTGCTCCAGGAGCTTTGCGGAGTAGATCCCTGAGATGGGCGATGCTGTTGCAGAGAATGCCGAGATGGGGAAGGATTCCCCATCGCAGCGGTGGCTTGTCGGCCCTTCCTAGAGTGTGTTGAGACCTTTGAGATGGCTGACATGGATGGAGATGTTCATCTGCTTGGTGTAGTTTTTACACTTAATCTTTGATATAACTTGATCTTCGTAGTGAGTTGTGGACATGTGGCGATTTTCAATTGATTGTGTTGGGGTGACTATTTTTACCCTCATCAATTATCTAACAATAATTAATTAATTAGAGTAAATTATATTTTATTATTGATTAAAATCATTAAAAATCCTTAAAAAAATTACTTGTTTTTCATGAAATCACCTATAAAGGTGGTAAAGCAGGTGGCCCCATGCCAATGTGAGATGCAACCATGTAGCAATAACACTGCTACAGTGTTAGAAATTTTCATATGTATACTACTAGCTCACAAAATAGACTAGCTCACAACAAATAGACCAACAGCAACCTCCCGGCATTTTTATTGTGAACATTGCTTACATTGACTTATCACCACACTCCCTCACTTCTTTCTTAAGAGTACGTATATGTGTAGTAGTAGCTCACAAAATAGACTACCTCACATCGCAGGGAAAAAAAAAATGACCTGCAGCCAACTCCAAGAATTTTTACGGGTTAATTATACTTTGCACCCCGTAGTTTGACCTAATTGTATTTTTGTAGTATTTTCGTGAGCACTTATATTCATGTACTTCGCACTTAACTTTAACGGTCAAATGTAAAAAGTCAACAAAAATAAACTATTTAATGTTAAATAACATTTATACCATTTAAATTAAACAAATCACATTCACTTAGTTTGGGGAAATTTAGACATTTGTTCAAAAGTTTAAGGGTCAAAAATGATATTTTATAAACCCATCATCAACCATCCTCTTCAAATCAACAATATACTCTACAAACCTCTTGACTGGCGAACCATCCTACACGAACTACCACCTTTCCGATGGCAACTATGGCGAACGACTACCACCACTCCTATGTTCTCTCTTTGTTTCTCTCTCTCTATATATTTTTATCCCTTTCTTGTCTCTTCTACTTGTCTCTCTCTATATATGGTTGGTTTCTAAATTGGTTAACACCCCCAGTTAGTCCGGTCAACGTCTAGGTGGAGTTTTCTTACTGAAGTGAAGTTCAAGTTCTCGTGAACTGTGTTCACTGAAGCACGGTCTGCGATCAACAGTCAACATTCAAACCTCCTCAAGTCCAAGTTTGAACTTGCACAAAGACCCATCGAGGTGTGCCCGACGAAATCCTCCTGATGAGAGAGTAAGAACTTGGGGGAAAAGACATATATTTTCTTTGAGTATGAAATCAAGCCTTACCTGGGCCATTCACTACCTTTCTATTTATAGAAGATGAGGTTGATTAGCTCTGCAAAATTAGGGTCCTAAGCACAGTTAATTATGGTAACCTTGCACGTGGCCAATGAGGAGGCGTGTGGCGTGATTTAGGTCACTGGGCCTTATCCCTCGGCCCACCAAGAGAAGCCCATGGGCTAGCCCAGATGAATAGGAGACAGAGCCTAGCCCATAGGAACGATGAAGCCTTTTTTGTAGCATAGGGAGTTTGTTGTCCAAATGTCTCTAGCCGGAGACCAGTCTGGTTGTCGTAGTAGAAAACTATTAGCACTGGTCAATAGATGGTGATTGTCACAGAGGAGGTTAGCAATTCCCTAGCTCTGGTTGTTGAGTAGTGGTCTCCACAAGACATGTGTTCTCTTACCTCTGCTCAGTGAATAGGCCCAGTCAATGTGTGTGGTGGACGATGGATAGTCAAATGGTCTTCTCGGGATTCATTTCCTATCGCGTGTGAGATTATGAGTGGTCCTTGGTAGGTGGCAAAAATACTCCTCATCAGTTTTTCTCCACTTCAGAGCAACTAGGAACGTGTTGCTGGGGAGTAGTGGTGGTTGTGGTCGGAGTTTGTCCAATTGTGGTCGGTCTCGCCTATCTGGTCGGTTAGCATTGGATGGTCAAAGAGGACCACTTTGGATAACATGTTGCCACATATTGCATTGTGAGTCATCTGGGATGTTTAGTGAAAATTACTCTCATGCATGGTATCTTTGTGTTTGGTACCCTTTTTGATGTGCTTCCAGCAATTGAAAAATTGCTTGCAATTTTGTTCGCACCTTCTAGTTAGCACACCTTTAGTACTTTATCTAGGCTTTCTGCTCTGTAAGAATTTTATACTTGTTCACTTTCATACAAACTCCATTTCATCCATCCCAACTATTCCCCTAACATTGCTAGTCAATAAGGGTAGTGAGGCTAAGACAGTGAGCGTTGCGAGTAAGAGAGTGAGCGGGTGATGGTGAGGCCACCAATTAGCATAGTGAGCAGTGAATGGTGAGCGGTGCTCGTGAGTGTGGGATGTCTCTTTCCTTTGATGCATAAGTGCGGTGAGCGGTATAATGATTTTCTCTACACTTTTTTTTGAATTGTGATTTTTACAAAAATAATATGAATTTTGAGGTATGTTTATAGTGTGCTTCTGAGCCCACGACCCTCCTGCCTCCAGCCCATGGCTCGAGCTGATATTAATGTGCTTGGGTTGTGGGTTGAGGTCGGGAGGTTTTCACGTTGCTCAGTGCCTTAGGGTGCGATTCTTAGCTCGGATCCTAGTGGCAGGTCATTGGTGGGTTATTTGTACTCAGGCCCATTCTTGAGTCTGTTCGAGTTCTCCCAATTTAAGTCCATGCAGGGGCCTTTCTACCTTTTTGACACCTGACATGTGGTTGGCTTTACTAGGTGGTCGATACCTGTTGTAGGCCCTCATAGCCGATCAACGCCATACCCTTGGTAGATGACCTTAATCGATCCCCAAGCAGAGACTGTTGATTTGTGGAGAGGATTCAGTTCTACCCTGGTGGTTCGCAACGAATGCAATCGTAGGCAATTCTTATGAAGATTGATCATAGCACAATGATTATTTCTATTGAAGTTGGAAGGCCACTTTGATTCATCCGTAGCAGGACAGAGAGTTGCTTGGTTTCGCCACCAAGTTGATCTTGTTAGTCGAGTGGAAGGCTACTTGATCGCTTAAAAATAATACCCATAATTAGTATTGCGATATTGATATAGTACGATGTCAAGTTGGGTGTTAAACCACAGGAATTGGTCTTGTAATTATCTATTCCTAATTATTTTTATTTCTTTAACGGAAAGGGATTTAGATTTTGAATTTTGGGGTTTTTAATATAGGAAAAATAAATTTTAAATCTATAAACAAAATAGAATAGAGAACTAGGTTAGAAATTATGGGTTTGTATTTCGGAATTTATGTTATTTTTGTATATTCTTTTTTATTTGGATTCGTGCAAACGAGCATTCTCAACTATAAGCCGAAACAACTTAGAAAAATTAGATCGATTATTCATTGGTATGAACTATCTCCGTCTATGGCGAGATGAAGGTCTGCTTAGCTTCGCCTCTGAGCTGTGCTCGTTGGTCGCCCAAAGAGCTAGTCATTTCCGTCCATGGAGTGATGTAGGGCTGCCCAACTTTGCCTATGATCGGTGCTTACTGATTAATCGTAAGGTTGTTTGTCTCTAACCATAGCAGGATAGAGGACTACTCAGCTCCGCCTCTGTGCAATGTTGCTTTTGTCAATGGAGAGACAGAGGTAAGCTTGGCTCTACCTATGAGCGGTGTATAGACACACCATTTTGATCGTCGTAAAAAATAATTTCAATTTTATTTTATAATTTATCTGTACTTTTATTATTTTATTATATAATTTTTTTATTTTATTAGAAAAAACAAAAAAAAAATTAGAGAGAGAGAAAAGAAAAAGAAATTAAAAAAAATAAGAAAAAAAAAAAGAAAAGAAAGAAAGAAAAAGAAAGAAAGAAATATAGAGAGAGAGAAAGAAAAGAGAGGACAAGAGAAGATATAATAGCAAAAAAAAAAAAAAAAATGGAAGGAAAAAATAAAGGAAAAAAAAAGTGAAAAAAGAAGGGTTATAACAAAGTAAAGTTACTAAGATTTGAAACCAAAATCTAGTCTAGATAAAATTGTTGTAACTTACCACTTTTCCAAGTCTCACTTTTGTTTTCTTTACCTTCGGTATTTCTATTTTCTAATAAAAAAAAAAAAAAAAAAAAAAAAATCTAGCAATTTTTAATTTTTTTTTTTTAAAAATCTAGCTTCTAGGGTTAGGGTTTGGGCGACCAAGACTGGTTTCTAGGGTTTTTAGTATGTTTTTCATTCCCTACCTTTTCCTATTAATAGAATCCTCATTCTCATAGCTTGGAAAAAAAAAAAAAATCAAAGAGAAACCCTTTGGGAAACTTAGAGATTCAGGGAGGAACCCTTATAAGGAGCAAGGTTTCGAGAGAAAACCCTTTAGGGGTTGATTTTTAGAGAGAAACCCCTCGGGGAAGACACAACAAATTTATAGCGAAACCATTTAGTGAACAAAAAAAATTAGGGAAAAATCCTTTGTCAAAGAGAAATCCTCCTTGGTAGCTATTCTCAGCGAAAGCCTATTCGGAAAGCCGTCTTCGAGAGAAAAAAAACCTGTGTGTCGAGGATCTTTGCTAGGGTCGGTATGTCTCTTCTCCCTTAATTTTTCATTATTTTTTATTATCGCAATTTAAATTCCTGCAAGTTTAATTATGTTAAAATCATCCGATGATTCGATGGAAATGTCGGGACGAGAATTTTCTTTTCGGGCTTAGCCTTCAAGTGTGAGATGAGGACTTTTTATTTTTTCTTTATTTAAGTATTTTTGTTATTTATGTTTGCCACATTTAAATTCCTAGTTTAAAAATAATAATAATAAATAACACACACACACACACACACACACACACACACATATATATATATATATATATATATATATATATATATATATATATATATATATATATATAATAAGTTGTTTTGTAAGAATTAATTCTTGCACGCTTTAGAGAGAATTCAACGATTCAATAAATTGAAGGAGAGATTTCCCTACCTTCGATTTTGATTCTCCAAATAGAGTAGAAATTAGAAACAATCGATTTAGAAAATCACTTTCCTCAGTAAATTGTTTTGGTGAATCCCGCTTAAATCTTGGAGGAATTAATTTCAACAAAACTTGTTTCAGCGGCGTTTTTTAGATTGATTTGCCCAATTAAATTAAAGAAGTTCATTGTAACATATAAACCCCCTTGATCATCCTTGTCAAATCATGATATGGGAGAAATTCCCGCCCACGATATTCAGAAGCTAGTAGGGTAACGATGGGTCGAGTCGGGTAATAAACTCCAACCCACAGGAAATTACCTGGAAATTGCCCATATGCCAACTATGCCGGTGGCCCAAAGTGTGTAGGATTGGTTTATTAAGGGAGTCTAAAGCATGACTAAATAGAATGGCACATAAGAGGCCCAACCATGTTTGGGCTGATATGAATAGGAAGAAGGCCTCCTAATGCGGCCTAATCCCAAGCAAGTAAGATCAATAGTGGATGGTCATTGAGTAATTTTCAGAGAACCCCCACGATCCTATGTATGTAGAGAGATGTAACTGTTTTATGTTTCGTAGTGAGGTCATGGACGGTTTCCATGATCTTAAAGAGGGGATCGTGGAGGGAGTGGTGGTATGAACAGGCTATGCAGGATAGATGGTCTATATAAGGAATATGGGTACCAGGTGATCAAGGTATTGTTTTTTACATACTGAAAGATTTTTCACCATACACAGACTAATTTATTCTCACGCTGAAGGTTCTTTAACCGACACCACACTAGTGTCCCTTGGAGTCAACTGGTTTTGTAGGTTCAGGTTGCAAGCTGTGGATATTTCTAACACATGGGAAGTTGTTTACATGTGTTGGAGATTTTTGGCAACATCAAATCATTTAATATTTGATAAGAAATTATACTGGGGGAACATTACAAAAAATACTAAAAACGTATCCCATCTTAGTCTGAAAAGTACCAAAAAAGAGCTTATAAGAAGAAAAATATTTTCAAAATAATAAATAAATATTTGGACTTTAGCTAATAGGACTTATTTGGATAAAAGGTAGTGTTTTCGGATGGGTGTCTTAAGATGCCTAACACATTCTCCGAGCGTAAACGATCTCCAAACTCTTTCAAATGAATCTTTGGTTTGACCGTGTCTTTAGAGTCAAATTTACTTAGGCTTTTTAAATTATTTTTCTTAACAATCCGATAACCTAGCACATCAATTAAACCCAATACTAGGTAAGCTCATTTATTTTAAAATGGCCTAAGTATTTTTTTTGAGAAAATCGATACTTTAAAAATCTCTTCTCTTTTGTGATTACCTATTTTATATTATTTTACGTTTTTTTAAAAATCGGAGCGCATTAGCTGGCGATTCCACTGGGGATAGTTAGAGGGTCAAGCCTAAAATGTCCAAATAAATCCAAATAATCCAAATCCAATTGTTGTATTTTATATTATTATTCTTTTTATTTTTTTATTTTTATTTTTTCATTTTGTAAATAAGTGTGAGTTGTGATGGGTTTTTCTTTTTTGAACATATATTTGTTCCACCCTTATTTTTTTTTTATTTTTTATTTTTTATTTTTTATTTTTTATTTTTTATTTTTATTTTTTTTTTACTTTTGTTTGAAAATTTGGTTATCGAAGAAGTGAATAAAAAAAAGGGCTACCAAAAACTTTTAGGGCTTCTTTCGAGAATGAGTTAAAACCACATTGACCCATGAGCTCAAATCAAGCGGTATCCTACCAGTAATATTAAAACCAACTATTCAAACCACGCCCACTATATACCTTAAATTACCTACTTGACCCATATCGCTAAATCAAATGGTACCCCTATAGTCTCACCAAAATCAAAACCACAAATCCAAACCATACCCGACCGAAATATCACTCGACCATCCATCCAACACCTTAAATTACCTATGAGACCCATGACCATAAATCAAGTTGTACCTTTGTAATTTCACGAAAATCAAAAACTATACCCCACCCAATACCTTGAATTTTCGTGCCCAAATATCCATTTTCCTATAGCCCAAATCTTTCCATCCACTATCTCGTGATACTATTCTATCCACACCAAATGGCCGCAAACCCTCAATACCCTATCTTACAAACAAATTCAGTTAACCAATAGAGGGATTTCAATTGAACCTACCCTAGGCAGAAGCCATTACACTCCTAAACAATATTGGAAGACACCATCCCATTACAAGCCAAACCTTAACTTAAGGGTACTACTTACGAACTTGGTCTACCAAGATAAATTTCAATAAAATTGAGGACAACTCTAAAATCTGTCTCTCCCTCTAATTGACATTCTAGACTGTAAAGCACTTACTTTGTAGATGGCTTAAAATTTTCAATACGTGCTATTGTGTTACCTAAAGTATGTCTCAAATGTTTCATGCTTATTTTTCAAGTATTATAAATTTGTTTGTGTGTGATCTATGTGTTGAGAATGATCTTGAGTATGATGAATATGATTTTGATGTGAAAGTCTCTAGATGATAGATGACTTGCTTTGTAGTTGGCTTAGAACTTTCAACAAGTGCTACTGTGCTACCTAAAGTATGTCTCAAATGTTTGATGCTTATTTTTCAAATATTCTAAATTTGTCTATGTGTGATCTGTTTTGAGAATAATCTTGAGCATGTGAATATGATTTTGATGCTAAAGTCTTCAGAACGTAGAGGACTTGCTTTGTAAATGCCTTAAAACATTTAATAAGTGCTACTATGTTACCTAAAGTATGTCTCAAATGTTTAATGCTTATTTTTTAAATATTCTAAATTTGTCTATGTGTGATCTATGTGTTGAGAATGATCTTGAGCATGATGAATATGATTTTGATGCTAAAAGAGACTTTGATCTAAGAGGAAGTGAAACAAGGTGACTCATCTTTACTCGAAATTCATCCTTAAACCTATGTCGTCTCCCAATACAGATCACCAAACTCCATTCACCACTTAAAGGCTATTTCTTCAAAGCCACTATACAAAAAACAATCAGCTAGGAAATCCATCATAAAGTATAGCCATCACCCGAAAAACCATTTTCCGAAAAGTCATCACCCAAAAATCGACTCACTAGGCAATTCGTCATAAAGCAAATCCATCACCTAAAAGTCGTAACTCGAAAAGCCATCATCCAAATGACCCATCCATTGGCTAGGAAAAACGTCATAAATCAAAGCCATCCCCCCAAAATCCACAACCCTAGAATCCAACTGCCAGGCAATCCGTCATAAAATAAAGCCGTCACCCGAAAAGCCATTACCCTAAAAGCCATCATCCAAAAATCTATTACCCAAATGACTAATCCCATGGTTAGGCTATCCTTCAAAAAGCAAAGCCACCATACCAAAACAATCTTTTGATGTTGAGAGAGGTGATTTGGGTACTTCGAGTACAAATTAGCTGATTGGTGATTTGGGTACTTTGAGTATTAAATTGTAGGGGTGTTTCAACACCTAGTCACTTAAGCCAACTAGAATAGAATCATTGACTAAAGCTCACTATATCGATTACTTAGGATGCCAAGATGCTAATAAAAAAAAAAAGTAAAAAGAAAGAGAAAAAAAAAGGGGGGGGGGGGGGGGGGAAAGATGAGAAACATCTTTATTCAGTTGCTCATCTAATGGAAAAAAATGATAAAAAAAAAAAAAAAAGAAAAAAGAAAAAGAGGAAAAGTTCCTCATTTAATGGAATTTGTTTTATTTTATTTTTCTGTTTTTACTTTATTTTTTATCATCTTTTATTTATATGGTTGTTACATCAAAATAAATAAATAAAAAAAGAATCAAGAAATAATAAAATAAAAAAACATAGCATTAGATGAAGAACTTTTCTGATATTTATTTTTTTTGTACTTTTATTTATTTTTTCATTTTTTTTGTTGTTGAGAAAGAAAAGAATCAAAATCATAATTAAAAAAATAAAAATAAAATAAAAACTCAAGATAGTACTGCAAGGGAGTATTTTCTATACTATTATTCTTGATTTCCCAACATATGAGAAACTTTAAGATGATGGGTTTAGAAAGATACTTCCCTTAAATAGATCTTGAGTTTGGTTAAGTTGGCAAAAACTATAAAGAAAAAGATTTTTTTCCTTTGTATTTTCTTTAAAAAAAAATACTCACAAAAAAAAAAAAAAAAAAAAAAAAAAAAAAAAAACCCTTCAAAAAATCATCCTTTCTTTCAAAAAAAAAAAAAAAAAAAAACCAAACAAAAGAGCTTTTCATTTTTTTTAAATAATAATAAAAAAATGTAACAGAGTTTTCAATTTTTTTCCTCCTTTGAAAATGATAAAAACTGAAGATCTTTAAAAAAAAAACAAATTTTAAAAATAAAAATAAGATGGTTTTTGAATATTTTCTAAAAAAGGAAAAAAAATATTTCAAAAATATTTCTTCAAATATTTTCTTAAAGAAAAGACATTCGAAAAAAATTAAAAAATGAAAAATAAAAAAAATAAGAAAAAGGTTTCCCAAACCTCCTATAAAAAATAAATAAAAAACTCAAAAGATTTTCGTAAAAAAAATATCAAAAAAGGTTCAGGAAACTTTCTTACGTTCAAAATATTGTTTTCTATTAAAATCTTCCTAGACAAAACACCAACCTAGCCTAATTTTAAGATCTGTCACATTAAAATCCCCCTCCTGGAATCTTTTTTGTCAAATTCTTTAATAATTGAAAAGAGGTCGTATGGAGGGAACATTCCAAAAATAACAAAAACTTGTCCTATCCTAATTCGAAAAATACCAAAAAAGAGCTTACTAGAAGGAATTTATTTTTCAAAATAAAATAAATATTCGCACTTAAACTAATTGGAATTAATTGGACATAAGTTACCGTTTTCAAACGGGCGTTTTGGGGTGCTTAATACATTCCTTGAGCGTAACTGACCCTCGAATTATTTTGAATGAATCATTGAGTTGACCATATTTTTGGAGTCAATTTTACTTAGGCCTTTTAAATTATTTTTTAAAAATTCAGTGACCTAGCACACTATTTAAATCTAATGCTGGGGGTGACTCCTTATCTTTTAAAATGACCTAATTACTTTTTGAGAAAATAGATGCTTTTAAAAAAAAACCTTTCTCTTTTATGCATTTACTATTTCATATTCTTTATCCCCTTGAAAAATTGGGGTATGTCACGATGCTCATTGGTCGACTAGAGGGCTACTCGTCTCCGTCTGGTGGGGGATGGATGGTTGTTTGACTTTACCTTTGAAGTGTGATCGTTGGTTGATCCGAGGGCTGCTTGGTTCCGACTTTAAGAATTGTTCATTAGTTAGATAGAGGGCTACTTGTCTCTATCCAGGGTGGGATTGAGGGCCGCTCTGCTCCGTCTTGGAGCGGTGCTTGTTTCTCAACTAGAAGCAATTATCTGTTGTGTGTCCCTGGTCACGGTAAAACTTAGTATTTTGTTATTGAAATCCCCCATTGGCCTTTCCTTAAGATGGAAGGGGAGGCAAAAAGAAGTATCTTCCAAATTTCTCCGCTAAAATGATACATACAAGTACTATGAGGGGAGAGAAGTCGTGAGATTGGCGTTCGAAGGTAGGAATGGTCGTTAGTCCGCAGGGAGAACAAAGACAACCTCTAATTGGAGTTTGTTCAATCTCTATGCTTTATTCTGGCCCTTAAGGTCTCTATTTTCTTTGTTCTTTCAAACCCCCTCTCGCTCCTTCCTTGCTGCTGGCCCAAGTCGACATAGTGGAAGCGGGTACCTCGGTCTAAGCCTGACGTTTATTGGTTGGGAGATTGAAGAAAAGGTCACAATAAAGCCTCCAGTAGTGAAGGCCATCTATGAAAATGGTTATGGCCACTCTTTCCGAGAGCTCATCGCAAGCGTTCGCCTATTGGTTGAAGCGATCGACGTATTTTTCAAGTGACTCACCAGGTTCCTTCTGGATGGAAGCCATGGTCTTCAACCTCAGCCTTGAGTGGTTAAGCAAGTGAGGAAGAGCTGCTCGAGCTCCCAGAACATGGTGATAGAGGTTGGCTGGATGCTCTAGAATCACGTGTTCAGTGCACTTGATAGGATAAGTAGAAAGCATTTGCACCACATGACCATGGAGGTTGTTTTCATGTTCATATGGGACCAAAATATTGAGAGGTGGTCCACGGCGTTTGTGGTCCCATTATAAGTGGTCATTTTAGGGTGTACGAAGTAGCGGGGTAACACTTTCTCGAGCACCTCTTCTACAAACGAAGACCTCATTTTATTGGGGATCCTAGCAACTCCTCTTTCTTTGTAGATCTCCTAAAGGAGCACCTATATATTGGCTTGGCAAGACTCCATTAAACCCTCCCGGGAGGCCACACGATGTTTTGCTCGCAGAGGCCAATTGGTCTAGTAAGTATCCAGGTGTAGTTTTTTTGCTGAGGTAGAGTTGAAGTCCATGGTGTATTGTGTACACTGGGCGGTCCATGTTAATAGTCAATGGTCAAACATGCTCAAATCCAATCTTACACCTGCACAAAGACTCACCAGGATATGCCTGATGAAGTCCCCCCAGTATAAGTGTAATAACTTAAGAAAAAAAGACAGATATTTGCTTGAAGTAGGAAATCAAGCCTTACCTAGGGTTCTGAGCGTACTTAATTATGATAATCTAGTGCATGGACATTGGGGAGCCATGTGATGTGATTTAGTCCATTGGGCCTTGTCCTTTGGTCTACCATGAGGAGCCCATGGACTGACCCAGATGAACATGAGATAAATACCAATCCATGGGATTTACGAAGCCTTTTTTGGTAGCATGGAAAGGTCGTTGTTCGGAGGTCGCTGGTCAAAGATCAGCCTGGCTATCGTGGTAGAGAACCCTCAATGTTAGTTGCTAAAAGGTGATCATCATGGAAGAGGTCGACAACGTCCTAGCTATGGTCGCATAGCAGTGGTCGTCACGGGATAAGTGCCTTCTGACGTCTACTCGATAAATAGGTCCATCAACATGCATATTGGACGTTGGCTAGTAAATAGTCTTCTCAAAGTCCCTTCCTTGTCGTGTGTGAGGCTGTGAGCGATCCTCGGTGGACGACAGAAATACCCCTCAATATATATATATATATGTATATCTATTATATAAAATAGGACAGTTTTTGAGCTGACTAGGACAAACTTATGACTAGGACAAAAAAATATGATTAGGACAAACAAAATTGCTGACAAGGCCAAACAAATGGTAATTAGGACATTTTGACGACATTAATTAAGGACCATGAAAGGAAACCGGTTTACCGAAAAGGAAATCTATAAAAGCTTGAGGCAACAATTGAGGAATCAATTTTATAATTAGTTTGAGGATTTATTTCTTATTTTAATCCTACAAAATTGCTGACAAGGCCAAACAAATGCTGATTAGGACATTTTGATGACATTAATTAAGGACCATGAAAGGAAACTGGTTTGCCGAAAAGAAAATCTATAAAAGTTTGAGGCAACAATTGAGGAATTAATTTTATAATTACTTTGAGCATTTATTTCTTATTTTAATCCTTGCCTAAATTAGTTTGGTTAATCTTCATTTACCCTCAGACAGAACCCCCCACACCCACCAACCGCCTCTCCCCCTTGAACCCTAGCAAAACTGGAACGCTGCCTCCTCCATCCATCTGCCGATCGTCTTTCTCCCTCTAATCTTCAGCTGAACTTATCTCACTCACTCACTCCCTGTCAGTCGACTCTCTCACTTTTATTCTCTCTTCTATTCTCACGACGACTACTCGCGACGATGACAATACCCCGTCCCTCACTTGTAACGACGACTTATCCCACTCTCGCGACGACGACATTGTCGGCTTATCCCTCACGATGATGGCGTCATCCCCTCATTCGTGAAACCCTAACACTCTGTCACAACCATGAACACAACGCCACCATGCCCGTGTTCATTTCCTACGGCATCTTTTGGGATAAATTAATTTTGTGTTTGTAATTTTTGCTTCCCCTTGATTTTGTGGAGAATGTGCACTTTAACTATGTTTGAATGTGTGTTTATTGTTGTGAATGATGATCCAACAAACAACCTTATTGATTCATCTGAAATTTGATTTTGCACTCCACCTGTTTGATTAGGGTCGCGAACTATGGCGGTTTCTCCCTCGCGACGACGATGGCTTCTCCTCATATCATATTTGATTTTTGATTTTTTCTTTTATTTTTGATTTTTTTAATACTGATGATTTTTTATTTTTTTTGGCTAAAGTTTTTACTGCAGAGGACATGATTTACAAATGGCTCAACATTAAGAGAAAATGTGAGGCAAATTCCCGAAACACTTCTTAAACAAAAAAAAAAAAAAAAAAACCTTTGTTTTATTCTCAAAATCTGAAAATTCATGTTTTTGTTTTTGATTTTTTGTTGTTTTATGTTTTTGAATGTGTATAGTAATTGATACAGTGAATAGATTGATTAAGATACTTCCCAAGTTAGAGATTGATTAAGTGAATCTGCCGAAGTAAAATTGATTGAGATACTTCTCAAGTACGGATTCGGGAGCCATGGCGATTTCTCCCTTCCTTGCAATGACGACAGCTTCTTCTTACAGTTACAGGTATAGATTGTAGCGACATTGATCCATCAGTTTTCTTGACGAGTGGGGGATTGCCAAACATTGTTTAGTTTCGGGCTTCCCTTTTTTTTTTTTTTTTTTTTTTTTTTTTGAGACTTTGACGGAGATTTGTGGAAAATCTGGTTTTGTTTCTATTTTTTGGATCCCTTCATTTTAAGTGTAGTTTCTAGGCACAGTTGTTGAATAGTTGTTGCTTGGTTTTTCAATGGTATGTTCTTACTTCAATATAGAGACACATTTTTTTCATTGTTTGACTGTGGTTTCAAAAGAGCTTGACTGTGGAAATAGTAGTTTTGTAAGAAGAGTTTGATGGTGATAAAGGGGAGAATTCAAGAATTGTCAACGATAGAGAAGGTAAGAAATCTATTCACACTGGGAATGCATTTTTATATCTTGAAAATGGCTTTGGTTTGGTAGGGGGTTTAGTTCTTTTACATTAACCCCAATTGGACAAGTTAGAGAGGTAAAGACAATATTTCATTGTTAGGGATCACCTTGGTTAATGTGAGTGGTTTATTTTTGCATAATATTTTCTTTTATATGATTCTTTCATGTCTTTTTTAATTTTTGGTGGCATTTAGTATTGTATATGTAACTATGCAATACTATATATGCATTATTTTAGTAAACTAAAAGAATTATGAAATGGTACTGTTGTTCGGGAATCCATATTCATTTGGTTTTGTTTTGGGGGACATATTTTTTGGGGCTTCCAAAAACAAAAACTCGATTACTTTTCCTTTCATGAAACAACTAGAAAAATTAATGTAAGAAAGAAGCACCAGAAACATATTACATATTTGTTTTAGTGATGATGATATTGTGCTTTAGAATTTGAAATTCTTGTTTTCTCTTCTTGTAGGTCTGTTTTGATGTTATGTCGAATAGGCATTTCGTTCTCTTGATCAAACATGAAGATGCATTGTTCTTTATATTGGAGGTGTTCCAATAAGTTGGAATCAAGCAATAACAATGGGGTCTGTGTCAACGATCATGATGATTTAAAAATAAAATAGCGTATAACCCGTGCCTGAAGGCACGGTCGGAAAGATCATGATGATTTAAAGATGTGTCAACGATTTAAAAAGAAAAGATGCATTGTTCTTTATATTGGGGGTGTTCTAATAAGTTGGAATCAAGCAATAACAATGGGGTATGTGTCAACGATCATGATGATTTAAAAAGAAAATAGCGTCTAACCTGTGCCTGAAGGCACGGTCGGAAAGAGATAACCTTAATATTTATGTGATTAAGTAATAATATTTTTGGTGTTGAGTCTGTTAATTTTTTTTCGTCTGTGCCTTCAGGCACGAGTTATACGCTAGTATTATATAAAACAGAACGAGTTTTGCTAACTAAGACAAAATTGCGAGACATTTTGTCTGGGACATTTTGGCGACATAAGTTTAGGGCCATGAAAGGAAAATAGGTTTGTCGAAATGGAAAGAAGGTTATACATATGAAGATATTTTCGGTTTAAGGAAATTAGGTTGTATATATAAGGATATATATATATATATATATATATATATATATGTGTGTGTGTGTGTGTGTGTGTGTGTGTGTGTGTGTGTCATGTGTAGTCAACCTCCAATTTGCCATCAATTAACGCTAATTCCAAAAATGGGCTTGGGCTCCCGAGTTGTTTACACTTTTACAATATTTTTAAAACAAAATTACTGAAATAGTGCGGATCTCAACTTATTTACATTTTAGTGCTACCCGGGGTTCAGAACCCCGGGTTTGTGGGGCCGGTGGTATACCCGGGGTTCCGAACCCAGGGTATACGAAAAAAAACAATTTTTTTTTGGTATACAACATTATACCCGGGGTACCAAACCCCGGGTATAACCCGAATTAAAAAAAAAAAAAAAATCATTTTTGCCCAAGAAATTTTTAAAATTTTTGGCAACTTTAAGCTGATTAACGATGGTCTATCAATATTTTAAATAAATCTAATTTTTTTTGTGGATAAATTAGGTTCAAAACACTACATAATTCTTTTTACAACACTAAAAACGGACAAGTGAATGAATTTTAAAAAATCGCCAAACTTGACTAAATGAGTTGTTTCGATAACGGCAGAATTTTTTTCGGCAATTTAGAATTAGCAAAAGATTGCATGTCCGTAATAGAAATGAACCAATTTTTTTGCATATAAACTATGTTCATAACACTATATAACAAAACTTAGAACACTAAAAACGGACAAGTGGATGAATTTTAAATAATCACCAAAATTGATCAGACGAGTTGTTTCGATAACGATGCAGTTTTTTTGAAAATTTTGAGTTAACAAAAAATGGTCATCTATCCATAACAGAAATGATCTTGATTTTTTTTGTATACAAACTACGTTCATAACGCTAAATAATAAAATCGAGAATACCAAAAACGGATTAGTGAATAATTTTTAAATAATGGTTATTATCATAACATTTTATTACTCTTCAACGTTTCAAAAAACACTATATTACTCTTTAATGTTTGGATGGACATAACTTTGCGCTCGGTGATCCGTTGGGGGCAATTATTTTTTTAAAAGTTGGGTCTGATTTGAGTCATCACTCTGACTTTTGAAAATTTCAATTTTATCAACAGAACAAGACACACGTTCACAACGAAAATTACAAATCTATTCACCCAACACTTCGAATACAAAATTGAAGGTACAAACGGGCTATCTTTTTGCCCAACACTTCGAATCCAAAATTTATTCACCCAACACTTCGAATCCTATCTTTTTGCCCCACACACCTGATTTAATACAAAAAAATAAAAACTAGTTAAAACATAATAAAATACTATATAAACACTCGAAAACTAACTTAATTCGGTTTGGAAATACGTAGGTGGATCACACCTATCAAAAACCCCCAAACTTGGAATTTGGCTAGTCCTCGAGCCAAACACACACACGAAAATAAAAATATACAAAAGAATTAAATAACAAGAAACCTAAAAACAATCTAAACAAAAATACATGCAAGTTTTAAATTCTTCTAATGACCTATTTATTTTTTGTCCCTCAACAATCGCCGGTCATATCGAGTTCAGGCGGTAACACACATCAATGTTCTAGATTTTTGACATGCAATAATGGTGAACGCTAGTCCATATCCTTTAAACATGTTAGTGCGAGACTCAATGATATAATTATACAACGACCGAATTGGATCATCTCCCAACGAAATTCATGACTTAAACTATGAAGGACTAGGATTTCCATATGTCAGATTGGGGTTCACTCTCCACTAATGTTGGCTTGGAAGTTCATAGAGATCATTAGGACTTGGTGCAGTTAAGGAATAGTTCGCCAAGGGTAATTTGGAATAGAAAACGGGTTAACGTTACCCAAGGCTCAACGCTTGGCACATTCACTCTCGAACCCCCATACTTAGATTGGAAACAATCCCGAACATACATTTAAGGCCGTAGTACTCACTTGTCAAAAATAAATAGAAATAAACAATATGTACATTTTTTTTTTAACTTACTAACCATACCCCCCAAACTTATTCGTTTTGTATGATTTCACGGATGTGGTTAAAACAACGAAAAATGACAAGTGAGTACTCGAATACCGAACCAATCAGAAGTTCGCCCTCAACCGAACTGCTCACATCAAGTAGCATTTATAATTACTAGCTTGATTCACTCAAATATGTCTTTAAATTCAGCGATTAAGGTTTGAAAAAAAAAAAAAAAAAAAAAGTCAATTGGCTAGGGTATTAGTTTATGTATTCTGAATTGAATTTACATTTAGGCTTCGACAGGGTGACGAGGGATAAACATGTATCAAGGTAGGCTTAAAAAGGCTCAAGCGACGAAATAATGCCTAAATCACGTCTCCTGAACTCCCTTGCCTAGGATTTCGCCTCAAGCTTCCCCTCAATCAAGTTCTAGAATCCTTAATGTGCTATGAATTTGGTTAATTGATAATCGTCCTCAAATCAATTGAATAACTATACATTGAGTCTATGTGCCCGTACAAATTAGGATTTACAATAATTTTTACCAAAAAAACATAGTCAAGCACACAGAACACACATGCACATTTCCTGAATATAACAAACCCCTGAACACTTTCAAATGAATATTTGGTTTGATCGTGTTTTTGGAGTCAATTTTACTTAGGCCTTTTAAGTTGTATTCTAAGAATTTGGACACCTAGCACACCATTTAAATCCAATGCTAGCTGGCGATTCCTTATTTTTTAAAATGGCCTAAGTACTTTTTGAGAAACCCAACACTTTAAAAAACCTCTTTTCTCTTACGTATTTACTATTTCATATTCTTTATCCTCTTGAAAAATCGGGGCGTGTCACGGTGCTCATCGGTCGGCTAGAGGATTACTCCTCTTCGTCCGTGGTGGGATGAATAGTTGTTTAACTTTACCTTTGAACTATGCTCATAGGTCGAACAGAGGGATACTCGGCTCCATCGTTAAGATTTGTTTGTTGATCGGATGGAGGGCTAAATGTCTCATTCCATGGTGGGAATGAGGGCTGCTCGCCTCTACCTCGGAGCGGTGCTCGTCCCATAACTGGAAGCAATCATATGTTGTGTGTCCCTAGTTGTGGTAGAACTCAGTATTTTTTTAGAGGAGGGGGGGGGGGGGGGGGGAGGGGAGACAAAAAGAAGTCTCTTCCAAAATACTTCGCAAAAATGGTAAACACACAAATACCGCAATGGGAGAGAATCATGAGATCGATACCTAGAGGTAGGAATAGTCGTTGGTCAGCCATGAGGGCAAAGATAACCTCTTATTGCAGTAAGTTCAAGCCCTATGCTTTGTTCGGGCCCTTATTGTCTTCATTTTCTTTGTTCTTCCAAACTTCTTCTCGCACCCTCCTAGCTATTGGCCGGAGGTCAACATTATGAAAGTGGGTCTCGTGGTCCAGCGCTTGATCTAAATTGGTTGGAAAGTTGGCGCAAAAGGTCATAAGAGAGCCTCCAGGGGTGGAGACTATCTATGAAAACAATCATGGCCATTCATTTTGAGAGCTCATCGTAGGTTAACTTGAAATCCCTCCATTGGTTGACTGAATTTGTTTGAAAGATAGGGTATTGAGGGTTCGAGGCTACTTGGTATGGATAGAATGGTATTACGAGATGGTAGATGGGAAGATTTGGGCTATGGAAAGATGGATATTTTGGGGCGACAATTCAAGGTATTGGGGTGGGGTATGGTTTTTATTTTTGTGAAATTACAAATATACTACTTGATTTAGGGACATGGTCCTAGTAGGTAATTTAAGACATTAGATGGGAGGTCGAGTGATATTTTTGTTGGGTATGGTTTGGATTTGTGATTTTGGTTTTGGTGAGGCTATTGGGGTACCATTTAATTTGAGAATATGGGTGAAGTAGGTAATTTAAGATATATGGTGGGGAAGTTGGTTTATATCTTGGTTTGGTGTAGTTTGAATCATTGGTTTTGATAAAATTGGTAGGGTACTAGTTGATTTGGGCTCATGGGTCAATATTGTTTTAACTTATTTTCGAGGGAAGCCCTAAAAGTTTTTGGTAGCCTTTTTTTTTTTTTTTTTGCATGATTCAATTCTTGATAACATCATGATATAATGTGTTCAACATGTTCATTATATGATTTCATCATGACATATTTGTTTGGTTTGCTCAATACATGTAAATATAAAATTTTGATATATTGATCACAATATTCTTAGAATGAGATAATTTGCATTATATGTGATTCATATGTATATTGTACGCGCGAGGATTCTTCGATCCTCGCGGTAATGTGACTACTCGCAAGTGTACAGGGTCAAAGTTTTAGTATAGTGTGATCGTTAAGATCGGGTTATCGTATCCATAGGGATTGGTGTTGTTACTATCGAATATCGTGTTTGTCGTGACCTAACTTTATCTAGGAGAAAAACAAATGTATTTAATTAATTAAACTAATACTAATATAACCTAAATTAACTACACTAATATGCTAATATGTTTTAGGGTGAAGAATTGCCTAGGGATTAACGTGTTTACAAATACGTGTTCGATCTCGATTTACTCACGTTTACGGTGTTCAACCTATTTGACAACCTCGGTACGTAAACTCCACCGCCACCTCTCCCGAGTGTAAGACGGGAGAATACTTGACTTTGAATCCACAAAGAAGTCCCCCTCAACGTCTTAACAACCCTAGGTCATATGAGTCTCGCCTAGCGTAATTGATTGCACACAATCCAACTCCCTCCCGGGTTATAAGATCGTGCGTTGTATTTACCCTATCGACAATCTCCATTCGTAAACTCCCTCGCCATCTCTCCCAAGTGTAATACAGGGGATATAACACGACTTTGAATCAATGAAAAAGTCCCCATCAACGTCTTAACGACCCTAGGTCACGTGAGTCTTGCCCCAACGTCATCGATTGTCCACGATTCAAACCCCGACCAGGTTATAGAATAGTGGCATTTGTTTACCCTAATCCGAATTCGGGGTTTGTCAAAACCCCATATTCTCCATTTACCATTCTAAGCATAATAAACAAACAATACGATAAACACAATCAAACTACAAAGAACAAACATAAACGCAACACCAAAATCATCCAGACAAACATATATGTAAATATACCGTTAATCCCTAATACAATCCATATTTAACTCATGGTCATAACCGTATAAACATATAAATCGATCTAAACATGCTCACATGAACCTAAGATAAAAAAATAAGAAAAAACAATCGAAGAACTTAGCCTCGTTTGAAGATAAACTGCTAAGAACGCTCAATGATCGATTTACCGTCTTCTCCTTTTCGGGATGTGAGCTCCACCTCTTAAACTCCTAAACCATAGCCTAAATATGGCCTAAGGTGCCCAAATGGCCGCCGAGGGAGGGGGGCTTTTAAAGAAAGGAGAAATAGAGGGGTATTTATAAGCAAAATATCTAAATAAAATATCTAGGCTGTGTAGAGGGTCACCGCCGCGGCAATGGGATTCACTGCTGCGATGGTGAGTAGGTCAGTTCAATGATTGTTGCAGCGATGAAGACAGCGGTGGCTTAGGAAAAACATTCTGCTGGATCACCACCGTGGCGGTGGGCTTGTTTCACAGTTTTGCCTCCGAACTTGTTTTTTCACCTTTCTTTCGATCGCTTTTGGTTCGATCTCCTCGTTTTCTCTCCAGTTTTCTATCTTTTTGCCCCACACACCTGATTTATACAAAAAGTATGAAAACTAATTAAAATATAATAAAATACTATATAAACGCTCGAAAACTAACTTAATTCGGTTTGAAAATACATAGGTGTGTCACACCTATCATATATTGCATGTAATCATCTTTAAAAAACTTCAAATATGTTTGAAATTATATTTTATAACTGTTGATGCATAAAACTGATACACACCTCGAGTATGGTTCAGTCGGATGACAGGTAGGTCCTCTTGCTGAGGTGTAGCCGTCCCATTCAAATTCTATATCTATTTGCAAACTAATATATACGGTAGATCAACAACTTTCTAAATCTCCAAACGTTACAAAAAAATGTATTTACTAACTACTTAAATTGCTATATAACTATATATTTACAAAGAAAAAATGTATTTACATTCCTATAGCTAAACTATCAACTACATAACTAACTATGTACTGCAACCCTAAGTTGGACGTTCCTCCGCCCTCGTTGTTATGCAATAGGAGGTTCCTCAGCCTCCTCATGAACTTGTGTAACTTGTCCAAAGTTTATGAACGCCTGTTGCATACTCTCTGGGATGGCATCGACGTCATCCTCGAACCACGACACCAGTGACACTTGTCTTTGGAATCTTGTGGGTTCGACAAATGCCATTGGAGAAATGACGTATGAAGTTAAAATAATTTCGTCCATCTCCGGAGTGACGAATGACGATGACGGGTATGTACCTAGCTGCGATGCGTAATGTGAATAAGGGTCATGCATCTGGTACACGTCGGATGGCCTAGCATCGTCACCCATACCGTATGTACTAGATGATTCAGCATGAGCTCCCATGCCGTATGTACTAGATGATCCGGCATAAGTGCCCATATCGTATGATAGGTGTAAAATACTTACGTATTTCCAAATCGATTTTATTAGTTTTCGAGTACGTTTATAGTTATTTTTATGTGTTTTAATATGTTTTTATTCTTTTTGTATTAAAATAGGTGCGTGGGGTGAAAAGGTATGAAATCGGAGTGAAAACGATGTGATCGAACCAAAGCGAACGAAGTTACAGTGGATAAATGAGCAAGGAGGAAACATTGTGAAAGAATCCCACTGCCTAAGCATCCAGACCTCTACCTAGGCTATGAAGATACTGAGAACATTTCTAAGTCCACTACCTACTTCTTCGCCTAGGCGGTCACTAAACTTGCAAAGCCGGTACAGGTGTTGTAACTTCAAGGCTATTTTGGACGATGATGCAATCCTATGTTGGAAATACTCAAAACATAGTATATCGTTTTCTTATATTTCCATAGGTTTTTGAATAACCTCAATCAGAGTTCGGATGAAGAAGTTACAATCAAAACAAAATGCAAACCTGCAGTGACTCGCCTAGGTGAAAATCCGGCAGAAAGTTAACCGACCTAACTTTGCCTAGGAGAAAACCTCTGCGCAGAATAGATATTTTGTAGATATTTTTTGGCCTATTTAATCCCTTCTCTCCTCCTCTCTTCCTCCGTCTTGAGCTCCTAAGGCCTTAGGCCATATTTTAGGTTTAGGATAAGGGATTTTTGAGGGAGAGCTCTCAACTCGAGGTGGAGGATCAACGAGGAAGTGATCGATCGATGTTTCTAGCGGCAAATCTTTCGGATATCGACTAAGTGGCTCATTTCTTCTCTTTGTTTTCTTCATTTTGGTAGTTGTTGAGCATGTTTAGCTTGTTTTACATTGTATAAACGGTTAGGGCCATGAGTTAAACATGGATTGTAATAGGGATTAACGTATTATTTATGAAAATATAGTTTTGATTAAATTTGTGTTTCGTTTATGGTTGTTCCTTATAATTTCGATTGTGTTTCCATGTTTTCTATGATTATATGCTAGTTTAGATATATTGAGAATACGGGGTTTGACACTCAGGAGAGGTAACCCCGGATTCGGACTAAGATTAACACAACACGACAATCTAATGACCTGGGAGGGCATTAGAAAATGTGCAATTGATGACGTTGGGGATAGATTCACGTGACCTAGAGTCGTTAAGACGTTGAAGAGGACTTCAGCGTTGACACGAAGTCACGTATTCTCCTATCTTACACTCGAAAGAGGTGGCAAGGGAGTTTACGAACCGAGATTATCGGATACGCCGAACGTCGTTAATGTTAACTAAAACGAAATCAAACACATTTAAATAAATAAAGTTAATCCCTAGGCAATCTACTCCCCTAAACAATCTCATATTAGTATTTATAGTATAGTTAACTTAATTAGTATTTTAGTTTGGTATTAGTATTAAATTAAATTACATTTTTAGCGCCTAGATAAAATTAGGTTATGACAATCGTGATGCTTGATCCGTACGCTTGCGGTGAAAATGACAGTGCTTTATTTGTGGCCACCACCGTACGATGTAAAAGGTCCGGCATCACCCACACTACCTGGACGGTAGGCGTCAGAAGTCCATGGCTGAGGAGCAACCTGAGGAGATGGAGGAACGTCAACTGCCACATGGCGCGACACCCCACGGTACATTGCCCCGGTGGTGGCATCATAGACGGCATGAGCCAACTCGATACCTGATTCCGCAGTATGCGTCCGCAAAGTTAGATGACTCATGCGCATCAGATTCGATACCTCTGGATCCTACGAAACACATATAATTGTTAAGTTAATACATGAATAATAAATACATAATCAAACTCATATAACTAAATAGATGGTACTTTCAATATGATCATACCTCTAACACCACTCGTCCTCCTGTTGCTAGATACCCAAACTGAAGTCGATACGCCAGGTTGACCAAAAATCTTCTTGTGATTCTCCAATACCAGTCCATGTATTCTTGGTTAACCCCTATCCCTCGCTTGAAGTTGCCGACATCTGGTGCTTGTCGATTATTCCACGCAACTATATGTGGGTGATGATAGTCAGCCCAGTTCACACCGAAGTATCCTCGCCGAGTAATTTTGTGCAAGTTCTTGTCCATAATTACCGACTCAAGAACCCCTTGGCAATAACCAATCTGTCATAGCACGCGCAAGGGATACATGTACTCGACGATCTCATAGCAAATTAGGGGCAACTTTTCCATCTCTAATATATGAAGACAAAGTCGGTAGGGTATAGGGCATCCAAATGACCTGTAAAATAAAATATAAACAAACAAATAAAAAAATTAAAATTTCGATGTAAATAAATAACTAACCTCTTTATTCTTCAAACCATCTAACTAATTGCGATACACCACCAAAATATGTATCGACATATTTTTCAAATTGAACTCAAGGGTCCACCTGTACACCAAAAATATAAACCATAAGTTTAATATCCATAAATAAATATCCATTAGATTATAAATGACATTAAAAATAAAATACTAATTACTTATCAAGAACCCCTCGGAGCAGTTGGGAACTTCAAGTCGTTGCCGAAGTCCAGCTCTCCGAATGATATATTATACTGGGGGAAATGGACAACTTCTGGCCGAAGCCTCGGCAATCACTCCCAAGCCCAACACTCCAACAAAAATAGGAAGCTAGCTATGTCTTTTGTGTTGGGCTTTGTTGCCTTATATAGCTCATGGTAGAGGACCGCTAGGGTCGCATTGCCCTAGCTATACTTGACGGAAGGTGTCAAGTCATGAAGTAGTAGGAGGTAGGCTAGCTTGACTCTGCTGTGTGATTTATCAGGCAACAACATCTGATCAAGCATAATCAAGCAATACGCACGTGTGTAGCAATGCATAACCTCCTCGTCAGCCTCACCAGGAACTTGAGCAAAGGTATTCCATAATCACTTGAGCATTAAACACCCATTCCTAATCTTTTCCGCTGGCGGTTCCACTCTGAGGAGCTTGACGTAAAGTTCCTGCCAGGAATGTACCAGTCACGAGTCCTCAAAGGCGATAACTAGCAACCTATGCATGGGTAACCCTAACAAGATGGCCACGTCCTGTAGTGTGACGATCATCTCCCCAATAGGTAGATGGAAAGTGTGCGTCTCCGAATGCCATTTCTCTACCAACGCAGTTATGAGGGCCTTGTCTAACCACTTCGGCCACAACCTGAATGGGTCGTACAAACCGATTAATTCTATCAACTGTATAACTCGATATGGGATATTTTCTCTCAATTCCCCTACATTATGTCCAGCACAGTCAAAAGTACTAATATCCTGAAACATTTAATAAGACACAATAAATAACATTAAAATTTTTAAAAACTAAAATAAAAAAATTAATGTAATAGCCTAAATATTTACCTGTGCTACCTAAACTAATTCGGACCTGTGCTCTCCCTGCAGGTGTAGAACTAAAGTATATTCGGGCCTAAGATGCATAGTTGAAATTTTTTCCCGCAACACTTATGGTAAATTTGTTCGCACAAAATTAAAATTTAATCATATTTATAAATAAAATATAACATTCATTATAAAGAAAAGTGTGTGACAAGTGCATGGAATTTATAATACATAAAAGTTAACATAACAAAGAAATAAAGTAGTATAAACATACATTACAATGAACCGACAAGATCAATTGGGTGCATGACAGAGTCGGGATGAACACTTTCGCCTATCATGTCCAGTCTGGGAACATAAACCGCAATGATTTGTCATTGTTCTTCGCAACTGATCCATCTCGTTTTTAATGCGAGTGGAATTTGGTCAACAACTATGCACAACTTGAAGTATGTTATGGTTTGGAATCAGGTTCATAAAATTGGTCTATGGCCAATAGTCATCATGAATAATCGGCCAAAACGATGACTCTCATGCCATCAATTGATTTGTCATTGTGTACTCAGATGCAATATAGCGGAATGCATTAACTCCACTATGCTCAGTGGCCGCAAGCATATAGAAGCACTGATATCGCCAAATTTTATACTTGCCACATGTGCAATCAACGTTATCCCCTAATGTGACTTCGTGAGAAATCAAGACTCCAGTGAGAGTCTTTCTAGTTTTCACATGGTTGATCATATTCTCTCTAGAAAAAAAATCATATTTTATTAAAATATGTGTCACAATAATTATATGTAACGTAAAAAAAATAATAATAAATACTAAATTATCGATTGAATATTTGAATCTCGAATGTTTTAGACTTAACTTGAGATTTCTGTATTTTTTCAACAACATGTTTAGCATATATGTAACCGTCGACTGAGTCCTTTAGAGCTTGTTGTTGACCAATATCAAAGTATTTAACTATCCTATAAAACGTAATCTTGACGGATGCAGTTATTGAAACATTTCTTGCACCATTCAAACAGTTGTTAAATACCTCTGTGTAATTGGTCGTCATGACTCCCCAACGCTTACCATTATCGTGTACCCTGGTCCATTTATAAGATGGAATATCGTTCAACCATTTATGCAGTCGAAGATAAATTGTTTTGATCTCTTCCATTATAGCATCGTATTTTTGAATTTGTGTTGTAGCACCCGTGTTTCAAGTAAGATTTTTGAGATGCTGATTTTTAGCAATCTTGTTGAAATTACTGCAAAGGTGTCGCAAACAAAATCGATAATATCGGAGGTGCTCGTTATGTTGATTAAGCCAAATACTGTCAACGGTACTAATAATGCCGGCGTGTCTGTCAGATATCAATGTCACCTCAAGACGATCACCGACAATATGACGCTTAAGCATGTAGATGAACCATCGCTAGCAGCGATAGTCCTCCGTTGGTACGATGGCGAAATCCAATGGGTAGCACTTGTTGGACGGCGTTATTCCAATGGTGATTAAAATCTTTTCCTCATATTTACCATACAAGTGGGTCCCGTCAATGGTGATTACAGGGCGATAATAACGTCATCCATCAACTAAAGCTTTGAATGCCCAAAATACCATGTCGAACGTCCTGTAGCCAGGCATATCAGTCGACAAGTACTCCACTCAATAATCGTACCCGAATTGTAATGCTACAACGCAACCATAAACTTCGGTAACTTCCAATATAATTCATCCCAATCTCCGAACAAGGTCTCGATGGATTTAGATCTAGCCAACCAAGCTTTTCGATAGGAGATAGTGTATCCATGAGACTCTTTCACATAAGGCACAATGACGCCAATCTTCAATTCTGGATCCTGTTCGAGACTTGTCCAAGTATTAGGTTCGAAATAAGTCCAGAATCAAAATTTTTATGATCTACAGTAGTATGATTATAGAAACATGTGTGCTGCCCCTTATACTGTGTAATCTGAAACATACAGTGACTTTTTTTCCTACCCGCCAGCAACCTCCAACTGCATCCATGCAAATAATGAACCGACCAGACCTTCTTGTTCATTTCCAAGACATAAAACTATTTGTTCTTCTTCACGTGGTAAAATTTGACGGCTTGTTGGACATGTTCCTTGTCTTTAAAGACCATATCAGTACGAAATTCATCCATCTCCGATGTCCATAAATTCTTCCGCAACTTCAGCTTGTATTTCGCCATGTCATCGTCGTCACCCCAGTCCAAGTTATTGAAAAATGGAATAACCCTGTCCAACTCCAATTGTTGATTCTGACTTCCTTGCCCGCTAGGCCCAGCATTTAGATCTTCGTCTGGCTCAAACGCAATATCCGCATCTAACTCTTCTTCTGACACATCTTGGTGACTATGAATTATATCAAACTTACTACCATAATTATTTGTGTTGTCTTGCAGTGGACTACTCGGCAAATAATGGTGATGTGGAAGAGCAGAGCTGGTGCCATGAGCACGGTCAATCATACTATGAGAATGATCTTGTTCTGGAATATAAGAGATAGGACGGTGTAATTAGACTCAAGTAATTAGGGGCGCGACATGAGAGTACTGTGGGAATGATATTGTTTTAGAATGTAAGGGGGTAGGATGGTGTAATTAGACTGGACTGCTTGTGAGACGGTGCCAAAAAATTATCCGTCAGATTGGGTACTATACAGATTAAAACTCTGGGTCATTAAGTTGGTAAAATTACCACTTTGGGGGAAAAAATTTGGACCATCATCAAATGCTTGTTTTATCTCTACATACACCTCAACAGCAAGAAACGAGGGTATGTAAAGAGGTCACTCAAGCACTTGGTTTAATGCTGAGTCATCATCGATAGAAAACAAGGTATATTTATAATTCGACCCGAAAAGAGCCATCGGCATCTTACACTTTAGTTTCAAATTTCTAGTAACCCCATCTTTAAGAACACACAGTTTTAGCATCTCAATTAATTCATTTAAGGTTGTTCCCCAATGGACAACCAAAGATTTTACAGCTGATGTACTGTAACAAACCCTGAACTCAGTACCTTCCAATATTCTACCACTCCAATATAATAACAACCGAACGTGATTCATTTCAAGCGGTTATCATTTCACAAGGCAAAACAAAACAAGAAAATAATATCAACTAAAACTCAATCACAAAAGTATGTTGGTTTATAGTGTTCATTTTTTATGAGTTTGAGTAATTTATTTTCAATTCTTAATATTTTACTTATTTTTAATTTATTCAATAATTATTTTAACTTTAACTCTAAATCGAATATAAATTCCACGTCAAGTTAATATCAACTGAATAGATTCAATTAATTTGAGGAATGAAAGTGTACAATTTGTAATTACACATTTTCTGATTAAACAAGTAAATTCAAAAATAATCTAACTAACAATTTATTTTAAAACAATATATTAAAATTTATATTTCTCTAATTGTCACATTTCAATGTTTATAATGTTAATTTTTTATGGGTTTCGGTAATTTATTTTCAATCTTAACATTTTACTTATAAATATAACGAGTTTAATTTGTTACAAAAATTATATTCTATAAGTTTAACTTATCAACTTTATCAATAATCAACTTTAACTTATCAGAATCATGCTTGAAAATATTTTATTTTCCATCTGCAATAATCAATATATTGTTGCAGATGAAAAAGAAGATATTTCCAAGCATGATTATGATAAGTTAAAGTTGATTATTGATAAAGTTGATAAATTAAACTTATATAAAATAATATTTGTAACAAATTAAACTCGTTATATATACTTGACAAATTAATTTTATATTTTAAAAATATTATTTTATATAAGTTTAATATTTTATATTTTTCTAATTTGCCAAACTTTAGGGGTAAAATGCATATATTTTTAATTAAACAACTAAATTAAAAACTTAAACTCAAATAGACTTACAATTTATTTTAAAAAAATATATTAAAAATTATATTTTAATTTATATTTTTCCAATTTGCTCAAATAGCTGATGTAGGTTTTTCAACTTCATCAAACATTAAATATAAATTTTAATATATTATTTTAAAATGAATTGTTAGTTAATTCGAGTATAATTTTTTAATTTAGTTGTTTAATTAAAAAATAATCGACTTTATTTTTTCAGAATCAGGTTTAAAAATATATTCTTTCTGATCTGTAACAATTAATATATTGTTGTAGATGAAAAAGAAGATATTTCCAAACCTGATTTTGATAAATTAAATTCGATTATTGATGAAGTTGAAAAATGTATTTGTAACAAATTAAACTCATTATAAAGAATTAAATTTATATTTTGATATTTTTTTAAAATGAATTGTTAGTTAATTTGAGTTTAATTTTTTAATTTAGTTGTTTTCCTACACATGTGAAAGGAGCCAAAGTATAATTTTTAATTTAACAAGTAAATTAACAAATTATAAAAATAATTTTTTTAATTAAATAACAAAATTCATAAATTAAACTAGCTACGTAACAATTTTAACTAAATTCAAAATTAAACTAACTAACAATTTATTTTAAAAAAATATATTAAAAATTCATATTTTTCTAATTGCCAAACTTTCAGGGCCCAAAGTGCATATTTTTAATTAAATAGCCAAATTAAAAAATTAAACTAACTAACTAACAATTTTTTTTAAACAATATATTAATTTATATTTTCCTACACATGTGAAAGGGGCCAAGGTGTAATTTTTAATTTAACAACTAAATTAACAAATTAAATAAACATGTTTTTTAAATAAATAACAAAATTCATAAATTAAACTAACTAATTAACAATTTTAACTAAATTCAAAAATGAAACTAACTAACAATTAATTTTAAAACAATATATTAAAAATTCATATTTTTTTAATTGTCAAACTCTCAGGGCCCAAAGTGCATATTTTTAATTAAATAGCTAAATTAAAAAATTAAACTAACTAACTAACAATTTATTTTTAAACAATATATTAATTTATATTTTCCTACACATGTGAAAGGGGACAAAGTATAATGTTTAATTTAACAACTAAATTAACAAATTAAAGAAACATGTTTTTTAAATAAATAACAAAATTCATAAATTAAACTAACTAATTAACAATTTTAACTGAATTCAAAAATGAAACTAACTAACAATTAATCTTAAAACAATATATTAAAAATTTATATTTTTCTAATTGTCAAACTTTCAGGGGTCAAAGTGCATATTTTTTTTAATTAAATAGGTAAATTAAAAAATTAAATTAACTAACTAACAATTTTTTCAAATAATATATTAATTTATATTTTTCTACGCATGAAAAAGGGGTCAAAGTATAATTTTTAATTTAACAACTAAATTAATAAATTAAATAAACATGTTTTTTTAATTAAATAACAAAATTCATAAATTAAACAAAATTACAATTTATTTTAAAACAATATATTAAAAATTTATATTTTTCTAATTGTCAAACTTTCAAGAGCCAAAATGTATATTTTTAATTAAATAGCTAAATTAAAAAATTAAACTAACTAACTTACAATTTTTTCAAATAATATATTAATTTATATTTTCCTACATATGTGAAAGGGGCCAAAGTATAATTTTTAATTTAACAACTAAATTAACAAATTAAACAAATATATTTTAAATTAAATAACTAAATTCAAAAAATGAAACTAACTAACAATTTATTTTAAAACAATATATTAAAAATTTATATTTTTCTAATTGTCAAACTTTCAGGGATCAAAGTGCATATGTTTTTAATTAAATATCTAAATTAAAAAAATTAAACTACCTAACTAACATTTTTTTTAAAATAATATATTAATTGATGTTCCTACACATGTGAAATGGGTTAAAATGTAATTTTTAATTTAACAACTAAATTAACAAATAAAACTAACCAACTAACTAACAAATTAAACCACTAAACAAACAAATTAAATTAACTAACTAACAAAACAAACAAACTAACTAATAAATTAAATAAATAACAAATTAAATTAAACTATCCTCTAATGTTGTTTTTTTTTTTGTTTTTTTATGTTTTTAAAAACTAAATTAACAACTAAACTAATTGATTATTTTTTTAAACAGTATATTATAATGTGTAAGAAACAAGTAATCAATCAAACTAACAAATAAGTAAATTAATCAAACTAACAAATAACAAGTAAAAAATATACTGATTAAATTAATAAATAAATTAAAAAAAAAAAACAAAAAAAAAAAACTTACATGTGAATGGAGGAGAAGTCTGAATGGAGAAAGTATGAATGGAAGAGGAAGAGCCAAATATGAGGAAGAGCAAAAACAATGAGGAAAATGAGAAAGGGACCCTAAAATGAACGGAGGAGAAGTTTGAATGAATGAAGAAAAATGAGAAAGGAGTGTTAAAATAGGCTTTTGGTCCTAGTTTTGTGAAAACCGAGACCAAAAACCAATGGTCAACCTACAAAAAGGCTATTTGCCTACAAAAGGTAGGCAGCCTTTGGCCGATCAGACGGTACACCGCTTGACCGGTTAAACGAAATGGCACATCGCCGTTTGTGCTGCTGTTTGTGAAATGGTGATGTGCCGTTACAGTCCCAGCGTTCACAACGCTGGGACCGTTTTAAAAAAAAAAAAAATTATCCCAGTGTTAAAAATAAATAAATAAATAAATTATCCCAGCATTGTGAGCGCCAGGATCATTAAAAAAAAAACTGAAATGATCCCGATGTTCCCAATGCCAGGATGCTCGCATCTGGTAATTAAGTCCAAATACTAGTTTTTTCAGTATTTTTTTAAATAATATTTATTAGGTAAAGAACTCATATCGTTTCAATTGTATTATCGTCTTAGAGAGAGAAGTTGTCTCTTGGGAAATAGGTCCATCACTTTTCAAATGTTTCTTGCTGCAGTGTCGACCAATTTCGGTGTAGTTTCCACCCTCTTCCACCCGATTCTGTCGTTCATCCCACTGTTCGCAGATCTTGTCATTGGCATTCAGTTTTGTGACCTCCCATATCGCTGGCGTCATCCACCAGCCTCCCTAGTTGTTGGTGTGTCATTGTTGAAGGTTAATTTCATTAGAAGAGTTGTTTACTAGAAAGAATAGCAGTGGCTTGCAATTGTAAGTTCTTATTTGTCTGATTAAATAAAAATAGATTTTTTTCTACAGCTTTTGTAATAATTTCATTCTCTGCTTTTGTCTTGTTTTGGTATGGAGGGGGAAGAGTTACTTGATGAATGAAAAAAAAAAATTCCTTCGTCTGTCTTGTCAGCATTTTTTTTTTGATAATTTTCCAGAAAATATGGATCATCGAGGTTTGAGGAAAATATTCAATTGGCACGGTCTTGTTAGAGATTCTTATATTCCAAAGAAAAAAAGGGTTCGTAAGAAGTCTAAATATGAATTTGTGAGCTTTGATTATATGGAAGAAGTTAAGAGAGTCGTGGTAGTATTAAATGGGAGAAGCTAAGAGAGCCGTCAGTATTAAATGGAAGAAGCTAAGAAGCAATAAGCAAAATAATGTTATTTGTACCTCTATAAATAATGTACTTATTATTATAAAAAGTAACATTGTAACCCTTATCACATAACTGACTAATACTAAACAAGTTATGTTTTAAACATCAGCTAAAAATACATCTTAAATAAGAGTAGAAAAATTATCGATGTTATTTATTTCAATAATCTTACCCTTGCCATTGTTTTCGAAAGTCACATGACTTCCGTCTTTAGATGTTAAAGATACAAATTTTATTTTATCCCCTGTGAGAATAGACACTATCTAGGAACCTTTTGTCCTTACTTATGGATGCATTAAGATTAACCTATAAGGAGCATCTCAAATAGTTCCTAAAAGCTACTCAATGTACGCAGGCTCGATCTTGCTAGCTTGAAAATTTATTGTTCCCTTAGGAACCCAAACTTTCTTTACTTTTGATTTAGGTCTTAAACAATTTTCAATCTTCTGCCCTAAAATATTACAGTTAAAATATTTGACAATTTTTTTGGTTTCAGAAATGAATTTTTGAAATTGCTTTTATTTAACATTTTTCTGAAATCCATGTCTTGATTTGTTGAAAACACATCTCGAACTTCTCAAAAATATTTTTAAAATATTCTCACTTTTTGTAAACTTGAGAAAAAATGAGTTTAAGTCTTCATTTTTTTTTTTAATTCCTTGTTTTCATTTTCGCACTCCAATGACGTTTTTTAAAACTTGTTTTTTAAGAGAAGTGTTTTCGGTTTCGCATCTCTAATTTGTTTATTCAAAGAAATAACTATACTTTTCAGTGGATTAATTTTAGAAGACTTATTTTTATAATTGGTTAATAGTTCTTGATAGATATCAAATAAACCGTTAAAAATAATTGGATAACAACTAGAACAACTTAAATCAGATACCTCATCTCCATTTTTCATTAAATCAAACATGGTTGATTCCTCATCACTGCTTAAAGTTTCTGAGTTGCTTGAATCTGAATCGTTCCAAGTAGACCTCATAGACTTTTTTTTTTACCTTTCTTTGATTTATTTTTGTTACTCTTTTTTTTCCTTCTTTCTCTTGGGATAATCTGATTAAAAGTGTTTAGTCTTTGAAACACTCAATCTTATTAACATTAAAGTTTCTTCTACCACAGAATGAACGACATGCCATCCTTTTGAAGTTATTTGTGATAAGAGCTAGATCTCGTTGTTTATCGCTATTTAAGCTTACTTCACCATTTTCTTCATCCTCTTTCATTGCCTTAAGCACCAATGATTTTCTTTTGCTAGAGCATAATTCCCCTTCGTATCCCTGAATAGAAGGCTCGCGAGTTATCATGTTAGCAATGAGCTTACCATTGGTATATGTATTTAGATCCTTGGCTTTTTCAATTGTTGTCACCTTGGGATCCCATGCTTTGGTTAAAGACCTCAGAATATTTTGAACTTTCTTCGACATGGGATATCATTTTTTGAGGGCACTGAGATTGTTGTAGATGGTGAATCCTATGTATATATCCTGGACCGATTCTAACTCACCCATTATGAAAAGTTCAAATTGATAAACCGAGGCACTTAATTTGGATTCCTTAACCTGATTTGTTCACTCATGTGTGACTTGCAAGGTATCCCACATTTCCTTGGTGGATTTACAACCTGATATGGTGTTATGTTCATTTACATCTAAACCACAGAATAAAAGCTTAATAGTTTGGAAATTAATAGACAACTTTTTGTGATCATTCTCGTAGAACCTTTCTTCCTTCTTTTGAATATCATGAAGGGTAGGAACATATGAACCAGTTTTAATAACTAACCAAGCATCATAGTTTGTGGCTTGCAAAAACGCGTCATTCTTACTTTCCAAAAGTTGTAGTTGTTTCTAGTGAATAGTGGAGGTCTGTGCATGGATTGCTCCTTAGCTAGAGTGGTGCTCATGTTATGTACCAAGTGATCTTTGCAGCTAGGATATTAAGCCTAATCAGCTAACTTAGCTCAGATACCAATTGTTGGACCAAAGATCTACCCAAGAATAGGGTAAATTAGGTAGTTTTAAAAAAATTAATCAAATTAATTTAGCCTACTCGATTTTGATATCGATTAATTGCGGAAGCATCATTTCTAGGCATACACAAAGAGAAAGGAAAAGAGAAATTTTACACCAGATATTCTACAGTTGTTCGAAAAGCTACTTGTCTAAGTCTACTCTCCTAAGCTCTAGCAGGATCAGTTTACTAAAACCCTTTTGATCATTTTCGTAGGGAAGAATCGAACCCCTTATATTCTCAATTGAGTAATATCTCTTTATACTCAATCACACTCTTACCCAGACCAGTTACACTTAGGTTGGAGCAACAACCTCACACAAATACAAAAGATTTTATTTGTTTTTTCACAAAGAGCTTCTACCAACATAGATAAATATAAAATTAATTGATAGACCGAACTAGGTGATAGAAGTGTCCACAATTCAACAGATAATTATTCAAAATTCGTGAATATATAAATCTAGATTTAATCATTATGGAGCACAAAATCACATATATCAGATAATTTAAATCGTTGTTATTCTAAGAAAAGAATTTTCAATAGATAAGCTTCGTAGATTTCTTTATAAAACAATTTTTCAAAATTCAAATAGATCTCAGAAACAAGCTCAAAATATAATAGTAAATCAAATAACAATTTAGCACATATTTTAGCACAAAAATTTATCACAAAGAGATTTGATATAATAATCGAAAAGATCTCACCGAAAATTCCCATAGAATGATTTGAATAAGAAAGCTTTGAATTCGGTTTTCAAATGATCTTCTATCACAAATATCATCAAGATTGTATTACATTTTTCACATAATTTCTACACAACTCTTTCTTTCTCTCTTTTGATTTTGATCTCTCAAACTTTTAAGCTCAAAAAATATTTTTAAAAATATTACTCAAGATCTCTCAAAATCTGATTTACTAAATTGAAAAATGCAGGTTTTACTACAAGTTTTTTTAAAGATAACTCCAACGTCTAGTTTGGAATCACAATCCCTAAAAACTCTCCAAATTTTTTTACCATAAGAACAAAATCCCAACAATTAGTTGGCACTTAATATAGCTTAAAATTAGTACAGATTCATGCCCAAAATAACTCAAAAATCAACCCTATAAATTATGGAAGAAAGTTCTACCAAAAAGACTAATAATATTAAAAAGTCTAAGGACCAAAATGCATTTTCGATAAATTCCATGATTTCCAAAAAGGAAAAAGAAAAATATAAACTAAGACCATTTTAGATTATTTAGAAATATTCAATCGTAAATATAGAGGTAAAAAGATCTTATTCAACAATTATTTTTTTAAAAAAAAAAAAAAAACACTTACACTGATTAGTCGACCATTTGAAGCTATTTCTCAAGAATTCTGGATCATCGATCGATTGGCCAGTCCAAGTAGACTGTTTTCATTTTTCTTGGAGCCTGTTTTAATCAATCGACCATTTTTCCGATTTCACCAAATATTTTGGTCCTCGTATTTTTCAGTCGATTGTTTCCTCTATCAGTCAACCGTTTTTACTTATTTTCTGGATTTCCATATTTTTGAAATACAATTACAATCAATTGACCAATTTTGTATATCAATTGATTGATTCTAACTTAGTTTTTAAAACACATTTAAGGCAATAAACACACACTCCTAAGCGCATATCATATACACATATACATATTATATCAATTTTATATCCAGTGACTGATCCTGGTTGGGTTTATCAAGATTTTATATATGAGAATTGTTTCACCTTAGAAATACAAAAAAAAAAAAAAAAAAGGTTTCTTCAAAGGGTTTATATCACATAACGCCCTTGCCATTTTGCCCAAAAGTGTAAACCACCCCTGTCATTTGAAAAATACCGACTCTCTTTTACCTTTTTTTTTTTTTTTTTTTTTTTTTTTGTAAAAAGTTATAAATGCCCTTTGTTTTTTCTTCAATTATTTAAAAAAAATTACTAACACCCATTATTTTTAAAAATATACCTTTTATCAATAATGTTTTAAACAATTTCATTACCCCATACTTTGTCAAAAGACAAACCTCTGTTATTTTCTAACTGTCTCAAAAATCAAAGCAAACAAGAGAGAGAGAGAGAGAGAGAGAAAAAAGGCATCTCGGTTTCCATATACATGGGTCTTGAAAGTTTTCATTCACTGTGAAGACTACAAGAGAAAGGTCAAGAAAGTTTTCATTCACACGGGTCTTTGGATGGCATCTCTCTCTCTCTAAATGAGTGATTTTTCTTTGGATTTTGGATAAACTTCAGGAGTTTATACAATAAAGATTGACTCTCAACAACATAAAGTTTCCGTGACTAGAATCATAGAGACGTTGATCAAGAAACTAGTGAAAACAGGGAAACACGTTGAGCTTTGGACAAAAAACTTCGGCGGTGCCGAGAAAAAGTCAGGCAAGTCAAAGAAGAAAAAGATATCTAGTGTCGACCGGATCTGTGCTCTAGTGCACAGATTGGCATCGATCCAGTCTGAGAGAAAGAGATAGGACCTTCAGACACTGGATAATCAAACGTAACCAATATAGAAGTCAGATATCAAGTTCAAATGTCATGCCCCATTCTCTGATTGACATCATCTTGATCATTCATATTTGTTTCTCATTTCATCAATTTATTATCTTGGTTTATCTTAGATCATGACTAATACTGTGAAAGCATATCGCAAGAACAATATTAGTTTATTCAAACATCCAAGTTAATTGAATCATCAAAACTATCAATGGTCTGTTTTGATTTACTCAACCTTTATTCTACAAGTCACCAGTGAAGGTAGGCGGGGATAAAATTTTATGACTGGTCTTTTACTATTAAACGTACTCATTCTTGGAGGGGTGAAATGTAGTCAGTAGTGTCACAATGTTAGTCTTGAGGAAGGTGGTATTTGTTTTGTCTTTTTTATGTCATAAACTTATACGTTTTTTTTAATGAAAAAAAAAACATTAATTAAAAATTTCAAAACCTCCATTTTAATTTATTAAATTTTTAATTTTTATTTGACATATTATTAATGATTTTCAGTTTTTATTTTTGTGTTTAGTGTCAATTATTTGGTTTGTTATTATTCTTGTAATTCCTAGAATTTTTTATACTATATAAATGGGGTTGGCTACTATTCGAAAGATATAGAAAATTATCTTAAGAGTTATTCATCCTACTACTATATCTCTATATAATATATTCAAGAGTAATTCGATAAAGACGGTTCATTAGTCTTTCCGATGGACGTGAACCTCGAGAGGACGTGGTTGTGAGCAACGATTGTATCTTGGAGTAGCCATTATCATCAGAACCTTCATGTAAGGAGGTAATCATTAATTTAGGTCAACGATTATTTGTGCCTCCTTGAACTCACAGGCCGGTTATTTTTCCTTACTTATTTTATTATTTAAATTTTTTTGAGAAGCTTATTATTTATATTCAAGTGATAGTTTTAATATTTATTTAAATTATTGCCCAAATTATATAATTTTTATAACAATCTAAAGTAACGAACCTTTGTTATATTTTAGAAACTTAACCGTAAACTTGACTATTTTGATATAAAATGGTGTCAAGGTCTGTTAAAAAAAATTAAAATTAAAAGTGTTGTTTGTATTTTTATTTATTTATTTATATTATAATTTTTTTTTTATCTCTTTAATCTTAAATGACAAAATAGATAATATTTATAATTACATAAATTAAGAATGAGATAATTTTTTATTTATTAAATGTGTAAATTGAGTTACTAGCTATATCAATATTGCAAAATAATTATGTATTTTGAATAAATTGTTTATCTAAAAAAAATTGTACATTTTGTTTTATACTTCGTAATCTGTTTAAATTGTTTATCTAATTATCATTGTTTATATTTCTTACATATATCTTTGTGCTTAAACATCACAGAGTAACACTTTAATTTCTCTATATCCTTTTGTATCTATATCATTGTCGTGGCTCATTATGATGAAGCTAATAGTGTTAAACCTGAAAAATTTAGTGGCCAACACTTTCATAGATGGCAAAACCAACTTTGCTATTGGCTTATTGTACTAGGCTTAATATCAGCTATAGATGATTCACCTTCAGCTCAAGAAGTATCTTATTCTTCTTGGTTTATTACTCCTGAAAAAATCAATTATCATTGTCGTTATAGAATCCTTAGTGATTTATTTGATCATCTTTATTATGTTTATCTAAATTCAATATATTTTGTTAAAAAACTTTGAAAAATTTTATAAGATAAGTATGGTATTGATGATGCTAAAATTAAGAGATTTGATATCTCTACTTTCAATAATTATAAAATGTTGGACAACGAGTCAATAGGAGACCAAATTCTAATGTTTAAAGAAAATTTAAGAGGAGTGAAAAATAATGGTATTATTCTTAGTGAAAACTTTAAGGTTTATTGCCTTATAGATAAACTACCACCTTCTTGTTCTGACTTTGCCAAAACTCATAGGCATAAGCAAGGTGAAGTGACTTTGTCTCTAACCATCAACTCTATCAAGGTTGAGAAAAACATCGTTTCACAACTTCTAAACAACAACACGAGAGACCTACTCATATCATTTGGTAGAAAATGACAAGAATGACAAAGCTCGTAATTTCAACAATAAGATCAATTTTCACCCTAGGCGTAGTAATTTTAAGCCTAATACATCCTTAAATCACTCAAGTCAATGAACAAACCACCTTAATCCTGCTAATAGATCAAAAGACTTAGATAAAGAGAAAATACATTATTTTTGTTGGCCCAAATAGCTACCCATGAGGGGATGAATTGAGTAGTTAAAAAAATTTAACAAATAAATTTTTTAACATTTAATTATCAAATAACCCAAGAGAGGAGTGAATTGGGTAGTTAGAAAATTTAAACAAATAAATCTTTTAACACTTAATTATCAAATAATCAAATTTTCTAAATTAATTATTATTTTCGATACGCAACGAATAAGTGATTAATTCTAAGAGCACACCCAAATATAATATAATGAAAATAAAGAATACAGCACACCAAAATATATTCTGATTCAGTAAGCTAACCTTGCCTAATCCTGTTTCTCGAGCTCCACGGAGATTCTTAACCTCTAAACCCTTGATTCTTTTATCAAGTAGGAACCAAACCCTTACAACGATTCTTTTACCAGGCTCAAAACCAACTTTTACAATTATCATTTTCCCAGGCTAAGGAAAAGTCTTATCTTTTTACCAGGCTAAAGACTAACCTAATTTTATTACAGGAATAATCAAAACATAATCTTTTTAACAGGCTAAAGATCAAACCTCACCACACTCTCAAGTATTATTTTCCTAGGTAAGGATGGAATCTTTATAATTCACTCAAAACAATTCAATTGCATGGAAAATCAAGATATAGTTCTTTTCAAGGGAAAAGAATAACCTAACTTTTTTACTTTGAACAAAGATCAGACCCTAATTTTTTTTACAATAAAAATATTGAAACCTAGCTACCTTGACTAGACATCGGACCAACCATGTCTAATCTACTCAAATTCACAAATACAGAAAAATATGAATTTTTTTCCACAAAGAGCTTCTACCACCCCAAAACAGATATACTCAATTAATTTCTCGAAATTTAATACATGATATATACAACGTGAGGTAAATAAATACCTAATTAATCAACAATGTGGGTAGCATAATTTAGAGCACGTAATCAGATAATCACAAAAAATCGTTTTAAAAACGTATTCAGGATTTTAAGTTTGAAAACGAATTTCTAACGATCTTACAACCAAGCAAATAATAATAATATAAAATCAAAGTAGAGAACAATAGCTTGAAAAGATCTCCCCGGAAAAACACTGAAGATTGAAACAGGATCACAATATAGCACAAGTCGGTAACGCCAATTCAACAACGATTTAGATCAAGAACTTCACAATCTCAGCGTAATAATACCTCTTAGAAAAGCTTAGAACTAATTGTTCTTGATGTAATTAACCTCAATCCCACAAGTCTATATTTATAAACTAATATCAAACCCTCCAACGGCTATTTTTCAAAAGATATACCTCTAAACGGCATTCTTAGATCCGATATAATAATATCTTCCATTTATGGGGTAATACACTTAAAAATAACTTTTAAATATCTCCAACAAGTCCATAAAATATTTATCAATTAACAATCATAAAGATAGGAAGTATTCAACTACTTAAATTAAGAGAATCATAAATTGTGTGGACCATATCAATAGGGATATTAAAATACATGTACTATATCTTTATAAGATCAGATCCGCCAAATCTCTCCCTTAGAATCATAAAAATGGTCTGCTTTTTACCGGGAGACCAAATTCCTTGAAATCACACCTGAAACAGTCGGTTGACCGACCCCTTAGATTCAATTAATAGATCAAAACAGCACCAAAACCAAACCAAACCATGAATACTAGTCGGTTGACCGAATGCTTCAGAACCTACCTCTACCAAAATTCAAGCCCCAATCGCTTAACCGAATTTCTTTGTTTGGTTGATTGATTGCTTTAGAGTCTCACCCTGCCAAAACCTTAAACCCATTTGGTTGACCGAACGTTGCAAGGATGTTCCAATTTGCCCTGAAAAACTCATTGCCTAAAACGGTTGACCGATTTTCTTCAATAAATTGACCTATTGCTTTAAGGGTGGTCCTTTTCTTCAATAATTTTGCTCCAAAATACACTATTTGATTCATTTAACTGATTGCTTTTCTTGATTGACTGAATTGACCCTAAAATTCATCTTTTTATACTTTAAACCTTATTTTAAATTAGATCAATTATCATTTTCAATTTCATTTAAGAAGCATATATCAAATCTTTAATTAGGATCCTAAATTCTATCATTTAAAACACACATAAAGATAACTCGTTTAATAGTATCGTGTGTGATCCTAATTCGGGTTGTATTAAGAGTATAAAAGTATAGAGTTGTTTTCACCTAATTTCTTCAAGGTTTTCACAACTCTTCATTTGTTCAATACATCCATCTTTGCACCCTTAACTTTTTTCTTCAAGATGTCTTCAACATTAATCAATTATGTGGAACTCTTTTCTGAAATACTCAATAAACACATTAGTTCCACCAAAAATATCAATACTTAATTGTTTATCAAAACCTAGGGATCAACAATCTCTCATTTTTTGATGATGACAATTAATTTTGATATTTTCTTCAATAAAGAATGTAATCATGCTCCTCCTAAATCTGAGGACGGGTATTTAACTTATTTAAGCATAAACATGAAGATATAATCAAACAATTCATAAGATATTCAATATAAGCCCAAAAATCAATATAACGATAATAATATTCAACAAAATCTCAATATAATCAATTCAATTAAGATCTCTTTTTAATTAGTGCAATAATTAGGCGAACAAATTCCTAAATATCAACTAACTCATTTAAACATCAACTTCTCCCCCTTTTGTCATCTCAAAAAGTAGGGGTGGAGACCCAAAAATATCACTCTAAGCATACATCGTTATGCCTAGCCATACCTAAACCTCGAGTGATTTTCATAAATTGATCTTCCGCTGGAGATTTGATAAAGATATTGACAAGCTGCTCAGAGGTATCAATATACTCAATAGTAACATCCATTTTTCTGATTATGATCACAAATAAAATTATTTCTAATCTCTATGTGCTTAGTTCATGACTGTTGTGTCAGATTCTTACTTAAGCATATAACATTTTTATTATCACAATAAATAGGGACTTCATCCATACATACTTCAAAATTGTTTAATTATTGCTTAATATATAAAATTTGAGTCCAACAATTACCAGCGGCCATATACTCAACCTTAGTAGTAGATAAGGAAATTGAGTTTTGTTTCTTACTAGACCAAAAAACCAAAGCATGTCATAAAAAGTGACATGATCCGCTTGTGCTTTTACGTTCAACTTTGCATCTGACAAAATCAGTGTCGAAGTAACTAGTTAACTTAAAGTCACTCCCCCTAGGATACCATAATCCTTGGCCACTTATCCCTTTCAAAAAGCAAAAGATCTGCTTAACCACAGTTAAAAACGATTATTTAGGATAAGACTGAGATCTAGCACACAAGCATACACTAAATATTATGTTAGGTCTATTAGCAGTAAGATACAACAAGCTACCAATAATACCTCGATACATTTGCGTTTTTGCACGAATCATCTTTATCTATTTTCATAGTTGTTGCCATGGGAATTTTATACTTGTTGATCCCAAGGTTTTAATGGATAATTAAAGGTTGATGTTTTTTTTGGAACTAATGAGTTTATTGAGTGTTTCAAAAAAAGAGTTCAATTTAAAGATTGAATCGTAAAGAAAATATCAAGGGTGCAAAGATGGACATCGAAGAAATGAAGAGTATTGAAGATCTTGAAGAAATTAGGTGAAAACAACTCAATACTCTTATACTCTTAATGCAACCCAAATTAGGATCACAAACGACACTATTAAATGAGTTATATTTTTGTGTATTTGATTTGATGAATTTCAAGATCCTAATTAGTGTTTAAATATGTGCTCCTATATGAAATTGAAAAATAAAAATTTATCAAAGTGTAAATCATGTTTAAAGTTTAAATTTAGGATCAAATTAGTTAACCGAGAAAACTAATCGGTTAGTTGAATTAAGCGATGAGTTTTGGAGCAGAAATTGGTGAAGGAATTGACCAATCAACATCAATCGGTCAACTGATTCGAAAAGATTGGTCAACTGATTGTAGTGAGGTGTCAAAGCAAAATATGAAGATCTCGCATCAATTGGTCAACCGATCAAGAGGTGATCAGTCAACCGATGGGTCTAAGGATGTAAAAATGAAAGTCTCTGAACCAGTTGGTCAACCGATTGGAAGGCAATCGGTTAATCAATTCTGGTGTATTTTGGCTGAAAAACTGCCTAAATCAATCGGTCAACTGACCATGGGAGATCGATCAACCGACTGCCTATTCGGTTTTGGACTGGTTTACACGCTGAATCAATAGGTCAATCGACAAGGTAGAGTTTGATCAACCGACTGTTTCGGTTGAGATTTTGAGGAATTTGGGATTTCGGTAAAAAACTAGCCGTTTTTTATGATTCCAATGGAGTATTTTGGGTGATTTGAACTTACTAAAGATATGGTATATGTATTTTGATATCCTTATTGATTTGGTCCATATAATTAAAGATTCTCTCAATTTTAGCAACTAAATACTTCTTATCTTTGTGATTGATGATTAAGAAATATTTTATGGACTTAATTGAAAGTTTTAAAAGTTATTTTAATTTGGAATACCCCTGAAATAAATGATTATATTATATAAGGTCTAAGAGTGCATTTTAGAGGCATATCTTTTGAAAAATAGCCGTTGGAGGGCTTATTATCAATCTATATATTTAGACCTACAGGATTGAGATACATTACATCAAGAATATCAGCTTTGAGTTATTCTAAGAGTAATTTTTATAGTGAGATTTTTGTGAGGGATTTTGTTATAAGTTCTTGATCTAAAGCGTTGTTGATTTGGAGTCGCGGACTTGTGCTATATTGCGATTCTGTTTTAATTCTTTAGTGTTATCTCGGTAAGATCTTTCCAAGCTATTATTCTTTATTTTGATTTCATATAATTATATTTTCTTGGTTATTAAGATTGTTGGAAAATCATTTTTAAATCTAAAAGCCTGAAAAATATTTTTAAAACGATTTTGTGTGAGTATCTGATTACGTGCTTTAATTAGTGATGTTTATACTTATTTATAATCAGATATTAATTTGCCTCACATTGTCTATCATGTATTAAATTTTGTGACATTAATCAAGTATATCTATTTTGAGGTGATAGAAACTCCTTGTGGGAAGAAACTCATATTTTTGTGTATTTGTGAGTTTGAGCAGATTAGACACGGTTGGATCGGTGTCTGGTCAGGGTAGTTAGATTTCAATATTTTCAGGTAAAAAGATTAGGGTTTGATTGTTTCCTAAGTATAAAAAGATTAGGTTATTTTTTTCCCTTGAAAATAACTAGGTTTTGATTTTTCCAGAATTAAATTGAGAGAATTGTGAAGGTTTCCTCCTTACCTGTGAAAATGATACTTGTAAGAGTTGTGAGGTTTGATTTTTAGCCTGTAAAATGATTAGGTTTAATCTTTAGCCTTTAAAAGGATTAGGTGTTGATTCTTTTTGTAATAGAATTAGGTTAGTATTTAACCTGGTAAAAAGATAAGGTTCTTCCTTAACTTGGGAAAAAAAATTGTAAAGGTTTGGCTCCTACCTGGTAAAGGAATCAAGGGTTTAGTGGTTGCGAATCTCTGTGGAGCTCAAGGGACTTGATTAGGTAAGGCTAGCATACTGAATTGGGATATATCTTGATACGATGCTTTGTTGTTCTTTTTATCATATTTTGTTTAAGTGTGCACTTAGAATATAAACATTTATCCGCTGCATAGCGAATATAATAATTGATTTAGGATAAATGGATTATTTGATAAATTAATTGTTGAAAGATTAAAATTATTTAAATTTTTTATAACTACCCAATTTACCCCCCCCCCCCCCCTCTTAGGTAACTCACTGGGCCAACAATACTCTTTAGCAACATCCAAGCCATACTTTTTCAACAACTCTTTAGTGAACTTGACTTGATTAATGAAAATCCTATCTTTGATTTGCTTGATTTGCAACCCAAGAAAGTTAACTCTTCCATCATACTTATTTCAAATTCTACCTACATAATCTTAAAAAACTCTTGGCAAAAATATTCATTAATGGAACCTAAGATAATATCGTCCACATATATTTTCAAATAGCTCAATATTTTACGATATCATTTGTCAACATCCATTTGGATTGAATCAAAATCATATAATCATTAACGCACAAGGACATGAATCATATCTCAATAATAAAATGCATATTAAAGATGTTATCCCACAACATTCTAGATCCCTTCCAGAATAATAATCGTTTAAAAATCAAGAAACATGAAACGTGTGAGAAGGTTATATTATCATGCATCCAGCTAGGCATTTAATGCCTATAAAGATATCCACATACAAAAATATAAACTTAAGCACAGATTGATATATCATGTACATTCAAATAATCATATATATTGTAACACCCCACCCCGAACGACCGTCATCGTGGGGCCGACGTGATGACAACATGACATCACCTAAACGACTAACCAACCATAATTCGATAATATACAAACTATTCATCTATACAACATATACATAATTTAATTTAAAATTGGGATACACTCGTCCCACACTTAAGAACAACCAATTAGATCTCATGAACCCCCCTTAGGTTCATCTCTGACACCTCGTCTCAAAATACTCTCAAATGACTCCACAGCATGACCCGCATAACTTTATCTAGCACCAGTAGGGGACCAAATGACTCCTAGCTATTTCACTTGCGAGTGTACTGCCTTCTTAGTAAAATATATATATATATATATATATATATATATATATATATATATATATATATATATTTTTAAATAATAATAGATTCTAAGTAATGCCACATTTAAATGGATCAAGTATAAGTATATAAACATCACATATCTAATAAAAATTACTATAATATAAGTAGTGAAAGTAAATCATTATATATAAGTTCCATTCAAACTCATCCAATATAAAATAATACCATTCACCATAATAAATAATAAATCACCCAGTATAAGTAAAACACCACATCTCAAAACACCACTCAACCACAACACACCCTGGCTAGCCATAGTGATCGTTTTAACCTCACGATCGGAAGTTGTAACGATACCGTAACATCCGTAGGAATGCCTTCCTACGAAATATCCACACTCCTTCTGGGGAGAAATATAATCCACACCCCTTACGGGGAGAAATATCCACATCCCATGGGAAGAATCCATACCCCTTACGGGGAGAAATATAATCCACATCCCTTTCGGGGAGAATAACTATGGCATCGTCAAAATCATCAGTATAGTTAAAAATCCACATCTCTTACGGGAAGAAATACATTTCACACCACCTCGTCAAAATCCACACCCCTCATGGGGAGAATATAAACCACACCCCTTTCAAGAAGAATTTTCAAAACTCACATTTTTCACACTCTTTTTAAAAATACCACCGATTTCAGTAAAACCCATTTTTTCACCTTTGTACCACCGATTTCAATAAAAATCATTTATCCCACCTTTGTTTTTAGAAAACCACGCATTTTTAGAAAATCAGATATTTTTCACTCTCTTTTAAAACCACCAAATCCAACGAAACTCATTTTCCAACTTTCTTTTTAGAAACCAACACAATACCCTCGAAAATTCAATTTACCAACTCACCCAAAAACCTGCTTGATCCATATCATTTGTAAAATCGTATAGTTTAAGTAAACCCATATTTCATCATATACATATATATATAAAAATAGTTTGACAAGAAGATAGTACACTCACCAAATCCTCCGCTCCCAAAAGCCTCTATCGACTATTCTCTACCGCGCTCCAGTGTCTGCAAACCTGTTTCCGAATCGTTTAGAGGCTATGAGATGGGTTTTGGATTTTCCTGGGGTAGTTTCTGTAAATTCCCCCCCCCCTCCCTTTCCTTTTTTCCTTTTCTTCTTCATTTTTCTTTCTTTTTCCTATTGTTTCGGTTTCTGCTCTGTTTTCTGTTTCCTACAGCCGGCACTCACCCACATGGCACACACTACACACACACGGCAGCACACCCACGCTGGAAACACACACCACCAACATTGTCGACGATCGACACTGCTATACCCACTCACACACAATCGCCGGAGGAACAACAACGAACCCATCACCGCTGACCAAATAATCGACACCAACCACTAACACAAAACACACCCACACCCACACCCACTACTCTCTCTCTCTCTTTAACTCTCCGGCCAGCCAAACGACCGTCACCAACTACCACCCCTGCAACCGACTGCACACACATACGCACACTCAGTCCATAACCACCCCCACACACTGATCACACACATACACACAACACACAAAACACACAGTAGCAGAGCACACCCACAAAAACACTACCAACTCTCTTTCTCTCTAACCTACCGTCGGCGACGTCCCACCGAAGTGAACAACCACACCGTCGCATGAAATACACATATATACATACAGTAGCACAGACCCACAACATACATAACACACACAACCGGAACACACACCCCCACTCACTGACCGAACGGCGACGAACGGTCGACCAACAAATCACACAAACACGACAACGACAAAAACGGAGCACATATACACCACACATGACTTGAAAATGGAACAGCACACACACATACCTAGTAGCAGCACCAGCGGACCAGACCAGTAACAATACTCTCTCTTTCTTCGTTTTCTGTTTCAGTTTTCTGCTAGCCAAACAACGACGACCCCTTACCGGCGAACTAGACTGCCGACCAGGCCTGCTCTTTTTTTTTTTTTCTCTTCCTATGTCTTCAGCTCTCCTCTCTCTTTCCCGTTCCTTCCTCTCTCTCTCTTCTTCACCATTCATCTTCTGATTTCTTTCTCTCTCTCTCTATATATATATATATATATACATACACATTTGTGTGGGTAGGTGATCACACAACCAGACAGGTGGCCTTGCCCTCTCCGCTTCTTGATTATTCTGGTCGTTTTCATCCATCTATATATATATATATATATATTACACAAACCACTCCCTCATTTTAGTTAAGAAAATAATTAAACCCACACTTAATTATATTTATAAAATTTACAAATTTAACCCCTAGACTTTTTAAATCGCCTACAATCATATCATGAACCGCCCCGCTAATTCCATTTAGGACCGCAATTAAACCCGACTTAAATTTTAATGTTTTTGAAAATTTACGAATTTACCCCTCCAATTTAAATTTAAAACATAATTGACACTATCAATCCCGTTATTTTTGAAATATTTTAAAACGCGACTTAAATCGTACGTAAGTCAAAGGTCGGGGTCTTACATATATAGTATCAAAAGTAGATTCATGTGATTTCATAAAGTAAGACCAACCATAATATACTAACAAGTAAGATCAAGCTAAAAATTGAATTTATCAAATAGATTATGATATCATGTATTACAACAAATCAAGATACCATTTCAAGATGCAAAAAAAAATCAACTCAATTCAACTAATTTGTATAAAAAAAATATATGACATGTGATAGGTGTAATTTATCTATTTTTTCCCAAGCCAGTTTTGGTAGTTTTCGAGTATTTTTATAATGTTTTAATATGTTTTAATATATTTTTATTTGTTTATGTATAAATCAGGTGTATGAGGCAAAAAGGGACAAAAATGGTCTATAAACAATCCAGACAATAGAAAAATGGTAGAAAAACGAGCAAAAAGATAAAAGTTCAGAACTTGCAGCCTACCGCAGCAGCGATCAAAGTACAAAGAGTTGTTGTGAAACCACCGCTGCAGTGGTCATCCGGTAGAAAGCCACCGACTTCCCCACCGCTGCAACGGTTAGGCACCAGACAATTTAGATATTTTAGGATATTTCGCAGATATTTTGGATCCTATAAATATCCTCTCTACTCCCCCAAACACTTAAGAACATTTTTGGGAGTGTCTTGAGAGCTCCAAGGCCTATCAACCAAGAGAATATCACAAAGCCAAGAGGAGGAAATGTTCGCGGAGTGGTTTTAGCGTCGGTTCTTCGGATAATGGCTAGTCTCCTCGTTTCTCTCTTTATTTCTTACTTTGGTTGATTGTTTTGAATATGTTTAGCTTGTTTCTAGTTGAATATAGGGCCATGTCTATGTATAACTAAATGGTAGCGCGTAAATATGTCGTTACTTTCACTCGCAAGTATATGAGATCAAGTTTTAGTAAAGGTGGGAAGAGTAAGAGTATCATGTCCACAGGGATTGGTTGTGATTATTATTGAGTACCGCGTTTATCATGACCTAACTTTATCTAGGTTAAAACAAATGTATATAAAATTAATATAAACTAATACTCAAATACTAATTAAACTAGACTAATACTACTATGAGATATTTTAGGGAAAATCTTGCCTAGGGATTAACTTTGTTTACAAAAACGTGTTTGGTCTCATTTTAGTTTACGTTAATGGCGTTCAGGTATCTGACAATCTCGGTTCGTAAACTCACTTGCCACCTCTCCCGAGTGTAAGACGAGTGAATACATGACTTCGCGTCAATGAAAAAGTCCCCCTCAACGTCTTAACGACGCTTTGTCACGTGAGTCTCGCCCCAACGTCATTGATTGAACACTTTTTAACGCCCTCCCACATCATTAGATTGTCATGTTGTGTCTACCCTAATCCGAATCTAGGGTTACCTCTCTCGAGTGTCAAACCCCGTATTCTCTAATTATCTAAACAAGCATAATAACATGACAACACAGCAAACACAATCGAAATTATTATAAAACACACATTAACGAAACACAAACTCAAACAAACAACATTTTTATAAATTACATTAATCCCTAGATAAAAACTCGTTTAGCTCATGACCATAACCAGTTATACAATGAAAATAGAGCTAAACATGCTCAAACAACAATCCTAAGTTAAGAAATAAATAAATAAATGAGAGAAACTTAGCCTAGTCCGAAGATTTATCTCTAAAAACGTTTCAAGATTGCTCCCCCTTCTTTACTTTGTGATCTTCTCCTTAGGATTTGAATAGCACACCCAAAACCTCTCCCTAAAATATCTTAAGACTATTAGGGCCCTAATAGCCGTACGAGAGGAGAGGAAGGGGTATAAATAGGGAAAATATCCTAAAAATATCTAAAATTTGGTGCAGAGTGACGGCCTAGGCAGTGGGATTCACCGCCTAGGCAGTGGGTGTATCGGTTCAGTGATCGCCAAGGCAGTGGATTGATCGCCTAAGTGATGGAATAGTGATCCAAGTCTTTGTATTCTGATGGCCTAGGTGGTGAAACTGCAGTGAGTTTAGGCTTGGCTTTGTACTTTGACCGTCGTGACAATGGTTTGGTCGCCGCGGCAGTGGCTGCAACTTCTAAATTTCATTTTCTTTACCATTTTTCCACCGTTCTTCCACCGTCTTTGATCCAATGTGATCGTTTTTTATCCATTTTCATACTTTTTCACCTCAAACACCTGATTTAATACAAAAAGAATAAAAACACATCAAAATATATTAAAACGTACTAAACATACTCGAAAACTAACAACATTCGGATTGAAAATAGATAGGTAATTTACATCTATCAAATACCTCCAAACTCAAAATTTTGCTAGTCTTCGAGGAAAACACCCACGCAATAAAAGAAAATATAAAAACTAAGTACTAAAAATGAAAAACACGAAAAATAAATATGTGCAAGTTTTGAGTATCATCTACCAACCAAACGAATTATCTCCCTCAATAATCTCTGAGTATCCCCTATAACGGTTGCAAGCATTTCTTCCAGATTGGGAGAAGACTCCTCGCCATGATCCGAATTGTCAACCCATGGCGCCGTGGTGTAGGAAAAATCTCTCGAGCTTTATTGACTCGGTGAATGATTCCAACTTTGATAATCATAGGCCGCCATTTCCTCCAATGACCAAATGGCTTCGTCCGTAGTTAGGTCGTAGAACAAGGTGCTAGCAAGTCCTCTTTCTACCCATATTCTGGTTGCGGCTTGTAACCCGTTGAGAAAATAGAAAAGTTGACACTCTGTTGGGAGGCTATGGTTCGAAAATCGGAGTAGAAATTCCTTGTATCTATTTCAAGCACTATAAAACGGCTCGGAATCTCATTGAAAGAATTGCATTAATACTCGTTGATCTAACATCATCGGGTACCCTACGGAAAAACAGAAACAAAAACTATAAACAAAAAAATTATACACAAAAGAAATGCCTAAAGTAAAATTCGGTCATTTACTCACAATATCAATAATAACCAAAAAACACAATCCCCAGCAACGGTACCAAAAACTTGGTAGCGCGCAAATATGTCACTACTTTCACTCGCAAGTATACGAAGTCAAGTTTTAGTAAAGGTGGGAAAAGTAAGGGTATCGTGTCAACAAGGATTGGTTGTGATTATTATTGAGTACCACGTTTATCACGACCTAACTTTATCTAGGCTAAAACAAATGTATATAAAATTAATATAAACTAATACTCAAATACTAATTAAACTAGACTAATACTAATATGAGATGGTTTAGGGAAAATATTTCCTAGGGATTAACTTTGTTTACAAAAATGTGTTTGGTCTCGTTTTAGTTTACGTTAATGGCGTTCAGGTATCCGACAATGTCGTTTCGTAAACTCACTCGCCACCTCTCCTGAGTGTAAAACGAGTGAATACATGACTTCGCATCAACGGAAAAGTCCCATTCAACATCTTAAAGACGCTAGGTCACGTGAGTCTCGCCCCAACGTTATTGATTGCACGCTTTCTAACGTCCTCCCGGGTCGTTAGATTGTCGTGATGTGTTTACCCTAATCCGAATCTGGGGTTACCTCTCCCGAGTGTCAAACCTCATATTCTCTAATTATCTAAACAAACATAATAACGTGACAATATGGCAAACATAATCGAAATTATTATAAAACACACATTAACAAAACACAAACTCAAACACACAACAATTTTATAAATTATATTAATCCCTAGACAAAAACCCGTTTAGCTCATGGCCATAGCCAGTTATACAATGAAAATAGAGCTAAGCATGCTCAAACAACAATCCTAAGTTAAGAAATAAAGAAATGAACGAGAAAAACTTAGCCTAGTTTAAAGATTTGTCGCTAAAAACATTTCGAGATCGCTCCCCCTTGTTTGCTTTGTGATCTTCTCCTTAGGATTTGAATGAGCACTCCCAAAATCGCTCTCTAAAATATCCTAAGTCTGTTAGGGCTCTAATGGCCGAAGGAGAGGATATGAAGGGGTATAAATAGGAAAAATATCCTAAAAATATCTAAAATATTGTGCAAAATGAAGGCCTAGGCGGTGGGTATGTCGGTTCAGTGATCGCCTAGGCTGTGGATTGATCGCCTAGGCGGTGGAATAGTAATCCAAGTCTCTGTATTTTGACGGCCTAGGTGGTGGTTTTACCGCCTAAGCGGTGAAACTTGAGTGAGTTTAGGCTTGGCTCTATACTTTGACCGTCGTGGTGGTGGTTTGGTTGCTGCGGCGGTGGCTGCAGGTTCTGAATTTCATTTTCTTTGCCATTTTTCCACTGTTCTTCCACCGTCTTTGTTCCGATGTGATCGTTTTTTATCCATTTTCATACATTTTCACCTCAAACACCTGATTTAGTAAAAAAAGAATAAAAACACATCAAAATATATTAAAACGTACTAAACATACTCGAAAACTAACAACGTTCAGATTGGAAATAGATAGATAATTTACACCTATCACTAAACATATATTGTCTAGGGCTTGATGTACTTCATAAAAAGTTATTTGAATAAATCAATGTTTCGTTAATGGTTGTTCATGTTTATCCGATTGTGTTCTCCGTTTTATTACAATCTTAATATGCTTGTTATGATATTAGGGTTGATTTTGAGAATACGGGGTTTGACACTCAGGAGAGGTAACCCCGGATTCGGACTAGGATTTAAATACAACATGACGATCTAATGACCCGGGAGGGCGTTAGAAGGTATGCAATCCATGAGGTTGGGGCGAGACTCACGTGACCAAGTGTCATATAGATGCTTGAGGGGGACTTCGGCGTTAACGCAAAATCACATATTTATTCACTTTACACTCGGGAGAGATAGTTATTAAGATTTCGATACCGAGACTGTTAGATAGGATGAATACTGATAATGTAAACTAGATTGAAATAAACAGATTTAAGTGGACAAAGTTAATCCCTAGGCAATTTACTCCCATTAACGTCAATATTAGTATATTAGGTTATAACAATCGTAGTACTGAATGATAATCTAATCTAATCCCTATGGAAACGACAACCCTTACTCTTCCCAATCTATACTAAAACTTAACCCATACACTTGCGGTGAAAGTAGTGATGTAATTTCGCGCTACCAAGTTTTTGGCGCCGTTGCCGGAGATTGGTTTTTTAATTATTGTTGATATTGTAAGTAAGTAACTTGATTTTAATTTAGGCATTTATTTTGTTTGTAATTTTTTTTCATGCAATGTACTTGAAGATGCTAGATCAACAAGTATTATTGCATTTCTTGCAACAAGATTTCTAGACATTTTATTGTGCTTGGGATCGATACAAGGAGCTACTATTTTAGTTCCCCAATCATCGTTTCCCGAGGAAGTGTTAACTACTGAACTTCCTCGATGGGTTACTCGCCACAACCAGAACGTAGGTTGAAGAAGGAAACGGTACCACCTCTTTCGACTAACTAACCACGAATGAAGCCTATCGGGTACTGGAAGACATGGCGGAGCTTTATTTTCAGAGTTGGAATTATTTAACAAAGTTACCAAAGCTTGGGGGATAGTTCCACCATTTTGGCACCATGGATTGACATCCTGGACCAACAGGAGGAGTCCTCCCTCGCCTTGGAAGAGATATTTGCTGCAGTTATGGGGGAGACTCAGATTTTCTTAAGGAAAATGAATGACCAACTAAATGAGCACGAGGATCGTCTTGACAATATTGAGACGGTCTACGCTGAAATCGATTCGGCCATAACGTCTCTTCAGACGCAAATCGGTCAACTTATCTGCTTTATTGAGGCTAAGTCAGAAACGGTGGCATTGGGAGACACACAAGCCATATCATGTGAAAGTCACCATGAGGAACCGAATACAAGTGGAAGGTACTTGTGTGAGATCGAAGAAGATCATGCCAATGAGGAGAAAACCCAAGTGTGGATTGGCAATGAAGAATCACATGTTAACAGTTGTGATTTTTTACCGTTTGAGATCTAATTGGTGATGCCACCCCAGATCCAAGACGATCACATCTACAAGGATCTAATGTGGCTCACCTATCCTACCCCATTTCCAGCTCAGTACATTTATTCTTCCCAAGCACAAGAAATGGAGCTGAATCAAGTTAAAAGATCGAATCAATTAATGCCAAATCTCGCCAATCTTGAGGGCATTCAAAACCAAGACCCATATGTGGGGTTGTACGACACTTACTATGGGCGGAAGCCTCTCTTTGACGAGCTCTTCTCCATGTCAAGCCGAAGACCTTAAATTAAGCGCTTCTTGGGAGGCAACCCAAGTCCAAAAATAAATTAGATCCATCACCGCCGACTTTACTCGGAGGTAAGATTGTCTCGCCTCCTAGGTACATGTTCTAAACCCTATTCGTCGGCATGCTTTATTTCTATTGTTGAGAACGGTGATTGGGTCCTTGTGGACACTGCCCGTTTTAAGTTTGGGGGTGATGTGTAGTATGTTAGTATGTGTTCTTTTTGTTAGTTATGTAATTTTAGTTAAACTGTTTGCATGTTTGTTTAGTGTAGTATGTTTTTGTTTGTTGTTGTTGTTGTGTGCTGTATTTTGGGTTCATCTGGGCCATTACCCGCTGATGATATTATCCCCTCGTTGTTTGTCGAGGTCAAGGGTAATGCCCATTCATGCGTGTTCTGTGTGCTTGGCATGTCGTTTTGGTAAAAGTTATTGTGGATCCTAATTTGCATAAGCACGTAGACTCAATGTATAGCTATTCAATTGATTTTAGGCCAATTATCCATTAGCCAAATTCATGACAATTTAAGGAATTCTAGAACCTGATTGGGGGAAACTTGAGGCAAAATCCTGGGCGAGGTAGTTCAGGAGACGTGATTTAGGCATTCATTTGATTCACTTGAGCCTTTGAAGCTTACCATGCTATATGTTTATCCCCCATTACCCTGTTGAATCCGATTAGTCGTTTCAATTCTGATCACATAACAAATACCTTGGTCAATCGAATTCTTTCCAAACCTATATCGCTAAACCAAAGGCACAATTTGAGTGAATCAAGTTAGCATTTGTGTATGCTACTTGAAGTGAGCGGTTGGGTTTAAGGAAAACTTTTGATTGGTTCTGTATTCGAGTATTCACTTGTCATTTTTCTTTCGTTTTAACCACACCCGTGAAATTATAATAATCGAATAAGTTTGGGGGTGTTTTACTTTAACAAGTGAGTACGTCGGTCTTAAATGTATGTTCAAATTTATCTATGGGGGTTCGAGTGTGATTATGTGCCAAGCGTTGTGCCTTGGGTATTATTGAGTTAATGACATTAGCCCGTTTTATATTCCCGATATACCATTGGCCAAATGTTACAAACTGAACCAAGTCTTATTGATCTTTTTGAACTTCTAAGCCTACATTAGTAGAGAGTAAAACCCAATCAGGCGTATGGAAATCCTAATCCTTATCAATTTAAAGTCATGAGTTTCGTTGGTGGATAATCCAATCTGATTGTTGGATAATTATATTATTGAGTTTCACACACACATGTTGAAAGGATCTAGAATGGCGTTTACCGTTATTGAATGTTGAAATTCTAGAACATCACATGGTGTATTTTACTCCTCAACTCGATATGATTGGGGGTTGTTAAGGGAAAAATATTTTGGTCGATAGTTGAATTCAAAACTCGCATATCGTTATATTTAGGTAGTTTGTGTTTTTATTCGTGTTTACTTTTTGTGTTAGTTAATTTAGTTGTGTTTTTTTATTTTAGTGTGAGTGTTTTGCTCGAGGACTAGCAAAATTCTAAGTTTGGGAGTATCTAATAGGTGTAATTTATCTATTTATTCTCATGCCAGTTTTGGTAGTTTTCAAGTATTTTTACAGTGTTTTAATAAGTTTTTTATGTGTTTATGTATAAATCAGGTGTTTGGGGCGAAAAGAGACAAAAAAAGGTCCATAAACAATCAAGTCGGTAGAAGAACGATGGAAAAACAAACAAAAAGATAAAAGTTCAGAACCTGCAGCACCGCTGTAGCAGTCAAAGTATAGAGAGATGTTACGTTTCCACCACTGCAGAGGTCATCCTGCAGAAAGCCATTGACTTTCCCACCGCTGCAGTGGTCAGGCGCCAGATAATTTAGATATTTTAGGATATTTTGTTGATATTTTGGATCCTATAAATATCATCTCTTCTCCCCCAGACACTTAAGAACGTTTTTGGGAGTGTCTTGAGAGCTCCAAGGTCTATCAACCAAGAGAAGATCACAAATCCAAGAAGATGAAACGTTCTCAGAGCGGTTTTAGTGTCGGTTTTTCGGATAACGGCTAGTCTCCTCGTTTCTCGCTTCATTTATTAGTTTGGTTGATTTTTTTAAATATGTTTAGTTTGTTTCTAGTTGAATATAAGGCTATGTCTATGTATAGCTAAACATATATTGTCTAGGGCTCAATGTACTTCATGAAAACGTTGTTTGAATAAATCAATGTTTCGTTAATGGTTGTTCATGTTTATCCGATTATGTTTACTATTTTATTACAATCTTAATGTACTTGTTATGGTATTAGGGTTGATTTTGAGAATATTGGGTTTGACCCTTGGGAAAGGTAACCCCGGATATGGACTAGGGTTTAAGCACAACGTGACGATCTAATGACCCAGGAAATTGTTAGAAAGTATGCAATCCATGAGGTTGGGGCGAGACTCATATGATCAAATTTCGTATAGACGCTCGAGGAGGATTTCAACGTTGATGCGAAGTCATATATTCATTCACTTTACACTCGGGAGAGGTAGTGAGTGAGATTTCGATACCAAGATTGCTGGATAGGATGAATGTCGTTAATGTAAACTAGATTTAAACAAACACGTTTAAGTAGACAAAGTTAATCCCTAAGAAATTTACTCCTATTAACTTCAATATTAGTGTATTAGGTTAATTAGTATACTTAGTTTAATTAGTTTAGTTTATAATTATTATAAGAAACCTAAATTTAAGTCGCCTAGATAAAGTCCGGTTATAACAATCGCGGTACTCAATAATAATCTAATCCAATCCCTGTAGATACGACAATCCCTACTCTTCCCAATCTATACTAAAACTTGACCCGTACACTTGCGGTGAAAGTAGCGACGTAATTTCGCACTACCAACATGAATGACAACATATTAAAAAACAAATTGAAAAAGTCTTACTAATATGCATTTGTAACAAATACTAGTGAGAGCAAAAACACTTGATTCATTTTAAATCACTTAACATGTTTAAATAATCAAATACATTGACAATCCTCAATATAAGCACATCATAAAAATATGTTAATATACTTTAATTAGATGTGATTCTCAGAATTACCACGCAATGTTTCTAAGACAACAAGTAAGCACATTATTTAGTATAAGTTTTAGAAACCATTACCAACTTACCTATTTGACAAGTCAGACACCTCATTCTTTAACAAATTTAATAAATTTAAACTGCGAAGGGTTAGGAGTACCTCTGATGTTCTTAGGGATGACTTTACTTTTTACCTCATTTGTACCAATAGTTGATATGGATGCATGAATTCTCTTGGGCTGTTTGTATCATCTAATCCATTGGTTGTTGTCATTTGATTCAATTCCATTTGCACATGTCACTTGTGACTTCCTGATGATATTCCATCTTGGCTTTGGTACATCTTTTCACTTTGTACGTGTCCCTTTTGGATTTTTGGTGACTTCCCGTCTTGGTTTTGATATAAGCTTTTTGTTTGTTCTTTTCGGTCCAGTCCCTACATTATGTAACTCTGCACACGACATTTGCATAGCTCTCTTTGGTATCCATTTCATTTTGAATCCATTCTTGTTAAACATAAAGTTAGGGTTCCTGAACAAACATAATACTTTAAAATGTCTAACCCTATTACAATAATTACATCTCAACTTCGATTGATTATCATAGATACCACGAGAATTAAAGCATGAATCATTGCTAACAATATAAAAATTACAATCATTGGATTGTGATGAAGAATGAGATGATGAAATATGTCCACTTTCATAGATTGTTTTTAAAGATAAAGAAATATTTTCATAATATCTTGAAATAAACTTGAGGTCGGATTTTGATTTTTCAAAATTTTTCTTAAGTAAATCAATATTTAATTCAAGATCTGACATTTGCCTGGAAACCACGTCAAAATCATTTTTTAAAACTTTGTTTTCATTTTCAAGAAAAATCACTTTGTGGAGCAAATTATTTATTACAAAAACAATATCCGAAAACTCTTTTATTCCACAATAGTCATCCGAATGTACTTTAGATTTCCGAACACTTTTTTTTCCATTTTCAAAATAATCAATTTTTATTTTTAAATTCAAGTTTTCTTTAGCAAAACAAAGTATGAGAGAAATTAATTTTTCCATGATAATATGGACATTTTTATTATCATCATCCATCACTACCACTAATGTCACAAGAATCATAAATAACATTATCATATTCGGATCTATCACCTTCAAGAGAGGATACACAAAAAATATTTTTCATGGTGTGTGCCATATGATCGGTTTAGCTAAGATGTTAAGCCTATCGAATTAAAACCAGCTCTGATGCAAGTTATATGCCCAAAGACCAACCCAAGAGGGAGGTGAATTGAGTAGTTATATAATTAAATAAATAAATCTTTTAACACTTAGTTATCAAATAATTAATTTTTCTAAATCAATTATTATCTTCGTTACGCAGTGGATAAGAGATTAATTCTAAGTGCACACCCAAACACAATATATTAAAAATAAAGAATGCAGCACACCAAGATATATCTTGGTTCAACAACCTAGCCTTGTCTAATCTAGTCCCCCGAGCTTCACAGAGATTCACAACCTCTAAACCCCTGATTCCATTACCATGTAGGAACCAATCCTTTAAAATAATTCTTTTACAAGACTCAGATTCAACTTTTACAATTATCATTTTCCCAAACTAAGGAAGAACCTTATCTTTCTATCAAGCTAAAGACTAACCTAATTCTATTACAGAATGAATCAAAACATAATCCTTTTTACAGGCTAAAGATCAAATCTCACCATACTCTCAAGTATCATATTCCCAAGTAAGGATGAAATATTTACAATTCACTCAAAATAATTCAATTGCAGGGAGAATGAAGACCTAATTATTTTCAAAGGAAAAAGAATAACTTAACTTTTTTACTTAGGACAAAGATCAAACCCTAATATTTTTCACAAAAAAAGGATCAAAACCTAGCTTCCTAAACTAGACAACCAGCTCAACCGTGTGTACTCTACTCAAACTCACAAATACAAAAAAATATGAGTTTCTTCCTACAAGGAGCTTCTACCACCTCAATACAGATATACTCAATTAATGTCCCAAAATTTACTACGTAATAGATACAATGTGAGGTAAATAAATATCAGATTAATAAGCAATGTGGGTAGCACAATTCAGAACACGTACTCAGATAATCACACAAAATCGTTTTAAAAAGATTTTCAAGTTTTTAAATTTGAAAATGATTTTCTAACGATCTTACAACCAAGCAAATAATAATAATATGAAATCAAAATAGATAAGAATATCTTGGAAAGATCTCACTGGGAAAACACCAAAAATTGAAATAGAATCACAATATAGCACAAGTCGGTGGCGCTAATTCAACAGCACTTTAGATCAAAAACTTCACACAAATATCTCACATAAATCTTAGCGCAATAATATATCTTAGAAAATCTTAGAACTGAAGGTTCTTGATGTAATTAACCTCAATCCTGCAGATCTATATTTATAAACCAATATCAAGCCCTCCAACAACTACTTTTCAAATATATGCCTCTAAAAGGCACTTTTAGACCCTATATAATACTATCTTTTATTTTTGGGTAATCCACCTAAAATAACTTTTAAATCTCTCAAATAAATCCATGAAATATTTCTCAATTAACAATCATAAAAATAGGAAGTATTTAACTTCTTAAACTAAGAGAATCATCAATTATATGGACTAAATCAATAGGGATATTAAAATACATGTAGCATATCTTTAATAAGATCACATTCCCCAAATCTCTCCCTTGGAATCATCATAAATGACTAGTTTTTTACTAGGTGACCATGTTCCTCGAAATCACAACCGAAACAGTCAGTTGACCGACCCCTAGGATTTGATTGACCGATCAAAATAGCACCAAAACCAAGCCAAACCATAAATGCTAGTTGGTTGACCAAATTCTCCAATTCGGTTGATCGAATTCTTCAGAGCCTACCTCTGCCAAAATTCAAGCCCAAATGGGTTGACTGAATTCCTCTGTTCGATTGACAGATTGTTTCAGAGCCTTACCCCCCCCCCCCCCCCCCCCCCAAAAAAAAACCTTAAACCCATTCGGTTGACGAAATTTTTCTATTCGGTTGATTGAACATTGCAGGGACGTTCCAATTTGCTCCCAAAAACTCACTACCTAAAACGGTTAACTGGTTTTCTTTAATCGATTAACCAATCACTACAGGAGTGGTCATTTCCTTCGACAATTCTGCTTCAAAACACATTGTTTGATTCAGTTAACAGATTGCTATACTTAATTGACTGAAATAAAATTCAACTTTTTATACTTTAAATTTTATTTTCAATTAGGTCAATTATCATTTTCAATATCACATAAGGAGCATATATCAAATCTTTAATTAGGATCCTAAATTCTATGATTTCAGACACACATAAAGATAACTTGTTTAATAGTGTCGTGTGTGATCCTAATTTAGGTTGCATTAAGAGTATAAAAGTATAGAGTTGTTTTCACCTAATTTCTTCAAGGTCTTCACAACTCTTCATTTCTTCAATGCATCCATCTTTGCACCCTTAACTTTTTTCTTCATGATGTCTTCAACATTAATCAATTATGTGGAACTCTTTTCTGAAATACTCAACAAACACATTTGTTCCACCAAAAATATCAATATTTAATTGTTCATCAAAACCTAGGGATCAACAGTTTGGTTTGTGGTCGTGTCAACCACAAGGCAAGAGATTGCTCTATAAAAAGATTGAACCTTACAAGCCTCAACTCAATCAAAATAATAATCAACGTGGTCCAAAACATTAAGTCAATATGCTTGTAGATCATGAAAACCTTGGTGAAGCTTCTTTTACGTATGATATTTCTAGAATCAATATTACTTGTGAGAATAAAGATTGGTGGTTCGATTTTGGAGTTAATATACATGTTTGTTTTGATCATGGTATTTTCAAAAATTATCTAAAATCAAGTGGAGGCAATTTAATTCTAGGAAATGTAGCTATCGTACAAGTATGTAGTATAGGAGATATTGATTTCAAGATGACATCTGGAAAGACTTTAAGTCTAAACGGAGTGCGACATGTTCCCGAAGTGAGAAGAAATTTAATTAGTGTGTTAACCTTAGTTAAGCAAGGTTATAAAATTGTTATGGAGTCCAATAAAGTTGTTATAACCAAGAATAATATTTTTGTTACGAAAGGTTACGTGTCTGAAGATCTATTTAAATTAAATGTATTTTTAGCGAATAATAAAAGTTGTCAAGTTTTGAATGTTAAGACTTCTAATATATGGCATAGTAGATTAGGTCATACAAGTTTGAGAAAGGTTAAGAGATTCATTGATCTTAATCTTATTCATTGATCTTATGTGGAGTATAAACACAAATATGAGGTATGTGTTCAAGCAAAACAACCAAGAAAGCTTTTTAGAAGTGTTAATAGGAATACACAACTCTTAGAGCTTACACATAGTAGTGTATGTTATTCAAATCGACCACCGACTATAGTTGGGAATAAATATTTTCTGACGTTCATTTCGAGGTTTTGTTATATTTATCTCTTAAAAAGTAAAGATGAGGTGTTCAATAAATTTATAATATATAAGAATAAAGTAGAAAATCAGCTTGATCAAAAGTTTAAGAAACTTTGGTCTGATAGAGGGGGTGAGTATACTTTGGGAAATCTTAAAACATTTTGTGAAGAGTATGGTATTGTAGATACGGCATTTTGACCGCCCCACAAAATTTTATATTTTATTTTATAGATAACTTTGTTTTAATTTGTTTTATTTCAGAAAATATAAAATAAAAGAAAAGAAAAGAAAAGAAAAAGAAAAAGAAAATTAAAGAAAAAGAAGAGAGAAAAATCAAAAATAAAGAAATTGGGGTTTGAAATTGAAAAAAGGAAAAATGAGGGGAGAAAGCAAAAGAAGAGTGAAGATAGAGAAAATGAGTGGATCCTTTTTTGGGTCCAAATTGTGAGAGAAATGGAGGAGAGAGAAACCGAGAGAAAGGGAAAAGAGAGAGAGAGAGAGCAAAAAAAAAAAAGGTAGGGTCCACCATTGCTTTAGAACTTTAAGACACGAAATAAAAAAGAGTGGGATCCCACCCGCCACGCGTCAACACCAAAACATTAAAGGAAAACTCAATAGGGAGGCGGTGGAAAAGTTAAAAATTCCAAAAATTTTATTTTTCTTAGTCTTTTTACAATTTAACCCTTTCCCAGCCTAACTTGGACTGGGTTTGGCAGCCAAACCTAATTTTTTAGGGTTTTCTAGTGTTTTTCATACCTCATCCTTTCCTATAAATAGGACCATATTCCTCCTAGTTTATTCATTCAGAAATTGAGAGAAAAAAACCCCTTAGAGAGTGATTCTAATCGTAAACCCTTTCGGGAACCTATCTGCGAAAGAGAAAAAGACCAGGTATCGGGATTCTTGCCCTAGAACATATATGTTTTCTGATTTTTAATTATTTTTTCAGTTTATTTTATTCTCTTCGCAATTTAAATTCCTACAAACTTTATTTTTTTTAATTGTCCAATAACTCGTTGAAAAACGTAGGGATGAGATTCTCCATTCTCAATCTGAACCTTTAAGTGTTTAGACAAGGACACCCGTTGTTTTTTTATTTATTTTATTTTAGTTTTTTTTTTTTATTTATAATTCATATAAAAAACAAATAAATCATCCGATGATCCGATGAAAACACTAGGGTGGGTTTCTCGTGTGGAACTTAACCCCAAACGTTAGGTGAAGGATGCTTCATTGTTTATTTTTTGTATTTTTTTATTTTATTTTATTTTTATTCTTGTTATCAAAACCCTAAAAATAAAATAAAAAATCCAAAAATAATAAAATCTTTGTTTGTAGGAATTAATCCTTACGAACCTTAAGGTGAATCCGACGATTCGATAAATCTTGAGAGAATTTTTTGTGGCTTCGTTTCTACTCCCCAACTCAAGTGGAATTTAGAAATGAATGGTTTTAGGAAATCTCTTCACTCAGTAAATTTTTCATGGGATTCTGCTTAAATTTCGGGAAGTTAATTCCAACAAAATTGTTTCCACGAATCTCCTCTTGATTCTCATATCCATAGAATTCAAGAAAATTTCTAAACAAGATTTCTTTAAATTAATCAGGCAAACTCAAAGTAGACTTTTTTGCATCCACTTAGCATGTTTATTTCTTGTATCATTTAGACGGCATGTTTAGAACACTTTCACCACTTACACCTTTTATACATATAGTTTTTCTTATTTCATGAACCCATGCTACTTTTTCACATCTAGTCACGACACGTGCACAACTTATATATTATTTTTTTATATTAAATTATTAAATTATTGCCACACATAATCACATTAATTCACATAGTGCTCCCTATTCGATTCTCGTATTCATATCAGTTTGCATTGACATATTTAAATTAAATCTTTTAGTTTTTTTTTTTTAGTCACTTTTGCATAAAAAAATAAAATTCATATAGATTTTAGTTTTGCATTCATATTTTTACTCTTATTAACCTATTTTAGTTTGCTTATTTAAATTAAAGAAGTCTCTCGAAAACAAACATAAAAACCCCCGGGGATCAACCTTGTCGAATCCTTAATATTCGATAAGAGGTTATACCGGGGAGGTTATAACGAGGAAACATTCTCCAAAAAAATACAAAAAATTGTCCCACCTTATTTTTAAAAAATACCAAAAAAAAATTATGAGGAAAAGATTTTAAAATAAAATAAAACGTTCGGACTTAAATTAGTTGAATTTAATTAGACATAAGGTATCGTTTTAGGACAGGCATCTTGGGATGCCTAACACCTTCCCCGAGTATAACTGACCCCCGAGCCTTTAAATGAATCTTTGGTTTGACAATATTTTTTGGAGTCAATTTTTACTTAGGCCTTTTAAATTGTTTCTAAAAATCTGATAATCTAGCACACCATTTAAACTCATTGTTAGGTGGCGACTCCTTATTCTTTAAAATGGCCTAAGTATTGTTTCGAGAAAATTGGCGCTTTAAAAAACCTTTCTCCTTAAACTTATTTATACTTTGATAGATATGGTGAATTCAATGTTGATAAGTTCGGGTTTACCCAAAAATTTATGGTGAGAGGCTGTACTTACTGCGTGTTTCATATTAAATCGCATTACCACAAAAGATAATGAAAAGACTCCATATGAAATTTGGGATAATAGAAAGCCAAATTTGAAAATCTTAAAAGTGTGGGAGTGTTTAGCAAGGGTGGTTATATCTTAACCAAAAAGAAAAAATATGACCTAAGATAATAGACATTGTTTTCTTAGGTTATGCACAAGACAGTAGTGCACATAGATTTTTAGTTATCGAATCTCAAATTAGTGGTATCTCCGTAAATTCGATAATAGAATCAAGAAATGCAACTTTCTTTGAAGATATATTTCCTTATAAAACTAGAATTCCTAACCCGTTAGGGAGCACATATTCCATACTAACTCATGGCATACCTTTAATTAGCAGTAGTCTTCTTGCCGAGACAAACTTAGATATTTCTATAGAACCAAGACGAAGTAATAGACATAGAATTAGAAAGAATTTGGGGAAGATTTCTATACTTAGTAGAAGAAGATCCAAAAACTTACAAGAAATTGTTATTTTCAATAGATGCACCTTTTTGGAAATAGGCAATAAATAGTGAGATTGAATCAATCATGAAAATAATACTTGGGAGTTAGTAGATTTGCCTCCAGGAAACAAAGTTATAGGTGTAAGTATATTTTTAAGAAGAAGTTAAAACCTGATAGAAGCATAGATAAGTATAAAGCTAGATTGGTAGCAAAAATGATTAACACAAAAGAAATGGATTGACTATTTTGATACTTATTCACCTGTAACTAGTATTACAACTATTAGGATCCTTATAGCTTTACCTCTATTCATAATCTAGTGATACATCAAATGCATGTATAGATTGTTTTTCTAAATAGGGATTTAGAAGAAAAAATTCATATGGATCAACTTGAGGGATCTATTGTTAAGGGTCAAGAACATAAGTTTTGTAAGCTAGTAAAATCTTTATATGATCTCAAGCAATCCCCTAAGCAATAGCATGAAAAATTTGATAAGGTGATTTTAGAATATGTCTTCATAACTAATGGTCCTGACAAGTGTCTTTATTACAAAGAAAATAGTGGGGGCAGTGTTATTTTATGTCTTTATGTAGATGATATACTTATTTTTGGAACTAATCTAAAGATTGTAGAGGATATTAAGTTATACTTATCTAAGAATTTTGACATGAAATATTTGGGAGAAGCGTATATGGTTTTAGGAATAAAACTAAAGAAAACCTCTAGCCATATAACCCTTGATCACTCAAGTACTGTAGGGAAAATGTTGAAGAAGTTTGAGTATTTTGATATAAAACCTGTTAGTACACCTTATGATTCTAGTGTACATCCAAAAAAGAACAAATGTCAACCAATATCTCAATTGAAATATTCCCAGATGATTAGATCACTTTTATATCTATCTAATAAGTCTAGACCTGATATCTCTTATGCTGTTGGAAAATTGAGTAGATATACTCACAACCCTAGTAAGGAACATTGGATAGTATTAGAAAGGATTTGTAAGTATCTTAGAGGAACTTTAGATTTCACCGTGTGCTACAAAGGTCATCCTAATGTAGTTGAAGGTTTTAGTAATGCAAATTGGATTTCTGAAAATCTAGACATGAAATCCACCACTGGGTTTGTATTTTTATTAGGATGAGTTGCTATATCTTGGTGCTCTAAGAAACAAACTATTATTTCAAGGAGTACGAGGCAGAACTTATAGTACTTGATACCACATGTACGGAAGTAGAATGGATTAAAAACTTACTTTTAGATTTACCTTTAGTTAGTAAACCTATTCCTACTATATCCATTCGTTATGATAATAGGGTTGTTATTGACTTAGTCAAACAAGCTCATACAAATAATAAAATGAATGGACATATACAAGTAAGATACAAGTTTATTAAGAGTATGTTGAAAAGATATATAATATCACTAAATTTTGTGAGATCAAAAAGTAATATTGATGATCATTTGACCAAAGGTCTATCTAAGAATGTAATCCTAGATTTGTCAAGAGGGATGGGTTTAAGCCAACAAGGAAGTCACCTAGGGAAATAACTCAACCTCTATGATTAGGAACCCCATAAAAGAGGTTCAATGGGTAGAAACAATTTATACTGCATGACTTATTGACCAGCACCTAATATTAGAATGATATTCTCAAGAGATATTCTTCTGCTCATCTTTATTGAAATAGTGTTGATGAAGTGTGATGTTAAGGAAGGGTTTTGAACCTGAATGAGACCAAGGCAGGAAAACGCATGCAGTGTATAGGTCACATATACCCTTGGAGGACTCACCTAAGTGAGAGATGTCGTGAGGTTGCGACTATAGAAATGGGATTGTTCCCTAATAACTTTCATGAGAATCAAGATCAAAGTGCATGACCATTAATAGCACTAACCCGTTAACCATGTCTAAATATCGATGTTGTGTGTGTAACAGTTGAATGTTAACTTAAAGGGTCTAATTCAAGACATAGTTCACTATAATTCTTCAAAGGAAAAACAATCAACACTAAGTGAGATTCAAGTCCTAAAGACACCTTCACCTATTACATAGTATAAAGTTGATCATATTTTATTTATTTATTAAATAACGGTTTTGAAATTTGTTGGGAGTTGTTATAAACTTATAAGTTTCTTTTAGAAAAAAAAAATATTAATTAAAAATTTCAAAACCTCCATTTTAATTTATTAAATTTTAGTTTTTATTTGACAATTATTATTATTAATTTTCAGCTTTTATTTTTTGTGTTTATTCTCAAGTATTGGGTTTATTATTATTCTTGTAACTCCTATAATTTTTTACATTATATAAAAGGGGTTGACTACTCTTTGAAAGATATAGAAAAGTATCCTAAGAGTTCTTCCTTCTACCACTATATCTCTATATAATGTATTCAAGAGCAATTTGATAAAGATGGTTCATTAGTTTTTTCGGTGGACGTGAACCCTGAGAGGACGTGCTTATGAGTAACGGTTGTATCTTGGAGTAGTCATTACCATCAAAACCTTCACGTAGGGAGATAATTGTTACTTTAGGTCAACAATCATTCGTGTCTCCGTGAACTCGCAGGCCAGTTATTTATTTTTTACTTATTTTATTATTTATATTTTTGGAGAAGTTTATTTTTTATATTCTAGTGATAATTTTAATATTTTTTTAAATTATTATTAAAAAAAAAATCATATAATTTTTGTAACTTTTATCCTTAAAAAATTAAAAAAGAAATATGCTCAGTTCTTATAAATGTATTTTAAATTTTTGGGAGCAAAACATAGTTTTTTTTATTTTTCGAAATTTCCTATTTTTATTGTCTAAGAACAAAAATAACTAATGATTTACTACTTTAAATTTCTCTTATAATAATATTATCATTTTTGTGTAATTAATTTCCACCCAAGTACTCAAAATGAGCATCTATTTCACTCATCCCTCCAATTGGGAGCCAACTCAGCCCTTCGTACTCATTTACAGTGCTTGAGTAGATGTAGGACCCCATGATTCCTAAGATCTTTGGCGTATATAACAATATTACTTGTAGCCTATAACAAAGAGCTTAAAGTGGATGTACATTTTTACGCTCTAAAATTTATGCAATTTTCATCTATATCACTACCAAAAATGCAACTGAGATCTTGGGAAAAAAGGTTCGGTTGATTTTTTACTTTTTTATTTATTTATTGTTTTTTTTTTTTACAGGGATTAAAGGCTGTCAAGTAACCTATCAGAGCATTATCCTGGTTATCTCAGTCTTTTTAATCTTGATTTAGATAATCTAGTATGTAGGATAGGTTATGTGCAGCGAATTTTATTTGTTCTAAAGCTTCTATATTTTTTGTTATTAAATGTATTCTAAGATTATAATCTGTTTTATTCTGAAACTTTTCTGGGAGAGTTATATAGTTAATTTTATGGATTAGTATTTCTTTCTTTAGAATTGTTATTTGTTCTTCTACTTCTTCTTTTCTTTTGAGATTGATTTTGTTGATTTCTGTAATAAAATTATATGGCGAATGTAGCTCATAAACGTTTGGTATTCTTAATTTGTTGAAGTCCTACTCAGTACTCACCACCTCTTTTCTTTTTCTTGATTAGTGTTAAGTTTAAAAGTTTAACATTTTGTGAGTTAAATAGTTTAAGCCTGCAACCAAGAAGCTAGTCACCACAGCTGGGCTAGAAGCCGTTAAAAAAAAAAAAAAAAAAAAAAAAAAAAAAAATATCTACGAGTTTTGCTTAACAAGAATATCGAACACTCAATATTCTAGCATATCACCCTATCACACAGGCTCACAAATGCCTTAAAAATGTTAATCCATTAGCAAACAGTCAAAGAGCACAAAGACAAAGTGTTCAGAGGCTTTTTTGTTGAGGTTCATTCCTTTGGTGTAGCAAAACTTAAGATTTTAAATTTTTTGTTTTTTAACTGGCCACCAATTGAATGAATAAATAATAATAACTCTTTCAAATAAAAACTTTTAAACATACATAATATTAGGAAACTAAGAGGCGTTTTCCCTTTCGGGAAGCCCCTAAAGGGATAAACAAACACAAAGCTTTTATTCACTGAGTGAGTAGAGTTTTGCAAGACAGACCTTAATATACTTCTTTGTTAAGTATCAATGGTTAAGGATTGATATTTGGGCTCAAAGTATTCTTTGGATGCTCTCTACTCTCAAACCTCTATCGCTTCTCCACTCATACTTAGCATAATAGGCGTATATAATATTTATAGATGCTTACTAGGAAACAAGCTACCTCGGTGGATTACCGAAAGAATCGGTAAAAGGCATCCGAAAAAGACATGGCAATGACATGAAAATGTACTGAGACCATTTTTTCAAAAAGTGCACAGTAAAAGGCTAAATTATTATATATCTTTTACTATTTACTTTCTGAAAGGCATCTTACGCTGACGCAAGGGATGACGCATTTTAGAGTCAAATGTTCAAATTGGTCATACCACACATAGACGGTGGCCTTTGGGTACTTTAGTACATAACCAATTTTTAATTTTTGTCCAAAATTCATATTTACAAAAAAATTATTATACAAGAATTTTATATTAGTCTGTGTCTGGGTAACCTTCACTGTCTTGATCCAAGCAGAAATTAAGAATGTATTCTTCTTTGTCTTCTGTTAGCTCGGGTGAAATGTCCATGTGAGTGTTGTATGGAGGGTACTTTTTGTAATATTTTTCTTTTGCTTTAGCAATTCTTGTTTCAGCATCATTTTTCTGCATTGTTGCTTTCCATAATTCTTTTTCATACTGTAGCTGTATTAGTTCTTTTCATTTTAGAATTCTGAAATCCACTTCTGGAATATGTCCTTCATAGTAAATATTCTGGTGATCGTCTTCTGTTATTAAGTTGAATGGTCCAAAGGCATAATGATGAGGTACGAAATTGATGTTGTGAGCAATATTGTCATGGTTTCATATTTTTATTTGATCTTCAACGCTAAGATTTTCACAGATCCATGGCCTTTCTGTGGGTTGATTGAGAGAAGGTGGTTCAAGGAATGTTGGAATGGTTTTTCTTTTTCGAAAGTAAAATTTTATGTTTGGCTTGAAAATATGGGTATCCTTTGAAAATTGGTCCAAGGGATTTGATGGCCACTTCTATCATTTTGGTTGGACTTTCTTGAAAAATGTGGCAAACACAAGTGGCTAGTTTTCTTCCAAAGAATTTTGTTTGGCTAGGGTTGTGAAAATACATGGCTGCAAGGAATCCATAATCTAAAAGTCTTTGTAGTCTGAGAGAGATTTTATGGTTCTTGTGGTACAATGTTATGGTATTGTAATTTAGGAGGTCAAGTTCGATACGAATAATGGTGTACACAAGTTTGCATTTACATTCGGCATGTTCTAGTGGAATGGCTTAACAATTTTAGTTGTTACGGCAACATGTGGTTAATTGGTAGTGATTTTCTGTGACATATTGGGCTCCTGGAAAAAAGGTGTAGTTGGTCCAGCTATTTCTAAAAAACTATTGGATGGTGATTTGGATGTCTAAATCCAGGCAATTTTTGTGGTGAATAATGGTTGGTCTAACAAGCTTAGGAAATTGATCAAGAAATGTGTGGGTGAAGAAAAAGGCTTGGGTTTTTAGATTTTTGGTTTGTTCTTTGGTTAAAGGAGGTTATTGAAATGAAGTAGGTTGTTGGGATGTAGATACTCCTCTACGGTCACAAATAATTTTTTCAAACAAATTAACTATTTATTTTAAGACCATTTTTGTTTGAATGAGAAGATAAATTTCTTCACTCTATTTTTCACTTTTAAGATGAAAGAAATAATTCTGTGACAGTAATTCTAAATTTTGAAATTCAAGATTTTTGCAATTTTACATAAGCTGAAGAAGCTTTCACACTGATTTTGAAAACTGTTAAAAAACTGTGGTTGTTCTAGATTTTGGGGGTCTCTGGATGATTGCTCTCCATATTCTGCAAAACTTTTGAATCTTCTCAAAGTGTTAGGGTTAGATTTTGTGATATTATTATTCTGTGAAAATTCAATGGCACGATATTAAATAGTTAATCTCTAATTGAGATTTTGCAAAGTCTAAGGCCATTGAGAGATCATAAAAACTTTTGTATAATGGTCTTGGGAAATTATCGATCCTTTTTATTACTTCTGTCTAGTTGTGAAACTCATGTTTCTGATCCTTTCACTATAACATAATAATAATATTTTTTATGTGCTTTGAAAGTCTCTGGTTTTATAAAGTATTATGTTAGAGCATTTACAATTCTTATTTTAGTAATATTTTCACTTTCCAAAGTTTTGAGGTTCCATATATTATCCAGAAGACACTCTTGTTGTTCTGTGAGTCTGTAACTAGCTCTAAACTTTTTACTTTGATTTTGGTAAACTGGAAGCTCTATCTTTCTAAACTTTATCATTCTTCTCTCCATCTGTAACAAAATCAGGTTAATATTTAGGAATATATATTCCTAGATAAATAATTTGCTAAACTGTTATATGTTCCTTTAATATGTTCAAATTCTACCTTGTATCTATTTCATGCAACACTATTTACAAAGTTTACCCTTTTTTTCTATGTATTCTTTTTTTCACTACTTTTGTTATAAAATCTTACTATATTTTCACAATCTATTCTAACCGCAAATTTTTTGCTTAGAAATAGTCTAAAACTATCTAATGCGTTAATTACTCCTAATAATTCATAGTAAATGCTAGTTAGTGATGTCCCTTTTTCTTTATACTTTCCTGATCCATATCTACATAATTTCTCTTCTTTTTTATCTGAATATTTGTTAAGTTTACAGTATAAGACTGCTACCCATCTTTCTTGTGAGGCATCAGTTTCAACAATTTTATAATCTGTTTCTAAGGGTAATTGAAGCTCAAGAGTTGCTTACATTTTTCTTTGATTTTTTGAATTATTTTTATATCTTCAATATTAAATAATTTTTGTCCTTCTGGTCTAGTTTTACTATATAGTGGTCCTATTATTTTTCATAAGTCTTTGATATACATTCCATCATAATTCAAAAGTCCTAAAAAAACTTGAAGCTGCTTAGTTTCTGTTAGCTTATCTAGAAATTCTAATATCTTTTTTACAACATGTGGTTGTAATTTAATTTTTCCTTTTCCTATTTCTGTTCCCAAAAATCCTATATATTCTTTGAAGAGCTCCATCTTATTTTTACTTATTATTATTCCATTATTCAAAAATTTTGTGAATATAGTAAGTAAGTGATCTATGTGTTCCTCCTTATTTTGTGAGTAAATTAAGATATCATCTATATATACTAATGCGAATTTTTTGTGCTTAAGAAATATGCTATCCATATTTCTTTGAAATATGTTAGGTGCATTCTTTAGTCCAAAAGGTAAAACTAATCATTCAAAATGTCCATTGGGGCATGAGAAAGTTATCTAAGGAATACTGTCTTTGTGCATTTTTATTTGCCAAAATCCTGATTTACAATAAAAAAAAAAATCAAATAATTTTTCACATCCACACAAATAAAACATTATTCATAATTCATATTTTTTAAAAAAAAAAATATGCACGCACTCCTCTTAATAATTTTTAATGACAAAATTACCCACATCAAATTTTCAACCTTATTTATTTTCTCTCTCAAAAACTCTCCAGCCCCAAACCATCCATCGCCTGATTCACAGCCTTCTCTCTCTCAAACCATTATGCAATTGTTCATCAAACATAGCGAATAAAACTAAGTGGACATCCACTAATTGATTGCTAATGAATATCCACTAATTGCTTTTTAGTGGATTTCCATTGAGTGTAATTTTAAGTGGAAATTAAAATTTTGCATACATTAATTATATTTCACTCATGTTTAAGTGTACTTTTAGTAGGATTGGGTAAAGTTTTTGAAGAAATGCTTCATATTTTGAATTGTTGATTTATGTAGATGAATTTGAAATGTGTTATGTGTTTTTATGCATTTTTTTTTTTTTTTGTTGTTGAATTGTTGGGATTGGTTTATATTCAATGTTCCTCATTTAAGGATTCATTAAGCAGAATATCATTTAGAGGTTGAAGACGGGATTTTGCCTCCAAGAGTTTGGATATATTTTGAGATATGTTCATTTTTTTTTTCTTGATTCTGTAAGAACCATCACCAAATGAACCGATTTGCTAGTTTTTCAATTTAATTATTTTTAGTGGATTTTCACTTATTTATATTTAGTGGAATTTTACTCAATAATTCATTAGAATTTTTTTATTTTTTGATTTTTGAATTCAATGGATCTGGTTCTCCATTTGATTTTTCAAAGGATTTATTCATGAGAATGTGGTAAGGTGATGAATTGTTTGATGGAGATTTGGTTTTTGAATGCCTCAATTCATAATTTAATTTTTTTGGTTTTATAATTTTTAATGTGTTTCCACTTGATTTGTCTAGTGGATTTCCACTTAATTATTAAATGGATTTATGTAACTGATTTTTAGGGGTATTTAGAATATTTTAAAAAATTATATATTCTGAATAAAAAATAAAATTCAGTGCAACTTTTATTGAAAAATAAAATTCGGTGGAAGTTAAAAAAACATAAGGGTACTTGTGACATTTTAAAAAAAAATGTATATTTTTAATTAAAAAACATATAATTGATTAAAATTCTTAGTAAAAAATAAAATTTCAGTGGAATTTTAATTTTCAAAAATTAAGTGGAATTTGTGTATATAAAGAATGGACAATTCTGAAATAATAATTGTGTTGGTACTTTGGAACAAGTCTAATTTTAGTAGTCCTTTAAAAAAACATTAGGACCCTTGAAAAAAAAAAAAGCAATTTTTTAATTCAAAGATTTTGTAAGATTACGAACATGATTTATTAGGAGATTTAATCTACCCCTTTATCTCACACCTTTTTAATTGAACTAATACAATTTTAAATACTTATTAATTACATTGTTTAATTCAAGTTTTAAAGTGTGTTAAATTCAATGACAATAATGCCCCCTAAAATCAGGAATAATATTTTGGACAAAATACATTTTAAATCTTTTAACTATTGACACTCTTTTATGTAGTCGTCTTAAATTTATTCGTTTTAGTTTAAATCATTTAAGTATGAAAGTAGTTTTAAAATATCATTCTGTTAGACTTTTCATCCAAACTAAAAGAATTAAGGGACAAAATCGTAATTTTTTATTTTTTTATTCAATTCTATCTTTTTCATTTTCTTTTTTGGTTCTCCATCTTCACCAGTCAAGCGCTCTCTTTCTCTCTAGCTTACTCATTCCTTCTCTCTCATCAACATCATCAATTGAGCTGTGTTCTTCTTCTTCCATGGCCACTCCAATTTCCACCGATGAAATTTTACTGAACCCTGATAATTCTAACCAATTATCAACAACCCACATGCAAACTCCAACCGTCCAACGAAACCCAATTCGATGAGTCTATGGAAGAACTCATTGGCATAGTCTTCCTCTGTTTTTTCATCAGTTTTAGGGTTTATAAAGCCTTCACCAATCCACCAGTAAACCATTAGCCTTTTCTTTATGATCACATTTTCAAGGAAAATGGAGAAACAGAGTAAGAAAAGCTTTAATTCTAGTTCTAATTCATTGTAACAAACCTCGAAATCGTGTAATGGAGGGGAATTTTCGAAGATGGTGCTCCTATGTAACCGAGGATTTTTCAGGGGATTTTTGTCGAACAGCTTGGCTTCAATGTCAATTTTGATTTCTAACGAGAGATACTGATGTGTGTAAAACTCCCGCCCCAAACTGACCTAGGTATAAAATTCTAAACGGGTCGGATCCGTTATATGCGCTCCGGATTGAAGTTGGATAAGCCCGCTTGTTAAATGGGCTGGGGCAACATAAGCCCATGATTCAAATACTGGTTAGGTGATCTATATGAATATATGGGTTGTCATATGATAAGGCCTATAATTGGGTATTAATAAGCCCACAGTGTCAAAATCCAAAGAGGAAACAGTCATTTCAGAGTTTGAACCAAAACCTATATACGTTAAGGTAAGTCTGAACTGACTGTAACAGTCCATGATTAATGGAGACTGTTACAGATATTCTCTCTTTATTATGGGGATAATGACTATTATACGTAACGGTAGGGAGATACGAATAACTAAATGATATTTCCATTCAAGTGATAACAAGTAGATCACCCTATAAAAGAGAAGAAGGTAACAGGTAATGAGGATGGATTTCTAGTGTGTTATTTATTCTCACTAATTTCAGATTAACTTATTCTCACGCCGGAGGTTCTTTGGCTGACACCACACCGGTGTTCCCCATTAAAATTCACGATTTTGCAGGTGGAGAAGGAAGACGAAAGTTTTTCTAGCGCATGTGGAGATTGACACGTGATTAAAAAAAAATTACTACATCATTTGGCACCGTCTGTGGGAAACGAACGAAAAATACTACGTTGCTGATATGAGGCAATTGCGAGCTAGGGCAACAGTGACTAATCAGAACAATGACTTGCCACTACCTTCAATCCTAGATGTACCTGAGGAACGGCACGAAGATGATCATTCACAGCAGTGTGAAGAGATTCCTTCTAATATGCCATCTGCTGCAGTAAATATGGATGCGAAGATAGACGCTCTTAATGCAAAAATGGCCTAGATAGTAGAAACTATCAAGTACATGGCTAGCATAATCGCTGACAACAGGTCGCAGTTCAAGACGAGCACTCATGGAGTCAGGGAGGATGTAGAAACTCCACGATATGTTGATCCACAATTTTATGAAGAACGGCCCGCTCATGGAGAGGTCAGTCATCAACCAGAACGAGGGACTAGTATTCAAACTGAGACTGTTGATTCACATCGACAGATCAGGAGTCAAGTGGAGAGAGTTCGACCTCTAGACGAGATGGATGCATTATTAAAGGGAACTGAGATGTCTTTTTCTACTGAAATACTAGCTATCCCACTTTCTGAAAGGTTCAATCCAACGAATTTTAAAAAGTACGATGGGAGAACTGATCCGGTGGACCATATCCGGCAGTTCAAACATGTCATGAATTTGTATAATTCTAGCGATTCCACCCTTTGCAGAGCTTTTGCAAGCACTTTAAAGGGACCAGCTCTTGAATGGTTACATTCTCTTCCTGTGAACTCTATAACATCATTTAATGCATTCGAAAAGACGTTCATCAACCGTTTCATAACCTATCAGAGGTTAATGAAAGGACCAAGTTTCCTGCTAGCTCTGCGTTAGGAGAAAGGAGAAACTTTGCGTCAGTATATGAGCTGGTTTAATGAGGAACTGACTTGCATTGAGGGATGTGATACAAATCTTGTTATTAATGTTTTTACATCATGTTTGCATCCTGGACCGATTCCAAGATTCTTTAACCAAAAAGTGCCCTCAGAGTATGACGGAGCTAATAGAGAAATCCAAGCCTTACATGAAGTTAGAAGATGTAAAACTGGCTCGGGAAGGCAGGGGTTTATTTCATGATCATCCCAGGCAACATGAGAAAGATATTGGCAAGGCTAAAACTAGCACGTCTGATAGGCGTAAAGACCAATCAAGGAATTTAAATTCCAAGCCAGCAGTTCGCCAAGAACCAGGCTTTCCTGGATTGTGCATGCCGATATCACGGATCCTGCAAGAGATTCATACGTCAGATATAATTCAATGGCCTCCTAGATAGACCACTAAGTCAAATCGGAAGAATCGTTCTAAGTATTGCGATTTCCATAAAGATCATGGACACAATACAAACGTTTGCTGGGAGCTTCAAAAGGAGATCAGGTGACTTGCGGACTTGGGACAATTACCGGACTACCTGCAAGATCGTCCCAGAGACAAGAAGAGGCCCAGAAATGATAACTGGGGAAAAGAACGGCGAGATAGAGAACGGAAGAAAGAGCATCCTAAAGAAAATCAAGAGGTAATCTTTATGATAAATTCCTTCGGACTGAATACTAGGGAATCCAATCGTGCATGAAAAAGAAAAGTTCATGAAGTGACGTTGGAACGTTACTATAGGGAGTCGTTAGCAGTAACGAAGCCAGGTCCTATTATCTTTTTTTTTTTTTAGGATGGTTGTAGAGGGATTGTCCACCCACATGAAGATGCCTTAGTCATATATTTATATATCTCAAGCTTACAGGTCTGACATATCTTGATTGATAATGGTAGCTCAGCAAACATTATCTTCATTAGTACTTTGAAACAGATGGGAGTGCCGAGCTCAAACAAGAGCTCAACACAGACTGTTATGGTTGGATTTAATGGCAATGTTACTTCTCCTTGTAGCAAAATTATTTTGTCAGTCACCTCTAATAAGGAGGAGCAAGGTTATACCAAGGCTACAGAGTTCATGGTAATAGACTCTATATCGCTATACAATGCCATTCTAGGCCGACCATGGTTACACGCAATGAGAGCTGTAGCATTAATGTATCATCAATGTGTGAAGTATGCCAGAGGAGATTCGGTGGCAGTGATAAGGGGATATCAAGCCTCTTCTAGGCATTATTTTGCCATTGCTATAAAAGGTAAAAGCTCTCCTTTATAGTAATCAAAGAAAGTTCATGAAGCAGGTTTATCTGTGGACTCGGTGGGAGAGATTGATGATTTCAGATAGCACTCCAGTGTTATTCAACCTGCTGAGCAAGTTAAACAAATAACTTTCAATAATGGTACTCAGAAGCTTATGATTGGCGAATCATTGAGCCAGACTGAAGAGGAGGAGATCCGAAAGCTGCTTCAAATGAACTTGGATATTTTTGCCTGGTCACCGACTGATATGAAAGGAATAACTATTGGTTCATCGTTTGGACATTTGCATATCATATCCTCCAGTTCGGCAAAAAAGAAGAACATTTAGCCCTGAGAAAGAACAAGTAATTGGAGCTGAAGTAAAGAAATTGCTTTCTATTGGCCACATCAGGGAAGTGACATACCCCAGATGGTTGGCTAATCCAGTTCTTGTCAAAAAGAAGAATGGAAAATGGAGGATGTATGTGGATTTTACCGATCGGAATCAAGCATGTACCTTAAAGATTGTTATCCGATGCCAAGGATTAATCAGATGGTTGACGCTGCTGCCAGGCACCAACGTCTATCCATGATGGATGCTTAATCAGGCTACAATCAAATCCGCATGGATCAGCAAGATGAGGAAGGGACATCATTTATCACACCAAAAGGTACTTATTGTTATAAGGTAATGCCTTTCGGTTTGAGAAATGCAGGTGCTACTTACCAACGGTTGGTGAATCGCATTTTTCAAAATCAAATTGGAACCACCATGGAAGTTTATATAGATGATATATTGGTCAAAAGTTCTAAGCAAACAGATCATCTCTCCCATCTAGATGAAGTTTGTTCTGTTTTAAGAAAGTACGATATGAAGTTGAATCCTGAAAAGTGCACTTTTGATGTCTCTTCCGGTAAGTTTCTTGGTTTTGTAGTTAATCAGCTCGGCATTACAGAAGATTCAGGGCAAATAGAAGCTGTCAAGAATCTAAAATCCCCTTCTTCTATACAAGAAGTTCAAGTGTTAACTGGAAGATTGGCAGCATTAAACAGATTCATCTCAAAATTTACTGATAGGTGTGCACTCTTCTTCAAAATTTTGAGGGAAAACAAGACCTTTCAGTGGGATGATGACTGTGAGCGAGCTTTTCAGTCTATAAAAGATTATCTGGGCTCAGTAGAAATACTGGCAAAGGTATACCCAGGAGAAGAATTGAAGCTGTACTTGGCAGTAACCCCGGTGGCAGTAAGCACTGCACTGGTTTAAGAACATGGAGGAGGGAAAATGCCGGTCTACTACGTCAGCAAATCATTGGTTTCAACTGAAACCCGTTATACGAAGTTGGAAAAACTAACATTAGCTTTGGTGATTGCTGCTAGGAAGCTCTGGCCCTATTTCCAATCACATGTAGTAACCGTGCTGACTCATACCCACTCCGGGCAGTAATGCACAGACCAAAGGCATCTGGACATCTAATGAAGTGGACTATAGAAATGGGTAAATTTTTCATCCAGTACAAACCCAGAACAGCAATCAAAGGGCAAGCTTTAGCTGACTTCATTGCTGAATTTACTCCTTCATTGAATGAAGCAGTAACATCTTGTTCTGTAGCCCAGTGGAAGTTATGGGTTGATAGAGCCTCAAACATGAAAGGATGTGGAGTGAGAATAATCATACAGACACCTGAGGGTGATCAACTTAAAAAAGCCGTGCAGTTAGGTTTTCAAGCTTCCAATAACGAAGTAGAGTATGAAGCAGTGGTTCTCGAGCTAACTCTGGCCAAAGAGATAGGTGCTCAGCATCTAGAAGTAAAGTCAAACTCTCAAGTGGTGATCAACTAGGTCAATGGTTTGTTTGTAATAAATGGAGACAAATTACGCCTTTATGCAGAAAAAGTAAAAGATCTCACTTCTCAGTTTCAAAGTTGTAAATTTGAAGCCATCTCAAGAACTGAAAACGCCAAGGCTGACGCTTTGTCCGTACTTGCTTCGACTTTAGGATCAAATCAGAAGTCTGAACTGGTTGAGTTTCAAGATCAGCCATCGATCACTACAACCCTTCAGTGTGCGTGTATAGGTCGACTGGAAGAAGAAATTGATTGGAGGACTTCAATAGTTCAGTATTTGAAGAAAGGAGACCTACCAAACAACAGAGATGACGCTAGGAAAATTGTTTATAAATCGTTAAGGTATATACTATCCGACGATAAATTATATCGATGATCTTTTTCCCAACCTTTGTTGCTGTGTTTAGGACCAAAAGAAGTGAGCTATGTTCTACAAAAAATACATCAAGGCGTGTGTGGTAATCATCAAGGGGGAAGGTCTTTGGTTCATAAAGTATTGAGAGTGGGATATTATTGGCCAAATATGCACACTGATGCAGTAGAGTATGTACAAAAATGCGACAAGTGCCAACGATTCTCTAATGATATCAAGGTCCCAGCTCAGCAACAAACTCCAATCACTAGTCCTTGGCCATTGCTCAGTGGGGAATGGATGTTTTAGGTCCTTTTACTCCAACACCTGGAAACAAAAAATACTTGTTGATGGTGATAGACTATTCCACCAAATGGGTTGAAGTAGAGGCTTTTGTAACAGTGAGTAAAAATAAAGTAAAGAATTTCTTGTGGAAACAAGTCATTTGCCGTTTTGGCATACCTGTTGTTCTTATATCCGACAATGGAACTCCATTTACTGGTGGGAAAGTTGGTTGGATGTATAATGAGCTCAAGATACAACATCAAATGTCCAGTCCAACATATCCCCAAGCAAACGAACAAGCAGAAGTGACCAATCGCTCAATTAAAGAGGCACTCAAAAAACGCTTAGATGATGCTAAAGACAAATGGGTGGAAGAACTTCCTGGAGTTTGTGGGCCTATCACACCACCCCGACGTCTATAACTAGAGAAACGCCCTTTTCGTTAACTTATGGAACTAAAGCTGTCATTCCAGTTGAGATTGGGTTGCCAACCAGAAGAGTTGTTGCTACTGATTTAAAGAAGAATGAAGGCTGCATACAAGAGGAATTGGATCAACTTGAAGAAAAGCGTTATGAGGCATTAATGTGTATGGCAGCTTACAAGGTTAAAATGGCACGCAGATTCAATCATGCAATTCGCCCAAGGAGTTTCACCATTGGAGACTTGGTACTTCGACAAGTAATGACTCACCGACCAGAAGCTCGCCTGGGGAACCTTGCTCCAAACTGGGAGGGCCCTTATCGCGTTATTAAAGTTAATAGACCAAGAACTTATTGGCTTGAAGAACTTGATGGAGTTGTTGTTCCTAAACCTTGGAACATCTCCCATTTGCGGAAGTATTTTGTATGAGTTCTTTATCTTAAATCTCTGTTTCTTTTTAAATAAGTTGTCTGCTGAAGGCATTTCATTTTTTAGAGAAATTAATAAATGTTTAATTCTATAAGATTTGTGTTTCTTTTTACCTGAGTTCTCCAACTCAGAATTTAACGAAGTACATCAGCTCAGCATTCAACTGGACACCCAGCCCAACAAATAACTGAGTTTTCCAACTCAGAATTTAACTGAGCACATCAGTTCAGCATTCAACTAGGCACCTCATCCCAACAAATAATTGAGTTCTCTAATTCAGAATTTAACTGAGCACATAGGCTCAGCATCTCCAGCTCAGAATTTAACTGAGCACAACAGCCCAGTATTCCACCGGGCATCTCAGCCCAGCAAATAACTGAGTTCTCTAACTTAGAATTTAACTGAGCACATAAGCTCAGCATTCAACTGGGCCCTTCAGCCCAGTAAATAACTGAGTTCTCTAATTCAGAACTTAACTGAGCACAACAACTCAGCATTCAACTGGGCACCTCAGCCCAGTAAATAACTGAGTTCTCCAACTCAGAATTTAACTGAGTACATCAGCTCAGCATTCAACTGGGCACCTCAGTCCAGCAAATAACTGAGTTCTCTAACTCAGAATTTAACTGAGCAAATCAGCTCAGCATTCAAGTGGGCCTCTTAGCCTAGCAAATAACTGAGTTCTCCAACTCAGAATTTAACTGAGCACATCATCTCAGTATTCCACCGGGCATCTCAGCCCAGCAAATAACTGAGTTCTTCAACTCAAAGTTCAACTCAATATTCTATCAGGAAGTATTGGCTCAGCAAGCACTTACATTTTTAAGTTTTTAATTAAGCTGAGTAGTTTAGTACAAGCGGATATTGTGACCCTACAAGTCATCCACTTTCATACTCAAATGGAGGGAAAATTATCCTTCTACTATCCTATGCTTTTCAAACGATTCGTAACTAAGTTATGTATCCTAATTTTGTTACGAATGAGGGCAGACAAGATAGACAAGGTTTTATTATAAAAACCCGTTCATATTATAAGGAAATTGATATGTGGGTTCTTTAAAACAAAAAAAAAAAAAAAACAGATACAAATTGTTCTTACAAAAAAAAAAAAAAAAAAGAGTTTTTCGTTTTTTCTTCTTCTTCTTCTTCTTCTGGGGATGAAGAGAAGGCACTTCAATTTGAGTCTGCAGAAGCAAGAGAGTCAAGATCCTCTGAGTTGGGGTTAGAAAGGAAAAATTCATGATCTTCGTATTGGTTGAGTTTTCGAATCAGTTCATGAATATTTTCCCTCTTTTCCTCGTTCTTCTTCAAGAGTGTATCTCTCTTTGCCTTCATGGCATTAGCATAAAACTTCTGATAGTTGAAGTTGACAACCAGATCTTTCTTACTTTTTTCAGCATCTTTCAATTCATCTTTCGCTTCGAGGTGGAGAGAAACGGCTTGGAAATGGGCCGTTTCCATCGCAGCAAAAATGGCAGAAGCTTCTTCCATAGCACGAAGGCGTGGATACTCGTCTTTGGTATCCATGGCAGTCTGCATCAAAGAACGAAAGCACTCTCCTAGTTCAATCTCGTTGTTTCTCTCATTTTGGATTCTTGAATAAGCAGAAGGGCCGTTAATCCATATGGTAGAAGTGGAGCCCATGAGTGTTAAAAGAAAGGTTTCTAGAAGATATGAAGAAATGGATGGTAAAAGAAGGGTTTCTTGAAGAAATGAAAAACCCGTGGTGCCTTTAAATAGTCAAGCAAGAGGAATGGGGACAGATAATTGAAGCGTCGAAAAAAGCACACATTAAATAAGGAAATGACATGCGCTGGTAAAAAACATACTATAATCATCGCAAAAAATCTTGAAAATTGTAATGGTAGTGGTTGTTCAGTTACAGGTCATGATGATCAAAGATACAATCATTAATAAAATTATTACAGACCAATAGAAAATAAAAGGTGAAAAGATATTAAAAAAAAAATGCAGATCGGCAGCAATCAGTTGTTTTGATCAAAATTTAGTTGAGTGGTTAGTTGGCGTGATCAGTAGCAACATTCTGTGCTGAGCTCTCTGTTGGCACCTCGCCTGCTGAACTGGGTAAATCTTGATATTCTTTAGTCACTTCTTCTGTTTCGTCATCAAGATCCAGGAAGGAGAGATCGGCTTCAGGAAGCTCCTCCAACACCAGCCGTTGATAGAAAGCAAAGCTAACCTTTTGAAGCCTCTTTGATTCTTTCTTGAAGGAAGACCAGAGATCGTCAATTTCTTTTTTAGCTTTTTCTTTTGCAGCAGACAATTGTTCTTTTTCGGAATGAAGCCTTTGAAGAGCAGTCTCTATCTCTTGGACTTGATCATGATCTCTCTGGAGGGCAGCATCTTTTTCTTTTATCTCAGCATCCTTTTGGTCAATTATTAGACGTGTTGAGGCCAGTTCCTCAGAAAGGTTGCAGGATTCTTCTCTTAGAGACGTGCATTCTTCTCTGATCGCAGTGATTGACGTTCTAAGCTCTCTATTCTCATAAAAGAAAAGTACATTACTCTTTTGGAGAGCCTCCCTTTGCACGTTGGCATACTGTAATTCGGTCTTGAACTGTTCTTGAGAGGATCTGGATAAGGCAAAATTAGTAGCGAGCCTTAATTTGTCATTCTCCAAATCTTGTACCTTGGCTTCAACCTTGCTGAGCTCAGTCATTTGATGCATCAATTGGGCATCTAGCTCATTCTCATCCTCAGCACAACTGACCAGAGCAGATGACATGCGCATACACTAACATGATAAGATGATTATTAGATGAGGATAAATAATCAGATTATTCAGTAAGGATAAACTAAAATTATGCAAATACCTGGAGAAGGGCACAGATCACTATTCAGAAGATTTTGAGTTTATTCTTGCCTTCAGTTCTTCTCTTGCCTTTATCCCAAGATTGATCATAAAGGAACTTTATGGCATCATCGAAAATTGTGTGACGACTTGGAACAGAAGGATCAACTTCATCAATCAGCTGGCACATTTGTTGTTTAGTTATTTCTCGACCAGTTCTTTGACTGGAAGTGGGGACTGGGGAGGAATGATGACTAGCTATTGGAGGATCAGCAACTGGAAGATCGGCAACAACAGGCTCTATGGCAGGGACATCAACTGATCTTGATAGCGAAGCTGATCTGGAAACAGAAGATGGTTCGCCTTGAGCTTGTTTAGTAGTACGAACCAAGGATGGAACTGCGACTGGAATAACGCCTCTTCGACGAAGAATGAGGGGTTGGCAGTCATCATCCGATACTGCTGTTTCAGGATCATCGTGGGAAATGACTTGCCGGATGGCTGGGTTGCTAGCAGCATCGTCAGGAAGTTGGGGTGCCGGTTGATCATTCTTTTTAGCGAGTCTTTTTGTCAGTCTCTTCCTTTTCCGGGTGGTGATTTGAAGTTCGACTAATTCTTGAAGATGAGACAGATCCATTGGAGGTCGGATGAATGGCCGATATGTTAATTCTCTATAAAGGCGGTCTTTGGGGATTAGAAGCTTATTCAACTCTTCTTTAAGTCTTGGAGTAAGACCGATTTTCCGAGAAGCACTATCACCTGCATCAATAAATATGATCAAAATCACTTCGGCAGAATTTCAAATAAGAAATAGACTGTTGGGTATATCATTACTTGGGGAGTTGAAGCATTTTAGCACCATTGAGGACTGTCCCATTTCCTCAAAAGAGAACTCCCAATCTCTAGAAAATAAGAGGTACTATAGCTGCCAGTCTCTGACCTTCACTGGAAGGTCTATAAGGAATGAAAATTCTTTGGGGATAGAAAGGTAATACCTATTAATTTTAGCAAGGTACTTGAGTTGGCTTATGCTTCTGATTGCATCAACAAAAAGAGTAATGTCATTTCTCCTGGTAAGTGTTATGGCTCCCATAATTTGGTGAATACTATTTGGAGTTAACTGAGCTGGATAAATTTCCATTTGGCGAAAACGATTACGGAGAAACGAGGAAAAAGGAAGGGAAAGTCCATACTCAAACATCCAGAAGTAAAGGCACACCTCATTTTCTTTGGAATCCTGAGGACATTCATCTTTAGATGGAACCCTAATCGACACAGATAATAAGATTCTATATTGTTCCCTAAATGCTGAGAGCCAATCTATTGGAAACTTACTTGCTTCTAGATCTATATCAGGGTTAGAATGTGAAGGAGCTGGGGCAGTCGCCATCTGTTCCATTGCAGGATTTGACGATGAGCCCGCTTCGATGGAATTAATTGATTGATTTGACGACATTTTGTAAAATAATGAATAGCAACTCAAAATGTGAAGAAAAATGTCGAGAATTGAAGGGGTGTAAGGAAGAACTTACTCAAAGAAGAAGTGATCTTTCGTTTCTCTTCGTCTGAATCGTCACGAAAGTCGATAGGGCAAATGATGTGTGTAAAACTCCCACCCCAAACTGACCTAGGTATAAAATTCTAAACGGGTCGGATCCATTATATGGGCTCCGGATTGAAGTTGGATAAGCCCACTTGTTAAATGGGTTGGGGCAGCATAACCCCATGATTCAAATACTTGTTAGGTGATCTATATGAATATATAGGTTGTCATATGATAAGACCTATAATTGGGTATTAATAAGCCCACAATGTCAAAAGCCAAAGAGGAAACAGTCATTTCAGAGTTTGGATCAAAATCTATATACGTTAAGATAAGTCTGAATTGACTGTAATAGTCCATGATTAATGGTAACTGTTACAGATATTCTCCCTTTATTATGGGGATAATGACTATTATACGTAACGGTAGGGAGATACGAATAACTAAATGATATTTTCATTCAAGTGATAACAAGCAGATCACCCTATAAAAGAGAAGAAGGTAACCGGTAATGAGGATGGATTTCTAGTGTGTTATTTATTCTCACTAAATTCAGATTAACTTATTCTCACGTCGTAGGTTCTTTGGCTGACACTATACCGGTGTTCCCCATTAGAATTCATGATTTTGCAGGTGGAGAAGGAAGACGAAAGTTTTTCTAGCATGTGTGGAGATTGACATGTGACTGAAAAATTTTGACTACATCAGATACGATAGCTGGTTTCAATTTGGATATTTCTCATCGGAATCGCCCGTGTGTTTCGAGGGGATCTTGAGCTTGAGCTTGGTGACGATCTTCTTCAGCTTCCGATAGTCTTCATGGTTTCCGACGTTCTTGAATTTCTTCAGATTCAGCGGAACCTCCTCGATTTGGCCATTGACGAGATCCTTGTACTTGTCGAACGTCTCGGAAGCCAGTTTGATGTCGGCAGTCATCAAGTTCAATAGCGCCTGTTTCTCAGGTCACGAAGGATACACTAACATACCCAAACGTCAGACTAAGATCAAGAATCAAAACCTTTTAGAACTGAGTACCATCCAAAAGCAAACTCAGAAAGCAAAATCACTGAGAGATAAAGAGAGAGAATTACGAGCGACAGGTTTGAATGGGCGCCTGATTGGGGCAGACATGGGTTTGGTCAAGAGAAATTCGTTAGGGGCGCACGAAATTCTGATGCCACTGAAATGAGAAGCAAGGAACCCTAGCTCCGAACCCAAACCCACTGAAATGAGAAGCAAGGCGCCAGTTTGGAGATCCTTTGGTTGGAGTTTGGATGTGGGTAGTTGATAATTGGGTGGAATTATGAGGGTTCGGTAAAATTTCATCGGTGGAAATTGGAGTGGCCATGGAAGAAGTAAAAAAGCTCAGTTGATGATGTTGATGGGAGAGAAGGAATTAGTAAGGTAGAGAGAGAACGCGCTTCACCGGTAAAGAAAAAAAAAAAAAAACAGAAAAAAAAAAGGATTAAATTGAATTTAAAAAAATAGAAGATTATGATTTTGTCCGTTAGTTTAGATGAAAAATTTTGTTAAAATTTAACAGAAATATTTTTTAGAACCATTTTCATATTTATAAGGTTTAAACTTAAACGAATAAATTTAAGAGAATTACGTAGAAACGTGTTAATAGTTAGAAAATTTAAAATATATTTTGTCTTAATATTTTTGACAAATCCAAGTGACCATGCCAAATCTTAGAAAATTTAAAATATATTTTGTCTTAATATTTTTGACAAATCCAAGTGACCATGCCAGATCTTAGTCAAACAATTTTAATGGTACAGGTAGAACGTCTCAAGGGAATTGAATGTATATCAAATGACAAAATGATGTAATTAAATTTAACTGTTATTTTATTCTCTTAAGATTTTATGATACTTCTTGATAGAAATGCAAGTTGTTTCTTTGGCATTGTAATTATAGATTTTTGGATAAAGAATATTAATGCATTTTATTTTATTGTTTTGAAACGATCCCTAAGGTAATTTATTGATTGGAAGCAAGCATTACAGCCTAATTTGGGAAATTCTTAGCTCGTCATTGTGTAGGCAACGCCTAACAGTGATGGACAGGAAAAGTTCACTATCAAAAACAGTATTATGCGGACTAACAATATTAGCAAGGAAGTCTGCAAAAAAGTTGCATTCTCGATACACATAGATAAGCGTAATCTGGAACAACGAAAACCAAGATTGAATAGTATGCCACTTGGAGCGCAAAACCCAATCCGGACAAGGGTTTCGAATAGCAAGCACAACGCATCTGTTATCACTCTCCACAGCGAAAGGGAGGTAGCCTTGTGTAAGGGCAATTTGAACACCATAAAAGAGGGCATGAACCTCTGTTTGGAAGCTAGAAGTGCAAACTAGAGAATGATGAAAAGCTAGGCAAAATTTACCGTACTGGTCTCTAATAATCCCACCATAGCCCGCCTAACCTGTTCCCTGTTTGAAAGCACTGTTGACATTGAGCTTGTAAACACCAGCCGGAGAGGAAGACCATTGACATCGAACCGGATGTCGTTGTTGTCTTCTGGTAATAGCACACCCAAGTAACTCCAGCGTGTTAGAAGCAAAACCAGAATTATTGAACTTGGGATAATTATGTGCCCAATCTCTCCAACCTATCGTTGAACCTTCATAATAATACTATCACTTGACATTTTCTTATCTTTATGTACCGCCGCATTACGACTCAACCATATTTTCCATACAATCAAAGCCGGGATAAGGGAGCCCAACTGGTGGAAAGACGACGTGCCCTTTAGACCCAACCATTATAGCAAGAATCTGTGAAAGAGAGGTTGAGGAATCAATCAAATGTGAAAACACCGAGAGAAATGATGTCATACCTTGGAAGCCACATCCCTAGTAATAAATAAATGACAAAAGTCCTCCTCACCTCTATTTTGACAACAGTGACGAGCAAAAACTAAGCAAATGTCCATTTTTCTAGTTATATATTCCACTGGAACTCTCTTATGAAACAGCCGCCAAATTAAAATTTTAATTTTGAACGAAATTTTAAGCTTCCAAATTAACGAGAAATGATGATGATCCTGTCTCTCTCCTTGCAAACCCTCTCAAGCTAATTTAATGGAGAAATTTTCATCTTTACTTAGAAGCCATATGAGTCAATCATTCTCTCTATTTAATACAGGCTCAATCCCATCCAAAAACTCCATCTCCTGATCCGTTAGATCTGTTTGCCGCCAAGATTTTATTTCCATTTCCTCTTAAACAGTCAACACCATAAACTTCCCATAAACAATATCTGAAAGGATACCATATCCCCAATCGTCATACAAATAACTAATCTTTCATCCATCCCCCACTTTCCATTTAGATAATTCCACAAACGTTTCTCGAGCTTCAAGGATGTCTTTCCACAATCTGGACTCATTATTACAGTGCCTCCACAAGGAAATAGGAAGGTTTTTTGTATACCTACTATGCATGAATTCAGACCATAGAGACTTGCCATGAACTAAGCTCCATATTTTCTTGAGAGAAAAAGCTTCATTCATATCGCGTAAGTGTGCAAGTCAAGTCCTCCCTTACTATACCTTTTGCAAACTGTGTTCCATGCTATCTAATGATGCCTCTTATTTGTATCGAAAAAGCTTCAAAAGAAACGTGCCATAACGGTTTCGATTCTACTCAGAACAGAAAGTGGGACGGAAGAAGTTGCTATAAGATGGATAGGCATAGAGGCTATCACATGTTTCAAAAGAATAAACCGACCTCCTTTGGATAGAAGTTTAGACCTCAAACCTTCCAAGCGGTTTACTCTCTTATCAACAAGAGGGTCAAAAGCCGTGGCTTTTAGATGACCGTAAGAAATAGGAACACCAAAGTAGGTAAGAGGAAAAGTACCACGTTGGAATAAAGTAACCCGTTGAATCATGACAATTCCCATCAACATAAAAATTATTCTTCGAGAGGTTGATTAATTGGCCCAATGCTGATTGATAATCCTTAAGAACCAACATAAGATGTCGAATGCTTAGCACACTTCCATTACAAAATAATAACGTATCATTTACAAAGAGTAGATGGGAAATGATCGGGAAGCCATGTCTACTACTATACGGGCTAATAAGATTATTATTCACAGCTTGCGAAATTAAACGACTAAGCATCTCTTCGGTAAGAATAAAGAGAGGGTCCCCTTGCTTTAAACCCCAAGAGATTTAGAAAAGCCCCTTATAGACACCCTGGAACATCACCAAAAAAAAAAAAATTAACATTCGAAATACATTACGAGATAACTCTAATGAAAACGTCACAAAAACCAAATTTTCTCAACAATGCAATCAAGAATGGTCACTCCAACCTATCGTAGGCTTTCATCATATCCAGTTGAAACATAACATTTTTACCTCAAACTTTCTTACCCAAGTCTCTAGTAAGTTCTTGGGGCAAACCCACTACTTCCGTAATAGATCTATCTAAAACGAAACCATGTTGATGTTGAGAAATCAGTCACGCCCAAACGGTTCGACAAAGCTTTCGAAAATATCTTGTAAACCACATTGCACAAACTTATTGGCCTAAAATCATTTAGAGAAGATGGGACTATTTTTTAGGAATAAGCACTACCAATGTACTCGTATAAGTGTCAAGAAGGTGATGGCCTTGAAGGAAATAATTTGCAGTAGCCTAGACATCATGCTTGATAATATCCTAAGAAATCTGAAAGAAAGACGAGGAAAACAAATCAATACCTGGCACACTGTCAATGTCAATAGAACAAACCACATCCTTGATTTCTTCCATGAAAAATAGAGATATGAGGGCAACATTCGCATCGTAATCTACCAATGTTGGGATAACGTTCAATAAGCTAACGTTCATATTAATAGGACCTGCTTGATAAAGATCCTGATAGAAATTAATAGTTGCTACATGAAAGATATTTGAGTCAGCCAAAGAATTCCCTGAACCATTTGTGATGCCCATTAAGTTAAGAAATTTGTTTTAATCTTTAACCGAAACATGGAAAAAATTTGAATTACTATCCCCCTCCTTTAACCATTTCTCTCTTGATTTTTGCTTCCAATAAATCTCCTCGTTTCTCAAACATTTATCTAACTCAATATGAGCCAATTTTAGCTCATTAACGACATTTGCATTCCATTGGTGCTGAAGGCTGACATCGAGAGCCTCAATTCGATCCTTCCACATTCCCAAGTCCATGAAAATATTCCCAAAAGTGCTCCGGTTCCATTCCTTCAAGGATGCTCTCGTATTTTTTAAATTATGGCTACGTCTCACTAAATCGTTAACGTGAGTCGAAGACCAAATAACTTTAACCACCGTTAGAAAATTCTCATGGTTCGCCCATATTCATTGAAAACAATACAAACGAGGACCCTAATAGGTCGTGGCAAAAGAGGAAAATAACAAGAGGCAATAATCTGAGACATCTCTAGTTAAATGAGTAAGCTTGTCATTATACAACATGCAAAAATCCTGAGAAACAAGGACTCCGTCTAAACACGAGTATTGTCGAGCTAAGCACGACCTATTATTGCAGAAGGTATAGAGTGAGCCCGAAAAAGTCGGTTCCATGAGACCCGCTTGTTGAATACAATTTTCAAAATCTTCCATACCTCTATGAGACGGGGCAATCCGTCCCAATTTTTCCTTCATTCTCCTGATTATGTTGAAATCTCCTCCCCAAAGCACCAGCAAAGAATTAGTATCCATGAAGGCTAATAAAGGAGATCAAAGTTCTCGACGTTCAGCGATGAAACAACTAGCATAAACAGTCACTACCAAAATCTCTACATTCAACCACGAAATTACACAAGCAATAAATTGCTTATGTTTCTTAATAATAGTAACTTGAAAAACACTTTTCCACAATAGCCAAATCTTTCCCCCTTCATCTTGATTAGAAATTCCATTTTGAAATTTAATCACCTTATTAATTCTTCTCATGTTGCTATCCTCAATTCAAGGATCAATCAAGCCCACAATTGAAACTCTATTATGATTAACTATATTATCTAAAGAGGAGAGGGTTTTCAAATGACCTATCCCCTGCAATTCCAAAAAAGCATAGAGTCCATCATCAAAATATTATTGTTTTTGTCTGAATATCTTTGCATTTTATTATATGTTAATTAATTCTTTAAAAAAAAATATTTCTCCATTATATATATATATTTTTTCTTTCTTTCATGCACCCCAAAATTTTTTACAAGCATTTTATTTATGCAAAAAAAAAAAAAAAAAAAAGAAAAAGAAAAAAGAAGTTAAAACATTTTCAAATAAGTTGTCAAATTTACCAATATTTCACATTGTACCCCAAAATTTCTTTATTTCATTTTCATGTTAATTGTTTTTATTTTTCTATTTTAAATTTTTTGTTCATTGCGGACAAAATATTGCGTAAACAATATTTGCATTTTTTGTTTCATTTCATAGTGAAACACTGGATTTGTTATCTCATATTTGCTTTCCTTTTCTCAAAACAACAATTATTGATCAAATTATAAGTGTTTGAGTTTTAGTATAAATATAATAATTTTTTTAAGCACAAAAATATACTTTTTATCTTTTCAGTTTATTAAGAAAAACTATCAAATCAATTTATAGCCTCGGTTGTATCTATTTTTTTTATAGTTTAAAATATCATATCACGACATATTCCAAGAATGTTGTTGTTAAGCTTTCAAAATAACAAGGGATTTTGGTGATATTTTTTAAATGAGAAAGAATATCTTTGTAGATTTTTCAAATGACAAAGAGTATCACCGAAATTTGCCCGAGACATGAATGAAAGTAGTTAAGTGCTTTTAATGATATTTCTCCATAGGGGTGTGCAAGGGACCCGCCTGACCTGACACACCTGCCAAACCTGCCCCACCCGCACTCGCAAATTAAGGGTTTGTGGCTTCTGTCCAATCGATTCTGGTGAAACCCGCTAAAATTTTTCATTCTTGGATCAGATAACGGTTACCTACCTTACCCATCCGATGCACTCGACCCGACCACATCACCCCCAAAATAAATAGCAATTCTCTAGGGTTTCTGATTTGTTTCTTCATTTGTTCAGTTGTCAGTACCTCATTTCCTCTCCAAAATCTAGACTACTGTTGTGGCTTGTTTCCTGTTTGCATGTTTCATCTTCTTCAATCTTCTCTCTCACTTCGTCTTCTTCCTTCTTCGTCTCCAGAGTTCGTTTTCGCTTCGTCTTCTTCCTTCCCTCTCACTTTGTCTTCGCTTTGAAACACAACCTCTCTCATTTGTTCATCGCGACGACAATCGATAGACTGACAGTGAGTTTTTGACTTCTTGTATTTGTTCTTTGAGTTTGTTTAATTTTTTATCTTCAATTTTGATTTATGTATCGATTAGGGTTTTGAATGTTATTTCAATTAGGATTTTCGGTTCAGTGACTTGAAATTATGATCGGGAAATTCCAATTTATATGCTACCAGACCAATAGACCACCCGATTGAGTTCCGATAGACCCGCATATGATCGGTTTGAAGCCCAAATTCGGTCGAAATCGGGCCCAAACATCTCCACCCGAATAGTATCGGATCGGGTGGCGGGTGGACCATTTGTTTTTCACAGCCGACCCATGCGAGAAAATTGGTATGAGAATGAGATTGGTCGTACTTTTAATATTACTGTGAAAGCAAGTGAAAAAAAAAAAATTAAAGCTAATTTAACAATCATTAGTTGCTTTTGATTGCAAACAAAGCAAATTATTCTATTACTTTTAAAGCATTTCTTCTTTCTTTTGTCCATTTCATGTTGTGGATCCACTATTACGGGGGGAAAAAAACATGGAATGCGCATGATGTAGATTGAAGTTGCGCCACTTCAATGCAAAAGGAAAAAGAAAAGAAAATTTGGGAATTTAAAAAAAATTAAAAACATTTTCAACAACATATTAGGCCTAAAAAGGTCTTATTTCCCCACATTTCCTTCCTATGCGAGGGTCCAGGGAGAGAAGGGTATTATGACATTAATTTTATCTCAAAAATATATATATATATATATCTGTAGTCATAAAAAAAGACTTTTTTTTTTTTTTTTTGGATTTATTGCCTTTGTAATTTACCGTCTTTTAATTGATTAGTAATATTAACTAATGTATAAAAAGAGAAATATTTGTTTCACCCAGTTCTATTTATGATTGAGTGCTGATTTTGTTGGAAATAATTGTGAAAGTATTACTATAAATAATATAATAAGAGATTAATTCATATTAATCTCAACCAAGATTTTTTATGGTTGGGTTTATCCCACATTGGATGTGGAATGAACTGGTGGTCAGGTTATAAGCGTGGGGGAAACCTTCACCTCATAAGCTAGATTTTGGAGTTGAGAGATACCTAAGACCATCCTACACTAGTATCAAAACTAATATTACAACAACTCTGACCCAATATTCACAAGAGAGAGATTGGTCGAGAGTTAGCTGACCAAAGGCCCGATGTATAAGGAGAGAGATTGTTGAGTTTATCACACATCGGACATGGAAGGAGTTGGTGGTTAAGTTATAGATGTGAGAGAAAGTTTCACCTTATGAGCTATTTTTGGGGGGTTAAGAGAAGTCCAAGACTATCCTACGTACACTGGTATCAAAGTCTATGTTATAAAAACTCTAACCCAATAAACACAAAGCGAGAGACTGTTCGAGGGCTAGTCGACCAAAGGCCCTGTTGGCCCAATGAAATACCCAAGAGGGGGGGTGAATTGGGTAATTAAAAAATTATCAGAATAATACTTCAATAAATCAAATAATTAATTTTAATCCTAAATTAATTATTATTTTTATATCACAGCGAAATTATATAATCAACTAGGTGCACACCAAACAGTAAAAATAAACAAATTAAATATTGCAGCACACTAGAGATTTATACTGGTTCACCAAGTTACTCTTGGCTAATCCAGTCCCCCGAGCCCCACAGAGAGTCGCACCCACTAATACTCAAGATCTCTTTAAAGGTAGGAACCAAACTCTCACAACGATTCTTTTACAGGCTCAAAATCAACCTTTACAAAATTATTTTCACAAGCTAAGGAAGAACCTCTATTTTTTACAATCTAAAAAATGACCTAATTATTTTTAACACGAAGGCAAAAGAATCAAAACCTAACCAATAGTCCAAATATCCTTTTACCCGGTAAGGATTGAACCGTTACAAAATTCACTCAAACTCAATTCTATCCAGAAAGAATTACTACCTCAATCTCTTTACAGGAAGAGACTGATAATCGGCTATCCTTTGATTAAATACCCCCAACAGTATTTAATCCATCACACTACTCACCAATACAAATTGATAAGAATATTATCTCACTCGGAGCTTCTACCACTCCAGATAAATTATATATCAATTAATATCTCAAGTCTAGTGATAGAAAAGTGTGAGATTGAAAATTTGATTATAAACAAAATATGGGTAGCAAATAATTAAGCACGTAATCAGATTCAAGAAATTGTTTATAAAATAATTTCTTAAATAGAAATCAGAAACAATTTCTAAATTTCAATTTCCAACAATTAAACAAGTAATGCACAAATAGAAAGTAATGGGAAAGATCTCACCCGAAATTCACAGAAAAAATAAATAGAGCGATGATACTTTAGATCCAATAGCAGCAAAGATTACTAGCAATGATTCTCAAGATTGTCTCTTAGAATAACTCTCACAAAATCTCAAAAAGATAACTCTTAGAATAACACAATATGATCTTATCTCTTTAAGCTCACTTCTCTTGATTTTTTATATATGAAAAAACGCAGGTCTATACATATGGAAAATAAATAAGCTCTCTAATGACTAGTTCCCATCTGTCATGACATTTAAATGCTCTCTTAGACCCCGTATATCATTATGACTTCATTTTGGTTCAATTCACTTAATAAATGGCTTTTAAATCTTTCAATTAAGTCCCCAAAATATTTCTAAATCTCAATTAAATATAATAGAAACAATTTTATGTACCAAATTGAGAAATATTAAAATTTAATTAACTAACTTAATAGGATTTAAATAATAGGTGAAATATATCTTAAATATCATAATATTCCTTAAATCTCTCACAAATCCCAACTAAAAACGGCTACTTTTAGATATGAATTTGGAATCCTCATTATCTTGAAACAGCACCCTCAGTCGACCGGTCAGTCGACTGCTAGATTCAGGATATAGCCAAACCAAAACTGTTGCGTTCATCGGTCGACCTATTTGTCGACTTGGAGATTCAGAGAGTTTGATTTACCTTCACCAATTGACCTACCTGTCGATTTAGAGATATAGAAAGTTCATCTCCTCTTCACTAGTCGACTTACCTGTCGACTTAGAGATACAGAGAGTTTCACCTGTTTGGTCCGATCGACTTACCAGTCGACTTATGCATGCTGGATCTCTTTTCTGAACTCGTTTTTAACTCATTCTTATTTACGTTTTTGCCCCTTTAACCATTTTCTTTTCTAAATAAGCTCTACTAACTTCTTAAATTTCATTTTAGTCAATTATAAATATATTTTTCCAAATATACATAAGAACAAATAATTTCATCTTATCAAAATACTCATAAACAATAAAAACTTTTTGTGCAATGTGTGTTCCTAATTGGGATATTAAGAGTTGAAATTCACCTGAATTGTTTTCCTTAATTTCTTCAAACTCTTAATTCTTCATCATCTTTGACATTATCATTTAGCATCAATTCATAATTTGCCATCGCATCTTCATTGCTAAAACTTAATTAACTGAAACACTTAACAAACCATTAGTTTTACCAAAATATCAACATTTAATTGTTCATCAAAATCTTAAGATCAACAGGCCCGATATATGAGAGAGATTGTTGGGTTTACCCCACATCAAATTTGGAATGATTTGGTGGTCAAGTTGTAAGTATGATGGAAAATCTCACCTCATGAGTTGGCTCTTGGGGTTGAGAAAGACCCAAAACAACCCTACACTGATATCAAACCCCAACTTACAACAATTATGGCGAATAGCCACATAGAGGGAGAGTTTAGTCAAGGGTTAGCCGACCAAAGACCTGATGTGTGAAGGGGATATAGTTGGGTTTATCCTGCATCAAATGTAGACGGGGGTGGTGATCAGGTAATAAATGTGAGGGAAAATCTCACCTCATGAGCTATTTTTTTTTTCTTGAGAGAAGCGCAAGACCACCCTACACTTACTATGTCACGAGCATATATACGATGAATAATAATAAAAACTGTGTATTTAACTTTCAGCAAAATTTATTACTAAATCGCAATAAATATTTTGGAATGTTAAAACATTGTTATAATAGTTTCACAATAAATATAAAGAGCATATTTTTCTTTAATAATAACTTGAAATACACGAAATTAGCAAAAAGATAGTTTCTCACTTATAATCCTTTACCGATTTACACAATAATTAACGAAATACAAGAAAGTTATCTTGATCGAGGCTATCATTTTTTACGATATACCCTTAAAGCAAAATTTTCCCTTCTGATGCTTGCGTTTGCTCAATCTTTCACTTCCTGTGATACAAAAATCACGATCTTCCTATACTAGCAATTCAAATCAAAGGATTTGAAGAACACAATAAGTGTAAAATTTTCTCTTAAGAACAATATAGCATAAACTCTCTATGTATGCAAATATTGACTCTTAGGTATGCTTAAAGAATGAGATGCGAAAATATATCTTCTCAAAGAGATTTATTTTTATTCATCACTAACGTATAACCCGTGCCTGAAGAGACGTATATAAATGAATATATATTTAAATTTTTTGACATAATCTCCCCTATATATACAACATTCTACATCTATTTCAATTAAACATAAATAATAACTAACAAATCAAGGATAAAAGTTGTATCAATATAAAGAGTTTCTGTGACGACCTGATTTTTCAATACCGCCACTTGGTTTTCTCCCATTGGAGAATTTATATTAAAACCGATTGACCAAAATTTCATTTTATAAAATCCGATAAATTTTAAAATGCGTCGGCAACAATTAATTTATAATTCGTTTTAATAAAAATCTTTTAATTTACAATGCAACGGCGATAATTATAATTATCGAATTTATAAAAATGGCGATAATTTTAATTGTCGATTTTACAACGGTAACTAATAAATATGATAATTACAATTTAAATACAACCGAATAATCAATAATTTATTCTGAATTAGTTCGAGAAATTTTACAACCAATGGCGACTATCACAAATATTGAATTGATCGATTCAATTTTTACACCGGTAAATAATAAATTCAACTATTACCATTTTTAAATAGAAATTTAACTAAAATTCGTATCACCGTTTCGCTCCTACCGGGCCTGTAATCAAAACTGTGGGGTTGTGAGCCAACGCTCAGTAGAATTCCAATCCTTCTAATACGTGCATTTAATTAACGCTACAAATAAAATATCTTGACATAATTCTCATATAATTTACACATAATCATAATTATTTCATAAAATTTAGTAGGTAGAATTCAACAACAATAATAGCATACATCTCACAGTAAGAAAATTAAATACATATATTAAAAGAGTTAGAAATTTTACTTGAAATTCGAGGCCAAAATCTAAATTGAAATTCATATTTTCTCAGTAATAATAGAACTAGAAATTGAATACCCACTTATAAACCAAATCCTTTTTCTTTTTTGTTCTTTTATTCTTTCCCACCAGCAAGTTTGATATGTCTCTCTCTCTCTAGATGCTTGTTATTGTTATTATGATTATCATCTTCTTCTTATTATTATTATTAATTATTATTATATAATCTTATACGTGTCAACATATATATATACATGATTTGTGTTGTCTTCTTAATATAAAGACAGCACATTTCACTTATATATATTTTTATTATTTATATTTAAGTCTCTCTTAAAATAAAGAAAATATTAATTATACTCCAAAACTCTTAAAAGTATATTTTAAATAACACATTAGTTCCGAAACTTCTAAAATCAATTTAAAATAAACATTTAACTCTAAAAAATTATCAAATATTATTTATATCATAAATTCACTAAACAGTCCCAAAAATATTAAACTTTTATATAAAGTAATATTTTCAAAATATAAATTTCCGGGGTATTACAGTTTCTTAATAAGTGAATAAGAAAAGAAAGATTATACTTTACATTATAGTCAAATGTTCATCTCACATTTTAATAGATCAAGAAATTTAAAGAAAAATTTAACTACAATAATTTGTGACAATCACATTGATACTTTCACACATACAATGATTTGTAATATACTTTATCCACAATCAAACCCAAAAACAATGATATAAAATTAATAAGATCAATTTAATACAAACACATTAACGCCTTCCGCATCTTAATAGTCCATTTTTTTATGGTAAAGTTTCGTACATCAAGAAAAAAAAAACTTAAATTAAAATAATAAACATCATTCTTTTCCACACATCTTCCTAAGAAAATGATCATTTCTATTTCAATAAAAAAAAAATATTGCTTAAAAAATAAAAGTTATTACAAATAGAAAATCCTAATTCGACTACATCTACAAAAAATATGGGATATAAACAAAAATATTTTATGTGAAGAAACTTAGAACAGAAACAAAAATACGAAAACAAAGATAAAACATTTCTATTTTATTCTTTGCTTTTCTAGAAAGAGAACATAAGCATATTTTTTAGTTCCAGATTCTTGCATATGTTCCATGTTTTCTGGGAACGTTAGAAAACAACTAAAAGAATAGGATAAAACAAATACTACCTACATAAAAAATAAAAAAAAAATAAAAAAAAATTGAGTTTTCGTGATGATTTTTATTTCTAGTTCTTCAAATAATTTAATACTATTTTTTTTTTAATTTAATTTCTATAAATATGTTCATGTAGTTTTACCAAATTGGTTGGAACAACCACCGTAGTGGGTTTTTAAACATTTTTTGAAGGCTTGCTAAATCTGTAAAAGAAACATAAAGAGAAATCTTAACATAAATTAGAAATCAAATCAGATCTAGCAATAAAAGTTCATTGGAGAGAGAAATATAGGTGCCATCTTATTACGCTACGTTTGGTACGCTGGAATGGAATGGAATGAGTGTGGTATTGGAATGAATGTGGTATTGAAATGGAATGACTATTGCCATTCCTATGTTTGGTGATAAACGGTATTAAACATGGTATTGGAATGGGCATTACCATTCCTACGTTTGGTTACAAAATACATTAAATATGGTATTAGAATGACCGATAAAAACATAAATATGGGAACAAAATATGGGAATAAAAACAAAAACAGAAATCTGGGAACAAAAATACATTAAATATGGTATTAGAATGACCGATAAAAACATAAATATGGGAACAAAATATGGGAATAAAAACAAAAACAGAAATCTGGGAACAAAAACAAAAACAAAAACATAGAACGAAAACAAAAAAATGGGAACAAAATTTAGGAACAAAAACAAAAAAATAGGAATAAAAACAAAAACAGAAATATGAGAACAAAAACAAAAACAGAAATCTGGGAACAAAAACAGAAATCGGGAAGAAAAATGGAAATATGAGAACAAAAACAGAAATCTGGGAACAAAAATAGAAATCTGGGAACAAAAACAAAAACCAAAATCTAGGAACATATTTCTGTTTTTGTTCCTAGATTTCTGTTTTTGTTTTGTTCCTAGATTTTTGTTTTTGTTCTCATATTTCTGTTTTTCTTCTTGATTTCTGTTTTTGTTTTTGTTTTGTTCCCAGATTTCTGTTTTTCTTTTGTTCCTAGTTTTTTGTTTTTGTTCCAATATTTTTGTTTTTGCTTTGTTCCCAAATTTCTGTTTTGTTTTTGTGCCCAGATTTTGTTCCCATATTTCGATTTCTGTTTTTGTTCTCATATTTCTGTTTTTGTTCCCGATTTCTGTTTTGTTCCCAGATTTCTATTTTTGTTTTTGTTCCCATATTTTTGTTTTTGTTTTGTTCCCAGATTTCTATTTTTGTTTTTGTTCCTAGATTTTGTTCCCATTTTTTTGTTTTCGTTCCATGTTTTCTGGGAACAAAAATATAAAAGTAATACCACCATATTTTTGTTTTTGTTCCCAGAATTTTATTTCCTATTGTGAAAAATACGAAAATACAAGTATAGATCATTCTTCTTATCTAATACTTTATTTCATTTGGAATTAGGCAATCCCGGAATTACCTAATACCTCGTTTCACTTGGGATTGACTAATCCCAAGAATTGTGGGATTAGTCATTACTTAGGAATGAGAATGAAAATCAATCCCACCAACCAAACATAGGAATGGAATGACCATTCCAATGGTCATTCCAATCCCATCCTGAATCCCGCGTACCAAACGCCACCTTAGTATTTTGTTCCTAACGATGGTGGAGAGAGAGAGAAGAAGAAGAAATACTTACCATAAAGGATGTCGATAGTGATAAACATAAACAACTAAATAACACAATTAATTAATCCAAAAAAACAACCGAACAAAATCAGAAAATATATCCTTACCGAGGCAAGAGCGAGAGCTTGAGACAGAGGATATGCAGAATTGAATCATAATCACTTACTGGAAACAGAAACAGTGGCCATTTGAACAGACGCGAAACACAATTCATACCATAAACCAGATTTCACACCACCACTCAATAGCCACCCTTACTCGGCTACTCCCCATGGACTATTTCTCAAAAATCTAAGAAAAATATAGTCATGAGAAGAAAGCCGAATTGCAATCCACATTCGTATAGAACAAGTTTAAGCGACATTATTCAATGCTTAAGCAAACAATACGGCATATTCATATGCGCAATGGAAAAAATAAAGAAATCAAGTTAGACATACCAAGAAGTGGAGAGCTTGAGAAACGGATTGAGAGCAAAGGAGATGAATGCTATGTGAGACGGAAGAAATAATGGCAGATCCGATGAAAATGACCAAGGGTTTGATAAAGCATCATCCGCTGCCGATTGTCCATGACTGATAAGCTAAGTGTCACGGTCTTAGCTTGTCCAGTGCTTGTTCTCGCACATGGCCGCTTGTCCATGACCTTTTTCATTTGTTTTCTAGACTAGTTTAGCTTAGATTAGCTTAGTTTAGTTTATTTCTTTCATTTCTTGTAGAAAGACACCATTATGACTCCTCGGGCATAATGATGTCTATTGTGGTCACTTGTATTTTTTTCCGTAAAGTATTATGTGGGAGGACATGCTCTTGAAGTCATTCAAGCCTTTCACACCTTGTAACCTTTGATATTAATACAATTGTTGTTGTTATTGTAATTGTATTCTTCTCTACATTGCCGGCATGTGTTGTTGTAGATAAACTCGTTGCTATTGAAACCGCTTCCGCTATTTAAGATCCTCTGATCTTCAGGCTTGCTACTAGGCGATCCCCTAGTTAGCGCCGCACGGTCCACTTTCTAGCCTAAAAAGGCTCGGCCCGTGATAGTTGGTATCAGAGCAACGGACCGATCCGTTGCCTGACTACGTTGGTGAAATACCATGTCGACGAAAGATCGTCTCGACGCGCTTGAACAAAGCGTTTCCCGTATTGACGCTGCTCTAGCGCTTTTGCGAAGCCCCAATGCTAATGGGGAGGGGACATCTCAGAACCCCCAAATCGATCACCTGATCGAACGGATGGGCCTAGTTACCGAGACATCCGCTGGCCATCATGCTCAGATGGAACAGTCAGTCCTTGATCTCCAAAGTGAGTTGGACGACTTGAAGAACATTGTGTACCGAGCTCTTGCTAGAGACTCCAGGCAACCTACTTCGAGGGTTCGCCTTCCTGAACCTCAATCCTATGGCAGTTCAAGAGACGCCAAGGAGCTTGAAAACTTCCTCTTTGATGTGGAGTAATACTTTCGGGGCACCGGAGTAACCTCCGAGGAAGAAAAGGTGACAACAGCTTCAATGTATCTTTGTGGTGATGCTAAATTATGGTGGCGAACCAAATATGCAGACATCCGGGAGGGAAGCTGCACTATCAATACTTGGGAAGACCTTAAAGGTGAACTTAAGGTACAATTCCTTCCTGAAAATGTCGAGTACACGGCTCGACGAAGACTGAGAGAGCTGAAACAGACCAGACAAGTCCGAGACTATGTCAAGAAGTTTATGGCTCTCATGCTGGACATTCGTACAATGTCCCACGAGGATAAGTTATTTTGGTTCCTAGATGGCTTGAAAGATTTTGTACGTCAGGAAATACAAAGACAACGTCCTGCTGATTTATCTGTTGCCGTTGCTGCTGCAGAAAGAGTAACCGATTACTCTCCTGAACCTACCACTAACCATGATAAGAGGAAAGACAAGAATGTTACCCATCATGATGGAAGTGGAGGTCAATCATCTCGGGGAAGCCCACCAAGACGTTGGAGCAATCCCAACTCAAATTCTAATTCAAGGAGTCCTCCAAGGAGTCCGCGCCGAGGTCAGCACTCAAGATCTGGCCATTCGTTCAACAACTCAGGGGTATCACTGGGTTCGGCAAACCAGAAGCCTCACTGGGGCAGACAGGCCCATAAAAATCCAACTCCTTGCGTTTTGTGCAACAAAAATTATGATGTATCCGATTGTCCACATAAACATGCTTTGTCCGCGCTGCAAGCATCGATTCAGGAAGAAAAGGAACGTCAGGGAAAATATATTGTAGAGCAGGAGGAGGAAACTTCAGACAAGTCTGATGCTTATCAAATGAGTACAATTCATTTGTTGAATGCCATGAAGCGACAGCCGGTCGCGAAGAAGAAGGTCATGAAGAAGAATCTCATGTCCGTGGACCTTCGAATTAATGGGCGGAATTCTTGTGCTTTAGTTGACACTGGTGCTACACACAATTTTATGTCCGATAAGGAAGCTAATCGGTTAGGCTTACGTGTCGAAAAGCACTCAGGGAGATTGAAGGCCGTGAATTCTGAAGCGAGTCCCATGATTGGAGTCGCCAACTCGGTACACACGAAGATTGCTCCGTGGGATGGGTTCCTCAACTTCACCATTGTTCCCATGGATGATTTTCAAGTAGTATTGGGGATGGAATTCTTTATAGACACTAAGGCGGTCCCAATGCCTTTTGCAGATTCGCTTTGTATGATGGGAGATCGATCGTGTGTCATTCCTACAACGCAATATTCAATTGAAGACAGATCTGTTTCGGCTCTGCAGCTTGAGATGGAGGAATATCAAGACAACCTTCTAGTGCTTAGTGGGGGAGAAACTAACCCTCAAATGCCACCTTTGATTCCAGCAAAAGGGTTGTTTGACTATGTTCGAATTGCTTCTCCAAGAGAAATTCCAGAGGAGTTTCCCCCTCATCCGGATGGGGAAAAATCTACAGATATCAAGTTCCCATTGGGCCAATCCGCTTTCATGTTAGCCAACAGTGCGAAGACCCACTTGCTTTCGGTGGGACTACATCCAGAAAGACGGAAGTACCGACTTTGTGTACCGAGGGTCAGAAATTCAGGGAACAAAGGTACAACCGTTGTAGTGGTGGATCAAGCATTGAGTTCTACAGCCTTATATCCTGCACTTCAATTCCAATATTCCAAGGACACCGCCGCACAGGTTCTCAAGCATGATACTCAGTTGTGGAATGTTCCGAGGGGTATTGATTCGTGCTTCAATCCACACAAGTGCTTTGATGTCAACTTGGGATCTAGTGAGATTGTCGCAGACCAGCCACTGTATCCTCATTCAGTGGATAAGCTCCACAAAGCCAACATATCTGGAAGACAGCAAAAGACGTTACAACCGCAGACCAAATCAGAAGCAGTATCAGAAGAAGTCTACGAGGATGTCGACAGCTCAAGTGGGGGAGAATGTCACGGTCTTAGCTTGTCCAGTGCTTGTTCTCGCACATGGCCGCTTGTCCGTGACCCTTTTCATTTGTTTTCTAGACTAGTTTAGCTTAGATTAGCTTAGTTTAGTTTATTTCTTTCATTTCTTGTAGAAAGACACCATTATGACTCCTCGGGCATAATGATGTCTATTGTGGTCACTTGTATTTTTTTCCGTAAAGTATTATGTGGGAGGACATGCTCTTGAAGTCATTCAAGTCTTTCACACCTTGTAGCCTTTGATATTAATACAATTGTTGTTGTTATTGTAATTGTATTCTTCTCTACATTGCCGGCATGTGTTGTTGTAGAGAAACTCGTTGCTATTGAAATCGCTTCCGCTATTTAAGATCCTCTGATCTTCAGGCTTGCTACTAGGCGATTCCTAGTTAGCGCCGCACGGTCCACTTTCTAGCCTCAAAAGGCTCGGCCCGTGACACTAAGGCTTAGTTTTTGGATTGCTTGTCGATTTACTTGGTCATTATGAAAAAACTATAATCGGACAGGGTTCAATCCCAGGGAAGAACGATTGGGACCTGCAACGATGCATTATCGCAGAGATATGAGATTATCGATGGTGGACGTTGTTGGCCCAGTGAGCTACCCAAGAGGGGGATGAATTGGGTAGTATTAAAAATTATCACAATATAACACTCAAAAATCAAATAATTAATATTATCCTAAAATTAATTATTATCTTTTATTGCAGCGGATTATGTGCTATCAACTAGGTGCACACTTAAATAACAAAATATAAACAATATAAATAATGTAGCACACAGAAATTTATATTGGTTCACTAAGTTACTCTTAGCTAATCCAGTCCCCCGAGTCCCACGGAGAGTCACACCCACTAAACTCAAGATCCTTTTAAAGGTAGGAACCAAACTCTCACAACGATTTTTTTCGCATGCTTATAATCAACCTTTGCAATTCATTTTCAAATGTTAAGGAATAACCTCTATCTTTTTACCAGGCGAAAGATTAACCTAATTCTATTACAGGGAGAATCACGACCTAATTCTTTTTATACCTTAGGATCAAGAATTAAACATCACACAAACACGCTTCAAATATCTTTTTACCCGGTAAGGATTGAACTGTTACAATTCACTCACAATTCTATAAAAGAAAAATTAAAACTTAATCTTTTTATACTTTAGGCAAAGATCAAAACATCAATCTCTTTATCGGAAGATATTGAAACTAGCTACCCCTGATTAGACACTCTCAATAGTATCTAATCCGCACACAACTCACCAATTACAAAAATTGATAAGTTCTTCTCACTCGGAACTTCTACCACCTCAGATTAATTAATACTCAATTAATGTCCCGAAATTAGTGATAGAAATAAAGTGAGAAAATTCAAAATCTGATTTTTTTTTTTTTTTTTAAAAAAAAAAAAAAGGTAGCAAGCAATTTAACACGTAATCAAATTTTCTAAAGAAATTATTAAAAAAAAATCAATAAAAATTAAGAAAACAATTTCAAAGATCAATTTCTAAGAAAATAATAATCATAATAGCAAATAAGCAAATAACTTGGAACAATCTCACCAGAAATCCACCAAAAAAATAATGATTAGAATAGCAATGACACTTCAGATCAGTAGTAGCAATAATCCACAGCAAATGTTTCTCAAGAACAAATCTCAAGAAAGATCTTACAATGCACTCAGTATGATTTTATAATGATGACTCTCAGAAAGCTCATGAACTGAATAGCTCTTAAATTTTGATTGATTTGGATTATTGTATCTATTAAACCTAAAAAACGCAGGTTTATTTATAGAGGATTATAACATGACAAATAATTACTCCATAAGCTCCCCTTATATCATTAAGACACAATCCTGGTATAATTCACTTAAATATATCTTTTAAAACATTCAATTTAGTCCCTCACACTTTTACTAAATCTCAATTAGATAAGATAGAAAGAATTACATATACCAAATTGAAAGATATCTAAAATACTTGAACCATATCTATAGAAATATTCAAATAGGAGTATCATATCTTAAATATATCCATATCCCTAAGATATCTCAATCAAGTAAACAAATAATGGCTAGTTTTTTAATAAAATTCGAAATTCCTCAAACCCAGAAACAGGCCATCGGTTGACCGACCAACACCCACTGCTCGACCACCCAATTCAGGACGTAACCCAAGCCAAAAACTATTCTCCCATAGCGCGTAAATTACATCGCTACTGTAAGACCTCAATCGTAGCACGTACGTCATTTTAGTTGCATTTTAGAATAATTGGAAAAATTTGGGGTGAAATTGGGTCAACTAAAGTTTAAATTAAAAGTTTAGGAGTTAATTTTCAAATTTAGAAATATATGATCAAAACTTTGAGAGGTAAATTGACATTTAACTTGTTAATTAAAACTTTTAGGGGTGAAATTGCAAATTAAGAAACTCTTAAATGTTGAATTGGACTAAAAATAAGATTTTAAAGAAATTAAAGGGAGAAAAGAGTTATTAACCAAAATATTATTTTAATATAATATATATATATATATATATATATATATATATATATATATATATATGTGTGTGTGTGTGTGTGTGTGTGTGTGTGTGTGTGTGTGTGTGTGTTTATATGTTTATTTGTACGCCGAGCATTCAACCGGCGGTAGCAAGAGAGAAAAAATTAGGGGCAACGTGGAAATCAAAGATCAATTCCCAAACCACTACTTCCATGCATATAAATACATGTTCATGCATGTAGAGATCATCAAATCTCAAAGAAATCAGAAAATTCTGAGAGAGAGAGAGGATCGGAGGTGGGGGTCGTCGGATTTTCGTGATAGGCGTTCCTCCGGTGGATAAGGGTGTGGCATCGCCATTCAGTGTGTCATTTCGTGTGTAAGGGTCTATTCAGACATTGGTTGGGTTTGTATGTGTGTGCTCGTCCGTTCATCCGTTGTATGTGTGAGTCACTATGTTTTTCTGCTGATGTGTGTTCCAGTATATGTGCGGGTGTTTCATGGTGTGCGTGTGTTTCATGGTGTGCATGTGATCGGACAAGGGTGTATTTTGGGAGGGCGTTGTAAGTGTATGATGAATTACTGGAAACCAATCAGGGCCGGTGGTTTGTGTATGTGACAAGTCGTCGTCGTCCATCCGGCATGCATATGAGTGTGTGTATGTGCTCTATTCTTTCTACCGACTAAGTACATTAGTGTGTGTGTGTGTCATCATGCATGGGGGTAAGATGATGGCTGGCATGGGTGGTGGTGATCATTAGTGATGGGTGTGGTGAAAAGGAGGATCGGTGGAACTCAAAACCGAAGCCGAAAAGAGAGAAAGAAAACTGAAAAACCAAACGTTGTTTGAAGAAGACGACGGTTCGTCACGGCGGTGAGACGCAGAATTGAAGTAGAAGCTGAGTTACTGTGACATTCACCACAGCGGTGGACGTATCGCCGAGACGGTGAGCTTCTGAGTGCAAAACTGCCATTGTGTCGCCACGGCGGTGAGGCGACTACCGCAACGGTGAACCAGAATCAAAAACATTGTTGAACATCAACAATTCGTAAAAGGGTAACATTTCGACCGTTTTTCTAATTTTGTGTTAAAACTTAATTACTAGCATAAAAAATGTCAAAATTTCAATAATAAATATTGAAACCGTTCACATAAATAAATTTTATATAGTAAATTTTAACGGAACGGTACTAATCGAATGATAATTTTTCATAATAAAACGTGGGAATGGAAAATTACAGAGCTTAGGACCTGCATGGCATGATTAGGTTATTTTGCATAAAATATTAATTTAGCCCTGTCACTATTAGGTTCGCAGGCACTTGAGTATCGGTAGAGGGTAGTCAGTAAAAGTTGTTCAGAGCAGATAGCCAGGTGAGTGTACTGTCTTCTAGTAAATTACAAAATCTATTTTCATATATATTATGGAAAAATATGTTTATTTTAAAACTGGACGAATTTGTTACTTATATGCATCAATGATTTTGGGTGTTTATGAAATTGTGGATTTACGTTGGTTTCTAAAAGGGTGAAAATTGATTGTGGACCAAGTCGTTTGTTTTTAAGGTGGAATTTGGTGGTTGATTTGAGTAGACCATAGTATTTCTTCCCGAAAGGGATGTGGATTATCTGTTTGGCTTAGTCCAGCAGAGTGGTGATTATTTGTTTGGCATAGTCAAGTAGAGTGGTGATTATCTACTTGGCATAGTCTAGCAAAGTGGTGATTATCTGTTTGGCATAGTTCAGCAGAGTGATGATTATCTGCTAGGCATAGTCCGGCAGAGTGTTGTGACCCATTAGGAAGGCAAATCCTATAGGTGGTACGGTACCGTTACAACTCCCGATCGTGAGATTAAAATGATCCTATGGCTAGTCGGAGGGTGGTGTGGTGTTTTGTCATATAAGGTGAACTGGTTGGATAAATTTATATATATTACTTTACACTGGATTGGTGTATCCATATATATTGGTGTATCTATCATTTTGGTTGCTTTATACTATTTGTTTAGATATAGTATTCTGGTGGAATTTTACTGTTTGGTTGGGATGTTATAAATATATGAGTTTATTTCTGTTGTGACAGGAAAAATGAGTTTTCCGTGTGGTATGTGTTTATTATATTCTATTGGAATTGGGTGGTTTAAATACAGTAGCGCGAGTGTGTATGTACATATGTCTGATTGGATACTTGTGCATTGGTCTGGTGACGACAGGTCGACGTCACGCCCAGCCTCGGGTGACGAGTGCCCGGGGTGGGGTGTGACAGCTACTTTCACCACAAGTGTACAGGTCAAATTTTAGTAGAGTAGGAAGAGTAAAGGTTGTCGTATCCACAGGGAATGATGTAGATTATCGTTGAGTACCGTAATTGTCATAACCTAACTTTATTTAGGCGATAAAAATGTAGTTTTTATAATAATTTATATGAATACTAAGTTAATTAAACTAATTATACTAATATACTAGTATAACGTTTATGGAAAATTATTGCCTAGGGATTAACTTCATTCACTTAAACGTGTTCGTTACAATCTAGTTTACATTAATAGCATTCCAATCTATTCGATAATCTCGGTATCGTAACCTCACTCACTACCTCTCCTGAGTGTAAAGTAAATGAATATATGACTTCATGTTAATGCTGAAGTCCTCCTCGAGCGTCTATACGACACTTAGTCACATGAGTCTCGCTCCAACGTCATAGATTGCACACTTTCTAACGCCCTCCCAGGTCATTAGATCGTCACGTTGTGTTTAAACCCTAGTCTAAATTCAGGGTTACCTCTCCTAAGTGTCAAACTCCGTATTCTCAATATATCTTAACAAGCATATAAACGTGGAATAACGGTAAACACAATCGAATAGACAAAAACAACTATTAACAAAACATGATTTATTCAAACAACGTTTTCCTGAAGTACATTGCTCCCTAGACAATATATGTTTAGCTACATATGGCCATAGCCTATATACAACTAGAAACAAGCTAAACATACATAAAACAACCAACCAAACTAAGAAATAAAATAGAGAAATGAGGAGACTAGCCGTTATCCGAAAATCCAACGCTAAAATCTCTCCGAGAATGTTTCCTCCTCTTGGTTGTGGTGATCTTCTCTTGGTTGGAAGTGTCTTCGAGCTCTCAAGACTCCCAAAAACATCAACTTGGGATTGGGGGAGAAGAGACGATATTTATAGGATCCAAAATATCGATAAAATATCCTAAAATATCTAAACTGTCTGGTACCTGACCGCTGCAGCAGTAGAGAGGTCGATAAGCTTCTGGCGAGTGACCGGTGCAGCGATGGTTTCACCGCTGCAACAGTGGAGAGATCAGCAACTCTCTGTATTTTCACTGTTCCAGCGGTGGATGCAAATTATGAAAATTGTCCATTTTGCTCTTTTTCTCCACCGTTCTTCCATCGACTTACTCGTTTATGGACCATTTTAGTCTCTTTTTGTCCCAAATGCCTGATTTATAACAAAATAAATAAAAACGTATGAAAACATATGAAAACACTATAAAAATACTCGAAAACTACCAAAATCGACTTGGGAATAAATAGATAAATTAAACCTATCAAATACCCCTAAACTTAGAATTTTGCTAGTCCTCGAGCAAAACACTCACACTAAAATAAAAAACACAACTAAATTAACTAACACAAAAACTAAACACGAATAAAAGCACAAACTACCTAAACATAACGATATGCGAGTTTTGAATTCAACTATAGACCAAAACATTTTTTCCTCGACAACTCCCAATCATATCGAGTTCAAGAGTGAAATGCACCATGTGATATTCTAGAATTTCAACATTCAATAATGGTAAATGTCATTTTAGTTCCTTTCAACGTGTGTGTGCGAAACTCAATAATACAACTATACAACAATCGGATTGGATTATCCACCAACTACGCCTCACAATTTAAACCGTAAAGGATTAGGATATCCATATGCCTGACTGGGTTCTACTCTCCACTAATATAGGCTTGGAAGTTCAAAAAGATCAATAGGACTTTATTCGATTTGGAACATGGCCAAGGATATATTAGGAATATAAAATAGGTTAACATCGTTAACTTAACGATACCCAAGGCATAACGCTTGGCACACAATCACACTTGAACCCCCATAGATAAATTTGAAACAATTCTGAAAATACATTTAAGACTGACGTACTCACTTATCAAAAGAAACGAAAATTTAACTATATTTACATATGTTTTTTTTTTCTCCGTACCATATCCCCAAACTTATTCAATTATTACAATTTCACAGGCTTAGTTAAAATGAAAGAAAAAAAACAAGTGAGTACTCAAATACCGAACCAATCAAAAGTTCGCCCAAAATCCAACCGCTCACTTCAAGTGACATACACGAATGCTAACTTGATTTACTTAAATTGTGTCTTCGGTTCAGCAATATAGGTTTAGAAAGATTTCAATTGGCCAGGGTATTTGTTATGTGTTCAAAATTGAAACGGCTAATTGGCTTCGATAGGGTAACGAGGGACAAACATATAGCAAGGTAAGCTTCAAAGGCTCAAGCGAATAAAATAAATGCCTAAATCATATCTCCTGAACTATCTCGCCTAGGATTTTCCCTCAAGTTTCCCCCAATTAGGTTCTAGAATCCCTTAAATTGTCATGAATTTTGCTAATGGATAATTGGATCAAATCAATTTCATAGCTATACATTGAGTCTACGTGCACGTGCAAATTAGGATCCACAATAATTTTTACCAAAACGTATTGTCAAGCACATAGAACACACATGAATATGCATTACCCTTGATCTCGACAAACAACTAGGGGATAATATCATCATCGGGTAATGTCTCAGATGAACACAAAACTCAGCACACAACAACAACTACAACAACATAAACAAATTTATACTAAACTAACAAACATGCAAACATTTAAACAATAAAACATAATAGCATACTACATATCACCCCCAGAATTAAAACGGACAGTGTCCACGGTGACCCAATCATCGTTCTCAATAATTGAAATAAAGCATGCCGACGAAGGGGGTTTAGAACACATACCTGGGAGGCGAGACAATCTCGCCTCTGAATGAAATCGGAAATGATGTATCTAATTTATTTTTGGACTTGGGTTGCCTCCCAAGAAGCGCTTGGTTTATTGTCCTTGGCCTGACATAGAGAAAGGTTCATCAAAACGCGATTTCTGCCCATAGTAAATGTCGTACAACACCACATATGGGTCTTGGTTTTGAACGCCCTCAAGCTTGGCAAGATTTAGCCCTGATCGAATTGAGCTTTCAACAAGACTCATTTCCATCTCATGTACTTGGTGGGCATGAAAAAACATTACAAATGGCGGAGAAGGATAATTGAGCCACATCAGATCCTCGTAGATGTAATCGTCTTCGGTCGGAGGCAGTATCAATATTTAGATTTCATGAGGTGAGGAATCACAATTGTTAACATGTGATTTTTCATTGCCAATCCACACTTGGGTTTTCTCCTCAATAAGATAATTATCGTTGAACGCACCCAAGTTCCTCTCGCTCGTATCCGGTTCCTCCCAGTGGCTTTCACAATTGAATGTGGCTTGTTCATCTCTCAGAGCCACTGCTTTAGACTAGGCCTCAATGAAGCAAAGAAGATGACCGATTTGAGTCTGAAGAGACATTACGGTCGCATCGATTTCGGCGCAGACCGTCTTAATATCGTCAATACGATCCTCGTGCTCATTAAGCCAGTCATTCCTTTCCCTCCAAAATGCCTGAGTCTCCCCCATAAATTTAGCTAACATTTTCTCCAGGGGAGAAAAGTCCTCTTGTTGGTTCGGGGTGTCAATCCATGACACCGAAATGGTGAAACTATCCCCCAAGCTTTGGTATCTTGGTGAATAATTCCAATACTGAAAAATCAAACTCTGTCATGTCTTCCAACAACCGATAGGCTTCATCCGCGGTTAGTTGGTCGAAAGAGGTGGTACCGTTTTCTTTTTCCACCCATGTTCTGGTTACGGCTAATAATCCTCGAGAAATTATGATTGGGGAACCAGAGTAGCAAATCCTTGTATCGATCCCAAGCACAATAAAACGGCTTGGAATCTCGTTGAAAAAAATGCAACAATACTTATTGATCTAGCATCTTCAAGTACCCTACATGAAAAATAAAACTACAAAGAAAAAAAATTATAAACACAATAAATGCCTAAATTAAAATCAAGTGATTTACTCACAATATTAACAACAGTCTAAAAGCCAATCCCCAGCAACGGTACCAAAAATTTGGTAGCGCGTAAATTACGTTGCTACTTTCACCGCAAGTGTATGGGTCAAGTTTTAGTAGAGGGGAAAGAGTAAGGGTTGTCGTATCCACAAGGATTGGATTAGACAGTCGTTGAGTACCGCGATTATCATAACCGAACTTTATTTAGGCGATAAAAAAATAGGTTTTTAATAATAATTCTATACTAAACGAAATTAAACTAATTAATTATACTAGTATACTAGTATGACGTTTATGGAAAATTATTGCCTAGGGATTAATTTCGTTCACTTAAACGTGTTCGTTTCAATCTAGTTTACATTAACGGTATTCCAATCTATTCGACAATTTCGGTATTGTAAACTCACTCACTACCTCTCCCAAGTGTAAAGTGAATGAATATGTGACTTAGCGTCAATGCCAAAACCCCCCTCGAGCATCTATATGACACTTAGTCTGTAAGACCTCAATCGTAGCACGTACGTCATTTTAGTTGCATTTTAGAGTAATTGAAAAAATTCAGGGTGAAATCGGGTCAACTAAAATCCAAATTAAAAAGTTGAGGGGTCAAATTTCAAAGTTAGAAAACATTTTATCCAAGATTGGCATTTAACTTTTGAATTAAAACTTTTCGGGGTGAAATTACAATTTAGAAAATCTTAAATGTGAAAATTGGACTAAAAAGAAGATTTTAAGAAATTAAGGGGAGAAAAGAGTAATTAAAATAAAAGATTTTATATATATATATATATATATATATATACCTTGGGTGTGTGATCTGAGATCGGCCGGGGACAAAGACAGAGAGTGAGTAGCGACGTGGCAACGAGAGATCAAGTCTCCAACCACTAGATTCATGCATATATATATATATGCTCATGCATATCTTGATTAAAACACCTCAAAAAAAAAATCTAGAAAACACAGAGGAGAGAGAGGGTATTAGGGGTAATGTTCGAACGGCCAGCATGAGGGGGCGGTATGATCATCGCCATTGCCGTGTTCCTCCAGAAGGTTGTGGGTGTGAGAGGATGTGATCATCGCTGTCGTGTTCAGGCGTGTGGGTGTGTATGTTTGTGCTATGTTCAGTGTCGCCGCTGCTGCGGTGTGTGTCGTCGACGGTGACCTACAATGTGTGTGTGTTTTCTGAAAATTGTTGTGTAAATATGTTGGTTTGTGTGTTCTGGGTGTGTGTGTGTGTCCAATTTCTATAAATGTGTGTGTGTGGTTTCGGTCGTAGGTGAGTCGCCATAGTGGGTAGAGAGAGAGAGGAGTTCGGTCCGGCGGTGTGGGTTGTCTGTTAATAGGTGATCGTCGCTAGGTGGTTGGTCGGCTGTGTAGGTGGATGTTGTTGATCGTTGTGATGTGAGTGTGTATTATGATTGGTGACGGAGGGAGTGCGATTCGTTCAGCGTCGTCGGCATGGTTTCGTCGTCTGTGTGTGTTGTCTGATTTTTCTGGCGGTATTTCGTTCACCATTGTGTGTGTGGGTGCGCTCTGTTCTATTGTCGAGTGTGTGTGTGTGTGTTCCTTCGTTGTTTAGCGTGTGTATGTGGGTGTGGTGAGTTTGGTCACTAAATTTCGTCGTCGGAGTTGGCGGTGGTGTGAGTTGGGTGTGCCTATGGTGTGTGAGGTTTGTGTTTGTGTGTTGCTATTCATCGACGATAGTGTGTGTGTGTGTATTGTCGTTCGACCGACCGGTAGAGGCGGTAAATGAGGGTGGCGTGATCGGAGCTCTTTGTCGGCGGCTGAGACAGGACCAAACCAGACGCAGAAACGAGGAAGAAGAAAAAAAAAAAAAGATTTTTTTTACATAAACAACCCCAATAAAATCCAAAATCTATCTCACGGCCGATGGACGATTCGGAATAGGTAAAGTCTAAATCGATTTTTATTTTTATTAAATTAAATTATTAGCATTAACGGTTTCGCAATCGTAATAGTAATCTTTGTAATCGTGATAATATGTTATTAATCGCTAATATGAATAAATTGGTACAGTAAATATTAACGAGGCGAGACGGACAAAATAATAATCTCTCATAATAAAACAATTGGGGAACGGGAAAATTGTAAAACTTAGGGCCTGTATTGCATGATTAGGTTATTTTACATAAAATATTAATTTAGGCCCTATCACTAATAGGTTCGTAGGCACCGGGTATAGGTAGAGGAAAATCTGTAAAAGCTGTTTGGAACAGTTAGCCAGGTGAGTTTACTGTCTTCTTACCAAATTATTTTTTATATATACATATATGAGTATAAAATGGCCTTACTGAGATTATATGATTTTATAGACAATATGGATCAAGCAGGTTTTGGGGTGAGTAAGTAAAAATGGATTTTTGTGAAATTATGATAGTTTTCGAAAGAAAGTTGAGAATGATTTTCGCTGAAATTTGGTGATTTTAAAAGAGAGTGAAAAAAACCTAATTTTTCTAAAAATAAAGGGTGAAAAAATGGTTTTTGTGAAATCAGACGTTTTTTTAAGAAAGATGAGAAATATGATTTGGGATTAAAAATCAGTTTTGGAAATAAAGGGTGATGTTTGAGATTTGATGATATTGATTAGACGATATTATTGATTTGACGATGCCATAGTATTTATCTGTTTTGGTTGAGTGAGATTATCCGCTTCGGCGAAGTGATGTTATCTGCTTCGGCGAAGTGATGTTTATCTGCTTCGGCAGAATGATGTTAGACGTTTATACTGCGCAATGATTATTCTCTTTGACGGAGTGATGGGTGTTCGTAGGAAGGCATATCCTACAGATGGTATGGTACCGTTGCAAACTCCCGATCGTGAGATTAAAACAATCACTAGGGCTGGCCAGTGTGTGTTTGAGGTGTGCGTTTGAGTTGTGTGCTTAAAAAGTGTATTTGAGATGTGTGTTTGAGATGTGGTGTTTTACTTATATTGGGTGATTTATTATTATTTTATACTAGATGGATTTGGATGGAACTTATCTATACCGCTTTATTTTCACTGCTTATATACTGGAGATTTTACGAGTTATGTGGTATTTATAAACTTACTCTTAATCTATTTAGATGTTGTAGAATAAGTATTTATTATTAAAGATATTTTTACTAAGAAGGCAGTACACTCGCAGGTGAAACAGCTAAGAGTCGGTCCCCTACTGGCGCTAGGTAAAGTCCTAAGATGGAGTCGTGTGAAGGGTTGAGATGAGCTTTCTGAGGCGAACCTGTAAGAGGATTCATGGTATTATATTTTGTTGTTAATATATTTGGAAAAATGGGTGTGTTCCCATAACAGAATATGTATAGCTTCATATAGATGATGGTTTATTTATATATATACATATTGTCGTGTAATAGTTGGTTGGTTGTTTTCGGTGATGTCATGATATCGTCACACTAGCCCGGGATTTCGGGATAGGTCGTGACATAGTCACATGAGTCTCGCCCAACGTCATGGATTGCACACTTTCTAACGCCTTCCCAGGTCATTAGATCATTGTGTTGTGTTTAAACCCTAATCCAAATTTGGGGTTACCTCTCCCGAGTGTCAAACCTCATATTCTCAATATATCTTACCAAGCATATAAACGTGGAATAACGGTAAACACAATCGAATAGACAAGAACAACCATTAATAAAACATCGATTTATTCAAACAACGTTTTTATGAAATACATCGTTCCCTAGACAATATATGTTTAGCTACACATGGTCATAGCCCTATATACAACTAGAAACAAGCTAAACATATGTAAAACAACCAACCAAACTAAGAAATAAAAAAGAAAAACGAGGAGACTAGCCGTTATCTGAAGATCCGTCGCTTAAACGCCTCCAAAAACATTTCCTCCTCTTGGCCGTGATGATCTTCTCTTGGTTGGAAATGTCTTAGAGCTCTCAAGACTCCCAAAAACGTCAACCTGTGTTTGGGGGAGAAGAGATGATATTTATAGGATCCAAAATATCAACAAAATGTCCTAAAATATCTAAACTGTCTTGCACCTGATTGCTGCAGCGGTGGAGAGGTCGATAAGCTTCTGGCGAGTGACCGCTGCAACAATGGAGAAATCAACACCTCTCTACATTTTGACCGCTACAGCGATGGAGAGTTCAACAACTCTCTGTATTTTCACCGCTGCAGCGGTGGATATAGGTTCTGAAAATTGTCTGTTTTGCTCTTTTTCTCTACCGTTCTTCCACCGACTTGCTCGTTTATGGACCGTTTTAGTCCCTTTTCGCCCTAAATACTTGATTTATAACAAAATAAATAAAAACGTATTAAAACATATTAAAACGCTATAAAAATACTCGAAAACTACCAAAACAAGCTTGGGAATAAATAGATAAATTACACCTATCAACCGCCCAACTTTTATCTGTCGATCGAACGATACAGAGACTTTTACATGTCGACCTACCTGTCGACCTAACGATCTAGAGAATTCATCGTTTAAGCACAGATCGACTTACCTGTCGATCAAACGATCCAAAAAGTTCCATAAGTCGACTCACCTGCCGACCGAATGATCCAGAGAGTTAGCCTTATAACCTCGGGTCGACTTATCAGTCGACTAACCATTGCTGGAACACTTCTCTCAATTCAATTTTAATTCATTTTCTTCGACGTTTTTGCCTCTTTAACCAATTTCTTTTCTCGGTTAGCTCTACTAAATTCTTAAATTCAATTTTAATTAATTATCAATGTTTCTTTTTCAATTACACATAGGAGCAAATAATTTAACTAATTAGAATCCTATAAAAAACACATATTTGTAAAAAAAAAAAAATTGTGTCGTGTGTAAGCCTAATCGGGAATCATTAAGAGTAAAATTTAACCTGAGTTATTTTTTCTAGGTTCTTCAATTTCTTCAAACTCTTAATATTCATCATCTTTGTCAGTCTCTTTAGTATTTAGCATTCATTTTAACTTCTTCATGATAATATCTTCATTGGAACTTATAAAGTGAAACACTCAATAAAATCGTTAGTTCTACCAAAAATATCAACATTTAATTGTTCATCAAAATCTTAGAATCAACAGACGTGATAGGTATGGTCGTGGCCGTAGGCGTGGGGATGGAGCCTGAGAGAGCGATAGAGAGTAATGAATGGCAAGGCGATGGCGAAGCAATGGCCATGTTACGATGATGGAAATTGGAAGGCTAGGCGATGGCGAGGAAGAGAGGAGCCTAAACTGGTCTGTAAAATAGGTAGTGGGGTGTAGGGGCGATAGGTTAATTGGGGTGACCCTAAGAGAAGGGTTCATTAAAGAATACTTTAATTAAATTGAATCCTAATTAGTAGTTCAATTAAGAAAAATTGGATGAATCAATGCCTAAAATAAAATTAATACGCTCAATTCATGTCTCAATCTGTGCCTTATGTCTTTAAAATGTCTCAGGCAAAATATATCTCAATTTTGTCTTAATCAGCAAAATTCGTCATGTTTTATATCTATATAATTGATTGATAGTACCTATATTAATATTGATTATTATACATAATAATAGTCAACTTAATTCCTTTTATGTAAATTACGAATATACAAGTAAGGTTGAGTTTGGATAAATAAATAAAATAAATAAAAAATCCAGTGACCTACAGGCCAAGTAAACCACCAATTCAACCCAAATCCGAGGAAAGCTTGGTTGGACGGCGATGGCGGTGGTGCATGCACACTAGTGTCTCCTTGAACCTTGAGGTCATTCTTCCATTTCCGCAAATTGAACGTCCTAGGATCTTATTCTTCAAGTCCAACTATTATAGACTACTCTTCAAATATTTCAATAGTCAAAATTAAAGTTACAAGTGGAACTTTGAATGTCAATTTATCCTTCCCCTGTTAATTTTCTTTGACAAATAATATATCAAACTCATCTACTCACTGATAAAAATAAAACATGTATTAGTATATTCACAAGTCTTAGTCGATGATTGGGTCACATAAATAATTAAGCTCAAAATAACTCAATTTATTTTTGTCCAATAGTTCCACACATAAATAAAATTGATTATATAAACATGCATATTATAGACACTGCATTTTGTCCCGATCAGTTAGTATCGGATCGAAAGTATAAATTTAAATAAATTTTAAATTGAGATTTAAAGGGAATGAATTTTTACCTTAAATCATATTGGATACTACAAAAAACATAAGAAAACATAAAACTGTCAAATTTGACTGAATTCGGTATAAGTAAACGTTTCGGGTCAATTTCGAAATTTCTAAAGTTAAGAGAGACTAAGATAATATTATTAAAGATTGATTTTCATCAAATCACCTTTAACATAAATAAAAATTACTTACTACCTTTTAATTTGAGGTAATTTCACCAATTACTCTTGTTACCTATTTTAAACCCTGAAACATTTACTATCACTGGTTTCATCTTCTTGACACCAAAAATATTTTTCCAAATTCTTGTTTAAAAAATTAATCCTCCATAAATCAAGCCAAAGTCCTTGATCAAACCAAAGAAATTTTCATGACAAGTCTAAGTTACCCAAAGTAACTAAACTTAGGACTCGGTTCGAAACCAACCAAATCGAAGTCATCATGATTAGCAATCAAAGCACATCACGTCAAGGGCCCCATCATTTAATGACTCATTAATGAACATTAAATGGCCAAGATATTCCTAAGATATTCCCTACCAAAAATATTTAAGAAATAAACCAAGTTACTTAAAAAGTAACTATGGGTTACAAATCCAACCGATTCGGTTTGTCATTAATGAGCCATCAAATCAAACCTCCCATCAAGCATTAAATTCTTGGAATGACCCTGGGAGACTACATTCAAGGTATCTAAATATTTTGACCAAAATATCTTAGAGGAAACCAAATTACTTGAAATATAGCTAAACGGTTACAAGACTAACCGAACCAATTCTATCCCATTAGAGAGCATTAAATACCCTTCAAATCATGTGTCATGATCAAGCATCAAATTCCAAATCACAGGAGACTACATACATTAAACCTCCCAAGCATTAATTGCAATCTAACCGAAATAGTTCGAGTAACCGATACTTGGCAAGCAAACCGAACCGAAAAATATCACACCATGCATTAAATACCCCATGTGCAATCCAATCATGAGTAATGATTGTTAATGATGACCAATCATTACCAATCACGAGTAATGATTGGCAATCATTACCTAAGATATTTTAAGATTTGATAATCATTACCAAATCTTAAGAAATCTTAGTGAATATTCCAAATTCGTACAAAACCATCAAACTACAAGACATAAAAAGGTGACCCCTAGACCAAACAAACTCTAAGGAGCAGGTTGGGATACCCTATACATTGGCCATTGAGCAGGGTGCCCGAGCCTATAAATAGGCAGCCTGTTTTCATAAATTAAAGGGTTTGATCCAAGACTTCCTCTCTCTAGTCTCAAATTTCTCTCTTAGGTCTAAGGAGTTCTCAAGCCTTCTATTCCAAGAACACCTTAAAATTCTATCGAAATACCTTCCAAAAGGAGTTCTTGAGGATCTTGGAGGAATATCTCAATAAGTTGTCAAAGAAAGATCGAGAACAACCGAGAAAAATCAAAGAAAGAGAATAAAGAAGTCGCTTAGGGAAAGACCACTCCCCTAAGCTAGGTAAGTCTTCTTAAAATCCCTTTTATCTTGTCTTAAATTTGGTTATATTACTTGTATATAGCATGTTTGTGTAGTTCTTAGACTCTTATTTCATGTACATAGTATATATATCAAGAATCAAGTCAAAGAGGTCTAAAACATGTAAACAAAAACATCAAAATATGTCAAAAATATCTAAGAACATGAAGAGCATGTGAAGAACATGACAAAAACATCAATCACACTATGAGTTGTGTGTAGCATCTTTGATTCTCTCAAGAACACATGAAACCAAACTCCAAAAACTCAAATCAAACCTCTAATTAACGGACTGCTAATCACTAACTACTAATAACTAACATTTATGCTTCTGTAATAGTTTAGATCACAGCCTGGCACTAAGTCTTCGGGCTCGTGGACTGGCACCATATATATATATATATATATTACTCCATCGAGACCCTTGTGGCTAAAAATTCGGAATAAAATGAGGACATCTATTCCTTCAGAAATATGTGTGCACCTTCTTCAGAAATATTTCCATTTTTCTTAGCTACGAGTAGGACTAGCACATATACTATATATTTTCTTTTCTTCTTGAATTAATAACCTAAACCCAAATATTTAACTGGCCTAAGCAAGTGAGTTCGATTGGAGTGTTCTTGACTTTATCAAAAGTGAATATCTACATATCATCGATGCGACTCATATCTTTGTCTCATAAAATAAATAAATAAAACAAAATAAAGTCATCTTAAGATGAACTACGTACTGACTTGATTCTTAGCTACCTGAGATACATAGGCAACCCACGTACATGTTCGGTCACCTGTCTAAAATAAAAATCAGTTCATCTTGAACAGATGAACTATGTTTTGACCTGATTTTCCATGATAACGAGGATACGTATGCAACCTTTACAAGGTTCAGTCGTCAAAAAAATACAAAAATATTTTTATTTCAATTTGTTTTATATGTTATTATTGATAGATAGTAAACTTTTAAATACTTTCCTTACATAAAAAAGCATAAAAAATACAAAAACATTAAAAAAAAAAAAAAAAAGGGAATTATTTTGTTAAACAAAATCGAAGAAAATTACTTGGAATTTGTTTAAATGTGAACATTTATTTAGACTGAGGTACCATCTTCAGACGAGTGTCCTGTGGTACTTAAAACCTTTCCCGAGCATAACCAACCCCCGAACTTAAAGAAATTTCTGGTAAAATACCAACTATTTCGAGTCAAAACTTGGGCCTTTTTAAAACAAAAAACAATTTTCTAAAATCCCGGTGACCTAACGCACCATTTAACCTTATGCTAGGTGGCGACTACATTTTCTATTGAAATCCCGGCTTAAAGAACGTTTACAAAATCAGCGCCTAGAAAAACCCCTGAAAACCATTTTTGAAAATGAACGAATTTTTAAGATTTCGAGAGGGACATGGTGGCTTGATCTATTCATCCTTTGGTATAAAGCAAGACAATAAAAACCATATAGCTAACTTCAAATATTGTTTGTTCCATGGTTGCGTTCATTTTGGTCCTGATCATCTGATAGCTTCATGAGCGATCCTAGAGAATTTAGTCTTCCAATTCTCATTAAAGTAAATGAGCTCATACTCATATAGGTGATTGTTTAAAAAGAGTATATTGAAATACTCTACTTGGAATTTTCAAGATATAGGAATCATTAGAAGTCATGAGTATCTTACAACACATTCAAACTAATATTTGTTTTATCATACGAACGAGTAGTAGATATTTATTCTACTCAATGATACGTATGCAATCACCTTGATAACTTAGTTGTCCTTTTAATCTAAATATTAGGATCTCTAGTTGGCTAGGTTGGGTTTTTGTTATGATGACTGTATCTTAATACACTTGAACATAGTTCCCCTCGATCAACAGTTAACTCTCACTTAAGTTTTACCTTTAGTCAATGAATTTGCAACATTATCCTTTGAATTTATTAAGTAAATTATTATAACCCCATTATGATAATAAGTATCTAATGACATCGTATCTTCAACATATATATCGCACAAAATTTTGTGCCTTACCAATAGCTCATTCACTATCACAATATATATAAATATATAGGAAAACAAAATTCATAAATATTTTTTTTCATAAATATCAATGTCGTTTTGTTTAATCATATGTTTTATCTTAATGGGATAAACTCATATTCGATCATGGACCTAGCAAGACACGTTTTCTTAGAGAACTTCTTTAAGAATCTCCAAGAGTATCGGCATTTTTGAAATTTAGCAAAAACAGAAAATAAAAACTACAAAACAAAAAAGTGTCCACCATGTTGGAATTTTTTTATTAAATATGGGTTAACATTAATTGAATTAATTATTTTATAAAAATGGGTTAATAGATAGTCTATTATATAAGCATTTCCTAAATAGTGATCACATTTTGATTTGGGTTGTAGCATCTTTTTATGTAGAAGCTCAGTTGAATGGCAAATGTAGGTTTTGGGTCTCATTAAAGCCTGTTATGGGAGGGCCCAGTTAGAAACCAATATTATAAATAGTAAGTCCCCCCTCTAGTCTAGATTTAAAGGTTTCTTCCCATTGAGAGCCACCACAACAGAAAATCTAGATCATAGAGAGGAAGACCTAGTGTGTAATCCGCTGCGAGGATCAATCATCCGCAATGACTAAAACATGTACGCTTTTTGTAACTGTTCTTGAAATATGTAGGAGAACCCTTTGGGTACGGTAACAACCAGGAGTCGATTAACCGAGTGTCATCTTCTCCACATCCTATAAGATAGACCGCGTGTCATTTTTTAGGAATATAGTAGTATAGTATATCATAGTATAGTATATCATCAAGGGGGACTTATACTAGAGTATCGTCCTTACCAAGACCTTTAGAACTAGGTATGACGCCATTCTAAGGTATAGTAGTATAGTATATCATAAAGGGGTTTATACTAGAGTGTCGTCCTCACCAAGGCCTTGAGAATTAGGTATGGTACCGTTCTAAGGTATAATAGTATAGCATATCATCAGGGGGGCTTGTACTAGAGTATCATCCTCACCTAGACCTTTAGAACTGTGTATAATGCCATTCTAAGGTGTAGTAGTATAGTATATCATCGGGGGGCTTGTACTAGAGTGTCGTCCTCACCAAAACCTTTAGAACTAGGTATGACGCCGCTCTAAGGTATAGTAGTATAGTATATCATCGGGGGGGCTTATACTAGAGTGTCTTCCTCACCAAGACCTTTAGAACTAGGTATAATATGGTTCTAAGATATAGTATAGTATTAAGAGGGCTTGAATAGAGTATCGTCCTCACCATGCCCTATAGGATCAGATGTATCGCCATACTCCAGGAATGCAGATAGACAGGAATTTTTATACTCCAGGAATGCAGATAGACAGGAATTTGTTATCCTTTCAAGTATACAATCACAGAAATGATCAATAGTCATCCTCGTCAAATCCTCAATGATCAGGTATGTTTTCATCCTTTAAAATAGATTTAAATACATGTCTTTATATTTCATGTCTAGTGGAACAAAATGTAAGTGTCACCTTCTTTGTTATTACGAGTAAACTCGCATGACAAAGAGAGGCAGTTGTAAACACTATATTTTGTCCCGCCTAGTCAGTGTCAGATTAAGTACAAATTCAAATAAACTTTAAATTTAGGTTTAAAGAGAATGAATTTTTACCTGATATCACACTATATAATATACAAAAATACCCAAAAACATGAGAAAAACACGAAAACTGTTAAATTTGACTGAATTCAGCTAAGTAAAAGTTTCGAGTCAACCTCGAAAGTCCTACAATTTAATGGGGTCTAAAAATGAATTTATTAAAAGTTTATTTTCATTGAATCATCTTTATCATAAATAAAAATTAATTACTACCCTTTAATTATAGGATATTTTAAACAATTACCTCAGTTATCTACCCTGACCTTGAAACATTTACTATCATTGAATTTTGTCATTTTAACACCAAAAACGTTTACTCATTTATGCATATTAAATCAAATACTATCTAAAAACAATCCAAGACACCTTGATCAAGGCTTGGAAAGGTCATGACAAGCCCTAGATTACCAAGGTGATTAAAGAAATGTATTTATATTCTTGTCTCTTATAAACTGTTATTGGGTTGTCGCTACCTAGAATAGTATAGTATAGTATATTATTTACTACTTTTATTATGATGAAAAAAAACAAAAAATATTTTCATTTTTAGTTGTAGATAACCTTTAGTGCTTACATCATGATAAAATACATAAAAAGAGGAAAAACTTTAAGAAAATGAATTGTTTTGTTCAAGAAAATCAAAGAAAATTACTTGGGTAGCGTTTAACAGTGAATATTCATTTAGACTAAGGTATTGTTTACGGACGGGTTTATTGGGGTGCATAAAATCTTCCCCAAGCATAATCGACCCCCGACAGTTAAGAATATCGTTGGTATATAGACCTAATGAAGTCAAAACACGGGTGATTTCAAAGTAAAATGAATTTCTAAAACTCTTGTTGACCTAGCACACCATTTAATTCTATGCTAGTTGGCGACTCCATTTTAAACATAAAATTCCGACCCAATAAGTTTTTCAAAACCGATGCCTAGGAAAGCCCTTGAAAAATCATTTTCAAAATGAATGGATTTGGAAGACTTAGAGAGGGAGGAATGAAACTTGTTTAATCTTCTTCCCGATCTCTACTTTTTTCGCTATCAAAATTCGGGGTGCATCACAAATAGCATAATTTTAATGGGTTATGAGCGTGTTAGAAATAGATGGGTAAAAGAAAATAGGATGGGAAAGAGAGAGATAATGGTTGAGGAAAAAGAAGAAAATAAAGTAAGTCTTGGAAGCTTGGATTGAAAAATAGATCAACTTCAAAATTAGTTTGATAATTTTCAACAATATAATGAAATGCTCAATTGGAGGATAAATGGGATGTCTGGTGAGATAAGAGGTCTTAGAGTCTTGATGGAAGCTGGGTTTGGAAGAATTTCAAAAAATATGGAACAAATGCTTGTGATGATGCAAAACCAGCAACAGTTTAGAGGCCAATAGTTTGGAGGACCGCAGCAATTTGGAGGGCAGCAGCAATTTGAAGGACCGCCGTCATTTGGAGGACAGTAGCCATTCGGAGGACAACAGCCATTCGGAGGACAAGTAGCAACAGGACCATCCAGTCCATCAAGCTCGTATTACCAGCCGATGCCTCCTAGTTCTAATGGACAACCTAAAGGATACTATCCGCAACCTCTTTCCACTAGCTCGTTTGGTCCACATTACCCATTCATGGGTCATGGTCCTTATTAAACTTCTTCCATTCTCTTTATTGTGGTGTGTGTTGGTATCGAACAAGTTTCATTTCGTATTTTGGCCTGTAATAGTTAACTTAGGACATGTGGTGCTTGTTAGACTTATATAGGCTTAATGGATATTGGCCTATAGTAGTGGATTCCCAAATAAGTTTAATCGTTTATTTCCTCATAATGATCCACATGAATACTATTATATGTGCTAATTTGAAAAACTTAAAATATATTGTTATGATAATTTTATGAGAAAAATATTTTTCAAACTTTAATGAATTCAATTTTTATTTTTTTTAGAAAGTTGATTTTTAAGTTTAGAAAATGTGTTTATTAAGAAATAAATTCTTTCAACTAATTAATAATTTAAGAATATTTTTTTAGGTGAATAAAATGTCTTTCATTTTTGTCCTCACTTTTTGAGATAATAAAGGGAGATAAATTGTATGATATTTTAAAATATTTGCTTGCCTAAACATCGCAATTGATGTTTTAATGTATTTGTTTGGAATAGCATTACAATTATATAGGGGGAGAATTTTTAAAGAAAACAATGTGTTGTACTATATTGCAAGCAAATCTTTTTGAAATATTTATGTTTCTCATTAATAGTGTTTAAACGAGTTAAAAAATACATAAAAATAATTATATAAAAAAAAAAAAAAAAAAAAAAAAAAAGCATCCTCAGATTTTGGGGGAGTATGGTTACATTATTTTGAGAAAATATCAAAATTAATTGTCATCATCGAAAATGAGAAAATTGTTGAACCTAATTTTTAATGGATAATTAAACTTTGATGTTTTATTGAACTAATATTTTTATTGAGTGGTTTCAAATTTAAGTTGCATATGTTGAAATGAGAAAAACACTTGATCGAAAAGAAGAATCATTGAAAAATTCATAATGGGTGAAAAATGAAGATAATGAAGATTTAAAGAATATTGAAGACAATTCGGTGAAAACAACTCATTATCTTTATACTCTTAATGCAACCTGAATTAGGATCACGTACGACAAGTTAAAATGAATAATTATTGTGTGTATTTTAATTAGAAGTAATAAATTCGATCAACCAATAGAAGGAGTCGGTCGACTAACCGAAACAATGGATTAAAGAAGTGAAACGGGTGAGTCACTAGCTAATTCGGTCAACCAACAAGTAGGGTTGGTCGACTTACCATTCCAATAGCTAAAAATTGAAAAAAAATAGGAGCGTACTGATAGGTGTGATCTACCTACATATTTCTAAACCGGTTTTGTTAGTTTTAGAGTAGTTTTTTATATTTATTTTATTATGTTTTAATTAGTTTTTATACTTTTTGTATAAATCAGGTGTGGGGGGCAAAAATATAGGAAATTGGAGCGTAAACAATGAGATTGAACCAAGAACGGTCGAAGAACGGTGAAAAAACGAGCAAGGCAGCAATATTGTGAAAGAAGCCCACCGCCGTGGCATCCAGACCTCCGCCGCGGCGGTGAAAATGTAGAGAATGGATTATCTTGCTGAACATCCACCGCTGTGGCGGTAAAAATACAGGATGTCACCAAAATCCACCGTTGTTTTCATCGCCTAAGCGATCAACTAACCGACCTACTTACTGCCGCAGTAGTGGCCTCTACACAGTTTAGATATTTTTTAGGATATTTTTAGGATATTTTGCCTATATAATCCCCTCTCCTCTCTTATTTTCAGCCTCTCTTGCATGCTACCACCCTTAGATCATATCTAGGGTGAGGTAGAGGAGTTTTAGAGGGAGAGCTCACATCCCAAGGGAAAGGAAGACGGCGAAGCGATCATTGAATGTTCTTAGCGGTTAAACTTTGGACAAGACTAAGTTATTCGATTTCTTCCCTTATTTATTTAAATTAGGATTTTGTGAGCATGTTTAGCTCGTATTTTCTTGTAAATACGGTTGTGGTCGTTAGTTAAACATGGATTGTATAGGGATTAACAATATATTTATAAATATGTGATTCATATGATTTCGGTGTTACGTTTATGCTTGTTCTTCGTAATTTGATTGTGTTTGCTGTATTGTTTGTTTATTATGCTTAGAATGATATTCGGAGAATACAGGATTTGACACTCGGAAGAGGTAACCCTAGATTCGGACTAGGGTAAACAAACGCCACGATCCAATAACCCGTGAGGGAGTTGGATTGTATACAATCGATGACGTTGGGGCAAGACTCACGTGACCTAGGGTCGTTAAGACGTTGAGGGGGACTTCTTCATTGACATGAAGTCGCGTATTCTCTTGTCTTACACTCAAGAAAGGTGGCGGGAGAGTTTACGAACTGAGATTTTCGATAGGGTAAACACAATGCGACAATCCAATAACCCGATCGGGAGTTAGATTGTGTGCAATCAATGACGCTGGAGTGAGACTCACGTGACCTAGGGTCGTTAAGATGTTGAAGAGGACTTCTTCATTGACACGAAGTCATGTATTCCCCCGTCTTACACTCGGGAGAGGTAGCGGAGGAGTTTACGAGCTGAGATTATCAAATAGGTCGAACACCGTAAACGTAAATCAATCGAGATCGAACACGTATTTGTAAACCAAGTTAATCCCTAGACAATTCTTTCCCCTAAAAATCTCATTATATTAGTATAGTTAATTTAGGTTATATTAGTATTAGTATTAATTAATTAAATTACATTTTTAGCGCCTAGATAAAATTAGGTCATGACAAACACAGTATTCGATAGTAGCGACAACCAATCCCTGTGGATACGATACCCGATCTTTAAAGATCCATCACACTAAAACTCCGACCTCGTACACTTGCGAGTAGTCAATACGCAAGCGTGTAACAAACGCTCGCCGTACATGTACTGACTTGATCGGTCAATCGACCAAGCCAGTACAATAGTCAGAATTCTGACCATTGTACATGGTTAGTCAACCGGCGTTGTGGGTCGATCAACCGACGGTGGTCTCAGTCAAAATAGTTGATTGACTCAGTTTTTGATAATTTCTCCTCAATTTTAACTATTTTAAGTGAGGTTTTCAAGGGAATTAAATGTATTTCTCATATATATCATATAATATATGTTTCTTATTTAATTGATCTACATATTTATCTATTCTCTTAATTAAATTGATAAAATACTTCATATTCTTAAGGATTTTGATTTAAAAAAGTTTTAGAAACCAAATCAAGTTTTTCTAAAAGTATTTTTTAATGAAACATACTTATTTTGAAGGTATATGATATATAGGGTCTTGGAGCATCATTTAATGATATAACTTTTGAAAACTAACCGTTATAGGTCAAGTTCTAGAACTATTAATAGACACATGCGGTTTTCATAAAAAATAATTAAGAACATTTAGATTTTGGCTATTCTAAGAGAGATTTTTCGCTGAAAATTACAAGTGAGATTATTGAAAGAGTTCTTGATTAAAGGCGCTCAAAATTCTTATCACCAGTTTGTGTTCGCTATTGAATTATCGTAATCGATTTCAACGAATTCCGATGAGATCTTTTTAAGCTATTTGTTTTGCTTTTGATAGGTGTGAAAAACCTATCTATTTCCAATCTTAATTTGTTAGTTTTTTAATATATTTATAGTTATTTTTATAATGTTTTAATTAGTTTTCATACTTTTTGTATAACTCAGGTGTGTGGGGCAAAAAGATAGGAAACTGGAGCTAAAATGATGAGATCAAACCAAAGCGGTTCGAAGTTACGGTGGATAAACAAGTTCGGAGGCTAAAAGATGAAACAGGCCCACCGCTTAGGCGTCCAGACCACCGCCTAAGCGGTGAAAATACAGAGAAGAGCAAAATATTATTGACGGATGACCGCCTAGGTGAAGATTTTATCGCCTAGGCAGAAATCCAGCAGAGGACGCAAATGGGCTACTGACAGTCACTCGCCTAGGCGGAAATTATACCGCTTAGGCGAAAATCCAACAGAATATTCTCCCAGTCCACCACCTACTTCACCGCCTAGGCGATCAGACCAAACCGACCTAACTCCGCCTAGGCGCAATTTCCACCGCCTAGGCGGATTTGCCCTGCACAGTCTTGAGATATTTTTAGATATTTTTAGGATATTTTTGCTACAAATATCCCCTCTTCTCCCCCCTTGGCCGGTAACTCTCTTCCCTCTCTTGCATTTTTTAGCTCCTTAGGCTATATTTAAGCCAAAGGTTAGGAATTTTAGTGGTGGAGCTCGCATCCTGAAGTGGAGAAGACGGCGAATCGATCGTTGAGCGTTCTTAGCGGTTTTTCTTCAGACGAGGCTAAGTTCTTCGATCGTTTTTCCTTATTTCTTTATCTTAGGAGTATGTGAGCATGTTTATCTCATTATTTTCTTGTATATGCGGCTATGGCCACGAGTTAAATATGGATTGTAGTAGGGATTAACCTATAATTTATAAATACGTTGTTTTGATGATTTCGGTGTTACGTTTATGTTTGTTCTTCGTAGTTTGATTGTATTTATCGTATTGTTTGTTTATTATGCTTAGAATGGTAAATGGAGAATACGGGATTTTGACAAACCCCGGATTCAGATTAAGGTAAACAAACGCCACGATTCTATAACTCGGTTGGGGTTTGAATCGTGGACAATCGATGACGTTAGGCAAGACACACGCTACCTAGGGTCGTTAAGACGTTGAGGGGGACCTCTTCATTGGCTCGAAGTTGCGTTATATCCCTCGTCTTACACTCGAAAGAGGTGGCGAGGGAGCTTTAGAACGGAGATTGTCGATAGGATAAATACAACGCTACGATCCAATAACTCGGGAGGGAGTTGGATTGTGTGCAATCAATGACACTGGGCGAGACTCACGTGACCTAGGGTCGTTAAGACGTTGAGGGGGACTTCTTCGTTGACTCGAAGTCATGTATTCTCTTGTCTTACACTCAGAAGATGTGGCGGTGGAGTTTACGTACCAAGATTGTCAAATAGGTCGAACAGCGTAAACGTGAGTAAATCGAGATCGAACACGTATTTGTAAACACGTTAATCCATAGGCGATTCTTTACCCTAAAACATATTAGCATATTAGTGTAGTTAATTTAGGTTAAATTAGTATTAGTTTAATTAATTAAATACATTTGTTTTTTGCCTAGATAAAATTAGGTCACGACAAACGCGGTATTCGATAGTAACGATAACAATCCCTGTGGATACGATAACCCGATCTTAACGATCACATTATACTAAAACTTAGACCTCGTATACTTGCGAGTATAAGTAGCGGCGTGTTTTTCCCGCGCTACCAGCTTTCTTAGTCTATTTGATTAATTGCTTGGATAAATTGTTTGGGAAAAAATCATTTTTAAATCTAATTTCGTGAAAATCTTTTAAAATAATTTTTATTTAAGAAATCTGATTATTTAATATTTGTGTTTTAAATTGTTTAAATCAGATTTGTGTCTTTCATAGAATCTATCACTTAGTATTTCAGGACGTTAATCGAGTATAATTGTATTGAGATGGTAAAAGCTTGTGGAAAAAATTGGTAAATATTTGTTATTTGCGAATTTGAATAGATTAGACATGTTTGGGTCGGTGTCTAATTAAGGTAGCTAGGTTTTTATCTTTAGCCTGAGAAAAGATTGAGGTTTAATCTATAGCCTAAAAAAATATTAGGGTTTGATCTTTAGCCTGCAAAAAATATTAGGTTAATTTTTAGCCTTTGAAAAGATTAGGTTTTAATTCTTCTTGTAATAGAATTTGAGTGCTGTAAAGGTTCTTTTTAAACCTGTGAAAAGGATAAGTGTAATACCATAGAAGAGTGATAGGTTGATTTTGAATCTATGAAAAGAATTAGAGTTGTAAAAGTTGATTATAAGCCTATGAAAAGAATCAGAATTGTAACGGTTTGGTTTCCACCTAGGAAAGGAATCAAAGGGTAGTGCATTGCGAAATCCTTATGGAGCTTGGGGACTGAACGTAGGTAAGATTAGATTACCGAACTAGGATAAATTCTTGTGTGCTGTATTGTTACTTTTCTGTTTGTTTGGGTGTACACTTAGCTAAATATATTTCCACTGCTTTATAAGATAATAATCAATTAGGAAAATTAATATCTTGAATTTGAATTTATTGTTTAAATTTTTATAATTACCCAATTCATCCCCCATTGGGTAGATCTTTGGGCCAACACCTAGGAACCTTGACAGTTGTACAATAGAATGATGGACAACCTCCAACTCCTCGGCGATGTTTCTCAGGACCTTTGCCAACGTCTTCTCAAACTAAGAAATTCGGTCTCAGAGGAGATGCTTGTTGGATTCCCGTTCCTCAAAATAGGAAACCTGATGATTGAGACTTCCAATCTGCTATGAAAGGTCCTGAATGATGTTCCGAAGCTTCGAGGTCTTTTCCAACAACCTTTTTTTCTTCTCATAATGCTCCAAGCATCTAGTCACCAACTCTTTTTCGAGCTTCAGCTTCCTCAGTCTCAGGTGGAGAAATTGGTTGTCCATCACTGTGATAGAGGATCGCAGGTTGTTGAGAACCTCCAGGGCCTCTACTGACCTGATCAGTAATCGGAAAAAATTATAAGCCTCCTCCATTAAGCTGCGTTGAAAAAATAATGTACATCTAACCTTTTCGAAGCTACTCACACTTACCACCTAGCATTACGATGTTTCAACTGTTAAGATAATTGAGAAGTAGGGAATGAATCATGTATTGATATATTGAGAAAAAAATATAAGGTTACATGTATTATAAATATACAAAATAGAAACTATACATGAGTATTTATAGGGGAAGTGGGGTTAGGGTTTTGCCCTATGGGCCAAGTGAGCTAAGCCCATTATTACACTAACATCCCCCCTCAAACTCAAGGCGGTAAGTGGGAGGTGAACTTGAGTTTGGAAACCAAAGAGTAAAAATGTCCAGGTGGATGAACCTTGGTGAAAATGTTTGTTGTCTGATCGGCTAAACTAACGAATCGTAGATGAACCGTATTCTGGAGAATGTAATGACGAATAAAATGATAATCAGTCTCGATGTGTTTTGTATGCTCGTGGAATACATCATTGTGAGTGATCTAAATAGCACTCATGTTGTTACAATGTAGGATAGTGGCTGCAGGAAAAGAGATGTCCATGTTAACTAGTAGCTAGAGAAGCTCTTGAGTTGCATTAGCCATAACATGATATTCAGCTTCAGGACTGGAGCGAGAAACCACAGTTTGTTTCTTACTACGCTAGGAAGTCAGAGAATTGCCCAAAAAAAAATAGTAACCAGTGGTTGAACGTCTGTCGGTAGGGTCTCCGGCCCAATCGGCATCAAAATAAGCTTATAAAATGGGAGCAGATTGAGCTAAGAAATGAAGCCCATGAAATAAAGTACCCTTGACATACCGAAGAATGCAAAGAACAACTGAGTAATGAGTGGTTCGAGGAGCGGACAAGAACTGGTTGACCTGATGAATGACATAGGCTGTTATACCCCACCCCGGACACCCGTCACCCGGGGCCGGTGTGACGTTGACATGACACCCCCTGAACGACCAACCAACCAGAAAACAACATATATATAATAACATATACAAGCATATAAACCATACAACTCCTCCCAACTGGACACATCTGTCCCTGAATATATATACGACAAAATAATATTAGCAAAATAATAAAACTGAACCTCACACGGTTTTGCCTCAGACGGCCCACTCCTAAACGACACTATTGTTGGACTCTACCTAGTGCCAGTAGGGGACAGACTCCTAGTCGCGGTACCTGAAACCAAAATTTTTATCGATGTACTGTCTTCATAATAAAAACATTTTGTATGGATCAAGTATAATAATAATTTAAATACCATATTTCAAATAATAATACAAAAATCGCATACCACCTAGAAAACTCCGTTTTCCTATCACCACAGAAATAACCTCATAGATTTATAACATTCCAATCAAGTAGTGAAAATCCACCAGAATATTATATTTAACCAAATAGTGTAAAACAACCAAAATAATAGATACACCAATCCAGTGTAAAATAATATGTATAAATTTATCCAACCGGTTCACCATATACGACAAAACACCCCACCACTCTCCGACTAACCATAGGATCGTTTTAATCTCACGATCGGGAGTTGCAACGGTACCGTACCACACGCAGGGTTTGCATTCCCTGACGGGTCAATCCACATCCCTTACGGAAAGAAAATCCACATCCCTTACGAGAAGAATATCCATATCCCTTACGGGAAGAAAATTCGCATCCCTTACGGGAAGAAAATCCACATCTCTTACGGGAAAAAAATATGGCATAGTCGGACCAACAAAATCATCATCTATCTCCAAAACCGATTTAATCCAATATCATTTTCCCACTTTTTTTTTCCCATCGAAACTCCTTGATCCACATAAGTTCAAAATTTGTCTATTTTTAAATAAACACATTTTATACATTTTATACAATTTATACGAAAATAACAGTTTGCAAATTTATGTAGAAGACAGTATACTCATCTCGATATTACGGTCACAAAATTTATTACCATAGTTACAAAATTTTGATGCTAGCAGTTAAATTTAACAAAATTAGAAATGGGTCGAAGTTTTACCCTTTTACGAATTGTCGACGTTCTACAGTTTTTCTGCTTCTGGCTCACCGCCGCGGCAACACGCTTCTTTTTTTCGTAATTTTCTCACTGACTCGTCACCGCCTAGGCGAAGGATCCACACCTCTACGAACATGCTTTTTCTCTTCTTTGTTTTACTTACTGACTCGCCACCACCTAGGTCATCGTCTCACCGCCTAGGCAAACACACTCCCATTTTTTTCTATTTTTGCATTCTGATGCTTCATCGCCTAGGCGAAGCTTGTCACCACTTAGGCGAACGATCGTCTTCCTCGTTCTGCTTCTGCTTGCGATTAGACCAGCCTTCACCCTCTCTCTTTCTTCACTAACTCCGGCGGTTCTTCCACCACCCCACCTCAACGACTAACACACACATACACAACAACACACACCCTCAAACTGTCAACAAAAACTCCCACACACTTACACACAACAATTTATCAAAGAACACACACACCCACGTGCACGCCGGACGAACGGCGACTGGACAACACACATACACACCCCACCGGCCCTGTTTGGTTTTCAATAGATCAACACCCACTCACAGCACACACAAAAAGCAGACACACGACCGATCACATGCACACAAAGAAACACACACTCACACTATTGATCACTGGCTGATCGACGACAACAACACCCACAAACACCGCTGGTGAACAAGACACACTTACCCACACTCACACCGGCAATGAACAGAACAGGGCATACACATCCATATGCAATGATCACATATACACGATGAACACACACCAACCAATGACGCCTCACCCACACCCGCGCGGAGGAACACACTGTCGGTCGTTCTCCAATTCTCTCTCTCTCTAGATTTTCTGAGTTTCTCCTTCTTTTCAGGCTTTTGGATCATGATTTTTTTCTTGAATCATTTAATGGCGTGAATTTTTGTGTTGTTCTTCCGCTCCTCCGATTGCCACGTCGCCCGCTCCCTCTCCGTTTCCTTGATTTTTTTCATTTGGTTCATTTTCCCTGCAGTTCGTGTGTGTGTGTATATATATATATATATATATATATATAATCTTTTGTTCAATTGCTCTTTTCTTCTCCTAACTTCTTTAAATCTTCATTTTAACCCAATTTCACATTTGTGATTTTCTTAAATTGTAATTTAACCCCTAAAATTTTTAATTAAGAAATTAAATGCCAATTTACCTCCCAAAGTTGGGATTAAATATTTTTAAATTTGCAAATTGACCCCTAAACTTTTAATTTGAATTTTTAATTGGAACATTTTCACCCTGTATTTTTCTACATGCTCTACAATGCAATTAAAATTACATACGTGCTAAAATTAAGGTCTTAATAGGCAATATCAGGACGAGTGACAGTAAGATATACAAAACTTCTAACCAATTGGTGATATAGAGTGGCATCCTAAAGAGGTGAACTATTGAGTCGGGTAAGTCTGACGTTCGGCTCGAGAAGAGTAGTGGCAGTGGTTGAGTCAGTGATCCCAGCCTTAGAAATGAGATCCGAGACATATTTGGCCTGAGAGAGAAAATATCCATCAGAACTAGATAAGACTTCGAGATCAAGAAAATAGGTGAGTAGACCAAGATCTTTCATCTCGAATTGACCATTGAGAAACTTTTTGAGTTTAGAAATGCCACGTAGGTTATCTCCAGTAATAATTATATCATTCACATACAGCAAAAGAAAGATAATACCGTTGACAGTATGACCAATAAATAGAGTCGAATCATGAGAACTAAGTGTGAACCGAAAATGATGAATAGTAGTGCTGAATTTAGTAAACCAGACACGTGGAGCTTGCTTCAAACCATATAGGGTATGGCGAAGGTGACAAACTTTATTTCTAAGAGCAACCAGGTCAGGAGGTGTATGCATATAGACTTCCTCAAGAATATCATCATTGGGAAATGTTTTTCTGACATTTATTTGAAAGAGAGTCCATTTTCAAATGGCGGCAACGACAAGAAGTATACAGACAGATGTTATCCTTGCCACTAGGACAAATGTCTCTTCATAGTCAATGCCATATTCCTGAGCGAATTCTTTAGTAACAAGTCGGGTTTTATATCGTTTAATGGAGCCATCAAAGAGCGTCTTGATTTTAAACGCCCATTTGTAACCAATAGGAGTTTTTCCAGAGAGCAAATCAACAATATCCCAAGTATGAGTTTTAACGAGGGCCTAAAGTTCTTCGTCCATTACTTTCTGTCAAAGAGGATTAGTATTAGCCTCCTTATAGGATTGAGGCTCATGAAGATGAAGTATAGTGGAAAAACAATGAAAATCAGTAAGGTAATATGGACAATAAGTTACCTTGGTTGAGCGGTAAGGGTGTTCTAGAGTGTAGGTCTCAAAGGCAGTTGGTACAGAATTATTGGCCACAAGAGAAGTCTCAAGCATGCTCGCTGGAGCTGAAGAGGTGAGATCAGCTGATGATTCTGGAGTGGGTTCAGCTGGTGGGGTTGGGGTGAACTCAGCATAAGGTGTAGGATTGGGTGCAACAGGTGGTGCTAAAATGGACTCAACAGTACCTAGAACTGTATCATCTAGAAATAACTCAATGGATGGATGAGTAAAGAATCTAGAGTTGGTGAGAGTTGACATGTCAAACGACTGTAAAGAAGAAAACATTTGATATTCCCAAAAAATAACATGTCGCGAGATACGAAGGATTTTAGAAATGGGATCCCAGCACCGATACCCTTTTATGTTTAAGGCCATATTCAAGAAAACAACACAGACGAGCCCTTGGTTCCAGTTTATTGTGTTCATGTGGTTTGAGAATAACAAAACAGGTGCAACCAAAGACTCTAAGTTCAGAGTAATCAGGAGTTTTACCGAAAAGACGTTCAAATGGAGACTGCTTTTGAATTGTAGCGGAATGACAGTTAATTGTGTAGACGGCTGTGAAAGCAGACTCACCCCAAAAACGCTCAGGACATGATAGAGAAATAAAGAGAGCACGAACTGTGTCAAGAATATGTCTATATTTGCGTTTGGCTCGTCCATTTTGTTGGGATGTACTAGGACACGAGCGACAAGGGAGCGTGCCATTTTTGCGAAGAAGGTTAAAAAAAACACGATTCTTGTATTCCATTGAATTATTTGAACGAAAAATTTTAATATTTCTAGAAAATTAAGTTTGAACTATAGAGAAAAACTCATAATATATTTAGAATAGTTCGAATTGATGTTTCATAAGAAATATCCATGAATATCGAGAGTAGTTGTCCACAAAGATAATAAAATAACGGGGATCACTCATTGAAATATAAGAAGAAGGCCCGCAAAAAATAAAAAATTGAATAAAATAAAAAATTGATGGTAGCGATAGGGATAGGGATGAGTCCCCCTCTTTTTTATAGAAAAAGTCAGTGGGAGCCGATTGATATATCGATACCGCCGGTTGGGAGTAAAATGACACGGTCGCAAGTTGAGAATAGATGGGATGTCATGTCTCATCAACTGTAGAGAATAAATAAGCCAAAGGAAGATCACGTGGATTACCTCCAGGCCCTCTACTGACCTTATCAGTAATCGGAAGAGATTATAAGCCTCCTCCATTAAGCTGCGTTGATGGGATAATGTTTATCTAACCTTTTGGAAGCTGCTCACACTGATCACCTGGCATTGCGATGTTTCAACAAATGAAAAGTAAAAAGAACTGATTTAGAAAGAAAAAAAAAGTTGGTGATAGCGATAGGGATGAGTCCCCTCTTTTTTTTTATAGAAAAAGTCAGCTACTGGTGGGAGCCGGTTGATATATCGGTACCGCCGGTTAGGAGTAAAATGACATGTTCGCAAGTCGAGGATAGATGGGATGTCATGTCTCGTCAACTGTAGAGAATAAATAAGCCAAGGGAAGATCACGCGGATCTCTATAGGGACTCACTCCTTCTCTCTATCTTAGGTTCTCCCCCTCTCCCCCTCTCTGTCTCCCTAAAAAATAAAAGAAATTTTTTTAAAAAATTCCAAATATCAAACCACCACTTATAAGAATTTTATTTTAATAAAAAATAATAGAACCCTACAAATAGTGAATTTATATTTTGAGACTTTTAAAGATCAACAACCATTTTGATCATCCCTCTTCCATTGAATAGGGTCACGGGACCCGAAGTCGCTCCCAACCATGAGAAGAGCCCAGAGCATCCCGAGAAGATAAGTTTTTGCGCGCGGCATCTCCCAACCCCACAGTGGTCAAGGGGCTTCCGACAGAGAAAAACCTTTGAACGCATGTACTTCTCGAATAGAGGTATACACGTTAAAGGAGGAATTTATAGCCAAAATGGATCTTTGGCATTGCCTAGAAACCCTATGTCGTTGCTTATGGAGTTTTCCTTGAAGGTGACAGTGGTCCACTTGAAATGCCTCTAAGGACCTCCATGTGCACCTTGGATCCTCTCATCGGAGTTCAAACCTGTCATGCTCCCACTCCATGAAGATCTGTGCCTTATGAGCCCTATATCACGGACCGTTGTCATCAAGGCGGTCAAAACGAAGAATCATATTGACTGGTAGGTTGAGTACTCTAATGCGGCTCTCAACCAGGTGTGAGCGTCAACAGCAAGTAGGCATCCATTCAGAGTCAAGGCATACCGACCCGGTTAAGTTTGGAGAATACGTCGTTGGTCGGGGACCTGACAAAAAAAAAAAAGGTTAGGCCTCCCCTACACAAATTGGTCGGGAGTTGTAGCCGCTTTCCTGATGAGCTCAAGGCAAGGCGAAATCAGTCAGCATCCTAAAAAAGACAAGCTTGCCCCAACCTAAGTGATCGCATTGACGCGCCACACGGGCAATTGCCGTTGCGAAAATATGAACTCGTGACAAATGGTATCAGAGCAGGGCACGATTAGCTCCACCACGGGGGTGACTCACTCGAGCCGTGGGGACGGCACTCCAAATGGGAAGGAGTTGAGCTGCAGAGATAATGCACCTAGCTCATTGGCGGGGAGTCGTGCTTCGCCAAGCACTCGTGATGGAGTAGGTAGGGTTTCACGGAGCGTCACGTCGAAGCGTGGATCGTGCGATCCTAGCACCTCACCCAGTTTTCTCTCTGTTGCGCAAGAGTGCTGAGGCACGGCGGGAGGCGCAACATCGAGAGTTGTTCGCATCGCAATGAGAACGTCATCAAGGCGGTCAAAACAAAGAATTATGCTAACTGGCAGGTTAAGCACTCTAATGCGGCTCTCAAGTAGGTGTGGGTGTCAACAGTAAGTGGGCGTCTATTCGGAGTCAAGGCATACCGACCCAGTTAAGTTCGGAAAATACGTCGTTGGTCGTGGACCTAACAAAAAAAGAAGGGGTTAGGTCTTCCCTGCACAAACTGGTCGGAAGTTGGAGCCGCTCTCCTGATGAGCTCAAGGCAGGACGAAACCGGTCAGCATCCTAAAGAAGGTAGGTTTGCCCCAACCTACGCGAAAGGGTTGGGACGCCGCACGGGCAATTGCTGTTGCGAAAATAGGAGCTCGTGACAGCTCGCTACCTTAGATCCGATAACACATATCACATTTCCTCAACTTGGGCTTCCACTTCTTTCAAGTGATTTTTTGCCTGGATCCTCGCCAAGCCTCTGCGTTGGAGCTAGTGCAGATAAAAAGAACTTCATAAGAAGTTGTGTCGATTAGGATACCGTAAAATCGTTAACTACTAAGGGATCAACGTTCAATATAGACTCCAAGTCGCAAGGCGCCAACACAGACTGGAAGAACGTTGGTGCATTTGTGTGTACTCCCCATAGCGTAAAGTTCAGGGTAAGTCTGGTACCTCAAACCTCCCATTGACCTAAAATCCCCGGGTCTGCTCTCCTCTTGCGCCATTGTTCGTGGCTCTTTTGACGCGGCCGTTGGTGTTCTTTGACCCACATGAGCAGCTCTCATTTGGAATTTAATTTGTGAGGAAACGACAGTTTAGTAACACTTTCGCCTTTGGTAAATCAACTAAACAGGAGAACGAGAAACTAAAAGGGAAGGAGATCGAAATAAAGCAAGAAAAACAACAATGAACGTGTGTCACCATAAGGTTGCGGTGCCAGGATTTCATTGGACATTGTACTAAAAAACTCCCAGAGTCATGCAATCCCGATCTGGGAGTAGGGGACTACTGATATGGGATAAAATGGTCATCGTCCACGTGTCACAACGGACTTAAAGGAAATGCACGTGGTGGGTTAACCCGAGGCCCATCAGAAAGTTTAGTACCCGCTTCATCCGGATCCCTATACACTCCTCAGTGAAATCAAGCAAACTTACTCCTCACGTGGGTTGTCCCATGCATGCATGCAGGTTCTTCCAACGCCTTGCGAATCTACATGAATGAATTTCGTTGGAGAGGTTACTCGTGGGAATCTATCTTTCTCCAAGTGCATTTATAAATAGTTGAAAGGTAAGGTTACATGAAGTTCTAATTTTTTTAGAAAAGTCTATAGCAATTACTCAATATCAGATTACTTAAGAATTCGTGCAAGAAATCGGCCAACAAAAAACGGAACATGAAGTCCTTTCTCATTACCAATCCCCTATAAATGTAGGCATGATAAACTCATATCTAGAGTTCTTTACCAATTAATTAGGCTTTTGCAACTTTTTTACTGAAAAATATATGGATTTGAGAAAAAATTTAAATCTATGTAAGTCGGGATTAGTACTCCTGAGTTTAATATTGCCGGGAAAACTAATCCTGGCTTTTCCCAAATATAAAAAAATAAAAAATAAACCGGGGTAGCACCCCCGAGTATACGGATTTTACTTTCTTTTTTTTTTTTACACAAAAGTGAAAGCCGGAGGTAGTACCTTTGGCTTTCTTTCATGCATGTTGTTCCATGTTAGTAGACAATGAGGTGATGTAATACCATACTTTAATCAATATTTTATCATCTAGGTGCAAGTAAGAGAGAGTTTAGAGTGATTGAGATTATTGTAGACACGGCATTTTGATTGTCCTTACAAAATTTTTTATTTTATATTTTATTTAATTTTATTTTTGGAAAATAGAAAAATAGAGAAAAAAAAAGAAAATAGGAAAAAATTAAAGAAGAAATAAAAAAGAGAGAATAATAAAATGGGAAAAAAGTAAGAGAGAGAGAGTGAAGAAGAGAGAGAGAGGAGGAGAGATGAGAGAGAAAGAAGAGAGAGAAGATATAAGAAAGAATCAACTTATTTATCAGGCCTGAGTATCCCGGAGTTGCGAAGGCCGGGACCACTTTGGTTCCGGTGTTCGCAACGCCGGGACCATTTCTATTTATTTATTTTTGGTTCTAGCGTTCAGAACGTCGGAACAAAAAAATATATTTTATTGGCTTGGTCCCGGCGTTGTGAATGCCGGGACCAAGCCCCTTATTATTTTCTTTGTGTTTTTGGCAACAGAGAGGAGAGAGAGAGAGATAGCAAAGAGAACCAAATCAAATGAGGTGGGTTTTGAAAATTCAAATATTGTTTTACACAATATACCCCTAAAGTTTGACCATTATTTCATTTTAAATATTTTTTACTCTTTTTTTTTTTTAATTTCGTTTTTTTAAAAAAAAAAATTGTTCGTTAATTTTAATTTATTTGATTGTTGTAATATAAATTTAAAAGTGAGGTTAAATAGTTGATCGAATAAGTCAAACGTTTAACTGGTTAAAGTAGTGAGGTAAAAAGTTCTGAAAACTAATCCAGTCGGTCGATTGACTTGACAAATCAGTCGACCGTTGAAAATAGTGAGTTCAAATTGCATGTCTTGATCTAACTTGTCGACCAATTGAATTTTTACTTGATAGGATACGAGAGTCTATCGGAATCATGTTGTAGTCAAAGCGCATTGTTCCTTAGGGATATTGCCTAGATTTAGGAGCATCTTGGTACATTTTAGAGAACAAGGTCTTCCACTTCACAAAATTTCTTTTCAAGGGAAGTACGTAGTTCATAATTCATTTGACAATAAAAAAATACGACAAAGTTTGGAAGTTCCTTGGTGTGTCATTCATTGGTCCTAGTTATGACTGGTATGGCAAATGCATTCGAACGTGTAATCTCATGTTTCGTTCTTCTTCCACCGATGTTTATTGGGAGTTTCTTTGCTTTCTTGCTGACCACTGGAGAATGGTGAACAAAAAAAACCGTGAACAACATACCACTCCTCAAGTACAATGCTTGGAATGGGGAAATTTTGTCTTGTACTCGTTCCCAAATCATACACGAATCACTGAAAATTTATATCGGTCAACCCGTTGAAGAATATGCTTGGCTAAATAAATGGAACATCGAAATGGGGAGCCCGAACAATACATTTTCAAAAAATTCAATTTTGAAAAGTAAAAATAATTTTGAAGTAGAAATCTATTATGAAAATTAATAATTTTTTGAAGTAAAAATATTTTTGAAGTAATAAATAATTTTTCATAGTAAATTTTCATAGTAGATTTCTACTTCAAAAAATATTTTTGAAGTAGAAATATTTTTTAAATAGATTTCTACTTCAAAAAATCAAGTATAATAAAAAATCATACTAGATTTTTTAAAAGGAAAAAATATATTTATCTTTTTCAATTGAAGTAAAAAATTTTTTTTTTTATTTTCAATTGAATTCAAGTAAAAATTCAATTAGTCGACAGGATGTCCCATTCAGTTGACAGATTAGATCAAGACATGCAATTTGAACCTACTATTTTCAACGGTCGACTGATTTGTCAAGTCGGTCAACTGACTGGATTAGTTTTAAGAACTTTTTACCTCACCGCTTTAACCAGTTAAATATTTGACTTATTCGATCGATCATTTGACCTCACTTTTAAATTTAAATTATAACAATCAAATAAATTAAAATTAACAAACAAATTTTTTTTTAAAAAAAAAAAAAATTAAAAAAAAACAAAAAAAAGAGTTAAAAGTAAAAAACAAAAAAAATATTTAAAATGAAATAATGGTTAAACTTTGAGGGTATATTGTGTAAAATAATATTTGAATTTTCAAAACCCACCTCATTTGGTTCTCTCCGCTCTCTCTCTCCTCTCTCTCTCTCTCCTATCTCTGCTCTTTGTTGCCAAAAATACAAAGAAAGAAATAAGGGGCTTGGTCCTAGCGTTCACAACGCCGGGACCAAGCCAATAAATTTTATTTTTTTTTGGTCCCAGCGTTTATACCGGGACCAAAATGGTCCCGGCCTTCGCAACGCCAGGGTACTCGGACCTGGTAAATAAGTTGAAACTTGCGTGTTGTCGGAATTTTTTCTTTTTTTTTTAAATATTTATTATGTAAAGAACTCTTAATAATAATAATAATAATAATAATAAGGCTTTTAGAATCTTTCCTAAACGGGTTTTTCCCTTCTCTTTTGTCGAACTAGGGTTAGGTTTGCGCAACCACTTAAGTTTTCTATTTTTCATTCTCCATCTTTTCTTACAGATATGACCCTCATCCTCCTAATTTATTCACTCAAAAATTCAGAGACAAACCCTTCTAGAGAGTGATTCTCAGCGGAAGTCAAGTCGGGAAGCTTTCTACAAGAGAGAAAAAACTCATATATTAGGTATCTTAGCTAGAGCAAATGCGTTTTCTAATTTTTATTTTCTTCATTATTTTCTTATCGTACTTTAAATTCCTACAAGCTTAAATATGTAAAAAATTGTCCGATGACTAGATAAAAACGTCGAGACGAGGTTTTCTGTTCTCAAACTGAACCTTTGAACGTTAGACAAGAACAATTTCTTTTCTTTATTCCACTGTTTTGTTTTGTTTTTTTTCCTTTATTTTGTTGTAATTCATATTAAATAAATAAATCGTTTGAGGATCCAATAAAAACATTGGGACGGTGGTTCTTCGTTATTAAGCTTAATCCCCGAGTGTTAGGTGAGGATGTTTAATTTCTTATTTTACTATTTTTTTATTTATTTATTGTCATTGTTTATATAAACCTGAAAAGAAAAAAAAATCATAAATAAAAAAAATAAAAATTTTAGTTTATAAGAATTAATCCCTATAAACCTTAGAGTGAATTCAACGATTCGATAGATCGAGAGAGAGGTTTCCATGCCATCAGTTCAATTCCCCAAATAGAGTGAAATTTAGAAACAATCGATTTTTAAGAAATCTCTTCCCTCGGTAAACCTTTTCGTGGGATTCCCCTAAGTTTTGGAAGGATTAATTCTGACAAATTTGTTTCCGCGACTTTCACTTGATTCTTATTTCCATAGGATTTGAAGATATTTCAAATCGAGATTTGTTTGAATTAATTGGGCAAAGTAAAAAAATAGGCATCCAACATATTATTTTTTGTATCATTTAGACGACATGCTTAGCACACTTTCACCACCTAGACTTCTCATGCTTCATCGCATATAGGTTATTCTAGATTTCATAATTCGTGTCACTTTTCATTGTTTAGTATACGATACATATACCACTTGCATTTTTCATATAATCCACCTATACATATTAGATATTAAATCTTTGCCACATGTAATTATATTAATTCATGTAGTTCCTTGATTTATTCTCATATTCATATCATTTGCATTGGTAGGCTTGAATTAAGACTACCATACAATTTGTTTTTTAGGTCATTACATTTTACATAAATTAAAAAATATTAATATCACACTAATTAAATATTATCATGTTTTACAATCGCATTCATATCTTTATATTTTTTTCATTTATTTTAGTTTGCTCATTTAAATTAAAGAAACTTATCGGAAATATATATAAAACCACCTCCCAGGGAACATCTTTATCAAATCCCTTAATATTTGATAAAAAATCATACCGGGAGAACATTCCCAAAAATATCAAAAAATTGTCTCATTTTTATTTTGAAAAATACCAAAATGATTTCATAAGAAAGAAAAGATTTTCAAAATAAAATAAAACATTCAGACTTAAACTAATTGGATTTGATTGGATATAAAGAATCATTTTTAGACGGGCGTCTTGGAGTGCCTAACACCTTCCCCGAACGTAACCGACCCCCGATTTCTTTAAAGGAATATTTGGTTTAATTGTGTTTATGGAGTTAATTTTACCTAGGTCTTTTAAATTGTTTTTTAAAAATTTGGTGACCTAACATACCAATTAAACCCAATGTTAAGTGACGACTCCTTATTTTTAAAATAGTTTAAGTACTTTTTTTAGAAAATCGACGCTTTTAAAAACCCTTCTCTTTATGCATTATTATTTCATATTCTTTTCCAAACGAGTGAATTTATTTATTTTTTAGTTTGTTTTCTCACATTTATGAGAAGAGAGACTGGGAAAAAATATAAAAAAAATATCAAGGGCTTAAAATGAATTATTTAATTTGAATAAAGCATGATTTTTTGAAGAATATTTTGAATAAATATTAGTATTAACTAAATTGAATTTATTAAAATAACCCTAACTAGATATTAATTTTATATTTGATGTTATACTTAACTAGCATAGGACTCGTGCCTAAATGCAAGTATTCACAAAACAAAACAAAAAAAAAAAAAAACTAATTGAATATTATTTATTTAATTTAATTTCCATAAATTAATATTTTATTATTATTAATTTAACGTCCGTTTATTATTCATAAATTTAATATACATATTTTCTAAATTTAATAAATTTATGGATATTAAATTTATTGATTTTAAATTTATGGACATCAAATTTATAGAAAGAATCTTATTTTTTTATAAATTAATATTTCAGTTATAGAAATTTATGGACATTAAATTTAGGAATAATACAAAAATATTAAATTTACTAAAATTAAATTTAAAAAATAATATAAAAAATATTTAATATAAGAAAATTATGGACATTAAATTTATAAAAATTATAAAAATAATATATTGATATTAAATGTAGTAATAATATTGAAATATTAAATTTAAAAAAAAAAAAATTAAAGAAATTATACAAAATATAGAAAACATAATATACGAAAAATATTTATAAAAATTAAATTAAAGAAATTATATTAAAAAAACATAATATACAAAAATTGTGAATGTTAAATTTAAAAATTATAAAAATAGTATATGGACATTAAACATTAATAATAATAATGAAATATTTATTTTTTCAAACTAAATTAAAGAAATTACATAATGTGAAAATGTAAGATATTAAATTTACAAAAAATATAAAAATAATATATAAACATTAAATTAATAATATTAAAATATCAATTAGTAGAAATTAAATTAGATCTATTTTTATTTTTTTATAAATTCATATTTTTAGATACACAAATCATACGTAAGTATAACATGTAAAATTAATATTTAGTTAACATTATTTTAATAGATTCAATTTAGTTAATACTAGAATTTATTCAAAATATTTTTTAGAAAATGAAAAAAAAAATCATGTTTAATTGAAATTGAATAATTCATTTCAACCCCTGATTTTTATTTTTATTTTTATTTTGGGGTCTTTCTTCTCATAAATTTGAGAAAAAAAAAATTAAAAAAAAAAATATATCTCAACCACTCCAAACTCTCTCTAACTAGCTCCTACATGAGGAAATATTGACTAAAGTATGGGTATTACATCACCTCGTTGTCAACATGCATGAAGGAAAGCCAAGGCACCACCTCTGGCATTCATTTAAAAAAAAAAAAGTGGAATCCAAATATATAAGGGATGCTTACCTCTAGTTCATTTTTCAATTTTTATTTTAAATATTTGGAAAAAATCGGGATTGGTATTCTCGGCTATATTAAAGTTGGAAGTATCAATTCCGACTTATATGGGTTTAGAAATTTTTGCAAATAATTTTTTATTTTTTTATGAGAGTGAATAGAAAATCACTCCCGCTTCAAAATAAGCTAGACCACATATTCATAATCATTATTGTATTAATATTAATTTTCTTTTACCTTTTTTATCGTTTCTTGTTCTACTTTATACCATTATCTTAAAAATTTACATGAAATTTTATTTTATTATTGATTAAAAGAAAATTTCACACTTTGCTCAAAAAATAGTAAACAATTTAATTATTCTCTATTTTTTAAATCTAAATTTGATATTTAAAAGTAAGAAAAGAGAGAAATTAACATTTTATTTTTATTTTCACTCTTTTTAGTTATTTAATAAAGGTAGAAATATTTTTTATAAAATAAAAAATAATTTTATATCAAAGTTAAGAAAAGAGAGAAATTAATATTTTATTTTTACTCTTTTTAGTTATTTAATAAAGGTAGAAATATTTTTTTATAAAATAAAAAATAATTTTGTTGATTTATTATAAAATTTGAATAATAACTTTGTTATATTCTTTAATATGTTTTAGGGTATTTTATAATAGATTCCAAGTTTTATTATTAATTCATTCTTATAACATATGTATCCATTTAAGTTTAGAAATAAGGTAAAAATACATTTTAAACTCTCTAAGTATTGATGAATTTCTAATGGTCTCTCTCTATTTGAGTGTTTCATTTTAAACCTTCTATGTATCAGCACGTTTTTATTTAGTCCTTTTGTAAAAAAAAGTCCAAACTAACAGAATTTTAAAGGCAAAATCGTAATTTTATATTTTTTCATTTTTTAATATATTTTTTTCTTTGAACCCTCTTTCTCTCCCTCTCAATACTCTCTCTTTCTCTTTTCCTCTTCCAACCTCCCTTTCCCCGCTGGCAGGAACCATCCCCGTAACAAGGGTGAACCACCCTCACAACAGAGGGTGATTCCACCCCTGTTCCGACCAGCGGGGAGAGGGAATGAGGGAGAGAGAGGAGGAGGGAAGGAGGAATAGAAAGAGAAAGAGAGTGAAGGAGGGAGGGAGGGAGGAGGAAGAAAGAGAGAGAGATGAGAGGGAAAGAGAGAGAGTTGAGCGGAAAATCAAAAAAAGGAAAAAAATCAAAAGAAAAAGAAAAAATTATTAAAAAATTACATATTTGCCCCTTTATTATGTTATGTTTAACAGATTTTTTGACGGAATGACCGAATAAAAACGGGTTGATATCTAGAGGGTTTAAATTGAAACGCTCAAACGGAGAGGGACCATTTAGAAATTTGTCAATACTTAGAGGATTTATAATGTACTTTTTCCTAGAAAAAAATTCAATTGACATATGATAATTATTTATTATACAGTTACATTTATATCCCTCATTTATTATATTATTATTGACAATGTTGTTGTACAATAATATTTGTATCCTTATTCATTATGTTACTATCAACATTGCTACTAAACAGTAACATTTGTATCTCTATATTTATTATATTGTTATTGATGCAGTTAGAGAATATGCATTTGAGTTTATCTTAAATATTAAATTTAAATATATAGGTGATTTTTTTAATATGAGTTTACAAATAGTAACCCATTTTAATTTTCATTATAAAAGTGATTTTTTTTTCTTATACATTATTAAATTAAATAATGAAGAGATTAAAATAAAAAGATAAAATGCAACAAGATAAAAAGTATATGAGCATCAAGTAACATCTAATACTAATATATAAAAATGGAAGAAGAGAGAAGCTTTCAATGAGATTTGAGAATGACTCCTTCAAGTTTTTTGGTGAGTTTTGATTTTTTTTTCATTAATTATTACCACCTCATCCTAAGTACTTATGTTTTTTTTTTTTTTTTCCTTTTTCTTTTTTCATCAATAAGACTCCTCCAAACCTTTTGGAAACTTCACAAAAAAAATAAAATATATTAAAATATATAATTATTTTTAATTTCAAAAAATAATTATGATTACAAATAGAAAATCCACAAACTTAATGTTTTTTAACCGAGTGAAAATATTAGTAAATAAAATCTCATATGAAAACTTCACCAAATAATTAAAAAAAAAAAACTAAATTAAATAACTTATATATGAAGTGTAATTAAATTTCATAGATAAAAAATATTTAATTTTTAGAGTAATTTTAAATTTAAAAATTTCAGCAGCAAATACTCTTTAATTACTCAAAAAACACAAAACCCTATTATTTGATCCCAAAAGTTAAAAAAAGAAGAAGTTAGAATGGAAAATATATTACATAAATCAACAATTTTTAATTCTCATAATAATTTTAAATTCTAAAAAATCAGCACGAAATACTTTTTAAATACTAAAAAAATATAGCAACCATCATTTGATCCCAAAAATATTAAAAAAAAATTATAAATATATTTACATAAACAAAATTTAAAAATCAAAATTGTAATTCTTTTAAGAGGATTATAAAAGTAATTTTTTAAATGAATGAGAGTTCACCAATTCTATTTTCTTTATTTCTCATAAATTTGAGTATGTTCTAATTACTAGAAGTATTTTTCATTTGATTTTATTATCATAATTCTACCAATTTAATGCTTTTAATGTGTGAGTATGTCAAAAGTTTTCAATCAGTTTGTTGTCATAATTCCATTAAAAGCATATAATGTCACTAATGGTTAAAATTTAAGAGGATTCCAAAATACTCTCTATATAAAGATTCTTTTATTTTCACCTCATAATTGGACATACTTTAAAATTGGCTAAATTTTTATATATTCTTTTACTTATTTTTTGTACTTTTGCTATTATCAATACATTGCCAATATATATGCCAAGAACTTATCAACATCTTGCCATTTAATTGTAAAATAATTAGTTCATATTATATACAATTCTTTATTTAGGGGCTTTGAGATTGAGATCGACATCGATTGAAATAGCCAGATCATTAGTTGATATGTCAACCGAAAAGTGAGAAATGTATTCATTATTTTTATTTTTTTATTTTTTTTTGCATGAAATTTAGGTCTGATTTGTGTGTGGTGTTAGGTTTTCTCTGTACGTGTTTTATTTGGTGGTTTAAAGATTTTATTAATATTGTCATTTTATTTTATTTTAGAGGATGAATAAATGATATTATTGAACATCATAACCTCAAATAGAACGATTTATTTTTTTATAAGTAACTGTACATTTAAAATTAGAACATCTTATTAAAATACATAAATTATGAAGTAAACTATATTTCTTGAGATTTTCATGTATTAGTAACTTAGTAATGAAATCCGAAATAATGACGTTTGTTTGATATTATTTCGGTGTAAATTTTAGAGACTCATATTGTCTCTTCCTCTTTCTTTTATAACATCTTAACTTTATGAGAGCTCAATAACACTATATTCCTTATTTCTCAACATTTTGAGTATATTTAAATTATTAAGAGTATTTATTAATTAATTTTATTTTAAATAATTTGAACACACATATTTCTTTAAAATTAAATATTATGTTGAACTAAAATTTTATTATTTATCAAACATTAAACAATATTTTTAATTTCAACACTCAAAAATAAAATATTCACAATACTAATTAAAAATAAATATTATAAAATAAAAAAAATAAATATTTCAAAGTAAAATTATACACAGTTCACCCATTGAAATAAATAAAAAAAAAATACAAATCCTACTAATTACAAAATATTATTTTAAAAATAACAAATATAAATTATATTTAAATAATTAAATAAAATAAATAAAAAAATTATTTCAAATCTGCGTTTAGCGCGGGGCTAAAACCAGTAAGCAGATGAAAAAGCGTGCAACTTTGAGAGACACGTGTCATTGACGTGGGTAAGAGGCTTGTGTTTTCTAGAGTTTAACAAACCACGTGAGTGGAGCGTGCCGCGGCGCGTGCATCTATGGCGTCTGGAGTTACTACACCCACACCACACGCCAAAGCCAAATAGTCTCCCCACTGTGTATCTCCTTCTCTCTCCGGGAAAACCCCAACTGGGTAGAGAGAGAGAGAGAATCTGTGACTCGGGACCCGCGCGGCAGACGCTATTCAGAGCGTACGTACGAATGCAGGAGCTTAGCAACTCCGCCTCGAGCACTTCACTCTTCTTCCGCACCTAAAAACTAGGGTTCACTCCCCTTCTCTCACCTCTTCAGAATTTCAAGGAGCTCTTCAAAAGCCAAGTAGGCTTGTTCAGGTAACCGAGGTTGCTCATTTACAGAAATTACTCATTGCTGTTCAGGTAACCGAGGTTACTTACAGAAATTGTTAGAAATTACTCATTGCTATTTTGATTTCGACTTCACTCTTCTTGGGTTTTAGAGACTTCAGATTCTTTAATGGGGTTGTTAAGCAGCTTAAGCTACTGGTATTTACAGCTACCAGTAATTTATGGTTTTTTTTTTCCTCGCTTTTGGTGAGGAAATGCTGATTTTCCATGTAGTTTTTCAGTTGGGTTGACAATGTTGCTTGTTTTTCTTAGCTTAGCGGTCGAGTTTTGCTGGAGTTTAGATTTATACTCTCTCTCTCTGTATGTGTGCGTGTGAGAGAGAGTAGGTGGGTACTTCATATTTGAATCGGTTTCTGGGTTTCTGGTTGAATTAGATCTAGATATTTGAATAAAATCTCAGAATAAACGCATTATGGCTGTCTGCAACAATTGCACACACACACACACTGTTGAAACTGCCTCAATGCTCTGTTTGTTTTCATCCAAAATTTATCAGCATTTATCGGTAATTTATTTAAATTGAAATCTTTTTCCATAATTTGGGTTTCCTGTTTGGACAAATTAAATCATTTGATTTCCTAATTTGACCGATAACTTCATCTTTTCACATACGCGTCTGTTACTATTACCATCTCTGCTTTGGTGTGACCAATTGCTGTCATTAATTTGTATCATGCTGTTGTCTCACAAACAGTGGAAAATGGAGGAGTGAAATGGAAGTAAAGGAGGAAATAAAAAAAAAAAAATTAAAGGTGAAGAAAAGATGGGGTTTCATAATTATGATAAAATTTATTTTCCGATTGAGTGATGGTTTGCTTTCCTCTTTATCATTTCCCCTTGTTTGTTTCCTTCTTTCCCCTCGTAAATTGTTGCGGATTTGGTTGTTGGGAGTGGAGTTAGTTTCTGTGGAGTTCCTTTGAAGGATTGTGTTTGTTTGTTTGTTCCTTTTTTTTTAATTTTCTTTAATTTATTACGTATGTATATATATTTATTTATATATATGGTGATTAGAGGTTGCGTATCTTTAATGATACCCTTTATTTGTTGTTTGTTCTTACATATTTATATGTTGAGGTTCTTTTGTCTGAACGATCTCAGGTCGTGTGGGGGCAGGTGGGCTCTCTTTGCTCGAGCAAAAATTGGATATGCAGACACCAAAAGCAAGGTAAATTTTATGTGTAATGCAATTTCTTATGTGAATTATCAAGAAATTTTTATCTTATCCGAATCGGAGCTGAAAAAGAAGGAATTTCTAAAACCGAAATTGGCTAAATTTGTGGTGTTTGTTTTTGTTTTTCTGCTCCCGGATTTCTGTTTCTGTTCTCTGGAAACTGAGAACAGAAACAGAAATTGGCAACCATTCTGTTTTGTTCCGATATATTTCTTCTAAAACTTTTGGGAGTAATATGTATATATGTATGGCAAAAGTGTATATGGACGAATACAGTCTAAAATACTGTAAATGTGAATGATTATCATTTCATTTTTTTAATTTATGTCTTATCACTATTTTTTTGTTCTCATTTGATTAACCCACATGGAAAACAAAAACACAGTGTCTGAATCTTCAAATTTTTTATTAACCTTAATTTAATATGACCGGTGTTGGAATCTTTGAGTAGAATATGTTGTTTTCTGCGGATTGGATCTGTCAATTTTTTTCATTTTGTTTTTTACTTTTTTTATTTGAAAACATTTATGTTTCTGACTATTGATTCATTGATGGCAGAACTGGTACATTGGAGGTGCCTCAACGGACATCTCCGGGCAAACCACGGAGCGGTCGGCAGATGAAGAAACTGGGATCAGATTCCGACTCTGCAATTCCGGTGGCCACCACACCTAAAGACCGGAGTCCAAAAGTTGTTGATCGCAAATCTCCACAAAGTCCTGCAACTGAGGTAGTTTGCAGGGAAATTTAGTGTTTCTGTTCTCAGATTTCTGGGAACAACTCTGTTCTGTTCCCAAAAATATGGGAGTTGAACTAAATCAGATTTTTTTTTTTTTGGGTGTTCTTATAATATAATTCAATTTCTAGTTTTTGTTGCTTGTCATGAAAAATGCATCCAAGGCGGCGTCTGTGTAGTTTTTTGCTTTCCAATTATTTGTTTTAAAATTCTGGCATCTAAACAAAAACGATTTTTAGGGTTCCCAGTTTTCGGTTACTGTTCTAAGTATTCTGAGCACAGGAAAAAAAATGGTAACTGAACACTATCAAATGGGGCCTTAGTGTTTCTCTTCCCAAATTTCTGTTTCATTTCCGAGTTTTCTGGGAAGAAAAACAGAAATCAAGGAACGCTTCAATTCTATGACCAAACAATTGTTTTAAAAATCTGGGAGCTGAACGAAAACAGAATTTTTTTTATGTTCCCATATTTTTTTATTTTTGTTTCTATGTTGGGGAGAACAAAATGACTAAACAAACAGGGCCTTATTAGATGTTTCGGTCAAAATCCATGAAGTTTAATACTTTTATATCTATGACTACCAGAAGCTTTTCTATATCTTAATGAAAAATCGTCTTAATAGGTCATTTTATCATTTCTTGAGGAATCTAACATAGCAACACCATTATTGGAGATTAGCATTTACAGAACCTTCCAACTTGTCTGAAATTTCTAATTAAGACCGAGAATTCATAAATAAGTGTTGGGTTTATCTCATGTGAGGGGCTGGTGGTCAGGTCATAAATTTGAGAGAAATCTTCACCTCATGAGCTACATTACACTGGCATTAGAGCAGGGCTACAACTCTAGCCTAACTACCACAAAGGGAGAGATTGGTTGATAGTTAGCTGATTAAAGTCCCGTGTGTGAGGGGGGAGATTGTTGGGTTTATCTAACATTGGATGTGGAAGGGGCTGGTGGTTAGGTTATAAGTGTGAGGGAAATCCTCACCTCATGAGGATTTGTATGTCTCATTTTTCTTGTTCTGTTTTGTAGAAGAAGCGTCCAGGCAGGGTATCTGAACTGGAATCTCAGCTCGGTCAGCTTCAGGTGGAGTTAAAAAGGGCAAAAGACCAGCTAATCTCATCCGAAGATGCAAAACGACAGCTGGTCGCCATGTCAGCAAAGCTTGAGGACTCCCAGCAGCAGCTTCTAGAGCTTTCCGCTTCTGAGGAATCTAGGGTTCAGGAGCTCCGTAAAATCTCCCAGGATCGGGACCGGGCCTGGCAATCCGAAGTCGAGGCTGTCCAGAAGCAGCACTCCACCGCCATGAACGAGATCCAGAATCTCAAGTTCCAGCTCGAGAGGGTGGCTGAATCAGAAGCCTCCCAGGCCCGGAATGCAGAGCAGGCGCTGAATGAGGCTCGGAGTCTGAGGGAAGAACTCAACGAAACACTCAGGCTTGTCGAGGAGTTGAAAGAATCCGAAGCTTTCCAGGCCCGGAATGCGGAGTCAGCCCATAATGAGGCCCGAGGTCTGAGAGAAGAGCTCGATCAAACCCTAAGGCTGGTTGAGAAGTTGAAAGAATCCGAAGCCTCCCAGGCCAAGAATGCAGAGTCGGCCTGTAATGAGGCCCGTAGTCTGAGAGAAGAGCTCGACAAAACCCTCGGGCTGGTGGAGCAATTGAAATCAAAGATAAGTGTTTTGAAAGAATCTGAAGCATGGAGTAAGATTCAGTTGGAGATGGCGGAGAGAAACATGGAGAGCCTCCGTGCGGAAGGTCTTAAGGCGGTGGAGGCATGCCGATCTATCTCTCCAGAGTTGGAGAAATCAAAAGCCCGAATCGCGATTCTCGAAGAGCTTGTTGACAAACTACGGGCAGATCATGGTAATGGAGAAAATGTATCAGGAAAAAATGAAGAATCAACGGAGCTTAATCATTTGAAAATGGAGGTCAGTCAATTGAGATCAGCTCTGGAATTGGCTGAAAGAAGATATCAGGAGGAGTATATTCAGAGCACATTGCAGATCCGAAGTGCTTATGAACTTGTGGAGCGTACTAAATCAGAATGGGGCCAGAAAGAAGCCGAATTCGAAGCAAATTTGAAAGCTGCGAAAGCCGAAATTGAAGAAATCAGGGCAAAATCGCATGCTATTTCATTGGAAAACGAAGGGCAAAATCTTGATTTTATGGAGTCGAATAAATCCGAGGCAATTTTGTTGGATCTGAGGGCTAATTTGCTTGATAAAGAGACGGAGTTGCAGAGTATTATGGCGGAGAACGAGTTGTTGAAGTCAGAAATGAAGGAAAAAGAAGAAGAAAGAAGCAAACTGAACAATGAAACCCTAGCTTCAGCAGAAGCAGCCACGGCTGCCGAGAGAGAAGCTCTGATGAAGGTTACGTATCTGAAGGAGGAAGCCGATAAGAGTAGTCGAAAAGCAGAGAGGGCGGCAGAGCAACTGGAAGCGGCACAGTCAGCCAATTCTGAGATGGAGGCAGAGCTGAGGCGACTGAAAGTTCAGGCCGACCAGTGGAGGAAGGCAGCCGAAGCGGCCGCCACTATGCTTTCTTCAACGGGTAATAATAATGGGAAATATGTGGAGAGAACAGGGTCTCTAGACTACCATACTATAGGAGGGAAGTTGGGTTCGCCGTTCTCAGAAGACATGGATGATGACTCGCCCAAGAAGAAAAACGGTGGTATGTTCAAGAAGATCGGCGTGTTGTTGAAGGGCCAGAAATAGATCCCCAGGTAACACATCATTTTTCTCCGTATACAGATTTTGGTTTGGGATAAAATTTCAGTATTGATCTTTCGGTACTGATTGTTAAATAAGTGGAGTTAAAAGTTTGCACTTTACCCCTTCTATTTATAATAAATTAGAAATTATTATTATTTTTGGTTTAACTTGACAAAATATGGTAAAAAAATTGTGAAATTAAATAATCCTATCTGAATTTCATGTGAAATGGACAAAAATGCTGTTGATTTTAATTTTAGTTTTATTTTGCATGGAATAAAAAAGAAGATAAAAATAGAAAGAGAAAAAATGTTAGTTTTTTCTCTTTATGATCATTAAATGCCGAATTTAAATTAAAAAATAAAAGTCAATTAAGTTATTTTTATTTATTTATTTTTTATAAAATGTGATTTTCTCCCTTTTCGTCTGGGTGATGTGTAGGTTCTTACGATAGAGGGATTAAAATAAAATAAGACTGGAAACACAAGGGAATAAAAGGCAATTAACCCCTTTTGTTTTTTAGAGAGAGAATTGGACCGGATACCTCTCCTTGTGAGACGATCAGTAATGAAGTTTTATCAGTGTCCGAACACAAAATTTGACTAAATCCACACATTTCTCTCGTCTTTTAGCAGGCCCTTTTTTTGGGTCCGTGATGGCTTTTCTGGCTTCAAAACTGATGGATGAATTTGGAAGGTATCTTTGGTAGGCGTGTATAGTGATGAACTCAACTCTTTATTGCTCTTATTTTTCCTTTGCCTCCATATCTGGTGTTTTTTTTTTTTTTTTAAAGAGAGAATGCGAGTACTGTAATGATTTTCTTTTCGTGACTCTGTTTATGGTAAAGCTGGCGACTGTCCTTTGAATGATGGATCATTTTGGGTGGTAGATTAAGCACTGCGAAACTTATGGCTGCGTTCATTTCATTCTATTAGTTTATGTTATGTTTTGTTCGGTTTCATTTCGAGGAACCTTCAAAAAAAAGAAAATTTGCAAATACCATATAAGGTGATGTTTGGTTCTCGTTTTCCTTTTAATGTTGCAAAGGCCATATGAAGTTTATTTTGAAATAATTTTTATTTACATGAATTATCTCAAAGTTAAAATAAAGAATTTCATAAATATATAACATTTGACCCCAAAACACCATTATTAACTAGTGTTGGTGTCTAAAAATAGTGTTGGTGTTTAAAAATAGTTAATATCTCGAGTTGATTCGGTTGAAGTATACGTGGATTTTTCTTATTGAGGTGGAGATGAATTGTCCTGAGTATTGAGATCCGAGATTGGTATTCTTTCAACGCTTCGTGGTCCAGAGTCACTTCTGTACGATCCAAATTAAGGCTCCGAGCATGTAGCTGCACAAAGACTTACCGGTTGTGCCAGGTGAAGTTTCTTCGGCATGAGAATAAGAGTTACGAGGAGAAAGACTATTTTATGCTTCAAGAGGGTTGTTGAGTATTATTTGGGACATTAAATACTTGAGTATTGATAGGCGAAAAACTCAATTAGTATTGCAAGATTAGGTGCCTGAGCTCGGTTAATTACCGTAATTCGGTGCGTGGTCGGTGAGCTGGCAAATGAGGAGATTAGGCGTCTGGGCTTGGCTTTTAGGCCCATCAAGGAGGATCCATGGATTGGCCCAACAAGATTATGGAGAACAAGTCCAACCCATGATAATGGTGGTGCCAAGGCAAGTCGTTCTTACTTCGATATCCACCCCGGGATGAAAAACTTCATTCGGAGGTCAAGTGAGTGTTCAGAGGGCACCTATCAAGCGGAGAATCCAAGCAGGCGGCGCTCAAAGAACGGAGCTCGGACCCCCAAGCTCAGATATGACCTCTAAAGGCCTCCAAGGGCCCTGAATCAAGAAGGGCAGTTTGGAGAACCCTGCTTGGATGATGTGCGATGGGTCTCCTTTTTAACGATTACTGAGTGGAGTTTGAACAAAGAATTGAGTTCGGTAAGGATTCCAAGGCTCCTTCCCTTTGGCAAATACTGAGCAGAGAATGCTTGGAGAACGGAGCTCAGATGAGAATTTCAAGGGTCTATGCCTTTGATAATTACTGAGCAGGGGTTGTTCGAAGAATGGAGCTCAATTAGAGTCCCAAGGGTCCTTCCCTCTGGCAAATACCGAGCATAGGGTGGTCAGAGAATGGAGCTCAGCTGAGGGTTCTAAGGGTCTACCCCGTTGACAATTACCGAGCAAAAGTTGTTCGTAGAATGGAGCTCGGTTGATGGTTTCCAAGGGTTTACCCCTTTGACAATTACCAACTAGAGGTTGTTTAGAGAATGGAGCTCGGTTAGGATCCCAAGGGTCTCCCTTTTATCTTTCTTGAGCAGGGGCTGTTTGGAGAACGAACGTCGGTTGATTCACCATACTTCTTTGATGAGGTGCTTTTTCAGGATGGTGGCTCTTCCACGTGTGATGCTGTAAGCGGTGGAGAGAGCTGATCAAAATACCCCACACCAACTAGTAATTACTCTGCTCATCTTTACATTCTTATCTTTAACTTTTACTTTTTATATATCTATATAATAAAACAAGATAGAGTATATTTTACTTGAAACATTTTGCCTCTATATTTTAAGAAACAGAGGAATAATTGGATAATTTCGTTTATAAATTTATTAATAAATTATAACTTAAAATAGATAGTCATTAATTATAATAAATTAATGAGTTTAGACATAATGTGATATCATAGAGTATCCTAAAATATCAGTTATTTTACTGAGTGGCAACAAAAAATTGAAGTCTTCTCTTATTAATATCTCTCTCCATTTCTCTCTTATCCAAGAATTAGGATTGTTTCCCCTATTTCTCTCCCCATTTCTCACCCTAATTTCTCCCTAATTGAGAAACATACACACTATTTCTTTCTCCATTGGAGCTTCACATTCCTAGTTCTCCCAAAAATGGAAATCCTCCGCTCACTCTCTCCACTCTCACTCAAATCTCAATCTCTCGATATGTAAACCCTATCCCCTCAACCTAGCATCCCTTCCTCTCTCTCTCTCATATTCTCCACAACCACCATCGCCGAATTTTTACTTCAAAATTTGAAAACCAAAAGCTATTTCCATTGCTTGCAAATATCTTATTGTTTTCTTTCATTTTAAGTGCCCACAATCATGGGTTATTGTTGAGGTAAGATTATGATCTCTGCAACCTTGAGAATCTATTATATGTAAATCTGTATTCAACATATATCGATTTCACATAGCAATTTTGTTTTCTGCTATGCAAAATTTAGTTTCATTCAGGCACGATTTTAACCTGTTTGTGTTCTGTTTCTAGAAGTCTGTGTTTTATGGGTTCTCATTGAGAAAGGATTTTGAAAAATAAAAATTAATTTATCAGGAACAATAGACATACAATTTTGTACAAATATTAATTTGTTTCAAAAATTTAAGATATTATTTTTCTATGTATTTTTTAAATATTAAAAATAACTAAAAATTCGTATTCTTTATTCCTTCAAATAGGGTATATGTATTATTAAAAGTTGCCATGTTTGGCTAGAGTTGTCCTGCTTTTTTGTTCCAAATGCTGGGGCATTGGATTTTTAATTTGGATTAAAGAAAATATGTTCTAAATTTTGACATTCTAGAGGTGCATTCTGCTTGATAAGAGGATCTAACCCATTTTTCTCTTCAGTAGTTGTCTCCATTGTTGTTGTTTACATTTTTTCATGTTCATATACTTCCATTTATTTTTTATGTTAATTTCAACTGTTTTTTTTTTTCTTTTCAGCCAACTAATTACGAGACAAGCAAATTTCTTTTTTTTTTTTAATGTTTTGTTTGGAAGATCATTTAATCGCATTCTTTCATTATTTAGGTGAGCCATTTTCATTCCACTATATGCAAGAAGACGTAGTAAGTAATTTTAAATTTTCTTTGCATTTATAAGTTGTGTGACACTACCTAGAGATTTTGGTGGAAGCAATATGGTGTATTTTTTTTAAGTTTATAGAGGATCTTAGTTGAGTGTATCATTGTTTAATGTTAATTAGTAATAATTAATTAAATTCTTCTTTCACTATTTTGAAACTCATGTTCAATTCATTGGTTGATGTTCATCCTAACAGCTTACGCACTGAAGAAAAAATCAACCATTTTAACATTAATGTTGTGTGGTCTTGGGGGTTGGGGGTTGGGTTGGGTTGATTACCGATTATCTTAGGTGGCGTTTGGTACGCGGGATTCAAGATGAGATTGGAATGATCATTGGAATGGTAATTCCATTCCTATGTTTGGTTGGTAGAATTTATTTTCATTCCTATTCCCAAGTAATGATTAATCTCACAATTCTTGGGATTAGTAAATCCCAAATGAAATGAGGTATTAGGTAATCTCGAGATTACTTAATTTCAAATTAAATGAAATATTAGGTAAGAAAAATGATCTCTATTTGTGTTTCCGTATTTTTCACAATAGGAAATAAAATTCTGGGAACAAAAACAAAAATATGGTGGTGTTATTTTTATATTTCTGCTCCCAAAAAACATGGAACGGAAACAAAAATATGTGAACGAAATCTAGGAACAAAAACAGAAATCTGAGAACAAAAGCAAAAATTTGGGAACAAAACAAAAATAGAAATATGGGAATAAAAACAAAAACAGAAATCGGGAACAAAAACAGAAATATGAGAACAAAAACAAAAATAGAAATATGGGAACAAAATCTGGGAACAAAAATAAAAACAGAAATCTGGGAACAAACAAAAACAGAAATCTGGGAACAAAACGAAAACAGAAATCTGGAAACAAAAACAAAAACAGAAATCTGGGAACAAAACAAAAACAAAAATCTAGGAACAAAAATAGAAATATGGGAACAAAAATAGAAATATGGGAATAAAAACAAAAATCTGGGAACAAAAACAGAAATCTGGAAACAAAAAAAAAAAGAAATTTGGGAACATATTTCTATTTTTGTTCCCAGATTTCTATTTTTGTTCTCATATTTCTGTTTTTTTGCCCGATTTCTGTTTTTGTTCCCAGATTTCTGTTTTTGTTTTTGTTCCCATATTTTTGTTTTTATTTTGTTCCCAGATTTCTGCTTTTGTTCCCAGATTTCTGTTTTTGTTTTTGTTCCTATATTTCTGTTTTTATCGGTCATTCTAATACCATATTTAATGTATTTTGTAACCAAACGTAGGAATGGTAATGACCATTCTAATACCATGTTTAATCTCGTTTGTTACTAAATATAAGAATGACAATGACCATTCCATTCCATTACCACATTCATTTCAATACCACACTCATTCCATTCCATTCCAACGTACCAAACGTAGCGTAAGAAGTACAGATATATGTTATATTCGTTATTATATATCTCACTAAATAGTTTTTGATTGATTGAGGAGTTAAAATCATTTTCCTACTTAATGTATTTTTTTTTTTTTTTTTTTTTTTTGTAGTTTGTGGCCTTTTTGATTAATTTGTTTGTATAGTTTATGAATAACTCCATGAGCTTGATTCAGGTATTGGTGCATAACTGCTATTTATTTTTTTCCTTTTATATCTATTATTTTATATTTCTTTCCATATTTTGGTTTTAAACATATTTCTACATTCGAGTTGGTTTTCTACCATCTTATTGTCCTTTTTAATGAAGCCTTCATGTTGTACCTAACTATTGTTATTTTTGTATGAATTCATTCATTTTTTATAATAAAGAACCTCAACTAAATTTTTTATTTTCAGGGAAGAATTTTATAATTTTGTTCTTAAGGAAGAATTTTCTAATTTTCCATTTCCTTTCATGAAAAAAAAATGGTTGCTTGGAAAACAAATTGCAGATCATCAAGGTTGTAACTTGAAAATAAGGGTCATCAAGGTGATAACTTGGAAATGTTATAGTTATTGGTTGTGTTCGTGTGTTCATTTTAAAATAATATTTGAAAATTTAAGAATGTTGTATAAACAAATGAAATAATATAAAAAAATATATAAAATTTTGAGCCAGTATTATTTTTCATTGTAAAATAAGTGTTTATAGCCGAAACCCTCATCTTTCCACTTCTACCTCCCACGCCACCCCACCCCACCCCAAACCCACTCATCAGTCACCACTCTCGAAACCCTCATCTTTTCAGTTTCTATCACTCTCTCTCACGCTCTTCTCTCCAACGATGACAACAAGTAATAACTCCGCCAGTCGTTTGTCGCAAGAATGATAAGCATCGTCGAATCAGGTATGGAATTTGCCATGTCCACCACCACCACTCCATCTTCCACTACCATCAGTATCCCTCCATCATAGGTACTTCGTCAAATCTTCCTCTCTCTATTTTTCTTCATCCATTCGCAAGTTACCTATATTATATGCTAAGAAGTAGGGTCTCTCTTTTGTCATCCACGACCAATCGAAAAACCACTAATGGCCATCAACCCAATACTCCTCAGCCCAAATCTAGTCGTAACTTTGTGAGATCTATTGTCACTTAAGGACGCATTGCCCCATATCAACGTGGTACATTGAGAATTAAATTCAAAATTTGAGAGTCAAATACTGGTTGATAAGGAAATTAGGTACTTCCTGATGAGGGTGATTTTCCAAGAGTCATGAGTATAGCTTGAGTGGGCTTATGATCATATGAGAACATATGAGGTAATTGCCTTTAATAAATAAGTCCATCTTTAATTCTAATAAGAGTTACACATGGGCTTACATTAAAGGAACTCATGGAAGGTCTGAGATAATTACCTAGGCCCAAAATATTCAAATAACTTACTTAAACGTTAAACATTCCAAAATATGTTGGATCTCCAACAGCTTAGAAGTGGTCACATAATGGGAACTGTCTAAGCTGTTGTAGAAGGAATGAATCCTCTCGAGCTTTCGCATATTCAGTGCTGATGTATATCAACTATCATTTTGGTAATAAGACAATCAACAATCTCCATTGCCTTTGCAAAGTCAGTTCGAAAGCGATCAATCTCAAGGGAGGTGTCCATTTCTTGAAAAAAGTATTAAGAGTAAACTAATTGAATGAAGAAGGTACAAACTATCAAGAAATGTACTTAATTAAATGAAGAAGGTACAAACTATCAAGAAATGTACTTACTTCAACTGGGAACTTCAACATCTTGTGAAGAACATTGTAGAAAAACAAAAGAAAAATAATAAGTAGAAGTTTGAGAATGAAGGATTTATAAAGGCATAAAAATAGCAAGTTCAAGTAAATTTAGCCTTAAAGGCCTCTGAAAAGTAGCATGGGGAATTATTACAAATTTGACTATTAATGACAATACTAATCACTGTGAAAAAAATTAAAAGATAGACATGCCAAAATATTTGCATTGGGAAGATAAAAGAGACGACTAGAAACTGAAAATATAAGATTTACATTAAATTCAAAATGCCCCAGAATATTGAATAACAAAAATAAATACAAAGTACGTCAACTAGGGGGAATTGAGGGGTCAGGCTCAGCTTTAGCAGCGTCCTCAATATCGAGTTCATGCTCAGCCGCTAGAAATCATAGGTTAAGGTTGGGAAAATGTTGAATCACCAGTTGTTGGCAATATTTGAATCCAACACCCTAACTATCCCCACCCAAACTTAACTCTTTGTCTCTGATAGCTTTTTGCTAGGCGTACTATAATTGAGCTTGGAGAATGAATGATTTCGAGCTTTCTTTTTGATGAGCAATAACTTGCTATGACTCTTCCATTTTGGTAGATGGTTCAGATTGCAGGGAGGAAATCTGTTTATTCAATTCATCATCTTTCGCAGAAAAGATGGAGCACAACTCTACCTCTTTCTCATAAAGTCAGGAGGCCAGCTCTACTTTTTCTGAGAAAGCTTGGAATTGAATTTTGCCTCTTTCTCCGCTAGCATTGAGGCCAACTCAGCTTCATTCCTTGTTATTTTATCTGCCAACTGGTGGTTGAAGATGCTCTCCCTCTTCTCCAATCTCTCCTTTAAGAGTCGAACCTTTTTATCAGCACTATATTTCGCTGACCGGGAGAGGGCCAGGTCCATTTGGAGGGATTCGTTCTTCCCATGGATCTTTCACAGTTCCTCCTCTAATTTTCCAAACTCACGCAACCTGAAATACTTGTAGGGAGTTAATCTCGTCAACAATTTCAGGCCCTACCAGCCACAGAAGCCAAGATATGCATCACCTGAAATACAGAAATAACAAAGCTCAAAAAAAAAAAATAAAGCTTAGAAAAAACAAAGTTAAAAAAGAATCGATAAGAAGAGAAACCTAAAGGTTGGCATAGAACCCCAAGCAAAAAAGCACAGCTCTATTCCGGTCTTCTATCCTACTACAACTCCTTGTCCAAGATTGATCTATAAAATTAATATATGGACATTAAACTTATTAATGATATCAAAATATTAAATTTACAGAAATTAAATTAAAAATAATAATAAAAGAAAATATAACTACACTGGATATCAAATTTACGAAAATTATAGAAATAATATATGAATATTAAATTTAGTAATAATATTGAAACATTAATTTTACTGAAATTATATTAAAAAAAATAAAAAATAATATATAAAATTATGAAAATTAAATTTACAGCAAGTATAAGAATGATATACGAGCGTTAAATTTAGTAATAATACTAAAACATTAAATTTATAAAAATTAAATTAAAAAAAATATAAAAAAGGAAATATAGTATACGAAAATTATGGAAATTAAATTTATAAAAATTATAAAAATAATATATGAACATTAAATTTAATAATAATGCTAAAATATTAAATTTATAGAAATTAAATTAAAGAAATAGTATTAAATTTGATCCATTTTTTTTGTACATCCGTGTTTTCAGGCACATGTTATACGTTAGTTGAAACGACTCGGTTTTCCAGGGCTCCCACTTAGTGTCTCACAAGAAGAATGAATAACAAAACTGAATAACCAATATTTTATTTTATAAAAATCTGATAAGTTTTACAAACTAAGTCGACAACTATATTTATTAATTAATCGAGTCAATTTTACAATAACAACGATTTATACAAATATTACCAAGAATTTAATCCCAAACTAATTATAACTTTAGGTTCAGCTCCATTTTCATTAACCCTGAAATAAAAACTGTGGGGTTGTGAGGTAAAACTCAGTAGAATTTTAACTCTCCTAACACGTGTATCCAATCAATACAACAAATAAACACATAGACATGTATGACACATAGTTTTCATATAATCATAATTATTTCATGAAAAATTAACAATTATAATTCAACAATATTAATAACCTAAATCATACAATAGAGACATTAAATACATATGTTAAAAGAGTTAGAAATTCTACCTGAAATCTGAAATTGATAATCCGTAAAAGAAACTATTTTTTTTCTTCTTTATTTTTCTTTTTCTATTTTTTCTTTCTTTATATTTCTTTTCTCCTTTTTCTTCTTTGTCCCCTGACTCCTTCACTGCATCCATTTTCCTTTTCCCTATTTCCAATACATATAAACTTGTGGCCAATTTTGTTTTTCCTTTTTCTTTTTTTCTTTAATTCTTAGTCATACACGTATGTCTTACTTTACAAGATTTTTTTGAAAATCACACTAACACCCCATAATTTTATAATAATAATATTAAACCCAATAATTACACCTATCTCTCCAAAAATTATCAAATATATATTTATACCACAATTTCCATAGTATACAAATTAAACCCAAAACATATTAAACTTATATAAAATAATATTTTTAAAATATAAATTTTTGGGGTATTACAATCTACCCCATTTAAATAAATTTCATCCTCGAAATTTTATTCAAAACAATAATAATTCAAAATTGCTCGGTCATATTAGCTACACTCAACTCTAAGACAAATGTTCTCTATGTAAGATCCCATAACCGAAAGTTACCACTAATCTATATCTCACCAAAATTCATACGACGTGTCGCTACTTTCGCATTTGCAGTGGCTTATACTTTATTCAACATAACACAACATGGTGCACTTTGGTCGGTAACTCTTGACACAGATAATGCATTGAAATATCATGGTAGTCTCACTTGAATTGGGTCCATCTCAATTCCACCAGGTCCACGACTTCAATAATTTTTTCTCACTTGGCATGACATTTTAAGTCCGATGCCATATCCCATAACCAACATTGATCAATTCCATCCAATATTTAAACCAATATTTCATAGCCCATATTTCTTGTAGACTGTCCCATAATACAAAAAATAATCGTCTCCAATATCCACAATATCATTTTTTTTCTTAAATCTCAATTAAATCTTATAATCTCATAAACTTTTTCATAAAATATCAACACAACTCAAATTTCAAATAATGGATTCTCTAAAAACAAACAAATATATAATTATTGTTAATCAAAATAATAGATCTAATTTTCATCACATAAATAAGTCTCAAAACACATAAATACGTCACAAACATATAAATATGTCTCAATCACATAAATACGTTTCAAAACACATATATACGTTTCAAACCACATAAATACATCTCAATCACATAAATACGTCTCAAACATAGAAATACGTCTCAACCACATAAATACATCTCGAAACACACAAATACATCTCAAAACACATAAATACATCTCAATCACATAAATACGTCTCAAACATAGAAATACGTTTCAACCACATAAATACATCTCAAAACACACAAATACATCTTAATCACATAAATACATCTCAAAACACATAAATACATCTCAGTCACATAAATATATCTCGAAACACATAAATACATGTTAACTACATAAATACGTGTGAACCACATAAATACGTCTCAAACCACATAAATTATGTCTCAATCACATAAATACGCCTCTAACATATAAATAAGTCTCAAAAACATATAACATATAAATATGTCTCAAAACATATAAATAAGTCTTAATCACGTAAATACGTCTCAAAGGCTTAAAACTCACATAACGTAACGAGTTGAATATTCATGTAGTATGTATATAAAAATATTACATAAAACTCCCCAGTTGAATTTCTAAAATATCATTCAGGCTCAAAATAAATATATAACTGTTGAGGTGTTATATGTTCAAACTGAAACTAAAGGGATCAAAGCGAGATTGTAAAGGCCAATTTTTGTACATGCATATTTTTAGTTGCATTTTAAAACATTTAGAAAAATAATGGGGTTCATTGTGCTATTTAAATTTTACCTTAAAATTTTTAGGGGTTATTAGGGTATTTAAAAGTTTCACTTTAAAAATTTTAGGAGTTAATATGTTAATTTTAATTTTGACTTTTAAAAAATTTAGGGATTATTAAGTCATTTAAAATATAATTTTAAAAATTTTAGGATATAATTAATATTTTCTTTATTTCAAGAAGGATAATTAGTGTAAAAAAATAAATTTTAAAAAATAAAATAAAATATGATGGTTTGAATTGTTGCCTTTCAAAGGAAGACAACAATTCTCAACCCCATATATATATATATATATATATATATATATATATATATATATATATATATATATATATATATATATATATATATATATATTGTTGGCCCAAAGATTGACCCAAGAGAAGGGTGAATTGACTATTTAAAAACTTTTCATTTCAACTACAAAATCTGTCTACTAAAATCTCAAATCAAACTTATTAGTTTTTTGTGATTGTGTGTGCAGCGGAATAATCAATCAAACCAAAATAATCAAAGTAAAGAATTAAAAATAGAGATAATTAAACCATAAGACACAAGAGATTTATAATAGTTCGGCAAAATCTTTTTACCTACTCTACTCCTCCGCACTCCCAACAGAGAGTTCTAGTTCACCAGTCCTTAATCTTCTTAGGGTGAAGATTAAACCTTTTACAATCTTCTTACGGGTGAAGATCAAACATTTTACAACCTTTCAATCTTTTTAGGGATGAAGAGTAACCTTTCACAATCTTCTTACGAGTGAAGATTAAACATTCTAAAACCCTTCAATTTCCTTACTGGTGAAGAACAACCTTTCACAATCTTCTTACGGGTGAAGATTAAACCTTTTCACGTGATCTTCTTTCCGGCGAGATTCGTCCATCACCATAAAAGACTCCTCCTTTGGTCCTCTTCAACTTTTTCACGAGATGATCTTCGATGAGATGTTCCTTGAGAATCTTCTTGCTTTAATGTATCAATGAAGTACAATATCTCAAAACAACACTTTAATGGTTTTGTAATCTAACTTACAAAAATCGACCTTGGAGCTCTAAACATTCCCTATAAAGATTACAATATTTTGACTCACTAGTGTTTAGTGCTTCTCACATATATCACTCAAAAATATGAATAGACTTTAAGTATAAGAGTGATTACACAAGAAGTGTAATAAAAATAATCAAAGAGATGATGTTAAAGAATACTTGAATGCTTGAAGATCTTTGGATAGAACTCTATGTAATCACTTGTGTAAGATCTTGTTTATCCCAACCGTTTGGTCTTTATTTATATAGTCAAAGATGGTATAATATAAGTCAAGAATGAATCTGAAAGTCCTCATAACCATGGCCTCTTTTCCCTTAGATCATTATAGCAAATAGGCTTCTTGACATTAAGTCTTCTGTGTAGATTTCAAAATTTGCTGCAATTTTTGACTTACAAGATGCAAAATTTTATTCAACTAGGTAGATAGGATCCATGGGAAATTAATACATATAGATAGAATATTAAATTATATTTTTAAGCATATATTACTCATCAGAATTGTTCAAGATTTGGGAAAGATATGCCATTTAAAATAGACAATGGTCCAGCTCAGATTTTTATTGGCAGCTACTGAATTTTTGGATAAATGACTATATTTGGACTATAAGGATAGATACAAATAATACATACTAAGCATAGAATTAAAGGTTCTTGAATTACCTTTTCATATAAAAAAGAATCATCCCATTTGGACATAAAATGAGTGAGATATTGTTATTTAAGTAAACAAAGGTCCAGGCTGCATTTTTCAAGTCAGCTGTTGTTTTATGAGAAAATGTTCAAATTTGGACAACCAAACAACTTATACTGACATGAAATTAATATGGTGTGAAAGATATTTGAATTATATTTTCAACCACATAAGATTAATTAATTTTGGACAAATATTGAGAAAGTTATGCCATTTTAAATACACAAAGGTCAAGATCCACATTTTTTATGGTAATTTGAATAAAGAGTATAAAGGCATTATAATGATCATGAATATAACCCATGATTTATCTAAATGTAAATAACAAATAGGTAGAACAATAAATATCATATACTGGAAAGATTTGACTCCATACTATTAATGAAAATTATTATAAAAGTTAAATAACGTTGCTAAAGCAAGATTGTTTATATTCTCATGGATATATATATATATCATGATATAAATTCATATTGGACATGTTGAACATATTATATCATGATGAAAACATATATTGAACATTTTTAGCATGGTGGATTAAGTATTGCATGCAATTTGTGTTGAACACATCATATCATGACATAAATATATAATTGGCAAGTTGAATGTATTAAATCAAGTATTCCATGTAATTTGTGTTGAACACATCATATCATGATATAAATATATAATTGACAAGTTGAACGTATTAAATCAAGTATTGCATACAATTTGTGTTAAACACATCATATCATGATATAAATATATAATTGACAAGTTAAACGTATTAAATCAAGTATATCATAAGTATATTTAGCATGTTTGACCAAGTAGTGTACACAATGTATCTTATAGTCATATTGAAAATAAGTTTTCTCAATTTAAGCATATTGTAACCAATATGTGAATTTTCCAAATAATCATGTATTGAACAATTCAATCACATGTATCATAATATAATCAAATAATAATCATGTTCAAATTATAATATCATGAATGTATACACTCTCGGAATGTGTGTATGTGTGTGTGCACATCTTAATGAGTCAAGGTATATAATCTCTTCAAGAGTAACATGCTATAGATTTAACCTTAATTATATAAACTTAAGTCTTGTGCTCTTGATACGGAAATTATACCTTCACTTCACATTCAATATCTAAGAATGGTTAGCACACTTAATATATAATTGAATCTTAATACCTGCACTTAAAATATCACAATATCACATTAGTTAGTACACTCAAGGTATGACTCAATTTAATATACATTAGAATATATAGTTTGTGTCTAATAATATCAATATAACATTATCATCATATCACTAATATTTCCATTATCAAAACACATATACATATTGTGACATCATATATATATATATATATATTGTAAAAATAAAATATATATCACGTTTGATTTACGGGACTATCTATACGGGCATGTATATATGTATATTTATATGCCAAAAATAAATATACGTGGGTTCGAGAAATATAGTGGGTATATTTGTATATATAGATATATTTAATTTGTGAAGAATACAATTTAAAATAAAAATTATAAATTTTATTAAAATAAAAAAAATTAGTATTTTGTTGAACTAATACTATTATTAATAGTTGATTAATATTTTTCTATAGATTAAATTATTAATAAGAATTTTTTTATAATTGTTGTTATAATAATTTTTGTACAGTTAATATTGACTTAAGAAATAGAGTGTTTAGTAATTTCGTATAACCAAAAAGTTTGGAACGGGAAAAATTGTATTTTAGTGTCATGCATTGCAAATTAGATTTATTTAAATATATTCTTAGTTTAGGCCCTGTCGTTGTTAAGTTCACAGGTGATGGTAATACCGTTAGCATTACGACGGTAGAAAATTCATTGGCACAAATATCGAGATGAGTGTACTGTCTTCTATGTAAATTTTTGAATTATATCTTCGTACTAAATTGTGAAAAGAAAAGATTTATTAAAATGAACGCTTTTATAACTTTATGCAGATCAAGTAAATTTTTAAATGTGAAAACTGATTTTTATTATCCGACTATGCAATAGTGTGACCCCGATAAGAGGGCATATCCTGTAGGATGTTATTGGTCTTAGTATGAGGGTATGTCCTGTAGGACGCGATATTGTGACCTGACAGGAGGACAAGTCATGTAAGTAATTGATATCTGTTGTTATTGTTGCTGTTGTTGACAATGATGATTATCATCATGATATATTGGTTTATACCACGTATTGGCTCCTACCATTAGAGATATTAAATGGTCCTGACACTGATGACAATATTAGATTGCATAGTTGTACATGTTACGATACCATCATAACTCCCAATCGTGAGGTGAAATGATCATATGGCTAGTAGGGAAGTAAGTGTGCGGTATTTTATTATATATATAAAAGTTGTTGACTCAGTGAAATACCCAAGAGGGGGGGTGAATTGGGTAATTAAAAAATATCAGAGAAAAAATATTTTAATAATTCAAATAATTAATTTTAATCCTAAATTAATTATTATTTTTTATATCACAACGGAATTATAGAATCAACTAGGTGCACACCAAACTACAAAAATAAATAAAGATTGCAGCATACAAAAAATTTACATTAGTTCACCAAGCTACTCTTGGCTAATCCAGTCCTATGAGCCCCACGGAGAGTCGCACCCACTAAACTCAAGATTCCTTTAAAGGTAGGAACCAAACTCTCATAAAGATTCTTTTACAGGCTCAGAATCAACCTTTACAAAATTTTATTTTCACAAGTTAAGGAATAACCCCTACTTTTTACAAGTTAAGGAATAACCCTTACTTTTTAACACAAAGGCAAAAGAATCAAAACCTCACAAAACACTCCAAATATCCTTTTACGCGGTAAGGATTGAACCGTTACAAAATCCACACAAAACAATTCAATTCAAGAAGAATTACTACCTCAATCTCTTTACAGGAAGAGACTGAAACCAGCTACCATTTTATTAAATATACCCAACAATATTTAATCCGCCACTCAACTTACCAATTAAAAAATTGACAAGTGATTTTTCTCACTTAGAGTTTCTACCACCCCAGATAAATTAAAACTCAATTAATATCCCAAAACTTGTGATAGAAAAGTGAGAAACTCAAAATCTAATTTTAAACAAAAATGAGCAGCACGTAATCAGATTAGTTCAAGAAATTATTTTTTAAAAAGTATTTTTCAATAAAAAAAATTAGAAAAAAATATCTGAAGATCAAATTCCAAAAATTAATCAAGCAATACTATATGGAAATTAATTTGGAAATATCTCACCCAGAATCCACCGAAAAATAATTAGAGCGATGTTACTTCAGATCCGGTAGCAGCAATAATTAATAGCAAATGATTCTCAAGAATGTCTCTTAGAAAAGCTCTCACAAAAAACTCAATATGATTTTTCTAAAAAAAGCTCAATATGATCTTTTGATTTGTCTTAATCTCTCTTAATGATATGAAAAACGCAAGTCTATATAAATGGGATTAAAATCAACTTTCTAATAGCTAGTTCCCATTTGTCATGACACTTAATTACTCTTTTAGACCCCTTATATCATTAAGACTTCATTTTGGTTAAATTCCTTTATTATAGCTTTCAAGTTTCTCAATTAAGTCCCCTAAATATTTCTCAATCACAATTAAATTGAATATAAACAATTATATGTACCAAATTGAGAAATATTCAAACTTAATGAACCAAATCAATAGGCATAACATAATATGTGTAGCATATCTCAAATAAGATTAAATCCCTAAAATCTCTTATGAATCCTAACAAAAAAAAGGCTAGTAACGGCTACTTTCAGATTGAAATCTAGAATTCCATATTATCCTAAAACAGACACATCAGTTGACCGACCAAGATCAGAAGTCGACCGCTCGATTTAGGATGTAGCTAAGCCAAAGAGTTTGTGCCCACCGGTCGACTTTTCTTTCGATTTAGAGATTCAGAGAGTTCTATTTCTCTTCACAGGTTGATCGCTCTGTCTATTTATAGATACAAAGAGTTTATTCTTAAGTAAAGGTCGACCTACCTATCGACCGAGAGATACAAAGGGTTTTCCTTCTTTGTTCGGTTGACTTACCTGTCGACTTATGGATGCTGGATCACTTTTCTAAACTCGTTTTTTAATTCATTCTTATTGACATTTTTGCCCATTTAACCAATTTCTTTTCTTGGTTAGCTCCACTAAATACTTAAATTCAATTTTTAATTAATTATAAATAATTATTTTTCAATTACACATAGGAGTAAATAATTTATCTAATTGGAATCCTATTAAAAATACACATGTTTATAAAAATCATTTTAAAAACTTTTTGTTCCATGCGTGATCCCAATTGAGATATTAAGAGTTGAAATTTTAACCTGAGTTGTTTTCCCTAAATTCTTCAAATTCTTCAACCTCTTAATCCTTCATCATCTTTATCATCATATCTTCATCATTTGGAACTAATAAACTGAAACACTTAATCAAACTGTTAGTTTTACCAAAAACATCAATCTTTAATTGTCCATCAAAATCTTAGGATCAACAATCTCCCAATTTTTTATGATGACAATTAACTTTGATATTTTCTTCAAAACAATAATATAACCACACTCCCCCTGAATCTGAGGATGGGTTTTATAACTCATTTAAAGCATAGTAATGAAGATATTAAAACATAATCAATAAAACACAAATATAAAAATAAACTCCTCCTTAAGATATTCAATAAAACATCAACTAATTCTCTCCATTTGTCATCTCAAAAAATATTTAGAGAGAGGGGAACATACGATAATTCTACTCTAGGCAAACATCATTATGCCTAGCCATACCCAAACCGTGAATGATTTTTGCAAACCGATCTTCTGCTAGTGGTTTGGTAAAAACATCAGTAAGCTGGTCGGAGGTATCAATATACTCAATAACAATGTCCCTTTTCTGAATGTGATCACGAATAAAGTGATGTCTAATCTCTGTGTGCTTAGTTCATGAGTGATGTGTAGGATTCTTACTTAGACAAATAACACTTTTATTATCACAAAAGATCAGGACCTCCTCCATACAAATTCCAAAGTCATTTAACTGTTGCTTAATATATAAAATTTGAGCACAACAGTTACCAGCTGCCATATAGTCAGCCTCAGTAGTGGATAAGGCTATTGAATTCTGTTTCTTGCTTGACCAAGAAACCAAAACATGTCCTAACAAATGACACGACCCACTCGTGCTTTTTTGCTCAACTTTGCAACTGGCAAAATCAGCGTCGGAGTAACTTACCAATTTAAAATCACTCCCCCTAGGATACCATAATCTTAGGTCAGTTGTCCCCTTTAAGTATTGAAAAATTCGCTTAACTACAGTCAAGTACGATTCTTTAAGATAAGACTGAAATCTAGCACAAAGACAAACACTATACATAATGTCAAGTCTACTTGCAGTTAAATACAACAGACTACCAATCATACCTCAATACATTTTTTCATTAACACTTTTGCCCGTATCGTCTTTTTCTATCTTTGTAGCCGTTGTCATGGGAGTTTTGTACTCTTTAGCGCCTTCTAAGCCATATTCCTTTAACAACTCCTTAGTGTATTTAGCTTGGTTTATAAATATTCCTTGTTTAGTTTGCTTTATTTACAGTCCAAGAAAGAAATTCAACTCTCCCAACATGCTCATTTCAAATTCAACCTACATTATCTTACCAAACTTTTGGCAAAGATTCTCATTAGTAGATCTAAAAATAATATCATCAACATACACTTGTATTAATAGGATATCAGAATTAGTTTGATTCACAAACAGTGTTATATCACAAATACCCATTCGAAAACCATTTTCGATCAAATATCGGTTGAGTCTCTCATACCAAGCTCTAGAAGCTTGTTTGAGCCCATACAAAGCCTTGCGAAGTTTAAATACGTGATCGGAAAATTTATCACTTTCAAATCTCGGGGGTTGTTTCACATAAACTTCTTCTGCTAGAAAACTATTTAGAAATGCACTTTTTACATCCATTTGATATAACTTAAAATTACGTGAACATGTAAAAGCGAGTAGCATTCTAATTGCTTCTAGTCTAGCAACAGGAGCATATGTTTCATCATGATCAATTTTTTCCTCTTGATTATAGCCCTGTGCTACTAATCTTACTTTGTTTCTAATTATCATGCCAAATTCATCATTTTTATTTCTAAAGCCCACTTAGTGCCAATTACTGGATGAAAATCAGGTCTCGAAACAAGACACTTAATTACTCTTTTAGACCCCTTATATCATTAAAACTTCATTCTGGTTCAATTCACTTAATTATAGCTTTTAAATTTCTCAATTAAGTCCCCCAAATATTTCTCAATCACAATTAAATAGAATAGAAATAATTATATGTACCAAATTGAGAAATATTCAAACTTAATGAATCAAATCAATAGGGATAACATAATATGTGTAGCATATCTCAAATAAGATTAAATCCCTAAAATCTCTCATGAATCCTAACAAAACAAAAAAAAAAAACCCGGCTAGTAACGGCTACTTTCAGATTGAAATCCGGAATTCCATAATATCCTGAAACAGACACACCAGTCGACCGCTCGATTCCGGATGTAGCTATGCCAAAGATTTTGTGCGCACTGATCGACCTATATGTTGACTTAGAGATTCAGAGAGTTCCATTTCTCTTCACATGTCGACCGCTCTATCGACTTATAGATACAAAGGGTTCATTCTTACGTACAGGTTGACCTACCTATCGACCGAGAGATATAAAGAGTTTTCCTTCTTTGTCCGGTCGACTTACCTGTCGATTTTTGGATACTGGATCACTTTTCTAAACTTGTTTTTCAATTCATTCTTATTGACATTTTTGCCCTTTTAACCAATTTCTTTTTTTTGGTTAGCTCCACTAAATACTTAAATTCAATTTTTAATTAATTATAAATATTTCTTTTTCAATTACACATAGGAGAAAATAATTTATCTAATTGGAATCCTATTGAAAAACACACATATTTATAAAAATCATTTAAAAAATGTTTTTTGCCATGTGTGATCCTAAATGGGATATTAAGAGTTGAAATTTTAACCTGAGTTGTTTTTCCTAGGTTCTTCAAATTCTTCAACCTCTTAATTCTTCATCATCATATCTTCATCATTTGGAATTAATAAACTGAAACACTTAATCAAACTGTTAGTTCCACAAAAAAACATCAACCTTTAATTGTCCATCAAAATCTTAGGATCAACAAAAGTAATTTAAACAATTAACTTTAATTTAGTTATTTTATCATGATGATACTTGTAAGATTTTATTACTACTCATTGTGTGGTATATTTAATTTTAGAAAGTGATGTTTGATAAATATATTTGATCCCTAAATCGTTTTATATTATGAAGATAATACACCGACAAAATATTTTGTATCAGGTACCTCAATTAGAGACGAGTCCACTATTGGCACTTGGTATAGTCAGAGGGTGGTGTCATTTTTTTAAGGATTGGCAAGACAGATGTGAATCGTGAAAGGTTCAATTTTTTTATTTTTTAGTTTTGTTATGGATGTTTGGAACATGTGTGTTTCTGAATTTTGAAGTTGGGAATTATTTCTTCTAAAAATCTATATCAGTACATGTTTATATATATTTGTTGATTGGTCGAGTAACATCAAGTCAAGGTTGTGCCCGACCTCAGGAGTTGGGGGCCCGAGGTGGGGTATGGCAATTTTTAATATCAGAGCTTAGGTTATAGGTTCTGTACATGTGTCATATTGTCTAGTCTGTAGTGGATCGTAAGATAGGGTGTTGATAGGTTGGTTCGGCACATGAGTGGTAGTTATTTTATTTGATTAAATAATATATTTGTGTCATGCACTGTTTGCTGCATTATTGGGTCTTTTATTTATTAAATTTTATTTTAGATCTTGAATATGGATCGTGAAAATAAAAGTAGTGGGAATTTTGGACCCCAAAGAAAAAAGGGTAGGGCGCGAGAAAGCTTGGATGCCGTCGAGCGAATATTACAGGTTGCTATGCAACTAACAGAGCAACAAGTAAAGATGATGGAATTCTAGAGGGCCCAAACCGAAACAACCAATCCTCAGGCTATGCTATTGAAAAGATTCAATGAGTTGGATCCCCCAACTTTTATGGGAACCGCGGGTCTTGCTGATGCTAAAAATTGGTTGAGGAGCATAGGGCACGTATTCAACGCAATGAGCATTACTTATGACAACCGAGTTCCTCTCGCCACCTTCCAGCTAAAAGGGGAAGCCAAACACTGATGGGAAGAAATGAAGAAGCTAATTTCAATTTCAGACCAGAAGATCACATGGGATCAATTCACTGTAGTATTTAATGAAAAATATTTTTTGGAATCCTCTCAGTTCGAGATGGATGAGGAATTCATATTACTGAAATAGGAAAAGATGTCAGTTCTGCAATATGAAATCAAATTTTATGCCATGTCCTGATTTTCTCGTGATCTGGTGAAGACTGAGGAAACAAGATGTAGAAGATTTCAAAAAGGACTAAATTTGCAAATACATTCAAGGTTGACTGGTAGGCGGATCAAAAGTTATGCGAAACTGGTGAACACGACGAAATTAATAGAGAAAGATGTGCAGGAAGCCACTCAAAATTGTGAACAGTACAAGAAGAGTAGGTTCGAGCCATCTAGCAGATATTCGGGTGACACATCTCAGGGATCTAGCCCTCGATCGCAAGTTTCTTGGGCCACGACAGTCGATCAGTCGGCTAGAAGCCTGGGACCCCGACAATTATATTCTGGGAAATAACAGAATATATCTAGACAAAGTTTTGGCCAGCAAGTGCAGGGTAGGAGTTAGACGTTTAGCTGAGCTAGGACAGCTGTATGTTATTAATGTGAATCACCAGATCACTTTGTTAGAGACTGTCCCATGGCTGGTTCAATATGTTTCCGTTGTCATGAGCCAGGCCACATATCTCCATATTATCCGAAATCTACTACTAAACCTACACATTTTCCGAGCAGCTTGGGCAGTGTTGGTCCTAGCCATGTTCAGGGGCGAGGTAGACGATTGGCCGGTAGACCTATGGTAGGGCATAAAATACACCGCTACTAACTCTCGCAAGTATACGAGGTCTCAGTTTTAATATAGTGGATCTTGAAGATCGGATATCGTTCCCACAGAGAAAAGTATGAATAATTGAATACCGCAATTTACGTAATCTCATGTTATCCTGACGATTAAAGACATGATTTAAAATTAAACTAAGCTAAACTAAAATTAGTGGGTTAATCCTAACTAAGTTGATTAACTAGGGATTGATTTCGTTCACTTAATACATGTTTGATTTCGTTAAGTTAACAATAACGGAGTTTAGGTATTCGACAATCTCGGTTCGTAAACTCCTCCGCCACCTCTTCCGAGTATAAGACGAGGGAATACGTGACTTCGTGTTGATGAAGAAGTCCCCCTCAATATCTTGACGACTCTAGGCTGTGTGAGTCTTGACCCAACGTCATCGATTGCACACTAACTAACGCCATCCCGGGTCGTTAGGTCGTAACGATGTGTTTACCCTAGTCTGAATCCAGGGTTACCTCTCCCGAGTGTCAAACCCTAGATTCTAAAATCCAACCCTAATACCATAAAAATCATACTAAGATCGTTATCAAATGATAAACACAATCGGATTTAAAAACAACAACCGTTAAAGAAACATACATTAAAGCAAACGAGTATTTACACAACTACATCTATCCCTAACTAATCTTTAATTAAACTAACATGTTCTTAGCCAAGACAATATCAAATCAAGAGGATATCATCAATATCAACAATAAATATTAAGTACAAAGATGGAAACAAGGGAAGAAAAATCAAATCTCAAAGTGGAGTAGTCCACTTTCGCCAAAGAACAATCCTCCCAAGCTTTCTCTTCTCCATTGATGAACTTCCTCTTCTAGCTCTTCAAGAAATGGCCAAGAAAACTTCCTAAAACTAATATAATCTACTTCCTAAATTATCTAATCCTAACTAAGGTGAAAGGAGCTTTCAAAACATTAACCGGTTTTCTTACCATTGGGGGAGAAAGGGGTTAAAAGCAAGGTTTTGGGAAAATATCTTCAAAATATCTAAAAATAGATATTTCTGCGCAGAGTGTCACCGCTTAGGCGGTGGTTTAAGTCGGTTAAGCCTCTCTCGGATCTTCGCCTAGGCGGTGGTTTCTCCGCCTAGGCAGTGGCTGCTGGCACAATATTCTGATGTTTTCTCGCCTAGGCAGTGGTTTTCTTGCCTAGGCGGTGGTTCAACACTTCAGCACTCCAACTTTCTACCTCTTTTCCACCTAAGCGATGGTCTTCATGCACCGAAACCCAGTTCTTCACGTTTTGTTCACCATTTCTCCACCGTTTTCGCTTGTTTCTCGCCCGTTAACGTCCCTTCACCTGTCTAACACTAAAACAAACTAAAACGCAATTAAATATAACTAATACACTTGAAAACTAACAAATTCAGTTTCAAAATAGATAGGTATTTTATACCTATCAATACTCTCAAACTTAGAATTTTGCTAGTCCTCGAGCAAAACACTAACACTAAGCTAAACTAACTAATGAACTAACAAACTAAAAATGAAAAATTTAAACACAAAAGAAGTACATGCATGTAAATACGAAGTTCAATCGAAAAGACCAATTTGTTCCTCCCTCAACATCCCTAAATCTGGTCAAGTTTGGGAAGTAACCCACACCAAGTGGTGTTCTAGAATTTCAACGATCAATAACAATAAAAACCATTCTAGATCCATTTGAAGTGTGTGTGTGAGAACTCAAATGTGTTCAAATACCAGATTCGATTATTCAATCGTTAAGCTCATAACTTAAACCGTTAAAGGATTCAGGAAAACCATACATTTGATTGGAGTCTACTATCCACTAATGTAGGCTCGGATATTCGCAAAGATCAATAGGGATTGGTTTGGCTTTGGAGAACGACCACAGGTATCACAGGAATAAAAAATAGCAAATCGGTTTAAATTCATCGATACCCGCGGTAAAATCGCTTGTTGCTATCCTCTCTCATGACCCCTACATTCTTAGAATACAACTCTAAATAAGAAATGAAGATCTTTGTATTCACTTGTCGAAAGAAAAGAAAAAGAAAACTATAATCTCCTTTTTTTTTTTTTAAAAAAAAAAAAAATCAACATATTCCTAAATTAATTAGAATTATTATAGTTTTAGGAGAGTTCAAAACGAAGTTAGAGAAACACACTCCCAAACTTATTCAAATTTATAAAATTTTAGGAATATGTAAAAGAAAGAAATAATAGAAACACCCCCCAAACTTATTTTAGGAACGTGCAAAAAGAAATACGAACGTGACAAGTAAATACACTAATACCGAATCAATAAAAAATTATTAGAAATCTGACCGCTCACTTGATTTCTCTCAATTTTGAAAATTAGGCTTAGCGACATTGGTTTAGGAAAAATTTAAATGAAAAGAGTATTTGAACGTTTTCAGAATTGTTTACGTTATCGGCTTCGACAGGAGAAATAAGGAATGAAAATTTTCAGGTTAGCTACAACGGTTCAAGCGAACAAATGACGGCCTAAATCACGTATCCGGAATTACCTTACCTAGGATTCCGCCTCAAGTTTTCCCCAAATCAAGTTCTAGTTTCCTCATTTTCTATCATGAGCTTAATATTGAATAATCAGCGTCTAATCATTCAGATAAGTATACACTGAGTTCAAATGTCGTGCGATTTTAGGATCGAGATAATTTTTACCCAATCGACATGTTAAGCACACAAAATACACAAGGAAGGTATTACCCCCGACCTCAATATGCAATTAGGGGATAATTCTCATCATCGGGACTTGACCCAAATGAACTTAACATCTAAACATGCAAACACAACTTCATACATACACAATTCTAAACTAAATCTAATACTAACATATATAAATTAATCTAACACTACTCATGCAAAAACAAAAATTAAACTACACTAAACTAGATATTTAAAAACTAAAACATTCATTAAAATAATAAAATACATACATGAACATAAATTTGTACATCCAAAATTTTTGCATTTTGTTCAAAAAATACTAATGATTCATCATTTTCTACAAAAAATCAAAATGGATGAACATCCCCTAAACTAATCATCCATTCCATCCCAATACATGCTTGAACAAAAGAAGTGTTCCACTATCAGCGAACCCAATAAACATATAGCATTAATGCATACAAAATGGGATGAACACATACCTAGGGAATAAAACTTATTCCCTACTGTTCACTAGACGACGAGTCATCACCGTCATCATGTTGGAAAGGAGAGTGTGGTTTCTGTAGCAAATATGGAGGCACAGATGGCATCGGAGGGTAATCGCCCATCTCAAGGCCAAGGCCTTCCCAAATCTTCCGTTGGACCCGATCTTGCTGCCTCGAATATTGGTCTAGGAAAGAACAAATTTTGTATTGATTTTGGAGGACGATCAGAAGTTTATTATATACCCTCTCCTGGGAGTTCTCATCTCGGGCTCCGGAAGGTCCCGTCGTCTCGTCGGTTGCCTCTTCCCCTTCGTCAGGCTCGGGCTCGGCTGCCTCTTGCACCCTAGTCTTCCACAAACGGTTTATCTTTGATAGATCTAGTGGGATTATAGGGTGGCATAGGCTTCTTCTGGATACTGTCACTCCAGCTAGTCGAAAAATGTGGGTCAAAAGTGAAGGAAACGGGAGCCCACCCTTTACTGTTTTTGCAGCATGTATGATTGATGAGTAGATCAGGAATCCAATGTTGATTGCTTCTCTGGTTTGAATTTTGTAGATCAAAAAGGCCCTGTCCTTTGAGACGTCTGAAAGATGCGATGTCGGTAGAAGGCTTCCATAAATGAAATGGTGCCAGATTTTTGGAATTGGATTTACGTATTTTACCGAGAAGGTAGCGACATTCGGTCCCTGGTGTTTCCACTTGACTTCTTCGGATGTGATCTTTTTGATGACCCTATTTAAAGTCGGTTCTTGACTTTCAGTGGACCCCGGTGTCGATAGTCCAAAGAGATCGTTGATAAAATCAGGACTGAAGATGATCGACCGATTTCGAACTCTTGCTCAGTAGTCTGCAGCCTCCGTAGCATTAGCGTAAAATTCCTTGACCAAAGCTACCTCGCCCGGGGGTGGCGATTTACAGAATTGCTCCCATTGGCGGCTTCAAATTTCTTGTTGAAATTCCGTCGGGAGATCTTATATCAGACCCAAACCACGTTGGCGTATGCATGCTTGAAAGGTTTTGTGTTCTTTGAAATATTCCTCCGCTTGTTTTGACACAAAACGGTTGGCATCATAGTCAATTCTGGTCGGCACCCCGGGTTGCGAACTTGACCCTTCTCCTCTCGCCCTCTTCTTAGCTACCCTCTTCGGCATTTCCTAACAATCACAATCACAAAAAAAAACCAATACAACCTCATCATATATGAACAATTGAAAAACATAAACCTCCCTAATCACTTTGTCAAGAACACATACATCTCAAAACAAACACCCATTTAAACTTTTCAACCAAATTTCACAAATGTGACATCCTATCTTAGTTCACATACTTGACCAATCCATTTAAACATGCTCATCACTAAGAATCAAACCAAAAACCCATAGAACTTTGAAATCGCGAAAATAGGGTTAATGGGTTTTGGGCAAAACTTCAAAATCTAATGATTTTTTAACATAATCATGTAAACCAACCAATAATTTCAACAACTAGACTAAATTTAAAGTAAAAGAAACTTACTTGTTGAGAATTTATGGTCTAATCGAAAGAGAATGAAGAAATCGCATCGTTTACGCAAAAACCCTAAATTTTCGGAAATAGGGGTGGAGATCCGATTCTTGGTGGTTGATTCGTGATGGAAATGACTACTTTTGGTAATGGAAGGATGATTTTTGAGTATTGGAACAGTTTGGAAGTGAGATTTTAGAGAGAAGGTGGAGGTCTTTAGGGAAGAAGCCTTGCGATTTCAATTTTTGAACAAGCGGGTTCTTTTTAACTGCAGAAGGTCCATCGCCTAGGCGGTGGAGCATTTTTTTTTTAAAACAAAACTTTCTGACATTTATTCGCTTAGGCAGTAGTTTCTTCGCCTAGGCGAAGTTATGCCAGTATGAAAAACATTGGGTTCTGTCATTAATCCGCCTAGGCGGTGATTTTTCCGCCTAGGTGAATTTACTCTAGTATAAAAACATTGCCAACTGCACTATTTCCGCCTAGGCGATGGAGCGTGTTTTGAAAATTTGTTTCATTCTAGAGTTTGACTGCCTAGGCGGTGGGCCGTTTTGCTGAAAAAACACACAACTTGTAATTTTACCGCCTAGGCGGTGGGCCTGCAGCTCCTTCTTTACGTTTTTCTCAAATTTTCAAAATATGACTCCACCTCGTACGTTTCCACTTCGCTTGTTCAACATGTTTAAACGTGAAACACTTCCCCAAGCGTCCACATTCCTAAATTCACTTCCGAACACGTTCCGAAGGCATGCCGACTTCCAAAAAGAATAAATAGTAACAAAAATCTGGTAATTTGATACCCTGAGTTTCATTTCAAAAACAAATATTGCGCTTACTTTACCGTCCCCAGCTGGACTTTCGTGTTACTAAGTATTTTTCACCAAAATTCCCCACAGACAAGGAATTTGGGCTCAAATGCTCAGTTGGATCAAGATCATGGCTTGAAGTCGGCTTCTCCTCTCAGTCTTTATCATTTTCAATATAAGATCGATCTTGGGATTGAGAATTAAAAATTCCAATCTTCTTCATCGTTTCTCGCACGGCTTAATCACATTAACACAATAAAACAAAAATTAAAATTAAAAACAAAACAAAATAAATGTCAGAATTAACAATTGACCACTTAGTCGCAATATCAACTTAAAATTCACATTAGTCCCCGGCAACGGCGCCAAAAACTTGGTAGGGCATAAAATACACCGCTACTTACTCTCGCAAGTATATGAGGTCTAAGTTTTAATATAATGGATCTTGAAGATCGGATATCGTTCCCACAGAGAAAAGTGTGAATAATTGAATACCGCAATTTACGTAGTCTCATGTTATCCTGACGATTAAAGACATAATTTAAAATTAAACTAAGCTAAACTACAATTAGTGGGTTAATCCTAACTAAGTTGATTAACTAGGGATTGATTTCGTTCACTTAATATATGTTTGATTTTGTTTAGTTAACAATAACGGAGTTTAGGTATCCGACAATTTTGGTTCGTAAACTCCTCCACCACCTCTTCCGAGTGTAAGACGAGGGAATACGTGACTTCGTGTCGACGAAGAGGTCCCCCTCAATGTCTTAATGACTCTAGGACACATGAGTCTTGACCCAACGTCGTTGATTGCACACTAACTAATGACCACTAACTAACGCCCTCCCGGGTCGTTAGGTTGTAACGATATGTTTACCCTAGTCCGAATCCAAGGTTACCTCTCCCGAGTGTCAAACCCTAGATTCTAAAATCCAACCCTAATACCATAACAATCATACTAAGATCGTCATCAAATGATAAACACAATCAGATTTAAAAGCAACAACCGTTAAAGAAACATACATTAAACTAAACGAATATTTACACAACTACATTTATCCCTAACTAATCTTTAATTAAACTAACATGTTCTTAGACAATACAATATCAAATAAAGATGAGATCATCAATATAAACAATAAATATTAAGTACAAAGATGGAAACAAGGGAAGAAAAATCAAATCTCAAAGTGGAGTAGTCCACTTTTGCCAAAGAACAATCCTCCCGAGCTTTCTCTTCTCCATTGATGAACTTCCTTTTCTAGCTCTTCAAGAAATGGCCAAGAACACTTCCTAAAACTAATCTAATCTACTTCCTAAATTATCTAATCCTAACTAAGGTGAAAGGAGCTTTCAAAACATCAACCGGTTTTCTTACCATTGGGGGAGAAAGGGGTTAAAAGCAAGGTTTTGGGAAAATATCTTCAAAATATCTAAAAATAGATATTTCTGCGCAGAGTGTCACCACCTAGGCGGTGGTTTAAGTTGGTTAAGCCTCTGTCGGATCTTCGCCTAGGCGGTGGTTTCTCCGCCTAGGCGGTGGCTGTTGGCACAACATTTTGACGTTTTCTCGCATAGGCGGTGGTTTTCTCACCTAAGTGGTGGTTCAGCACTTCAGCACTCCAACTTTCTGCCCCTTTGCCACCTAGGTAGTGGAATTTCCGCCTAGGTGATGGTCTTCATGCACCGAAACCCAGTTCTTCACGTTTTGTTCATCGTTTCTCCACCGTTTTCGCTTGTTTCTCGCCCGTTAACGTCCCTTCACTTGTTTTACACTAAAACAAACTAAAACACAATTAAATATAACTAATACGCTTGAAAACTAACAAATTTGATTTCGAAATAGATAGGTATTTTACACCTATCAACCTCCAACTCGAGGTCGTGTATTTGCTACTACTCAGCAGGATGCCCTGACTATCTCAAATGTGGTTATATGTATCATGTCTCTATATGATAGATATGCACATATACTTATTGATCTCAATTTTACTCATTCATTTGTTTCGGCGACCTTTATGATGCATGTAGGAAAATCTCCTATTTCTCTGTCATATGATATTATTATCTCTACCCCTGTGGGTGAGTCAGTGTTGATAAATAGTATGTATAAAAATAGTCTGTTTTGTATTGGTGATAGAGAATTGTCGGTGGTTCTGTTACCCTTGAGTATTCACGATTTTGATGTGATACTGGGTATAGATTTGCTATCCGACTATCATACCATGGTCAATTGTTTTAAAAATGAAATTACTTTTCAAATCCAATGCGAGTCAAAGTTCGTGTTTGGGGGGATTTAATCATCACGCCTGTCAATTTGATTTCAGTTGTAGAGGCCAAGAAATTATTAAAGAAGGGATGCCAGGGATATTTCGCACATGTGATTGACACTAGTCAGAATAAGGTACAGGTGGTAGATATCTCAGTGGTCGGGGATTCCCGATGTATTTCTAGAAGAATTACCAAGGCTGCCAGTGGATAGGAAAATTGAATTTACTATCGATTTACTTCTCGATACTTGTCTTATATCAATTCCACCTTATCGTATGGCACCTACCGAGCTAAAGGAACTGAAGATTCAGTTGTAAGATCTGTTAAACCATGGGTTTATTAGACATAGTGTTTCTTCGTAGGGAGCTCCAGTGTTATTCGTAAGGAATAAGGATGACACTCTAAGGATGTGTATCGATTATATGCAACTGAATAAGGTGACCATTCATAATAAATACTCATTTCCTAGAATTAATGATTTGTTCGATCAGTTGCAGAAAGACATGTATTTTCCAAAATAGATCTTCGGTCAATATATCATCGGTTAAAAGTCAGAGACAGTGATGTGTTGAAGACATCATCCCGTACAACGTATGGACATTATGAATTTCTAGTTATGCCACTTGGGTTGACAAATGCCCCTGTTGCATTTATGGATTTGATGAATCGGATCTTCAAATCTTATTTAGATCAGTTTATTATTGTGTTCATTCATGATATATTGATTTACTCCCAAAATAAAGAAGAGCATGCAAAACATCTCAAAATTATGCTATAGATTTTGAGAGAGAAACAATTATATGGAAAGTTCAGTAAATATGAGTTTTGGATGTATAGAGTTGTATTCTTGGGGCATCTTATCTCAGGTGATGGTATTCAAAGTCGACCCAAAGAAAGTCGAAGCCGTTGTTTAGTAGGACAGGTCGAAAAGTATGACAGACGTTTGAAGCTTCCTGGGATTGGGGGGTTATTATCGCCGATTTGTACATGAATTTTCCGTTATAGCTGCCCCGTTGACCAATTTGACCCACAAGGAAACTAAATTTGAGTGGACTGATAAATGTGAACAAAACTTCCAAGAGCTGAAAAATAGACTGATTCAGCGTCAATGTTTTCTCTCTCGACAAAAGATGGTGGTTTTGTGATATACAATGACGCTTCACACCAGCAGCTAGGTTGTGTACTAATGCAACATGGCCATGTAACTGCATATGCTTCTCAGCAATTAAAGAATCATGAGTGTAACTACCCGAAGCATGACTTAGAGTTAGTGGAGATTGAGTTTGCCTTAAAGCTCTAGAGACGTTATCTGTATGGAAAGACATGCAAGATATACACTAACCACCGGAGTTTGAAATATTTGTTTTCTCAGAAGGAATTGAATCTGAGACAGAGGCATTGGATGGAATTGATCAAGGATTATGATTGTACTATCCATTATCATCCTGGAAAGGCCAATGTTGTAGCAGATGCATTGAGTAAAAAATCGACAGGTTCGGTTGCACACCTACAAGTTTTTTATACTAATCTATATACTGCGCTAAGATCTCTGTAAGTCCAGTTGGTAGTTGATCAGACGACATCGTTGCTTACCACTTTGACCTTGAGACCGACGTGAATCTACCGTATTATAGAAGTGCAAAAGTTGGATGCCCAATTGGGAAAAATCAGAGATAATGATGAAGCCTTGATGTTTGAGAATAGACTGTGTGTGTCTAATAATATCGATTTGAAGAAATATATCTTGGAGGAAGCACACAACTTAGCATATGCAATGCATCTAGGCAGTATCAAAATATATCGGGACTTACAAGAACACTATTGGTGGAATGGAATTAAATGAGAAATTGTAGAATTTATTGCCAGGTGTCTTGTCGGTTAGCAAGTCAAGATCGAGCACTAGCATCCAGGAGGATTATTGCAACATTTACCTACCCCAGAATGGAAGTAGGAACATATCACGATGAATTTTGTTTCAAGATTGCCCCGTACTCAAAAGGGACATAATTCTGTTTGGGTGATTGTTGATAGACTTATAAAGTTTGCTCATTTTCTGACTGTGAAAATCACGTACTCCATGGACAAGTATCAAGGTTTTAAATATCGGCCGTTACGTACCGTAACGGCCGATTCGTATCAAAAATAAAACCCTCCGATACCGTTACACGGCTAATTCCAGAGTCTAGGGACGATTTGCACCGTATTGGGCCATTACGGACCGATACGGTGCTGTAACGACTGTTACGGCTGTTACGGCCATTACAGCCGTTACGACCTGTACAATTCTATTTTTAGGTCCGACACCCATATGAGCTCTAGCTTTTCAGTTTTCTTCAGAGAATATTTCATATAATTGAGCAGAGGTGAAGAAAAAAAATAGTAGAAGACAAAAAAAATACTTACCAATTAGTAGAAAATCAAAGAGCTCCTCGCCAAAAGTTGAGATATCAATCGCGGCGTCGCCAAACCCTAACAGAAACAACTCGTCGCCAAACATAGCTCTCGCCGTCGCCAGAGACGTTACAGTCGCAGCTCCCGTCGCTCTCCGTCGCGTTGCAGCTCCTTGTGTTCGCCTTACTCCGTTCGTCTCTCTCTCTCCATCTCATTTGGGCGTGTGAGTGAGTGTGTCGGTTGATTTGGGTGGGTCATGGGCGTGTTTGGTTGATAATTAGGGGGGGGGGGGTGTTGGAAATAATATTAATTTATAAAATGATAAATGGTTTGTTTACAATTTAGTCCTAAAATTTTCTAACTTTTATTTTTATACCATTTTTTTTTGTCATTATTATTTATGACATTATGTATATAACTATATATATAATGGTTAATTTAGTGTTAATTAGATTTAATTATGATTTTAGTAAATAGTATGAATTATGCCGACGACGACTATGAAGAGCCTGAGCACAATTCGTTTTGATATTGATAATTTTATATGAGTGTATTGTTTTTGTAATATGATGTAGAAGTACAATTTACTCTTTTATTATGTTTGTGTAATATATTTTTATTAAGTATTGTGTGCATTATCTTATTCTTTTAAGATTGTTAAGTACGATGATTTTTCGTCTTTTTTTTTTTTATATATATATATATATATATCTTTATTGTATTGTATATAACCTTAAAATGTCATAATACCAATTATAATGTGTTTATTAAAGGTTAAATGAGTAAAACAAATACTCTTATTGAGTTTTTGAGGATGTTCTGGTGATTTTAATAAATTCACGATCGTTACCGCCGATTCCCGGTACGGATAAGCCGATACTCCCGATACCATTACACCGCGACCGTTACCATTATATAACCCGATATCGTGATTTAAAACCTTGACAAGTATGTAAAATTGTATATTGACGAGATTGTTAGATTACATGGTGCGCCGGTTTTCATAGTATCGAATAGAGGTCCGAGAAATATAGTGGGTATATTTGTATATATAGATATATCTAATTTGTGAAGATTACAATTTAAAATAAAAAATATAAATTTTATTAAAATGACAATTTTTATTATTTTGCTGACTAATAATATTATTAATAGTTGATTAATATTTTTCTGTAGATTAAATTATTAACAAGAATTTTTTTGTAATCGTTGTTATAATAATTTTTATACAGTTAAAATTGAATCAAGAAATTGGGCGTTTAGTAATTTCGTATAATCAAAATATTTGGAAATGGGAAAAATTGCATTTTAATGTCATACATTACAAATTAGATTTATTTAAATAAATTTTTAATTTAGACCCTGTCGTTGTTAGGTTCACATACGACGCCGACAATGTCAACATTATGATGGTTTGGTATTTAGTGGCGCAAATATCCAGCTGTGTCTTCTATATAAATTTTCAAATTATATCTTCGTACTAAATTGTGAAAAGAAAAGATTTATTAAAATGGATGCTTTTATAACGTTATGTGAACCAAATAAATTTTAAAATGTGAAAAGTGACTTTTATTATCTGACTATGCCATAGTGTGATCCCGACTGGAGGGCATGTCCTGTGAGATGTTATTGGTCCTAACAGGAGATTATGTCCTGTAAGATGTTGTATTGTGACCTAACAGAAGAACAAGTTCTGCAGGTAGTTGATATCTGTTGTTATTATTGACGATGATGATTACCATCATGATATGGTGGTTTATACCATATGTTGGCTCCTACCATTGGAAGTATTAAATGACATTGACATTGATGGCAACCTTAGATTGCACAGTTGTATAGGTTACGGTACTGTCATAACTTCCAATCGTAAGGTAAAACAATCCTATGATAAGTAGGAAAGTATGTGTGTGATATTTTATTATATATATCAAAGTAATTTGATCAATTGACTTTAATTTAGTTATTTTATCATGATGATACCTGTAAGATTTTATTATTGCTCATTGTGTGATATATTTTGTTTTAAAAAGTGATGTTTGATAAATATACTTGATCCCTAAATAGTTTTATATTATGAAGACAGTATACTGATAAAATATTTTGTGTGAGGTACCTCAGCTAAAGACGAGTCCATTAATGGCACTAGGTAAAGTTAAAGGGTGATGTGTTTTTTTAGGATTGACAAGACAGGTGTGAACTTAATAGATTTTCTGATTGGACCAAATTGAAGCAAAAATAGAAACTTGAGGATCAAACGTGTCATTTGTTGAAAATTTTAGGTTCCGTTTTTTTTTTTTTGGCTTTCTCTAAAAGATTAATTTTAGTACAAATCTTTCATGTCAAAATGATCTGCAATTTGAACTTCACGCCAACTAAAACAAAGAAAAACGTATTTAGATTATTGCAAACGAATGAAATTAGGATCAAATATTTTTTAAAAATATTAATTTCCATATGAAATATTTTATTTTTATTTTTAAAGTGGGTGAAAATTTTAGACATTCAATTTAATGCCTTTTTTAAAATTGTTTATTCTACATTGTAGTATTTTTTTAAGACGTATTCATAAATGTATAGATCAATCATATTGTAATACATTTGAATAGCCAATTTGCGTTTTAAAATTGAGGGTCTGTTTTGTGACTAGAAATATTTCAGTCTTTCCTTGATTCCGATTAGATTTAACCAAAAAAAAAAAAAAAACTTTATTACAAAGTCCAAGTAGATAAGATGTTTATTTCTTAATCGACTTCTTAACCAAATAATTATAATTATAATAATTAATTACTGAAAACTTATATATATACAATAAACACATAAAAAAAAAACTGAAATTCATTTATCGAAAAACAGATTTTGAAAATCCTTTTTTTAAAAAAAACATGAAACGGAATTTGAAAATTCGCTTGTACGCTGATTATATATATATATATATATTAGGAAGTAAAAAGGAGAATAAAGCTACGTTTCTATAAGAAACGGAGCTTTAGGGTTTAGGGTTTGATCTCCGTTTCTCAGGAGATCAAATCTTTTTCCCATTTTTTTTTCTCATAACCCAATCCTCCCTTTCCCATTCTTCTCCTTAAACTTTTAAACGAATTTAAAATCTAAAAAGCGGAAGTTGAGTGTATTTTGTGAGATTTTAAAATTTTAAACGAGTATATTTTAAAATTTTAATATCTCACAAAACACATAATGCCGCCTTGTCCCATTCTTCTCTTTCTCGTTTCTATAATCTAACAAAAAACTTTCACACACATATATCACATAACTTTAATATATTTAAATTTTAAAAAATAGAAAATTTGTATTTACAACTTTTTGAAAGTTGTAATTTAGAATTAAACAAATAATTTTAAAAATTAATATATTTAGCATATACAAGCATTGTTTTAAAAATATATTTAATGAATAAAATATTTTATATTTATAGAAACGACTATATTTTCAAATTTTAAACTAAAAACAGATTTAAATCTCAAAAAATATATTTATAATTATAGAAACGAGTATTCGACATAATCTTAAAGCAAAACAACTTAAAATAATCATAAACATCAAATTGAAATTAATTGTGATGACAAGTACAAGTAATTATAAAAAGATTTTTTTTTTTTAGATATATTAGAAAATACTACTCGTCATTAAACGTTTCTAGGATCGATAACTATTTAGTTTTATCAAAACATTCGTAGTGAATCTCTCCATCTTCATAATCGGACAATTCTGGATCATCCGTGTATTTGGGATCGATAAAGAACTTTGACATTTACTCGTTTGCATCCGGACATTGCTCTTCCAAATCTTGTGAAGTTGTTGTTTGACATGAATCCATTTCTCCATTTTGTTTTATTTCTCGTTTCATTGCATGGCAAATTTCGTAGACGCTATCCAATTCATTTTTCAATATTTCGAGAGACCGTAATTTCAGAATCTTAAGGTCGTGCATATTTGCCTCAGAAAGGTTTCTCTTTACCATTAGCATTGACCATTATAAATTCTTTGTCTCTTTACTATCTTTGTCCCATTCGATGTAGTTGTAGCTCTCGTGGTAACGAGGATTGACCGAGCGAACAGTGTGTTTGGAAGGATTATTGTGTACTAAGAAAGTTCGTTTCCTCATGATGGGATTCATCCATGTGCCAAAGAGATCGATTTGTCGTTGAACACCAGTGCAATCTGTAATTAAATCCTACGGACCACACAACGAATTGGGGTAACACAACTTATCTCAGACGTCATACCATACTAGTAAGCGTCGCGGTTCATAATCGCTCCAATGTATGACCTTTGACCAACAGATTCCATACCATGTACCTATCTCATCTTGGTACTTAGCATGGTCCCTTGTCCCTAAACACTCATCAGTGCAATGGATCTTCATTGATTTTTTTTCTTTGCCCTTACATTCCTAGCCTGCTTGCCATTTGAACTAATTTTTTGAGTAATGACAATGGAGAAGAGAAATGATTGGGGCATGAATAATAATTCTCCAAGTATAGATGTATATATAGGCAAACTTTGGCTTGAAAATAATATTTCGCCAATCACTTTCCTGCCAACTAGTTTTCAACCACACACACAAAAAAAAATTCTCCAATTTCTTCACTAATTTTCCACCATGTATTTTTTTCCACCAAATTATTTCCCTCCATTTTCTTCCCAATTTCCCTCCAATTGCCTGTCCATTTCTTGCCCTAAATTTTCTATCAATAGCAGAAGTCTCAGTTTGCAATTTAATCACCTGAGGTACTCTGTTTTGTTTCTAAAGAGAATGAATAAAATATACGAAGAAGACTACAGTGAATGTTTCGAATATATATATATATATATATATACTCTATTTTTGTTTTCATTATTAATTTGATTGTTTCTTGTTTTGTAAGCAAGTATTTGGTGAATGTTAGTGGCCAAATAATTAGTCAGTATGTCTCTGCATTAGGGGGATAATCAGAACGAGATCAGGCAACTTGTATAACAGTTTTGTAGGGATAGAGTTGGGTTGTGGTGACACTTTAACGGAGTGTCAAACAGACGCTAGTGTACGAAGTATTCACCATGGCCTTTTCAAGTTGTGGGAAATAATGTTCACAAATTGCGTAATTTACTGTAACTGTAAGGATTCTATTGAGGATGTGATAAACATTAGTAAGTTTGCAAAAAAATTAAACGAGACAGGTAGCATAGTGAAGTAATTACCGAAATCGATAAACAACTTAACAGTTATGATGGCTTCAAAAGGTTGTGGCTATTTATTTGAATTTGACGAGTTTGTAGAATTTTCTGATTGTATATTCAGGGATTACGTGACTGCCCTTGAAGATATCGGAGTACGAAAGTTTGCTGATCCACCCGCCTAACAAACTTTATTTCAAAGTCTTATTTTATAGTATTTGTATTTATTGGCCTAATAAGCTACCTAAGAGGGGAAGGGGGGGAGGGGGGGGGGGGGTGAAGTGGGTAATTATAAAAAATTTAAACAATTTAAATCGTTCAGCACTTAATTAATAAAATAATCAATTTATCCTAAATCAATTATTATCTTTGTTACACAATAGATAAGTGTTAAATTCTAGGTGCATACCCAAACAAAATATAAAAAAAGTAAATAATGCAGCACACCAAGATATATCCTGGTTTAGCAAGCTAGTCTTGCCTCGAGCTCCACAGAGATTCACAACCTCTAAACCCCTAATTCCTTTAACGGTAGAAACCAAACCCTCACAATGATTCTTTTCCTAGGCTCGGAATCAACCTTAACAAATTTTCTTTTCCCAGGTTACGGATGAACCTTATCTTTTTCCAGACTAAAAACTAACGTAATTCTATTACATGAAAAATCACAACCTAATTTTTTTAACGGGCTCAAGATCAAACCTTACCACACTCACAAATATCCTTTTCTTAGGTAAGGATTGAACCTTTATAATTCACTCAAAAATAATTCAATTCAAGAATAATCAAAATCTAGTTCTTTTCAAGAAAAAAGAATAACATAACCTTTTTATATCTTAAGTAAAGATCAAACCTCAACCTTTTTCCGGAAAAGATTGAAACCCTAGCTACCCCGACTAGACACCGGCCTAATCGTGTCTAATCCACTCAAACTCACAAATATAAAAAATTATGAGTTTCTTCCCACTCGGAGTTTCTTCCCACTTGGAGCTTCTACCACCTCAAAACAGTTATACTCAATTAATGTCCCAAAATTTACTAAGTGATAGAATTAAAGTGAGGCAAATTAATATATGATTAATAACAAGTGTGGATAACACAAAATTAAGCACATATTCAGATAATATCACAAAATTGTTTTAAAAAGAATTTTTATACTCTTAAGTTTAAAAATGATTTTTCAACGATCTTAAATCCAAGTAATCTAAAATAATAAGAAATCAAATTTAAGAACAACAACTTGGAAAGATCTTACCAGGAAAACACCGAAGTATGAAAACAAGATTGTAAAACAACACAGATCGGTGACGCCAATTTAACAGCGCTTTAGCTCAAGAACGTTTCACACAAATAATCTCTCGAAATAATCTTAGCATAATGATAACTCTTAGAAAGCTTAGGAACTTGATAGTTCTTGATATCATGAGTTCTAAATTCGTAGGTCTATTTAAACATATTTGGAACAAACCCTCCAACGACTAGTTTTCAAATAATAGGCCTCTAAAAGGCACCTATAAACATCATATATCATATCCATTTAATCCTGGTTTATTTCACTTAAAAATACCTACGATTATGTCCACAAGTAACCTCCCAATTCATCACTATCACTTCCTGTTAAGATGATATTATCTACATCAACAATTAAAATGGAAATCTTACCATCAGTTGAGTGTCTATAGAACATAGTATGATCTGTTTGGATTTATTGATAAACATAATCTTTTGCAGTAGTTCCAAAGCGTTCAAACCATGCTCTAGGAGACTATTTTGGGCCGTATAATGATTTTTTTTAGCTTGCACACCTTTCCTTGTCCTATCTTTCTTTCAAAGACTGGTGGTAAACTCATGAACACTTCCTCCTCCATGTATCCATTTAGAAATACATTTTTCACGTCTAATTAGTGTAGAGGCCAATCAAAATTCACTGACAGTGATAATAAAACCCAGATCGAGTTTATCTTAGCAACTGGCGTAAACATTTCTTGGTAGTCTATCCCATATGTTTGTGTGAATCCTTTATCCACAAACCTTACTTTGTGTCATTCTATGCTTCCATCTACCTTACACTTGATGGTGAATACCCACTTGCACCCGACTATTTTTGTATCTTTTGACGAATCAATTATTTTCCACATACCACTACTTTTAAAGGCATTCATCTCTTCCAAAACTGTTAGCTTCCAATCTGGATCACCTAGTGTTTCCTCAATGTTCCTTGGAATAAACATTTTAGTAACTTTAGAAGTAAAGGCTCTATATGGTTTGGAAAGTTTTGTGTAGGATACATATCTAGATATGGGGTAATTGGTGCATGTTCTGACTTATTTCCAGATGGCTATAGGAATAATGAGATATGAAGGAATTCTGGAATGAGAAGGTTTATTAGGAGGTGGTAAAGAGATAGAATTACCTGGGTGAGAGGGTTCATTAGGAGATGATAGGGAGATAAGATTACCTAGATTATTGCTTGGGGAGTCGAATTGATCTTGTGTTAGAACGATAGGCTGGTATGTATTCTTCCTTATACCTCTCTGAGTATAAGTATAAACCCACAACTCAGTATATGATTGTGGTATTTCTTCATCTGTTCGTGAGAGAATTATACTTGGTACTAGTGTACTAGTAGGGATTCCTTTTTGTTTTTCAATATTTTCATAACTTGTTTTTGATTGATTTAGAGTAAAAGTTTCTAGGATTGTGGTAGGGAGAGAATCATCAATGACCCAAAAATTTCCTTACATTAGATTCTCCCCATGAAGGGGATTTTTGTCAAAGAAAGGGATATTTTCCAAAAACGTGACATCTATACTGATATGAATTTTTTTTGTTTGTTGATTGTAGCACTTATACCCTTTTTGATTTGGTGCATAACCTATGAAAACATATTTTTCTGCTCTAGGATTAAGTTTAGACCAAAATTGGTTGGGAATATGAACGTAGGAGGTGCAACCGAATACTTTAAGAGACAGGTCAGTTGATATCCTAGATGCTGGAAAATGTGTTTTGAAATTATAAAATGGTGTGGTGTAGTTTAGAATTGGTGTAGGCATACGATTGATTAAATATGCAATTGTTAAAAAAGCATCGCCCCATAAATATTTTTGAATATGCATTGAAAACATAAGTGCACGTGCTACTTCGAGTAAGTGTTTATTTTTTCATTCAGCGATACTATTTTGTTTTGGTGTGTCACGGCATGTGGATTGATATAAAATACCATTTGTTTTCAAAAAACTACCTAAACATTCATTGAAATATTCTGTGTCATTATCTGTGCAAAGAACGCTAGGTTTCATTTGAAATTGGTTTTCGAGCATAATGCAAATTTTTTTAAATAAAGTTTCTACATCAGATTTTGTATGCATCAAGTATGTCCAATATAAACGTGTGTGATCATCAACAAATGTCACAAACCATCTTTTTTTGGATAGTGTTGTGATTTTTTAGGGACCCCATACACCGCTGTGAATTAAATAGAAAGGTTTTGATGCACGATATGGTTTTGAAATATAAAAAGTACGCTGACTTTTTGCAAGCAAACAACTTTTACAATGAAAAGATGAACAATCCACATTCTTAAATAAAGTTGGAAACAAATGTTTAAGATATTGAAAACTTGAATGTTCTAGTCTAAGGTGTCAAAACATGATTTTATCACGAACAGACGTTGAACCCATACCACTGGGGCCGTGAGTTGTTTTATTCTATAAGGAGTTATCATTGAAGTAATAAAGGCCATTCACCATTCTAGCACTGCCAATCGTATTTTCCCGAGCCCTGGTCCAGAAATAGACATTGAGATTCAGAAAACATAGCATGATAGTTAGAATCTCGCAATATTTTAATTATAGATAAGAGATTACAAGTAAGTTTAGGAACTTAAAGGACCGTTTTTAGGTTAATGCTATCTGAGATTTTTATTTGGCATTTTCTTGCAATAGATGAGAAACTACCGTCTACAATCCTAATTCTTTTGTTACCAGAACATGGTGAATAGGTATTGAAAATGTGAAAAAAACTTGTCATATGGTCAGAAGCACCTGAATCGATAATCCAAGGCACTGAATTTAAAGAACAAGAAAAGGCTCTAGAGTTGCTACCTGTTTGTACTAAGAAAGCATTAGGAGTACCAAATAATGAATTAGCAGTCAACAGTTTCAGAAGTTGATCAATCTGCTCTTTGTTGAATGGAGTGGTCGTAGCTTCATGTGCAAAAGGATAGGTGGTGGCGGAATATTACGTCGCCACTTTCGCCGCAAGTGTACGGGTCAAGTTTTAGTAGAGTGGGAAGAGTAAGGGTTATCGTTTCCACAGGGATTTGGTTGAGAATATTGTCGAGTACCGTAATTATCATAACCTAATTTTATCTAGGCGATAGAAAATAAAGTTTATAATTAATAATATACTAATACTAAAATACTAATTTATCTAATTAAACTCCATTACTATTTTGAGACGTTTAAGGGAATGGATTATCTAGAGATTAACTTCGTTTACAAATATGCGTTTGATCTTGTTTGACTTACATTAACGGTGTTTGACTTATCTGTCAATCTTTGTATCGTAAACTCATTCACTCCCTCTCCCGAGTGACAAGTGAATGAATATGTGACTTCGCGTTAACGCCGAAGTCCCCCTCTAGCATTTTTTAGAACACATAGTCACATGAGTCTTGCCCCAACGTCATTGATTGCACACTCTCTAACGCCCTCCCGGGTTATTAGATCGTCGTGTTTTGTTTAAACCCTAGTCCGAATCTGGGGTTACCTCTCCCGAGTGTCAAATCCCGTATTCTTGGTATATCATAACAAGCATAATAAACAAGGAGAAACAACAAACACAATCAAATAACAAAAAACAACTATTAACGAAACACCGATTTCAAAACCACATATTTATAAATTATAGTAATCCCTAGACAATATCCGTTTAGCTAACGGCCATAATCGTATATACAATGATAAAGGATCTAAACATACTCAAACCATACTCCGAAGTTAAGAAATAAAGAAAGAAATGAGAGAAACTAGTTGTAGTCCGAAGATTTGGCGTTAAAACTGTTCCGAGATCGCTTCTCCTTCTTCGCCTTGTAATCTTCTCCTTCAAATTTGGTGGAGCATTCCCCAAAAACCTCCCAACCAAATTCTAACCCTAGGAGCTCTCTTATGTACAAATTAGAGGAGAGGAGGAAGATATAGAGCTAAAAAATATCTAAATAAATATCTGAAGTGTGTGCAGAGTCACTGTAGAGGCGGTGGTTAAGTCGATTTGATCACGGTCTCGGCGATGGACTCAGCGGTGGAAGCAGAGAACTCTCTGCTATTTCACCACCTCGGTGGTGGGCTTCCAGTAAAGAAAATGCCTCTCTCTGCATATTGATCGCCGCGACAGTGGTCTGGACGCCGCGACGATGGATTGCTTTTCAGAATTTTACCTCTATGCTTGTTTTCCCACTGTTCTTGATTTGATTTGATCGTTTATGATCCGTTTTTATCCCTTTTCACCCCCACACACCTATTTTAATACAAAAAGAATAAAAACATATTAAAACGTATTAAAATACTATTATAACACTAAAAAACTAACAAGTTCGGTTTGGAAATAGATAGGTGAATCACATCTATCAAATACCCCCAAATTTGGAATTTTGCTAGTCCTCGAGCAAAACACTCACATTAAAATGAAAAATACAACTAAATTAAATAACATGAATAACTTAAACACAAACAATCTAAACATAACGATATGCGAGTTTTGAATTCTTCTATCAACCAAGTCATTTTCCCCTCAACAACCCCCAATCATATCGAGTTCAGGTGGTAAAACGCACCATGTGGTGTTCTAGAATTTCGATATTCAATAATGGTAAATGCCATTCTAGATCCTTTTAACGTGTGTGTGCGAGACTCAATAATATAATTATCCAAGACCGAATTGGATTATCGACCAATGAAACTCACGACTTACTCAAATTGTGCCTTTAATTCAGTGATATAGGTTTGGAAAAAGATTAATTCGCCAGGGTATTTATTTATGTGTTCAGAATTGAAATGACATTCAGGCTTCGATAGGGTAACAAGGGATAAACATATTGCATGTTAAGCTTAAAAGGCTTAAGCGACAAAATGAATGCCTAAATCATATCCCCTGAACTACCTCGCCTAGGATTTCGCCTCAAGCTTCCCCTCAATCAGGTTCTAGAATCCTCGAATTTTCTTGAGTTTGGCTAATCGATAATCGGCCTCAAATCAATTTAATAGAAATACATTGAGTCTATGTGCTCGTGTAAATTAGGATCCACAATAACTTTCACCAAAATGCATTGTCAAGCACACAGAACACACATACATGGGTATTACCCTTGACCTCAAAAAACAACCAGGGGGTAATATCATCATCAGGTAATAGCCCAAATGAACGCAAAACTCAGCATGTAACAATAACAACACAAAAACATTCTACACTAAACAAGCATGCAATACGGTAAAACAGTAGAACATACTAACATCCTACACATTACCCAAACTTAAAATAGTCAGTGTCCTCAACTACCCATCAGCGATCCCAATGAAAGAATAAAGTATGATATTGAAGACGGAAGTTTAGAATACATACCTGGGAGGTGAGAGAATCTCGCCTCTGGATTCAGTCGACTGTGACTGATTTAATTTATTTTTGAACTTGGGTTGTCTCCCAAGAAGCGCATAATTTATTGTCCTCGGCCTGACACGGAGAAAGACTCATCAAAGAGCGGATTCCGTCCGTAGTACGTGTCATACAACACTATGTACGGGTCTTGATTCAGAATGCCATCAAGACTGGCGAGATGTTGCAATGTATGGCTCGATCTTTCAACTTGACTCACCTTCAGATTTTGTGCTTGGGGAGCTGGAAACAGGGTAGGATAGGTGAGCCATATCGGATCCTCATAGATGTGATTGTATTGGATAGAGTACGGCATCACCAACTGAAATTCAAACGGTGAAAACTCACAATGATTAATATGTGAATCTCCATCGCCATTCCACACTTGGGTTCTCTCTTTCTTAGCATGATCGTTTTCGCTCTCACCCAAGTGCCTTCCGTTGGTATCCGGTTCCTCGCGGTGGCTATCACATAATATAACATGCTCGTCTCTCAGTGCTACCGTGTCTGACTCGGCCCCAACGCAGCACATTAGATGACCAATTTGTGTCTGCAGAGATGTTACGGTCGCATCGATGTCGGCGCAGACCGTCTCAATATAATCAAGACGATCCTCATGCTCATTGATCCGCTCAATCATCTCCCTCAAGAATCTTTGAGTTTTCCTCATAACTGTAGCGAACACATCTTCTAAGGCAGGGGAAGACTCTGCATCTTGAACCGAAGTGTCAATCCATGACGCCTTAGTGTTGGAACAATCCCCCAAGCTTTGATGACTTGGTGAATGATTCCAACTTTGATAATCATAGGCCTCCAATTCCTATAACGATCAAATGGCTTCGTCCATGGTTAGGTCGTGGAAAGATGAGGTACCGTTTCCTCCTTCCACCCATGTTCTGGTTGCGGCTGATAACCTGTAGAGGAAATTCAGGAGTTAACATTCCCTCGGGAACCCATAATTCGGAAACCGGAATAGCAGCTCGTTGTAACGATCCCAAGCGCAATAAAATGGCTCAGAATATTATTGAAAGAAATGCATCAATACTCTTCGATCTAACATCTTCAAGTACCTTGCATAAGAAATAAAAACAAAACTCCAAAGAAACGTTATAAACAAAATAAATGCCTAAATAAAAATCAAGTTATTTACTCACAATATTAATAATAATCTAAAACACAATCCCCGACAACGGCGCAAAAAACTTGGTGGCGAAATATTACGTCGCCACTTTCACCGCAAGTGTACAGGTCAAGTTTTAGTAGAGTGGGAAGAGTAGGGGTTATCGTTTCCATAGAGATTGGTTGAGAATATTGTCGAGTACCGTAATTATCATAACCTAATTTTATCTAAGCGATAGAAAATAAAGTTTATAATTAATAATATACTAATAATAAAATACTAATTTATCTAATTAAACTATATTACTATTTTGAGACTTTTAAGGGAATGGATTATCTAGTAATTAACTTCGTTTACAAATACGCGTTTGATCTTATTTGACTTACGTTAACGGTGTTCGACTTATCTGACAATCTCTGTATCGTAAATTCATTCACTCCCTCTCCCGAGTGATAAGTGAATGAATATGTGACTTCGCGTTAACGCCGAAGTCCCCCTTTAGCATTTTTTAGAACACATAGTCACATGAGTCTTGCCCCAACGTCATTAATTGCACACTCTCTAACTTCCTCCAGGGTTATTAAATCGTCACGTTTTGTTTAAACCCTAATCCGAATCCGGGGATACCTCTTCCGAGTGTCAAACCCTGTATTCTCAGTATATCATAACAAACATAATAAATAAGGAGAAATGGCAAACACAATCAAATAATGAAGAACAACTATTAACGAAACACTGATTTCAAAATCACATATTCATAAATTATAGTAATCCCTAGACAATATCTGTTTAGCTAACGGCTAGTAGGTGCAATTTTGTGCATGCCTACGTACGCTCGCAAGTATATAAGGTCTAAATTTTTAATATAGTGGATCTTTGAAGATCAGATATCGTTCCCACAGAGAAAAGTGTGAATAATTGAATTAAATACCGCAATTGACGTAGTCTCGTGTTATCCTGACGACGGAAAGCGTGAATTGAAATTAAACTAAGTTAAACTACAATTGGTGGGTTAATTCTAACTAAGTTGATTAATTAGGGATTGATTTTGTTTACTTAATACACGTTTGATTTCGTTCAGTTAACAATAACGGAGTTTAGGTATCCGACAATCTCGGTTCGTAAACTCCTCCGCCACTTCTTCCGAGTGTAAGACGAGGTAATACATTACTTTGAGTCGACGTCGAGGTCCCCCTAGATGTCTTAATGACTCTAGGACACATGAGTCTTGACTCAACGTCATCGATTGCATACTAACTAACGCCCTCCCGGGTCGTTAGGTCGTAATGATGTGTTTACCCTAGTCCGAATCCAGGGTTACCTCTCCCGAGTGTCAAACCCTAGATTCTCAAATCCAACCCTAATACCGTTACAAGAATATTAAGATCGTCATCAAATGATAAACACAATTGGACTTAAAACAGCAACCGTTAAAGAAACGTATATTAAACCAAACGAGTATTTACACAACTATACCTTTCCCTAACTAATCTCTAAATTACACTAACATGTTCTTAGCTAATACAACACAAATCAAGAGGAGATCATCATTACCAACTATAAATATTAAATACAAAGATGAAAACAAGGGAAGAAAATCCAAATCTCAAAGTGGAGTAGTCCACTTTCGCCAAAGAACGATCCTCTCGAGCTTCCTCTTTTCCGTTGATGAACTTCTTCTTTTGGCTCTTCGAGGATTGGCCAAGAACACTCTTTATAACTAATCTAATCTACTTCCTAAACTAATCTAATCTAACTAAGGTGGAAGAGATCTCCCAAGAATAACTGGAGCCTCCTCTCACGTCTAAGGGTATCTAACATTTTTTAGCAATTGGGGGAGAAAGGGGTTTTATAGGCAAGGTTTGGAAATATCTTCAAAATATTTGAAAATAGATATTTCTATGCAGAGTGTCACCGCCTAAGCAGTGGTTCACCGCTTAGGCGGTGGACTTAAGTCGGTTAACGTCTGTCGATGATTTCGCCTAAGCAGTGGTTTTTCCGCTTAGGCGGTAGCTGTTGGCATATCATTCTGATCTTTTCTCGCCTAAGCTGTGGTTTTCTCGCCTAGGCGGTGGTTCAGCCCTTCAGCATTCCAACATTCTGCCTTTTTTCGGCCTAAGCGGTGGAACTTCCGCTTAGGCGGTGGTCTTAATTCATCGAAACCCTGTTTTACACATTTTCTTCACCGTTTCTCTACCGTTTTCACTTGTTTCTTGCCCTTTGAGGTCCTTTCCCTGTTCTACACTAAAACACACTAAAACACAATTAAATATAACTAAAATGCTTGAGAACTAACAAATCTGGTTTAGAAATAGATAGGTTTTTCACACCTATCAACGGCCATAACCGTATATACAATGATAAACAAGCTAAACATGCTAAAACCATAATTCGAAGTTAAGAAATAAAGAAAGAAATGAGAGAAACTAGCCGTAGTCTAAAGATTTGGCGTTAAAACTGTTCCGAGATTGCATTTCCTACTTTACCTTGTAATCTTTTCCTTCGGATTTGGTGGAGCATTCCCCAAAAATCTCTTAACCCTATTCTAACCCTAGGAGCTCTCCTATGGCCGAATTAGAGGAGAGGGGGAAGATATAGGGCTAAAAAATATCTAAATAAATATCTAAAGTGTGTGCAGAGTCACCGCCGTGGCGGTGGTTAAGTCGGTTTGATCACGGCCTCGATGGTAGACTCAGCGGTGGAAGTAGAAACTCTATGCTATTTCACCACCTCGCGGCGGCTTCCAGCAAGTAAATGCCTTTCTCTACATATTGACTGCCGCGACGGTGGGCTACTTTTTAGAATTTTGCCTCTATACTTGTTTTCCCACCGTTCTTGATTCGATTTGATCGTTTATGATCCATTTTCATCATTTTCACCCCACACACCTGTTTTAATACAAAAAGAATAAAAACATATTAAAACGTATTAAGATACTATAATAATACTCAAGAATTAACAAGTTCGGTTTGGAAATAGATATGTGAATTACACCTATAAATAGGGTTGGTTAGATTTTTCTCCCAACTTATTGCTCTTCAAATTGGCTGGTTTCCCATGGATTTTCCAGCATGTTTCTCGTGTATGACGGGGCGTGTTGCAGTAGTTGCACCATATACGAGGGTGTTCATCCGCCCGATGTTGAAACCTACTGGAGTTAGCATCAGCAACAGCGAAAGCAGAATAGTAAATAGAAGCAGTTGTAGGACTAGTAATTTGTGACTTGTTGAGCATTACGTTCCGATGGGTCTCTTCCCTTTGGACCTCCGAGAAAACATCACCGATTGAGGAAAGAGGTTGACAACCAATGATTCATCTCCAAACTTCATCAAGTTTCGGTTCTAGTCCTGCAAGGTACTTGAAAACACGGTCATCATCCACTAATTTCTTATAGTGATTATAATCCTCGGTCGAATGCCATTCATGATCATTAAACATATCACGATCCTGCCATATTCACTTCAATGAATTGAAATACTTGGTGATATTGTCTTCTCCTTAACGAACATCATAGAGTTTTAAAGTCAATTCATACTTTTGAGATTGATTTCCTAGATCAGAATGCACCTAATTGACATTGTCCCAATGTTCCTTTGTCGTAGGATAGCATATGTAGTTGGAGCTGATTTCTTCATCCATAGAGTTCATCAACCATGTCATAAACATGGAGTTTTCAGCATCCCAAGTCATATGCAGCGGATTTGTAACGGCTGGATCCTTTGCATCATCGGTTAAATATCCCATTCGTCTTCTTCTGCGGATATACAGTCGCACCGATAGAGAGCAATGCAAGAAATTGGTTCCATTCAGTTGAACAGAAGTGATCTAGATGAAGTGGGATTCAGAAGGGAGATTTTTTGGTTCGATGAGTTGGCTGGATCTTGGGGTGGATTCTAAGGTAACGTCGAACATAGTGAAGGTCGTCGAAGGCTAAAAATCGTCGGATGCCAATTGATTTCGTCATCGACTGTTGGAGACCAATCGATTTCATCAGCTGTAGTGGGATTCCAATCAATGTTTTTCATTATGGCTGTAAGGAAGACCGACGTTCAACGTCGGTTGTAAGGAGGACCAATCGTCGTTCGTCGTCGGCTGTAGAGGGGCCTGTGAAGTTCATCGTCGGTTATAAGGAAGCTCATCGTCGACTATAAGATAGCTTGTGAAGCTTCATCGTCAGCTGTAAGGGCCAATGAAGGTCGTCGTCAACTGTAAGAAGAGTCAGTGAATCTTCGTCGTCAGTTATAAAAGGCCAATGAAGGTTATCGTTGGCTATAAAAGCCCGGCGACTTCATCGGTTGTAAAGGAAAGGGCTGGTTGGCTAAGCTAGGGTTTAGTTTAGCTTTGATGCCAAATTGAATTGAATAATCAATGTTATTAATTTTCTAATTATACAATATGAGACTCTATATAGGAGTAACAATATTAAATCTACCAACAATATTTGTAATAGACTATGTGTTTCTTTCTATGTATTGTCCTGTTATTGTAAATATTTCTTATTGTATGTGTGTTTTTGGACTACAAATAAAGATAAAAAACATGTTATTTGTAGAGGCAACGTTATTATAATTTAACGTATAAATGATACATTAGATTTCAAAAGAAGTACCTAGTTAAACTGGAATGCACCGACACATGAACATTATATATTACTTTCATCATCTGATATTTCAATATCTGATTGATATTAAGGTTCCCTAAAGCATCTCATGTAAATATGAGCTTCGCCAACTAAACCTTCTTGGAGACCCTCACGTGCTATCATTTGAAGCTCGTGTCGATGGATTTGAATTTACATTTGAATATGTTCTTTGCGACAGTGATGCAACGCCATCTGAAGATCATGTTGTGTGTCTATTGGCATTTTTCTGGCCAATTGACACACTATTGAAATATTATATTGTATGCATCCATCCACCATAACCTCTGGTTGGTTCACACGATAAATGTATTCCTCCCGCATCCTTGCAACCCATCGTAGAGAGTAACAAACTCTTGAATCTAGAGAGTATGAGAATTCATCTTCCAAAGGCTAGTGGCATCCTATTGAATGATACAAATCCCGCATCGTGTACATTTGTTTTTGTTAAAATAAGATATAAAAATTTCAAACTTCAATTTAAGGTGTGTTTAGAGTGATTGCAATAGATGTAAATGTGTTTGTTGATTGATATATGTGTGTGTGTATGAGCGCGTGCCTGCGCATGTATGTGTTAATGATAAACACTAACCTAAATGGTTTAATCCATCATACTAGAGTTGATTTGTCAATCAATACTAACAACATTCATAAAGGTTGAACTCATTTGTCAAATCAGCTATGATAATAGTTATACCGATGACAAAGGCTGAGAAAGACTGACAAAGGCTAGAAAAGGATGAAAAAGACTGACGAAGGATGACGACGCACAGCCCGAAACGTCAATGAACACCGAAAAAATCTATAAAGGCTTCTCTAAAAAATCTTGGCAGAAATGTCAATCAACACTGGAAAAGTTTGTTCTAAAATGTCAATCAACCATCACAAAAGGCTAAGACTTGTCAATTATTCACCATACATGCTACTATAAAAGCTAAGTTTTGTATAGAAATTTTAAAATCCTATAATTTTCGTGATATGTCTTCAAAACATTAATTCTAGTGAATAAATCATATATGGTATTTAAGGTAAGGAAAACTCATATGGTGTTTGGGGTTGGTCTGGACCCTGAGATCACTATAGAAGGTGGGTTCTACCACCATATTATGATGACTATTGAAGCGATCAAGATACCAATCCGATAAAGTATCATGTCGACCTACGCCAAGAGTGAGAATACAGGGTGAAAGAATCTAATAAGCTTGTATCTTCTTCGAGAACTCTTAATGCACCAGTTCCGGATCGTCGAAGTCTTCAGATGCTTCGAAGATGTCAAATTGATGACACAACCAAGATTGAAGATGCTATTACACAAATTGTAATACCCCAAAAAGTATTAAAAGTGTTATTTTCAAAAATATAAATTTTTGAGATATTACAATCTACCCCTCTTAAATAAATTTTGTCCACGAAATTTTGTTCAAAACAATAATAATAATAATAATAATAATAATAATAATAATAATAATAATAATAATAATAACAACAACAACATGAACTTCACAATATTTCTCCCATTTCTTCTTTATTTCACACACACACACGTATCACATTAAATCAAGCCCAACTTTACACCTCAAACCCAACTTTACTACTTAGGCATTTTTTTAAGAAAATTACACCAACACCCCATAATTTATATAATATTATTATAAAACCCTAAAATTTACACTTATAGCCCCCAAAATTATCAAATATTTATTTATATCTTAAGATTTTCATAAGATATCAAAATAATCCTAAAAGTATTACTTTTACAACCCGGTTCCATGCAATTTTTGTGGAGCATAGAGGTGGTCTCCATTTGGATGGGTGTAAGGCTGCTTTGTTCCTATTTTTTTTTTATTTCATTACCTTAGTTGGTCTTATCATATTGGTACAAATATTTTTTTTATAACATTTACTACTCGTTTCTATTTTTATCTTCTTTGCTTATTTGTTGTGGCAGATTTGGGATGATTTCTCGAGATTCTGATCGTTGTTTTTGTCTTTGTTTTAGTTTGCAGTCATTGTGGTGGCCTTTCCTTGAATTTATGGACCCTAGTTTCGACATCCATGTAATTGTTCTTTTTTCCAAGGTTAAATTTCAAGCTAAGTTTTTAATTGGAGTTCATTTGGCTTTTCCTACTTCTTAAAGCTTCCCAAGAGCTCTCTCTCTTGCAGGTCATTTTCCATTACTTTGGTGCTCTCTCTTCTTACTCACTAAGTCTTTCTTTTATCTTGGTTCTATTTCTTTTGACGTTTAAGTTTTTCTTTGTCTCGTTTCTTTCCTTATTTTATGTCTTCTAGTGTTTGAGGCTGGTTGTCCCTTTTGTGAGGAGGCGACACTTGTTTAATTTGGTGCTTCATGTTTATTCATGTTTACTCATGCTTCTTCGATCTTGGTACTACCCCTACATGTGTTGTCCCTTCATTTTCTTTGTTTAATTTTCTTTTCAACGTTAATTATTTCAACTCCAAATAAATTTTATCCCCGTCATTAAAGCAAACAAATAATACTATCATTAAAATGTTCTATAATGTTGTGGTTTTTTTTTTTTGCTGTAAGGCACAAACTAATGTAACTTGTGTAATGGTGTGATAAGGAAATATTGACTTTGTGGAAATTTAAATTACATTAAACAGGAAGAATATCTTTTTTTTGTTTTTATAATTTGTATGCATGCTGTTTTGATAGATGTTTCAATTTTGGTCTCATGCTTCGAATAACGTTCTACTAGTATGTGGCCATATGCTCTTTTTTTAATGATAGCTCATGATCCTAAAATTTTGATGGACAATTGAATGTTGATGTATTTTGTGGAACTAACGGATTTGTTGAGTGTTTCAATTTATAAGTTCCATTGAAGATATTACCATGAAGAAGTTGAGATGAATGCTAAATAGACTGATAAAGATGATGAATATTAAGAGATCAAAGACTTTGACAAATCTAAAAAAAAACAACTCAGGTTAATTTTTACTCTTAATATATCCCGATTAGGATTAAACACAACACAAAAATATTTTTATGATTATGTGTGTTTTTGATAGAATCCTAATTAGTTAAACATATTTGCTTCTATGTGAAATTGAAGAAGAAATATTGATTTAATAAATATTAGAAATTAAAAAATTGATTTAAGGAGTTAACCGAGAAAAGAAATCGGTTAACGGGGCAAAAACATCAAAGAAATTAAATTAAAAATGAATTAAGATTAAGTACAGCAGGATCGGTCGACCTGCCTAAATCAATCAGTCAACCGATGCGAAGCTGTTGGAATTGTGCAGTCTATGAATTGATAGGTTGACTTGTGGTGTATGATCGGTTGACCTGTGGAAAATGGATGAACTATCTTTATCATTCAGTCGAAAGAGAGGTCGACCTATAACAATTAGATGAACTCTCTAAATTGTTAGGTCGACAGACAAAGATAGAGAGGTCGACCTGAGAAACTCTCTGGATTGTCCGGTGGACAAACGAAGAATCGAAGGTCGACCTGGCTTAGGCTACGTCCTGAATCGGGGGGTCAATTGGTGGCTTATGGTCGGTCAACCGACGGTCGGTTTTAGGATTCGAGAATTTCATGATTTTGATCCAAAAAGTAGTCGTTACTAGCCGGTTTATGGTTAGGATATGAGAGATATTTTAAAGATTGGATAGAATTTAAGATATATGGTTGATATTTTGTTATCCCTATAGATATGGTTCATGTATTTTGATTATTTCTCAATGTGGGTCATGTAATTCTTTTTATCCTATCTAATTGAGTTTGAGAGACTTAATTGAATGTTTTGAAAGCTATATTTAAGTAAATTAGGCCTAAAATGAAATATAATTATATATGGGGTCTATAGGTGCTTTTTAGATACTTATTATTTGAAAACTAGCCGTTAGAGGGCTAATTTCAATCCCCTTATATATAAACCTGCGGATTTCACATTATAAAGAGATAATATCAAGAACTATTCAGTTCCTAAACTTTTTTAAGAGTCATCATTCTGATATTATTTTTGAGAGATCAAATTGTGAGATCAATTGTTAAGAAGTTCTTGAGTTAAAGTGCTGATTGTGTTAGCGTCACCGAGTTGAGCTGTCTAGCGTTTCAATCTATATTTCTTCGGTGTTATTCTAGTGAGATCTTTCCAAGCTATTAGTCTTTATTGTGTATTTATTTTTCTATATTTTCTTGGTTGATAAGATCTTGATAAATCGTTTTCGAAACCTTAAATCACATAAAAATATTTTAAAACGATTTTTGGTGAAAGTCTGATTACATATTTATTTGTGTGCTACCCATATCTATTATAATCAGATTTTTATATTTTCTTGGTGAAAGTGTTTCAAGCTTATTCTTAATTGAGTTTATTATTGTTATTATCACTTGCTTAGATAATTGATCTTGTGAAATTGTTTATGAACTTTAAAAGCATAAAAAAAAATATTTTAAAACAATTTGTATGATAATCTAATTACGTGCTCAACTTTGTGCTACCTGTATTATTTTTATAATCAAATTTTTGTTTCCTCACTTAATTCTATCACAAGTAATTATCGGGATATTAATTGAGTTTAAATTGATTTGCGGTGGTAAAAGTTCCGAGTGGGAAGAACTTATCAATTTTATTGTAATTTGTGAGATGTGTGTCGGATTAGATATTATTGGGAGTGTCTAATCAGGGGTAGCCTTGGGTTTCAATATCTTCCGGTAAAGAAATTAAGATTTTGATCTTTGCCTAGAGTACAAAAAGATTAGGGGTAATTTTTTCTGACTAGAATTATTTTTGAGTGAGGGTAAAAGAATACTTGGAGTGATTGTGAGGTTTGATTCTTAGCCTAAGTATAAAAAAAAATTAGGTTAATTCTTAGCCTGTGAAATGATGAGGTTAGTCTTTAGTCTGGAAAAAGGATAAGGTTATTCTTGAACCTGGGAAAAAGATAAGGTTATTCTTGAGTCTGGGAAAAAGAAAAGATTATTCCTGAGCCTGGAAAAATGAAGTTGTAAAAGTTGATTATGAGTCTGTGAAAAGAATCATTGTGTAAAGGTTTGGTTCTCACCTGTTTAAAGAAATCTTAGTGGTTTAGTGGGTGCGAATCTCCGTGGGGCTTAGAGAACTGAATTAGTCAAGAGTAACTTGGTGAATCAGGATATATCAGTGTGTTCTGCATTGTTACTTTATTTATTTATTATTGTATGGGTGTGCACCTAGTCTATATGTAATACCCCGAAAATTTAGATTCTTGAAAATATTATTTCATATAAAAGTTTAATATTTTTGGGACTGTTTTGCGAATTTATGGCATAAATAATATTTGATAATTTTTGGGAGTTAAATGTTTATTTTAAATTGATTTTAGAAGTTTTGGGACCAATATATTATTTAAAATATATTTTTAAGAGTTTTAGGATATAATTAATATTTTATTTACATTAAGGGAGTATTTATGTAAATAGTTAAAAAAAAATATATGCTTAATGAGCTGTCTTCTTATTAAAGAAGACAACACACACACACACACACACACACACACATATATATATATATATATATATATATATATATATATATATATATTATAATAATAATGATTCTCATTATATAATAAGGACTGGAGCAACGGAATTGGAAATGAAATTTGGGAAAAGGAATAGTATTTACATATATATGATAAATATATAATCTGGATGATTTTTAGCGACTAAAAAATATTTCGATTCAGATTTCGACTTCGAATTTTAGGTAAAATTTCTAACACTTTTAATACATATATTTAATTTTTATATTTTGTGATTTATGTTGTTATTATTGTAGAATTTTAGCTGTTAAATTTTGATAAAATAATTATGATTATATAAAAATTATGTGGGAATTATGCCAATGTGCTTTATTTGTTGTATAAATTAAATGCACGTATTAGAGGGGTTGGAGTTCTACTGAGCGTTGGCTCACAACCTCACAACTTTGATTACAGGGCCGGTGAGAAAAAACGATGACGTGAAATCCACTTGAATTTCTATTTGTAAAATCGGCTTAAATAAAATTTGATAATTCTAATTGTCGTCGCCGTGTGTAAAATTTATCAGTTTTTTTTTTTATTAATTAAAATATTGATTATTTAGTAAAATTATCATCGTCGATAAACAAAATTGTCGCCGTAATCTGTAAAATTTCTCGAAATAATTGATAATAAATTGGCGGGTTATTCGGGTTAGTGTTTATTCTCCAATGGGAGAAACCGCACAATGGCCTTGGGAAACCGGGCCATTACACTATAACACTTATCCGCTGCTATAAAGATAATAATTAATTTAGGATAAAATTAATTATTTAAATTTTGAAGTGTTATTATTTGATAATTTTTTATTACTGTCCAATTCACCCCCCTCTTGGATAGCTCATTGGGCCAACAACTCATTATTGATAAAATATTGTTTCTATGTTTATTTTGGTGTAAATAGACTGGGCGAGGAAGCACAAGTAGAATTGAGTATCATGAAGTAATGTATCCTTTATTAAAAAAGCATAAAGCATTTTTTGCTACATGCCCGAAAATTATGTGGTAAGGTATCCAATCTTTGCGGGTATTATATTAGCAAATATGGCAGAACTACATAGGAGAAAAATATTTTTGTCTTAGGTACTCCAAGTAGAGAGGGGTCCACTACTGGAAGTAGGTAGAGTCATAGAGTGTTGTGACCTTTTAGGCTGTCACGACAAGTGTTGATTAGGAAGGGCGAATTTTGTAGTTTTAACATGGAATATTTTGGGATATGTGAAATCTCAAAAAAATTGAATTTATAATATTAAAATTACGAAGTCGATGTCTCGTCTATTTTTATTATTATCATAGTAGCGTAGCGGAAGCGTAGTGGTGAGTGGTTTGTCTTTTGCCTTTATTTCTCCGTAAAAATAAAAAGGGAGAAACCAAGTGGTGGCCTTAGGAAACTAGGTCGTTACAGTTGGTATTAAATCTTAGATTATAGGTTTTGTAGACTTGGTGATAGTGTTGTGTTATTCATGGACTATAGGATATGTCGTTGAGTTGTGAGGTCGGTTTAGAAATAAGTTTAGGAATCATTGTACTTGACATGAGAATAGTACACATGCGTCAGGCACTGTATTATATTTATTGTTGTTCATATTACCCATGTTTATGAGTTTAAGGTAATTAAATTTCGGGACGAATTTTTTTTTAGGGGAAAAGGATTGTAAAGCCTAATTTTTATACATGCATAATTTTAATTACATTTTAGAACCATTAGAAAATAATGGGGTTCAGTGTGTCATTTAAATTTTACCTTAATTGTTTTTCTTAAGGGTCATGTTAATAATTAAAAATTTGGTTTTAGAAACTTTGGGGGTTGAATGTAATTTTAATTTTGACTTTTAAAAGTTTAGGGATTATTAATTTATTTAAAATATAATTTTAAGAGTTTTATGATATAATTAATATATATTTTTTTAATTTTAATAGGGATATCAGTGTAAAAAAGAAAACAAAACAAAAAAAAAATGATGATAAGCACACATGTGTCCATTTCAAATTTTATCAAATTTGATGGCTTGGTGACTAAGGTAAAAAAAAAAAAATGAAAAATAAAGAAATAAATAAATGGGAGGCGATGAAAATGTAGAGAATAGACACACATATATATAGATAGATAGAGTTAATTTTTTCTTCATGTTACTCTTTTTTTTTTCCATCACTTTTCTATCACTCTCTACACTCTCAAATCACCAAAGGTAATCCATTATCTTAACTTTCATTTGTTTCTTTTATTTAATTAACCGTAGGTGTGTGTATCTATAATACAAATTAGAACCTAATTTGAAAATCTCCCGAACATATTTTTGGAGGGAGACATTTCATGCCATTGGATCTAACATCCAAGGGCTGACATATATTGTCACCAAGAGACATTTTCATCATTTAGATCCATATTTGATCCAAGGGCCCAGATCAAACAACCGTTTGATTCCCACCATTATCTTCTAATTCTCTCTCTCCCTTCTCTATAATCTCACTCATCTGAGTCATTTCACACATGGTGGCCACTAATTAAGCATTGTCACTTTCACCACAAGCGTACGGATCAAGTTTTAGTATAATAGACCTTTCGGTCGAGTATCGTATCCACAGGGATTGGTTGAGATTACTATCGAGTATCGCGATTGTCATAATCCGACTTTATCTAGGCGACAAAAATGGAATTTAATTAATTACTAATACTAAAATACTAATTTAACTATACTAATACTATATTGAGATAGTTTTGAGAGAATAGGTTGTCTAGGAATTAGTTTCATTTACGAATACGTGTTCGATTTCGTTTTAGTTTATATTAATAACGTTCGACTTATATGACAATCTCAGTTCGTAAACTCTTCCATCACCTTTTCCAAGTGTAAGACGGGGGAATACGTGACTTCGCGTCAATGCCAAAGTCCCCCTCAACGTCTTAACGACTCTAGGTCACGTGAGTCTCGCTCCAACGTCATCGATTGCACACAATCCAACTCCCTCCTGGGTTATTGGATCGTCGCGTTGTGTTTACCCTATCGACAATCTCAGTTTTTAAACTCCCCCGTCACCTCTCCCGAGTGTAAGACGAGGGAATATGTGACTTCGTGTCAATCGAAGTCTCCCTCAACATTTTAATGACTCTAGGTCACGTGAGTCTTGCCCCAACGTCATCGATTGTCCACAATCCAACTCCTGACCGGGTTGTTGGATCATGGCGTTCATTCATTCTAGTCCGAATTCGTGATTTGTCAAACCCCGTATTCCCATAACATGATAAACAAACAATATGGCACACACAATCAAAATAACGAAGAACATTCGCAAACAAAACACAAACTCAATTAAACAACGTATTCATAAATTATATTAATAATCCCTAAACAACCTATATTTAGCCAATGGTCATAACCATGTATACAATATAAAATGACTTAAACATGCTCAACAACTACCAAAATGAAGAAAACAAAGATAAGAAACGAGCGACTTAGCCGATAGCCAAAGAATTGGCGCTAGAACCGTCGAACGATCGCTTCCCTCTTCATCTTCCACCTCCGATTGAGAGCGCTCCCTCAAAAATCTCTCAAACTCACCCTAAAATATAGCCTAAGGGGTTAGAGGGTGATTCCAGCAGAAGAGAGGAGGAGAGAAAGGGTTGAAATAGGCAAAATATCTAAATAAATATCTTAAGACAATGCAGAGCTGACCGTCACGGCGATGGAGTATGTCGGTTTAAGGTTTGCCTCGTTAGTGGACTTGGTGACATCCTGTATTATCATCACCGCGGCAGTGGACGTTCAGCAAGAATTGGTGCACTCTGCATCTTCACCCCCATGGCGGAGGTCTGGACGCCGCGGCGGTGGGCTTCTTTCACAATATTTTCTCCTTGCTTGTTTTTCCACCGTTCTCTGACCGTTCTCGATATGATTTGATCATTTATGTTTCGATTTCATACCTTTTCACCCCACACACCTGTTTTAATACAAAAAGAATAAAAACATATTAAAAACATAATAAACATACTCGAAAATTAACAAATTCGATTTGGAAATAGATAGGTAATTTACACCTATCAACACACTCTCACTCTCACTCTCACTCTCTCTCCCTCACCCTCTATTTCACTCTCGACGTCTCTCTCTCTCTCTCTCCCTCTCTCTCCCGATCTCACTCCCTCTTCGATCTATCTCCGAGCCGTCACCATCTCAACCCCATATTGATCAGCTGCTCTGCATTTCTCGCCGTTCTCGATCCACCACCGCAGCTTGGAGGGAGAAGAGAGCGGTGATGGCGTTGTAGCGGCGAGCTGATGTCTAAGTTGATGGTGATGGCGTTGGTGAGGGAGGGCCAATCTCTCGCCGTTCTCGATCTACCGCCCCACTGGCCAGATCCGCTTCTCCATTGTTCTAGATCCACAAATCCGGTCAGATCCTCTTCCCCCCTTCTAATATGCGATTTGGGAAGCCGATCGGGCGAAAAAATGACAACGTTGGTTCACCGATCGACGATGACGGTAACATGTTTAATCTTAAATTCGTTTTGGTGTCTAAATTAGGGCTTGATTTCTTGATTTTGGGTTTACACGGTTTTGTGATTTTGGATAAAGAGAGAGGTGTTAAGGTTCTCATTTTTCCTGTTTTCTCTATGAAACTCTGACCAAGAAAAAACCCCAAAAAACCCATGCCAATTGAGATATCTCTTTGGTTTTTGTGTGCCAGTGAGATGATGAAGCTGGGGATTTTTTGGGGAGTTGCAGAAGGGTATTTTTGGCAACATGATTTTCGGTTGTGTTTTTCTCTCTCTAAAAAGCATTTTACAATTAGAGGTAGAAGTAGTGGGAGAAATGATAATGAAGGGGAGAAGGGATTGTCTCGAGTGTCGTGGAATTAATTGAATATATTTAGGGTGGTGGGAATAAGTGGACCACACATTATTCTTTTTTTTTTTTTTTTGGGAGAAGAGGTAAAGAATAGAAGCATGTAATTCAAAGTGGCAAACTTTTAAGGGTAAAAGTGTCAAAATGCCAATATATAGAATGGGAATGATAGGGTCATGCTTGGTCAAACTTTAAGGATAAAAATTGTGCCAATATATTTCAAAGTCGGCTATGAGAAAATGACATTAAAAAAAAAAAAAGAATAATCAAAGTAAGAGTATTTTTCATGTGATGATTTATTTCATATTATAATAATAAATTTATGGACTCACATTTGGTGTAATAATTCACAGGTTGGGTTGGGTTTAGCATCCAGGCTTTTTCGGGGTTGCCGATATTCTTCAAATTATCTGCGGCAAGGATGTGATGCTGTGCTGGGCTGCTTGAATGGCCTGAGATCCCTTTGGATTCTCTCTGTTTGGTAAGCATTTGCAGAATCCCTCCTGGCATGAAAGCTCTTTTATGTGATGCACATACTAGAAAGCTCTTTTATGTGTTGCACAACTACTGTCAACTTTTTGGACTAAAATACAACCAATGGAAGAATTATAAAAGAATAAAGTACATTTTGACCCCCAAAGTTTATACTCAATTTCACTTTGCACCATGAAAAATTAGAAAATATCAAAATTTCACCAAGAAAATTTATATTGTAATTAAAAATTAAAGATTATAGAGTATAAATTGAGTAACAAAATTTAACTTTGGGGCTCTTGGAATGACCTTTTTTCCCTTCACTTAATTTGGAACTCAAACGGAGAAAATCAATTCAGAATTTGTGCCTCCAATATGTGGCCATCACCTTCTTTGCTTCAGAAGAGGCAAGTGACTTTGAAACTAATAGCTCTTGATTTCTTCATTATTTGTTTATTTTTATAAATTTTGCAAGTGGATGCAATACTCCAATGGGTTTCTCTTGGTATTTTGTCATTTTTCTCCAGTTTTTATTGCAATTATCTTTTTGATGAAGTAGAAAAACTACTCATTGACAATATGAACTGTTGAGGTATCGTGATGTTTTTCCAGTTTTAGGTTATACAGCTTCTGGTTTTTTGTGGCAACTCTTCAATTGTTTGATGACCTTTGGTGGTCAAGTTAGTGTTAATATTGTATTTATTTAGTTCATAATTTTTTTAGAATGTTTTTATTTTAAGCAGTTTAATTCTATAATATTGGTAAGCTAAGCAACTTAACTATATAGGAATAGTGGTTGCAGGTTTTATATGTATTTGAATTCTATAGTGTTTTGATCAACGAAGCACCACCAACTAAGTACATCAATTGATGGTGTGACCTTTTTATATTTGAATTCTATTTTTTTTTCTTTTTCTGTTTTTTTTTTTTTTCCTGTTTCTCTTTTTGTTTTTCTCTTAGTTTTCTATGGGTTAATTAATTTTTTAATTGTTCAGCATATTGAATTGTCTTATATGGAGGGGCAACGCGTTTGGTGAAATGCATTTTCATTAATGTTTTTGTTATTGTTATCGGTGGTTTTTTTGGTATGAAGTAAAGATAGTAGTAAGGACACAGTTTGTGAAATGAATTTCTCAGAGGTTTGCTGCACTTTATTTCTTATTTGTTGCAGTTCATTCCTCATTCTCTAAGGGGTGGCTGAATCGATGACGTGGAGTGTGTGGGTATGGTTCTAACTTTAGGAGCTACATTCGAGCTCCTTGAAGAATATATCTCTTTGGATTATTTTTTGAGTTCCAATTGTGAATAGAAATGGATAGCGCTAATGCCTTTCGTCCAATTGCAAGTGAAGAATGGCTTTGAGATTTTGTTGACGGAAGCGAATTAAAGGTGTTGTGTATCTTGGACCAAGATGTTGCTTAAAATAAGTTCAAGAGTTTTTTGTTGACTTTTTACCGGCAATTTTAGGAATTTTTTTATTTCCAATATTTGGCTAGATTTCGTTTTTCTAACTTATAAACTAAATTATATTTTTTTTGTCTAATTATAGTTTACAAATGTTATGTCTATATGGCTGTGGACCTGTTGGTGGTTTGTTGACTCCATTTTGGTTTTGCTTTTTTATTTGTTTGGATATCTTTAGCTTATTCACCAAATTTGGATCCCAATATTGGACGTCATAGGCATCGCAGGTCAGTCAGGTTTTGATAGTTTCGCCATTAGTTGATCCGTTCTTTGATGGAATGTTCTGGTTTCATATTGATTCCAGTTGTTTATCCATTTCCATTTTCTTTAGATTCTCTGAATTTCTTATCAACTTATGCAAGTTGTCTATTTCCATTTTGTTTAGATTATCTGAATTTCTCAAATTATCAAATTATGCGATTTATTCAATTATTCATGTTGTTTGAATTGCACGAGTTCTCTTTAGATTATTTGAATTTGTCTTTTTTTAGTTTTTTCGTCTGTCTTAGTTGATGCATTTCCATTTATATTGGTTGAATATAATCTCAATAATTGCCTAATAATGTCAAATTTTGTATAAATAGAGGATGTTATATCAGGGTTTTTTAGGTTCAATTTTTTTTTTCTGCCCGTGCCTTCAGGCACGGTTTATAACCTAGGACCGGGAATTAGCGTCTAAGTTATTGGATAATGGCAATATGACTAATTTGTACCATTTTTTACTGAATTCATGGGTAACGTTCTGATTTGTAATGTTAATAGAAAATGTACATTGTTTTTTTTGGTTTGATTGAGTTTAGCGGAAAAAATTTAGTCCTTATTTGATTAATGTTTACTGAATCTAATTAAGTAATTATTTCATTATAGGTGTAGAATGCTGTATAAAGGTGATTGTATCAACTTTTTTTATGAGCAATTTTTTTTAATGCCCGTGATTAATAGTTGAGGTGACCTGAAGTAGTTAAAGATTTATCGGGCAAGGATAGATTTGAACACGATGCATTAGTTTGAGGCCTTTGCCGCCGCCGCCACCGACCGTCAATCATCGACTTCTAGACAATCGCCGAAAGATGGCTGGAGGAAGCTAGATCTGGGAGATTTAGAGAGAGGAGGAGATGTGATGCATGTGACGAGTAGTTACCAACGTTCAATGTCCTCGTCGACCGTCGCCATCTGGATCTGACCATTATCGAACTTCACCGTCATTGCCGACCACCTTTGCATCATCATCGTAAGGGTTTTGAAATAGAATAATAGATCTAGGCATGATCAATCTAGCCCTATGATAGGTGTAATTTATTTATATACTAGCGTATAACCCGTGCCTGAAGGCACGAGTGTAAAACAACAAAAACAAAAAAAACAAAATAAAGGGTTTATACCAAAGACCTCTCCTAAAATACCTTAAACCAGAAATCTCCCACATCATTTGACAAATATCAATCATCCCTGTAATTTGACAAATACCATTTTCACCACCCATGCCCACCTACACTGCCACCTCCACCTCCACCTCTACCGCCTACCGCTACCGTACCTGTCCACTGCCACCGTAACCTCCCACCGCAACCGAAACCGCCCACTGCCACCTCCACCGTCCATTATATTTTCATTTTTAATTTTTTTTAACCCTTTTATTAAAAAATAAATAAAAATCATCTTCCTCAAACCTTGTCAAAGCTAAAGTTACCCTTTTTGTTAAAGTTTTCTTTTAATTCCAATGAATCACAATTACACACAAATTTATAATACACAAATTAATAATACACGTAAAAATTTATAAACAGCTTCTATTTTTTAAGTGAACAGAATAATAACCGACATTTAAAAAAAATAACATTACTCGCTTTGTTTATACAACATTCCCAAATACTTCGATTTTTAAACCAATATAACAATAATTAATAAAATAAAGTTTACTAATTTTTTTTAAAAGAAAATCTTTAGGTGACTTTTTTAATAGACAATTTTCTTATAAAAGCAAAAAAACAATGGTGGAATGGAAAATTCTCTTTAGCATCAAAAGGGCCAAAAAAGTCATAATCGTATTGTCTTTCTTGATCATATGATTATAAATAAGCTGAAATCTTAACCTAACCCTTTGCGCAAAAAAAAAAAAAAAAGTGGACTGGGATTTACTTAATGTACACCATCTATTCCATCTCATTGTTGTCTTTCCAATCCATTCTTCAGTAGTTGAAGCTCACCACTCCAGAGTCCTCTCTTCACTTCTCCCATTGTTACAAGGTAAGAATGATTCATATCTAGAGAAATTGAACTTAAATTTTACAAAATCTATCTCTGATTTGGGTTTTAGGGGAGACGATCGGAGGTGGTGGTGGAGGTAAAAAAATAGATGTTAAATAACAAAAAAAAAATAAAATCAATGTGAAAAATATTAACATCCTCACAAAAAGCGAACTTGCATAGAGATAAGTGATAGGTGGGAATAACCTATCTACTTTTAAACCGAATTTGTTAGTTTTTTAGCGCATTAGTTATATTTAATTTCGTTTTAGTTTGTTTTAGTGTAAAACAGGTGAAGTGATTAAAAGAAGTGATAAACAAGCGAAAACGGTAAACAAAACGTGAAGAACAATGTTTCGATACATAAAGACCACCGCTTAGGCGGAGAAGAGGCAGGAAGTTGGGTTGCTAAACTACCGCCTAGGCGAAGATCCGTCAAAATGTTTGTGCCAGCAACCACTACCTAGGTAGAAATTCCTTCGCCTAAGCGAAGATCTATCAGAACCTAAACCAACTTAACCATCGCCTAGGCGGTGATACTCTGCGAGAAATGTCTAATTTTAGATCTTTTGAAGATATTTTCCAAACCTTTACTTTAACCCCTTTCTTCCCCATTTTTGTCTTATGCCCTATGATGTTTGGAGAGATTTTTTCACCTTAGATAGGATTAGATAATTTAGGAAGTAGATTAGATTAGTTTTAGGAAGTGATTTTGGCCAATTCTTGAAGAGCTAAAAGAGGAAGTTCATCAATGGAGAAGAGGAAGCTCAGGAGGATCGTTCTTTGGCGAAAGTGGACTACTCCACTTTAAGATTTGGCTTTTCTTTCCTTGTTTCTATCTTTGTACTTAATGTTTATTATTAATAATGATGATCTCCTCTTGATTTAATATTGTAATGGCTAAGATCATGTTAGTTTAGTTATACATTAGTTAGGGTTAGATGTAATTCATGTAAATATATCTTTGTTTGAATATAAGTTATTCTGATGGTTTGTTATCCAATTTCAATTGTGCTTACCATTATTTCACATTTATAATGCTTATTACGATAAACTGAGAATATGGAGTTTGACACTCAGGAGAGGTAACCCCGGATTCGGACTAGGGATAAACACAACGCGACGATCCAATAACCTAGGAGAGAGCTGGATTGTGTACAATCCATGAGGTTAGGTCAAGACTCACGTGGCTATGTGTTCGGAAAGGCGTTCGAGGGGGACTTCGGCATCAATGCGAAGTCAAGTATTCGCTCGCTTTTCACTCGGAAGAGGGCGCGAGTGAGTTATAGATACCGAGATTGTTGGATGTGATAATAACTGTTATTGATAACTAAACTAAGCCAAATAGGTACTAAGTGAATGAAGTCCATCCCTAGTTAATTAGTGTAATTAGAATTAATCCTTAGGAGTAGTTTTAATTAGTTTAATTTAAATAATTAATTGAATCATTAGGATAATATGAGATTACGTAAATTGCGGTATTCAATTATTCACACTTTCCCTGTGGGAACGATATCCGATCTTCAAAGATCCACTATATTAAAACTTAGACCTCGTATACTTGCGAGAGTAAGTAGCGGCATATTTCACGCGCTACCAATAAGCCAAACCAACCAAAAAGAACTCCAAAAAAATTCAAAAAAATAAAAAATAAAAAATCCATCCTTTCACCAACCCCTCGAAAAACTTTCAACCTGATTAACAATAGTGTTTAATAGTGTTTTACAACTAAACTCAGTTTATTGTGAATTCAATCAAAAATATCTTACACTTAAGATAACTGAAAATCAAGCTTATTGGAAGACTGTTCAAAATAAAGTATTTATCTTGTTTAGCTCGATAATTTGGTCAAGTTTCAAGAATTAGATTTAGAGCAGTGGCTTTAAGTCTTTTTTTTTTAATCTATGGTTTTTAAGAACACCAAACACAATAAACTGGGAACAGTAACAGAACACGGGAACCGAAAATCGGGAACAGGTCAACAAACCTGAACAATTGGAGAAAAAATTCAGTTCAATCACCCGAACAATAAGAGTTCGTTTTCAAACCTAAGAAGACAAACAAAGAGAAAAACATAGAAATACTATCTTAACTGAACAATAACAATAACATAAATATAGGAACAGAGATATGGGAATAATAACAATAACAGAAATATGAGAACAATAACAGTAACATAAATATAGGAACAGAGATATGGGAATAATAACAATAACAGAAATATGAGAACAATAACAATAACAGAAATATGGGAACAGAGATATGGGAACAATAACAGTACAGAGATATGGGAAAAATACCTTAGAATTCAAGATCCGAAACATCGATCTTAAAAACTTCATCAGCTTCATTGTACTATCGAAAAAAAGACAAATTTCAAATAATCAAAACACATTATAGAATTCAAATACGGATATAATTAAGTTTCTTAGCTTACCAACACTATAAAATTAAACTACTTAAAATAAAAACAATACGAACACTAACTTGACCACCAAAGGTCATCAAACAATTGAAGCATCAAGATTAAGTTCATAAAAAATTGCAGAAGTTGTTTAAACAAAATTGATACTCAATGTGATACATTCTCGGTCTTTTTTTTTCTCCAAAAATTCAATAATTTTAGAAAATTTCAGCCTCAAGATTGGGTCTCTTCTAACATCCTTCCTGTAATTCCACAAACACAGACTGAGTATGCCTTGGTAGTAAGCCCTTAAACCCTTAAATTTAAGTGAAATTACAGAGATTTTATCTCTGTTCGTCAAGAAAAAATGTAAAAAAAATAAATGCATAGGGTCTTTAACCGAATAAAAAAAAATAGATAAAGATACATCAAAATATGGAAAAACAAAAAACACTAATTCAACAAAAATATGGGAACAAAAATGCTAAAGAACACTTACCCGGTCTTAGTTCTGTGAAAAAGGAAAAAAAAAACTAATTGGAGCAAGAATTTAAACCAAAAGATCCCATTACAAATCCAGTCGGGAATTATACCTGGAAGGGGAAACCTAGAAGTGGTGGAGGAGGACTCCAAAAGGTTGAAATTATAGAGCGAATCGGCGGGATGTTTATACTGATGCATGAAGGCTGGTAGGGGCGTAGGAATATACGCCGCTACTTACACTCGCAAGTATACGAGGTCTAAGTTTTAGTATAGTGTGATTATTAAGATTGGGTTATCGTATCCACAGGGATTGGTGTCGTTACTATCGAATATCGCGTTTGTCATGATCTAACTTTATCTAGGCAAAAAAACAAATGTATTTAATTAATTAAACTAATACTGATATAACCTAAATTAACTACATTAATATACTAATATGTTTTAGGGTCAAGAATTGCCTAGGGATTAACGTGTTTACAAATACGTGTTCAATCTCAATTTACTCGCGTTTACGGTGTTTGACCTATTTGACAATCTCGGTACGTAAACTCCATCGCCACTTCTCCCGAGTGTAAGACGAGGGATATAACGTGACTTCGTGTCAATGAAGAAGTCCCCCTCAACGTCTTAATGAACCTAGGTCGTATGAGTCTTTCCCAACATCATTGATTGGACACAATCCAACTCTCGACTGGGTCATTGGATCGTGCGTTGTATTTACTCTATCGACAATCTCCGTTCTAAAAATCCCTCGCCACCTCTCCCTAGTGTAAGACGAGGGATATAACATGACTTTGTGTCAATGAAAAATTCTCCCTCAATGTCTTAATGACCCTAGGTCGCGTGAGTCTTGCCCCAACGTCATCGATTGTCCACGATTCAAACCCCAATCGGGTTATAGAATCGTGACGTTTCTTTACCAAAATCTAAATCCGGGGTTTGTCAAAATTCCGTATTCTCCATTTATCTAACTAATCAAGATAAACAAAAAATATGATAAATACAATAAACTACAAAGAACAATCACAAATAAAACACCAAAATCATCCAAACAACGTATTTATAAATTATATGTTAATCCCTATACAATCCATGTTTAGATAAGACCATAGCCACATTTACAATGAAATAACAAAGCTAAACATGCTCACAATAGCTTAAGTTAAAGAAATATGAAAAAACAATTGAAGAACTTAGCCTCGTCCAAAGATAAACTGCTAAGAACGCTCAACGATCGATTCGCCGTCTTCTCCACTTCGGGATGTGAGCTCCACCTCTACAACTCCTAAACCATAGCCTAAATATAGCCTAAGGTGCCCAAATGGACGGGGAGATCAATATAGGGGGAGAGGGGATGGTATTTATAAGCAAAATATCTAAATAAATATCCTAAAAATATCTAGGCTATACAGAGGCTCTTCGCCTAGGCGAAGGGATCCACCACCTAGGAGGAGGCAGGTCGGTTTGTGACCGTCATGGAGATGAAGACAACGGTGGATTAGGAAGAACATATTGTTGGATTTTCGCCTAGGCGGTGGGATGTCAGTAGCCTATTTTTGTTTTCTCTGCTGGATTTCCGCCTAGGAGGTGGATTTCTTCGCCTAGGCGGTCGTCCATCAGTAACATTTTTCTTTCTCAGCTTCTTCACAGCCGCGGCGGTGGTCTGGACGCACCAGCAGTGGGCTTTTTTCACAATTTTGCCTCCAAGATTGTTTTTCCACCGTTCTTCGATCGCTTTTGGTTCGATCTTATTGTTTTCGCTCCAGTTTCCAATCTTTTTACCCCATACACCTGATTTATACAAAAAATATAAAAACTAATTAAAACATAATAAAATACTATATAAATGATAAAAAACTAACTTAATTCGGTTTGGAAATATGTAGGTAGATCACACCTATCAAAGGCACAAGCCTTACCATAGAGAAAACCCAATTTAATTAAATCAATACCAAAAATTTCAAATTATATAAAATATATATACATTCAATTGACCAATTTAACAACATTATTACCTAAAATTATACTCCATAAACTGAATTCAGATTAGGGTTCAAGCTAAGAAATTAAATCACTGCAATTAATTCCAGATCTATGGTTGCATGTGTGAATAGAAAAATACCTTGAAACAACAAATGTGACGGTCGTGGTTCCTGATGGTGATAGCCGTGGTTGTGGTTGTGGACAAAGAGAGAAAGCAATTCGCCGTCGTCGTCGAGAGAATGAGGAACCGAGAGTAAGAAAGAGAGAAATGAGAAACCACCGGCATAAGAGAAAGAGCTGGATGAACCTTCGAGAGACGATAGCGGCTATGTGATGTTGATGGAACGGACGATAGCTTTGTGATGGTGTTGGTGAAGGTTTGTGACAATGGTGGTTGGAGGTGTGCGAAGTGGTGTTGCCGTGGTGTCGCCGCATTGGTAGCCGCCTGCAAGAAGCGAGAACAGGTTAGAGAGCAAAAGAGAGAGAAGAGTAGCGAATAAGAGAGGTTAGAGAGAGAAGCTGAGGAGGTAACTCCAACGCAATGAGTGAGGCGGTATAATTGGAGAAAAACTATAAATATTTAGGTTAAGTTTTGTGGGTTAATCTGGATCGTTCTTTATGGGGGTATAAAGAGCGGTTGAGATTTTCCTAGGGAACTTATGTACATCCTATTTTACTATATATATTCCTAAGTTGATTTTGGTAGTTTTCGAGTATTGTTGTTACGTTTTATTATGTTTTTATGTGTTTTTGTATTAATTAGGTGTTTGGGATGAAAATGAGCTAAAACGATTGAAAATCAAGCTAATCGGAGCATGTCGGTGGAAGAAAGGTGGGAAAACGAGCAAAAAGACATTATTTAGAAGCCTGCATACACTGCCACAGTGGTGAAACCACCCCTGCGGCAATGAAAATACTGGAATACATAAATCTTACCGCTGCGACGATGAAAGTCCAGAAAGTTTGCCTACTATTCCACCGCCACAGCGGTGACCCTGACGACATGCCCACCACTACAGTGGTGAACTCTGCCGCGGCAGTGATGACCCCTACAGCTGTAAAGTAGATTTTTAGATATTTTATTTTCTTTATCTTCCTCCCTCCTCTCCAATTTGGCCATGATAGCTCATTTAGAGATAGAATAGAATAGAGAGTTTTTTGGGGAGAGCTCATCCAAATCCAAAGAAGAAGAACACAAAGCGAAGAAGGAGAAGCGATCTCGAAGCGATTTTAGCATCAAATCTTCGGACAACGGCTAGTTTCTTTCGTTCATCTCTTTATTTCTTAACTTTGGTAGTTTGTTTGAGCATGTTTGGCTTGATTCTTATTGTATATACGGTTATGGCCATTGGCTAAACATGGATTATCTATAAGATTAATATAGTTTACGAAAATGTCATTTGTTTGAGTTGCGTTTCTTTAATGGTTGTTCTTCACTAATTCGATTGTATTTACCATTTTGTCATGTTTATATACTTGTTTATATATATTGAGAAATCTGGGTTTAACACTCGGGAGAGGTAATCCCGAATTTAAACTAGGGTTAAACACAACGCGACGATCTAATAACCCGGGAGAGAGTTAGAAAGTGTGCAATCCATGACGTTGAGGCAAGACTCTTGTGACTATGTGTCCTAAAAAATTCTAGAGGAGGACTTTGACATTAACGCGAAGTCACATATTCATTCACTTGTCACTTGAGAGAAAGAGTGAATGAGTTTATGATACAGAGATGGTCGGATAGGTCGAATACCGTTATTGATAACTAAACGAGATCAAACACATTTAAGTAAATGAAGTTAATCCCTAGATAATCCATTCTCCTAAATATCTCAATATAGTAATATAGTATAATTAGATAAATTAGTATTTTAGTTTAGTGTTTATTAATTATAAACTCCATTTTTATCGCCTAAATAAAGTTAGGTTATGATAATTACGGTACTCGATAATAATCTCAACCAATCCCTGTGGATACGACAACCCTTACTCTTCCCAATCTATACTAAAACTTGACCCATACACTTGCGGTGAAAATAGCGACGTATTTACACGCTACTAAGTTTTTGGCGCCGTTGCCGAGGATTGTGTTTTAGATCATTGTTGATATTGTGAGTAAATGACCTGATTTTAATTTAGGCATTTTTTTTGTGTATAATTTTTTGTTTGTAGTTTTGTTTTTATTTTTCTTGCAGGGTACTTGGAGATGTTAGATCAACAGGTACTTATGCAATTCTTTCAACGAGACTCCGAGCCATTTTATTGTGCTTGGGATCGTTACAAGAAGTTGTTACTCCAGTTCCCAAATCATGGTTTCCCGAGGGAGTGTCAACTACTGAATTTTCTCGACGGGTTACAAGTCGCAACCAGCACATGGGTGGAAGGAGGAAATAGTACCTCATCTTTCTACGACTTAACCGCAGACAAAGCCCTTTGGTCGTTGGAGGAATTGGCAGATTTCGATTATCAGATTTGGAATTATTCACCAAGTCCCCAAAGCTTGGGGGATTTTTTCAACACCACGACACCATGGATTGACACTCCGATTCAAGATGTGGAGTCTTCCCCCACATTAGAGGAAATGCTCGCTACCGTTATGGTGGAGACTCAGATATTATTGAAAGAAACGCATGATCGACTCAACGAGCATAAGGATTATTTTGATTATATTGAGACGGTCTGTGCCAATATCAATGCGACCGTAACGTCTCTGCAGATACAAATTGGTCAGCTTATTTGCTTTGTTGAGGCCAAGTCAGATGCGGTGGCATTGAGAGGTGAACAAATCACATCCGAATATGAAAGCTACCATGAGAAACTAGAAGCAAGCGGAAGGTACTTGGGTGAGATCGAAGACGATCATGAAGATGCTACAACCCAAGTGTGGATTGGCAATGGAGATTTATATATTAATCGTTGTGTGTTTTCCCCATTTGAATTCCAGTTGGTGATGCCACCCCCGAGCCATGACGATCACATCTAAGAGGATCCGATGTGGCTCACCTATCCTACCCCGTTTCCAGCTCAGTACATTTATGCTTCCTAAGCACAAGAGATGGAGAAGAGTCGAGTTGAAAGATCGAGCCATTCAATGTCAAATCTCGCCAGTCTTGAGGGCATACAAAACCAAGACCCATATGTAGTGTTGTACGACACTTACTATGGGCGAAAGTCGCTCTTTGACGAGCCGTTTTCCATGTCGGGCCGAGGAAATAAACCACGCGCTTCTTGGGAAGCCACCCAAGTCAAAATTAAATTAGATTCGTCACTGCGGACTTGATTCGGAGGTGAGATTCTCTCGCCTCCCAGGTACGTGTTCTAAACCCCCGTCTTTATTATAATGCTTTATGCTGTCATTGGGATCATTGATAGGTCATTCTGTACATTGCCCATTTTAAGTTGGGGGTGATGTGTATTATGTTTATTATGTATTATTGTTGTTAGTTATGTTTTATTGTTTTCTATGTATGCATATTTGTTTAGGATTAGTTTGTTTAGGTTAGTTGTTGTTTTGTGCTGAGTTTTGTACTTCATTTGGGCCATTACCCAATGATGAGTTTGTCCCTTGATTGTTTATTGAGGTCAAGCATAAAGCTCATTCATGTGTGTTTTATGTGCTTGACGTATCGTTTTAGTAAAAGTTATTGTAGATCCTACTTGCACGAGCACGTAAACTCAGTGTATAACTATCCAATTGATTTGAAAACGATTATCCGTTAGCCAAGTTCATGAAAATAGGGATTTTAGAACCTAATTTGGGGGAAATTCGAGACGAAATCCTAGGAGAGGTAGTTCGGGAGATATGATTTAGGCATTCATTTGATCGCTTAAGCCTTTGAAACTTACCTTGTTATATGTTTATCCATCGTTACCCTATCGAAACTGGAAAGTTGTTTCAATTTTGAACACTTAACTAATACCATGGCCAATTGAATTCTTTCCAAACCTATATCGCTGAACCAAAGGCACAAATTTGAGTGAATCAGGTTAGCATTCATGTATGCTACTTGATGTGAGTGGTTGGGTTTAGGGCGAACTTTTAAATTGGTTCGGTATTCGAGTACTCACTTGTATTTTTTCTTTCATTTTAACCACACCCGTGAAATTGTAATAATCGAATAAGTTTAGGAGTGTGGTTCGTTGAAAAAAACAACATGTATATACGGTTTTATTTTCCGTTTCTTTTGACAAGTGAGTACGAAGTTCGTAAATATATGTTCAGGGTTGTTTCAATTTTATCTATGGGGGTTCGAATGTGAGAGTGCCAAGCATGTGCCTCGGGTATCGTCAAGTTAACGACGTTAACCTATTTTCTATTTCTGATAGACCCTTGGCCATTTTCCAAAACCGAACCAAGTCCTACTGATCTTTTTGAATTACTTAGCCTACATTAATGGAGAATAGAACCCAGTCCGGCTTATGGATTCCCTATACCTTTTTGGTTTTGGTCATGAGCTTTATTGATGGACAATCCAATCCGATCAACGGATAATTGTATAATCGAGTTTTATCACACACACGTTGATAGGATCTAGAATGGCGCTTACTATCATTGAATGTTGAAATTCTAGAACACTATATGGTGTTTTTTATTCTTGAACTTGATAGGATTGGGGGCCGATGAGGGAAAAATTGTTTGGCCGGTAGATGATATTCAAAATTTCCACATTATTGTTTTTAGTGTTTTTTTGTTTTTAGTTTTTAATTTCGTAATTAATTGTTATCGTTTCTTTTATTGTGTGGGTGTTTTGATCTAGGATTAGCAAAATTCTAAGTTTGGGGGTATTTAATAGGTGTAATTTATCTATATTTTTCTAAGCCGGTTTTGGTAGTTTTCAAGTATTGTTGTTACGTTTTATTATGTTTTAATATGTTTTTATTTTGTATTAATTAGGTGTTTGGGGTAAAAATGAGCTAAAACGATTGAAAATCAAGCTAATTGGAGCAAGTCGGCGGAAGAATGGTGGGAAAACGAGAAAAAAGACATTATTAAGAAGCATGCATCCATCGCCGCAATAATAAAACCACGGCAGCGGCGGTGACCCCTGCAGCTGTAAAATAGATTTTTAGATATTTTATTCCCTTTATCTTCCTCCCTCCTCTCCAATTCGGTCATGAGAGCTCATTTAGAGATAGAATAGAATAGAGAGTTTTTTAGGGAGAACTCATCAAAATCCAAAGGAGAAGAACACAAAGTGAAGAAGGAGAAGCGATCTTGAAGCGGTTTTAGCGTCAAATCTTCAGACAATGGCTAGTTTCTTTCGTTTCTCTCTTCATTTCTTAACTTTGGTAGTTTGTTTGAGCATCTTTAGCTTGATTCTTATTGTATATACGGTTATGGCCATTGACTAAATATGAATTATCTATGGGATTAATATAGTTTATGAAAATGTCATTTGTTTGAGTTGTGTTTCTTTAACGGTTGTTCTTCACTAATTCGATTGTGTTTACCATTTTGTCATGTTTATATGCTTGTTTCGATATATTGAGAAATCGGGATTTGACACTCGGGAAAGGTAACCCCGAATTTAGACTAGAGTTAAACACAACTTGACGATCTAATAACCTGGGAGGGAGTTAGAAAGTGTGTAATCTATGACGTAAGACTCATGTGACTATGTGTTATAAAAAACACTAGATGAGAACTTCGACGTTAACGCGAAATCACATATTCATTCACTTGTCACTCGGGAGAGGGAGTGAATGAGTTTATGATGCAGAGATTGTCGGATAGATCGAATACTGTTATTGATAGCTAAACGAGATCAAACACATTTAAGTAAATGAAGTTAATCCCTAGATAATTCATTCTCCTAAATATCTCAATATAGTAATATAGTATAATTAGATAAATTAGTATTTTAGTTTAATATTTATTAATTATAAACTCTATTTTTATCACCTAAATAAAGTTAGGTTATGATAATTACGGTACTCGATAATAATTTTAACCAATCCCTGTGGATACGACAACCCTTACTCTTCCCAATCTATACTAAAATTTGACCTATATACTTGCGGTGAAAGTAGCGACGTATCTACGCGCTACCTCCCTAACTCTCGGTGTTTTCGTCCACTGTCGTCGCAGATCCATTGACCCATAGACACGGTCATTGCAGTCGTAGATCGACCCCCGTCGGTATCGACGTCGTAGATCCTTGAATAGGTTTCTCTCTCTCTCTCCCTGTCATTTGAAGAACCCATAAACGAATAAGATCACACCAATTGTTCAAAGAAAGCTCTCACATGGAGAAATTGGCTCAAAAACCCCTTCTCTGCTCTCTTCGGAAAAAATTCAACCTCAAGATCCTCAGCGTTCTGGGTTGTCCTCTCTTCCCTATTTCTCTCCTCCCTTTACGATGTAAGTAGATTATTCAGTCATTTTACCTCGAATGTGTGAGAGTTGTTTGGTTGCTTTTTCAAGAGGGTAAAGCAGTAAGCATATGCTTTTGATGAGCATGATCACTAATCAATTAGTTCTTTGATTTTTTTTTGTTTTAATTTATATTTTTTTTTATGATACGGCACTTCACGACAGTAAGCGTAATGCTAAATATTCCTTTACTCTTATCAATTGGGGTTTTTTTTTCTCTTTTCTATTAATGGGCTTCACATTCACTTGGGGTTGGCCATCTTTTATTGTTGTTTAAACTTGATAGATGTAGAATGTTTTAACGTGATAGATGTAGAAAAAAATGGGAATTGGATTTAATTTTGCCCTATTTATCAATTTATGGAAGAAAAAGAAAAATATGACAAATTAATTGGGGAAAAATTTAAAAATATTGCGTTCATTCTGAGAATTTATTTGACACCTTCAACTACTGAATTTTCATTCAAAATGACGAGATGCCAATTTCCAGTGCGTTTGGCATATACCATGATTATCAATAAATCCCAAGGACCGTCTGTGAAATATGTTGGAGTTGACTTGACCACATGGATTTTCAATCATGGTCAACTTTACGTTACTCTATCGAGATGTACGTTCTTTGATCGATTAAGTGTCCTATTGCCTGACCAAGGATCTTTGTAACCGACGAAGATTATTTATCTTGAAATTCTGTTATAATTTGTCTTAAATAAAATAAAGGTACCAATGCTTTGATTTACCTTTATTTTCGATTTATGTGAGCAAAAGATTGATATGAATTTGACTATACAGGATTGGGATCTACTGGATCGTGGATTGAGTGGTTGTACGATTAATCAAAAGGACTACAAATATGTGGATTTAGAGGAAAGGTATTCAACCAAATTTATAATTTCTATTCAATACAGTTTAATTTCTTTTCTTCATTTCTTTAACTACTTCGGCCAAGACATAGTCGCACTCGAAATAATATCGGTAATTTCCAGTTGCATTGGGTGTTGTGATGGAGTATTGTTTATTTGTGATCGATTTTAATTTTTCATCGTTTAATTTTTATCTTTAATTCTTGGCCAAAAATAAACAAACGTGGGACTGGAATGTTTGTTATTATTGTTGTATAATTGATTATTGATATTCAATTGTTACTCATGTACTGATTGTTCCAAAAAAAAAATAATTTTCTAAAAACAACAGTAAAGAGATTTGGATTGGCATTACATATTTTTTTACCTTAATTGCTATATTATTTTATTAACTGAATATCTGGGTTATTTGATAATGGTATTTAATTGTTAATTATTGTTGATTTTTAAAAAAAAATAGGTGGAGAATGTTGTTTAAACAGATGAGTTTTTTTTGTTTTTTTTTTTAGCACCCGTGGACTCGATTGTTTGTTATTATTATTGTATTATTGATATTCAATTGTTACTTATGAACCAATTGGAGAAAAAAAAAACATTTTCTAAAAAAAATAGTAATGAGATTTCGATTGGCAGTACAAATTATATGCCTTAATTGTTATATTATATTATTAGCTCAATATCTGAGTTATTGGATAATGGTATTTAATATTAATTATTGTTGCTTTTTAATAAAAGCATATAGAGAATGTTGTATAAACGGAGGAGTCTTTTTTCCACGACGATTTTTATTTTTGCACCTGTGCCTTCAGGCACGAGTTTTGCCCTAGTATATATATATATAAAATATGTATATTAAATTTATAATTTTGAATAAAAATATTTAAATGGTGAAAATTTTAATTTATAGCAAAAATTCTAAATTTTTATTAAAATGATAATTTGACTAATAAATAATATTCACAGTAGGTTAATATTTTTTTTTCGTAGATTAAACTATTAATTAGAAAATATTTGTAATTTTTGCCATAATAATTTTTATACAATTATTACTGATTTAAGAAATTTGGCGTTTAATAATTTCATATAATTAAGAAAAATTGGGAATGAAAAAAATTTCATTTTAGTGTCACACATTGCATATTAGATTTATTTAGTTAAATTCTTAATTTAAACCCATCATTGTTAGGTTCACAGGAGAGGCCAACCTTGTCAGGGTTACAACAGTAGTGTGAAAAGTAACGTAATTATTGAGGTGAGTGTACTATCTTCTATGTAAATTGTCAAATTATATTTTTCGTACTAAATTGTACAAAAGAAAAAATTAATTCAAAATGAACAGTTTTATAAGTTTAGATGGATCAAGTAAAATTTTAAATAGGAAAGTGATTTTTATTATTATCCGACTATGTCATAGTGTGATCTCGACAGGAGGGCGTGTCCTGCGGAATATTATTGGTCCTAACAGGAGGACATGTCCTACAGGACATTACTTTGTGACCTGGCAGGAAGACAAGTCCTGCAGGTGGTTATTGTTGTTGTTGTTGTTGTTGATTATCATTGTGATATGGTGGTTTATACCACGTGTTGGCTCATCCCATTGGAGATATTGAATGGCCCTGACACTATTGGCAACCTTTAGATTGCACAGTTGTACAGGTTACAGTACCGTTATAACTCCCGATCGTCAGGTGTAACGATCCTATGGCTAGTAGGAAAGTATATGTTTTGGGTATTTTATTATATAAAAGTGATTTGATTGGTTTATTTATATTTAGTTGCTATTCGTTGATGATATCTGTGAATTTCGATATTGTTCAATATGATTATAATATGTTTTGGAAAATATCACGGTGGTTATATTTTGTTTTGGAAAATGGATTTTGATAAATATAATTGATTCATAAATTATTTTTATATTATGAAGACAATACACTGAAAAAATATTTTATCTCAAGTACCTCAGTTAGAGATGGGTCCACTATAGGTAGAGTTAGAGAGTGTTGTGGCCTTTTAGGCTGTCATGACAAGTGTTGATCAGGAAGGGAGAATTTTTTAGTTTTAATATGGAATATTTTGGGATACATGAAATCTAAAAAAATTTGAATTTATAATATTAAAATTACGAAATCGAGGCCTCGTCTATTTTTATTATTATCATAATAGCGCAGCGAAAGCATGATGGTGAGTGGTTTGTTTTTTACCGTTATTTCTCCATAAAAATAAAAAGGGAGAAATTGAGTGGCGGCCTGGGAAACTGGATCGTTATAGTTGGTAATAGAGCTTAGCCTATAGGTTCTGTAGGCTTGGTGTTAGTGTTGTGTCGGTAGTGAGCTATAGGATAGGTCGTTAAGTTGTGAGGTTAGTTTAGAAATAAGTTTAGGAATCATTTTACTTGACTTGAGAATAGTACAAATGCATCAGGCACTATATTATATTCATTGTTATTCATGTTACCCGCATTTATTAGTTTAAGGTAATTAAATTTCGGGACGAAATTTAATTTAGGGGGGAAGGATTGTAAAGCCTAATTTTTGCACTTGGATATTTTAATTGTATTTTAGAACAATTAAAAAATAGAGAAAAATACATTTTAAACCCTCTAACTATTGACACGTTTCTAAATAGTTCTTCTAAGTTTGCGCGTTTCATTTTAAACCCTCTACATATCAATGTCTTTTTAAAATGGTCCTTTTGTAAAAACTTCTAACAGAATGGATTGGTAAAATAGTCTTTTTATATATATTTTTTAAAAAAAATAATGATTTTTTCTTTTTCTTTTCTTTTTTTTTTCCTCGCTTCTCTCACTCTGCCGCTCAACTCTCTCTCTCTTCCCTGGTTCTAATTGATTCTCATGAATATCTCGTTGAACACCCCCATGTCGTCGCTGGCGGATTTGAATGGCGGAGGAACTTCCTGTGTTGGCCGGCGATCAGGTTGGATGGAACCTTAAGATAGCGATTTCGTGGCAAATAGTTGGTCAGAACCCACCATTCTTGCTCGCCATTGCTCCCATCTGTAATAGGGGTGTCACCTGTTAGATTATTTTTTAGATCAACTTCAATCCTCACCCGTTAGATGATTTTTCAAAACAACGGCTCTGAACCCAGTTCAAAACTCATATCAAAAGACTTAATAGATGTATAAACTCCCCAAAACATAGCAAAATCTCAAATCATTTGCTTAAAAAAAGACGTTCCTTTTTACCTTATTGATTGAGTCTCTCTTCCTTTCATAGAAGGAAGAGGAGGAAGAAGAGAAAGAGGCTTTGGGATTATGAATTTACCCAAAAAAAACCTTCATTTACAGCCATAGACAAGTTCTTGTAGGGAAACAACAACCATTTCTCTAAACAAAGCCTAAATAAAAAAAGGTTTTGTGAATTTTGTTGTTGTTCTTTTGGATCAAACTGGGGCTATGAATATGGGGTTCTATGCTCGGGTTTAGATGTATTAGAATATAGGAATATTCCATTGTTAGTTTGTTATTAGTTGTTAGTAGTTAGTTGTGAGTTTATTATTTTATCTTCTATATATTGTAGTCTTTTCCAATTCAATATTAATGAGAATGAGAATAATGTATTTCATTTCATCTCTTCTTCATTTCTAAGATGGTATCAAAGCAATTACCTTCTGCTTAACACTCTCTAAAAGAAACTCTATTCAAGGGGGGAGGCGGTGGCTATATCTCTACACCGCTTCCCCTACCATTTTTCGAGCTTCATTTGCACCGGTGATTTTTCCCCTGTCGTTTTCGTTTTTTATTTTCGAGCCCCATTTTAGGGGCGATTTCTCCAACTCATCTTTCAAGAATTATCATCGTTGATATTGATTTCTTCATCAATCGACGAGATCTTCCTTTGCGATCTGCATCAACGAGCACTATTCTAGATCTTTCGAATTGCTCGGCTGCATTCCAGATCTTATTCTTATTTTTCTTCCACTTGCTTATATGCAATCGACGAAAACATTACACTCCGATCTGTGTTGTTCTTCCAGATTCGATTTAACAATTGTTGATAATCGATTCGATTTGTAGCTTGATGTTCTTCGTGACCGCTTCATCATTGATTGATAATAGATTCAATTATTTGTTGTTCATCGATTATCTATTCTTCGTCGATTAAGGAGATTTTCTTAGATTTGCCGATTGCTACGAGCACGAACCGTGATAATCGATTGTTTTTCCTTGATTTGATAGATTAACATGAGCTATGCGTGCTCGATTTCTGAATTCATCTTTTGATTTCTGAATTGACGATTACATTCGAATCGTCTCAACGGTTCTTGGATCGATTTACACCCTGCAGTATATATCTCTACGGCTTAGGCATGACAGCTTCTCAACCTCTGTGCATAAAATATTGCGTGACAACTGGGAGCATCTCAGAGATATTTTCTTCTCTTGTACAAATTACACTTTGCACCCTACGATTTGCAATTTGCATGGTGCAGTTTGCTAAGATTCCAGAACTTGCTCTTTATTCCCCTGTTCTTCGGCTATTCTGTTTCCTGTTTCTGTCTTCTTATTTTTTTCTTTGTTATTGTTTATTTGTTTTCAAATAATCATTATCTCAAAGTCAATCATAGATTCTTTGCATCTTCGTTTTCTTCCCATGTTCTTCTCCGTCTTCTTGAGCAGGTGATGTTCATTGTCTGTTTTTCTTTTGTGCCTCTATGCATATTTTTCTACCTGTTTTCCTCTTGTGCAGGCAGTATTTCAATATTTTTTTTCCATCATCCCACTTCACGAAAGTAGATGGATGGTGCTTTCTCGGATGTGGCTCATTCCCCACGCCGCCTTCTCTGCTATATTTTTAAACTCTTTTCCCATCTTCCCATATTTCCCGATCTCTCCACCTCTATCTTGGTGGTTAGAAGACTGTGGATGGATAGCGCTTTCTCAGCTGTGGCTTGTTGCCCATGCCACCTTATCTTCTCTATTTTTGAGCTCTTTTCCCATCCTCCCACATTTTTCAATCTTTCCACCTTTGTCTCGGTGGTTAGACGATTGTGGATGGATGACATTTTTTCAGATGTGGCTAGTTCCCCACGCCCCCTTTTCTTCTCCATAGATTCCCCTTTGTGGATGTTTGGATTTCTCTTTATGTTTCGTTTTTGGTTTCTGCTACTGCAGTGTACTGAATATGTTCCTGCGTTCTGTTATTTTCATTTTTATCTTTACCAAGATGGGAATTCACCTTCTCCATCTTGAGGGGGAGTATTAGAATATAGGAATATTCCATTGTTAGTTTGTTATTAGTTGTTAGTAGTTAGTTGTGAGTTTGTTATTTTATCTTCTATATTGTAGTCTTTTCCAATTCAATATTAATGAGAATGAGAATTTTGTATTTTATTTCATCTCTTCTTCATTTCTAAGAGGATGAAACAAATGGTAGTTTTGGGAGTAATATTATTTTTGAGATAGTGATGAAAATTTTAGTATGGGTTTTGAAAAGGGAATGAGATCGTCGGGGTCGAATTCAAAGGAGAAAGTGAAAAAATAGGGAAGTAGATCTTGTTCTAATTGTTTGATCAAGGGGAGTGGCCCGAGGAAGATAACATATGATCATAAAATCTCTCTCTGTGTTTCTTCTCTTCTTTGCTTTGATCACATAGAACTTTGTTGATTTTATGGTTTCTTGATTTTTCTAGAGTTCAACAAACACTATGTATGAACTTTTGAGATCACCTAGATGGGAGCAATGATGAGCAACAACATCAATTCTTTGATGATGCAGAATAGTTTCGTCAGCGGAATGACGGGTTCCGACCAAACTCTCCGCCATGAAACTGCCGTCTTACGGTGCCATCCAACCCGATCACCGCCTACCACAGGAAGTTCCTCAACCGTTCGAATCTGTCGGCAGTGACATGGGGGTGTTCGACGGGATGTTCATGCGAATCGATTAGAACTGGGGGAGAGAGATAAAGTTGAGCAGGAGAGATAAGTAAAGAAAAAGAAAAAGAAAAAGAAAAAGAAAAAATGATTAAAAAATATAAAAAAGACTATTTTGCCTCTCTATTCTGTTACTTTTAACGAAATTTTTGACATAATGACCATTTAAAAACATGTTAATACATAGATGGTTTAAAATAAATCGGCTAAACTTAAAAAGATTATTTTAAAATGTATCAATAGTTAGAGGGTTTAAAATGTATTTTTTCCTAGAAAATAATGGGGTTCGGTGTGTCATTTAAATTTTACTTTAATTTTTTTTTTTAGGGGTCATGCGACAACACTCCGAGGTATATCGAACCCTTTGAAATTACGGATAGAATTGGAGAAGTCGCCTATCGTCTAGCCTTGCCTCAGGAGTTGTCACATGCGCATAACATATTCCATGTATATATGCCATGAAAGTACAAGCCAAACCCTTCTCACGTGATACAGTAGCAGGATATTTCAATCCAGGGAGATGTTTCATATGTGGAAATGTCTCAACAGATTCTGGGTTGGAAGGTGAAGTCCTTGCGAAAACATAGGATATCTCTCATGAAGGTGCTATGGCGTCATAACGGGCAAGAAAAGATAATTTGGGAGCTAGAATCAGATATGTGCAAGGAGTACCCTTTATTTATTCGACAATTAAGGTATGTCTTAAATTTCGAGGATGAAATTCTTTAAGTGGGATAGAATTGTAACATTCCCAAATTTTAGAAATTTGAATTATAAAGTTGTGAGAGCAATTAAATAAAAGTTTTGGTGCAATTAAAATTTTCTAGTGAAAATCACAAAATTTAGGTGTCAAATTAATAGAATTAACTTACAATTAAATTATCCAATGGCCCACTATGGTTTGGCCACATAATTTTTGGCCCAAAGTGTACATTTGGACCATTTAATACTATTTTAAAAATATCACAAATAAAAGGTGCAAAAATTGATAAATTATAAAACCCAATGTAAATGGTTAAAGCCTAGGTTGTATTAGAAAATGCCAAAATTAGTTTTGAGATAACCCAATACCCAAGTCAAGATCCATACCCATTTCACGTGAGAGGTCAAGGACCAAGACAAAACCCTATTTTTGCCTTCTCTTTCAACCACCATCAACATAAGTGAAGAAAAGAAGAGAAAAGAGAATGAAATGGAGCGATCGAGAAAGGGAAAGGGGAGAAGGAAAGTCTTGGGAGATTTGGAGCAAGAAATTTGAGAAGATCCATAGGTGAAATCAAGTCTTGGTGGAGGATTAAGTTCAAATTTGGTAAGTTTCTAAACCTAGAAATTTTTATTTAGAGTTCTAGCATGAATTTTTATGATTCTAAAGGTTAAAATGTAAAGTATATTTGGATTAAACCGAGTAAAACTTGGATTTTATCATGTATGAGTTTGTTAGGTTGAATTGAACATGAGATTTTGGTGAAATCACCATGCATAAAAACTGATTTTCTTTTTAAAATATGGTTTAGAACTTTAACTTTGTTATTTTTGGTTTTGGAAGAAAAAATCTGAGAAAACCATGATGTAACTGAACTTCAAATGAATTAGAAAGGTTGTATATTGGTTTGGGATGAACTCTAGGCCTTAGGAAAGTCAAAAACATAGTTTAGGAGCATTAGGTATCAAAAAGAATTGAAGAACCGAAATCTAGAAGTTTCAAATTCTATACTTGGTTCATCTGAACAACATGTCTTCAAAAATTCATAACAATGAGATCATTTTGAGCTATTATATGCTGTGTTTTGAACCTTATATAGTACCTTTACAGACCCCGAAACGTAGTTGAAAATAATCTCGTAAGATTTTGACAATTTTGTTTACTGAACTTCAAAAAATCATAACTAAATCTAGAAAAATTGAAATATGGTGATTAAAAGTGAGTTTTAAAGCTTGAGATGTCTATTTTCATAGAAAAATATAAAAAGAACAAAAAAAAATATTTTTAATAGTAGTAAAACTAGTGGAAAACCTAACCACTCACAGTAAATTGCTTGCACAACGCATAATACCCCTTTAAGAAATAATAGGATATTAAGGGTACGCGCATAAAGTGATTGTGTTAATGAGAGGATGTTTAATTTTGCTTCTAGTAGCTGGGTGAGCTGAAATAGGGTGATTAGAGGTTTCCAGGTGACCACCCACATCTCGAGGTAGGGAATTCTATTCATTCTTTTATGTGTTTTTTAGCATGCATTATATGTATGTATTCTTGGGTGCTTATTTGAAAAATGTGTTTTCAAATGAAATTGGATTTGTGGTAAAAAGTTGAAGTTTAGGCAAATCTGGTATTATAAAAGCAATATATACTTGTCTGTTAAATATATATGGCTGTGTGGTATTGCGATGATATTATGTGAGGACCGAGGATATTGGGTTATCGTGGAGCTAACATTGGGTACAAACACCATGCATGAACCTTTCGCAGTTCACACATGTCCTGCCAACCTCAAAAACGACACCACCCTCTGACTTTGCCTAGTGTCAGTAGTGGACGTGTCTCTAGAAGAGGTACCTGAGATAAAATATTTTATCGGTATACTGTCTTCATAATATAAAAATAATTTATGGATCAAGTACATTTGTCAGAATCCACTTTCCTAAAACAAAATATAATCATAATGATATTTTGCAAAACAAAATATAACCACATTGAACAATAACAAAATTCATAGATATCATCAAGTTATAACAACATAATATAAATCAACTAATCAAATCACTTCTATATAATAAAATACAAGAAATATACTTTACTACTAGCCATAGGATCGTTTCACCTCACGATCAGGAGTTATAACAATACCATAAACTGTACAATTGTGCAATCTAAGGTTGTTATCAGTGTCAGAACCATTTAATATCTCCAATGGTAGGAGTCAACACGTGGTATAAACCTCCATATCATGATGATAATCATCATCGTCAACAACAACAACATATATTTATTTTGGGAAGTATTTATGTTTTAGGACGTATTTATGAGTTTCGAGACATATTTATAGTTTTGAGTATGTGTATTAGTGAGCAAGAAAATATATATAAAAAAAATTATACGACGTCAATTTCAATTCCTTTGCGATGACTCGGTTTCCCAAGGCCGCCACGCGGTTTCACTCAAAGAGAAAATATACTAAAACTGAATAACTAATATTTAATTTAAAAAAATTTAAAAATTTTACAAACTAGGTCGACAATTATATTTATCAATTAATCAAATCAATTTAACAATAATAACAAAAAATAAAAATATTACAAAAAATAAATTTAATCTAAATCCAATTATAATTTCAGGCGCAACTCTATTTTCGTTGACCTTGCAACAAATATTGTGGGATTGTGACCAAAGCTCAGTAAAATTTTAACCCCTTTAATACGTATATCCAACCAGTCCATAAATAACACATAGGCATGTAGTTCACATAATTTTCACATAAAACATATCATGAATGTTTTACTGAAAATCAACTATTATAATTAAATAGTAACTATAGCATGAACAACATAATAAATGGAAAGGCTAAATACAAATATTAACAAGATTAAGAATTCTACCTAAAATCTGAATTAAAATCGACGTATAATTATTTTTCTCATTTCTTGTTCTTTTCCCACTCACGAATACACGCACACACTCAAAAACATATATATGTATATATTTATAGATGAGGCTAGGCAGTTAAATTCACCACCTCTTCAAAATTTAATTTAATTTAATTTAATTTTTATTTATTTATTTATTATTATTTTAATTAGGTGATGTGTTGTCCGTTTAATATAATACATGTATATATTTTATATTATAAATATATTTATATTTATACAACCAACCCTTTTACCATAAAGAACATATTAATTATATCTTAAAGAAATTAAAACTATATTCTAAATAACATAGTAATCCCAAAACATTTAAAAGTCAAAATTAAAATGATATATTAGACTCGAAAATTAAATTTTTAAACACCCTAATAACTCCTAAATTTTTAAAAGTGAAATTTAAATAACACTATAAATCCCCAAAATATCAAATATTCTTCTATACCTTAAATTTTCATAATGTACCAAACAACCCCAAAAGTATTAAACTTATATAAAATAATATTTTCAAAATATAACTTTTGGGGGTATTACAATCGATTGCCCTTAAATAAATTTCGTCCTCGAATTTTGTTTGAAAACAAATAATTCAGAATTGAACGATCGTATTAGTCACACTCGATTCTAGAACGAGTATTCTCCATGTAGGGTCCCGCAACCGATAATCACCAACAATCCATACTATATTTTGCTATTCTCACATTTGTAGTGACCCATACTGTAAAACCTAAGTTACAAGACGTACGTAATAAATAGTCACATTATAGAACGATAGAGGATTTTAGGGTAAAAATTTTATTGATAAAAACTCAAATCAAAAGTTGAAGGTCAAATTGGGAATTTGGGAAACGCAAAAATTTAAACTTAAGATTCAAATTGGCAATTAGAAATCAAAAGTAAAAATGTTAGGGGCAAAATCATAATTTTGGAACTTTTAAAACTTAAACTTATCAAAATAAGAATCCTAAAGAAAATGAGGGGAGGAAAGTGTAATTTAAACTTTTTTTTTTATATATGTGTCGACACCCACACGGCAACCGGACGACGATCCACCGGCCAAGGAGGGGAGATCGAGGGACTACGTGGCAAGCTTAGAATTCATTTAGCCACTAATTTCATGCATTAAAACCCTCCTACATGCGAAGAAGGATGGAAAAAATCGGATGAAAGAAATTCAAAAATTCTAGAGAGAGAGAGAGAACCGGAGCGGAAGGAGGTCATCGATTTTTCTTGAATCGACGTTCCTCCGACAGTGTGGTCGTGTGAGCATCGTAAACAATTCCAAGAAGAGAGAGGGTTTGGTTCGGCCAGTGGCGTGGCCCGTCGACGGAGAGGTAGTCCACGTGTTAGCGTTGCTGGTGAGCGGAGTTGCGGATCGTCGTTCGACCATCAACGATCATCGGGAAGGTGAGTATTTATATGTTTTTCTTCAATTAATTGATAGACGTATGCATGCATGGGCATAACGAGCTGGGTCGGTAAGTTTCTGGCGGTGTGCTCGATTTTTGTTTTCCGGCTGCATGTGGGTTTGCGTGTGTGTGTTAGAATTTCCTGGCTACTGGGTGCGAGTGTGTGTGTATGAAATGTGTAATGTGTCGACGAGAATCCAGTGAAAATGGAAGGGAAAAATCGGGAGGGAGAGAGAGAGAGGACGATCGATGCTGTGGCGGTGGTGGGAGTTGGTTGCGGCTGAGGTGTGCCGCCGTGTGTATGGGCCTCCGTCGGCAGGGATCGGTGGTCCCGTGGCGTGCCTTCGGTAGTGGCATGCACGCATGTGTGTGTGTGTGTCGCAGGGTGCAGGGGCGTGAACAGTGGCGGCTGGGTAAGTGGTGGAGCTGCTGAGATGGCTGGAGGAGGTGTCGGTTGGACGTCGAGGGTGGTACGAGGGTTGACAGGTGAGACGGCAAGGAGGGAGAAGCCACCGGCGGTCGGCAGGGGTAGAGAGAAAGAGACGGCCGTCGGAAAAGAACCGAAAACATAACAGGAAAAAAAAAAAAAAAAAAAAAAAAAAAAAAAAAAAAAAAAGGAAAAATTACACAACTGACCCCCAGCAAAAAGGAAAAATTCCACTCCAAATAAAAAACCCTTTTCGCGGCCCGTGAATAACTCGGAAAGGATCTTATTTGCCGTTAAATTTATTTTAGTTTGTTAAAATTCAATCTTAGCCTAAAATCTTTCTAACTGGAGTAATAAATGGGGGATCGTTCATATTACGGGATTTTCCTATGTAATAAAGAATGGAATAAAATTATTAAGGACAATAACAAATCTCATAGATAAAATATGGGGAATGGAAAATGCGGAACTTAGGGCCTGCCTTACATGCCTAGGTAATTTTACATGAAATATTAACTTAGACCCTATCATTGCTAGGTTCGCAAACGCCAACACCTCGGTAAGCTTGGTACAACGAGATTTTTGTAACGCCAGAAACGAGGTGAGTGTACTGTCTTCTCGCCGAACTATTTGCATATATATATATATGATGAAAACTGGTTATATTTAAATTAGAAACTTTTAGAAAAAATATTATGTGGGGATTAAACGCGATTATTGAGTGATGTTGATCCGCTTCGGCGGAGTGATGTTAGACGATTATACTGCGCAGTGATTATCCGCTTCGGCAGAGTGATGGGTGTTCGTAGGAAGGCATATCCTACGGATGGTACGGTACCATTGCAAACTCCCGATCGTGAGGTTAAAACGATCACCATGGCTAGCCAGTGTGCGTGTGGTTTGCGGTGTGATGTTTTGTTTATTTTGGGGTGGTTTATTATTATTTCAGGCGATTGGTTTGATATTTATACTGCATGGTTATAAAAATGGAACTTGTATATATATATTACTTCATTTTTACTGAATATATGATGCTTATACTGAATCCATGTGTAAATGTTGTGTTATTTAGTAGGAATTATTATCACTAAATAAGAATGATTGTATTGAGAAGGCAGTACACTCGCAGGTAAAATGGCTAGGAGTCAGCCCCCTACTGGCACAGGGTAGAGTCCGTAAATGGTATAGCGAGGAGTTAAAATTTTTGGGAAGTGCCGCCTGAGGCGAACCTAGGAAAGGTTCATCGTTTGTTTTTATTTCCTTTTGTTGTTCTAAAAGAAAATTTTTGGGACAGATGTGTCCCTGGCTTGGAAAGATGTTTATGACTTGTATTTTGATTAGTTGTATAATTATGAGTGCATAACGTCGTTTTCTAGTTGGTTTGTTGCTTGGGTAATGTCGTGTCGACGTCACGCCGGCCCCACAGGTGACGGGTGTCCGGGGTGGGGTGTGACACATACTGTATCCAGCAAAATCAACAATATGGTGTACTTTGGTCAGTAACTCCTAACACATATTATAAATTGTCAAAGAATCTTATATTTCTAAATACTTCTGTTGCGCACTCTAAAAAATTGTAATAAATATATATGTATATATACAACCTGTCACCCCCCCACCCCGGGCACCCATCACCCATGGGGCCGGCGTGACATCAACACGACATCACTTGAGCGACAAACCAAAATTTGAAGGCTACAGAATGCATTCATAACTATACAATCACAAAATCAGGTCATAAACAGCTTCTTTAACTAGGGACACACCCATCCCTGATATTTTAATAACAACGAAATGTAAAAACAACAATGAACCTCTCCTAGGTTCGCCTCAGGCCTCACCTCCCGAAATACTTCCTCGCTATACCGTCGACGGACTCTACCCAGTGCCAGTAGGGGACCGACTCTTAACTATTTCGCCTGCGAGTGTACTGCCTTCTTTTAGTAAAACAATCTTTACATAATAATACATTCTCAATAATACATCATTTAAATATGGATCAAGCACAAGTATCTAGATGTCACATAGCGTGTAAAAGTCTTCACAATATATGTAGTGAAAATAAAGCAATATTTATAAGTTCTATTTCAAAACCATCTAGTATAAATATCCTACTGATCATCACAATAAAATAATAAATCACCCAGTATAAATAACCATCACATCTCAAACCACCACTCCACCACAACACCCACTGACTAGCCGTATTGATCGTTTTAACCTCACGATCAGGAGTTGCAACGGTACCGTAACATTCGTAGGAATGCCTTCTTACAAAATATCCACACCCCTTTTTGGGGAGAAATATAATCTCACACCCCTTACGGGGAGAAACATAACCCACACCCCTTACGGGGAGAAACATAATCCACACCCCTTACGGGGAGAAACATAATCCACTCATATCTAACAAAAATTATTTTTAAGCCTTCTTTAGAAACCAACACAATTCTAAAAAAAAACCGTACTTGATCCACATCATTTATGAAATTGTACAATATAAGCAAACACATATATCATCATATATACGTAGAAAATAGTTTGGCAAGAAGACAGTACACTCATCTCGCTTCTTGTGCTACAATAACCACACCGTCCAAAGCCTACCGGGATGCTGACGTTTGCGAACCTAGTAATGATAGGGCCTAAATTAATATTTTACGCAAAATAAACAAATCGTACAATACAGACCTTGAGTTCCGAAATTTCTCATTTTCCCCATTTTACTTATGAAAACTACTGTTTCGGGTAATTTTTATCTCATTAAAATAATTGCCTAAAATTTAGTAATACACACGGTCTCAATTTATCATTCCGATTCCGAAATTTTGATATTAGAATTTAATTCAATAACCTGAAATAAATTTAACAGAAAACGTTACTCATCCCGAATCGTTCATGGGCCGTGAAATAGGTTTTTAATTCTTTTTGGGGTGGTTTGTGCAAATTCTTTTTTTTTTTTTTTTCTCTTTTTCCTTCTTTTTTTTTTTTTTTTTTTTTTTTATCCGTTTCCATTTTCTGTTGGATGTCAGACCGCCGACCACCCCCTTCCGATCACACACCCACCGTCCGTCGCCGTTGGCCGACCACTCGCACACACAGGGAAACATACACATGCTGCAGTGCCGAACGAACACACACACACACTCACGACAACACGGACAACGTAACAGCGCCGACCACCGCCACTGTCTGCAGCCGTCACCGGCGAGCTAAACAAACACACGCACACGGTCCTCACACGCACACACTCACTCCACCGGCGACCTAACAGTGCCACCGACGCCCCCCACACCTACCCACCTGATGAATCGAACACACCCATGCACACACTACCACCGTCAACCGGCGACCAAAGGCCGATCACCCATACACCGAACTCACATGATCACAGACTCCACTGGCACATGCACACTAAAATACACCTACAACGTACCAAGATATCCCACCACCAATACTACCGTGACAATCGTCAGGGATCCGTCACCGACCCCCACACCGCCGAACCTTTACCGACCCACTCGAAATTCTCATGCATGCATACACCCACCAAAAGTAGAGAAAAATACTCATAAATACTCACCAGATGATGGAGATAGACGGCAATCAATCACACCGTCGACGATCTCACCCCCACGGCTGCCGAGTGAACCACCGGAAATTCACACGATCGCTTCGAAACAGTGGCCACAGGAATACACACATGCAGCCATGAGTTACATGCTTTGCTCTCTCACCAAAGAAACGCCGATCACGGAACCCCCGACGTCCTCCTCCGATCCCCTCTCTCTCTCTCTAGAATTTTTTTCTAATTTCGAACTCGGTGGAGCTGTTTGATCGATGCCCATGCACAAAAGGGATATATATTGCATGGATTTGGTAGTGGAGAACGCTCCTAGCCTGCCACGTTGCCCCTCCGTTCTTCTCCCTTCCGGCGGTCTCGCACGCACGGCGTCGTGTGTGTTAAACCTTTTTTTTTTTTCTTTTTTTTTTTTTTAAATTACTCTTTCCCCCCTCTAATTCCTTAAAGCCTTCTTTATGAGTGCAACTTAACATTTATAAGTTTCTAAAATTATAATTTGATCCCTAACATTTTCAACAAAAAAAAAATAAAAATTCTAATTGGCAATTATTTATGACGTACGTTTTATGATTTAGGTTTTACACAACCAACAAATATATTTTTAAAATATCACAATAGTTTCACTTGGATTGGGTCTATCTTAATGCCAACAGGTCTATGGCCTCAATAATTTTCTCACTTAGCATGACATTTCATTCAAGTCGATTACCATATCTTATAACCAACATTGATCAATTTTATCTAACATTCATAACCAACATCATAATCAGCAGATAGCCCATATTCCTTGTGGACTGTCCCGTGAGACAAAAAATAATCATCTCCAATGTCCACAATATCATTTCTTTTTAAATCCCAATTTAATTTCATAATCTCGTAAACTTTTCCATCAAATCACAATACAAACTAATATTTAAATAATGGATTCTCTAAAAAAAAGCAAATATATAGTTGTTATCAATCCAAAATAATAGATCTAACACTCACATAAATACGTCTCAACCACATAAATACATCTCGAAACACATAAATATGTCTCAAAAGTTCAATATTCACGTAACATAACGAGTTGAATTCTCACATAACATATATATATATATATATATTACATAAAGTCCCCACTTGAATTTTTAAAATGTCATTTAGGCTCAAAGTAAAGATTAACGTAAATATATAACCGCTAATAAATAATAAGCACAATTAATAAATTATACTAAAATTATTATTTTTTAATATTAGTCAATTTATTATGAGTAACGGGTACCATAACCCAAGCCTAGGGTGGTTGTAACCTATGCTCTGATACCACTTTGCAACGACCAGGTTTTCTAGGGCCGCTACACGGTTTCTCTCAAAGAGAAAATATACTAAAACTGAATAATCAATGTTTAATTTTAAAAAAATGAGAAATTTTACAAACTAAGTCGATAATTATATTTATCAATTAATCGAATCAATTTTAGAATAATAACAATAAATAAAACATTACAAAAAATAAATTTAATCTAAATCCAATTATAATTTTAGGCGCAGCTCCATTTTCGTTAACCTTGCAATAAATATTGTAGAGTTATAAGTCAAAATCCAGTAGAATTTTAACCCCTTTATATACATGTATCCAATCAGTTCACAAATAACACATAGGCATGTATTTCACATAATTTTTACATAAAACATATCATAAATATTTTATTGAAAATCAACAATTATAATTAAATAATAATTATAGCATGAACAACACAATAAATGAAAAGGCTAAATATAAATATTAACAAGATTAAGAATTTTACTTGAAATTCGAATTGAAATCGACGTATAACTATTTTTCTTGTTTCTTGCTCTTTTCCCACTCACGAATAAATGCACACACTCAAAAACATGTTTATGTATATATTTATGGATGAGGCTAGGTGGTTAAATTCACCGCCTCTTCAAAATTTTATTTTATTTTACTTTGTTTATTTATTTATTATTATTTTTAATTAAGGTGATGTGTTGTCCATTTAAAACACCTTGATACTTGATTAGGTGTGTGTTGTCTTCTTAAGACAACACACGCATGTATATATTTTATAGGGTTAATACCAGTTACACCCCCTCAACTGTAGTGATATTCCACATACATCCCCTTAACTTTCAAAACTACCACGGCGACCTTATGTCGAAACTTTTTTTAATGAACTGACCATTTTTCCCATACTAATTCATACCAGAAAAAAGAATAAAATAATCTAAGATAGTAAATAACCAAATTGCCCTTATCTCTTTCCTTTACATTTTTTTTTTCATCCCATCTTGGGTTAATGACATTTTAACACTAAGCTAAAATTTAAGGGTCAAAGTGTATTTTCCAAATCACAATCACTAGTTCATTTTCTTCATCAATTCATCCCCCTCCAATTCTTCTTTAGCTTCAACAACATACCTAGATGAAAAACAAAATTAAAAGAAAATAAAAGGAAGAAATAGAGCAAATCCATTCAACCCCCAACAACACCATCTAAAAACAAATGCAGTGAAAGTTGTGAGAATCCATCGCCGCAAAGGATCCGTCGCAACAACGGATCTGTAGCGATGGGCGAGAAAGAACTCCGTTGGACATAAATCTCGCTAGACGTGAAGCTCGGGGAGATGGATCGAGGTTTGTAGGTTTAGCCAAGGGGACGGTAGTAATGC